>OV179143.1:8438896-13438896 GCA_921972225.1 Euplexia lucipara | reverse complement strand
GTTTTTCTATGACATGCCCGCTCTATAGTATTTTAAATCTCTTTGTAAACACTATTTCACATTTTAAAAAGGAAAAAAATCCGTCAGACTGGTGATTTGCAAATAAGTAGAGGAATAGGAAAATTCAATTATCGATACATTGCAAATCTCAGAAAATTCAGTTTTCACCCCTTTAAAAGACGTATAAAGGTCGGTTCCTGTCGAACAGATTTAAAATACAATAGAGCGGGCATGTCAAGAAAATGTCATAGAAAAACTTTGATCCCATGTCTCAGTAACGCCATCTAGAATAATAAATGAATATTGGAGCGGCAGCGGGGCGTACTAAAAAAAAACTCATAGACTTGTGTCTAAGCAGTACACAAGTTTCGGACGAAAATTTTGATCGTGATGTCCAGTCTACCGTAACGAATGCCTAGAACAAAACGGTATTTTTAATAGTTTGATGGACTAGAAGTAAATTTATCAATTATATACTAATTTGAAGTCAAGTAAATTTTCTGAAAAATAAAAAATACAAAACATACGAGGACATGCGAGGCAAGGTCATAGAAAAACTCTAGAATAATATAGCAATATTGGAGCGGCAGCGGAGGGTACTAAATTATTAATTTTATTTATTTATTTAAACACACACTATCATTACAGGCCAACCTAATGCAACAGTGTAGTTATAATAAAAGTTTACTCAAGAGACTTACAATTTTATTAACAATCTAAGCAATCTAGACTAATTAACAGAGTAAACATCAATAATAACCATAGTTAAAAAATAATTCAATAATAATTAATTAATTAACTCAATTATGAATTAAATCTAAACAAAAATTAAACTCTTTCCCCCTTATTAATAAACACGGATTAAAGTTACTCCAAACCTAATCCTTATAAAAATGGATGGTAGATCCAGAAATAATACTAGTACTAACTTTACTCCGCGTTTATGAATAACACCTTTAGACTTCTGTCCACTAGGACACAAGTATCGGATGAAAATTTTGTGCGTGATATCCCGTTCATAGTAAGTATTAAAAAAAAAAAAAAAAAAAAATTAATGAAACAATTTCGAGCGGCAATTGTTGTTTTGTTGTTGGTTTAAAGAGAGGGAGAACTCATTTCACTGGTCATCTTGCTGGCTTTGGTTTTGCTATTGTTTTAGCTATTAACTGTTTTTTTTGTTTTATTTAACTTCGACAGTTCTAGTTTATCATTTTGTTACATTGTCTTGCAGATCTATGGATTTAATCCAACTCTGGACATGTAAGCTGGCACACCCTTTATACCTGGAGGATTCTTATTAGTCAGTTGCTTTTGCTTGAGTTAAGTTAGTTTTAATGTCGTTTAATTATTTTGTAATTATAACTAATTGTATTGTGTAAATTCAAGTGCTTCTAACTTATCAGACAGATGTGTTGCTGGGAAGTTTGTTCCGCCACTTCTTCTTGCCAGCAAAAACACTAGGAAGTGGCAAAGGGTGGGCTTTTTGGGGGACTGCCTTATGTAATTTTGACGTTCAAAAAGTGCTGATCCTCAGCCTAATTTGAATAAAAGACTTTTGATTTTGATTTATTTATTTATTTTATTTATTTACTTTAATTAAAACGCTGACATAATAATCTAATAATGAAATATCTCAAGTGCCAAAATAAATGCGACTCTAAAAACATATTGGTTTCGTAACTATAACAACGGGTATTCGAATAAAAGTAGGGATGTAATAAATGTACATAGGTATGGACTATCCAGTATCCACTTAAGAATTCCTAGAAAAATGATTTTAAGAGAGAAAACGCGCAAATGGAGCAAAAAGGCAACGTTGTGATAACAATAAGGCTCGTAGATGGGCTCCTGTAACATGAATATAACAAACTAAAGAACCGGCTTGATTGAATCATCCGCTGTTCTTTGTCATAAATCCGACAACGGGCGGCCGTCTAACAATGCGTCCTGAAATCGTTCCATTTCTCATTTTGTTACTCTCCCCTTTAATCTCGCATCCGTAGAAAAGTGGATCAGCGTTGCAAAAGGGCATTGCAATGCAGACAGCAGACATGCTCTGATTAATCTATTGTGAAAGTATAAGCCGATTTCACTCTCTTAATTAATTAAGTGGAAGAACATTACTTTTATTGCATTGGTCAGTTCCGTAAACTATTCTTGTTATCGTTTCTTTTGTACCGATCGAAAATGCGATGCTGCTTTTAAATGTTATCATTGAACCGCATTTTAAACAAGCCTAGGTATTAATATTTGTATGTATTGAGCACGTGCTCTAAAGGCACATGACCACTGATCCATAAAATTGTGGTATTCACCGCTCAAATGCGTTGTTAAACATTTATAAGTCTCATAAAATTCAGAGCGAGTGTTTTCACGACATAATGAGAGCAGATGGGCGTCCATTGACCAAAACAGTGTACCTACCCCGTAGCCACTCGAGTCACCCCTGTCAGTCGCGCTGAGAAAAACGGGCGGGTTTTTATTTTCTCCGACTAATTTGAGGTTGCTTTTCGGAAAACCGGGCCCCACCGGATTTCCCGGGCCAATCTGCCGTTTATGCAATTGAATCTTAATAAGCGAGGAAGTAATAACGTTTAGATTGTGTTACGCAGTTCAATGTTGTTGTATTAAATTGTGTACGATATGCGTAACATCGTGCTTGTATGCCTCGAAGGGATAGCATAGTTGTACTGTATGTGGTTGTACCTACTACGCACATTTCACTAGCTATTTTTGAATCCCTTGTAACTAATCTGTATCTATAGAAAATACCTTAAAATAAAAATTGGTCCAGCGCTGTGAAGTTATTTAAAGGGAATTGATATTTTAATTAAACTAAACCTTATTAATCTAAACCTATAATATATGATTGAGTTGTTACTAAATAATAATAAGAAATCTACTGGACTTCCTTAATATTAATTTTGCTATACCACACTTAAATTCACAAAAAAATCTTATAAAATGTGTATTAAAAAGAACAAATCGTAGACTTTAGTATAGACTTTTTTGATAAGGAATTAAAATAATCGAATGAACAAACACAAGTTAAAACTGCTTCCTTTGCTTAGTTAAATACGAGTGCTTAACTAAGACAAAGTAAGCAGTTTCAACTTGTTGCCTGAGTACTTAAATAGATTAATCAGATGTCGCCGACTTATAATTCTTGTAAAGCGATGACGAAAAAAACGAAAGATATAAAAAGTCCTCATAAATAAAGCTGAGCGGAAGAAACACGCGAAAGCCACATAATTGTATAATTCCTGTTACCAGAGAGCAGAAAATCCGAGACAGCCGAGATTACAACCGTTAACCAACTGATCCCGGGACGGAAGAAAACAGAATGTCTCGCGACTTGGATAATGTTAAATTTATTGCAGCGCTAAAATGTTTACGGATATCGCGCGGAAACGAAACGCCCCGAGGACGGCGAGCTCTACTCACCCTTGTAAACACGTTTTATTGGCTTTATAATATGTTTTACGCGTGACGTTTTACAAACGATCCCCGAGGAGCGTCGAATTATTTTTACGGCACGTACTCGTACACCGCGCGAAAACACCGGAAAATTCAGTACACGAGGGATTTTGTAATTACACCTTTTAAACAAACAGTTTTTGTACCAAAATACGCAACGAAAACAGAATATGGGATTTCCGACATTTTAATTGTACCACGCGGTTGAGTGTTTGAAATATTCAAGTAAAGAACTCTTTGTCCGGATGAACGATTAGTTTTTTCGACAATTCGGGCCCTTGCCAGACATGGGTGCTAATTTGTGAAATCACAGAGTGAAATATGTGTTGTATAGAGTGTGGAATGCGGCGCACTGGAACAATTGCACGCCCTAATACCAGTCAACCGCTTGATGAAGGTCCAGCCGCACCCCCGCGCCCCCCATTCGCACCACTTCCTGTCAGCCGAACGTATACGCAAACTGGTACATACCTATGTGCTATTCTTGGATACATCGTAATGTTACAAAACTCGTGACAAAATTTTAACAATAAAATATATAATTTAACATTCATCTAGGTATGGATACAAACAATAGAGGCAACCGATAAACTGAAAGCTTTACCGCCACGAAGAAACTTTAAAAACTAACTACATTTCCCCTAATGTCATAGTTAGTAACTTACTGTCTGGCAGACAGCCAACATTTTTCGCATATTATGACATTTCTAAATAGTGGAGCATTACCCAAAATATAGGTATAGTAACCCTATATTACCGTCCAAAGTTTTCGGAACAACTTGGAAGAAGAATCCGAATATTAGAGGTAAAAAGCTGTTTATATAAATGCAAAACAGATCGGCAGCTTGTCAGATCGGCTCAGTGCAGATCCTACTGATCGAATATGGATTTAGAGTCGTCCCCATTTCGTCCGCTCAGCGACGCACCCTCCTGCTCTACCGACGCAGTCGGACACCCGAAAAATAATCTCTCGACGTCTTACACAACCGCGACAAATGTTTGACTGTGAATGTTATTGACATTTCGTTATTGGTATTTTGAAATATACGGTAATCGTAATTTCAGATACCTTAAATTATTATTTTGTTTGTCAACTTAAAGGAAAAAGTGGTCGTACTATACTCCATCCGATTTGGTAGTTAACAAAAGCTAAACGATGTATTTTTAGTTAATAACACAGTTTAAAAATAAAATGCAGCTGAAAACAAATTTAGATACAACAAAAACGATTACATGATCAATTGAACAATTTGCTTAAACAGTAGTTGTATTTAATTAATAAGCGTTTATGTAAAAAGACTTGTCAAGATTGTTTACCTTTAGTTAACTACCTACTCGGATGGAGTATAAGAATATTGGACTTTAATATCTAGGGATGAGATCATGTCATGTTTCAAATAAATGTATCTTTCAATTCTGATAAAAATGAAGGTAGGCCATAATATTTAACTACAAAATATCCAACTCGCAAAGAAGTTAATTTTAACAACGTACAAAAAATCTCGGTAACCAAAACGTCTTGGTCGATTTCCTTATCATTCGATATACGTATTAGTGTTGAATGCGAATTTCCTTTCAATACGGCCGTACCTTCGTCCCTGGCTGCGGCTGAATCCAATCGGAGGGATATTAAAACTTTCCGCCCACCGTGCTCCGGCCCTTTTTACTGGAGAGCGCTGTGAGTCCGACTCGCCGCCGCGCGCCGACCGATCTCTTCTACTTCTTAAAAATGTACTGAACTAATTTGACTTTCCAAATTGATAAAAAAAATGCACATGCGATTTATTTCCTGCGAAATAAATTCCCTTGTTTGATGATCGCAGCTTAAAAATATAAATTGCGTTCTTACGAGCTGAAAACTTATGGGTTTACCAAAAATATCTTTCAGAACTGAATTATGAGAAGCTTTTTTATTATCTGTCTTAATTTGGCGCAGTGAAGCAAATGTGTTCCTTATTCAGCCTGCAGCGCATAAATAATTAAGAAAGCGTTCGACGCAGCCCGCCCCGAGACTTCTCCCTGCTGAGTACTAATTAGATTTTTTTTTATTCATTTCTTAAATTCAAATATGTATAGGTTAAGCAATGGTGCCTATGGTAATGGTAAAATTGTTTATGTTTAAAATTTGTATTGCATTGAGGGAAGGATTTGTAATCGTAGGAGTACCTTTTGATTTCTTAACATCAAATAATCGTGTTAACCGCCATAAGAAAAATTAAGTGCATTTTCCAACCAAAACTATAACTATGTAAAGCCTTCTTAACTATGACCATTTCCGAGAAAACTCAAGTAAGTTATAAAGGGAATGATTAGCTTTCGTAGATAGTCGCTTTGCTTTTAGAACTATCTCAAATCCAGACGTTGCACACATTAACTAGTTTTGCGCGAACGAAGTCTGCCTCTTAATTTGTATTCGGCCCTCGGACCGCCGCGCCCGGGAGGAGCGGCGTGTGCTCCTTTTGTAGCTTCAGAAACCAATTTGTATACCAGTAAGAAAATTAAAAACTTTCGGATGTTTTCGCAGTTACCTTCTTAACGCAATAAAAGCTTTTTTAACCAACTTGAAAAGAGTATTAGCAATTGAACGCGGGCGTACGTGCCGTTCAGATGTTGGCGGTTAGTAATTTAATGAGGTTTTAGATGAGATTTATTTACATCACCCCAAACACTTTTTTGTTAAATGTAAGTGAATTTATTTAATTAAAATTAGGCCTTATATTAAAGTGGTTCACTTTAATAATAATTAAGATTTTACACGAAGAAATTAACATTTATAACATATCTAAAGCTAAAGAATTTCGGAATTAAACAGAAAGTGACATTAAGACAGATGTTAAGAGCCGGAACAATAATTAAGAGGCTGTCGGTTTGAAACCGCGTCGTCGTCGGCGAGATTTAATTAGTGAGAGAACAATCCACGTCGGGCGCGGGCGGCGCGACCCGACTCTTGTACTTTTGGACGCCCGTGCCGCACCGACTCACACCGAACGCACCACGACGACTAGTATTACACTAAAGGCACATAAAAGCTCCTTTAGGTTTATGAATTGTCATTTTTTAGAGACAAATAGGGTTAGAACCTTGTACTTTCTGGAACCTTTACAAAGCTAAGCTTTAAATGAAGTATGAGTTTTGTTCAAGTACCTTTTTTAAACTGTGTCATGAATAACCATTGCATGATCCTAGATTCTGATCTCTAGATTTTCTATCCGTAAACTGTTGAAAAAAGTAAAATGAAGTCCTTAATCTGTTGAATCTCAACGGCAAATCGGTCTGGAAAAGGGTGACAGTGTAAAGGTCAACCCTTGAAGGATAGCTCTACGAAGTCTCGATTTTCAAATAAAGATCCAATACGATTCCTAGACCCGTATTTATAAAACCCGATGGTGTCAACATTGACACGGACTTTTTACAGTCGCTCTTTTTTACTTTTTGTGTCTTTGAATATATTATAAAGGTTGATTGAGTACAGTAATTACTAAAGACGAAGGACAGGTAAAAAGTTTAGGAACTAATCAATTCAGTAACCAATCGCTACAGCTATAAATGAAAAAGTCATTCATATTTCTATGAACTGGCTGTAATAACTTATCCCAAGAACCCCTTTTTAGTGGACACGATACAGCGGTTATGAAAGACGTCGTATTGGAAGCTTGTCTTATTAAAATGTGATATGTTTCACAAAAAGAGTCCGATAATACGACACGTCTGGGACTACTGGCAAATCCGATTTCCCTATCTCCCCATATTTGTATTCGAAGCCCGATCCATCTAATATTTCCTTCCAACTCCGCCGACGCTATCTGCGTTCCTTCCTGACACTGAATCTAATCGGAATAGATATTAAAACTTTCCTTACAAGTGACTCGTTCTTTCGATTATATTACCGAAATTACATGAGCCAATTCGTAGCCTACTATGTACTTGTTATTGCAAGGTTACATTTTATTTTAACTTAAATTTCGTTGAACCTGTATATTACGGAACTAGATGACTCGAAAAAGGTTTATTTTATGTTAATGGATTAGCTAGCTTCTGTAGCCCCAAATAGAAAAATACCAAGCGGTTTGAAGATACTTTTGTCAAATAAACACTCAAAGGACGAGGTTTTGATTAAATGAAGCGTCCGAGCTTAGAAATGCGAGGCGGGCAGGCAGACAATATTCCGTGTCTGTTCCCAGTGCGCTGCGGTAGCTTAGCTTTGTGGGACTTTGCAAGGGGAAACGATAAAAAGGAAAAATGCTGTACTTTGATTTCCTGATTTATGTAAAACAGTGCCAACGTTGACTGCGTGGTGCCGTGTGTAGATACATATAACAACATAATGTTTTACTTGATTTTGTACAATAAACCGTAGAAGTTTACAAGCCTCGTTGGTCTACTGGCCTCAATTGCTACTGCTGAGCATGATATCCCGGGTCGGGTAGGTATAGCATTATTGAACTTTCCATCCAGGATTTCTCAGAAGCAGCCCAGAGCTGGGGATGTGTTCAATTGATGTCAATAGGCTCGCCCCTTATTACTTGGGACTTAAACATAGTTAGCAAATTGTGAGTGTACTACATGTATTCTCCTGTCTTACCCTTCGGGGAACACAGGCGTGATGTTAAGTTCACCAATTTATATTTTTGTAATTGTACGTAACACTTAGAATGATAAAAAGCGGCATTGACACGTGTACAAATAACAGCGTAGTGCGGTCAACAATCCAGAGTGTTGATTGTGGCAATATCCCTCTAGGGTTATTTGTTTAGCAGACTACTGAAGCTCCTGGCCCACACGGTAGGGGGATGAGGTGCAGCCACGATTAAACGAACCAATATCATAATAAAAACACTATAATCAACTAAGTGGTGTTTATGGCTTTAATTTGTTGTGAAGAACATATCTTCCGCATGCCGACCCAGCTGTAGGCCCGTTAAACCCAGAAGGTAAGAACGAGGGCAGAGGCAGACCACGAAGGAGATAGCAGGACGATCTCAAAATTTTCTTTGAGATTGCAGAATTTGGATGGAAGAAATGGAGTGAGGTCTTCGCCTTTGCGGAGAGTTCAGGCTAGTAATGATATAACAAAAATAATTTGTTTAATCAAGTATCCTATACTTGACTCGCGAGATTGTTGGATCTCGCAAGTACGATATCGACTGAGCAATCATTGAGCCGATAGTCGAGTCTGCCAATGGTTTAATAGCCAAAAGCCTCAACCATCATCTAAGGAGGTTCTCGTTACGGGGCTTGATTTAGAAAGCAGTTATTCAGTAGCCGCTGTTAGGCGATTTTTTTTCTTGGAGCCTTGACCGCCGGTAGTTTGAACCCTGTTTTCGACATCGGTGGGCTACTATTTTTAATATTTTAAATGTTTTAATTTTAATTTAATGTATTGAATAATTCAAAATATGTTTCATCTGTTTTAAAATGAATAAACGGAATAGTCTATTTTCGTTAAAAGATAACTGCAACTCGTCTTTATCTTAGTACCTTTTAATCACAAATTATATAAGTAGGTACATTATTATTTTTTTTATGATTATATGCAAAATATCCGAATCAACCGAATAGGTCAAACTATAGATACACACATAAAAGTGTTGACAACACAGAAAGTTGCTAAGTGCCTCCATCGGCGTATATCCCGTCTTATCTAATTTATTTAACTGTTAGCTGAGCAACATCGAAAACAAGTTTGCTGTGGGAACATCACTTCGCAAGCTCGTCCGCACGCAGCGATGTATATCTTGCAAACCTAATCACAACTTCATAAGAATACCACCAACTCTAATGCTAAATGTAAATCTCTTTCGCCTATTGAATTTTTCAATACATTTATTTTAGCTGAATGTCGATAACGTGTAATTTTGATCAAGGCAGTACTACTAGCCACCCTCTCCGCCACAAACTCCGGCCGCAGGTTTTTTTATTCTGTCTTCTTTCAAGCGGGCCCCTCTCCTTTTTGTAATCTTCCTGCCCTTTCAAAACAAGATCGCAAAAATTACAAGACTGTAAAACCCGGATTAGTACAGACATTTAATTTATTGAACAGATTATACCTACCAATACTTGTTTTTTCAATAGCCACTCATGTATTTCAGGTTTCTGCAAATAAGTTCAATATTCCGAAAGAAAGAACAAAGTGAATATCAATAAGAGTCATACATACCTGTATAAAAGAAAGTAATGTAAACTATTTTAATCTAAGCAAAAAGAGATATTGTGAGATATTGTAGAGTAGTGAGGAGCATAAAATATGTATCAAAGAGTCCCGACTGTTGCCGACTGGCCGGGTAGCCCGGGTAGCTCGCGTAGCTCGAGAAGCTCGGGTGGCTTGGGTGGCTGGGGTGGCTTGTGTAGCCGGGTCCCAGGAGACATCACGATGACGACGATGGCTTCGCTACGCTCCCCACTACTTAACACCTTTGAACAACGATTTACTCAATTGTCATTTATGACAAGTAGTAGCGCAAAAGGTCTTAGGAGATTACATTACGTAGCATCCGACCTATAATCCTTGAAGGGATAGGCATAGGTGCATTTATTATATACTTAATTAGGGGGCAAGCTTATTATCAAATCGGTCATATTAAATTCTGCCAACAGTGATAATCATTAACTTGAAAACATTTTTCATAATAAACACGGAATAATAACATGTATTTGGCGTGTTAAGTCAATTTGGTATGTATGATCCGACAAGTCCATGCGCGAATTAAGTCTACCTCAAAAATGAAATTCAAATTCAAATTCAAATATTTATTTGCAGACTAAGTGTACATTTTGGTGTTATTTTATAATGTAGGAACTTACAACTTAGCGGCCTTTTTCGGGCATAGCAAATTTGAGGGTTAGTAACATTCTTTTAATAGTTGAATAGTTATTAAGTCTATTTTACAATATTAAATTCAATAATAACCATTCACATTAAAAAATTAAATTAAAAATTTAAAAAACTCCCATCGCTAAAAAGTAAAACATTTAAAAAGTTAAAAATAACACTTTAGCCATGAAATTTTACTTCACGTCGGGGTACCGCTTAAGTAAAGAATTTTCCTAGTACTTGTAGGTATGTAGGTACATAATTTAACGGTAACCCGACGTTACGTAAAATTTTATGGCTAAAGTGTTATACTTAACTTTTTAAATGTTTTACTTTTTAGCGATGGGGGTTTTTTAAATTTTTAATTTAATTTTTATTTTATATTTTTTAAACGCATTAATTTTGTTTTATAGAGTTTACAGTTATGAGAATATTTCAGTGCATTGTATGTAGAGTCAAATGCTGGTTAAAACGAATCCAAACACGACATTATCTGCTATTATTTTCTCAAGGGTCTACCTACTGGTGTGCCGGATAGCCTGGCTGCAGCATCAGCTCATCCAGTTGCCATCAGTGCATTGTGTACAGAATCAAATGCTGGTTGAAATGAATCCAAACACGACATATCTGATGTTACTTTCCAAGAGTGTATTAGTCTGCTAGATATCCTGGCTGCATCAGACCAAAAACACCACAATATTGTTTATTAATATTACACACATGGGTGTTTGAAATTTTAAGACACACATATATGTTTGTAAGTAAAGTTAATACCCATAGACGTCTAAAATAGCAACGGTAGCTAACACAAAAGAGCTGATAACCTTGAAACGGCTGAACCGATTTTGATGAATTATGTCTAAGAACCATCGCAAAAAACCCTGCTTTCAAATAAAAAAACCGCATCTAAATGGGTTCACCTGTTTGGGCGCTATTGTGCATCAGACAGACAGACAGACAGACAGGCAGACAGACAGACAAACAGACAGACAGACAGACAGACAGACAGACAAACAGACACACACACATAGCGGTGAAACTTATAGCACCCCTCTTTTTGCGTCGGGGGTTAAAAATATAATTTAACATTAGGTATTCATAAATTCTTATTATAATATTATTATTACTTACTTACTATTTTTGTTGTTATTAAACAGTAGTAGAGATCGAGGTCGAGATCGCCTTATTAATTTATTTTAAATTTAATATCATTATTATTATTTAAAAAAGAAATAGACTAGGTAGATGTGCGAATGCGTGCAATGTCTGTGTACGTAGGTGTGTGTGTGTGGTTGTTATTATTTTTGGTTTAAAAATTCATCAATTGAATAGTAACAGTTTTTCAAAAGGAAGGTTTTTAGTTTTCTGCTAAATGGAGTGAGCCTGTTTTCATTTTTAATTTCTTAAGGCAGTTTATTGTATACTCGAACTGCCATGTATTGTGGACTTTGGTGTAGCATCTTTAGTCGTGACGGCGGTTGATATAAGTCAAGTTTGTGCCGAGTGTTGAAAGTGTGTATGTCTTGTACTTTAGTGAATGTGTGCATGTTTTTAAATACGTAGATACTTATATCGTGTAAATATATACATGGAAGAGTGAGTAATTTATATTCCTGAAAACAGGGTTTGCAGCTCTGTCTATTACTTATTTGGGCTAAGATTCTAATGCATTTCTTTTGTAAAATGAATAGCTTATGTATGTCTACACTGTTACCCCACAACATAATACCATAGCTTAACCACGAGTAAGCGTATGCGTAGTATGCTGAAAGCGCAGTTTTTGTGTTCGTACTGTGTTTTAGTTGAAATAGCGCGTACGTGAATTTTGATAGCGACGCCCTCTAGCGAATGGAGTATTTTAAACGGCGAGAACTTTACAATCATTAGTTCTGTACAGCATTTAATTCGATTTTCGATTAGTAGGTCGTCAAATAATAACTTATTATCTAAATTTAACCTTTGTTTTTAATTTCATGGGAAAAGATATCCTTGCCATTCTTGTTACGTGCCACCACACCAACGAACCCGTCTACATTGCAAATATGTAATCACTTCCTACGAGGAAATCCCGTCGACCTGTTCCCCGAAGACAAAACAAAACCTAGAAACTCAGACAAACTTGCCTGACAACTGCTCTCCTAAAAGTAGAATTTTGGACTTTATGTCCAAGAAACAAAACTCAACTTATATAGGTATGTAGATTCATTTAGAAAAACGGTCTCCTCTGTTGTAATGCTACAAAAAATTGTCGGAATAACGTTTCAAATATGAAAATACAAAAACGATATGATTCAAAGAACCATTCATGGGTGTGCAGCATTTATAATACCCGCGTGATTCACGTGTGCATCAGTTAGGCATGTATAAAGGCAATTGGAACGGTGTGTACGATTTTGTTTCAATTTAAAGGTTGAGAGGCGGAAAAACGGTGCACCGGAGCGGGTGAACGGCCGGTGCTCTTGCTTTGTACGCCACTGTTTGGCTGAGTGAATCGCCCATGTTTCACCCTGTTCAAACACGTGACAACTGTACCTACAATAAATTATTCCAGCTCTATTCTTGTCTTCAATTGTTGAACGTCGACAATAATCCGAAAACTGCGAGCTTTATGTGTCTATCTGTTTTCCTATCTATCAATAAACGAAAGTGAAGTTATAAATATTCTTAAAACTCTTCGTCTAAATTGCGATCCATTGATGTAGAAGCCCATCGTTTTTAGGCTTATAAAGAAAGCATCTTTTAAAACACTATACAGAGAACACTTAATAAAACATCTATATATATTAAAATGTTATGTTGGTTTGTGTACGCTTCCAAACCTCAAAAAGTTCTGCACCGATCGAGCTGAAATTTTAGCATGATCCGCATCAAGGATTGTTTTTATCTATATTTTTTTGTTTTTTTTTAACCATTCAATCACAAGGTGCCACAGCGAAGCGTGGCAGGGTACAGCTAGTGTTATAAAGATCTAATATGCACAGTGTACACGTCAATAAAAAGCGAATGGTATAAGTATGTATGGTGGTATGTGTGGTTTCCTGTAAACTGAATATTGTAAAATAAACCTTAAATTGTAAAGAAAATTATCCTATTAGGCCGAAATAATTGCACAGTCCCCCTGCCTGCATCGCATCGTTATGTCGATACCATCCACCTAGACTGGCCGCGAAGCTATGAATACATTTGTATGAATACGGATATGACATTTTAATTTAAATGCAGAACAAGGTATTGGTAATTCGCATATGAATTATGTATCATGTGGTTTACAATTTGCGATATATGAATGTAAAGGTAGAATTTCATCGTGTCGTCAGTGTTGAGAAGAAAAAAAAATAACTGGAAATAATTCATACAAACTAAACTGACGTATCGTGATATATTGTGTACTAGCACTGCGCTCGCGACTTCGTCCGCGTGTATTTCTTACTTGTAAATCCTATCCATTCCTCTTAAGGTCATGGCACATTATAACGGCACCGCAACTGCACAGCAGCCGTACGTCGGCGGCGTTGCCTCGAATTTAGGCTACGGCTAGCTGCCAGTGCGCTAACTACGCATCGTCGGCAAGGTGCCAGCTCGCGGTCCGCACGCCGCCCGCGAGGTGCAAGCTAGCTGACACCGCGAACACAATTGTTATATGGCATTTATAATTGAAAGAAAAGAAAGAAAATACATTTATTGGCAACAGTTGGATACACGCACAGTAAAAAAATAAAAAAACAAAAAAAGACACAAAAATGGCAATTGAACACGCCTATGACTTGCACGTTTTCATAATGTCTCGGTGAACCGAGACGGCGCAATGACGTTGTCTTGCTGGCGACTCGGAGTCGTGCTGTAAGCGTGCGGTCGACGCGCTGTAAGCACAAGGTCCGCTCGCTATCGGCACGCGGGCTGCGAGTCGAGTTGCATGGTACTGGCAAGCGCGCTGACTGATCGCCGTTGGCTTTTTCACTTTGACATTGTGAAATATATTATACTACCCACGGTTTAAGGCTCTAAATTGAATAACAAGTCAATTGCTGGTTTGGAGCGGTGCCGATGCCGCGCCGTTATAATGTGCCATGACCTTTAGTATTGAAAGTAAAATATAGCCTGTAACACTCACAAATAATGCGGCTTACTATTATTATTATTATTAATTATTATTTAGACCAAATTGTCCCACTGCTGGGCAAAGGCCTCCCTCCATTCCTCCGGCTTACTATTGGTTAAATAATTTTCAAAATCGGTTCGGTAGTTCCAGAGACATATATAAATATATAAAGAAATATTTCACAACTTTCACATAACGCCATCTTATTCCAAGCGAAGCAAAGCTTGTCTTATGGGTACTAAACAACTGATAACATACTTATTTATTTCTAAACACATCTCACATAAATTAGATAAATTACACCCAGACTCAGAACAGATGATTGTGCTCACCTCACAAATATTTGTCCTGGGTGGGAATCGAACCCACGACCTCCGGCATAGAAGTCAAGGCCACTAACTACTACACCAACAAACCAGTCAAAAGCAATTAAAAGTTGTCATTAAATAAATAAAATATTTCTTATTTGAGACGACGCGATCGACGCGTCTCGTTCAAGAATCAAGTCTAAACTTTCAAGTTAAAACTTTAATTTATATAGTTAATTGTTAACAATACATGTCCTGGTGAAAGGGTTATCCACTTATCCCTAATAAATGAAACTTAACATACCTAACTGTCGAAACCTAGGTATATTGTACAAATCTGCGTACCCCTCAGCGTGATGATACGTCATGATGTTGTATAAACAATACACATCCAAGCTATTCCAGCAATCACTACAGATTTGCCGTCTATTAGTTCCATTGTATATCTCCGAAGATCAGCACCAGATCATCACCAAAATAAAACAGGACCACCTCAGGAGTTATACTCTTTTAAATAAAGAATTTTGAGCACGGTCTGGCATGCCGTGGCCGTGGTGGCATCCCGAAATATAGATGCTAAGCATGATTAAATAAGATCTTAAATCATTTTTACTAGCTAAAATTCCCTGCCGTACCGCCAATGTACGCTGCCGGACCTTAGAATACAACGTATGTAGGTAATATACTTAACTAAGCCGATAGTCTCTTCTCAGCACAATGCGTGCATTCCATTGCGCACTACCCTAAACAGCGATTTTTCACATCTTAATTAAAAAAGGTATTTCCCTGCATTTTCGATGTGTCTTAGTTTAATGTGTTGAGTGCGTAAATGAGAATGAAGTGGTATTTTTACGTTTAAAAATATTGAATGATCTTTTGTGCAACCTAAACCGTAAGTAAAGTCTTCCTTTTCGTATATATACTCATAATAAAGTCAATCGAGAGCAGTGGTGGCCCACTGGTGACGGCCCCGACTTACGAACAGTACAGCCGTGGGTTCAAACCAAGGCAGGCGCATTACTTTGTGTAATTTATTTCATCACCACTGCTCTCAAAAACGGTGAAGGAAAACATCGTGAGGAAACCGGCGTGTCCCAGAACCAAAAAGTTCGAAGACATGCGACATCTACCAATTCGCACTGGGCCCGCGTGGTAGATTATTGCCCATACGCAAAATACGCGCTTTGACGTGGAGTTGCGGATACCAGCCCGGTATTTTTAATCTTTTAATCTTTAATAAAGTCAATCTTCAGCTGATCTGCTTTGCCGACATCGCCAAATGATCAGATAGGCATAAGCACAGCCTATTTATGATAGGTAGGTATATTATTTTCTCTGGATACAAGTTGAGCGTATAAAACTAATTCAAACACGTAGTTTTAGACGAAACAAATATAACAAACTAGTGTCAATATTCGGCAATAGAGGTAATTGTTTCACCCATGAACAGACGAGTGGTTCCATAAATGTATGTGTGGTGCTAAGGGCGAGCCGGTGGCCGCTGTCGGCGTGTCCGCGAATGAATGGCCATTGAAAAGTCATCAGTTATGTAGGGCGTATCGTCGCGCGCCATGTGGCCGGCGTCCGCTTCTCTGCGTAATTTTTCCGCGGGCAATTTTCCGCAATTTCCCAAACAACCATCAGCACCGCTTTGCCCTCGCCCTTTATTTAAACCGGACAAAATGCAAACCTTCAAAACGGACGTATCACAGATTTTGTATGTACAAAACACGCTGACTGTCCTGCGGCGACGTGATGAATAATACAGTTTTAATTAATATTTTGCTTTGAAAGAAAATCTCGTGAATTTGGTAATAGAATGAATTCGTAACACTCGGCAATAAAAATTATTCAATTCTGGACAACTTAACAGGTATGTTTATAATATCCCCCTTTAACTTTAAAAACTTTTCTGTTTTATAAAACTTCAATCAAATACTCGTACCTAAACTGAACAAGTAAAACCACTAGTTTTGAAAGGTAGCAACAAAAGTGTTAAAAGCTAAAGCACTCTACAGTGGGCAAAAATTCATGCAAATTGAATGAAATGTATTGATGGCACTTTGAAAATATTTTTCGTTTCAAAGTGGAATGCCTCATAGTCGCGCTGCATTATTTATTTCATACATATATGAAAATATGAATGTATCTATATTAGCTCTGTCATCCACTACCCGTAAATCCGATTGCATTTTCATCGGCGAAATGTGTCCAATACAATTATTATTTTCTGTTGTTCATATCACACCGATAAATACAATAACGTACACAGTAAGGACCAAGCGTTTTATATAATGGTGTACAATATGCTCCAAGTATTCTGACATTACTCTTTGTCTCACTGGATAAACTTGAGTAGCTACATATATTAGAAGAGTTCGTAACAAAATGCCCCATAAAAAGTTATACTCAATTTAGTTTCATCCAAGCCAGTTATAGTTTAGGAAACTGATGCAACATATTGCAAAAGAAAATTAATAAAAACGGGGAAACTGTATGGCGGGCTTTTGTAATAACAACGCTGAATTTACAAATAAAATAAAGCTTAATATTGTGTCATAAATCAATATAAAATTGGAACTCCCCGATAAGATCTATTGGTAGTCGTGAGATGGACGACCATTTGGGACTTTGGAGAGCGAAACATTGATCAGGATATTTTTAGAATGACGTTATATAGACCGGGTTTCACTAAAAAAACATTGATTTTGAGGTGTCCCTTTCATTTGTTTTCTGACCAAACAATGTTATTTAGTTCTGTAACTGTGTTTCTCACTTAAACTCACATTGGTATTTGAAAATATATAAAGAAAGAAAGAAAACTTATTTACTTGCAACACGCACACGAATTTAATATGTACCTAAATGCAATCTCAATTAAGTAAGTATACAGCTAGGTAGGTATACAGTAATCTTACTCGCAAATTTTGTTTCAAACAAGGGAATACGTATTGTCACGTAATTAATGTTAATAAATTAATCTACAGTTACAGGAGACAAATTAGACGCAGCCTGCTCGACTAACGACGGACTATTTGGATTAAATGGAGGGTTGATGTTTATGATTTACGGAGGCTTGTGTAATTGTGGCGCCTGGCAGTCGCGGCATGCGCCCACACCGCCCGCCGCACCGCGCGACTGCGCCACTTGAGCCGCCATGCGCCACCTCGCCCGCGCCGGCTCACGCAAATTAAAACAGTATAATTACAATGCTTTCAACACCAATTACTTATCACTTAGCGAAGCTTTATTAAAAATTGCTCGTCCCGAACACATCAGACGCAGGGCTCCACGCCGGTGTACGCCGCTTCTGGAGTTGTTATCACAACACGCTTCGACATGGTGTAACACGATGTTGCTGTAGCGCTATTAAAACAATGACGACCTGCTCACAATGCGACGTTGTCGGTGTGTTGACTATTCATTAAAGCATCTCACCGTAAGACAAACAATCCTGTTTTGTTATTAGATTTCCTGCATAGTTGGAGCGATTCAGATACAGGCACATAATTATGTGGTTAATTAATTTACAACTTCGGTATAAAATATACCTGAAGTTCGTTAATTAATGTTATAAATATCTGTTCAAATATTCACGTGGTTGATCGTTCGATAAATCACTTAAAATACCCGAGAGGTCGGAGGCAGCTATTTGTAAAGACAAGTAGGTACGTTGTCGCAGTGTATCGAAGAAACTAAGAGACACAGCTTGTTTGTGCTCGCAGACTAATTAAAAAGTTTGTTTCTACAACTTCCGAACGGAAGTAGCGTCGAAGTGAGCAGGCGTTGATTCAGTGGAGAAATAGATTCAGAGACCAATACGAGAATAGTAATCCTGGCATTATTAAGAACATAAAAAGGGAATGCGATTCTAAAAATGAGATCATAACGACGACGGCGACAGTGATATAGTCGTGCGAGCGCGAGACTCGTCGGCCATGAATATGTATGGGCCGGTGGACACGATCCTACAGATAATGGAATCTGCACACGGAAGCGGATACGATTAGTCGCTAACTCGCTACCACAATTAGCAGGTTGTATGATGTAAAAAACTTAATGTTGTGAATTGGGAACACGTATCTACCGGGAATCATTAGGAATTCGGATTATTACGGTTAATAAAAAATACCTCCTCGTTGAACGAGGGTATTTTTTTCAATACCACAATGTTAGTGTCTTCTTTATATTGCTTTCTTAGTAGTAATAAAATACAATAAAATAAAATTATTAATTTTACACCTTTATTGTAGAACATAAAACATACAAACAATATAATAACTTTAAGACGAAGGAGTTACAATAGGTGTGACAATTTCCTTGTTGCCAAAAGCGATTTCTTAATGGCCACCTTTTGATGAATTTTAAAAATGACGTAAATGTTATGAAGAACCCTAATTTTTTTACCTAATGTTTTTTTTTGTTTTTGTCTAAATATTTTGCATATTATACTAATTTAATTTTAGTTTTACCCACCTAATGTTTGGAATGTAAAATCGCAATGTTCTATTTATTACAAAACTATCTGTTTATGCGTAAAAATATAAATTCACTGTTATTACCTTATTATGTGATTCTTGGAGAACGAGGAGGACCGACCTACCGGAGGTCAGTGTGAACTATTCTCTAGCAACCATAATAATTAGACATAGTTACGCCCATCTTGGGACTAAATTCATTTTATTTTGTTTATATTTTTAACCGACTTCAAAAAAAGGAGGAGGTTCTATGTTCGTGTGTATGTATTTTTTTTTTTTTTTTTTTTTTTTTATGTATGTTACTTGATTGCTCCGCCATTTGTGGACCGATTCTCGAAATTCTTTTTTTGTTTGAAAGAGTAGACTCCTGAGGTGGTCCCATTTTAATTTGGTGAAGATCTGGTGCTGATCTTCGGAGATATACAACGGAACTCTTCAAAAATAGACGGCAAATCTATCGTGATTGCTGGAATCGCTTAGATGTTTATTGTTTATACAACATCATGACGTATCATCAAGCCTGAATGCTCAGAGGGGTAGGCAGATGTGTTCAATATACCTAGATTTCGACAGTTAGGTATGTTAAGTTTCATTTATTAGGGTTAGGTGGATAATCCTATTATAATGACATGTATTGTTAACAATTAACAATATAAAATGAATTCATGGCAAATGTTTGTATGGGAACAACTAAAAATGGAAAAATAAAAAACTTTTTTACAAAAAATAAAACCGACTTCAAAAATAACTCTAAACGGTGTAAAATAACTCTAAATTCGGAAGTCGGTGGCCCATCAAGAATAAGACAAAAGTACCAAAGCCACAGACTTCCTAATTTAGAGTTATTTTACACCGTTTAGAGTTATTTTTGAAGTCGGTTTTATATTGTACTTTTATGCTATGGTTGTTATTGTACTTCTATAAATAAATGCGTTTTTTTTTAAATCGGAATCAATACCTAGTAGTGTTGATACCAACTACTTTACCTACACACACCTACCAAGTTTTTTTTCATCTTCCTATTTGCTTCGTTCTTTGAAATATTTGATCAGACTGGCATGATGGTAGGGCTATGTTTACAAAATCAAAATCAAAAGTCTTTATTCAAACTAGGCTGATAATGAGCACTTTTTGAACGTCAAAAAATACATAAAGACAGTCCCCCAAAAACGGCCCACCCTTCGCCACTTCCTAGTGTTTTTGCACATTGCCAGTGACACACTGGCGTCCAGTTGCACACCAAACTTTGCTGAGAACTAAAGGTTTACAAAAAAAAATGGTATTGGGCTTCAAGTTACGGTAAATATCAGACGGGAAACGGTGCGCTTCGTCAAATCTCTGCGAGTGCGCATGACGTCATCCTAGATATACACAGATGATATTAGCTGTTTGACAGTTAATCGCTGAACACTTTGCCCATTAAACATCACTGTGAACTGTAAACTGAGATCCGCGATTACAATACTCTATTCTAACCATAGAATACAGTTGTTATGAAAAAAAAAGGTATTTATTATATTATTATTTATTTATTTATTATTTATTTATTTATTAATTTTTTCCTCTTTGGTCGAATCTTCACGTGACCAGAGGCTGGCCTTTATTTCGGTCAGAGAATCAGCATTGCCATACAACGTGGCAATGCGGCCAGTCTTCTGGGCACTTTTTTCGTTGATAGCGATGCGGATGAGTTTTTTGATGCCCTATAATTGGTTTACTGTTCTTTTGTTTGTTTATTTTTAGGTATGTATGTTTCTGTAATTTGTAGTAAGTATTATTTAGAAATATCAATTAAATTAACATATCAAAAAAAAAAAAAAAAAAGTTGATATGAAAACATAAAATCGTTACAAGAAACATGCTGAAAATACAGAAACAGTACGTTCTGTAGTTTCTGTTTCCCCCATAGGCAAAAGATGTGAGTTTATGTACCTAAGTATAAAGCCTACAATATTTCATAGAAAATCTAAAGCTACTATTCTCGAGTCTAAGATAATCTCTAAGCTCGTTGTTTTATAGAGCAACATGTTGATACGGCCTCAATAATTCAGATTGAAAGTATGTTAAAATATTCCGCAGCGCACTCTCGCACGCTGCAAGTAAATATGGGGTATGAATAAAGATTTGTGAATGAGGCTGGAGACGCGTGATAGTACAACCGCGACATGAGCACGCGCGTGCCCGGTGCAAGTGCAGCGGTGTTTGTTTTGTATTAGCCTAATGTGTGAGTTTTGCAATTTTGAACATTATTTTATCCTAGCTCATAAAATACTTAAGTTCAATACTGATTGTAGTTAAGTCCGTGATATCGGGTTCGCGCTACCAATGTTCTTCCTAATTCGGTGGCCGCGTCCCTCACGTGACGCGACCGTGTAAGACGCCCTCGGCCAGGAATCGCTACACGCCGGCCGTGCTAAGCCCACTGGTACGCCCTAATAAATTGCGATTTAACTTGTCTCCCGGATAACGCAAACTTTTCCGCGTTTGTTCGTCGCCCGACACTTTTTTCGCCTCTTCATTTCCTATCTCTTACTTTTGTATTTTCCGTTCTTTCCTCGCCGAGATAAACAGGCGAGAAACGCTGAAAGGGGCTTTACAAATTCAAATTGAACTTATCACACAACTTTTTACATTTGTTTCTGGTCTCGAGTTCGAGGGAAAAGAGCGAAGAGGCATTTAATAGTACAATCTCGGGAAAGATTGATGATTTTGTATCACACCTCGCTTCGGGCGGCTCGTAACGAGTCGGATGGCTCTCGACGTGGGTCGTGCTGCGTCTTATCTGGAATGGGATGCCGCTTTATCTCAAATTACATATTTTACTTGAGACGTTCCTGGAATTGCATACTTTTTTCGAAGTATTAGTACGATTTTAAAAGAAAATAAGTACCTTTACCACTGCCTCGGGGTAAGAATTTATTTACAATCAAACGCGATGTTACGTGATTTTACATACAAAAGAGAAAGTGTTAGTAATATACTTTTACATATCTCTTGCTCTGTAAGTACACCCTTACACCCCTGAATGCCGGGGTGTATGACTATCATTACAGCATAGGTTTTGGAATTTGAAAAAAGAACTGTCATACTCATACTGCACGAAGAATATTTTTAAAAAGTTAATTTTTTTCTCTCGGTATCGATTAATTACTCGAATCGGAATCTAGACAATTTATTTTATAAAGATTTTATTTTAAATATGGAACTATTTGTTTCCACATCGTATGTTAGATGGAATCGATTTAAAATTCAAACTGGCCAGCAAGATTTGACGCGCTTGCGTGCGTGAAAAAAAAAAGGCAGTCTACTAGTAGGCGCGAAAGCATCGCGAAAAGTTCATTGAAACCTGCTGTCTTGTTGTTTACTTACCTCACAATCGATATGTAAAGCAGAGTATTTATCTCGGGCGTAAGCATCAATTGCATACTCGGGTTAATTAGCGCCTTCGCTTCGCTCAGGCGCCAAAAACCTCGTAAGCAATTGATGTCATACAGCCCTTGGTTAATAATCTACTATTACGTTATTACAATAAAGAAAACAACGAAACATAACAAGAAGAAAACAACCTGTCATACCGTTTTATTGTTGTTTTATTGCACAACAAGGTGTTTTATGTCACGAGATGACTATCATAACATATTCTGCTTAAATAGGGCTTTAATTCGGTCCTCATAAAACGTGTACTTTGAGGCTGTTAGTAATGCATGCAGGTGTCGAGCGAGGACGCGCGTGGTTGTGATTGGCGGCGTCGTGCGTGCTCAGCGCCAGTAGCACCACGAGCAAACATCTTGCATGTAATAAGGTAGATGATGTAAAGGTAAACACCATCTAGTTAATCAAGCGGGGAAGGAAGTTCCACCGCGTGCAGTAAATAGCGCTCACTTAATTTGAGGGCCATGTGTGGGCACATAACCGCAGCATATTTATCCCATTATGCACGGCACGGCGGGTAGCCACGGTGATGCGAGTCACGTCGTCTGAAACGAATCGCATGTGACATTATTTGTGAAGATCGTGCTCTATCTTCGTCGGCGACATGGCTGGGACGTGGAGGGATTACTCACAAAGAAGTACGATTTCAACGGTACGATAAAGGGGCGAGAAGTTACACACTGGCTATATTCTCCCCGGGATTAACGCACGGTTAGGCTCGCTTCTTTTATACACTTACTTTAAGGCGATATTGGTTCAACACGATATTATCGAACGAGTAAAAGTTTCTAAAGCTAATAATTATATACAATCTAACCGAACGAAAATAATTTGAACCGCCTCTTTCGAATCAAAGATCGAAACGAGGAGACCGGGGGATCGAGACTTGAGGAAATAAATAACACTCAGTGGATATTGTGGATAAAGTGACAGTTGTTATCCCGGTGTTGCAGAATTTTTATTTTAAATTAATTTTGATTAACACACAGGTAACAAATCACTCGTATAATTAATATTGCCTACATAGTCGTAAAAACCTACTTTACTCCATTTTATTTTTGCGAACATAGCAAAAAACATTTTATCATCATTTGCTTAGCCTTTTTGCAACTATGTTGGTGTCAGCTTCCAGTTTTACCAGATGTATCTGAATACCAGTGCTTTACATGGTACGACTGCCTGTCTGACTTCCACAACCCAGTTACTGGGTATCATAATACCCGTTGGCTAAGCTGGTTTTCAGATTTTCGAGCTTCTGACTATCTGTAACGACGTTATAGATATACGAATGACCAACGGCTTTACGTGCTCTTCGAAGCACAGAGGAGACTTAATAATTATATGATCAATTGTCGCCCATACACGGACCAAATTCGTCAAGCGTAGCTTAACCTTTAATTGACTTGTGAGGCTGTTATTTTTTAGCGACATGCTCCTCGAAGAAAACATTTAAATTTGACATACCTAAGACATTTAATACGGAACCCTAAAAATAGTAATGTGATTCACCAAAACAATAATTTGTTACCAAAGCATTCAAACTCAAATACAAAATCCGTCACTCATACATATGTTAGAATTTCAGAAAAAGTTGATGTTCTCTATGTTCCCACTGATGTTACACAAAGTCCAGGCAGAAAAAAAAGAAAATACCCATTCTGATCTCTGTTTATAGTCTGCATTAAAAAATTCAACCAAATGTCATATCCAATATCTTAGTCACTATTGGGCTGCTGCACTAGCTGGGCATTATAACTGAAAACCCCACCATTCGCTAATTTATTTTTAAATGTCTTTGCTGTTACTATATTACGAACCAATTATTCATTTCAGTATTAATTAGTCCTATTGTCAGTATTTTAATGTATTACCATGCAGTTGTCGTTGCGTTATATCGGAAATAAAGTGATCTCAGCAATCCTAACTAAGCAAAGACCTGCCTTACAAATTTATCAACACTGTTGTACGCAGTTCAAAATACACACAATGGTGTGGGTACAACCAACGCACAATACTTTTAGTTTGACATAAAATTAGTGCATATTTCTACCTTTCAAACACAACAAATATATGCATAATATTAATTTAATATGCAAACGTGCCTACCTATAATATAATGTTTATTATGACATTGTTTTCATTCATGCTACATATGTCATCGCGGCAGCAGGGATGCAATAACAACGAAGTCATGCCACGCATCCCCCTAAATACCTACAAACAATGTTATTACTGCACGCGTCATGCATTCAGTTATAATCACATGATTTGGATATCAACACATACCTACTGTTTATACGTAATCACGTCCTATTTGAATACCATTTCAAATTCTAATAGCAAACTTGATCGAACATCTATTCGAAGTTATTGAACCGGGCACAACTATTTACCATTGATTAGTGAAAATGTAGTTTGTGCAACTCGAAAACTGTTTTCATTTAGTGATTACTTTTAAATCAGATGAATTTCACTCGACTAATTTCCGTTTGGTTCAAAATTTGCATGTCGCATTACTATTTAGCGAATAGTTTCTAAAAACAAGGCTTTAGTATGTTTTATTTGTATATTTACAGCTCTTTGTTTTAGTAAATTCAAAGTTTTGCGTGAGAGGCCATGCTTGGGCACAGAACTACTGATCCAAATGATGGTAAATATGACGTTCACAGAGATAAATAAAGGGAAATGTACATTTTCGACCATGTGTTTTCTATCTATAGTTACAATAAATATTAAAAACATACTGTTGGTGAGCGTGTGGACTGTATGACTGACGATATTAAAGGAAAGGATGGCGATTACTAAGTAGCTTTATTATTTTAGTAAGTAAAACTATGCAAACCAAATCTAGTATGTTGACAGACACCAAGACAAAGTAAAAGTCACAGTTTTAAAATTATAAAAGAACAAACCATAAAAAAACAAATAATTAAAAAAGGTTTATAACAAAGCTCCAGCCAGTCGCCAACACATACTAATTTCGTAACTTGAAAATTACTATTACCAATTTGTAATGAGAACAAAGGTATCAAAAGTCGATTTTTTTGTGACACTCAATTGTTTATAAAAAAAGTCCTGTAGCGGTCACAGCTACACCGGAATTCGTATGAATTCGTAATATTAATTTAAACTTTTTATAATTGTAAACACTCCACAATACAAAACTTTTCCTTATTGTCCCGTTACACCGAACTGTCAAATTTGAACAAACGTCAAACCAAAGACCAAAAAACTTCAAACACAAAACACGATCATTGTCTGTGGGTGAAAACTAACATATTTTATTAGAAGTATATTTACATATTTATTTAGTTGCTATATTTACATCACACATAATATTTATTTACAAATTTAACAATACGCATAATTATTTACACTATACAAAATATAGGCTTAAAATTGTAATGTTCTGGTCGCTGCCTTTCCGAACGCAACTTCGGGCGCGTTCGGCAAAGCTCGGCTTTCATCGGAGCATATGACTTGCCTAATAGCGATAAAGCATCGTCATGTAGATCAGTACTCGTTTTGACCTCCCGAACAGTACACGCTTGAACTTTCAACCAAATCTAGACTTGCTCGTAGACCTAAGTTCTGCTAGTTGACTCGATATCGTCTCCTTAGCTTTTTGTCTGTGTCCAGTAATTTCCCCGCTGTCGTCTTAACTTAATTGTAGCCTTAAGCGACTCAGAAGTGTTGAGAAATTAATTATACAAGGATAACGTTCAAACCACCGTTTCATTTCGCCATTTTGCTCTATACACTTCATTGGTGACCCCGTCAAAGAGCAGTCCCGTCGAAAGGATATGCGGATGACCTAGACGGACGCGTCTCCAGCACAGTCGACTACACCGACTTCGCGTCAAGACTCCGGCATCACATGGCGAAGCTGTCTCCAGAACCGGCGAGTCGACACGGCAACAAGCCGTTCTACGTGCCCGACAGCTTGTCAACTTCGTCTCATGTATTCTTGCGACATGACGCCGTTCGCCGACCGCTAGACCCGCCGTACACCGGCCCCTACAGAGTCCTGCAAAGAGGCGACAAAACGTACCGTATTGAGGTAAACGGAAAGGAAACCACAGTAACCATAGATCGGTTGAAACCCGCTTACCTCAATAACGCAGACTACAGTCCCTCCGGTGTAACCAGCGCACCAACGGTCGCAAACACAGCACCAACGCCACCGCAGCCCACCGTCGAGAAGAAAACACGCTCCGGCCGCACCGTTCGCTTCCCGGACTACTATCACCCGTAGCTAAGTAGCCACGGTCTCAGGGGGGGAGTAGTGTAGCGGTCACAGCTACACCGGAATTCGTATGAATTCGTAATATTAATTTAAACTTTTTATAATTGTAAACACTCCACAATACAAAACTTTTCCTTATTGTCCCGTTACACCGAACTGTCAAATTTGAACAAACGTCAAACCAAAGACCAAAAAACTTCAAACACAAAACACGATCATTGTCTGTGGGTGAAAACTAACATATTTTATTAGAAGTATATTTACATATTTATTTAGTTGCTATATTTACATCACACATAATATTTATTTACAAATTTAACAATACGCATAATTATTTACACTATACAAAATATAGGCTTAAAATTGTAATGTTCTGGTCGCTGCCTTTCCGAACGCAACTTCGGGCGCGTTCGGCAAAGCTCGGCTTTCATCGGAGCATATGACTTGCCTAATAGCGATAAAGCATCGTCATGTAGATCAGTACTCGTTTTGACCTCCCGAACAGTACACGCTTGAACTTTCAACCAAATCTAGACTTGCTCGTAGACCTAAGTTCTGCTAGTTGACTCGATATCGTCTCCTTAGCTTTTTGTCTGTGTCCAGTAATTTCCCCGCTGTCGTCTTAACTTAATTGTAGCCTTAAGCGACTCAGAAGTGTTGAGAAATTAATTATACAAGGATAACGTTCAAACCACCGTTTCATTTCGCCATTTTGCTCTATACACTTCAGTCCCACAAGTTCTATGTCAAAAACAGCCGTTGTTTCTTTAACCGAAGTGTCAACCCTAATGCCTTTCATTTGTTTCTTCTATTTGCATTGCTTGGCCAATCTTTCCCCAGCAAATGGGCATTTCCCTTTACAACACTTTGTTTGGTTAAAATCATAATTAGGCTGCAATGAGGTGAGGATCTGCGGAATTCAACCACATCAATCAACCAAAATCACAATTACAGAAAAAAATACAGGAAAATTGAATCAAATTCTACCAACTGCAAGATATCTTGTCGAGCGCTGCGAAAACTATAAGAGTTACACGAATGTACAGGTAAAACCTTAAGACAAGCTAGTATTTTTTTGTAGTAATACTTGGTTTTACTTCATTGATATTTTTTGCTATTATAAATAACTAGCAGACGTCACGCAGTTTCACCCGCGTGGTTTCCGTTCCCGTGGGAATACGGGGATAAAAAGTAGCCTATGTCCACCGGGAATAGTGTAGCTTTCCACCAGTACAATAATTTTTAAAATTGGATCATTAGTTCCGAAGATTACCCCCTACATACAAACTTACAAACATACAAACTTACAAATTTTACCTCTTTATAATATTATTAGTATATTAGTATTAGTATTAGTATAGATGTATATCGTGTAAGAACCTCTATGCCGTCGTACACTCTGAATAAATCTCATTTGAAAATTTGAATGTTGGACTCGTTACCATCCCGTGGGTGGTCTAGGCTACTAGTGTAAGCAAAATACCAAACTGTAGTAGCCACTGGCGACAATTTTGCCAATTTCATTATTTTCACTAGTTTCAACGTCAATATGTAGTATTCGTCGATTCTACTGCCGCAATTGCTGCGATGAAAACTTGTGTCTAGTAGACACTGCATGTTATAATAAGTCTCCTAATGAACCTGGTGTCACAGTTTTAATGATGCCCATTGACTTCTGGCTTGGCATCACATGGCGTCGAGAAAATATCCCTTAGGCATGCCGGTTTCCTCACGATCTTTTCCTTCACCGTTTCAAAAGCAAGTGATAATCCTACAATACGTACTCGTACATTTTCCGAAAACTTAGAGAAACGTCGATACATCTTGCCTGCTGCGGTCTTCCCGTCCGATTATACTTTAGGTGCTGTTTTCAAGGCTACAGTGAAAAGGTTCTTAATAAACTAGTGCGCTTCACCATCACTGATTGCTTACTTACCATCAGGTGGGATTGCAGTCAAGCACCGGTCGCGCTGGTCACACCACAAGACTATTACTGATTTACTGCTTTACTGATGTATAATAATTAAATCTGGGTTAAGATGAAAAGGTAACAACTATTGTAATTAAGACGCAGCATGTCAGTGGGGACGTAAAAAGGAAATAAAACGATAAAGGGTGTACATTAGTAAAAGGTAAGTGAGTCAGCGCAATATTAGCTGAGGCCTGCCAAGGAAGAGCGGCCACTGCTTGGTATTCCTCCCGCGGCCTGCTCTGCCCGGCGCGGGCCTTAGTTGGTCTTATACACGTTGCAATAAGATGCTGCGATGCTCTCATACAAAAATATATAATTACAAGGTTATTTTGTCAACTTTAAACTTGTGTAATTCATCGTAATGGCTTAAATGGAAACTATTGATAATAATGCTAACTTTAGACCTTTACCTTTATTACTTTAAGCTTAGACCTTTAATACCTCTCAAAGTAGTAAACTGTAACTAAAATTGATTGCTTCACGATTGTTTTTATATATCATACCCATCCACAGACAATATAAATTCAACATTTTTAATTATAAATAAGTTTGCAACAAATAGTTAGGTATTTAAAATTTCAATAAAATGCGCATAAAGTAAACACGCATTGTCTGAGGTCGCCATTATAGCAAAATGCCCATTCATTTTTCCGGCTGCTCGCGGCGCGCGGCCCGCGCAGCCATGCGTGATTTTGTTTTTGTGCGTTTGTTCAGTGTCTGTGAGGTTGCGGTTATTTGAATATTTCCAAAACCATTAGTCTTGAAATAAAACAGTTCCCTATTTGATTAGAAATTTATGGCATAACAATTGAATCGAGTCGCACTACGTTAACTGGGAGCAATTACTCAGCACTATGGTATTGAAATTTACTTATTGCTGCAGCAAACAATAAAACGTTGTTTGATGATTCAATACAAAGCTTACTTAATAATAGCCCCGATAAAAGTGGAGACGTAAAGAGAACGCTTGCGGGATGTGACTGAGATAAAAAGATTGTTCGGTTCAATAGATTCAATAGAGCAGATCCCTAAGTCCCAAATTAAATCATGAAACATCTTTGCACCTGGTGGAAGCCTCGCGAGGCGCGTTTGCTTCGCTCGCTGACTGACGAATCTTTTCCATTATTCTTTCTCTGATTTTATAAAACTGCAAGGAAATATACTACTCTTGTTATTTTATTAGTGATTCTCTTATGCTACAATTTATTTTGGTCCTTTATAATATTTTCTCTTTGAAAATGCAATTCCACGTTCCAATAAGTCGCTGTAATAAGTTCGTTGCGAAAACTATTTCTAAATCAACAGAAAACGAAACATTTTAAGGTTTTACTTTATCAGATCGCTTTTGTAAACATTGAAAGATACGAAAAGTGCTGCAAGTCACTGTGAAGTTGAGTGTTAAGGATTTAGTGTGGCCATTCGTTGGAAGGGACTACTATCTCTATCTGTCCATCGAATGTGAGAAAAAGGCTGCGGCTTTAGTGGGACAAATTCGTTTCGATTCAGTCACGTAGCGGCGAGATGGGCCTCTTAGCAGATTTGGTAAACGTATGTTTAGATTTCGCCGAATTGTTTATTGAATGGGATTGAAAATATGTTGTGCACCCGTGGACACGACCACTCGCTTTTTTGCTAGCTGAATTTGACAAGTTAATTTATTTAGTTTAATATTAAATAGTGAAATAAAATGTGTGTGAATTTAATATTATTTTTTTCTCAAATACGAAATACCTAGAACAAAATACTGTGTTAGGGCTGTGATGACAGTGGATAAAACTTGTGGAAGGTTATTATAATAAATAAAACGAAAGCCAATACAAAAGTGCCAGTTATGGAATCAATTGTACTTTTCACTGTATTATTCATGTAATCAAATATTGTCTTATTGTGATTTTGTTAATAGACAATAAAATATATCGATTGATGCATTGGTAACCGACAATAAACTATCATTTAACTGGTCCCAAGAGTCAGCGGTGTAACAGTGTAACAAAATGTACTAACAAACAAGATTAAGTACTAGTTGTACGTCATTTAGCGCGTAATTGCAACGCACAACTGACGCGACCGGCCGACACGTGCTACGGGCTACGAGGCTACGAGCTACAGACCGCTACGCCGCTGATGCTAACACGTAGCTACGTAGCAGATATCTCGTAGCCCGTTCAAGCACGTAGTTATAACATTCAAAGACAATGTGTTTTCTAGTTGTCTTTTTCAGTTAAAATAAATTAAATTAGACTAGCAAAAAACATGAAATGTTCACCATCGCAAAATGTTAATATTCACTTTTGCTATAATAAAGCCGCACGCTATGTGACCTGCTTTTAATTGTACCTGGAAATCGCGCAGTATTAGCAGTGGGTGGTTGTAAAGGCTACGCGATCATTGTGTGGCTTCGCCGTGCGGGTAAAGAGCGTTGTCGTGGAACACGCCGCCACTGCATTACTGTTGGAACTCGTGCAAACATTCGTTATGTACTTGTGTCCACGGAAAATTGCTGTTGCGCTGAGCAAACAAAACAAAAAGTTATAGTCTGTTGTCTCTTGATATTTTAGCACGTGTTAATTGTGTTAACTTTTCATTTTGTACTAAAAAACGTACGTGTAACAATTATTTACTTTACGTTGCTGTGCTTAATTTAACAGTTCACTGCTTTTATCTTTTGTTTACTTTACATAGTTTTGTAACATGTGCTTGTATTTTCGATACCTTGAACATAAGTTATAATATGTTTTAAATAGCTGGAAAGCCAGGACAAGTGAGATGCAGCATGGCCTAACATATTATAAAACATATGAAACTTTTCGCCGCCGTACAAACACAGATAATTAAGGAGCGTGAAACCATTTTGAATATTTTATGAATGAGTATTTCATATGTATGAGAGCGTGGCTACTAGAAGGAAATTATATAAATTTACATTCCTAATGAATACATTTATCAAGTCATACCGACATGTTCAGTTTTTGTCGAAATATTAGAACAAGCTGGTAAGACAAAGAATGGGTGTTGAAGATAAAATTGTGTTTGTATTAACATTCAAAATATTTGAGTCGCGGCCAAATATCAAATAGGAAGACATTTCGTTGAATAAATAAAGGGCAAAAACCAGACACGGCGAACGCGAAATAACTCAGAAGTTAAACTTTAACTGTACCAGAAGTTGACATTCATCATGATTCCTTAAAAGTCTTTAAGGCCAAAATTCAACAGTACCGAAGAATGCAACCGAATATTTAAATTTTAATTCCAATACCTACTCAATATTTATATTAATTATAATTGAACGATTTATATATTCTTGAAATTTTTACATCATTATTTTCTGTTAGGTGTGAATATTTTATTTTGTTTTGTTTCTATTTTAATTTTATTTTAATTTTAAATTTGTTGTATCTTATTAGCTCTCATTATGTATGTACTTGTTATTTTATTTTATTTTCCTTTTTAACTTTAATTTGATTATTTGTAATTTTTCACTCACATGAATGTTGGTTGACCTGTTATTGGCGACTGTATATGTCTGATACTTTTTACTATTATTCTAATGTAATGCTGTATACAGAAGCTGTTGGTTTACCTCAATAAATAAATAAATAAATAAATAACTCTGAATTTGCTGCGAGACAATCTGCTCATCGTCCGCAGAGAATTTGTCGCGTTATTGAGTATCGTAAAGCAAATGTGGCGCGGTTTTGTCGGCTGCGTCATTTCGGCGACGCGCGACGTTCATTCGGCTGATGAACGCAACAAAACCATGATGCGAGCCGGGCTGCCACATTGCGCGTGTAATTGCCGCGAGCGAGCGACGAGCCGCCATTAATCTCGCCAACACTCGATAAAACGCACAAGTCATGCTACAATGTTATACTCACACCCCTCCCGAGCGAGCATTTTGTTACGTAATGTTATTGTAAATTGTACAGCCACTGCGGCTGCTCGAATGTATTAAAGTAATGAATTCATTCCAAAAAAAAACCTTTTCAGGTAAGTACTTTACACTAACAGTAAATAGAGCGGACATTCTAGGTCGACTTCTAAGCATCTCGTTTGCTAAAATATTTAATAAAAATCTGTATCGTCCAAGCCACTAGCATCCATCACAGTTATCACAATAAAATTGTAGTATGAAAAAAAATCAAAATTTAGTTTTTTACTAATTAATAAAATTGTTTTAATAAAACAAGCAATAAGCGTTTAAATATGTAAGTGAACGCCGTCCAAAGGCAAGCCAACAGCGCAGCGCAAGCCTAATCTCAAACACGAAAACTTTTTCACATTTTCCTAAGGTTTTATCTTGTCAGATGGTCGTAATTTACCAACTTACGTCTATAGACAAATAGTGTGACAGTAATGGAAGGGAGCGTATACACTGAGTTGGTCGCCGGTCGCCGGTCGCACGGCGCGCTTCGGCTCCACACTCACAGAGCATTCGAGACAAATTGAATTTGCGCGAACGCCGACGACGAGCCAGTTTGCGCTGCTAACTAGCTGCGACGTGAATGCTGCCACCCTTGTCTTTATATTATATCTGTCTAACCATTTTAGTTACCGGTTCCTGAAATACTAGCGTACCTGTTCACGGCTCTCGGTGATCACAACTACGTATTTTATATTAAGTTTCGTATGGACTTTGAGATATTGCTGAAGTTCATCGATACTGATACCCACTTTTTACAAGCGTTCTACAGGTTTTAGTAAAACTACTTAGTTTAAACACATACAAACTGGTTTATGATTATTTAGATAAACCCAAACTTCGATCAAACATAGGGAATAAATAAATAAATAAATATTCCACAACTTTTCACACAACGCTATTTAGTCCCAAGTTAAGCTTAAGAGTTTGTGTTATGGGTACTAAATAGCTAATAAACATACTTATTTATTTCTAAATATATACATATTATAGATAAATTACACCCAGACACAGAAAAAATGATCGTGCTCATCACACAAACATTTGTCCTGGGTGGGAATCGAATCCACGACTTCCGGCATAGCAGTCAGGGTCACTAACTATTAGACCAATAGGCCAGTCATGGAATGGATATAAACCAAATGCACTGTGTAACATGTATTCTAATACTGCCCACAAAAAAACGACACATACCATTACAGAAGCAAATAATTCGACATAAACGTTGTTGTCACATCGTCTAAAAATCCAATAATAAGCTACCGTTTTCAATCAAGATCCAGGGGGCGCATGAGAGCGGAGCCAGCGGAAAGCTTCTAATAGCAAGCGAGAGAAAACACATTTGTCTTGTCCCGGACCGTTAGCGTATATTACGCCGCCTGAGACATCGCCCGCTGCGTGCTTCTTAACTCAGTTTCACTATGTTAACTTGTGCGTTTTTCATCGTTACACAAAAATTAGCCAGAGTTCTCAGAGTAAAACAAACAACTTCAGCAATATCACAAACTTTATGGCTCTTATGATAATTAAGCCAACCAACTACCTACTAATTTAAAATGTAAGTACGTACTTACAGTTTCTGTGGAGAGCTTAAACAAAGCATGTTATGTCGTCGGAGCTTATTAAAAGTTTATTTTTCAAATAGTGCAAGTACGTAAGTCAACTTTATGACAACAACCTGCAACAAGAGGTCCTCGCCGTAATGAGTGAATAGCCGAAGTTCGGCATCTACTTTCCCAAGTTGACGTCTCTGCCGATACTTTATTATTCAAACTAACTTCAATTGCTATAAGGGTTCTATACAACAATAGGATGGCTATAATTAATAGTTCAAACTGTTCAAAACTTGATAGAAGGGTTAATTAATGTAACATTTATGCATTTTGTATTATAAAATAAAACAAATAAAAAAAGAGCAGTGCAACCTAAGCTATTTCTCTTAGTTTTATCTCACAGATCTCGTGAACATGAGCTCACACAAGTAGCACACATTACGTATTTTCTTTTATTTTTGGATGATTGTGGAAACTTGATATAGTAACAAACTCAACGGCGAAATTCTGGGTTTTATTTTTCACATAAATTGGGTCACGTAAGCACACCACAACACCTTGAAACCAAACATGTAAGAAATCGCAAGAAAGGCAGTGAGACAGACAGGCAGTATTAAACACTAACATTCAGTTGATACCAGTACTTAGTTCATTACCATCAGTATACTACTAATACTGGGAAACTATTGTCAGAAAATCTTATAAGATTTGGGACCACTAAACCATTAAAATGAAAATCCTACAGTATTTACGCACCTTAAATGCCATGGTATTAAGTTCCGATTGTGCCACTTGAGATGCCCAAGATATTTTTTTACCAGTTGAATAATACTCCATTCTCCTGCAGCACATTTTTTATCTGTAAACGTATCCAATAGACTCCCATTAGACATTAAAACACTTACAGTTAACTGTGTACGGTAGTTATGACAAAGTAGGCAACGTGTCTGGCGCCGGCGCGTCTCCTCACTTTTGCCCCCTCTAAATCTTATAGCACCACGGTGTCATAATGCAAGCAAGACACAAACATGTCTACGTGCGCCAAGCTTGTTAAGTGGTTTGGAAGAAAAACATCACAAAAACTTTTTTTATTGTCGTAAGCCATTTAAGCCGTATGTATTCCTATTGTATAGGAAACTGTTCTATACAGAATTGAGACACATAAAAATATGTTTTTATCAGTCGAAGTAAGTTGAGCATTTTTAGGATAACGACATCTGCTCTTATACATTTTAACGGGTTTTTTCTTTATACCTCCCTATTTGTTGCTTGCTTATCCCCAAGGTCCCGTTTCCTTAAAGGGTTAGGTCGTGCCCTCATTAACACGGAACCTGCTCCCTAATTCATGACTTGATGTGACTTTCGCTCCCCTCGGCGTGACTGTTGTCCAACCTTCATAGTCTAGTGTTATCAACATAAGGGAGCATTGATGCATTTGGACAGAAAACACTATATTGAAGAAAAAATATAGTGCCCTCATAATAGGAACGAATAAAAGAGTCTTTATTGTACACTATTATGGTGTTATAATGGGCGGCCTTATTGCTAAAAGAAGTCTGTTACGGACAACCTTTGGAATTAAGTTTACTTCTACAGTAAATGAGCAACATATACTTTCTTACAAAATATTAGTATGCAGATTTCCTCAAAATGTATTTGAAAAACATTATTCTACACTATGCCACATTTATCATATTGCAATAAACTAAAGTCACAAATCACATATTTTACTCTAACTTCGAAAAGCTATTAAAAATTAGGGGAACCCGAAGAAGTGTTGTAACTTAGAATGCAGTGTTTTCCGGATAAGGAATGCGATAAAAGTTTACGGTTGTCGAATAGTCGTAAAAAGATCACCGCATAGAGAGCGCATTTTCAAATCCTCGGTTACCACACGACTCACAAGTGATCTAAGCAAATCGATTTTGCCTCGGCCATTGTTTTTTTACTGAGATTCTCAGTTATTTTTTTCTTCTTAGATTTACTTTTACTGTGGACATACCTACCTATTTCAAACAGAATATCTTAACAACGAAACAAATCCATTATTCTACTGAATGAAAATAAATACCAAACGAATTTCCTTCTTAAAATTACCTGGATATTATAGAAATGTTAAAATCTGATAGCAATTTATCTAATTAGATAAGTACCGGATTCCGATAACATTTCATGGGGGTGACGGCAGACATAAAACGTGTCGGAGACGTCTGTCCCCCTTGATCTCCTGAGCGGGACTAGGATCGCGGGGCTCGCCCGACGCCCGACCGGAGTCACCCCCGTGCCCGACCCTGGCCCCGCTACAGCGAATATTTTTTGTGGGGACATCATAATAATAGCTCTGTATTACTTCAGGAGAAATTCCAAGAAGTTTATAACTCGAGATGAGTTTCGTGTTCCTTGTCATAAATAATAAAGCGGTCGTCGACTACAACGTTGTGCAGATTTTAAGTGAAGTAAAAATTCAAGAAATAATTTTTCATTTTCGGGTTCCGAGTCAAAAGAAAATTAATGAAGATTTCATAGAGAGAAAACGCGTGACTTTTGAAGCTGGGTTAACCGGGCATAAAGAAAACTCTTGAATGATTTTATAAGAGAATAGGTTTCCTTATTAAATTAGCATATAAAATTTAACGAGGAATACATTAACAATTTGAAACATTCACGCTTGATCGGGCACCGCGTGACTGCACCATAATGTAAAGGGTGACTCGTGATTCTGCGCTGTCGTATAGTGATTCTTTTCACATAGCTTTTTTCGCATGATAAATTACAAGAAAGCAAAATTACAATATTAAATATCTGAACATTTACGAAGGAGAACAAAGAGGTTGTAGGTAAACAGATACCTGCCAACCAATCAATCCAATATCATAAATTTCGTTTAACGCTCAAACTATCTGTAACACGACGGCGCGCGGCGGGCGGAGGCACTGTTCTCTCCATGCTGTCTACAGATTCTACTTAAGTTAATGGATAAGTTGCGAAGGCACGGAGTTTACTTTGTGTTTTCAGGTAGACGGACTTGATCGAGAAGTTTTCTTCGTTAATTTGAACAAGGCAGGAGCTTTACAAAACTGTCAGGATAGTTTCAGGTACAAGGTGCCCTGATTGTCGAGTTTATAATTACCATGATAACAATACGTGGCTTCTTGGTATTAGTGTCTATTGATTGTAAACATCTTGGGTCAGGTTTTACACAGTTATGTTTTAATCAAACACGTGTATAGCCATTTTCTTTTTTACTTAATATTATAAAGAGGAAAGATTTGATTAGTTAACCCCCGACGCAAAAAGAGGGGTGTTATAAGTTTCACCGCTATGTGTGTGTGTGTGTCTGTCTGTCTGTCTGTCTGTCTGTCTGTCTGTCTGTCTGTCTGTCTGTGGCACCGTAGCGCCCAAACGGGTGAACCGATTTAGATGCGGTTTTTTTTATTTGAAAGCAGGGTTTCTTGCGATGGTTCTTAGACATAATTCATCAAAATCGGTTCAGCCGTTTCAAGGTTATCAGCTCTTCTGTTTTAGCTGCCGTTGCTATTTTAGACGTCTATGGGTATTAACTTCACTTAAAAACATATGTGTGTCTTAAAATTTCAAACACCCATGTGTGTAATATTAATAAGCAACATTATGGTGTATTTGGTCTGATGCAGCCAGGATATCTAGCAGACTAATACATTCTTGGGAAAATAACAGCAGATACATCGTGTTTGGATTCATTTTAACCAGCATTTGATTCTGCACACAATGCACTGATGGCAACAGGATGAGCTGATGCTGCAGCCAGGCTATCCAGCACACCAGTAGGTAGACCCTTTACAAAATAATAGCAGATATGTCGTGTTTGGATTCATTTTAACCAGCATTTGATTTTGCTCACAATGCCCTGATGGCAACAGCATGAGCTGATGCTGCAGCCAGGCTATCCAGCACACCAGTAGGTAGACTCTTGACAAAATAATAGCAGATATGTCGTGTTTGGATTCATTTCAACCAGCATTTGATTCTAAATACAATGCACTGATGGCAACAGGATGAGCTGATGCTGCAGCCAGGCTATCCAGCACACCAGTAGGTAGACTCTTGACAAAATAATAGCAGATATGTCGTGTTTGGATTCGTTTTAACCAGCATTTGACTCTACAAACAGTGCACTGAAAAATTGTCATAACTCTATACTCTATAAAACAAAATTAATGCGTTTAAAAATTTTAAAATAAAAATTAAATTAAAAATTTAAAAAACCCCCACCGCAAAAAAAATAAAACATTTAAAAAGTTAAAAATAACACTTTAGCCATGAAATTTTACGTAACGTCGGGGTACCGTTAAAATAAGTACCTACATACCTACAAGTACCTACTAGGAACATTCCTTACTTAAGCGGTACCCCGACGTGAAGTAAAACTTCATGGCTAAAGTGTTATTTTTAACTTTTTAAATGTTTTATTTTTTTTGCGGTGGGGGTTTTTTAATTATTTGTATGTTTGTTTGTATTGAATAGGGTCTGACACTACTGAACTGATTTGAAAAATTCTTTACCCCTATGACACTCGCAAATCATGTAGTTTTGAACTACATGATTTGCGAGTGTCATAGGAGTATGTTAAAGTTTGAAATCTTCGCAAATGAAGTCACGGGCGAAGTGCTAGTACTTTATAAAGTTTTCTTATAAACGCGCATATTTCTTTTAAAATAAAGAATAAAATATTTTGCCATATTCATAATAACATAACTTAACTTCACGCCTAAAATCTCTGACTGGTTAGGCAGACATATTCTTATAGTACACCAACATTTTACCAGTTATGTTGTAGTCCCGTGTAAAAGGTGAGCGAACCTGCTGACGTCAATCGTGCTAGCACAAATCCCACCTTCAGGCAAAATACAAATTAAAAAAACTCAATAACGCTTTGCCTGACCCGGGGATCAAACCCAGAGCCTCATCCTTAGTATGCGCAGGTGACCAAAGAGGCAAACTATAAATAAATTCATTTAATATTTTAAAGTGGTAAAATTGTTTCTTTATTACGTTTATTAAAGATTATCAGACGTCACGCGGTTTCACGCGCATAGATACTATTTCCGTGGGAATATATTATAGGGATAAAAAGTAGTTTTTGTCACCCGGGGAAAGTTTAGCTCTCAACGGTGAAAAGATTTTTTCAAATAGGTGCAGTAGTTTTTAAGTTTACTCGTTACACACAAAAATACAAACATACTTACCTCTTCATAGTATTAGTATAGGTAATATTTGGAAGTCTCCTCATCCGATTATTAAAATTATTTAATTATTATAAATTATTTCACTGATGGACTTGTAGATTTTACACCAAAGGTTATCGCGGACGCCATTTAGCATTTAGCATTTTGGCATTTATTAGCCAGGTTAGGTTTGCATGACATATAATTTGACATTTTTGATCGAGCAGGTGCAGTGGTGCGAAAAGACTTTTATGTTAAAAACGCGGACAGAGCTTGTGTAAAATAAAATACCTGCCACGAATAAAAAAGATACTGGTAAACCTGTGGGTTTTAACTTTATCCGAGTAAGTAAACATTCAACGACGTAACAAATTACGACTGAATTACAAGTTATTTTCAAAAAAGTAAGTTGCCAAAAACTTCCTCCGCCTAAAGAATTATGAAGATTAGCATAACAAAGTAACCTGAGACTGTTCAGAGAATGCGTCGCCTTTTGCAACTTTTGAATCTGGTGCTGTATTTATTTCTAAAGTTTAACCACAATATTGTGAAGAATTAAGATAAAGATTCATATTTTATGATTCTATTGTCATTGTTGTATTAAAAAGCTGCATCCACCGACTAAAAAAACCGAGCCCGAGCGCGCAGTACGGAACGAGACACAGGCCTATAACTCGCTTTTGCTACCAATTACGCTAATGGAATTTATTTCATTTCAAACCCACGTTGCCGTTGAAGTCCGGACTACACGCTCTAGGTGCTTTATTGCAACTTCAAATGGATACAATATACCTTTTGTAAACTCAGTTTAAGTTGTTCCAGTTGCAGTGAACGTACAACTTCTTTATATGTTCTTAATGTTTTAGTACAGCCAAGTTAGTGTAACCGATAGTAAATGAAAGATTTATGGATAGATACAATGTCGTGCCAATGTATTCGGTATTATTATGACACGTGACCTTGGACTTCCAACCACGCAAAGGTTTTATAAACTTGTTAATTAAGTCCGTTTTAGCCACTTGGATTGGAAGAACGGTGCTAAGAAGTTTAAAATTCTGAATCCGTATAGCTGTTTTTAATATTGATGCGTTAGTGACGGATCAAGTTCGCGTATTAAAAGTTAAAAACTAGCCCTTACAAGACTCGTACGTGTTCTTTGTCTCAAGTTTTGTGCTCACCTCTAAGGAAGTTCCCCCTCGGGGCAACTAATATTAGTCAATTAGGTATTCAGGACGCGCGCGGCGCACCCCGCTCGCTCTTGCCTCCTGCGTCTAACTGTGGCGGACTCGCTTTCGCTTATATTCCACGCCGCAATGCCAATTAAAAAAATACCAAGCCATGTTAGCTGATGTTGCCAACATCTGCGGGATATGTCGAAGAATTTATTTTAGATTGGTCACATTTGTGCATACATGTGCAACATTAGCAGCAATTTATAACTAGCTTATACCTATAACATTAATTTAACATTATTTTTAACATTATATATCGATGGTCATACGTTGACAACTCGTAACCCACATTTTTTCGCAAAATGACTTATGTACATCAAAATTTTTAAAATTAAGCGCCAAATCTTCCCATTGATAACTCGTAATGCACAAATAATGTCACTCGAACAATTTATGCCACAGTTGACAACTCACAATGAGCAAGTATCAACTTAAGCTTACTAGTGCGCGAGTTACGAGGTGTCAACGCAAAATGCACAAAGAAAGTCACCGACAGATTAAGATTACGACGCGAGTTTTAATTGTTTAAAAATAGTTTTACCTACACTGAACAGTAATTAATTGGTATACGAATTGTTTTGATCGACGCTTATTTTTAGGTACTTTGTTTTATTTTATTCTTTAGCAACTAAGATCTATGCAAAACAATTGGAAGGATCATAATATAGGCGGGCAATAACATAATTTGGTACTTAAATAGGTCTTTTGTTTTGGTTATCATGGGGGAAAACAGTCAAGAAGAGCTTTTGAATGATGCTGTAACTGGTTTGAAGGAACAAGGACTAATATTGCTGTTAACGTTTCTCGTAATCAAAGGAGTGAGTTTGTCTATGAAAGTCAATCACAAGAATCATTTCGAAAATCACCGAACTTTTCCGGATTGCTGTTAAACACCTACGAGATGAATAGAAACGGAGAATAGTCACTTTTGAGACTTGAGAATGTTCCCCTTGAAGTACCTACTTAACGCCGAACAGAGCTGGCAAGATAATGGCGAGACAGATACTTTGACAGGTTCATCACTTACTTTTTTAAACAAATGTACCGTTTCAACATTTTTAAACCAGCCTCAGCCACCTTCCAGCCCATGTCATGCCTCGGAAAATATTATCGAAAGTATTGTAACAGTAGAAGTCATACCAGGCGGTCGATTCAGTAAAAGTCACGCCGTGAAAACTTAAGTGAAGTCAACTGTCAATGCCTAGCATTAGTATGAAATGACAGCTCAATTCGTCCTCACTACGCCTACATTTTCACGCGGTGATTTGACCAGAATCGCACTGCTGGTGCACAGTCTCCTACAATTTTGAATCCATATGATTTTACATTAGGAACTTCTCATGTTGTTAAGGAGAACGTATAACTAACTCTCCTACAATTATAACTAACTCTCCTACAATTATAAACTTGTATGATTTTAGCTTAGAACCTGAGTTATCAACTTCTCATGTAGAACCCACGAGTGATGATCGTAACTATGACCCGGATCAGACGATCCGGGTCATAGTTACGATCATCACTCGTGGGTACTACATATGAGAAGTTAATACAACTTCTTCAGAAGAGCTGGACGTCTGCCCAGGGTCTTCTGAAGAAGTTGTATTAATGACGGAAATATTACAGCACGCGTAGCATGATCACCGAAGAAACGGTCTTTGTCGTGTCTCGGAAGAAAAGAAATTAACTGTTCATGCTACGCAGGCAGGTTTATTGAAAGAAATTTGACAGATTGAGGTTCCTGTCTATATAATCTGTCACTTTGCCGATTCGTCTGTAGACAAAGGCCGTTTCTTCGGTGTTCAATGTGTTCATGCTACGCATGCTGGAAGGAAGACAAAGAAAAGAAAAGGCTGAGCTGAAGCAGGGATTTGGAAAGCCCGTATGAATAAAAAGTTACAAGAACATGGAAAAGAATACATAGGGTGGAGAAGGAATGAAAATTCATGTAATACAAAACAAACAACAAAATCTTGATAATAATACCTACTGACTTAATCACTCGTTTTACGATGATTTGCGCCGCAGATGTAATAGTTTTGATCAAATAAAAAAGCGCTTTTGTTAACATTGGCAACTCGTAAGTACTTGTTGACTCCTCGTAACGTGTTTTAATAGTGAGGTTTTGTTAATATTGTTTACTCGTAACTTTTTGTTTATTGATTATTTAATAAAAAATCTTATCTGGGCATTTAATTGTTTTAAATTATATCAATAAATAATTTGATTACCTACCAACTACTTTTTCATTTTTTTTTATTTTATTTTTTTTTCGAAATTATACAGTTTTTTCCCTCTCCTGTAAAATTTGATACATTGCAGTTACGTGTTGTCAACCTTTGACCATCGATATTCTTATTATATTTTGTTTTTATCTACTTATTTATTTATATATATTAATTTTAAGCCTCTTTGTAGGCTGTTGTACATACGTACATGTATTCATGGCAATATCAGCGCTGCGGTATTTATTGTTTTTCTTTAAATATCGAGGCATCGTGCTGAGATAGGGGCCTTTTTGGCCTCGCACAGGTCTTTTTGTTATTTTTTTAATATGTTAATTTTAGTTTAAGTTTTATAATGTTAAATTTCTGTGCGTGTCCCAAATAAACATATTTTCTTTCTTTCTTTCTTTCTTTACCTCTTGGCTATCGTCCGCTGAGTATGAGGAATTTCGTTCGATACCTCAAAGCAAAATGTTAGTGAAGTTTTTCATCTGGAGTTCTAAGTAGCAGTCTGACCCCTAGATTTGTGCTCAATTGATGACACAATGTTCACCCCTATTACATGGGGCTTAAGAATAATTCGTGTACACCTCTGCAGTGTATTCTCCTTCAGGGAATACGGGCGTCACGTTAAGTTATTAACCCACCTAATATAGAATGCTGCTTAATAAAGTTTTTCTGAAGAGGAAAGTAATGTCAAATAGACCTAGGTTCGGTTTACTTAGTTATCCCAAAATTCATGTTAACATTTAAGGTAGTCTGAAATTCTGACCAAAAATCCAAATTTAAATATTTTATGTTGGTTCCCTTATCATATTCTAAGAGTTCTTTTTAGAACACTCTTGGGTGTTACGACTTTTATCGCAGGAAATCTCTCTCCTTTCTGCATAATTCATCGCTATGAAGTTGAAACCGAAGTCGTAAAAGAAATCGTTCTATGATTTCATGTCTTCGGCGGGAAACTTTTTACTTGTCTTTCTTTTGAATCAGCGGTCGCCCCGGGCCATGTTACCTATATTATCGACGATTGCACTTTTGATCCTTTATGAATACGTCTGGAACGTTTATAGTAATCGTTATGCTTCGGATACTTTTTTAGGGTACGATTAAAAACTAATATAAGTGTATGTATCTCTTGTTCATAAAATACAAAAGAAAACGAGATACTTACATTTAAATTAGCTTTTTGTTATGTATGTTTTATTGTTTACTAAGTATACAAAAGGCGATGGTGAGCTCATGGTACATGGATTTTGTTTATAAATAGTGTGCTCATCTCATTTATGAAAAGAAAATAACTAGCTTACGGCGTGTTGAAAACTACTTAAGCAATTAGGTAAGTATTTCCATTTATTTCTATACCAGAATACAAGCTTCTGCTCGCGACTGCTGTCGCATGGAGGTCGACTATACCGACCAAGAAATATAACTCGCTCTTCGATCATGTAGTTTTAAATTAACCAATTACACGTAGGTAGGTACTAGACCATCAAACGCTGGAGATTAAATTAGTAAGTAATTATTGTTGATTTAGGAACTGTCAATTTTTTTGTTGGTTTTCAAAAGGTTGATCACTATGGTTACTTAGAATTGCTAAACGTCGTTGTTGCTAAATTTACGGAAACAATGAATATCTAATTTTATATCTTTCTAACATAAACGTCTTAAACTATTAGATTTCTGCACTTCTCCTCCGCATAAACTGTCAGTACTTATGCAAAATTTCACACTCATCCTTGCGCGCATATTTCTTAAAAAGGTATCCAAAGAAAAAAAACATCATTCATTAAACACCAAGAGGACGCCGGCGTCCGCGCTTTCATTGTCTTTCTATTGTGTCTCTAATTGACACAATTGAAAGGGTAATATAAAAATGAATAACTCTCAAATTTTTGAATAAAGCACAAAAAAGAAAACCAATGTTACGTCTTTATTTAGAATATTGGTACTTAATAACAAACGGACAGTATGCGGTCACAACATTTAGTGCGGCTTGTTGCAAGTTTATTTGTAGCCTCATATTTTACTTTCTACATGTTGCGGCCCGTCTAACTCCTGCCATCGTCGGAAGCTTCTTCTTTGCAAGAAATGTTTTAAGACGAATTCCGAAAATTTCCCCTCAACATTGCGATTCAAAGATGTAGGTATGTCAACAAATAAACAGTTAACCACAGTGTTTCACAAAAGTTCTAAACAAACGTTTTTGTAGACAAATTAAAAGTAATTGGTACTTTAATTTATCGTGTTGTTTCATAAAGTCGCCTGCAACCAAGGTTAATTTGAAATTATAATTTGATTAGCTTTGTGTTGGGTACAAGAGGGAGGAAGTCTTTTGCAATAATTGTTATTTACTACAGTGGCCGCCAGAGACAATATTGTACAGTGTATCTCATACCACGTTTTATGAAATCATAATTTGATTATCTCGGGCTTAAAAATTATGGTAACGAAAAAAGCATCCGTCCATTCAAACAAGCTGCTGCCAATATTAAATTCTTAAATCTTGGAAAGATGGTATATTAAATTGCTTTTTGGAGTAACGATATCAAGATAACAAACTTTTGTTTTAAAAAAATAAAAAACGGCGAGTTAAGAGTGCACCTTATAGCATACCTGAGATGAAATCTTTATTTTCGCCTTACAAAAAGGTTTTAAGTTACATTTCTTTAAGAGAATAGTAAGAAGATTAATTGCCAATCCTACAGGTTATATAATCAAGTTTAGTTCTTTAGAACTAAAATTCCTTATTAAAAGTTCTTTAGAACTAAAATTTAGAACTAAAATTGACTACATAAAATACTTTCATACACAATCATTTTCACAAATTACAACCCATACGTTCATATTTATTCTAATATTCGGGAGTGAAATGTCCTTACAAAAAAAAAATCTACAAATAACTCGGTGATTAATATTCAACAAAGCCGATTTCTTCCCGATTTAATGTGGGGATGGTATTATAATATAAATAAAGCCAATCTCCCCACAAAATGGACCGTGTGCCTGCCTAATCCCGTAATAAATCATCATTTAGATCGAATAATCATTATAAACCTTACGTCGTCGGTGAGTGAGCGGCGCGGCTGGCGACCGCCGCCGCCACCCGATCGGTTCCATACATCATGTGGCGATTACTTGTATCAAATAAACATTACGCCACCGGACTTGCCTTCTCATATTCCCAGAGAGCCGCGTGCCGTTTTACCAATAACGATATCTTTCTTCTCCGACAACAAATAGATTTATGATTGCATTCATCATCACCAATCATTCATTATTCATTAAATAGTTACTCATGTTACAATTTAGGTATAGTTAGTAATACATTACGACACATAGGTGCTTTAAACACGTAGGTTTAGGTGGTATCATCAGTGAAAGCGAAGTGAGTTGACGTCTCATACCTACTAATGCTACGAATTGGCGGTTAACTTCACCTAACTTATCTCTCCCGTAGGTCGATTCTTTAAAAGTCACCCAGTGAAAACTTGAGTGAAGTGAACTGTCAATGCCTAACATTAGTATGGAATGACAGCGCAATTCATCTTCACTTCACCTACTTTTGGCTGAATAGCACTGCTGTATTCTACTCTGTTATAATGCACATACGAATATATAGTAATCTTTGTGTATCTACTGGGGTCTAGCAGTAGGTACAGAGTTGCAATAGAATGCAAAGTCATTTAGTATCGGTTTTATTACAAGTGACGTGCGCTTCACTGTACCTACTACGGGTGATCAACATTGTTTTCATGTAAAACTAACTTGTTTTCATTTACACGGATGTTTTCAAAACAAATTCGATTGTTACAAACACAATGATACCTCAAAAACCCACACCTGTATCCGAAATTATAACGAACACCGGGATTTGTGGTAAACAACTAGGTATTTTAGAATCGTCAGCGGTAGTAATGAGAAAACTAATTTTTGGTTGCAGAATGATATGAATTTATTTAAAATACGCGTTGGGGTTGCACGGCGTGATGTGGCACAGAGTCGCCAGTCGGTACAGGGAGCCCAGGGACTACTAGCGTGCCCGATTAAAAATTCGACAGGGGGCTGTGCGCGATGTTATCGAAGTAAAAGCATTTTGAGCCCAGAGGCTGGGCTACCGGCAAGATTTAGGAGGCGACGTCTACTTTGTGAGACGAACTTAGATTTGATTGGTGTTTTCCTATTGATGTTATTTTTTTTTTGGTAGCAAACCTTGGAATCAAAGCAAGTTAATTAGGTTTTTGTTAGGCGGAAATGAACGCGTCGTCGCGGCGACAGAGTGCACGTTCCGGTTTTCCGAGCTAATGGATGACATTTGTTTATGAACGCCACGATAGCGGATTCGCATTTAGTGTTCGCCCAATTTTACTATACACTTTTTGAATAGTGTATTTTAAGGGCCAGTTGCGCCAAGGTATGGCAAATGCATGGCTGCGGGCCGGCCGGTGCAAGCCGGTGGCGATCCGAGAACGGTCGCGTTACAGGGTTTATGACCCCTCTTGTTTTTAAAAAATATCCAAAAAAATAACCCTTATATTTAAAAAATATCCAAACATAACCCCAGAGAACCCAAATATTGCAAAGTATTTATAGAAAATGCGACAGTAACACTGTCGGCTATACCTAGTGCTAATTAGTTCAGATATCTGTGCAAACTCGTAATTGGTCATCATTCTGATATTACTTTAAATATTTTGTGTGCGTAATTGTAAGTTTTGCGAAAAGTATAAAATAAATAAATAACATGTTTTATATAGTATCTGTCGGACTGGTCAACTAATTCAGGGTTGCTTAGTGCGCCTAAATAGGTTAAACTAAGAAAGAAAGAAACGCGCAAAGGAAAGGGTTTTCTGACACAACGTAGCAAAAGCATAGGATTCATCAATGTCTAGCAGAGGCAGACAGAGGCAGGAATAGTTGATTGATCCTGACGTGTCATTTTCTACACTGATCTTAGGGACAGGCTTAAAAATACAAAATTTGAGTAGATTTATCAGTGCTTCTTACTACTTAGAAAGTTAGAACTTAAAGAGTTCTATTACAAAACCGAAGAAATGTTATTTTGACAAGTTTCATAAACCAAAAATGTAAGCTTGATAAAACAAATAAAAACATAATTCACAATAGGTACTAAAAATAATGATAAAGTGTAAAATGCTTCTAAGTAAATATTTATGTTGTTATGTGACATAATTATTTATTGATCCAATGCGTAACGTTAATTGTGGGAATATAATTAGATCAACCCGAGCCTCCTTGTATTCGAAGTAAGTACATGCCGTATAAAACACGGCTAGTCATAATGTTCGCATAACTTTGAAAGTTTCTCTAACTTTGACATTGCATTGTACCGGGAATTTTTACAAATTGTGCCTTAAATAATGCACCACATAAAGATGACGTTGGAATCCCAAACACAAGAGAGACAAAAGCTTGACTTTCATTAAAGCCAAAACCCGAAAAATCCTCGTGGTGTCTACTTGTTCTTCGTGGGGGGAATTCGTATGCAACACGGAGCGAGTTCAGACCCCGTGACGTCATAAACCACGCATCCGCGCGAAGCGTGTGTGTGAGTTGCGTATATTTAAAGCTGAATGTAGCTGAACTTTTTTTGCTATTGTTTACGACGTAGATGTATAAACTTACTACCTACTACAATGTGTACTTTATGCAGTGTGAAAATGTCAATGTCTTTACTAAGCTACTCGCAAGCGCTACTACTGAGCAACAGGTCCCAGGTTCAATCCCCGTGTCGGGTCAAGTGTTATTGAGTTAAGCCATCTGGAATTTCTCAGTAGCAGCTTGGAATCCGGAACTGTGTCCGGTAATGGCAATAGGTTACTCGGGACTTAGAAACACAACTAGCTAAAGGTGGGTGTACTATTAAGTAAACCTCTGCCTAACATAAGGATTACTGATTACTTTTTATTACCTCTCTCATAACACGTCTTAATATAACAGTTGGTTACTCTGTAAATGATTAGTATTTATGTATTGTATTTTTTTTTCTTTTTTCGTTATGTATCTACTTATACTTAATTTTATAAATCTATTGAGATAGTCATGTATAATATATATTTATGTAAATAGTAGGTACACCACAAACTGCCTACCTACTCATCTTTTCTCCTCCAGTATCAAGTCCATCCAAAGGTTGTCTGTAAGAGATCGCTTTTAGCGATAAGGCCGCCCATTGTAACACCCTATGTAGCCCTTAAAGTTATATTTTGTAAGTTTTTATGGTGTACAATAAAGAGTATTCTATTTTATACTATTCTATTCTACTGGTGTGATGTAAAAGAAGAATTTTCCCGGATATTTCCGGTAGGTCGTGTTTTAGTTACGACATCTTTTATTTTAAAAACTATATCTGTCTTATTTATCTATATAGTCATTAATGGTAATCTTTGGGAAAACACACAACCATTTATTAAATAATTAAAATCCACGTTTGATAATGTTTATGTTCTCAAAATTTGTACGGAATAGCAACCCACAGCGCCATCTATTACAGTATTCACGAACTAAAGATACGAGGGTGCTGTGGAAGGAAACTTGAGACTCGATTTTATGAGGCTGCTTATTACAAGGGATAATTATGAAAGTTAAAAAATTTACTATGATTTATTGTGAAATACCTTAATGTCCACTTTAATTATATCTTTTTTGCTTTCAAATAATCCAAAAAAAATAGGAAGAAACGTGTGATAAAGCTAACTACTAAGCAAGATTCCCAGGCTGCACTATTATTTGCTACATAATTTTCAAGAACATAAACATTCTTTCTTTAGGTTTTTGCGATTATATTTGTAAAAGCAAACGAGAAAAAGTACATCAATAAAATTCGTTTTCTTATGACACGCTTGCGTTACTTGGAAAAATAAATTAAACTGCTATCTGTGAATCTTTCCCGTAGAATAATTGTGATATATTCTAAAACGTGACATAGTTCACGCACATCACGCAGAACTACTACCCTTTCCTTCCCTTCTACTTCTATCCTTCTGTTGCTATTTATCAAACTTTGTGACAAATAATAGAAAAGGAAGTCTTCGTATTTGCATATTTTTGGTTAAAAAGTTCCATAAAAACCGGACAAGTGCGAGTCGGCCCACCGAGGGTTCCGTACGTGGAATAGTTATAAATAGTTTAGGAATCGATTCGCACAGATAACAAATGTATAGTTTGAGTTTTTTTTCTTGTACCTGTACTATGTTACTAGCCAAACTTTATAATTCTAGGTCAACGCGGAAAGTACTCTATAAATTTTGATTTCCTTGAGTGTAGAAACATGCGTTTGTCGCTGATTTTTTTAACGTAAACTTTGAAGTTTGAAATACCTCTAGGCATTCCTAAAATAAAGGGTCTTGACAGACAGGTAGATAGATAGGCGGAAAACAAAGCGACCTTACAAGGGTTCCGTTTTTTATTTGGAGGTACGGAACCTTTTAAACCGGCCAGTGGCGTTTTGTAGCACACACAGGAAAGAGTTCTATAGTCGGGATGAATGAACAGTATTGATTTTTAACCCCCGACGCAAAGGGGGTAGTATAAGTTTGACCGCTATGAGTGTGTGTCTGTCTGTCTGTGGCACCGTAGGGCTTAAACGGGTGAACCGATTTAGATAAAGTTTTTCTTTTATTTGAAAGCATGGTTTCTTGCGATGCTTCTTAAATATGATTCATTAAAATCGGTTCAGCCGTTTTAATGTTATCAGCTCTTTTATGTTAGCTGCCGTTGTCATTTTAGACGTCTTTGGGCATTAACTTTACTTACAAACATATGTGTGACTTAAAAATTAAAACACCTATGTATGTTTTATTACTAAATAAGTTTATGGTATTCTTGGTCTGATGCTGCAGCCAGGATATCTAGCACACTAATACACCCTTGAGAAAATTATAGCAGGTATGTCGTGTTTAGATTCGTTTTAACCAGCATTTGAGTCGACGTATAAAGCACTGATGGAAAAAGGATGAGCTGATGCTCCAGCCAGGCTATACAGCACACCAGTAGGTGCACTCTTGACAAAATAATAGCAGATATGTCGTGTTTGGTTTCTTTAATCAGCACAATGTACTGAAAAATAATAATAACTGTAAAAACTTTGAAAAACTAAAAGCAAGTTTAATAAAATTTAATTTAAAAAAACCCCAACGCAAAAAAGTAAAGCTTTGTATTTAAAAAGTTAAAAATAACATTTTCCCCTCGTTGGGTCATGTAATTTTATATGACGTCGGGGTGCCGCTAATATAAGTACATACATACTAGGAAGATTCCTTACTTAAGCGGTACCCTAACACGACATAAAATCACATGGCATTACATAAAAATCGATCCAACATCGAAATAAGTAATTTAAAAATAAAATCTTAACAAGGACGGTAGCAATACGGGGTACACCCCTAATACTGGCAAATTAAAAGGCGCTGTAGTCTCCGGGGACACCCATTTTGAAGCGGTAAAGATTTGCGGAGGGTGCCATTCTCTATGGTCGGACGTACAATCGATCATTAATTACATTTAGTCACATTTACGCGCCACATGTTACTGTAAGTATTCGTGTAATGTCCTTGTAGACCCCTACTTATACATATTTATCAGTAATTGCATTTTTTGTTGCAGGACATTTGCACTTGCTCAAAGCTTACAAATTAAGTATTAAAACTAGTGTTGTTGTTACCCAGAAACCTTTAACATGTTCACTGTTTAAGAATGTAAATGCTCCAAAAAGCGTATTCAGTTCTAACGATTTAGAATAAATTACATTGGCTTCTAGCCGACAGTTTCCTCCAGATGAAACATATTGTTTCCTAATAGAAAGAACTAATATTGTTGTGTGATATAAACTAAGCACAGTAAGTAAAGCAATAGTACATATTTACATAGGTATGTAGAAACAGTATTTGGCCTCCGAGCAGAGAGCGCGTGTAGATAAGCATCTGCTGAGTGGTCCCCTTGTGTTTTCCGATCGACACACGCTCTGTGTTGCTATTAATTTCTGAACCCAGTCACAAAGCTTGGACATAATGTGATTATATTAGCAAGTAAAATGAGTATAGCACTATAATTTTATACAGTCGTATTATCATGCCTGAGGAAAAATCCTTGTGTGAACGTTGATGAACGCGTCTGATCAAGATAGCCGAGATATAAAACCACGATGTTATGTCTGAGCTGAGCCTGATTGAACGTTACGGTTTATATGTTAAGCAGAATCACGCAACTCAAGACACACTACACACCAGAAACTAACTTACTTGATTAATGAACGGGCCCACAGCTGGTATAACTAATCGGTCGCTATACACACGTACGTATAGTATACACAATGTAACCACAACGAGTCAACAGGTTAACCGCAAACTGCATACTAGTAACCTTGTGGTCATCGATCTATTTACTATTCACAACCTTCGCGCAGAGGTGCTCAAAGGAAAACAAAAATACGAAGCCAAACTTTGTCTTCACCTTGACTTGCCAATAAGGAACACGTCCCTAAAAATGTAAAGTGAGGGGAGACGTTAATAAAAATTCCACGCTGAAACAACAAATTAAACGAAGCCGAGCCACTCGAAAAGCCATAAGTACTCATCTCAATTGCTACCGATAAGAAATCCAAGCCTTGGCAATGTATTCGAGGCACGTTTCGGCTCACGGTTTTTTCTCGCTATGCTACTGTGGCGTTTAAAACGAATTGACTCTTAAATTCTAACGAATTGACTCTTAAATTCTTCAGAATGAAATGCTGTCGGAGTTTTATTAAATCGAGTGTAACCATTCCTGACATTACGCAAATGGCGGGCCCTCCCCTACATCTGTCGCAGGGATGCACCCCCTTAATAAGTGTTAACGCTCGCCGGCTGCGATGAACACTCCGTCCCGGCTCAAGCTAAATCTCTACAAATTCTTGATACAAATTAATGCCGTGGGAGGACTCCGCGAGCATCTCTTGTAATTTCATTTTGTATTTGCAATGTACCCCTTAGAGACAGTGGAAACATTCAGTATGTGTGAGATGTTTAACGTGCTTAATAGTTGATGTTTTAGCTTTATCTAGTTTAAGAGCTGCCTCAAAATCTTGACTTGATTATTGCTTCAATAGAAACAACGATAAGATTTGTCTGTGACTTTGGGAATATTACATTTTGTAATAAACACTAACACAACAGGCGAGCTGGAAGTTATGCGAACCCATATCTACATTAAAGTTAGGACGCCTAGAGGCAGCACTATTACATTTACTATGTGTACAGTAATAGAACCCTTGGATAAATAACTGTCGGCGTGTTCTTATTGTATGTAGGTAATGCTCTATCGACTTGTAGTCACTTAAGGATGTGCGTAGGCTAGTTTCATTAAAATAACTAGAAGAACAAGTTGGTAGTTAATTTCCGTCTCTATTATGCTCCTAATACATATAATCATAAATCATATCATACAGGGAAATCCAGATAAAGCTATAAGTTACGTACAACAATAACATCATACAAATTGCGAATCATTTCTATTTTTCAGACCATTAACTCTGAACAATAACACGGCAGCGGAACGGGCGAGAGTAAAATAAACGCCGGGCGAAATAGTTCGGAACTGGTATCATCGTTGCAAATGTAAATGAACAATTAAAGCGCTCGCCGTGGCCAGGGACAATGATGATAATTATTTTAGTTTGCTGTCGACGCGGTTGTCAGTCGGCGCCGGCGCTCGCCCACTCGCTCCCGCGCTGGAATGCTCCTCGGACCCCTATTTTCGCCATTAAACAGCGACACTTCTGCTGTTCGTAAATTATTATCAGCTAGCGCTTTCATTACTCGGTTCCGTAACAAAGGAACTCTCCGAATGTACGTAGTGATTCAACTTCGGATCGAGTGCGCCTCCACCTCCATTGTTCGCCACCAGAAATCATGACTCATATTAGGCCCCGAGGTGAAATTTTGATTAATTCGTTACACTATTCTCCGTTATCGGTAATTCAGGCCGAGGAACTTCGGTGAATGGGCGCTCTGAACTGTGGAACAATTGCATCTGGTTAGTTTGAAACGTCGTTACTGCATGACGTTGAGATATTTAGTGCACGCTTCAAGTCTTTATTCAGAAAAAGTTTCCATTATGAAACCGATCTATTACTAAGTACTAAAGGAGTTGCCACAATGAATTAATGCAAACCTAACCAACGATAAAAAATACTACAACTGCTACCAAGTAAAAAGTATTTTTCCGTTAAGGATCTAGAAACCATTCTCACAGTAAGTACTGAAAACACGAATTTTATTCTTAGCTTAAAAATAGGACATTAGTGGTAAAACTTGTTTCTAAAGGGATGGTATGTATTTCAACCACAATTACCATTCGCCAAGCAGGATTGCTATGTTCCGGTTTCAAGGGTACGGATGTCGGTGAAATTACATGCATTGTGAGAGTTTGCGTCTTGTTGTGATGGCACAATGTACTTTCAGTACGGAGTATTGCTGGTATAGAGACATAACTATGGAAAAACACCTCCTTCAGTTATGCAGTGGTGCAAATAGGTCTTCACAAGTTTCTGGTCAAACAGGTGTGACAATAGGTTTATATGAGATTATATGCCCAATTGCCTAGCTAATATTTGCCGGAATTAATCTGCAGTCTACAGTAACGGTACCGAGAACAAGATATTATGAGTCAAAATCGTCGCAGCTATTAAATAGAATAAATAAATAAGTAAATAAATATTCCACAATTTTCACACAACGCCATCTACGAGTAGCATAACACAAGCTTTGCTTAGCTTGGGGCTAAGCAAAGCTTGTATATGGGTACTAAACAGCTGATAAACATACTTTTATATTTCTGAATACATAAATATTATATATAGAAGTTTTGTCATGATAATTTGTTTATTTCCTTCGTAAGTTACTTATTTTTGTTTATTTATATAAATTAGTGTTAGGTATTAATGTTCCAATAGGTTCTTTCTCATAGTTGTTAATAGTCTATTAGTTTCATCAGTTTTACTTTCAATTTATTTATATCCCAATGTACTTTACTGAAATGTAAAGTGATGGCCTAAAACACAGATTTGAATAAACCTAGTTCAGGTGAGTCGCTAATTAACGTATAACCAGGATCCCTTTACTTCCACTTGTTGTAAAAATATTTTAACTTTAGTTTATAATTAGAAACTAAGCATAAATTGTGTAGGATAAATTTTATACTATTGTTTTGGCTAAATGTACACTTTTTTTGTAAACAATGATTTTCTTGAATAAATTATTATTATTATAATTATATATATGTCTAAATACATACATATTGTTTCAATATCAACACATCTAAATATGAAGAAACTAAAAATTGCAATTTTTTTACAACAAAGTACAGACGCCAGCTCATCAAGTTACCCCAATGTGTCAAATTTTCCCAATTGAATATGAACCTAATTTTCTTTGACATAAAGTTGAAAAACGATCAAAGAAATTTGACACATTGGGGTAACTTGATGTACTAATCAAGTCGGTTGTATCAATACAACCGACCCATTACCTACATTGTTCTTTTTTACCAACTCATCTTACTTGCTCTATTTTTTACTTTAGAATAGAGTGCTCTCAATTGTACACCATAATTTACAAATAAGTAATACCTTTATAAGCAGCATAATATTGAGTGTTGTGCCCAGGTATAGAATCTATAATCACTGACATCCAGTGGATTTAAATTTGACATTGAGTTGGATAATCCTGCTTATGACATGACATGATATATTCTGGTACATTATAGATTTTCAAAACTTTATAACTCTTTCCATATAAAACTTTTATCAACCTATCATTGACAAACACCTCATGAAACATCCGAAAAATAGGCCACCACTATGTATATCGTGCGTAATGTTAAACGCGGCCGTCGGAACGAAAAAATGGACTGAAGCGCTCGCCTGTGTCCTATAACAACATAAGTACAATAAACAATTTGTTTTCCAAACCCAACAAAATTTGTTGTAAAAGTGAACATAAGCTAAACGGAATATACACATGTTATGTAATGTTATCAAACACCAGAAGGTGACACCGGGGTAATTTGATATCAAGTGTCTTTTGACGATAAAGCAGAATCTTTGATTCAGGTACAATATCTAATATTACAAAAGGTAAAGTAAAGAAAAAGTAAAGTGGTAAAGAATATACCTACTCGTATTTAGTGGGATATGTTCAAGAAATACCTACATAACCTATTTTCCTTCTACTCGTGTCGGCGACTCATGCTTTATCTGCCCAGCACATAGCAATCTGGCGAGTTCCACTGGCCAATATTTAGACATACTAGCAGACGTCACGCGGTTTCACCCGCTTAGGTCCCGTTCCCGAGGGAATACAGGGTCAAAAGTAGCCCATGTGTTAATCCAGGTTGTCAGCTAACTCCATACCAATTTTTATTAAAATTGCTCCAGCCGTTTAGACGTGAAGAGGTAAAAAACATACAAACTCACAAACTTTCACCTTTATAATATATTAGAGTGATGTGTGTGACTCAAGGTAGTCACTATAGGTTCAATCTGCACAGAAGGTATCAAAATCAAAGGTAGATTATTCAAATTAGGCTTACAATCAGCACTTTTTGAACGTCGAAATTACATAAGCCATTCTCCCAAAAAGCCCGCCCTTCGCCACTTTCTAGTGTTATTGCAGAGAAGAAGTGGCGGAAGAAACTCACAACTCAACAACACGTCTATCTGATAAGTTAGAAGAACTTGAATTTATATTGTACAACTAGTTATCATTATAAGTCAATCAAATTAAAGTCTGCTAAATGTTACCTCCAATATATGTAAATAATACTAGTAATATGTAGCTACTGAAATTAACTCTAACTGACTACCTCAAGCAAAAGTTAACTGACTAAAACGAAGCCTCCCGGTATAATTTCATCGGCCAAACATAAAAAAACTGTGAGGTTAGCCCCTTATAGGATATGGCGCTATTCTTCTGCTGTCCATCGTGCATGCACCAGGACTATACAGAACCAGAACACATTCTACAGAACCTATCACTCACTTCATTCTATTCACTACAGAACCTATTCTTAAGGGCAATTAAATAAATAAAACCTTTTTAAAGTTTTCGTAATGAGCAATTTGTTCCGAAATCTGTTATTTCTCTACGTGAATTTTAATTACCGATTTACTCGATTGGACAATTAAACGTGCCACACCCAAAGAGATTTAAAATACTATAGAGCGGGCATGTCAAGGAAATGTCATAGAAAAAAATGTATCCCATGTCTCAGTAACGCCATCTAGAATAATATATGAACATTGGAGCGGCAGCGCAGCGTACTAAATAAAACTCATAGACTTGTGTCCGGCAGGACACACTTTTTCGGACGAAAATTTTGTTTGTGATGTCCGGTCTACAGGTATTGAATGTCTTTGGCCACACCATACGTGCGACACGCTTCCTCGCCTCTTGCATAAGAACGATAGGTACCATTGTTATAAACATGCCAATCGAAGAAATAAATTACACTAATCTTAAAAATATTGATACGGTTGCAAATAAGCGGACATGCACCCGTCATTTATCAAAGTTTAAATATTACAAACGCATCGACATACATACTCAAGTGAAATCCACATAATCCGTTTATCCAGCCAATCATTATGCGTGCCAACAAACTGTCGACTTATTAAGATTGACACGTTATCGATGGCAAATGACTCGCAAATGAAATTTCGTTGATTCAAAGCTCATTTGTGAAGTGTATCGGATGCCTGCATATCAGTGGCCGCGCTAGTGGCATGGGAATGGTAACGGTCCGCATTCGACAGCAGCGGAATGCTTTCTACTCGCGTAATTCAGTTAAACGAGTAATTTATGACTGGCCAAATTACTGGCACCACTATGTCCGACTATCTGACGCAGGGGCCCAACTATTAACGCGATTTTATGTAATGTTATTGTTGTGAGTGTGTTGCTGAAACGTGCCTTTTAATTATACGGATGTAAATTTATAGTTACGAAAGATCAGTAAATGTAAGTTTTCGTCGTAAACCAGTTGCCTGTAGTGTGCCACAAAACGATTTGAATAAGTACTGAAAAATCATTATAATAATAACAATAATTTATTTAAAAGACAACAGAGGTCCACGGGTTAGTTACAGAAATACTTACAAACTATGTTAGTAAAACCAGACACAACAAAAAAAACTTAAACACTAATCTTGTCTCACCAGTATTTGCATAAAGTGATGCAGAATAGGTTTGTCAAGTTAATTTAATAACATCTTTAGAATACCATTTGAGCTAGACCGCGCTGTGTGCAAAAGTGAAGCGGTTTTTAGCCTCATCAAGGCGTAAAAGTCATTAATGTGAGTCTGTGCGAACATGCCCGAGGCACTACAGAAACGCGGCAAACCCAAAAGGACTCTGAAGCTGTTATTGTACTGGATTCGTTTATCCAGTACTCCACGCGTATAACTGACCCACAGACCCCATTATGCTGAGGTATAGTTGGCAAACAAAACGGAACGGGAATTACATTACTTGATTCCGCCATCACCTTTCTACCATCGGACAACCCGGCGTACGGCGAGTGTCCACCCTTACATCGTTGGCACTCCCACGATTCGGACAAAGCGATTCGCTTCGTCGTTTATACCGCGTACATCGAAGGACTGGAATAGTTTGCCTGCTGCGGTCTTCCCGTCCGATTATAATTTAGTTGTCTTCAAGGCTAGAGTGAATAGGCTCTTAATAAACTAGTTCGCTTCACCATCACTGATTGCATCACTGCTTACCATCAGGTGGGATTGCAGTCAAGCACTGGTTTATAATATAAAAAAAAAATTGAGCATTGGCATTTTCGTCATTATTAGCAACACATAACTTTTCTTTTACTAAGGTTAAAGTAGTATGAAGTAGGACGTAGGTAGTGTTTTATTCTTATAATTTTCGGTTCGCATATAAATGTCCTAAAAATACAGCACAATTCATGCTTAGATACAAGACCAATCAGCATGTGCAAGAATAGCCGATCAACAACACTATTATCTTGTATTGCAGGAGTCGTAGCGGCTCGTAGCACCGAGCTACGAAGATATTTTTAAGGTTGGTTTGGTAACCGGTCTTCCTGTGGCATAGTTAGCAGAGGATACTGACAAATTTGTTAATAAGAATTTGTAGCACACCGCTCATTAAAACTATAATCTCGTAGCAGTCGTAGCGGCTGGATGCATGGAGCTACGATGTTACCGGTTTTTAAGTGACATAATGAAAGTGGTTTGTAGTGCAAGCTGACAAATAAGTATACTACTATTTATAGAACACTGATCAATAACACTATCATTCAGAGCGATCGCAGTGGCTCGTAGAGTCTCGTAGCACTAAAAAAAAAAACCACAACTATTCACACAACGCCGTCTAGTCCCAAGCTAAGCTAATAGCACTAATAGCTTGTGTTATGGGTACTAAACAGATGATAAACATACTTATGTATTTCTAAATACATACATATTATACATAAATTACACCCAGACACAGAACAAATGATCGTGCTCATCACACAAACATTTGCCCCTAAGTTATGAAGACCCTAAAACTGTCCCAAGACTGCGTTGGTTACCATTTATCTGGAAGCAAGCTGAAATAGCTGCAGGTTTTTACACGTCCTAATAAGGTTTCTTGTTTTTTGAGTCACTTGTGGTTAAATATTTAGTAAGGTTGATTAAAGGTTGATGAGATCGGTTCGTAGATGGGTCGCCACCCATTACATACCCCTCCGTGCTTTGGAATGCACGTTACTGCTCACAGTTGATATCAGCTGTCATTAGTAGATCTTTGAAGGTCTTTACTGATAATTAGAAGCTTGAAAGTCTAATAACCAGCTTTACCGTAGGGTTTCGTATTACCCAGTAATTTGGTGTTGGAAGTTAAATTGGTATTTGCTTCATGTAAAATACTATTGTTTAGCTCCATCTGATAACACTGGACGCCGACTCCATAATAGTTTGTAAAAATCTAGGCAGATGACGATGACTTTTTTATGTTTTGCTTCAACCTCAATCTCTGCCTACCTCTGTATTTTTGGCATATTTGAACTGTGTTTTTTTATAAATAAGGAAAATGTTAGGCTATGTAACTAATAGTCTGATCTATGGTGTAAGTAATTTTTAACAATTTAATCTAATACTTACAATGTCGTTACATAATAATTTTATAAACACACCTGTTACGAATCGAACTTATTAGCATCACCTTTTCGGAACATTTAATTGTATTCTAAATTCTAATATGACTGACATTAAGCTAGACTTGGGACTTTTGGTTTGCATGATTTTGTGAATGTTTGTAAAATAAACTGTGGTTACTTATACCAGCGCGTTTTAGTTTCAGTAGCTACGATCAGTAACAATACCTGTGTTTAAAACTGCCTGTAGTCATGTAAGTAACAAATGATTAATTTCACTAATTCACACAGCCTCACTTTAACTATGACTATTTAAGTTCATAAGAATTTTTAAAAAGAGCACCACTATTTTTTTTTAATGATCTAAATAATTCAACATTGCACAATATTTAGTTTTCGTATTTTTAACATGAATCATGATTTCAACATTTATCATAAAGTTTCTTGGCTTGTGGCTAAATAATAACAGCCGGCTTATCGCCGAGTTCACCGTATGTTAAGCTACGTTTGTCGAGGTTAGTTTATGGATGGGTGACTCTTTATTACGTGTCAAGCTCCCTTCGTGCCTTAAGAAGCACATTAAGTCGTTGGTCCCGGCTGTTATTTGTGGACATTTGACAGTCGTCCCGAGTCGTCACAACCCTGAAATTTTGTTAATCTGTCTTACCAAGAAGTATCGTATCACAATGCTATCAATCAGATTGGCAGACACTCCATGTAAAATACTGGTACTCAGCTGTATCCAAATAGACTAAAACCGACCAGAGAGCTGGGATAGAGTCTTATTTCCTTTTGTGTGGATATCTTTATGGATGTCCTCCACCTTGAGGCGGGCGGAGGGGCTGCCAGACTCCTACGGACTAAAACCACTCGGTGTTCCTCCTCAACACTTCTGGCCAGGGTGAGCGGGCACGCATTTGCGTTCTCCATAACCACCCCAGCAGTGACGGTTTGTCGGGCAACCCCATCTCTGATCAAGGGAGGAGTGAGCTACTCCTCGCTTTGTCGGGAAACCCCATCTCTGATCAAGGGAGGAGTGAGCTACTTCTCGCTTTGTCGGGAAACCCCATCTCTGATCAAGGGAGGAGTGAGCTACTTCTCGCTTTGTCGGGAAACCCCATCTCTGATCAAGGGAGGAGTGAGCTACTCCTCGCTTTGTCGGGAAAAAGTCCTATCCCAACTCCTTCTCTCTTTAACTCTTTGCCGAGTCGGGCACATGGTGATCTCTTGAGATTAATAATGTAGTCTGTCTGTAGTCAGTTGGAATCCAGCGTCAGGCACTAGTTCATTTTTGCTGAACTGGACCTATTTGGCGCAGTCGCAAAGCATAGTATTCTTTATTTTGTTTATTACAATTGTTTATTTTTTAGTTCTATTTTTTGTTACTATTTTATTTATTATTGTAGGCCTGTGACGTGCCAAATAAATGTTTTTTTTTACTTATTTTCTAAAAGCAATAAGCTCATTTCATTAGCTTTTAATTAATAAGGGGTAACCAGTTCCATTAATAGATTTTTTTTCTACTTATATTGTTATCCTTCTTGAACTAACCATTGCACAAGTAATCTGTACAAGAAAGTTACACTGAAAATAAAACCTCTTTGTAAGCTACTGGGCTATGGCCCCAAATAACTACCTCAATTAATTACATTTTCTTACAATCAACTTTAATTTGATAAAATAAACGTATATAAGTGCGAAGTACATAATAGGTGTTGTTCTATTTAGACACCGCCCACCGTCAGTCTTACAAGATTGGAATGATGTAACTGAAGACGCTGAATCTAACTGCGATATTATTGTCAAATGACTTTAACACCGACGGTTCAGCAATCGTTATTTTCGAAGTAACTTTCTGTTTATTTTATCCATCTAGAGTATGAAGGCACATTGCTAATCTGTCTATTAATATTAACGACATTTATCTTCTTTACATTTCTTAGGTTTGTAGGTAGAAAAGTTGTTTAACTGGTACGATCGGTATTTGGTAGTATTCCGTTTAAACTGTAATTAGTGCATGCATGTATAATCAGTTAATTTTTATGTTCCCACTGAGACTTAACCCTCCTGCCGTCGAGTGGGAGCCGTATTACAACACGCGGGCCTAATGAGAGTTCGTAGGACTTACTATAAAACTAACTCTACAGACCTTATGATGTCCTATTAAAATACGACTACAGTAACCAAACTCAACTATACAATTTAGTGAAATACTTGAAATATTTCATACTTACGTAAAATTGATATGCTGGCAAGTTAATGATACGTGTTTTGTGAAGGACCAGATATGTAACCAAGAACTATTCAAAAAACTGCTTTCTACTTCAATGATGTTTATGCTCACAATACGTGTCAAAATATGTATAGTAAAGAACATAACCCGTTTTAAATTACTGTCTCTATCAGAAGCACAAAACAGCATATCAAAAAGGTGGGAGAGTAATAGAATGTTATAATAAAAAAAAAACTTTGAAATTAGAAAACTAGTCCAAAGTTTCAATAAAACACTTGTTTTTACTAAGAAATGTTTCATTCATTCAATTTATACCTATCTTTTCGTGATAATTAACAGACCATAAGTACTTATAATAAATTATTTTTGCACAAATACCTACAAGAACGGCAAATATTATTTTCTAAGGAACAAATAAACCAGAGTGCTCTAAAATTTTAAATTTCAATCGGTTTGAGGGCTATGTTAGTTACAACACTCTAATTTAGGTAATTTTTTTTCTAAGTTCTATAATGTAGCTTTTAGTAAAGAGGTTTTCTTACCTATCGTTAAGAAAGAATCTACTAAGAAATGAAGTACTAAGAAAATTCACAATGTCTGACATTGTGCAGATTTTTTAATCATGGAATTACATTTTTCATACATTCCTACATAAACACATGCCTATTTTCTCATGAGGGTGGGTAGAAACTATAAAAGGCCACCTGCTACGATTCTTAGATACTTTTTTTGCTTCGTTTACATTAAAACATCTTTATCATTACGAAACATGTTTGATTTTATTACGTTTCGGTTTTGTGGAAAGTAGGTAGGTACGAACGACACTATCTATTATTAAATTTTTATCAGTGTTAGTTTGAGATACAATTAACTAGAGTTGATCCGAGCATAAACTTAAAAACGCTTACCTACTTACTTTAAATAAATAATATTATTTACTTATAATAAATTGTTACCAAACTTTGGTAACAATTTGTTGTTATAGGTAATGATATTGCAGGAAAATATTATTTTGTTTTGATAGATAACTAGTAGTCATCAAGTTATTAATTAAACAAACTAAAAAAACACAAAATTACTTTAAATAAATAATATTATTTACTCAAAATAAATTGTAATCAAACTTTGGTAAAAATTTGACTCGTCTTAATTTGATTGCATCAAAATATTCTTTCATTTTAGGTAACTAGTGGTCATCATTTAACCGTTAGCTTTCTATAAAGTTTATAAGAAGTAGAAGCTTCTTATAAACTTTAACTAAGCCAAATCTCACACTTCTAGGTGCGTGTAATATTCATAAAAACCAAAGAAGTGCGAGTCCCTCACACACCTAAGTGTCCGCACCGTGAGGTGAATAAGAAACTAAAAAAAACTCATTTACATTTTATCATTGCAGCAATAGAAAACTCTGTGAAAAATTTCATCTTTCTACATATTGCAGTTCATGAGATACAGCGCGCTGACAGACAAACGACGGACTGCGAAAGGCTCGGTAATACGGTCCCGTTGGCACCCTTAGAGTACGTAACCCTAAAAGGGATTAGAGGGTTTTGCTTCAAGCATTAATATGTTTATAGATACTATTAGTACGTACGAGCATGTACCATATTCGAAATCATTGGCTTTCCTGAATTTAAGAACTGTTTTTGACAAATCTAATTCTTGAAATTTCAAACTTTTAGCGGCTTATTATCAACTGTATACATTTTTTTTGTAATTTAACCTGAAATAGGCAGACTTTTCGGTTTAATAAACATTGTTATGGTTTTTAAATATACAAACAAATGGACTATTTGAAGCTCAACTTTAATGATCGAAATATCAGCTGCGGAAACTATTATCTAACTTTATAAAACACAAACAGAATTGTATCTGTATTTCTGAATACCTACAGATATCTAATTAGTATACTACAACATAAATATTCCGATAACTGTATAGTTCCCCAATAAACATTTTTACATTATTATTACAGTTTATAATTTATAAATAAAGTGCGTGTAACTGATAACCCTTGTTATGATTTAATATTGAACTGTCCACAAATGTTATGTTCTTATATCAGAGAATTTTAATTAGACCACTTTAATTTGAATACTCAGAGTTCCAGTTAGTTGTAAAGTAATTATCATCCACATAACTGCATGAGGTTATTGTAAATATTTAATTAAACTTCAATAGACTTTCTTTAAGACATCTTTTATTCTTTAGCGGTTGGTTTTATTTGAATTATCACATTTATCTAATTTATTGTAAAATTTACTACTTTAAAAAACTGATTCGGTTACCTGAATTAGTGAGTGTATTATCACCAAGTCCGGTAGACGTATCGACATCAGCATGTGCTTCAGCTGCAACCGAGACGAGCAGCGCGCATGCCCACGCGCAGCAGGTCACCACCAGCCGTGCGCAACTAGTGTGCTGGCGCCGCCTAGCCATATCACATCACCAAATAAATCTCTTTATAAATCCTTCCTATCACTAATAAACTAAGCTTTAAAGTTTTTTAAAGTTTTCTAAACCAAATAAATTTGAGTTTGGACATTCAAAAGTAACTTTTAACTATTGCATTGATAAGTAAAGTTCGAAATATGATGACAGATTCGTGAATAATAAGTGCCGCACGGCCGTATCGGCAGCAGCGGCGGCGTTGCTTGCGTAGCTTGCGACGGCAGCGTGGCGACGTGGTCGCGGCAGAACTGTCCGCGGCTGCACATCGCGGTCGCGACCGGCTCCTTCGGAGTCGCGGCGTCTCACACCCGGTCGCGAGGAGGGCCGCTGCGCGCGCACCCTCCTCGCCAACCAATGGCACCGCGGGGGTGGGACCGCGCGTAAGACGCACGGAAGTATATGCGAAGGCCTATGTACAGATGATAGCGGACAGGTGGTTTCGCGGCCGTAATTAGGCTTCTGATAACTTATTGCTACATAAATATGCTTAAACGCTGGACGATTAAGATAGCGCCCGAAACCATGTCGAAGTACCGACCCTACTCCCCGCTGTTTTACCTGCCAATTTACCTTTCTGCAATGTTATGTACTTTTAGGGTAAGTTCTAATATTACTGAATACATTTTAAGACACTGCTGTAAGAGTTCAGCTTAACTTGTAAAACGTGGCTTAAGTGCCTATTCCCTACTTTATAGTTGACGGCATTTAATATTCCAACTAATCAACTATTAGTTAGAACTTATCAACTTGTTTTTTGCTTAATTACTTTGTTTTATTTATTCAATTTTTTTATATATGTCACATCCTAGCCTAAGAGTCCTGCAAGATTAGTTTCAATTTCATGTTATTTTGTTTTAGAACACGAAATCTGAAATGGAGAAAAACAATGTACCTACTTAATAATTTAGATTTTTGTTTGAGACAGTTTTTTTAGTTCAATTAATTTTCTCAACCTTATGCTGTTGACTTGTACTGCTTTCTAGAGCAATAGGTACCCACGTTATTTTTATTTGTGCAGTGACTCGCAGCGTAGCAGCTCTTTGCCCAGTAACTGCACCGATTGGCAGGATGCAGGTACACCTACACAAACACAAATACATTATATGCCTAAGAACAAACAACGAGATACTCGAAATATAGATAGGTCCTCTAATGCCCATTAAAAAGATCAATTTTCGTGAAAATAAATCTACCCACTTAGAAATCCATGCAAATTGAAATAATGCTTATAAGACACAAGTACTTCTATTATAGTTATCCCTCATTGAAAACTTTATTGATGCAGATAAGCAGCTGGGCTGAGTTGTTGCAGCCGTAGTCTTTGTTTCCTGATAGCTACAACATAGGGGCATTTAAGTCAAGAGTGAATAGCTTACTTCTAGGCAAGCGTGTTTCATCGTCGACCACGTGGTCGCTTACCATCAGATGAGATAGTAGTCTAATGCGAACCTATCAAAAGTAAAAAAACTGAATAAGTCCCAGCATTTTACATTAGTCACTCTTACTGGGTAACACGTTAGTTACCCTTTACTTACGTGAACGCGAACGCACTGGTCCGTATAAATCAACAATAGTTGTGGTTATAGTTTTGACTTTCTGAATAAGTACCTGTTGGCACCAACCGTCAAGAAATTATTAATCTATGAATGATAGCTGGGACCGAATTTCGGATGTGTGATGTTCTAAGGCAAGAAGGGTCTCTGGTCACGCATTCGCTTACTGGCCTTGGCAAACGTAGCTTAACTGAAATCGACTTATAGGTAGGTATGACTGTTATTATGAAGAGACCCTATACCAACCTGTTAACATCACCTCCATATCCCAAACAGCATTTTCGCACGAGAAATCTTCGTACAACACTATTACAATCATAAGTATCAAAATCTAAAATGATTTAATTATATTCAAAATATGCTGAGAATCAACACTATTCGAACGTCAAAATTACATAAGACGGTTCGAAAACATCTCCCCAGCAACAAAGATTATTAACCTTTCTGCTATTTACTAAGCATTTTATTGCATCTAATATGCAGGAAGCAAAAGAAGCATGTAAGAATCGTAGCATATGGTGCATCTGTAGTTTCTGCCTACCCCCATTGAAAAAATTCGTGAGTTATGTATGTATGTATGTACTATGCGGGTAGATACCTGCAGGCCTAGCCATATTACAAATTCTATTTCTGTCAAGTGTTAACGAGTACAATTTGTAATATGGCTGAAAATTAAATACACTTGACAGTTGACAAACAGCTGATTCTATATACGCCATTTTCTTTCTATTGTCGCCTTATCGATTACGGTAATAGAAATAAAATTTGTAATATGGCTAGGCCTGCTGATTTGTTTAAAGAACTTGACTGTATGCAATAAAATGCTTTGTAAATACAGGTAAAGTAATCATTAAGTTACAAAATGATTTTCACTTGTTGGGTAGCACACTCCATTATACCTATGATAAACTTAAATATTAATTTATTAAACCAAAGCGGTTTATGCATAGATACTTACTGAATTAAAAATAATCATATAAAATCAATTAATCATTCTATAAGACCTTTACCTACCTATAAAGGGAAACAACGTGATTGATTGGTACATTGAATCCATACTAGGTTGTGTCAGCAACCGTCGGGCAGTAGTAGCCCACCAGACACAATACCAGTGAGGTCGAAGGATCCTCCCTTTGAGGACTGGCACGTCTGGCACCCTGTTCCTCATACCCCATTGAATAATATAATAATATTTCACAACTTTCACACAACCCAAGTCTAGTCCCAAGCTAAGCAGAACTTGTGTTATGGGTACTAAACAGCTGATAAACATAGTTATAGATTTCTAAATAAATACATACTATACATATATTATAATATATTTTATTATTTATGTTAGCGATATCGACTCTTGTTTCCATAACTCAAATTAGCTCTGTTTCGCTGATGATATGAAGATTTTTCTGCAATTTCATCTGACGACGACAGAGAGGCTTTACAAAGTGACCTTGAGCGTTTGGATGAATATTGTTTCATTAACAAACTTGATTTAAATCCTGCTAAATGTTCAGTATTATCTTTTAGCAGGAAACGCGTCCCTCTCCCTATATCATATTTACTAAAAAGACAGCTGCTACAGAGATGTGACGCTGTACGTGACCTAGGCGTTTTACACGATTCGAAACTTTTAATTAACGTGCACATTGAGAAAGTTGTAGCAAAAGCTTCTAAGGCACTAGGTTTTGTCTGAGACTGGCTGGGTGTTTTAAGAGAGCCAAAACCCTCACGATTCTGTATTGTTCGTTTGTCAGAAGTCATCTTGAATATGCTTCACAAATTTGGATCCCGGCTTAGGTATGGCAAATACATAAATCACATTGAGAGTATTCAAAAACGATTTATTCGCTTTCTCTGTTTTAGGCTGCGTATTTCATGTTGTATGAAATACGCAGCCTAAAACAGAGAAACTGATACTCTACTCTGATAACTACTTACAAGAAATTTCATTTACAGCCACTGAAGGACCGTCGTCGTTAAGCTAACTGCACTTTTCTCTTAAAGATTCTAAAAGATGAGCTTGACTGTCCTGGCCTTCATTTCTGAAACTGCATTTCAAGGTCACGCATAGGTCAGTTAGATTTAATCCACCTATCTCCATTCCTTTTTCCTCACCAAATTACCGACAAAACTACTTGGTGTGAGCGAGTAGAGACTTTAATGTTCTCTGTAAAGAGTTCTCATTGGACCCATTTGTCACCAAAACCAACTCAGCTCGCACTCGGCTGAATGCCGATTTCTTTAGAAGTGCGTGGTGCTTTTGTTAATTTAACATTTTTTGTATGCTTAATTACCTTTACTCCATGTCATAAGTACCTTACCTGGTGTCTAAGTGTATTTAGTGCATATTGTATCCTTCTTATTTCTATTATTTCTGTTATATATCGTGCTTCTTAGTGATCCTAAGATTTCTGTATCCTATTCTGTTTTTTTTTTGTGAGAACCTGTAATTAGCTTTGTGTTGCTTATTTAAAATTGTTAACCATCTGTTACAGCTGTTGGTTCTCCTTTCAATAAATAAATAAGTAAATTACACCCAGACACAGGCATAAATGATCGTGCTCATCACACAATCTTTTGTCCTGGGTTCGGCATGGCATAGCAGTCAAGGCAAAGCCACTTCTTTTTTTTAAATCTTTTTGTGCTAGATAGAAGACGCCTTGAATTGATAACTATATTATTCAATTCAAAGCGTCCGCGCATGTAGTGAGCGTCTTCCACTAGGTAGACCGATGAACTGTGAAAGACAACGGGAAGCCGATGGATGCGAGAAGCACTGGACCGGCCAATGGTGAACATTCAGCTGTAGGGCTAAAACAATGATGTGAAGATGATAAAAGTGTGTACGTGTCATTAGGTTGTAGTCGGGTACCTATGCATTGTGATTACACATGAGTTATTAGTTATTCACACAAGTTAATTCAATAATTAAGTTTTTTTTAAGAGAACACTTTGACAAGGTCGATCGCTCTGTAGCTACTAAAGTTATTATTTGAAAATTTCTATGGTGTACAAATAAAGAGTATTCTATTTTATTCACCTTCAAATTCATGTATTGTTTTATAGTATTTTAGAGTATTTGAAAACACTGGGCAACATTTATCTTTGTGAAAACTTACCGACTTACGTTAACTAACAATACTAAAGAGATTATAAATATAAACTGCCTAACCACTTAGTAACGGCTTCCTTTCAAAGATTCAACATATATTTTTAACTTTAATTTCGACTTATATTTATTAGGCTTAGTAGGTACCTAATATGCTATGACTGTAACCTGTTGTAATTGTCTCAAATAAATGAAAAGTTAATCACAATCACAGGAAGGTGTGTTGCTAATGAGTAACTAGGTAAATCTCTTCAGAATGTAATTGCTGCTTTTCTTTACTCAAGATATTGCTAAGGCGAAAGTAGCCTTAGCAATATCTTGATTATGGAAAATTGATATCTGCATTATGGAAAAGTAATTGTCAGTACAGCATCGAGGGAAAAAAATCGCGTCTTGAATGTGGAAAATGTGCGAACGAAACCAATATTCAAGACTGAAGCTGGACTTACATTTCGTTTCCTTTCTGTACAATTGTACAAAAAGTGGAATATGCTGGCAGACAGACAGATGTTATAACTGAACATATTCGTAAAAAATCACTCCCGCTGCTGAAATGGGTTCCGTAAATATAGAAAGAAAAAAGTAAACAAGTAGCTAGGCATACAACTCTCTATCTTAAAAAAGCTGGAAAGTGAGTAAGCATTTAGGACGGTATATGAATATCAAAATATTTATGTGATTAGATCAGTTAGATTATAATAATTACAACTAGGTAAATATCTTTTTTTGCTTCTTCAAATTGATGGAAAACTAATTAGATTAAGCGCATTAAAGTTGAGGTGTATGTAACGTCATTATTCAGTATATACTGTAGGATAGTGACGTCATGCGACATTTTGACTCGATGTATCGCCGTTATTTTTTGATTATGTGAAAAAAGAAAAAAAATTGATTGAATATTTTCTAGTAAGCTACATGAGGAATAAATTATGAAGCAAATAAAATTACTGATTCCAATAACTTGAGACATCTTCGAGACTGACCAAAAAACCAAACTACGTCGCAGATCCCAGGGCATATTTAAATATTTCTAAAAAACAGAATGAGTGGGTTTTGGTATTAAACCCACACATTCTGTTTTTTAGAAAGTTTGAGTACCTGCAGTATATACTAGTCTGTAAAAATCGCTTCGTGAAAATATGGGCACGGCTAGAGCGAATTGAGCTATCTTTTCATACTTATTCAAAATTCAGTTTACATAATTTGCCACGGGGTGACATCTATACTAACATTATAAAGAGGAAAAGTTTGATTGTTTGTTTGCATCGAATAAGCTCCGAACCTACTGGACCGATTTGTAAAATTCTTTCACCGTTGGGAAGCTAAACTATCCCCTGGTGACATAGGCTACTTTTTATCCCTGTATTCCCACGGGAACGGGAACTACGCGGGTAAACCTCGTGACGTCAGCTAGTTTACTATATTTAGGTACTGGCAGGTGCTAAAAGTACAAACAGGGTTCGTTTTTTGAATCTTTCATAGAATATTGTTTAAAATTATTTATCAACCGTCAAACACTCCCCATCAGCTCGCAAAAGAAATAATTCAATCTTACTTAGTCCAAGTTTTGTTTATTCATATCATTAGTATTGAGGGAACTTTTTCACTGCTTACAACAACAATGAATTAGTTTTTTTTAGTTAGAATAGTTTATTGGTGTTGGGTATTTTGAATTTAAAGAAGTGTTATAGAAACAGCGATTCAATTATCACTATTTCTGTCGTAGTATTTTAAGAGCACGAAAAACCATCGAAACGAAAATACTTCATGATACAATTATACAAAAAAATACAACCGACTCCAATTTTGTGAGATGATGAATGAATGATGAGTATTTTTCTTTTATTTTGTGTAATATTGTTGTTTTTTTTTTTTGTGTTTAGTTTTTTGTTTTGTGTTTAGTTTTGTTTTTACCTGTATATACATATACCTATATATTTTTAAATTGTTTTACTATTATTAAGTGTGTTTTTGTTATTTTGTATGTTTGTCAACCATAAAGGTTTTTTTTTGTTGATATTTTTTAGATTTGTGTTTAGTTTTAGTTTTTCACTTAGGTTAGTTTACCTGTCATGTTGTACATGTATATCTAAATAAATAAATATAAAGAACACTCAAAGGCGTAAAATAACTCTAGTCTCAGAGCTTGGTGGCCACTAATAAATGAAACTACCAAAACAACGGACTTCCGAAAGTAGTGTTATTTTTTAATTATGTGTTTTCGTTCACATGGATCAATTTATTTTCCAAGCAAAAAAAGAAGAATTAACCAAATCGTTTCACATGATAACAATTCTTTTCTACATATAAATACAACCGAATTGAGAATTTTTCATGAGCCACTTAAACATTACTTTCTTGCTACACCCGTGACTTCGCTCATGTAGACATAGACATTTCAATGTTATTTCTTTTTACAGATTAAAGATTTCCAATATTAGATAATATTGTTTTTTTTTTACTTTAGACTGCAAGGTTGGCGCAGTGGCGGATTGGTTGCTGCACTGCAATATGTGTCGCAGGTTCGATTCCGCACTTGTGAAAGCGAAAGCGAGTTTCCGTTGCAACTAAAATTTAAACTCCTTTTTTATCGAAAGCTTTTTTTCTAATTTTCCCCTAGCTGCAGAGTTAAACGTATTTTTTTTTAAATAATGTAAACTACATTAACAGATTCCTTTGGCAAGTTTATCTGAACCTGAAAAAAAGTGAAGTTTCAGCAGGTTCGTTACCTGCTGAAACTTCACTTTTTTTCACTAGTCGGTACCTACAGTAAATGTTAAAGATAAAACTTCTCCAGAAAACACACACAGTCTGACACAGCCGTCAGTGATACAAGATATCCACGAAAGGTATTACATTAGAGTAGGTATACAAGATTACCTAGAGCAAAACTGTTCCCTTTTATAAGAAGTATAAGGCATTTTACACTCAATTCGTCAGATTTAATTTCTTATTTATTTGAACTCCTAAATGGATTGTAATTGAGCGATATAAACGTTACCTACCTACTATTATTATTATTACCTCCAAAGACATTCTATAAAGTACAATCTAGGTATTTTATCTCTAAGTACTTAAAGAAAATGTACAAAAATGAAACAAATAAAACAATGTATGGGGAGCTGCCATTGTTCTTTAATTTGTTTTGCTTAGATCAAGTGTTTATTACAGAGGTTATAGCCTAAACAATAATTCTATTAATTATCAACTTAAAAAATGGTGACAACATTTTTCTATTATTAAACTGCCTCGTTGGTGATAGAGGTCGCTAGTGCTACTGCTGAACAGGAGGTCTCGGGTTCTAACTAGCAGCCCGGAGGGTGATGGTCCAGAGGTTAAGGCGCCTATCTCTTCGTTGTGGTTCAAATCCGAGCAAGTGACTTTTCAATCCATATGATCGTATTTTTTAAGTTTATGAAAAAACATCGTGCGGAAAACCTGAACTTGAGTTAATTTAGTGATCATTCCTCTTTTTACAAAAAGAGGCCTGGCAGTGGGACAGAAACAGGCTGGTTTTACATTAACTCTCCAAAAACTGGTCAACGTAACCAAAATGACTTCAAGCCCTTTGCCTGCTTGAATTTGAATATTAGAAGAGGATATACTTTTTGGCGCACTTTCTGGTAGGCATCGCATATTCCTAATGTATTTGGATAATGTTCAATAATTGAATAAAAGTGATAATTTGAGTTAACTGAGGTATTAGTGTTATCTGTGTATATTCTAATCTGTATTCATACTTGTCAAGGTGGTCTTATCAGTAGTTGTCACTGTCAGTGTCATTATTCTAGGCTTTCTAGGAATGTCGGTGTCAAGTGTGACTGTCAAATTGTCAACCAGTTCCATAAAAACGTCAGGAAAATGTTCCGCTACTACCAAATTTTATATTTGTAGCATTTATTTACAGCTATTTCATTGTGACTTGAACGTAAATTCTTCGTGAAACAAAGAAAAGTAGATAAAACAATAGGTACTCTTTCTATTATTCAGTCATCGATGACGTTTTACAACACTTGAGAACGCGCTTCACGGTTTCAGCTTCAGCAGTCACTTCCTGAGATAAGTAAACAGTCTGCGATGTGTTCTGATGTTTTCTATTAATACATATACGTAATTATTACAAATCAAATAAAATGGATCAAAGTAATCGCCAAAGGAGAAATGATTTAGATATAGACAGTTTTCGGAGCGAAGAGCCCGGGTTTGACAGGGCTCGAATGCGAAGACAATCAGGTGGCTTCGTAGATTTAGGCAATGAATCACAATATGGAACGGGTGGGCATCAAGCTTCAGGGGCCAACGAAATATTTGCTGATATACAGGTAAACATTTTGTTTTAAACAGCTCCACTTAAAATACACTGGCACACTTTCTCAAGTAGTATTCATATAAGCTACTTATTGTGGCTGTGTTGCTCTACATTTTCTAATAACGAAGCCTTGGATTTTAGAAAATGTAAAGTAGAAAGAAACCCAAGGTGCCCTACATTTTGATCTTCATTAAGAAACCTTGTTTTATAATGTTGTTATACAAATATTGATGATGCTTGAACTTTAGTTGTCAGCTTGGTGGGTTAACTGGGTTACTGTTTTAAGTCATTCTGCCTCTATAGACACTGCCTCTTGCTTTAGCTGCTTGCCTAGTACTACTTCTTTAGAAAAAGTCTTATTATTAAGAATTTCGTTATAATATTAGATCCGGATCATTCACATTAAATTTGATCCTTTAGAATAATGCCTATAAATTTAAAAAGTATAGTTGATATACAGATAATATCTATAACACCATATTTATCTAATCATCAACTAATATCCCAAGATTAATAGTGAGTGATAAAAAGCCATTGTCGGTGTAATTGATTTTTTAAATATAATTTCAGGGTGACGTACCATGGTGGAAATCAAACTTTTTTATATCACAACCAGTGCTGTTCGGTACCTGGGACGGAGTATTCACATCATGCCTTATAAATATTTTTGGAGTTATAGTGTTTCTAAGATCTGGATGGATCGTTGGACAAGCTGGATTAGTTAATGCAATATTTATAGTACTTTTTACAGGTCAGTACAAATAAGACACCATTTACATAATTTGTTAGCATTACTGTTTATTCAAATATCTTTTCACTTATCTAATATCAGTAATCTATAAATTTTTCTTTCCATAAAGTGTGAGCCTGGTATTTGCTATCTGAATATTTACAGTCTAATCCAAAGATTTATTACCCACTAGCTGATGTCCGCGACTTCGTTTGCGCGGGATAAGCACTTCGAGTAGCTTATTTTCTTTTCTAAGGTCTTTATACCAAAATTTATCAAAATTGGTTCTACTGTTTAGTATTTAAGATAAACATTTCCGTAATATATTTTATACATGTAACTTTAACAGTTTTTGCAGTGCATGCTAGAAATAGCATGCAGATGGCAGAATTTTTACCTACTTTCTTGACACTAAGACACACACTACATGTATAAACTTTATTTTTGTAAAGTATCATTAAAATCCATTCAGTAGTTTTTGCGTGAAAGAATAACAAACATTCAAACAAACATTTGCGCTAATAATATTAGTAAGGATTACTATATGGAATTCATTGAATGTGTATACCATGTACCTTGTTTCTGATATTGATTAACATCATAAAATCACAAAGAGGTTGATTAAACATGTACTAACTACTTTGTTTTTTTTTTCAGTTTTTGTAGCTCTGATCTCAGTGTTGTCAGCTGTGGGAATATGTGAAAGATGCAGAATAGAAAGTGGTGGAGTGTATTTTTTGCTTGCACACACTTTGGGGTCCAGAATGGGAGGAGCTCTTGGCATGATTTATTGTTTTGGTCAGGTAAAACACCTCAGGAAATTATTACAACATAACCATACAACACAACAGACCATAACCAAACATAACATAACAGAACCGGTTATGGTTCTGATCTGTTACATAACATAACATTTAATTGCCGGCACGTAAGTTGGCAAAGATTTTCGTAGTGATGGCCGTTTGCACATGCAAGAATGTATGAAATTTTGTGTGCACAAACTTCCTCCACTACAAAATCCTTTGCCAACTTAAGTGCCATACTGTGTACTTTTACTTTAAACTTATTCGACATTTCAAATGTTTGTTACCTATTTACTATGAAATGGATTTGGATAGTCCATAACCTAGATTAGGTCATCTTTTATCAAGATACTACTACCTACATTCCCATCATAGGGTGATTTGCAGCCACAATGTGGGCAAAACCCTGCAAAATTAGATAAGCAATTTTTGTACTTGTTTCAAACATTTACCTATTGTAGATACTGTTTTATAAAATGCCACTACGAAACTAGTGAGGAAAATACTTACGAAACAATATTAACACAGAGTAGCTGAAAATCAATTGACCTTCCACAAATGAGTTACTGTATAACTTGAGTTATTGTATAATTCTGCTGCATTCTATAGTAATTACCTAATGTAAAGCATTATTCTGTACAGCAGGAATCATAATCTCTTGAAATCTAGGTTTTTCTAATAATTTTTCCAATTCTACTTTTTTAATTTTTATATAGGTATTGTCTTGACTGGCTCTTTGGTCTTGTGTTAGTGACCCTGACTGCTATGCCAGAGGTCCATTCCCACCCAAGATCATTTGTTCTGTGTCTGGGTGTAATTATCAGTTGTCCTAGTACTTATAACACAAGCTCTGCTTAGGACTAGATGAAGTTATGAGTTGTGGAATATTTATTTATTTTTATTTAATTTGTAACTACATGTAGTGTGTACCTATCTGTCTTTCTTTAATTGCTTTTTCTTTATTACAAAAGAATTAAGTTAATGTTGAATTGGTGAACTGTTAAGGATAACTTGTGTGCTGGCGACTGTATTTAATATTCAAAATTAGTTCCTTAAATATCAATGACCTAATAATATTTTCCAGGCCGTGGGCTGTGCCTTAAATGTCTTTGGTTTTGGTGAATCAATGGCTGGCTTTGTAGTTGCAGACCCACTTAGTGACACCCACAAGTGGGCATCAAGAGGGTTCGCTATAGCTGCAGTATTACTACTCGGCACTATAAATGTGGCTGGGGTGAAATGGGTGGTGAAATTACAATTTCTACTGTTAATGATCATCATGTTAGCAGCCCTTGACTTCTTTGTTGGATCATTCACAACAGTGCCAACTGACGAAAAGCGTGAGTATTAATAATAATACATTTCAAAAATACAGATTTCTCATTTATAATATTAAGAACTCAGACCAATAAAAAAGTATAGACGGAGCCGTCGTAAACAATCGCGACTAAAAAAGTGAGGACTACTTTTGGCGTTGTGTGCGTAACTTGGTGTATGACATCGTAGATTTGCGCATGTGTGCTAGAGAAAAATGTTGCAACGTTGCGCTGCGACTCCCAAGTGCGAGAGATACTTTGGTTAAGTTTTATTATTATGTATGTAGTATAGTGTTTATCTTGGTTGTATGAAATGAAAGATATTTTTGTTTAATTACAATAATTAATTTTCTGAATAAGGGAAATTATTAATGCCCCTTAAGTAGACACTACATAAGGGGCATGACAGCTTTTTAAATGTCTGACGTTTTGAGTCACAACTTTTGAGTAAAGTTTCTTGTTTCGCAATATGATGGAACCCTTTGTTTATGTACTTACTTACTAAAGGATCATGACCAAAAGCAGGCTAGGAAAGATGCATGAAACAAAATAAAATTAATATAGAAATTATTTCCACATTTTTACAAGATTTAGATAGGGATTCTGCAAAGCCGCTGCAAAGCCATAAAAAGCATGAATATAACATTTTATTTTTAAATTAGCAACTGTTCTCTTGTTTTGTTTTTAACTGACATTGTTGTTTTGTACAGACGCCAGCACATCAAGTTACCCCAATGTGTCAAATTTCTCCAATTGAATATAAACCTTATTCTGTTTGACATAAAGTTGAAAAACGATCAAAGAAATTTGACACATTGGGGTAACTTGACGTGCTGGCGTCTGTACTTACATGAGTGATCTGCGGTCATTATAAGTTGCGAGTAGCATAGACATAATTTGTAGATTATCTCCATATTTTTTTGCTTTAAAACTCGGGTATTTATTTTAAAATGAATACTTTTATTTATTAGTATATAAAGCGTAGGCTATAATAAAAAAAAAACTTATTGTGTTTCAACTTGAGACGGATTTCCATACATCGTTGGTCATGCATGATCCTACTAAATTTTGAATTTTGTCCCGTATAGTTTTAATCCATTTTTCTTTCCACGTTTTATGAGCTGGGAACCTAAAAATATCGTACCAAACATACTTACTGTTATTTGATTATATTTGACTGTGTCCAATAGTAAAATTAAATTAAAGAAGTGTCCGTAAAACATTACGATTTTCCTTGTTTTTTGGGAAAAAATAATGTTCTTAACTTGCAACACCGACACAATGGCGTGTTCCGAAAAATTATTTCTGATATTTTTATGATTTCATTTGAAAAAACGTTACTTTCTTGTGAAAAATAATCCCAGAAGCTTTATTTTGGAAACAGGAATTGTTCTTGCAGCAGTTTATAATGCGGGGCGGCATAATTTCGTAATTATGATTAAAACAAAATAACGTCACGGGCTCTCGCTTGCTAGCGGCAGACTACCGAGCCGCCGTCTTCATATTGCGAATCGTCTTCATATTACATGCCACACTTTTAGGAGCGCAATGCTCTGTCTATACTTTTTTATTGGTCTGAGATTAAGAATAGATTTTTTTTTGTGAAGCTCGTTGGTAAAACATTACAATCACGTGTTAAGACGTAATTGCTGAACGGATTTGGATAAAACATAGCACATGTGAAGATCATGCCCCGGATTAGAACATAGGCTTCAATAGTATATTTCCTCAAGTCCATTTTCGACTAGTGATTGAAGTTAATCATATTATACCTACAGAACAATTTTATCCTTGATTCTACGTCATTTAGATGTAAAGATTGGGAGCTAGCGCCGGTTTTGATACAGAATCCCATTTTTACTAATAATACTTAAACAGTAGTACTCGCAACCGGCGTGTGTGTATGACAACATGTATGAATGTAAACGAAGCAAAAGAAGTATGTAAGAATCGTAGCATATGGCGCTCTGTAGTTTCTGCCTACCCCCATGGGAAAAAGGCGTGAGTTTATGTATGTATGTATGTATGTACTTAAACAGTATCGTCTATAAAAAATCTGTATAAAATAACAGTCTCTTCTATAAATAATTTAATAATTTGTTGCTAATATTTTAGTTCAGCTGGAATTCAAAGGGTGGCTCAGTGGAGTAGCAGCAAATAATACATGGCCTGCTTACCAAGATGGTTACACTTGGTTCAAATGTTTCGGAATATTTTTCCCCACCATCACTGGTATATTAGCAGGAATAAACATGAGCGGAGATTTGAAGAACCCTTCTGTCAATATACCCAATGGCTCATTAGCAGCTATTGGCACTGGGTAAGGTTACTCTGATTATTTGGAAAATTGACTCAGACAGTGAAACTTGAACACATTTTCCATGAAACTATGTATAGACGCCATCACATCAACCTACCCTAATGTGCCAAGTTTCTTTGATAGGTTTTCAACTTTCTTCTAAACACTAGCAGACATCCCGCGGTTTAACCCGCGTAGGTCCCGTTCCGGAGAGATTAAAAAAAAAAAAAAAAGTAGCATTATGTCACCCAGGGATAGTGTAGCTTCCCAATGGTGAAAGAATTTTTCAAATCGGTCCAGTAGTTTCGGAGCCTATTCAATGCAAACAAACAATCAAACATTTCCTCTTTATAATATTAGTATAGATAATGAACATGACCCTTCCATGTTCAATTGAGAAAATTTGACAGTAAGGGGTAGATTGATGTGCTGACGTCTGTACTTTAGTCAAAGACGTTCAATACTTACTATGGATGGGACATCATAAACAAAATTTTCATCCGTTTTTTGTGTCTACCCCAAAAGGACAGCGGTGTCCGCGCTGTCATTGTCTTTCTATTGTGTCTCTAATTGACACGATTGAAAGGTTTAACCCCAAGAGGACACCGGTGTCCGCGCTGTCATTGTCTTTCCATTGTGTCTCTAATTGACACGATTGAAAGGTTTAACCCCAAGAGGACACCGGTGTCCGCGCTGTCATTGTCTTTCTATTGTGTCTCTAATTGACACGATTGAAAGGTTTAACCCCAAGAGGACACCGGTGTCCGCGCTGTCATTGTCTTTCCATTGTGTCTCTAATTGACACGATTGAAAGGTTTAACCCCAAGAGGACACCGGTGTCCGCGCTGTCATTGTCTTTCCATTGTGTCTCTAATTGACACGATTGAAAGGTTTAACCCCAAGAGGACACCGGTGTCCGCGCTGTCATTGTCTTTCTATTGTGTCTCTAATTGACACGATTGAAAGGTTTAACCCCAAGAGGACACCGGTGTCCGCGCTGTCATTGTCTTTCCATTGTGTCTCTAATTGACACGATTGAAAGGTTTAACCCCAAGAGGACACCGGTGTCCGCGCTGTCATTGTCTTTCCATTGTGTCTCTAATTGACACGATTGAAAGGTTTAACCCCAAGAGGACACCGGTGTCCGCGCTGTCATTGTCTTTCTATTGTGTCTCTAATTGACACGATTGAAAGGTTTAACCCCAAGAGGACACCGGTGTCCGCGCTGTCATTGTCTTTCTATTGTGTCTCTAATTGATACGATTGAAAGGTTTAACCCCAAGAGGACACCGGTGTCCGCGCTGTCATTGTCTTACTATTGTGTCTCTAATTGACACGATTGAAAGGTTTAACCCCAAGAGGACACCGGTGTCCGCGCTGTCATTGTCTTTCTATTGTGTCTCTAATTGACACGATTGAAAGGTTTAACCCCAAGAGGACACCGGTGTCCGCGATGTCATTGTCTTTCTATTGTGTCTCTAATTGACACGATTGAAAGGTTTAACCCCAAGATGACACCGGTGTCCGCGCTGTCATTGTCTTTCCATTGTGTCTCTAATTGACACGATTGAAAGGTTTAACCCCAAGAGGACACCGGTGTCCGCGCTGTCATTGTCTTTCTATTGTGTCTCTAATTGACACGATTGAAAGGTTTAACCCCAAGAGGACACCGGTGTCCGCGCTGTCATTGTCTTTCTATTGTGTCTCTAATTGACACGATTGAAAGGTTTAACCCCAAGAGGACACCGGTGTCCGCGCTGTCATTGTCTTTCCATTGTGTCTCTAATTGACACGATTGAAAGGTTTAACCCCAAGAGGACACCGGTGTCCGCGCTGTCATTGTCTTTCCATTGTGTCTCTAATTGACACGATTGAAAGGTTTAACCCCAAGAGGACACCGGTGTCCGCGCTGTCATTGTCTTTCTATTGTGTCTCTAATTGACACGATTGAAAGGTTTAACCCCAAGAGGACACCGGTGTCCGCGCTGTCATTGTCTTTCTATTGTGTCTCTAATTGACACGATTGAAAGGTTTAACCCCAAGAGGACACCGGTGTCCGCGCTGTCATTGTCTTTCTATTGTGTCTCTAATTGACACGATTGAAAGGTTTAACCCCAAGAGGACACCGGTGTCCGCGCTGTCATTGTCTTTCTATTGTGTCTCTAATTGACACGATTGAAAGGTTTAACCCCAAGAGGACACCGGTGTCCGCGCTGTCATTGTCTTTCCATTGTGTCTCTAATTGACACGATTGAAAGGTTTAACCCCAAGAGGACACCGGTGTCCGCGATGTCATTGTCTTTCTATTGTGTCTCTAATTGACACGATTGAAAGGTTTAACCCCAAGAGGACACCGGTGTCCGCGCTGTCATTGTCTTTCTATTGTGTCTCTAATTGACACGATTGAAAGGTTTAACCCCAAGAGGACACCGGTGTCCGCGCTGTCATTGTCTTTCTATTGTCTCAGTATAAATATTAATACAGTAGGACGGCGCCTTTGATCTCTGGAAAAATGCCGACAACATCTACACGCGTTAGCCCTGAAAACACCTCCCACTATGAACATCGTTTTGTTCGCAGTGCGGGAGCGGTTTTCCCGCGTCTCGTCCCTCACACCCCGCACGATTGCCCTGTCTAGGCAGCTTCGTCGGACGACTGTATGTTATTATACTGTGCTATTGTGTCTCTTTGACACGGTTGAAAGGTTAATGGACACAAGTCAATGAGTCTAGTTTAGTACACTCGGCTGCCGCTCCAATATTGCTATATTATGCTAGGTGGCGTTACTGAGACATGGGATCACAGTTTTTCTATGGCATTTCTTCGCGTGACCTCTCTATGGTATCTTAAATCTCTCTGACTTTAGTAGATTATAGATAAAAGAGTAACCAAGACCTTATTATTCTTTTCAGAACATTTTTATACCTGATGTTCATAATTACATTGGCAGCCACAGTGACCAGGGAAGGTTTGCTGCATAACTTGTCCATAACAGCCGACATCTCTGCTGTAACAATCCTCTTACTAGCTGGTCTGTATGTCAGTTCAATGAGCTCATGTTTAGGTGCCATGTATGGAACACCCAGGGTTTTACAGAGCATTGCTAATGAGAAAGTTATACCAGGACTTGAATTTCTTGGAAATGGGGTAAGTGTTTCATGATTTAAAAAAAGTATGATTAGTTTTACATGAGCCAAGTTAGCGCTCGCCAGAAAAATTCGTAGACTATAGTTATGGTTTATTGGGCAAGTGCCCGCAACTCCACGTTTCAACGCGTATTTTGCGTACTATATTCGCAGCCTTATTACAATAAATTACCACCAATACCAGCAAAATAAAAACTAATAACCAACCATGCGTTGGTTGGTTAATGAATTGGTTTATTTTAGTTGTTTAATGTTTATAATTTTAAAATTAAAAAAATTAAATTTTAAAAATAAAATAAAATTACCATCTGTTTTGAAAATACTTCATACGTCAATCACGGCGAGTGCTAACTATGCGCATGCGAAAATTAATTATGATTGACTTGCGTTTGTTCCCTTTGTTTTTGCTTAAAAATTAATGAGCTAGACCATTGTACCTTTTTGTATCAATACTATTATAATTTCCAGAGAGGTCCCAACAAGGTACCGATATACTCGATGGTGGTAGTAGCCGTGGTCACCGTCACATTCATCATCATTGGTGACATCAACCAACTTGCACCCATTGTCACTATGCCGTTCCTCGTCACTTACGCTTGCATTGATTACTCCTACTTTGCTCTCGCCCAAACTTTTGATTTGCAACATAGACGTGAAATGAGGTATGATTTTATTTAATTTGCAATCATGTTTTTAGACATCTTTAGCTTTGCACATAGCCAGGAAGCCATTAAGTACAAACAATAAATAACTTGCCAAAAAACTATGAAAAATCAGTTTTTATTATATTTTGTCATCAATTAACGCAAATAAAATCATAATTTTACTATATTTATCAAATAATTCTAGCATTTTTTTCAATTAAGATAAAATAAATTTCTAGCTATGTACCAAGCCATGGCCACGTAAAAATAATAAAAAACAAAAAATAATTATTACGTAACGTAATAATTATTTTTAATATTTCTACTTTCTATTTACTCTACATTCAAAAGGTATATTGCTTTATTAATATTGCAATAATAATTTACAAAATGTATGATTGTCGACCTACAGATATCAAGGTCATTCTCAACGTGATACCCAAGTTTACGGCGCTACTGGTAGTGACCTTGATTTGTTATTCCCGGAAAGGATAAGACACAAAAATGTTGGGGTAAGAGAAACATCCATTCACGGATCTGCTTTTAGTAGGTTCATGCTGTAATCATACCGGATCGTACCGCGATATCTAACATACACTCTTTTCTCAGGATTTTACTCCCTCCCCAACTGATTCTGCGATAATGAACGGACGCGTGGCTAATGGGGATGTACGGCGACCCAGCGTCAGCGTACATTCTAAAAACAAGAACTGGTACTCGCATCTGTGTAACAGATGGCTGTCATTGGTTGGGGTGAGTACTAAAATAATTACTAAATTATCATTGTTGAACAAGATTTAACTCAATGGATCATCATCTACCTAGCCTCTTCCCGATTATGTTATGGTCGGCTTCCAGTCTATGCGGGTGCCGCTAAATACCAATGTTTTACGTGGCGCGACTACTTATCTGACCTCTACAACTCAAAGATTAGGTGACACAATACCCCTTGGTTAAACTGGCTGTCAGACTTTCGGGCCTCTGAAGTAGCTCATAACGACTGTCAAAGATCGACAAATGACAGCCGGGACCAACGGCTTATAGGAGTAGCAATCTAGGAAGTGCATTTTGACGTTTCTCTCTTTTTGTGTCGCTATAACTTAGTATGTACCTACGTCTAATCGTATGTCGAATCGATCGATCGATCGATAAATCGATTACTATAAAATCGTTACTTTTAATAAAAAAATTAGATAAATGTGTACAAAATAAATGTATTATACTTTCAATATTACAAACTCGAGCGTGCAATAAAACAATATTCCTCAAAAATCAGTTTTAATAAATCCAAATACAATTTATTATCGATTAAGATATCTTGCAGCGTCAGACAGTTGCGTCTGTCTGGCATTACCGCTGAAATGAGCCTTTTGGCGCAGCCGTGAGACATGCTATTTATTTTTAACTATTTTATTTTGTTATTTTCATTTTTTAACAGTGTGTGCATGTTTTTATCTGTTGCCAATAAATATTATTTCTTTCTTTCTTTCTTGATTATTTAAATCGATGTGTCTCAAGCAAGAATCGGATTTTATAGCAACCGATTTTTTTTCTGTCAAAATGCGCTTCTTAGATTGCCACAACTTTAGCGTGCTTCCCGATGCACGGATGGAAATTGATTTATAATAATTAATGGTCGGCCCGTAGTTGCCCCCACGCGTAGACAGAATGTCGACGAGTAGGGCTGTTACTATTTAGCTACAAGCCCCACAATTAATAATGTTTTTAACTGAATTAATCGTCAACAATCGTCGAATACAACGCCTTTTTAAACGGAACGGTGGCAGTGTAAATGGAATCCTTATGGTGTTGTCTGTGTTTTGTTCCAGGTAGCAATTAAATTGTTGCTCATGTTTCTCGTACACTGGGGGTATGCTCTCGGATGCCTCACTATCTTGTGGCTGTTCTGGCTTTACATTGGCGCAGCAAATCCTGCGCTCAAGCCCGGCCGCGCTTCGGAATTTCATTTCTTCCATTGGCTGAAGATTTCTTTCCTGCAGTTAATTGGGTAAGGAGGTCGTACAGTGTCTTGAACATTTTTTAAACGTTGCCCCACACTTAGAACTTCTCCAGTATCATTAGTGCGTTTTCAAACATTTAAACTCCCATATACAAACAGCCAGATCGGAACCTGTAGGCCATCAAAATATTTGTTCCGTGCGGTAATCGATATTCGTATTTCAATTCTAGCTCTTGCGAAAAATTAAAAAAATTGTATTAAATTTACATATCAAGTTAAAGTAATGTCACTCTCTTTTCTATACAGAAAACGGCCCTTAGAATACGAACAGTTGGTTGTGACACCGGTACATGGAGATATATCTGTAGAACAAGAAAGACTGAACGATGACAATGAAGACTTCGCGTCACGTCGGCGGTACCATCAGTCTACTGCGCTGCAAAGCCATCTAGTCAGCGTCGACAGTTAATTTATGCTCTGTGAATTTATGAGACAAGATTGTTTGTATGACAAAATTAACATAAGTAATGAAAACTCAAAATTTGCTACATACCACTTCAGATTGATACATAGTTTACTACTAAGCACATTTCAAAATTGACCAATGTTTCGAAAGTTTCTCAAACAATTTTACTGAAATGTATCATAGCAATAACTACCTTATTGTGCTGATGTACAGACGCCAGCACATCAAGTTACCCCAATGTGTAAAATTTTCCCAATTGAATATGAACCTTATTTTGTTTGACATAAAGTTGAAAAACGATCAAAGAAATTTGACACATTGGGGTAATTTGATGTGCTGGCGTCTGTACGTTATAGACAACAAAATATCGTTTTTAAGTTGATTGATTGACATGATTACTACGACAGGGTGCAGACATGTTTATACGATCTGTCAATTTGTTCATTATTCCGTAGAAGTTTGTACAGTGATTAAGCAATGCTTGCTGCAATATTTTTCAGTAACAGAAATTAAATCCTTCGCTGTCCTGTCCAGTCCAGTCACCCGAGAAACTGGGACGGTTTTGATTGTTACTACCCACCTAGAAAGATAAAATCATTTTTTTCTAATGATTTTGGACGTTTTGGACTAACTTATATCATTCGTGGGTGTGGTCAGCTCTCTATTTAGAACTTGTAAAAAATTAGACATCGAAATGTTTGTGCTTATTTCGGGTGTATGAGGTATATCAGACCCAGCAATAATTTTGGTATATATAGGGTGACTGTTTTTAGTGACCGATACTTAAACACGTGATTGTACTCATGAATACGAATAACTTTCCCAAAGTAACTTTTTTATTTTCATTAACTTTCAATTAATTCAATTTCGTCAGTACTGCACAACGGGAGCGGTGGTGGTGGCAGGGGAGCGTGTGACGCTACTACCTACTAGTAGAGTTTGTCCTTCCCGAGGTCAGACTATCAGCAATGCGATTCACTAACAGACTCATCGCAGATGTTAACAACGGCGAGTTCACAGATGTTTCATCGTAAACATAGCCTTTAAGAACAACGTTGACAAAAACCGTATTCGCTAAGCTAGTAATGCTCGTCGACGATCTGCCGAACAACGATGATGGGTACGATGTTAGCAGTGTTGCTATGTTTAATCTAGAGTATAGTCGAGATAATCTCGACTAACCAATTTTTAAGTTATTTCGTCATTTTAAATTAATACAAATTCACAATACGTATGTATAAAACACATTATATTTATTATGCAACAAATATTTAATTTATTAAATCGTCTTCGGCATGGAAAATAATTACTTGTTAAAATTTTTGACATTGGTAATTATTGGTTATGTGACATGTGTTTCAAAACAAACAACTTGATCTCTTGATTAGGTTTTTATCAAAATACGAAATTCCAAAGTTCCAAGTGGTTTTAAGTGGTTAAGTGGACTTTTAAAAAATCCTGCGCCCTTCCCAATGGCGTTCTACTTGTTCAGTGTTTTTGTGTTAGTTTGGTTCCAAACCTATTGAAAGTAAGTACCTCCACAGTAACATTTCTATATACTGAGCACAGTTTCTGGAACTACTATATGTATACTTAACCAAAATATTTGTCTTTTAGTGTCTCGCAACGCAGCTCCATCGTTAAATCAGCTGGAAAAGCAAGTAAGCTTTTTGGAAAGCAAACCATGGTTGGCTAGGGGCCATGCTCGTACTGCAAATGCTCGCAGTCACAGTCGTCAGGCATAGTCTGAAATAACAACAGCCCTAAACAGTGATGGTAGTGGGTGTATGAAAACATCTGAACAGTGGTGTAAGGTTAGTAATTACATGTATTATGTGTGTACATTGTTGCATTGAGTAGGTGTTATAGTATCCTTTTACATTGAGAGCCCCCTGTGCATCTAGAGGCATGTACTGTAACTTTAGGCTAGGCTTCAAATTGCAATTAGAAAAGCATTTAAAATTGCAATTAGAAAAGCATTTAAAATTGCAACGGAAAGTTAAACCAAACCAAGCAAATTTATTTACATAATACATCAAAATATATAATCGTACTTGTGTTGCAGTACTGGAAGGACAAAAAAGGAGCAGTTAAGAAGAAGTCCAGCTTAATTGCATCTGCGAGGCGGCGTACTGGTGGTGGCATAGAAGATTTGCCAGAATTAACTGAAATTGAAATTAAAATCCAAACCATTATGGGAGGAGAAAGTTTTGGTTGCAACAATCAATAAAAAAAAAACAGAACTTATAAATTATTAATCCTTTTGCGGTTTGTAATTCCCAAGGCTATATAGCTCTTTATAAGTTCAATGTTTTGTTTTCTATACCTATACAAATTTATTGATTTGATTGAAATTAATAAGTAATACAATACTCAACCGAACGCAGAGCACAAGCAGAACTCTTGATTGCCCAAGCTATTACTAAACAAGTAGAGGGCCATCAGGCAATGGTTCAGGCTCTGGATAGAATTAGCAGTGCTAATAGAGTTAATAAATAAATTAAAATAAAATGTACCTATGTTAAAAGATTGTTTTATTTATGAAATAATTATATTAAAATTACTTTTCCAAGGTACAGACACCAGCACATCAATCTACCCCAAATTAACAAATTTCCCAATTGAACAAGAACCTTATAGTGTTTAGAGTAAAGTTGAAAACCTATCAAAGAAATTTAACACATTGGGGTATGTTGATGTGCTGGCGTCTGTAGATACTATTTTGTTCAAATACATACCATATTATAATTATATACACACTGTATTAATTTTATCTAAAGGTAAAACATTACATAAGTTTAAAAACATTCACTTTCTTTATTTTATTATACATTACTATTTAACATACACTATAATTTTTAATTAACAAACTGTCCCTGAATTATGAATATCTTAAGTCTATTGTTAGTATTTATTTATCTATTTTTTTATATTTACTTTTGTTATTAACTATTTTGTCCCTGCCACAGTCTATTAATCTTTCAACTGAGGTAATTAGAGACACAATAGAAAGACAATGACAGGCGGACACCGGTGTCCTCTCGGGGTTTAATGAATTAATTAGATGACCCCTAGCAAGACATCCACTTTTCAAATCACTGAGGGTGTTCTGGCTTCCTTGTTGTAGTAGCTGGATCACCCTTACTTCTTGTCTCAGTAAATGAGCTGGTACTTCTACTAGAGGAACCCGGCTTGATTGCAAATGTTATGCAACACACAACAAGCCTTAATAATTTTTCCCACCATCTCTGGGTCATAGTGAAGAACACGATGAACCAGCACCTAAAACGGCCTTTAAGTATGCCAATGGTTCGTTCTGCAGTATTCCTTGCACTGACATGCAGATTATTATAGTATTCTTCTCTTGACCCAGGTTCAGGGTTGTTACATGGAACCATCATGAATGGCCTAAGAGCGAAACCAGAGTCCCCTGAAATAAATGAAATAAGAATTTAGTTTAATTTTACAATAATAAAAATAACTGAATTTATTATTAATATTAAAATAAGTACCGAAACCTGTTGAGTACAATTATTTATGTTGGATAAAGTAAAAAAAAAACATTTTAAAACACATACCAAGCAGATACACTGTTTCTCCTCTATTATTTAGCTGTTCCAAATGCAGTTTTATGACAGAATGATTAAATATAAAGCTGTTGTGTGTTGCACCTCCAAAAGTTACATCCACATGCATTATAATTAAGTCCGGATCATTTATCTGAAAACCCAAGAATAAAAGATTTAAATATGGTTTGAAACACATAGGTTCCTATTCAAGACAATTTAAAAATATTATTTAAATATGTAACATAAAAATAAATAAGTAGCCACATGGTTTGATTCATGAAAGTATCTACTTAGTCAAAGAGATTTAAAAACTTGAATGTCTTTGTACTTAGTAAATAAAAACTAAAGTATGAAACTTAAGAAATACCTAGGTATAAGTACCTAGGTATTTCTTAAGTTTCATTTCTTTGAGAATTTACCTTTCATATGTATTTTGAGGAAATTTTATGTACTTATTAATAATAACTGGGTGGTTGATGACATCTACTACGGTCCTTAGAGCCCTCGAGGCAGATGCTTGCGATATATAGGTTCTTGCATTCTCACATAATATTTTTTGGTAACTCCCACTAGCTAAAAATGCAAGAGTGCATAAAACCTGGAATAAGAGGTAAGTTTTAGACATTTTTCCACTGTAGGTACGGTGATTTAGGTATATTATATTAATTTAGTAGTACCTAGGTACCTTGGTTCGGTTGCTAATTCCTCCTCGATGTTTCGCCTTTGCTAATAACGGGGAAATATCTTCTTCCAATTAAATAATTAGTTCTTCAGTCAACCTGAATACCTTATTATAGTTAATATCAGTTGTTAGAAGATCCATATTACGTATCACGTTAGCCTGACGTCTTTTTCAACATTATCTTGACGATTAGCTTCTTCCAACAAAAAAAAAACATACAGGAAAGACGAACTGCCATCTAAAACATTACAAATAGGGATAAACGTTTCAGGAATTATAGTACGTTAAACAAAACAATATTAAGTATTATAATTTAAAAAATAACTTGTTTTACTTACATTTTAATCGTCTACAACCAAGGAAACATCTACAATTTACAAGCTTTACGGTTTGACAGTTAAAATCGAAGGCGAAGGCACCGTTGTCGTCGAAGGCGAGGATGTTTTGTGTTTCTGAATACCGTTTTTCATACATTCGAAACCAAATTTTAGTTCCAGGTCGCGCCGTCGACATCGTTGAGGCGCTATGATCGCTTAGTTATAACTAAAGAATACCGATATGTTTACATCGGATGTTTCAACGATGATTTCTTGGTTGTAAAGATGTTTTGCCTTAGTGAATCGCACTCCAGCTGATAGATCGTAACGATTCGTGCCTACTATGATCGATCACAGGCACGCGCGCGATAATTTCAAACGGCATTTTTGTTATTTGTGTTATAAGTTATTGTGTATAAAAAAAAGTTTCTTCGGGAAAGGGGAAAGTTTATTGAAATCATGAATACAATCGCGTGTTTAAGTATCGGTCACTAATTACCTGTCACCCTATATAGCTATGAAATTTAGAATAGGTGATATTTTTATTCTTGCATTTATTTTTATAATATTAATTTATATTAATGCTATGAATTTGAATTTCTACTATGTCAAAAAAAAACACTAGCTATACAGGATGGAAAAATCAGTGGCCCTTAAAGGCAATGCACCTTAAATCGTAAAGATATCCTACAAGTAAAATAATCCATCTTACGTATTGAAAGTGGTTTCCTTTCAGAACCCGTTGTTTTTTTTTCAATACAGTCATGCCAACAATTTAGCACTTGAATGGCTTTTCAAACACGCTTTTCTTAATAATTAACTACTAACATTATGAAAGTGACCTTTATACCAATCAAACCCTCTTTAATAAAAAAAAAAACATTAAATATAAAAAATAACTATTTAGGTAGGTGTAAGTGCCTACGTACTATTTTTTATATTTTAACATTATAATCGTAATTTAATAAGTATGTAAATATAATAAATAAAAGGGGTAATAATTCAGCTTGTGTTCTACCACAGCAGCGCAACGGCCCGGTAATAATACAAAACAGAAGATGTTTAATTCTGTTGTATTTCTTAATTAAAATTGACATGGAAATTAAAAAACTGACCCTTTAAAAATAGTTTAAGGTGACCACGACCACTGATTAAAGGAAGGAATAAAAAGGAATAAATATTGGTTTCTCAGCTTTTGTGTAGAAAATATGATAACGGGACATTAAACTCTTCAGGTAAACCTACCTAAAAGTTAGCAGACGATTAAAAAATCGGTTTTTAAAAAAATATATAAAACTTAACTTTCATTTCTATGATGACTTTATTTGTAATTTAACTCTTCATCGAGAATCATTAACTAATGTGTAGCACTTTTGACTGATTTTTTTATTAAATGTACATACATATTTATGGAACTTTTATGTCTCTATGTATTAAGACTTAACATTAAGATATTATTAATAAATTTATATATTTCATGCAAACCCTTTGTAAGATAAAATAAAAACTAATTGGACTTTATAAATAAAATATTTTTATGTTCTATTATTTGACTTTTTTATTTTCCGTTACGATCATACACTAAACAGGGTTGTGTAAGTAAAATCCACTGTTTAGCATAAACTGAGTTTTTAAAGGAAGCGAGCAGTACTACATCACTGGAACTAGTGGGATGCCTAAACATTAAAATCTTCAACCGTGATTATAGGCGATACTTTGCGAAGCTACTTCCAAACTGTAATAGTCGTAATAATGGTACATATTCAGACAAATCCGTTTAGACTACCCTATAGTATAATGTACTCCGTGGTTTAGACTGACAGCTGGCTCCAACGAAGTTGTGAGGATTGCTGATTGATGAGCATGAACACGGTGAACAGCCCAAGTTTAATGTTAGTTCAAAGATGTTACATCTTGTACTGTGTCTGAATTGGTAGTCATTGAATGGAAATAATAGCTACCTTTTATTTTCATTTAATAAGACTGTAAGCCACACCGGTCACCGGTGAGGCGCGAACAATAAAATTTCTATTATGACGGGTAATCTGGCAGTCAAAGTGAAAGTTTGAAGTACGTAAGTAAACGGATAGCGCTAAATTTTGTCGCAACGATACGAATCTGGGAACTTTGACTACGTTTATAGATCGCTTTTTAATATTAATCTTAAACCTATATATAATACCTTATAATACCTACCATTACCTACAATCATTTGTACCTATAGGTAGGTTGTAGACGCCAGATGAACACTGGTATTCAGCTGCATCCAGTCAGACTGAAAGCCGATCCAACATGATTAGAAAAGTTTCAGAATTTCGGATGATGAAATCATATGCATATCAGGCAGTGTTGGACAGTGAAGTCAGTTGTTTTTTGGAACGAAGTTCCTTATCGCGCGTTGCGAAAGGGGGCTAGACGAAAAAAATCTATAAGTACATATAATAAGACAGTAAAAAAACTGTGTCTGTACATTGAATATATTTAAAAAATAATAATTGAGGGGGGTTTAGAAACTGTAATAGATCACGAATCCAAAAAAAAAAGTCTGTCTGTTTGTCTGTTTGTCTGTTTGTCTGTTTGTTTGCACACGCTAATCTTCGGAACTACTAGACGGATTTGAATGTTTTTTTTTTTTGTTGTATAGATATTAAGTCTGGGCAACACATAGGCTATAATTTATCTTGGAAACTGGAACACCTGATGCAGAACCGCAACAGACCAGCTTAACTATAGGAGATACAAAAATGGTACCATAGCAAAAATTGTTCCACGTGATGAGCATTTTCTGCTGAGAGAATAAATTTGAAGATCCGGAACACCTGATGCAGAACCGCAACAGACCAGCTTAACTATAGGAGATACAAAAATGGTACCATAGCAAAAATTGTTCCACGTGATGAGCATTTTCTGCTGAGAGAATAAATTTGAAGATCCGGAACACCTGATGCAGAACCGCAACAGACCAGCTTAACTATAGGAGATACAAAAATGGTACCATAGCAAAAATTGTTCCACGTGATGAGCATTTTCTGCTGAGAGAATAAATTTGAAGATCCGGAACACCTGATGAGGAACTTCAAAAGCCCAGCTACACTATAACATATATAGGCATGACGTCTTAGCTAGAGTTGTTCAGCCTTATGAGCACTCGCTGTTGACGTATAAAAATCGAAGATCTGGAACACCTGTTGTGGAACTCCAAGACCTCAGCTACACCATAACTCACCTAGGAATGACGTCTTAGCAAAAGTTGTTCGGTCTGATAGGCATTTCCTGTTGACTTATAAAAATCGAAGATCAGAAACATTTGGTATAGAAATTAAAGCTATCACTAATTTCATTGCATAATTATAAAATAACATAAGTAGGTACCTCCACGTGGTGAAGGCGGGAACAGTTCAGGACTGATTTTTGATGACGATGGTATATCATTGAAAATTAGACTCTACTGGCCAAAACTACTATTTTTTTTATCGTATAAATATGCCTTCGGGCTTATGTTATTTGAGTGTTTAATTTCCTTTTCCATTTATCTTTGTTACATGGTTGCCTACCCGGTAACGCAGGGGAGCAGCCACTTAGATTTTAATTGATCAGGTATCATCACAATAAAACTGTAACCATGCCTAGAAAGAGGTCAAATCTTTCCCAATGTTCCAAAGGTGCTAAATGATTAAAGATCATAAGATCCCAACAATCTACCGAAGAGCGTTAGGAGAGACTTGATGCTGTTTGAGAACATGAGGCTGCAACTCGCTCCGCGGAAACATCTTGGGATCGCGAAGCACGCCTGCATTCTCAGCGTATTTACGCATCTACCAGGTATCCAGGTCTCTAGGCACCAGTGAAGAATATGTGCGCGACTGACCGCTGATCGTGAACATCATGCACTGTCTCGCAAGTTGGAGACGTTCACGGAAAAAGCATGACGCTTGAGTTTTCAGCGTATATACGCATCTACTCTAGAGATAAGTGGGGGAAGGAGATGCGCGACTGACCGCTGATCGTTAACGTCAAGCAACGTATAGGCTATAATTTAAAAGAGATATAAAAATGGTGCCATTTCAAAAACTATTCCACTTGAAGAGTGTTTTCTGCTGTGAGACTAAATTTGAAGATCAGGAGCACCTGTAGTGGAACTCCAAAGCCCAGCGACAATATAACATATACATAATAGAAATGGCGTCTTAGCAAAAGTTGTTAAGTCTGATGGCATTTCCTGTTGACCAACAAAAATATAAAATCTGGAACGTCTTGAATAGTCTCGCGCATCCCATTGTTTTCCAGTCCCCGGGCTTTTAGAATTCGACATCAGACGTTTCAGATTTTCGATTTTGACGACCCCGTTGTCGCTGACATAAGCAACAGGATCCGCGTACGAAGTCGCGGGCAGAAGCTAGTAAGACATAAAGTTGTAACGACACTTTTTGCTATAGTTGTTGGCTGTGCGGCGTGTGCGTGTTTCTCTGTTGTGTGTGTGTGTGTTGTTGATTGTGTGCCAGGTGTTGGGAGAGGGTGAGGGGAGAGGGAGAGAGAGAGAAGATTGGACCAAAAGTTGTAACGAAGACGCCCGGATGGAACGAGCTTCCTTTCAATTTATCTTGAAGGAATTTTACAATTCCTTCACTAATCAATCGAAGGGAACTTCGTTCCATCCGGGTGTCCCTTGACACCTCTCAAGTTTTTTTTTGTAAAAAAGTTTTTTGTCCAAACATGCATTATTTTTGAGTTTATGTTTTTAGTCATATGAAATTTCGTCTTGATTACTGACTGAAACTAATCAATTATCACACCGTGATTGAGTTTTTTAGTCATTAGTCGTTCGCCGTGATTAAATTATTTAATCATCAGTCAAACTGACTCAACTCTGAAATCAGGCTGTGCATGGGTAACTTTAGTAACATTATTAGAGGTGTACTGAACTACTCTAGCCCAAATACCACTTGTCTATGGTATGTTTATGCGTTACTACCACAGATTATTAATTAAAAAACAAAGGCTTTGGCATCGTTGTTGGTCTGACAGATTAGAGAAAACGAAATTCTATTGTAATGAGTCAAATTGCATTACATGGTCTCTGAATTCAAATAGCAAATTAAAGTCGTTGTTATAATAATTTCTGCAATGGCCGATGACCTAAGGAATTATAAATTGCAACTTCAACAGGTAATTTGATAAATTTTATCGATTATTTTTGCCTTCGCCCTGATAAAGTCTGCCTGCAGGTATTCATGTGGTGTATATTTTCTTCTTAGGTAGAGGCAGCGTTGCTCACCGATGGCGAGAATGAGGAGTTGCTGAAACTAAAGGCTGACTTGGAGGAAGTAATAGAGTTGACACAAGATCTTATAAAAACTCAAGATGGTGACTCCAAAGTGCCCAATATTCATGGTTCTAGTAATGATCATGATGTTACAGCTTCCCTGTTGGCGGCCGAGGAAGAAGAAACGGCAAGCAAATATCTTTCAAATTGGCAAGTTGGGGAAAGGTGCTTGGCTAAATGGAGATCAGATGGACAGTGAGTTACTTTTACCTTTTTGTTGTTTGTACCTGTCTCAGCTGTTACTTTGGATACATTAATACACACTCTAATAACAAACATATTTATTGAACAGCCTTCTAAAATCTAAAGTATAAATGAAATTTTAATATTATTATATTTACAATGCTAATCCCAATACTATACAATTTTAAAAGCAAAAGCAACTATGTCTGTTTACTAGTTATTCACCCTGGAATAATGGCTGCAAGAATTTGAATTGAATTTAGTACACAGGTAGACCATAACTTAGGTTAGGACATAGGATACTTTTTATCTTAGTAGTATGTTCCTGTGGAATAATTTCCAAACTCCACATGTCAGAGCCAGCGGGAAAAGCAAGTTCTACACAATACAACACATTCAATTAAAGACTTTTTCTCACTATTCAAATAGGTTCAATATTTGGTAAGTTGGAGCCATAGGGTAGTAGCCAGTACTTTCTTATTCTGGCACTGCTCTATGGTTTGCTGAAGGAATCATAAACCGTCTGGAGAAACAGTCAAAAATAGAGGTCCCTTTGCTCCTTGGCTTTTGTTCTGACTTTCGTATTTACAAGCTATTATAATACTTAAGTAAGTGACATCAAAAAATGTGTGCTGTTTTTGTTTCTCACATCACATGTTCAACTGCACTCTCAGAGAGTTTCGAGATTTCTGTGTGTGCATTGTACTTTCTTTCTTTTATTTGCAATATTAATATATCTCGAAAACCATGTTCCATTAATTGTACACATAATCTTTTGTTGATAGTGATTGAATGAAATGTATTTTATCAGTTAAGATAAATATTTTATTAAGGAATTATGAATAAATTGCTTACAAGCTTTGCGTTGGTTTTTTAGAATAGTAATGTTATTTGACTGCCTCGTTGGTCTAGTGGTCGCAAGCGCTACTGCTGAGCACGAGGTCCCGGGTTCGATCCCCGGGTCGGGCAAAGTGTTATTGAGTTTTTCCATCTGGGATTTCTCAGTAGCAGCCCGGAGTCTGGATTTGTGCCCGATTGATGGCAATAGGCTCGCCCCCTATTACATGGGACTTGAAAAACACAACTGGCGAAATGTGGGTGTACTACCAGGTATACCTCTGCCTAGCTCTTCGGGGATTACAGGCGTGACGTTATGTATGTATGTATGTAATGTTATTTATTTTTTGTATCAACATTTTACAATTTTCTCTTTTCCAGATTTTATGAAGGTCTCATTGAAGATGTTACAGAGAATAGTCTGAAAGTGAAGTTTGATGGTTATGCAACCGCGGAAGTGGTGTCTATTGATGATGTAAAGATCATACCTGGCTCAACACTAAAGAGACCTCACAGTGGGGACGAAAGCAAGTAAGTAACACCATAATAATAAGAACCCTGACCGCTGGTAGCTTGGACCCTGTTCCCGATAGTGTTAGGCTACTATTTTTTATATTTTTATGTTTTTTTTTTTATTTGCATTTAGAAAATATTTAAAAATGTAATTTATATGTAAGTTTAAAAAATAAAGTAATAATATTAATAATCTATTTCTAAGGTGTTACCTTGTCATAAGTAAATATACAAAACATTACATGACACCATAATCTTCATTGTTTTTTTATATTAATAAAAGTTATCAATCTATCATAAATGGGCAGTTTCTGTTCCTGCAGTAAGAAGTAGATTACTTGATGAAATAAAACTATAGCAATAATGTAGGCTAGTACTTATCCATTTGCTTAATTAATAATTTTACGTATACATATAATGAATAATAATATTTATTTAAAATAAAAAGGAAACAGATAACAGAGTGGAACGTAATATAAAATATAGCACTAAATGCTATATATTATGCATAGCAAATATATGATCAATGACCCCTATGCTAGGTAAAACCTGTGTTATTCTAGAACTTACACACTACAACATTGATTCACAATAGCAATGTTTTATAATCACATAAATTTAAATATCTATATTTTATTGTTACAGACATGGTAAAGGTTATAACAGAGAATACCTCAAAAAGAAAAAACAGAAGAAACAACAGAGGTTCAAACAAATTGAAGAGGAACGAGAAACTGAAAAGAACAAGTGGCTCAATTTTCACACGAAAGCTGCGAAAAAACCTGGCGTAAGAACAAAGAGTATATTTGCTTCACCTGATAATTTGACTGGAAGAGTTGGCATTGGCACATGTGGAATATCAGGGAAACCAATGACAGAGTATACACCAGGAGAGAAGTGGAAGAAAGGTGGATAATACATTCTGCAATTTTAGTATAAGTTAGACATATTTTATCCTAAACACCTTTCTGCAATTCGTAGATATATTAAATCAAAATTTGGACTTAAAAATGTACAAAAAAGTGGAGGTTTAGTTGTACAAACATGTGAAATTGTGAAGATACTGTGTTAATGTTTATGAATTTGCGTTATAAATAACATACAGCTACATAAGGACTTTTACTTTCTCTTTTGTATATAATAATTTTCCATAACTTTTACACAACGCCATTTAGTGCACTGCTAAGCAGAGCTTGTGTTATGGGTACTAAACAACTGATAAAAATACTAATATGTTTCTAAATATATACATATTATAGATACATCACACCCAGACGGAACAAAAAATATCGGGCACATTAATAAACTTTTTGTTTTGGGTGGGAATCGAACCCACGATTTCCGGCATAGCAGTCGAGGCTACTAACTACTAAACCAACAGGCCAGTAAAAAAAAAAAAAAATCTAAAACATGTCATTGTCTGAAAAGAGGATAAAAATACTAAAGCATAAGGCTAGCAGCAGACTTATAACACGCCATGCCACGCGACGTCAATATGGTGTTCTCATTGGTTACTGTAAGCACCTTTTTCAGATTTGACCAATAAAACCGCGCGGGATGGCGTCGGGTGTTACAAATGTGCTGGAGCCTTTATTATTACTGGCAATTTTGTTAGGTTTTGTCAGTTGTCATCTAAATTATGTCAATGTCAAACCGATAGATAAATGACGAGACATTTAGCGCCAAATTTGATCATTTAAATGCTAAATGTATGAATATTCAGAGTGGTGAAAAAGATTTTCATTAGTAGGGAGAATCATTATATGGTTGTATTGACATTATTGCTTTCACAGAATCTTTTGTGTTGGGCATAGCTTCGCCTGAAGTTAAATACGTGCCTTAGGCGGATCCAACTTTTGGAACCCGAATCTCATTTTTTTTTTATTACTAGTATTTTCCGTCAACATACATACCCGTTTCTCAGGTGATTTCTACGGCGAACGTGCTACGCGTGCAGGACCTGTATGTACTTATCCAAAAATATAAAATGTGATTTTAAACATATGCCAAGCTGAGAAATAAGTATTGGTCGATAAAATCCAAAGAGATTTAAAATACTATAGAGCGGGCATGTCAAGGAAATGTCATAGAAAAACTTTGATCCCATGTCTCAGTAACGCCATCTAGAATAATATTATGAATATTGGAGCGGCAGCGGAGCGTACTAAAAAAAACTCATAGACTTGTACCCAGCAGGACACACTCTTTCGGACGAAAATTTTGTTCGTGATGTCCGGTCTATAGGTATTGAATGTCTTTGATAAAATCTAAGTCGAATGTGCTTTACAGCATTCAGCATATCAGTCGGTCCATTCAGTAAAAGTCACCCTAAAAACAAACTTGAGTGAAGTGAACTGTCAATGCCAAGCTTACTATGGAATGACATTTTACAGGTAGGTTACCCTAAAAAATAATAAATTCAAAAAAAAAAAAGTAAGAAATTCCTTTGCCGCACAGGGGAATTTTCGTCCTGAAAACAGTAGTATTGTGTGTAGCTCTTTTCAAATGGTTAACGATTGCGGTATTTTCTAGGTAGGGTAGGTCTAGAAATAAAGCTTGATATAAATGTAACGTCAAACGTAGGTACGTATGTACAAAAAAGTTTTAGTAAATATTATGTTAATTTTAAAGCTTATTTGATATCTATTTAGCTGACACTTTCAGAATTTGCCTCAATAATGATAAAGAAAATACTGCAGGGTAGGTACCTAGTAGTATTTCAAAATCAAATGAAATCGTTACGCTTGTGTCAAGATTTCTTGCTAGGGTTCACTGTATAACTTTCTGTGTAGTTCTAGTTTGTATACGAGTAGCTTGGCGTGATCACACGAGGGCGATATTTGCGCGTTTCGCGTAGGTACTTGTGGAATTATATTTTAAGCTTCACTTTTGTAGTATAAAATTGTCAGCAGTCGCGTAGTGAACAGAGCGTAGCTCACGCGTTGCGATCGCACAGCGCGACGCGATTCGAGTATATTATAAGACGCGAGCGCCGCGACCTGCGCGCAACGCTGACTCTCATTGAAAGAGTTCTACAGGTTCTACGTGATCAGCACTCACGCGCGCGCGACATCTGAATGCGCCCTGACGCTCGCCTAAGTTATTTGACCTTAGTTATGGTATGGTTGTTTTGTTATGTTTATGGTAGAAAATTGTAGGTAAGTACCTTCTTATTAGGCCTAAAATGTTTGTTTGAATATTGATGTTTTTTTCCTTGATATTGTTTTTAAGTTTTATTAAAGTATTTCAGAAGACTTTTAAAATAGTCCATCAATCATGAATGAGGTTTCTGACCTATTATTGTCCAAAAGAGCTAAAGTTTGCAATGTGCGACTGTCTGAGTAATTGACTCGCCAGATTGAAAAATGCTTCGTGTGGTTTCATGGATGCTGATATTAAAATCTAGTATTCATACATCTAAAAGTATACCTACCTACCTATGCGTAGGTACACCACAAAAGATACCAATTTTCTATCCCCTATTTTGGCCCCTGTAACACAGGATTTTCCTAGCCAGGGGGGTCAATGATCAATATCAATTTAAAGACACCTCTGTCGATTATTATTAAGTTCCAAATGTTGCTTACTTTGTTGATACCTAATAAATTATTACTATTTTTATGTGGTTATATTTCTCGGAACCCTTGGGTTCCGGACCTTCGGAAGGCGTACGAGGGGCCTAAGCCAACTCGCAAAGGCCCTTTTTCGTTTTTAATGCAGTGATGCACCAATCGCAGATCTTCCCTGTATGCATTATGCAAATGCACCCAAGGAAAACCTACGACTAGTGCAGGACTATTGCAGACTAAAGTAACAAATGTATTGGGCTATAGGTTAGGGGTGGGTAAGGTGAACTGGTTACCTAGTACTATGGAAGGACTATGGCCCCTGCCTCATCAGTGCTTCATAAATACACGAATAAAATGACAGAGGGTGACTTGCACACTCAGTAATGAGCTCTCTGAATCGGCCGCTAGCACATAGTGACGTAGCGACAAGAGGGCAACATAACCTGAGGTGCTTGAGGGGTGGAGAGGCATTCCACGGCTATCAGGACAATCCCGGAAGTACAGTCAAGATCCCTACCAACACCTTACTGGAATGCTTCCTCCCTCCGAGCACAAACGTGCATTGCAATTGGCCGGCTAGAGTGGAGATTCGCAAGAGCAAACGCTCTTGCGAATCTCCACTCTAGCCGGCCAACTAAGGCAAGAAAGAGGCGGGAGCTCCGTTCTTCGTCAGTGCTCACTCAGGCCGATAAAGGCAAGCCAGAGATGAGGAACAAGACTTCTCCCGGGAGATCGGGTCCGTGGGGTCGCTACTGCCCAAAAGCTCGCCACAAGCTGCCCTGCGGGGTAATTATTATTATTATTATCCTATTACGTCGTATAGTGTGTGTGTGGGCTGTCGTCGCCGTAACATAAAGTGGAATATTATGTCGCTTGGTCAGAATTTTTCTGTACTTCGTCTGAAGTACCGATCTAAAAATTCTAACCAACCTTGAGTAAAAATATGACATCACTCGGTTCGATACTCTGCGTGTATTAAACAATCAAAGTTTAATAACAATATTCGAGTAGTGTCACGACGCCCTAACTCGGAGGCGATCAGACACCGCACATCCTAGTCGCCGCAAGTCCAACATCAACAATTATGTTGCCCAATTATTCATTAGATCACAGTCACTGCCAGATCGCAGTCACACTAGGTTAAATAATGCTATTCAACTACATGCTATTAGATTGGAAGTCTGAGTTCGGCCTCCAATATAATAGATAATAGCATGTATGTACAAAGGTGGGAAAAGGCTGGGCAGATGATGATTTAAGCAGATAAAGTAAAGAATTCGTAGCAATGTGCTACGAAATTATCACTTTGGCGTAGCACACGAATTGCTCCGAAGGCTGGACCAAATTTCAATGAATACATAAAAGAAAAGGTTCTAAATATACCATGCAATAAGGCAAGAAGCTACCCGAGAGTAACCACGGCACTAAAACTTTAGCAATACTCAAATAATAAATTACTGACCGTGTAAAATTACTACGGCGTAGCACCAGCTTTGTAAACGGGTGCCACAGTACTCTCTAGCCAACCTTCCTAGATTGAGTACCTTTGGTAGTGTTGTAATCGTTAGTACAAATAGGATTTCGAAATAACAATTTAGATAATAAAATAGATAGATCTTCAAAAAAATCGAAGATAGGAATATTCTAACAAAAGTTGCAAGATCCGGCTTTGTGCTTTAACTGCAACTGACAAAATGAAAACAAACTATACATATTCAATACAATTATGTAGCTATTTGGCTTCTGTTGTTAAGAAGAAAATTGGTTGTAGGACTGCTCGACTGGTTGATAACCCGCACACGAGATCTCATTTTCAGCCTCCTACTTTAGTTCACTTTAGATTTTATCTAAGAATCAGTACGCTTTAAAAAAAATGTTCTATAACGTAACAATGTGTTAACATACAACACACGGTTCACTCGCATGCTTTCTCTTTTTATTTAATTAAATATATTTCATTAAACCCCGAGAGGACACCGGTGCCCGCACTGTCATTGTCTTCTATTGTGTCTCTAATTGACACGATTGAAAGTTTAATATTAGCACAAATATCTCAACTTTCTTCTAGTTTTGATAATTTAGAACTAAAGATTTTGATAATATTGAGTTGGTATTCTATCTGCATATTATACCTACTATATCTCCGTATATCTCTAAAGGTGAGTCTCCTTCAAACATACAGTCATAGAACTCCCAGATATCGTTAGGTTTGGTTGCAAAACTGAATAATGTAGATACGTACAGACGCCAGCACATCAAGTTACCCCAATGTGTCAAATTTTCCCAATTTAATAATATGAAACTTATTCTGTTTGACAGAAAGTTGAAAAACGATCAAAGTAATTTTATATAATAGCGTCTGTACCTACTTATGTAACCGCGAATAGGATAAGTTTATTATCAACTGGATTAGCCAACCAAGAATCGACGCAGCGTGCACGACACATGACTGCTTTACAGTAACCCACGAGCATCACATTAGGAATACTGTGATGGTGCATTTGTAAAAGTGGCAAAGCGATTTCTCGCAAATCATATTTTAATCAACATACCTGATAAGGAATATTGTAAAAAACACAAGAAAATTTGAATTTTGCGGGTTACCCTAGCGCATCCACCTTAAGTTATAAGTTGTTTCTATTATTTATAATCACAACAAGCTGTATCTTTTTTCTAGAGATATAAAAACTTTTTTGCAAAAAATAAAACCGACTTCAAAAAAAAACACTAAACGGTGTAAAATAACTCTAAATTCGGAAGTCTGTGGCTTTGGTGGGTTTGTCTTACTCATGATGGGCCACCGACTTCCGAATTAAGAGTTATTTTACACCGTTTAGTGTTTTTTTTGAAGTCGGTTTTATTTTTTGCAAAAAAGTTTTTATTTTTCCATTTTTAGTTGTTGTCATAAAAATATTTGCCATGAATTTATTTCATATTCTTAATTATTAACAATACATGTCATGATAATAGGGTTTTCCACTAATCCCTAATAAATTAAAATTAACATACCTAACTGACGAAATCTAGGTATATTGTACCCACCTGCGTACCCCTCAGAGCATACAGGCGTGATGGTACGTCATGATGTTGTATAAACAATAAACATCCAAGCGATTCCAGCAATCACGACAGATTTGCCGTCTATTTTTGAAGAGTTCCGTTAAATATCTCCGAAGAGCAGCACCAGATCTTAACCAAATTAAAATGGGACCACCTCAGGAGTATACTCTTTCAAACAAAAAAAGAATTTTGAGAATCGGTCCACAAATGGGGGAGAAATCAGGTAAAATACATAAAAAAAAAAAAAAAAAAACACGTACACGAACATAGAACCTCCTCCTTTTTTGAAAGTCGGTTAAAAATAGATTGATTCTATTTTTATCTCACTTGACTTTGTATTTATTTTGTTTTTAAGTACCTATGTATATGTATACCTATCTGTGTATTTATTTTGATCACTTATTTGTCCTTGATTTTTTTCCCTTGTTGCACCTCCCTTTTTCATCTCTGCATAACCTTAAGGTAGACTGGTAGAAAATGCCCTAAGACATTAAGTCCACATATGCGCAGTTTTTGTACTAGTGCATAAAGTTTTAATACATAAATAAATAAAGAGCGATTTTGTCATAACTGTACCCCAGAGTGATTTGTTAGCGAACAAAGCCACTGGGAACTGCTAGTTTCCTAATAATTTCGTCATAGAGGAGTGTTGTAGGTAGGCACCTATTATAACAAGCCATACGACCTGATTTCCCCATAGTCACTTTATGTGGTTCCTATGGGAGGAAAGGAGTGGCATATCCTGAGCCGGGCTCGGGGATTACCTTCACGGCTACATGTACCATGCTCTTTGGATGTAGATGTAGGGACCTACCTGAGTTACAGTTATAGTTACAGTATAAACTAGCACCAGGTTCATTCAGTGATAACTACAGTGGCGCGTTTTCGACTGCAGTAAGGTGATAAATGCTCAGGGGCTTTTTTGACACATAAAATTTCACAAACGTAAAGTTGCAAAATATTTATGGAAGTTTCGCGGATTTGCAAAGAAAATGTAAATCAACACATAAAATACATCCCATATCACATGTCCTGTTTATCCTTGTCTATTCTTTCTTTATTTTTTTTCTTTTTTATTATCTAAAATCTAAATAATCTTACCTTTGCACCTTTTACATGAAAAATTACTTTATTCTGTATCTGTTGCTAGTTGCGCTACAGTTTTTACTTTTGCAGCTATCATTTTTTACTTGTTGTACCTACTTAGGGTACGTCTTGTGATTGTGTTCTGAAATAAACTTCCTTTCTTCCAAAAACTGCCATAGCCACCCAAATAACTTAACATAAATAAAAAATAATAATGAAGTATACTCAGCATATTGAGCACCCCAGATTCATGATTGGCTGAGATGAGCAAGTAATACTAATACCCATTTGAGCTAATCAACCTTTTTTAATGACATTACTTGCCAAGTAAACTCATTAACAAAGGAAAAGTTCCCTGTTACCGCACTTAAAATTATCTTGGTTTTCTCGACAGAGTGATAGCATATAGGTAGGTATTGGTACATACCTAAGCGCTGGAAGAACATTTTTATATACCGGAAAAGCAAAGGGTTCCCACGGGATACAAAATAAACCGTATCTTCGGAATTACCAAATGGAATAAAGTGGAACTTTCACAAGTAGGTAGATAGTTTTTGTAGACATAGCATAGCGCACTCCCCTCTCCAACCCTCGCCTCAAACCCCCAGTATCTCGTAAAACTGAAGATTCTGTAGTGCCAGAATAGAGTGGTCGTCGAATCAAGCCATGTGGCGACAAAAACTTATTCAACAAAGCGTAACGTCTCTGGCACACCAAATTGAGTTTGTGGATTTCAAACTCTACTTAAGTAGGTACTCCGGTCTCAGATTATTACCAACGGATTATAAAAAGTACCCAATAACTTTTGCCTTTGTGTTGGTCTTACGTTAATGCGGACAGAGTCACAGGCATACCTACTAACTCATACTAACGAGCTCTACCCACTCCAGTGACAACAATCTTTTTTCAACATGCACACTTTCCCGAAATTTGGCTCTTACTGCACCGCTTTTAAGTTCACAATGCAGTATGTTACACGCGTATGTGTTTTACATTGCATACCCGTGCGGGAAAGTGCCCCACAGTTATCTATGTATATAATACTTACTAGTCCAATACCAGTTAGGAAAGGACCTACGCCTGTTTTATTCTCAGTAAAAAAGCTTCATACCTTTTGTCTTGTAAAGTTCAAAACTAAAAAATAAACATTATAGCTGTAATTTAATCATTAGGTATATGACTATTTTGTTAAATTTGGTACAAATTACATATATTAATTTTCAGTGTAATACATAATAAACAATATATTGTTAATACTGCTTTAAAGGCAAGGCGGTTTCTAATCAGTGCCTCTCCCTAAACGTATTTTGAATATTTTAATTTAAAAAAGTTCACCTACTTTTGTATGTGTAGTGCTTATGTTGACTGTAAGTACCTACCTACTACGAAGTATTACATCATATGACGTACAACAACGAACGGAAACTCTTACTCGACAACATTGATGGATAACCCGTTCAACAAATTGCGGTCTTTACTTACTGTAAAACAAATCATGTCCACCCCTCTAAAGACTATATCTACTTACTTACGTTAACTTTTACTGGCTCGCAGTAAAAGTTTATACTTAATGTCGGGCGTCATCATCATTATAGGGACATATTTTTGTGTGAGACACGAAATGTACTATCACTAACTACGATTTAATATTTGTACACTTGCCCCTCGAACACTGATCGCATGATAGCGTGTAAAAAGGTAACGTTAACCCCTCGTTCATTAATATAATTGCTTCGCCGGAGAAACCGTAATTAATCGTTTGCTGATTATCATTTATGGCATCATTAATAGTAAGTAGGTACATCGGAGTGCAACGTCTGTGTTACACCTTAAACATAACTTTAGCTAATACGTAGGTAACTAATGCATGGCACGCGCGTAGGCGTTAATGTAAGCAAATCAGTCATGTGCGCCTCATTGTTTACAAATACAAGCTGTAAATTAGTACCACTCCAATCCAAATTGTAACTACGCCATCATATATTTAACTATTATTACTAAACGTCTGTAAACAAAAACTAAAATAAACAACTGCGTTAGAGAACACAAAAATCTCACCAAACTTATTACCTAACTGCTTCATAATAATTTACAGTAATTATAACACTTGTTGTGTTTTGTTAAAAATAGTTAGGTATGTTGTTATTCATTCTTGCACAACACTCACTATTTATAAACGTTCCCTGGATGAAGATGGAAAGGTAGGTACCTACATGAAATCCCAGTAATGTTAAATATACAAGTGAATATAACCTAGATGGTTATATATGTACATATGGAAGTATATTCACCTACTTGGAAGCTAGTAAAGTATAGAATGTGTCAGCGACTTATCATTCGACGCAAGTCGTAAAACTCGGAGGAAAGGGTTGCCGTTGTGTTCGTAGATAGTGTATGGGATGGCAATCTTGTACATTGGCGTTTTATGAACCTTTAACGCACCATATTTATACCACGGGTCAACTAGCCAGGCAATATACTGAGAATATGCCGCAACCAGTATCACCACCACAAGTTAAAATTAAGTTATTTTAATTTTATAGAGATCGCTCCCAGAGCCATACTTAAAGTTGTCACCTTTCGCCTTATCTTATTTTTAAACCCTGGAACGTTTTAAATGTACGACAACGGTACATTTCAGTTTTACATATAGTTTTAATCCAACATTCCAGAACCAAACAGACATACCTCTAAACGACGGAAAGTCGGAATCTGTACAGTTTTACCTCCGCGTACCTGTTTAAAAAAGATTCTCTGTATGTCTTCCATCGTTTAAAAAAAATAAACTAATGCAAAATCCATAAACTCTCACTCTATAATTGCAAAAAACTGTACGGGTACTCCTTTTGGACCTCATTATACTGACTCTTAATTATTCCAGGTATCTAGGTGCTGTTTCAAATCTCAAATTTTAAATGGAGCACATGACTGTTTTTATCAATCATTTAGTCATTGGACCGATTCTGTCTCTTCTTAACACAGGCTGAAGTTTAGCCTATCTGGAGAACCATACTTCACCCGTCTTTATTATGTAATTGGACCTAAAATTATACGAGCAAATGCAACTTACAAAAAGAAATCCACAAGTAAACCGTCTGACGTAGCCTGTACAATTTTATTTGACCGTGCTGGTAATGGCATTTTCCACAAAGTCATAAGTACTTGTCAGTCGACGTTAACGGACTGATTAAATCAAATAATAAATAGTTTACTAAGCTATTTCTTTCTGAGTATATCCTTCCAAGCATTCACTCGAGCCCGACATGTAGACACTTCTGCGAAACTTTGTATTTCAGTCATGATTGTCCTTATTTTTCCATAATATTGCAAGAGGCGTTATCTGTAAATGTAAGTATAAGGTTACTATGTAAGTTAGTGCTATATCAGATGGAAATGTAACACCATCTTGTTAATAAAAACACACAATAAAAAACTATAATAAAACAGCAACTATTTAAGCGTTACGTAATGTATTGTAAGTGTTATGTTAATAACAATTTTGTTCTTCAAAATTTCATATAGGTACTGGAATAAAAGCGATAGCAGTTATTTTGTATAACAATATCAAAACAGCAAATTTTCCAGGAAAACGCTGACATGTAACAAAGAAATCAATATAGTGATTTAACCGTAGTAGGTACCTCCTCGCACTATAATTACCTACACGGCGCTCATGCAACCTGTAACGCAATCATGACAGGCATGTCTAATGCTATACATTAGCATGGATGGAAATTTTAATAAGTAGATCAATAAAAATCAATTTATACTACTTAGTACCGGTAGGTATGTTGTTTAGTATATTGTACGCATTGTGCTGGTTTTCCACAGACAAGCCTTGACTCTTATCTGTAGACCCTTTACTTATTTAATTCCAATTATAATTTTAAAACGCTTCATTGAATCAAAAGGGGTTTGAAAGGCTCCCACGTGCGGCTACAACCCCGTATAATACAATAATGCCAAACCACTAAATACACACACTGAACAAACTGTACCCAACTCCACTGTACGATGTTATAGATCGATAGCTAACGGCGGTTTTTAAATACGATAAATGTATCTTCATAGTTTTCCAAAAGTATAACTATAAAGTTAGTCTACATGAATCCATTCCGTATGTGTCCCTGTTAACTCCAAGGCGAAGCACCAAAAAAATCGGTTACTTTCACGAAAAAGTAGAGTCAAATATTTTAACTCGCAACCCACACATCAGAACGGGGGTTGTCCCATGGGGTTTCCCTTGCCCCATTAACACATTTTTGAAGCTTGCAAACTTCGTACGTTACACATACGATTGTTTACTTTTGTGCACACTTTTATAGTTTAGGCATCTACTTAGATCGATATAAAAACTCTAACAATTCGGTTTTAATTCTTGGTAGCCCGGCCGTTTTCTCTAAATAAAAAATCTGCCCGGCTAACTTATTCGCTAGTAACTTTTTATGAAACTGAAGGTGCCTACGTAATCTCGACTTGAATTGAATCACAATATTAAATATGCAGGTACGAACTGGTTTTCCGTTTATAAAAGAATTCACATGCAAGTACGATGACCTGGATCGTCAGAGGTGGCTAACAATTAGAATTAGAGGAGTGCGGGCGGGCGGGTGCGTTGGGCGGCGGTGGCGGCGGTGGCAGCGGTGGCAGCGTGGCGTGGCGCGGGTGGCGCGCGTCAGTCGGCGTCCGCGTCCCGCGTCAGGTCGCCGCGCGCGCCGCTGTGCAGATGAGTGGCGGGTATTATGCCGGCGCCGCAGCCCCGCTCCGCCCGCTCGCCGGCCGCCGCCGCCGCCGCCGCGTGTGCCGCGCGCCTGCACGCCAGCACCGTCTACAGCGACCGCAGCGCCGACAACATAACGCACGCTATTACACGTCTCACGTCTACCGGAATGTAAATATTTATGGATGTCAGTTTTCAGTTGTTTAGATTGGCTGTGAATTTTAAGGTACGTAACTAATGTCTGGTGTTTCGATTTTTGCACGACATTATTTAGACAACGATTGTGTCGATTGAATAGACTAAATGGGTCGATTATAAAATTAAATAAATAGCATGTCTGTTCAATATCGCATTGTGCTTTGTGCCTTTGTACATAATTGCTGACGATGACTTCGATTTTAATGGCGTTCGGAGTACCCTTCTATATTTGGATCGATAGTTTACCATTAAACATAGGTGGCATTAGTCGAACTGATTTTTCGCATTACATTACGTGATTAAAATATGACGGCGGCAAGCGACAGTGCGCCGCCGCGAACATGCCAAATTGATATTCATAACAATTGAAAAGCTTTCCAAGTAAACTTTATTAAATATTAATCAATACCTATTAGCACACCAGTTGATCTTTTATTATTTACTAGCTTCCGCATAACTTTCTTCAGAAATAATCTCACGCTATATGCACAACATTATAAAAGTAAACCTTTTTTCATCAATTTTCGGATTCCTTAAAGTACCTATTTTTATTAGTTTTGTATCATCGTCAGTTGTCACATCGCTACGATCACGTTGTTACTTCACGTGCATAGCCAAGTTTACGAGTTAGCGACAGGTACAAACATACATACGTGACTCTACATAATCACACACTACTACAACGCGATGTACTTCTTTATGTCATACACGACTAAAGCATTTTTTCAAAACGAACTAATCAAAATAAAATAAACGTCATTATTAATTAAAACAACGTATTTATTGGCATAAAATGTTTAGGTGAAAATGAAATCCACAAGGCGTGTTCGGGTACATGAAGATGCTATACGCCATAGGTAATATATTAACTTAATTTTATTTTTTTCTAATAGTAGTCCTTGCGTAGCCAAGATAATACTCCTATCATTTTATTTACCACACCTGAGTTATTTTTACCCTTAGCTGAAACATCTTAACTTGAGAATAATTCTTCTTACTAAACATACCTACCTAGTTTTATTTGCTGTAGTAATTAGTGTAAATTCCGTTATAAAAATACTACTGATTAGTAACACTAAATAATACCCATGAACGACAAAGTGTGAAAAGTACTAATATACAACTAATTACTCTTCAAATCTAGTTCAATCAAGTTTCTGTGTCAATGTACTATATTCAATCACTTTTGTACATAAAAACTATTCCGAAGCTATCAATCACATAACCCAATACTTTTCATCACAGTGTGTTTCCACTTCCTTAGTAGTTTAAAAATATGTACTTAATAAAAATAATAAATCATCCATAAACTTCCTCCAACCAAAATACAATGTTTGTAACCTAAAACTAAACAAATGTCTTGCTGTATATTTTTTTTCTTATGGTATAATATTAATCAAACTCACTTTAGTCCTAGCACATGGTACACAAGTTAATACATACATTATCATATCTAACACACTTTTCTAACACTCGATATATCACGTACTCACTGTCAACGAATCAATTTATTAAACAATTTATTTACGCAAATACTACATAAATTCTTAGCCGTCAAGTATACATGTATACTTAGTATACAATGTACACCACTATAATAGGTACATAATTTATTGGCGGGGAGGCTACTATCCCTATAAATATGTATGGGTATCTACCATGAGGGTTTGTTTTACCATTCGCGAAATATCAGAATAGCTTAAGGTAACAATTTTTGGCGTCATTATAGAACATTTAAAACTGGTAGTTAGTAAATATTTAACAAAGCTATATTGTTGTAAGAGTGGCTGTTGATACGAACACACGATCTTGCTCTTGCTATGTTAACTAATCAAACCATTTGCTCTCAGCTTTGATTCAAGTATTGTGGTAACTAATTACAGAAGAGAACAAATGTGGAAACTAAATTGGATTTTTATTTGAGCTTTATAAGAGAGAGAGACCAAAGCACCTAAAATTTAAAATCAAGTGGTATTTATGGGGGCTACGAAGTTACAGCTGCTACGAGGCTACTACGGCTGCTACGAAGTTAAAATGACAAATAGAATAACAAACGCTTTAAACTAATAACACTCTTTGGGAGACAGATTAATTTTGATCTAACCGCATCTATTTTTATGGTACAAAAAGTTCAATTCTTTATTGGAAATTGTCAATTTCATGGTCTATATGCTTTAATTTCGAGTTAGGCTCAGTCCCAGTCCCGTGTAATAATGGGCGCCGCATAAAAACATCAAATGGTCAAAGCCCCACTGATTTTATATGTTTGCTATTTCCAATCTGCCTGCCAAGCGCAGTGATTACGGCATTATCTTTCCAAGATCGTTGTGGAAGCGTTTTATGGCCGAGACCCATATCTAGCAACGGACGTTTATGGGATGCGATTGTAATTTTCAGCGCTTTAATTAAGCAAAATGGAGCGGTCGCAATAAAAAAATACAGCTATCAGATTTAAAGGTCAAAATGTATTTATATTGCTTTATATCTAGGGTAGGTACAGTCAACAAAGGAGGTTAGCAGGGCCATCAGATTTCGGTGTTTTTTGCATAGAAATTGTACACGTTTAATAATTAGTAATAATATAATAATAATAATAAGCTTTATTTCACAAAAAAGTAAATAATTAATTTACAAGTAAGTGCTAAAATAATAAAGTACACAAAAGTTTTAGTTTCTGAAACCGAACTAGGAGAAACCGAATTAAAAACAAACAGTTCATTTATTAAATAACATTCCATCGAAGACTTCCATTGGTTTGTAAGAAAACTTCAACTACCTATAACATGACTACCCTTCTAACGTAAAAGAAAAGTAAAGTAAATTTTATTTATTTATACATGGTGAACACTGCATGCAAAATAATAGTAATATTCAAAATAATAATGATGGTGGTGATAATTACACTGCCTGTTTATAAACATTCGAAATATTCTGACATGATCAGCCGCATATCAAGGCGTACAAATTGGTACAAGAGATGGTGCACAAACCGTGATAACATTCGTCATAATTCTTTAAAGATTATAGGTATCAATACAATTCCTGTCTTTTGATGACTGTACGAGTATATTAAGTGTGTCTCATAAAAGATATCGATTTTTTCTAAAAAGCCTCTCTCCAAGTGCGAGAACCACCCAGGCCTTCCAGAGTTCAACAGTACCTTAGAGGTCCTTGTTTTTTGTTATTTATCAAGACCAATACAAAATGTCTAAACAGGAAAGACATTTACATGTTTGGTTCCTATGGGCATCTCCCGGCTGTATGCTCAGACCCGTTTCATGCCATCTTGTCATTTTAGTTACGTAGTAAGCCACAGCTAAATAGGATGCCAGTAATTGCATGAAAAATGCATTACTCGAACCGGGAAACATACATTACTTTATATTAGTGGTACCAAATATGAAAATATTGTAATTTTCGCCTAACCTACTAATGTCCTAACTTTGATTCCAACAAATAATGTCCAATTAGTAGGTACGTTTCTGTAAAAGAAATCCCGAACTTATTTTAACCAACAAAAATGTTCCTTTTTAAAGTAAATTTAAGTCACCTTAGTTGATAAAATAAATAGACTAGTATTACTATTTGTATTTGATAGGAATTTGAAGCATTGATTAATAAATAAAATTTCCATAGAAAAAGAATTATACAAAAAGAGAAAAGAGCCTAGTTTCTAAATCATAAATTATAGCTGAAGCCCTTGGAGAGAGGCAAATAAGATTTTTTTTGTCATCTTAAAATGCTACTTCTTTGCAAAACGATTCAAAATATAGCATACACGTCGAATGGAGAATCTACGTCAGATTTATTGGAAGTCGTCGATTAAAAAATGATTTTCATTTATCCGTACTTTCATAATCTTATAAGTCCCCCTCGTAGCAGTCGGAAGCTCTCCGTCGATATAGGATATTTCCGTAACGATTATTTCAGCTACATAATAAAACGTAACCATTTATGTTTTCCCTAAGAGCGGGACACCTTCAAATATTATTGATTTCAAAATTAAATACAAGTAAAGAAATGTTTCTTGATCAAAAATGCAGACAGTCGTGTTGCTAGGGAGTTTGTTCCGCTTCATCCCAGCAAAAACTCTAAGAAGTGGCGAAGGGTGGCCTCTTTAGGGGTCTTATGTAATTTTGACATTCAAAATGTGCTGATCTGTAGCCTAATTTGAATAAATGACTTCCGATTTAATTCGATTGGAATGAAAATACCTCATTATAAAATATAACTTTGTAGTAGGAAGGTGGATTATGATTTTATTTTAAAAGAACGCTTACTTAATTAGAATTCCTATTCGTATATATATAACAGTAAACACTCTTTTGACTGGATTGTAATTTTTGTTAACAAAAATAATTAATGTTTAAAAACATCCACATACTGCTACAATTTTGTCTAAGTGTTCTTTTTTTATAAATTTTTGGGACATATGTCTCAAAATCGGGACTGTCCTGCTCAAAACGAAACATATGGTCACGTTATACATAATAGGCTTAGACGTGATCGCTGTTTGTAACAATTTGTTCCTAATTGTCAGTGATAGCAGCTGCCAATCCCAATAACATTGTACGTGTAGGTAATTTCTTAAAGCTCTCGTGGGAACACACCAACTCCGTGTCCTAACCAAATCTGTCGGTCATCTCAATATGTGATCGTCGAGTTTACAATATATTCGTCATTCATTTGTTCTACAACCTAAAAAGCGCCCTCTATCAACCTGATAAGGCGTTTTACGTGAACAAAAGGAACGCGACTGTCGCATGTTCGTGTATGTCTTAGCGCCAAGTTGAGCGCTAAGACATACATATCTCTTTTATGGCCATTTAAGGATTAGGGAAGGAGTTGTTTGGGTATAAAATAAAATCAATATTCAATCTAAAATGCATAGCAGCTAAACTGAGAATAAATAATTACGACGTGTCGTAGTGTTCGTAGCATTAGAAAACTTTAAACGTTAGTACCATCATTAATTAGCTAATTTAAACCATCTAATAGCATCACACTTAACTGTTTTTGCTTGTTGTGTTACTAATACGCAATTATCCATAATACCTACACATACCTATATTGTATTTCTGACATTTCTTTAAACCTACATAGTTACTTACTTACTTACTTATTCTAGTTTACCGATACACCGACATCTTATTTGTAAATAACTAACTGAAGCAACGAAACGCTTTATCGAAATTCAATTTGGCGACGAACGATTTGTCACAGGTATAATTTGTTGACGTTCGTTCTAGCGAAAAGATCGTTTTACCGATAAATCTGTTTCTTCATGTAGTGAAGCGTAAAACCAAATTGATTTTCCATGCGTAATAATATGACAAGTTCCTGGAAATAATATCGTCACTCGCCAATCACAGCAGGCGGTTAGCGAAGTTTGTTTCTGACGATCATTCAGTCATAAAAAGGGTGCTCTAGAAATGTAGGAACCGTTGAATTGTGTCCCGTCAGCTCTCGACAAGTCGTCCATTGAAAAATTACTTTTTCAGTGAAAACTTTCTCGTTTGTCAAGCAATCGATCCTTGGGCCAGTTGAGATACAACGAACTGTTGTGAATATTAAACGTTATTGATGCCGCAGTACCTTTTGATGCTCTTTTACAAAGACATTTTGATTAAAAGTAAAACGAAAATGGATTACTGCTGAGTATGAAGCTTTGGGTTCGATTCCTGGGTCGGGCAGGTATTTCAAGTTTTCCAAACATATATTTCTCTATAGCAGCCAGGAGTCAATTACATTAAATTAACTGAAGAAATGACTACATTCTGCTTAGGCCTTCTGGCAATACTGAAAAAAATAAATATGTGTAAACAAGTAAAATATATAGTTAAGAGATAAAAACAGGAAAACTATACCTACCTATCTTACTTTTGGCTCGGTTACATGTTTTAGTTGAACAGGCTTAGTTCTTATGTAACGAAGAAAACATCGCATTCAATTCAATTTTGTGAACTAATTATTATCATTTACGAGCAGATAGATTGATTGTTGCGTCAAATAAAATCGATTTTTAACTACTCGCACAAGACTTAATAATATTAGGCTACGAATTGTCATATACCGCCTACTTAGTAGGTGTTTTCAGGTGACCTAGATCACCTCGTAATAACAGCGTGACCATCTGCAAACAATTACTGCGGGTAAGCACAAGATGTATCCAATATAATTTATGGATAGTAAAAATAAGATTGGATCAAAACGTGATCCCCGGGGATCTCACCGGCACGAGGTCATTACAACCATTGAGTCGTGTCTGTTTTATCACTACCTACGCTTTAACTCTGTTCCCTCAAGTATATCGGGAAATAATCTATTATTTCACCTCTCACTGTATGTAGTTTCGTTTCAACTAATGATTTATTTTATTGAAGACGTGGTTATAGACAGAATCAATTTGTTGTAATACAATAAAGTATTTTCCAAAATAAATGTTGCTCATCGAAAGGAAATAAACGCCCGCGCTCCATTGAAGCGTATGATTTTGTCAATTAAATACATTAACACTTACAGATACTTGGAAATTATTATCTCGAGGTCACACAATAGCAAGATAGGCTCGATCATGCCAGCTCCGAAGGGGCATAAGGTGCTAAGGTCCATCTAAAGGGCGCGCCCACTATCGACTGCACTAGTTTAAGAACACAGAACCCCCTCATGAATATGTCAGCAAAAACGATGAAATATTTGAATAAAAATAGGTGTTTTACACATCAGTCGTGTTAGTATCGCACTTTTGTTGGAAACAGCTGACTTCTATTTGATATTTCAATCTTGTTTCTAGAGTAAAAGTTGAGTGTGTACCTACAGTCGATTGACGGATACACACTACAATTCTTCATGACAGTAGTACAGTACAGTACAGCTAGTCAACCTACAGCTATTTATAAGCCAATATCACAAAAATACCGGCTATAAATAAGATTTTTTCTTACAGAAAAATGCAATTTTGCTTTTGCCAGACCTTGGAATCAAACTCGGGATCAGAAACCGCAGCCCTGCTCGCTGCCACAAGACCAGAATCTACGTAAACAAAAGTAGTTTTTTAAATATGAAAATGTTACTGCTAGACCATTAAATGAGCTAATTTGAAGCTAATATGACTCTACAATATTTACCATCAGTGGCGAACAAGCCCTAGAGAATCACCTAGCCTCTCACATCAATTAACCAAAATTACATTATTTCTCTTCTCTCACACAACATTGTACATATTCAGAATTCTATATTTACTGAGGTAATCTTTGAAATGCTGGTAATGTAAACGATTGGGCTAATCTTAATGCTCGTTCATAAACTATAACAAAAATGTCAATAAATAACACTCACGCACATATTATCGACGTCTGCAATAAACTACAACATATGCACGCCATCACTGAAACTCATTTAGCAGCATGGCTAATTTTCACGCCAACGTAATTAACTCGCCAGGTATACACGATATTATATTCATCGTGAGCTGAATTAAGGGCAAAACTTTGACACGGACTTTGATGTCGGCTTAAGTAAGTATACCGTCTTCGTCTTATAACGTCTTGTTTAAGTATTAGGACGCCATTCTCGAAGACGGTTTACCTCCTATAACTGTCACCAGAAAGTTTCAATAGATTTTCGTTAAATAAGTAGGTATAGCGACTGTGTAATTAATTCGCCAAAGGGCCCATTTATCTACAAACGGGGTATAGCAGCAGGTAGGTATCTACATTTTCGTAAGCACCTAATCGTATGTTCCTGCCATAAAATGTCACGAAAACACCTTTTTGCTTAATGACGTTAAGGTCACAGTATATTGTACTTTTAGTACTAAATATTTACACAATATCCCATGGGGGCGAAACGAAAAAACTCCCCTCATACTTTATTTAGAAAGAGGTACCTTCATAAAGTTGTTTATTTAAACAACGGTTGGGAAAAAAAATACATTCCGTATAATAAATTCCAATAGATTGAATCCGAAATCGAACGAAAAGCTGTTACAAAGGTCACATAACACGTTGGTAATGATTATTGCGAGATATCCAATTGTAATTATTTTTTTTACTAAGATATAATTAGAATAGATTTTACTTTAAACTGGGTGTGAAGTCGAACTTCCACTCGAATAGTTCCTTTGTTCTTGCTTCTTGCCTGATTGTGGTCGTAAAACAGAAAGTAAATTAAACTTTAGTTTGTAATATATGTGTATGATTCCCGTATGAAGCGTGGCGTAAGTGGATAAAATTTAATTATGCAAAAACTTTTATGAAACCAATATGGAACACCATTTTTGCTGAAAAAGTGTCCTGCAATATTCAGACGAGAAAGTATTTCAGCACATCTGTGTATATTTATACACGTATGTTACGTTACGCTTCGTAAAGGGTAGCAACTATCCAATTTAATAAAATGAAAGCTGACGCGTAGCGGTTGGTAGCTAGAAGTTATTCCATGTTTGTGGACGGGACCATCTCCAGCGACGAGAAGGCAAGTTTATCGTCGCGATTTCATCGCTTTTCCGCCGTGTTGATAAACTGTACCGTAGTTGCACCAACGAGCGTTTACCAAGCATAACGCAAGCTTCTTGGATCGTACGGCTCACTGCATTAACGAATCAACATTAATTTTTGTTAGACTAGCTAAATAGATTTTCAAATTTTAACGTTGAACACAAATATAAAGCTTTTTATTAACAACCGCTTATAGTCAGTTTTCCTTCTAAACAATGCATAATGTGGTGGTAAATATTGTTGTATTCTTAGTACCTTTATGTTAGACAAGCATTAAGTTAGGGTCGATGTGGTGGTCATTATCTTTAGAGCTAGAAAATTACTGTAGAGGTGGTTTGCTTAGTTTTGTGTTTTGTAATTTTGTGTCGTACACCGGACGCCGCCGCGGCAGCAGAATTGTTTCGAACAAAGCACTTGGAGTTTCCACGGCACGCGATTTTATTGAATTTTATTCCGCATAAAAGCTGTTTGTGCTGCAAAGGCATTTTTTTACATCATGGGAATACTGGTGAACTGCTTATATCATTTACATGGATAACTTTATTGAAATAAAATCCCAGTTTGATTTTATAAGTTTAAACTCCTAAATAAATTACTCTCTAAAATTAAGTAGGTATGAGTAATTTTAATCGTAATAAAACACTAACCAATTCTTATTCGATACTTAATGATAACAATAGTAATGTTTTTTAAAGAAATAGATGAAGTTATCAGTGATTATATTAAAATATAAAAATGTCCTGTTTGTCACTTAGCGCTCAGTTGGTTTTTTACTTTTATTTTTTAACCAACCATATTCTGTGGCGTATGCGAAAGTTTCCCACAGCTGCAATCTCGGAGCTTGCCCTATTGTGTACCTTACTGATTATATTAAGGTATTAAGTTTCCCGCTGCGATACACTATCTTCGGATATAAGGGACATGATACCCAGCAGGTCGGTTACTTATTCGTACACCTGTAACCTTGTGCCGTTAGCTTAACAGCTTCGAAGCCCATTCATTTACACATATCTGCCTACCTGTGAACCATATTCCATCACAGAAGTAGATATGAGTACTAGACCAAATCTATGTAACTTTGTCATATTATAACGATCGCTAACGCATGATCCATTCTTGCATATATCTACTTCTTACGCAGACCACCATGCTTGACAGGAAAGTCAGTTAAATGTAATTAGAAATGATTTACATACTTCAGTATTTTGTTCTTATATCATGCGAAGACACACGCTTTATGAGTAGAAAGCCCACATTATCCTCCATTGTTTAAAACCCTAGTCAAAATTTAAAAATTAAACAAATCGCACAAAAATATGTTTCGGTATTATTCGGTATCAGTTTATAACGCTGAATAAGGACCACTCCGAGGGACCGCTATAGCTTATAATCCTGGGGAACACGGTTATAATAAATTACCAACGCTAAAATTATTTTAACAGCCGCGATTTTAGCTCACAATTGCCCTTTCAAATATTGTTTGATACGTAACTGAGTACGTCTTTGAGTAGTATAAGGCCAGAGACAGACCGACCTTTCGTCGAATTCCGACGGACTGCAAGTTTGCAGTTAACAAGCTACAACGTAATAGCACACAAAAACTAAAATGAACTTGCGATAGTTCAGATAGTTGCAATCCGTTTGAGTTCGCCAACACAGTCAGTCTGTAAGTGCCCAAGCTTTTACTCGCAATTGAAACAAATTCCATTTTAGTGAAAGTGTGTTGTGGCATGTGGCGCAGTGTAGAGTAGCTGCGGTATCGTTGTAGTGGTGCAACGCCAGCAGCAACTGATTTAATGACAATTGACATTTTAGATGAAGTGTGATGTGGCTCGGTTGAGCGTAGTTGCGGTGTCGTTGGTTGCAGTGAGTGTAAGAGTGGCGGCGACCGGCTGGCGACGCCGCGGATGTCGCTACTTGGCAAACCGCTCAGCTACCGCGCCACGCGACGCGACGCGCGTTACCGCCGCCTTCAGTCCAAGTTCTACAATTTTCTTGAACGGCCTCGAGGTGTTAAGGCTGTTCTTTATCACATGATCGTGTAAGTTCTACTGCATGTCAATCTACCCAAATTCCAAATTTTCTGGAAACATTTTGAGCGTGAGATATTTTAAGCTGATTTTTGTAACTATTTATATTTACATAATTATTTGCCATAACATTCTAACTTTTTGTGTAGTTAAAAATTAAAATAAGTAAATATTGTCTAGAGTATAGAGAGGGAGGAATGATTTGATTTTCATTCGTTTGTTTTGAGGTGTTTAACTCAAAAACTACTTAATCGATTTTGAAATGCTTTTACCTGAAAAGTTACATTGACAGCAAGTAGCATGAGAGCTACATGAGTATTTTAAGGTTCAAAGAGTTTTTGTAGCTAATAAATCATTTAAAAATCTATACATTTACAATCTTATGTAAGTACGCTATGATACTCATAGTATGATACAAATGCTCATGCGTTTCAAATGTCACATAATATGAATATGATACCTTAAGAACGGCCATCCACTTTTTATTTGCATAATCGTAAATAATGTTTTTTAAGAGCGCCCGCGCCCTGTTGGCTCATTTCACTGAACTGAAGCCGCCAAAAAGCATAACTAATAAAACTTAATTTCACTATTGCCTGAGAAAAATAAATAATTAGAAAATATTTTTGGTTTACCTTATTTATTTATGTACCTACAGTTTTTATAGCGTGAATAAAAATCAACGAGCATCCTGATATTATAAGTATAGTATATATGTAACAAACTAAAAAGCACAAGCACAGAACCGAATCTAACAATTTGGAGAAAATGACGATTATCAATGTTATTTTTTTAATTTCTAGAGGTTCCGAATCTGTACCTACCTACTAAAGTCATGGTAACAGGTTTTACGTCCATGTTCTAATTCACCCAGTCAATTCGCAAAAAAACAGGCATGAAAATACTTGAACGCTCTTCGTTGAGATTAATTCGCACTTCTTTGATTACAATTAGTTATCTTTGGTCCCCTTCCCGTACTTGTGCGATAAAGTAAAAATACGCGAGTTAAATATACTCCATTTTAAACTTGTAACTTGTGCAATAAGATCCACGAGGTAGAAGCTAGTTTCTTGAAAACATTTTTCTAATGCAATGAAAAACACTGCTAAACAGCTTGCAATGGTGCTTTAGTGCCCGCTCTGTTGTAAAACACTACATCATAAAGAAAGCAGCAATAGCCGGAAAGACAGCAGCTAATATCAATGTTTTATTAGCATCAATCATACCTTAAACAAACGAATGACAGTCTAACGCCTTGTTTACACACAACACCAAACTTCCTGACAGCAGAATGTCCGACGTCCCATATGTATTTATTACCCAAGCCATGAATCTCTTTGCACGTCGAGATTGTATAGTAATATAACCACACCTTGTGTCCACTTATTACAGAAAAATTCCAACCTATCAAGATATTGTTTATCCGCTTTTTAACGAACCAAAATTTTATAAACACATGATTAAATTTCAAGCATGTGGACTGAAATCGTTTGAGTCAAATCTCAGACGATTAAAGTCCATATGTTTTAAATCTTTTACTTAAGATCATAGGATAACGCTATACGGCGAAAAGATAATACACCTAGACTTACCGGCTGAAATTACATGAAGCTAGGCCAAGCTCGTTAGATAAGAGCACTGTGAAATGGGTTGGGTTTTAAGGATCGGAAGATAAGACGGGAGTGATTAAAATCTTCGTAATCAACCCCGTTTGCGTACATAGAACATTTCTTACGGACTTGGTATAAACAAAAACCCTGGATGGAAATTAAGGTTTGAGTAAATATATAATTTTGTCTGAAAGTCATGGATCTATCAACATACACAAGAAAATTTGGCCATTTAATACTAAAAAAAATCCCGGAAAAGCAGGTGGATTGCGATTTCTGACGTCACCATGACACATACTGATGCAAAAGGTGTCCTAGCAAAAGCATTTACCACCTTGACTTTAAACAGGTATTCCACGCCAGCCGCATTGCCGTTAAACACTCGATTTATGATATTCACATTTGAAGTGGAATTTATTTGTGAAACTTGTCCTGATTTTAAAATTGTTCATTAGTTCGAGGTTTATTATTATGACCTCGCATATTTTCCAATAGCAATACTTTTACGGTATTAATATTTTTGCTCTACGGGTTGATATCAATATACAGTTATAATATTATATAAAAGCTCACTTAATACAATTAGCGGCAGGGCAGTTTATAACTTCATAGAATGTGTGGACTAAAATTCTATGAAGTTATAGATTGGACCACTATTAGATATTCAATATGATTTTATTGCTTTCTGTCAATTGTGAAATTTGTTACAAATATATTGAGCGTATCATGAAATAAAAGTAGTTTATTGTAGTTTATATACTTGTTTATTACGTAATGAATTGTTAAAAATATTATTGTAATGTATGGTAATTAAAATAATATTAATATTATTTGTAAGCTAAAATTGTGCTATATTACAGAAATTCTACTTAAAATATCTCACGTATTATTTGAAGGTAATACGTAGCAACTATTTTTTATTCGCCCAGATTTCCAGAAATACAGTTATGTTATAGCTAGTCGGTAACACCTCAATAATAGATTCGGCATCTTTCCATGTAATCACATTCATACAACACATTACAGCTGAGAATTAAATCGTACGAGTTAAATAGGAACGTTCGTAATCCCATTCGACAATCAACTAACATATTCAGTGTCGAGATTCGATTACGTCAGATTTTGATAGCTTTACCAGCAATCTAGCGTTCTGTACAGTACGATAAGGTCATAGTTCAAGCTTGTGTAAAACTCATATTTTCTTTGTTCAGGTTTCTGATGGTGTTCATGTGTTTATCGCTGTCAGTTTTCTCAACAATTGAAGAGTACGAAGCAAAAGCAGGAATTGTCCTTTTCTATATGGAAACAGTAGTAGTAATTTGGTTCGCCATCGAATTCTTTTTAAGGTAAGTACGTTTTTAAAACATTATATGCCATGACCGAATGTGATAAATATAGTGGATTGCGAATGTTGGCTGCTAAAGGCCAGTTCTCTTTCAATACTATAAACAATGCACAAAGAGCTGCCAATCTCAAGTTTCAATTCCGCTATCGTTTAACGCGGCTGTGTGTTGTTTGAGGAGATACACACAGCAAACAACTCTCTCATAGATAAGTTCTGAGAGCTTTGCGCGCGTGAAGTAGCTAATTCGTCACTCAATGTAGACGGATTACTCTGCCTACAGTGGGCTCCCAGTCCATTATTTTCTTTTGTTTTATTTATTTTATCTATCTATCAAGCGCAAGTGTAACACGGGTCAGCTGCAGAATGACAGTGACACGTCAATGAGCTCGATATACGTTCAATTTGCTTTTCGTTCAGACACTGGCTAAGAAAATAAAAGTATTGTGTAAGGTATAATAATTCATAGTTTCATGTAGATTTCTAAATTGTTTTATTGAAATAGAAATATTAGATTCAATGTCATAACATTTCAAATTCATGCAAATTCAAATCATTTGAATGGAAATGAATGATTCAACGCCATAATATTTCACTTACGGCCAGGTGATAACAGTGGCACAGTTGGATCCAATAAGACCTTGAATGGATGACCAACCATTGCACACCCAGACCCATGAAAAGTACATAAAATTTAGTAGTTGGTTCCGGTTATCGTTCGAAGATCACTTTTACCTAGGCTAGCATTGATCTAAATACGCGGTCACTCCATGTAAAATTCTAGTATACAGCTGCATTTGGTTGGCAAACTGGAGGCCAACATAGGCAGATTATGATGAAATCTATATTTCATACGTCTTTGCCGTTCCGTTGTTAATAATTGATAACCGAAAGACCATCTGTGTCAAACTGTCACTTGTATGGCTCGAAAAGAAAGTACTTGTGCTTAATTTCTAAAAATCTTGCACCTATAATGTATTTCTGATATTTTGTCTGTTTCTGCAGGTTATGGTCGTCAGGATGCAGGTCCCGGTATCAAGGCTCAATAGGTCGTCTCAAATTTTTGAGGCGACCGTTTTGTATTATAGGTAAGTAACATTTTAATCCACATACGTATGTTTAATACCAGCCTGTTACTGTCCCGCTTTAGGACTTAAAAGCCTCTACACCAAAAGACATACAGAAAAGGAACGAAAACGGGTTATAGGTCCAGGTTTCTTCTCGATGTTTTCTCTTCACCTATGACAGTGATGTCTTAGATAAACTAACAAATTGTAATTGAACTCACATTGGTACCCACCCTGATTTAAACCCACGTGCATAAGAAGCAATACCTTGATTAAAGAAGAAAAAAAATGTTTAGAGAATGCCAAAAAAATGGAAAATGCGATGCGTGAACTAGGCATAATCGCAGCTTGCCCTAAGTAAAATAATAAGCACCTACCTTAGGTGCCTTGGATAGTAACTAGAAATTGAAATGTTTTATGTTACCTGTGCAATGAACGCAGTCAATTATTTACTTTTCTACTGGGAATTCAAGCAAGTTTGGCAAGTTTATTTTGAACTAAAATACGTGGCAAAGTTTATCTGACTTTTCATCGAAAAGCGTCCTGGATTGAGTTGACTCTCAACAGTTATAATCAAAACAGCTTCACTTTTAAAATGAATTTACTTACCGGAGTTCTATTTATTTTCACTTGTAGGTTTATCAATATGTCAATGTGTATATTTAAAACAAATGTTTTTAAGATTCAATCCGCAACTTCGTCCAAGTACGTAGATCTCAAACTCACATGTATTTAGAATCTTGTGACATACGTTTCAACATTGAAGCGGCACTAGACTGTTTTATTGAACTTGACCAACTTCCGCTATACCGATTTTTTCTTTCACTACAGTGATAAAGTTGTGACATAGAACTAAATCGATCCACATCAACAAACATATTTGCCAAATTGTTTTCATAAAAAAGCTCCTAGGTATTTCTAACACAGATTCCCTGTATCTCTATGGGTTCCGTTTACCGGGAAACTTAAATGGAGTAAACTATCAGTATTAGTATGGAACGGTAGCTCAATTCGCAGTCATTTCACCTAAGCTTTAACAAAATCGCTCTGCGATAACAGTTTTATTATCCTTAACTGTATTTTTTTTATTCTTAAAATTAACCAATCTGTGCTCGTTTTACCGCACTTAGGCCATGCTCCATGACTATCATTTCAGGCAGTAATATGAAATATCGGACCATATATTGTCCCTAGATGACCTCTGGGAGTTTTCTATCACTTAAAGATAGTGAGAGTGTTCATTTAACTCTCTCACTAGCTTTAAGTGATAGAAAACTCAGACCTATATTTTGTTTCATTGAAACAAAATGTTTGCTTGGTGCTACTCAAAATAATAACTCGTTCAGAGTTTTGTAATATTATTTTTATTTCGTTAACGCTTCTTGCAAGTGTTCCATTGACCTGTAAAAAGTTAAATAATACACCAGACAGTAACCGTATGAATGAACAAACACCGCACATAAAGAACAAAACAGAGGAAAGTCAATTTTCAACTGCCTCCAAGAATCGTCAAAGAAAATGTCTTGAGAATGCCAAACAAATATCATAAAAGAAGGGAGTTGGAAAAAATGTTGTAGTTCTGCGTTCTATGAAGGTACAACATTTCCAAGTAAAAGTCACGTTTTGTCTATAAACCGTGACGAAGTGACCCTATTTCAGGTGCGAGCAATCCGCTATGACCTTCGCATTTTCGGCCTGCGCTCCCTTGACACCAGTTTCGGGCGACCGCTTTGCGCTCTCTGGGGAGTCGGGCCGCTCGAGACTGTAGTAACCGCCACACATAGCTGCACGATATTACTGCCGAGGACAATAAAACGAACGCTACCATAGTCCCCCAATTATATATTAATGTTGCAGCACCAACATTCGCGTGGTGAACCATTGCGGCTCGTTCCAAATATAAAATTAAAAACATGATTTCTGTTGCAAAGCCAATTAACGGAGAATGGACCTTTGATAAATTGATGGAGGCTTAATAGTCAATCTTAATATTATAAAAGGCGAAGCCACTTTACTCAAAAACTTGATAGGGTTTGGTACACATAACCGCCGCCGATATTAAATTAACTTTTGATGGGATAGATCTTTTCTGGATTCCACCAATTTGTTACTTGAACAAAGGGGCAAAGGGTTAAAGTGCTTTGTTCTAAGAATACTCAATTTGTTACTCACTAAGTAATTACCTCTTTTTCCTCTCTTGTGCATGCAAGTAGGTAGCTATACGAAGTGGAATACCTTTCAGCTCCCGCCATCCTATATAAATATTAAAACATTCTGTCTAACTTTTCTTTGTCTGATTTTTTTCTTTTTATCTATTTACTCTCATGCAATAAAATTTGTAAGTCATGCTTCTGCAGAGTTGTTGAAATCGACCTTCAAAAACATTGAGAGCAATATCTTAAGCAGCTATACATATAGTTAACCAACGTTGGGAACAAAAGTGGGTTTAATAAAATAAGTACTGTAGTGTACTTCACTTTCAGGGCGATTGTTTATGGCTTTTAAGCATCCTATTTCACTATACCTATATTGTGATTTCAGCAGTGCTATTCTGTAAATATCTTCTAGTGAAAATGTAGGCGAAGTGATGGCAAATTAAGCCGTCATTCCATGCTAATTAATGCTAGGCAATGACAGTTCACATTACTCTATTTTTTACGGGGTGACATGAACTGAATCGACCGGCTGATGTGGTATTGTTTTCACTTTTTTGTTACTCTTTCAGTTTTAAATACACAATTGCAATTGGAATTGTTATGCGTTAATTAAAAAAAATAATCAGCATCTGTTCTACATAGATGTGACCACAATACTGGCATCTGTGGTGGTGCTAGGCATGGGGTCGTCGGGGCAGGTGTTCGCTGCGTCTGCCCTGCGCGGACTGCGGTTCTTCCAAATCTTGCGCATGGTGCGCATGGACCGGCGCGGCGGCACTTGGAAACTGCTCGGCTCCGTCGTGTACGCTCATCGACAGGTAATTCATTAACCGTTACGATAACATCATGATAACAAATAGCTTACATTCATTCCCTCACCATAATGACAGGTCACAGAACACACAAAGAGATAATGGAGTGAGTCACTGAATAACAATGAAAAATGACATCGCTTTGTCGAATAACACTGTGGGTATAATAAAATTGGATTGGCCACTTTCTCTATCAATTGTTCGCCCCTGAACGCAGATCTTTCTTATTGTATGTCATAATTTGAGATGGAGCGATGACATTATCTGACTAGACTGTTTGTCTCGGTTTTATGCCGCATTTGGTACAGCGAGGGCTTTGTGTTTTGATGCTACGGAATACGAAATGAGCTACTCTAAGAAAAAGTTTGCGCATCTAGTATCTGTGTAGGTTGAAATGCTAAAATTATTTAAAACCCCGAATATTAAAAAAATAATAGTGAACTGATCTTCGCACAAAACACAGGTATACGACGCGACGGGCTAACTATAGGCACAGCTTTAGGTTCGATGAAAATCACCCGCTGGGCACACAGCCCACCCATCAATACTCGTAATCTAATAGAACTGATTCAAGCGGATTTGGGCGACACGTATCTCACTGCAATCCAGTTCCATACGTAGGTTGGACAATTGATAAATTGCCCAAGCTGGTTATAGATGAAGTTATTTTTTATTGCAAAAAGAAGCTAAAATAATCAACCCCATGGTATCGAACAACAACAAAAACATAAAATAAAATGTCAGCCAATATGGGGGATATAGAGCTACCCACTAAAGCAAAAAACGTGTAGCTATTAAGTGACTATAGTTATACGTGTGTAAGCAGCAGTTCTTTGTGGAAGCGGATCGTTTTTCAAGAAATTTGCATAGCTAGGCCACGACCGACTACCAACTGCGGAAAAACGAACGGAACCGTAATCTAGTCTACTCGGCGTACAATAGGTTACATTTATAACATTCGCCGTGACGAAGGTAGGGCGAGCACCGATACACAACCCCGACACATGTTGTGCGCAGGTTTTGGATACTAACATAAATAAAAGTACAACGGATTACATAGCTATTTCTGTATTATTATCCGACAGGAACCCTTTTTGTTTAACTTTATACAACTTTGTTTGCATTTCAAAACAAATATTATTGAGGTACGTATTTAAATTTGTATATAAGTTACGCGTTGTTTCATATTTTTTATTTTCCTAGGATTATGAATTCACTGTCATATAATCTCCCCTAAAAACTGTGTACACTTGTGTATTTACAAATGGGTCTCTTTTTTAATTAATCTTCATTTTCCTCGTACCGCAAGCCGACAAAAACTGAGGACCGCTTTGAACTGAGTGAATCCGGGTGAGCGCGGTCTCGTCCACTTCTGACAACACTAAAATGAAACTAGATTGTTATGCACATAATCACATAATCCATCATATATACTACCTACTTAAAACACTATATGGATGTACTATTCTGTTGTTTTATTCAACTGTGCTTAGTTTAACATTTAAAGTTGTGTCTTGTGTAATTGTATGCTAAAGTTCGTTGTTTCTCGATATGCAAATCTACGTATACATTTATAGTTTCAGTAAACCTATTACATTTCACAATATATACTTGTATATACATACATACGTAGCCAAGTTGATCCATAGTCGCTTCAAAAATTTGCATGATTAAATGACAGGCAGCCAAAGTTATCGCTAGCCTACAGCGTGAACCTTTCCCTTCAGCCAAATTTTACGACATGTTCCATTATGATAAGCACCTGATATCGTACATACATTCTAATTTTCCTATTACTTACGCTTCGGTAGTACCTATTCAATAATCTAATGCAATATACCAATACATATTTTGAATTTAGTATGCCTACACATCGGAAAATAAATATTATCAGAGTTCGCCAGTCCTAATAGCTTAGCTGTCGGCGCGATCGTTTATCATAAAACTCTTAATTATTAGAGATTAACTTTGCTTAATTTATCGAAGTAGTTACTAACTAATTAAAAGCAAATTAATATCCGCGAAAAACATCGAACAAAACTAAACACTTGTAATATGATGTACATGTTTTCACTTACGTGATTACTTTTGATGATCAGATTTAAAATACAAGTCCGCCAACGGCGCCAACTCAACACCATTGTCGATATTCTTGATATTCTTATACGTACCTACAGGTAACAAGACAGACTTCCTTTCCGGGAGTACTTATATAAAAATGTACGTAAAGGTTATTTAGCAAGATGTGTAATAATGAGCTGTAGTGATTAATACCCTAAATATAAATAAACGTAATGTAAGGAAAAGCGTTAAATTGCCAACGTGATTTTGTTTGATCGTATCAACTTACTGCGCGTAAAGAATACACAATAAATAAAACGTTTCTTTAGCTATTTCATTACGAGAGCAGGTTAATACACTTCGTGCGTTTCTTTACAGATAAGCGAAAGTTTATGAAGGGAGCATACGTCATGCATAAAATGGTTTGAGATATTAAATGGTATTTCATGATGCATTAAATAAATGATCATTTATGAAATTGTATCTATATTTCAAAGTACAAAAAAAGCATTAAATTTATACAAATACTTAAATAGCGATAAGGAGTAAGACAGTTACCACAGAAAGGAATTTATAAAGTGTTCCATCTTGTCATTTGTCATACAGCTGGTTAGTAATTTGCCAGTGGAAACTCGGTCTATAATAATAGACATATTTTCCATGCCTTTCTGATGCTTTTGATTCTACGAATAACTTTACTATTATAAAGTTTAATGTCATTCGACGACAAACTACACGTATGATGCATGTCTCGTATCGTAAGCCTCGTGGGGCCGTAAAAAAATCATTAACTGATACCAACATACATAAACCAGTGTACAAGTAAATATTTAAAAATCAGACCAAAAACTCGTTTGGTCCCTTTGATTCCGTGTTTGAACGATTTATTTTGCTCTGACTTTACAAAGTATGTACAAACATAGTATATTGCATCGCACGTTTTTCCCATGAGAAACGTACTATTTTCCCTTCTTCCACATTCATGCATATTTCATAAATGAACGGCGGTTGCAAATACGGCACGCCTCACCTTTTACCTCACCGTTAAAAGGTCATCAATATTATGGTCTCACTGCTTACTTGCAGTGATTAACTTGTAATGTTTTCATTAATATTGATGGGTGCTGTTTTTACGGGTTCCTACCTAAAGAGACCAGACAGCATCCTATTAGTAATCCTACATCGTTTGCCTTACTTGCCCACAGTTGGAATACAGTTAAAATTTTAACCGAAAATGTTTTATATGCCCTCTATTATATGAATAGGCTGACACACATCAAGTTACGCTAAACTGTCTCCAAATTGAACATGCACCTTATTCTGTTTGTGAAAAAGTTGAAAAACTATCAAATAAATTTGACACGTTGGGGTAGCTTGATGTGCTGGCCACTGTACTACTAGAGGTGGTACAAAATCTTTAGTGCACGGGTCTAACTCAGACTTGCTTGACTGGTTTCTTGTAAAGGGTGAAAGGATTATCGTTGCAGTTACTTATACCACTCTTTTGTAATTATTATTTTATAAAAAAAACATGGTTTTAACGTGCACAAGTAAAAAAAACTGGACAAAGGCGGATTTAATGCCCTAGCATTTTCTACCAGTTTGCCTTAAGGTGGTACAGAGATGGGACAAGATAGGTGCAACAGTGTAAAAAATTAAGGAGAAATAAGTGATACATAAAATAAATACACAGATACATACTTACTCAAACAAAATAAATACAATAATAATCAAAAGAGATACAATTACGTTGATGGAGAAACGAACGATACGTTGATACGTTGGTGGATTGCATTATTAATTATTTAACTTGAATTTAAACAATTATCATTTTGAATTTGTTGTTCCAGTGAAATATTAAAGTCTTTTTCATTATCTTTGACACGTTTTGTAGATTGTACACTGTTTTGTTTTGCAAATTTTCTACACAATATATATAGTTTCGAATTAGAAGACTTATGGTATCAGTATTTGCGAAGTTGACCTTTCCACCCCGTATACTTCTCGAGGTTGAGTAGTGATGCGATAACTGAATGTAAAATATGTAGAAACAGCGCTTTATATACATTTATATCTGCTTACACTGCATATGGAACAAAGACAACAGCTCCACGCCAGGTCGTTGCTCGTCACTCTTCACCAAAAATATCTACTCTTAAGATGATCCCCATACGAAACTACCGTTTGGAAGAGGCAATTAGAATCATTACATTTTATTTAACTTATAAGTTTAACGTTCAAAAGTGCCTTTTAAATGGCGTGATTGAAATAAATGATATGACTTTAATGTGCCAGGGTAGACAGCGAAATCCAAAATTTATTGTGTTTTTGCAAGTTGCCCTTCAATGTCAGGTTGTACGTTGATTAAAATATATTTCACGACCGTAAGAAATAAGGTTTATCTGAGTTATAATCATTAAAATCTCCAATACAACCCTCTAAGTTAATTTAATCCCATGAATTTATTAAAAATAATAATAATCTTTATTGACATAAATTAATACATACATCTTAATGCATTCCCTAGCTCCTGCGCTAGTGTACATTGTGTTAAAGGGGCTAGTGTTTTCCCAAAAACTATGTTACAAGTCTTTTATGATAACGATGATTAAAAAAAAGATATAAACAAACAAAAGTACTAAAAGAAAGAAACAAAACAAGGATGAAAATGGAATAATCATTCAATGGTATTCTATGAACTAAGAAGGTTGCCTTAATGATTTGAATGATTATAATTCTGTAAACCGTACGTGTTTCGGTCGCAAATCATTTTTTGTTTAACATAAAGCCTGATACTAAACGCCAAATGGGCAAAAACACAAAAAAAAGAATTTCACGGTCTATCCTTGTGCTTCAACCTAAATTAATGGTTTCCGTTAAAATTAATAATAAATAATAATAATAAATATTCCACAACTTTTTTCACACAACGCCATCTAGTCCCAAGATAAGCTAAGAGCTTGTGTTATGGGTACTAAACAGCTGATAAACATACTTATATATTTCTAAATACATACATATTATAGATAAATTACACCCAGACACAGAACAAATGATCGTGCTCATCACACAAACATTTGTCCTGGGTGGGAATTGAACCCACGACCTCCGGCATAGCAGTTAGGGTCACTAACTACTAGACCAACAGGCCAGTCAAATATTCAAGCAAAATTAAATGCATTTAAAAGAGTTAATAAACCAAAGTGAAAAAAAAGTTGTAAAGTTGAGCGTTTAGTCGGGATAACGCTCAGAAGAAGAATGATATAAATTAAGTTCCCACTGTTTGTATTTTACGAGTATTTTTCCCGTCTCAAAATTATACCCCTGCGAAATGATATTTCAACGACGACATCAAAGCAAAATGTTCTGCACGAAAGCCTCTTTTATTCATTCAATGAACATTTTTTTTCAATATTAGGATGTTTGCTAATACATATATCAGCAATCTTCAAAGAAAAATATTATGAACGGTAATTAATTTGATTCCAAAAATATCTTGGTTGTATTGCGTTAGACGCACTAACTTCATTTACTTACAGTTTATATAATACTTAAGACAGTTTAAAAAAAACCTATCTCCTTTATCACATTTTTGCGAAACCTTTTCAGAAAGATATTCGAGTCTTGCTCTGTCCACCTGGTTGCCTAGCTTTACTGAAATAATACCTAAGTTAAAAAGCTTTACTTTTTGTTTAATACGTTGTCCGTTGTTCTTTTTTCTTTTCTCCTATATCGTGGGTACGTTTACACATAATTTAAGTCAAATGCACAAACAGCCGGACCCGAAATAACGACCTGAATCTCGAACAAATACTTGGTCAGTGCGGGAATCAATCCCGCGACTCGCAGCGGACCTGCTCAAGAGTGCGAAACTCTACAAATTTAGTACTATTTGGAAGTTTAGAAGGGCGGGCGTTCTGAAGGACTACACTATGTAATTTTTGACGTCCAGAAAGAGCTAATTCTCAGCCTATTTTGAATAAATGGGTTTTAATTTTGATAGAAAAATGTTGGAATATACTCGTTATCTTTTACCGTAAATAAAACACAAAACACACTAAAATAATAAAGTAAGCTCCATGCTTATTATAGTCTCAGTCGTAGCAAACGTAGCGGTCCGTGTTCGTAGCACCCACCCGTAGCCGTCGTAGCGCTCGTAGCAACTCGTAGGGGCACCGGAGAACACGATGTAATTATTAAAATACATCTTGTATGCAGTTTTTCTTAATGAGTAAGCGTTAAACCTGGGCAAGCAAGCGGTAAACCTAATTTACCGCTTGCTTAATCTGATAATAATATATATACCCTATTTTCCGTATCGATCTCGAATTAATGTGACCAAACCTTAAGCCGCTCAGACCTACCCGGTGTAGGTAATTAAAGTGGTGTATAAAGCCTTGCTGAGTAAGCATTGCCGCCACTGGTCGCAATTTCCTCCGTCCAAGTAGTGTGTGGGTAGTCACGTCACGGGCGACGCGGCGGGCTCAATATCTACTCACAATCGCTTCAGGTTAAAGTTGCATGATCACAATGCAAAGCAAATAAACCGGAGCAACTGGCGCGTTCCTCGCTGCTCCTACAATATTGACTTTTGAAATGCTTCGTTCTAAAGTAAACACAAACGCTGGCATCTCGTTTCAATGCAGGCGGGTGCTAATTTAATATCTAATATCAGCTTTAATACGGACGACTTTTATTCGCCTGTTTACGTCATGAATAGTTTATACGTGTGCGGAGTTGCTTACCCAGGGGACGCGCCGCCACCAAGCTGCTCGTACTATATTTTAGTGTAAGTAACAATTTTAGGCGTAAAATTTCGCCTTTCAGACTTTATGGCTCTAGAGGTGTGCGGTCAGGAAATGAATATAAATTTTTGGTTTTACTTCCAATTTTGTTTTCATCATAAAATTTACTTACTACTCTATAAAATCTTTGGACTACATCTATTAATTTTGAACAGTAAAATGTCTATTGCTACCGAGAATAATATTACAACATAAATCTGCTAAGTCAGCGTACGTAGCGAGGATGAAAATGTATAACAGCCAGATTAATGGACAAAAGCCTTTGTTATTTAAGATTGACTAAGTTGGTCAACATTTTTACTCGGTCCATTGTGACTAATATCTTGTCACAAGCAGCAAATTGTGCTCGTTTTGTAAATTAAGCGTCTGGGTTTATTGAGCAAAAAGGTATGAAAACATAAGTATTTTAGATAAATCCACGAAATAGAGTAATAAGAAAATTTAACATGAAATAAAAATATATGAAACGATCAAATAACAGACGAAATGATATGCCTGGTATTTAGAATTCCACATTTTTCGTATCCCTTCAGACATCGGCCGGCACAATGGCACATTTTTCGGGTACATATTTTACGTGCTCCAGAATTCCTTCTAAGACGTGCAAATTCGTAATATCTTCTTTGCCAAAGAACAAGTGATAAGTATTCTGTGTATGTGTTGGTTTCTGCCGACACGGCCAGTTCCTAGACAATAGTGTGCACGATCTAGAAATCTAATCAGAATACTCGTACACTATGCAGGTAATGGTTCGGAATGGAGGCAAAAAAGTTCAACAAAGATTTTGTACTACATGTAATATTAAACAAAATGTTTTCACTACCTCGGATCCTCGAAAATGTACAATAGATTGGCACTCTCAGCCGGACTTAGGAAGCTTAGTCCTGAAACATTGATGAGCTTTAGGCCTGTTGAAGTTTTACAAACTCGCGAAGCAGATTTGTCAAATAACAGCGATAAGTCTTAAAAGAGCTATTTAGAGCCACTACTAGACACCTCAAAATTAAACTTCTGACTAAAATAAATCTGATAAAACCTAAGCTCGGTTCAACAACCCTTCATCTGAATGGTTGCTTTCGGCCAAATGATCATCTAATTTTAGGCCTAAAAGCTTAAATAAATTTGACTCACTGAGTTGTAGAGATCATTAGCACAATGATATCGATAACTTTGCAACCGGGATGGGATCTTTGACCCATGACCTTTTAGAGGAACGTCTACGAAAGACATTGCTACTAAGCTGCACGAATACGCTACGGCTCGCCCTGCTACGTCACGCTACGCTAATTCAATTAAACTTTAATTTCCTCCTGTTGGAAATTTAGTGAAATAATTTAAAGAAGTAATGGTACATTTTTGTTTCAGGAATTAATAACCACATTGTACATTGGATTCCTTGGGCTGATATTCGCCTCGTTTTTGGTGTACTTAGCTGAGAAAGACGTCGCGGACACAAAGTTTAAAAATTTCGCTGAAGCTTTGTGGTGGGGTGTAGTAAGTGTTTCATTTCAAACTTTCGTCAAAGGATTTATAAATTAGATTGCATTTTGAAAACGTTAAGACTTCGGTGTACTTTCATTTTATTAATTTTAATTTAAAGACTCTGTTAAAAAATATCTATGACGATGATTCATCAATAGGTACCCATGTTGTTTGGATATAATCATATATAAGTATAAGCGTTAACATGTTCTCATACTGTAGATCACGCTGTGCACGGTGGGGTACGGCGACATGGTGCCGCAAACCTGGCAAGGGAAGTTCATTGCGTCCTTCTGCGCACTGCTGGGGATCTCCTTCTTCGCGCTGCCCGCCGTGAGAACCACTTACACTTCTAATTCATTCATTCAGTTAATTGCCTTGCCTTACAATGATGATTTTCCTTAGTATGGATTGGATTTCTTTTACATTAAATATAGATGTGTCACTACCATGTTTTACAATTTCCTGTTTATCCGAATCGTTTGATGTAATCGATATAGGTATGTATTATGAACAGGGAATACTGGGCTCTGGTTTTGCACTCAAAGTTCAGCAGCAACAACGACAAAAACATATGATTCGTCGACGTCAGCCGGCCGCCACGCTCATACAGGCGCTGTGGCGCTGCTACGCCGCCGACGAGCACTCCATGAGTGTGGCCACTTGGAAGATACACCAAGTGCCACTGCCCAGTCCACAAGCCAGGTAATTGTTCGCCCGTACTTTAACGTTAATAGCTTTTCCAAGCAGCAACTCAAACGCATTTCCACGAAGTTAATTACTTCAACTTTTTCCTTATCAATAATAAACTCCACAATCAAAAGTTTTCGTCGGTATTCAAGTACCGTGAACAGTGAAAACAAAACATACCCATTCTGAATTTCGCTGACAAAAACATGAAATAAATTCAGACATTCAAGTGCACACTTCTACTTGCCATAAAATGTGCTAGGGGAAAACTTAACACCGAGCAGTGACGAGTGTATGTATATTTGACAGTCGAGTGATGAGTGCGTCGTTCAAGAACAATGCATCGTTTGTGTCGCGGCTGCCGACGATCCGCCGCCACAAGAGCACCTCCCTGCACTCCCCGGCGCCGCACTCCAAGCCCGCGCACAGATACGATGTCAATGCCAGCGCTGAAAATCTTGGTAAGATTATTTGTGTCATTTTTATTATCCTCATTCTCTTCCCCAAAGTTTTTATAAATCTTATTACATACCTACATAATAATATTATGTTATGACGATGACTCCAAATTTTACAAAATATGTTGAAATAACCTTTTGCAGTTCTATATAGGTACATTTAAACATACAATCATAATCGCGATAAACAGAACTTTTTTTCACTTCATAATTGAACAACACGGGAATCCTTAACTAGGCACCGCACGATCTCACTCATTTTCATTAGAATCCACACACAGCATGGATGATGTTCTGATAGCATAAACAAGATTACAAAATTACCAACAAGAATCCAATTGGCTGTAAATAGGAGACAATAAACTACACGAAAGAAAACAACAAAAGAAGAGGGAAATTGAATAACAAAAGACAACGCATCGGCTAATAAATAAAGCGAGCAGATCGCTGAATAAGACAAATTGGGAATAAAAATCAATTGAATACATAATAAAATGTTCATCCATCATGTACATACTACAAGCCATTTCAATTGCAAACACAACAAAAAGGACAAATATTCATCAACACTCTGTAGACTGACGAGCCGTTTTAATTAGCGCAGTGTTGTGCAGTGTGTGTGACATGTGAAGAGTTTAGTCGAATGGAGTGTGATGTCATTTATTGCCCTGTTCCGTAGATAATCATACGTCGGGAGGGGACCGTGCGTGTTGTCTACTACATTGTTGGAAAAGCTGCTTTAAAGGTTCTGTTATAAATATTTTAGACGGCACTATGGCATGACAATATTACAGTCGATAAACTTCCGCTGCGTTTCTTGTTGATTCTTATTAGTAAAATACTTTCCAGAATATGTGAATACACGAAAAGCGAACATGTTGACGTAGCTTTCAGCCCGGACTAAATGTCAACCTTCCGGCGATAATGGCTACGTCTCTTAGCTCCAGACACGATTGCTGACATCCTACTTACCTTCTACTTCTTTCTATTATTTTTCACTTTTTTGGAATCAAAATGCACCCGCGTAGATTAAAATATCGCTTCGAAAACTTTACAGTACTTACTTGTATCTGTATCGCAATCAGAAGCTTTATATACCTACATTTGACGGAGTGGCTTCTAAATAACAATTGCTTCCGCGTATTTTAACTGCTAAAGTTAGAGAGATGAAAACATGAAATGTTAATTTCTACCGACTGCAAGACTTGCGTTCATTTAGCATCATAGATCGCGGTTCACACAATGAATTTCCAGATTATATACAAGCGACCTCATGTTACTGGAATGGCTTCCTTAAGAGCTTGTAATTTTAAGTTCGGTTACGTATCCTAAATAAATAATAACTAAGTATTTACACTGCTTTGCATTTTTTATTATGCATGCCAGATAGTTCATAGGAATCCTGTAAAATATTTATAGGTATTTTATCATCACAGTTTCTTAAGTATGTGGATGTGATGAGATAGTATGACTTTTATAATAGGTTACAAAATGTGGGATATTCTTTTTCCTGTAAGATAAACAACTGTAGGCATGTTGCAGACTTCTTTGTGTCGACATCCGCCTGTCTTCACTTGTCATTATTTCAAATATTTCTCTACATGTTTATTTACTCTGTTTTAAGATGTATGATGATATTCTTCTGGGCACTAAATATTACCTAGATCTTAGAGAAAAAGTTGTAAACAATATTGATTTTAATTTGGATTTTATCAACCTATAGACGTAAACTTAAAATGTTATGAATAACGACGATGATAATACAATGTCGATAACCTTCGCGGTAATATTGATCTACAAAAAAGATGTGATCTTTAATAAATTTCGATGCGGATAACTAATAACTAAGGAATTAGAGTGTTATTTTTATTACTTACCTACGTCACTACATGCTAGTATTTCCACTATACTGTACACAATCGTAGCTGTCTCTAAACATTTTTGTAATATCTTTCTACATAAATTGTGTCTTTTAGGAACTCAGTTCTTCGACAACCGTGCATGTCAATATAAATTATTATCAATGGGTATTCTACTTTATTAGAAATTTAATTTAAATTAATCTTAGTACGAGGTTTAACCATCGTATTGCATTAATAGCAAAACGAAGATAAAAATACTTAGCATCAGACTTTGTGGGATCATAAGCCTGTCAAGAAAACTTTTATGATAATAATCCTTTCTAAGTCTCAAATAGTTTTAAATTTCTTTGTAACATTTATAATTTCCGTTAAACCAATTAACAAGGCACTTATGAATTGTCAACTAGTCGGTCATCCATAAAGATTAAGTAACCCATTCAAAAATGTAGTAGATTTCTATGGAGGGTAGAAAGTAAATCTCGAACTACATTATAAAATTTCACTGTACTCATTCGAATGGCACTTAAGTAATAAGACATGAACGGTGTCAACAACGTAAAGATTGTGACGTATTTGTGTTACTGGGGAAGATAGAACTTAGATAACCAACCCCTAGTGGCCATTCGGTGATCACAAAAACATGAAACGCCTTTAGCGTAAGTAAACAACTTTTGCTGTCATAAAAACAGTCAGTTTATTTATTTCCATCCCCCCTACACATTCCCGTACGTTTTGTTTGTTTAACTTATACATAGAAGAGTTGGTGGCACTTATTTATTTATCAATTTTCGTGTCTGTGTCACAGAACAGACAACAGTCCTTCATACTGTTATGTAGGTTCATTGACTCACACTTGTAAAATAATTATAATAGGAAAGCAACACTAAGGTAGCACCCGCTAGCAGCTAATAGGAAATGACCTGCTCATAACCGTCAATCACGACTTCGGGTTCCGTAGCTACAGTAATAATGATTATGAGAAATTTTGTATATTACTGTATATTATTATAGTACAATGAGCTACTTTCATAAAGCGTTTGCACATTAGTCAGAAAGAGACGAAGAATGGATCAATAGTTTGCCCGAGACATTAAATGGCAACCGCTGCATTGACCTCATTATTTAGGTGTTTCTTTGATGCAGCTTTAACAAATACGAAATTTATAAAAAAAATAACAAATCCTTAATTCAATGAATACAATGAGTGATGTACAGATTTGTATGATTGTTACATCTAGTAATTGAATTATAAGTGTGATACTTTTTACGTTAGTCCCTGTATCGTTATACTGGTGCACAGTACTAATGACAAGGCTTCTCTTCAAAGAAGATACAAAAGGATTCCCCATCCGAGACGTTTTCTAAAACCCTGTAATATAAAACGAGATGAAAGACGAATCCTACTTAGCATAAGCTATACGGTGCGGAAAATTTCATTTAAAAGATATTATTTAAAGCCATTTTGCATTAGTTGACATTTAAAAAAGGAGAAATAAGATAATGCAAAACAAAACGGTTTAATTTTATGAAATGTGTCTATGTTATATTTTAATTAACTTAAGTGGAGAAAATTAATGTCCCAGCTAGAAAGCACTTTTATACAAACTAGATACATTTAAGTCTGCTTTATATTCATAAGATCGACTTACATGAAAACAAAATACAAATAATTAGGTACTTAATTATAGGTAGCATACTACTTTATACTTTATATTATCGACAGACATATCATAACAGTTGTGATCCTGAAAATACGTGCCTTTATTATAGTTTATTTAACATATTCTACGTTGGAATGGGTAGAAATAATGTTACAATATCGTATACATAAACTATGAATAAAATCATTCGATACCGTCCCAACAGCCAAATTTACATTACAAAAACAAGCAGCTGGCAGGCAGGCAGGCGTTTGATGTTTATGGCAGGGGAAAAGGCTGACGTTGGAGGGCGTAGAGATACGCAGTAATTACAATCAATCACTGGGTGTCTTATAAATATTACATGGGATTGATACAGTACTTACAAGAATATATGTCGGGGTAACATCGACACCTGGCTGCAGGGGTAGCGGGTAGGGGCGCGCAGGTCAGATAGAGAGGTAGATAAGTGTGGGTGCAGTGTTGAAGTGAGCGTGTGTGTGGGTCGGCAGGCGCGACGTCGGGCCGACCTGCGCGCGCGCCGGTTGTGCACGCGGCGCACAGCGAGGACTCGGTCGCAGAGACACCGCTCTCCAAGAAAAACTCTGATGGTAAGAAGTGGAAAAGCAACAAATATCTACAAATAGCTGTATTTCGTATTAGACAAGACTGTTTGTCTGTTGGTATGCTCTTCCTGTCGCTTTCGAGTAGATTAACATTTCTTCACTAGGTGTATGTACATACGTAGTGTATGTGGTTTGATGAGATTGTGTACATTTGAAACATATTCACTACTTTCCGACACCTAGACTATTGCGTAATGTATCACTAATGTTTCCACTTAGATCTGTTGTTCTGTACAAAATATAAACTAACTAAATAGCTCGATCATTCTCAGGCGTCTCATTATTTGATTGACTTCGGTGGCACTTTTTTCAGTTATCATATAAGGACTCACATTGCAAGTGTATTCTGTCATCTCATTTCCACCGAAAACACCAATATAGTGTCACTGCAATCGAAACTATTAGTAAAATGCTATATTTGCATAAAAGTTACCCATATTTGAAATTTTCTACCTATTCAGTAACTCAAAGTTATGAATAAAAATTAATTAAATTAAGTAATATATACGAGATCAACTTATCCTGGTAATGTATAGCTTGATGTGAAAAAGAGTGTTTTCTGAACCAATGGTTCGTGGTGACACTCATCGTGAACAATAACTAATCTCAAAGTTACACAGTACAGAAAAAAATAACAGTTCTGTGTTGGCGTTAACGTTAGTAACATCTAAACAAAAATATAATAGGTTTTGCTTAGTAATCTTGTAAACTTAGCAACCAATTTTCTATTTATTTAGATTTAATGTTTGAGAAAAATGTGTGAAAAATATTTTTTATCGCAAAATGGGTGCGGACGCGGCGACGTTGGGGTCCATTTTTCTGCGTTTTTCATATTTTTATCAATTTATATTAAATTAATAAAAAAAAATGAAAGTTTCCGAACCAAACACGCATTTTTGACCCGTTAGAAAATGACGGAGCTATTGACACGCGTTTTATATAATAATATTATGAAACATTCCTTCCCGACCCATTAGCGAAAACGGGCGTGATGATTTGATAACTATATCCTTTGGAAACTGTCTATTGGTTTGTTTAAAAATTAATGTAAACCCTATGGGATGCACGTATTCCAGTTATATGAAACTACAAAACTCCACCAAAATGTTCATGAATGTATGTACTTAGCCATATGTAATTCTGTAGCTCATTGCATTTAAACAACATTATATGCATACGATTTTATTGGCAAACACCTTATTTATTTGATTTATTCCTGTAAATTATTGTAACATTAATGTCACATAGTTTAACTGTGTTGTTAAAACGTAAATTAATATGTGTACTTACTTAGACATTATAGATATTAAAATCGTAATAGACAATGTTAAAATATATTAGCTGACGAAACCCCGCAGATGTAGTGATGAGTATTAGTATCGATATCCATTAAAAATAAATTCAATATCTTTTAATTTAACTGCTTTCAACTGCTTATGGATTGAACGACCGGTAGTAAAAAAATAACTTATTTGGTTTTAATCTTCATTAGAAAATCTTCATTAAAAATTCGATACTCGTAACGTCTGCAGAGTTTCGCCAGCTAATTAAGTTTTACATTGGATAGCATGGTTCAATGATCTTCCTAGGCACAATAACGCATGCTACAAAGTATGGAAATGCAATGTGTGGACTGTGAACGTGTACGTTACCTGTTAATTAATAATCGCAATAACCAAACTGTACTAATCTTATAAGTAAATTTGCGTACTGAGAAACCTTTAATTCTTGATATATTAATACGTACGGTACATATTCTATTTGCAATAGCCAAATGAACAAACAAAAATATCCTTTTATAGAGATTACACAACTCTGTGGACCTTTGTGCCTACACAGCGTATAAACTATAAACTCGATTTTAGCAAGAGAAAAAGGAAGCAACATTATATGAATCTATAGGTACTATTTGGTTCTTTAAACTAGGTTTTTTTTTAAACAGTGCCATGAAGTCCGATTGCCTAATCTATTTTTCGAGACATCTCCAAGCCGATGATCGACTCTTCACGTGACCAGAGGCTGGCATTTTCTAGCCCCTGAAACAAAATTTTCAAACGGCCAGCCTTTTAGGCACTTTTCACATTGACAGCGATTCTGATGAAATTTTTTGATCCCTTAAAATTTCTCTCACGACTTTTGATACGTGTACGGATTTCTGAAATATCAAGTCCCTATAGCTTATACATAACAATCCAGAAAAAGGGATGATCGCAACTCTAAGTAACGAACAACTAGGAGTAAAAATCGAAAGTTATTTTTTTTAAATAATCACTAGGACACCTAATTTTTGTAATTGGAATTACTTACAAACGAAATATAATTATTCTATTTTACTAACGATATACCGATATAAAGGCAAAGAAACGAACCTGTTAGTTTCGAAAAACTAATTCAGGTCTAAGGAAAATTGAAAGGGTAAATACGAATGGGTAGATATTGCGTAATATTAACATATGGCGCACATTTCGTCCCATTAGAAGAATAACGTTTTATCTGCGAAATGCCAACTTTTCAGTGGAGCGATTAGAAGTTTAGCGCGCACATATTGGCTTATAACTCTTTAATGAAAGACACTAGCCATTTTATATTTTAACAGTATATAAAGAATACAGTACGGATTATGTATTTATCATTATTTATCCTAAAAACTATGCCTGTGCTTAAATAGTGCGTCGTATGTGCATATGTAACGTTATACTGCCTACGAAAATAGCTCAAGTACTGTCTTAAGAACACATGGAACGTTATTCGACAAAAGTTATCGCGTTACATCTGCATATGAAACAATATTTTACGGAATCGTAAGGTTATTTCAATGTCTTATTTGAAATTCTTCTATCTATTAATTGAATATAACTTGATTTTATACCCTATAATTTTAGTAACGACGTGTAATTTTACTTTTGTGCAACGTACTCATACATAATAGAAGAAATTGATTCGATTTCTGTTTTGTTCAGCGCAGATATCGAACTAGAACCTACTTCGATAACTGATCGATAACTAATTTATGGATATCTTTTTTTTCAAGTTGTCATATACACGATCAAAAAGACAACAGCTGCTCACTTGAATTCAAGAATCGAAATCAAAAGTTATTTTGTCTTAATAGGCTGAGGATCAGCACTTTTTGAACGTCAAAATTACATAATACAGTCCCTAAAAAGCACGCCCCTACCCTTAGATACAATTACGTTCTTCTTCTTCTTATTTAGTCAGATTCGATGGGCACTAACGTGGTTACCTCCTCCTCCTTGCGTCGTACTCCTCAATGCTGAGAGTCGTGACCACCCTGCTTTATCACCTTTTTCTTCACGATGTTCCTCCATCTGCTTCTATCACTGGCGGTGTGAAGGGCATCGTATACCGAAGACTCAAGAGTGGTGCGGATCCGGTCGGACCAACGTATTGGGCTGCGGCCACGAGGCCTTTTCCCATTCACTTTGCCCGTCACGATGAGCCTTTCGAGATTACCACCGTCTTTCCTTGCTATGTGACCGAAGTATTGAAGAATCTTACGTAGGCACTCGGACGACAACCGCGAGGAGATTTTGAGTTCTCGCAATAAGGATACGTTGGTGCAAAATGCTGTCCGAGGGATTCGGAGCATCCTTCTCCAGTACCACATCTCAAAAGCGTCAATACGTTTGCGGTCTGCAGTTTTCAGCGTCCAAGTCTCAGCACCATATGAGAAGATCCAGAAAACCACGGTCCGTACCAGTTTGGTTTTGGTCTTTATGGAGATGTTGCGACTCCTCCAGATTTTGTCAAGCTGGGACATGACGCTATTAGGCATGCCAATTCTCCTGCGAACTTCCTTCTCGCACGAACCATCGTTTGTTATATTTGTCACGTGATGGTTACAAACGCTGTTAATCATGTCCACGCTGACGTTCCTGTGATTTATATGGCGATCCCGGTAATGATCTCCAACAATGGTGCTGTTAGCCTATTTATTTCAAGCCGGTCAAACTGCTCTATCGCTTAAACTTCTAGTGCAAAAACATTTTCTTGCGAACAAATTGTATGGCAGCCTAAGCTTCAGTGGGCACATTGCGCGCAGAACAGATGGTCGTTGGGGCCGCAAAGTTCTTGAGTGTCAGCCACATACTGTAAGACGCAGTGCTTGAAGGTCTCTTGCAAGGTCGACCGATGACTTGGTGAAGGTCGTGAAAACCCGATAGATGCGTGACGCACAAGACCGGTCGTTGTGGCGACACTTGGGGAAGGCCTTTGTCCAGTAACGGACGTCTTTTGGCTGATAAGATGATGTATGGTCGAAGCTTGCCCGGTACTTTTTATCTAATGTTAGGAAGAGAATATTTAGAACTGAATTTCTATTTATGTTGTTGCCCAATAATTGCGACATTTCGTTTTTTTTATTTGTGTATCTGTATGAGAAACAGACTTGTCTGTACTGTAGATTAGAAGGAGCGGGATATACAATCACACTACTCTCTCAATCTCAGACTGAGTTGGCAAGATTGAACAACGGGAACATTATGTTCGTCTTCTAAAGAATGTTCGTTGAAGGCTTCCAAATTCATGTGATACCTTCTGCCGATGTTATTTAAATATCTTTGGCTGACATGTATGAATTTGAGCTGGCGCTTTTGCAGTGGACTGTTTAGTAATGTTTATTTTCAGCGCGTGTCAGTTCATATAGACAAAATTCACTACCACACACCATACAGGATACGGTGTAGGACATTTGTGGGTACCCTACTTGATGAAGATGATATTAAAATTATGCAGATGGCAGGTGATTCTTTGAAACTCGACGCAGATTCAAGTTGCAATGGAGTGAACGGATGGTGGTTAGAAAGAGTCGTCGGTTCCGCTGGTGCGGCATAATAAGTAGTGTGAGCAGGAACATTGTCTGATGAATCTTATCATCCCAAAGGGGCAGAATTAAAACTGAATCATATTATATTTTTTTAAACAAATTTTTGTAGAAATAATATAAATTCATGTTTAATTTAACTCTGAGACCACCTTTGACTAAGTTAGTTCTTAATGTTTATCACCTATAGTTAGTAGTATTTTTTTAAACCTGAAAGGATTTCCTAATTTTGTATAAACTGATAATTAATTATTGAGAATGGCAGTGCATATAAAATAATATTTAACCATGTTATAGGACTTTTAAGATTTCGAATAATGTCTTACGATAAAACAATTAGTAGAAAATTGTGGCATTTGCACTTGCGATACTAACTTTAATATTTTGTTTAATAGAATAATGTTTCATGTGTACATGCAGACATAAAAAATACAAAATTATTCGTGGTAAAATGTTCTACATGCATAAGAAACCACAAAGTTAGGGAAATAAATTAGACAAGCTTTATTGTATAGTTTGTGTTATAGAGCTTATAAATAAACTATTTATTTCGTGTTACACTAAAATTTAAAATGTTTTTGCAACTTCATAAAACAATGTCTTATGTGATTATAAATACTGTCTTTGTGGGAAATAACTACAACTTCGGTTAACACAAAAAATAAAAGGTTTCTTCCACTTTTGATCGCTAATATCGATATTTATCGCCACCAACGCAACTCGCGTCCACTACGTTGAATAACGCGATTTGTGATGATGCGACACAGCGCACGGAGCCGAACGCGCCGAAACCGGACACAGAATATCGCGCTATGTGATCAAGCAGCGTTATTCTAGGTTCTCACAGCAGATGAAACTTTATTCGGGCGTTATAACTTTTGAAATACTGGTTAAAAAAATAAAAAAAAAATACCAGTCGATAGCTTACGTTATTGTAATGACGAATTTAATATAATATCGTTTTTGACATATGTGATGATAAAACATTATTCTACTAATGGGACGATTTGTACATAGCAAAGTTCGTGAATAGGCGCTTTGCTGACAAACGTACTCTCCACATAAAGGGGCGTATAATTTTACTCAACATGATAATTTTCCGATAAAAATATACTTTTATGTATTTTTATTTTTTAGCTAACTAAAAACATAACTTACGATAAAATATTTTCAGTCGAAATTAATTTTATTTTATATTAAAAGTGGAAAGCTATTTTTTTTTACTTTCTATACTATATTGAGCTCTTTGTTTATTTTAATAGATCAATTCAAATCAAATCAAAATAATTTATTTACTTAATATGGGTAAATAGATGGTATAAAAATGTATTAATGTTGGCTCCTCATATAGACCATTGCTGGTATGTGAAACTTAACTTAACATTATGTACAATGTAAGACTAATCTTAAACTAAACACTTTATTTATTAACATCACATTTATTACATGATCATTTTATTAGTAAGGCAAAGGTTATCTTTAGTAGTGAAAAAGCATTAAATTGACTAGCCAGGTGTATAATTTTTTTCGGAACCATATACCTAATAGGAAATAATTTTGCTTGGTAATTTGGACATAGGGTAACAGTTTCTTTTAAAGAGATCAGTTTTAATGTTTGGTAATGGAAGGCTACTAAGATAACGGGTATTAAAATTACAATAATCTTTAAAGGATTTGTACAGGTATTGATACGTTTTAACAAATAAACAAGACTCAAAAATATAAATGGAGAAATAATATAATGAAAAACAAACTCAGAATAGATATTACTCTGTTAGTTATCTACTTATATTTATATCTTATTGTTTCGATTACGAAATCAGTCATAAAGCATGGTTCATGTATCGTGTAATTTTGTTGGAATAAACTCGTGTTGTACTTTCTAAACTATTTTTCTCATAAGTCTTTCACGAAGACTGAATTATTTGGGTACACATTGGTACTTAGCTACATATATTTTATACATAGTTGGACGTGGGATAAGCTATGCTCAAGGGCTTTCGGTCTCGAGACAAGGGGAGAGTTCCTTGTTTTACTTCAAAGCTAAATCCTTTCGACCGCAGCGAGTAACATTTTCGTGTGACCAGTATTTTATAATCCATTTGCCATGGTGTTCAATAATATCCCAAAAAAACTTTTGTTTGCTCCCAATTCTTATCAAAGCGATCGGTGGCGCAAATACGCGATCGTCGCGTTCATACGTCACTCATTTGTTAGGAAAATCGTAAGGCGACCCGCGTCGTCGACGCTTTCGGTTTGGCCGGACAAAATTTACGCGACAGTTATACGAGTATGTTCGCGCGACGATCGCTTTGATTAATTAGAACATAGCCTTTTGTTTTCAAATTCCCTAGTTAAAGAACCAAATCGTATTGCTGTATAAACTCGGATAAGCATATAGATAGAGATCATATTTAATTTATTTTCTTATTTTGATAATGCATTATCATCATACAGTAAGTAAAAGGAATAAATATGAATCCTAGTTTCACAAAGAGTACCTACCTATAAATCAAGCAGGTGGTATTACCACTTGTCGCCTTTTAAATTTACTTTTTATGGCAAACTTTAAATCACGCCAACTATATAATTACAAAAACCCTCTTTTTCTCAGGTTGCGATCTTCATCACATTGTTTTTTCACCTGATGTCTATTAGAACATATCAGCTGTCAAAACGATATATTTTTACCACTATACGAACTAACTAACATAACTTTTGACAATTGGCCAAGATAATATCGGGGTGGAGATTGATTATAGTGAAATATTTATTATTATTTAACTACTACTTTTTGGGCCAAGCTCTACTAGCCCCGTTACTTTTCAATAATAACCACCTGTCAATAGACGTGGCATTGGTGATCAGCGGACAGCTGAAAAATAGATATTTTGTAAATGTAGGGTACACAAATAGTGTCACTTATACACTACACACAGTACATATAGCGCTGCGTAGCTTTGGACCCAGTTTAAAGTGAAGTAGAGCGCACAACTAACTCACGCTGTGTTCTCCAGTTGAACACTTGATTTCCTTCGTGGTTGTAGGAGGGGAATGGCTTGCGAACGGCTTTGTTTTTATGACAGCTGATAACAAACTAAAATGAGCTTGCTATTTAGTGTAGTTGTCGCCATTTGCATTCATTAATTCATATACTTACAGCCTACTCTAATGCCCAACTTATGTGTTTTATATTATACACTCATAGTTTGCGCACAATGAGCAAAAGTAATCCCCCTGATTCTTAATAATTTACATAAATGCTCTGAATTTCTGATTCTAACGCAGAAGATTTTTTTGTGTTGAAATCTTAATGGATTTCCTTCGGCCTGGCCTCGTGATTTTTCAAAGTCTTACCGACTAAAACCACACGGTGATCTTCAACTGTGCCCTAGAAGTCCATTTGCGCAGTTAGTCACACTTCTTCGGGCCAGATATTAGCAAGTTATCTTCTTTACGGACCCCGTCACCCTCTGGGGCTGTAACTGAACGGCCCCAGTTCCCATTGAGATGTTTGCGCGGCTTACAACTCGCTGCAGTATCTGACCTGCCAAGTGTTTGACCGAAAAACAGACTACCCAAATCTATCACCCGTAGCCACATACCAGTACCTACTATAGCGGCTGAAGATAATTATACCCCCTTCGGCGCCCAGTGCGATAGGGAGGGACGTTGTATACTCCCGCTCCCTTTCTACCGCCTTCCCTCTAAAGTAGGCGACAGCGTCCCACGCACTCTCTTACCATGGACTTAACCACAACCGCAAGCAAGATATTATCCGCTGCACAGACTGCCGCAACCAGTTCCTGGTGCTGCACAGCTAACTCCGTGCCCATCCCCCTAGTGTCGAGGAATTACATGGGCGTCGACTTTCGGCCTATCCCGCCGGAGAGCACCTGTGTCAGCCGGAAAGTACGGACGCCATGACGTCTGTTCAAGTTCTTCATAACGGGTCTAATTCTGGGTCACGCCAATCGAATATCCAAATCTTGAAAATATTGGCTATGTACTGGAACAACTTACAGTCTAAGTAATTACATGTAATTAAAGAAATTAATGATAAGTACTTAGGTAACGTTGTTTTCTGCAAAAGAATTTATGTGTCTGTGTTGTTTTATGACATCATTGACCATTACTGTTTGACCGGAGCTCCATTGTTTATATGGAGCAACGCCGCGCGCCGGTTGCTATTAAGGTCTAGAACATAAAACAATATTTAGGCCCGATTGTACGAGAGAGTTGGAGGGCGGGTCTACGCTGATTCTATAACAAAATAAATCTGAAATTGACGCCGGGCTGAAAACGTCATTCACTTAAAAATCCTGTTAGTAGGTACTTTACCAACATGTTTGAAATATAATAAATATAATAAAGTCAAGTAAGTATAATAAATCGAAAATATAATAAAGTCTAACGTGCTCATCGTTAAACATAAGCCTAGTCAATTAAAATATTAACTTCGCTGTCCAATCCGAGTGTTAATTCTAGCCCAGCACAAACTGTAAACCGCATTGCGATTGGCTGGGTCGCTTGTCACACATACCTACTTTTGTGTTGGTATACATCGTGTGGTCAATTATGTGGTTCACCAATTTATTACTCTGTGATGTCACGAAGAACATTTAGCGTAGCTATTCAATTAATTGGATACCCTTTTCCCTACAATTTATAATTAAGGATTGCCTTTTGATGTTATATTGAAAACAAGACACTAATTAAATAATAGTACGGTCTACAGTACATTTCGATGTGAATCTTGACACTCACGCGTTTCAAACGACTTTTTTTTACGATTGCAAAGAAAAAAAACTCAATCCCCGAAACCTAATAGAAACCAGATACCAAATATTAGTAAAATAAAAAAACTGGCTTGTTTTAATATTTCGTGCGTCGTCCCGACCCTTCGTGCTTGGTAGAAGTATTGACTCGAAGTCGGAACACAGCCGAGTATTCAAAATTTACAAATTGAAATCGTATTTATTGACCACTAATTAATGTGAGTTTGTTGCGAAATTATTTTCTTATCATTATTAATTGATTGGCATAAAGCTCTTTGCTGAAAGAAAAAAAATCCCACGCAACTCTGACAAAAATCCATTTAATATTTGTACACCTACCACCATATACCTAGGTATAGTTATCGTGGCGCACTTTCTCGCACCAGTCGAAGAATGTAACAGTAATTCACTGCATTGTGAACCTATAAACAGTTTAAATAATGGTCTTCAGCTACCTTTCGAGAAAGTGTGATAATTATATCTACAAAATAACCATAAATATCAAATCATTCTGTTTAAAACAGCAGCTGCCGCATCCTTACAAAAAAGTTTATGGAATGAAAAGGTCATGTCTAAATAAGCTTAAACATTAAAATTTCGCCGTAAACACATCCTTGCTTCGAATGGCAGCCACAGCTGATAGTTCCACTTGACACATTTATCTAAAACCGAGCTTTTTGTGCAGACGAGGATGAGGAGCCACGCTGCGTGACGTTGACGCCGCGCCACAAAGCTGCCATACGATTTATAAGAAAGGTACGTAACCGCCTGCCGAAATGTTCAGTATATAATCGCTGTAGAAGATATAAAATTACTGACGACGCCTTAGTAAATACATATTACATTTAATATTTAATTACTAGGTAATACTAGCAGCGTGTTGTCATGAAATAACACAAAGTTTATGATCACGAATATACGTTCGCTAATGAACATAGAGACAGACAAAATATCGTCGAGTATTTTTAATAACATTTTAGTTCAAGGTCCAAGATTTCTGGCGCTGCAGAAAATAACTACACAATGCTCTCAACAATCTAAAATTATTCTTTTGATAAAAATAAAAGCAATATTTTTCCCAGACTTTCCTCTTATGACGTCTCGTCTCGTCTGTAACATACTCACAGAGCACGGAGATCCCTCGGCGGCCGCTGCTAGTGACGAGTTTTGTGAACACATGGCATGCCATACAAAGAAAACCAAATGACAAAAAAAAAAAAACAAAAGTGTCAATGTGTGTTACTGATTGCCCGTGTAAAATAAAATCCGATTAAGCTAATGGCAGTTTAATCTTGCATTCAGCGCAACTTTCGCGGTTACGAATAGTATTTATTAATAATGTCGTCTCTAGCCACTGCCGACAAACCGTCGTGCCGTTCCGTGCTCTGTAAACAAACTAATGGCATCCATTATAAATTCATGGCCAATTTAAAACTCTCAATCTAAACATAAGACTTTTAATGACAAGGGCACACTATAGAGAAAGATAACATATTTGTAATGCTCTTAATTTCACTGGAAAATTCTAGGATTCGGTACATTAAAGTAATGAATTACAAAAAAATGCGTAAAGTTCAGCATTGCAAATAAATAACAAATAATTACACACATATCAGTAATTTTCTTGCATAAATTATATGTGGAAATATAAGAAAATATTTCTCATTTAAAGTAGGTATTAGAAGTAGGGACAGAATGTAGAACTTCAAAACTTTGTTAGTTCTTCAATGTAACTTTCATTTTGGGAGGTACCTAAATGACGAGCTTTGAATGACGACATTGTACAGTCAATTTGGAGCACTCAAGATAGCGTTAAAGTTTAATTGAAATCTGAGTATAAATTCGAACTTTGTGTTAGTGAGAGTTTTGTGAAAAGCACCAATTCGTAACTTACTGACTTGTTACATTCTGACAGATGAAGTATTTTGTGGCCCGACGTAAGTTTAAAGAAGCGCTAAAGCCTTACGACGTCAAGGACGTAATTGAACAGTATTCCGCTGGCCACGTGGACCTGCTGGGAAGGGTGAAAAACGTCCAGACTAGGTACTGCAGCGACCAACGAACCCATCTACACCATGCACTACCATTTACTTTCTACATACCTACCTACTATACTTTTCGTCTGGACTGTGTACCGACTGTGTCTTGTAACCTTCGTAGTCAAAGTTGGCATTCAACTTAATACCTTTATACTACCTCCGTAGTTAGTGTGTGCAACGCTATACATAATGCATAACTACAGAACATTACCTGGCTGCCTCGAAATCGCTAAAATCTTTTTTCTTGCCACTTCAAAGAACACACGTATTTCCATTGTATGTTATTCGATTGAGTGATAGTAACATTTTCTTGCAAAACTGTTAAGCTTATAAAAATCTTTGGTGCCAGTTTTATTTTGATTTATTTCAGCTAAAGTAGAAGTAAACCATGACAATTCCGATATAGGTTTAAGTATAGGTTGGCTGCGTTCGTTAATTAAATAAAAATAAAGTTACTATTTATTATGTTTAATGTAATACAGAAGGTGTTCGACTTACTTGCTGAAATTGTGCAGTGGGTACAGTTTTAAATTATAGCGATTTTGAAGCGGTCTCTCCACTGAAAACTTCAAATGAAACTGCTCCCTGCCTCATAGTCTAGATGCCTGATAGTTTATGTCAACACCTCCTACCGGCCAACTTCAAGTAATTTTTCAGTGACTGAACTGGCAGAAGTAAAGTTAAAACTAAAAGTTTTAGCAATTTACTGTAATCAACAGGTAGATTTAATTAATTACCAATTAGTTGCTCGGTACCAAAGCCGTCTGCATGATTGCCTATTTGATTTAAGGTAGAATCTTAATGGATACTGGATACATAATCCTGAAATAACCGACAGGTTCTTCAAATTACATTACTAGTAGGTACCACCCAGCGACTAAGTATGTATGACAAAATAAACTATGTTAATTACATTGTGCTTATAAAAAACAGACTTGTACTCGTATACTCATCACCTACTACGATGAGCTGACCACCACATCTCAAGCATTACAAAATTACAAATTTACAAGTAGTAGGAAAACACACGTCTTTCAAATAAGTGTGTAGATCTATGTGATACCCAAGTCAGGTGTTCGCTATTACTTTCTGTATTTTAATGTATGCAAACCTAACATTTGCAAATTTAGCTATCAGGATATGTTTTATTTTGGTGTAGCTCAAGTATTTTGTCGCACGCAAGAGATTTAGAGAAGCATTGAAACCGTATGACGTCAAAGATGTGATAGAGCAATATTCGTCGGGACACGCGGACCTGCTAAACAGGACCAAGAACCTACAGTACAGGTGAGATGAGAGAGAGTCATGCGCCCCGTGCGCACACGCACGGTCTTCAGTTACCGCCGCCGCTTCACTCACTGATCATCATCAGCTCGACCGCCTACTTGTACAGCCACTCGCTATGCAAACTTGTCCGTATGCCGAGCGCACGGGTCTCCAGTAACCAAGACATCCTCTCTAACTAACATGACCACCCATCCATGTAGGTAGGTATACCACAAGTCATCAGGAAGTGCAACGTTTAACATTATGATGTATTTGTTTATGTGGTTTGAATTTATAACTATTATTTTTACTGTAACTGCATTGTGAATGTAATCACATCTTACTGTTTATATGTTGTTAGTAGTTTACATTCGGATAGATTAATTAATTTAAAGTAAGATAAAATTATTTTATTGGTTTTGATGTTTAGGTGCCTTTTTTCGATAAATGTTAGTGTACGTAGTTATAAGTATTTTGTTTTTAGTAGGTAACAAGAAATCACGCTAGCGATTTCTTGTTACCAATAAATTAGTATCTGCGTAGGTGATGATTTACAATTTAATACTAAAGACATCCTAGGGATCTTTCAAATTAAATACAATAAGTCAAATACTCAGTTGTAGGGAAAATGGCTCCGACATTTATTCATGTAATCAGATGATACATTTCATATAAGCATTTAAAAATCTTATGTTACGAAATAAATATAATTTGGACGCATATGGCGTTAAGGCTGTCGCCTTAAGTGCATACATCAGACAGATACGACGCGACCATGCAACACGATTTTGCTACACATATACGGATATTCGTAGAACCGTGTGTGAACTACCTACGTGTCATTTTGTTGCGTCGTGCTTGTCTGTAAAAATCGTAGGTAAAAGTTAGTTTTGAACACAATTCTGCAGACGATCACAATGTTTAACATGAACACTACTTTGTTTATTATAAACCTACCAAATAAATACCTACTTACGATTACGATAGAGCCGAGCATGCCCGGGTATAGTCCACTAAATAAAATTTCCTTCGCAGAACCTACCTACATGTTTTTCAGGCCATAAAGATCACTCATTCGAATACTATGCATGAAAAAATAAATCATCTTTTGGTACAGGCAATGACATTTACCTACTGTTAAACCAGTGAAGGTATGCGCTTCGGTAATCTTCGTTCTGAATGAATACTTCTTCAGTATGAAGGTAGGTAGGAGGAATATAATAATTTTCTAAACATGTTATTACAAAATAGGCGAGCACTTAGTTTCCATCATTATAACTGCTCTATCTTAGACCACATCAACGCGTCTTCGTATTTCCGAAGATAAACGATGATTGCCGAAGTGTGTATATTCGAACTTTTCCTGGGAGAACGGAACGCATGTAAACATTCTGAATAGATGTCCATTTTTGCACATTTTCTTAATTCTTTTAACACTTACATTTTTCTTCCAAGGAAGCGGTAGTAACCCTTCGAACTGCGTGGCGGCATGTGGCAAATATCGCCCGTTATTTGTTATATTACCTGTATTATATTCCATTTTATGTTATATAATATAACGAACCATAGCGACGAAGTTGGCCCGACATCCACGACCCAAACCTATTTCTAAAGTAAAACTCAGGTTTTATTTAAAAAAAAGGTTCGAATCGTGTTCTGCAGCCACTGTAGTAAACATATAGGTTCCCTCATGTTTGCAGTCCGTAAAAAAGATAGGTTTGCTGACCATGTAACAGAATAAACACGCCTAATTGTTTAAAATTTACACGATATATCTAAGGATAGAACTTAAAAGAAAATTGCTATAAGTCGCAGACATATGAGAGTTGTTGGTTTTTTAGACTTTCCCCACTATATCCAAGACTTGTGTGGATGTTCGGATTCCCAACACATTAGTACAAATGTATTGACTGGCCCTCATGTGTGAATTTTTTAATGATTAATTTAATAACATGTATGAAGGCTACTCTTTTCATTAAATCGGGATACTCCATAAAGTCTTATACTAAAGAAGTTTGCGAAGTGGAACACTGTTTTTAAAATTATCCTAAATGTGTTCTAAGGTTGGACTTATGGCTCATATTTCTGGTTATAAAAAAATACTGTTTAAAATATTCCGTGAAATCCCGTAGGATCCCAAAATTCTAGGTAAAATATTGTGCAGCATGTACCTACTGTCATTATATGTACAATTATTATTTTAAAAAATGGCTCATATCAAGGTAAAAGATGATATTTGGAATTAAAACACACCGCTCACAGCCAAATGGGCCGACCATCTCTCCCACCACCAATTCGAATTATATGGCATAGTGTTGTTTTATTTATAATGCGCCATTAACTTATAAATATTCTAGAAAGTTAATTAGCGCACTCAAAACTAGTAAAAATTGGTACCTACAGCGCTATGTGAAGAAATCATCGGAGTGTCACAGTTTGAATGTAAGTCAAAAGATGCGAAACTGGGCCGTTTAAGATCTCAGAGTCAATTTAAATGGACATTTATAACAACCACATTCAAATAAAAAAAAAATCAAATTAATGAAAGTGTTTATTGCTCAACACACTCATACATTTCCAGATGTCAATAGAATATATAGTTCTAACCGCACTGATATATTGCTTTATTTCATTAAACAATGCCAAGTTCCTGTATCATATTTATATCGGTATTTTGATCCATTATGCGTGTTCAATTTTTTTGCACGTATCGCAGCGCAGTAAGACCTCGTCCAGGAGGAACGAATCGCCACGAAAAGACACGCGATTTTCAGTTCATTGCTATGAATATTCCATATTATATTAGTTATAGAGCTGCTTACTAAAGAGCAGTGTATTAATTGTAATACACAGCTCTTTAGTCAGCAGCTCTAAAAAAAAAATATATTGTTTTTTACTTTACAAAAAATAAAGATCAAACTCACGCGTGTTTCTGAATGAGGCCTAGAAGTGGCATGGACCCGTTACTTTATTTTTTGTAAAATAAATAAAAATATAGGTACTTACATTAACGATCAAAATATTTCTTTTTATTATGAGATACTTCCGTGAAATTTATTTATCAAGCAACTCACGTCGCTTTATGTGCTTATATAACCTTGTTTAGAATGTGCCTTATATAATGCAAGCAATAAAAAGCGTATAGAATTTTCTTATGCGTGCAATTCAACTTCAATCAGCTTTCGAAGTTATTTATTAATAATATTGGTCATAGTTCAGATTCAAGCTATGTACTTTCTCTAGAAAAAGCTTTGTTATCCATAATTTCATTTGTATTTTACGCACACATACAGTTTAGATTTTGTACTTAGATATATGTATTTGTGTGTTTTTGTTAGCTACTTTACAGTTGTTCCGCGAGGAAAGTATATTAAAAATTCGTTACTTCTTTTAATTACTCAAAACTGCACGCTTTTACTTACATAGATGCCTATACGTACGTACGTGGTCCGTTTATTATTTTAGTTCTCTAGCGGGATGTTACGAGTATTTGCGTTTATGAATGCCGAAAATCAAAATATCTACAGTAAAAATAGTGATGTTCAAAACACCCGATGTATCAGAATGTAATTAAAACAAACATTTCGGTATTTAACTAATGGTGACTTACTTAGCAGGCTAGCCGCGGGTCCCAACCTAGCACAGCATTTAACTTGGAGACCAGAATATTACACAGAGGCCTACTGCCGGTTTGTTCAGTAAAAGTTACCCCAGATGGAATGACAGCTCAATTCGCATTCACGTCACCTACATTTACAGATTAGTTCTTCAAATCCTGTGTAATGCCTAAGTACAATCTTATTAAAGGAGATTGCTCTCCGCCCATGCATTGTTGGCCCTGGAGCCAAGAGCACCGGAAAAATATGTACTAGATATATATACTCCTATTTCTGTCGACAGTGGTTTCAGAACTCCAAAAGCACTGTCCGCTCTTTGGGGTTCGTTCGCTTGCTTTGTTCGCTTCCTCAAGGTCGTCCCCCGTCGTCTATAAACTAACCTATTCATTTAGATTAATCAGTTGACCATTTTTTCTCGGAATTTTAAACATTCGGTGTTTAGAACATATTATGTGAAGTAATAGTAGATCACTGTCTCAAGGCACAAGTTTCCCCCAATCTAGGAGGCAAGGTTTTTACCACATACTTACACCTTTTACAAAAAAATGCCTTTGTAACTTATTTCACAACTTACCTACTGTAACAAAGGTATTTAGTATAAATAAAGTCATTATTATTAATATTTGTTATTAAATGATATTCTAATCTAAGTATATAATAATTATAATGACCAATCAGCTATATAAACTTTAGATATTTTAATTTTCGCCATTCAGAGACGTTTCCCGTTGTATGTACCCACATTGGTGTGAAGATAATGATTGTAGGTACTTTTGGATATGGCTAGACTCTATTTATTTATGGTTTTAGAAACGGTCTGGTTATTGTGGTTGACACTATTTTTGCTATGATGTGTTTTGTTTCTCCTGAATGATTACCCCATAGGAATTACCTGCACGTGTAGCATAACAACCGTAGGCAGAAAACCATGACTTGGATGGATGGCACATTGTCAGAAATTAAGAAAATTGAGATGTACCTAAATATACTTCGTCGTAGAGTAGAGGGTCATCCTACGTCTACTGATAATCTTCAATTTCCAGACTGCTTCTATTTTTGAATTCAAGGATAATATGCATATTATTTGTTCTGATTTTCATTTGTTCTTTTATGAAACACCGACTTATATTGACAGATTTGACACCATGATTGGCGAAGTGGCTGAGCAATTAGCTGCTGCGCTACGTGTTCGAGTTCGATTCTCGCACGGATTAAATATTTGTGTGGGCTACAGGTAGTTGTTCGAAGTGTTGCTGTTTGAACATGAGTGTTAATAATATGTTTTAAAACGCAATTACGTAACGGGAGAAATTCCTAGCGTAAAGAACGTTTTTTGTAAAAAGAAAGAAAATAATGCCTTTTTCAGATAAACAGATTCTTCGATTGAACATAGAACAGTTGTTGAGTCTTTAGACCATAAATGTATTGTTATACCGACAAATGTATAATGTGTTTTGTACTTTAACGATTTTTAAATATTCTGTGTTCCACCCATAACAAGCACATTTTTCGAAATAGAAACAAAGGTTCGTTGAAAAGTCTTTTAAATATGTCAATAATATTTTAACTGTTTTTAAATACGCCAACAGGTTAGACCAAATACTTGGGAAACAAGGATCTAAAGCTAAGGATGTCTACGCATCAAAAATCAGCCTAGCTTCCAGAGTAGTTAAAATAGAAAGACAAGTAAGTGTTTTCGTGATTCTTAAGGTTTCGTGTTACTTTAGTCCAAAGCTTAGTCCAACGTTCGTCTACTTTCGCTAAGTTCCGGTAAGTAAGCAAGTCTTTTAGAAATTCACAACACTACCAGTCACATACCGTTTGCATCATTGTTACTAATGTGACATTACGTACCGTTCGAGCTGGACTGTCCCGCTTTTGATCCATGTCCCCAAATTATATAATATTGTCTCACTTTGCAAAACAAAATTTTAGCAGTATTGAAGTTTTTAAACACATCAACACAAATAATGTAACCATATGAATTCTCGCGTCTACCTGGCAATAATGCTCCAATAAAATATGTTGTTGATGAGATCTAAAATTTATAAGTTTGTAATGAAATTCTACATACTCGTATCTAAGCAAAAATGCGTATTCTAAACAATATATACCTATATAATAATCCTTCTGTCCGACTAGAGAATTAACTGTTTGTGCCTAATGAAATATTAGATAAATTTCATTAATTTCTCATGAAATATTAGATATACATATTTCATTAATTAGCCTTGAAATATCTCATAATTTGTATTTGTATCTCTCTCCTTTCTTTACTCTGAGGGGCAAAAAATACATGGTCACCTTGGTTATCAATTTTTTTTTAACTTGTTTAGACTGCAATAAGACATTACGTTTAATAAGAAGGATTATGAGAGTTGTGGGCTGGTTAGATTGTTATAGAAACATCTAATAAACTTACTTATTACTTAGTAAATTTTTAATAATAGTTTTAATACTTTTTGCTGTATCTACCCTAGAGTCCGTAATTATACCTCAGCTTAAGCCCATTAAATGATCTGCACACATTTTGGAATGCAGATATGAATCTAAATCTTATACCTACTTATATAAAATTCTCGTGTCACAATTTTAGGTTACCATACTCCTCCGAAACGGCTTGATCGATGTTGATGAAATTTTTGATGCATATTCAGTAGGTCTGAAAATAGGACTTAAACTGATAAAAACTAAATTAAACTAATAAGTTGATATGAATTTGTTGATATGAACTAATAAGTTGAAATAATTTGTTTCAGGTAGATGATATAGAAAGTAAGTTGGATCATTTGTTAGAAATGTATAAGGAAGACAGAGGGGTGTCACGAAGACTAGGAGGTGTTTCCAACGGAGGAGAGGGCTCGGGTGGCCCATCCGGTGAGGGTGGGCTGGTGGTGCGCCACCGACCGGCGCTGGTCGACAAGCAGTGTTCGGAGCCAAATTCGCCGGTGTCGCGCACCTTCGAGCCACCCCCACCAACAGCAGCGCCGCTTGTGCCCTACAAGAGGCCCATGCACCGGGGCTACTCCGACCTCGGAAGCAGATGCGTAAAAAAAAAAGTTATAGTAAAGTACGAATCTATTCTCAATATTAGATTTTTTACCCACAGTCAATGCCATTCTGATGTTAGCTTTTCGTATTTCTTAATAATTTTGCGGTATATATTCCCAAGTTTTGATTTCGGTAGCATGATAGAAATACCAGCTTATGAATAAGTGCTAAGGTAAATGTGTTTCTTGTAATCTTGTCAATGTCACTGAAGTGTAGTACCTAGATGCATAGCTGAATAATAAATGTTAACAGGACAGCAAGTACAAGTCGCAACGGTGATTCCCCCAGAGACGATGAAGTAGTAATCGTAGTGCCGGACCGCGAGCCCACGCCCCCTCGTCTCGTCACTGACAGCTCAGGTCGGTATCTGTCCCACGTACTGACACATGTATGAAAACTGGAACATTAGCTTATTTTACTGCCTACACGAACCTAATTGACCACTACCTTACTGTACCTACGATTTCTAAACAGTCACAGTTTAGTGGAAATTAATTAGAGTATATGTATAACAAGGTACCGACCTATCTAAAACGGATTGTACTAACTGTTCATGTTTTTGATATTTTATTTAATAAGATATATATCTAAGTAGATACTATAGGTACTATATAGTTAACACGTGCTCTAATCAATGTGTACATTGTTCACTGCGCCCTATATGGGTCACTGACACATTACTTAGTCACCACTAGACTCACACTCGTGTGAATAGAATGCTGTAGTTAATGTGATGCTAACTTAACCAATTACACGTCGTTGCCATAGGTATAAATATGCGAATATTACAAAATTGCAGCATCTTATGAAGATTATTCGTCGTCGACCTCTCTCTGACCGATGACATGGGAGAGCCCCATAGTAAACGGCCGCCGCCGGCTGAGTGAGTCCTACACCCTACCCCTATCGATGTGTGGAATGTTTATCATTTACTAGTGTCTCTCTGTGTCCTCCTAGACCCGCCTACAACTTACTCTTACCACATGAATGTACTAATGAGGTGTCGTAGATTTAGATTTATCTGTAACTGATTTTATTTTTTCTGAACGTGAAATTCTACCTATTATTATCAATGATGTACCTATTTTAAACACATTAGTATCTCTATATTTAAGAAGAAACTATTGTTTTCTTAAGCATCTGTTTCAGGTAGGTATCAGATGTTTCTGTAATGAGTGTATCCAAAAACATGCAACAAATTTTATATCAGCTCTTACGATCCAATAGTAGTAAAGTATATTTATACAATACATAACTGTATCAAATACAATTCTCTGTGATTAAATCACACTAATAGTACATTACATTAACATATAAAATTATTTCATAAGTAAGTATATTTATTTCTGATTTAAAAGTGTTCATGAGATATGAACGTGAGATAAGTTGATATAATTCCATTACATAACATACATACCAATTACTACCCATATCTTACCTATTTCGTTTGTCATTATTGGATATAGCGCTCAATTGATCGAAAAATATTTAATACATGCTAAATATGTATCGAAATTACATGCAGTAACAGCTTTAAGGGCACCCGGACCCTGACAAATGGGGGCGAAGCGAGCGATGACTTGGCAGATGTATGTAAGCGATTATACAGGGTGGCAGGGACATCGACGCACATCCGCTTACCATGGATTCAGTACATGATTCTGGACCCCCCTGCGTTGAAATTTTTCGTCGGCTTTTCCTTAAATTTTACGTTTTTTTTTGCATTTTTTTTTACTGTAAACTGTATATAAACATTATTTTTACCTATTCCAATGAGATTTTGTAAATTCACTTGTTTCACTTAAACCAGCAATGAAAGTAAAACAGGAAAGGGCTACCTGATCAGCTGTTTTTCTAAAGTTCAAATGCGAGGTCAACACTAGCATAGTAGGTGCCTTCGCTTTTCGCTTTCTACCTAATGCCAACATTCTATTGTCGGCCACAAAGGACGCCACCGCACCGGGCGGCGCGCGGTCTAGTCTGTACGATATTTTTTTAACCAGCCATTTCCGAGATGAATGACCTTCGTAATTTCATTTATGGCATCAGGTGCAACCTTTTCACGACGTTTGCGCGTCGATGTCCCTGCCACCCTGTATATAATTGAATCAACAACAACCAATTTGATTGCATACATGAGGTTGTTTCAGAAAGCTCTTGGAGAGAAGCTTCAAATATGTTTTCTTTGAACTAAATTTTTTGGGCAACCTTTAATCACAACTACTTCGTAAACCCTCGTAAAGAAATTGAGCTAATTCGTAAAACTTGTGGCATGTTTAAGACTTCGTGTGAAATGAAACAATAACTAGGCTGAAATCTGTAAAGCGTCGTTAGTTCGTAACAGTGTTAGCAGAAAATAGTAATGAGTGTCCAGACTTGACACTTCTATAGAACATCAATCATTTACGAAGGTGCACAGTTGGTGCGACACTACGATTGATTATTTACATTAATGTTAAAAAAAACATTTAAGTATTCAATAAATAAGATGAACCTAAATTATAATGAGCTAGAACTTTTTAAAAAGTGCCTAACATGGATGTATTACTTAGTATTTATCAACACTTTTATTAGAAAATAAATAGATTCATATTTGTCTTTATTTGATAAGAATAAACTAAGACTACAAATTTAAAGACAAAAGAAGGTTTTGTCAAATGGAAAACAAATCAATAAAAAATAGATGACAGTCAGAAAGTTACTTAGCATAAAGCAGCTAGATTTCAGCCTACTTTCTCTAAGTATATCTATTATTACAAAAACAGCAAACATACCTCCGCATTTACAACACCTCCCATAAATTTCAGCATGCGTCTGTAATGTAGTTTTCTTTTAAACGTATTTATTTAGACATATTAATATATGTAGATACTAAATAATATAAAAGTATATATCGAATGATAAATGTGATAAAAATACCATTTTTTTTATTTAAGTTATTCTAGTAATCCAACAGCTTTATAAGTACCTAAGGTCCTTTTAATGGTAGCCCGTAAGTATATTCCGACTTTCAGAAACACTGTCCTACTTCGGTTTCATTGGGTTAGGTAGGTACCTAGGTACTCTACTTTAATAGGTACTTAAAAGTGCTATTTACAGGATTTTCTATTTTGTTGAAAACAATATACCCACATGTTGCAATCCTTTAATCCACACTTTGACAGATCCCTCGAGCGACATATTGGCTTTGATAAAAGTAAAGTTAAGCAGCTTATTCCAGGTCTTACGTTATGTTTGTCCCTTGTCTTACAAATTTGTGGCACAGCGGCACCCGCGCGGTTCCCAAAAACTAACCCACATCACAAATAAAATTCTCCAACTAAACATGTACCTACACTGCTTATAAAATACCTGTCAATCGAAGTAAATTGTATATATATTTCAGAAAATATTGAAATGCAGACATGGTTGCAGAAATTTGCGTGAGTGGTTCCGTGGGCGCGGAAACAGAGCCCCGGTCGATGAGCTCGGGCTCGGCATCGTGGTGCGAGGGCGACGCCGCTGAAGAGCGCGGCTACGGCTCCGGAGACTCGCTCGCCGAGGACGCCGCGCTTTTGGGCGACGCCGCGCAAGCCTCCCAGCCCCGCGTGATGCGCAACCAGCGCCGGGACGTAGCCGTCGACCTTCATCTGCTACGACCTGACGTCTGAGGAGAGAGACTTTCAGTATTTTCAGATTGGCCAAAGAAATAGACTTTCCATCGAAATACCTAATTACCACCGTTATAACTTGTGATTGTAAATACTATGTCGTTCGCACAATATGGACGTGACACAACGCTGTCCATTCACATAATTTCCTTATTGTTAGGTGCTTGTAATGAGAAAATGAGCAATCATAGTTTAGGTAAAACGAATAGATAGTCGATAAGTTGTCTTCTGCAACTCCAATATCTAAATTAAATATACAACGAGTTGATGTTGTGATAACTACTTCCACTCGTTTATATATATAGGTAAAGACCAAGGACTCTTGATGCGAGTACGTACCCTATTTATTATTACGCTTACATTGTTTAATTAATTATTGCTTTAAAAGATTATGAGATTTACCAATAAATAAATAGAAATCTTTACTTTATAAAAAATGTACCATAATTGTTAAGGTGTACATATTTTTGTAATAAGTTGTTTAACAATTATTATAGATCTATTATAATGTATAGTTATTTAGGAAATGTTATTAGCAGTGAACGAAAACCGGATAAATCAACAATCCTGAAAGATAGATAGGCTAGTTATTATAAAAATGCCTAAAACTAACAATTTATACTTACTACCAGATATTTTGTAAGTGGAACATCCAGGATTGGGTACCTATAAATTATTATATTATTTCTATACAAATAGCTAACTTTAAAGATAACATAATTGACAAAGAAACTGTGATAGACATTCAGTTTTCCCATCACGCCGAACAAAGCAGACATAATATGATAGTATCCACTACAGATCAGATCTCAGTAATAAGTACATAAAGGTAGGCAATATTTAGATCGACTCGGTACCTACAAGCCGTATCTATCTATTTATTTATTTTGTTTATCACTAAAGTCCTTGAACCAATTTTGAAATTTTGGACATGTTTCTTAATAAAAGCAGGGTAAACTATTGCCTGAAAATCAAAATAAATAATTAATAAGATAAAACATATTGGTATATATTATATTTTAAAAACACTCATGTTTAGAACTGTGTATCAGAATTTTAAAATGTCATGACTGACTGTATGCACAATAATGTCAGCAGAATTCATCATCGGCCTAGTCTACGAATACTTTTCATTCATTGACAATATTTCAGGAAGCAAAATTAAGTACCTACTCGTAAATATAAAGAACTCTTTTTAAGACCAAAAATTCAAAATCACGAAATAAAATCAGCTGAATTAATAAGTACAAGTAGCTCGACGAAATCTTGTGATTTCAGAGTTAGTCTCAGAGTAAAAGATGAACGAATTTTCATGCCCTGAAAGATTGTGTATGATTTAAGTAACCTATATATTTTAGAAAAAGAAATAAAATCTAGCGGTACTCCGTCATTATTTCTTATTCTATGCCTAGTATGTACATCGAAGAAGGCTTCCACTCTTATCAGATGCGACTTTATCAGTATTTTAATAATGTCAAATACGATTATAAATGACTAAATAGCGTCGAAAGCACATTTATTTGTAGACGAGATAATTCATCAGTTCGGTATAAATTAATAAACACAATGGGACCTACTATTGCCTAACTGTTAGATCTATGAATTGTGATATGTTTATGAATTATAATACTTACCTAAGTCTATTTACACTGTATATAAATCAAAATAATGACAACAACTGGCAATTTGCTGTATATATATTTGTATATTACTGTGAATGTTCAAGTCTCAACAGAATCTAAGAGCTATCTTTACTCGCCTTAAATCCTAAATCAAGTCAACCTCAATCCACACAAATTTGTTTAACAATTTCCAATTTTTTTCTGTCTAAACCAGACGATACTCATATGGGCCAACTCATGTAACTCCAAACTGGGCTCACGGGCCAGTAACTATATACTTTTCCCATGAGATTGTTTATGGTAAACTGGTCCCACGTTGTATGCCTTGTTATAAAATGCTGACTTTTGACCATAATGTATCACTAGGTACAGCTGCTAGGTAACTATCAAACTGAGCTGTTTTATATTTATAGCTAAAAAAATGATGGAGGACTATCATTGTTATTAGATGTACAGACGCCAGCACATCAAGTTACCCCAATGTGTCAAATTTCTTTGATCGTTTTTCAACTTTATGTCAAACAGCTTAAGGTTCATATTCAATTGGGAAAATTTGACATATTGGGGTAACTTGATGTGCTGGCGTCTGTACCTAAATATTCCAGATAAAATAAAATCTACCATATGAATGCTTCTGACTGATCTACAGAACTTTGAAAATGAAATATTAACTCAACGTTTCAGAATAAATACAGTTGGTACCTACATGACAACTGTCATTCTTAGAAGAACTTTACACAAATTGAGATAAAGTCTAATTTTCTTAGTTGTTAAACTCATTTTGATCAGTCTGTTCTCCGTGATATTCTTGGCGCTGACTGTACCTACGAGTACTTATGGTTGTGATGTGTGTTAACATTTGGGTAAGTTATTGGCATTTCAACTCATCAACAGTATAGTTCGTGTATTGGAGCTAACGCGACATGGCATCGTTATGAAAATCAAAAACGTCTAGAAGACGGCTATTAATTTATTTGGGGAGAATCTACCCAGCAGCTCCTACTCTAACAATAAGAATAAAATAAAACTGAAGTTACTTGTTGATGAATCCTAAATAAATTTATCAAAATGCATTCATTGATCTTTCGTTGGATATTCACAATAATATACATGGGTAAATAACAGAAAAACTTGATGCTGGGATATGGCCTAATCATACCTTAAAATCCCGAACATAATATCTAGAATTTAAAGCACGTACTAACCCTTCGCTTGTCAAATACAATGATCGAAACCGATTGAATCGTTTTAATCGACACAAGTAGCAACAAGCCAGCACTTGAAATAAATTCATCACCAACAACATTTGAATTTCTACTGTTTCTTTTATTTCTTAACATTGGCTTTCCACTAATAAGTAAAAGGAATCAGGGTGCAGCAAGAAGCAATAGGCGTATCAAATGCAACGCGACGTTACTACGACTTAGCTTAGCTGCGCTACCTCGTAAAGTGATAGGGTTCGAGTTCTTCGCTCTCGTTTACCAAAAATAAAAGTTCCTCATAGAAAGCAATCATCGTTTTTTTATGGATTGTCCGATTTCCTCTAGTCCAGCTTAAATATGCCGTACACTTTTAAATTCATTACAGATAAGTCGCTAAAAGTTATACCTACGCTCCACTCCTCGTGCTCCAAATAGCGTGTTAAAAGCCCTAACAGCAATCTTTGTATGATAGAAATATGTACCTACATATGTATGTAATACATTTAACAAAAATTCCTAATTTTGACCACCAGAATTTCAGTGGGTGGCTGGAAATGATAAACAACTTTTATTTTTGGTAAATATTAGAATCCCCTGTTACATAGGCACAAACTGTTGCATGTGCAAGGAGACTCACGCAACAGTTTTTGCCTATGTGTTCCTATGGATGGGGGACGTAGAAGTATCTAAAATTTCATTTAGATCCCCTTAGCATTTTATGAAATGAGTAAACCCTAAACTACCCTAACCATTTTTTTTTTTTTTGAGGGGTGGAAAATCCTCATGGATGTCCCTCGCCCGGGGAGGCGGAGGGGTCTGTCAGACTCTTACTGACTAAAAACCACCCCGTGTTCCTTCTCACACCTGCGCCGGGGGTCACGGGAACGGAAGATACTTCCGCGACCCCCGACTGGTGCCGGCCCCGCGGGCCTCGCCAAGTCAGCGAGGGGAGTGAGGTGTTGGACTCCCCTCGCGACGTCTAAGAGGGGCGCGCGTGAACACTACGCGTCGCCACCTCGGGTCCATGTACGTGGGGGCGGCGGACATCCCCGCGTCCGTCGCCCTGGACCCAAAACTACCCTAACCTAATCCAACTTTTAAGTTAGATATTGAGATCCAGGGCCAGGCCATCTCAATGTCTTAAAGTAACACCAGATTCTTATATTTTACGATAGACTTATTCGGACGTCAAGTAAATTCCTTATCGTGTCTTGCTTGGAAATATTCTAATTGGTCGAAATAAAGGTACCTACTCAATATGAATATTTTCAACCGCCATACCCCACCACCACAGCACCGAACGCAACGTGGAAATATGCGAATTGTTCGACATCAGATTTGTATTCGACATGTTCAAGTCCGACTTGGGGACTGGCATTCATGACTCATTTGTTCGAGCATTTGGTTTAGATCAGCTGCTGAGAAAGAAAAGAAACAATGTCGTTGGCGAAACCTGGATTGGTCAATCTCTTTTCTACGACGACAATACCTTTCACCTGCCAATATTTAATTTGCGGAAAACTTCTTCTAGCATAGCTGTAAAGAGTTTGGGAGACAGTGGGTCACCCTGTTTGACTCCTCGCTATATTGTAAGGAAGGGCCGGTGGTATTTATGTGTATGGCTCCTGTACCTACTGTGTTACATTTTTGTAATAGGTGTATAAGAATGGGGTCTATTTCGTGTTTTTTGAGTGCCGAGAATATGGCTTCATGTGTTAGGCTTTTGAGTAATCCACAAACGCCAGATAAAATGGTCGATTGAACTCGCATGTTTTTCTATCATCTGGTTTAGAGACAGGGGATGGTCACTTATCAATGGCGTCGACAAATCCAGCCTGTTCGAAATCTTGATTAAAGTCTCTAAGTAATGTTTCTGATACTTACTTATATGTTTTTTTTTTTTAATTTTGATTATCACTTTGTAAAGATGCGAAAGTAAGCTGATCGTGCAGTTGTGTAAGTATATAAATTGTTCACACACTTTTAACAGTAACTTTAATAAAATACTTTTTAGTTTATCAGTATTCCTTTCCATTATCTTGTGTGAAAACTAGAGTACTGTCCTCGGGAAAAAAGTGTCATAATCTTGGGATAGCTTAAATCCCTCGTTAAGTTCAGAAAGCTACTTACTCCCTTACTCGCATCTCGTAAGTAAACTATAGACTGCCTCGCTCCGCGTGGACCCTTCCACGCAGAGCGAGGCAGTTTGTATGTGCTTTGCAATTTTATTTGGAAGACATTAACATGATTTAAGTCATACCTAAAGTTAACAAAAGCAAATAGATAATAAAGAATAATCTGAGCGAGTGAAACGAACTCGAAATAACTTAGCATTTCATCTCAAATAGGTTTGGAGAAGAGTGCTTTTACGGACTTCGCGCCTTGGGCGTTAGCGGTAGGTACCTATTGTGAACACACTTATTATTTTTATGGATATTATGCTCCATCCAGCCTTATCAACTTCAATTTTATTGCTTAAATGTAAAAGACTATTTTGATTCGCTAGAGTAAAATAAAAAAAAATGTGAGCCGTCACGGGACGCCTGGCAGATGTGAAACATCGACATTATTTTGTAAAAGTACAATTTATTGTAATATGCAGAAAGGAACAGATTGTGATCGGAACTAAATATGTATATAAACGATTACGATTTTTTTTTCCAGATAACGATGACTATTTATTAAATAAAAATTTATTTTCATTAAATACAATTTACGAATTTATTTCAAATCGTGACTACTCAACTGCCTATAGAATATAGACAGACTGTAGGTATATACCATCATAAAGCGTGGTGACGCGTCGCCACGCCATGCGTCGCCACGCCGGTTTTACGTGCGGCCATAGATGTTTTACATCAAAATTAAAAAACCAATAATTAATTATTAATTAAAACCAATCGAACGGTTTAGAATAAGGCAGCTGGACCTACGACTTGACAATTTAGTGATGTTTCGAAATCATTTTCCGATATTAAGCCGTAGCATCCCATCTCTGAAATTAAGATACTCTGTGGTATTGATATTGACATTATTATCTATCTGTCAATGTCAAATGGCTTGTGTTTTGTCATTTGTGTTGTTTGGAATTTGGAAAGATAGCGCAGCGAGAATCTTTGATTTCGCGCCGTAGGTACCTACTTCGTTAGTGCCTTGAGAGTAAATACAAAACTATTTACTTGTTGTTTGTATTACAACCCGTGTTGAATTATGCCTAGCCAATATGAAGAAGAGCGTACGTGGGAAGGCCCAAATCACAATCAGTATGAAGTAAGTTGGAAATAAATCTAATAATTTATATTACCTACTCGTATTTTACATTAAGTTCAAATTAAAGAACTTAAGCTTCCTTAGAAAACATTAACTGATTATATTTTTTTCCATCTAGTGTTTGAGCGCAAAGTACTTGTGTGATAGTAAAAAAAATATGTTATTACTTATTAGTGAAAAGTGTTATTAGGGCATGCAATAAATGTATCCTAAATGCATTTTTCTCATATTTAGGAGGAAGGAAATGAAGATATTATTGAAAATCCTGAAGAAGTCTTACATGAATGCCTTGAAAAATTTAAAACACCAGATTATATTATGGAACCAGGAATATTTGGTCAGCTGAAGCGATACTTTCAAGCTGGAGGGAATCCTGAACAAGTTATTGAACAATTATCTATGAACTACAATGCAGTTGCGCAAATGGCTAATTTACTAGCAGAATGGCTAATACTTGGAGGTTTGTTCTTACATGCACCTTCTTTTGTAAATTATTTTTAAAATTTTTTAATTTCAGTGTAATCACAATCTATCTGAATTCTGCATGTTATACTTTAAATATTTGAAAATATCCCAATTTTCAGGAGTCAAAGTAACAGAGGTACAAGCAATGGTTGAAAACCATTTAAAAGATATGATTTTGAAAACATTTGATCCTAAAAAAGCTGATACTATATTTACCGAGGAGGGTGAAGTAAGTGTAGTCAACACTGTTTTATATTTGAACTAGTATATTTTTTAAGTTTATGCTACCAAACATTTCAATATGTTTTCAGACTCCTGCTTGGTTGACAGAAATGATTGAGCATCCAACTTGGCGTTCTTTAATTTATAGATTGGCTGAAGAGTATCCTGATTGTCTTATGCTTAACTTTACTATCAAGGTAAGCTGTCTTGACACAACTAAGTCCAATCAAACTTGAGTAAGTTTTAATTCTGCAATTAAAATAAGTTTCTACCTAGTTTCTAGAATTCTTTCTACTTTAGAGCTAAGACTAAAAACTGATTTTGCTTATAGGATAGTCATGGCAATAGTTATAATAAATATTAATGATTTTCAGTTGATATCAGATGCTGGGTTTCAAGGAGAGATCACAAGCATATCTACAGCAGCTCAGCAAATTGAAGTATTTTCAAGGGTTCTCAAATCGGCTATTGTTGGATTCTTGCAAAGTTCTGATGATTGGCAAAATAGTGTTAATGAATGTGCAGTAAGTAATTTAAAATTATAATAAATATTTAAATTTTTTTTTTTTTTTTTTTTTTTTTTTCATATTTATTTTCAAACATGCGATCGGTTCTTGAACCATAAGCAGTTGTTTATCAATGTGTTTGACATGTTAGGCGTGCCCTCCCATTGTTAGGCTGCCTTTGGATATTGCTTTACTCAAAGTATATTATCCCAAATGTGCAGTCTTTTAAGACGTCTTGTTGGCAGCGATTCACTTAGAGCCTGAGCAAGGCTGTTTTCGTGATTTGTTATCCTCTCTCTGTAAGCTTTTATCATAATTTTGATTTCCTCTTTGATGGTAGAACTTTTACATATTCGTGGATTTCATCCATTCTTGTGTACCATGGGGCACTCACTATGGCTTTAAGCACGCCATTTTGAAATCGCTGGAGTATTTCAGTGTTGGAGGTTTTTGCTGATCCCCACAGCTGTATGCCATAAGTCCAGACTGGTTTTATGACTGCTTTGTAAATCAAAACTTTATTGTTGACAGAGACTCGAGATTTTCTTCCCAATAACCACTCTAGTGTTCTCCATCTGTGATTGAGTTCATCACGCTTTGTTTGGATGTGGGTCTTCCACGTTTGTTTGCGATCGAGGTAAAATCCCAGGTACTTTACTATAGTGTTGTGTGGTAGCTGCTCATTACCCAGTTTCACAGCAGGGCAATCTCCTTGTTTGAGGGTAAATGTGATGTGGTTAGATTTAGCTGCACTAGCCTTGATTCGCCAGCTCTTCATCCAGGTATAAACCTTATCCAGGTGCGACTGTAGCTTACTGGAAGCTACTTCTGGGTTGGCGTCAGATGTCAGCACTGCAGTATCATCGGCAAAGGTGGCTGTCATTACAGTTTCCGATTCAGGAACATCTGCTGTTTATATCAGGTACAGAACGGGCCCCAGGACAGAGCCTTGTGGGACTCCAGCTCTTATGTCGTAAAAATCTGAAGCGGCATCATTAATTTTTACGAAGAAGATACGATTTTCTAGGTAAGATTTCAATATCAGGAACAGGTTGTATGGTAATGTTCTTTTCAGTTTATACAGCAGCCCAGGGTGCCAAACCTTATCAAAAGCTTGCTGTACGTCGAGAAACACCCCTGAGCAGTATTTTTTACTTTCTAGAGTATCTCCAATATGTTCACACACTCTATGGACTTGTTCTATGGTCGCATGTCGTCTTCGAAATCCGAACTGGTGCTCTGGGATAGTAGCGTTTTCGTATAGGTGCTTATTAAGCCGTGCTGAGACTATTTTTTCAAAGACCTTCGACAGTACAGGAAGCAGGCTTATTGGTCTGTATGAAGACGTAAGGTGCGGCGGCTTACCTGGTTTAGGGATCATAGTTATTTGAGAGACTTTCCAGATGTTGGGGTAGTACGAGGTTCTTAGAATAGCATTGAAGAGCGAGGTGACGAACATTACTCCTTTTTTTGGCAGGTTTCGCAATATTTCCGCTGTCACAAGATCAAATCCTGGAGCTTTTTTAAGTTCCAAATCAAGGATAGTGCGACGCACTTCTGCAGGCGTGCAGCATTGGAGAGGAGGACTCAATTGGAGGTCACTTTTAAGATATGAGCTCACTTCACTGTAATTTCTGTTCCTAGGTCCTCATTTGGGGTGAACACGCTGCTAAGAAACTCCCCGTATGCTTCTGCTCTCTCTTCATCCGTTTTAGCCCATTCACCATTTTCTTTTTTGAGCGGGTGCTGTGCTAGTTGTGGTTTTCTTTCTGATTTTGCCACTTTCCACAGTGAGTACTCGTTTTTAGCAGGGACTGATGGCGTTAAGTTTTCGAGATGTAGTTGTATTGTTTCATTCTCCATCTCAACCAAGTTCTTTTTTAGTTCAGCTGCTTCTTTGTTGAACGCTCTTTTGTCAGCAGGGTGTCGGCTACAGTGCCAAACCCTTCTAAGTCGTCTTTTTTCTAGAACTTGGCATTTTACTTTCTGCGGCAAGTTGCGATGAGTTTTAGTTTCAGTCGATTTTTTGTCAGGTGGAGTACAAGCCCATGCCGCTTTCTGTATTAATTTAGTTATGTAGGAAGTAGCACTTTCGATGTCATCATCGGTTTTGAGAGGAATCTTCAGGTCTATATTATCATTGAGGTATTGCTGAAAGGCTTCCCAGTCTGTACGGTTGTTATATAAGTATTGATTTCTTGACCGATTTATTACAGATGTGCTCATTGTAACAATTACTGGCGAGTGATCTGAAGAGCTGTCGTGACAGCTAGAAACTTCTAAGAAATAGGATGGTACCCCTTTGTAGACGAAGAAGTCTATAAGGTCGGGCAGTCTATTTGGGTCTGCGGGCCAATATGTTGGTTGACACGTTGTGAGGATATTTAGACGGTGTTTGTCGATGCTATTTTTAAGGTTATGGCCTCTAGTCAATGTAAGCCTTGATCCCCATTGAGAGTTTTTGGCGTTCCAGTCTCCACCAACAATAAATCTGTTGCCTAGAGTTTTGAACAAATCGTTGAAATCCTCCTCACTGGTTTCGTGTCCACTTCTCTTTTTTGGCGGGCAATATATCGATGATATTAAGATAGAGCCTTGGCTATCATGCACCATTATTGTTGTAGCTTGTATTTTTGAAGTTCTGTATTCAGGAATTAGTTGATGCTTAATGCAACTTCTTACTATGACTGCGGTGCCAGCGTGCGCTGTGTTGTCCGGGTTATTTGTAACGTATGTACAGTATCCGTCTAGGTTGAATGTTTTTTCATCTGTAAGGTGTGTTTCGGATATAAGCACTACATCAAGGTTCTGCACTGTAAAGAGTATTTTAAGTTCTTGTTTTCTGTCCAGCAGACCATTTATGTTCCAACTTGCTATTCTTAGAGCCATTTTAACGAACAAGTTTATGGACGATTGTTGTCAATAGGGTCATAAGGGTACCCATTTGGTCAATTAGACGGTCTAGCTTTGCTTTGACATAATTTTTTCTAGGTTAGTCGCGTCTCCTGTTAAAGCTTGTGCGTATGTTTTAGCTGATTCGGTGTTGGTAGATGGTTTTTCTGACAGGGTTGGTATGTTTCTGATAGTTGGAAGGTGTTTTTCTTCAACATGTTTCCATGGTCTTGTTTGCGCTCTTAAATTAGACTTCCTGTTTTGAATTTCTTGGAATACTTTGCATCCTTTGTAACTGGCCGCATGGTCCCCAAGGCACAATGCACATTTTGCTGGTTCATCTTTGGTCTTAGGACATTCTAGCGTGTTATGGTTTTCTGCGCACTTAACGCATCTATATGGACGCATGCAATAATTTTTTGTATGCCCATATTGCTGACACCTCTTGCATTGGGGGATGGTTTTCTTACGTTTGGGGTCTTCAATATTGACAGATGTGTGGTAGATGTATTTCAGGTTTTTTATTTCACTATTGTTGGGGCCCGGCTCAATATTAACGAACCAGGTTGACAGTGGTTCTTTTGTTTGTCCATGTCTGGCGTTTATAATTTCACCTTTCACTATATTTCCCGTACTTTCTATTGCCTCTTTTATAGCTTCCATGGGTGTCGAAGAATGAAGATTCTTGATGACGATGCGATATGGTCGTTCGTCTTTTGGGGTGAATGTGTGCCCTATCAATTTCTTCTCACGTACTAGTACCATGAGTTTTTTGTAAGCTTCAATGTTGTCAGCTGTCACACGAAGTTGATTCTTGGTTACAATTTTGAAGGAAAAGTGAGTTATATTTAGAACCTCTTCAATCAAATCTTTGAGCTTAGTAACATCTTTAATGCCATAAAGCATTAGTGGTGGAGGCTTGTTGGCTCTTGCTTTTGGTATTGATTTTTGTTTTTCATCTACTTCAAGTTCCGAGTATCTATTTTGAGTTGGTGTTACTTCCGGAGATGGAGTTTGGCCTAATCTCATTCTTTTGCGGCTATTTTGCATAGCCTCACCAGTCTGAGCAGTGTGTGCACTTAAGGATTTCTTTCTATACTGTCGCAGTATAGGTACAGATTGCCACTCATTTTCATCATCCGAAGTTTGGTTAAGAGGATCTAGGTTGACTTTCACTGTCTTATGGTGTCTATCTTGATGATGATAAGACGAATTGATTTGGTTAATGTTGGTATTTTTTCCACAAATTCCACCAGTAGCATTATTTTTACCGAGAGCCTGGTCAGCCATTCTCGTTATTTTATTTCCCTCGGGGGAGTTTATGATTTTGGTTTGGCAACACTGATCGAATTGTCAGCTGTCAGACTGACAGCTTATTTTTATTCAAGATAAAAAAAAACAAAAAGTTGGAGGTAGAAGAATAAAATCTCCGGAAATGTGGAATGTCATCCGCGGTTTTCATGCACTATTTTCGGTCGAAATCCAGAGATTTACGCACGAATAACACTATCACATGTTCCACAGGAGTTTATCTTCACTTTGGTAGTGTTTTTAGTTCACAATATCACTGATTAGTCACAAAAACTGCAAATTCTTTGGGAGCACTTTTGCTTCCTATCAGAGTTGACAGAGACTATTTAATATTTAAAATATTTAATATTTAAATATTTAAAATTATAATTATAAAATTTGCCTGTTAATATGTCTGTTTATTAGTCAGAAAGTAGCACTTAACCAACCACTATCCCATGACAAAAAATTTAAATTTACACATTCACATTTTGCAGAATAAAAGTGTATATAATTAATACACACATCAACACTGTCTAGGGATATTTTGGATTTACTCAATTTACTCAAAATGTATTAAAAATAGCATACAACATGTATATATTTTTAAAAAGCCCATTTATCAGACTACACTCCAGAATAAAAGAAAACAATGTTTTTTGCGTAAACAAATTTTTATTCAAATAAAGAAAAAACATGAAATAATGGTAAAACTAACAACGAATGTGTTTCTTACGAAAAAATTACAAATAAGGAAAAAATCATTTGTTTTTAACAGTTCTGTGAAAAATCAGTAGTCAGTAAAACCACCCATGACGTTAATAACGGCCCTGCAACGGTTTTTCATGCTTTGGATTAAGTTATCCAAGTCTTGCTGCGGTATATGGTCCCGGGTCCGGCTAAGATGCAAAAAAGTTGGTCTTCCGTCGCAACGTTTGCAGGGAAATTCCCCAAAGCCCTTCTTTGGAGCATGTCCCACGTGTGTTCTATGGTGTTTAGGTCAGGCGATTGAGCGGGCCAGCCTAAGACCGATACGACGTGCTCCTGCAACCAGCTCGTCACCACTCTCGCTGTGTGCGGACGGGCGTTATCATGCATGAGCTTGAATTCTTGGCCCATTTGTAGTCGATGGGGGTAGATTATTGGTACTAGCACCTCGTTACGGTATTTTTCAGCCGTCATGGTGTTTCTGATCCAAACGAGGTCTGTTCTTCCACCAACACGAATTCCCGCCCAAACCATAATTGTCCCGCCGTGGTATGAATGGACTTCCTGAGGATGTTGCAGACGGCTCTCACGACCAGGAACTCGCCAAACACGCACTCTACGTGTATCGAGATGGAAACCGAACCGGGACTCATCGGTAAACAGCACTACAGACCACTGGTTTTCTTCCCAGAGCGAATGTTCACGAGCCCACTGTAGTCATCGTCCACGATTACTTCGGCGTAGTGCTGGAGTACGAAGCGGTCTGCAAGCATGAAGGTTAGCTTCATGCAGCCTTCTCACAGTTTGGTCACTCACAAGCAACTGGTGCTCTGACTGGAGCCTCTGAACCAACTGCATGGCCGTAACATTTGGTTGTCTTCTCGCGGCAACTTGCAAAAATCGGTCTTGTCGTTGAGTGGTTATGCGCTTCCCTCCTGGGTGTCTTTCAGCCACTTCACCAGTAGCGGCAGTAGCACGATAACGTGACCATAACCTTGATATCACGTTTTGTCTTGTTCCAAACTGCTCAGCAATACTCCGTTGAGTAGCCCCAGCTTGGAGCATGCCTACTGCCCTTAACATTTCTTCTCTAGTTAAATGGCCCCGCTGCATGATGCACACAATAACATTAATTCGTAATTAACCGATTACTTGTTATAAAATTTAAATTGACACAAGAAAATTGCCACAAACTACTGTAGGTGAATGAAACCTTCGGACTTCGCTACCATTATGCCGCGTAAATCTTTTGTTTAAATTAATTTTTTCAAATTCAAATTTAGAATCGTTCAAAAAGGCTTACAAAATAAACTTTCTTCAAAAGAATTTAAAAGTGGCCAGTATTTTTTGAGTTTAAGAACTTTATACAAAATATCCCTAGACGGTGTTGATGTGTGTATATCACAACCAAACTCACTACTGGCCGTTCTTTTGTTTATTTTTCTTGCATAATATTTCATATTTTCTCATATGCTACACAACTAAAGTAGGTATATGGTCCAGTATTATATTTCAAATAAAGGCACAAATGTTAAATTAATTTAATGCCAACATTGCCAATACAAAACGCATGATATATATGAATTGTTAGTTGATATAAAAAAAAAATAACTAAACATCACCTGGAAAGTTGTTTAACCCTTAAAACTGTTAAAGTATTATAAATTTAAAGATTAGATATTTATACATATAAAGTTTAGACTCTTTTATAGAAATACTAATACCATTTTATCAGCGCAGGCGGAAAAAAATGGACTTGATTTATATATAAGTAAAATTGTTTGTAATTTATTAACACTATTATAGTGTTTAACTGTTAAAATTAATTTTGAATACTTCACAAAAATAAATCATAACATCTAGTTATTTTTTTATAAATATTATAAACAATTAAACAAATATTTGTTTAAATTTAGATAACAGTCATAAATGTATTATACAGGGTGTTTTTTTTTATATCCCATAACTCTAGGGTTATTTTCTGTAGGTAAAAATAATACTAAAACTCCTAGAATAGATGGTCCAAAAATGCATAGTTTCGGAGATATCATCAATCATAATTAAATTATCAGTTGTTTAGTACCCGTAACACAAGCTCTGCTTTGCTTGGGACTAGATGGCGTTGTGTGAATAGTCGTGGAATATTATTATTAAGTATTATTAATATTATTTTTATTACCTAACTAGTTCAAAAATTGTCACCAGTACGACGAATCTTCTTTCTAACGTCACTTTTCTTTCACGTAAGGGTGTTTTACATTAATCATCGTGACTTTGTCGAATTATTTTGTATGATAGTAAAAGAAAAAAAAAAAAAAAGGATGATTGAAACATAATTCATATCATATGCCAGTTGATTCTTTGATATGGTTTCAATCATACCCTTGAGTTATGGGATGGGATATCAAAAAAACATGTTGTATACATATACCTAATATACTTCCCTGAGTATAATATAATAGTACATTATGATATAAGTGCGGTAAGTTGATAATTACAACCGAGGCGGTATTGCTAGCCCGAGCCGTAGGCGAGGGCAACAAGAAAGCAGAGACTTATCAAAGAATCAATTAAGAATTATCAAAGCGCACGTAGAGGTTTTAAAACATATTTGCGAGGAAATAAATAAATCTCGGACTGAAATTTTCAAATAAAAACAATACAGCGAAAAGAAAAAGCGCGCGGTATAATTTTTACTTGTCATCAGCACTTTTTTTTTAAGTCAAAGGCACAAGAAAAGCCAGTATCACTAATAAAGTAAATTAATTTAAAAATTCAGTATCGCACTTGTGCGTTATGGTAATGTTGCGATACTGAATTTGGTGGAATAAGATACCCTTTACGAGCAAATGTGTTATAAATATGTTTTATAAACATTTCACAACAATGTAATATGATTTATAACATTACAGAAAATGGTCTGCCATGGTGCTCACACATATGTGTACAGCCAAGTCATTGTGCACATTCTTTCTCAAGAACCTAGAGGAGGTGCCATCATGAAAAGACTAGGGCAGGAAATAACTCGTTGTGCACAGCAAAGGTACTTCAGATTTATATTTTTGTAGAAAATAAATATGAGGCCTAGGAGTATGAATGTTAGTTTCGCCGTATGCAATTATTTGAGGTTTGAGATATCTTTATTTCCCGTAAGAATTACAAATTCACTTACATGAGAAATAGCACATAAAATATTTTGGATTGATTCACAGTAACAGCTTTGACAAAAATAAAAAGTATTAAGTATACATCGAAATATTTTAGAGGTGTAGGGTAAATGTAAATAATTTAGTCAATTCAAAACCTGTATTCAATTTAATCCATTGCTTGTGCTCAATACTTAATCTCGCTCCCTCATTCTATAGTACAACTATGTTTGTTGTTGCAGTGGACATGACGTGACCCCCATCACGTTGGCGCTTACATCCGGCGAATCTTGGCGCAATGCTCGTACGGCACTGGCAGCCATGTTGTCACGCAGTGCACTCAACCCCGCTGATATTTCAGTATTGTTTAGAGCCTACACACAACCAGAACCACCACCAGTACATTTATTGAGAATTCCCCAGTTTTTAGGTATGTCACAGTAGCGTAATATACGTAGGCGAGCGGACGCCTCTTCGTAAGTGGGAAGTACTTGTGTTCCTGTTTTACCTTACGTATTTTCAATTTTACAGAGCTCCTGGTCGATGCATTGTTCAAATTAGGAAGCAAACTGAATCCTGAACATAAATCAAAATACATGTATTTATTGGCGTATGCTGCAAGTGTTTGTGAGGGGCTCACTCCCGGCAGGCCTGTCAAAGATGAATTAAAGGCTACGGTGCAAGCTATTGAAAAAGTGCATGCCGTATGTAGCAGTTCTGCTAGTTCTAGTGAACTGATTGCAGAATTACCTACATTGTATCATTGCATAAGGTGATTTACGACTACAATGAATCAATGGCATTTTGAGGATTATAATAAACATTTGCACTGTAATATTTTCATAACTTTCAGGTTTCCCGTCGTAGGAATGGGAGTCTTAGTTTGGGTAGAATGTGTTGTTACAGAGCCTTCATACTTCAAGTTATGCACAGAACACTGTCCTGTACACTTGGCACTTCTAGATGAAGTTGCATCTTGTCACCAATTACTGCATCACCGACTCCTGAAGCTACTTGTCCAACTATTTGAATCGCCGCAAGACGAATTAGAAATTTTAGTTCAGGTATAACTTTGTATAATGTATAGGTATGAATTATTACATGATGTACTCTAATACCTACTATTTATTTTCAGTTGGAATTGAAGAAAATGTTACTTGATAGAATGGTGAACTTGCTAAGCAGAGGATGTGTTGTTCCTGTCTTGCGCTACATAAAACAGTGCTGGCAGCGCGATGACACTGACATTTCATTAATTAGATACTTTATTACTGAGGTATGTTAATAGATAAAACCATCAAATGTTTATGCTGAAATACATATTTTTATCTGGAGGAACCTTTGATTTTACTTCATGCAAGGTTATTATTTGTCTTTTTTTATTTTAACAAAAATGCCAAGTTACTATTTGACTGTTTTTAGAAAACCATCTCCATGCAATATTATGTTAAGATCTGGTAATATTTTGGTTTCATTTTCAGTCCTACACCTAGCGCCATTTATTTGTATTTTTTAAATAACAGGTTTTAGATGCAATAGCACCACCATATACTCCAGAGTTTGTCCAGTTAGTGTTACCAATGGTTGAGAATGAGGAAATTACTGGAACAATGAGAGCTGAAGGAGAAAATGACCCAGTTTCTGAATTCATAGGTAATTTATTAACTATTCAAAACCATTTTAGTAAAATAATAGGATTACCTATTACTTTTAAAGTTCATGGATAATTTGTGTGTTTGTTAACAAATGTTTTCTTGTTTCAGTTCACTGCAAGGCGCATCATGTCGGACCATAATCATCTCGAAATAAATTTCGCTTATATTATATCCAGGTTTTTATTATATTCCAGCTAACAGCCCCTTGCAGCTTTCCTTTCGTAATATCTTTTAAGAGCTTCGTCATAAACTGTTCCAACTGTCCTCTTCTTCCAAATGTCAATTTTTTCTTTAGGTTCTTCAATATCTTTATTTTCATTTGGTTCATTTGTATCCTGTTTTGTGTCCTTTGGTGGTGGACTAACAGTGTCTCTATCTTTGCTGTTACCCTTCAGTTGTTTTGTATCTTCCTTTTTCCCCTCCTTATCTTCGTCACTTGACTCATCTATTGAAAAGTCAGAGTCTGCATCCACATTGTCTTGCTTACACTTTTTAGCCATTCTGATGTCGTCTAGATTCACGCGATTAATTTCCTCATCAGAGTCCTCTATTTCTCCTTCAGACAAGCGTGTCCTGTCAGACGACTTTCTCTTTCTGTAATTTCTCTTCTTTTGTGTATCAATAGAATTTGATGCAGTTTTTTCAGATGAATCAACCTTCTCATTGTCTTCTGTCAATTCCTGTTTTATTACCTCTTCATCTTTTCCTAACCTTTGTTCATACAGGTGACGGTAGAAACCACCTAAGGATAAAAGAAAATTCTTAAATATCTTGTGAAAAGGATTAGTAATTAGTAATTTAGAATGTTTTTGTGACACTTGCTATAAATAAATAAAAAACGTATCTTTTGGAACTTGATTAACAATAATTTTAGGATCAGAAGTCATCTTGAAAACTGAGTGGAAAACGAATATCAAGTTTAAGTTGTTGGTTCAGGTACTCCTCTAGAGATTGAAAGTAACATTAAACCACTGCTGGTTTTTCTCGAGGAGTTGGGTTGGGTCGAATAATAAAAGTTATATCCCACCCATAGAAATCTAAATAATAGGAGAAGTGGCATGGGGGCGTGTCGGTGTCTCCGCGACATGCTCAAAATTTGATCACGTCGTAAGCAAATGGCCGTCTGCGCGAACTTGTGTGCTTTCGACCGACATTTTATAGCAATGCCGTGTTGCTCAGTGTTTTTTTGTAAAATCCGAAGCACAAATCAAAACTATGTAAATCACGGAATTACTTATCACATGCAAGTACACGTATTTTACTATATTTGTCTATCTAATCATGCAAAACAACAAAACTTAGGCTGGTTTCAGAGCTCGACCGACCGTCGGTGCGTACGGTCCGTCCTGACGATACGCTTGAACCGACCGTCAGTTTCTATCATTCAGTGCTCTCCTGACCAACAAACTGACCGGACTGGTACAGTCGCACGCAATGGAACCGTTTACGAATTGTTTAATTGCTGCTTATTATCTTCGTAGACGTTTTAAGAATAGAAGAAGACGTAGATATCATGTACACCCTATCGTCGCCCAAAGGCAATTACAAGGGGAATTCACTACTATATATTCATTATTGCGCGAAGATGAAGAAAAGTTTTTTAATTACTTCAGAATGTCGATCAAAAGTTTTGATGAATTATCAGCGAAGTTACAAGACTACTTAAAACATGTAAACTTATTTCGAGTTCCTGTATCACCGGTGGAAAGACTTGCAGTCACTTTAAGGTATGTAACTATGTCTATATTACAGATTACATAAATGTAGATATCAATTTAAATATATTAATCCCATTCCACTAATTACTAACCCTATTAATCCCATCCCACTAGTATGATAGAGATATATGGGACTCAATGACAAAATAATGTTTAAAATAATCATGATTTTAAAATACCTTAATTACAATAAAATCACAGTTTCTTGTTTAACTATTATTATTTAAAAATAAAAATTCAGTTTTGTTTAAATACAACAAGGTCAGAAAAATCTGTTTGCTCTACGTTGGAATTGGAAACCATAACAGGCAGCATGTTAGGATAAATATTTGTGAGAAGCTGTTCCGATTCTTGTGCAGTAATATTGTTTGATGTTTGTGAATGAGATGAATAGGACTCTGGTGACGTGACGAAGTATGTCGTACTGGAAGACTGGGACTGGGGACGACTAAGAGCATTGTCACTATAATAATAATTTTTCGTCGACGATGATACGCACATCCGTGCGGTCGGTCCACCGGTCGGTGCAGCACTGAACGCGTTCATATGTTTCCATAGCGCGTCGGTCGACCGACGGCACGCATGCGGACGCGCTCGACCGACGGTCCTCGTACGCAGTGCGTAGCAATATACGCGTGCGTACGGTCGGTCGAGCACTGTGACGACTTGTGAATTTTCATACAAATGAGAAGCGCGACCGATGTACGCACCGACGGTCGGTCGAGCACTAAAACCGGCCTTAATATATTTCTTGCTTTTACTATGTTATTTTTGTTTTCAAATATCACAGCGACTGTACTATTGTTGCAATAAATACATTGCTCCGTAACCACTACCTAAGTTTGTCGCTAAGTGGCTGGACGAGCAATGTAAAAATCACACAACGATACTTCATTGAGCGGATGCATCGCGTAGTACGGCCGCTGCTTCATGCGACGAAGTAATAGCGACCGTTGTTTTTGTGTGCGTAAGTTGTATGGTGCATGGTAAATACACGCTGTGTTTGACGACATAAGGTTTATAATTGATTGTGTAGTACGTTCTGTTTTAAGAAATGCGGGTGTGTGCGACTGCGTATCTATTGCTTTTACTGAACTGCATGTGTAGTGGTTGCCGTGTGGTAGGGGCAAAGTGGAGACACATGGTTCCGATACATTTTCGTCTAACGGGCATATCTCCTTCTTTATTAAATCTATGATCCCACCCGTATGCAAAATACGCTCAGACTTAGAAGTTGCGGAAACCTGCCTGATAAACTTAACCTAAGCTGTTGGTTCAAACCCAGGATAGGATATCCTCAAACCCACATTTTAGAAGACATGTGAATCCATACGCACTGGGCCTGGAAGTTGATAGATAGTGATGGGCCACCCCTTCCGTCAGAGAAGCCTGTATCCCCACAAAGTGAACACTACAGACTGATTATGCTATGCGTAACAATATAATAATATGTAACATTTACCTAAATCCTTTTGTTTTGTGACATCCCCAATATTTTCCAAATACTCTTCACGTTTTTCTTTCTCTTCTTCCAAACGCATTTCCTCCAATTTCTTTTTATAAGCAGATGTCACGAATACTTCTTTATCTTGGAACTCATCACCTTCCTTCTCCCTTTCCTTTTGTACCTATAAATATTGTATTTTAAAATATTAAATTCTACCATACTCAACAACTATGGTTTGACAAGAAAATAACATAAGGCAAGGTCCAAAAGTTTTAGACTTGGGTAACTTACCTGTCTTTCAATACGACGCTCATTCTCAATTTTTCGTTTGTTTGCAGCCTTCATTAATTTTTCTATATACTGTGGTTTTTTTTCTTCTTTAGTCTTAACTTTAACTTTTTCCTTTTTGCTAGCCATTTCTTCATATATTTCATCATACTGATAAACTGTTGGATCTTCTGTCAACGCTTTTTCCTGTGTAATTTTGGCCTACAAAAAGATACAAATAATATATCAACAAAAGATTTAAAAACAATTGGATAATGATGGTTTTTGTACTGTGATGATGTCATAGTTTGAATTAGACGTACCTGTCTAGTTGTATTATCACTAGGTCGTAGCAAAGCAGGTTTTTTTTTGGATTCATCTTCAGAATCAGAATCATTTCCAAAAACATTCCTTGATGCTTGGAATGTCGGTTTTTGCTTCCCCTTATCCGATAATATAAGACCATACCTGTAACATACAAAATGTACAAAGGTACTTACAAGAAAAAGAAAATAATCAACTTCAACTTCATATAAGAAAATTTGAAAGAGTTTTATCTTTACTGTCCTTTACCTCAGCATATTTACAGTTTCCTAGAACTGTAAATATGGAGTTAATTACATGTCTATATTTTGTTTTATTTTTATCATGCCATTATCGCTTAGTGCATGTTTCTGACATTTAACTGGGTCCTAGAAATGGATCATCGGTAAGTCCAGCTAGTTATCTTGACAAATTTATAACTGCTTCGGTCCGTGGCAATGCCCCCATCGGTCGTAGGTACAGTTCTAGAGACCTAACTCATTGATCACTTATTTTTGCCTACAATATTAATGTATCATCTCCCACTCCGCCCCTAACGCGAACTAAGACGACCCACTGCCACTGACTGTACAAGAGATGTAAAATTAAATATGTTCACATACTTTTTATTCGACATTTCGTCTGAGTTTTATCTTCACAATGCTAAACCAAGCTCAACGAGGTAGATAATTCGGGCCAAACTGTATTTTGGCAAAAATTGACAATTTTCACTCTACAGCTTCAAATCTTCAGGGCACAAATTTTGATAATACTTCATTCAATTTTTTTAATACAAGAAGGTCAAGCAAGTCCATGAAGATAACATTTTATTGTTTGTTGATGAATAAATTCCGTGTATTCCAGTTTCTGACTTCTGTCACAGAGCACAGGTTTCCGTCATAGTATAATGTACTCTGTGAAGACTCTGTGTTTCCGTCTGACACGCACACGAGTGCCGGAGTACGTATAGCTTAGACTATACCTCTATCTAAGACGTATAGTCTGTTTTTTAATCACGGAGACTAAAATGACATATCATGTGTGACCAGTTTTTTGCAATTCTTAAATAGTGATGTGCCACTACCGTAAATTGCCGTTAGTAAAATCAAGTAGTATCGTTTTTTATTTAAAACTAGCTGATGCTCGCGGCTTTGCCCTCATAGATGTCGGTTATCGCACCCAGCTCCCAGAAGGATTATTTTTTACCTCCAATAAATGCCTCGATCAACCAATCAAAGTACCTTGTACTTTATGTATAGATATTATACCAATCGAGTTAAATTATTACTACTACTTCAAATACTACTACCTACTCTAGTATTGCATATAAAATAGAGACACGCAGCGCAGTAGCTCAGTTTAAAATTATATTTATTGGATCTTTCAAAATCAATGCGCTCGCGATTGCTTGCTTGGCGTGTATCGCGCTTCTGACTAGTGATGGCAATTAATGCGATTTCGCATTAATTTCATTAGCATGTGAATTCTTCAGTCTTAGCATGTTAATTGCTATTGCTAAACTATTTGCTAAAATAACGACAATTTATAATTTATTCAATATACGACGTTAAATACGAGCAAATCAAAGATCATATTAAGGTAATAAATTGCTCAATCTCGTTTTTCGCACCACCCTGCTAATAATTTAACGAATTAAACGATCAGACGCATTCATACAATTTACGCCCCTGTGTACGAGCAATTTAAAGATAATAATTGTATAACGTCATTCTTCGCATCACATGCACCTGCTATTTGCTAAAAGTCAGTGTAACGTGAAACAGATAGATTTAGTATTCCCGTGGGTGCGACGGAGAGCGCACGCTGCCGCTGAGTGCCGCTGCATCAGCATGAACGAAATACGAAGTAATGAATTCACTTCGCACTTCACAGAATTTCGCAACTACATTTCATTTGCTAAATGCTAAATGAGCATTCGCATGTTAAAAATGAATGCGAATGCTAATTAATCCATCACTACTTCTGACTATTCTCGAGGGACCGAGCAGTCTCAGTGCGGAAAAGCTAAAGACTTAATATCTGCTCTCTCTCAGTATCCGTTTTGGAAGCGCGAGATAAAGAATCACGCTCTCGGTCACGCGCAAGTCTTATCCCACGCTCCTGACTGCTCTCAGGTAATCGAGCAGTGTCAGAGCGTATATTCTGAAGACTCAACCTCTGTGTAACCGTTCGAATGCGCGAGACAAAGAATGACGATCCCGGTCGATAGCTAAATGCATTTCTCGTTGTTCCACGATTCCTGATATTGAGAAGCAGTAGTGCGGACTCGTTTAATTCTAGTCGTAATTGGCGCTGCGTGATAGTTTCTGCGGAAAAACTTAGTACATTACTCTCACGGTTAGCACCTAGCCCTTGTTCACGCTTTGCCTCGGTTTCGAGAGATCAAACCTGCGCATCTTAGAAACCCTTGAGTTTCGAGAGATAATCACACAGATAACCAGAAATAAATACCGAACAAAAGTATTAACAGTCAACGTTTATTTTGTACTAACAACATGAAATTGATGATCATCAATGAACACAACTTTTTTGTTATACCTACTTCACACCGTATTTTTTTTAAATTGTCTTCCTTAACTCTGCTCAAGTATGAAGAAAATGCACATCACCATCTATGAATTATAAAAACAACTAACTACTAACCTCGCCAACATGATCAAATTTAAATTATGAATTCCAAAAAGTGTTAACATGTAACTTGATTTGTTTTTTTTATGAAATCTCAATAGATGGCGCTGTTTGATAATTGCCTTTATACTCCTAACATTCATTAAACTATGTTGCTCTGCCCAAGTTATTTAAATAGCGTAGTTTTTATAGTGTAAAGCTAGATAATAGCAATGGCTTACTCAAAAACAACATTTAAATATGCGTCCTTAGATTACACGCTGTCACAGAATGCGTGGTAAGAATAAAGATTCACAGCTCCTCCCCCGTAGGTGATAGCGTGATAATATGTAGCCTATGTGTTGACCCGACCTCTCAGTATTATTCATGCAAAATTTGAAGTAAATCCATGCAGTGCTTTTTGAGATTACCCGGACATACATACAGACAAACGTTACGTTTTTCTAACAAAAGTCAGTAATTTTTCTCGAAAATTCACAATGTACAGTTTTTAAATCGTAAAATAAATATAAAAAGTTACGATTGAACAAACCGGTATCGTAGGTACAGTCAACAGCAAAAGTAGATGATCAAAATCAGAAATTCAATACTAATGAACGGAGTTCGCGCCAGAACTGTGTGGCGTCGAAGTGATTCAAAAGTATGTGATTGTAAATTATACCAAACATTTACTACCAGTACAGCTGCCATATGTTTGTGATCAGTTTTGACTCCAAAAGTTATAAACTCAATTCGCATCAGAACTAAGAAGTGAAAAAAAAATTCAAAACTAGTGAACAGCTAAAATCAAAAATTAAATGATGAAACTGAGGCCACATGAAGCAAATAATTCATCCATACGTATTTTTTTATTAACCCAGTAATTTAATTAGTTATGTTTAAAACAGCTGAATTTGATAAAAAAAAATGCATATTAAATATATTTAATATATTTCATCCAATTGAACCCCTAAAAAAAGCACTTGTTTCACTTTGAAATGTTTTTTTGGAAGTAGGTTGTTTTTTTTTGTAAAAGTGTTTTAATTTTTCACTTTTAGTGGGTCAGTTTGTAATTTATCTAAGTTACAATAGCCCAATGACAACTGCTCATCACCTCTTACAACATATTGCTTTTCTCGATACAGGGACGTTAATTGTTGAGGAGTTCTCCTAGTAAGATCCAGGAGATCTGGAGCTCCATGGTGAAGGCATCATCACCACTATGCATTTTGACAAGCTTAAATTACTTAGCAACTATATTAAAGTACCTAATCGAATCGCAACCCGTGAAATACTTAGGTATAATTGAGTAGTTCCGATGCCCATCTGTGGTCTTCATCATGAGTTCCACTTTAGCAAACGGTGCTTTCCGAGAGCGAATGCACGAGTTACTATACAAAATACCCAAATCACTATAGGTGTTCCTATAAAATTTGAGGTTTTCCCTCGATTTCCATGGGATCCCTTCATCAGATTCTGACTTGGTGACAATGAGACCACAGCGAGAGTATACCCTTTCATACAAAAAAATAATTTTGCAAATCCGTCTATATATGACGAAGTTATGCCCAAACATACATAAAAAATATACATATAAACATCCGAATTGATAACCTCCTCCTTTTTCAGAAGTCGGTCAAAAATAATATAATTCAAAAACTTTAGTATTTAAACTGGTTTTTTTTTGTAACTTCTGGCAATGTTTAAAAGTAGCTGATGTGATACAAAACGATAATTATATAAATATTATCATCTTTGCATGTTTGTGAATTTATGTCAATGTTCAAAAGTAGCTGATGTGATACAAAACGATAATTCAATGAATATTAATATCTTTGCATGTTTTTGAATTTTGTGTCAATGTTCAAAAGTAACTGATGTGATACAAAACGATAATTCGATAAATATTATTATCTTTGCATGTTTCGAATTTATGTCAATGTTCAAAAGTAGCTGATGTGATACAAAACGATAATTCAATAAATATTAATATCTTTGCATGTTTTTGAACTTTGTGTCAATGTTCAAAAGTAACTGATGTGATACAAAACGATAATTCGATATATATTATTATCTTTGCATGTTTCGAATTTATGTCAATGTTCAAAAGTAGCCGATGTGATACAAAACGATAATTCAATAAATATTAATATCTTTGCATGTTTTTGAACTTTGTGTCAATGTTCAAAAGTAACTGATGTGACACAAAACGATAATTCGATAAATATTATTATCTTAGCATGTTTCGAATTTATGTCAATGTTCAAAAGTAGCTGATGCGATAAAAATCATAACTCAATTATTGCTTTTGCCCAGTCGGCTACAATATATTAAAACCGGAAGGTAGATTGATATTTTACATTAATGAGTATGAAAAAATATTGCTATTATTATTATATTATTATAATCATTAATAATATTATTGAAAATTTATTGATTACTAAATAATTCATACATTCAAATAATATAGGTAAATGTTCAAGAAATATAATTTTCTTCCGTTTTCAACGGAAATCTGCTACCTATACAATATTCAGGATTTTAATAAAGCTATTCTGCTCATTAATGTAAAATATCAATCTACCTTCCGGTTTTAATATATTGTAGCCGACTGGGCAAAAGCAATCATTGAGTTATGATTTTTATCGCATCAGCTACTTTTGAACATTGACATAAATTCGAAACATGCAAAGATAATAATATTTATCGGATTATCGTTTTGTGTCACATCAGTTACTTTTGAACATTGACACAAAGTTCAAAAACATGCTAAGATATTAATATTTATTGAATTATCGTTTTGTATCACATCAGCTACTTTTGAACATTGACATAAATTCGAAACATGCAAAGATAATAATATTTATCGAATTATCGTTTTGTATCACATCAGTTACTTTTGAACATTGACACAAAATTCAAAAACATGCAAAGATATTAATATTCATTGAATTATCGTTTTGTATCACATCAGCTACTTTTGAATTTATTATTTTTATATTTTTTATGTATGTTTGGGCATAACTTCGTCATATATAGACGGATTTGCAAAATTATTTTTTTGTATGAAAGGGTATACTCTCGCTGTGGTCTCATTGTCACCAAGTCAGAATCTGATGAAGGGATCCCATGGAAATCGAGGGAAAACCTCAAATTTTATAGGAACACCTATAGTGATTTGGGTATTTTGTATAGTAACTCGTGCATTCGCTCTCGGAAAGCACCGTTTGCTAAAGTGGAACTCATGATGAAGACCACAGATGGGCATCGGAACTACTCAATTATACCTAAGTATTTCACGGGTTGCGATTCGATTAGGTACTTTAATATAGTTGCTAAGTAATTTAAGCTTGTCAAAATGCATAGTGGTGATGATGCCTTCACCATGGAGCTCCAGATCTCCTGGATCTTACTAGGAGAACTCCTCAACAATTAACGTCCCTGTATCGAGAAAAGCAATATGTTGTAAGAGGTGATGAGCAGTTGTCATTGGGCTATTGTAACTTAGATAAATTACAAACTGACCCACTAAAAGTGAAAAATTAAAACACTTTTACAAAAAAAAACAACCTACTTCCAAAAAAACATTTCAAAGTGAAACAAGTGCTTTTTTTAGGGGTTCAATTGGATGAAATATATTAAATATATTTAATATGCATTTTTTTTTATCAAATTCAGCTGTTTTAAACATAACTAATTAAATTACTGGGTTAATAAAAAAATACGTATGGATGAATTATTTGCTTCACGTGGCCTCAGTTTCATCATTTAATTTTTGATTTTAGCTGTTCACTAGTTTTGAATTTTTTTTTCACTTCTTAGTTCTGATGCGAATTGAGTTTATAACTTTTGGAGTCAAAACTGATCACAAACATATGGCAGCTGTACTGGTAGTAAATGTTTGGTATAATTTACAATCACATACTTTTGAATCACTTCGACGCCACACAGTTCTGGCGCGAACTCCGTTCATTAGTATTGAATTTCTGATTTTGATCATCTACTTTTGCTGTTGACTGTACAACACTAAACAAAAGAGCTGGCAACATTATTTGTAAGTTTGACATTTGCATGTGTCAATTTAGTCTCCGGGATTAAAAAACAGACTTTAGGTAGGTACCTACCTTAGATAATATACCTCTAGATCGAGCTACCGCGTGGCCGCACATGCGACAGCAATATAAAAGTTCAGTGTTGCTATTCCTTAAAAAAGTCCCAAAATACGACCAAAATTCTACTTAACTGCGGGTTCCAATTTTAGCACTATTGTAAATTATAATTTACGTATTCAACGTGGTAATAAGAGTGTAGAAGTATCCATGTGTGAGAAAATATAATTTCACGTAAAATACCTACTTTCAATCTTACCTTGATTCTCACAAATAAAATACACTACTACCAGGTGAAGCTTGACGTGTGTACATAGAAGTAACTCTTTAGAAGAACACTACATTATTTTTTCGCGTGTTATTTATCATTAAAATATATTGAGGTATGGCTGACATCCAGTGTGACATTGACATTGCTGTATAATAACTATTGTCTTTTAGACAAAACCAACTTATTTTGAAAATATCTAATTTTTTGTTTATACTTAACATTTATTTATAAAATGAATTCTTACTTCCAAATATCTTTAAGTACCTACGCGATTGCCTTCAAGAGTAAAACTTAATGATTGTCGAAAGGGCTCTGTTCGTTCGTACACATGTTCACTTAAACTTAAAAATAAGGGTTCGCCCACAAATTTGTGTGTTTACCCACCATAGATTTATTTGATTACTATGCCTACCTTTTGAACATTAGGCCTGACAGTTAAGGGAAAAGATTTGAAACGTGTAGCAACACTGTAAGTAAGTATTCCTAGGTTATGTGATATAAGAAATCAAGTTTATTTTAAGAAATCTTCCATATTTTGGTCTGAAAGCCATGACAATAAAAGCGCACAAATGTATAAATTCAATAATCATACAATAACACAAACAGTATTGAATACTTACGAATGAAAAGAGATTTTGTTATTGGCCTTTTCTGAGCGGCTTTTACAGCCTATTATACTGCATCCTCCCATCGTAGCGCATTCACCATACACTAAACACTTATCTAATGTAGTCTATTTCTCATTAAATGACTTAAACTATTACAAAAATTGCAAAAACCATCCGAAAACTTAAATTAAATCGAGCATAATAATATACGTGACAGTGACAGCACTTTGTTTGGCTAACATTCAAAAGTTAGCCATGCAAAAATCCGGCACGCCGTAAGGGACAGAAGATACGATGCTTTGTCTCAATTTTCCTACGAACTTTGTATTATTGCGTCTCACTTCCACACTTGACACTGTAAATTGGGCTACGTCTAGAGGTATATAGTCTAAGGTACCTACACTACACGACACTTACAAACTATATTATTACTCACGACGTTGTTTTTTTTTTTTGTACTGTATGATCTGGTAACTGGACCTTTAGGTCAAATCTTATTTGATTACCACGACGTTGGCAGACAATGTCGATAGAGATGAGATGTACAATAATAGAACAGTTCTGCTGCCTTATTCTAAACCGTTCGATTGGTTTCCGTGTCGGTAAGGAACCGTTTTCGACAATCTCATTTCCGAGCCGAAGAACTGCCAAAACCTTAGATCACAGAGTACATTATACTATCCTTAGATGCCAAAACGCTATTCACAGATCCGAACGGATACGTTTTTTTTCTATACGATTGATCATTGTATTTATGGGGAACGCTACAAAATGGTAGTAAAAAGATCAGCGTGGTAGAAAATTTAAAGTAGTAAATAAAATGGTTTATTTGAATGTTTCGATCTGTTTAATTATAGAATATACAGCTAGTAATTTAATAGACAGCAAACGGTACAAAATGATTTTATTATTAATCAAACAAACTTTATTTAGAACAAACTTGCTTTGTAAACAGCCGTCTGTCAAACTGGCATTGCCAGTTTGACATACTTTTTTACTTTTAAACTTTTTCCGCATTGCCAGTCTTGCAATGCGGAAAAAGTTTTTATTTGAAATAAAACTATGGATTTCTTTTTATTATAACTTTGCTTACAAATGACTGTAAGTATTTGATATCAATACACAAATCTTGCTATTTGCTCATTGTCAAACAATAACACGTACAACTATACGAATAAAGTAATTCAAAGTGTAATTATGTAGTTCTACATAATTACACTTTGAATTTATGTAAATGCGAAAGTATCAATGAAATACGGTCAATACAATAATAAAACTTCATTTACTTAAAAGTGCAGTGTTTTAAAGGTTTACAGTGTTTATATTTCTCTGAAATAAATCGTTTAAATGTTGTTCGGTATGGCTCCCGATAGCAAACAGCTGTCGGAAAGTTTTGAGTCTTCTTAACGAATTCGAACTGTCAAAAAAAATCGTTTTCGGATTTGTGAATTGCGTTTGGATGACATCTTCGACATCTTAGACGTTCGATTCGGTACGGAATCTAGTCGAATGGTTGTGAATAAGCCAGCTGGGGAGTAAATATTAACCTTTTCGCCGCCCACGTACAGAAAACGCAATGCCTCGCCGAGCGCCAAGCTATAAATGTATAACTAAATATACAGTAAACAGTAGTGATAGGGATATCGTCATATCGATGAATGAGATTTGTACGCGTAAAGTTAAGATTTAAAGTTGATTTTACGAATATAAATAAAAACTGATTAAATATTTCCAGATTTGTTTTATTTCACAATATCCTTAATAAGAAAAAACAGTATAAATTATGAGTATCAAAGAAAGTAATACGTAACTCAATTAGAACTATAAGGAATGGGGTACATCTCTATTTGTTTCATGATCTCATTCTTTAACTTCATATCAAGTTATTGGCACTGAGGGCACGTTGAATTCGATTCTGATCAGGGATGGGGTCTATGGTCTTTCTTTCTTCTATTTTTGTCAACGTTTTTTACCGTAGTATCTAAGTGGCAGATTTTTTAATTGTTTTCAAAGTGTTTTTTGAAATGGAAAGTAAGTATACTTAGGTATATTTAAATTCTATCACCTAAATCTACTGTAATTACAGTGCACCTGGAGATACTGGACTCATACATAGACATATCTCAGAATTATCTTCTGGTTCAATGTTCTCCACAAAATACTCCGAGTCCGATTCCACACCTTGCAAAATTTTAAGGAGTTCGTCCGAATCAATTCTTCACTCAGTTTTCTATTTAATTTTGTTATCAAGTGAAAGAAAGAAAGAAAGATGCGTGCGCGCGAATCCGATTTTGTTCTGCACTATGCCAAAGTGACCTTGACAGCCGCACGAGGCCGCACGCCTATGACGTCACTGACCAACTTAGTAGTTCGTGGTTCGTGGCACTCGGTGGCGCACAGGGGCATAGACGACCAGTTGTTTTGTAGAGATGGGAAAATAACTATCGACAAGAATTTGTAACAACTTTATAATTACGTATCGGCATCTACCTGAAGGTCGAAATTCATCTACTATCCTTTGTAATGAAGTAGATAACTAAGTTCATATTTTATTGACCTCAAATTGTTTTCGATATTCGTAACTTTCAGTATTTATAAATATTTTAATGGTGAAATCAACCTTTCACGGCACATCACTGGCCAACTTGATATGAATGAAGTGATTGGCGTTCTGAGGAAAGTAACAAAATTCGGAGTTTCTGTTTTTGCCGATTTTAGGACAAACTAGGGCTTATTTTGTGTAGAAAAATAAAAAAACAGGGTAGTAGACAGTGCTATCTTAAATAATAAAATGAAACAAAGCTTTTAATCACAGTAAATTTATTTTAATAAGATAGTTACAGCTTGGCAAAAAAGTGTAGAAACGGAACTAAATTTTTGTCTGTTGGCAACATTTCCAAAATAATGACATCTCATAATAAACAAAGTTTACAATTTCGTAAAATTTTAATTTCGACCACCAAACGTTGAATAATAAAGGTAAAAAGTGAAGAATAATGAATAAAACCATTCGGAGTGCTGGCAGGGAGGTTATTTATAAGGTGTACAGGCGATGTCTGGCGGAACATGAGGCCCAAACTATTCTTTCTGAACTTCACAAAGTTTACCAAAGAACCGCTGTTAAGACAGGTATGTAAGAGTTTGTTTTGTTGATTTTAGTTGAATCAAGTGTTAATTGATGATTACAAAGCTATATTAATTGGCTTGTATAAGGAATAACTAGAAATTTGAAACAATAAATGTCGAGCACATAGGTTATGTTTACATTTTTTCTGCATTACTCGGGTATAGCGCGCTGAGATAAATTGATACTTTGGTGACTTGATTTTTAACTGAATGAAAATTCAATTTCTACGTAAATTATACTTTAAGTGCGATATCAAGGGAGAGAATTATTTGTTCTAGCGTTTGCATTAGAAATGTAAAAGAAATGGTCGTGCAATAGTCTAAATCTATTATTTATTTCAGGGAAATCTGTTATCGTTCTAAACAAAATCGTGCTGGGAGGAGATAAACAAAGGGGTATTTTCTACATCCGGCTTATTAACAGTATGTGATAAAAATGTTTTACTTTTAATATTGTTAGGGATAAATGAAATATTTCGTCTTTACAGGAAGCAGCTGAACGTGCATTCCAAGCTATTACTAATTAAGGAGGATTGGAAGAACTCGTGCTAACGTGTAATAAAAATAGAAAAGGATGACTGGAAACAAAATAACTATGAACGAGAAAATAGACCGATTAGTAATAAATCTAGAAGATGATAGCAGCATCACCTCTGAACCCGAACATGACTCAGATGAGTTTACGGCCTACGTGTTCGGGGTAGAATATTGAGAGGAAGATTTACTAGAATAAAATATAGAAATTATGTTATATAATGTAATGTTTTCTTTTTTTATAATTCCTAAACAATGTTGGTCAGGAGTATTTACCCAATTTGTTATTTTTAGGTAAGTAATCAGTTGCGTGTCGAGAACACTTCCTTGTTCAATTAATTCATTACACCCCAAGAGGACACCGGTGTCCACGCTGTTATTGTCTTTCTATTGTGTCTCTAATTGACACGATAGAAAGTGATTCCTGTTTCAAAAATATAATACATAATTAGATTGTCTAAAAAACAGCTAAGTATCAAGACTAGGTTGGTACGCTATGCGGTTGCCACGGGTTGCCATACGATGAGCACAGTGGCGCCTCCATTATTTTCTACTCTTTTTTGCCAAGCTTGTAAAATGAACAACTTCTATAGAAGTTGTGGCGCTGGTGGCACGAAAATCCCGAACTTCTATAGAAGTGCTTGGCGGTGAAAAGGTTAATGAGACTCGGTAGCTTATATTCCAACTTTCAAAATACTCTATCCATCTAATCTTATTGTGAAGTAACGGCGTGGTGAAGAGTGCAACTACTTTGCTGCTCACTCATCGATTACAAATCATTCACTTATCCGTTTTTTGAAATTGAACCATAATTCAATTGACATAAAAATTAACGCAACGCGCATTCGTGTTGTCCAAGAATATAGGTCTATATAGGTATTCCATCTTTTTTTTAACTCCACAATCCATAGTCTTTTCATATTTGACTGGCAATACTCGACATTACCTCAGGCTTAACCTCAGGACTTCATCAATCATTTTCCTAGGTAGATTTTATAAACTAGGTACTGAAATACTCGATGAGGACTACACTTTTTCTTCAGTCTTTTTTCAGACAGCATCCTAGCATCTGTCTGGCATTACAGCTGAAATGAACCTGGCGCAGCCGTGAGACATGCCATTTTACCTTTGTGTTTAGTCTATGACCCTAGATCATATAATTTTTGAATGCCCTGCATATGACTTACAAAGAATTCCTTTATTTGATAAATTATTGGAAATATATAAAACGCCAGCAAGCATCCCGCGCGACACTCAAGGTTTGCTGAAAAACTACAGTACATACATATCACTGTATAAATTTATTGACAGCACTGGTTGGGAAATTTGACCGTTCGGTGCGACGAATATGATAAAGAATATTAGAAGAATATGACCCGGATATGACTACTTCACAACATAATGATAACCTATGAACACACGGATTTGACCTACTAATATGAGTTTGACTATAATTATATTGAAAACTGAAAACGTGGCTCAGGCCTTAAATAAATTCTAATCAAGATATAAGCTACTGAAGACGAGGCTTTGGCCTTACATAAAAACATGCAAGATTAAAATACTGAAGTCGAGGCGGTATGGTCCAAGACTTTAGCCTGCCCGAGCAGGGCGAAGAAAAAAAAAATGTCTTTGGGTTGCGGTCAGTCAGCAATAGTGTAGTGACTAAGGTAGTGACCGTTAAAAGACCGATTAAAATTTGAAACCGATTAAAATTTGACCGAATTACCGGCTTTAAACTAGGAGTGGTACAGAACAGGCTAAAATCGTGTTATAAAACGAAATTATTCAACATATTTCACGATTCGGCTTTTAGTATGTTTTTTTCCACTCAATGTAGCTGTCAAATGTCACTAGTGACTAATGTCAGTGACAAATTGTCACTTGTTTGTTTGCCGTTCGTTACGTTACATGTGATTTGATGTGATTGGTTTTTGTTGACAAATAATAAAATTAGATTATTAATTATAGAGTTGAAGTTCAGCCAGACTGCCTATTATTTTGTAATGGAATCGAAGCGGAAAAAACTAAAAGTTAACAAATTTCCCGAAACTGCATTGGCGTTTTATATCAAACTGTATTCCAAACAAAAACGCTCATCTGAAACCAAGGTCTGGAGTTTTTTTCTATATTTATTTATTTGTTTAATTTTAAAGTAAGCTTAAAGACTAATAACAGATCAACAAGATAGATAGAAAAAAGAGAGAGATCAGTTAATTACTAGAGATCCAATAAACAAACACCCCAACGTGTAAAGTCGGGTAGGTATTCATTAGGCAGCTTTTATCAATAGTATTATGAAATACTGTTTATTATTAATGATAAACAATGTTTCATCATCTCTGTAAACAGTCTATAAAAATAGGTGATGATTTTATAATTTATTAAACATGTGGCCCTGTTTCCGATTTCGAGTGGAGAGCAAGAAGAAACACCGAGTTTATAAAAAAAAAAACTTGGGCGTGGACATACTGGACATGTGTTGCATAAGTTTATAAACATGGAAGTATTGTGATCGAACTACCAGGATTCAATGCTCATTGATTCTAGTAGCTCTCATGAATCACTAGCTGGTGCGAGTGGCTTCGTCTGCGCAACATTAGTCCTTTGCGTAGCTTATTTTTTTACTAGTTTGGATATAAACAAGTTTATGTGTTGTGTGCATCTGGTAGCTTGGAAGTGTAAATTTTGTCAGATGCTACCAAGTGATTTTCATTTACTGTGTAATTTTAGGCAATCGAAAAAAGGGTTGGCCACCTCTACTTTAGGTAACAATTTGGTGTAGGTCATTATAATAGTATTTGAAGGTACTCCTCCAAGATCTGTAATTTCTTCTAAGATTTTAGGGTATTTAAAATAAAATCCTTACCAAATGTTTTGCTTCCATTTATAATATTCTAAATTTATAATTTCAGTATCAAAGTCAGTTAATTGAAGCAACAAAATCTTGGCTGGCTTTGACTGAAGAAGAGAAAAAAGAAGTTCAAGAATCATACAAAGAAAGAAAACGTAAATTTGAACTGCAACATTTTGATCAGTTGAAAAATGCAGAAATATATATGAAAGTTAAGGATCCTACTGGGTAAAAATAACTCTCTATTAATCTTATAACAGAAGTAGATACTTTTGGTATCAATAGAGTTGCAATTAAACCATGTGGATCTATTTAAAGGCTTTTTGGGCTGCAGCCCTGGGTCCCATAGAAATTAAGGTCCACCATTAAAAACTATAGCAGTAGGGTTTTATTTTATATTTTTAAGATATCTTTTAAAGGCATTTATTTGGTAAATAATGTAGGTCCCCAAGTTATATAAGGAAAGAGCCCCAAAAACTCATGATCCACCCCCAGAATTCAATAATTAATTGTAATAGCTATTACCTGTATTTGGTTAACAGTATTACTTTAAATATTTAATAAATAATTATAATAAATATTCTACAACTTTCACACAACTACAACTCCATCTAGTCCCAAGCTAAGCAGAGCTTGTGTTATGGATACTAAACAGCTGATAAACATACTTATATATTTTAAAATACATACATATTATAGATAAATTACACCCAGACACAGAACAATGATCATGCTCATCACACAAACATTTGTCCTGGGTGGGAATCAAACCCACAACCTCCGGCATAGCAGTCAAGGTCACTAACTACTAGACCAACAGGCCAGTTAAAAACTGCCAGCTCAGGATCCTTAACCCTATTGTATCAGGGCTTAAATTAGCATTCGCAATATTGTTTTGTTTTAAAATGCCAGGTGTTTATTCATAAATTTTTACAGAAGCTTGGCTCTACAAGAGATCTGATATCTTTTTCACAGGGCAAACCTTATGTGGTCGTCTTGGCATTATTTTACATGAAATGTTTTTGGTGGGATTTCAGTTCTTTTTAAGTTGCTAGGCAGTCTTTTAGTGTTATTTTTATCTTTTTTTTTTGGTGTATTTCTTGCACATCAGCAGTGCCGGTTTTCATAGCCCATTTATCTGTCTTTGCCTTTTTTCTTTAATGGTTTACTGATTACCATAAACGATAAATCAGGGCAATATTTCGCTCTTAAGCGATTATATTATCTCATACAAACTGCCACCCCCGCCCCCATTTTAGGGGTTGGGGGGCGAAAGTTATAAGTTTATGAATTATTTGTTGGTTGTGTACTAAACTTAGATTACATACCAAATTTCAGCTTTCTAGCACTTTAGGAAGTAGCCAAACATTTTGATGATCATTAGTGTGTGTATCAGTGACGAAATCGGTGTATTTTAGATATCAATAAAAACTCAAGTATTAGAGCTATTCAATTAAGAATTTGTATGTTTAATTAGTCTATTATTTAGTCCTTATATTATTGGGTAAAACAAGTCCTATGTCTGAAAGCAGTGGTTTATCTTAAGTCAAACTTAGCCTGTTATACGAATTGACCTACACATTCTGCACATTATTTATAGTTTTTTTAGAAAAATTGTTTTTCTTACACAGCGGCGGCAAGGCACTACCAACTACTCTTTGGGGCGAGTTGTGCCATAGCTGAGGTCGATTGTGCCGAGATGATATTGCTAGGTGTTTTGTGTTGTGAATGAAAATTAATTTAGAATTTAAGAGACATCAATTTTATATTAAGTAAATATATATTTTATTCGTTATTCTTTTTCTTAGCGGGGGAAATTGCCGTTTTGTATGAAAAAATTTAAACGATTTTTTTTCATGTATTTTTTATTTGTATTAATCGAAGTAATCACCCATGCAAGCAATGCATCTTTGCCAACGCAGTGGCAGTTTATTGATGCCCTTCTTAAAGAAATCAGCTGGCAACAAATTCTTCAAAGGCATTTTGTACTGCCTCTCGGGTATTGAATTTTTTCCCGCCAAGAAGTTATCTAAATTCTGGAAAAAGTAGTAGTCTGTAGGCGCAAGGTCTGGTGAGTGGAGCGGATGACGGAGAGCTTCCAACCCCAGTTCTTGCAACTTGGAGACCGTCTGCTGTGCAGTATGAGGACGCACGTTGTCGTGCAGGAGCAGCGGAGACGAGCGATTGACCAATGCTGGTTGGAGATGTGCCAGCTTCTCCATGATTGTGTTCAGTTCTTCACAGTACACATCTGCAGTAATGCTCACCCCGTTTGTTATTATTTTTATTATTTTAATTATTGCAGATCGAAAACTGTAGACTTGAACAGCAGCAGTTTGGTCATTCAGGAGCCTGAGGAGCAGGCAAGTGTAATATTAGAAACAGAGACAGAAGAACCCAAACAAATATCAACTTATGAAGACATTAATTTAAGCTATGATGGAGAACTAGTAACTGATATGTAAGTATTGCTCTTTAAGACTCAAGAGGAAAATAAACGCATGTAAAATAATAATCGAGTCCGTCTGTACCTACCTGTGTAATTGACATAGGTAAGCACTTAATTATGATATTAAGAACAACCCAAAAACTATAGCACATTATAAAAAGCTAACTCATAGTTTTTTAACCCCCGACGCAAAAAGAGTGGTGTTATAAGTTGTACTGCTATGTGTGTGTGTGTGTGTGTGTCTGTCTGTAGCACTAGCGCTTAAACGGGTGAACCGATTAAGATGCGTTTTTTTTTATTTGTAAGCAGGGTTTCTTGTTTAGTGAATAGCATCAGTCATCACATCGTCATTATGCAAGTCAGCCTAGCAGGTTCTCGGCTGCTTAATCAAACTTTGCTGTGGTGGCAGGGCAAAAAAAGTTATAAACTAAAGTCTACCTATTTAATAACATAAATAATGATTTGATTTGCAGTGAGCCTGAGCATGACCTGGAAGAGCCTGATGAAACTATAAGGGAGCCAATACAACATGCTACAGAAGAGATACCCAGGACGTATCTGGTAGAACCATTACCTCCCACGATAAAGTAAGTTAAGAAGTTATCAGTTTCAATGTATGTTTGAAACTATTGTGATAAGTATTTTACTAAACTAGAGACTGTACCTACTTAAGAGACAAAACTTCATAATTACGGCGCTACTGCCTGCTTTGCGCTTGCGCGGCCTCAAAGACGCTTGGACGGGCTCGCAAAGACCCGCGACTGGGCACACGCGCATTTTGAGCATGTGCAAGTACCTACACGCTTGATATCTGTAACAAATTATATAGGTACTCGAAGTCTGTCAAGCAATACCTATACATATATAATAAATAATAGTACCTAATGGAGTGAAATTGAAAAGACCGCGAGTAACGACAAAGATGTTTCTGTGTGATGGAAACTGACCCTAGTGAGAAACAATATTTATAGGTCTACAACACCCCTCTTTTTTCACTTGAGGTCTAATATAAAAAAAAAATCATATTGTTTCAGGACCAGCAAAGATTTATATTCTATGCTCCATCCAGCGGTTGGACCCGAAACTGTACCTTGGACATCATTACAAACATATGAAAAAAATCAATACAGACGTGCAGTGTCTTTATTGAAAATGGATTACATTACCAAATATAAAGAATATTTAGAGAGTTTGACGTCAAAGGAGTTATACGATCATTATAATAAAACACTGTTTTAGCTGAAAGTGTTTTTTACCATGTTTGTTTTCATTTTGCTTGAGCGTGCTGCCGTTCCTGCTTAGTGTGCGTCCACAGTGAATCCGCGGTGGCTGGGGCCTGTGGCGAGCGCGACAAGCGGTGCGGTGCGGTGGCCACATTGACGCGCGAGCTGTTGTAGCGTTTGGATGTGATTCAGGGGTAACAGACCATGGGCGAGGATTTGATATTAGTACAAGACAGTCCGATCCTGAGATGGGAGGTGTTAAGCACTCGAGATGGTGTGCACCAAATAAATAAAAACGGAGAAATAAGTGGTACTTAATATTTTTAACTCATACGAAGAATTGAAATTGTACCCTACAAAATTCTTTCATTTTACTCCATAATTTTCTTGTTATTGTGCGTTTATTGTGATGTCGATGCATACTTTGCCACTTAAAAACAATTCAGTATTTACCGCCATTTTAGTGCAAACGCCCTAACGCCGAGCGACAAGACCAAACTGCCGGTCGATTCAGTAAAAGTCACGCCGTGAAAACTTGAGTGAAGTGAACTGTCAATGCCTAGCATTAATATGGAATGACAGCTCAATTCGCCCTCACTACGCCTACGTTTTCACGCGGTGATTTGACCAGAATCGCACAGCTGATTTGATATCCCCGCCGCCCGCGCATTGGGTCGCTCGATGACTAGACCTGTAGTGTGGCCAGAACGCGCGGACAGAAGCGTTTGAAAAGTACGCGCGCTGTCTCGCAGTCCCGTCGCGCTAGGCTCCCGCCTTAGTCACTGCAATATGGACGCAAAGGCGCGTTTCATATAATATGTTTGATACTTCGTGCCCGTCGTCGCAACCGCGCTAGGCTCGCAGTCTGGACGCACACTTACGCATACCTGAAGGGCTTATTACACTATTCAATTTGTAGGAAACGAATGGTGCCTTGTTGTCGAATGACTAAATCTGTTGACACTTTTCCAAGGTAGGTAAACGTGTTTTTGACACAATAATTCTAGCAAGGTTTCGTATAGATAGCTCTCGTTGCGCTACGATAGCATCATCGGCAAACTTAGTCCCTATCTAACCCAAAAACACCTAAAAAGTAAAACAAGAAAATATTTTCCCATGTGGATAGCCGAGGTCGTAACGATCGAGGGGAGGGCTTTTTGGCGGACTGCCTTATGTAAATTTGACGTTAAAAAAGTGCTGATTGTCAGGATTGTCAGCCTAATTTTAATAAATGACTTGATTTTGTATGCCACCTGCCCTAACAAAACAACGCTAGTAGTTCAGTAAGAGATTACCAGCTTTAGAACAAAAGAGAAAATTTTCTTGTTTCATTATACGTTTAAGAGCGTGTGATTTTTTTGGGTTTAAATATGAGTAGGTATTTCACAACTTTTTCACGCAACGCCATATATAGTCTCAAGCTAAGCTAAGAGCTTTTGTTATGGGTACCTACTAAACTGTTGATAAACATACTTATATTTTTTCTAAATACATACATATTATATATAAATTACACCCAGACACAGAACAAATGATCATGCTCATCACACACACATTTGTCCTGGATGGGAATCGCACCCACGACCTCCGGCATAGCAGTCAGGGTCACCGACTACTAGACCAACAGGCCAGTCAAAGTTTTACGAACTAATTTTATTTTTTAATAAAGAAATATTTCGAGTGAAATTTACTAGCTCCATGTATTTAGAGTAAGTTCCTGCTTTCTCTCCAGATGAGTTAACTCGCGTTATTGAACTGTCTACCCCGTTCGTGGGCATTCAAGTGGTTTACTTATTAAATGAAACGCCTTTACAAATTAAATGATATAATTTATATTTTATTTATATAATACCAACATCTTACAATTGCAGATTCCTATACTAAAAGATAAAAACTACCAACTTTATTGCCTACTGACAAAGTGTACTATACATATTTAAGTTCGTATTTAAAATAAATATAAGGTAGGTACATGAGGAATGAGATGCAAACTGCTAACATACATAAATGTATAAGCTTTATTTTATATGTTAGGCATTAGGTAAGGATATAAATACACGACTAATGTGTATGTTTTTTTTTGTTAACAAGACTGCTAATGTGCCTAAAGGTTTATTTTAATGAAGTAAGGTACACAAAAAAAATTGATGGATCTATTTTCCACAGAGAAGTCCAATAGCCATTCCAGCAACAAACGATGCCAGAAATACGTGAGATTCGGTAGCACGGTAGTGGTCTCCTCTTGCAATGTTGTTTACCCAGCGTTTCGCTTTAACTTCCTTTTTCTTCAATAGGTCTTCAGCTTTATCCAGTTTACGGTCCACAAATCTTTCAACCTTTAACAAAACATTTTCGTATAGGTACCTATACTATCTTAGAGATATTTATGATATACACAATGGGCTATTTGACAACATTTTAGTTTTTAGTCCCTCGTCTAGATTACAAGAAAATATCAGACACATTTTTTTCTTTTTTCACGTAATAAAAAAATAACGGCGATACGTCAAGTCAAAATGTCGCATGACGTTACTAGCCAGTATAGTGGGGGGGGGGGGGGGCTTGTAACGTCATTACCTAGTTTAGGGTGTGTGCGTTCGCGCAGCGGAATGTTGTTGAATTTAAAGATTTTAATTATACAGATATTTAGTGTATGACGTCGTATAATTGTGTATGGTATAAAAAAAATTGTGCACGCAGCCATTGTGGAGAAATTCACCAAAAACTGATTCCGCTGGGCGAACGTTAAATAATAAATAAATAAATATTCCACGACTTTTTCACACAACGCCATCTAGTCCCAAGCTAAGCTAAGAGCTTGTGTTATGGGTACTAAACAGCTGATAAACATACTTATATATTTCTAAATACATACATATTATAGATAAATTACACCCAGACACAGAACAAATGATCGTGCTCATCACACAAACATTTGTCCTGGGTGGGAATCGAACCCACGACCTCCGGCATAGCAGTCAGGGTCACTAACTACTAGACCAACAGGCCAGTCGAACGTTGTCCTGGCGGGACTTTTTTTAATCCATTGACTTTAGAAGAAAAGAGATGTGTCCAAAAATTTGTGTGTATTTGTGTGTAATTGTGTATGTATGAATAAAATTAGTACATGCATAAACTTCGGAGAAATTCAAGTTTCCGCTACGCGAACGTTTGGCCATTAGCTAGTTTTCATATAAAGCACTTACATAGAGAGCTGTAGATTTTTACATACGTTGTTTTGAATTTGTTTATATTTGTTTAAAAAACAGATTTAGAAAAAATCGTAGGGCTTAAAAGATAAAAATATAAACGTAAAATACGCTTATTAGGTCTTAGTTCTTAAAGTATGCACTTTGGGGTCTAGATTTTCACGTTTATACAAACCTTGTTAGTGTCTGCAACATGTTGCCAAGTATCAATGATGTTCCGTTAGTAATTAAAGAGTTATAGGACAATTTACCATGAATAGATCACTGTTTACAAAGCAGTCAAATATCACAACGTTCTAAAGGAATTACATGGTAAAATGTATGCCAATAATTAGTTTATTCATTCAACTATTCACATGCAAAATTTCATGTCATTAAATTCAGTAATTAAAGAAAAACAATTAAAATACTGACGAAGCATCGAAGACCTATATAACCCGACCAAGTTCGGTTGGCTACAAAAAAGCGGCCGTGCCATATATCTAAGAAACGTTCTTAACCTTGCAATGTAGTATTTATTAATATTGTACAGTTGCGTACACAAGCGTTAGGAAAAAATAAAACAATTTGTCAATATTATTATTACAGAGAATTGGCGATGCATAGCAAAACAACAGCGCATACGCACATTGTCCTTGACTGCACATTTGTTTGTGACTGGGGATAAAACAAAATCAGGTTCAAGTTCAACAGCAAACGAATTCGCGCGGGCCGCGGCTAATGAAAGCATAATATTGCCCTTTCTTTTCTTCAAGGATGGAAGTACCGTTTCAAGCGGGAAGCCGCCTATCGCTCGTTGCGCGCAGCGCGTTGTCTATTTTTCACACTAGAATATTTTTGATCAATTCATAACTACTCTATTTAGACTATTTAACCAAAGGACTAGCCTTAAGCGTACCGCTTCGAACAAAATAATTCTGCATATTTTGGTGGGGTGCGGAGTAACACGCTCACATACATAAGTCACTACCAGTACAACGATAAACATCAATTAAAAAATCGATTCAAGAAGTAGTTTTTTTTAAGTTATTAGATTGTTTGATCCACTAAAGTTGCAAATGGGAACGCTCGTGCATGCCTAGTCCATTGGTTAAATAGTGTAATAAGCTACAATATGATAAATATTTACCTAAACAGTAGTACTTACATGTGGTAATTATTTAATTTCCCTAAGGGGTCTATAGTTAGAATCCTGATCCGTGAAATCTTTAATAGAAATTAGCTGTATGAATTTTATTTCTCTTAAATAATAGGTAGGTATATCTCGATTATATCTCAAGTCTCAAGCGCATACTTAAATAAAGTACCTACGTAAATAGTACCTACTTTCTGTCATAGTCAAATACATTTAAAAAAGTAGGTGTACAAAAATAAATGACCTATAGATTATATCGAAACAACAATTGTGTTATCACCTATACCAATTCAATACCGGTATTATACTGTACATTTTGGGATGTTACCTAAATATATTGCACGGCCGCTTTTTTGTAGCTATCCGAACTTGGTCCGGTTATGTAGGTTTTCGATGCTTCGTCAGTATTATAATTGTTTTTCTTTAATTATTGAATTTAATGACATGAAATTTTGCATGTGAATAGTTGAATGAATAAACTAATTATTGGCATACATTTTATCATGCAATTCCTTTAGAACGTTGTGATATTTGACTGCTTTGTAAACAGTGATCTATTCATGGTAAATTGTCCTATAACTCTTTAATTACTAACGGAACATCATTGATACTTGGCAACATGTTACAGACACTAACAAGGTTTGTATAAACGTGAAAATCTAGACCCCAAAGTGCATACTTTAAGAACTAAGACCTAATAAGCGTATTTTACGTTTATATTTCTATCTTTTAAGCCCTACGATTTTTTCTAAATCTGTTTTTTAAACAAATATAAACAAATTCAAAACAACGTATGTAAAAATCTACAGCTCTCTATGTGAGCGCTTTATATGAAAACTAGCTAATGGCCAAACGTTCGCGTAGCGGAAACTTGAATTTCTCTGAAGTTTATGCATGCACTAATTTTATTCATACATACACAATTACACACAAATACACACAAATTTTTGGACACATCTCTTTTCTTCTAAAGTTTATGGATTAAAAAAAGTTCCGCCAGGACAACGTTCGCCCAGCGGAATCAGTTTTTGGTGAATTTCTCCACAATGGCTGCGTGCACAATTTTTTTTATACCATACACAATTATACGACGCCATACACTAAATATCTGCATAATTAAAATCTTTAAATTCAACAACATTCCGCTGCGCGAACACACACGTTTAGGGTAATGATGTTACAAGCCCCCCCCCCCCCCCCTAAACTCATAAGAAAAACTATCACAGCTAGTCAATTATTTTTGAGACATTTTTTTGTTCTTACCACCGCATTAAAGTTACGTAGGGTTCGATATAAGCCTACAAGTACGGTATAAGTAACATTACTAGTCAGAAAGTAAAAGTCGATATTAACTTCCTGTCCTTATCCCAATTTATTTGAGGTCGGCGCGGAAGAAGGCAGCATGTCTTCTTCCATGCCGTATTTGATTACCTATTTGATTAACATCTTTCATAAATCCATGTATTGTTTCGTTAGCGAGTAAAAGATGTACTTGAAGTAGTAAAAAGGGCTTCCGGATCCTCGCTGGAAAAACGTTACATGTCAGAAACAGTTATCTGACGTGCAATTGATATCGTCGCTATGGGTCGCGAATCATATTTGAATTAACATACAACCTGAACGGCAAATTGCAGAAAACACAAGGAAATTTAATTTTTGCGGGCTACCCCGGCGCAACCACCTTAAGTTGTAACCAGAACCAGTGACATTCAATATTTGAATATTCGTGTCAGTGTTTGTATAAAACTCAGCCGGAACGGCTTCACCGATTCTTTTGAAATTTTGTGTGTAATTCAGGTCTGAGAATAGGACGCAAACATTTTTTGTTTTTTTTTTTTGGAAAACTAGCGTAACGAATTTCGCTGGGGCAGCTAGTATTATGATCTATATGTAATAATCAAAGATCACTACTACATAAAATAAAAATCATACCAGCCTATTACTGCCCCACTGCTGGGCTATGGCCTCTTCTCATACAGAATTAAGCAGCACGCTAGTTCGACCATTTCTTTTTGACTTATATTTTTACCCCCATTACGGCGAAGCAAATAGGAGGGTTATGATTTTGACCGCGATGTACCTACGTATGTACTAGCTTCTGCCCGCGACTTTGTCCGCATGAAAAACGGAAGCTTTTTTCCCCGTTTGCAACATTTCTTATTGATGCTCCGCTCCTATGGGTCATAGCGCGATGTTATATAGCCTATAGCCTTCCTCGATAAATGGACTATCCAACGCAAAAAGAATTATTCAATTCAAGGCGGTAGTTCCTGAGATTAGCGCGTTCAACCATACAAACAAACAAACAAACTCTTCTGCTTTATAATATTAGTATAGATTTTAACAAAACCCTAATAACATACAACCGAGTTGAGAACCTCCTCCTTTCTTTAAGACGGATAAAAAGAAGTGTTGTTGGAAGCCACGGGACGGCCGGGCGGCCTGGCGGTCGAGTCTGCTATTGCAATCGTGTCATTCGTGTCTCAATGACCGGTCAATGATCGATTTTTGACGTAACGTCAAACTTATGACACATTTCCCATACAAAAACTGTCAAAGTTGTCAAATATCCGATCAATGACCGGTCATTGAGACACGATTGCAATAGCAAACTCGATTCCCAGGTCATATGCTACCTGCAGTAATAAAACAATACATAAACAAACGATTATAAGCTTTAAAGCAAAGGGGCATACGACCATGGCTATCTTCTAATAAAATACCCTCCTAAGAGAATATTTTCTTGTTTTTTTTATAGGTTTTCTAATGAAGTTTTCCTTCAACACCGTGCCCTACAATTCAAACTTAAAAAAAAAGTTGCCCCACACTGCAATTTCTGCGGGTCCGTAATTTTACTTTAATGAAAAGATCATTTGTTCGATTAATGAAAAGTCGACTGAACGATTGTTCGAATGGAATTTGTTGCGAAACAACCTTTTGTCGCCAAACGCTACTTCGACTGAACGATTCATCGAATATTTTTTAATCGACAGACTGCTCCTTCGAATGAGTTTTAGTTATTATATAGTTTAACGGAAAAACTAATTAAAAAACTTTTTTACAAAAAATAAAACCGACTTCAAAAATAACACTAAACGGTGTAAAATAACTCTAAATTCGGAATTCTGTGGCTTTGGTGGGTTTGTCTTACTCATGATGGGCCACCGACTTCCGAATTTAGAGTTATTTTACACCGTTTAGTGTTATTTTTGAAGTCGGTTTTATTTTTTGTAAAAAAGTTTTTTATTTTTCCATTTTTAGTTGTTCCCATACAAACATTTGCCATGAATTCATTTTATATTGTTAATTGTTAACAATACATGTCATTATAATAGGGTTATCCACCTTACCCTAATAAATGAAACTTAACATACCTAACTGTCGAAATCTAGGTATATTGAACACATCTGCCTACCCCTCTGAGCATACAGGCTTGATGATACGTCATGATGTTGTATAAACAATAAACATCCAAGCGATTCCAGCAATCACGATAGATTTGCCGTCTATTTTTGAAGAGTTCCGTTGTATATCTCCGAAGATCAGCATCAGATCTTCACCAAATTAAAATGGGACCACCTCAGGAGTCTACTCTTTCAAACAAAAAAAGAATTTTGAGAATCGGTTCACAAATGGCGGAGAAATCAGGTAACATACATAAAAAAAAAAAAAAAAAAAAAAAAAAAAAAAAAATACATACACACGAACATAGAACCTCCTCCTTTTTTGAAAGTCGGTTAAAAACGTTTGTTTCTTTTTATAATAAACCTTTTTCCCTTCGTTTGTGCTTTATTATCTTCCTTTTCACCAAACATGTTTCAAAATCTATGGGAAGGACGTAAGATATATCTTAAAATTGTATGATTTCCTCGATTATGTATGAATTAATATGTGACGAAAAATCGTTTTTTTGTAACTTTTTTTCCGTTATTAAACTATATAAAAACTTGAGAGGTGTCAAGGGACACCCGGATGGAACGAAGTTATATAGAAAGTTATATTATTTGTTATGTACAGACGCCAGCACATCAAGTTACCCCAATGTGTCAAATTTCTTTGATCGTTTTTCAACTTTATGTCAAACTGAATAAGGTTCATGTTCAATTGGGAAAATTAGACACATTGGGATAACTTGACGTGCTAGCGCCTGTACAAAAAACCTGTATACACTCAACAAAAATATTCGTTGCGACACCACAATGTTCAATGCGAAATAGAAAGACGAAACGAAAATAGCTGCCTTGCTTTCTATGAGAGAGAGACAGACAGAGAAACACAAATTTATGTCATAGAAGTTACAACTCCCGGTCTTAATCCTCTCTTTGTCTCCCCCCTCTCCCCCTCCCCCTCCCCCTCCACATTCCTTCCTTCCCTCCCCTCTCCCTCCATCTCCCCCTCCCTCCTCTCTCCCCTACCTCCCTCCCGCCCTCCCCTCTCCCTCTCCCAACAACTGACACACAAACAGCAAACACACACACACACATCACACACACAACAGAGAAACACGCGCACGGCCCACAACTATAGCAAAAGTCTCGATACAACATTTAGACTCCTTTTTTTCCGTCTAGTCCCCTTTCGCACCGCGCGATAAGGAACTTCGTTCCAATAACTAAAACTCATTCGAAGGAGCAGTCTGTCGATTAAAAAATATTCGATGAATCGTTCAGTCGAAGTAGCGTTTGGCGACAAAAGGTTGTTTCGCAACAAATTCCATTCGAACAATCGTTCAGTCGACTTTTCATTAATCGAACAAATGATTCTCGAAGTAAAATTACGGACCCAATTTCTGCCGTATCGTGGGTGCATTCACAAACATTTAAGATCACATGTAGGTACACAAACAGCTAGACCCGCAACCAAAGAGTATTAGTCATAGCCAGGAACCTACCTGTAAGACATATTTTTTCCGCGCGGGTATCGAACCTGCCGCACGCAGCGCATCAGTCAATCGCTTTTATAGCGATGCCGCCAATCATACAGAATGAACATAATAATACGAACTGTAACAGTAACAGTACGATAATGAAAAGTAACTTGCGTGCATTTAACGCATAACCTCGTGCTGGTGAGGTAAGGCCATCAACTACTACTAAGTACTTCTTGTTTCCTTTTCTGTATTTAAATTTATGTTATGTAATTTTATTTTACCATAAGCCAATTAACCAGCTATTGGAGCTTTCGTGGGTTATTTGCTGTCACACAATGTCTATCTTCAAATGTCTTCAACAGATTTTTAAACTGTTTTACAGTTTAAAAATCAATAAAAGATTGAGTAGGATCCTCCAAAGTGCCTAAACGTAGGAGTGAAGCGTCAGGTAGCACTACAATGGTAGTAGACAGGCCACCCCACAGGTAAAACCATTATGAACTTACTAGTCCAAAATGATTCTATAAACGCCTCTTGTGAGGTGCTTTTCAAAATAATCCTATGTATGTTCAGCAATTTATATATTATATTTATTATACGTATTTTAGAAGAACATTTTGTGTACCTAATGCTAAATATTTATTTGAGATTTTCAGATCCAAGAAATACCTATAAAGGATATAAGATAAACCTATCTGTCTCTATCTGTCTTTGAACTCGAAAAACAAATCATATCTGATAACAGATACCTATTTCAATGGAAGCAAACCATCAGTCTAATTGAGTTCTTAAAATAAAACTACTGGAATGTCTGCCTTAATTCCTTCTCTACTTACACACATGTTTTATGAATTCTGTTGAGTTATGTTACTTTTGAGCATACTTTTCTTTGTAACTATAAATTATGGCTGACATTCATGAAGGTGTTATGAAAAGCCCTCAGCAAGAAGCTTCTTAAAGGTTTTGGAACTTGGTTAATAAAAATAGATATGTTTTGCACCTATGTTTATTACATAATGTGAAGTTAGGAAGTAAAAAAGCAGTATCCTACTTTTAACACTACATAGCCTATAGATTTATGGTCAATTCGAGTATAGAGAATAATATAAAAATTTAAATATGAATACAAACTTTAAGACTTAATCAAAATAATCACAAAAAAGGAATACAAATACCTATATATAACTTTACAAACTCACATTCTATTCAAATAAAATTATGATGAAGCAATACCAAAAAAGAATCCTCCAGTAAACCCTGCCGAATAATAGGTATTATTTTTGACAAATAACAATACCTGTAACAAATAAACTGCATTTGAAATATCATCAATGAATGCTGACTTCTCCATAATAAAATAGTACCTATCTATATGAATTATTCATAAAATCACAGTTGAAGCCAATGATAATATAGAAAGAAAGAAAGTAGGTAGAACATCAAGAGAAATAAGAGACTAGGTATTACATAATCCTAAGGGTCTAATAACAGGATGATATTTAAGATGTGCTAGTTATGCGTGTATAACTGTTCACATTATCACTATAAATATTTTTTTTTGTGTGTTGATAGAGGAGTATATTGCCATTTTCTCACATCCTTGATATGTTACTGTGGGATAACATAACACTAGTACAGGTTGTGCCGGACTTATGTTACAATCATATTTGAAAAAGGGTGTGTCTACTGCCATTTATCTGGCACAATTCCAACATTGGGCTTCTAGTGAAAAATACTAACAGGAAACCCTAGGATCACAACGCCTAACCTGGGTGTCAAATCCACAACCTCTTGCTCATTAGTCTTATGGCTGTAATAGCTACTGCTGAGCTATTACAGCCATAAGACTAATGAGACATTTAGCATACTGGGGGATATTAAAATATAAACTCTAGCCTTAAGGATATTGTATTGAATCTATAAAATGCCATGATAATTGAAAAGGAATAAAATAATAAAAATTAACCTATGTTAGTGTTCCATAAAGGTTGTGCAATTAGTGTAATGGAAAAGTAACTTACTTTCTCAAACCAATCAGGTGATTTTCCAGTTGCTTCCTTTTCAATTTTGTCACTGATTTTATCAACCTTCTTGTTGATTTTATCCCAATTTATATCAATATATCCTTTCTGGCTGGCAATATGTAACAGTATAACACTGCCACCCAATCCAACTGCGGCTACTTTTCCAATTTTCATAGAAATAAAACCAGTTATCCTGAAAATATTGTATTTAACTATTACGATAACACAAACAAAAAACGAGAGAAGGATTAGATCATACATTATGAATCATATAAAAAGACTACATTTATCTTTAGATCTGAGTAATAGCCAAGTTTCATTTTATCAAACAATAATATAAAATAAGCAAACAAAGGAATCATCGTTATGTTTATGTAGGTACCTCTGTACGATCAACTAGATAAAACGAAACTAGATGAAGAGGAGAATGCACTTACCATCCTGACGTAGTTCCTAAAATTAACTGCTTTGTTGCTGATGTTTGACCAATATCTGCTAACGCTTTTTCAATAAAATTCTTGGCACCTGCTACTATTTTCTTTGCATCTTCAGCAGGGTTTGCATCTTCATCTTGCCCTGGTCGTGCCATTGCTGTAATATATATATATAATTCTAACTCTGTCAACAATTTATTTCCGTGTAAATATATTACTGCAGTTATTACGAGTACGACAGACAGACAAAGTAGACAGATCTCACGACACAGGTATATCAGGTGTATGTAGGACGGGATCACAATCACAGATTCACAAAACCACGGCAGTGAAGTGTCAAGTGACTACTTAAAAGTTAAAAGGGCTTTTAAGACACTATCCTATTTGTAGATCCTAACTAGGAAATCGGAAGGTGTAGTCGCAGTTAGCCGGATTGGATCCGATTTAGGATTGGAGGTTCCAATCGATCTACTTCCTCAATTTGGTTATTCAATGCGTGCGTAATATATCTTATTTCACTAGGTATAAGGTCTAGTTTCTAGTTATTTACTTACAACAACAAGTCCATAAGTTGGCAATTTTCTGGTGGTTACTTGAAAAATAGAACTAAGGACAATAAACATAAGGTTGAATTTAAATTGCTGGAATAAAATTATTTCGAGAGTGCGATCTTATTTTGATTTGTATTTTTTCGATGATAAAAATTATTTGAATAAATCATTGCGCAATGAAGGTTACAAGTAGTTGTAAGTATAAGGTCTTATTGGGAATGTACAAAAAAATGGACAAACATGCAACAACTTCGGATATGAGCTTAATAACATATCATATCGATATCTAAATCTAAATATCCGATATGGTTTTTTTTTACTTCTATCAAATTACTATAGGTACCTTTTATTATATATTATCCTTAAATCAACAAAACGCAAACGTCACATCACAGAAAATCGAATCAGATATTCGCTTGGTCTCTGTTTAACTATTGGGTTTTTACTGGTGTAAAAGAGATGAAGTAAATATCAAGTAACTTTGGCTAATGTTTGCTTGGTGATTTGGTTAATGCAGTGCGTGCGTAATATATCTTAAGGCTAGTTCCTTAAGATATATTATTAGTATGAAAGACAATCTTCCCACTTATACAACCTCCTGAATAAAGAATTAAACATCTATACCATGAAACTCCGTGAATGTAAAGTAGCTGTAAATGACTGGCTTATGAACAAAACCTACGACGACATTGAGACTTTTGTTTCATCGCCTCTATAATCTGTGACAGTTACTAACATGACCACAGTAACTAAATCGTTAGTGGAGGAAGCTGTTTCTGGCTTCTTCCGATCCCTAGACAAGGTCGCAGGGCTAACCTAAAATCTAAAACTAAATTAACTCATATACACAAGGCACACCCACACAAACACACACACGCACACACACAAATACGCACACCCACACCACACATACCCACACACACACATACCCACACTCACCCACAATCAAGAATCACTCGCGTATATCACACGAGTGCGCTACTTTTTGCATTATATTTCTTTCATTTTTTTTTTGTGTATTTTTGTATTCTCTTTTATTTTCAATTGCATACACTGTTTAATGTTAAGAGGAAGAGCGGAGTCACCTAACACAAGCGTCTCATTGCTTAAAAGGTGACCTCCAAATCGTGTTTGCTGTAACCCAATTGTAATTGAAATAAACATTTTTATTGCATTATTATTATTATTTATTACGCACTGCATTAACCAAATCGCCAAGCAAACATTAGCCCAAATTACGTGATGTTAGCTTCATCTCTTTTCCCTAGTAAAAAATTAAAAATTGCTCAAAAAATACTTACCTTTTTTTGACTGGCGAACGACTTGTTGGAATTTTTGAAACTGGTGTTCGATCGATTGCAGCATTTTTTACCTGGCCGCCCTGGATGCAAATGTCAAAATGTCATTGTCAAACTAATATAACCAAAAAGTCCTGTCCTCAACTGTCCTGTCACTGTCAGTCAAACACAAGGAATAAAAAAACAACTTAATTTTATTTATTTTTAATGTAATGTATGACTAAACGTTTCGTTGTGTTAGGTGTCGCTGAATTCCTCTAACTTTTTATTACTGAACGGACGAAGGGAAATAAAAATCTGAGCAAAAATGATTATAAATCCTGGACTAGAAAAAAAATGTATAAAACAATGATTTTGTATCATTAAAAGAAGAAATCATTCTGTCGCGTGAATATTTTTGATAAATAATGATGCCAGCTTTTCAATTAAAAGTATTTAAAACTTCCAACTATCAAAGAACTAGTTTATTTCGAAATGTTCTAAGTTATGTTGTCAGAAATAAAAGTAGTTTAAGGTTATGGGTAAGACTCTTATTATTTTAGTACTTAAACAATATTCAACTCTAATTAAATTAAGTAAAAAAGAAAATACTCTGTTTCTAGTAGGATTATAGTATATCATCTCCAGGTTACTATTTTCTTGGATTCATGAAAGACAAGCAAAAGAGTTTGGAAGCGACTTCTGCGGTTTGACAGTAACAACATACATATAATATCACCTCCAGGATATGTGTGTCCACCTGTATAATATTCATGTCTATCCCTTACATTTATTATCTATTATAAAATATTTTATTTTATTCTTTTTGGAAATGTTACAGCTAGGCAGGTAATAATTAATTAGCAAGCTAACTCTGAACATAACATTCTTACTTTTACAGGAAGAAGATATAAGTACAGAAATTAAATTAAATATAGAAAAACACTGGTCAAAGGATGTTGTGAAAAGATCAGTTAACAGTTCCGACAGAAAGCCATATTATGTGCTGCCTATGTTTCCATACCCATCAGGAAATTTACATATGGGGCATGTACGTGTATACTCAATATCAGATACCATAGCAAGATTTGAACAGCTGAATGGAAGGAATTCAATACATCCAATAGGGTGGGATGCCTTTGGTCTACCAGCAGAAAATGCAGCTATAGAACGTAATATCCCACCTCAACTTTGGACAAAATCAAACATAAATTCTATGAAAATTCAGCTGCAACAATTGGGGTTCAACTTTGATTGGGATAGAGAAATCTCTACATGTGATCCTAGCTATTACAAATGGACTCAATATATATTCTTGAAGTTGTTTGAAAAAGGTTTAGCTTACCAAAGTAAGGTAAGAGATCATGTCATACATATTAATAATTTGACCTAATTTGATTACAAAACTACAAAATCAGCAACATACATACATACATACATAAACTCACGCCTTCTTCCCATGGGGTTAGGCAGAAACTACAGAGTGCCATATGCTATGATTCTTACATACTTCTTTTTCTTTGTTTACATTCATAGATGTCGTCATACACACACACTGGCAGATCAGCAACTTAAATGTAAATGTTTTTGCAAATATTACAGCAAACTTATGTCAAGTATAGTTTATGTCTGTAGGTAGCTTGTAGATGGTAGCAAGATAAAAAAGAGCTTTGTACCAATCAGAGCTTGTTGTAATTCTTATTGTGCAGTCTTTTAGTATACTGACGGTCTTGGCCCTATCGAGTTGCAATGTTTGTATTCATGTCTTTGCATTCCAAAAGTTCAATTGCTTTCCTTTGATTGGAATGTTGCTTTTGTACTTAAGTTTAGTAACAGTTACCCACAAGTTTCCCTGGACTGGTGAGAAAGTGGAAGGTGGCCTAAAGTTCTCCTAAACCACAATTTACTGTTTACATTTAGTTTAAGTATTTAAATGGTTTTGCTTTAAGTAATGTTTTCTAAAAAAAATATTATAAAATGTAACACAGTTGTAAGTATTTACAGAAATAGGTCTGTACTTTTTAAAACATTTCTGTTTGCCTTTAAATAAATAATTTGAATTAAAATGTGCAGGGTAGGACAATCCTTTGGCCTGTTGGTCTAGTAGTTAGTGACCCTGACTGCTATGCCGGAGGTTGTGGGTTTGATTCCCACCCAGGACAAATGTTTGTGTGATGAGCAAGATAATTTGTTCTGCGTCTGGGTGTAATTTATCCATAATATGTATGTATTTCGAGATATATAAGTATGTTTATCAGCTATTTAGTACCCATAACAAAAGCTCTCAAGCTTAACTTGGGAGTAAATGGCGTTGTGTGAAAAGTTGTGGAATATTTATTATTATTATTATTATTTATAATTGAAGAACTTAAGTATGTAGTATACTATAACATTATCAGTAAATAGCTTATGTTAATAAATTTTGTAAATTGTTACATTTCAAATAATTGTCACATGTTAGTGACTTACTTGATTCTAAAATATTAGAATGTACTATTTATTTTTAGTGAACTGTTCTTTTTTCAGGCACAAGTGAACTGGGATCCAATAGATAAGACTGTTCTGGCTGATGAACAAGTAGATGATTTTGGGTGTTCATGGAGATCTGGTGCTAAAGTTGAAAAGAAGTATCAGACTCAGTGGTTTATAAAAACTACAAAGTTTGCTAAAGACTTGTATGATGGACTTGACAATGGAGGTTTGGAAAATTGGAAAGATATTATCAATTTACAAAAACATTGGCTTGGCGATTGTAATGGAGTAGTTGTTACTTTTAAAATGAAAGTAAATACTGAAATTAAAACTTTTGATGTTTGGACCTCTGAACCCTATAAATTTATTCATGCCGATTTCTTAACTATGAATTCTAGTCATCCATTGATACAGGAATTGAAAGACCATAACAATCTGATTCTAACAAGTTATAATCCAATATCAGACCGTGAATTACCTGTATATATAACAGATAATATTGACTACCCTCTAGGTAGAGATGTGTTTATTGCATGTTCTCAAGTTAATGACGATAGAAAAATTGCGTCGTCATTAAATATACCCGTTAGCAGTGAACAATATGAAATCAATGTTGAAAATGATAATCGTAAGGCCATTGATATGGCGCTTAGCAAAAATGTGGGAGGACATTTTGTTAGCTCTAAACTCAAGGACTGGCTTATATCCAGACAGAGGTACTGGGGAACACCTATTCCAATAATCCATTGCAATAATTGTGGTGCAGTTCCGGTTCCTTATGAAGAACTTCCTGTAGAGCTGCCTCAAATTGATTCTTTAAAGTCAGGTATACAAACATTAGAGAAATTAGAGAACTGGGTTCAATGTAAATGTCCTAAATGTCAATCAAATGCTAAAAGAGAGACTGATACAATGGACACATTTGTGGATTCTTCATGGTATTACTATCGATTTTTGGATTCAAGCAATCAGGAAATGCCTTTCTCAAAAGAAAAAATTCTAGATCACATGCCAGTTGATATTTATGTTGGTGGCAAGGAACATGCCGTATTACATTTATATTATGCTAGATTTATGAGTTATTTCTTACATTCACTTGGATGGACACCAACTAAAGAACCATTTAAGAAACTGGTAGTGCAAGGAATGGTTATGGGGCAATCATATAAATTAAAAGGGTCTGGAAAATATATATCATCAGAACAAGTAGAAAAAGTTGGGAAAGAGTACAAAGACAAGTCCACAGGAGAAGTTGTGTTGACCCAATGGGAAAAAATGAGCAAGTCAAAATACAATGGAGAAAATCCTGAAAGGCTACTTGCAACATATGGGTGTGACACTACTCGGCTTCTGATTCTCGCTGATGTCCCCCCGGCGACACCCAGGCGCTGGTCCGATGCAAGTAAGTTTAAAATTCCCGACTCTAGTTCAGCTATTTGTTGGCTTTTTACAAATTAATAATAGATAAATCTCAGAAACTTGGTGACCCTATAAATATTATTGTTGTCTTTAGTAGGCCCAAGATTGCACTTTGTGCCGCCGTTTCAGACAGATTTGGAAAAATGTTGCAATAAGATGATTAGCATGAAAGCTTAATTACTACGAAGTAGGTACAAGGTAGTTATTTTATTGCACATTTTAAGTTGAAACTTATTTAAATACTTACACATCGTCGCACATTCGGACACCATAAGTTCAGAACAAGATTCCCCAGACAGAAGAAGAGGACTCTTTCTTAATTTTCTACAATGTTTCTTCCACCCCATATAATTTCCCAATTTTCATAACTACAAATTGCAACTGCCTACATGTATTTTGTATTTTTTGTTAAAGCATTACCTGGTGTGTTAAATTGGCAACACCGGTTGTGGATGACCATGAGAGAATTTATGCAACACAGAAATAATATTCCCCTTAAAAATACTTTGACTTCTGAAGAATTTAATAAGTACGAAAGCAAATTACGGGATTCAAGAAACTATTTGATTGCTACCACAACATACCATTTCAAATACACACAAAAACTAAGTGTTGGCATTTCAAGACTACAGAGTTTAACCAGTGTGCTAAGGGTAATCTCTCCCTCATTTTAAGAAAAAAAAAAAGAATTATATCATTGTACCTGCTTTATTTACATTCGAATTGTTGCGCAATTTACATAAAAAGCTATGAAAATTTGTTTGGGTTTATTTAAGTTTTGGTATTTAACAATACACTTTTTCATTATAGAACAAGTTACCACCAGAAGTAATAGCCAGAAGTAAGGAATTTGAAAAAACCTTAGCAGTTTTGATAATAATGCTGTCGCCAGTGACCCCGCACTTTTGTTCTGAGCTTTGGGCTGGTATCCAGTCAGCACCACATAGAATTGGTGACACATCCAATATGGTCGATTGGGAAAAAAGTGTTCTCGAACAGAGATGGCCGAAAGTAGACGAACAATATGAATTATCCTTTTTATGTAAAGTAAGTACCTTTTTATTTAAGATTAATAATAAACTAGTTCGCTTCACCATCATTGATTGCATCACTGCTTACCATCAGGTGGGATTGCAGTCAAGCACTAGTTTATAATATAGAAAAAAAAATACGGAAATGGGATTCCCACCGACACAGTAAATTCAACATACTAGTAAAATTCTTGTGACGACTCGATGGACAAAATCTTCGCAACAAAGTCAAATTCAAATAATTTATTCCAATTAGATTATGAGAAAAGCCACTTTAAAACGTTTTACAAATAAAATGAACATTATTGTAGTAATCCCGTCCAAAAGGTTTGAAACTAACTAAAACTATGTAATTGTAACTGATCAGGATGGGGACGTGATTTCATATTTATTTTCATGTTTAAACTTACAAGTTAAATAAAATACAATGATCCTAGTTGCCTGCTCCTTATAGTTGAGACTGACTTGTTCTATACCTCAGTCCCGTAGTTTCGACCTTTATTTTCAAGGCGTAACATTAATTTCTTATGCAGTAGTCCAATAGTGCCGTAGTTTCGAAAAGTACTTAGCACCCAGAATTATATATAAGTAAGTATATAATTCTGGGTACGAAAACTGGGTAAAAAAACTGACGAAGGTTTTCAAAATATAACTGGAGCTGCAGTACCCGGCCGTAAAATGTAACGTCGAGACTTGATGATTTTGTATTCGACTAATTAGAATATTGTGTCTGTCTTTCATAAGTATGTACATACGTGAAACAATTATAATAAATAAGGATTTTTTAAATCACATAATTATAATGTCTATGAATATTCTTAACTTTTATAAACAATATGGAAAATTAATGAATAAATCGAATATTTTAGGTTGACGGGGCAGACAGATGTGAACTTAAAATAAAGGCGAGTGATCTGATAAACCTTAGCCACGAGAAAGCGCTACAAATGATGCTGAATGAGGAGCCAGTCAAAAAGAGACTTAAAACTGATATACACAAGACTAAATTTGAACTGTTTCCGTATTGTCGTGCAATATTACATATATACCCAAAGAAGGAGGTAAAACAGGTGGAAGCAGTGGGAACTATAGTTTAGACTTTAGACAATTCGTTTTCTTAAATAGTTTTAATGATTTCTGTTACTTGGTTGAATAACATCAGTATCTAAACAAAACCATAAGTAATATACTTTATCAATCATACATATTAGTATATTTATTTATGTACATTTAATTACATTATATTTTCGTTTTTTAATCAATTGGTTTACAGTCACTAACATCAGATTAGAACAAATTTAAAAATATTACAAAACAATATCAGTAATGAGGTTCATGGCATAAAATCTAATGAGTAGTTCAATATTACAAATGGCAAAGTCATTAACATCTAAACATATAATTTAATATTATGCCAGTTAAGCCTGGAAGTATATTAAGTATTTCATTTTCTTAATGCAACACTAAGTGAATCAAACCAAATATTGAGTTACATTTGCAGTAATCAGCCACACAAAACACAGAAACACAAAATAATAAATGTTACTTATGTAAGTAGGAAACACAAATAACATAATATTATATTTGATTTTCTCGTTCGCAACTGCTTAGCATGAGGATCTGGGTTCAATACCTGGGTAGGACAAAGTAATATTGGGTTTTTCCATTCCCAAAGATCGGAGTTGATGATAATAAGCTCGCCTCCTACTTAAACAATGTTCTCTCGACTTCGTGATGGCAGATAATTAATCAACTTGCGAGCACATTTAAATAATATCAAGTAACAAATGTACCTACCTAAACCGACACTATACATAATTTAAAGTTCGAGTACTAATAAAGTCTTAATAAACCGACATCCGCAATATTCCTACGGTTAGATAGTTCATTGATACATTTGTATGCTGCTATCTTGTGCTTCTCGCTTTCTTCCCTCGAAATATTTCGTCCTTGTACATTCTTATGTTTGCTGCTGAATCCTGAAAATAATAAAATGATAACAAATTCCACTAACTAATTTTGCCATCGGTTTTTAGCTCTCTAAGCTACCTAGTAAAATAATGTATTTATTGTATTTTGTTAGGTACTTAATTAAACATTATCAGGTACACGCTTATTATTTTGTAAAATTGTTTTAATTGGCGATCGACTGATTAATTATAATAATGTTTATAACACATTTGCTCGTAAAGGGTCTCCTATTCCGCAAAATTTAGAATCGTAATGTATCTCTGGTAATGTAAAACGCACGGTTTGCAAGATGCTCCGACTAAAAACGAACGCTGAGGGGTACGCAGATGTGTACAATATACCTAGATTTCGACAGTTAGGTATGTTAAGTTTCATTTATTAGGGATAACTGATAAGTGGATAACCCTATTACCATGACATGTATTGTTAACAAATAACAATATAATAGTAGATTGTTTATCTAGGGAGCAAACAACTATTTTAAAGGCGAGAGTGTTTTTTTTAATCCAGAGCGGAGCGAGGGATTCTAGAGTAGAATCCCGAGCGGCGCGAGGAATTCTTGACTAGAATCCTGAGCGCAGCAAGGGATTAAAAGTATGTCACTCGAGCTTAAAATAGTGTTGCTCCCGAGGTGGACACTCTACTTTTTATCACCCTCTATGAGAAAATAAGTAAGTTAAGTTAAGTAACTTATGAACAAGAATTTATTTACGTACAATTCAGAACCATACGACATAAAATATAAATAATGAGAGGCTGATGTTTTTATTTGAACATTGCATTTTTCCAAAGGATGAAATTGTTGTATGCTTTGACATATTGTTCATGGGATTTTGTAGGTAAAAGACTTTCCATCACATTTTTAGCGTCCGATACAATATTCTCTGGAGTCAATATAATTCTTTCACTTGAGGAAGACGCACTCATTTTTTATAATTCTAAAATCTGAATGTGAATCAACTACGAACGAAAGCAGAATGCATTTAATTTCGCACGTTGTTTATTTTTCATCAACTTTTTTTAAATTTGGTGCGCTCGCAGTTTTTCAGCCAGTCACATATTCAATACATTGTTCCCGCATGGTTTGTGATTCACCTTCTTTGCTGATTAAAACATTTACTAACAATATCCACATTCCAAATTTAAATCAATTTTGGTCCCTAGGGATTAATGAGCTATTTTGGTCCCTGTTTACGAGGAATAAACTAGCTCTTTTTGAATAGATGTGATAAAAAATAAATTCATATTCCAAATATTTGTATGGGAACAACATTTTCAGTTGTTCCCTTACAAATATTTTTAAAATCTTAGCAAAGAGTTTTTATGTTAGAAAAGTGGTCAACATTATAAGAATAAAATTAACTCTGGGAGATAAAATATAAAAAATAAACATTTAATTCGTTAGTTTAATTAATTTTGACTATAAATTACAACCATTAATAACCAAAACAAAAAAATATTAATTAATTTACTTTATTAGTAATACTGGCTGTTTTTGTGCCTTTAACTTAAAAAAAACTGATGCGATGCGCGCGCATCGCCAATTTGTGATCAAGTTAGAATTATTCCGCGCGCTTTTTCTTTTTGCTGTATTGTTTTTATTTGAAAATATCAGTCCGAATTTTAGTTACTTATTTCCTCGCAAATATGTTATAAAATAAAAAAAAGTTGTATGACATACGTGCGCTTTGATAATTACAGCCTCTGCTTTCTTGTAGCAATATTGCCTCAGGCTGTAATTATCAACCTACCGCACTTATATCATAATGTACTATAACGTTACTGTTTCCGGGTGAATTTTCGAGCGTTTCAACCGCCGTCATTACCTTCCCCTTAACATTAAGGGAAGAGAATGTATTCAATGCAATATTTCAGCTTTTCTCAGAATCTGCTAAAGTACTAGAATCTGGAAATGGTTGAAATATTCCATTAAATACATTCTCTTCCCTTAATGTTAAGGGGAAGGTAATGACGGCGGTTGAAACGCTCGAAAATTCACCCTTCCGTTGATTATGATACAATGGGCCTCGTCGGTTTATTTCAACGGTAGTTTTCTTTTATCGTCAGCCAGATGTCCAATCAAAGACATTTAATACTTGCTATACCTAGACGGGTCATCACGAACAAAATTTTCATCCGATACTTGTGTCCGAGTGGACACAACTCTATAAGTTTTATTTAGTACGCTCCGCTGCCGCTCCAATATTGCTATATAATTCTAGATGGCGTTAGTGAGATATGGGATCACAGTTTTTCTATGACATTTCTTCGCATGTCCTCTATAGAGAAGTATCTTAAATCTTTTTGTGACCATTATAGACTGGTAAGTCTACTTAAAATAGTAAATACCTACATGCGTGAATACCTACGTATTTCCAAGTAGCAACTTTGCCTTCGCGACTGTACCTATACTGGATCATTAAATCTCCGGGCCACCATTAAAATGAGTAATAAAAACCATTACCTTCTTCGCTTCCCGCCACTCTAAATTGCGAAGCCGACTCAATCCTTTAAGATTACGATCGAGTATTTTTAGGAACTCTGCCCTTGTAATTTTCGGTGTCTCGGTGGTGCCATTGTTTGATGGATCTGGAGGTATCGTCACGGCCTGTGTTATATTTAAATCATTAACATATATTTTAGTAACGGACATCTTCTGGCCATACTTGCAGGTACCTATGTATGTTCCACAAGTATCAAGTTCAAAAGTGGATAAATAGCTCGTAGACCACACAATATCGGCAATCATCATGAAAACAAATTAATGTGTTCGTCGATACCACAAGACTTTGTGAACTTAGTACGGTATGTAAAATGCCAAGGTTAGAATCCACCACCATAGGTAGTTGATAAATTTAACAGCGCTTAATTTTTTTTATAATTTTACAACTCGATAACGACCTACGATCGAAGTGCTTAAAATGTAAGAATATTTGTATTTATTGAGCTAAAGCAAAAGTATTCTTAATTCCTGGATCTTGGCCTCATCTGGCATGAGGTATGTAACTTTATGTACAGAGGCCACCACCCCAAACTACCCGTGTCAAATTTCTTTGATAGTTTTTAAACTTTATTACAAACTAGCAGACTTCACGCGGTTTCATCCGCGTTTTCCCGTTCAGTGGGAATAGTTAAAGTAGCCAGTTTTTGAAATCGGCACAGTAGTTTTTGAGTTTATTCATTACAAACATACACACACAATTTTTTCCTCTTTTAATATTAGTGTTTATGTATAGAATAAGGTTCATGTTCAATTGGGAAAATTTGACAGTTTGGGGTAGCTTGATGTGCTGCCGTCTGTACATGACGAGCTGCTGGGCAAAGACCGGAGCTAGACAATAGTTCTTACCTGAAGACACAGGCATTATTTTAATCCATCCCGTCTGTGTCGAACATGTGACCTTCCGTTTAGGTACTGAACCCAATCGGTATCTCACTTCTAGAAATGTTGACTCACTCGGTTTAATAATTTAGTATCTAATTTGGAAACGTTCACTTTATTACATTAATTAAAGCCACACCTGACTTATTAACAAATAATATCACTTTATGAAATCATAGTTTGTAATGTTAGGAAGCAGTCAGAACAACTGTTACATTTTTTAAATAACACTTGTTTTGACTGTTCCGAAACCAAGCATGAAGTTTTATCATTTAGAATTGACTTGTTACCTTACTTACCTACTCAAAGTCTGCCAAATTCCGAGCAAAGACTATTTCAAGGTAGGTGTACTATGCAGACTGTTCGCACCAGTACAGATATATACTTATAAAAAAAGTTCAAGTATTACTTACGTTGTCATCGGCAAATTGATTGTTTACTAATTCAGATATTTGATTATATGCACTTTTTGTGTCATTGATTTGCTGAAAAAATAAACAAGCTGATTAGTAGGCAAGTCCTAATAAGTCTTTAAGTGGGTAACTTAATACAGGGCGTAAGGGACGGTCCTCAGACTGATGGGGTGAATTCAGTATATTATACTAAGATGACCGGTACAAGAAATTATTTCAGGAACGTTTTGGAAATCCAATAGACTTGATTTGTTTTATTTCCTCATACGCAATGTATTTTTAACCGACTTCAAAAAAGGAGGAGGTTATATGTTCGTGTGTATGTATTTTTTTTTTTTTTTATGTATGTTACCTGATTTCTCCCCCATTTGTGGACCGATTCTCAAAAATCTTTTTTTATTTGAAAGAGTATACTCCTGAGGTGGTCCCATTTTAATTTGGTGAAGATCTGGTGCTGATCTTCGGAGATATACTTACAACGGAACTCTTCAAAAAAACTTTTTTACAAAAAATAAAACCGACTTCAAAAATAACACTAAACGGTGTAAAATAACTCTAAATTAGGAAGTCTGTGGCTTTGGTACTTTTGTCTTATTCTTGATGGGCCACCACACTTGATGGGCAATTTAGAGTTATTTTACACCGTTTAGTGTTATTTTTGAAGTCGGTTTTATTTTTTGTAAAAAAGTTTTTTATTTTTCCATTTTTAGTTGTTCCCATACAAACATTTGCCATGAATTCATTTTATATTGTTAATTGTTAACAATACATGTCATTATAATAGGGTTATCCACCTAACCCTAATAAATGAAACTTAACATACCTAACTGTCGAAATCTAGGTATATTGAACACATCTGCCTACCCCTCTGAGCATACAGGCTTGATGATACGTCATGATGTTGTATAAACAATAAACATCCAAGCGATTCCAGCAATCACGATAGATTTGCCGTCTATTTTTGAAGAGTTCCGTTGTATATCTCCGAAGATCAGCACCAGATCTTCACCAAATTAAAATGGGACCACCTCAGGAGTCTACTCTTTCAAACAAAAAAAGAATTTCGAGAATCGGTCCACAAATGGCGGAGAAATCAGGTACCTACCTAACATACATAAAAAAAAAAAAAAAATACATACACACGAACATAGAACCTCCTCCTTTTTTTGAAGTCAGTTAAAAATAGACGGCAAATCTGTCGTGATTGCTGGAATCGCTTGGATGTTTATTGTTTAAACTACATCATGACGTATCATCACGCCTGTATGCTCTGAGGGGTATGTAGATGTGTACAATATACCTAGATTTTGACAGTTAGGTATGTTAAGTTTCACTTATTAGAGATAAGTGGACAACCCTATTACCGTGATATGTATTGTTAACAAATAACAATATAAAATAAATTCATGGCAAATATTTGTATGGACACAACTAAAAATGGAAAAATAAAAACTTTTTTGCAAAAAATAAAACCCACTTCAAAAAAAACACTAACCGGTGTAAAATAACTCTAAATTCGGAAGTCGGTGGCCCATCATGAATAAGACAAAACCACCAAAGCCACAGACTTCCTAATTTAGAGTTATTTTACACCGGTTAGTGTTTTTTTTAAGTGGGTTTTATTTTTTGCAAAAAAGTTTTTTAACCGTGGCAAACGCATGCAGCGAGCCTTCGGGCGCCCGCCCCGTCAAGTCGTTCGTTACAGTATTTAAACATCCTTTGTTGGTTTTTTTTTATTTTAGCCGTATTATTTACATAAATGGAGTGCTACTTTCAGAGAATGTTATTAAACATTGCAATGAAACTGAAAAACCTGAAAAAACGATAAAAAAAAGGAAAATTGTACTGAGAAAATTTTTGGTGGATTACCTATGATTCAAAATCAGGAGCTAAATGCACCCTTTCAGTTTGAGGAGAGCTGTCCCTTACACCCTGTATAATTTAAGCTACTTGCTGAAACATAGTACCTAGGTAGTTATACAAACCGAAGTGCTTGGGTACTTGGGTAGTATTACTTACAACCAAATGTTATAAGTTATATGAAATAAGTATTCATTAAATGCTTGAAATAAAACACGTTCTGTCTTTTCAGAGGAAAGAGAAAAGTCTCCATCGATAGCAGCATAGTTTCTTAACCTTTGAACCCTATTTTTTTCTGTTTCATACCTTTGAATTGGATACAGTCGCCATGCATTAATAAAACGGTACCATGCACTGATGCACCAAATTAGGTAGGTCCTCGAATAGTATATCACGTCTAATCATAGTAAGCATCAGGTATAGGTATAATACGCACCTCTAATATACCGTGAAAAATAGTTCCAAAAAACCCCCGTTTTGGCGCTACAGCTATATGTCTACCAGTTCTAATCGCCGCTTGTCTAGCAATTTGATCTTTTTCTATAACATCATCTGCTGTTGACTGAAAAAATAACATCATAACTGGTAAGTAGGTGTAGAATACGGAACTTCGACAAGTAGGTAAACCTAATTCAGCAAAATGAAAAAAGCAGCACCGAAAGTCGGTACCTAAAGCATAAATAAACCTTAGCTGAAGAAGCCGATTTTATGATTAATTATTAAATTAAAAGAAGCTGATTTCATGATTCATTAATAAAATTAATATCTCCCACAAAATATTCCTACGAGAATCACACAAAAGTTTTTGGAATTGACTAGTAATTAAGTAGGTAAATAAGAAATTTATTAATATATAGCCACCTATATCTAAATATGAAATTGATTTTAATATTTTACCCAAACATCTAAAACATCCAAAAATAACATGTAGGTACCTGAACTTAGACACTATTTACATTATCATTAATAATTTCTTAATAACTATTTTGTTTAGGTTATTTACTAAAATTAATTGCCAGGATTTTCCCACAGCAGGATTAGGCCTAGGCTTTCTTTTCACTTCATGTACTATTTATGCCTTGCCTTGCCCCATGCTTTTGTGCGTCCCGCTGATACTGTGTTCTGCGCAGCGCATTGTGGATGAGTGTTGTTAATTACTTTATTAAAGTCGAAATAACTTTCCGATCCGCAAATCCGTTTTTGGCAAGCGTGGTGAGCAATGCTCGTGCCTTCTCTGTATGAGAAGAGACTTTTGGCCTGCTGTGGGACCGAGAATTATTACAATTTATCAACATTAGTTAATAAACGGTTAATGGTGGGTATATACTTACTGGCTGCACACTGAAGCCGGGTGATATAAAAGCGTAGAATACTATCGTGACTAAAACACAGTGCTGCACTCCAGGCGCCATTACGGATCCTTGCCGTGTCGCTGATTCCCTACCTGTACAAAAAATGTTTTTTAAACTGCTTGAGATATTTGGGATAAGTTTTTCGCAGGGGCGTAGTTGTACCTCCGCTATCTCCCGACATGTGGAAGCAAAAATGTAAAAGGCCATGGGCCTTGGGCTTCAAATCTTCATCGAAATTGGTAAAATATTAAATTAAAAATTTAAAAAACCCCCACCGCAAAAAAGTAAAACATTTAAAAAGTTAAAATAACACTTTAGCCATGAAATTTTACTTCACGTCGGGGTACCTATCACTAAGTAAGGAATGTTCCTAGTACTTGTAGGTATGTAGGTACTTATTTTAATGGTACCCCGACGTTACGTAAAATTTCATGGCTAAAGTGTTATTTTTAACTTTTTAAATGTTTTACTTTTTTGCGGTGGGGGTTTTTTAAATTTTTAATTTAATATTTATTTTATGATTTGTAAACGCATTAATTTTGTTTTATAGAGTTTACAGTTATGAGAATTTTTCGGTGCATTGTATGAAGAGTGAAATGCTGGTTAAAACGAATCCAAACACGACATATCTACTATAATTTTGTCAAGAGTCTACCTACTGGTATGGTGGATAACCTGCTGCAGCATCAGCTCATCCTGTTGCCATCAGTGCATTGAGTTTAGAATCAAATGCTGGTTGAAATAAATCCAAACACGACATATCTGCTATTATTTTGTCAAGAGTCTACCTGCTGGTGTGCTGGATAGCCTAGCTGCAGCATCAGCTCACCCAGTTGCCATCAGTGCATTGTGTGCAGAATCAAATGCAGGTTAAAATGAATCCAAACACGACATATCTGCTGTTACTTTCCCAAGAGTGTATTAGTCTGCTAGATATCGTGGCTGCATCAGACCAAATACACCATAATGTTGCTTGTTAATATTACACACATGGGTGTTTGAAATTTTAAGACACACATATGTTTGTAAGTAAAGTTAATAACCATAGACGTCTAAAATAGCAACGGTAGCTATCACAAAAGAGCTGATAACCTTGAAACGGCTGCACCGATTTTGATGAACTATGTCTAAGAACCATCGCAAGAAACCCTGTTTTCAAATAAAAAAAAACCGCATCTAAATCGGTTCACCCGTTTGGGCGCTACGGTGCCACAGACAGACAGACAGACAGACAGACACACACACATAGCGGTGAAACTTATAACACCCCTCTTTTTGCGTCGGGGGTTAAAAATTAAAATTAGGTAAGTATAGCTTAAACTACCTATCTATTTTATTTCATCTTTATAATCACCATTCTCTTGCCTATACACATAGACATGCTGCGCTAAACACAAATAGAGGCCATCTAGTAGCGTAACAGCCCCCAACTTCTGATATGGGGCCCCTATAGCACTAGCTAGGGACGCCAAGTTAGGGACGTTAAGTAGGTACATAATCCTAAACACAAAGTTAATTTTTAAAATTAGGCTGCGGGTTTTATAAATATGCAGAATCTAGGTTTATATGTTTTTTCGTGCGCCTTAGACAACTAAGTTTGTGTTCCCTTGTGTAACTGTGTTAGTGAATATCACATGTTATTATTTTTATTTCAAAGCTTGATTTTATCGGTAAGCATCGTTACCCTTTCGAATTTCGTTAGGTTCAGATAAAAATAAGTTGGTTAAGTAAATTATGTTTTTTTTTATATTTTTCCTGCCATTCACTTCTTCAATCACGGATACTGGATAGAATGTAGTGTAGATAGTTACGCATATAAGGCGACATTTACTTATTGCTTGCGAAAATTACCTCCGTCTTTACCGTGCCGAGCGATGACGGTGGCGCAAGTACATACACACTTGCTGTCGGTGTCGCAAACGCTACGGCCCGGCTCGGCCGTCAATGTCCACCAGTCAAAGACATAGTTTTTAAATCTCTTTGCCACCAGTCGACCGCACGTCAGTGGTAACACAATACTTTGACTTGCACAGAGCTGGCCTCTCGTACTACGGGCTTCTGTACCTACAAGTAGGTAGATCTTTTATGTTATTGAAACACCATATTAGGCTCTGCGCATACCAAGTGTAGAGCAAAGCTGAGCATTTTTTGGGACCACTGAAAAAATATTCAACGCATGTCCAAACTTAATGCACAAGTGCAACCATGCTCGTGGCTACAAGATACAATGATATTAAAAGTAAAAAGGTGTAGATTGGTTATAAGCGCTCAGAAAGCGACACGTTAAAATGTGGCTAACCAGCCACATTTTACTCAGTGTCGCGTCACGCCGTCAACGGACGCGTGCGTGCGTAAGTGTGCCGTTTTTGAAGATCGAATGTTGTTTAGGTAACCTATCTACACCTTTTTAACCGACTTCAAAAAAGGAGGAGGTTCTATGTTCGTGTGTATATATATATTTTTTTTTTATGTATGTTACCTGATTTCTCCCCCATTTGTGAACCGATTTTCAAAATTCTTTTTTTATTTGAAAGAGTATGCTCCTGAGGTGGTCCCATTTTAATTTGGTGAAGATCTGGTGATATACAACGGAACTCTTCAAAAATAGACGGCAAATCTGTCGTGGTTGCTGGAATCGCTTAGATATTTATTGTTTATACAACATCATGACGTATCATTACGCCTGCTCTGAGGGGTACGCAGATGTGTACAATATACCTAGATTTCGACAGTTAGGTATGTTAAGTTTCATTTATTAGGGATAAGTGGTTAACCCTATTACCATGATAAGTATTGTTTCCCATTAACAACATAAAATAAATTCATGGCAAATAATTGTATGGGAACAACTAAAAATGGAAAAATAAAAAACTTTTTTTCAAAAAATAAAACCGACTTCAAAAAAAACACTAAACGGTGTAAAATAACTCTAAATTCGGAAGTCGGTGGCCCATCATGAATAAGACAAAACCACTAAAGCCACAGACTTCCTAATTTAGAGTTATTTTACACCGTTTAGTGTTTTTTTTGAAGTCGGTTTTATTTTTTGCAAAAAAGTTTTTTTTACTTATAATATCACTGATAAGATACATGTTCGAGTATGCGTTTTGCACTACTAAGTATAGGTAGTCTTTTTTTCAGTGGTCTCTAAAATGCTCTTCTTTGCCCTGCTCTCGGTGTGCTCATAGCCTTTCGCGGCACGTTACGCTAGGCCAGTTCAAGGTCAAAGCCGTTTAAGTTCTACCGAACGCGCCATCACTCGCGACGTGTGGTCGACCGTCGACTGCAGAGGTACTGTCGCGGTCGGTATTTAAAATAAATTAATAACCTCACGCTAACACGCCCTTCATTTAAAAAATAAAGGCGTTCTTAATAAAAAATGTTTTGCACATTAAATGCGCCTTAATTTCCTAATTTTTCTCCCTTTTTGGGTTCCGTACTTCAAAAGGAAAAAACGGAACGCTTATTGGATCACTATAATGTCAGGTTGTCCGTCTGTCTGTCAAGAGTTACAAGACCCTTTGTCTCGGAACCTCGGGGAGGTATCGAGTTGAAATTAAAACCATATACCTACCTACTAGTTTAGTTACTTACTCAAGTCTATAGTCCCATGATGCTGTGAAAAAATCAAACTTTTAAGAAACTTCAAGTTGAAACCCTTTACCTACCTACCTACCTACTACCTTAAGCACTACAATAAAGTCTAGGACTTCGATGAATTGGTAACAATCCATACTTATACCCACTACATAAAGGTGCAGTCGAGTATGTTAAGTCAAGTCAATTCTTCAAAGTAGCTTTACCGATTAAACTTCATTCGTAACACAGACATGCGGAATATCAAAACCTGTCTTACAAGATCAACTTTACTATTCTGAAGTTAAGCTATGATATACTTAGGCCAGTTGACTTGTGACGAACGTTTGATGTAACGACTTGACAAAATCTTAGTAGCTTCAGTCAATAGCACAACAGCGGTATGGTAACACTTAAGACATCGGTTGCGCACGTTACAGGCTCGATGGACGTTGTAGGAGGAGTACTAGTAGTCATCTGTCTAGCCTTTTCTTGGCCTCCAGTTTAACTGTATGCAGTTTTTCCCATTTTTTTTTGGGGTGGAAAATCCTCATGGATGTCCCCCGCCCCGGGGAGGGTGGAAGGGTCTGTCAGACTCTTACTGACTAAAAACCACCCCGTGTTCCTTCTCACACCTGCGCCGGGGGTCAGGCTCCCCGAGGGCCTCGCCAAGTCAGCGAGGGGTGTGTGGTGTTATACTCCCCTCGCGACGTCGGGTCCATGTAAGGTTAGCACCTGTGTCACCCGAAACGACAGGGAGCCGTGCCTCCTCCCGAGTCATCGCTCGAGCACCGGCCGGACCGCCTCGATGGTGACGAGGCCGGCGGTAGGGCGCGAAAGCCTGTCCCGCCATTCCGCCTCCAGGAACTCGCGCAGCTGCCACCGACGCAACTCCATGTGTCGCTGCCTCAGTCGCTTGCCGCGCTCCCTCATTTTCTCGCGCCACCGGTACAGTGACGCGAGTACTTTCGCCTCCAGGTCCCAGGTCGGGGATCCGGCCAGTACTCCGGCCGCCTCATAGGAGATCGTGCGATAACCCCTGATGACTCTGAGGGCCATCACTCGCTGCGGTCTCCGCAAGACAGCGATGCATACAGTTTTTACCTGGAGCGGCTGCCTGCCTGACATCCACAATACAGTTACTTAGGCACCCTTGGTTGAACTGGTTGTCAGACTTTCGTTACTCTGACTACCCGTAACGACTGTCTGTGATCTACAAATAGCTCCAGTACCGAGTGCTTAACGTGCTTTCCGAGGCACGGAGGAGTCTTGCAGATATCACCCATCCACGGACCGTCCTCCAATGAGTGAATTTTAACAGAATAAGGTTAAAGTTCAATTGGGAAAATTTGACAGTTTGGGGTAGGTACTTAGCTTGATGTGCTGGCGTCTGTACATTTCTAATATTTTACAGACGCGAGCACACCAAGTTACCCCAAACTGTCTAATTTTCCCAATTGAACTTAAACCTTATTCTGTTTGTGATAAAGTTGTAAAACTGTCAAAGAAATTTGTCACATTGATGTGCTGGCCTCTGTACAACGATTGTTAAGGTCGCGCAAACTTCGAATAAATTCACATTTATTAAATAAGTTCAAATAAATTCCCATTAATTTTAGGACTGATTTAATTTTAATAGTTGTTGATACATATATGGCCATGGATGGGCAATAGAATGAAGTACTAAAAACATTTCAACCGTCTTCCTGTTATCGTTCATGCCCGTTGACGGACAGATGTAGGGCGGAGGCTTAGTGATGGGTTCCACTAAAACCGATAATATCATTTCGGACGTGTGGTTTTTATGTGAACTATTAATTCGCTGAAACTGCATTCTAACACATTTTGCTCTGACTTAGAGATCAAACAAATTATGTTGTTGCAAGACTCACAGCAGTCTTTGTGAAATCAGGAGCCTATAAGTATTGATATTTATAGTGATTCCACGTGATGAAACACCTCAAATATTACATAGTTACCGCACCTCAGTGACATTGTGACATTGACAACGGCTTTATGTCGTTGTAGTAAGGACGATTTTTGTAGTGCGAGAGTTAGGTAGGTACAGTGCGGTTAACTTTTCACGTTGCGTACGAGGTCGGCAAGGTCGGCGCTCAGCAAGGATTCAAAAATGCATACTGTTGGATTTATAACTTTCAGCGCTGAGCCAAGCGTTAAAATTCCATCAGTGTACTTTTATTTAGTACTTATTCAGTTAGGCGTCGCTCAGTGTCAATGAAAAATTTCCAACCTAACTAAAACCTAACTTTTTGCATTGCACATTTAATGTGCAATGCAAAATGTAAACTTTATGGGCATGGGAATGCGAATTTTTGATTTGAGATATTTTTACGTTTCCACATTTCAATCTAGATCTTATTCTTAAGGTCATCGAGTCTGAAAGGAAACACGTCAGTTTTAAATGATCATTGACCTTTTATAAACGGAACTGTTTCGTTTAAATCGGACTTTAAACTTATTTTTAATTATAATAATTACCTACCTACCTAGTATTATGAAATCGGTGCCACCTACTGAAAAGCGGTGTATCGAATTTTAGTATAAAGTTAGATAGTTTGCTGTTGCTGACCGTACTAACATTTTCCGATCGGTGCACGAGCATGCAAAGTTGCACACGGCGAAACTGACACTGAGAAAAACATAGGTAGGTATGTATTGAAACCTATACACAAAAAAACACACACACAAGCAGGCAGATAATTCACTGCAATAGGTCACACAATCGTTCACAACAATAACTACATATTATGAATGAGTTAATATCACTGAAGTAATAACACATTTTTTTTACCAATTTGATGTGCAGGGTGTTAATCGCAGCGACTGCACTTCGGCTCCGCGGACTAAGTTGACGAGTGCACTGCTGTATAGCGCGGTATTCACACTAAGCGCGCAAACGAAGCCCGCGCAAGCACAACACCATCCGTGCCAAGGCCATCGCTGGCGATGATTGCGAAGTAGTTATTCGTTATGTCAGCTTGTGTTCTACTTATGCAATGCTTACCACTGCGGTGCAGTTCGATGCCCGGTGATTCTTCAATAATAGGTGTAGGTACTGCTATTAATACTTATAGCAATAGTTTAGCTTCATTGTTTGCGTATCCGATACAAGTGCTTAAGAAATGGCTCGCTTAGGTCGATAAGTTAATACCTACCTACTTTTCTCAAATAAAAGTCTGTCGGTGCATAGTTTTTGCTTTAAAAATAAGCATAAAGATATTGACTTCAATTGTACATACCTATGTCTTCAGGGCGACGAAGATGTGTACCTACTTATGCTAAAACCCAGTCCTGTGTTCGGGTCCCTTGGTCTCACGGAGTTCCTAGGAGAAGCTATTTCTATTGCCTGTTATGTCAAAATACTTTTTACTTAGGTAATGCATGGGAAAGTAAATACGGTATCTACTTATAACTAAAACCTTAACCTTAAATGTATGTCTGTCTGTTTCTTTGGGCTTAGGTAGGTATCTCCAAAACTTCTGGATCGATTTTGACGGGATTTTCACTGTGAAATTTTTGATGTTAAAAAGAGGCACTGAGGCTAATAAAATTTCACGCAAGTTAAATCGATGCCGTTAGATTAATAAATTATATTGTACTTACTTGTATTGAATATCATAATTTAAGTACCTAAGTCTATTTTTTTTAAATAGTTAATTACTTAATTGTCAATATAAATCAAGTACCTACCCACCGGTAGGTACTTGATTTATTGTAAGTTAATTATTAAGAAGTACCTACTTTGGTACTTATTTACCTAATAAATTTGACCTAGATTTTGTGACCTTAAGGGAAGCGCACATTTCAGCACCAGTCTAGGGAACTGGGAACCACACATCTCAGCACGTTATTGGTATTATTTTCAACTTGTTGTTCTCGAGAAAACTTATTTCTGCATAAACAAAATACCTACAGGATGGCCCTTAAAGAATGTTATAACGCGGTATAAATGATATTTTCATACTTAGAAGTAAGCAGCATACTTATTACACTTCTAAGTTACAAAAGTTTATGACTTATTATTGTTTATCAATCAGTATTATAGCACCGTCGTATTTGGGGTCTTTTGCAGGTACCCTGGTGCCTACCTACATGATTTTTGTTTAAATTTATTATGATTTGTGGAAAATTATCCCCCACAATAAACCTAACTAGTTAGATATACATTGCCTTACATATTCTATTGTTTGTCAAATTGTATAAATAGCCACTAATCCACTAGTGGCAGCCTCGGGTCGAGCAGTTGTCTTGCTCCGAGGCTGCGCATGTAGAGGCGTTGCCCAACCTGAGGCGCGCTACGACACGAGGCAAGTTTGTCACCGCGAGCCGTGAACCCGTGATATATTTCGGTTTTTGTTGCCATGCTCATAGGAGCCGTAGTCCGACTGTCCGAGCCGTGCATTTGATTATTGCCTCGAGTTGATCCGCAATGTGCCTCGAGTCTTTGCCTTAGAGCGAGCAGCCTCAAATTGAGGCTGTTTGCTTAAAGTCGAGCGAGGCTGCTCTTTAATTTGACAGTTCAACATGAAAAAAATTCAATTGTTCCGTCATTTAATCTTCCTCAATATTAAAGTCGAAAAGAGTACCAACGTACCTCCTAAATAACCAGTACAATTAGATTCGCGTTATTATTGAGTGAAACTCTAAAAATAACATTGCATTTCGTAATGTTGACTTATGTCGTCGTAGTCGTTATTTCATTTCACAATAATTATGTTAATTATCATAAGCACCTATTTAGTTAACTACGAACTATTTTTAACCGACTTCAAAAAAAAGGAGGTTCTCAATTAGACTGTATATTTTTTTGGGTGTTTGTTACTCGATTACTCCGCCATTTATGGACCGATTTTCATTTTTTTTTTATTTGATAGGGTATACTACCAGGTTGGCCCCATTTGTATCAAAACTAAGATCTGATGATGGGTTCCTCGAGGAATTGAGGGAACTCCTCATATAATATACCGATTTTTATCAGTTTTTCTTTGGCAATTTGTTAACCGATTTCAATTACTTTCAACCTTTGAAAGACTATTCTTTAGGACTACCTACCTACATACAAAGAAACTAAAATTAGCAAAATAAAAAAAAATACAAACGACTTCATTAAAAAACACTAACAGGTGTAAAATAACTGTAGTTTCGGAAGTCGGTGGCCTAAATGAATGAAACAGCACCAAAGCCACAGACTTCCGAAACTAGAGTTATTTTTTAAAATAAGTAAATAAATAAAAAATAAATAATGATGATACCTAACACACGTACACCGCGCGGTCGAGCGCGGCGTGTGTAAGGCATGATATCCGAATCACCGCCAACCGCCTTGGTGAGCGGTGCCGTGTTTTAATCGGAATGGTCTGTTGGTCTAGTAGTTAGTGACCCTGACTGCTATGCCGGAGGTAGTGGGTTCGATTCCCACCCAGGACAAATGTGATGAGCAAGATCATTTGTTCTGTGTCTGGGTGTAATTTATCTATAATACTTATGTATGTATTTAGAAATATATAAGTATGTTTATCAGCTGTTTAGTACCCATAACACAAGCTCTGCTTAGCTTGGGACTAGATGGCGTTGTGCGAAAGTTGTGAAATATTTATTTAATTTATTTAAATGAAGTCGGTTGTTTTTTTTTGTAATATTTTGCCTTATCTTTTTCCAGGTGTTGTGATTACCTATCAGCCAAAAAAAAATAGGTAGGCACATGGTGATTGGTGATAATTTAGGAACAATATCAACCTTTGCTTTATCAAAATGGCTGCATGCATGGGATATCACCCAATTGTCTCCAAAGTTTGCTTAGTAAAAGTTCTTACTTACCTGTACTCAATTAGTAGATTATTAACCAAGGGGTTAAAGCAGTGTCTTCTGTCGCGGGTGACGATTTAAATCGCGAGCGTAACGAAAGACTCGAGGTTTACTCCCGAGCGTAGCGAGGGTGTTAAAAACTTAAATCACGAGCGAAGCGAGGGATTTAAGACGAGTCCTGAGTGTAGCGAGGGATTTAAGTTCACCCAAGACTAAGACAGCTTTATCACCGAGGAAAATACTCTACTTTTCGTACCATTTGCGAAAAAAATAACACAATAATAATATGAGATAAGCATCTATTACAAATAATGACAATTAAAAGTAAACGTATTTTTAGAATATCAACTTATTTATAAAAATAAATTAAAATAAACTTAATGTTTATATATTTGAAGAAAACAAAAACGCGGCAAATCCCTAGATTAATATTTTTTGTCGGAAAAGCAAAGACATCAAGCTCATACGGCCTCGTCGGTTTTCGTAATTTTATGTAATTAATAATCTTATCTGCGTAATAAATGCGTATTCTTTTTTCAAAAAGATGTATATTGCTTTATATACAAACTCAATGATGTAAAATTAAATGTAGTTCAGCATAAATTTCGTTAAGTAGGTATTCCAAATTTAAATCCCATTCTCTCCCTAGGGGATGAATGAAATCCAGTACAATTTTCTTTCCCTGTTTTTAACAGATTAAAAATGACTATTATTATGTTCGCTTTTTGTGGCATAGAATGTCACTTTTTTGAGCAAGTGGTACGAAAACATATTTTATTGCATTCCATATTTAGATTTCTATGCATTCCATAATGTGTACCTACATTATTAGATACCTAGTTGGTATGTTAAACATCGAATCAATTATGGACCCTGTCGGGCACAGCAAAGTTATTCTTTACAATGTAATAGTCGATGTCCGGTCTATAGGTATTGAATGTCTTTGGGTATTGTAAAGTTCAAATTGCACATGGCAGATAATTACTTATGCACTAGATCGTAGGTACCTACTTAACTGCATAACTATTCGACAATGCGATTACCTACCTGCCATCATTCTTTACGAACAATAGCAACTCGAGAATTATTTAATAGCAAAGACATTCAATTAAATCTCTTTGTTTAATAGGTACTTTAGAGTAGGTAGATAAATTGACATAAGTAGGTAACTAATGTAAACCACGCTTGGTGTTGGATACAAATATTCAAATGTGTCCCTCTTTTGAAACGTGCACCATCTAAACTGAGTAAACTGACAAGTTTATTAATAGGTAGGTACCTAAGTAGGAAGAGTTTATATATGTTGCACGTTTTTTTAGAATTGAAGTAGGTACCTACCTAAATACCTTCTTTTCGTTTAGTGGAGTTCCCATCAATTGCCAATCCCACCATAAGTAATGAACCATTGAACCAACCTATTATGGGGTAGGTTAGGTAGGTACCTACCTAAGCTATAGGGAGGGCTTATAATAGTTAGGAGGTCATGACTATTGATTAGGTGTAGGTATTACGTTACCTAATTATCTACCTTTTTTATTCTTATATTAGTTTCAGAGTTAATCGAATATGTGCGATGATGTCACATTCGCTTATAAATACCTAAAATAATATTATTTAGGTATGCAGACTCTCACTCCATAGTAATAACTAATAAGGCATGTGGCATGGCATCAGAAATACTTAGGTAGGTATATACTTATATTATGTCAATTATACAGTTTATTATACCTAACATTTCGGAGTCTTGTTTAACTACTCACACTTGTCAGTAGGTAGGTAGGTACCTACTAAGAAAATAAGTATCCTCTTATAAGAATATTCGAAGAAGAAGATTCGAACTGAAAACTTGAAATGTAACTCATACCTATACCTACTTAAGTAGTAAAAAAAACTGACAAGACTTGTCAGTTTTTCTTTAACTACTTACACACTTACACTTAGTGTGAGTCGTACTTGCCCAGCGAGGGTTCCGTACAAATTTGTAGATACTTAAATAGTATAAATAGGTAAGTAGGTAGTTCATGAGTAGTCCCGCAGTTTTTAATGAGCTCTCCTAAAAAATTCTTACTAGAACCATTTTTTTATGCTTTAATTACAAAAGTATAGTTTTCAGATTTTTATCTCACTTGTAGTCTAAAGACACCACTACGATACGGTTACTTTTAAGGTAAGGTCCTACTTACAAAAAATAAAAAAACTTTACAGGTTTAACTTAGGTCATATCTAAAAATAAGACACCTGTACAATATTATCCAGTTTTCAATTATTTATAAAAGTATTTGGAAATTCGTTCCACCTACTCCAACAAGACTCCAAAATGTAGGTACTAACTGAAAAAATGACATACGCTCACCATTTTTGACGTAACGAGGTTTAGAGGAGAGCTATAATCACTTCCACTATGGGACGAGGCGGCAGATGTCAGCTTCGATACTAAGTTTGCGAAACAGTACCACCAGGCTGGTTTTATTCAGTAAGCGTCAAAGACTAGAAGACTTAATATAACTATATCTTAAATGAACTTTTTACTTGTTTTTGCAGCAGGCCGCACACGCGTTTTACATAAACTTGTAAGTCGTGTGATGTCAGATGATGGCACGGTTGGCGCGGCAGTTACAAAAACTGGCTGCTGCACTGTGTGACGTAGGTTCGTTCTCGCACGGAACAAAAATTTATACGGCCTACGGCTACGTGTACCTAATTGACAACATTTCAAAATTTTAACCTCCATGTTTTATTATGTTATCTAAAAGTAAATCCAAAACTAGAGGACCCATATTTTTTGCTTTTTCGAAATTATGTACTTTTCATTCATAATTTTAACTTTGAAATTCGGTGCATTCTAAAAAGACGTAAGCGCCAAATGACGTCATTCATACGGTGGAATGGCGATAATTCCTTTGCTTTACTGTGATACGTCAAAAAAAATCAGTTTCTTAGATGTCACTGTCATTTAGTAGTTGTCAATGTCACACATTGACATAAGATATATCTTGTTTGACATTAGATATGTAATTTTTGACATTAGATATGTCTTTTTTGACATTAGTTACGTAATTTTTGACAGAAATGTCTTGTTTGACATTATAGTTTTCATCTTAAAAATGAGCTTGCTTTCGCAAAAGTAAACACCTCATTCCACCGTATAAGTGACGTCATCGCATGGTTTTAGGTTTTTATTTTTTTTCTCAGAAATTAAGCTATAAAAAATTAAAAAATATATATATTTAAACTCAGCATACAAAAATGAAGAAACGGTATTTTTGTTTTAGGGTCATGTCAATTTTGAAATGTTGTCAATTGTTCTAAGTCTGGCTGTTTGTGTATGTAAGCTTATTATGTTTGTATATGTACATATACCCACGACATAGGAGAAATACCTATACCTAATAGTTAGGTGCACCACTATGGGGCAAACCGACATTAAGAAAATATAAGTAAGTATTTATGTTGTGTTTCTGTAAGATGAGGGATTTTTTGTAAGTATTAGGTATACATAGGTTAGACGGGACATTATCGTTCATGCTGATCCCATGATTTCTGCTGTGTAACGTTTCATTGATTGCTTTTTTCATGGGCCTATACAGTTTCAAGTAAACAGAAGATTCAACGCTGCAGCTGTTCCCAGAGTCCCAGAGTCCCAGACAGATGTAGTGTACTCATGGTCTTCGAAAGTTCGAATGCTCGACGATGTCCTTTCCATCCTGTAGGTACTAGCCGGCCAGCAAGACCAGCTCGCTACTGTCGTACTGACAAAGGCCTCTTCTCATACAAAGAATGCACAAGCAGTCTCGGATAAAATATTTGAATCGGAGCCTGTAGGTAGGTAAAAAAAAATAAGTTTCTCGAAACAATTGTGAAAATTATAAACAATTTAGGTCCTACTGCAAACAAAAAAGGGGGTTTAGTTTTTTTTATGTGCGCCGACACGCGAGAGAATAAAATTTTGTACTAAGTAGGTATGGTGTATAATGTTTTCAGGGTTATTTATTATTCAAATGACGTCTCTGAGGTGAGTCCAAAACTTCTCTTGATAGGACCAACACCTACGTAAACAAGAAATCACACATAAATAAAATAAAATTATCAGTTTATTGAAGCCTCGTTTAATAGCGTTATTGCTTATTCAATTAATTTATGATTATTCAAGAAGTCACTAACTCCATTTTTCTATATTTTTTTCTAAGTGTCGATACTGGGTCTTTAAATAATATTGGATCTAATCTTAACACTGATCGCATAAGTGGCATATAGCCCCACGCAGTTGAGAATGTGTTGAGACAGGATTGTCGTTGAACGAAGTGCTCAGGGTCGCTCCAAGATGATCTGTAGATAATAGAAAAAGAGTGTTAAAGTAAGTAGGTAAGTATACTTCGTAAAAAACCATTAAATTATGTATTATTTTAATTAGATAACGATTTACTTATATCGGTGATGCGTTGCTTTATATCGTCGACGCTGTGCTAACTTGAGTGGCGGGCGTCGGGTGAGATGTGAAGCGAGACAATTTAGCAGAATATCTTCGCAATTGCGCGTTCGGCGCACGGCCTGGCGCAGAGCCGGCGCCGCGGCCGCGTACTGCGCTAGCACCGAGCGGTGCACCAGCGCCGCGCCCGGCAGCACCATGGAATACGAGTCACCCCACTTACTGCTGTAACCCCAAGCTCCCTGTTTCGAACAAATAACCATTTGAAAATGTCTTAGACGTTTCGATTATTTATTCTAGCGCTGCTTAACGTCTTGGTTGAATTAAACATCTGGCTAGAATGATTTAATAACGACAATTAGTTAAGTATAATATTCAACTACATCAAAACAGCTCTAGCTATGCTTTTAAAATTACTATTTAAGTCCATATATAACAAGGTATTTCATAAAAAAGCATGCAAATTAAGGAAAAATTACATATTCTATGAGTAGGTACATATTTAGGTAATACGGACGCAAAAAAAAACAAGAAAGTTTGATTGCGGGCTACCCTGACGTTATCGCCGAATACTCCAACTTAAAACTCCAACCTTTGCCTCGTCCCAGAAGTGAGTTCGAGCTGGATAACCAACTATGCGCTCCGGGAAATGTTGCCATACGCGAAAGGCAAAGTCAAGCTCTTCGGCCAGCAGAGGAGCATCGCCGTCTAGAGAAAATACACCAGCCGTAGGAACTGCCCACAGTGGTTGCCACCTAGCCGAAACTCCTTCCCTAAAATTAAATTTGAAGTAATAAATGTACCGGTCTGCAGAAATTATTATTATTTTTAAGGAAATAAGTTTGATGCCTTTTCAGATTACCCAGGATAGTGAGTGGTGGCGTCGACTACAAGAACGGGCAAAGAGTCGCGCGTGTCACCAGCTAAGCGGGATAATGATTTCAGCGAAGGGGCGGCGCGCTCGCTATCCCACACTAAAACGACCTAGAGAGTAACATTTGAAAACGTGTCAATAAAAAAGTTAATTTTTAAATCATATAAATAAGGCTATCTGGCTGTTTTTCTTTATATTACCTTCTCACAATATTCACTGCTAGCGATGTTGGCGAGTAGCTTGTGTAATGCTGGTGACGTAGCTTGAACGTATAATAAAGCTGTATACATATTTCCCGGTGTAGGCGGTGGGGCTGCTAGAGGCACCGAAGGGGCAGGGAGAGGAGACAGTGGGGTGGATGGACAAATAGGGGCTTCGAAAATAGGAGCCACGATGGGGAAATGAACACGGGAGTCACCATAAGTAGCTAAAGTTCCCAGGGCACCAGGAGAAGCATTCCAAATTAATGTTTCTCGTTGTTTCGACAATCTGTGTTCTAACACACGCTCCAATAAAATCTGCAAATTAAACGCTAAGTTTAACAGGCAGACCTATTTCTTAACAATATTAGCTATATTTGCGTATACATGTTATCTGGTAGGTACACTTGGGCGAATGGCCATTTTTAAACACACTACAGCAAGCCCGATATCATACGTTCATACGAAATAAATTCTTATTCTAAAACCCTATAACACTTAGCCCGACCCGAGAATCAAACCGAGGACCTAGTGGTCAGAAATTTTAGGACGAGTTTAGATCCGTTTTGCTCTCGCTCTAGAAATATAGGTAGAAAATATTACAACAGACAAGTGCATCAAAATAAATAGGTTAGTAACATTTACCTCTATTGTAGTGAACACAATTTTTTCGATGGAAGAAAAGTACTGCTCCCAGAGGAATTGAGTTTGTTGCCGCAGAGCAAGAATACGCTCAGGAGGAACAGAGCGCACCAGCTCAGGCACCTTGAAAATAAATAAAATGGTTAAGAGTCCACTACACATAAACATTATAATTATGTCCGGATTTTAAATTTACAACATGCTGGTTAGTGTAGTAGTAGTAGTAGTAGAGTTTTCAGAAGGAGTTGTTTCAAACGAGTTTTTCATATTTCATTTACAGACCTGCAGTAGAAGACGTTCATCTGCCCATATAACAGCACGGCGCCAATCGATGCGCTCGTCAAAGGGTAACCGCCAACCATTGCTTAATAACACGGGTATGCATCCTGCTGCTAATGCCTCAAGAAAGCGATATGAACCCAAACGGCGTCCTCGTGCCACAAGGCAAAATGTTGAGTTGGCTAATAACTGCTCATAGTCAAATCTGCAAAAGGTCAATTGTACGGTCATAATGATAAATTATGTAAATATGTCGTATTATTGTTCCGGCGCGGAACTTTGTGTGCTACCCAATCTCTACCAATAGTGTGCAACAAAAAACACTAACAGGTGAAAAATAACTCCAGTTTCGAAAATCTGTGGCTTTGGTGGTTTTATTTCGTTCATTATTGGCCACCGACTTCCGAAACTGGAGTTACTTTTCATCTGTTAGTGTTTTTTAAGAAGTCAGTTGTTTTGTTTTGTAAAAAAGTTTTTATTTTGCAATTTTTAGTTTCTTCGTATGTTAAAACAGACTCTAAAACTTAAAAGAATCATTGAAATCGGTTAACAATTGCAAAAGAAGCCCTTTCTAAACATTAATCAGTACATCTCTGCCGGGCGCCTTTTAAAATAGACAGGAGTAATGTTATGTTATGGAAATACAAAAACTCTGCACAGACATGTGACTGTAGCAATCGCGAGTAATTTGCTGTTATGCGTTGAAGAGTTCCGTTGCCTGTTTTCTTCATCAGTTTTTCTTCACCAAATGATACCTACCTACTTTCTAAATGAAAATGCTTGATTTGTTACCAAGAATGTAAAAATCGGTATATGTGTACCTATATTATTTGAGGAGTTCCCTCAATTCCTCAAGGATCCCATCATCAGATCTGACGTTTGATAAAAATGGGACCAACCTGGTATAAATATCAAATAAAAAAAGAAATGCGAAAATCGGTCCATAAATGGCGGAGTAATCGCGTAACAAACACACAAAATAAAAATAAAAACATACCGTCGAATAGAGAACCTACTCCTTTTTTTGAAGTCATTTTTTATTTTACACATATACCGATTTTTACATTTTTGGTAACAAATCAAGCATTTTCATTTAGAAAGTAGGTAGGTATCATTTGGTGAAGAAAAACTGATGAAGACAGGCGACGGAACTCTTCAACGCATAACAGCAAATTACTCGCGATTTCTACAGTCACATGTCTGTGTACGGTTTATGTATTTCCATAATATAACATTACGCCTGTCTATTTTAAAAGGGGCCCCGCAGAGATGTACAGATTAATGTTTAGAAATAACTTCTTTTGCAATTGTTAACAGATTTCAATGATTCTTTCAAGTTTTGAAAGACTTTCTTTACATACGAAGAAACTAAAAATTGAAAAATAAAAACTTTTTTACAAAAAAAAACAACCGACTTCTTAAAAAAACACTAACAGGTGAAAAATAACTCCAGTTTCGGAAGTCGGTGGCCAATTATGAACGAAATAAAACCACCAAAGCCACAGACTTCCGAAACTGGAGTTATTTTTCACCTGTTAGTGTTTTCTCAAGAAGTCGGTTGTTTTTTTAATAATATTTTTACGAGAGTGTTTTAATTTTAGTAGTTATAAATAATTACATAATATGTTTTAACTAGTTAAAGTTTAATCGATTTAAAAAATATCGATTAATACCATACCAACACTGTCAAAGAATAATTTGATGTAGGTAACTAATTTCAAATTAAATTAATCATGATTAAAATACTTAGTTATAATTTTAAAAGGAATCTTTTTTAATTAAATTAAATTTGGAATAAGTAAGCAACAAAATTACTCATAGGTCAAAATTATTCTAAACCTGTTTCCCGAATAATTTTAAGAGTGGTACTGGGTCCTGGCTAAATTAAAACATCTGCACGATTGAATAGGTTAAGCTACGCTTGCCGAGGTCGGTCTGTGGTTGGGTGAGCATTAATTACATACCAAGATCCCTACGTGTTTTGGCAAAGGACGTTGCCTTGACTCTCAGCTGCCTGTAGATCTTTAGACTGTCGCAATCGTTACGAGTAGTCGGAAGTTGGGAACCCCGAAAGACTGACGTGACGGCTTGTTTAATTATTTCCTGTGTTACCCTGTCGCAGTCTTGTAGAGGTCAGATAACCAGTCTATCAGCCAGACAGTCGGCAGATGATGCTCAATTGCTCAGTTTAAATACTTAACTCTTTTTGTTACATCAATAAATCGTAAGCAAATTAAAGTCACAGTGGGCCGGCCATGTCTGTCGAAGGGCCGGTGGCCGGTAGAGCAGACGAATCCTGGAGTGCAGACCGCGTATCGGCAAGCATAGTGTGAGATACCAGCCAGACTGACCGACAACCGAAAGAAAGTGGCTAGGCCCGACTGGATGCGGAAGGAGGAGGTGGTGTTGAGGCGCAGCCTGGTGACGCCTATGCCCAGCGGTGGAATGCGATAGGCTGAGTTGATATCAAAATTAACTTTTTAAGAAAATAGACGTGGGCAAAAGTATGCCAGGAAAAAAAGTTATCAACTTTGAAAATAAGTAAAGCCTGCACATTTATTTTCGTAATAAATTAAAAATGTTATTGGGTTAATGATAGATTGAATAGTGAATCCTAACAATATTTTTAAATTAATAGAAAAATAAAAAAGATAAGTGAATAGACAGGACTAAATAGGTATAGAACTTTGTTACAACATTTAATTAGTTAAAAATATGATGTATTAAATTAATTAATAGTATAATTAATTAAAATTCTTATCTTCTTATTGATTAAAATGAATAATGAGATAGAGGAGCTTGTGGCTAACTAATAACAGCCGCACGGGTCGAGCGAAGGTTAAGCTACGCTTGACGAGGTTGGCCGTGGATGGGTGACCATTTATTGAATACCAATACTCCTCCGTGCCTAGGAAAGCACGTTAAGCCGTTGGTCCCAGCTGTCATTTCAGGATCTTTGACATTCGTTAAATTGTAGTCAAAAGCCCGAAAGTCTGACAACTAGTTTAACCATGGGGTATTGTGTTACCCAGTTACTGGGTGGTGGAGGTCTGACAGGCAGTCGCTCCATGTAAAACACTGGTATTCAGCTGCATCCAGTTAAACTGGAAGCCGACCCCAACATAGTTGGGAAAAGGCTAATTATGATTATTACGCAGATTATGATTATATTTTTTATTTAAATCAGGTTCTCAATACACATTTCCAAATTCATCTATGTTCATTTCTTTTAATTTATCTCTCAGTGGTGTGTTAGTATGGTTATAAATTTCTTCTGCAGTGGAAAGATAGATTGAATGTCCTTTTTATATCCCTGTAGAAAAATTCCAAGTAACATTACACTATGGAAATTGCTAAAATATCTATCTGTTCCTACATCATTTAAATGAATGATTTTGTAGATCATAGATATTTCATAACTCATTTATTTATTGTTTGTCACAGGTTAACAGAAGATCTTACAATTAGTGTTATTGTATCAATGTAACAATGTTACATACCCATGGGGTGTAAAATTTTTAACCAACTTCTTATATAATTAGCATGTTAAGTTTTAGTCAACCTATGCATTTGACTATTGAGTAATAAATGTTTTACATATAAAAAATTCCTTTAGCTTTAATTAGCTTAGCCAATTCAACTATTTCTTAACATGTGTGTTCTAATCTGTTTAATATGATCATTTCTATGGACTCACACTTGTGTGTTAACCTTTTAAGCGCTTGGCTAAATATTAGTTGCCGTGCCCCTAGCACCGGGCCAAAATTGCTACAAATCAATAAAATAAAACCTACAGTAAATAAGGAGACACAATTGTTGTATTGATTTTTAGTTTTTGTTACTTATATAATATCTCAATTTGATAATGGTTTTAGTTGTACCACACAGTCAGTATTTTGAAAATAAAACGAAAAAATCATGCATGTTCTCAGTCGCAGAAATACAACACGAGCGGTAGGGACACAGAAATATGTGTTGCATTCGGTTAAAAGGTTAATAACCTTGTCATGCTTGCAACAGTATTATAGGGAAAGGAGTATTTTATCGGTTCATTTTTAAATTCAGCTTTGGCCTATTAATTGAAACACAGGAACCTATAAATTAACACTGCACATTCCCATTATTAATAAATGATGAATGTAAACTTTACAATCTAATCTAAATCTAATCTAATAGTAAATGGTAAGTTTACAATCAGTACCATTAGAGTTCCCATTTTATTTTAAGTTCACGATTGGCATAACTGAAGCTTACCCCCAATAAATGATAATTCTTATTATAAGTAGGTAGAAAACTTATAATTAGAAAGGATTTACATACTTATCATATTCTCTGTTGTCTTCATCACACCTTTCATCACGTAAATCTTTCCAAGATTTTCCATGACGGCATGTGGTAACCAAAATTAAATGATTACCATCATGTAAATGCCACAATGAGTTTCTCGTTTCACTGCCAATCCCATGAACATACCTCTTGCCTTTAAATGCTAACAAATGCCTCCTCGGCGCAGGGAAGGGGTTACTAGTGGCGGCAGGTGGAACTCCACCACGTTCTGGATGTTCTTTGTGAAATAATGGCAAAGAAATATCAAATTCATCTCTAAAGAATGCCTCAGAGGCACTAGCTCTAGCTAAAATTGCCTCCCCTGGGTTAAATCCCAGTGCACTTTCAGCATAATCAGGCCATGTCCCAGCATATAAATTAAATATCAGATGATTGCGACCATTGTTCCAATATGGTAAACGAGATAGGCGTGACGCCACATCCGACGCATGCTCAGGAGACAGTGGATCAGCATCTAACGTATCTATTGCAGGCACAAAAAGGCAAGCTTCATTAGGATCTCTAGTGGCATACCGTGATTCTCTGATGACTGATAGTACTTTACGATATGACGCACTAACTGGGCCATCACTAGGGTAAACGTAAATTTTCGGATCTCTACCGCACTTGGAGAAGTCGAAACATCTCTCCATTCTACATGGAATTGCCACTGAGTTAACTTTTCTATGCAGTTGAGAAGGCAACTCGGACAGCTCTTCTAAAGAAGCAAAACTGGCCAGTTGACTCAGTCGGCTGTTTTGAGTCCGTTCTGACTTTAAATTATATGCACCGAAATAACAATACACTAAAACTCCACAAGTAAAAATTAGAAGAAGAAAACGTTTTTTAGCTTGCATATTTAACACTTCCTAATAAAAATATTGCATTAAGTTGGTTTCTTTAGCAGTGGTCATAGCTATATTAGTTCGAAATTGAAGAATGTATTATTGCTTAATAAACAACGCCCGTTCTCTATTCTATCACTACACTAGAATAATATTACATAGCTAGTATACATAGTATAGTAAGTATACCAAACCAACCAACTTGAAACCAATGTAAACATTGCATTTTGACCACTATTGACTTGTCACCTGATAACTCACAGTTGTCACTATTTAAGATAGCACTGACACTTGACATTGACAGAGGGTGACATAAAGAAACAGAGGATATTTTGGTGTATGGTAGAGGGATTAGGACTAAGGAGAACCGTCACATATAAAAGAAGACAAATTGAAATAGTAACTACTTACTTTTCACCCAGTTAAGCAGTTCACAACCTCCTCTAGGATAACAACGAGATGCCCCTCAAAAAAAAATTGTATCTAGTGGTGAGCTCTCTTTAATAGGTTACACGAACCGTATTTCTGTACCATATAACTTCGCGAGAAGTTTGAAGTGTGTTATAGTGGAGGTTCTCAGACCAATAAAAAAAATGCAGATTGAGACTAGCTAATACCGCTTCATAGGGTAGGTACAAAATATTCGCACGATTTCGCATCTAGTATTTATTTTACGTAGCGCGCGCTTACCCTAAGCGCGCACTAAGACAAAATGTCTTAATGCTGTCAAAGGATGTACAGCTTGGCAAAAAAGAGTGTGGAATAAATGAGGTCGCTAGTATCGCGCATGTGGCCACCCTGAATACTACGACTTAACAGGTTTGATACTTGTTGTTTTTTAGTACCTACTATAATCCCACAAAAATGTAAACGAAGCAAAAGAAGCATGTAAGAATCGTAGCATATGGCGCTCTGTAGTTTCTGCCTACCAGTGTGGGAAAGAGGCGTGAGTTAATGTACCTATATATGTTATAGTGGGCACTGAAGCATTGCACAAAAATGGTGTATTAGGTATCCACAGACAGATATAACCATGGCCTCGAGAGCAGTCTAACCGTAAGATTGTTAGGAATTAACGACAAAAATTTGTTTACAGGGATAATGAAAGAACACGTTTTTTTATGTTTTATTTGAATACTAAAAATTTAATCAGACGAATCGAACTCAGTACTACCATCACATATTCGATCCCGGAAAAGCTCACATGTTGGCTAGAGATTCCTGCAACTTCTGAAACTCTATTATTTTCTAATTCTGATAAAACACTGCTACTGCCATCTGTGAGATTTATTACTGTCATGATAATATTTTTCTATTTTCATTACAATATCCTTGCATGAATTTATCCAATCTTAGTAATGTGTGCAAATGCTTGTCCAGCAGCCACCTTTAAAAACAAAAAATAATCATAAACAATGGTTCTATTACTGAAAGGAGGATATTTCTATTTTTCTAGTTTTAATAAAGAAAATCCATTGTTCTGTCAAGCAATTATATTGAACAGACCAATAACAAAACAAAATCAAAAATAGACAAAAAGTGAAAAGGTAAAAATATACAGCTTGGCAAAAAAGAGTCTGACGCGGTGACAGTTGAAACTAAAAGTGGATGATTGTGGCAACATTGATTTATTTGTCTAGTGCTAGTACATCATGTGTCAAAAGTGCGTAAATCCTCGTCGTTTTTCATAAATTTAACAAAATTATTAAGTTTCGTTGCAAAATTAACGATTAAAAGTTAATAAAACCATTCGTAGTTGTATCAGAGCAGTGATTTACCTCGTCTTTTTGTGGTGTTTGGCCAAATCTGAAGCAGGACAAGTTGGGTCTGATATCGGGAATGTTTATCGAAGAACTGCCGCTAGGACAGGTATTTATCTACCCTAATTAAATCATTGTACATTAAATAAGTTTTTCTAAATGTTTTCAATGCGTAGTTTTGTTGATATACAGATTTAAGTAGCTATTTGTCTTGTTTACAGAAATTGAAATGTAAGGTTATGTTTTGTAGTTTAAAGAGCCTCGTATACCCATATTTGATACTTGAAGATAAAGAATAGGGAATTAATAATAAAGTAGGTACTGTATCTTTTTGTTTTAGGTAAATCTGTCAACACAGTAAGAAAAATGTTTATGGAAGGTAAAAAATAAGATATTTTTAAACACCGGGAAAATTTCAAAGGTCGCTTGAAGAAAGTTACCACCTTATCATTGTGACGTGAATCTACTTGAATTAATATGGGGCATTGCAAAACATTAAATTGCTTCAATCAATGTTGGATCCATTGATATAAAGGTATGTAGCCTAGTTTATACATATTTAAATTTGCTATGTTAAAACCATTGTTTATGATTATTTTTTGTTTTTAAAGGTGGCTGCTGAACAAGCATTTGCAAACATTACTAAGATTGGAAAAAATCATGCAAGGATATTGTAATGAAAATAGAAAAATAATATCATGACAGTAATAAATCTCACAGATGACAGTAGCAGTGATTTATCAGAATTAGAAAATACTAGTGTTTCAGAAGTTGCAGGAAGCTCTAGCCAACATTTGAGCTTTTCCGGGATCCGAATATTTGATGGTACTGTGTTCGATTCGTCTGATTAAATTTTTGGTATTAAAATAAAACTAAAAAAAACGTGTTCTTTCATTATCTTATCCCTGTAAACAAACTATTGTCGTTAATTCCTAACAACCTTACGGTTAGACTGCTCTCGAGGGCATGATTATTATCTGTCTGTGTATACCTAATGCATCACTTTCTTGCAAGGCTTCAGTGCCCACTATAACATACATAGGTATATTAACTCTCGCCTCTTTCCCACGCTGGTAGGCAGAAACTAGAGATCGCATACGAAGCAAAAGAAGTATGTAAGAATCGTAGCATATGCATATGCATTCTTACATAGTTCTTATGCTTCGTATACATTTTTACATGTTGTTATGTATAACAACATGTAAAAATGTGTACATTTGCCCACTATTAATAGTGTTAATACTGGACATTGAAGCCTTCCATGGTGTTTGCATAGCATCCGACAGACAGAACCACCCACTTAACTTTGGGAAAAAATAACAAGTGTCAAACCTGTTAAGTCGTACTATTCAGGGTGGCCACATGCGCGATACTAGCGACCTCATTTATTCCACACTCTTTTTTGCCAAGCTGTACATAACATAAACAATAATTATAAAAAAGGTTCCTATCGGCCACATGCTCCCCTTTTTTTAAAGGAGAACCATTTTCTTTAATGGCCGCCTCAAAATGCCAGCTTGTGTCCGAACATCCACCACCCGTACCACCCCATCACGACCCGGATACAGAGCAGCAATCACGCCGCGTGGCCAGGTTCCCCTCGGCAAGTTCCCGTCACCGATGAGAACTGGGTCCCCGACCTTGACGGCGACATCTACACCCGGTACGCGACGGGGTGCCAAAGTGGGTAGATATTCGGTAACCCAACGACGCCAAAAGTTATCACACAGCCGAAGTGCCCTTCTCCAGCTGCTCCGGCCAATCAGTGCAGCATCCGTCAGGTCTGTAGCTGGAAATGAACGGCCCGATGAGTCTCCCAGCAAAAAATGATTAGGGGTAAGCGCCTCCGGGTAGTTACTTTCGGGGGAGATGTGCGTCAGTGGGCGTGAGTTTACCACCGCCTCGGCTTCGACCAGCAAAGTTGCCAGAACCTCTTCCCTTGGAACGTGTTTTCTTAATGTTACCTTCAGGGCTGACTTCACTGACCGAATCAGCCTTTCCCAAGCCCCTCCCATGAAGGGCGCCGATGGAGGAATAAAACGCCATTTTATTTTTTTATCTGCTGCAAACTGTGGAACGGCGGCATCATAAAGAGCTTTTAGCTGTCGGTTTGCTCCCACAAACGACGTCCCGTTGTCGGAGAACATTTCGCTGGGCGTACCACGTCGAGCGATGAAGCGTCGAAAGCACATAATGGCAGAGTCTGCGGATAAGCTGGCTACGATCTCGAGGTGGATAGCTCTGGTTACCATGCACGTAAATAGGGCGACCCATCGCTTCTCCCGCCTGCGTCCAATACAAATTAATACGGGGCCGAAATAATCCACACCTGTATAGGTGAAGGCACGTCGATGATGGGCGAGTCTCGCCTCTGGCAGATCTCCCATGGGTGGTTGTAAGGTTGCGCTTTTCAACAGCTTGCACAACTGACATCTATGAACCACTGACCGCACGGCGTTCCTCAATCCGAGAATCCAGTACGACTTCCGCAATTCATTAATAACAGTTTCTGTATTGGCGTGAGCAAACTTGACGTGGTAATGGCTGATCAGAAGACGCACAGCTGGCTCCTTGCCGCTTAGAATAATGGGCTGCCTATCAGCAACAGCAGAAGTTCTTCCCGCGAGATGTATAAGCCCGTCTCTGAGTTCTGGGGACAAAATGGCTAAACAACTTTTCTTAGGAACGGGCTGCCCACGTGTCAGATAGTGAATTTCCTCTCCGAAGGCGCTAATCTGGCTCCTCCCCAAAATGTGCCGTTCCGCGCGAATGATGTCCTCTGAGATTAATGGCGCTGGAGCAGTGGAAGAAGTGGCATCAGGCTGCGAATCACGCACCGGCGCATTTACAGATTGACAAATTCCCCGAACCCAAAAATTTTGAAAATTATGCCCCCGATGTTTAAAAATAGAGGCAATAAATTGATGAGTCCTGGCTGTTGCTCTTACCAGCCTAATCCAAGAGCTAAAATGATTGATGTCAGCTACAACTGGTAAGGACAACTGATGTGAATTGATAACATTAATAGACTCTGCGATATGTGATGGAAGATTTAATGCTTTTGAAAGACGAAGAGATGGCTTGAGCTCCTCCTCTCCAAACGCTACTGGCGTTGCGACTTTGGGCTCTGATGGCCACTGGGAAGTGGAAGCTAGGAGGAAATTTGGGCCAGATACCCAGCGTGATTCGATACTGGCTTTCCCCCGCGTCGCATCGTCAGCCACGTTAAGTTCGGTTGGAACCCAATGCCATTCATCTAACCTAGTGCATTCTAAAATCTCTCCCACGCGATGAGCCACGAAAGGTTTATAGTTTCTCGCATCGCTGCGTAGCCACCCCAACACGGTCATGGAATCACTCCAGAAAACTCTACGGTTAGGCTTAAAGCGGTGAGCTTCGCAAATCGTAACGGCAAAAAAGGTTCCTATCGGCCACAGGTTCTAACATAGCAACTTTAAATATGCACATATAAACTAGTCTACATACCTTTATATCGATGGATCCAACATTGACTGAAGCAATTTAATGATTTGCAATTCCCCATTTTAATTCAATTGGATTCACGTCACAATGATAAGGTGGTAACTTTCTTCGGGCCATCTTTGAAATGTTTTCCCGGTGTTGAAAAAATATCTTATTTTTTACCTTCCTTAAACATTTTTTTTACTGTGTTGACAGATTTACCTAAAACAAAAAAAAGATACGGTACTATATCATTAATTCCCTATTAATTTTCTTCAAGTATCAAATATGGGTATACGAGGCTCTTCAAACTACAAAACATAACCTTAAATTTCAATTTCTGTAAACAAGACAAATAGTTACATAAATCTGTATATCAACAAAACTACGCATTGCATACATTTAGAAAAACTTATTTAATGGACAACAATGATTTAATTAGGGTAGATAAATACCTGTCCTAGCGGCAGTTCTTCGATAAACATTCCCGATATCGGACAAAACTTGTCCCGCTTCAGATTTGGCCAAACACCACAAAAACGACGTGGTAAGTAACTGCTCTGATACAACTACGAATGGTTTTATTAATTTTTAATCGTTAGTTTTGCAACGAAACTTAATAATTTTGTTAAATCTATGAAAAACGACGAGGATTTACGCACTTTTGACAATTGATGTACTAGCAGTTGACAAATAACACAAAGTTGCCACAATCATCCATTTTTAGTTTCAACTGTCACCACGTCTGACTCTTTTTTGCCAAGCTGTACCCTAATGTGTCAAATTTTATTGATCGTTTTTCAACTTTATATCAAACTGAATAAGGTTCATATTGGCCCTGTTATTTCGCAGGCGATAATAAATCGCTGTGCGCGTAAGAATGATTGTCGTTTGCGATTTTATTCCGCACTTCAAAATTCGCAACGAATAAAATTCGTAGTGCGCACTTGGCCTTAGCCTAAGATAAAATTCACGCAGACAAATCTTAGAAGGTATCTTAAACCTTGCACGCAGACTGAGATCTTCAAAACTTTAGGCCTTGTAGTTTTTAGAGAGTGGTTGTAAAACCTTTTAACGGTTATTATTTTGTTATTTGATAACGTTAACAAGCCCCTGGTGGCAGATTCGCCATTTATGAGATGGTCACACTGGCCTGTACCCTGTGAGCAACACTGCTTGACCTGCTTGTCTGCCACAGACTAGTGATGGATTAATTAGCATTCGCATTCATTTTTAACATGCGAATGCTCATTTAGCATTTTGCAAATGAAATGTAGTTGCGAAATTCTGTGAATTGCGAAGAGAACTCATTACTTCGTATTTCGTTCATGCTGATGCAGCGACACTCAGCGGCAGCGTGCGCTCTCCGTCGCACCCACGGGAATACTAAATCTATCTGTTTCACGTTACACTGACTTTTAGCAAATAGCAGGTGCATGTGATGCGAAGAGTGACGTTATACAATTATTATCTTTAAATTGCTTGTACACAGGGGCGTAAATTGTATGAATGCGTCTGATCGTTTAATTCGTTAAATTATTAGCAGGGTGCGAAAAATGAGATTGAGCAATTTATTACCTTATGATCTTTGATTTGCTCGTATTTAACGTCGTATATTGAATAAATAAAATTATAAACTGTCATTATTTTAGCAAATAGTTTAGCAATAGCAATTAACATGCTAAGACTGAAGAATTCACATGCTAATGAAATTTATGCGAAATCGCATTAATTGCCATCACTACCACAGACCAATAAAGCTTTTGTCTGCGCTGCGCCTCTGCGTCACTGGCAGTGCGGCGTGCGAGCGAGCGATATTAGCGATATACATGTTAGTGCGCTTGTTGTGCAGTAGCAGTGCAAATTTTACTGATCTTACAAAGAAATTGTGCAATAATATATTGAAATTAGACGGTGAGTTTTTAAATTACGTTTTATTTATGACTGGTATTATGATAAAATGAAATTGAAATTTAGCTTTGTAGGCAGAACCAAATCCAGCGTTTAGACGCCATTTTTTCGAAATATTCTGAAAGCGGCTGCCCGGTTCTTGTGGTATTAGTGGGTCGCGGTGTCGGTAAAAAGAACAATAAATACTAATGTAAAATTATGAACATTCGTGATGAAATCAGCGTTCATGATTATATATTTATTACTGTTGTACATAACCTCCTGTCTGCCGGACTCGATGCAACGCCGTCGTACGTGGCTTGTGGCTTTGTACAAATTATGTAAAAATATGAGGTAATTACCAACATTAAACTACAGTAAGTAGAGTATATTAGAGACTCTTGAATACATACGCTAGGTATTCAATAATATATCTAACTGCGATGTTTATACGGCTAAATCATTTTTGCGAGAATTTTATGATCTGTAACACCAGTCAAATGGATTAGGAAAAAAAAATAAGTTTACAACATTAGCAGTTTTTAATTACGTCCAAGAAGCAATTATAATAATAAGAATTATGCAGTTGGGTTACTATTAGGTATTAATAAGATGCCTACGATCGAGTATCAATAAAAGTACAATTGAACGTAGTTACACGAAAAGGATCCAATCCACACAAAGTGGTTTCATTGGTTTTCGTTTTAAAAATAATTGAAAGCATGATGTTGGGTGCGGAATAATAAAACTTTTTTGTTGTTAATAGTACAGTCAAGCATAGTACCTATTGTATTTTCCGAGTTAAATGTAAATTGATATGGTTGAATCCTTTTCGTTAAATTAAAGTTTAAATTTACAATTCTGTTAAAATGACCCAAGTAATAAAATATTGTGTAAAAAACCTATTCCATTAAATAAAATACAGTTATTCTGTTTTAATTATTTTGATGAAACCAACAAATCAATTAAACAAAATCTCAAAATCATCAAAACATCTCAAATTTTGCATTATATTTCAATTATCATAACTTCACCTTAATCAGCTATCAGTTTTCCATTTTCTTTAGGATTAAAATATCGTTAAATAAATAAATAAAACTATAAATTAAGAAAGTCTAAAAAACTTCTTATATTATTCTTAATTCATAAAAAGAAGAGGTCTTCTTACATTTGTGTAAAAAGAGATTGTTTTAAATGTTTCATTTAGGTGTAAATTTATTCAGAAAAAAGTTCCAGGCATACTGGATCGATTGTGTTTTTTTTGAAGTATTGGTGATGAACAAATTGTACTTTCGCAATAATAATCCAGACTCCTTGATCCTGTTCATGAACCATGAAGGTTGGATTGTTCAAGGTGATTTTAACTTTTAATGTGCCATACATGTAAGTTGGTTCTGGGGTTGATAAAATGTGTTAAACAGATGTTTTTGCTTGGATCTTTTTTATTGGCCGACAGTTTTCCATTGGTATATTTAACTCATTTTTGACCATGTTGTGGATTGGATCCTTTTCGTGTAACTATGTCCAATTAAATAAACTGTATTACTGTAACAAACAGGTGTAAGAGGTATGACATATGAGTAAAGACATTCAATAAACTATAGACGGGAAGAAGGGACATCACAAACAAAATTTTCATCCGAAGCTTCTGTCCGATCGGACAGAAGGCACTTAGTATTGTGGGGGACACCTGCCTTTCAATACGCTTTGTATGAAATATAAAAATAATATTTTCCAAGTAAATATGCCGAGTTACGCATTACATTACTGCTAATCTCTTGTTAGGTTAATTAAACGACTGCACGTAGCTATGATTTATTTTCGTAGCTATTGTTTGTATTTATTTAGTAATTAGAATTAAATCACTTTCTTAGAAATTATCAGTATTATAAAACAAAAACCCACTGTCCACCTTCAAAATTATTGAATAGGTTGCGGGCAAGTAGGGTACAAAAGGCCCGTCACAAAGTTCTAGAACATTTACTAGTTTTGTAATAAACGCCCTCTATTGCCTAGTAGCTATACTACTATCTTGTAGAGATGTGATATTGTTTACCGATTATGTTATCGATAATATTAAATGAGGTAAATTAATAAAAGTGTAGCACATACACTTATATTCATCACATATTATATTAAATACTTATAACTGGAGATGGGATAATTGGATGCATATTTACCTAAAGTTATTTATTGCACATTTTCATTAAAAATAAATAGAGCAGGTAAATACAAGATTCATAACAAGTCGAGGCAACTGTCATTTATGTCATATTTTTAACCGACTTCAAAAAAGGAGGAGGTTCCATGTTCATGTGTATGTATTTTTTTTTATGTACCTATGTTACCTGATTTCTCACCCATTTGTGGATCGATTCTCAAAATTCTTTTTTTATTTGAAAGAGTATTAACTCCTGAGGTGGTCCCATTTTAATTTGGTGAAGATCTGGTGCTGATCTTCGGAGATATACAACGGAACTCTTCAAAAATAGACGGCAAATATGTCGTGATTGCTGGAATCGCTTGTATGTTTATACAACATCACGCCTGTATGCTCTGAAGGGTATGCAGAGGTGTACAATATACCTAGATTTCGACAGTTAAGTATGTTAATTTTTAATTTATTAGGGGTAAGTGGATAACCCTATTATCATGACATGTTTTGTTAACAATTAACAATATAAAATAAATTCATGGCAAATATTTGTATGGGAACAACTAAAAATGGAAAAATAAAAAACTTTTTTGCAAAAAATAAAACCGACTTCAAAAAAAAACACTAAACGGTGTAAAATAACTCTAAACTCGGAAGTCGGTGGCCCATCATGAATAAGACAAAACCACCAAAGCCACAGACTTCCTAATTTAGAGTTATTTTACACCGTTTAGTGTTTTTTTTGAAGTCGGTTTAATTTTTGCTAAAAAGTTTTTTTGTTTATTACATTTCATGGAGAATACACTTAAATACAGTTTTTTTTTCGACTAAATTCCACTAAAAAGTGCTTTCCATAGTAGCCAACATCTCAACTTTAGGTAAATAAGCATCCATATATCCCATCTCTATTTTTAAATGATTCATTTAAAAAAAAACATTATTCTTATCAAAATTATCGATACCTTGATCTACCTATCTAAATGGTAGCGTCCCTACCACAGCTTCCATTTTCTTTTTAGGTAATTATGTTTCGTGTTTTTGCTATTTAATGCTAGGAGGCGCCAATGGCCCCTTTAATATTGCTATATAACGCTAGATGGTGGCACTGAGACATGGGAGGGATGACAGATTTTCTATGAAATTCCTTCGCACGTCCCCTCTGTAGTTTCTTAAATCTCTGCGTATGAGTGTTTTTGCTCATACCTAGAAAATCGCACACAGTACGTTGAAGTAGAATATTTTAACCCGGACACTGGCATAGTAACTCTCGTGAGATCTCAAATGGAGAATTTATCTATGTCTATACCACAAGGCTGTGTCTTGGGGTGCATTTTATTCCTAATCTACATCAATGATTTGCCGAGAGAATTAATAAATGTCCTTTTTGCTGACGACATCTCGATAGTGTTTCCATGTGACGATGGTCGTAAATTAAATTCAATATTGGACGATATACTTAAAAAAATAGTAAATTGGCTTAATTAAGTACCTACAATAGATGCGATTTTCAGCATTAAGTTACTATCAAGTTACGCACTTTAAATCCTTGATCAGTTCTGCACTCTTTTACATTATAGGTATTACAGGTGAATGCTCTAAGTGCCGTAAGATAAATTCATATTTTTTAAATACATAGGTACGTATATTAAACTAAGTACAAACATTATATAAATCTGTTTATCTATACTAATATAAAGAGGAAAAATTTGATTGTTTGTTTGCATAGAATAGGTTCGGGAACTACTGAACCTATTTGAAAAAATCTTTCATGTTGCGAAGCTACACTATTCTCGGGTGGTACATGTATATGCAATATTGTATTTTCACATAATAATATATAGATAATAGTGATCCCTACTAAAACTTTAATAATGTAACTTGAAGGCGTAAAAGAATGGTCAAAATGTCTTCGATCACATGTGTTGCGAAAACTTTTGTTGATGAACAAAAGAAAGTACAATAATAAATAAGAAAAAAATTATATATTCTAGTACAGACTGTACCAGAATCCATACCGCAGTCCCAAACTAGTCATACTAAAACAGATTCAGAGTTAAATACTTGGTTGTACCTTAGGTTAGGTTTATCGTGGAAGAGCGAATCATAGCTGCCCGCCTCGTCGGCCACTTGTGCGGAGACGGGCCGGATCTAGCCGAGAGCCAGTTTGGCTTTCGGCACGGGCGCTCCACCATTCACGCCGTGTCGCGTGTCAGAGTCCTGGCGGAGGAAGCGGTGTCCCGGGGCGGGGTGATGTTGGCGGTGTCCTTGGACATTTCCAACGCCTTCAACACCCTGCCCTGGAGTTGTATAAGGGAGGCACTGTGCTACCATAGGGTGCCTTCCTACCTCCGCCAACTCGTTGGGGCTTACCTGACGGAGAGGTGTGTCACCTACGTGGGACGTGATGGCGGTCACCAGCGCCCCATGTCGTGCGGTGTTCCACAGGGCTCGGTCCTCGGGCCACTCCTGTGGAACATCGGGTACGACTGGGTGCTGAGGGGCGAGCTCCAGCCGGGCGTCGACCTGACGTGTTACGCGGATGACACGCTGGTCACGGCCCGGGGGAGTTCGCACAGGGAGGCGGCGTTGTTGGCGACGGCTGCGGTCTCACAGGTGGTGGGCCGCATACGGCGCCTCGGCCTGGAGGTGGCCCTCAGCAAGACGGAGGCTATGGTTTTCCACGGCCCCCGTCGGGCGCCACCCGCCGGATCACACCTAGTGGTCGGTGGGGTTCGAATCGCTGTCGAGTCCACCATGAAGTACCTGGGATTGGTGCTCGACAGCCGATGGGATTTCGGACCCCACTTCCGGCGGCTGGCGCCCAAGCTGATGGGCGCGGCCGGGGCGCTGTCAACGCTGCTTCCCAATCTGGGGGGCCCGAGCGCCGCCTGTAGGCGGCTCTACGTGGGGATCGTGCGATCGATGGCCCTTTACGGGGCCCCGATCTGGGCGGCTGACCTGACGGCCGGCAGCATCGCTGTCCTGCGGAGACCGCAGCGAGCGATGGCCGTCAGAGTCATCAGGGGCTATCGCACGATCTCCTACGAGGCGGCCGGAGTACTGGCCGGATCCCCGCCCTGGGACCTGGAGGCGAAAGTACTCGCGTCACTGTACCGGTGGCGCGAGGAAATGCAGGCGCGCGGCGAGCGACCGATGCAGCGACACATGGAGTTGCGTCGGTCGCAGCTGCGCGAGGTCCTGGTGGCGGCATGGCGGGACAGGCTTTCGAGCCCTACCGCCGGCCTCGTCACTATCGAGGCGGTCCGGCCGGTGCTCGAGCGCTGGCTCGGGAGGAGGCACGGCTCCCTGTCGTTTCGGGTGACGCAGGTGCTTTCCGGGCACGGTTGCTTCGGAAAGTACCTGTGTCGCATAAACAGGGAGCCGGACGCCCGGTGTCACCACTGCGTCGACTGTCGGGAGGACACGGCGCGGCATACGCTGGCAGAGTGTGCCGCTTGGGAGGAGCCGCGCCGTGCTCTGGTGCGTGCGTCCGCGGTGGTGTCCTTCTGCGAAACGGTCATCTCGCAGAAGGAGGCTGCGGAAAGGGAGAGGGAGATCACCTCCACTCACCCTGCCCGCAGCAGACGCACCGGGCGCAGGCGGAGGGCGGACAACGCCCTCTTCCAGCCCCCCTGAATGGGTCCAGGGCGACGGACGCGGGGATGTCCGCCGCCCCCACGTACATGGACCCGAGGTGGCGGCGCGTCGTGTTCACGCGCGCCCCTCTTAGACGTCGCGAGGGGAGTCTAACACCTCACTCCCCTCGCAGACTTGGCGAAGCCCGCGGGGCCGGCACCAGTCGGGGGTCGCGGAAGTATCTTCCGTTCCCGTGACCCCCGGCGCAGGTGTGAGAAGGAACACGGGGTGGTTTTTAGTCAGTAAGAGTCTGACAGACCCCTCCGCCTCCCCGGGCGGGGGACATCCATGAGGATTTTCCACCCCTAAAAAAAAAAAAAAAAAAAAAAAAAAAAAAAAAAAAAAAAAAAAAAAAAAAAAAAGGTTTATCGTGGAAGGTGTCCGCAGCTCCACGTCAAAGCGCGTATTACGCTTGCACCTTTAATAGTGCTATTCTTCTGCATCTATTTAGACTGAAAGCTGACCGCACCATAGTTAGGCAGTGTTTACACTGATGACGATGGTAGCACTGGAGGATGGTGATTTATTGATGTTGATACTCATTGGTTTGAGTAAATATTTTTATTGTTTAGATGTCATCTCGAGGAAGAGGCTATGGAGGTAGAGGCAGCTATAGTGGTGGCAGAGGGAGCGGCTATAGAGGATCATACAGAGGAAGTAGCAGTCGAGGCTCTTATGAGAGTCGCGGAGGACGTGGAGGAGGTTACTCATACAACAATGACTCGCGATACACTAGTGGCAGCGCGAGTCGTTACAATTCCGGCCGTGACAGGATAGAGGACTCTTATAAAAAAGCATATAGATCTGTAAGTATACCAAATTTTCAGTTACGTCAAATTCTTAATCAAAATAATAAATAAATAGTATTCTTAGGGTTCCGTATTCAACTAGGAACCAGTCAGAGCTTCAAACCAGAGTTTCCCCAAGTCTCTCTGTCTGTCCGCGGATAATCTCAGTGACTGTTAGGACTACAAAGCTGAAATTTGGTACCAATATGTATATCAATCACGCCGACAAAGTTGGACTGTTACACACCAAGTATATCTATTAAAGCATTTTGTGCGTTATGATGAAATAATAAGGATTAATAATTTTGTAACTTCCTTGAAAATACTTCAAAAACCGCATACCTACTTATTAAATTAAGAAAATCCATAAAGATATTTAAATGGTTGAGTCAAGTTTACTATGTAATCATCAGTGATCAGATAATCGGGTGGTTATATGGGTACCTACATAAAAACTTTTACGAAAGAATAATGTGGACATTTCCTTCTGAATAAACAAGTAATCCCGGATCCCTGTGAATGAATAACTTTGTAAAAGCAAATAATACATTAAAAGTTCCATTAAAAACGGGTTAAAAAAATCTAAAAAAATTACAACGTGAGTTAACAAGGAACGGCCGTCTTGAAATAACGAGTTAGTATGACGAATTATTCAATTAAAGTTGTTTGTTCTCAAAACGACCTCTAACTACATTTTGTAAGCAGATAACATTTTTAGCAATCTCAGGAATTTCAAACGACTCCGGGATATGGGATTCTGAAAATCATGTCCCTATTGAATGATACGGACAGGCCTTTCACGTTTCACGTACGCTTCGCCTTTTCATGCTATTCACTTTTATTACCACGAAAGAATTTAGTTAAATATTTTTACAATCAAAGCGAATTTAAGCTACCTATATTAGCGCCCGATTATCCGATCACTGGTAATCATTCATACTGACGGTGTTTATATCATCAAATACAAATAATAGACCAATAGATTTTAAAGAAAGAAGAAGTCCGAATCCTTTGGTATGACAGTCTTGCAGTTAACGTAAATCATAAAATCATAATGAGATATTTTACCGAGTAACAAAATACATGTACCTAGTTGGTGTTTTTATTATATTGATATATTTGTTGTTTTAGGAAAGTTCTGCTAATTACTCAAACCGTGATTATGGTGGTCGCTCAGGGTCTCCAGACAGAAAGAGGATGAGGATGGAGGTCAGTATATTGTAGTAACAGGTTATTCCAACTTTAAAGTTCAACAAATACTGTGTGTATAATACTGAATATTTCTACAAAATCAATGAAAACATGAAAATTTAAATGAAAGTAATGGCCGTCACAACTGTATATACAAGTAAGAGTTCTAAAACATACAGTAAATAAACGACATGCACATAGAATTATCACAGAAACATAAAATATAGCTATATAACAATCTTCCTTAAGGAAATTAAATTTAGAGGAATAAAGAAATTCACTGAAATATTCCCGACAGGCTATAAACTAAGAACGATTTGGCGAAGTTAGTGATTTATATAGCTATGTATGGGTTCTTGAATATAGAGAAAATGAGAAAAAATGTGGTATATTCACTTGTTGGTTTGGATTTGTTGGATGCAGGTAAGCCATGATTTACATAAGCAGATAATATAAAGATGCATACAGGCGTGAATTATTACTTCAAGAATTTGACAAGGATAATGATAATTTTGAACTATTCAAAACTGAAACAACTATGAGTATGATAATGCTTTATCACAAGGACTAATGAATAGTTAGAATTATTAACCTTCCAGACTTCATCTAATTTAGATATGGACCACCCTATTCCTCTATTACAATATCAATGTGAGCATGTGTGATATAACACTTATTTTTTATTCATCTGCCTGAGCATTATCTACTGCTAGACGATAACAATCACAAAGGAAAGATATGTTAAAAAATTGTACAATTGAGATGGTGAATCTTAAGAAAAAAAGATTCTATCGCATTGGACTTTGGCAATACCTTGTAAACGGAGTTTATTGGTGCCTGAGACTAGTGTGTTTACACTTTGGCAAGGGCTAGAAAAGGATAATATAACTATTTCCATCCTCATTAAACACTTTATTCTATTTTATATGTAAAGCGTGTCGAAAGAACCAAAGAGAGTTATGTACAGGGCTCCTCGAGCGATAGACGTAGCCATGATGGAGGCGGCCATTACGGATCATATGGCGCTCGACAAGAGAGTTACAGCAGCGAAAGGAGATCGTTCGGTGGCGAAGATCGGAGACGCTCGCCGAACCGAGAAAGCATCCGCAAGCCGAGCGGAATGGGCCCGCCGCGAGACGTGGCCAGGACCGCGACGCGGCCGCGCGCCGTGCGCCGATCCTTCCGCGGCCGCACCATGCGCTCGCGGGCCACCTTCCGAGGCGCTGTGCGCTCTCGTGGTACATTTACCTCTAGGCGGTACACCGAAAGATCGCTCGGTTACACCCGTGCGTTCCGATCTCTCAAGGGCCGAAGGTAATTCGATACATTGAGTATGTACCCATTGCTTACATTTATTTTATTTTTTCCACAAAACAACGAGAGTACCAGAGTTTGAGTGAGGCCGAAATTGACGCCACGATTGAAATATTACGATGGTAATATCGCTGACTGTGAACCGATATTGATATTAAAACCCGTCGCATGTAGAAGGAGATGCTCTAAGATATGTAGAAATGAGCGCGACTAAGATGGTACAGCGGCTGTTGTAATAAAAGTAGAATAAATGATTGGATATTGAATTTAATTATGAACAATGTGTATGTATTGCGATAATTTAATAATTTTCTGAAAATTGAGTTTAAATTAAGTATATCTATTGTTCTAAAATATTTTAATTATAAAAATGCAGCTCTGTCAAGTCCAAGGAAGAGGATGCGTCCTCAACAGAAGAGGATTGGGATACTGAAGAAAAGGAAGAACCTACTGAAGAAAAAAAAGAGACCAAAATCAAATCTCCGAAAGTAATCGAACAGGTAAGAAAATGTAATTAAATATATTTAAACTATACCAGCCTGATGCACTGCAGGGCAAAAGCCTCTTTTCATATAGAGATGGCACGAACATTGACCACCACGCTTGCAGAGCGGGTTGGCGATTTATGAAGAAGGTTATGGCTCAAATCAGGGCAAGTACCAATGTAACCTTTTCAATTCATACCTATGTACTTTCTAGGTTTAGGCCGTTGCATAACGTGTTTTATTGTATCCGGACGAATCGGGACAAATATGCAATCTACTAAATTTCACCATCTATTGATATTAAAAACACTCTTTGAGATATCATGAGTAACATTTGTTTTGATAATAGGATCCAACAAAGAAAGGATTACACATCCAAATAAAAAGTCATTTATTCAATATAGGCTGAGGATCATCACTTCATAACGTCATAATTACATAAGACAGTCCCCCAAAAATCCCGTACTTCGCGCAATGTATTTCGAATTGAGTAATAAAATTGCTTTTCTTTATTACTTACTGGAAAAGTTATTTAGTATTGATTTTACCTAGTGTGTACTACTTGTACTTGTTGTGCACATAGTGTCTTATTTCATTCATAGGTCGAACCTGAGGTGTCAGACGGCGAAGCAGTGGAAGGTGGCGAAGATACGGACAAAGAACCAGATGCCGCTTCGGACACTGCGCCTCCACGCCCACGCCCCTACGTCCATCTAGCCTGCGTGCACTGCAAGGAAAAATGTGCCACTTTCGCGGTTAGTTTCTAACAAACTTTGGTAACCCTTCGGCCGTCGCGCCATTTTTATAACGTAATCCGTCGCGTGGGGTCTTCAGAGACCGCAAACATTTACTGCAATTAATTGGTATTATAACCGATATTTTCGATATTATTGACGTATTTTAGTTGGGTAGAACAATATTAAAACAAAAAGTAAAAAATATTGCAGATTAGACATTTATTTATATTGATATATAACTTAAAAAAAAGAAGTTACATGTCTTTCTTCTATTTTGATTCAATCATCTTAAAATTAACTTAAAAATATAAAACAATTGACAACCTCTTTTTGTCATATTATAATTTTAGACATTGGTCTAAAATTATAATGAACTAAAGATAGAAATTAACTATAAATAAACTTAAAAATATCAATAAAAAAACTAACAGGTGAAAAATAACTCCAGTTTCGGAAGTCTGTGGCTTTGGTGGTTTTGTTTTGTTCATTATTGGCCACCGACTTCCGAAACTGGAGTTATTTTTCACCTGTTAGTTTTTTTAAGAAGTCGGTTGTTTTTTTTGTAAAAAAGTTTTTATTATGTAATTTTTAGTTTCTTTGTATGTAAAGAAAGTCTTTCAAAACTTGAAAGAATCATTGAAATTGGATAACAATTGCTAAAGAAGTTCTATCTAAACATCAATCTATACATCTCTGCCGGCCCCTTTTAAAATAGAATGGCGTAATGTTATGTTGTGGTAATACAAAAGCTCAGCATAGACATCTGACTATAGCAATCGTGAATAATTTGCTGTTATGCGTTGAAGAGTTCCGTTGCCTGTCTTCTACATCAGTTTTTCTTCACCAAGTGATACTTTCTAAATGAAAATGCTTGATTTGTTACCAAAAATGTTAAAATCGGTGCGTGTGTGCCTATATTTTTTGAGGAGTTCCCTCGATTCCTTGAAGATCCCTCATCAGATATGAGTTTTGATACAAATGGGACCAATCTGCTACTATACCCTATCAAACAAAAAAAGAATTTTGAAAATCGGTCCATAAATGACGGAGTACTGAGGTAACAAACCAAAAAAAATACAACCGAATTGAGAACCTCCTCCTTTTTTTGAAGTCGGTTAAAAACTAACACTTTCAATTAGTGTAAGTGAACCTAATTACTTCTTTGGACACGAACAGTGCATTCACAATAGTGAATTATACGAGAATTTTGCTAATGGCATATCATCTTCTTCACTAATTTTAATTGCTGACATATCAATTAGTTCATAACGATCGACTTTTTCATAATCCTGCAATCCTGTTCTGACTGTCTGGTCATGATCACTGACTTCATCAAAAAAATAAGCTTTATTTCGGCATCCTCTTCACCACCGATGATTTCCTCATTTTCTTCTTCAAACCATTTTAGAATACGTTGAGTTTATCTTACATCCATTTTGCTATTATAATAAATAATTTTTGACAAAAAAACACGTATAAATAGGTACTGCAACAAAGAAAAACTACTACGTTAATAGTACAAAAATACTAACGCCGTTTGTCGCTTGGGGTCTTTTAAAACCTTTTGTATATCCACGTGAACATCTTCTAAATGTAAATATCTTGCATTTTTTTAAAACCTGGGCTTTGAAAGACCCTACGCGACGGCTCAAGGCTAAGACACGAGAGTTTCAATTTGTTTTTTTTTTTTTTTCTTCTGTATTTTATTTTACTAGGTATTTGGGATCAAATATTTTGGTAAGATCTTAACATACTAGCTGCCCTGGGAAACTTCGTTGCGCCTTGGAATCAATTAATGTCGTGTAATGAAGTCGGTTAAAAATGCGCCGAGAAGACATTTGTCACTTGTCATTTCATCTAAGATGGCGCTGCATTTTAAAATGTTTAATATTGTCGTCAAGTTTTCTTAAATTTTCTAAGGTTGCATCTTATGAATGAAAAAAATAAGAAAGTTGAGCCTTTCTTATGTTTTTCATTCATAAGATCCTTTTCCTGACAATAACAAACACAACGAAAAAGAATTCGCGAAATTGGTCCAGGCGTTTGTGCGTGATGCCGTGACCAAGGAAAATAGAGTTTTATTTTTATATAAATATATGTATAGATATCTGGTCAACCAAATAGTATTATACTAAAATAAATAAGGATGATCCATAATGTTCAATACTACACAATATTATTATGTTGTGATCAAATAACATTGCCAAACATGTAGTTCGGTAATTTGGGTGGAGTATTTACCAAAATTGAACCTGAACAAATTTTTGAGAAATAACTTTTGACTATACACCACTAATTTTTAAATAGTACAAATACTTCAAAAGGCTTATTCTAGACGGTCTTCTCATTATATTTGTAAAGTATCAAAAAATAATAATATTCATAAAAAGCAAAGTTATTAGCGTTTATTTATATCCTAAAAAGTCACCCAATGTACGGAAACATTGTACAGGCTATTCATGACATGGCTATTCATGACATAGTTGTATTCTTTAATCGTGATCTCTCGCTCACATCCGCGTGATCTCGCTCAAGCATGCCCCGCCTCCAACAGCTGCTTTCGTTATTTAAGTTTAACTAAATAGTGACATATTTTTACTTTTGATTACGCAAATATTTATTTATTAAATAAGTCATACACCAGCTATCCTAACAGGTTCACACCCAAAGCGATGATGTCGTCATACTATGTTACTACAACTACTTGCATTAATCATACGTTACAATGTGTCCTTAAATATAAACATAAGTGCTATTTTATTGAGCATTTCATTGTATAGATTCTTTGTATACCTAGTTCTTCAAACGAATCAGACAGATGTGTTGCTCCGCCACTTCTTCCCAGCAAAAACACTAGGAAGTGGCAAAGGGTGGGCCGTTTTTGGGGGACGGTCTTTATGTATTTTTTTTTACGTTCAAAAAGTGCTGATTCTCAGCCTAGTTTGAATAAAGACTTTTGATTTTGATTTTGAAAATTACGATCAATAAATAAAATAAGAATCAATACTACAATTAACAATTTCAATAAATTAAAAATACTTTTTTACAACATCCAAATAATAACAAAAATAAAATAAAAAGTTCTGCTATTTATACACTAACTAACATGCTTAATAAAATCAGTAAATGATATTCAATATTCAATATGATCAGTAACAGGTACGGATAAAGCCCGTTTTTTTTTTATTAATTAAAAAATAGTGGTGTACAATTCGGGACGTAATGTGTGTACAGGCGTACGTGAAGCACCTGGTGTCCAGCAAGCACCGCGCCGCCATGAGCTCGGTGGCGCGGCGCCACAAGGCGCAGCTGCTGCGCATGCGCGTGGCGCAGCGGGGCGCGCAGCGGGAGCTGGAGGCGGCGGCGGGCGCGCAGCTGGCGCAGCGCACCACGTTCTGTCCCGTGTGCCGCCTCAACCACCGCACCACGCGCCACGCGCACAACCTCACGGACACGCACCGGGCCATGAAGCGCTTCCTGATGCCTTTCTGTCAGATTTGTCGACTCACCTTCCGTTCGCCCATGATTTACGAACATCATATATGTTCTCTGGAACATCTTAAGGTTAGCATAAATCTTCTTTCTTACCATGATGTAATTGGAAAACTGAAACCTTGAAAGGGTGTAATTGTACTGATCTGTTCAAGAACTCCGATGGTACCATCCTTAAAATTATAAAATTGCAAAACTGAATATCACTTGTTGCTACTTTTTGTGGAGATATTATTATTTATGAAATCAACCAAATTATATTGAAACCGTCACATCAGGGCATGTAACTAGCCAACTGCTTGCAAGTATAACGGAAGTAGAAAAGAAAGAACAACAGTTCTGTTTAGTGAACTGCTAAAAGCATTGTAGACAGCAAGTGAATTTAAATACCTAACATTAACATGCTTATTTCAGAGGAAGGCTAGCCAATCGGCCCGCCGTGTAAGTCCCAAGGCCGAAGCTAGCGGCGACGAAGGTATGGATGTGGATTTGGACAACTTCATGACTCTTGACTCAGTGGGCGATGTAGATGGTAAGACAAAATGACTATAGAATACAACAACATGAGTCATAGCTTGGTCTTGCTGTCCCTTATTTATTTACGTTTTTTTACAGAAGTGGAAGATGACGACTCCGGAGGAGAAAAAAAGGATGAGACTTCTCCAAAAAAACCTAAAGTTGAAATTAACATTGGCAGTGAACATATTAAAAAGATGGAGGTAAGAATAACCGTTTTTTCCTCTAACTAAAAATCTGTAGAAAGAATTATTATAGCTGGCGTTAACATAATTATGCATGCTTTTATCTTCTATTACTATGCTCAATCAATAAAATTGAGAAATTAAAACTACTATCAACCACAATCGTATATTTCCCAAGCCTATTTTTGTCAGTACTCACCGCGAATATTCACTTCTGAATTTTCAAAATGTTCTCTTGAATCGACATTGTATTTCCCCAGTTTACACTAGTCCACTTCACATGCATTCTGATTTTACAAGTGGAAAACCATTTTTTTCTATTATACTCGATATGTCGTAATCTAGGTTTGGTGGTGCGAGCTATGCCGAGTGTACATGCCCCGGATGGAAGCAGGGGGCGCGGAGGAAGCCGAGGCTCTGCGCCGCCATTGTCGCTTGCGTATTCATCTAGGCCGCTACGTACAGCACCGTGACACCCGCACTCTTCGTAAACACGCTGAGAGAATTCATCGCCAATTACATCAACAAAAAGGTAGACCAAATTTCGGTTTGTGTTGTTAGATTACTATACAACTGGGTTTTTTTTATATTTCGTAACTCGGTGCTTATTTTATTCTGTTTTTTATAGGCTGTTTACCTTTTTTTGTGTGTACTTTTATGTAAAAAGTATTAAGGAAGGAGAGGTAATCGTGCGTTTGCTGTGTTCCAAGTTTCAACCAAATCGGTTCACAGGTGGAAATTCAGTTGCTGGATTTAAACGTGGTTCAGAGATGCCATGAGATCACATGAAATTTATATAAGGCAGAAATACAAGAAAAAAAAATACTCTGTCAATCAACCTGATGCGACTGAGCCTTAAGTAGTTAAAAAAAAAACAAATATTTATTTTCTTTTCATATTACATGTTATTTTAGAAAAATTTTCACACTTTGTATAGAGTTGGTAATCCCATTGGTGGATTTGGTGGGATTTTGCTCTTATTTGTAAGCAAGGCTGAAAAACTGTTTACACCAAGACATTTTTTTAAAAATAAATGTTCTAAAATATCTCGTCAATGATCTTTGTTTTAGAAGAAGAGAAAGAAGCTGCTGCTGACGCTGGGGACATAGTAAAATCAGAAAATGTTGAGGCTGCTGAAGATAACAAAAAGAAACTGGACAATGGCGCTGATAACTCGGCTGCATCCGGTTAGTAAAATTAGTCTAAGGCATATCATATTACAAAAAAGAATCGGTAGGATTAGGAACGTAAGTATGTTAAGTCAGTGTGGTAGCCTAGCGTGAACTTGCAGTGCAACCCAAGTCCATGAAAGAGTGAGTGGTCGCATCCCGCCTACTAATTCGACCAAAGGTGACGCGACTGACTCGCGCGGCAAGGTCTTGATCTTGGCAGGATTTTTATGACAATTTACTGTTTTTCCTTTAGTCCACTAATACTGCAGTAAAAGTGATAGGAAGTCTCGAAAATTGATAATATTTTAAAGCATCGACAGTAATGTAGAACAATGATGCATGTGGATAAAGTTGGAAATTATGAAACCAAAAATAGTACCTCCAATGTTTAATGATGGTTTTATTTCATTATCTTAAGAGAGATTCCAGGGTTTTGTCCTTTAGTAAAACATCATAATTATGAGTACTATAGCTTCTGTTCGGTTTTGTATAAACAGGTACAGAAATCGGCAATATCATAGATAAGCACTAAGTATATTATGTTTTACAGGAAGTGAAGATAAATTGTGGGCAGATGTTGACAAAGACATTGGAGAGTTGCTCCGAGAAGTTGACCCCCAGGGCAATGAAGGAAGTGACGATGAGGAGGACCTTGGAAGGTAGTTCAACATTTTATAAGTTTCATCAGCATTTATGATTGTAGTTAACGGCGGCGCAGGTCGCCGTCGTCTTTGATAAATCTGCATTGAAACTGTCCTTGCTCACAAAAGGTACTCTCAACACATGATATCAATCAATGAACAAAATCTAATAATAATAATATCTTTATTGGCATAAAAATATAGGTACAATAAATAATAACTGGTAATATTACTACAAAATGTTTTTTACCGTTGGTTTTTGTTCTTACGAAAATTGATGCCTCGCTACTGGACTGCACAGGCTTTAGATGAATTGACTGAAGAGTGATACAACCCAAAGTCCATGTTGTTGGATGCTACAATATTTTACTGTAATGTTGGTATTAGTATGGGAGCCATGGGGATTTACTTGAGCGTCATAAAGTCATGTTGGGTTGCAAATCTTAGATGATAAGAAAAAAATGGTACAAAATGTATATATTTTTATTGGTGAGAGCAGCTATAGGTTTTTAAATATGTAAAAAACTGGTGCATGGACATACTCAAGCGCGTCAGATATTGCTAGCATTAATAGAACCGCGGAGAAGGAAAAATAGGCATCACGCAGCTGCACACATTAAACTTTATTGACGATTTTCTTCACTTTGGCTTGTGGAGTCAGATTATAATTATATTTTTCGTTAACCTTGAAATATTTCCTACAAAATAAAAAATAAACGCTCGAGAATGTCGAAATGACGTTTTTTTTTACAACTTTGTAGCCCTCCCCTTTGTTTACTTCACTCTCAAATTGTCAGATTAGTAGAATGTGCACTTTTTAGCATGTAATTAAATCACACAACCTTAATCTGACGCGCTGGAGAATAACAGATGATCAATTTTTTTTACTAATCTGATCGTTTATTCTTGACTGGCGGCCTTATATTATAAGGAGCTCATATTTGGTGGATGTACTAAACCAGGTACAAGGTATCGCCCTGTATATAAATCTGCTGCGCTTGAGTAAATGCCGAAATCCCCACTTGGGCTCCCCTACCATATTACATACAGGGCATTTTAAGTCTTGTCTTCATCGTATAAAATCAAAACTCTGCAGAAATAGCCAAATTTCGGCTCGATTCTCACCATTATACAATACTAGCAGACATTCCGCGGTTTCACCCGCGTAGTTCCCGTTCCCGTGGGAATACAGGAATAAAAAGTAGCCTATGTGTTAATCCAGTGTGTCAGCTAACACCATACCAAATTTTATTAAAATCCATTCAGTAGTTTTTACGTGAAAGAGCAGCAACAAACATCCATCCATCCTCACAAACTTTCGCGTTTATAATATTAGAAGGATAATTTATTAATATATATTCTTTTTATTTTAGGTATGATAAATTTAGGAAGAGTGACAAGAAAACCAAAGCTGGTGAAAATGGAGAAAATCCCGTCGATTCTACCGATGCCGTTAGTGAGAAAAGCAGTACCGAAATTAATACGACTGCCTAAAAAATATGTTATCTTAAGAATTAATAAGTAACCTGATTGTCTATGTGATGCAATAGATGAATGATTGCGAACCTCTTAATGTTAGTCAGCTGACCTTATAAATTAAACACTTCGTACCAACACAATGGTTCTTTATTAATAACCTTGCCTACTAATGAATTAAATAATACACCAGTAGCTTTCACATGGAATGGGTTTCACAACTGTTGTACGTTTGGTCCAGGTTCAATACACTTCTTCCCAGCAAAAACACTAGGAAGTGGCGAAGGGCGGGCGTTTTGGGGGACTGCCTTATGTAATTTTTGACGTTCAAAAAGGTCTGCGTCAGAATGGCTGGACCAGGAGAGATTTTGGAGGTTTGAGCAATACCAAGCTTTTGTACAGTCAGCCTCGTAAGTCGATATACATATCCATATTTCCTAAACTCATGAACACCTTAGCTTGCACAAATTGCTAAACCAAGACTACCTATTTTATACTATTTGGTACCCCGTACCAGACATAAAAACGTGACCGTCAAAATCAAAATCAAAAATCTTAATTCAAACTAGGCTGAGAATCAGCACTTTTTGAACGTCAAAAAAATACATAAAGACAGTCCCCCAAAAACGGCCCACCTTTCGCCACTTCCTAGTGTTTTCGCTGGGAAGAAGAAGTGGCGGAACAAACTCCCCAGCAACACATCTGTCTGATTCGTTTGAAGAACTAGGTATACAAAGAATCTATTCAATGAAATGCTCAATAAAATAGCACTAATGTTTATACACATTGTAAAACATTACATTTCAGAATGATTGTCACGTGTTAGCTAGCACACAACAATATACCGAGATTAAGAAAAAAAAAAGGTAAATTCATATTAACATTGAAATCTAAACTCAAGCAAAACAACTACAAAACTGAAAAATAACAGATCAAGATGTGTCCGTTACCCCAGCAACAAAAAATCTTTAATAATATATGTCGATTAGGGTGACCACGGATTATTATTTACGGAGAACTTTCCACACCTATTCTCCTCCTTCTCTCCTATTCTATTCTTATTATTTTGTATGTCTTAGTGTAAGCGAACAATCTGTGATTTTTAAAGAAACGTATATAAACCTTCCCCTAAATGTTAATGAAAGAGACATGTATTTAATGTAATATTTCAGCAATTCTCAGAATCAGGAGATGGTTGAAATATTCCATTAACCCTTATTAAAACGCTGGGAGCTATACTTCCCACATCTCAGATTGAAGTAAATCGTGTTTTATTTTTATATGCTTAAACCTAATGCAGTGTAATATTTATCTACGCAATCTTAACATTTCAGAGAACTTTTTTGAATGGCAACACTTTTCAGAGAATTATTACATGTCATGGTAAACACACGTCAAAGTCAGTTGACGTGATTTTGCCGCCAAAAACGACCGTTATTTTTTAGTTTTTTGTGTAGTACTGAAAAAAAATTAGGTGAGTAGATTTGAGTTTTAGCTATGTAAACTAGACTATATTACGGTGGCGTGAAACGTAAAATATGCCCAGAATCTTTCGTTTATACCTTGGTAGAGTCGATTGAAATTGAGTCTCTAAGTGGGAAGATATCATCCCAGTGTTCGTCACTGCACACTACATTCGGAAATTCTATATATAAAATCCGTGTCTAAAAAAACTTGGTATATGCAACTTATTTATTATTATTCGTTATTTCCTGATCAGATAATAGACATCTAGTCTCAATACATTAGAATTTATTGTTTTTATTTTGTTTTAGAAAAATGCCACCTAAAAACTAACTGAAAAGTTGATAGAAAACATTTTAGAAGAGGATGATTGGTCCGATAATGATTCCGATGGTGATTTAGTTGACGGTGATTTTATAATAAGTCCTTCAAGGTAATTTTTGCAACAAAATGAGGAGGATAGAATCGAGATACGGATAGAATTCTTCCCTTAGTAAAAGAAACTTGCATTGATGAGTACTTTCATCTGCTTTATTAAAAAATATGATCTATATAATTTTTTAAGATAAAATTTAATTCACAAGTAGAGTCAGGGCAACTAGCTAGTGTTTTAAAATTTTGATGTCATACTGGACACTGGGAGCTATAGTTCCCACCTTTCCAACCTTTTTACAAGAGAGAACAGACGACGGGATATATACTTCCCACCAAAAAAAGGTTACTTCCCCCCCACTAACCCCTCTTTTGTGTGTATTTTTGAAATCTACGACCCAAAATTACCCAGGAACGTATCTTACTTTTTTGTTAACTCCTCCACAGGCTCGCGTTTGAATAAGGGTTAATACATTCTCTTCCCTTAACATTTATGGGAAGGTACCCACCTCTTTTCCAAGATGAAGGCCATGAGACCTCTCACAAACTTGGGACTTAACACCACTAATCTCGATATCTATACATATAATAAGACTGTAAAAAAACTGTGTCTGTACATTGAATATATTTAAAAAATTATAATTGAGGGGGGTTTAGAAACAGCAATAGAGCACGAATCCAAAAAAAAAGTGTCTGTTTGTCTCTTTGTTTGTACACGCTAATCTTCGGAACTACTGGACGGATTTGAATGATTTTTTTTTTGTTGTATAGATATTAAGTCTGGACAACACATAGGCTATAATTTATCTTGGAAACTGGAACACCTGATGCAGAACTGCAACAGACCAGCTAAACTATAGGAGATACAAAAATGATACCATAGTAAAAATTGTTCCACGTGATGAGCATTTTTTGCTTAGAGAATAAATTTGAAGATCCGGAACACCTGATGCAGCACCGCAACAGACCAGCTAAACTATAGGAGATACAAAAATGGTACCATAGCAAAAATTGTTCCATGTGATGAGCATTTTTGCTGAGAGAATAAATTTGAAGATCTGGAACACCTGATGCAGAACCGCAACAGACCAGCTAAACTATCAGAGATACAAAAATGGTACCATAGCAAAAATTGTTCCATGTGATGAGCATTTTCTGCTGAGACAATAAATTTGAAGATCCGGAACACCTGGAACTTCAAGAGCTCAGCTACACTATAACATATATAGGAATGACGTCTTAGCAAGAGTTGTTCAGCCTTATGAGCAGTCGCTGTTGACGTATAAAAATCGAAGATCTGGAACACCTGTTGTGGAACTTCAAGAGCCCAGCTACACCATAACTCACATAGGAATGACGTCTTAGCAAAAGTTGTTCGGTCTGATAGGCATTTCCTGTTGACTTATAAAAATCGAAGATCAAAAACATTTGATATAGAAGTTAAAGCTATCACTAATTTCATTGCATACCTAATTATAAAATAACATAAGTACCTCCACGCGGTGAAGGCGGGAACAGTTCAGGACTGATTTTCGATGACGATGGTATATCATTGAAAATAATTAGACTCTACTGGCCAAAACTTCCACTTTTTATATCGTATAAATATGCCTTCGGGCTTATGTTATTTGAGTGTTTAATTTCCTTTTCCATTTATCTTCGTCACATGGTTGCCTACCCGGTAACGCAGGGGAGCAGCCACTTAGATTTTAATTGATCAGGTATCATCACAATAAAACTATAACCATACCTAGAAAGAGGTCAAATCTTTCCCAATGTTCCAAAGGTGCTAAATGATTAAAGATCATAAGATCCCAACAATCTACCGAAGAGCGTTAGTAGAGACTTGATGCTGTTCGAGAACATGAGGTTGCAACTCGCTCCGTGGTAACTTCTTGGGATCGCGAAGCACGCCTGCATTCTCAGCGTATTTACGCATCTACCAGGTATCCAGGTCTCTAGACACCAATGAAGAATATGTGCGCGACTGACCGCTAATCGTGAACATCATGCACTGTCTCGCGAGTTGGAGACGTTCACGGAAAAAGCATGACGCTTGAGTTTTCAGCGTATATACGCATCTACTCTAGAGATAAGTGGGGGAAGGAGATGCGCGACTGACCACTGATCGTGAACGTCACGCAACATATAGGCTATAATTTATTTTGGAAAAATGGAACACCTAAAGTAAAAGAGATATAAAAATGGTGCCATTGCAAAAACTATTCCACGTGAAGAGTGTTTTCTGCTGTGAAACTAAATTTGAAGATCTGGAGCACCTGTAGTAGAACTCCAAAGCCCAACGACAATATAACATATACTTAGAAATGGCGTCTTAGCAAAAGTTGTTTAGCCTGATGGCATTTCCTGTTGACCAACAAAAATAAAAAATCTGGAACGTCTTGAATCGTCTCGCGCATTCCATTGTTTTGCCGTCCCCGGGCTTTTAGAATTCGACATCAGACGTTTCAGATCTTCGATTTTGACGACCCCGTTGTCGCTGGCATAAGCAACAGGATCCGCGTACGAAGTCGCGGGCAGAAGCTAGTCTAGAAAATAAAATTGCATCCACTACAAATGCATACAAAGCCTGAAAAAATAGATATCAATGGACGAAATTAGCTGGTTGATGTTTTATGTAACGAAAAGGATTAATTTACTTTACTTCAGGGAGCTAAAAAGTTATGAAAAGGATATAAATTAGAGAAGTTACGTAAAATAATAGAGATATTTAGTTGTTTATATACTTATTTATTTTTATCATCACTTCTTAGCTTTAGTTTCTTTCACTGCAGTAGGAGCTTTAGTGACGTCATCTGGGTTTTCCGCTGCGTCCTTCAGACGCTTAGCACGAATACCAACAAGTTTAGCAATAGAACGAGCCTGTAAAAAAAATGGTTTACAATCAATAAGGTGAACTCAATATCAGGCAAAGTTCTAAACAAGGCCAAATTGAAAATCAAACCTACCCCTCTTAGGTATTGGTATGCCTTGAAGTCTTTTTCTTCTTCAGTAATAGCACGAGCAATAGACTTCGGTGCTGGCTGCTGTACCGGCATTAATGGACCGCGGAGCTGCGTGGCCAACTTGCGTTCTTCTTCATTTGCTTCTCCCTTCAGTACCTATGAATTACAAAAAAATACATTTAAATAGTTTAGCATAATTTATTATCACAATATCCCTAACTGCGATTTTGCAGGGAAACAGTATTGTCTATAACATCACACACATACATGTTTTTGTGTCTAATTAGTATTTTCTTTGAGTAAAAATAATACAAGTCCTAGAGTATGGTCCAAAAATGCATAGTTTGTAACATATTATCAATCATAAAGTACGTAAGTTTAATTGATATGTAGTAGTTTAATCATCAGCTTAGTGTTTTCCTTTCTATTTTGAGGTTACCAGTGTTACATGAAGTGACTACCTGTCTGACCTCCACCAGCCAGTTACTGGATAACACAATACCCCTTTGGTCACACTGGTTGTCAGAGTTTCGGCGTTCTGGCCACCCGAATTACTGTCAAAGATTTGCAAAAGACAGCCATAACCCATGACTTCATTTGCTTTCCAAGACACAAAGAAGCTTTGACATGCAATGAATGGTCATCCACAGACCGACATCGGCTAGCGTGGCTTAACCTTCAGAAAATATGACGTTGACGTATTTCATGTACTTAAGGGTGTTTCACATTAAAAACCTGACGGCCGTATTATTTGTATGAAAAATGAAAAAAAAACATAATTAAAAATAATACATACACTACGCTAGGAAGGAGGTGACTATTGAGATGACGGCAAACAGAGGTGTATGGAAGAAGAAGCAATGCTGAGCCGGGTAGAAGGAAGATTTGTGATGAATTCACAATATTATAATAAATCAATTACAACAAACATTAAATAAAATTATGTGACAGTTGATACTATACTCATACATAATTATAGACTCCTTCCTAATGGATTGGCCACAGCAAAAAGTGGAAGAATCAAAGGGAAGACTCCCCTGAAGTGGGAAACAACAGGCTCATAAAAATAATAATTACTATTTTTATGGTTAAATTTATCTTAATGAAAAATACAAGACTTTCTATTTAGTACTGGATTGTACTTCATGTTGCTCAGTTGTCAAGTGCTACAGCCGAGCATAAATATCCAGGTTCGATTTCCGGGGAGGGAAAGCATTATTGAGTTTTTCCTTTTGGAATTTCTCAGTAGCAGCCCAAAACTTTCATTCAATTACTTTTATGTTGGTCATCATCAACACCCCAGAGTCAAGTAAACTAGCCCGTTAACAACAATGCATGTTACAATATTGGTTGCAGTTTTATTACAAATATTTATTTATTTATTTAATACTTCAAGCACACTAATGTACAGACGCCAGCACGTCAAGTTACCCTGTCAAATTTCTTTGATTGTTTTTCAACTTTATGTCAAACAGAATAAGGTTCATATTTAATTGGGAAAATTTGACACATTGGGGTAACTTGATGTGCTGGCGTCTGTACAAAGGCGGACTTAATGCCATTGACATTTTCTACCAGTCTACCTTCAGAGCAGTAGTAGGTGTAATTTAAAATGAAAAAAAAAAGAAAAGAAAGCAAGCAATACTAATAATAATGTTCAGTATAAATACATAAACATGTACACTATAGTTATAATAATATATAATTTATAATACACAAATATGTGTACATACCTTCTTGCCCTTAGGGAACAGGATCAGACGTGCACGGTATTCCTTAAGCCTCTGGACATTGACTTGCAGGGACTCAACAGATTTGTTACGCCTGCGAGGATCCACAGCAATGCCAATAGTTCTGGCAAAAGCAGGATTAAGACCTGAAGCCTGGAAAATAATTTTTTAAATTGTTTTATTTCAGTTAATCTCTCCACCAAAACCTTTCTTGTTTTGTTTATTTTAGAAATATAGGATTGTAGGAAATAGAGTCACTTAAAAATATTGAGCATATTGGCAATATGGACTTGATTTTAACTAAACTAATTGTTGGCGACTGGCTGGAACTTTATTATAAACCCTTGATCACCATCATTTTCCTTTAATATTGTCAGTCATACAGTCCACACGCTCACCAACACTAATATTTTAAAGAAAAGACTTTATTTTCAAAGTTTAAGTTTATGAGGATTTAAGTCAATAACTACTGAAACAATTTTTAAAATCCTATATTATCCATGAGTAACATGGGCTATATTTTATTTTTAAAACTATGTGGAGGTTAAAAGTTATGTTGAAGTTAAAAGGAAAAGTACGAAATTTACATGGATTAAATCACAAGCTAAGTGCTAGGTAGTTTTAACTTTATTTTATGTATGTTGCAAGGCGACATTACGACATAAAACCTATTGTAATGATAACTCTTCTTCCTTCCAAGATCCAAGGAGTCAAACAGTAATACATTCATGCTACTTGAGTCTGTAGCATGTAAAAAGAGAGCAGAACACAAACTTATGCCAAAGCTATTTGAGTCTGATTCTTCAATTTGAGTGTTAATGATGTACCTATTTGTTGCTGCTAGAATGAAACAAGGGACTTAAAGTACCTCTCCTTTAAAATTACAAAAGGGGTTAATTGTTATGCAGTAGAGTACAAATAGACCAATAATTCAATAATGGCCTAAATTAGGAGGATAGAATATTGTAAAAATAAACTATGTGCTTTCACTAACAACTTCTCAAAAATAAACAAACTTTGCAAATTAATTTTCAATATTTTAACAAGTAGTTAAGGCATCTTTTAGTTAATTAAAGATGCTGAGACAGTTATTTTATTAATTTACTAAACCCCAAGCAGACAGCAGCATCCATGCTATCATTGTCTTTCTATTGTGTCTCTAATTGACACGATTGATGGTTAACTTTAAATGCAAATACCTAATCAATATGACTAGAATAATGTGAGTTTCATGGAGAATTAAAGACCCTAAACATGCTTAGTTAGCTTCAGTTAACTTTCATAATAACCTAAATTTTAAAATTGATCAAAGATCGAACAATAACCAATGAACCAAGTGTCAACAATGCATTACCAAATAAAATTGTATTTCTTCATTTTAAGTTGGCTGCTAAATTTAATTGTCACATCATTATCACTTACTCTGATTTCACGAAGAGTAAATCCACGACCCGCACGGACCTTCGTGTGATACCGAATGGTAGGGCACCGGACAACTGGTCTCAGTGGGCCAGCAGCAGGACGTGGAGCAATGGCCTTAGCTTTCTTAATTCTGTTTTGTTTTCTGCGGTGACGTCTAGCAGGTTGATTGAACCAAGTCTTCACAAAGCGTTGCCAATCTTTATGGAAATGCCCATTAGGGATCATATTATTTCCCTTCCCCATGTTTGGATAACCACAAATTCACCTGAAACACGAAAACACGAAATAAAAAAATGACAAGGCAGCACAAGAGTAACACTTTTAAATACAAATAAAAGATTTGCGATAACTTGCAAGATTTCTACAAATATCTTTGATTACTAAAAACACTGACCGGTGTCAAACGCAAGTGGTAGAAAAAGAACAATTTCTATGAAATCGGGCGTTTAGACACTTCGTTGGCAGAAGACAGAACAGTGTTGCCAAATATTTTAATAAACTCATTGTTTTTTGCTTAGCTAATATACCTCTAGATCGAGCTACCGCGTGGCCGCACATGCGACAGCAATATAAAAGTTCAGTGTTGCTATTCCTTAAAAAAGTCCCAAAATACGACCAAAATTCTACTTAACTGCGGGTTCCAATTTTAGCACTATTGTAAATTATAATTTACGTATTCAACGTGGTAATAAGAGTGTAGAAGTATCCATGTGTGAGAAAATATAATTTCACGTAAAATACCTACTTTCAATCTTACCTTGATTCTCACAAATAAAATACACTACTACCAGGTGAAGCTTGATGTGTGTACATAGAAGTAACTCTTTAGAAGAACACTACATTATTTTTTCGCGTGTTATTTATCATTAAAATATATTGAGGTATGGCTGACATCCAGTGTGACATTGAAATTGCTGTATAATAACTATTGTCCTTTAGACAAAACCAACTTATTTTGAAAATATCTAATTTTTTGTTTATACTTAACATTTATTTATAAAATGAATTCTTACTTCCAAATATCTTTTAAGTACCTACGCGATTGCCTTCAAGAGTAAAACTTAATGATTGTCGAAAGGGCTCTGTTCGTTCGTACACATGTTCACTTAAACTTAATAATAAAGGTTCGCCCACAAATTTGTGTGTTTAGCCACCATAGATTTATTTGATTATTATGCCTACCTTTTGAACATTAGGCCTGACAGTTAAGGGAAAAGATTGGAAACGTGTAGCAACACTGTAAGTAAGTATTCCTAGGTTATGTGATATAAGAAATCAAGTTTATTTTAAGAAATCTTCCATATTTTGGTCTGAAAGCCATGACAATAAAAGCGCACAAATGTATAAATTCAATAATCATACAATAACACAAACAGTATTGAATACTTACGAATGAAAAGAGATTTTGTTATTGGCCTTTTCTGAGCGGCTTTTACAGCCTATTATACTGCATCCTCCCATCGTAGCGCATTCACCATACACTAAACACTTATCTAATGGAGTCTATTTCTCATTAAATGACTTAAACTATTACAAAAATTGCAAAAACCATCCGAAAACTTAAATTAAATCGAGCATAATAATATACGTGACAGTGACAGCACTTTGTTTGGCTAACATTCAAAAGTTAGCCATGCAAAAATCCGGCACGCCGTAAGGGACAGAAGATACGATGCTTTGTCTCAATTTTCCTACGAACTTTGTATTATTGCGTCTCACTTCCATACTTAACACTGTAAATTGGGCTACGTCTAGAGGTATATAGTCTAAGGTTTTTTGTCTGTTGTTGGCATAACAGAAAGTAAGGTATTATTTTACACATTGGGGCCCAAACGCAGGATATACAAAAATTGTGTGTCGTTGCAATGAGAATATTGAAGTTCACTAAAATCTTTATTCAAACAGAAAAACAAACTAACAAAGATGGCACGATCATTGATCAATAATTGAGTAGGTATATTAATATACCGGGCTAACAATTAGCATCTTAGCACTTTAATTTCTGAGGATGGAGTGCATGACATTTTTTATTGACGAGTGTTAACGTTATAGAGGAAAGTAATTTATATCGGGTTACGTGGTGCGTATCTTCTACTTTAGTGAACTTGTCCATTTTTTTTAATACATTACGACGGCAGAGTAATACGCCCATAGCCGCTTTAAGCTGACTCCAATCCCATCAAGTGCACTGCGAGATGTTCTTACAAAAAGTGTTTTGTTAAATATTATTCCTTTCTGTTTTCGGCATACGTGCAAAAGTTCTATTATTATAATTTTAATTATAATGTTACCAGAACTAGATAATAGCAGGTTATTATTTAGTGCTGGCAACATAATGATTTTAGTCAATCTCATTTTTTTTAATCGGCCACACTGGTGCTAAAAGACAGAGAGTTACATTGGGTTAAGTCACAATAAAAAAAAGTTAATTCATAGGAAATTGAAATTCTCTAAAATTTTAGCTAGGTAAATTACCATTTTATTTGATAAGTTGTGTGAAATTATGGAGGACGCCAAAGCAACTCAGTCCAGTGATTATCATAGAGAAAATGAGGAAAAGCATCAGAAGAAGAAAAGTAAAAATAAGAAAAAGCGTAGCGGTGGAGATGGCGACCACGGCGTTCCAACCTTACCCGACGGCCTAGTCAGTGTGCCTAATTCTAGTGATGTTCATCAGAACATATCCCTAAAAGATTTGAAAATGGCAATGGAAGTATTAAACCTCCAACAAAAACCAGCTAAAACTACTGAGGAAGCACTGCACAAGTCATATCAATTTTGGTCCACCCAACCAGTTCCAAAAATGGATGAAAAAATTATGTCTAATGAACCTATAGAGCCTCCGAAATCTGTTGAAGACATAAGGTCTGAGCCTTACACCTTGCCAGATGGATTTCAATGGGATACCTTGAACTTGAATGAACCTTTAGTTTTAAAGGAATTGTATACATTGCTTAATGAAAACTATGTTGAGGATGATGACTGTATGTTTCGGTTTGACTATCAAACCGATTTTCTCAAGTGGGCCCTTCAGCCTCCCGGTTGGAGAATGGAATGGCATTGTGGTGTCAGAGTTGTTAAGTCTGGCAGATTGGTTGGCTTTATATCTGCAATTCCAGCTCAGTTAAGAATATATGACCACTTGCAAACCGTTGTTGAGATCAACTTTTTATGTGTACATAAAAAACTTCGTGCCAAAAGAGTTGCACCTGTTTTAATTAGGGAAATAACACGCAGAGTGAATCTGACAGGTATATTCCAAGGAGTGTATACTGCTGGCATAGTTTTGCCTAAACCAATAGCTACCTGTCGTTACTGGCACAGGTCTCTGAATCCAAAGAAGCTGATTGACATAAAATTCAGTCATTTGTCCAGAAACATGACTATGCAAAGAACACTAAAATTATTTAAACTCCCAGATTTACCTAAAACCCCAGGATTTCGTAAAATGGAAGTTCAGGATAGTGAGAAGGTGGTTAAATTATTAAATGATTATTTGGGAAGATTTGATTTAGCTCCAATATTTTCAGAAGATGATTTCAAGCATTGGTTTATGCCTCAATCTGGCATAATTGACAGTTTTGTTGTAGAAGCCTCTGATGGCAGTATAACAGATTTTGTCAGTTACTATACTCTACCATCCACAGTTGTGTACCACCCAGTACACAAAACTCTTAAAGCAGCATATTCATTTTATAATGTATCTACTAAGACACCATGGACAGACTTAATGCTTGATGGATTGATTACTGCAAAAAATTCTGGTTTTGATGTTTTCAATGCATTGGATCTCATGGAAAATAAAGAATTTTTGGAGCCGTTAAAGTTTGGAATTGGAGATGGGAATTTACAATACTATTTGTACAATTGGAGATGTCCAAGTATGTCACCTAATAAAATTGGATTAGTTCTGCAATAATATTAATTACAACATGTATTCAGTGATACTATCAACTGGTTTATTTTATTATTATTTTTCACTTTGTGTAAAGTGTTTTATTGGTTGGAAATATAGCTTTAGTTCATAATAAAGTGGTTGTTATTAGTAACTGTTTTTGAACAAATAATCTATACTAATATTGTAAAACTGAAGAGTTTGTTTTCTTGAACATGCTAATCTCAGGAACTACTGTAACTATTCTCATTTGAAAAATTCTTTTAGGGTTAGGTTAGGGTAGGTTATTGAGAAAGGCTATAATTATATATCATTACACTAAGACTAAAAGGAGCAGAGCACCAGTGAAGAGTTTCAAAATCGTGGTTTTTTATTTCCTGTACCATGCGTACGAAGTCGTCGGTAGAAGCTAGTAGGTATTTTATAAATTGGTAAATTGTTGTGTGCGTTACCCCAGCAAGAAATTATCTCCTAGAGTTATATGAGTAGAACGTAAAGTATGTGCCCTATCTGCTGTAAATGTGCCCCCAAATAAAAAATGTGTGCCCCCTGTCGTTTTGAAAAAAAAACGGAAAAAACGATTCCTGCTGGGGTAACGTTTTTCTAGCAGGAAAATTCTAAACGAATGATCGGAGAGAGAAGAATTATGCATGGCCAGAGAGCTTATATATGTGCCCCCAAAAATAAAATCTGTGCCCCTTCAGATTTCCGTGATTTTGCATTTCCTGCTGGAGTAACGTTTTGACGAATCGTACCTATATCTCTAAAACCATTGCATGTGCCCCTGTAGAATAAACATACACGAGTAGCTCTTAATGTGTGCCCCTTAGTGCCCCAATTAGATTTTAGAAAATAAAGTTATCGCAGTTTTATGAAAACCCGAAAAAACATCGCAGCGCTTAAATGAGACAAGGTATAAATTGCCTGAAAACTGTATTCGGTCCTTCTTGACGCTAATAATAACCATGGAAAGTTTCAAAACTGTGCATGCATGCGTTTTTGAATAATCTTGCTAAAAGTCAAAGAGATTTAAAACACTATAGAGCTATATGTCAAGGAAATGTCATAGAAAAACTTTGATCCCATGTCTCAGTAACGCCATCTAGAATAATATATGAATATTGGAGCGGCAGCAGAGCGTACTACAAAAAGCTCATAGACTTGTATCCAGCAGGACACACTTTTTCGGACGAAAATTTTGTTCTTGATGTCCGGTCTATAGGTATTGAATGTCTTTGCTAAAAGTCAAAACGATGGTGTCATAATTTTGACGGCAAAATACAAGGAACCGGCTCAATCCCAGATGTGTAGGTGTAAACCAAAATGTTGTGCCTTTAGTCAAAAATATATGGTGAAAATATTCAGCTTGTAATGTTTCGCGTTAAGTAAATATAAACAAAAAACCAAAATATGTAAACAACGGCTGGTTATCCGACCGAATTCCAATGACTACTAAAAAGCGACTGATTCATAAATATCGTTGACCTTTTATATTGGGACGTATTATACCTAAGCTGTTGTCCGTACGACCGTACAGTCGCGTTCAAAAGTTTTGGGAGCTAATTAAAAAATATATTAAATGCACCTTGTGACTATAATGAAACAGCTTGTTGATGTGGAAATTATTATTTTTATTCCCTTAATTTTAATTCTTAAAGTAATTACAATAAGTAAGTAATAGAATCAACATACAACCTAACACTGGCCTGTAAATTGCAAAAAACGCAAGACATTTTGAATTTCGCGGGCTGGTTGAAGCATGGGGAATGCTTCAAAATAATGATGAAAAACTTACTGTTTATTTATCTAACCTACGGCTTATCAATAAATATATACATAAAAAGACAAATCGGTACGGGACTTTTATTTATATACAATAAAGAGCTATCTCTTAGTAGTAGTAGTTCTTTGTCACCAATCAAATTTTGGGTCAAAGACCGGACAAATGGCATCCAGTTTAAAAAGACATCCGGAAATTTCCATATTTAATTAAATTAAATTTAATTTAATTAAATGGAAATTTCTGGATGTCTTTTTTAAATTATTTTTATATTTAAATTTAGAATGGAGAAGATTGTTTACCTTGGAATAGTACCTACGCTACTATTTATAATTTACTTAATCAAGTGTAAGGTCATAGAAACAGCTAGTTGAATATAATCCATTAACAACTTTATTTTATTACTTATTACTTTTCTACTTCAGTGTACTCAGGCAGAACACGTGTCAACCGGTTAGTGAGTAAAGTAAAGAAGGTCATCGATATGTATGAATCCGTCGCTTTTTAGTAGTCATTAAAATTTGGTTGGATAACCAGTCATAGTTTATTTATTATGGTTTTTTGTTTATATTTACTTAAATATTAAATAATTTTGATAAATTCCAGTTCGTCCCTACCTTTGTCTCTATAACTTCACTACTTGACATTGGCTAAATACACAAACCGTGCGAAGCCAGAAAGAAAAAAAAAAAAATGATGTGTGGCACTCGGAGACTGCCGCGGTAAAGCTATTGCATAGCATTTTTTATCAACTCCTCTCCTCTCCCTTCCCCACCTCCCCTCCCCCTCCTCACTATCACCACTATAAATATATAATATATATATATATAAATATATAATATGCAATAGCTTCGGCCTTCAAGCCACACCTCCTTGCCCGTCGGAGTGGGGAGCGTGAGGTTTTTTCGTTACGGAATTTCTGGATCCGGTCCCCGCGCTCAAGGCCCGCGATAGAAGCTATGCAATAGCTTAAAAAGTGTGATACTATCTGATTTTGAGTGCTTCGGCTTCGAATTAAAATGGAATCATCTCAATCTAACGAGACATTAACTCCAGAAAACATTCTAAATGAAGCCGACAGTGTTATAAAAACTTCTATTTTAACTGCTCGATATGAGTTTCTTTTATCTACTATTCCTATAGGTAATAGTTGAAAAAAAAAGCAGATTTTGCACCTCGCCTTAAAAAATTTATATTGCCCTCGTGCCTGATAGATTAGAACCCTCGCTAACGCTCGGGCTCTAAATCAGGCACTCGGTGCAATAATAAATTACTTTGTGCTCGATGCAATATTCTACTATTATTGCATGGTAATGATGGTAGATAATGAAATATGAAATGTTAATTATGTAGGTATATTGTGTTGGCTGTACCTATGTGCAACAATAAAAATTTAAGTAGGATCAAGAAATAATAAACACAAGCTGAGATTACACGTTTATTTTGCATGTGCATGCATATTGGTTCAATACTTGAATGCTGTTAAGCTGGAGTCGATTATAATGTAGGTAATTGATACATTTACTGAAGTATTCTTACTATGGATTATAATCCCAAGTAGGTATGAAGTATCACTAAAATTACTCCACAGGTAATAAGATACAACAATTATTGCTTAAAAGAATAATAAGGTAAGTATTAACAACTACTTCACAAAGATAAAATAGATATCACATAGAAAATGTAGTGGTACATTGGATGGTGTCTACTGTACTATTGAGTTAATAATATTGACTGTCTACATTATATTCGAAATTGTAATCGAGGTGTGTTGCTGCTATCCAATTTACACTTAAAGTATCTTATTGAAGACAAGTTTAACTGAATCGTCAAAGATAACATTGTTTGGAAAATTCTTAGTTCTATAGATACTTTCTCAAACTAATATACCTACTTACAGTCACTTTAGTTTGAGAAATGTCGCTGTCTTTTTGGTTTTTTTAAGAGTATTTTTATATGCACTAAGTACCTAATTTTAATATGATGAGAATAAGATCATATTTTGTTAACAAAATACGTAGATAACAAATGAGTAGGTACGTTTCAAGGTATAACAAATTATTCTTGGAATATTTTAAACTATATCTTGATAGCTGCAATCAACAATTTACTTCTTGCAGTTACCTACACCCAGCTTCTCCTTTAGCCCCCTAAATCACGCATTAAAGTAACACCCAGTCTCAACTCTACATGTTTTGTGATTTAGGACACAGCAACTTATATTCAGCTCAATTCTGTTTTTTCCATCAGTTTTGTATGAGATGCACACATGTCCATTCAGCTGATAGGCCGTGTACGCATCTCGTAGTGTAGTTAGTCCTTAAATTTGGCATACATTTACTCCGCATTGATTTATTATTGAACTGTATTATGTATATAACGTGAATTCTCTTTCATTTCGATTTTTGGACTAATTAGTCCACCAGTTTCAACCAAAACTAGCTTCTGATTGAAGCAAGTTTTTACAAGAGTTAAAACTAGAACAATTCAAGGTTAAATTTTAAGGTCCATTTTGCACAACGATGGTAAAACTTTTACACAAGAGTCACGAACGATCAAAACTTTAAACAGTCACATAACATACAGTTTTTGAATAACAAATTAGAAAATTCATTCTCATCTTTCAACGATTTGTGTACCTATATTGACACTAGAAGATCGTATTTCGTCTAGATATACGCCGGCCCGTACCAAAACTATGTACCTAATGTGAATCATCCTGAAGATATAACGCGAGGATATATTGAAGATTATGACGGCGAGACATGTTGTTTTGGTTGCTACATTAGCTATAGTGGTGACAATATTTTAATACGTTATGATGAGCTGCTTCGCTCGCATTTGCTCAGGTTTATAATACTAATACGTAGGCTAAAATAATAAAACACTGAACTTAGTGTAGATACTACATATATCTAATAAATAGTGATAATTGGCCCGCCACTGCAAATTAAATGTGACTGTAAAAAGATTGCTTCTAACACAAAATATGATGAGTAGCTCATATTTCTACTCAACTAGAAACTCTTATAAAATGTCATGTTTTAAGTATGGTGTATTTCTAATTATATAATAGAAAGTCCGATTCGAGTCGTATAGCTATATACTTGTACATAATTAGTGGAAAGACTACGCATCGTTATGCCGTCCTATATTATTTCAAACATAAAATAGCAAAACAACAGATTATAGCTGTATTCTGTCGTTTTTCGAGTTAGATATTTTTTTTACAGGTAGCTAATTTAAAGAACAAATAATTCTGGTATGAATCTTTTACATTAAAAAAATGCCTTTATCGTATGGCTACGTATAGACATGATATCAACGTGTGGTCAGCTTGTGCCACTATTTGCGTGCAGAAAGTTTAGCTTTACGTGTTGTAATTATGTTACAAAATGTGACCTTAATGATGCCGGACAAATAGCATAGTCCAAAAATTTACATAATTTCTAAATGTGCCAATTTTAGTCAATATTGACGTTAGAATTTTTCGACGTTTCATGAAATAGAACAAATAGAGAGACCATTTTGTATTGCCAGTCATTGTTTGCGACACTAGCAATTTATTGTTTGATCAAAAACAAACTACTCACTAATAATTTCGAGACAGAGCCGACAAACGTCCACGAGCGAGCGAAGCGAGCTCAGAAGCTTTGAACACCCGACTCAGGACAGATAAGGTTCGAATGGTAATGGCGTGTACCTACGTGCCTCACAATCATAAATAAGGATGTAGGAAGTAGGAACCTTAAACACGCATCACACAATGTGGCAACGACGAAATGACAATTAAGTTAGACAACAGTTAAATCACTATCTCAATAAAAGTAAAAGTCATACCAACGCAAGGTATGTACAGACGCCAGCACATCAAGTTACCCCAATGTGTCAAATTTCTTTAAATGTTTTTCAACTTTATGTGAAAGAGAATAAGGTTCATATTCAATTGGGCAAATACGACACATTGTGGTAAGTTGATGTACTGGCGTCTGTACTTTTTTGTTTCTAGTTAGTTTAATTGAACAATTATTATGTAAATCGATGAAAACTTTTATTGAATAGTTTTAGATTACACTGGTACCTATACTTACTGGTACTTATTGCCAATTTTAATTAAGATGTCATTTCCCCCACATTACGTACCTACTACTTTCACGTACTTATTAGGGGGATTCTTTCATTTATTAGGGGGTAACCAGCGGAATTTAAAATATCTTACTCTCACTGAAAATTGCAGCACTACTCAACGTTCAATGTTGATTAAAATTCAATATCGGCTATATACAATTAATTTATTATAATGATAATCTAATTGCCAAATTTGAAATTTTCATGTTTACCGAATTGTATTATTAGTTAAAATTTCCAACAAATATACGATTTCAAGAGCGGCGTAAAACTAAGAAATTGAATTTCGCTGGCTACCTTTAAAGAATCACTCAAGTACCTCTCGTAAGTAGAAATCTCGTCTTATTTTATGTGCAAAAGTATGTATGGATGTTTGTTACTCTTTCGCGCAAATAATACTGAATTACAATAATATGTATGGCTTATACATCAGAGTAAAAACGATTGAGGAAAACATCGTGAGAAAACCGGCGTGCCTCATAGATATTTCTTGACGGCACGTGAAGCAAAGTCAGTGGCCCATGGGCGGCATAAAAACTTTGACACCAGGTTAGCCACACGCAAAAAAGAAGGTCATAATAACACCTCAGCTACAATTTATAAAGAAATTGTGTGATTTGCCCAAAATATGATTAAAATATGATATGATGATGGAAAATAATCTGCCATATGCGAGCTATTCTGGCGTCCGTTGCCAAAGCGGTTAAAGTTACACGTTTGTAATATACACCAATATTTTTTAATTAGAACAAAAAAATAACTGGGCTGTTTCTGTACCTGTTACAGCCTGTCTTTCAAACTTGAGTGAAGTGAACTGTCAATGTCTAACATTAGTATGGAATGACAGCTCAATTTGCGCTCACTACGCCTGTATTTTCACGCGGTGATTTGACCAGAATCGCACTGCTGATCATATTTGCGTAATAAAAAGTAAAAAAACGAAATTCAATTTTTAAATGATATGCCACTATTTAGTTAAACTTAAATAACGAAAACAGCTGTTGGAGCTGGGGCATGCTTGAGCGAGATCACGCGAACGTGAGCGAGAGATTAATGAATACTACTATGTCATAAATAGCCAATATGTGCCTGTACAATATTTCCATAAATTGGGTGACTTTTTGGGATACAAACGCTAATAACGCTGTTTATGAATATTATTTATTGATACTTTACAAATATAATGAGAAGACCGTCTAGAATAAGCCCTTTAAGTATTTATACTAATTAATAATTAGTGGTGTATTATGGATATGTTTATCTGAAATAGTCCAACTAGAAAGTCGGAACAGCATATTTCTTTATGTGTTAGCCATTATCGCCAAAATAGTAACCAAAAATACAATAAAAATTATTAATTTATCGGAATGCAAATTTGGTAGTAACAAATTGATGTGTTACGCCTTTACGACTAAACCGCAAAACCAATTTTAATACATTTTGGTGTTAAGATCCAAGACCATTAAGAAAAAATAAGCTACTAGTAATACTAACCCTGCGCAGGCGAAGTCGCGGGCACCAGCGAGTTAATTATAATGAAGTGTTCTGTTATTACAATTACTGGATGTCTAGTTTATTCAACATATAACATATTAAACAGCGCAGTAATTTGCAAAAGAACGTTCATACAGTTGTTAAATTTTTTAAAAAGTTTAGCATTATTTTTTATCCGATCATCATAAGCTATATAATATGTTCAGTATAAGCTGAACTCGCATTGTATAGAATTTCCGTACAATGCGAGGTAGTGTGTGAGTGTGTGAGTGTGTGTGTGTGTGTGTGTGTGTGTGTGTGTGTGTGTGTGTGTATGTGTGCGCGTAGCGTGTTCCGTCCGCTGTGTAACTCAGTGCCAGTCATTAACTATTATCGTGGCTAAGTTGGTTATGTCAATAGTTCAGCGTCTTAAGTATTTACATCGGCTTCGTTTAGAGCTCGTTGATCCTATGCTACCTTTACTGTCGTGGTAAGAGAGTACTTCGTGTCTTTTTTCATTGTACAACTTGTCTATGTACAGACGCCAGCACATCAAGTTACCCCAAAGTATGAACCTTATTCTGTTTCAAATAAAATTAAAAAACGATCAAAGAAATTTGACACGTTGGGGTAAATTGATGTGCTGGCGTCTGTACAAAAAAATTAAGGATACAAGAAATATTTTAAGGTAAGTAAATAAGATTATATTAAACTGAAATGTTCGAAAGATGCCCAATGAGTTTAGAGAACCACAAAAGCGTCAACGTTTGTCCCGCGGTCGTCAAGTAAGTATAATAAGTAGTTAACTGAAAATGCAATATTCATATTAAATTACTCAAAAATGGAATAGGTACAGTAAGAGAATGAAAAGATTAAGCACTATTAGGTAAAATTTTACTTGGGCCGGGCAAGAAACTAATTATTATTAATAATTATATTATTCTTCTGACTACATTCTGCCATTGTCATGAAAGTTTCAGTAAGAGAAAATGACGTATGCCCCGCTCTGCAAATAAGGAATGTATTAGGAAATACTTTAACCTTTTCGTTCTGCTACTATATATTTTAGTAACCAATACAAACACGGTACGAAGAGTTCATTTTAAATTGTGCGGTCGTTTATTACTTATGGTAGTCAAATAAATTGTGTCCCTAAATGACTCGCAAAAAGCATTGAACAAGCGTGCAATTATAAATTAAATTAGCTACTCATATAGCTGTTTTAAAAGGAATTGGTCTTTTATGTATATTATGGTAAGGACTGTAAAAAGATTGTCTTCTTGATTTCGTAACTCAGTCTGTTTTCCTCTCTCATAATAACGATATTAAAAAAGAATAGCATCCTAAAGAGTAGTCTGTTACACCTTGTATTTTGGCAAACTTAACGTTTTTACATAAAATAATTTAAGTTAGGAAGCAGACGAGAGACGAGCTCTACCTTCAGCAACTAATTGTTTGTTTAAATATATATCTTCATCCGTAGATGTATCAATCAGGTCAAGAGTTAGTAAAGGCTCATTTGGATTTAATGGGTCCTTCCCAACATCTTTACAAATGCCTACAAACTGCTGCTCTACACATAATTCTTGAAACCGAATGCAGTCTTCTACAGTCCAGTCCTGGTGCAAAGGCCAAACATCTGAAACAAAAAGAAAACAATAATATAACAGTTGCTATACATTGTATATAAGTGACTGGATAAATAAGATAAGGGTCGCAACTTTCGAATCAGTGTTATGTCTCGTCAGATAGTTTCGAATTATTTTCATTATTTTAACAAGCGATCATATTGTACGACGAAAACAGACATGAATCTTACAAATACAATAATAAACTAGCGGCTCCAACAGATGTTGTGCTGCACCTGATCGCACCGCCACCTACCGGGTTAAATTGAATCTAAACCATCCAGAGACGAACACAGTTACAACAAAAAAAGAAGTTTCTTATTTGGCACAGTCCTTCGGAAGCTATTAAATTAGCGTACACACATTTCGACGATTCATTTTTATTTATATAGATTTAGAGGATAGATATTGAAGTTTGTGACGACGGATGTAAGTGGGTGCGGATGTTTTTTTTTCTCTCACACAAAAACCTAAATTTGAATTTGAATAAAGTTGAATGAAACTATACAGTTATGTAACTAAAACAAATGAATAAACTGGTAGTGGCCAAAATATAACAGTTACAAATAACTCAAATAAAATTCTGCCACAGTCTGCGATATATTTTGGCATGCGCTGCGGCAACCGTGAGTTAAATGAATACACGGATGAAACCGCGGGGCACTGCTAATGTTTTATAAATCATGAAATTTGATCTGAATAGGGAACATGCATGTAATTTAAAAATGGTTCGAATATTTTTTTTCCGAATCTTTAATAGTAGAGAATATGAACTAAATCATTGTTTTACTTTTTAATAGCGTCATAATTATTTAAAATTAAAAATAAAAGTGCGAATTATGCGCGGGAAATTCAAATTTGTGAAACGCATCACCATTGGTTATAACTCAACGTCTACAAAACATCATTGTGTAAGTATGACATTAAGTATTGGAATGGAATTTTTATTGGAGAACATAATTATTGCCGTGTGTGTTGTGAACTAATTTAATGTTCAAGTGTAATTTTTGCTTCATAGTGAGGTTATTTAACATTTAAGAAAAATTACTGCGGTTTTGTAAAAGCATAATCTGACAATGTTATTGCATTCGGGTACAAGTAATACCGGTAAACTGGTTTTTGAGCTTTTTTCATGGTGAAATGGTTAGAAGACCGAAAACACCTAAGTAATAGTAATAGGATCATAGTAAATGACGTAATCGAAATGGCGCGCGAAAATGGCGGCGTTTAAACAGCTCAAATTTATTCTGTATTTCAAATATTTTTTTAATCTTCTTTACTGCATTTTTAAATATGTTTATATTTTTTTACTATGTTAAAACGTTGTAAACAGTGAATTAAAATTATAAAAAAAATACATGCATATACTCTATTGCTATTAGCAGTTCAGCAATAATATTCGGTTCGGTTCTTTGATTTTATGTTTGTAACTGCACACTAAATAAATAAATAGAATAATTACAGCTTACACAAAATGCCATCTAGTGCGCAACTAAGCAGAGCTTGTGCTAAGAGTACTAGACAACTGATAATCATGCCAACATATTTCTAATAACATACATATTAAAGATAAATTACACCCAGACACAAAATAAATGATCCTGCTCATAACACAAACATTTGTCTTGGTGGGAATCAAACCTACGACCTCCGGCATAGCAGTCAGGGCCACTAACCGCTAGACTAACAGGCCAGTCACACACATTATTAACACTTATTTAGATTATTAATAAGTAATACATATATAAGTAAAATTCTTGAATACTTACCATATAATCGAGCTTTAATAGCTTGAGGTGGTAATGACCGTGCTAAAGGAGCGGCCAGAGGTATCGGCCGCAACGCCTTGGTGGCAATTAAGGCCAAATCTCCATAGTCGCAGAAGTAAACAGAAACCATTTCTGATGAAACAATCCCAGCAACAGTCACTCTACGAAAAAAAAAATATACTGACTACCGATAATTGTACAGGATACATACAGATCTTCCAGAAAAATCTCTTCGGTAATCATCAGTGGCGTGCACAGTATAAATGCTTTAGGCATTGCCTACCCTAACCTACCTATCCATCCCCCAAAATATTAACTCAGACAAATATTCATAATTTTATTTCATGAGAAACAGAAAACTTTTTTGGCTTTCTGGTGACTATTGCTTTCTTATTTGTTGTGTTTTTGTTAGCTGTAAGTCCTCCATGTACTAAATAAATAAATTAATAAAACATTAAACTTAAATTGGCGCCATCTATCTAGTTTCGTTAGTTTAACGGATCTTAAATAGATACGTCAATTCGAACGACCACAAATAAACTATCTTACACCAAAAATAACTAAAATCAGCTCCATCTGTCGAGCCAAAGTGGTATCAATATTATGAACAATACGTCAATTCGACCGAATTGAATGTTACTTACATTCAATTCATTCAATTCATTGTGCTTCGCTAGCGATGAGGCACAAAGTGATCCGGCCTTAGTTTATCTGTGTGTGCACCGTTCCAATCTCGTTGTCATGTGAATGTAATGTAGTGTGTGTGCCAACACTAGTTTTAAACATTTTGAACTGTTTATAAAATATAAAATAAAATCTGTTTTTTCCAACCCTGTGCCAACCTGACATGAACGACCTAGTTATTGGATAACACGATACGTCTTGGAAAGACTATTTGACATTCTTTCGGACTTCTCGTTATGTCTGTCATAATAACTGTTCTTTAGAGGAAGGGTTCCGAAATGTAAAGCATTGTCACCCATCTACTCCAAGCGACACGAAGATTCCAGAAGTGCATTTCTATTCTGGGTATACATAAATTATAAAATTTGTTTGGCTATGTTCGTACCTGTACCACGATGAATCTTTATCGTAATACACTGAGTATAGTTCTCCACTAGCTGGATTGACGGGTGCCTCCAACTCCGACAGTTTCGGACATTCTGTTTGTAACGACGCCATCATCGTTTGAAGAGTGTGTCTCGTGCTATTTGGTTGAACCTGTAATTAATAAAAAATAAGACTCAAGACACTGATGTATGATGCCGTATGATTCTGTTAACCCCCGACGCAAAAATAGGGGTGTTATAAGTTTCACCGCTATGTGTGTGTGTCTGTCTGTCTGTGGCACCGTAGCGCCCAAACGGGTGAACCGATTTAGATGCGGTTTTTTTTATTTGAAAGCTGGGTTTCTTGCGATGGTTCTAAGACATCATTCATCAAAATCGGTTCAGCCGCTTCAAGGTTATAAGCTCTTTTGTGTTCGCTACCGTTGCTATTTTAGACGTCTATGGGTATTAACTTTACTTACAAACATATGTGTGTGTTAAAATTTCAAACACCCAGGTGTGTAATATTAATAAGCAACATTATGGTGTAATTGGTCTGATGCAGCCAGGATATCTAGCAGACTAATACACTCTTGGGAAAATAACAGCAGATATATCGTGTTTGGATTCATTTTAACCTGCATTTGATTCTGCACACAATGCACTGATGGCAACTGGATGAGCTGATGCTGCAGCCCGCCTATCTAGCACACCATTAGGTAGACTCTTAACAAAATAATAGCAGATATGTCGTGTTTGGATCCATTTCAACCAGCATTTGATTCTAAATACAATGCACTGATGGCAACAGGATGAGCTGATGCTGCAGCCAGGCTATCCAGCACACCAGTAGGTAGACTCTTGACAAAATAATAGCAGATATGTCGTGTTTGGATTCGTTTTAACCAGCATTTGACACTACATACAATGCACTAAAAAAATTTCATAACTGTTAACTCTATAAAACAAAATTAATGCGTTTAAAAATTTTAAAATATGTAACAAGTTCGATCAAACAAACACTATTTATTTCCACTAACGTAGTCGTTTATTGTTGTCACAAATATACAATAGAGCTACTTATAGTTACAGCACAGGGAGCGAGACCCCGTGCGTGCGCTAGTGTAGTAAGTACTGGTTCTCAGAGCAGTCTAACCAGGAAGGTTAAAGCAGTCCGAGAGCGCAGCAAATACTGACTGTGAGCGATTATTTATTTATTTCAGGGGCGTATCGCATTTCGTTTCGTGTTCGACTACGCTAAGGGCACCCCCTGCGGGGTACGAGCCTCGGCTTAAGGCGTCGCTGGGAGAGAACAGCAAGGGACGGCTGGATCTGTGTGGTTATTATTTGGGGGCAGCGAGTTTATTATAACTACGGCTCAGCTCGCGGGCTGGCACACAAGCAAGGGACGGGAGGACGGGTAATTAACGGGGGCGTCGCGACGGGCCTCGACGGCGAGGCCGGAATCGGGCTGCGTTCTTGCGAACTGTGCTGGTAGACTTATCGCTCTTCTGGAGGATGGTGATAGCGTCATCAGGGACGGTGAGGGTGTGTCTTGGTCGCCGTATCTTAGAGATGCGGGACGGAGTGTATCGGGTGGCCAACACCACGAGGGGGTTGGGGTGTTTTTCAGCTACGTCCATGAAACGCTTGGTGAGGCGTTTCATGAACTGATGGATCGTAGGGATTTTGAGATCTACGTGGAGAATCTCATTTCGGACATAGAAGGGGGCTCCTGTTATCCTACGGAGGAAACGGTTTTGGAGGGTTTGCATCCTATGGATATGCCTAGGGTGCGCATGTGCGAAAACTGCGCAAGCATAGGTCATGATGCGGCGAACGACCGCGGTGTAGAGACGCAATTTGCACTTGAGTAACAATTTGCTTCTCGGGGTTGTGAGGAAGTGAAGCCTACTGGAAGCGAAAGAAGGCTCGCGAACGAGCCAGTAAGTGCTTCGCGAAGGTAAAGTGATGGTCGAGAGTAACTACTAAGTACTTTGCCTCCGAGTCTCAAGGGATGGGGGTGGCAATGCTTTGTTACAAATAAAAATTAAATTTAAAAAACCCCCACCGCAAAAAAAGTAAAACATTTAAAAAGTTAAAAATAACAGTGTTATTTTTAACACAAAAGAGCTGATAACCTTGAAACGGCTGAACCGATTTTGATTAATTATGTCTAAGAACCATTGCAAGAAACCCTGCTTTCAAATAAAAAAAACCGCATCAAAATCGGTTCACCCGTTTGGGCGCTACGGTGCCACAGACAGACAGACACACACACATAGCGGCGAAACTTATAACACCCCTCTTTATGCATCGGGGGTTAATAAAATAGGCTTGTCCCACTGCATTTTCTAAACAGTTCACGACTTTGAATCGTCACAATGTTTTAATGGCTATTTTCAGAAAGTAACTTTAGCTATAATTATTATGCTGCTTGCGCTTAGGTCTTAGAGGGACACACAGAGACAGAAAATATCACTTAAAATCTGAAACGAATGGTGGGTGCTATCCTGATTTAAAATGTTATTTTATAGTTTTTAATGGATAAAGAAGGAAGATTGAATGAAACCAGAGCATCGCAGAAGACCAATATTCGTGGAACGATTTTTTTCTTGTCAGTGCTAGTTGTCATTTTCATTATCAGTACTTCGGTCGAACTATGACAAGTAGGGATTAGTTTTCAATAAACGTGTAGCACCTCGATTGCAACAATTACGTTGTCAGTCGGTCAACTGATATTACTGACAATAAAGGTTAGATATAGTTAGCGCAAGTATGATACGCAAACTAAAGCCTTCCTAGCTCAGTGGTAGTAAGATTCATAATAAGTCGTTTCTTGTTGTTGCGTTGTTACCGCCGACGAGTCGCTGACCACAAAACAATATTTCTCAAGTTCGTATGGATTTCTTGACGGAATTTCTTCTATTTAAGCAATTGTATAATGATTTAGTATTTTAGTGTTATATCATACAAAAAAATTAAAAGACTGAACAGGCTACCCACCACAAAATTCCACGGGTTAGCGGCCATCGCAATGTACACGTCGAAGCACTTGCCTGGCGCGGGCAGTGGAGGCGCCGGCAGTGCGGTGCGATCATCGCCCAACATCGACAGACTGCGAAAAATGCGTTCTTTCTTCTTGTTTAGCGCTTCAACATGGTTTGTGGTATCCTGGTCATCTTCTTTTAATCTGCCACTAAACAGAAAAGTAAAATTATTCATTTCCATGTAAGATTTGTTAGATCACGATAAATATGATGAATAGCATCAGCGCGACATCGAGCCACACCACATAGAGCACGCGCTGAGCGCAAATTTTACAGGAATAATGTCTCGGGCCGTCGGCAGAAAATGAATTGTTGCGACGGCAGAAAATGAAAATACTAAAAAATGTGTGCTGTCACAGGCATAAGTAAAATTGTTGCGAGCTATCAGTGAACGGAGACGTCTACTGATAGCATGATTATGTGTGTCGACTAAAAGAAAGCTGTATAAAATGTGTTAAAACATTAACCGTAGCAGTGGCCGCCGAGGCTTGCTTTCAATGTTTTTCTGGTCCACCTTAATATTCGGTTCATTGCATTAATAATATTTTAAACGAAATCATTAGGTATTGAATGAATGATTGCAGCAATTTGAATCATATCATTCGAGCGATATGGAGGAGACGCTCGCTCTCGCGCTCGGTCGGGAAAAGTACGTCGGTACGACAAGATCATTGTCGAATCAAAAGAATCGCGAATACTCTTAGAGATACGATGCGACACGCACTGCTGCAGGAAATCGTACTCCATCAGGATGGCGTTGTTGACGGAGGCGAGGATGTTCTGCGGGCCGGTGCGCACGAACAGCTCCACGCTGGGCACGGCGGGGGGCGCGGCGGGCGCGGCGGGGGGCGCGGGCAGCGCGCGGCACAGCACGCGCGCGCCCAGCAGCAGCTCGCGCAGGCGCGCCACCATGCCGCCCGCCGCGCGCTCGGCCGGGCCCAGCCGCACCGACAGCGCCTGTCGGGGAGACGCTCTGTACTTGCTATGTTGCTACGCTAACTCCACACTGATATTGCCAATTGTAATTCTTTTATTTCTTTATTATTTTTTAATATATAACTACCAATGGAGTAGATAATTCATTTAAAAAAAAAGAACCAAGTGCGTGTCAGGCCACGTGTTCTGTAAATATCGTGGAGGCATTCATTTCGATCCCCACATTTTTATAAGTTGACTATTAGGCAGGGTTGAAAAAAAAACAGTTTTCTTTATATTTTATAAAACAAACAGTTTAAAATGTTTAAAACAAGTGTTTTTTTTTTTAACTTATTACCTTTATGGATCAATTTCAAATTAATTAGGTATAATATAATAATAATAAATTTCATTTATTTCTCACCACAATATTTAAAGAGGTTACATGGTAATATTGCTAGCAACTAGCAATTATAATGATTAAACTCCAATAGTAGTAGGTATAGCGAATAATAAAGTAATCCATTTCTAAATTATTTCCTAATTATTCACATGAGTAAAAATTAACAAAACGAATAATATTTACGTTTTGTTGCATATCTCAGTATCTCTAATCTTATTATTAAAAATTATTGTTATTATTAATCAATACAAAACACTTTACATACACCTTGTATTAGTGTAGGTAAGTAGAGAACTAGAAGGAGAGCGGGGAATACCCACTAATCCAGTGAATAACATTCTTTTAACGGCCGACATAGGGACTTTCCCTGCGGGACTTTACTAGCGGGGCGTTACCTATGCAGTGTATAAATACCATAGCCTGTCTGTCTAATATTTCATTTCATTTAATTACTAATTCTGTTAAGATGTCAACTCCATGCCGTAAAAAGCATGCGATTAAAGGTAGTTTTAAACCGTGTTTTTTCCTTCATGTTTTAAACATCGTTTGAAACTTGTTTTAAACTGTGATTTAAAACACTTAATAAAAAACATAGTTTTATTTCAAACTGTTTTAACCACGTGTTTTAAATCAACTTGTTGTAAACATGCCAACCCTGCTGTTAGGCCTTTGTAACTGCAACTAATACCGTGAATTTTTCACATAATCCAGCCGGATACAACCAAGAAGTCCTTTATCATGCCAACAGTTATTTGTATATAGAATAGTAAAATAGTTTTTTTATAAAATGAGCAAGTTGGCAAGGAACCAACGAACACAACACTTCAGTCTAACAAAAACTTGCACTTTAAACCCTAATATTTCGAAACATATCGATCCCTGAATCGAAAAGGACAACCACAACATTTAAGTACCCAACAACTTTTCTAACACTTAGTCGGCGTGATTATCATGCAAATACTATAAAATTATGTTTATTCTTGGTAACTTAAAGTTTTCCAAGAGTTTCTGAGCTGACGCGGACAAACAGACAAACGGAAAGACACGGCGAATCTAGAAGGGTTTCTTGTTGATTTGATTACGGAACCCAAAAAACTGTAAACGCCGCTGTGGCTCTAACTGATTCTCAATGCCATGGGTATCCAATATCCATATAGACCAAACATTTTGTGCAACAACCACATGATTAAATATATTACAACAGACAAAAAAATTGCAGCAAAAGTATTGGGTTTGGTGTAAAAAAAAACCTGTCAATAGTCTGATTTTCATAAAGACTTTTCGTTCTCACCGACTCTGTCATCTGACTGATATCAAGACTAATGTAATGATCAGAGAAGACTTGTCGTCTGATCAGATAGCCAATACCCGTACTTAAAAACGTTCAAATCTAGTCGCAATCTTATCTCAGCGACAATCTAATGTTGTACAAAATGTTGGGAAATCAGACATATTTGACAGATTGAGACTGACATTAGAAATTAAATGTTCTTAAAAATACGAGAATTGTCCCTCAGGTGCCAAACCAAATATTGATTGTGGAACCTGCCAATACAATACACATCATATCTAAAGAGAATAGTGTCGTGTTAGGAATGTTAGCTCATTTGGGCAGTGTTTCTTCCGAATGATAACAATCTCATCTACAATACGTAGTATACTAACCTGATATGGGAATGCATTAAGAGCCGTTGAAAAAGCTTGCAGAGGCACGAGGGATGACAAAGGTGCTCTTAAAATGAGACCGCTGTCCACAAGCTGTGTCCTCACAGTACCTTCGCCATCGAGCCCGCTTATAATAGTGCAGCGAACCCTATGGAAAAAGAGGCAGGTTCAGAACGCGCTAATCGGTATTCTTTATGGTCACATTTTCGAGTGATGTTGAAATGTAGGATTCCTGATTTAGGTAATGTAATTCACGCAATCATTCAGAGTGGAAGGTGTGGGCGTCACGTATCACAAGTATACGCATCATATAAATTATTCTAGAGATATAGCGCGCAGTCAAGTGCTAATGCCACAAATGTTTAAAGTACGCTTTAATGTGACACTAGACTTTGCGCGTCGGAGTCGCCTGTAGCGTGAATTAATACGCATTTAATATTTATATTTTTTGTTTAGTTTTTACTTCGACGATAAAACAACTACGCGCAACATCAATTTTTACTATCGATCGACATCACTTAACAAGACGCCTACAAATCGTAAGACCACCAAACTGTTGTAACCAAACTTTGTCATTGTTTATTTATTATCATGAGGAACACCACCAACACATTTACAAGATCTTATTCAGGTACAAATTATATTGACGTTCAATTCTGTGTACCTAAGTATGCCAATTAAATTTCGAAATTCACGGACGATATGTGATTACGATACATTACTCCTATTGATTGAAAGACAGGAAATAAAGAGTTGCCTAAGTATATCGACTGATATCGATTATACGTAATTAAGTTGCTGTAGAATCAACTAACGTCTTCTACGTTGTAAACCCGCAGAGATGCTAAAAGTACTAGTCTAAAATTAAAAGCGCTTTGTGGGACTCGTACCAGTCTCCAGCGAGCGTGCGCACGATGTAGAGCGTGCCGGCGTTGGGCGCGGGAGCCTGCGGCGCGGCGGGCAGCGGGCGGCGGTAGGCGCCGGCCGTCAGCAGCGCCAGCGCGTTGCGCACCAGCCCCGCGCCGCCCGCGCGCGACACCCACACTCGCCCCTCTTCTGTCACGCAACCTACCTCCACCTCGCAAGGTTTCTGTACAAAATTAGGCATGAGGTTAAGATACTATATTTTAAAATGAACTATTTGGCTGTAAATAACAACTAGTCTGTAAATCAATGAAGCTTAAGAGACACTTATCTGATAGGGTTTCGTACCTCAAAAGAAAAATAAATAGCTAAGTGCGTGTGCACGAGCAGTGAAGGGTTTCGTAATTGGAATTATAAACTATTTTAAATTAAGTATTTTTTAATATTATACAATGTTTAGTGCAGGAAATTTGCTATTAAAACTAAATTTAATTAATCCAACTATTCCGTTTTTTTCTCAAAACCAAAAATTGTCTTTGAAACCATTTTAATACTATTGAAGCAAATCATATATTCTTGGAAAAAATCTTTAATGGAAGCCAACGATATACAATGGTGGTCATATAATTAAGGACGCTTATTTCAAGGAAAGATTTTTTCAAACTTACAAGGCATATAACTCTACTACTCTTTTGTATTTATCTCAGTATAGCAATACTTTTCCATACTAGCGATAGATTCGTTGATACATATGATTGACCAAAATATTAAAAGATAAATCTATATTGGACCAGGGTCGATAATTTTTGATACCAAAAAAATTACAGTAGGATGAAACCCATTAGAAAAGAATATGATAAAAATGAAAGGAAAAATAAATTACGGTCGATCCGAGTTCGGGAAGTGGGAGGGTGGGTGGGTGGGATGGTTTTAAGGGTAAAAAATGGTTTATCTTGATTTCCGGCAAAACTACAAGTCCTATGGAAAAAAGTTAAATAGCAAAGTTGTAGGTAATAAAAAGATCTACGACTTTTGTTTTGACAATTTTTCACATAACCTCAAAATTTAGGTGAAAAATTCAAATAACCAAGTTTTTGGTTTTTTATTTTCATCTTTTACAAAAAAGTTTTTTTATTTACAAAATTTGGTGAAAACTTACCTTATTATGTCCCAAATACACTGTAATTTATTTGATAAAAAATATTTATTTTTTTGCCTTATTTTAACTTAATATCAAAAAAGCTCCCTAATTTTCAATCGAAAATTCTCCCGTCAAAATATCAGCTTTTTCCAAAAAGTCTGAAAGCTCGAAAAATCGCGCGTTGAAATCTCTACTTTCTGATGGTGTAAAAAAAATATACATTACCATAGTAAATATTCTAAGAAAACGCAAAAAATGGAAAAAAACCAAATTCCAAAAATTGTTTTCAGTACAATTTTAAGCTATTAATTAAAATTTACACTTTAATTACTCATTAAACGTAAGATTTCATGTTACATTGATTTTTATCATATTCCCCTCCTTTTCTAATGGGTTTCATCCTACTGTATTTTTTTTATCATTTTTTACCCTTTTGTGAAGGCTTCGGCACTGGTCTAACACTGAAAAGTTTACATTTTGAATTAAATTTAAATAGTAAACACTACAGCTTGGCATAAAAGAGTAGAAAATAATGGAGGCGCCACTGTGCTCTTCGTATGGCAACCCGTGACAACCGCATAGTGTACTAACCTAGTCTTGATACTTAGCTGTTTTTAGACAAATTAATCTAATTATGTATTATTTTTTAAATCAGTAAGTAATCACTTTTAATCGTGTCAATTAGAGACACAATAGAAAAACAATGACAGTGTGGACACTGGTGTCCTCTTGGGGTGTAATTAATTAATTGAAGAAGGACGTGCTCTCGACACGTAACTGATTACTTACCTAAAAATAACAAATTGGGTAAATACTTCTGAGTTCACAACATTGTTTAGGAATTATAAAAAAAGAAAACATTACATTGTATAACATAATTTCTTTATTTTATTCTAGTAAATCTTCCTCTAAATATTCTACCCCGAACACGTAGGCCGCAAACTCATCAGAGTCATGTTCGGGTTCAGAGGTGATGCTGCTATCATCTTCTAGATTCATTACTAATCGCTCTATTTCCTCGTTCATAGTTATTTTTTTTTCAGTAATCCTTTTCTATTTTTATTACATGTTAGTACGAGTTCTTCTAATCCTCCTCGGTAATAGCTTGGAATGAACGTTCAGCTCCTTCCTGTGAAGACGAAATATTTCATTAATCCCTAACAATATTAAAAGTAAAACATTTTTATCACATACTGTTAATAAGCCGGATGTAGAAAACACCCTTTTGTTTATCTCCTTCCAGCACGATTTTGCTAAGAACGATAACAGATTTCCCTGAATTAAATAATAGATTTAGACTAAGGCACGACAATTTCTTTTATATTTCTAATGCAAACGCTAGAACAAATAATTATATCCCTTGATATCGTACTTAAAGTATAATTTACGTAGAAATTGAATTTTCATTCAATTAGAAGTCAAGTCACCAACGTATCAATTTATGTCAGCGCGCTATACCAGAGTAATGCAGAAAAAATGTAAACATAACCTATGTGCTCGACATTTATTGTTTCAAATTTCTAGTTATTCCTTATGCAAGGAAATTAATATAGCTTTGTATTCATCAATTAACACTTGATTCAACTAAAATCAACAAAACAAACTCTTACATACCTGTCTTATCAGCGGTTCTTTGGTAAACATTGTGAAGTTCAGAAAGAATAGTTTGGGCGTCATGTTCCGCCAAACATCGCCTGTACACCTTACAAATAACCTCCGTGCCAGCACTCCGAATGGTTTTATTCATTATTCTTCACTTTTTACGTTTATTAATCAACGTTTGGTGGTCGAAATTAAAATTTTACGAAATCGTGAACTTTGTTTATGGTGAGATGTCATTATTTTGGAATTGTTGCCAACAGTCAAAAATTTAGTTCCGTTTCTACACTTTTTTGCCAAGCTGTATGTGGCTTTGTGGTTGTAGGTTCGTATAATTTTGGAACCCATGTAATGCTGTAAAAGTCTTAAAGGTGATTGTTTTGTAACAGGAAATCAATGTGAAGAAATAAAATTTAATCTTGTGATAAATATACAAGAGAAGTAATAATAAAACTTTGCGAGATGAATTTTATTAGTCTTATGAAAAAATTGCTAACAACCTTAAAAACGATGGATTTCCACGCTGTGAAGCATTTTGGCACGTGTCAAACTACTTAAAATTTTGGGCATGTACCTAAACAGAGAAAGCCATCTCGTCGATATGATCGAAATATCGTTCGCATGGCAAACAAAATCATTTTGATAGGTGTAATGTCTAATGAGCTGAGAAAGGTTTTTTTTTTTGTGAAGAACCCTTCATCAATCTCGGCACACACTATTCGAAGGCGTTTGATAGAAAAAAAGTTACACGAACGGTAGCAAAGAAAGTGCGCATGTTGAAACATTAGTTGCATTGTGGATACTACAAGACTTGTCAAATGACAAATCGTCACCTGATAATGGACTGAGAAGACATTTGTCATCGTCTGTCATGTCATTAAAGATGGCGCTGCATTTCAAATTTGTTTAAAAACGATTTTTATTTACATTATTTTTTGGCGACTAACGAAAGGTATTTACAAGGCAGAGTACTTACTCTCCGGGAACGCCGATAGGGGACGCCTTACAAGGACATACATAGACTGGTACCTGCGGCTGCCTACATAGTCCGGTCAATTTAGACACCCAAGGTTACAAAAATCCCACTTGGCTGAATATTGGTAGGATTGTTCAATACACTATTATAAAGGAAATGTGAAAAGTCCTCATCGGCACGTGCAAAAAAGTTTACTCGGGGTCAAAGGTCACTAAAACGGGTTTTTCGTGATTTTCAGCAAAATGGTAAGTTTTATCATAAAATTAGCTCAGACAAAAATTGTAGATCAGATGATTATCTATAAAAAATGACTAAATACTTTTTTTCCTAAGAGCCACCGTTTTTGAGATATAACGATTCAAAAAGTTGAAAGAGTTGTAATCGTCCTAATATGCACACGTTAAAGTTTAGCACAAATAAAACAATATTCTGACATTTTTGTTATAAATTTCAAAACAGCACAAAATAGGTTAGAAAAAATAGGTTACAATAAACACGTGTTTTCACTCCAGAGCGGCACTCGAGACTAATAGCATTGAATGTATTGGGCATAGTAAAATAAAGCAGGTATACGATCCTAGCCACGCAGACAATTGAATGGGAGACAGATGTTGCTGAAGGTTACACTCTTTTGTTACATTAAATTGATATACTGGCAGTAGTTACCACGGAAAATAGTTGTCCGGACGGACAGCTTTGAGGCGGAGTAACATAAAACTGAATATGATGAAAAAAGGGACTGTTATACTCTCTGTTCATTAGTCTGTCTGCCAAAACCCTTTTTTTTAAACCGCGTGGATGTATCAAATTAATATCTTATTTGTAGGTCTTGGAGCTCTTAAAGCAGCAATTTGTGCGACATATTTTGTATATCGCCAAAAAATTAAAAACTAGAATCACGACGGAGCTGTCAGAAAAGGAAAGCTTTTTAGAACGTAAACCAACGCCCTAAAAACTCTCTTTTTAAGGTTGACCAACATTAATAAATTAAATTAATAAATTTATTATTTTAGCGTCTATTTGTAATGCTAAAATAACAACCGTTCTTCTGGGCCTAAATTGTAAAAGAAAATGATTATTTAAAATCAGTTATTAGCCAAGAAATGGAGTACTTTGGCTGCAAAAATATATTGCATACAAAGGCGGCATACTACACTTCTGGACACATCTATTAGCCTACCTTGTATTTTCAGTTTCGTTTGGTCCTAGCTAAAATTTTATATTAGGTCGAGCAAAAAGTTTTTATGCAGTTTTGAACCTGGCACATTCACAATTTCATTCAATAGTCTTTTTTTGAATTTCGTACACAGAATTTAAAGAAACAAAAGACAATTTGGAGCCTGTTTGTTGATATCAAACAATCGAATACTAAGAAAACTTGGTTTTATTGGTTTACTTGGATTTAATTCTTGAAAAAGTGATTGATATCTTTGGTTTTGCAACAAACATTACTTATTCTTAACATTAAGGTGAGGTTCTATCAATAAGCTATGGATACTTCACCTGAAGTCGCCGCCCAAGCTGTGGCACTAATTCAGGCCGGACACAGCCAAAGAAACGTAAGTGCTCAACTTAATAGTCGATCTGCGGTCCGAAATGTTTATCGGAGGTACAGACGCCAGCACATCAAGTTACCCCAATGTGTCAAATTTCTTTGATCGTTTTTCAACTTTATGTGTAACAGAATAAGGTTCATATTCAATTTGGAAAATTTGACAAATTGGGGTAACTTGACGTGCTGGCGTCTGTACCTAGAAACTGGCGGCTTTGTTCGCCCAAGGGAAGTGTCAGAAAGAGCTATGTGTTCTACTGAGATAACTTCAAGCAACTGCGGTAAGTCTCAGGAGGACTCCGTGGCGGTAACTCAGGCACCTGCATGTACTGCGGAGGCACCTGCCGCCACTCCGGAGGCACCTGCTACTCCGGTTAGCCAGGAGGTGTGGCACCGGCGCTTGGGGCACCTCAATGCTAGGAGTATGAACTTGATGAAGAATGGCATGGTTTCAGGTATGAATTATAATAATAATCATTTTAGTCCATGTATTTCTTGTATTGAGAGTAAGCAGAGTAAGCTACCTTTTCCAAAAAGGAGTTTAAATAGATCTAAAGTGAAGTTGGGTCTTATTCACAGTGATGTTTGTGGTCCTCTACGATGTTCATCATTCAGCGGACATAAATATTTTTTAACATTCATTGATGATTTTACTAGAAAAACTTTTGTGTATTTTCTTAAAAGAAAGGATGAGGTGTTTGAGAAATTTAAAGAATTTAAAAGTCTTGTTGAAAATGAAACTGATAGGAAAATAAAAACTTTAAGGAGTGACAATGGTGGTGAATATATTAATTCCAAATTTCAGGAATACCTGAAGAGTTGTGGCATTCGACATCAAACTACAGTGCCACATTGTAGCCGCAGAATGGGGTTGCTGAAAGGGCAAACAGGACCATTATGGAGGCAGCTCGCTGTATGCTTCGTCAAGCTGGACTCGAGCACAGGTACTGGGCAGAGGCAGTCAACACTGCCGTATATCTGAAAAACCTTTCTCCGACGAAAGCAGTGATGGGAGCCACTCCACAAGAAAAATGGTCTGACAAAAAGGTAAGCGTAGCTCATTTACGCATTTTTGGTTGTCAAGCTTATGCCCTGACCACATGTCGTAGAAAACTGGATACAAAAAGCAAAATGTATATTTTTGTGGGCTATTGTACCAACACGAAAGGGTACAGGCTTATAGATCCCACATGCCCACAGAACTGTCACAAGGCCAGGCATGTTATTTTTCTAGAAAATAATTTTCTAAAAGACAAAGTACAAAATGAAAATTCCATTATGGAGCTGTCCCCAGATACTGACACAAATAATACTATCAGTATGTCACAGTCTTTTGACCAAACAGTCTTCGTACCAGAGCCACCAAACCAAGAAGCCACAAGGCGCCAAGAGATATACTTACACGACTCTGATCTGGATACATCAAGTTCATCGTGCACAGATAATGGCTCGGACCTTACTTACGTTCCAGAACAGTCTTCACTTGACTCTGGCGACTCAGACACTACAGGATTCAGGAGCGCAGACGACTCTGGAGATCCGGTGGCCTACGCGACTTGCGTGCCGGAGGAGCTTGGCTGCAATGAGCCCCTGACTGTAGAGGAGGCGTTGAATGGCGAAGAGGCTGAACAGTGGCGCAAAGCAATGCAAGATGAGTATGATTCGTTGATCAAAAATAATTGTTGGACACTGACAGACCCACAGGAGGAACAAAAACCTGTCAAATGTAAATGGGTATTTAAGAAGAAAATGAATTCCGCTGGAGAACTGGTTAGATATAAAGCCCGCTTGGTGGCAAAAGGGTTCACGCAGAAGAAGGGAATAGATTACCAAGAAACATTTGCCCCAGTCGTCAGATATTCAACAATCAGAATATTATTTGCCATTGCTGCCGAGTATAACTTAGACATTGACCAAATGGATGTTCAGACTGCTTTTTTGAATGGGGATTTACATGAAAATGTAGTTATGCAACAGCCAGACGGATTTGTTGTAAAGGGGAAGGAAACCAAAGTATGTAAATTAAACAAATCCATCTATGGTCTTAAGCAAGCAGCAAAATGCTGGTATGATAAAATAAATGCAACTCTCACAAGCAAGATGAAGTTTCAAAAGTCATCAGTGGAACCCTGCGTGTACTTCAGACATAAGAATGAGGAACTCACAATATTAGCATTGTACGTAGATGATATAATTCTGTTTACATCCTCAGATGCTGTGAAAAAGGAAATTAAAACCCAACTAGCTAAAGAGTTTGAGATGAAGGATCTGGGTAAAGTTAAAGATTTTCTCCACATGAGGGTTTGTAAGGAAAACGACAGAATTACCGTCGATCAAACGCACTACATCAATAATGTTCTACGTAGATTTAAAATGCAGGATTGTAAGCCGATTGGGACGCCGATGGAAGTTGGGCTGAAACTTTCAAGACCTGATAAAAATTCTAATGATTATGATTACAGGAATCTAATAGGCTGTCTCATGTACATCGCCGTGTGTACGGGGCCTGATATAGCTCACGCAGTAAGTTACTTGAGCCAGTTCAATGAGCACTACTCAGATGCACACTGGAAGGCGGCCAAGCGCATATTGAGATATCTAACTAATAACTAATTATTGTTTACTTTTTCAGAAATCTGGTTTAGGAATAAAAGGGTATGTGGATGCTGACTGGGCGTGTTGTGAGGTCGATAGGCGATCTTACACAGGCTATGTCTTTAAAATTGGCAACTCTGTTGTGTCCTGGGAGAGTAGAAAACAGCGGACAGTTGCTCTGTCAAGTACTGAGGCGGAATACATGGCTCTTTCTGACGCCTGCAAGGAGGCGTTATTCATACGTGCTTTTTTAATTGAATGCTTTAAAAATGTTATAAATCAAGAATTTTTAGTAACATTGTTTAATGACAATCAGTCAGCACTTAAGCTTTGTGAGAACACAATGTTTCATGCTAGAACAAAACATATAGATGTAAGACATCATTTTATTCGAAAATTTGTTCATGATGGAATTATATTAATAAAGTATCTCTGTACAAACGATATGTTGGCTGACGTATGTACAAAGGCCCTATGTAAGGATAAATATGTGAAATTTGTAAATCATTTATTAGTGTTTCAGGGAAAGTAAATATTTTGCTGTTATTCTTTAATTTGCGTGTTAACATGGAATATTTAAGTTTATTGATATATCTACATAGGCATGGTTTAAGTTTGTTTATGTAAATGATCCTAAACATAACTGTAAGAAAGTTTATTTTTTGTTACAAACATATTTGTTATAAAATTGTACTAGATAGATAACAAGTTACTAGACTGATAGAATACTGGTTTGTTAATTTTATTGTAACTTCAAGGGGAAGTAGGTATTTAGTAGTTGTGTTATAGAAACATAATATAAACTTAACTGTATAGTACCTACATACACATTAAGTTTAAGGGGAAGTGTTAGATGTTATAAACAACTGGCTAGCTTCGTAAACGGTTTTAACGTAACTGTTTAAGTAAACGCACACTTAGTGTCATTGTGTCGCATATCGCTCTGTCTCTCTCTCTCCTGTCTCTTGGTGTGTGTACTGTAAATCTGTCTGAATAATAAATCCATAATTACTGCCACAATCTGTAGTTATTTCCTCATAATCCATCATCATGGACTGTCTGGGGCGGTATATCAGCGAGCGGCAAAACTCAACTTGAGGTTGTTACAGGACCACGGCTGCCAACATTAAATGCTGAAAGGTACATTCGTGAGTGCTTAGAACCTCACGTGATACCAAACGCGGACTATGTGGGCCCAAATTTCCTTTTTATGCATGATAATGCAAGAGCCCATGCGGCCGGCATCGTCAGGGAATATCTTCGGGATGTGAACATCACAGTTATGGACTGGCCAGCCAGAAGCCCAGACATAAACCCCATTGAGCACATGTGGGACGAGCTAAAAAGACGTGTTAGGGCTCGTCAGCCAGTTGCCCAGACGATGCAGGAGTTGAAAACTGCCATAGAAGAGGAATGGGAGATGATCCCTCAAAATTTCATAGAGCGGTTGATAAAATCTATGCCTAATCGTATGAGAGCTGTGGTAGATGCCCATGGTGGCAACACGCGTTATTAAATTAAACCTTTATTTGATAAAACATGTTTTTTATTCAAAAATCAATTGCCTCTAACAAGGCGCATATCCGACTTGTTAGGCGTAGCTCCATGTCGTATGGTATTCTGAATTCAAATTTAAAACAATACGATCGAAAAAGATGGTAAATGTATCAGGTTTAAAACTGCATCAACAGTTTTTGTTCAATCTAGCAATCATATTTCGGTAGGGGCCATCGAAACCTAAACTCTGTGTGGTGGGCCAATAGATGTGTCCAGAAGTGTATAATTTGGTTTATAAGTTTTTAGGGTTAAGTTCAACCAGTACTACTGTATGTACTGACGCGCAACCGTACTGTCAAAATGATATATTATTTATGACGTTACCTGCGTAATAGTAAATGCTCCAGCGATGCAGAAGTCGTGCACAATCTCCTTGTTAAGGTTGAGGTCGCGCTGCGTGGAGGTGTCGAACAGCACGACGGCCACGGACGGGTCGGCCGGGTCGTGGCGCGGGCCCGGCGCCGCCACCAGCACCTCGCCCGGCAGGCGCCGCCGCACCAGCTCCGCGCCCAGCGCGCTGGCCGCCAGCTCCTCCGCGCCCTCCAGCCGGCACAGGATCGCCTGCCCACGCCCGACTTAGTACAACACACGGCCTCACATCGACCCTTCGTCATGGACTTATTTATACAATTACATGTTTCAATAAAGATAAAACAATGAAAAAATATTACGATACCCTAAAATTACTTTTGGATTCCTTCATATTTTAACTTGGTTACCAAGATAAATTGACCGCAAGCGAATACCGCGATACGAAGACTTTAAGTTCTTGTTATTTCCCAGAAAAAAGCAATAACTTTAATTGTTCATGTTTGTATTATTGTTATTTTTTTTAAATAATAGGCTCAAACAACTCGTGATAAATGATCAAGTTTATGGATTTTGGGTCCAGAACGGTGTAAATGTAACCGTGTATATGGACCATAACCCTTCATTCTCCTATGGTCAATAACCATAGTGTTAAGTTTACACGGGCAATTAAACTTGCGCCATTATTTATACATAATCCTGTTATTACCCTTACGGTAATGTTCGTCGTATAGCCAAGAAGTCTTTGTCGTGCAAAATTTAAGGATAACACATTACAATTTCAAAAAACCTATAAGTTTAAAATGCAGAAATAAAGTTTGAGACGGAAGCACTTTGGATTCTTACCTGAGCTGGAAGTTTCCGGAACTGCGGCTCTAATATCTTTATTTTGTTAAGATACACCACGTCGTCGTCACCGTGATCACCAAGGAACACGGTCGCCGTATCTTCTTCTATCTCTAAAATTTTAGCACGCTGCCATCCTCCATCATCTAGATTTACAGCATACCTGTAAAATGTTCAAATAATTGATTTAGTCTTAAATAGTAGTGACGTGTTTACCAAATATCATTTTTATGTTAAAACATGTTTGTTGGCGCGTAACAATTTTTTGTCCCACACACTTAAGATTCATTCTCTTTTGAAAAAAATCGAGTTTCCGTGTCTATGTAATCTAAACTTCTCAAAAGTTTTTTGTGCTTAAGTACATGAGTTTTCATGATTTCACGAATATGTTTAAGGAAATGAGTGAACTATTTACATTTTAACCGACAATATTATATATCTACATATGCGTGCATGTATGAACATAAACGAAGCATAAGAAATGTGTAAAAATCGTAGCAAGTGCCCTGCGGTGTCTGCCTACCTTCTTGGGAAAAAGGCATAAATATGTTGTGTTTGAAAATAATCAAAAATGTGTAATCGTAAGATAAAACATCAGAAAAAAAACGAAACATATTGGAAAACTAACAGAAAAAATAATTGCTAGGTGGGTGGTCCAGAATCATTTTCTGAACTAATAGTATCGGCGATATAGGGACATGGGTGCACATTCGGATAGTTATTTATTTTATAAAAAATCATTTTAGACTTAACAGGAATCCCAAGAGGTCTACAACCAAGTCAAAATACATTACATTTTCAGAATGCTGTAAAAAACGTCAATTTAGTGCGTATTTTTCATTAGTAAATAATGTTGATGATCACGATAGATTTTAATTCCGAGTGTAGGGCTTAATTTCCTTTTGTAAAATAAATAATTAAAAAATATGTAAGTGGGTTAACGATCTCTATTGCCATGCTAAGAGCCAAAATGCTCAACTCTAAATTTAACTAATCGGTCTTACCAAGCGTTTTTGATGATCATTGATTTGTCCACAAATGACCCAGAATGTTCATAATATTGTGACATCTCAGCTAAAAGGCTTTCGAAGGTATCCTGAAACATCATAAATTAATCCACTATAATTTTATGTTATGTACAGACGCCATCACATCAAGTTACACCAATGTGTCAAATTTCTTTGATCGTTTTTCAACTTTCTGTCAAACAGTATTCTATTTCTGTTCATATTCAATTGGGAAAATTTGACACGTTGGGGTAACTTGATGTGCTGGCGTCTGTACCTATAAATCTTATAATCCAAAAATTATTTAATTATTTAGGTTTAAATCTGACTTCATTCATTTATCATAGAAAGTTTAATATTTTCTATGATTTTAGTGTTAAAGTATCAGTATTGCAATTACATAGATATGACCATAAAATGTATAATAATGTGTGTGTGTGTGTTTATTATAGTAATTAGTCAGTTTTGTGTAAGTTTTCCCGCGAACAACAATTTATTGTGCATATATTAAAAAACCTAATAATTGTCCGTACCTATATTTAAATCACACCATTATTTGAGAGTTGTATAAAATGGTTATAATACGACAATAATTTTATTGTATTGCTGTACTTCCTACTAAAAAGTTTATTTCTTTTTACTACAACACTCACACTAAATTGTTCTCCAATTATTCGAAGCCAAATTTCAAGAGTCGAATTAGCGACGGTCACGAAGACATTCCAGTAGTCATCATCTGGGAATTGCAATGGTGGCAAGTCACTGTCCGTCGTGGACTGCGAGTCGTCTAATACAGTTGTTTCGGCAAACACTTCCTGTTGGCAAAAAAAGTTTAAAGGAATTATTAATTCTGTATCAGGTGGTTCTATTCGTTTCCTAAGCGATGCTCGTCAAAACTCTGTTGCAATAATACGTAGTCACAATACAAAACACAATTTAAATATGTAGTCAAAATTCGTCAAACATCGTTTACATTATTGAAGTTTACTCGCTGTAAGGTGAAGCTTACTGCCGGTCGATTCAGTAAAAGTCACTGCGTGAAAACTTGAGTGAAGTGAACTGTCAATGCCTTGCATTAGTATGGAATGACAGCTCAATACGCTCTCACTACGCCTGCATTTTCACGCGGTGATTTGGCCAGAATTGCATCGCTGATCAATATTAACATTTCTTGCGTGAGTCGCGTTTTTTTTAAATTTCTAACAACAATAAATGTCGATAAAGTCCCTTGTTTCTTGCGAAATACTTTGCACAGTTTTCGCAAGAAATAAGTGGCTTTATCGACATTTATTGTTGTTAGAAATTTAAAAAAAATGCGATGATTGTGAACTTTTTTTTTTGTGGAGTTTGTGGCTAATTATTAACCGCCGCACATGTCGATCGAAGGTTAAGCTACGCTTGCCGGGATTGGTCTGCGGACGGGTGACCATTTATTACATATCGAGACTCCTCCGCACATCGGTTATCAAGTTAAGCTGTAAGTCCCTGTAGCCGGGACTAACGGCTTAACTTAGAGCTTAACGTAGATCTACAGATCTATGACAGTCTTTACGGATAGTTAAAGCCTCACAAGTCTAGCCCAAGGGAAATCCTGATATCTAGTAACTGGGTTGTGGAGGGCAGATAGGCACTAGTCGCTCTATGTAAAACCCTGGAATTCAGCTGTATCCACTTAAACTGATATTCGACCCCAACATAGTTGGGAAAAGGCTAGCCGTTGATGATATGGTTTAATTTGAAACTCTTACACAAGTACCGAACATCAGTGTTATTACTTTGGTTAACAGCACTGCCACAGGAGCTATAATTAGGAATAATAACAACTGACTGACTTGACTGCCTCGTTGGTCTAGTGGTCGCAAGCGCTACTGCTAAGCAGAGGTCCCGGGTTCGATTCCCGGGTCGGGCAAAGTGTAACTGGGTTTTTCCATCTGGGATTTCTCAGTTGCAGCTCGGAGTATGGATTTGTGCCCGATTGATGGCAATAGGCTCGCCCCCTATTACATGGGACTTAAACATAACTGGCGAAATGTGGGTTGTACTACCAGGTACACCTCTGCCTAGCCCTTCGGGGATTACAGGCGTGACGTTATGTGTGTGTAACAACAACAATTGCCATATGTAGCAACTGTGTATTACAAATTTTTGATTTGATTTGATTTGACTTTATGAACTCACATCATACATACCTCTTTATTGGGAAGAAGCACTAAACGTCCATTCACAACTCGATCTTTTATTATCTTGGGACAGTTCTCAACTAATTCTTGCCAGTTACTTGGTAAATTTTCACCATATTTTTCTCTAAAAATACAAACAATTTAAGAATTAATTAGGATACAAAACAATTATTCAATTTAGATAATCACAAAACCAACAAAGACACAAGTTACTAAACAAAAAACTTAAACGTTTCTTATTTGTGAATGTCATTACTCACGCGGGATTGACCTGATTTCTGAATAGGAGACACCCTTGGTAGAATAACCCGATCTCAGACCCAGCCTGGTCCGAATGCGTAAGTCTGAGAGCAACGTGCATGCCCGTATTCACAGAGACTTAGAAAAGGAAGAATACTGGAGAATTTATGTATATTCGAGTCGTTATAGCTAGCCAAATATAACGACCGCCAGAACTAGCTACTTATGGCATAACCAATATCTATTATTCTAAAATCTTAATAAATCTGATTTCAAATGATACCTTGAATACATTTTTTTACGTTTTTAAAGACTACTAGCAAACCTTTGAGAGATTGTATTGAAGGGCTGGTGTTTTGGAAAACTGCCTTATGCATCTTTTTGACGTTAAAAATGTACTGATTCTGAGCCTAATTTGAATAAATAAGTTTTGATTTGATTTTATATTATTCAAGGTTTCTTTTAAAACCCTTTCTCCCTGCTATTGTAGGGTAAAAAATATAATTGGTAAAAGCACCCACCTGTACAAATGTGGTACTGTAAAAGCCCAAAGTCCAGCTTCGTGTTCTGATACCAGTTTTGTGAGACATGCTAAAGCATTACTGCTTGATGAAGTGGGCATTCCGCCAGCTTCGGCGCTTTCTATAACCGCAAGTAACTTAAGAGCACCTACATCCTTTGCTAATTCTTCGGACGGTGATGAGTCAGGATACGAGCAAATATAATACGACGTGCCGACCTATGAAGTAAAAAACTAGGTTAAAAGCTAACTTGGAAAGATTGTACAGTAAGAGGTTCCTCCTGTACGAGTACAGGGCCAGTTCGTCATTTCTTATATTAATATCGCTTCGTTAAGAATTTATCAGACCATGTTGGGCCTCCAGCCTAACCGAATGTAGCTGAATACGAGAATTTTTGTCAGTGTAATTTCCCCAAACAATTATTCCAAAACATAACGTTGCGCGTTGATGAGACATACGCTTTATATGGTATCAAAACCAGTGAGTTAAGTGCATAGCAATACAGATTTAATTTTTACAAAAAAATAAAATGGCATTTCCAATTTACCGATTTGAGCATTGACCGCTTTTCTTTTGTCAGTGTAATTTCCCCAAAACATTATTCCAAAACATAACGTTGATGAGACATACGCTTTATATGGTACCAAAACCAGTTAGTAAAGTGCATAGCAAAACTGATTGAATGTTTACAAACAGTTTCCACACGTTTCCAATTTAGGTAACTCAAAGTATAGAAATCAAGCACTGTTGGTTTTAGGATTTTTTGGTCAGCTTATTTTATTTTTAAATATTTTAGTTGATTTGTTCTTTGTTGGGACGCACGGTGGTTCTTTTTCCCAAAAAAAGTGGCATACGTTTTTTATTGAAGATTTATACTAGATATGTCGGCGCAAATATTCCAAACAACGCGCAGAGCGCACGTGCAACGGAACGTCACGAACTACTCGTGCAGCACGCCCAGCCATCGACGCCCCACCAGTCAAAAGTCAGAAGGACAGAGCTTATAAAAGGCGTGCGCTGTGCATTTGTGGTCATTCGTTCGTCGACATCCGAGATGGTCGTATGAGTGATTAAGTGGATATTATTATTTTTTTCATTTCTTACTATTTTTAAATTGAGTTTATTCAATGAATAAACCGTGTTACTTAATTATTGGGTTAAATTATACAAAATGTGTTTTATAAATAAAAACATAATGAGTAATTAAGATGCTATTATTCGTGAAGACACCCCGTCTCTTATAAATATATCATTCGAAATGCAAGAGTAAAACACCCAGGTGTCAATTTCCCATACTTTATTTTTTTTTATATTTTTGTTTTCGTGACCTTCACACTGAAAATACTAAAAATAATTCATAAAAAAAATCTATACATATTTTTTGTTTTTTTGTATTTAAGTTATATAAAGCCTTTTTGGTGCACATTATCCTGTTTCTATTTATTCAAAAATGTTGCCAATACCTTCAAAATATTTTTTTGGTTCAAATCAGTATTTATTTTTTTATAATTTTTCTAGCACGAAGTAGAACCTCTATCTAGTATAAAAAGATTTCTTGTACTAAGGTTTAATCCACAAAAATATTATGTTCAACTTCGGCCTAGGTTTCGAGAAAATGATTTTTAAATATTTGTTTTAGGGTTGTCACTATTTTGACCTTTTGCGATATAGTACCTGCTTGTGCCAATAGACGCTTTCAAGCATACCTAGCGGAAGGGGTTTGGATTCGATGATCTCTTGACCGTGCACTAGAATTTTGTGTACCATCACCATCATCGGATGCCAGCTATATGTCGCTACATATTTTTCGGCAACTGCTCTGCAGAAGATACCAAACTTGGTTGCGTCTATTCACAAGCGATACAATAATGGCGGTCCCAATACACTACCCTGTGGTACACCAAAGTATACAGTGCGTCCTTTAACCAGGTATGTTACTTCTACTTTAGTCTTTAAGTTTAGGTTTGTTATAGTGGTAGACTGATTTCTTTTTAATAGGTACGTGCTGAATAAGTTAACACGTTACCTCTTATACCATAGGAGTCAAGTTTGTTTAATAGGATTGAATGGTCAACATAATCAAAAGCTTGCGTCATATCACAGTACACAAAACAGACCGGTGTTTTATTATCAATATTAGTCATAATTTTATTTAAAAAGTCATACATTGCCATGTTTATAGACATGTTCTTTCGGAAATCTTTTTGTTCGTTACAGAGAATCTTTTGTTTTTCTATGTAACTGTAAAGTGAGTGAAATGGTTAGAAGAACGAAAATACCCAAAGTAATAGTATTAGGATAATAGTAATTGACGTCATCATAAATGGCGCGCGAAAATGGCGGCGTTTAAACAGCTCAAATTTATTCGGTATTTTAAATATTTTTTTAAGCTTCTTTAATGCTTTTTTAATTATGTTTATATTTTTTTACTATGTTAAAATGTTGTAAACAGAGAATTACTAATATAAAAAAACACATGCCCGTGGTCACTTCGAGCACCTACTAAAGTAAATTAAAGTATGTGGAAACAATGCGTTTTATTCATTTTAGACATCACGTTTCATACAGACATTTACTGCTTAAGACCTACACAATCGATATCTAAATAGAAATAGTGTAGGTTTTTTTTTCAAAATAACCGGGTTCGATTCCCGAACGGAGTACAGATGTTTTTTAAAATGTATGAATGCAGTTTCTCTTTTTATTAAAATCGATGACATGGTTCCTCAGAACAGATCTTCGTATGTCTTATAGTTTCAGACTTTCCCATGCTGACCCATTTGAATGACCCCCCCCCCCCCCCCCTGTATACCCTATTCAACTAAAGGGTACTTTATTAATAAGCCTAGTTTTCACTGCCTGCCAATAGAACAGGTAATGTAGGTAGGTAACTACAATAAATGTATTATTCCCACAACTCGCAATATAAGAAAAACTTACTTTCACTGTGCTATCGTAAGTAACAGGTCCCCGTTTTGGCCGTATCCCATGCACCTTATACACAGGTTCTGGAAGCCCAAGTTTTTTACAAGTCCATTCCAATTTTTCGACAGCTGATGTGGAATCAGGTGGAGGTTCTAAGTTATGAGCCGGTACAACATTTGTAACAGGACCACTGCTTTCCTAAAGGAAAACAGATTTTCAATAAAAAGATGTACGAAAATGCGTTCTCCAAGTAATAAAGACCAAGCGTGTGCCATTACAGAGCTAAATAGCTATGAGCCTGTGTCCTTTGTTTAGTTGGTAGTAAATGCGCTTCATAAGTCAAATTATAATTTAAGAATTATATTCATATTTAACAAAATATCTATTACAATATAAAGAGAAGTAGAATAAAATAAATAGTACATAAGTCGCAAAAAATGCGCCGCTTAACAATACGATGGAAAATTGTCTATTCAAGTAATGTATTTATTCCGTGTGGGTGCGTTTTCAAGTATACGTATAAATCCACGTACACTAACAGTTAGAACCGGAACAACTATCTATAGCAGTAGTAGTTTAGTATCGGTCGGGTTTCGAACCCACGACCGAAAATTTAATTCAGTCGATAAAATATTAATTGCGCATTTAAGATTCATCCATTCCGGAACACTTCACTGTGAGTGGTCAGACTTTCACTTCTGCAGTTTTTCTACTTACCAAACATTCGTTAGTAGCAGCTGGCAACTGCAAAGGGATGAGATCCACCGTATTAAGACGGTCCCTTAAATTTGAAAGTCTTTGCGACGCTGAAACTTTTCCGCTGTGTTTAACCTCCATTTCATGGTTCGTTCGCACTAATTGCTTCAACTGAATGAAAAACAACAAATGATGATTAGACACAGAATGATAAAAATACAATCAATTCAAATATGAATAGCAGCGAGCTAATGAATTTCTAGGAATAAGTTTTAAGTATATTGGTTTTGGTTTATGGTAATGAGCTTGATTTAAAAAAAGTACATTTATTAATGGCATAAAATAGCATGTAATGACTAAAAATGAGCGAAGATTAAAAAAATACACTTGGATGCGAAATATCTTGGAAATACCTCCGCATAAGAGGAGAATGATAATGTCCTTAAAGTTTCAAATGGGTTCACTTTATATAAATTATCTCGAATGATAGAATACTCTTTCCAGTAAACATGTCTATCGTTCACTGGAAAGAGTATTCTATCATTCAAACTACTGATTTTACTATGTGTATAACGAATAAAATAAGTAAAAAAAGGCTAACGGTGTTCTTGTAATGACATGTAATAATGATGCAGATGTATAACCTAGAGGATCTAGAGCAGGGGTCGCCAAATAGTGTACCGCGGTCCGCACCCAGATTGTCCGACCCGTTTTGTGCGGACTGCGAGAACAGCAACTTTCACTACATGTAATTTAATAAAACTGTATCCCCGAAATATCTTTGTAAACGTCAATTTGAAAACGCCTGGCGAACTAAAGAGGTAACAAGCGATAAAGAGTTCGCGGATTGCAAATGCGTTGAACGTCACTGAAGTTTCCAGGGAAGAGTTCTGGATCAAATTACAAATTTGACCAAGAACTCTTCCCTGGAATAAATAAACGTGGTAATAAATATCCAGAACTACAAAAATTAGCTTTGAAACTTCTTACTTTTTTGGGTCAACATATATTTGCGAAGCAGCACTTTCGAAGATATACTACTTTAAGAATAAAGGATCATGACCAAAAGCAGGCTAGCAAAGATGCACGAAACAAAATGAAATTAACATAGAAATTATTTGCTTATTTCTACAAGATTTTCACTTCAGGAATTTCGATTTCGTATCCGGAATTATGATTTTAAGATAAACAGTAAATTACCGATTGCTAGGTACTACATTTCCATAGAAAGTCATGATTGACGTTTCGTTCTCTTCATTTGTACGAGTGACGTAAGTATGAACCTTTAGACCAAAACATCACAAAACTGATTTCAAACACATAAATACCTAAATAATTAGTCAAATCGTAACCATAGTACTGTATATTATTGTATTTTATCGTTCCGATAAGACAATATTTATTTTTGCGTTTCGTCTCACGCAGTTGACATACAGACGGACCAGCCGATAGGAATCCTGCAAAGCCGCTCTAAAGCCATAAAAAGCATGAATAGTATTTTTTTTTAAATTAGCAACTGTTCTCTTGTTTTGTTTTTACTAACGTTTTTGTTTTGTACCTACATGAGTGATCTGTGGTCATTTTATAAGTTGCGAGTAGATAGACATTTTGTAGGTTATCTCCATATTTGTTTGAAAACTTCAAAACTCGAGTATTTATGTTAAAATGAACACTTTAATTTAATAGTATATAAAGCGTAGTCTATAATAAATAAAGATTTATTGTGTTTCAAATTGAGACGGATTTCCATACATCATTGGTCAGGATCCTTTCGATCTCGACTTACTGATGAACATCTCCAGAATTTAATGTCAGTTAGCTTGCACCAATTTTACTCCAAACTTCGGACCGATAATCCGTAACTAAAAATCTAATTTTTCTTATTGATATGTAAAAATACCTTTTTTTATTTCCGTAAGTTATAACATTTGTAAACCTAAAATATTTGTTTCAACAAACATGACACAACACAACAACAAAATGTTGTGCAGACCACGATGGTCATTTCATTTTTTAAAACGGACCCTGAGCGAAACTAATTGATGACTTCTGATCTAGAATTCTAGAGCATCGATCAGACTAAAATAAACCCGTGGGACGCGTCGAATTTCAGGTTGTTTATTTATTATACGTACCTCTTCTGTGTGTATATTATTGGCCTCTCTCAAGATCTGTGATGATGAATTAGAAGTTTTCGATACCTTCTCTACATGTTCATTCAATGACTTCGTTGTTTGTTTCACATTCGGCAGTAATTTCGTTTCGTTCGGCTTTAAATTGTATTTATTAGTCTGTAAAATAAAAAAAACAATTTACTACAAAGAACATAACAATAGAAAATAAAGCAATTCTGGTACATCTCATCTAAAAAGCCAACTATCCGGTTTGTGAGTATTTCGTTAATGTTTTTACAGATGATCCCATAAGACATTTGTAATCAATTTTCATCCTTATTTACCCGAGCAACCCAGTTTTGTCAAACGTCGTTCAACTACGACTTATTTACTAGCATTTACCAACCATTTATTTGGAAAAAAATACCAGAGTTTAGTGTAGCGGATGCTATGTACACCGGCTTTTGGTAAGGTAAACCATGCTTTGCTTTTGGAAAAAAAATAATGGGATACGTGGTAATTTTCTTCGATGATTTGAACAACATACATTTATGACCAGACCCAAAAAATAATTAATAGCTACGATTCATACCTCACAGTTGTCAAGTCTAGAGTTCTACAGGGATCCGGTTTGGGCCCTCTATTTTTTACCCGACTGCGCCAGAAGGAGGGTTATGTTTTTCGAGACTATGTATGTATGTATGTATAATTGTTTGGCACGCTCTACAGCCTGAACGGCATGATGGATTTTAGCTTAAGAGGTGTCGTTAGATTCGTATTTGCTGTGAGAGTGACACTGGGTATAAAAAAAGGGCGGATTTTTGGCGCTAAATTCAAATGTTATGTTTAGCACGCTCTGCGGCCAGAACGGCTAAATGGATTTTAGTTTGCGAGGTGTTGTTAGTTTCATTATTACTGTGAAAGTGAAAGATATCGTAAAAAACCCAAAATAAATAAAAAACGGTAATTTAAAAAACTATAAACCCCGACTGCTTTTCTAATATTCATGAAAAAGGCCTAAAACAAAAAAGTCGTTGTACCCGAAATTGTAGCAGTCGGGGCCCGAAAAAATGGAGGCTTAGTGAATTGAGAACACATTTATCTTTATTTCACATTACTCCAATCTACTGATTAGACAGCTGACTTTCTATAATGGGTCCCGAATGCTAAAATTTCAGGTACAAGGACTTTTTGTTTAAGGGTTTTTTCATGAATAGGCACTCAGAAAAGTAGTCTGTTGTTTCAGTTTTTCAAATTACCGTTTTTTATTGTTATATTTACTTACATACGATATTAGTATTACGATATTAGTTTTTTGAATTATTTTATATCGCCATTTCTTAACATAAGCATAACGGGAAACTTACAATCGATACATTTCATAACATCCTACTTTAAGATTTTTTCAATATATATTATTATTATTAATATCTAATAATATTATAAATATCAATATCTATTATTTTCTTATTTATATGTATTTAAAATAAGTTTATTTGTTTACTCGCTTGGATCATGTTAATTATTTTTAGTGCAGTAAGAATATAATTAAGATATATATTGTTTAAGTGTTTTAGTAGTATTTATATTTGTTATTATTTCTGCAAGTAGATCTTTCCAAATACTTTTACATATATGTTTTTTTAAACTAAAGAGTTGTAGAGGCATACAACATTTACTTAATGGAATTGGACATATTCACTCTCTCAAATTTAACTTTTTAAGAAAAAGGCTATAAACGGCCTAAAAGGGAGTAATGTTAATGGCGGTCACTTTGAATTAGTTTTATGTTATGGCTTGGCTACCACACCATTGAATTTGTATGGCGCGGCAGATAATCAGGATCGGGAGATACCTGGTTAAGTAACCCCACCAAATATGAGACCCATATACATATAAGGCCGCCTATCAAGGATAAAGGACCAGATTAGTAAAAAAATAATTGATCATCAGACATTCTAGTGCGCCTCAGATTAAGGTAGGGTGAGTTTTCCACTAATCTGACAATTTGAGTGACGTAAAGAAAGGGGAGGACTACCAAGTTGTTAAAAAAAACGTCATCTCGACATTCTCGAGCGTGGCTATTATATTTTTATTTTGAAGGAAATAATTATAGGATAACGAAAAATATATACTTAATCTGACGATTTACATAAACCGAAGTAACAAAAATTCGTCGATAAAGTTTAATGCGTCCAGCTACGTGACGCCTCGTGATGTATATTCCCCTCTCCGCGCTTATATGACTCGCCTGTTGGTGTAGTAGTTAGTGACCCTTACTGCTATTCCGGAGGTCGTGGGTTCGATTCCCACCCAGGACAAATGTTTGAGTGTTGTGAACGATAATTTGTTCTGTGTCTAGGTGTAATTTATCTATATAATATGTATGTATTTAGAAATATATAAGTATGTTTATCAGCTGTTTAGTACCCATAACACAATCTCTCAAGCTTAGCTTGGAACTAAATGGCGCGCGTTGTGTGAAAACTTGTGGAATATTATATTATTATTATTCATCTCTCACTCTTTCTCTATCTATATATTACTTTTCACTCCGTCCCCACTTTGGTTTCTGTTGCCGTGACGCCATCACAGCTGATCATACAGTCTCAATAGTGGTATGATATTGAGAATGGTTGTGGAAGATGATTCTACTGATGAAGATGATGATTACCTAATTAATCAAATAATTATTTTTAAAAAAACTTTTGAGCATTTATTATTATAATTATTTTCTTATAAATACAAGTATTCTACACGCTATTTCCTGAGCATTTCAATTTATTAAGTTCAATGTTTTAAAAAAATAAGATAAAATTTTGATGTTTTGTCAGATTAAGCGAATCCTTCTAGATAATCGTCAGATTATGAGACAACACGTCTAGGACATTAAGATGAACCATAAATATCAATATCATATCTGACGCGCTTGAGTATTTCAAAGTGGCGATTTTTTTTTGCAAATTATAAAAGTGTGTAACTGTGAGCTTACGTCACATCCAAATTGTCAGATTATTGAATAGGAGCTTCTTTTTAGGTTTACTTAACACCCCTTTAGATAATCTGACGCGCTCGATTAACTTTTTTTATTTTTTATTTTCAACCTTTACGCGCAACCACACCCATCTCGCAAACGATCCAATTAACATACGCACATTATTAAAAATACGTAGGACATTGATGCTATCAATATCTGACGCGTTTTTTTTACTTATTTGAAAATCTATAGCCGCTGAAAAGGTATACATTATTAAGCTTTGTAACCCAATAGGTCTCTATGACGCTCGAGCAAATCCCCATTTAACGTCATGGCCTCCCCCACTATTATATGTTTTGTCGTTCACTTCGACCCGTTCTTTTTCGTTCCTTATACATGAACAATGGTGTGGGTTACATGTGATTCTATATTAAGGATTTACTGTATTGCCAATGTATTATATATATAAAAAACTAGCTGTACCCTGCCACGCTTCGCTGTGGCACATTGTGAATGAATGGTTAAAATAAAAAGAGAAAATCCACGCCCACGCCCCTCCCCTCACCTCTCTAATTCCCTCTCATCTCATTCCCTCCTTCTCCACCCCCTCCCTTTGTCCTGACCTCCCTCCTCTCCCACTCCCCATCCCTCCCCTACTTCCTATCCCTCCCCTCTGCCCTACCCATCCATCCCCCTCCCCATCCCTCCCACTGCCCCTGCCCCTCCCCTTCCCGCCCCCTCACACAATCTCCCCCTCCCCTCTCTAATTCTCCCCCTTCCCCTCTCACGAACCCCACTCCGACTCCCCTCCCCCTCTCTCCCTCCCACTCCCCGCCCTCTTCCCTCTCCTCGTGATATTTCAAAAAGTCATTAAAAGTTCTGCTATGACTATTAAAAAGCAAGGGTTGGTGATAAAAAAGTGCAAATTTAGAGTTGTATGTATTTTTTGATGCCACATAATAAAAAAAATAAAAATTTTAAAATTATCAAAAAATTAAAAAAAATAAAATTTGGGGTTAACTCCCCTTATCACTTACAGGTTAGAAAAATAGATAGTAGCCGATTCTCAGGCTTACTGAATATGCAAAAAAAAATTCATGAGAATCGGTCAAGCCGTTTCGGAGGAGTATGGGAACGAACATTGTGACACGAGAATTTTATATATAAGATATTGATATTACCTTATTATAGTGTGTGTTATTATTATATGGAGCACTGATCTTTGCTCTGTATAATTGATTGGAGTACTGGCTGTTATAGTTGGTAGTGTAGCCAGAAGTTGGTTTCCGCCAGGATCCTTGTTTTTTTGGGAATCGATTCTGTAAAAAGATATATTATATTAGCCAAATTGCATCGTTGTACGACTTGTGACGACCCAAACTTGCTAGTCATCAGTTTAAACCTGGGAAGGTAACTTCGTACCATTCTTTTGACACGATAAAAAAAGATGTTCCTGAATTTGCACACATTAATATTGATCAACACAATGTTATCAAACGTTGGGTCTTGATTCTAATACACATATTTTACAGACAATAGGCTGAATACGCATTATTATAGGGGTAGAATAGGACAGCCTTGTCCCAGACCACTTTCTTACTGTGTTGACACGGACTCCCTGTGACCGCCACTAACCTACATTAATCCCGCTTTATGAATTACGGTCAAATTCCACTAAAAAGAGACCTTTGACCCAGTAGTAACTACATGACATTACTTATAGTTTGATTATCCAGCGATGTGGGTGGTACTTTTCGGAAGTTGGTACACAGGTGGCGGTGATAGGAATTCGTATCAAAATTAATAAAACCTATCAGGTAAGACTTCTTCTGTTCATGACTGAAAATGATTATAACATTGTATGAAGTGGCATTTTTTACAGAATATTATCTTTGCAAAATAAAGTTCAGTTTTAACAGTGAGTGATTCTCTTTAATAGCCGGTAATATGTACGAGAGAATGGGTAATAGCGTTCTCGAACTGCACCTTACTACGTCTTTTGCACATGTATGTACATTCATCAATATCTCTCTAAATCTTGCCTACACATCCCATATATACAGGTTGTAAATAAGCCCGATCACCGATAAACACACAATTACATATAATTACCTAAGTAACTTTAACCAAAAAATATTGCAGGGAAAATACTTTTTTTCCATCTTTTTGAAAAGAGATTCTTTTTATTGGGTGCAATGAAAAGCGCGACAACGCAAAACAACTTTTGATCAGCTGACCGTACGGCGGGTACTCGCGCTTGGTCGTTGAGCCGACCGCCCGCTTGTGTTTAGTATCTATTGCATTTTTGTAAAAAATCGATAATTTTGATAATGTTTGTTCGGAAGAAAGTTTACTAATGATACTTGGAATACGATTTTTAAAAAAGTACGAAAAAAATGATTGCACTTTGACCTTCAATATCTCCAAAACCAGTGAATTCCCAGGTATGTTCTAGAAGAAAAAAACTATCCCAGTGATGGGTAGAATATGTAGTTTTCGTTTACGTTAAGGGTCTTTTTACACCCTATATAATTATATTCCATTTATTTATTTTTTTGTTCATAATATTAAAAAAAACAAGTTTATTAAATTCGCTAATTTTTTCTTCGGGTAAGTATCTGTAAACTTGTATCTCTCTGGCGCTCCGGCGAAATGGGTGTGCTGCGCGAAGCAACGCGGATGCGGTAGCTAGGCGGGTGCGGCTTGCTTGATTAGTGTACAGAATTCCAAAGTCACTCAGGAGGGCTACATGCTCGCGATATGCGCCTTTACTGTTAAGTGGATACAGTTAAGTCTGAGTATATAGTTAAAATTATCATGAACTTGCCGTATAGCTCAACTTCGGTGTCGCCTTTTTGCTTGGTTTCTGTCGTGACACCATAGCAGCAATATGTTGTGTTTCTTGACTAGCTATTGCATCAACATACCATTCACCATTTATTTGGGTCACTTTAAAACCAGGAACATCAATAAATAATTTATCCAATGACGGATAACCAAGTTTTTTAAACGGTATCCATTCTCCTTGTAGCTCTCGATAGTCTCCTGCGTAAGATAGACATTAACTCAGTTATTACATGGAATAAACTCCTTTTTAAATTTTTATAAAACTCCTTTTCTCAAAATCCTAATGATCTTGCTCAAAATCTCTGTTTAAATAAGTAAATAAACTTACTGTTGCATTGTTTTATTGTCAGTGCTCCTTTAACAGATATCAGAGTAGCTCTTAATGCTTGGATAACCTGCTCTTTGTCAGCCATAGCTAGATATCTGTAAAATAATGAATAAGTTTTACTTCAATACCTTATAGATGAAGATTATATTTTAATGCATGATCAATAAGTATGCCCTAATTTATGAAATCAAAATTATTTGCCCTAGATAGACAATCTTTGACACCAGCTTAAGCATAATAATGTATATTAAAACTAGATAAGGGAGAAGGTGGGGGGGGGGGGGGGGTGTTCCTATTAGACTACTCTGAAAATAAACACCTAAAATAACTCGACGGCATGGAGTCGCGCAGTGACTTAGCGATTGGGTGCTGCGCTGCGTGTCGCGGCTTCGACTCCCGCACGGAAAAAATATTTTTAGTTGTTCCAAGTCTGGCTGTTTGTGTATGTTAGTTTAATTATAACTAACTGTCACCTAGTCGCGTTTTTTTTTTTGTGTTATAGGTACTTGTGTGCTCTCCATGTAAACTATGTCAGATGTCCCACTCCTCCGTGTGCAATATCCACATAAAGAGGGATCCACAGTTCTCTATTAGTGTAGATATTAAAATGTAAGTAGGTATAATGTTGATCATGTTATTAATTCGGGTTAGTCACAGCATTTTGTCATCAATCATTGATAATTATGTAAGTTAGGTATCTTAGCAAAGGTGAGACGTTACTTCACGCCGGAACAGCTGCTCAACCTCTATCAAGCGCAAATTCGGTCGTGTATGGAGTACTGCTCTCATCTTTGGGACGGATCCGCCAAATACCAGCTTGATGCACTTGAGTCTATTGAGAAACGAGCCAAGAAGATCATCGGCAATGATGCACTCGTTGAGTCAAAACTTCAAAGTCTTGAGCATCGACGCCGAGTTGCTAGCCTGTCGGTTTTCTATCGGTTATATTTCGGAGAGTGTGCATCGGAATTGCACGATTTAATTCCACCAAGCCCTTTCCATCATAGGACCACCAGACGTACAGCACTGCGCCACCGGTACATGGTAGATATCCCAACCATACGTACTAAACGCTATGGAAACACATTCATTGTGGGAACAGCCAAAGAGTGGAATTCCCTGTCGGTGTCAATGTTTCCTGATAGCTACAACCTAGGGGTCTTCAAGTCAAGAGTGAACAGGTTGCTTCTAGGCAATCATGCTTCATCGTCGACCACATCATCGCTTACCATCAGGTGAGATAGTGGTCAACGCGTGCCTATCAGTAATAAAAAAAAATAAAGAAAAATTTAGTTGTCTGTTATTCAAACAGTATTTAAAGCACCAAAAAATTTAGAAACTTTTTCTCTTATAATTTATTTTCTCATATAGTTTGTATGGAACTGCTTGTTTTGAGTATACATAAATATCCAATTTTAATGAAAAACTGAATTTCGGTCAGCTAATGAGTTGACACAACATTGATCCATTTTGTGTTGGCACTAAGCTTGCCAGGCCAGCTAGTGCTAAATAAAAACCTCTTTTGAGTTAACTATTGCTATTACTATCTAGAATGACAGGTAGTGCTAATAAGACATACCTGTCTCCCTAAAAATACAAAATGCCACTTAGTAATAATAATCTTGACCAACGTCTAAGGAGGCATTTGGATCAAGGGCTTGATTCAGAAAGTAGTTCTTCTGGACATGGCCCGCTTCGTAAGCAAATTTCTTTGTCAGTAATCATGAATTTAGTTATTGATTTATCAGAGATACTCCCAATAAATGCAATTTCTTGAGATATCTTGAAAACTTGACTTAGTTTATTGAGAAAAGATGTTATCATGCATATTCAATATTTTGCTGCATCAAGGCACTGAACTGTTATATTTCTTCTATTCAAAGGGCTGCTAAATAGTAAAACTAAAATGAGTGTTGTGATATCATCTTGTGTATTCTGTTTCTAAAGCAGACTGACAAAATATAATTGGATACCCTAATTTGAATGTAAAAAAAAAACCTGTAGTTGTTCCCACTCATTAGGCCATCATTGTTTAACTTCTTAGTAGTGTAGTAAATAAGAGACATCATAAGCAAATGCAATATTTTTGGTCAACGCTGTTGTTTCTTAAATTCTATTTTTATTTTTAAATTCATGTTTCTTTTTATTACAAGTAATTTCTAGGACATAGCAATGTATTGTTATGTCGGCCCCACCGGCAACCCTAATATTATGTTCAAAATGTTGTAATATTGAATAAATATTATCTGCTCCAGTGGCCAAGCCGTATTCTAAATGATTAAACATTACTTTTAAATCATCAGATGTCACGCCGTTTCAAAAAGGGAAAATGCCACAGAGATTCAGTACATATTGCTGTATTTTCCAAAACACAGGAAATTTATTTTTTATAAACACACATTGTGCACAGAGTACATAAACACAAGACATGATCTATTTATTTTTTATTACGTTTCTAATCATCAAACCATGGTTTCATTAAACATTTTGATGGGAAATGTACCAGACTGGCAAAGTCGAAAATTGTATTTATGCAAAATCTTTATGAAAAAATAGCTGCACTCAGACGAAGCTAGGGCGAGTCGCTAGTCAGTAATAAACCTAAATGCCGGTTATAGATACAAAAAAATATTCTCTTTGGAGTCAACGTAGTGATATCGTCAGTCGGCAAACCGCGCTTTAGGGCTTTTCCTTTTAAACTAGGTAATACGATAAAAACTACTGAAAAATTCTACTGAATAAAAATCGTGACGCGTAAGCAAGAGAAATCAGAACATCAGTCTATAAAATAATACGTAAAGAGAAAACTTCAAACCCCTTTTATAAGCATATTGCGCTCCAAGAGGACTGAGAGACCTGGCAAAGTTAAAGTTTATCAGAAAGAGTGCCTGAAGCTAGAACGGTAGAGTTTTGACCATAGGGCGATCACTAGAAAATATTTTAAATATTGTAAACAGTATACACACCTACTTTCACTACGCCAAAAACGCATTGTTAAACATTAAAAACCGAGAAACAAGTTACAATTCACCTTAAAGCACGTAATAATTCTTACCTCACTGCAATTAAATTTAAAAGAAGTAGAAAAACTTCATCAAATTTAATTTTAACACAATAATCTTGTAATTATTTTTCTTCGTATTCCGGGTATTGCCAAATTCGCCAACCTACGTTGCCAACCAAACCACATTACCCTTGCCTATCACTCACAGTTTTGTTGGGCAGAAATTAAATTCAGAGTTGCCAACTTCTTTATTCAATTAGCGATGTGGCGATGGGCGATTACGAGATGTTAATTTTAAATATTTGAAAGAATTGAATTCACCGTTCTATTGTACAAGACAATCGAGTTGTTTTTTATTGTTTCGAGTCAAAGGAATCGAACGCTAGTTTTCGATTGTTCGAATCAGTCACTCTCGCTAAAGGGCTTATTACACTATCCGCTTTGTAGGAAGGCTAACCAGGAAATTGGAAGATGTAATCGCAGTAGGGACAATGTGGACTCGATTTATGGTACCGACTGCGTGTTTGCTTCTTAACTAGTGTACACTAGTTAAGATCCTACAGATCGGATAGGGCTATAAGCCGAGTCTCACTCGGTCACCAAACTCAGTCGATTGTAGGAATCGAGAATACTGAAACGATTTTGTGGTTGTTAGTTGATTAGGACAACTGAATATCCCGTGTCCGACTGATTTTACCTCTAAATAAATAGGCATTATAAGATTAAAAACCATGTTATAAATTATAAACATAACAATATATTTTCTGAGTTAAGTACAGTATTTTATTTCCGTCGTGATGTTGATTTTTATTTTTGACTGCTCTTATTGAAAGAATTAGTTTGGATACACGACCAACACCACGGCTATCCGGCCTCTCTCGTTAATCGCCTAGTCGGAGTTTTGAATAGTCGCCTTTATCAATTAGTCGAATCCTTTCTTTAATTGGTTTCTTATCTAAATAATATCTTCTTTCAATAGCTTCATCAGAGTTGCCGTTTGCCATTTTGATTTTGAATAAAAAATAATTATAAAATACGAACCGGCAAATTCCTGTATTTTTATGAACGTTCAAATTCTAATATCAGTCTCAATCTTACAAAAATAAGTGAAAGAAAGAAATAAAGATATAAGATTGCCTTCTGGTGGTGTGTCTATCTAACAAGTCGTGCATATTTCACACACTCTATCAGAGTGCTCAATTTTTGCTCATTCTATCTACAGTGGTTTCACAACCACGTAGCCAGGGCGCGTATGTGAAACCACCTTTATTTAAAATAAATGCGCTTTTGTTTTTTTAAAGAAACACTTTTAATTTAATCCAGAAAGACTTTCAACTTTTGACTTTATTTCTTTGAAGTACACCTAGTGTACTTCAAGTAGTTGGAGACTAATTAATGTCGAACTTGGATAATATATCGCATGTCGAATAATCTGTGATTGACGGCTTCGTAGTTCGTCATGGCTCAAGCGGACAATACTGATAGGTTATTTGTTGAAGAGTTGAGTCATTTGATTATAAGCATGTGCTGGACAAGTTAGGGTCTCCCCACATTTATCGACGCGGAATCGGCTTAAGCCGAGTGCGTATCACCACACTACTAAACTTTCGCTCGTTTCGCCGTCGGCCGGCGTCGCGACGCGTCGTCCGAGCCGAGCCGATGCGAATGGTATCAGTAAGACCCTTAAAACGTAGACATAAAAGCTTTTTTGACCGGTGTTTGCCGATTCCGCGTCGATAAATGTGGGGAGACCCTTATTCGTCTCCTATCCTAATACCTACACACTTTCAAAGATATTTTAACAAATGTTCGACCGAGAAGAGAATATTATAACAAAACACCTTGGAAAGTGTAAACTTTTACAGCTTAAGTTGGCGTTTCTGAATATAATCTTTGAAGATGAAGTTAGCTAGCACTTAACCTACCTACCTAGCCAGAACCCATATTATATTATCTTGTGATTACACCTTTTTGTCTCTGAAATTTTGCAGTGATGTGTAGAATACTGTAAATAAACCTATTATAACGATAATAGTTAGGTACAGTTGTTTCCACTTAGACTGAAAGCAAATACTAACATACATGGTAGTTGGGGTAAGGCTGTAGCCTTACCCCAACTACAAATGAGTAATAAATAATAGCAAGAAATTAGTATCATTTTTGCTAAATATGATAAGCAAATATTTATTATTATAGGACAATTATTTCTAGTGCATTGGTTGGTATTTTAGTAGATTTTGTAGTAGATTTTAAACTACTCGGCCACGCCCGGCGCCCGGCTCGGCCTTCGGTCTACGTCGATGTAGACCGAATACAAGCATGTCCACCGAGTTGAAGCTGGTGCGGCCGGTTCAGCTCCTGATTTTGTATTCATTTTACGATCCCTTTTGTCATTCACTGACTGGCCTGTTGGTCTAGTAGCTATTGACCCTGACTGCTATGCCGGAGGTCGTGGGTTCGATTCCTACCCAGGAGAAATGTTTGTGTGATGAGCACGATTATTTGTTCTGTGTCTGGGTGTAATTTATCTATAATATGTATATATTTAGAAATATATAAGTATGTTTATCAGCTGTTTGGTACCCATAACACAAGCTCTCAAGCTTAACTTGGGACTAAATGGCGTTGTGTGAAAAGTTGTGGAATGTTTATTTATTTATTTATTCATGAACATTTTTTGCCTCAAGATTTTGAGAAAAAGTCATTAGAGAATTTTATTCGATACTATTGTTGTCATTTGTCAGTAACTAAGCCGGCTCTACACTCGCGGTGCGAACGGCCGCGAAAGCCCGCGACAACTGCGAATCACGAGTGTAGATGTTGTTCGCGCTTCTCGTTCACGCTTCGCGCCGTTCCCCGATCAGTGTCGGTATTTTGGCCCGCGACAAAGGGTTTGCGGCGCGCGAACGTGACAGCATCCACAGTCACACTCACAGTTTTCCAGTTCAGTTTTTAGTCGTCTTCTTCTCCATCTCTTTTTTTATATTCTTCTTATCTTTAACACAAAGGTAATAAAATAATAAAAGGAATTGTAATACACAATGGCAAGTAGTGACACAGCAGCAGCAGTAATCACGTCGTCGTCCATGATAATCGCGAACAAGACTGTGAACCTTTGCGAGTGTGGAGGGACACAGTTCGCGCGCAGATCACTGCGTTATTCACGGCGCGAATTCACGGTGCGACGTCACACGCGAGTGTAGAGCCGGCTTTACAAAACATGTATGTTGGCATCACTGCATTCAATAAAGGCTGGCTAGACAGTAGACACGGCTGGGTGCCGCCATCTTGAATTTTGTCAAACGTCACCCTTTCCTTTGGTGAGCAAGGTGTGTTCACGTGAGGTTGTGTGTTCCCTTCATTAATAGGTCACACAATCCTCAGAATTTCGTGAAATATTCTTGTAAAATAAAAAAAAAAAACAAAAAAATACATAAAATCCAAAAAAATTGTAAAATAACAAAAACTTAACGGGAATCACTTGATTTTAAGTTAGTGTACGTAAGCGTGCAACGTGGTCAGAGGAATGCGATAGTCATTATAAAGAGAAAGTGAAGTTGATCTTTGCCTGCGTTAAAGTTAATGTCGACGTAAACCGCTGCAGTGAAATATTAAAATGAATCCTGGTCCACCTAATTACCCAATGGCATCTTTGTATGTCGGGGATTTACACTCCGATATTACTGAGGCCATGTTGTTTGAAAAATTTTCTACCGCTGGTCCGGTTCTTTCTATACGCGTTTGTCGCGATATGATAACTCGTAGATCCCTTGGCTATGCTTATGTTAATTTCCAGCAGCCCGCAGATGGTGAGTGATTTTTATATATATTTTCCACTCTTTAATTTTCATATTGGCATTTCATTTGACTACTAGTACTTCATTTTAAAATTCATGTCTCTAGTTTTTTTTATTAATATTTTTTGTTATTTCGTCCAAAATCCAAAACTATTTCTATAAAACACCTTCGTCACCATCGTTTATACAGTACTTATCTATTATTTTTCTCAATCATGACATACTACTGTTATACAGGAGGTAAGTAATGTTACTATAATTATTTTTTAAATTACCTGGTTTGTGGAACAGTAATAGACTGTCACATTGGTCTTCTGCAGGAATTATTTGAATGAGTTTAAACAGCCTTTAAAATTATTTCACACAACCTCCAATTATGTCGATTTTCGTTCCAGAAACCAGAAGGACTATTTTAAAACATTTAAATTCAAGTTGCCATCTCATCTCAGTGATAATAATTAATGTATAAATCTTGTCCAGTAATAGGTTATTTAGAGATTTTTTTGACAAATTGAAACTGAGATTAGAATGCAATGTTCCTAATAATATGGAAAGTGCCACTCAAATGTAATGCCCACGCCACAACTACAAACCTGACTCAGTGATTAAAATATTTTAAATATGGTAGGCTTTGAGAATAATGGGTAATTTGGGTGGTTCCGATGAGTTGTTTTGTTTTCTAGGACCTGTCAAACAAATGTTCTGTTACCCTTTCAATTGTGTCAATTAGAGACACAATAGAAAGACAATGACAGTGCGGACACCGGTGTTCTCTTGGGATGTAATGAATTAAGAATGCTATAACTTTTATGTCAATGTCTTTGCAAATTATTGAAAAAAAAAACACCTTTTGCCACATTTGTAAATGCTTACTATACTCAAATTGATGTATTTCACTTTAACAGGTCCCATAAAACAACATAGCGGTCTTAAAATTCGAGATATTAACCTGTTAACTGATACAGTTTGATATTCTAAGTATTTATTTCTCATGAGGTATAGCAGTCCAAATAAATGTTGTCCATTTCACTTGCGAAACTATTGGCCCTATACCAATGAACTGTTAAGAAATAGTGTTGTGAAATAATACCAAGAAACTTAAAAAAGTCTAGTGAACAAGAGGATTACAATGTTTCTAGGTAACCACCTAGAAACATCAATAAACAAACAATATCTTTAAAAAGGTTTTAATTATTATAAGTTTTGTTTTGATAAGGCCATTGTATTTGAGAATTGTTTTCAGTTTGTTTAAAAAGTACAATGGTCAATACCTACAAACTTTGTTATTTTGACAGTATGGTCATACATAATTAATTTTACTGTTCTTAAACTCTAAAATGTAGGTACCTACCAGTGTTAATATTCATTTCAACTGTTGAACCTTTGACTGTGCTTGACTGATTGTTTTTTCATTAGTTTCACTGATATTATGCTAATAATGTTCAATTGAAATGGAGGCACAATATTGGGATGGTAAGAAAGACATGCTGAAAATATTAGGGATCTAGTTTTTCAATTTTACTACAGGAACGAATTGGTAGTAATAAACCCTCCGGAGTTAATATTTTTAATTTTTTTATCCTAAGGACTTACAATCCAACTCACTCCTGAAATGTTAAAAATGATAAAACCTAAGATTAAAGTCAATCTCCACTGCTAGACTGGTTAAATCCTCTTATACTTTCAAATAACAATTTATAAGTATTAAGATTACTAATACAAAACCTAGCAATCAAATCTAAATAATTGGCATACTTTAAATTCAGTAGTATAGTTAGTAGCACGGATCTTGAGCGCTGACATTGAGTTGTGCAATGTTCAATTTTAGTGGTAAATGCATATGTGTGAACTTACCCCCACTGCTACATCCAGCGCTCCAGATGCGTGCCGCGAACTTTGATGTTGAAACATAACAGAGTTCTTTGAGTAATAATGGATATAGGCTAAGGTATGATTGTTTTTTTCTTGTTTATGAAACCAAAGCATTTTTCGTTGTTCCAGCTGAACGGGCTTTGGACACTATGAATTTTGATATGATCAAAGGAAGACCTATTAGAATCATGTGGTCCCAACGAGATCCATCTCTTCGCAAATCTGGCGTTGGGAATGTTTTTATTAAAAATCTTGACAAAACCATTGACAACAAAGCCATGTATGACACTTTTACTGCATTTGGAAACATTTTAAGTTGCAAAGTTGCTCAAGATGAAACTGGTGCCTCTAAAGGATATGGATTTGTTCATTTTGAAACTGAGGAGGCGGCTAATAAGTCTATTGAAAAAGTAAATGGAATGCTGTTGAATGGGAAAAAAGTTTACGTTGGTAGATTTATCCCACGTAAAGAACGTGAAAAGGAACTTGGTGAGAAAGCTAAGTTGTTCACAAATGTGTATGTCAAGAACTTTGGCGACGATATAAGTGATGAAATGCTTAAAGACATGTTTGAAAAGTATGGCCGCATTACCAGCCATAAAGTAATGTATAAAGATGATGGATCCTCCAGAGGTTTCGGATTTGTTGCATTTGAAGATCCAGATGCAGCAGAGAGAGCTTGTATGGAATTAAATGGAAAAGAACTTGTTGAAGGAAAGCCTTTGTATGTAGGACGGGCTCAAAAGAAAGCTGAACGTCAAAAGGAGTTGAAGCGCAAATTCGAGCAGTTAAAATCTGAGCGACTAACACGTTATCAAGGTGTTAACTTGTATGTCAAAAACTTAGATGACACTATTGACGATGAACGTCTTCGCAAGGAATTTGCTCCCTTCGGGACTATTACTTCGGCTAAGGTTAGTGGTTATCTTGTAACGTGGCCAGAGCGCAATTTATTAAAAAAAAAAACAACTTCAATTTTTAAAAGGTGTGTTTAGGACTGGAGTTTTACAATTAAAGCTTGATATTGAAGATCATTTGGGTTGTAATATTTGCACCATTTTATTATAGGCCTACTACTTTTCACGAGAGCTGACGACGAAAGTGTCACAAAAAACACTTTCGTCATCAGCTCTGTGGTATCATCATTTGTGGCATTGTCAATCCCAAACAAATCCACCGTATATGATCCAGTTTTCATTTGTTTGAAAGCTGAATAAAAATAACTTATGAAAATTTGTGCGTTTGAAGATCATCAGTTAATATCTTACTTGATGAAAGAGTCATAGCAACTTAACAGGTCTGATTGATAATAAACTAGGTGTACTGTTGCTTTGGTGGACATGGTAACATTGATTTGATGCTACAACAACAAGTAATCTGTAGGATACTCCATCCCTCAGCAACTTAAAACAGATATACTATTTTGATAGGTGAAGATCAAGGTCCTATGTTGAGAACAAATTACAGCGTCAAAGTCCCTTCTACTCCGTTCATTCCCAGTCGCCACCGCGTGGATTGCCACCGGAGGCAAATGGGAATAAAAATTCCTAGTCGCCACCGGCGGGCGGTGACTGGGAAATCACTGCACCCACTTCGCTATACATTGCTTTGTTTTCCGTGAAGAATAACATAATAAGGAAATTAATTCCAAACCTGCATCAATTTAATTGATGTTAACATTGAAATAATGTTTCCAACATAGACTTTGTTATTTTACCTTTTAAATCATACGTAGGATCTAAATCTTAAACGAAAATATAAAAATAATGGATATAATTATTATGAAGAAAGAGCTCATATGCACTATGCGGCTACTCGGCCAGCCGGCTGCCCGCAAGCACAATTATGTACGTAATATTCATTTCTATGCGCACTGCGATGCGGCTACCCGCAGACCGCTCCGCCACCCGGACGGATGCTATACGTTGCTATATCACGGGCAGCCGCATCTGCAACCGTAACGTGCGGGCAGCTGGACGGCTGCCCGCATGCGGGTAGCCGCATAGTGCGTATACAGCTTTAAAATTCATAAACAAAATAACATAGGTACAGACGCCAGCACATCAAACTATCCCAAACTGTTAAATTTACCCGATTGAACACTAACCTTATTGTGTTTAGAGTAAAGTTGAAAACCTATCAAAGAAATTAGACACGGGGTAGGTTAATGTGCTGGCGTCTGTACATGCTAAATTACACATTATGTCGTTTTCTTAAAGTTCCTACTTATTTGATCTCAAGTGGCTTCGTTGGTTGAGAGGGTGAATATCCATCGTTTTTCTCATTGCTGTACCCGTTTTATGTAACATCATGCATGCTGATTTAGACTTAATGCCGTTTTCATTACAGTTCCTATTTATTTTTTGTCTCAGTAAAGTATCTCAAGGACGAAAGAATAACTGAGACAGAATACTACATAATTATGTAATATGATTGACGACTACTACTTAAACTAAATAAAAGTCTTAATAAACCTGTGATATAATGGTGTTTTGTTTTAATACTTTTAATTAGTTTTCTTAATAAATTATTCGGAACACACTCTAGTTAAATGTTTTAAAATAAGTATTCATAATAATATATATACGTTATTTTTACGCATGATTTAAAAGGTAAAATAACGAAGCCTATGTTGGAAACTTTATTTCAATGTTATCACCAATTAGATAGATGCAGGTTTGGAATAAAATTCCTTATTATTTTATTCTTACAAAGAAACAAAGCAATGTATAGCGAAACTGAAGTGGGGGCTTCCCAATCACCGCCGGTGGCGACTGGGATTTTTTTATTCCCATTTGCCTCCGGTGGCAATCCCCGCGGGGGCGACTGGGAATGAACGTTCTTTTCAGCAAAAGTTGATGATGTTAATGTACACCACTGAGGACGATTTAGAACGATCGTTGCCTATGACGGTAGGCAGAAACTGCATAACGCCATCTTTCTTTGATAAATACTGAAATTTATTTTTGCAGTAAAATTTAGAAAATATTTTGCTAATATTTGCTCTGACTAAAAAACACTACTGTGCGTGGCCCAATAGGCATTTGGTTTTTTCGTAATCCATAAGCGGGAAATATATCGAACCGTCACGCAAGCGTCAAGAGTTGCCGGAGCGCGACGACAGTGCTTTCACGATGCGGTACAAGCCCTGACTAATGAAATGTCAGAACGAACGTGTACGAATTTTTAGTCCAGGCTTTTTGGCATTAATTGGATCTCTTAGATAAAAGAAACATCTTTGGAACCCGAAAAACCAATTCAATTTTAAAGTTATGATAAAACTAAATATAAAAATAAAACCAATTTTCGATTTAATTGTTACATATACACATTTTAAAGTTTTGTGTAAGTATATGTATCTTTTAAATCGAAAATTGGTTTTATGAGGGCTGTACGACATTGCACAATACAACCGCAGACAGACTCCTTGGGTCTGCCGCAAGGCATACAATTTTCCAGCGCTCCATGCGAGTAATTCGATCTTATTTTATTCTAATACTAGCTGCCCCGGCAGCGTATTTCCATATCCGTGTACATTAGGAGGCAGTACTGCGTTGAAACACGCACGGGTTTGTCGCGCTAACTGCCTTTTCAAAATCGTGTTCAGTTCAAGGCACAGCTGTCATCCCACCTTCAAAATACGATTCAAATTGTTTTATCGTGTCTTCGGAACAACGCAGTAGGTTCAATGCTTGGGCGACATTGACTCGGTGGGAATGATTATAGTTAATCTCTATTAACATTCAATTCCCGTATCATCAAATGCGAAATTTGTGTCGTACTCTTTGTTACTTTTATAAATTTTATCCCAATATTTGCTTTACAATTATAGTTTCCAGTCACACCTTTTTTATCTTTGATTTTGTTCCTTTCCGAAAGATGACAAATAAATACTTTTCTGAAATCATATTATCATACCTGCTGAGCATAATAATATCGTCTCAACATAATTCAATTTGTTCGCGTTTTCTCTGAAACTGTTTCAATGAAATATCCACACTTTTTGTCGTAATCACCTTCACTAGATAAAGAGCATCGAATTTTACATTGGTAAATATCATTGTCCCATTGTCTTCATCATAATTTACGACTTCAAAATTGTGCACAATACCACTGAGTATATTCTGCAATAGTTCCATATTTAATCGAAAGCCCACTTTATTACCATAACCTCAAAATGTTCTAATAGTATAACTTGAGTTATATCTCGACAAACCTAATAAGAGGTACCATTTGACTTTAGCATGGCATTTAGCTTTTTATTTATTTATCACCATCACAAGATAAGTTTGTTAATATTACACATTTATTTCATGCCCAGTGGAAAAACAAACGAATGTTATGTGACTGGCGGAGTGGCGAGACGCGAGCGAAATTGTTTACGCTCAAACTTCATGGCTAAATTCCATGCATCGCCTTGAACACGTGTTTGGAAGAACAGATGGAGGTTCCAAACCCGTGCGCGATTAGAGGACATGTGCCTTGAATTGAACACGATTTTGTAAAGGCAGTTAGCGCAACAAACCCGTGCGTGTTTCAAGGTAGCACACTGCCTCCTAATGTACACGGATATGGAAATACGCGCCCCGGCAAACATCGTTAGAATCAATTTATTAGTTTTTTAAGTGTACGTCCTATTCTTAAACCTACTGAGAAACACGAGAATTTTATAAATCAATATTATATAATATATTATAAATTGAACTTACTGCGATATTAAAATTGTCGCAATGTGTTCCTATATTGATTTCTAGTGTTGCAGTACAGTGAAATTCGACCATTTCAGCTTTCTGCAGTCTTCCATGACTAACTATTTCAAATGTCTCACGAATCTGACGGATTTAAGGTTTTTGTCTCACGTAAAGTGGACGACTTGCTATGGGTCCTTATTTCTACCAACTGGGAAGTTGTACCCTATTTGCTTTTTATAGCAAGCATGTCATTCTTAGCTAGTAGACAACTATTACCGTCAATTGAAAAGCCACTTTTATTTTTAAATTACCAATGTCATGTACGGGTACCCAACGGAGTTTATGTGTATCAATTTTCTCCTTTTTTTTTTTGTTCTTTAAGCTGTGTTAATCATGTATCCAGAACCACCCCTATTTTTTCTTCTTTTCACTTAATGGACTTGTAGCAACCGTTAAAATATGTACCTTTCTACCAAAATCAAAATGTTATATTTTTGGAGGTGGTTGGTTATGTTTAAAAGAACTTTGTGGTGTTTAAAAAATTATTACTTAAAATTATTGAAAAAAAAAATATGTTTACAAATTAAGCAAACATGTGTTGATTTTTTTTAAGAGAAATAATCATAATCAAACGGATGTTCATGTAAAAAGACTTCAGTTAATTTTTTATTCATCATATTATTTAAATTTCAGGTGATGTTGGAGGACGGTCGCAGTAAAGGTTTTGGATTCGTGTGCTTCTCATCACCAGAGGAAGCTACAAAAGCTGTTACAGAGATGAATGGTCGTATTGTTGGTACTAAACCTTTGTATGTAGCTTTAGCTCAGCGCAAAGAAGATCGTAAAGCTCATTTGACTTCTCAATATATGCAAAGAATGGCCAGCATGCGTATGCAGCAAATGGGTCAAATTTTCCAACCAGGCGGCGCAGGAGGATATTTCGTGCCGACCATTCCTCCCGCTCAAAGATTCTATGGTCCTGCTCAGATGACACAAATAAGACCATCACCCCGATGGACTGCGCAGCCACCAGTCAGGCCCAGTACTCAAACAGCCGCATCAGGATACCCTAATATGCAAGCGCCTTTCCGTCCAGCACCTAGGGCTCCTACACAAGCTGCTCTTAGAACATCTCTTGGAGCTAGACCTATTACAGGTCAGCAAGGTGTGGCTACTGCAGCGTCTATCCGTGCACCTCTTGTAACTCAGAGTGGGCGCCCGGCAGGTTACAAGTACACCGCCAATATGCGCAACCCACCAGCGCCGCAACCAGCAGTGCACATCCAGGGTCAAGAACCGTTAACATCGACTATGTTGGCAGCTGCTCCACTTCAAGAACAAAAGCAAATGCTTGGCGAGCGTTTGTTCCCATTAATTCAAAGAATGCATCCAGATTTAGCTGGAAAAATTACTGGAATGCTTTTGGAGATTGACAACTCGGAACTTCTTCATATGTTGGAACATGGGGAGTCGCTTAAAGCTAAAGTGGACGAAGCTGTAGCAGTATTGCAAGCTCACCAAGCCAAGCAGCAAGCTACTAAAAAGGAATAATGTTTTCAACAGTGGCCAAAATAAAATATAGTTGACCAGATTATACAAGAACGCATAAATGTTCTTGTTAATTTTAATGCTTTGAACATCTTACATTGTTAATCCCGCTCATAAAATACATAAATAAAAATTGAAAAAAAATACAAAAAAGTGGATTGCACTCTTTCCAAATAATTATATGATAACATTATACAATATAATACTTGAGTGCAAATCTGCAAACAAAAATAAGAAACTGTCAACATTTCTATATTTGAGAGAGTATTCTGAACTCGTAGACTTTTTACAATAACTAAGAAGATTGGTTTTAGTTCTTTTTTTCATTAGCTTTTTATTTCTATCGTATCTGAAGAAGGGAGTTATCGGCTTATGTTCTTTCAATTTCATTCTTTTATCTTTAAAATCAGTTTTACATTTGTATGATACCATGGATTGTAAACTTGGTCTCTAGTGTAACTGATTCAATATTCCTTTATGATTTGTTACATATATTCTGTGAAAGCACATTAACAAGTAGTTTTATTTTATTCTCTCACCAACTAAAAAAAAGTACATGTTACTGACTGGTCTGGCCACCAAGGGATTTTAATTTAATGACAAAAATTTAGTCGCTAATTTGTCGCCGTTGAATTTCTGTTGTGTGCTTTAACCCAGCCTCTGTAATTGTTACTTTTATTATAAAATTTGTTGCCCCCATGGATCCTCAGTGTAGAGGCGCTAAAATTATGTGGCCAAGGTTGGCTGGACAAATCTTCAAAATACGTCAAAGGGCACTTTATGTGACGGCTAAACACCCTTATTTCAGAATTTGTGACGCTACTGAATCTTAGATAATCGATCGAAAACTGTCCAGCCATCTTGAAAACTCACTTTTTGCTGGTCTCTCAATCTTGGTAACGGAAATGATTTTGACGACTTTTTGCATTTCAACGGGCGTCATCAGGCATTGAGCTAAAAGTTTTGTGATACGTACAGTGGTAAAGTAGAAAAATGCGAAAACCTGTGTCCAGCCATCTTGAATTTACGTAGAATACTTTTGGCTGGCACGTCTGAATCTCAATAACGGGAGCGTTTTCGAATATGGTTCCTGTGACGAAATTTGTGACAGTAATAACGTTTGATTTATGGCGTCACATGGAAGAGTTTACGAGAAATTAATAAAAACTAGTGTCCAGCCAGCCTGAATTCAAGCTGGCTGGACACATGTATCTCTGCTGCCTGATGATCTACGACCTTCAATATGTCTTCAAAATTTTGTGACGGGACGATAATGATAACCTGAATTTGTAACGGAGAAACTTGCGTAGTTTCAAAGATATTGATCATTTAAATTTTCCCATACAAACCCTGCAGCAGGGTTATCAATATTGTAGGTTTTATGTACCTAGGACTAAGTATATTTTAAGGTGTTTTCTTTAATGGACGGAAATCCACGTATTGGTGATACTAAAACGAACAACTGTAGATATTTAAATGAATAGAAGACAAAAGTGAAGAAGGGGGGTGGGAATTATTTTAATGTTATTGATCATTTACGTGCAGATATCCACTCTTTTTAGAAGATAAGTATTGGTGTTTTTCATGGTAAGGAGGTACATAGGTAGATATTGTGTCAGGATAACTAATGCTATACCTAAGGTTTGGCAAAATTGGTACTAAATGATACAACATTTTTTAATCATCTATTACCTACTTAACGTATTCGTGGCTCCTCAATAAAGACGGTTAGATTGAGGAACCAATTTTGCATTAAAATAACTAGTGATATATTTTGCTGCTAAATAATGGTGAGATCAGATTTTAAAATCTGATTGAGTATTGAGGAGGTGGCTCCTCAATCCTTAGGTACAGCTTGGCAAAAAAGAGTGTGGAATAAATGAGGTCGCTAGTATCGCGCATGTGGCCACCCTGAATAGTACGACTTAACAGGTTTGATACTTGTTATTTTTTCCCAAAGCTAAGTAGGTGGTTCTGTCTGTCGGATGCTACGCAAACACTATGGAAGGCTTCAATGTCCAGTATTAACACTATTAATAGTGGCCAAATGTATATGAAGCAAAAGAAATATGTAAGAATGCATATGCATATGCTACGATTCTTACATACTTCTTTTGCTTCGTATGCGCTCTCTAGTTTCTGCCTACCAGCGTGGGGAAGAGGCGTGAGTTAATATACTTATGTATGTTATAGTGGGCACTGAAGCCTTGCACGAAAGTGATGCATTAGGTATACACAGACAGATATATTCATGCCCTCGAGAGCAGTCTAACCGTAAGATTGTTAGGAATTAACGACAATAGTTTGTTTACAGGGATAATGAAAAAACACGTTTTTTAAAGTTTTATTTTAATACCAAAAATTTAATCAGGCGAATCGAACACTACCATCAAATATTCGATCCCGGAAAAGCTCACATGTTGGCTAGAGCTTCCTGCAACTTCTGAAACACTAGTATTTTCTAATTCTGATAAATCACTGCTACTGTCATCTGTGAGATTTATTACTGTCATGATATTACTTTTCTATTTTCATTTCAATATCATTGCATGATTTTTTCCAATCTTAGTAATGTTTGCAAATACTTGTTCAGCAGCCACCTTAAAAACAAAAAATAATCATAAATAATGGTTCTAACATAGCAAATTTAAATATATATATACTAGGAATGGATCCAACATTGATTGAAGCAATTTAATGTTTTGCAATGCCCCATATTAATTCATTTAGATTCACGTCACAATGATAAGGTGGTAACTTTCTTCAAGCGACCTTTGAAGTTTTCCCGGTGTTTAAAAATATCTTATTTTTTACCTTCCTTAAACATTGTTCTTACTGTGTTGACAGATTTACCTAAAACAAAAAGATACGGTACTTTATTATTAATTCCCTATTCTTTATCTTCAAGTATCAAATATGTCTATACGAGGCTCTTCAAACTACAAAACATAACCTTAAATTTCAATTTCTGTAAACAAGACAAATAGTTACTTAAATCTGTATATCAACAAAACTACGCATTGAATACATTTAGAAAAACTTATTTAATGTACAATGATTTAATTAGGGTTTAAAAATACCTGTCCTAGCGGCAGTTCTTCGATAAACATTCCCGATATCGGATAAAACTTGTCCCGCTTCAGATTTGGCCAAACACCACAAACAGACGTGGTAAATCACTGCTTTGATACAACTACGAATGGTTTTATTAACTTTTAATCGTTAATTTTGCAACGAAACTTAATAATTTTGTTAAATCTATGAAAAACGACGAGGATTTACGCACTTTTGACACATGATGTACTAGCACTAGACAAATAAATCGATGTTGCCACAAACATCCACTTTTAGTTTCAACTGTCACCGCGTCAGACTCTTTTTTGCCAAGCTGTACATCTCATATCAGCTCAATACCATTGACAATGACAACTTAATTTGGTCGGGTTTTACGCGGAGATTTAGTATGGAAAAGTAATGAAAGAATACAACATTTGGGAATCTGAATTTTTGCTCACTATAACTTCTTCATGGGTATCTTCTTCTTCTTTTGTATCAATTTGGGAAGAAAACACAGAGCTTTTAAAAGGGAAATCGTGAAATGAAAATTTAAAATCGTGACTACCGCCACCCCACCAATGGCATGGTATATCTCGTAAAGTACTGAAGTACGCATTTTGAATTCTGGGTACCAATTTTATTTTCCAGGGTACTAACTTTCTATGTAGGTGTCAGGAAAGCGAGAAGTTCCTGAAACTTGGAATTAACATTCAAATTTGTGGTCCTGCTGAACGAGCGCACGAACTTATCATCGTTGATTTCTCGGTAAATATAAATGTTTCAGTTCTGTTTTTTTTACAAAATGAATCACATTTATGGGTACTAATTATTTTTATACTTAGAATAGCTGTAGAATGCCCCCTTTTTCGGCGCTCATGGTGGTCCTGCTGAATGGATCGTGACTACCGCCGGACCACCTTCAAAGTCGATTTTCTCGAAAACTGCTAAGGTACCAATTTTGTTGTTCGGGAACTAATGGGTACCAATTGAGCACTAACTATTGACCAAATATGGAAGCGATTGGCGTTCGTGGTCCGGCGGTAGTCACAGACATGAAACTTTGCGTACCTAGTTTCAAAGATATTGATAATTTATAAATTTTTCTTTTTTAAATATTTACCAGAAAAACTTGGAAGGAAAAAGGGAACTTACAGGAGGATGACAAGATGCGTTCCTTCGATAGCAGCCTCCTTAGCGCGCCGGTTCAGGCGATATTTCCTCCAAGATTCACGAGAGGGGAGAGTTTGAGATTTTCACCACACAACACCAATATTTTCACCTTTTGAGTTTTTAGCGGGAGCGCGAGCGCACGGGATACGTGTCACCAGTACAGCTTGGCAAAAAAGTGTAGAAACGGAACTAAATTTTTGTCTGTTGGCAACATTTCCAAAATAATGACATCTCTTAATAAACAAAGTTCTTAATTTCGTAAAATTTTGATTTCGACCACCAAACGTTGATTAATAAAGGTAAAAAGTAAAGAATAATTAATAAAACCATTCGGAGTGCTGGCAGGGAGGTTATTTATAAAGTGAACAGGCGATGTCTGGCGGAAAATGAGGCCGAAACTATTCTTTATGAACTTCACAATGTTTACCAAAGAACCGCTGATAGGACAGGTATGTAAGAGTTTGTTTTGTTGATTTAGTTGAATCAAGTGTTAATTGATGAATACAAAGCTATATTAATTTGCTTGCATAAGGAATAACTAGAAATTTGAAACAATAAATGTCGAGCATATAGGTTATGTTTACATTTTTTCTGTATTACTCTGGTATAGCGCGCTGAGATACATTGATACTTTGGTGACTTGACTTTTAACTGAATGAACATTCAATTTCTACGCAAATTATACTAGTGCGATATCAAGGGAGAGATTTATTTGTTCTAGCGTTTGTATTAGAAATGTAAAAGAAATTGTCGTGCCATAATCTAAATCTATTATTTAATTCAGGGAAATCTGTTATCGTTCTAAGCAAAAACGTGCTGGAAGGAGATAAACAAAAGGGTATTTTCTACATCCGGCTTATTAACAGTATGTGATAAAAATGTTTTACTTTTAGTATTGTTAGGGATAAATAAAACATTTCATCTTTACAGGAAGCAGCTGAACGTGCATTCCAAGCTATTACCGAGGAGGATTGGAAGAACTCGTGCCAACATGTAATAAAAATAGAACAGGATTACTGGAAAAAAAAATAACTATGAACGAGGCAATAGAGTGATAAGTAATAAATCTAAAAGATGATAGCAGCATCACCTCTGAACCCGGACATGACTCAGATGAGTTTGCGGCCTACGTGTTCGGGGTAGAATATTTAGAGGAAGATTTACTAGAATAAAATATAGAAATAATGTTATACAATTTAATGTTTTCTTTTTTTTTAATTCCTAAACAATGTTGTGAACTCAGGACTATTTACCCAATTTGTTATTTTTAGGTAAGTCAGTTGCGTGTCAAGAACACGTCCTTGTTAAATTAATTCAGTACGCCCTAAGAGGACATCGTTGTCCACGCTGTCATTGTCTTTCTACTGTGTCTCTAATTGACACGATTGAAAGTTATTACTTAATGATTTAAAAAAATAATGCATTATTAAAGAACAAAATTTGTCTAAAAAATAGCAAAGTATCAAGACTAGGTTAGTACGCTATGCGGTTGCCACGCGGGTTGCCATACGAAGAGCACAGTGGCGCCTCCATTATTTTCTACTCTTTTTTGCCAAGCTGTAAGCGAGCGGATTTGCGAGTTGGCGAGTTACTCTCATACCTAAATAAGGCGAGCTTGAGACACCGCAAGAAACGCGGTTAAATTCAAAATTTGAAATCTCAGAATCTTTATCGAATCTATATAAAATGCGTTGAAATGCGTGACGATCAGCGGAAAGATTAAGTTCAATTTAGACCATATTTTGTACATAAATAAAGGATTTCTTTTTAATCGACTAGTCGGTAGTTAGCAGCCACGCCTGCCGTATTTGATTTCTCCGTGGGAATAAAAGGTTTTCCTGCAGTAAAAAGCGTAAGTATGTGTTAACTCAAAATAATAATTGACTACCAGCGGTATGCGTTACCCCAGCAAGAAAGTATAGTATGTGCCCTATCTGCTGTAATTGTGCCCCTAAATAAAAAATGTGTGCCCCCTGTCGTTTTGAAAAAAAATGGAAAAAAACGATTCCTGCTGGGGTAACGTTTTTCTAGCATGAAAATTCTAAACGAATGATCGGAGAGAGAAGAAGAATTATGCATGACCAGAGAGCATATATGTGTGCCAAAATGTGCCCTCAAAAATAAAATCTGTGCCCCTTCAGATTTTCGAGATATTGCCCAACGCGTGTGTTGTACTTGCTGCCATCTCTTCATTGCAGCTCGAGTAAATCTTCGGCAAAACTCTCTTAGAATCAAACTGTCCTCTTCGGAAAAAGTTGTACAAGTTATTCAATTAAATTTAAAAACGCTTCAATAGCTCATAGTTAGGACTAGGAGCTATTGAAGCGTTTTTATATTTAAGTAGGTACTCATATTCACTCCGAATAAACGCTAACATGATTTACTTTTTATTTTTGTATAGGTACCATCAAAATTTATTTGTTGAAAGTATTCGAATATCGTCGGTCACTGGTTCAAAAGATATAAGGGGTATTAATAGGTGGCCGATCTGGAGAGAATCTTCTTAGCCTGGCCTTAATATATCTCAAAAATTGATTAATATTTTTGTAGGTATGGTTTTGTTCCTTTTTTGGATCCTCTTTTTTTAGTCATGTTTTGCAAAACACATCCAAATCCGCAAAGCAAACAAATTCATTACGTTAAATAAAACACGACCGGTAAGTAAACAATTTATTTCACTTATATGTAAACCTAAGAATGGTCTAAAATCATAAAAATGTATTTTACTTAAAAACTTTTTGTATTTTATTTTATTTCTTTCGCAAATTGTGACTCTACTGTCCGGTGTGTGCGCAGCTGATATCCGTGCGTGATATTTAATACTCTGTGTGCTGTTACCAAGGTTACCAAGGTTTGCTCTGCTCTATCTATGGTTTGCTCCCTACTATAGTATAATCTAGTATAATGTACTCTGTGGTTTGCTCATTTGCTGTATTATTTGATAGAATTTGATGTAATTTGCACATTGTGATCGTATTCAATTAATTAACTGACCTATTCATTATTATTCAAAATAAAAGAAAGATTACTGCTGGTTTTCTTAGTAATGTGGCTTCTATAAATTCCATTAAATCGCTGTAAAATATGGCTTTAGCCCTTCAAAGACGAGCCAATGTAAGTGTTACTTGCCAAAATGAAAATGTTTGTAAATGTTTGTTAAAAATTTAAAACAAACTGCATACCGGTATTTAGGCTTTTATAGTAGACCAGTGCAGATGCACTGGACTACTTTGAAAGCTTTTAACTTCTAGAAAGTAATATTGCTTATTTTTGTTGTTTACTGTTTTAGGTTCGATTACCACCTGAAGTAAATAGAATACTTTACGTGAGAAATTTACCATATAAAATTTCCGCTGAAGAAATGTACGATATTTTTGGAAAATATGGTGCAATCCGGCAGATACGTGTGTAAGTTAAAGTAGTTACCAACTTTGTCATAAACTTATTGTGGCAATCATTGGTTTGTACTACACTCTATGCAATGGGAACATGGATATCAGTGGATCGCTTTCTTTAATTTCCATAACAAAACACATACAAAATCCATTCAGCATCTATTACGGCCTGTACCTATCCATCAGTCAAGATCTGACTTTGCACTGTAACAGCAACCAATGTCTTAAAGAGTTAGGGATGCCCCTCGCCACATATTAATCATTTATCTGCCTCCCTTTTTTAACACTGCCAAGGACCCAGATCCCGAATAAAACGTGTGTTTCCACAATTTGACTCCCGAGTTGAAGCTATATACTATAAATACACTAATGCTGACATGTAGTCATTTCCAGCAACTATTAGTTACTGGGAGCAAATCAGGATTTAGCAAATTATGACATTATGCACATTAGCACACATTATGACAGTTCATGAATTCTGAATAAACATATAGGTACTATGTAAGTAATTCATTTTAGATAGCCATGCACCCAACTAGCTAATTGTTTAACCTTTTAAGCGCTTGGCTAAATATTAGTTGCCATGCCCCTAGCACCGGGCCAATATTGCTACAAATCAATAAAATAATACCTACAGTAATTAAGGAGAAACAATCATATAGATTTTTAGTTTTTGTTCATAAATAATATCTCAATTCGATAATGGTTTTAGTTCTACCACACAGTCACTATTTTAAAAATTTAACGAAAAAGTCATACATATGTCCTCAGTCGCAGAAATACGACACGCGCGTTAGGGGCACGTAAATATGTCATATTTATGCGACACAAGCGGTTAGAGGGTTAATAAACAAACTAAATGCTTGGGCATAAAGATCCTGTTATGTAACCATATATTGTAGATGAATGGTATTAATGGATTCTGGATATGTAAAAATATTATTAGGTACCTACCTACATAATAATAATTTATTATGGAAATTTAAAATACATGCAACATTTGGAATGTCAAATTACCTACTATCTGGGAACAAACTTATGTTGAATTTGGCTTTTTATTGTTTTCTTTACATACTGCATTTATCAACTTTTTGAAGTAAATAAAGATGTGCATACTTATTCACTATTCCGAAAACTAATTTTTAGTAAACCAATCACATTTTTTTTTACAGAGGAAATACCCCGGAGACAAGGGGCACTGCCTTTATAGTGTATGAAGACATATTTGATGCCAAAAATGCATGTGATCACCTCTCAGGGTTTAATGTGTGTAATAGGTACCTAGTAGTATTGTACTACAGGTCCAACAAAGCTTTCAAAGGTATGGATATTGAGAAGAAACAAGAAGAGATTGATGCATTGAAAAAGAAGTATGGTATTTCAAGTGAGGATCTTCGAAAATAAATTTTATCATTAAAAACCTATTGTTTGATTTTCGAGTTACATAAAATGTGCATCTCGATTGAGCGATTTCTCGTAAACCCTTACATGTGGCGACATAAATCAAACGTTATTTTACTGTCACACATTGCGTCACCAAATGTTAGTAAAGGAACCATATATTCGAAAACGGCTCCCGTTATTTTGAGATTCGGAAGTGCCAGCCAAAAGTATTCAAGCTGGCTGGACAGTTTTTTGCATTTTTCTACTAAACCACTGTACCTACGTATCACAAAACTTAGCTCGATGCCCGTCACTTTATGTGACGCCCGTTGATATGCTAAGTCGTCAAAATCACTTTCAATACCGAGATTGAGGTTCATATAACTGCGATAACTTGAAAACTATAAATATTTTCTGAAATCTAATTGGGGCACACATTAAGAGCTACTCGTGTATGTTTATTCTACAGGGGCACATGCAATGGTTTTAGAGATATACGATTCATCAAAACGTTACTCCAGCAGGAAATGCAATATCTCGAAAATCTGAAGGGGCACAGATTTTATTTTTGGGGGCACATTTTTCTGGCCATGCATAATTCTTCTCTCTCCGATCATTTGTTTAGAATTTTCCTGCTAGCAAAACGTTACCCCAGCAGGAATAGTTTTTTTCCAAAACGACAGAAGGCACACATTTTTTATTTGGGGGCACATTTACAGCAGATAGGGCACATACTATACGTTCTACTCATATAACTCTAGGAGATACTTTCTTGCTGGGGTAACGTACACTCGTCCGGCCAACCTGAGTCACATGAAAAAAGGCTCTTAGTTCAGACGTCTTAGCATTTTCTTTTGAACAATTAAATTCATGGCCCATTTCTTTAAAATTTTACTATTTAGGTACAACTTATTTCCCTTTAAGTCATATTTTGGTTCTCAAGGATTAAAAAAATGGGCTTTCAATGGAGATGCACATAATACCTACCTAAGTATAATATTAATAGATTTCTCATGTTTAGGTATTAAAGAGAATTCATAAAAAGCACAATCATAGTTCAATAGTATATTTATTTCATCATTTATGCAAAGTTTCTTAGAAAAGTACATACATAAGTAATACAGTTCAAAACATTTAATTCACGCATTCGCGATTTTTGACATTGAAAGGTGAATATGGATTCACTACCTATTTTTACCATTATCAGTAGGCCTACCATCAACTTTTAGTTAGCCATTCAATTCCGATGCAAACCAGTTTAGGTTCCTAAACTGATTCGCTAATATTCATACCATGAAGTGCCTTTAACTGAGTGGCGTTTGATTCGCTCATGGAGGAATGAAAGAACGAAATTTGTCGGTGGTCCGCGGTGTGAGAAAGAGATGACGCTAGACAATTGTGCTTAGACTATATACCTCTAGACGTAGCCCAATTTACAGTGTCAAGTGTGGAAGTGAGACGCAATAATACAAAGTTCGTAGGAAAATTGAGACAAAGCATCGTATCTTCTGTCCCTTACGGCGTGCCGGATTTTTGCATGGCTAACTTTTGAAAGTTAGCCAAACAAAGAGCTGTCACTGTCACGTATATTATTATGCTCGATTTAATTTAAGTTTTCGGATGGTTTTTGCAATTTTTGTAATAGTTTAAGTCATTTAATGAGAAAAAGACTCCATTAGATAAGTGTTTAGTGTATGGTGAATGCGCTACGATGGGAGGATTCAGTATAATAGGCTGTAAAAGCCGCTCAGAAAAGGCCAATAACAATATCTCTTTTCATTCGTAAGTATTCAATACTGTTTGTGTTATTGTATGATTATTGAATTTATACATTTGTGCGCTTTTATTGTCATGGCTTTCAGACCAAAATATGGAAGATTTCTTAAAATAAACTTGATTTCTTATATCACATAACCTAGTAATACTTACTTACAGTGTTGCTACACGTTTCAAATCTTTTCCCTTAACTGTCAGGCCTAATGTTCAAAAGGTAGGCATAATAATCAAATAAATCTATGGTGGCTAAACACACAAATTTGTGGGCGAACCCTTATTTTTAAGTTAAAGTGAACATGTGTACGAACGAACAGAGCCCTTTCGACAATCATTAAGTTTTACTCTTGAAGGCAATCGCGTAGGTACTTAAAGATATTTGGAAGTAAGAATTCATTTTATAAATAAATGTTAAGTATAAACAAAAAATTAGATATTTTCAAAATAAGTTGGTTTTGTCTAAAGGACAATAGTTATTATACAGCAATGTCAATGTCACACTGGATGTCAGCCATACCTCAATATATTTGATAAATAACACGCGAAAAAATCAAAACAAGCTTCACCTGGTAGTAGTGTATTTTATTTGTGAGAATCAAGGTAAGATTGAAAGTAGGTATTTTACGTGAAATTATATTTTCTCACACTTGGATACTTCTACACTCTTATTACCACGTTGAATACGTCGTATTTTGGGACTTTTTTAGGGAATAGCAACACTGAACTTTTATATTGCTGTCGCATGTGCGGCCACGCGGTAGCTCGATCTAGAGGTATATTATCTAAGCAATTGTGCATAAGTTTGTCTCTTTTACTCCAACCTATGCGTTGCGTTCCGAAACCTAGTAGTTATGATTTTAGCTGTTTTATTTGTGTATAAAATTTCAACAAATATATTTTAAAATTGCGCTTATGAGTCAAATTATATACCATTAAGCCCAATTTTACTACTCATTAATGTAATAGTAATTTAAATAATTCTTTATAATAAAAATTAAAGGTTTGCTTAGTGTCGTCGTAAAAGTAAAATAATTATGACGAGTTTAGAACGCAACACACGCGTTTTGAAATATATACAAACTTTTTTGATAGAACCCAAGGAGTTCTAATTATGTAGGTAGTACTCAAAAGAGTTTTTAGTTTTTAACGTTTAACTTGGATAAAGTAATCAGTAATACGAATAACGGCGTACATTTTACATTGTTACGTAAGAAACACATATTTAACTGAAATACCTTGAATTTGGTACGTATATTTCCACATTTTTTCAAAGTTTATAACAAAACGATTCAGTTTACGCCACGAAACTAGAAACTTTTTTTGGATCGCTATTTTTGACACTATGCGCACCAATTTAGGTTCAAATGTCACCTCATGGTACGAAAAATGAACGAACTAAAACAGCTTGCGATTCAAGTGCCGACTTGATTTGGCGTCAACCTAAACCGGATCGTTTTATTGACGTCTTAGTATGAAATTGCAAAGCAGTTCATTTTAGGTCGTCAATTGAATCGTAATAATAGTTCATAGTAAGCCTGCAGTCCAATGAATATTTTTTCTATTTTATTAAATGGCCTCAAGTCCAGCTTTATGCAGCAACTGTGTGTGTTCAGTCACTAATGTGTGACCGTTTATCTAACTGTATTGAGTATACACCATTTCAACGCGCGGGTACTCTAATATACAACTATTTATCACCAACCAACCGGGTATAGAAGTTTGAATTAAATGATTGATTTAGAACTGTCATCCATTACAGAATGTCCAAATAAGAAAATTTAAGAAACGCACCCGTACGAAATTAACTGCATTGCGAAAATTTGCGAATGCCAAACCGGTGAAATAGCCTGTTTTTTTTTAGAGTTGGAAATATACAATATCATGTTTGTGGGCTACGACTTGTTTGAAAAATACCTGAACTAAGACGTGTAGGTATAACTGTGTGAAGACGGTTCATAAAAGTAGGCTGCAAACAATCTGGTGAGCATTAGGTACATGCTTACTTGTAACATGACATCATTGTAAATCGCATAGAAATAGAATTCTTTATTTATGGTAAATCGTAATGCATCCATTTGTGCTAGTGGTTTACTTATTGTGCATTATATTATGTAATAGTAACTATACCTAAATTCATAACATTAATTACGTAGGTTAAATGTGTTTTTTAACATAAGTTTTTAAACGTAGAGTAAGATTTTAACATTGTATACTTATACTTATTAAGAATATAGTAGAAAACAGTTAGATACAGTAAGTAGGCACAAAATTTGCGACATAATATAATTAACTCCGCGTCATAACAAAGATACATTTTTTGGACATAAGAATATTATACTTCTAGTTCCTTAATATAGTTATACTTAGCTATATAAAATTCCTGCATCAATTTGCTGTTATCACTAACATGAAAAATATTGGCAAATAATAATATTCAAGCTTTCACATCAAAGGACAAACTATTATTTAGCACCTGTTTACAAAGCAGACGGTTCGCTTAATATTACTTTTTTTTAATTATTTCTGAGGAAAATAATATTTCGAAAAATATACAAGTAGGTAACAATGAATCGACCGATTATGACTTCTATTTCGTTGGCCATTTCAAATAAGATTACACATTATGTACCTTTTTTACTGTCCGTTCGACCGATTAAGACTTATATTTCGTTGGCGGCATGACAAATGGCAGCTACAGAAAACAATATTATTGGTTCCGCGTTTTTGCTTCGGATTGGTCGGACTGTAAAACGGTTTTCTAAAATTTCAAATGGACGTCTTTTAAATGAACAATAAAAAGCTAGTGTATGGTACTGGTTTGTCAACACCAAACGCTGTCGGCGTTCATACGATAAGCGTAATAAAACGAAAACCAAAAGAAATTGAGGACTGAGGGCCCGAATTTTATGAAGGTCATAACTTTCAAACAACAAGAAGTGGTGACCTGTTGTTGCTTTCACAAATTATTTATTAGCATTTTTGACTGGCCTGTTGGTCTAGTAGTCGTGGGTTCGATTCCCACCTAGGATAAATGTTTGTGTTGTGCACGATCTTTTGTTCTTCGTCTGGGTGTAGGTACTTAATTTATCTATAATATGTATGTATTTAGAAATATATATTATAAGTATGTTTATCAGCTGTTTAGTACCACAAGCCACAAGCTTAGCTTGGGACTAAATGGAGTTGTATGAAAAGTTGTGGAATATTAATATGCATTTACTTACACACCGACAAAGAAATCACTGTATCAGAAAATCTTTTGGTTACATTTTTGCATGTTCACAAACAAAGGGCTAATTAATTTTAATTTTCAACCGATTTATGCCAACAGGTGCTGGTATTAGTAATTATAATTATTGTTATTGTTATTAAGACTTAGTACAGTTTTTTACCAAATAGTGGAAAAATTATTGGTATGACTTCGCCTGTCCGTCACAGCATTAGTAGCACTAGAAATACGTAATACATAATACACAATGCTTGTCCACTTACATAGCAAGTGAAAGTATTGTAAAAATATTGGTATTTTCAGTGCAACAGGAGCCGAAATGGGAGGTGGGGGTTGAAATTTACGTGGCGTACCTACCATATGAAAGGGATAGCCCTTAAAATCCATCTTTTTATTTTTGAAGAATTACTAAAAAATATCACCGCTTTTGCCTGCGAACTTTGCCAAACAAACTCATCATTTGTAATAAGTCCAGATAATGGAAGTTATTGCAAGAAAACTCTTACAATTGTTTAAGTGACGTTTTCCTTAAGTTATCAGTAAAAACCCTTCATAAACAAAGTTATATTAGCTGTCGCAAAAAAAAATAGAGGAGTTGTGCTTAAGATGACATAGTCAGATAAGATTTAAGATGACACACTATCAATATCGATTTAAGAGGGTTATCACAACGCGCGCGACTGATGCCGCGCGCCAGCAAATGTACCTAAATCTGAGTACGTCGATTATTTATTTATTTATTTGAGGGGCATCTCGCTGTGGTGTCCTAGAAGAGATGAAAAACTAAGCGACTTTTAATGCAGAAATGGAAAAAACGCTAGTAGATCACATCCTGGAGTTCGAAAGTCGACTTTTTGGATTTAATACAACCGAAATAAGAAAATTAGCTTTTGTATTTGTGGCAAAATTGGGACTGGATCATAGATTTGATAAGAATGAAAAAATAGCTGGCTGGGATTGGCTGAAAGGGTTTAGAGAACGTAACCTTAATATCTCTATCAGAGCTCCAGAGCCAACGTCAGCTGCAAGAGCAAGGGCATTCAATAAACCTCAAGTAATGTTTTTTTCCCCTTTTAGAAAAAGCAGTGACTGATAATAGGATTCAAGCTCATAGAATTAACAATATGGACGAGTCTGGGCTCAACACTGTTCATAAACCACCAAACATCCAAAGCGCAAAAACAAGTCGGTGCTGTTACTAGTGCTGAACGTGGTGAACATTTCACAGTTGTTGCCTGTGCTAATGCTATCGAAAATTACGTTCCACCAGCACTAATTATTCGAAGGAAAAATGATTGTTTAGCAAACAAGGTATTGTTATTTCTTGACGGTCATTCCAGTCACAAAAATCTGAATGTAGATATTTGAATTCGCTAAGGCCAACGGCGTGGTAAATGTGGTAATGCTCTGTTTTCCTCCCCATTGCACTCACCGAAGGCAACCAACTGATTTATCATTTTTGGTCCACTTCAGGCGTATTATGACCGCGAGATGTCAACCTGGATAAAGAACCATCCCGGCAGGACCATAGGCCTATACGAAGTTGCTCAACTTTTTGGAAGAGCCTACGAAATTGCAGCCTCTGTTAGAAATATAACGAGTGGTTTTGAGAAATCTGGAATTTTTAACCCACACATTTATTCCAGAAGACCTGTATTTACCTAGCGCAGTTACCGAAAATGAATTGATTAACGACGATATGCCGGTTGCAAGTAGTTCATCGTAACTCCAAGTAAATTATGAAGAGTGCAATTCCTCAGATTCTACTGATATTGACGAACAGTTAATGGCGGTAACAAATGCTAATTCATACGAGCAAATACATTTTGAAACATGTGACACTTCTAGAGAGGTTGAAGGTCGCCACATATCCCCAGCAATTTTGTTACCGACTGTTGCTATGCGTTGAATAATATACGGGGAGCAAAGTCAGGTAGGCGATAAATCTGTTGAACAAGAACTGTTAGACAATGAAGCTGTTGAACAAGGACTGATAGAAAATGAAGCTGTTCAAATAGACGATGAAGTTGTTGGGCAAGAGCAGATAGGCAACGAAGCATTTTCCGGTAGGTCCCATTTGTTCTTTGGAACATGACGTAATAGAACAAATTGGGAAAATATTGTCCCTATTTGTACTATGTCGATGTATGTCATCATAAGCACAATAAAATATTCCCCTACATACACCATGAAAAATTTCTTCTCTCTTTTTTTTTTGTGATAAAATAAATATTTTACATAAATAAATAATTGAGGTTAACCGGTTATATTAGTAATTTGTAGCATTTCAAAATTGAGATGTTCATACTTTTAATTACGTATAGTATGGAGAAGCAGTCAATAATTAAAAAGATACGATCGCGCTGATCACCGAAAAATATTTTGTCCACATTTACTTGTCAAAAAGGCGACATCAATCTATCTATAAAAAAATACTGTACACCATTGACATTATAAAAATTATAATTATAAATAGTAAACACTGGCATTTCTTGTGTACATTATGTAAATTTAAGTTGCGGAAGAGGGAAGTGTCCTAATACAGGCATTTACTTGCTTAAAAGGACATTTCTATCACTAGTATGTAGTACAAAATTGGTAAAGAAAATAAACTATTTGTATTTGTATTTTAGATTTTACTCAGACGAAGTACTATCTATTTGAAAACGATGGATTTATTGTATATATTTCTCCTACTTTTGAAAATAAATTAATGAACTCAAATGATTAAATTAAAAAACAGTTTGGTAAGACTCTCATCTCGGTAATAAATTATTTTTACTATATACCCCATTTATAATAGCATTAGAAAAAAGAGCATCGTAGAAGCAGAAATGCAGAACATTTTATTTAAAAGATAAAAGAAAACAGAAGAATAAAAGTGAAACGATGAACATTTCCATGTATTGTTCATCCCTGCTTCTTTTAGGTTTTTATCATTGGCACTACAACTTTAAACTAAAATGAAATAATTTATGTACCTACATAAAATTGTTGCAAAATTTACAACTAAGTGTGACAGCTGCTGTGAAAATAGATTGTAATAAATTCGGCGTCTATCGTAATTGTAACATGCTTAAATGCACTTTCGTTACAAAGTGTTAATTAAAACTAACCTTTTTTTACTTCTGTCTGATGATATTGTAAATAGAGTATAAGTAGTTTAAATTGTCCACTGCTCTTTGACGTGACCGCCCGCCGTGTGCCAACCACGTCACGAAACATTTGTTTCAAGTATTATCGTGAGTAATTCATGTATCTCTCAGCTTGCTAGTTGCCCAAATAATTGGCTTATTTTAAAATTGTATTAAAATGGGCTAATTTTCCGAAGACATTTTAAAATAGTAACTTGTTACAGGCTTGAAAAATGCCAAGACAAACTGAACTTAGCTAACACAAAATGCATGCACGACTAGAATAACAATAGAAAAACTAAAGAATATTATTGAAACAATAAATTAAGAGTAGGAATTATTAAATCATTATGTATGTACTATGTAAATGCATTATGTGTATTTTAAGCTGTCGGTACATTATGTATTTATAAAAATAACAATCAATCATAATATATTCAAGTCATTTTCGAGATTCTCCTGCGTCAGATAATAAAACGTCAATTTAAAATCATAATCACGCTACGTATAAATGGTACGCATGCATGCTTGTTCGGAGTTGTTTTTTATGGTTGTATGTCGTAACTAAATTGCAAAGTTGAGCATTTTATGAAAAGTAGGCCGCGACTGCAATTATGGAAATATACGATTAACTAAGTGTCGTTTGGCCATAATAGTAACGTTATAGAAAAGTATGTCGCATCATTCTCGATTAGCTACATTCTACGCAGACTAAGCCCATGCGACTACTAGAACAAATGCATTCGGGATACACAGTTCTAATGCAATATAAGTGTGGTATTATGTAAATACTTAAAGCTAACGTAAAATATTAATGTTAAAATATAGATAATTATAACAGAAATAATAGTTTTAGGCTTATCAATTATCATACAAATTAGTGCGTTTATCATAATTAACACAATTTTTATATTTTCATAAGTAATAACACGCATGCTATGCATTGATAAAAGTGACGATGTGAGATAGGATTGTATTGAAATATTCACTTGATTAAAAACAGTATTATAACATGGATATTTAAATCTTGTCAAACTTCACATCAAATAAGCTCTTGTAAAGTTAGCGTTACGTAATGATACTAATTAACATAAATTTTTGGTAACATTCTGTTAACGCGCTGTTAATGTGGTGTGCAAATTGGTGTAACAGTTTGAAAGGTGTACATCCGCGTGGAACGAAAGAATATTAAGTAAGTCCCCGGTGTGCGAATTTACTCGGCGGCATCCATAATTCACACCGCCACTTACTAAAACTAAATTAGTACAAAAAGTGACAACGTTAGAGATTCTATAGTAATACAAATATAACAAATCATGTAAAAGTAAATAATTAATCCAAAAATAAAAACAATAAAAAATATAGTTGTATCTAAAATTCACATATCAGATGGGCAGCAAAAATGCCGTCATGGTTTCTTTAGTTCTCTCCACACATTTACAGCATGCCAGGACGATCGGACTCCTGGTTTCCAGATTTCTCGAAGAACATGAAGTCCTGGAAAGTAGTATTACAAATCGTCAGTAACCTTATTTTATTAAATGCAGTTTTAATGTGTAGTGGTTCTCCACACTTTAGACATTTATCTATCACAAACAAAGCCAAATGTTTTATTTGTCATGGATCTAATGATGAGTCAGAAGTGTCCAATGTTGCAAAGCAGGGAAAATTTCCGTTTCTCTCCAATTTCGTTGTTTAATTAATTCAATGTTTCATTCGATAGTTTCGAGAATTTATTTTAGAATATCGTTCATGTTTTTTTTTCCAACAAAACCGAAAAAAAAACAGAATTTGAATGAAAAAAAAAACGGAAAACTTCATGTTTTTTATTCTAATACGTAGGTACTTGCTTTAACTTTTTCCATAATAATACGTACTAATGAAATTCCCTCCATTTTTAATCCATAGATCCATAAATGCAATTAGAATGAAAAAAAAATGTAAGCGTGGTAGGAGACCTCCCTTATGTTTTTTTTTGTATTTTGCCTATTAAAGTATATTTCCATGTTAATAAAACCTGTTTTATCCATGTAGGTATAATAAATGTAAAAATAACATGCGAAAAAAAACACAATTGAGTAGTTATTTCGTGAAAACAATCAAATTGTTATTGTCGCAATTTTCAACGCTAGTAGTGTCGCAACTGTTAAGATGTAACTTAGTGCATCACCAGGACATCATCGCGGACACGAGGACCACGGAGCGGCTTAGGGAGCCGACACGCAATGGTAGTGTTGGTACACGAAAAAAATAAATGTCTTTCATGTCACCATACCCAAAAACAAGGCCTAATATGTGTAATAATCATGTACCAGAGGTCATCACATCAAGCTACTTCATGTGTCAAATTTCTTCGATAGTTCAACTATTATAACCTAACCTAACTGACCATACCTATCCTATAGCTAACCTAACTACCTTACTAAAATGCATTGATTTAAAAAATACTAAATTCATATTTTTAAACTGAACTATTGCCTTTAATGTTACATACAATTTATACCTATAGTTTTCCCGGTCTACTTTAAGTTCTATTTGCAAAGAATTATTAAAGTTTGTCTCTGTCGTCATTGTTAATTACGTAAATTGATTTCTGAAATATAAGACTTTTTTATGCTACATAAAACCTCTAAGTTTAGTAACAAAATAAATTTCAGAACGTAGGTACGTATAAATTGACAACCTTACCTTCTTAGTTTTAGCCTTAGATAATATACCTCTAGATCGAGCCACCGCGTGGCCGCTCATGAGACAGCAATATAAAAGTTCAGTGTTGCTATTCCTTTAAAAAGTCCCAAAATACGACCAAAATTTAACTTAATTGCGGGTTCCAATTAAAGCACTATTATAAGTTAAATACAATTTATAATAGTGTTAGTGTGTGTTAGTGTGGTGTGTGTGTGAGTGTTGTGTTTTTTTTTTTTTAGTATCAATGTGTGGGAAAATATCATTTCACGTAAAATACCTACCTACTTTCAATCTTGCCTTGATTCTCACAAATAATATACACTGGTTACTGCCAAGTGAAGCTTGATGTGTGTACATAGAAGGAACTCTTTAAAAGAAAACAACATTATTTTTTCGCGTTTTATGTACAGAGACCAGCACATCAAGTTACCTCAATGTGTCAAATTTCCCCAATTGAATTGGAACCTTATTCTGTTTGCCATAAAGTTGAAAAACGATCAAAGAAATTTGCCAGCGCGTCTGTACCTATCATTAACTCATTAGGCTCCGCGTGGACACCGGTATCCGCAAACAATAGTAATTTAATTGTGTCTGAATTGCGGTAATTGACTAGTTAAAATATACTTAGGTATGACTGGCATCCAGTGTGACATTGAAATTGCTGTATAATAACTATTGTCCTTTGAACAAAACCAACTTATTATGAAAATTTCTGATTTCTAAATTCTAAATCTTTATTGTTACTTAACATTTATTTATATAATGAATTCTTACTTCCAAATATCTATAAGTACCTACGCGATTTCCTTCAAGAGTAAAACTTAATGATTGTCGAAAGGGCTCTGTTCGTTCGTACACATGTTCACTTAAACTGGAAAAAAAGGGTTCGCCCACAAATTTGTGTGTGTTTAGCCACCATAGATTTATTTGATTATTATGCCTACCTTTTGAACATTAGGCCTGACAGTTAGGGGAAAAGATTTGAAACGTGTAGCAACACAGTAAGTAAGTATTCCTAGGTTATGTTGTATAAGAAATCAAGTTTACTTTAAGAAATCTTCCATATTTTGGTCTGAAACCCATGACAATAAAAGCGCACAAATGTATAAATTCAATAATCATACTAGTAACACTAACAGTATTGAAAACTTTCGAATGAAAAGTGATTTCGTTAATATCCTTTTCTGTGCGGCTTTTACAGCCTATTATACTGCATCCTCCCATCGTAGAGCATACACCATACATTAAACACTTAACTAATGGAGTCCATTTCTTATTAAATTACTCAAACTATTACAACAATTGCAAAAACCATCCGAAAACTTAAATTAAATCGAGCATAATAATATACGTGACAGTGACAGCACTTTGTTTGGCTAACATTCAAAAGTTAGCCATGCAAAAATACGGCGCGCCGCGCGCCGTAAGGGACAGAAGATACGATGCTTTGTCTCAATTTTCCTACAAACTTTGTATTAATGCGTCTCACTTCCACACTTCACACTGTAAATTGGGCTACGTCTAGAGGTATATAGTCTAAGGTTTTAGCCTAAGACTTGTCAAATGTCAAATTGTCACCTGATAATGAACTGAGAAGTTTGACTCCTGTCATGCGTCATCCAAGATGGCGTTGCGTTTGAAAAATGTTTGAGAAAACGAATATTCTTGATATTTTATTTTTTCGAAGACTTTTCATGTTTTTTATTAATTATTATGCTATTCCAGACAGAGACAAATCCAAAAATACCAAAATCATTTAAATTGGTCCAGCCGTTATTGAGTTATAAGTGGTGTAACTAACACGACTTTCTTTTATATATATAAATGTGGAGAGCAGTAAAAATAATAGTCAAGTTTTGAGAAGTGTTGCAGTCAAAACTCTTAACCAGTCAAAAGTACTATTGACTAGCAAAATCATTAAAAACTACTTTTGACTGAACAGTTTGGTCAAAAGTACTGAAAATTATTGGTTATTAGTACTTTTGACTGCAAATTTGCGGATAAAAATACTTTTGACTGACGCTCGTCGTCAAAAGTAGTTTTAACTGCATTAAAGCATCAGTCAAAAGCACTAAGGGATCTGGCGGTCGGCGGCCGCTGCCGCTTACTTTTAACTGTTATTTTAGTCAAAAGTATTATTGACTAAAGCATACGGTCAAAAGTAGTTTTGACTGATTTTGCTAGTTAATAGTACTTTTGACTGGTTAAGAGTTTTGACTGCAACATATACATAAAACGTAAATGAAGTTGTGTTTTTTGTTATGGACTTAATAATATCTAAATGAGGACTATTGTAACTTACGATTAGGAAACATGCTCCAAGAAGAACTGCCTTTATTTTGACATCCAAATCCATGGGGAAGGTAATGCCGAAATAATCGGAGTCTGTGAAGGCTTCGCGTGCCAAACCAGACCACTGCTTCGTTATTTTACCAACTTTGGTTTCACCGTCCTTGGAGTATACCTGATAATAAAAATTGTTGTATTTAGATTTAATGATAGACCTTCGACCTTAACCAATAAAAAAATATCTAAATACATAAACTTTTGGCACGCATTCCGTGAGCACATTGAGTCAAATATCCAGCTAAATGTGGCACTCAAATCACCAGATAATATCGAGGAAGCTGCCAAATACATAACATCCCTCATACAGGAAGCTTGCTGGAAGTGTACTCCTGAACCGAAAAATAATAACGTCTCCACAAATCAGCCCACGCAAATTAAGCAACAGATCCTCGAGAAACGGCGCCTAAAAAGGGATTGGCATCTGACAAGGCATCCAATGGACAAAACTGCTCTTAATAAAGCAGCTGCAAACCTAAAAGCCGAGATAACACGTCTTCACGAGGAAACCTTGCAGTCAAAGATAGAGTCGCTGACACCCACTGCGACCACAAACTATTCGCTCTGGAAATTTACTAGAATCTTGGACCGACCACAAGTACCAAAGCCGCCTATAAGAACATCTTTGAATATATGGGCAAAAACGCAACAGGAAAAAGCAAACGAATTTGCAGAGTATCTCGGTAAAGTATTTACTCCTAATGAAAATAGCGATGTTGCTTTTGAAAGGAGCGTTGAAGACACCCTTTGCCAACCGTTGCAACTGGAACTGGACATACCACCAAAACCAGCTACAACTCGGGAGGTATGGGGAGTAATAAAGACTCTTAACACTTTGACTGCCAGACTACCAGACACAATAAAAATTCAATTGTTTGAGGTCACCGGTGACCTACGTGGCATAGAAAGTGTTAAGGGGCCGTGCACAAAATTCGCTCGCTGGATTGCGATGCAATATTTGTGTGTACGGTTCACGAACACACGCGTAAAGCTCGAGCGTAGTGATCGCTTAAACTGTTTTAATATTTTATATCATATTTTGAGTTTCTAAGTAAATTAAGACGGTTGAGAAATAAATCTCCGGAATTTTTGTGTATACATATTTGTTTACTATGTTGGTACACATGTTAAAGTACCTACACAAGTTAAAAAATAGTACGAATATATAATAAACTGTAGATTAATATGCTACTTTTAAAATTTCTTAAAAGTGATTCAAACAATAGAAAAAAAATACTGATTAGTCTTGAAATTTCCGGAAAGTAACCACATTGATTTTTTTTTTCCGTATGTTGTAGTGAAAATTAAAACAAGTGGTTCCCTCACGTGCAAGTAGACTATATACTGGTGTTGGTAAGATTTTTTAATTTTCAAAATCTATTGTAGTTTCTTGTAACTAAATGATCAAACGTCAGTCTCGCGTCATTTTTTGGAAAACATGTGGGTGAATTTTAGTGATTTTCCATGAATACGTAATTTATTTCCAAAATTTAATTCCTCAACATGCAAAGCAAGGAACTCGTCTTTTTACATCACAAATAGGATTGTATAAATTCTTCTTCTCTTTCTTACAAATAATGATTACAGTTGATCAGAATCAGTCGATTTCAGGCACGGCCCCTTGTGGACAAAAAAGCACCAGGTTTTGATCTAATAACAAAGGAGGTACTAATAGAACTACCGACAAAAGCAATAACTTTTCGAACAACCCTTTTTAATGGCATCCTACGCGTACAATATTTCCCACGTTTGTGGAAAATTTCCCAAATTATAATGATTCACAAATTGGGAAAACCAGCTCATGAAGTCACCTCGTTTCGACCGATCAGCTTGTTACCCATCCTATCGAAATTGTTTGAGAAAATACTGCTCCGTAGACTTATGCCCATACTTGCTAGCAATCACACAATACCAGACCATCAGTTTGGATTTAGACAACGTCACTCCACAATCGAACAAATCCACCGAGTTTGCAACGTAAGAAGAAATACGTTTGAGGAGAAGGAATATTGTTCATCGGCATTTCTTGACATCCAGCGAGCATTTGACAAAGTTTGGCACTCTATAAAATCAAATGTAGTTTTCCTCATAGCTACTACCTGCTACTGGCTTCGTACTTGTCAAATAGAATGTTCCAAGCAAAAGAGAGTACTTCCACATCGTCGCTTCATGGCATCAGTGCGGGTGTCCCCCAGGGGTCTATTCTGGGTCCGATGTTATACACGATATACACAGCAGATCTACCACAAGTACCAGGAGCTATAACCGCCACATACGCTGATGATACAGCCATTCTAGCCAGGAATAGAGATCCAGTGGCTGCGTCAGAAACGCTACAAAAGGGTCTGGAGGAAATTAGCATCTGGTTAAAGAAATGGAGGATAAAAGCTAGTGCCAACAAATCAGTGCATGTAACGTTTACCCTGAGACGCGGTGACTGTCCACCAGTCACTCTCGATGGCAATACCCTAACCCATAGCGAGAGCGTACGATACCTCGGTATGCATCTGGACCGCCGATTGACCTGGAAAATCCACATAAAGAGTAAAAGAGATGCTCTTAACATCCGCTATAAAAATCTTTATTGGTTAATGGGACGAAACTCTAAACTCTCTGTAGATAATAAACTCCTGATCTACAAAAGCATACTGAGACCAAGCTGGATGCATGGTGTCCAATTATGGGGAAGTGCTAGGGACTCCAATATAAACATCCTACAGCGACTTCAAAACATTATACTAAGATCTATAACAAGTGTGCCTCGGTTTGTTACAAATGCTGAGATACACGGGAACCTGCAAATCAGCACCGTAAAGGAAGAAATCAAAAACAGTACTGAAACTTACAAAAAGAGGCTAGCAAATCATCCTAATGATCTAGCAGTCCAGCTAATACGTACCAGGCATGAAACCCGCTTGAAACGATGCTTGATCCTGGGACCAGATCAGGCTTAGGCATTTAAATTGAGAAGCTGCCTCCACTGAGAGGCACACTCGGCATGACACAACGCACTTCACATATTTGTTTATAGTCGACGACTGATTGCAAATGAACACAGAGCAGAAAAAAAAGTACATAAACTCGCACCTTTTTCCCATGGACCCCCATGGGAAAAAGGTGTGAGTTTATGTATGTCGCTCTGTAGGCAGAAACTACAGAGCCCATTACAGTCTAAAAAAAAAGCAGATGTACCTACAGTACAGCAACAACTATCAAGGTATAAAACTCTTGCCACGTAGAATAAAAGTATCAGGGATGCCGCTAATAAACTGCCCAAAAACAGTTTAGGTTTATGCCACGGTGAGGATTAATGAATGCCATTTTTATATTCTGCCAATTGCGCGAAAAGTACAGTGCATGTGCGCATATGAACGTACATTGATCACTGGACTAAGCGTCATAATAGGGTGGCGGGCTTGAGGTGTTATTGTGGGCCATAAAATAGAAAAATGTGACCGGCAATTCGAATGGCGTTAATTCACGCAATGTACAGCCAATTTAGTACGTAGATATGTCCGATTGCCGGCCAGCAACACCGACAAATTCAGTGTGACTGTAGGCTTGATCCAAGAACCACATTAAGTACTTGGGTTCTTCTTCCTATTGGACATGCAGGAAGAGATACTCTGGTGCATATACTTTGTCAACGACATTTATCTTGTAGATTCGGAGCTGATTGGAGAAATGGTGTAGGGTTGAAAATGAGCAGAATCAAGACCACTTAGCGATTTTAGCTATTTTTCTAGTTCATTGCACTGCTTTTACATTAAAAAAAATAAAAATTGAAGTACAGGTTATACCTAGTTTGGCTTCAAATAGGGTAAATACGCCAAACATCGGCCACCCCCCAAAGGTCGGCAGTCTACACATTACCTTTGCCATGTGCCTATTTACATATTATGTATCCAGCGTTCACAAATTAGTTTCCGAAAAAAAAAATAGGTTTAAAAAAATGTTTTCAATGACCATACAAACAAATATGTGGATTTTCATCAAGTATAAAATGTTATTGATATGGCTAGAAAGGAGGTGACTTTTGGGATAGGGCAAATGGACAAAGGAGAATAGTTTGGATAAGACCAGGAGAATGATGATAGCATAAAATAAAATACTTACATGGAATTCCACATCTCCACAAATTGAGAAAGTGCAAACCGGTCCCTTAATCCTCAGGACAACATCACCAGCTGCATTCTTAATGCTGTAGCAGGGCTTGCAGATGGACCATTCTTGCTCAATTGATCCAATTACTGTGCCTGGTGGGGCAGAGACCTCCATGCTTTGCAGCCAACATGGGCACCAGCATGAGTCACAAGCCAATGGACGGTGAAGATGTATCACCTGTCAAAGTAATTATTAAACATAAGTGGGGTTTTTTTTAAGTGTAACTTTTTAACACACTCGATAATTACGCTTCTTTAGGTTCAAGCTATTTAAGGCTAGGAAGTTTACTATAAGAGCATATACATTGGCCTCGAAATGAGCCTGGTTTTTCGTCGTATTTTCATTATGGATAACATTATTTCAATTTTTTTTGGATAAATTGAATGAATGTAACTATTTGGTAAAACAAATAATAGCCCAATTAACGGTGGCACTACCCCGCCACAGAATCCCGTACGACAGCAGGATACACGGTTTTACCCACTAATTTAATTTAATAAAACAAGTTTTTTTTGTGAAGAGGTAGAAATTAAGCGTATTAAACCTGCTACCTACTTTTGCAAGAGCGCAAATAGCGTCGTCAGAAACGAGCTGTTGACGTTTGAGTTTAATTAAATAATGTGTGAACAATATACCAACTATGAAACCTCTACAAGGAAAGGCAAGACATTTAAGTAAGAAGATAGAACTCTTTCTAAATCAGCTGTGTTGCAGTTTGTCTGATGTTTTATGAAGAAAGCCATCGAATGCCTTGGGCAATGCGTATTAAGGCCGCCCATTGTTACACCCTTTGTAGCCCTTAAAGTTATAATTTGTAGGTAACTGTAATTTGTTATATGTATTTGTAATTCGTTTTATGGTATACAATAAAGAATATTCTTTTAATAATTTTATCACGATACGTTTGCGTGAGCATTCGTCATCACACTCTCCACTTTGCAATCCAACATCAAGTATGTATATTGTACAATGACTAACTTAGCCCACTTGTATCAAAATGTACCTTTAGTAGGTACATTTGGGTAGATACCTACTTACTTTGTTTGTTTAGTTAGATAACCTCTAAGTTACATTTTCAATAAAACAATCAAATTATAGTCCACAGGAATCAGCAACAGTCTGCGGTCAAGGCCATGTCAGTTAATTACAATTAGGGATTCATGAATGATGCGATCGACCTTCAACACATTAAAAGTTTCATCATATTAATGTAGTTTTTCCGCCTATCTTTCTAGTATTTAGTCAATAATGCAGATAATTTGTTATATCTGCCCAAAAGTGTACCTAAGCATAATTTAGTTGGTTATTTGTTCATCAACATCATTTTAGTGTGTTATCTGAGTATTATCTACTAATAATATACAGACTAAAAAAACAACTTCAAAGTTAAACTTCTTTGTAGTTACCTCATTTCTGAAGTTATCCATAATTTTCATGTCAAATGGTCGCATGGGTCCGCAGCAGTTTCTAGTGCAGCAATCATTGTCTTCAACAGCATAGTATACTTTTTGCCCAACACTATTCTTTATTGTGTACTTGTTATTGGTTTCAAAACCCACAAATGCCTCCAGCAGCTCTACTTTTTGATGTACTAGTAGCCCATCAATCATAGAAAGGTATTCTAAGCCTGGTGGACAGTTGCTAAGGCCTTGTGGAATGCTCATCCATCCACCTGAAACAAATTATACCTTCCAATCAAAACAGACAAATACATAATTATGTAATAAGTAAATTCTTACTTACTGCTTATAATATAAGCGCGAAAGTTTGTAAGTATGAATCTATGGATGTTTGTTACTCTTTCACTCAAAAACTACTGAATGGACAATAATATAGCCTATACATCAGAATACCACATTGGACCTTAATTTATAAATATATTGTGTCAATTGTCCAAAATATAACGATATGTGTCAAGTAAGTAGGAAAAAAAATTGGTTGCCTGTAAAGTCGGTATACGGGCGAAAGTTTTACGTGACAACGACTTTGAGTGGTAAAATAATTTTAATGTGAATATTCATTCGTATAGTAGGAAGAAGGATGAAACTGTGCTCGAGTGGAAGGGACGCGTGCCTTTCACTTTTTATGTCTGTCTCTCTCGCTCTTAGGCGGGCTAACCATGCCCGAGTGAAAGGGACGCGTGCCTCTCACTCGCTCTCATTGTGAGCGCATAACGTGAGCGGAGCGTAACGCAGTTTCTTGAAGTGTCACCCGGCAAACCAATTTATAAGACGTTGTCACGTCAAAAAAATATGTCATCTGCAAGCTATTCTGGCGTGCACTGCAAAAACCATTAAGACAAATAGTTAACCATAAATACAATAAAAATTGATAATTCATTTCTAATGCAAATTTGGTGGCAAAGATAAGTATCGATGACCCTGCATGTGCTAGACTACCAGGGTGGGTATTAGTTCGCTCAAAGAATAATACAAAAGCAGGTGTAGAGTGTGTGAGCTGGAACCTAAGCAATTTCTTCAGAATCGTGTTCAGGATGCCCAGAGGGTAAACATACTAAAAATCCCCGCCTCTAAGGGGTTGCCAGGGTGGGGAGAGGGGGTTAAAGTTCCCATTTATTAGTTTTTCGCTAATATCTTTAAAACGGTGCGTTGTAGAGAAAAAGTGTTTTCTACAGAATGAAAGCTAGTAAAATTTACTACAACTTTTGTTCTATACACTTTTTAACCCTAGAGGCGGGGATTTTTAGTATGTTTAAGTACCCTGAGGGCATCCAGAACACAACTCTGAAGAAATTGCTTAGGTTCTAGCCTCACGCACTCTACACCTGCTTTGTTAAGTGGACTATATGGTGAAAATTATATTTTGGGATGTTTGACTATTGTTTAAAAAAGTTTTAACATCTAGAATATGATGAAACTGCCCCTTGATATTGTAAATCATTATCTATTAATAACTAAATAAATGTGTTTAGTAAAAATTGTTTGAATTTTTTATCAAGAATTTGCCCTGATAATTCGATTTTTTATATTTTTTTTTTGTCTAGAACATTGGTACTATTGGTAGGAATAGAAGCCAGTCCTTTTGTCCACATTCTATATGAGGAGAAAAAGTAGTACCTACCTGGTGCCAGTGTTGGGCAAAATTTAGTTGATTGATGATTGAATTATTTAATAAATTCAATCACGGTGTGGTAATTGATGATTGATTAGTTTTAGTCATTAGTTGTTAGTCATGACTAAATTTCTCATGACTAAAAAAATAAATTATAAAATATTGCTTGTATGGACAACCAAAACTTTTTTACAAAACAAAACAAGCTAGTTTCGGAAGTCTGTGGCATTGGGGGTTTTGTTTCATTAATTATTGGCCACCGACTTACCACCGTGGAGGTGATGCGAATATTTAGTTTCTGAAGTAAGTAACGAAACAGCTAAGCTATACACTTTTACAGATAGGTACATTATGTAGAATTTGTGAAGTTAGGGTCGGTAGGTTAGGCCGTAGCTTGGCTCTACATGAGATCTGATATCTTTTTTACAGGGCAAACCTTATGTGGTCATCTTGGCAACATTTTACATGAATTTTTTTGGTGGGATTTCAGTTCTAGTTGCTAGGCAGTCTTTTAGTATTTTTCTTTTTGGGTGTATTTCTTGCACATCAGTAGTGCCGGTTTCCATAGCCCATTCTCTGTCTTTGCCTTTTTTCTTTTATGGTTTACTGATTACCATAAGCGATAAATCAGGCCCTTGCGATTCGCTTGGCTCGTCTTGGCGGGACTACCGTGTGCCCCCAGAAATTGATTCGTGTGTAGGTACCAATATAATTTCAAGAGTTCCCTGAATTCCTTAAGGATCCCTACATCAGATCCAAGTTTTGTAAAATGGAACCAATCTGGTAGTATACCCTATCAAATAAAAAAGAATTTTGAAAATCGGTAAATAAAAAAAAATAAAGAACCAAGTTAGGAACCTCCTCCTTTTTTAAAAGACGGTTAAAATAAAACACACAACAATTTTACAACAGAATCAGTTTTTACTAACCGACTTTTTTGTTACGGCTTGTTACCTCATTAGGTACTACGTCATTTATGGACCGATTTTCTTTGTTTTAATAATATAATATTTAATTGTCGATTACGATCTCTTGATTATTTTAAATAGATATAATTATGTCTCAAGTAGGGATGTTACGGAGGTGGTTTTATCGGAACCGGAATCGGAGTCGAAGTTTTTAATTATTTTGGTTTTCCGAAGTCGGAGTCGGAACCGGAACCGGAAACGGAGTCGAAGGCTGCACCAACTTCAGTGAAATAGGTTCAAATAACACTTGATTTTGGCTTCATTGTTCAACTCCAAATCAAAAACAGATAACTTTAACACGCCGCACAAAACAAAAGAAACCACCGTCCGTAATTGTATTAATCCCTCCGTTGCATCTGTTGCCCTAACATATACATAGCTGAGAATTAATTAAGCTAGTAAATAGTAACTGTTTTTTTTTGTAATTTTGTGATTGAACGGTGTAAAAAGAAAGAAAAAAAAAATAATTACATAAAAAACAATCCTTGATGCGGATTATTCAGGGTTATTTTTCAATGACCGGCCAAATGTTCACAGGGTGTTCTACCCATGAATATTAACAACTTTCACTATGGGACCGACTCTGAAATCACGAAAAAAAATCAGCTGTTTCATAAATTTTAGTCAAGTAGGTATTGAACTTTTGTATGAAACAGCAGATTTTTTTTTTCGTGATTGCAGAGTTGGTCCCATAGGGAAGTTGCTCAAATTCATGGGTAGAACTGCCTGTGCAAATTTGGCCGGTCACTGAAAAATAACCCTGTATATCATGCTAAAATTTCAGCTTGATCGGTGCAAAACTTTTTGAGTTTTTTTAGCATACACAAACCAACATAACATTTTATATATAGATTTAGAAGAATGAAAGAAAAACGAAGAATGTTCCACATTATTGTGTCGTGAGGATTTATACCTTAATAAGAAACATTAGGTTTGGTTTGATTAGGGCAAGTTTAATGTTTTACCCCTTCTAGTATTACTATTCTAACCATAGCTAAAAATTGTTCATTAATTGCCTAGAATTGTCAAAACTACATTTAAATTGGCTTAACCTTTCAATTGTGTCAATTAGAGACACAATCGAAAGACAATGTGTGTCCTCTCGGGGTTTAATGAATTAATAAAGATGCAGCTGAATGCCAGCATTTCACAGGGACACTGCCGATTAGGCCTCCACAAACCATTTACTGGGTAAAACAGCATTTCTAAGATTGAAGATGCAATGGTAAAACTGTTTGACTTATTCTTAGACTTATACCATACATATCATAGCATACCATCTGTAACAACTGTCAAAGATTTACAAAAGAGAGCCATGAACAATGACTTTACATGCACAGGTCTTCTGTTTGAGTGGTTTCCAATAAGTAAGTTATACCAGATTTAATACATATAAAAGGTACTAAAAAGCATTTACTGGAAAAAAACCAGCACTACCTATCTAAAAGGTCTCAAAACAAAAATTTTACCAAACCTGTATGGTATTTGCAACCAAGGCAAATTGTGCCTCCTAGGGTTTTATTTTTTACTGACTTAAGTATAATTTATTATGGTTTTAAAAGCTCACCATAATTTATTATTTATGTTTATCGGGAAAATTTAAATGAGAAAAGTTTAGAAAAAGCATTACTGAATATATTAGAAACAATACTGTTATTTGTTTTCTTACCTGGTGGTACCTGAGGCCCTGGCTGTTGAACTACAGGACCATAGCCAGGTTGCGGGTAACCTGGCTGGGCATATCCTGGTTGAGGGTACCCAGGCTGAGGTTGAGGGTATCCAGGAGTAAAACCAGGCTGGAAACCAGGTTGAAATCCAGACTGCATCCCAGGTAATGGTTGAGCACCAGGTGGCAGTTGAGGTCCTGAAGGTGGTGGCCCAGGATAACCTTGCGGGTTCATAGGGTAGCTTTCAGTTTTACTATCCGGCGCAGGAGAGTATCCTTGAGATTGAGGAAAGTTTGGAGAATAGGGAGTTTGTTTGTGCGACATATTTATCTGCAAATAACATAATAATAAATAATCTTTAGCAATAACTTCAATAAATACACTATTTTCGCTGTTAATAAAGTGTTAAGAGTCCTCACATCACTATTTAACAACACAGGGAACGCAACTAATAATTTGCGAGCACTGAATCTGCACCGGAGGCGCCGCGCCTAGCAAGAATCGGTGAATTCTGTCAAACTATTCTTATACGCCGAACTGTTTTAAAATAAACCCTAGCCACTGAAAATAGTAGCCAATAGAATATGAAAGAAAGATTACGAAAACGTGTTTAGCTTAGAATATAATAAATCCTCAAAATTGTTGAATTAATAAGTAGGTATTGAAAGGTACAGCATTTATTAATTTCTTTTTTATTGGTCTGAGTTTAGGCCACTTACAAGTAATATGGATTAAAACATATTATTATTAATCGCAATATTAAGATTTAACTTTTCGTTTTGTGTCGAGAATTCTCCTGCAATTCGTTAAAAAAATATATTTTATTTTTATTTCTATACTTTCTTGGCCATAGACATTTCATTTTATTTTAATTTAATTATTTTGTCTATGGATATAATTTATTTAATAGACAAAGACAACCAATCAACATTATTTTTATAGAATGAAAAGTTACAAAAAGTAATAGAATTTTCTTAGATAATATAATATGTACAGCTTGGCAAAAAAGAGTCTGACGCGGTGACAGTTGAAACTAAAAATGGATGATTGTGGCAACATTGTTTTATTTGTCAACTGCTAGTACATCATGTGTCAAAAGTGCGTAACGTAAATCCTCGTCGTTTTTCATAGATTTAACAAAATTATTAAGTTTCGTTGCATAATTAATGATTAAAGATTAATAAAACCATTCGTAGTTGTATCAGAGCAGTGATTTACCATGTCTTTTTGTGGTGTTTGGCCAAATCTAAAGCGGGACAAGTTTTGTCCGATATCGGAAATGTTTATCGAATGTTTATCGAATCTATGTCAAAAGGCTTATTATACTGTTAATGATTACCTTGAGGATAAAAAGGCTTGGGAATGAGCTGCTCCAATTGCGTTAAAACCATGATATCATTTTTTATCCTGTTTTATACCTTCTTAATTTTTTTTTTTTTTAAATTTCTTATTAGTTTGAGTTCTTTATGGGACCAACCCAAATGTTCTTTCTTTGGTATTGTTCGTCAGCACGTGGAGCTCCTCAAGTTCCGAGTTGAGCTCACGATTACTGACAAATGCTTGCACTGACTGATCTTGTCTCCTCATTCTGTGTGGTTCTTTCCTCAAAAGACCATCTCAGACAAATCTGCATGGATCTTATACGATTTGACCAAGATTATGTATCAAATGTTTTTTTATTTTTTTATTTTTACACTGTTGACATATAATGTATATTGACATGTATTTTTACTTTATAAGTAAATTATATATTTTATTTTTGATTTTTTTTTATTGTGAATGTAAGGACTACGTGGATTCTTTTTTTTTTTTTTTTTTTATATGTTCTTTTCTAAATCTTTTAGGTTCTTTTTATTTAGTCTATGTTTTGTCTGGCAGTTTGAGTTCTTTATGGGACCAACCCAAATGTTCTTTCCTTGGTATCGTTCGTCAGCACGTGGAGCTCCTCAAGTTCCGAGTTGAGCTCACGATTACTGACAAATGCTTGCACTGACTGATCTGGTCCCCTCATTCTGTGTGGTTCTTTCCTCAAAAGACCATCTCAGACACTAATCTGCGTGGATCTTACATGATTTGACCAAGATTTTCTATCAAATGTTTTTATGTTATTATTTACACTGTTGACATATTTGAATGTATATTGACATGTATTTTTACTTTGAAAGTATGTTATATTTTTATATTTTTTTTTTATTGTGAATGTAAGGACTATGTGGATTCTGTTTTTATTTTTTTTTAGATTTTCGTTTCTAAATCTTTTTAAGTTCTTTAACTTATTTATTTTACATTTTGTCTGGCAGTTTGAGTTCTTTATGGGACCAACCCAAATGTTCTTTCTTTGGTATTGTTCGTCGGCACGTGGAGCTCCTCAAGTTCCGAGTTGAGCTCACGATTACTGACAAATGCTTGCACTGACTGATCTGGTCCCCTCATTCTGTGTGGTTCTTTCCTCAAAAGACCATCTCAGACACTAATCTGCATGGATCTTACATGATTTGACCAAGATAATGTCTGGACTTTAAAAGAGACTATGACCTCTGAGTTTCTTTCGGTGTTTCTTCTCAGAGTAGTCAAATAGTGAAATACCGATCCCATTTATTAAAAAAGGCGACGTGTAAAAGTGTTTGTAAAAACCTATTTACAAAATAAATATCATTTATCATTTATCATTTATCATGAAGAACTGCCGCTAGGACAGGTATTTATCTATCCTAATTAAATCATTGTACATTACAGCTTGGCAAAAAAGAGTAGAAAATAATGGAGGCGCCACTGTGCTCTTCGTATGGCAACCCGTGGCAACTGCATAGCGTATCAACCTAATCTTGATACTTAGCTGTTTTTTAGACAAATTAATCTAATTACGTATTATTATATTAAATCAGTAAGTAATTGAACAAGGACGTGTTCTTGACACGCAACTGATTACTTACCTAAAAATAACAAATTGGGTAAATACTCCTGAGTTCACAACATAGTTTAGGAATTATAAAAAAAGAAAACATTACATTGTATAACATAATTTTTATATTTTATTTTAGTAAATCTTCCCCTTAATATTCTACCCCGAACACGTAGGCCGCAAACTCATCTGAGTCATGTTCAGGTTCAGAGATGATGCTGCTATCATCTTCTAGATTTATTACTAATCACTCTATTTCCTCGTTCATAGTTATTTTTTTCTGGGGTGTATGGGGTCCGTGGGGTGTATGGGGTCCGTGGGGTGTATGGGGTCCGTGGGATGTATGGGGTCCGTTTACATCTTAAGGACCCAAGCCAACCTTACCTGCTAGCGGTGCAGCCTGCTGTCCAACGGACGAGGCTCTGGCGAACTTGGTTTCCCTCTTGTAGGATTGTGGGGGTCAGACGGCTGGTCGCCCGACGTAAAACCAACTTCAGTCAAATACTTTTATGGACAGGGACAAGTTAAGGAAGGGTACTCGGGCTAGGGCGTCGCCGCACAACGACGCGCAGGCACATCGCCCTAAACCTGCGATAAGTGGGCTAGGGCTACCGTGTCAAGTACGAGCACGGCTAAAGAAGTTAGTACCCAAAAGAAAGCTCCGCATTGCCACCTGGAACATTGGCTCCCTAACCGGACGTTGCAGAGAACTCGCGGACGTACTTGCGAAGCGTCGGGTCCAGTGCGCCTTCCTTCAGGAGACACGCTGGAAAGGGAATAAGTCCCGCGACATCGGGCAGGGGTACCGGCTAATGTACACCGGATCACCATCGGGCAGGAACGGAGTGGCCGTAGTGCTGTCTAAGGATCTTCAGGATGGACTCCTTGAAGTAGATCGATACAGCGACCGGTTGATGCGAGTTAAGGTGCTGATTGAAGGGTCGGTAACGAACCTAATCAGCGCCTATGCCCCTCAAACTGGCTGCTGTGAGTCTGAAAAGGAGGCATTCTGGGATGAGTTCGAAGATGTTTTACGCGCTATTCCGAATTCCGAAGGTGTTTTGGTTGGGGGGGATCTCAACGGTCACGTAGGTCAGTCTGCTGGAGAGCACGGACGTGTCCACGGTGGTTATGGTTATGGTCAACTAAATGCAGAGGGAGTCAGCATACTTAGGACCTGCGCTGTGTCTGACCTAGCCATCGCGAACACATTCTTTCAGAAGAAGCCCCAGCATCTTATTACGTACCGTGGTGGTGCCTACTCAACCCAAATAGACTACCTGCTGGTGCGACGGTGCCACATTGGCAAGGTTACCAACTGCAAAGTCATCCCAGGCGAAAGCCTAACGGCTCAACACCGCCTCCTTGTCCTGGACTTTGCGGTCGTGCCAAAGAGAAAGTAATCGAGAAACGCAAACCCCGCACCAAGTGGTGGTTGCTTAATGGTCCTAACTAAACAGTCGGACTTCATCGCGGAAGTCGAGCATCTCGAGGTTAGTGCTCCGCATGAGTCCGCTCAAGTGATCTGGAGTAGAATCCATTCAGCAATCACCGCTGCGGGTAAGCGCGTTCTTGGCACTTCTCGTGGTGGCCGCACCATAGACAAGGAGACGTGGTGGTGGGATGACGGGGTGCAGGAGGCGACTCGGAAGAAGAAGGGGTTATTTAAACAATGGCAAGAGTCCAACTCTCCGTATGACAGGGAAGCATATGGAGCGGCTAAGCGCGCTTGCAAAAAAGCTGTAGCCAGAGCTCGCAGCAAAAGTCTGTTGCCCTTATACGACAAGCTAGAAACTGCGGAGGGGCAAAAGCTTATTTTTAAGCTGGCGAGTGCCCGGGAAAAAGCTACACGAGACAATAGCAAATGTCTGCCCAGGGTAAGCTGCTCTACGATGCTCCCCTTGTTAAGGAGAGATGGTGCACATATTTTGCGGAGCTGTCTAACAAACAGCATCCCCATAATCTTCCTCCCGAACCGCCTGCTAACCTTGGACTTATTTCCCCTATTTTCCCCAACGAAACCAGCATTGCTCTTTGCCGCATGAAGAACCGGAAATCGGTCGGACCTGATAATGTGCCAATTGAAGTGTGGAAGGGGATGGGCCCACATGGTGTGGACCTTCTGACGGATCTTTTTAACCGCATCCTGATCACCAAGGAAATGCCGAACCAGTGGCGATATAGCCTGATTATTCCTGTTTTCAAAGGCAAAGGTAGCGTACAGGATTGTAGTAACTACCGCGGTATCAAAATCATGTGCCACACCATGAAGCTCTTCGAGCGCACCATTGACACACGGCTCCGTAGCGGGTGTCAATATGGCTTCCGGGCGGGTAACAGTACCATGGACGCAGTGTTTGCCTTACGGACTGGCTGAGGCTTACAGAGAGAGAAGGAGAGCTCTGCATATGGCCTTTTTAGACCTGCAGAAGGCCTTCGACTGTATACGTCAGCAATCCATCTGGTGGGCACTTCGCTTCAGGGGCGTTCCCGAGGTCTATATTGACATTATCAGAGACATGTACCGCGATTCCGTGTCCTCTGTCCAAAGCGCTGTTGGCGAATCCAATGGCTTTCCAATATCTGTTGGCGTTCACCAAGGCTCGGCTCTTAGCCCGTTCTTGTTTAACGTAGTGCTCGATGTAATTACGGCAAACATCCAAGATCAGCCTCCATGGCTAATAATGTATGCCGATGACATCGCCCTCGTTAATCAGAACATATCACATCTTGAGCGCAAAGTCAATATTTGGAAGGATACGCTGGAAAACGGTGGTCTGAGACTAAATGTGGCGAAGACTGAGTACATGTCCTATGGCAGCACGGATTCAAATACCATCCGAATAGGTTCGGACCTGATCTCAAAGTCCGATAAGTTCAGGTACCTTGGATCCGTGCTGCACGAGTCTGGCAACGTGGATTACGATGTCCAAGCACGTATAGGCGCAGCTTGGGCGAAGTGGCGCGAGGTAACGGGCGTTGTATGCGACCGCAAAATGCCTCCGAAGCTCAAGGGGCAGATATACAGGGTGGCAGGGACATCGACGCGCAAACGTCGTGAAAAGTTTGCACCTGATGCCATAAATGAAATTACGAAGGTCATTCATCTCGGAAATGGCTGGTTAAAAAAATTGACATTTTTGAGTGCGCAATGTATTGCAAACAACGCGATCAAAACGCTCTGCGAAAGGCGCGCGCGCGTGTGCTACCTAACCTACACACACATAAACACATGAAATCTTGTTTAATTAGTCTCGATAACTGATGGTAGTTACTTAAAAAGAAATAAAACTAACAATACCTAAGCTTATTCTCACAAAATAGCGATAGGTACCTACCGATGAGGATTGATAACAAAAAAGATTCTTGATAAGAACTTAGCGATACAGTACCTAATGTTCAATTAATTAACTTACCTACCTTTATCTCGCTCATTCCTAATGAGATAGGGTTCGAAGTGGTCGCTCGCAGATCTGAGCGCGGCGCAGAGTTTCTGCGTGGACACGGGGTAAAATAGTGGGATCCTGGACATACTCCTCACACAGCGTCGCAAACACATTCACATTTCACAACGCGATCTCTCATTTCTGCTGCGGTATTGCACTCGGTCACAGACACCTTATAGGTACTTGACATAACCCCACATAAACAAATCTAATGGGGTCAAGTCCTGTGAGCGAGCTGGCCATGGTTGCGGACCAAATCTTCCAATTGACGCTCTCAAACACACACACACACACGCAAAGAGAAAATTACTTTTGATTTTAAAATCTACTACGTTATGATCACAAATTCGCGACAAACAACACGCCCGCTTGCGATCAACAAAATCTAGGAACTGACAAAAATCGGAGAAATGCAAAAGAAATGTAGGTTTAATAGTCTTCTTTCAATTTGCCGCACTTTATTATTTATTATTTTTTCTGTGCCTACAGTGCGTCGGTGTACAGCTTGGCAAAAAAGAGTCTGACGCGGTGACAGTTGAAACTAAAAGTGGATGATTGTGGCAACATTGATTTATTTGTCTAGTACTAGTACATCATGTGTCAAAAGTGCGTAAATCCTCGTCGTTTTTCATAGATTTAACAAAATGATTCAGTTTCGTTGCAAAATTAACGATTAAAAGTTAATAAAACCATTCGCAGTTGAATCAGAGCAGTCATTTACCTCGTCTTTTTGTGGTGTTTGGCCAAATCTGAAGCAGGACAAGTTTTGTCCGATATCGGGAATGTTTATCGAAGAACTGCCGCTAGGACAGGTATTTAACTACCCTAATTAAATCATTGTACATTAAATAAGTTTTTCTAAATGTATTCAATGCGTAGTTTTGTTGATATACAGATTTAAGTAACTATTTGTCTTGTTTACAGAAATTGAAATTTAAGGTTATGTTTTGTAGTTTAAAGAGCCTCGTATACCCATATTTGATACTTGAAGATAAAGAATAGGGAATTAATAATAAAGTACCGTATCTTTTTGTTTTAGGTAAATCTGTCAACACAGTAAGGAAAATGTTTAAGGAAGGTAAAAAAATAAGATATTTTTAAACACCGGGAAAACTTCAAAGGTCGCTTGAAGAAAGTTACCACCTTATCATTGTGACGTGAATCTAATTGAATTAATATGGGGCATTGCAAAACATTAAATTGCTTCAATCAATGTTGGATCCATTGATATAAAGGTATGTACAGTCTGTTTTTTAATCACGGAGACTAAAATGACATTTCATGTATGACCAGTTTTTTGCAATTCTTAAATAGTGATGTGCCACTACCGTAAATTGCCGTTAGTAAAATCAAGTAGTATCGTTTTTTATTTATAACTAGCTGATGCTCGCGGCTTTGCCCTCATGGATGTCGGTTATCGCACCCAGCTCCCAGAAGGCTTATTTTTTACCTCCAATAAATACTATTACATTTTGCCAATGTATACAAAATCTTGACAAATTATATACCTACTAATAACTTTCTTGAGAAAAACTCTATCTATGGGTGAAAACAGCATCGTAGCCATGCCAGCGTAGTCATGTTTGAGTCTATCACGAACAGACAGACAGACAGACAGACGACCGCGACGCAAGTGCGGATCCACTCGATCAACCAATCAAAGTACCTTGTACTTTATGTATGGACATTATACCAATCGAGTTAAATTATTACTACTACTTCAAATACTACTACCTACTCTAGTATTGCAAACAAAATAGAGACACGCAGCGTAGTAGTTCAGTTTATAATTATATATTTTGGATCTTTCAAAATCAATGCGCTCGCGATTGCTTGCTTGGCGTGTATCGCGCTTCTGACTATTCTCGAGGGACCGAGCAGTCTCAGTGCGGAAAAGCTAAAGACTTAATATCTGCTCTCTCTCTGTATCCGTTTTGGAAGCGCGAGATAAAAAATCACGCTCTCGGTCACGCGCAAGTCGTATCCCACGCTCCTGACTGCTCTCAGGTAATCGAGCAGTGTCAGAGCGGATATTCTGAAGACTCAACCTCTGTGTAACCGTTCGAATGCGCGAGACAAAGAATGACGATCCCGGTCGATAGCTAAATGCATTTCTCGTTGTCCCACAATTTCTGATATTGAGAAGCAGTAGTGCGGACTCGTTTAATTCTAGTCGTAATTGGCGCTGCGTGAGAGTTTCTGCGGAAAAACTTAGTGCATTACTCTCACGGTTAGCACCTAGCCCTTGTTCACGCTTTGCCTCGGTTTCGTGAGATCAAACTAACCTGCGCATCTTAGAAACCCTTGAGTTTCGAGAGCAATAATCACACAGATAAATACCGAACAAAAGTATTAACAGCCAACGTTTATTTTGTACTAACAACATGAAATTGACGATCTTCAATGAACACAACTTTTTTGTAATACCTACTTCACACCATATTTTTTTTAAATTGTCTTCCTCAACTCTGTTCAAGATTTTGAGGGTTTGTTGGAACTTGAATTAGTCAAAACGAACTATACGATACAACTTTTATGAAGAAATTGCACATCACCATCTATGAATTATAAAAATAACTAACTACTGACCTCGCCAACATGATCTAATTATTATTAATTCCAAAAAGTGTTAACATGTAACTTGATTTGATTTTTATGAAATCTCAATAGATGGCGCTGTTCGATAATTGCCTTTATACTCCTAACTAGTGATGGGCAAAGGATAAATACTCGAAGGATAAATACTCGAGTATTTATCCTAAGTGGATAAATACTCGTTTTTACTCATTTTTATCCGATATTTACCCAAAATTATGGATATTTATTATTTTGCATGTTTTTTTTTATATTGATAGGCTAGTTTTACTATTAAGGCTTTCGAAAATACTTAAAACATTATTACTTTTTCAAGTTCTGATTGTAAAGACGAAGCAACGTGTTTCTAACCGTACCGCACAATATCCCGGCCTCCTTTTATCCCATTCCTTTTGTTTTATTACCTTTCCCCTCACACCACCGCGCCTGCGCTGTGCCCAGGTATGTGTCTTAGAGAGCGCACGCGCGTGTGCGTTTTTAACAACAAAATAATTATTATGAGGTGATAGTGTTCTAGTTTTATGAGACATTTAAGTGATTTTGAAGTTGGATTATAGCGTTTCAATTTCAAGGTATGTTTAAAAAGCTGAACCTTTCTTTGTTAAAGGTTTAAACACTTATAAAATCGGCGGATAAGTGAACTGCTAAAAATAAATAGAAAACTGTAGTTTTATTATTGTTGACAACGCTAGAAACCTACAAAAGACTGAAGAGTCCCTTGTTTTTAGTGTTTTGAAATATCAGTGCGTCATTAGTCAGCAAATTAATAGTGTGCTGCGCAGTACTAAACTAACTTAGTAAAAAAAGTTTAACAACATGTTGTGCCTCTAAACTGCGCAGCATACTCTTGCCAGCTCATTACGCACTGAAATGTGAAGTTTTCACCAATTTTATTAAACTCTGCATAGACGGCATCATCTGCCTAGCCTTTTCCCAACTATGTTGGGGTCGGCTTCCAGTTTCACCGGATGCAGCTGAATACCAGTGTTTTACATGGAGCTGTCTGTCAGACCTAAACAACCCAGTAGCAAGGCAAGGCAGTGAACTGGGTAACATGATACCTCTTGGTTAAACTGGTTGTCAGACTTTGGACTTCTGACCACAATTAACGACTGTCAAAGATCTGCAAATGACAGCTGGGACCAACGGCTTAACGTGCTTTCCGAGGCACGGAGGAGTCTTGGTATATAATAAATGTTCACCCATCCACGGACTGACCACGTCAAGCGTAGTTTAACCTTCGATCAACCCATGCGGCTGTTATAATTTAGCCACAAGTTCCTCCGACGACTCCTCTGCATAGATTATTGAAATTACACGTGCTCGGGCTAAACTTTCTTTTATGGGCCATAGAGTTGGGTGTCCATTATTTTTGTAGATAGTACTCATAAACAGAAGGTTTTTTACAAATTTTTAAGTTGCGGAGACTCCCAGTTATAATAAAATAATAAAGAGAGACATATTTTTTTAAAGTTTCCATATAAATTGAAAATAACACGCCCGGTATCACCACTTTTTCGATTGTCGGGAGGATACGGCGCGGCATACGCTGGCAGAGTGTGCCGCTTGAGAGGAGCCGTGCCGTGCCCTCGTCTCTGGAGAAGGCAGTGACTTGTCGCTGCCGGCCGTGGTCGAGAGGATGGCCGACAGCGTCGAGTCCTGGGACGCAGTGGTGTCCTTCTGCGAAACGGTCGTCTCGCAGAAGGAGGCTGCGGAAAGGGAGACGGAGAGCAACTTCACTCACCCGGCCCGCAGCAGACGTACCGGGCGCAGGCGGAGGGCGGACAACGCCCTCTTCCAGCCCCCCTGAACCCATTCAAGGGGGCTGGAAGAGGGCGTTGTCCGCCCTCCGCTCCCCTGAATGGGTTCAGGGGCGACGGATACGGGACGTCCGCCGCCCCCATGTACATGAACCCGAGGTGGTGGCGCGTCGTGTTTACGCGCGCCCCTCTTAAGACGTTGCGAGGGTTGTCTAACACCTCACTCCCCTCGCTGACTTGGCGAGGCCCTCGGGTCACAGTCAGTCGGGAGTCGCGGAAGTATCTTCTGTTCCCGTGACCCCCGGCGCAGGTCTAAAAAAAACTAAAAGTAGCGGGGTCGTAGTGAGTGAGCGAACACAGACCCCTCCACCTCCTTCGTGGTTATTTTTTTAAACCACCCAGAAGTAGGAGCCCCGCCAAGCGGCTCCGGCGACATTTTGGCAGGTAAGGGTATAAGAATAATAATATTCCTTGCGCTTTATTCAACTTATCCGAAAAATACCCGAAACTAACCTCAAAATGTTAACTTTTAAATTTTAAAATACGTATATCTCCGTAACCTTGGGGTTCCGCGGGTTGGAGATGGTACAGGAGGAAGTCCCCTGCCACCCTCGCCCTCCCCGCCCCATAAATATATGGAAATTAGAGTGAAAATAATGGAAATTAGTGTTTTAACCTAACCTCAAACTTTAACAATAAATATCTCCATAACCATGGGGCTCCGCGGTGTGGGAATCCGACAGGGGGGTAGCTCATCTCCCCCTCCATCTCCCCAGCACATCTCCGATCCATAAATCGATGGCCCATAAAGGAAAGTATAACCCATTTTTTTTATTATTGTGTGTAATCATAGGTAAGACAGGCTTGTTTTTTAAAACTACTTAATAAGTTTTAGAATTTCACTTAATTTCATCCTTTTCTTCGTAGAAATATAAAATTTCCCTTACTAAAATCGTGTATAATATTTATCCGCCGTTTTGAATAAATACTCGAGTAAAAACGGATATTTATGAGTATTTATCCATTTTGAGTATTTATCCGGATAAATTCCCAACACTACTCCTAACATTCATTAAACTATGTTGCTCTGCCCAAGTTATTTAAATAGCGTAGTTTTTATAGTGTAAAGCTAGATAATAGCATGGCTTACTCAAAAACAACATTTAAATATGCGTCCTTAGATTACACGCTGTCACACACTCCTCCCCCGTAGGTGATAGCATGATAATATGTAGCCTATGTGTTGACCCGACCTCTCAGTAATATTCATAAAAATTTGAAGTAAATCCATGCCGTGCTTTTTGAGTTTACCCCGGACATACATACAGACAAACAGACAAAAATTATAAAAATCACTTTTTGTCACCAGTTACGTTTTTCTAAGAAAAGCCAGTAATTTTTCACGAAAATTCTCAATGTACAAATTTTAAATCGTAAAATAAATATAAAAAGTTACGATTCAACAAACCGGTGTCGTAGGTACAACACTAAACAAAAGAGCTGGCAACATTATTTGTAAGTTTGACATTTGCATGTGTCAATTTAGTCTCCGGGATTAAAAAACAGACTTTAGCCTAGTTTATACATATATAAAAATTTGCTATGTTGGAACCATTGTTTATGATTATTTTTTGTTTTTAAAGGTGGCTGCTGAACAAGCATTTGCAAACATTACTAAGATTGGAAAAAATCATGCAAGGATATTGTAATGAAAATAGAAAAATAATATCATGACAGTAATAAATCTCACAGATGACAGTAGCAGTGATTTATCAGAATTAGAAAATACTAGTGTTTCAGAAGTTGCAGGAAGCTCTAGCCAACATGTGAGCTTTTCCATGTTCGAATATTTGATGGTAGTGTGTTCGATTCGTCTGATTAAATTTTTGGTATTAAAATAAAACTTAAAAAAACGTGTTCTTTCATTATCCCTGTAAACAAACTATTGTCGTTAATTCCTAACAATCTTACGGTTAGTCTGCTCTCGAGGGCATGATTATATCTGTCTGTGTATACCTAATGCATCACTTTCGTGCAAGGCTTCAGTGCCCACTATAACATACATAGGTATATTAACTCACGCCTCTTTCCCACGCTGGTAGGCAGAAACTAGAGAGCGCATACGAAGCAAAAGAAGTATGTGAGAATCGTAGCATATGCATATGCATTCTTACATACTTCTTTTGCTTCGTACCTATACATTTTTACATGTTGTTATGTATAACAACATGTAAAAATGTGTACATTTGCCCACTATTAATAGTGTTAATACTGGACATTGAAGCCTTCCATGTTGTTTGCGAAGCTTCCGACAGACAGAACCACCCACTTTGCTTTGGGAAAAAATAACAAGTATCAAACCTGTTAAGTCGTACTATTCAGGGTAGACACATGCGCGATACTAGCGACCTCATTTATTCCACACTCTTTTTTGCCAAGCTGTACGTACAGATCAACAAAATGATAGAGTGTACAAACACATTAAGTTGTACCTAGTTACCTCCTCATGAAATTAATTGCGATAATGGATGTGTTTTTTTTTTATGAAACAATAAATTACATTGTTGAATTGCATTCAAAACTAAAATTAATGTTGATAACAAAAAATTGTCGAACAATTACGTGACTATCAATACGCGTCTACTCGTTTTTTTTTAATCTTCTTTACGTAACACGACAAAGCTCAAAAAAAATTATTATCCTCCATAATGAATCTAAAATAAAAGTAGTAAATGCGGGTCATTTATTTATGTAGATGATTAAAATGCCTCAAGTGACGCGTCTGTTAGATTCTTTGGGATATATCGTACAGACTAGACCGGCGGCGGCGCCCATTGTCGGCTTTTCGCCGAAATGCCGACAATAGGATGTCGGCATTAGAAAGCGAAAAGCGAAGGCACCTACAGCTTGGCAAAAAAGAGTAGAAAATAATGGAGGCGCCACTGTGCTCTTCGTATGGCAACCCGTGGCAACCGCATAGCGTACCAACTTAGTCTTGATACTTAGCTGTTTTTTAGACAAATTAATCTAATTATGTATTATTTTTTAAATCAGTAATTAATTATTGAACAAGGACGTGTTCTCGACACGCAACTGATTATTTACCTAAAATTAACAAATTGGGTAAATACTTCTGAGTTCACAACATTGTTTTAGAATTATAAAAACAGAAAACATTACATTGTATAACATAATTTCTATATTTTAATCTAGTAATCCTCTAAATATTCTACCCTGAACACGTAGGCCGCAAACTCATCTGAGTCATGTTCGGGTTCAGAGGTGATGCTGCTATCATCTTCTAGATTTATTACTAATCGCTCTATTTCCTCGTTCATAGTTATTTTTTTCCAGTAATCCTTTTCTATTTTTACTACATGTTAGCACGAGTTCTTCCAATCCTCCTCGGTAATAGCTTAGAATGCACGTTCAGCTGCTTCCTTTAAAAACGGAATATTTCATTTATCCCTAACAATATTAAAAGTAAAACATTTTTATCACATACTGCTAAAAGCCGGATATAGAAAATACCCCTTTGTTTATCTCCTTCCAGCACGATTTTGCTTAGAACGATAACAGATTTCCCTGAATTAAATAATAGATTTAGACTATGGCACGACAATTTCTTTTACATTTCTAATGCAAACGCTAGAACAAATAATTCTCTCCCTTGATATCCCACTTAAAGTATAATTTACGTAAAAATTTAATTTTCATTATGTTATAAGCCAAGTCACCAAAGTATCAATTTATCTCAGCGCGCTATACCAGAGTAATGCAGAAAAAATGTAAACATAACCTATGTGCTCGACATTTATTGTTTTAAATTTCTAGTTATTTCTTATGCAAGCGAATTAATATAGCTTTGTATTCATCAATTAACACTTGATTCAACTAAAATCAAGAAAACAAGCTCTTACATACCTGTTTAATCAGCGGTTCTTTGGTAAACATTGTGAAGTTTAGAAAGAATTGTTTGGGCCTCATGTTCCGCCAGACATCACCTGTACACCTTATAAATAACCTCCCTGCCAGCACTCCGAATGGTTTTATTCATTATTCTTCACTTTTTACGTTTATTAATCAACGTTTGGTGGTCGAAATGAAAATTTTACGAAATCGTGAACTTTGTTTATTATGAGATGTCATTATTTTGGAATTGTTGCCAACAGTCAAAAATTTAGTTCCGTTTCTACACTTTTTTGCCAAGCTGCACTATGCTAGTGTTGACCTCGCATATGAACTTTAGAAAAACAGCTGATCAGGTAGCCCTTTCGAGTTTTACTTTCATTGCAGTTTTAAGTGAAACAAGTGAATTTACTATTTCTTAATTAAAAATCTCATTGGAATAGGTAAAAATAATGTTTTTATACAGTTTACAGTAAAAAAATTGCAGAAAAAAACGTAAAATTTAAGGAAAAGCCGACGAAAAATTTCAACGCATGTACTGAATCCATGGTAAGCGGATGTGCGTCGATGTCCCTGCCACCCTGTATAAATGCATCATACGGCCTGTCCTCCTATACGGTGGCGAATGTTGGCCAGCATTAAGTAGACACACCCAGGAACTCCGCGTCACGGAGATGAAGATGCTTGGGTGGATGAGCGGCGTAACGCGATCCGATCGCATACGCAACTCATTCATCCGGGGTAGTATTGGTGTCCGCGACGTGGGAGAAAAACTACAAGAGAGTCGTCTGCGATGGTATGGACACATCATGCGCCGCCCTATCGAGTACGTTGGTCGGAGATGCATGTGTATGGCTGTCCTTGGGGCTAGGCCCCGTGGTCGCCCTCGCAAACGCTGGCTGGACGTCGTCAAGTCCGACATGAGAGCCAATGGCCTGACCGAAAAGAATGTTGAAGATCGGGCAAAGTGGAAGAAGCTCAGTCGGAAGGCGGACCCTGGCAATAGCCGGGATTAACGCCAGGTGGAAGAAGTTATTTTTTTCTCCAGTAACCCTTTTCTATTTTTATTACATGTTAGCACGAGTTCTTTTAATCCTCCTCGGTAATAGCTTGGAATGCACGTTTAGCTGCTTCCTGTAAAGACGAAATATTCCATTTATCCCTAACAATATTAAAAGTAAAACATTTTTATCACATACTGTTAATAAGCCGGATGTAGAAAATACCCTTTTGTTTATCTCCATCCAGCACGATTTTGCTTAGAACGATTTCCCTGAATTAAATAATAGATTTAGACTATGGTACGACAGTTTCTTTTACATTTCTAATGCAAACGCTAGAACAAATAATTCTCTCCCTTGATATCGCACTTAAAGTATAATTTACGTAGAAATTGAATTTTCATTCAGCTAAAAGTCAAGTCACCAAAGTATCAATTTATCTCAGCGCGCTTTACCATAGTAATGCAGAAAAAATGTAAACATAGCCTATGTGCTCGACATATTTTGTTTCAAATTTCTAGTTATTCCTTATGCAAGCAAATTAATGTAGCTTTGTATTCATCAATTAACACTTGATTCAACTAAAATCAACAAAACAAACTCTTACTTACCTGTCTTATCAGCGGTTCTTTGGTAAACATTGTGAAATTCAGAAAGAATAGTTTGGGCCTCATGTTCCGCCAGATATCGCCTGTACACCTTATAAATGACCTGCCTGCCAGCACTCCGAATGGTTTTATTCATTATTCTTCACTTTTTATTTTTATTAATCAACGTTTGGTGGTCGAAATTAAAATTTTATAAAACCTTGAACTTTGTTTATTAAGAGATGTCATTATTTTAGAATGTTGCCAACAGACAAAAATTTGGTTCCGTTTCTACACTTTTTTGCCAAGCTGTACTGCTAATAAGCCGGATATAGAAAATACCCCTTTGTTTATTTCCTTCCAGCATGATCCTTCCTATACCTAATATTATCAGATTTCCCATAATTAAATAATAGATTTAGACTATGGCACTATAATTTCTTTTACATTTCTAATGCAAAAGATAGAACAAATAATTCTTTATATGTATATTTACCTACCTAACTAAAAGGCATTGATTTAAAAAATGACGTGTGGCACTCGGAGACTGCCGCGGTAAAGCTATTGCATAGCATTTTTATCAACTTCTCTCCTCTCCCTCTCCCCATTCCTCCCCTCCCCCTCTCCCCCTCCCTCCATCTCCCCCTCCCCATTCCTACCCTCCCCCTCCCCATTCCTCCCCTCCCCCTCTCCCCCTCCCTCCCTCTCCCCCACACCTCCCCGCCCCTCCTCTCACCCCTCCCTCACTTTCCCCTGCCCCTTCCCTCCACCCCCCTGCACATCCCTCCCCTGCTCCTCCGTCCCCTCTCACAATACCCTCTTCCCTCTCTCACAAACTCCCCCCTCCCCTTTCCCCTCCCCACTATCCAATACGTCTATACAATACGTCTAATCTCACACAACACAACGCCGTGTCGAAGACTGCCGAACTGAAACAACGTTAGACGATGCACGGCCTTCAAGCCACACCTCCTTGCCCGTCGGAGTGGGGAGTGTGAGGTTTTTTCGTTACGGAATTTCTGGATTCGGTCCCCGCGCTCAAGGCCCGCCATAGAAGCTATGCAATAGCTTAAAATACTAAATCCATAATTTTAATCTGAACTATTGTCTTTATGTTACATACAATTTATACTTAAAGTTTTCCCGGTCTACTTTAATTAAAGTCTTAACAGTAAAATAAGTTCTATTTGCAAAGAATTATCAAAGTTTGTCTCTGTCGTCATTGTTAATTACGTAAATTGATTTCTGAAATGTAAGACTTTTTTATGCTACTTATAACCTCTTAGGTTTAGTAACAAAATGCCAAAGAACGAAGGTACGTATAAATTGACAACCTTACTTTTTGTACCTTAGTAGATTTGTTGCTGTAGGTTATAGATTTAATATTTCTCCAAAGTAGTTTGCTGTTTGAAATTGAATTAGCTAGTAAATCCCTGTCGTATTTTCGTTTCAATTTTTTAATAAGATTATTGCAGTGATTCCGATACCGGCAATATGAGATTTTAAGTACTTCATTGTGTGGATCAGACCTAGTTTTTTTTTGAAGATTGTTGCGATTTTTTATGCAGCGCAATATTCCCGGAGTAACCCAAGGCTTGATGATTCGTTTACTGTTAGGAATTTGAATGTGAGTAGTGTTTAATTTAATAGCTTGGTTTAGTTTATTGATAAGTCGGTCAATCACAACCTTAGGTTCGTCACAAAAGAGTAATTCTGCCAGATTTTGCTGCTGTATATATTTTAGTGCTTCTTCAAAGTTTACGCTTTTCTTAGTTTTATCTTTAATGTTGGTATTTTTTTGTTTGTGCAGTGACATAAATGTAGTGTAATGATCCGTGATAGAGGTGTGTAAGACAGCAATAGAGGCGGAGATCTTTTTTGTATTAATCTTTAGCATGAAGTGTTCCAGACAGTTTTTCTCCCTAGTGGGTAACGTATGACCCGGGAGTACCCCATGTAATGACAGCATAGTTAGGTAGTTTATCCTGCTTAGGTAGGTCTCGTGATGCTTCCGTGTCTTTTGGTCTAATATTGATATTGATGTCTCCTGCTATAATTATGTTTCTTTGTGATGTTATAGTGTCCAGGTAAGTACTAAGAGATTCAATAAAATTCTCAGTTTTAGCATTCGAGGGTGATCGGTATATACCCAAGATGTGGTGATTAAGAATATCTAACTGTAGACAAGACGCGTCCACTAGATTAATTTCTTTAACTTTAGACATTAAAGAGTTCTTGACATAGGCGATTACTCCGTCGTTTTGGTTTAACTGACGAGTGGTTGCAAAGCAATGATAATTGCTGAGCTGAGGGATATTTTTGCTATGGTTTAGCCTGCATTCAGTCAGAATAATCACATCGACATCAAACTTAAAAGTGGACAATAGGACAACAAGATCATCAAAATTATGATAAATTGCGAGATAATAGTTAGGTCGCAATTATTTACTGTTAAGTGCTTTGGTATCTCAGCGGTGTCGGATTCGAAAGTACGCGCAATCTCGATGCTGTCTATTTCTTTAAGAGTTTGTAACGTGTCATCCATTTTAATAACAGGTAGAATAAAAGTCAAGAACATGATAAACAAAGGTTTATAAATTAGTGCCAGTTCATTTAAATTATATGTTTTGGTAGTGTTTATGCAGCGATTAGAGGACAGCTGTATCTGAGCTATAATTATACAAGTGTTTATGTATTTAGACGGGCATAGTTGACCAGTGTTTAGTGTAAGAGAGTTTGGTAGGTTGTGTGCTTGAGGTGTCAGTGAAGTGTTTGTGTATGTGATCACACAGTTCATATTATGACTATTAACGTAGATATTAGATAATAAAAAGAAATAACGCATCAAATAAAAAATTACAGTTGAAGTTGAGTTAATAACAAAATACAGTTTTATCTTTGGTACTTGCGGTAAGTATCGACACCACCTTCGAGTAAATACTATCAGTCATTGTTTTACTATTAATTGATGCACTGCTCTTCGCTTCTTATGGCAATAGGCAGGAACTGCTCGTCTCTTTTAACATACACCTTACCATAAGCAGTCCAACAGAACTTATAGGCTCCAGATTTAGTTAACTCTCGGGCCAGAAAGTGTAGACGGGAGGCTTTCGGGGTCAGATGTTCTGACAAAAATATAGGAGTTTCTTCCTGAGTTTTAAAGCCAAGATGCTTGCAACATAGCTTTGTCTTGTGTTTTAGGTTTAAAGCCTTTCCCATCTTCATAATTTCAGTCTTTAAAAGTGTGGAGGCCGTTTCAACAATAATTGGAGAGTTTTTTATTTCCTTGTGGTTGATTCGTAGTCTGTCTTTGATATCGTATTTTGCAATATTGCAATCAATATTTTTAGACAGGCACATAGTCATAGCTATGAGGTCCTCTTTAGACTCATTGTTCTTGTACGGAACATTTTTAAAGACAAAGTTGGTTTTTCGAGCTCCTAATTGTACCTATTTCTTCAAGTTTATTTTCCAATAAACTAATGTAGTTCCTGTCCTCCTTGACCTGGGTTTCTAGCGTACTGATTTTGTTTTGGAGCTCCTCGTTCTGTGCAGTGACATAGGCGATTGAGTTCTCGATTTTAGTATTAGAATTTTGAATCTCATTCAATGTTAACGAAATTTGATGTATTTCATTAGCCTGTTTACCAGCGAAAATGGCCATCATTTCTTTAATTTCTTTCTTAAATTCGTCTAACTGGTCACATATAGTGATATCATCCCAACTTCTTTTTGTCCGTTGATACACATAATTAGGGGGGGTTTTAGTCTCCACTCCCAGTAAGTTAACCCCTGTATCAGATGTAGGGCTTTCAGTCTCGAATAGTCTCGATGCATTACAGAGTCCCGGGAAAAAAAAAGCGAGACTAGGTGTGGTCTCGAAATTACCGGGAAAAACGAGATTTTCGAGACTATTTCAAAACAAGGTCTTTTTTTATACAATATGTAATAACAAAGTCAATATGAGATATTTAATCAACAAACTTTAATAAACAAACGTAAATTAAAAAAAAAATTTTTGACAAAAAATACAACAAAACAAAAGACTTAAAAAAATCACTAAAACAATGTTAATTTTTTATAAGACCAAAAATCAAATATTCCGCCTCAAACTAACAAAGAATCACGTAAATCACACATATCTCAGCGTAATTGGTGCACATACCTACTTACATACAAAAAAATGTTCGAAAAAAATTAAATGTTAAATGTTCATAAAATGGGTCTAACGGGTCAAACTATGCTAAACTTTTATGGGACCAAATGGCAGCTATTCTGCATCGAACTAAAAAAGAATCACGTAACTTAGATCATTAATATCGGAGTAATCGGAGTAGGTACATACATAAAAAAAAATACTGATCGAATTGAGAACCCTACTGAAGTCGGTTAAAAAACAAAAAAAAACATTTTTGTAGTGGGCAAGTAGAAAACAAAGGGCGGTTAATGTCGTTTCAGAAAGTGAAAACCATTTTTTACAAAAGTAAAAGCTCTCTCTGCCTCTACGCTGGGGGACAAAGATATTAAATAATATCAGCAATAATTTAGGTGTTGAATGAATCTTCTTTTCAAACAACTGAAAAGGACTGTGCAAGTATTGTACTTGCCGCAATCAGTCTATTTTCTTACATATGGATGCATAGGAATTGGCGAGATTCACACTGTAAAAACTTTGTTGTAAATGTAATTTGTTTAGGCAGAAATTGAGTGCAGTATCTGATGTTAAGAGTAGAGCTACCTGTCTACACAGTGCAGGGTCCCTCTCATGATACATAAAAAAATTGACATTGTTTCGGATGTAGTAGGCATACGCTGAATCAGTGAACTCTATTCGGGATCTTTAGTTTAATTCATTAAACCCCAAGCGGACGCCGGCGGCGTCCGCGCTATCGTTGTCTTACTATTGTGTCTCCAATTACACGACAATACCCGATTAAAAGGTTAAGAAATCGATTAAGAACACTTCTTCATGTTACTCTCGCTTGCTGCTATCAATTATTTTAAAACTGCCACTTTCATCTTTTCATCATCATCCACATTTTCATCATCGTCATCGTTCATATTTGTTTCCGTTTCTGTGGTGCACCAATTTGGTCTTCACCTACTTTTTTACCTACATTTTTTACACATCTAGTATTGCTAATTGCATACCATGGGTCAGACACTTCATTAAACAATTTTGGTGATAAGCATTGTACTTTCCCATTTTTTTCGTTACGCTACATCCATCTGTTGTTAGACTTATAACGTCTGTGTCTAAATGAACATCAAGCTCCGACAAACGCTCTTTAATCAAATCTACACAACCAGTAGCAGTTACTGTTTTTATCTGACTCAAGTCTCAAAAGTCTCGTTATTCCCGTGACCGATACTGCTAGTCTCGAGTCTCGAAAATATCAAAAAATCATCGAGACTCTCGAAATTTTCGAGACCGAGAGTCCCTGGATGAAAGCCCTAATCAGATGCCGATTTGTCCATTGGTGAGGTCATTATAAAAGCTTAACAGGTTAAAACAGACCAAACAAATCACCAGGAAAACATAAAATATGAAGAACTGTATCTAAGCAATCAGCACTGCCGTCTCAAGTGCCCTTAGTGAGCTTTGTGAGTGGTAATTGGCTAACTCATTGACAGGCGGGAACCTCATTAGTTAATAAGCTAATGAGCTAATTAGACAAATTAGGTCAAGTTCACCAATCGCTTAATGACGGGGGCGTGGTTTCTGCGACACCACGGTTAAAGGAGGTGCGCACGCTCAATGAGTATTGATTATTAAATTCTTACGTGTCCTCGGGGGCGGAGTCTTAGCTTCTGGGAGACAGCTCAGGTACCAGGGGCGCACGATCGTAGGAGTAGTCGCTGCTATGAATACTGCCGTCGCACGTCGCGTCGCGTTGTTTTAAGTGGTGTTGCAAAGAGCTCCTTTTTGATTATGCACTCCTATTTTTTACTTTAATTAAATTGACTTGAATTCATTTAAATTATGGAATTAAATTGCGAACAGTACTGTGGCACACTGGCACGTCAACACCTTGCGGCGATCCGGGGGGAAGAGGAAATATAGGAAGAGGAGTAACTAACACGACTTTCTTTTATATATATAGATTTTAAATAATTATGATGTTAAAAAATAAAATAATGATTTACAAGTACAGTGGCGCCTCCATTATTTTCTACTCTTTTTTGCCAAGCTGTAGTTCATATTTTCTGCTTTTTAAGATTGGGAAAAAATATTCGAACCACATTTAAATTACGTAGGTACCTACGCATATTCCCTATTGATTATTTTTTATTACATGGGCCTCTCGGAAAGAATGCATCCAGCATTGTTCTTTCCGTGCTATGCCTATTTATTTATAGATAGGTAATGACATGATCACCACCGGATAGGATTTAAAATAAAAATATTTACCTATGATTAAAATAAAAATCAGTTATAGGCCATCGATTATACAATATGTAACAAAAACCCTGTTGTTCCTTCTACCCACGTTTAAAGAATCGGTATACGTACCTAATAAAGCGAGTCATTTATTAAAAATGCTCAATAAAAATAATTAATATAAATATTTAATTATTAATATTTGTAATGTTTAACGGATTTCTGACCTCTGCAGCGAATCTCTTTGACCGATGCCGCGCCGCCGCGCCACGTGACGCGGCATCGGTCACAAGGTCATGACCTTGTCAGCTGTTGTTTGTCACTTTAACGAATGCATCTATTCTTTGCAAATGTTTGTTTACACGGTATTTTTATGCACAATTGATAGTTGTTCAAACTACATAATTTTAACACTTAAAAAAAACAATAGTTATTACGATGTCTACTTGACGGCCGCAGAGATGCTGTTCAATATGACCACCTTGTATGTACCCCTACACATTTGTTGCAACGCCTAATAATATTCTCACGACATATCAACATATTCTACATTAGAATAAAAAAAAATAACATTTACGTAAACGAAACACAAGTCAATCACGCAGGTTAACAATAACATCCGTTCGAAACTAAGTTGCGCGGGAGACTGGAACTAGGAAGGAAGTAAAGTATGGAAGTGGTTCGCAAGGAGGCGCGGGCGGCGAGGCGGCGAGTGGGGGGCGGGGTACGGGATAGGCATGCACGTGCGTCGCCGCCGGCCGCGGTAGCGTTTGGCGGCATCTTTTGTCACTTCAAAGAAGCCGCCGCCGCCGCCGCCGATCCGCGCTCGTAAATAAAAATGTACTTGTTAAATCAGGTATTGTAAACATTTTTTAGATTGTGTCGGTTTTAATAGTTATTTGATTAGGACCCGTCGACTAGCCAATCATTATTTTTTTTTAAATTATAATTTCATTAATGGTATCCTTGTAGGTAAATGTACATGTCCATAAAAGGAACAACAGGGTTTTTGTTACATATGTATAGCTATCCAAGGGCCACAAGATTAAGGCACTAAGTGTTATGCACACGAATGTAGAAAAATATGCTTTTACATGGGTAGTGCCAGATTTATCTCTGTAGGTACGGTTATTAATTAGAAGCTATTGACATTAATGCTTCAAAATGCATCAGTAACGGAAAAAAATGTGAGCTAGCGGACCGAGCTCAAAATCATGGTGCCTTGGGTAACGTTACGGACTGACGGTCCCGTACCTACTGTTACGGCCAACACTTGCTGAAGGTAGACCCATGTGGCCTTGTTATTGTGTACCATATTTTGGCGATTAGGACTCTTAAATAATTTAGAATCCCATTTTATATTTTTGGAGACGTATATAATATAAGGAAAACCGAAAAGTGTTTTTTTAGAAAGACAAGTCTGGGAAAGGTGTTCCATGCTCTACGGACTTGGCGCTCTGGGCGACGGTCCTCTGTTTCCATAAAACTCTTAAAGCCAGCACTGGCTGTAAACACTTTGAAATAATCGAGCCAATTTTTTCTGCTTAGGCCTTCGCAATTATTTAAAATCTCCTTAATTGCAGTCAAGCACTAGTTTGTAATATTAAAAAAAAAAAAAATAAAAAAAAAATATTTTGGAGAAAGTATGTAACGCAAGCAACGTAAATCCAGAATAATCTGGGCGAGCGAAATGAGCTCGAAAGTCCTTAGCTGAAGAGTGCTGCCCCTACGTCCGTTGCCAGGCTGCGTCGCAACACACAGCCCTAGACGATGGCCCCAGTTGCTCGATATCTCAAAAACCGTATGTGTTTACCTACAGTCAGTGCGGGCTTATAATATATGGAGTCCTTATCGAAGAAAAATTGGTTGATAATGCGACCAATTTTTCTATGATTGGAAGTAATGAAACGCAACGTACATATATTACAATTTGATTTCTAAACCTTTGAAGATGTGAATTGCAACAGGGAACGAAAAGAGACTGAGCGAGCGATACGAGCTTGAAAATTTGTAGCACTCCACCTCTTCACAGCATGATGCGGCAGTCCGGGAAAGGGGGCAGCTAATATCAATAATTTCTCGTGATTTGCGCATGCGTCTGCAAAGTTTGAATTTACCGACCTCTGAAGCTGCCGCCCGAGGCGTAGGACTCGGCTGCTGAAATCAAAACTCAAGCAAAACAACTACAAAACTGAAAAATAACAGCCTCCAGGTATAAAAGGCGTACCCGCTTACATGTGCAATGCTGGCTTATATTCATAAGGCTGTGACTCTAAATTTAAAATGATAATCTAGGACCATCGAAGTGAAACCAATAAGCAGTTAACTGTTATAACAATAAAAAAAAATAAAAAAGCCATTGGTAAGCAATTCTACCAGTCACCACAAGCAGCACCCGTTCACGAGCATAACGCAAAGATCAGCCATTACCCTCCTCGCCATATCTGAGGGAAGGGGGCAACCCGATCCTCGACGCTACCGCAAGCAGCGACGTCTATGGGAGCATGACGAACTTACTCTGGTTACTCAAAAATAAAGATAATTAAAGAACCGTCAAGGTCGCTAGGTCACCACATATTGCTATACAACTCATTACTGTAAAGAGACTACGATAAATCTGTAAAGAGAGGATTTTTGTCAAAAAAATAAAAATAAAATAAAATGTATAAAAATAAAATGTCAAATTAAAAGTTACAAATAAATGAGCAATTTATAGCTCGTCAGTAAGCTAACTACAAGTGAAAGAACGTAACAACATTGTCTTGTGTTCAACAAAGCGACCAACTACTCTTGTCGTCTAAATAAATCGTTGATTGAATAATATGCCTTCGAACAAAGGGTCGATTTAACTTTGGCTTTAAACGCATTAAAAGGCAATTCCAATAAAGAAAGTGGTAGCTTATTAGTTATTATAGAAGCGAATACCAAGCCCCACAAATGAGCTCTGGCTGGACCTTATGAAGACGGTGGAAAGAAGCGTGTAATTTGTGCTTATTTCTGGTGTTAAAATTGTGGATGTCACTGTTTTTGGTGAACATGTGTATGTTTTGCCTAATATACCTATAATACACTTCTGGACACATCTATTTAGTCCGGTCAATTTAGACATTCGAAGTTACATAAAGTCCCAACAAGCTGAATTTCTGTGAAGTTGTTCAAAACATAATTATAAACAATGTCTAGAAGTTCCCCATCATTCCCCTGTAAGGAAAAAAAATAATTCAAGGTCAAAGGTCAAAAAAATGAGTTTTTCGCGATTTTCAGCAAAACGGTAAGTTTTATCATAAAAGTACCTCAGACAAAAATTGTAGATCATAAAATTATCTATAAAAAATGTATCAATACTTTTTTTCTTACGAGCCACCGTTTCTGAGATATAACGATTCAAAAAGTTATAAAAGTCGTTATCGTCATAATATGCACGTTTCCACGCCACCTATGAGGTAGTGTAGGGGAGACCGGGGACAATTGAAACAATTTTACTTAAACCGTGTGTAGTAAATTTTCTATGGTACCTACATCCCTCATATTTGTATCGTTGAATGGGTAGTTATCTAGTTCCTAAATTAAACATGATCTATATCTCTATTTCAAATAGTTAACCAACAATCAGCTATTAAAGAAGACCGGGCGCAGTGGTTCTATTGACCCCACCCCAAGGACGGTTGAAACAGTATGTAGGGGTAATTGAAACACTGAAAATATTTTAGGAACTACTGGAGCTTTTTAATCAATCATAATAAGATAACATAGCACTAAATTATTTATTGGGATCGTAACAAGACCGTCATCGTAACATTCATATTTCAAAAATTATAAATGCAAAAACATCTTCAATATAAACAACTCAAAATATCTCATATTTAAATCATTTGAGTGCTCTTATTCGTACTATTGTATACTATTTCACATTGTTTACAAGACTTAATATCCTATTATGCTATAATAGCACTTACATGGCGGAGAAAAAAAGGTAATCCAGTCTCATACAAAACAGCTTGTTTCAATCTTAACAATGTTCCAATCATGACAATGTTTCAAGCTTATCAATGTTTCAATCATAACAATCGTATATTGACCCGTATAGGTTTGTCTTCTTGTGAAATTAAATTTCAGAGGAGATCAATCAACTTAAGTAGCTAATAATAAGCATTTAACACTTAAAATAGTTTTTTGGGAATTAATACCCTAAAACTAGGCAAACATAGGTACTTATGTTTAAAAAACTAATATGCTTGCTGATACGCAAATATTATGTTCTAGGAACTTCTGTCTGTAACGTGTTTTCGTTTTCTGAGCATCTCTAGAAAAAAAAAATGAAAAAAATAGATCAAACTTAATGTCGTGGGCTCAATTTTAGGGTCGTCAGAATAATTGGGTTGCCTATAAAATGTGATTTTATCTGATAAGCAAAAAAAAATAATAACACAACCTTTTTCTGTGCAGTCGGATAAAAACGCGGAATATACGGGGACGTTTGAAACGTTTCAAACGTCCACAGATAGGTCGTTTCAAACGTACCCATGTCACATTCTCTATTTCAATACTCAATATTTTGATATCTAGTAACTTAAACATTAATTAACAGTAATAAAAACAATCTTAAATAGATAAACAATACTTCAAAATAAGGAAGACTGCCAAAAATCAAGATTTAAATGGGTGAACCACAAAAGTTAAAGATATGAAATACTTACTTTTTGACGCGAAATTCTTCGAAGCGTCCTGTGCACGACTGTGTCACTCGCCCGCTCGAGCTGTGCTCAACAAAAAACCGAACATGGCCGAAGATGCAACGAACGACGCATCACACGCGTAGGTACCATAGTTTACGAGAAATTGAAGTTGTTGCAATCATGACCTGTTTTAATTGTCCCCGGTCTACCCTACTAAGCGCGTTTTTTTTAACGTGGTTTCCCCAGTAGGCCTACTCCACGGGTCAGTTGTGATCCTGTTTAATGTAAAACTATTGCAAAATAACGGAAATTTTCAAAGATTGGGAAAGATAAAAGCGATGTAGGTAAACGAAAAAAAAGTGTTGAAGTTTATTCGTCTTATTCGTAAGTTTCAAATTCTTGTTCTTCTTCTTGATCTTCTTCTTGTTCTTCTTCTTGTTCTTCTTCTCCTGCTTCTTCTTCATCTTCATTTTGGATGCAAGTAAATTGCGTCAATAGCGATGTATCGCATGATACTTCGTCGGAGTCAAACGAATCCTCCATTGTTTGTGATTCAATATTAGAGCACGACCGGCCTTGACAATTTTTGCATGCCAAAGAACAAGACAGTCCGACTTTTTTGCAACCACATTTAGCACTGCATCCCTTTTTGCAGTTGCAAAAAATAGTGTTCAGCAGTTTTTCCGGCGCAGGTGGAAGTAAAGTTTGAACTGGCTCTAATATATTGTTGACCAACTTCCAACCCCAGTCTGTAGGGTCTAGCTGATAACCAAGCCACACTTGAACTTGGTAAAATATACTCGAAAAAGATGTTACTGAGGTTGGAGGAAGATAAGCTAAGTGAACTTGTTTTTTATTTTTAGTATTTTTAACGAAACATTCATATCGATGCTTATCTAAACAGGTAGTTTTCTTAGGAGCTCCGTACATAGAAAGAAGAAAGCGGATGCCGTTGGTAATAACTTCTTGTTGAGTTGAATTACTCTTTTTAAAAACTTCAGCACATTGAATTAAATCTTGTTTTTCAAACATTTTGAAAACTGCTGTTTTACCCCTCCTGTAAAATGCAGATATCGTATCACAACCAGTTATTGCGTGTAAAAATAGTACATGATCTTTACACTTTACTAAAGTAAATAAACTTTTTGATGAATATATATCTGATGGATGCTGAGCTTTTCCTGGTTTTAAGAAAAAAATAGTTTTTTCAGTTGGCGTTGGAGCAGTGAGTAATACAAGTAAGTCAACATACATATATATATTATATAAAATATTACAACTCTAGATGTATATACGTGGCGTACTCATGCATATTATGACGATAACAACTTTTATAACTTTTTGAATCGTTATATCTCAGAAACGGTGGCTCGTAAAAAAAAAGTATTGATACATTTTTATAGATAATTTTATGATCTACAATTTTTATCTGAGGTACTTTTATGATAAAACTTACCGTTTTGCTGAAAATCGCGAAAAACTCATTTTTTTGACCTTTGACCTTGAATATTTTTTTTTCCTTACAGGGGAATGATGGGGAACTTCTAGACATTGTTTATAATTATGTTTTGAACAACTTCACAGAAATTCAGCTTGTTGGGACTTTATGTAACTTCACTCTCATTTTTTGGTCTAAATTGACCGGACTAATTGGCCCACCTTGTATTTTTAGTTTCGTTTGGTCTTAGCTAAAATTTTATAGTAGGTCGAGCAAAAAGTTTTTATGCAGTTTTGAACCTGGCACATTCACAATTTTATTCAATAGTCTTTTTTTGAATTTCGAACACAGAATTTAAAGAAACAAAAGACAATTTGGAGCCTGTTTGTATAGTCTAAGCTGTTTGTTGATATCAAACAATCGAATACTAAGAAAACTTGGTTTTATTGGTTTACTTGGATTTAATTCTTGAAAAAGTGATTGATATCTTTGGTTTTGCAACAAAAATTACTTATTCTTAACATTAAGGTGAGGTTCTATCAATAATCTATGGATACTTCACCTTATTCAGGCCGGACACAGCCAAAGAAACGTGAGTGCTCAACTTAATTTAAGTCGATCTGCGGTCCGAAATGTTTATCGGAGGTACCTAGAGACTGGCGGCTTTGTTCGTCGCCAAGGAAGGCCACGATCTCGGGTCACAACTGAAAGGCAGGATCGATTCATCGTGACGACCAGCTTGAGAAATCGTCACCTTACCTCCAGTGAGATACAAAACCAACTTCGCGACTTCCACGAAGTATCTGTGAGCGCTCGAACTGTTCGGAGAAGGTTAAAATAACGCGATATGGTAGCACACAAGCCAGCTAATGGGCCCAAACTAACGCGAGCGAACACCGAACAGCGCGCCTTCATTTCGCACGCAGTCATTTAAATTGGACACAGCAAGATTGGAGCCGTGTACTCTTTTCTGATGAGTCTAAAATTGTGTTACATGGCACTGATGAAGGAAGAAGGTCTACCGACGTAAGGGAGAGCGTTTCGTACAATGCTGCTTTGAAGAGAGGGTTGCTTATGGCGGTGGCTCATGGACTGTCTGGGGCGGTATATCCGCGAGCGGCAAAACTCAACTTGAGGTTGTTACAGGACCACGGCTGCCAACATTGAATGCTGAAAGGTACATTCGTGAGTGCTTAGAACCTCACGTGATACCATACGCGGACTATGTGGGCCCAAAGGACCATGCAAAAAATCGTCCCATACCATCAACAGATTTCAAACGTATCTCAATCAATTCGTCTGGGCATCATGATCATTTTTTATTATGACGACATCTTCGTAAGTCATTGGGGTATCGCACAAAAAAATATTTTTTATACACACTTTTTGGTACAGTAAATTGTAAAAACGTACAGGAACACTATTTAACTATAAAAAAAACTATTGATAGTGAACAGCCGTGAGATGCACAGGATAAAAAACCAGTCTGGCGGTGCGCATAATATATAGTCTCAATTTTTTGGTATATGGAGAAAGGTCGTCACACTGAATTTAATCTGCCGGCAGAAATGCTATCTACTATAATGATAGACGAATCATTACTAACTTACAAAACTGGATAACAGTTCTGTTGACATAAATATGTTTGTACATGAACAATAACAAAAAATGTGATCAATACTATCCCAAAATGTTGTTATTTCATAAATTATACATGTTATAAAAACCTAAAGTGTTTAGTTGATCAATTGTTTATTGTAAAATGTCTAAAACAAGGTTATTTAAAAAAAACTAAGTACACCCTTTTTAAGTAAACACTTTTTTTTTAATTAGGCCTACCCCATATATTTACGGACTTAAAATTGTTATTTGTGTTTTTACGAGACTTCATAATAATATTGAAACAAGTCCCATGTCTGTTGGTGGGTTGGGACAGCGCCCATACAATCTTTTGCATGGTCCTTTCCTTTTTATGCATGATAATGCAAGAGTCCATGCGGCCGGCATCGTCAGGGAATATCTTCGGGATGTGAACATCACAGTTATGGACTGGCCAGCCAGAAGCCCAGACAGGAACCCCATTGAGCACATGTGGGACGAGCTAAAAAGACGTGTTAGGGCTCGTCAGCCAGTTGCCCAGACGATGCAGGAGTTGAAAACTACCATAGAAGAGGAATGGGAGATGATCCCTCAAAATTTCATAGAGCGGTTGATAAACTCTATGCCTAATCGTATGAGAGCTGTGGTAGATGCCCATGGATCCAACACGCGTTATTAAATTAAACGTTTATATGATAAAAAATGTTTTTTATTCAAAAATCAATTGCCTTTAACAAGGCGCATATCCGACTTGTTTTTGGCATCCATGGTTTAGAAGATGCAACTCTAATCGCTGAAGAAAAAGCCGACTGTACGTGTTGTAACAACCAAACTGTGTGTAAATATCAAACACAGTTTCATATGAACTGAATGGTTGTGAAAAGTTTAGAGTGAGAGAAATACCAGAATTTGTAATACACACATCAAAAGTGTCTAGGGATCAACATATATTTTTGCAATAACTTTTCTCCTGATTGATATTAATTAAAATTTTCTTTAAGGATTCATCAAATAAAGTGTTTTCGTTTGTCACAGTAACGATAAACCAAGTCACCTTTGCATTAATAAAGAAATTTGCCATTTTCCTAATAAAGGGATTTTTGACATTTGAACCACTAACATTAAAGTTCGAAAAAAAGACTGAAATAACAGTTTTCTTTAAAATTTTATTGGGTAACTTAAACAATTAATAATCCGTGTTTCTACCGCGAACACTAACAACACAAGAACATCGGTTTGGCATACTCAAAATGAGTTCATCCAAATCACGCTGTGGAATGGCCGCCCATGTTCGTTGCAACAACAAAAAAAGGTCTTTTTGCGACTGAATACCCTCCATATTCGGCAGAGCTCTTCTCTGTAGCATATCCCATGCATGCTCAATCGGGTTCAAGTCTGGCGACTGAGCAGGCCAGGGCAGGACATTGATGTCAGCTGCGGCGAGAGTCTGTCTTACAACTCTTGCGGTGTGCGGTCGTGCATTATCATGCATTAACTGAAATAAGGACCGATTTGCACTTGTAGAGGAACGATGACGTCTGATACAATCGTCTCAGCATAAATTTGAGCGTTGAGGTTGCCTCTGATCCAAATCAACTCAGTTCTTCCGCCGATCCAAATACCCGCCCATACCATGATGGTTCCACCACTATAAGGATGGACTTCCTGGCAGGATTTTAATCGCTGTTGGCGTCCAGGGGTTCTCCAGTGTCGTATACGTCTTGTATCCGGTCTCATACCAAAACGAGACTCATCAGAAAAGCACACGAAACGCCATTTTTCTTCTGCCCAATTTCTGTGTTCAAGAGCCCATTGATATCGAATCCTACGATTGTGCATTGCTATAGGTGGTACCCGTAGCGGTCTTCGGGAATGAAGGTTCACTTCATGCAAGCGGTTTCTGACTGTTTGGTCGCTAATTAAGTTCCCTGAAGAGTGATGAAGCCTCACGAGTTGTAAGACAGACTCTCGCCGCAGCTAACATCAATGTCCTGCCCTGGCCTGCTCAGTCGCCAGACTTGAACCCGATTGAGCATGCATGGGATATGCTACAGAGAAGAGCTCTGCCGAATATGGAGGGTATCCAGTCGCAAGAAGACCTTTTTTTGTTGTTGCAACGAACATGGGCGGCCATTCCACAGCGTGATTTGGATGAACTCATTTTGAGTATGCTAAACCGATGTTCTTGTGTTGTTAGTGTTCGCGGTAGAAACACGGATTATTAATTGTTTAAGTTACCCAATAAAATTTTAAAGAAAACTGTTATTTCAGTCTTTTTTTCGAACTTTAATGTTAGTGGTTCAAATGTCAAAAATCCCTTTATTAGGAAAATGGCAAATTTCTTTATTAATGCAAAGGTGACTTGGTTTATCGTTACTGTGACAAACGAAAACACTTTATTTGATGAATCCTTAAAGAAAATTTTAATTAATATCAATCAGGAGAAAAGTTATTGCAAAAATATATGTTGATCCCTAGACACTTTTGATGTGTGTATTTTCGAATAAATCATATAAATAAGTAGGTGCTATAGAATTTATTCCTGCAATTATCGAAACTAGCACAGGCAACTACAAATGTCACTATCTTACACCGAAGGACAAGTAATTTGTATCTGACTGATTCTTTTATTTTTTGACTGGCCTGTTGGTCTAATAGTTAGTGACCCTGACTGTTATGCCGGAGGTCGTGGGTTCGATTCACACCCAGTACAAATGTTTTTGTGATGAGCACGATCATTTGTTCTGTGTCTGGGTGTAATTTATCTATAACATGTATGTATATTATTTAAAAATATATAAGTATGTTTATAAGCTGTTTAGTACCCTTAACACAAGCTCTCAAGTAGGGAACGCAATCTCGTCTCGCCGAGATCCCGATCTCGCGAGATCCCGGCCATATTTTACGAGATTGTATCTCGTCAAATTTCGTACGAGATCTCGCGAGATAACGAGATCGACAAATGCAGCGTGACGATGTGTATTTCATAGCGCGGCTGCGCGCGAACTGAATCCTGGCCGTTGCCTAAATATAGATAATTATTGTTTTGTTACCAATATTGTAAGAATTTGAACTGATTAGCTACATTAGGTATAATAATTATAGACATAAACAGATGTTATTGGAGTTAGAGACAAAATAATAAGTACTCTGTTGATTTTTAAAATAAAACTTACATTATTTTTATAACTAAGCAACGCAGTTTCTATTTAATTACATATCATGTCAATTACTAGTTCTTAAAACAAGCATTTGCATATGTTTTAATTGCGATTCTTCCAATCTCGCGAGATCCCGTTGTATAATACAGAAGAAAGAGTTTTTCTATTTAAGAATATAATTTATTTGAGCTCGGATTTAATAGCACGCCGTTACATTTATAAGCTTATCCAGAGACTAAAAGCTACTTTTTCTGTGTCATGGAAACCACAGACAAAATACAGTTTATAAGTATGTTCGGATATGTTGCATATTATTGTTTGTATTGAACATAGTGGGGCCACAACAAAATTATACATACTGGGTTTCTTAATCAAATAATCTAAGTTTTAGAAAACAGCAACAGCAGTAAAACATAAACTTAAAAACACTTGTTAACCACACAACTTATTTTAAGAGAACCTAAATAAACACTTTGTTAACCACACAACTTATTTTATAAGAGAACTTAAATCTTACTTACAAGCTACTTATCATTATTCCACTGTTCTATTATTATTTAACCTTACCATTACAATACATGAGCTTAATACTAATTATTATCAATAGGCAGAGGGCACACTTTCGTTATGCTTGTTGTTATGATTAAACCCTTTGCAGTTTTTACATCCAAGGCACGTACCTTGCCGTCTTTGCCTGGCTTTACATCAACAATTCTTCCCATAGGCCATTGTAACGGAGATACATTGTCATTTTTAATTAACACCATAGTTCCTATTTGTAGATTTGGTTGGGCATCTTTCCATTTGGGTCTGCTTTGCAACATTACCAAGTACTGTTTGTGCCATTGATGCCAAAATGTTTGTTGCATTTGCACACACTGCTTCCAAAAGGAAAGCTTCCCAATATTTTCTCCAACCAGATTTAGTTCTGGATAAGAAGTTAAAGTAGAGCCTGTTAAGAAGTGTGCGGGTGATAGGTAAGACATATCATCATGATCTGCTGACATAGGCGTCAGAGGCCTAGAGTTCAAGATTCCCTCGATTTGAACCAAGACAGTATTCAGTTCTTCATAGGTAAGAACAGCCTGACCAATCACACGCTTTATATGGTACTTAACGCTCTTGATTCCAGCCTCCCACAAGCCGCCAAATACTGGGGAATACGACGGAATAAAGTGAAATGAAATCCTTTCCGTATTGCAATAGTCATGTACTGCATCCTGATGGCTTGTGGAATTCTGCAATTCATACAAATCATTTAAAATATTATTTGCTCCTTTGTAATAAGCAGCATTATCACAATATATCTTAGTTGGTTTATTCCTGCGAAAGATAAATCTTTTTAGGCAAGCTAAGACTGAGTTTGTTGTCATATCAGAAACTAGTTCAATATGTATTGCCTTAGTGACAAAACACACAAATATAACAATATATGCCTTTGTGATTACTGGCTTTCTAATTCTAGATTGCTTTACGTTAAAAGGTCCTCCATAATCTGTGCCAATTATTTGGAATGGTCGTGTAACATTCACACGATCTAATGGGAGGGAACCCATAAGTTGAGTTGTAGCCTTGGCCTTAAGCTTATAACAAATTATGCATTTGTGTATGACTGACTTTATCTCTCTATTTGCATTTATAATCCAATATTGTTCATTTAAACTACAAAGTATTAACTTCTGTCCTGCATGCTTTAAACGCAAATGCTCCTTTCGAATAATTAATTTTGTGATATGAGATGACTTTGGCAATATAATCGGGTGTTTTTGAGCAAACGACAGATTGGCGTTCTGTAATCGCCCCCCGATGCGCAGTAATGAACTGGAATCAAGAAATGGACTTAAATTACTCAAGCTTGTTTTTATGTTAGATAAATTAGAATGTTCTTTTAATTGTTTTATCTCAGCATGAAAATGTATTTCCTGATCAAGTCTAATAATAGCATGCAAGGCGGAAGTCAACTCTTCAGGGCACAACTTATCTTGTTTTTTAATGTTCCCTTTTTTACAGTTATTAATGAATCTTTTTACATACGAAATTATTCTTGTAAGTTTTTCTATATTTGAATATTTATCTAGTACAGAAACTAGTGTATTTACCTTGTTACAAGTATTACATGTTTGTGTCACAGGTTTCAATTCAGGTAAATTATTCACCTCGATTTTATCTAGCTTTTTTGGATGTGTATACCGTGTGCCTTGTAAATACTCAGGTCCGTGAAACCATAACTTTCCTACATTTGTCTCCAGTAATTTTGGGGACATTCCACGCGACAAACAATCCGCTGGATTTTCACTAGATTTAACATAGTTCCATACAAATTGGTTTGATAATTCAATTATTTTTTCTACTCTATTAGCTACATAAACACTAAGTCTTACAGGGGCAATATTCAGCCAGGAAAGCACAATTTGTGAATCCAGGTATAAAAACGTTTTAACAACATATTTTAAGGATAGGGTGTCATGCACTTTTTTGGATAGCATGGCCAATAATAATGCGCTGTTAAGTTCAAGGCGTGGCGTAGTTAGTTTTTTATTTTTAGGATTTATACGTGATTTAGAACATAAGAGATTCACCTTGACTTCATTGTCGGCGCTGATAGACCTCAAATATAAACAACAGCCATACGCAATATTTGAGGCATCTGCATAACCCACAAGTTCTAATAAGTTGGACGATTCCACATTGATATTTCTAGGAATGGAGACACATGACATGCGCACCAATTCGTTTGCAAATTCAACCCACTGCTTATTGAGTTCGTCAGGTAGAACATCATCCCATTTCAAATCAGTAAACCACACTTGCTGCATTAGATATTTAGCTTGAACCAACAATGGACCAACAAGACCTAACGGATCAAAGAATTTGCTTATGAAACTTAGCATTTGTCTCTTAGTGTACACATTCATCACTTGTGTTTCAGGACATTTCATATTTAACGTATCGCAAGCTACATTATAAGTGAGCCCTAACGTTTTTATATACTTACTAGTTTTATCAAAATCTACATTGTCAAAACATTGCAAGTTCGAAGGAATATCCCTTAAGATTTCACTATTATTCGAACTCCATTTATGTAGCGAAAAACTGGCTTCTCGCATTATTGCAATTAATTCTAATTTTGTTGCCTCTAATTCAGATAAATCATTACTGCCACAATGTATGTCATCAACGTAAGTTGAGTGCTTCAAAACAGCTGCAGCTAGTGGATATTTATTTTTGTATATCTGAGCAAGCTCTATTAAACACCGAGTAGCAAGGAAAGCTGAACTTTTGACTCCATATGTAACGGTTTGTAATTGTAAGCATTTTACAGAATCATGTGTTGAATCACGCCACAGTATGTTTTGTAGACAGCAAAAGTTGTTTTCTACCAATACTCCTCTATACATAGATTTAATGTCGCATAGTAGGACGAATTTATATGTTCGAAAAAGCGTTAATATATCAAATAGTTCACCCTGTACGACAGGACCGTTGAGCAACAAGTCATTCAAGCAAATACCGCTTTTTGTTTTCATGCTGGCATCAAAGACCGCGCGCACCGGTGTAGTTTTACTGTTAGGGTTAAAAACCGGGTGATGCGGAAGAAAGTATACTTGACCAGCATCCAAATCATAATTTTGTATATCAAAAACCCTTGCGTGACCTTGGTCAATATAATCCTGAATAAATTCTTTATATTTTATAGACAATACCTTATCTCTAGCGAATCGCTTTTCAAGATTATAAAGCCTTTGTAATGCAGAGGAAAAAGAATCCCCCAGCTGCACGTTTTCAAACTCCATCTTTAGAGGTAAGCCAACGGAGAACTTTCTATTTTTTAACTGAACTGATGATTGAAAATACTGCTCAGCTAACTGATGCTCACTATTGCCCTCTTTATAAATAGTTGGTACTTTTTCACATTCCCATAATTTGGAAATGGTGTCATTAATTTCATGCAGCTGAGTATCTTGAGATTTCTTGCTAAGTGGCAAATTATTAACTTTGTTACCTTTGACATGTAGGCATAAATTAGTAGCAAAAACCTTGCCAGCTGAGACAGGCATGCTCCCCGCGACAACATAGCCGAGAGTGGTGTTAACTAAATATGGGCCGGAAGGTGTGACGGGCAGCGACTCACGCTGCAAGACCTGGAAAAATACATCACACCCCAATAGAATATCAATTTCACCAACCCTATTAAAATTCTTGTCCGCTAATTGGATGTGAGCAGGAATATTGAACTTTCTTATGTCAAAGCTTTGCTGAGGCAAGTTGCAGGTTATATTGTTTACCACACAGCATGAAATCTCAGTGGAATAATTATTCACAGAAGAATGAATTGTAATTTTTGTTTGCTTAGAAACCTTGTGAGTGCCATCTATGATACCTAAAATTTTTTGATTTGTATCAAAGACACTACATCCAATATTGTTAGCCATTTTTTCAGCTATAAATGAGATCTGTGAACCACTATCTAGCAACGCCCTAGCATTTAAAAATATACCATTTTTACCTTTTATTCGGACCATCGCTGTGGGCAATAGGACATCTTTGGCACATGAAGTGTTTGTCATGCTGACCGCAGAATGGTCTGTACCATCACCATCATTGGAAACTGCCACATGCACTGCTTCATTTTCATTGGAGTGCAAAAGCGTGTTATGACGTTTCTGGCACACAGCACATTTAAGGCGAAGCATACATTTACCGCGGTGCTCATTTAAGCATATAGTGCATAAGTTTTTATTTTTGACAAATTTAGACCTGTCGTTTTCAGAAGCTAATTTAAACTTTGCACATTCATACAATTTATGATTATTATTGCAAAACTTACATGTTGCATTGGAGGTTGCTACTCCGCTGACCGCCCTAGTAGACTTTTGAGCCTTTGTTGACTGGGATGAAGTGTTCACTGCTTGCTCCTCCTCTCCAGTATTTTCTTGAGCAATTGCTCTCTTTTCTAGAAAGGCAATGAAGTCAGACAATTTTGGAACCTCCTTAGAATTTCTTTCAAGATGAAATCCTCTGTTTGTATAATTGTCAACCTTTTTTGCTAAAATATTGATAAGCAGAGAATCCCAATACTGCACAGGTTGTTCGAGATTTTTAAGCGCCGCTAAGTGCATGCTAACATTACTTGTTATGAATCGCAAGTTTTGTGCTGTGCATTTTGTGAAAGCAGGCATTTCCAGCATGCTATTTATATGAAAATTCACCATTTTAGAAGTATTAGCATACCTGTTTTCTAGAAGCTTAAGCGCTTCACTATAGCTTACATCAGTGAGAGGTAAATTTTTTATAATATCTAATGCCTCTCCCCCAAGCAGCGAGCGAAGATAGTACAGCTTTTCACATGAGCTTAGTTTTTTGTCAGAGTGGATTACTGACCGAAATAAATTAATGAATGGATAATAATCCACAATATTTTTACCATCAAAACTTTGAATGGATATTTTAGGTAATCTTTTAAACTCACCAGCAGTAGAAGCAAGTGTATTCTTGAGTCCTGCCGTGCCTGTTGTTTGACGCGTCTTCAACTGATAATCCAGTATCGCGATGCTTTTATAGTACATATCCTCGTATTCCGAGTAATCTTCCTTATCACCCGGATCAATAAGGAGAATAGCCTTATTTTGTACTTCATAATCGTTGAAAGCAGCAACAAACCGGTTGCGTTTTTCTTGCAAAAGCTCATTAGAACATGATTTTACGTCATCTGAATCACAAAATTTCGAGAGCCGCGTAATGGCTCCTTTGACGTATCCACGATTTGCTATTAATGCCTTTAATTCAGCCATTGTGCTGAATGTGAATGTGAACCTAAAAGACAAATGCCGAAAACAGAGTTTTAAATCAATGCAGCCACGGAAATACCAGACAGAACTCAACTACGCCACGCGTTACACTTGTTTTTTCCCTTACCTGTTATTAAAGTGAGATACTGTTATATAATTAGCAATACACAATACACTGCCCTTAAAATAGTTACAATATACGGTGTTCAGTGTACTACGATTAAATATTTACAACTTTCAGACAAGTATTTTTCTCTTCACACATCAAATATAACAAAATGGCGATTTGCTAGACGAAAAAAATATAAAAAAATAACTCAACACAAGGAGTCAAGGCTAAGGAACGCGATTTTTCAATAACTTCAACTTCAGATCGATGCCAATTGCCGCTTCGTGATTGGCTGAAGCGCTGCCGCGTAGAAAATTGTCTCTGCCGACCGCGTTCGGAGTTCGGTTACACAACACTGTTAGCACCAAATGATCTCTCTCACGTTCCAGCTCTCGGCTTGAGGTTGTTTCGTGTCCTCTTCTTCCTTGTTGAGTAAACTTTTCCGTCTTGCTCGCACGCTCAGGAATGCGTAAAAAGATGCTTGCCGAATGATTGACAAAATGCCACGTGGAAAATAAATATATTTTTCACCTTCTTGATGCCCGAAGTCCTGAAGTACCACGTACGTGGGATAGCCCCCTCACGCCACAGTAATATTTATCCAGGTCCAGGTGGTAAATCTTTCACGGCCAGAACACTTGTTTACTGAAGCCTTTTCTTCTTGATGCCCGAAGTACCGCGTACGTGGGATAGCCCCCTCACGCCACAGTAATATTTCTCCAGGTCTAGGTGGTGAATATTTCACGGCCGGAACACTTGTTTTCTGAAGCCTTATCTGCTTGATACCCGAAGTCCCGAAGTACCGCGTACGTGGGATAGTCTCACGCCACAGTAATATTTCTCCGGGGGGAAAATATTTCACGACCGGAACACTTGCACCAACTTTCTTTTTATGCTCGAAGGACCATTTTCTCTGTATAATACAGAAGAAAGAGTTTTTCTATTTAAGAATATAATTTATTTGAGCTCGGATTTAATAGCACGCCGTTACATTTATAAGCTTATCCAGAGACTAAAAGCTACTTTTTCTGTGTCATGGAAACCACAGACAAAATACAGTTTATAAGTATGTTCGGATATGTTGCATATTATTGTTTGTATTGAACACCCGTAATTTGCGAGATCTCGCGAGACTGGGTTTTGAGTCTCGCGAGATCTCGCTAGGCGGAAATCTCGTACGAGATTGCATTCCCTACTCTCAAGCTTAACTTGGTACTAATTAATGGTGTTGTGTGAAAAGTTGTGGAATAATTAGTTAGTTATTAGTTATTAAAATTATATTTTCATAACAGATTATATCTATCGTACCTACGATTTGTTTCTTTAGCTATCAATTTCGCTATAAGTTGTATATTATATTGCTATAATAGAATAAATGAATGTTGGCAAATCATCCAGTACTATTCAGTACTTATACAAATTTTAGAATCGTAATCATCGTTACAGAACATCTCTTCTTTCGGTGTAAGATAGGGAAATTTATAGTGGCCTGTACCAGTTTCAATAATTGCAGGAATAAATCCTATAGCACCTACTTATTTATATGATTTATTCGAAAATATTACAAATTCTGGTATTTCTCTCACTCTAAACTTTTCACAACCATTCAGTTCATATGAAACTGTGTTTGATATTTACACACAGTTTGGTTGTTACAACACGTACAGTCGGCTTTTTCTTCAGCGATTAGAGTTGCATCTTCTAAACCTTGAATGCCAAAAACAGAAATTATGTTCAAATTCAAAGACAAAAATGCGATCTGCCTGGATACTAAATAAATATTATTGTGGGGGTACCTACAAGTTAATATTTTACTTACGTAGGCAAGTGAAATATCAATTTGTAGGTACCCCTAAAATGTGGTCACCCTACACACTGAATTTACAAGAAAACGGTAAAGTATTGTTTTTTCAGAATCCAAAATATATACATTGCTGAAATGTGCAAATATATTTAGCAGACATTTCTGCTAAATGTTAGTATCTCTGGCTTTAGATTCCGTTGAGATCTTAGGTGGCTACAGTCAAACATATATAATTAGAACGTCAGGATTGAGGAGCCAAAGAATATGCGTTCATATACAAAATTTACTCTGTTTTACTATTTTATTCCTATACTGCAAAAACAAACACAACACCTTCTAAATGATCATTATGTCGAATATATTAATTGATCGCTCACAACTAATAGAAATTCACCTCTTGAGTTTAGATTGAGGAGCCATATTAAAAGTATTGTATTTTCTTTCATTTTAGCGCTACAGAAGCGAAATTTTTAGAAGGTAATATGCTAAATTGCTGCTAAATGATACAAAATTTTCATAAATATTCATCCATTACTTAACGAGTTCCAGGTGGCTCCTCAATTCAAACGTTTAGATTTAGATTGAGGCGCCACTTTTGCATTAAAATAACTCGTGATATATTTTGCTGCTAAATCTAGAATTCGTGCTGCAAAATAAGCTAAATTGCTGCTAAATAATGGTGAGATCAGATTTTAAAAATCTGATGTGGCTCCTCAATCCTTACGGACATTAATTATTTTCCAAGGAATCTCTAGTCCATAATTATGACACCACCGACTATTAGTGAGGTTACATACAAAGTTGTTGATTATGAAAACTCCAATTAAGTTCAATCTGTTTCATTAATGAGGTACGTCATTTGACAAAGTTTATATTTAAAGTATGCACAGACGATCGAACTTGGTTCGGAACGGACCACGAACATGGTCCGCTTCGAACCAAATTCAATCGTGTGGCGCACGGTCCGCCGGACATTATTATTATTAATATCGGTACGGCAGGTTCGGAGCGCTCGCACATCGAACGCGGTGCGTTTCGAACCGAACCGATCGTGTGGACGGCGCACCGGACCAAATGTCGGTCCAGTCGCTATTGTGCCACCGTACGTGCAACATCAAGATCAAGATCAAACAATTCAATAAATGCTTCGGAACTCATTCGAAGATATATACGAAAATCTTTAATGAGATTTAAGTTGATATTGCAAAAGAGACCGAAAGTAGAATAAATGCTGTAGAAATGCGTTCCTTGCGAAGTATGTGTGGTCTAACAATGAATGACAGATTGAGGAATGCTGTGATAAAGCAACGTTGTGGTTTATTAAAAGAGGATGTAGTAACAAAAATTGAAAAGAGTATGCTTAGATGGGTTGGTCACGTTGAAAGGATGGATGAAAGACGACTAACGAACGGTATTTACAAGGCAGATGTATGTGGGAACGCCGGGAGGGGACGCCCTAGAAGGACATACATAGACCTTATTGGTGAGGTTCTTCAGAAAGGTCAGGTGCGTAGTACTCGCAACCGGCGTGTGTGTATGACAATATAAATGAATGTAAACGAAGCAAAAGAAGTTTGTAAGAATCGTAGCATATGGCGCTCTGTAGTTTCTGCCTACCCCCATGGGAAAAAGGCGTGAGTTTATGTATGTATGTATGTGTATTTATTATAAATTGTTGTCTGTTTCTGAGATAAAATTTTGCCCATTCTTTTCTTCTTTTTCGTTCATTATGTAATGGCGGTGTAGCAACGATAGTTGCCGCAACTAATGTTATTTTGGCCTGTTTTGATAGAATAGGCGGCATGTCGAGGAGACGTGTTCACGCAATGCTAGCACATAACCGACTGGACGGTTCGGAGTCTGGTGCGCTTGTCTGTTGTGTAGACCGCACCGTACGGTTCGTGGTCCGGTCCGAACCAAGTTCGATCGTCTGTGAATACTTTTATCTGTCACTTGAATGGTCATCTTGACATTGTTCATTGCAATTTGGCATATTATTGTCTTTCCGTCCTAATCTTTTAATTTTTCAAAATGGACATATTGTAACTAAGTACTTACTTCACTTAATAATGAATAATATTTTATAAACTCTGTTTTATTAATTATCGTTTAACTATAGATAACTTAAAATAATGAATTGGGAGCTGTTAGTCAAAAACACGCGTTTCTGGACATCACTAGGGTGGTGTCATATGGACTAGAGGATTCCATACGATATCACCGGTGGTGTCGTCGTTTTGGTGGTGTCAAGTGGAAGAAAGGCGCCCTCCGGTCTCGGAAGGGGTGATAAATAGTTGTTGTTATTGTTGCACCTAAGTTCATACTTACCTATCTCTTTCTTCGTCTATTCTAACTAAATAGTGGTTTATTATGGTTTACCCTGATGTGCCCAGGGCCTGGCCTTTCATGGGTGAAAGACGGCCTTGGCCACCAGCTAATAAAAACACAACAGTCAATTTAAATTCATTTTAATCTTACAAAATAAGATATACCTATGGTACCTAATGTTAATTCATCATACTTAATAAATTATTCTAGTCTAATGATGATTTTCATCATCAACAGTAAATCTCCGCGACTTTTGTCGATGTAAAATTATAACGCATACAAACAGGAGTAACAGAAGAACTATTGTGACTCCACACATCGCGAACACACCACCGCGAAGTTGATTTTCTCCTGAAACGAGACTTAATTATGTATTATTAATTTCATCTTAGGACGACAACAACACGTTAAATTAAAATTATTTCACAGACTTTCACTCTTTTCTACTGCGAAAACATCAGTATTTAACTCAGGCCTGTGTTAATGTCGCTAGGTTGACACAGAATGCAACAGAAAGACCAGCTGCCTTATTCTAAACCGTTCGATTGGTTTCCGTGTCGGTAAGGAACCGTTTTCGACAATCTCATTTCCGAGCCGAAGAACTGCCAAAACGCTATTCACAGATCCGAACGGATACGTTTTTTTTTCTATACGATTGATCATTGTATTTATGGGGAACGCTACAAAATGGTAGTAAAAAGATCAGCGTGGTAGAAAATTTAAAGTAGTAAATAACATTGGTTTATTTGAATGTTTCGATCCGTTTAATTATAGAATATACAGCTAGTAATTTAATAGACAACAAACGGTACAAAATAATTTTATTATTAATCAAACAAACTTTATTTCAAATAAACTTGCTTTGTAAACAGCCGTCTGTCAAATTGGCATTGCCAGTTTGACAGACTTTTTTACTTTTTAAACTTTTTTTACTTTTTAAACATTGCCAGTCTGGCAATGCAAAAAAAGTTTTTATTTGAAATAAAACTATGGATTATTTTTTTATTATAACTTTGCTTAAAAAAGGCTAAATGACTGTAAATATTTGATATCAATACACAAATCTTGCTATTTGCTCATTGTCAAACAATTACATGTACAACTATACGAATAAAGTAATTCAAAGTGTAATAAGTAGTTCTACATAATTACACTTTGAATATAAGTAAATGCGAAAGTATCAATGAAATACGGTCAATACAATAATAAAACTTCATTAACTTAAAAGTGCAGTGTTTTAAAGGTTTACAGTGTTTATATTTCTCTGAAATAACCTGGATTTATGAAAATTAAATCGTTTAAATTTTGCTCGGTATGGCTCCCGATAGCAAACAGCTGTCGGAAAGATTTGAGTCTTCTTATCGAATTTGGCTTGTCAAAAAAAATCGTTTTCGGATTTGTGAATTGCGTTTGGATGACATCTTCGACATCTTAGCCGTTCGATTCGGTGCGGAATCTAGTCGAATGGTTGTGAATAAGCCAGCTGCTGGCTTATTCACAACCATTCGACTAGATTCCGTACCGAATCGAACGTCTAAGATGTCGAAGATGTCATCCAAACGCAATTCACACATCCGAAACCAATTTTTTTTGACAGTTCAAATTCGATAAGAAGACTCAAATCTTTCCGACAGCTGTTTGCTATCGGGAGCCATACCGAACAAAATTTAAACGATTTATTTTTCATAAATCCAGGTTATTTCAGAGAAATATAAACACTGTAAACCTTTAAAACACTGCCCTTTTAAGTAAATGAAGTTTTATTATTGTTTTGACCGTTTTCATTGATACTTTCGCATTTACATAAATTCAAAGTGTAATTATGTAGTTATTCGTATAATTGTACGTGTTATTGTTTGACAATGAGCAAATAGCAAGATTTGTGTATTGATATCAAATACTTACAGTCATTTAGCCTTTTTGAAGCAAAGTTATAATAAAAGAAATTTTAATCCATAGTTTTATTTCAAATAACAACTTTTTACGCATTGCCAGACTGGCAATGCGGAAAAAGTTTAAAAAGTAAAAAAGTCTGTCAAACTGGCAATGCCAGTTTGACAAACGGCTGTTTACAAAGCAAGTTTATTCGAAATAAAGTTTGTTTGATTAATAATAAAATCATTTTGTACCGTTTGCTGTCTATTAAATTACTAGCTGTATGGTCTATAATTAAACGGATCGAAACATTCAAATAAACCAATTTTATTTACTACTTTAAATTTTCTACCACGCTGATCATTTACTACCATTTTGTAGCGTTCCCCATAAATACAATGATCAATCGTTTAGAAAAAAAAACGTATCCGTTCGGATCTGTGAATAGCGTTTTGGCAGTTCTTCGGCTCGGAAATGAGATTGTCGAAAACGGTTCCTTACCGACACGGAAACCAATCGAACGGTTTAGAATAAGGCAGCTGGTTCTCATTAGGTCGCCGGTCGGACCGAGTTTGCCGTTCACCGACTGCCAGGTGTTGCTGATTACACTAGACGCCGCCGACCCGACCTAATGTGAATATAACTGTCGGTACGGTCGTTTTACTGCCCGGCCTGGGTCGTCACAAAACAGTTGAGTTGGCTTTCGCATAGGATGGACGAAGACGACGTTTTCATTGCAATGTGGTATTTAAATAAAAGGCAGAAAAAAAGAAAAAGGAAATATTGGGTGCATCCAATAATCGCCAAGCGAAATGAAGTTGAAACTGGCAGGCGGGTGTCGCCCGCCGCCGCCTCGCGCCGACAAATGTAAACGGCGCCATACTTGCTAGTACGCCAATATTATGTCCGATCCGACAGAAATCGTGGCTAGACGTACCTACGGTAATTGTGTCGGCTCCGACAGTTTGGTCGGGTCGCCCTAATGTTAATGGCGCTATTGACATACATACTATTACGCCAATATGGATCCGACACGTTTGTCGGGCCGGTAAAAATGTCGGTCCGACCTAATGTGAACCAGCTCTAAGAAGGGATACCAGAGTCTATCATAGTCATAATACTTATAACATGTATTTTGAATCAATGCTGCAAGCACAGGTGTAATTGGGTAAATTTTCTGAGCGGCCCTTTTTCGTACCTTTGCCACCGCAATTATTATTAGGTACTTAAGTATGTTCAGACTAGAGATGAGACGTATATACTGGTAGAGGTATATATACCAAGTATGTGCTTCCCAGTACATAGACCGGGTACGGACCAAAATACTGGGTAAATACCTTGAAGGTATGACGTCAGACGCATAGTACGATATAGTTTGGTACGCCGAAGCAACCCGAAGCTACCCGACAGCTTACGAAGGGACCCGAAACGTCATTCGTGCTTTATAAACATTCGGTTGATTTAATTTAGTTAGACAAAATGGGTAAGTTCTTATTTTTACGTGCTAGTTAGTCAGTGTAAATATAATTAATGTTATTTTGCATTAATTTATATAGAAATAACTAGAATTCATTAATAACCATCGTCATACTCTTAGCCGACAGTCCTAAGCCTGGTAAAGTAGGAAGGAAAGATTTCATATCTCATAATGCATAATTACGTATAAGTAGGTACTTGAAACGTCGTACCTACATTACATTGGAGGCATACCATACTTATCGCATACGTTTACTTAACGAAATCCTACCACACCCAAATACTTAGAAGTATTTTGATACCTGGTATTTGTACCAGGTATTCCGTGATACCCATACCTTAGCCGGGTATGGAGAATGGCAGGTATATCTCATCTCTAGTTCAGACGCCATCACATCAAGTCACCCCAATGTGGATGGGTAGAGCTGAACAAGCTGGAGCTGCGGTGGTGAGCGTTGAAACCATCTGCGACGATAAGCTCGCGTGGGGCCGTCCAACCCCGCAGCGCCCGGAGCCGTGACAGAATGATGCTGCATGCTGCATGCCTGCTTGCATGCTGCATACCTGCTGCATGTCGCATGCTTGCTGCATGTTGCATGCCAGCTTGGATACTGCATATTTTATTCTTGTTTGCATGTGTGAATACTTCTTACAGGGAATTAAAAACCACAACTGTTTCATTGAGAAAATACATGCAGAATTTTCTGCGATAATGATGGTTCTACTTTTCAATTATTATGGACATGAAATTTATGCCTAAAGATGATTCGGACTAAAAAAACACTTTTTTGCAAACAATAAAACCGACATCAAAAAAAAAACACTAAACGGTGTAAAATAACTCTAAATTAGGAAGTCTGTGGCTTTGGTGGTTTTGTCTTATTCATGATGGGCCACCGACTTCCGAATTTAGAGTTATTTTACACCGTTTAGTGTTTTTTTTTATGTCGGTTTTATTTTTTGCAAAAAAGTTTTTATTTTTCCATTTTTACTTGTTCCCATACAAATATTTGCCATGAATTTATTTTATATTGTTAATTGTTAACAAAACATGTCATGTTATTAGGGTTATCCACTTATCCGTAATAAATGAAAATTAACATTCACATTAACAACTGTCGAAATCTAGGTATATTGTACACATCTGCGTACCCCTCGGAGTATACAGGCGTGATGATACGTCATGATGTTGTATAAACAATAAACATCCAAGCGATTCCAGCGATCACGACAGATTTGCCGTCTATATTTGAAGAGTTCCGTTGTATATCTCCAAAGATCAGCACCAGATCTTAACCAAATAAAAATGGGACCACCTCAGGAGTATACTCTTTCAAATAAAAAAAGAATTTTGAGAATCGGTCCAAAAATGGGGGAGAAATCAGGTAACATAAATAAAAAAAAAAAAAAAAATACATACACACGAACATAGAACCTCCTCCTTTAAGTAACTTTATAATTTTTGTTTTCAGAAAGTCGCGAAGTGTGGTAAGTGGGTGCTTCTTCGACGACGACTTTTGGTAACCATGTACCGTTTAGTTTAAAATATGTAATTTACTAAGTGACTAGATCGGGGGTTAGGACACTCCACGAAAATCAAAGAATGGGGAATGTTTTATTTTTTTTAATGATATTAAATATATAGATAATTGAATAATAATCAATAACCCAGTTAAGAGAGGATTAAAGGTTTGCCCGAAAAAAAAGTGGCTTGCTGTCTAGGTAATGCCGCTTGAAAAACGTGTCTCGAAGAATGACCCAAGTTTCTTATTAAAAGCCTTGGGATAATCATACAATAATTCAAATATTCAAACACAAAAAGACAAACACGTTCGGAATTATTTTCCGTACCTACTAAATAAGGAAATTTTCGCTTCTCTTGTTGCACAATAGAGCAAAGTAATTTTTTGCTGCGAGTGCTGATTTTGAATCCTGAGCAAGCGAATTCAACTATTGAATCACGAGCGTAGTGAGTGATTCTAAAGTTTAATCCTGAGCGTGGCGAGGGATTCAGAGCGTGGCGAGATGCAAAAAACTTTGCTCTCGTGTAACACACATAACTTTTCACTTCAGCAGCGAGAACACTTTTTGAAACTAGAAATAAATATTTACAGGTTATATACCTATCAGTTTTATTTGCAGTAAATAATTATTTTCGTTTAAATACAACAATGAGTTAATAATTCAATAAATTAATTTAAATTGACATAATTATCTTTTTGCAAAATTTCTTTATTTAGTACGAAATTCCGAACGTGTTTGTCTTTGAGGTAGAATTCAAAATTGGAACTTCGAAAGGGCTGGTCTTTGTCTCTTGTGTTCAATTCACCAAACCTTAAACCTACCTTGTTTATCTGTCAGTTTTCCTGTTTTCTCTGCAGAATTCAAAAGATTGTTGAGTTGTGGTAAATATTGTAACCAAAATTGTATGTCTCTGTCAGCGCTGTGGAAGTTAGCATTGGAACTTCTTGCATCGCGAATTTCATATATGTTTGCATCACCGGTCTTGTATCGTTGCCAAACGCCTTCCTCTCCGGGTGATCTGTTGTGGTGCAATTATGTTAACATTGTAAGTGTAACTGCCTCAGCATCGATCACTAAAAAAGTGATCGATGCTAAGGCATTAAGTCCGCCATTGTATAGTTTATTTTAATTGTGCATTTGTTGTAGTAAATTAAAAAAAATACATAATGTGGGCTAAACACTATTTTTGTAATTGTATCACACTGAAACCTACGCGTGGTGCAGGGCTATTCTACTATATCTTAGCGTTGCTTTTTTAAAATTGTAAAGCAGGTAAGTACCAAAGTTTGTACGAAAACACGCAGTAGATAATATTATGTAATACTGATAAGGCCTCCCCGTAGAGACGGTCGGTGTCGAACGCAGACTGAAGGGGATTGGTAAGGTGCAGTGTGATATTCGCCTACTTAAGTTTAGACAGAAAACTGAAACAAACCCGAATTGAATGAAGTTGATTACATGACTCCTTAAAAGAAACGATATTCGTTTTTCGTCTTGAGTGGCAGGTCGACGAGCTACTTGGAGCATCAAACCATCACCTAACAGGGATACTAAATCGGACCCGTGAACAGCCCCTGTTGAAATTGAACATGTTAATAATAAACATCATAGTAAATAATGAAAATAAATTACCTACAGCATAACATAATATTACGCATGTTAGCCCGAAGGGTTAGGTAGAAGTGTGTGTACCTGTAGCACACACATATCGCCTGTTGGTTGACGGCCATGTTTAAATCAGTCGGACACTAAACGCGAAGACGAAGACCCCGGGAGTCTGAGCTGACTGAGAAATTTCAGATCGGTAGAAATCATTAACGCTTTGCCCGACCCCCCGCATCGCCTAGCGCATTTTACTTACTTAAATAAGGCGTAAAATAATGCAGCGGCTCTCTCTTCCAAGAAGAAAGGATTGTTTAACTTATACTGATTTTAAAAATATCCGTGGTAGCGAACGTAATACAGAACCTACGAAACACTTAATAATAATTACTTATATTGCGCAACTTTTACACTTGCTCAAAATTTAATTCAATGTGCTAAATAAGAGAACAATGACTCTCGTGTTAGGAGAATCTAGATTATAATAAACCTGTAAAATTATACTGCCGTCCCTCTAAATCGACCCCTGCAGGTTGTGAGTATCTATAGACATACAAGCGTGCCACCCTTCTTGCCAAACGAGCTGCTATCAATGCGATTCCCGTGGTCCATTTTGCTGACGATTCTATTCGGCCAAGAGACTCTATATTACCAAGAACGTCTTTTATATTTCGTGTTTTATCTTTCCAATATTCCCAACGTACTGCTTCCGTCAACTGTGAATCATTTTGTAAAATTTAATTATCTCCACTATTGGTTACCTTCGCATACTATACTTAATTATTTTCTTAATTGTAGACTAGCGTATTTAAATAAAGTAGACCAAAAATTACCATAGCCAAAGTTTCCGATCGGTCCAAAGAAAACAGCCGAAGGCTTTCAGGTATGACCTTATCATTCGCGTAGTCAGACGCGTACAGTTTTCCTTGTTTCGTTAATTCTTCATATTTGACACCTGGAAAATAAAATTCGTACAAAGATTAAATACTTTTTTTAACATTTTGTGGTGAATATTAAAAACCTACATAAATCTCTAAAACGATTAATTTAGTGCTTTATATTATGTACTACTTTCTATTAGGTACTAATATTGATGAAACATTAAATTATGATGGGTAAGTTATGTGTAAGAACAAAGATAATTAATAAGTGGATTTTAATGTAAAGTAGGTACCGTTGTAATTTAAAGCTTCTAGGTCGCTAGCTCCTAAAATCACGTCGATTTGGATATTTTTAGGTTGTGTAGATGTTGACAATGCCACCAGCAATGAATTTGGTGAAAACTGTTCAGAATCTGGTAAGAAAACATCAGATATCGGTTGCATAGCTTCGTTCCAGGTGTTGTTCTGCAAAAGTAGGTTTTATAGCAGTCCAAACTACGTGTTGTGTGTATAAATTCCAGATAACCTTGTGTATTACCGAATATAATGACATTAAATCCAACAAAGGGCGTTCTCGCATACAATGTAATATTTCGTGATCTGTGTCACTGTTACAGCCGAGCGAACTTGCAATTTCACGAGATATCCGTTCAACTTCAGTAGCTTCGACAACCTTTTGTTCATCTATCGCTTTCCAGATATCAAAAGGTGACATTATAATTGCCCTTTGAAATAAACCTGTGGATGAAAAACAATAAATAATCAAAGCGTAAGTACGGTTATTAGTAACTTAAGTCGTGACAGTGACTTACCGATAGATCGAGGTGATGTTATATGATGCAGTACACTGTTAGCACCAGCAGAATGACCAAGCAACGTTATTGCAGTAGGGTCCCCACCGAATGCGGCAATATTGTCACGTACCCACAAGAGAGCAAGGTACTGGTCTAATAGTGCAAGATTGCCGCGAGCTGATAAAGAGCGTAGTGTGAAAAAGGCAAGCAAGTGTAAGCGATACATCACTGTGACCACCACTACTCCTTCAGCCGCTAATTCTTGGCAAGGCAGAGATACACCACCCCTTATCCAAGATTCGCTAAATAATATAACAACCACTGGTACAGTTTTACCATCAGAACGCTACCTAGAACAACGTTACAAATCGGTCAGCTTAACAACCTTTACAAAACAGGAAAAACAGAAACGCAGGGATAAATCGAAACAAAATATTGATTAATATTTTTACGTTATATCATTTCTTTTGACAAACTTATAGGTCTTGGATGTTAATTAATAATGATCAATATTAATTACCATCACTTAAAATGTAAATTTTACTAGTTACTCTAATCAGGCCCCGAGCAAAATCCGGCTTTCGCGAACAATAGGTAATTTAATGATCCCGGATTTAGAATCCCGGTAGGTAGGTATGTACTTAGTTATTTGATATAAGTTAACAAAAGCGGTCGTAAAATCCCAAACATGCTGCCTAGAGATGCGACCATTTCCAATTAATGGATCATATTTTCAAAAAGAACTTTTACTTTAGCGACTGAAATGGCAGGATGCCTGGGTTTAATACAATCATTTTCGATGTGTAGGTACCTAAGTAAATAAATAAAAACAAAAAGCCTAACCCGAGGTGTCCATATATTTAAATATAGACAATCTTCACTGTAGTTATCGTTTTCTCCATCTCCAATGTGAGGACAATGTGGAGGTATTCGATGGGCAAACAGTGTTCGTCTCCAACCCGTGTGTCGTTCTGGGGCCTATAACAAAGATTATAATAAACTAGCGGACGTCCCGCGGTTTCACCCGCGTGGTCCCCGTTCCCGTGGGAATGCAGGGATAAAAAGTATAGCCTATGTGTTATCAAACAATTAAAAAAATCTTTATTCAAACTAGGCTGAAAATCAGCACTTTTTGAACGACAAAAATCAAAAGTTAATCCAGGGTGTCAGCTAACTCCATACTTACCAAATTTTATTAAAATCTATTCAGTAGGTTTAACGTGAAAGAGTAACAAACATCCATCCATCCATCCTCGCAAACTTTCGCGTTTAAATAATAGTAGTAGGATTAATAATAGGTTAGTGACTATAGGATGTGGTGAAAACCATATCTGTACAAATCCAGACTGGGAGTAGGTATGAATTGTTTTCAAATTTAAAATTATAGCCCAAACTGAGTGACTTCCTCAGAGGAGTACCCGTGTTGATCCTATTGAAAGCCTTATTGTGGTCTGTGGTATAGATCTGGGATGCATTGTCCGTATGCTCAAATGAATAAAACCAGGTAAGAAGATGTGGACTAACTTCACGGGTGAAATTGGTATGATAGGTTAACCCATCTGTAAAAATACATACCGAAAATCTGTATCGACCTTTTGGGGGTGTCGCATATGGTACTCCGTAGTAAATTTCTACTGGGGTGGCGGAACCTTCCGTATACGCTTTTATCTGTAATGTGAATCTATGTTTACTGACTGTCCGTATATTGGTCCTGCTGCGATCCTCCAACATCAACGCGTTCTGCTTAGGTATCTACTTAAGCAGAACGTGCAGATTTTGGTGTATCAGCTAAGATGGTATAACACTCGGCGGCAGTAAATGATGTTACATAAATTTACTAAAACTGCGTTGTTGATAAAACGTAAATAAACGCGATGTAACGTTAACTTAAAATTGAGCAAATAAATCAATATTCTATTCTATTCTAATATATTATTTTTCACGATTTTTTTTTTAGAGTCAAACAACACATCCCCCGCTGATATGGCGAGACCCACGGGGCACCGGCACCGGTCGGGGATTGCGAAAGTATGTTCTGTTCCCGGAACCCCCGGCACAGGTGTAAGACGGAACACCGGGATGGTTTTTATTCAGTAACATTCTGACAGACCCTGAAGAAGGACATTCATGAGGATTTTCTACCCCGTACCTAAAAAAGGCCCGAGTTAGGCCACTCGTAGATACCCGTAGCGTCATGATGTTCGAACTAACGTCAAATGAAACTTATTTCAAGAGTGGGCTTTCTATGCTCGTTTAGATACAAACTTCATAATGTTCACGCATAGTTGCACGATGACACGGAAAATGATAAAAGTAAAGGAAAATAAAAAAAATGCAAACACTTACCCCTACAATTCGTCCTTGCGGTAAATTTGCCACTGGGTCTTGAGCTAAAACAGGGCTTAAACCTAACGTACACCAGAAACTTATCACTAGCAAATTGCACATTCTGCCACTTAGCAACATAGAATATCAGAAGTACCTACTTTTCTCAATTACCTGCTATTTAACCTTGTATAGTTTTCGTACTAAATACCTAGGTGGAAACTCTCAGATATATCTATATACGTTGTTTTGCGTGTAGTGACCATTTGAAACTAATGTTTTGTCACTTAAAACCGCTTGTATTCAGTATTATAGTAGTAGACATGCAGTGTAGGTAGGTATATGTTATCGACACAAAACAAAATCTGAGCGCACAATGATTGTGCTCCAGCCCATGACGGGAGAATTGTAACGATGACTGGTCACTATTGTTCTAATTTCACCAGGAATTCACATATGTGTAGAAAAAAACGCCATAGGTACACACCGTACAGTCAATGGCAAAACTAAACGAACATCAACCATAGTAACTATGCACAATGTTCCACAACTCGCAAGCATCAAAAAGTGCTCACCAGGCGGCCATGCACACAAAACACGGAGTATTCCCGTTTGAGCACCTATTTATTGAGCACCTATGCATTAACCTATGGGAAAAAGGAATACCTTTGGTGCTAAATGCATAGGTGCTCAAAAAATAGGTGCTCAGACGGGAATACTCCCAAAACACAATACGGCAGCGGCGCGGCGATCACTTTTGTTATTATAAACATTGTATTACAATTATTGTAACCACCGAGGTTAAAAATTTCGGTAATCTTGAGGCCACATCTGAAATCGACCTTTTTGGACATATTAGATTGAAAATTTAGAGGTGCTAGTTCAATTTAAGTAGTAGAATTGTTACAGAATTATTAAATACTACTAAATAGCATATACAATATAATTATAGTAACAGAAACATAGATTAAGATTATTCCATTGTCACCACCAACCTTAAAACTATTTACTAAATTGATTGTTTCATATTGCGTATGTGTATACAGGGTGGAAGGGACATCGTCGCATATCCAGACACCACGGGTCTCTACTACATCATCCAAACTGAAGCTGCTCCAACGTCACCGAGTCGTGCTGCAATTTGTTTTCCTGCTTTGTCTCTCATATTGAGTCTCTTAACTTTAACTTTCGCCAACATTATTTGTGTTTTCTGGTTGATTTATTACGTACATAATTCGGTAAGCAGGTACCTACGTATTTCGTAAGGTAGATACTACAGATAAGATTATAAAAAAGATGATAAGTGCAGTTTTAACAAATTTTAATGTTAACGAAAAATACGTTTCCTAGAATTACTAAAAATAAAACATTCTCTAAAAATGTGCATCAAAGCTAATTACTTCGAATTTTACTTCATTGATCTAAAAGTCTCTGATATAGTCAGTAAGGGACCTCGCGCACTCGGTTACGACCACGGCCCGCACACACCAGGGTAAACTGTAGGCTATAGTCAAAAATTGAGTAAATGGCTTGCATGACAATGAGAGACCAACACGAAGGCCCACATTTAGTACCTAACACACAAAATAACCTTATTAGACAAACCAACATTAAAAAAATCTTGTGAATTTTTTGCGTAGAGTTGAAAATCCAGCAATGCCCGTTTATTTGGATGCCATAAAACAAAAGACCGGTAAAAATTACTAGTAAAGAAATAAGTAATTAGTAGATACCTACGCATCGTCCAGCCGCACCTCATGCTACCTAGCTATATTTGTCTATTTTCTTTGTACGACTTAAAGGACCGAAAACATACACAAAACTACATAATCAACAAGTCGACGAGTTTCGTGTGTCAAGTGTAACTAGTAAGTATATCTAGGTAACGAACTAGTAGGGTTGTTCAGCAATCTGAGGAAGAGCGCCAGAGGCATGGCTAAGGGGATAGATAGAACCCAAATGCGCGTCACGCATCCGGTCAGATGCTGGTAAACTGTAGGTACATAAAGTACTTTAGAATGAATGTCGCATTTCGGAACTTCGGCTCTTGGGGTTGCAACACTTGCAACGACCAATCGTGGTCGCGACCGCGTAGTTCGTGAGGTCCCTAAAGACTCGTTTTTCAAAGCATCACACTTTTACAGAGCTGTAGGCGATATCAAGCTTTTTTAATAGTATTCTGTAGTAATAGTGGATCGGCTGATTGTTTGCGAAGCCTATGGTGGCCAACATTAATCCGTAACCAAGAAGAATGGAAAAAAGCTTGTGCCGCGCTAACCACTGTCGCAGCCCACCAACTGAAATTACAAAGAGAACGCAGGCAATGAAATTATTCGTAATATTTTAATCGGGAACCAATAGGGAATATGCATGTAATTTAAATATGGTTCGAATATTTTTTTTCCGAATCTTTAATGGCAGAAAATATGAACTAAATCATTATTTTACTTTTTAATAGCGTCATAATTATTTAAAATTAAACATAAAAGTGCGAATTAAGCGCGGGAAATTCAAATTTGTGAAACGCATCACCATTGGTTATAACGAAACTTGACGTCAAATACTACGACAACAACTCAACGCCTACAAAACATACAATGTGTATGACATTAAGTATTGGAATGGACTTTTATTGGAAAACATAATTATTGCCGTGTGTGTTGGGAACTAATTTAATGTTCAAGTCTAATTTTAGCTTCACAGTGAGGTTGAGGTTATAAAAAAGAATTAAGAAAAATGACTGAAAGTGGTTTTATAAAAGCACAATCTGATAATGTTTATTGCATTCGGGTACAAGCAACACCGGTAATCTGCTTTTTGAGCTTCTTTCATGGTGAAATGGTTAGAAGAACGAAAACACCCATAGTAATAGTAATAGGATCATAGTAAATGACGTAATCGAAATGGCGCGCGAAAATGGCAGCGTTTAAGCAGCTCAAATTTATTCTATATTTTAAATATTTTTAAAAGCTTCATTACAGCAATTTTTAAATCTATATATATAAAAGAAAGTCGTACACCAGATATAACTCAAGAACGGCTGGATCAATTTGAATGATTTTGGTCTTTTTGGATTTGTCTTTGTCCGGAATATAGCATAATAATTAATAAAAAACATGAAAAGTCCTCGAAAAAATAAATATCAAGAATATCGGTTGTCTCAAAAAATTTTAAAACGCAGCGCCATCTTGGATGACATGACAGGAGTCAAACTTCCCAGTTCATTACCAGTAGGCTTACTATGAACTATTATTACGATTCAATTGAAGACCTAAAATGAACTGCTTTGCAATTTCATACCAAGACGTCATTAAAACGATCCGGTTTAGGTTGACGTCGGCACTTGAATCGCAAGCTGTTTTAGTTCGTTCATTTTTCATACCATGAGGTGACATTTGAACCTAAATTGGTTCGCATAGTGTCAAAAACAGCGATCCAAAAAAAGTTTCTAGTTTCGTGGCGTAAACTGAATCGTTTTGTTATAAACTTTGAAAAAATGTGGAAATATACGTACCAAATTCAACGTATTTTAGTTAAATATGTGTTTCTCACGTAACAATGTAAAATGTACGCCATTATTCGTATTACTAATTACTTTATCCAAGTTAAACGTTAAAAACTAAAAACTCTTTTGAATACTACCTACCTAATAAGAACTCCTTGGGTTCTATCAAAAAAGTTTGGATAGATTTCAAAACGCGTGTGTTGCGTTCTAAACTCGTCATAATCATTTTACTTTTACGACGACACTAAGCAAACCTTTAATTTATATTTTAAATAATTATTTAAATTACTATTACATCAATGAGTAGTAAAATTGGGCTTAATGGTATATAATTTGACTCATAAGCGCAATTTTAAAATATATTTGTTGAAATTTTATACACAAATAAAACCGCTAAAATCATAACTACCTACTAGGTTTCGGAACGCAACACATAGGTTGGAGTAAAAGAGACAAACTTATGCAACAATTGTCTAGCGTCATCTCTTTCTCACACCGCGGACCACCGACAAATTTCGTTCTTTCATTCCTCCATGAGCGAATCAAACGCCACTCAAATATAGGCACTTCATGGTATGAATATTAGCGAATCAGTTTAGGAACCTAAACTGGTTTGCATCGGAATTGAATGGCTAACTAAAAGTTGATGGTAGGCCTACAGGTGACAATTTGAAATTGACAAGTCTAGCTAAACCCAAGAAGGTAAGGTTGTCAATTTATGATACGCACCTACGTTCTGAAATTTATTTTGTTACTAAACTAAGAGGTTTTATGTAGCATAAAAAAGTCTTATAAGTATTTCAAAAATCAATTTACGTAATTATCAATGACGACAGAGACGAACTTTAATAATTCTTTGCAAATAGAACTTATTTTACTGTTGAGACTTTAATTAAAGTAGACCGGGAAAACTATAGGTATAAATTGTATGTAACATAGAGGCAATAGTTCAGATTAAAATTATGAATTTAGTATTTTTTATATCAATGCATTTTAGTAAGGAAGTTAGGTGTGAAGTTCTTAAAAACAACAACTACGACGAGGACGGTTGCGTATGTGTAAGAACTTCATTTTAATTATTGTAGAAATAAAGCTGAAGCGTTTTATAATTATCTTTTAATAAATCTTAGTACAATTAAATAAAAATGTTTTACACACAAGTTTTTTTTTTTTTAATATTATTTTTGTAAGAATATTATTACCATGGCAACGAGTGCCATAGAGGATTAATCTTCTAAAGAATAAGAAGGTATGTCTAAGGAGATCATACTTCACACCCTCGAAAGTTTTTAAGAATTTTTGGATAAATTCTTAAGTCCCATTCTGGAACTTAATTCCTTTAGTCTTGGCCCAAATAGCGGTTTGGTAAATAAGTCAGCGAGTTGGACTTCGCCAGGAACTTGTTTGACGCTGAACTCTTCATTGCTTACACATTCTCTAACAAAGAAGTGTTTTAATTTGATATGTTTGGTGCGCTTGTGGTATTCGTATTTTGGATTGTGCGCTAAGAACACTGCTGACTTGTTGTCTATGTTTAGAACTGGTTTTTCTGTTTTTGTTAGATCGTTTAACAATTGATTCAGCCATAGTATTTCTTGAGCCGCTTCGCTCGCCGCTATAACTTCAGCCTCCGTTGATGAAATAGCAACTGTAGTTTGCTTTTGACTTCTCCAGCTTATAGCGGCGCCAGAGAATATGCATACCACACCAGAAGTTGATCGCCCAGTTGACTGGTCTCCTCCGTGATCTGCATCGCTGTAGCAGACCAAGTGCGGCGTTGACTTTTTCGTAAATATTAGGCCCTTATCTTGGGTCCCCTTCAGATATCTGAAGATACGCTTAACGAGCATCACATCATCCTTTGTGGGTGCTTCTAGATGTCTCGAGGCGACTCCAACAGCGTAGCAAATATCAGGCCTCGTACCTACAGACAGATAGGCCAAAGCGCCTACGGCTTGCCTATAAGGAAAATTCGACTTCATGTTTTCATCCGCTCCCGCATCATTATCTTTGACCATGGGTGATGGTGCTGACTTGCACTGAGACATTCCATATTTTTCTAGGATTTTCTTGATATATGACTTTTGGCATAGAGAAATGGAGTCTTTTTGCACGTTTATTTCCATTCCGAGGAAGTAAGACGCAGGTTTGGTCGTTATTTTGAACCTAGCTTTTAGTTCCTTCAAAAACTCGTCACCTGCTGTCGTTGAGTTGTGCGCTACAAGTCCATCGTCCACGTAAAGAGCTATAGCGACCTTTGATTGACCTTTGATTCGCACGAATAGGCATGGATCCGCTTCACTCTGCTTGAATCCAGTTTTCAGTAAAAACTCTGCTATGCAGTGATTCCAGCAGCGTGGCGCTTGCTTCAATCCATAAAGGCTGCATTTTAATTTACAGACTCTTTTAGTTCCGTCACGATAACCTTCGGGCTGTTTCATATATAGTTCTTCCTTAACTTTACCGTTTAGGAAGGCGGTGGTCACGTCGAACTGTGTCAGTTTCAAGTTTTCACGAGTAGCAACTGCAAGCAGTGAACGTACAGTGCTCAGACGAACCACTGGGCTGAACGTTCTGTCGTAGTCCACTCCAGGTATCTGGGAATAGCCTTTGATGACCATTCTGGCCTTGTACCTCTCGACGGAACCATCAGGGTTCATTTTTAATTTAAATACCCATTTGCATGGTAGGGCTTTACGTCCTTTGGGTAGCTCGACCAGATCCCATGTTTGGTTGTCCTCCAGTGAGCGTATTTCACTTTTCATTGCTTCTTGCCATTTTTCACTGTCTGGAGATTCCATAGCCTCTTTGAAAGTTTCAGGTTCCTTCGGTTTATGAAGATTTTCGACTTCTTCAGCTGCAGCCAAAATAAAATCGTCATACCTTTTTGGAGCTGCGATGGTCGACCTGTCTCTCAAAGTTCGAGGTGGAGTTGAAGTTGAAGCCTGTGGAGCAATTGTTTCATTTAGATCTTCTGTATCAGTTAGATCAGAAGGTTCGTCATCATCGACAAAGTTGTGGGAACCGGAAAGAGATTCGTACTCGCTTTCATTAAAGTTTTGTGGTTCCGATTGTTGAACATCTTCAGTGCTGTTGACCGAGTTTGGTTGCAACATATCGTCGAGATCTTCGTCTTCCGTGTCGCCAATGTCGTTTAGTGGTGTGACGTCTCCATCTTCATTGTCGTCAAGCTGTATTGTTACTTGCTTACGTGGTAGTCTTGACGGTTTTGAAGGTTCTGGAGATTCGAAGAAACTGTCATTGTTGAAAATATCGGTGATGTTGTTTTTGTTTGTGTTGTCGTAAAACATGGACTTCATCACACGGATATCCTTCGATATTACTACTTTGTTTTTGGATGGCAGAAGAATCTTGAATGCTTTTGATGTTTCAGAATAGCCAACAAACATGCCAGGAATAGCTTTTGGTGCAAATTTGTGACCATTAGTGCCTTTGATGAGAACAAAAGTTTTAGAGCCAAAAATATACAGGTGGTTAATGATAGGTTTTCTACCAACCCATAGTTCAAATGGTGTTTTGTTTTCTATAGCACTGTTTATGTTCCTGTTAGTCAAGTAGTTCGCTGTCATGATTGCTTCTCCCCAGCAGTTTAGTGGCGCGTTTGCGTCAATCATTAGGGCTCTTGCTTTTTCAACAAGGGTACGATTTTTCCTCTCTGCTAATCCGTTCTGGTGCGCTGTGTGCGGGGCACTAAGTCTTCTTTGTATCCCGCAGCGTTTTAGATAAGCGTCGAAGTCCCTGTTAATATATTCGGTGCCATTATCGGATTGTAGTACCTTGAGTTTGTTCCCCGTGTACGTTTCTGCTAACTCTTTGAACTCTTTAAATTTTTCTAAAACTTCGCTTTTGCATTTCAGCAGGTAAACTCGACTGTATCGGGAGTAATCGTCGATGAATGTGACGAAGTACTTGTTTCCGCTTATTGTGGGCGTTCGTATAGGTCCACAAACGTCAGAGTGAACAATTTCTAAGCGTTCTGTCGTTCTTTGAGTTGTTTTCTCGCGAGGAGCTGGTACTCGATGCATTTTTGCTTGAATGCACGCTTCACATTCCTGTAATGTTTCTTTAGGATTAAAATGCAAGCCAATTATATTTTGATTCTGAAGTGCTAATTTCAAGTCTTTGGGGTTCACATGCCCCAATTTCTTATGACAATCTTCGATGTTAGATGATTTCGTTTCTGTAGTGATTGGAAGTGTTTCATCATCATCAGTGGTCAGGTTGTAGCACTCATGCTTGCTAGGTTTCAGATAGTAGAGACCGTTTTCTTTGTAGGCAGTGAGAGTAATCTTATACTTTGGGTTGTGGTTTTGATGAGATGTAGAGTTTTGTTTTTGTCGTTGCGGTTTCCCATTAGTTTTCTTCCAGCAGCTTGTACATATTTTGTGTGTTTTGTGTTTGAAGATGTTACCTCTTCGTTTGCAGATTCGACAGGACGCGTATAAAGCTTCTTCTTGATATGAGGATCCAGGTTCGTCGTCATTGGTCATGTTATGGTTATGACGGGCTTCAAACTCTTCAAGTATTTTCGTTTTAAGCTCATCTGGCTTAGGAAGAGTGTCACGCGTTTCAATTGCGACTCTGAAGTTCTCATATTCAGGGGAGAGACTGTATAACATCATGATGGTTAACAAGTCTTCGTTTATAGTAACGTCCATATCAGCCAGCTTGTCAACTGTGTCCATAAACTTGTTCAAGTGTGCTCGTACATCTTGGTTGTCTAATTTAGTTAGGATCAGCTGTTTAAGTAGGGTCGCTTTGCGCGCAGGTCCCGTACTGGCATAGGTGTTCTTTAATTTGTCCCATACTTCTTTTGCACTGCGGCAGTTTTTAATTTGTTTAAGCTCGGACGGAGCGATAATAAGGATGAGCTCAGATTTCGCTAATCGATCCTTTTCTTTTTCATCCGCATTTGCATCTGGTGTCAAGGCTTTCTCAACATATTTAAATAATTTATGTCGTACTAGGACGGCTTCGGCTTGAATTACCCAAGTGTCGTAATTATCCTTCGTGAGTGGATCGATTTTTATGTTCGACATTTCGACTTGGTACTCGTACTTACATACAGTTTCACCTCTGCTACCATGTGAAGTTCTTAAAAACAACAACTACGACGAGGACGGTTGCGTATGTGTAAGAACTTCATTTTAATTATTGTAGAAATAAAGCTGAAGCGTTTTATAATTATCTTTTAATAAATCTTAGTACAATTAAATAAAAATGTTTTACACACAAGTTTTTTTTTTTTTAATATTATTTTTGTAAGAATATTATTACCATGGCAACGAGTGCCATAGAGGATTAATCTTCTAAAGAATAAGAAGGTATGTCTAAGGAGATCATACTTCACATTAGGTTAGGTAGTTAGGTTAGCTATAGGATAGGTATGGTCAGTTAGGTTAGTTTATTTAGACATGTTGTAATTTTAATTCTATTGAACACAAAATGTTCAAATAAGATCACAGTAGAGACTACATAAAAAGTAGTAGGTAGTAGTTATTATTGGTTTGGATCTATTTGTTGTCGTCTTATTAAACGTATGTATAACTAATATAAAAAAAAGAGCAATAAATTGACTCTAAGGCACAACGAAGTTTGCCGGGGCAGCTAGTATGTTTATATTTTTTACTAGGTTAAAACGTTGTAAACAGTGAATCAAAAATACAAAAAAAATACATGCATGTACCCTATTGCCTAATGTTGTTCAAAAGTTCAAAACAGTAGGTACCTAATTTATTTATGGACATTCAACAAATCAAAATACAGAGCGTCTCACGGCGCGGCTATGAGAAACTCACAAAGGTAAAAAGTAACTAGGTTAGGTACCTACCTACTTAGGTAGGTACTTTAATAATACCTAACGACATTTTGTTACATGGCGATAGGTAGGTAGGTACATAAAAGGAAGACCAATGTAAAAACCAAAAAATCTGCCTTTGAGTCTACATGAACACGAATAACTAGGTACTTATGTATTTCGCAATACGAGCGGCTATTATAGCGTAATGAAATAGAAAATTACAATGATATTATAAGTAAAAAAACCGACCATGAGCGTGTCGGGCCACGCTCAGTGTAGGGTTCCGTAGATTTCCGTCCGTCACAATAAGTGTTCAAAATGCTTGCATATACGATTATAGGTACTACAAACTTAGTCCAGAAATTATTTTGTACAACTTTTTGTCTTTTTTATACAAAAACTGTTGTTTCCATCCAAGTTTAAAATAATTTTCCTAGAAAGTCCTTATAAACTTCTACATTTTAGATTTTTATCATATTTTATAAACTTATGGTTCAATAGTTAGAGGGGGGGGGGGGGGTGACATTGTTTTTTTACTTTTGTAGCGATTATTTCCGAAATTATTGATATTATCAAAAAATGATTTTAGTAAGCCCCTATTCATTTTTAAATACCTTTCCAACAATATATCACACGTTAGGGTTGAAATAAAAAAAAACACTTCCCACTTTACATTTATAAGGGGCCTACCATAATAAAACATTGTTTTCCAATTTTTATTTTACTACTTTGTTGGTGTGATTGATACAGGTGATTGATACCAAATTTCAGCTTTCTAGTGCTAACGGTCACAGAGATTTTTTAAGCGAGGATGGACGGACGGACGGACAGACAGACATGGCGAAACTATAAGGGTTCCTAGTTGACTACGGAACCCTAAAAAAGGTGTAAGTATTAGATAGGTTAGGTTACCTAAACAACATTCGATCTTCAAAAACGGCACACTAACGCACGCACGCGTCCGTTGATGGCGCGACGCGACACTGAGGTCAGGTGTGGCTAGTTAGCCACATTTTAACGTGTCACTTGCTGATCTACACCTTTTTACTTATAATATCATTAGAAAAATACTGTTAGTAAAGAAAATACGTAAGTAAGTTAGGTACGGTACATTTTTGTTCACAAAAAAAGGTAACAATTATTACTCTCTTCTGAACTGAACTAAGCAGGCAGACCAGACATAACTCTTTATCCCGATGTATAAATTGCATTCTGAGATTTTTTTGATGCTATCCTCTAATTATATATTATGCCTTTTGAAAATTATCATACGGACGTATGAATAAGGTCCTGGTTAGACGACATGAAAAATTTCAAAACACCGCTGCTCTTCCCGTAGGTACCTACGTAGATGGTGAATGATGTGGATACTGTTTTAAACTAAAATACTGTCGGCCTGCATGGCGTAACTGGCCGTAAGGTTCTTCTATTCAGGATATAACCTCCCAGTACCTACTCTCCACCAATAAAGATTATGTACCTGGTATAAGTGGATCAGACATACCATTCCTATTGACGTTCGCTGTAGGGAACCTCATTGATGCGGGCTGTTTGGCATACACAAGCATATAACGGACTCTTACTAGATCACAGTTTGTAACAATGTATTGTGTCATTTGTCCGTCGCACCCTTGCTCTGTTAGTAATTTGCTTCTTTCATCTTCAAATATACCATCACCTGAGATGCGAAATCATTTCATAAATTATGTATCGCTTTAAAAAGCATTAAGAGATGCATGCCAAGCCGTCATCAAAGTCAAAGTCAAATCGTTTATGTATATTTCAATTAGACCCATTACAGGTCTTTTGAACGTTATACTTACAAATTAAATAAATTAAGAGAATGATTCTAGTTGCACATTTAGTTGTTCATGACGTTAGTAAAAACCGGAGGTTGGGTTCTGAAATGCCGCCGACCTATGACACTTTTTCCATTCATATGTAGGGTACCTACTAGGTACCTATTTCTACGTTTATTTTGTACATCTCTGACATGACATGGGTGATTTTTGGAACGAAGTTCCTTATCGCGCGTTGTGAAAGGGGGCTAGACGGAAAAAATTCTTACAAAAAGTTGTCACGACACTTTTTGCTATAGTAAGCTATTGTAAGCTGTGCGGCGTCGCATTTTCGCAGGGAGAGGGAGAGGGAGAGGGAGAGGGGGAGGGTTGGGGGAGGGGGAGGGTTGGGGGAGGGAGGGAGGAGGAAGATGGAGGGGGAGGGGGAGAGAGAGAAGATTGAATAGTTCACTAATCAATCGAAGGGAACTTCTCAAGTTTTTTTTATTTTTTATTATTTTACCTTGATTTAATTTTGTGTAAAAAGTCTTAAACAAGCGTGGTGCTTAATAATCATGCCTTCTCTGAATGAGAAGAGGCTTTTTTCCTAGGATAGACATAGGATATTATTATGGAATTCACCTAGAGCAAGGTAGGTACACGTAGATACATGTACCTAGGCGCTAAAAGATTAAAAACCTTACCTTCATTAGAAACAGGTTTTTGATAATTTATTCCTTCTGGAGCATCAATGACTTCACACATGGCTATGCAGGACAAGTGGCCACCAATGCAGCTTGCGCCCCATCCGAATCCTCCATGACTGTACGGCAAGCTTATGTTCAATTCAGGTGACAAGTATACGCCATTACCCAATAGTGTGTTCTACACGGTGAAGAATGTGGTCAAAAGGTAATAGATTAATATTCAAAACTAGCAGACGCCCCGCGGTTTCACCCGCGTAGGTATACAAATACAGGGCTAAAATACCTACTTTTTAGCCCTGTATTTTTTTTTATCATTTTGTTAGCTGACACCCGGATTAGCACATACAGTTTAGGCTACTGCCTAAGTATGTGCTAATCCGGGTGTCAGCTAACTCCATACCAAATTTTAATAAAATTCATTCAGTAGTTTTTACGTGTAGGAGTAACAAACATCCATCCATCCATCCATACTCACAAACTTTCGGATTTATAATATTAGTAGGATAAATCTTAATTCGACAGGCACCGCACCCCGCACGCATAGAATAAACTCACGCGGATTTTTTTTACTGATTCTATTACTTTATGGAAAAAGTTTTTAAAGAAATTCTAAACAACAAACAATAATAGGAAATGGCTTTGGGTAAAATAATGCCAGTGAAACTGGGCATTTAGAATATTACACTAAGTGTCAATAGAAATAATATATTAATTTTCCCTACAGTCATGGATGTTACCGCCAAGGGAAACGAATGTTTTTGAAAAATTGCTCGACAAAACTTATAAGTACTTACCTACCTATTATTTACATAAGTAGGAACATTGCAATTGGTATTTAAGTATATCTCTAATTTAATTTATCCATGCAATTTTATTTCCATTAAAAGTAGGTATTTTATTTTAATTATTATGATTTTACTTGTATTTTAATATCCAGTAATTAAAATCATATTATATTGAATTTTGCTATTTGTATTACGCACTCTCCGTTTGAATTCTCAGTAAATTACTTGAGCGGTATGTAATTCGGACAATATTTTTTAATTACCACCTGCACTTAGGTATGATCTACCTACTTACGACAAAATATATGAAGGACCCATCTACTTTTTCCTTTTCCCTAGATATAAATATAATTATTAACATAAGGATTAAAACTGACGCATTACCTTATTTAAATGCTGTTGCAAACCAAAATTTAGAATGGTGTAGAAATTTTCCAAACGGTTTCCATGATAGGCGTAAAATATGTGATGGTTTTTTGCTAGCTCTTTCCATTTGGTTTCAGCCGTAGACTTACAGGAGCTCGCTACTTGGAAAATATATTGTGGTTTCGGTGCAGATATTGTAGAATGTGAGTTTCCTAATACGGTTTCATGCTGAAATATAATTTTATTTAGTATCAATATTGAGACGTATTTAATATTGGGATATTTAATTGAAGCGGGTAAAGTGCGAATGGTAGGTAGGTACTTGCCTACCGTGCCTTTGCAGGAAAAAAGACTTAATTTTTAAATAGATTGCAACAGACATCGATCTTTTTTCTTTCAAATTTAGGTAGGTATGTAGGTACCTACATCCTAATTTACTATCAACTCTATTTTTTTTCAGCCAGGGAAAATTCTTATCCTTATAAATGTAAATTTTATTTTTTGCTCTCACCTCCGTCTCCCCTTTTACTAAGATGGCCTAGGTATATGGTTTACCTAACTTTAATTCCGCTTAGAAATTATTTACTTCACTAAACTAAGATAATATAAGTAGACTAAACTAATCAAAAGGTCTTCGTCTTCTTTTTGAGTCCCATGAATTATTTTATGTTTATACATATATTATTGATTTATTTAATTCTTCAAACACAATAATGGACTAACAGGCCTTTACTACATGTCCGTAAGGATTGAGGAGCCACATCAGATTTTTAAAATCTGATCTCACCATTATTTAGCAGAAATTTAGCTTATTTTGCAGCACGAATTCTAGATTTAGCAGCAAAATATATCACGAGTTATTTTAATGCAAAAGTGGCTCCTCAATCTAAACGTTTGAATTGAGGAGCCACCTGGAACTCGATAAGTAATAGATGAATATAATATGAAAATTTTGTATCATTTAGCAGCAATTTAGCATATTACCTGCTAAAAATTTCGCTTCTGTAGCGCTAAAATGAAAGAAAATACAATACTTTTAATATGGCTCCTCAATCTAAACTCAAGAGGTGAATTTCTATTAGTTGTGAGCGATCAATTAATATATTCGACATAATGATCATTTAGCAGGTGTTGTGTTTGTTTTTGCAGTATAGGAATAAAATATTGAAACAGAGTAAATTTTGTATATGAACGCATATTCTTTGGCTCCTCAATCCTGACGTTCTAATTATATATGTTTGACTGTAGCCACCTAAGATCTCAACGGAATCTAAAGCCAGAGATACTAACATTTAGCAGAAATGTCTGCTAAATATATCTGCACAGTTCAGCAATTAATATATTTTGGATTCTGAAAAAACAATACTTTACTGTTTTCTTGTAAATTCAGTGTGTAGGGTGACCACATTTTAGGGGTACCTACAAATGGATATTTCACTTGCCTACGTAAGTAAAATATTAACTTGTAGGTACCCCCACAATAATATTTATTTAGTATCCAGGCAGATAGTGAAATTTATAGTGGCCTGTACCAGTTTCGATAATTGCAGGAATAAATTCTATAGCACCTACTTATTTAAATGATTTATTCGAAAATATTACAAATTCTGGTATTTCTCTCACTCTAAACTTTTCACAACCATTCAGTTCATATGAAACTGTGTTTGATATTTAGACACAGTTTGGTTGTTACAAAACGTACAGTCGGCTTTTTCTTCAGCGATTAGAGTTGCGTCTTCTAAACCTTGGATGCCAAAAACAGAAATTATGTTCAAATTCAAAGGCAAAAATGCGATCTGCCTGGATACTAAATAAATATTATTGTGGGGGTACCTACAAGTTAATATTTTACTTACGTAGGCAAGTGAAATATCAATTTGTAGGTACCCCTAAAATGTGGTCACCCTACACACTGAATTTACAAGAAAACGGTAAAGTATTGTTTTTTCAGAATCCAAAATATATACATTGCTGAAATGTGCAAATATATTTAGCAGACATTTCTGCTAAATGTTAGTATCTCTGGCTTTAGATTCCGTTGAGATCTTAGGTGGCTACAGTCAAACATATATAATTAGAACGTCAGGATTGAGGAGCCAAAGAATATGCGTTCATATACAAAATTTACTCTGTTTTACTATTTTATTCCTATACTGCAAAAACAAACACAACACCTTCTAAATGATCATTATGTCGAATATATTAATTGATCGCTCACAACTAATAGAAATTCACCTCTTGAGTTTAGATTGAGGAGCCATATTAAAAGTATTGTATTTTCTTTCATTTTAGCGCTACAGAAGCGAAATTTTTAGAAGGTAATATGCTAAATTGCTGCTAAATGATACAAAATTTTCATAAATATTCATCTATTACTTAACGAGTTCCAGGTGGCTCCTCCATTCAAACGTTTAGATTGAGGAGCCACTTTTGCATTAAAATAACTCGTGATATATTTTGCTGCTAAATCTAGAATTCGTGCTGCAAAATAAGCTAAATTGCTGCTAAATAATGGTGAGATCAGATTTTAAGAATCTGATGTGGCTCCTCAATCCTTACGGACATCTTTACTACCAGCAGTCCTCCTTTTTAACCGACTTCAAAAAAAGGAGGAGGTTCTCAATTCGGTTGTAAATTTTTTTATTTTTTTTTTTAGGGTTTGTTACCTCAGTAGGTACTCCGTCATTTATTAAGCGATTTTCAAAATTCTTTTTTTGTTTGATAGGGTGTACTAACAGATTGGTCCCATTTGTATCAAAACTCATATCTGATGAAGGATCTTCGAGGAATTGATGGAACTCCTCAAAAAATATAGGCACACATGCACCGATTTCAACATTTTTAGTTACAAATCAAGCATTTTCATTTAGAAAGTATCATTTGGTGAAGAAAAACTGATGAAGAAGACAGGCAACGGAACTCTTCAACGCATAACAACAAATTATTCGCGATTGCTATAGTCAGATGTCTATGCTGAGCTTTTGTATTTCCACAACATAACATTACGCCATTCTATTTTAAAAGGGGCCGGCAGAGATGTACAGATTAATGTTTAGAGATAGAACTTCTTTAGCAATTGTTATCCAATTTCAATGATTCTTTCAAGTTTTGAAAGACTTTCTTTACATACAAAGAAACTAAAAATTACAAAATAAAAACTTTTTTACAAAAAAAAAACAACCGACTTCTTAAAAAAAAAACTAACAGGTGAAAAATAACTCTAGTTTCGGAAGTCGGTGGCCAACAATGAACAAAACAAAACCACCAAAGCCACAGACTTCCGAAACTGGAGTTATTTTTCACCTGTTAGTTTTTTTTTAAGAAGTCGGTTGTTTTTTTTTTCTTCTAGTCAATTTATAAGTGGTTAAAAACTGGACAAATTGCAGGTCGCTGTGCGCAGTATCCATAGGATTCCGTAGTTACCTACCAGTCACAAAAAAACAACCGACTTCTTAAAAAAAAACTAATAGGTGAAAAATAACTCCAGTTTCGGAAGTCTGTGGCTTTGGTGGTTTTGTTTTATTCATTATTGGCCACCGACTTCCGAAACTGGAGTTATTTTTCACCTATTAGTTTTTTTTTAAGAAGTCGGTTGTTTTTTTGTAAAAAAGTTTTTATTTTGTAATTTTTAGTTTCTTTGTATGTAAAGAAAGTCTTTCAAAACTTGAAAGAATCATTGAAATTGGATAACAATTGCTAAAGAAGTTCTATCTCTTCTCTGCCGGCCCCTTTTTAAATAGAATGGCGTTATGTTATGTTGTGGAAATACAAAAGCTCAGCATAGACATCTGACTATAGCAATCGCGAATAATTTGCTGTTATGCGTTGAAGAGTTCCGTTGCCTGTCTTGTTCATCAGTTTTTCTTCACCAAATGATACTTTCTAAATGAAAATGCTTGATTTGTTACTAAAAATGTTGAAATCGGTGCATGTGTGCCTATATTTTTTGAGGAGTTCCCTCAATTCCTCGAAGATCCCTCATCAGGTATGAGTTTTGATACAAATGGGACCAATCTGTTAGTATACCCTATCAAACAAAAAAAGAATTTTGAAAATCGGTCCGTAAATGACGGAGCACTGAGGTAACAAACCCTAAAAAAAAAAAAAAAAAAAAAAAAAAAAAAATACAACTGAATTGAGAACCTCCTCCTTTTTTTGAAGTCGGTTAAAAATGGTACATCTTGCACAAGCTTATGTTTACCTACGTACTAGGTACCTGTTTTATACAACTAAAAACTGCATTTGACTCATTTTAACTAGAATTTGTTCGAAAATTTCTCACTAGCAACTAGCTGGCTGACATATTTTTGAACGATCAGCGGGCCCACAATGTACCTAACCCTCACAGAGGGCCGGCCTGTCTCTCAATATTTTGTTGATTGCAGTATTATCAAGTGTAAGTATGTGGGTATTGTATAGGCGTCTATTATGAAATGAAATTATTTATTATGCAAGTAGGATATGGAAATCACTTTTACACGTCATTTTTTCCTTTAAAGCTAGTTGAAGTCGGCATTTCCTAACTGACTACCTCTGAGAAGAAAAGCCGAAACAAACTCAGGGATCATCGTCTCTTTTCAAGTCCAGACATGAAAAAATATATTAACAAAATTTTCGTGTGACGAACCGTGCAGAGCAGTGTCGGGTTTAGCCTTTTGAGGAAAGTGCCAGGGACAATTTGGGCAAGCAGCATGTATGTGTCAGCCATCGTGAGCTCAGCTTTATGGTTAAGGAGCTACACGACCCGACATTATGTCTAATCTCTAGTCAGTTAAAAAAATAAAAATAAAATAAAAAATAGGCATACCAATTACCCAAACCACCGAATTATAAACTGAAAGTATTCAGTCTGCATGGCGTTTACACTTACAATAGATTTTGTGGTTTTTTATCTGAATTAATAATAAAAAATAATTAAAATGACATTGTAATACACTAAAAAAAATACTGGGTGGCACAATACAGGGCTTAGCAGAGCGAGCAGTCTAATCCCAAGTTTTTTTGTCATCTAAATAATCTGAAATTTTATAGTCTCAGACCATATAGTACCTACCCTTTTTTACAAAGTTTAGTTTTAATACTGGTTTTAAACTTTTTAACAGGTAAGTTTCGTATGTCAATAGAAAGCTTGTTGTAAAAGCTTATACATTGACCCATGAACGAGTTGCTGACTCTGTGGAGGCGAGTGCGATACACTTATCAGCTAGCTCCCAGTGAAAATCATGTCAAAATCGGACCTCCCGTTTTGGAGATTAGTCGGAACAAAGAAACAGATAGACAAAAATAGGAATGTGGTTGCTTTATGGTAATACATTTATAAGCTACTTATTACAAAATAAAATTTTATAGTTATTAATTAAAAGTATTAATCGCCAGAGCTAATGTGAGTGAGTAGATAGTAGGGTCTGTATAGGCATGTAGGTATTTATTTAATAACTAGCTTTTGCCCGCGGCTTCGCCCGCGTGGATGTCGAACTTCCGCCTCCTATGTTTTCCCATTAAGGGTTGAATTTCCTAAAATCGTGTTTTAGTGGATACTTATTCTTAACTAAGAAGTACCCTTCAAGTTTCATGTCTCTAATACCAGCGGTTTGGGCTGTGCGTTGATATATAAACGTAATAATTTTAGCATAATACTTCCAGATAGACTACTTTCAAAGTTGATCCTTCCAGTATGTATGCATAAAGATTTCTGGAACTACTGACCCGGGAAAGAGCGCCGTACAACTGACCATGTGTAAAACAACTGAGACTAAGATCAACCTACCCATGCGTATTGATTACAACCGTACCAAGTCAATCCCAATCCCTATAATAGTTATTGAACTATGCGTGCACATACAGACAGACAGACAGACAAAACATTTACTGATTGCATTTTTGGCATCAGTATCGATCACCAATCATCCTCCAATATTAATTTTGAATATATATTCAATGTACATAATTATCTTCGTAGTGTGTGATAGTCCATTGAACTGTATGGCGAGCGATATTGTATCTTAAGATAAAATATTATAATATCTTAGCCGTGTGCAGCGCCCTTTGGTGAACTCCACTGCGGATGACGTAACCTACGACAAATTTATTATTTGCGGTTGGTACAGTAGTCGAGTCTAGGGGTCGAACCGCAAAATTAAGTTTGTTTTTTATTGTATATACTTTTCCGGGATAAAAAGTACCCAGTGTTGTGCCCAGGATGTTAAAGAATAAGTATACCAAGTTTCATCGTAATCGAACCGGTAGTTTTTGCGTGATACCTGAACATACAGACAGACAGACAGACAGACAGACAGACAAAAATTTTTTTAATCATATTTTTGGGTTCGCTATCGGTCTAGTAACACCCCCTGCTATTTATTTTTTTGATATTTTCAATGTACAGAAATTTTACTTCTACAGATTTATTATAAGTATAGATAACATACCGCTTCCGAAGGCACTGTTTTCAATGAGGGATCCTTTAATCTTACGAGCACGTAAAACAACAAATCAATAATATCGCTAATATTCGATAAATTATCCAAGTTATCTAGCTGCCTTAAGACCAAATCCAAAGCAGGCACGTCGGTTATTACGCAAAGCTGAAATTTTAAAAGGTCTTTAAATGTTAGATTTTCATAACACATACCTACTTCTCAAGTCTTCGGGCTAGAAGGGGAAAAGAAAACAGCTGTACCGCAAGGGCGCATTGTGCGTTTTATTATTTTATTCGCTTTACCTTGCCTTCGGTTCAGGCAGCAGTTCCACTACAAGCGCAAATTTTACAATATAGGTTGCAACACCCCAAATCATTCAAATATTGTAGAAATAAGCCCAGGTTTGCATATATAATCTTATTGTGCAATCCGAATAACTTGTAAGACACGACTGAGTACCTACTAAGTTAAGGCAATACTTTGGCATAAGCAATTAAGCATGGCAGAACTGCCCTTCCAAGAAGAAATTGGCATTGAAATTTTAGTAAGTATTAAATCTTATAGTAGGTACCTACACAGTTTAATTATCTCAAAACTCGGTACTTAATACCTACTTGTACCTATTAATAGGTCCATAGACACATAGTAGGTACACAGACCATTATTGAATGAAAGCACACCAAAAATTTACATTATAAGTAGGTACTTGAAGGTTTGCATACCAATTCATCCATATCCTTGATCCCATTTTTCAAAAAAGCTGGTGGAAAAGGCTTTAAGCAGCTTTCATATCTAAAACTAAAAGCTGCTGCTACAAATAGACTCCATTTTATATCTGCAGCTTTAAAATCCTTCTCCAATACCAGTCTGAAATAAAGTAAACCAAATAAGTATAGGTACAAGTAAGTTTGCCAATACCTTTGCAAAGACTCCCAGTTACTTACTTTTTTAAAGACGTATATTGCGTACCCAACTAAACAAACGACGTGGGTAACCTATTTAAATACATAAAGAACTAAGATATTAAGTTCTCGTAAACGAAAAGATTCGAGGGCCATATAAATAAATAGCTAAAAGCTTCGCTTGTTCCTGCATGCTAGTTCACTTAGAAAAATGACTCCATTCGGTCAATTCAGAAAAAGTCCAGGCGCGGATCTACTCATGTGGGCACTGTGCTCATCCCACAAACATTTGTCTCGGGTGGGAATCGAACCCACAACCTCATAGCAATCAGGGCCAAAAACCACTAGATCAACAGTTCAGTCTAAGAAGTACTTTATGTATGCTTGTCCTTTCTCAGGTTTTAGACTATCTGTGTCAGTTTACCGGTGCAGTAGTTTTGGCGTAAAAGCGAGACAGACAGAAAGACATGCAAAGTTACTTTTGCATTTATAATATTTAAATATAAGGTATAGAAATACAAGTATTTGTTGTTTTTCAGTTAGTCTTTTTGTTCCCTTACGCCATTCATATATTTACCATAAAATATCAATGAACTGTATTTAGTAGGTATGCATGCACTTATAACAGTTTAAACAATCATTTATAGTAATAATATAATACAATAAAATTCTAAATTACGAAGTTATTAATTACATTAAACAACACAACTAAAAGAAACAATAATTTTATCAATTAAATTGTAAATCTCTGTTGAACACTGTGACCGCACCCTTTCGTGGCTACCAAACAATATCATAAGCAAGCGAGCATCGCGATGCAATAAGTAAATTGTTATTACATTGCTTGTTTACTGTACTGACACATAATTACTAGCTCTTTTATTTCGAACACGCATTGAAAAAATAATTTTCCCGTCGTGCCGTACTGTTTGTCGTTTGTTTCTGGGCAAGTGTTAATGTTTGTGTAAGGTGTGTAGCGCGTTGCTACTGTGTAAGTGGAAAATGTCAATGTATGCGTTCTAAAATAAGTTCCCACGCTCGCAGACTTCCCTCAATAATATTGAAGCACTTGTGTATTAGGTATTGTATTTATGGGGGTTACCCCATAAGTAATGCTCAATTTACTGCCTGCTTTGGTTGCCTAGGGCGCCTTATCCAAAGCTCGCTAAAAATATTCGAGCTCGCTCAGTTTTTCTTCGGGTGCCATTGCGTTAAATATGTATGCCAACTAATTCAATGATATTTTAACCATATGATTTGGAGTCCCATTCAGAGAAAAATTGGTCACTAATTTTGACATTTAAGTATGGACGTAATTTTTTTTTTTCTTTTCACTACTATGGACGTGGAGTTTCACAGGCTCCTATTGCACAACACGTTATTTTTGGGGTATTTGATAAGGGATCACTATAAAATTGATTGTATATTAAAGTTATGGGATTAAAGTTAATAGAGGCGCGCTTATCCAAACCAATCTGAGGTCGAGTGCTAAAAAAATTCGCTTCGCTCGTTTACATTTTTTTAACTTACCTACTGCTAGCAATGTTTATTCAGGCTTTCAGTTCAACATATAAGTATCATCGCACCCCTATGGAACAATTTTGCTTCATTTTGAATTTATAAATAATTTGTAGGTGCATTCCTATACAGACAAGTGCCTTAATCTTGTGGCGCAGCTGTCTGCGTTAGATAGGTATTTAATAGAGTCGACAACCAACACAAAGTATTTATTTGGAGTCTGCGCAGTAAGTATGTGGCTTCTTCGTCCATATTTACATTCTATTTCACGTCATCTAAACCTAGCCTAATGATACTTACCTTCATCCATCCATCGTTTGAGCTGTGCTCTTCTTCTACTCCTTTAACTCTCCACATTCATACTCCAACCTTTTCTCACAACATGATTCTCATTCCTTCATAAGACATGCACGTGCACATTCCATAACGAGTAGGTACCGTTTTATTTTTTTGAGGGCTGGTGGAGGAGGAGGAGTGCACCTCGGGGAGGGTGGAGGGGTCTATCAGACTCTTAATGACTAAAACCACGCAGTGTTCCTTCTCACACCTGCGCCGGGGGTCACGGGAACAGAAGATACTTCCGCGACCTCCGACTGGTGCCGGTTCCGAGGGCCTCGCCAAGTCAGCGAGGGAAGTGAGGTGTTAGATTTATTTTAGACACGACGCGCCGCCACCTCGGGTCCATGTACGTGGGGGGCGGTGGACGTCCCCGTGTCCGTCGCCCCTGGACCCGTTCAGGGGGGCTGGAAGAGGGCGTTATCCGCCCTCTGCCTGCGACCGGTGCGTCTGCTGCGGGCCGGGTGAGTGGAAGTAATCTCTCCCTCTCCCTTTCCGCAGCCTCCTTCTGCGAGATGACCGTTTCGCAGAAGGACACCACCGCGTCCCAGGACTCGATGCTGCCGACCATGCTCTCGACCACGGCCGGCAGCGACAAGTCACTGCCTACTCCAGAGACGAGGGCACGGCGCGGCTCCTCCCAAAACGAGTACGTACCTAAGTCAACTGACTCCCACACTTTTGGTTCACAGGCACTACTTTCAGACTTTTTAATACTTTATTCATATGACGATTATATTTAGACTACACTATTCCTTATAATAGTACTTACCTTAAATGAACAGCTTTCTTCTCTAAAGAATCTAGTTTAGCCTGATTATTTTCCGACAACGTTTCAGATGCAGATGCTAAATTACAATTAGTCGCTGTATCAGATAATGCTTCATGCTCGCCGTCCATGATTTTATTTAGTCTTTCAGAATATATCGTAAAATATTATACTCTAAGCATAATTTTGAATTCTTTTAAATATATTTGCACTTATTTTTATTTCATTACGTAAGTCCATTCTTGTCAAAATCATAAAACAATAGACGAACAAGCGGCCAGTCATGATTTGGGTCTATGCGATTGGGTTTCTAGGTAGTATATTCTTACATGCATGTCCCCTATGTGCCCACTACGGCTTTACATTGGGGGTTTCAGACACAGCAAATACGCTAGTGTTAGAGCCTTGCATTAAATTTGTTGACTAAACTATAACCAAAAAAATACAGCAAACAGCACTATTCTTTTAATTTAAGTCTCAAAATACTCGCGTTTTGGGGCTATTGAGGGACGGGGCGATACAATTTTAACAACCCTGTAGATTTTAAATTTTAAGGTGCTTTAGTTACTTTTGGTAACTTTATGCTTAATCTTATAGAGCCGAATAAAAAACAGGAGATGCGAGTGACAAAAACAATTACAGTCCTATATTTCCTTGGCGACTATTATAGTGAAGGTATTGGACGGTTTGATTGCTCGACAGCTGGATAAGCACCTAACACTACATGACGCCCAATTTGGGTTTAAGCCGCATTTATCCACGGAAACTGCTATCCTCTGTCTCAAGCAAACTGTTCAATACTATGCAAGTAGGAGTACACCTGTGCATAGTTTCCTTCACTGACTTGTCAAGCGATCTTATTGCCATGCTCAGATATTGGTAAGTATAACAACCAGTGTAAGAATGTGAAGTGGGCGGGTGTCCTGTCGGATGCTTACGGGTTGAAATGTGGGGTGAGGCAGGGGGGACTCAGCTCACCCAAACTTTTCAACCTGTATGTTAACCAGCTGATCTATAGCTCAGCAATACTAATATCGGGTGCTCCATTGATAGGCACTGCATCAATAAAATCAGCTTTGCGGATGATATGGTACTGCTGAGCCCATCGATCAGTGCAATTAGGCGGCTTCTCCGCATTTGTGAGGACTATGCGGTGGCCCATGGCCTCAGATATAACGCGAATAGCAGCGAACTTTTGGTTTTTAAGGCGGGTAACAAATGTTACGACACAGTCCCATCAGTTACCTTGGGGGGTACTCCGCTTACCAGAGTGACGAGTTTCAAGTATCTGGGGCATTGGGTCACCGATAATTTGTCCGATGATGTGGATTTGGAGAGGGAACGCAGAACATTGGCGGTTCGATGTAACATGCTGGCCCGTAGGTTTGCACGTTGTACAAAAGACGTAAAAATTACACTTTTCCGGGCATATTGCCAATCTTTGTACACGTGCGACCTATGGGTCGGCTATACAAAACACTCGTACAATCCTCTGCGAGTCCAAATAGTGTGTTTACCATGACATGTACAGCTTGGCAAAAAAGAGTGTGGAATAAATGAGGTCGCTAGTATCGCGCATGTGGCCACCCTGAATACTACGAGTGAACAGGTTTGATACTTGTTATTTTTTCCCAAAGCTAAGTGGGTGGTGCTGTCTGTCGGATGCTACGCAAACACCATGAAAGGCTTCAATGTCCAGTATTAACACTATTAATAGTGGGCAAATGTGTATAACAACATGTAAAAATGTATACGTAGCAAAAGAATTATGTAAAAATCGTAGCATATGCTACGATTCTTACATACTTCTTTTGCTTCGTATGTGCTCTCTAGTTTCTGCCTACCAGCGTGGGAAAGAGGCGTTAATGTACCTATGTATGTTATAATGGGCACTGAAGCCTTGCACGAAAGTGATGCATTAGGTATACACAGACAGATATAATCATGCCCTCGAGAGCAGTCTAACCGTAAGATTGTTAGGAATTAACGACAATAGTTTGTTTACAGGGATAATGAAAGAACACGTTTTTTTTTAGTTTTTTTTTGATACCAAAAATTTAATCAGACGAATCGAACACACTACCATCAAAAATTCGATCCCGAAAAAAGCACTTTTCAGAGATTGTACATACATTGTAGATAAATATTACATTGTACGCAAAATACGCGCTTGGTCGTGGAGTTGCGGACACCTGCCCGTTAAACCTAACCTAACCTAACCTACATTGCATTAGGTTCAAGCATATAAAAATAAAACACGATTTACTTCAATCTGAGATGTGGGAAATATAGCTCCCAGCGTTTTAATAATGGTTAAAAGACAATATTATAAACATAGGAGTAGGACTTAACAAAAATCCATCCGCATCGCTGACGATAGCAGGTAGCACGGTGATAGATTAGTAGGTAACTTAAATAATATGCTCATGCGACTGGCAGCTGTTTTAGAATTCAACATGCTCTGTAGAACCCAATAGTATGCGAAATGCAACATGACGGATCGACGCGACACCCTTGCAGCATCTTATCATCCTAGTACAGCTTGGCAAAAAAGAGTCTGACGCGGTGACAGTTGAAACTAAAAGTGGATGATTGTGGCAACATTGATTTATTTGTCAAGTGCTAGTACATCATGTGTCAAAAGTGCGTAAATCCTCGTCGTTTTTCATAAATTTAACAAAATTATTAAGTTTCGTTGCAAAATTAACGATTAAAAGTTAATAAAACCATTCGTAGTTGTATCAGAGCAGTGATTTACCACGTCTTTTTGTGATGTTTGGCCAAATCTGAAGTGGGACAAGTTTTGTCCGATATCGGGAATGTTTATCGAAGATCTGCCGCTACGACAGGTATTTATCTACCCTAATTAAATCATTGTACATTAAATAAGTTTTTCTAAATGTATTCAATGCGTAGCTTTGTTGATATACAGATTTAAGTAACTATTTGTCTTGTTTACAGAAATTAAAATGTAAGGTTATGTTTTGTAGTTTGAAGAGCCTCGTATACCCATATTTGATACTTGAAGATAAAGAATAGGAATTAATAATAAAGTACCATATCTTTTTTGTTTTAGGTAAATCTCTCAACACAGTAGGAAAAATGTTTAAGGAAGGTAAAAAATAAGATACTTTTTAAACACCGGGAAAACTTCAAAGGTCGCTTGAAGAAAGTTACCACCTTATCATTGTGACGTGAATCCAATTGAATTAATATGGGACATTGCAAAACATTAAATTACTTCAATCAATGTTGGATCCATTGATATAAAGGTACGTAGCCTAGTTTATATGTGCATATTTAAATGTGCTATGTTAGAACCATTGTTTATTATTATTTTTTGTTTTTAAAGGTGGCTGCTGAACAAGCATTTGCAAACATTACTAAGATTGTAAAAAATCATTCAAGGATATTGTAATGAAAATAGAAAAATAATATCATGACAGTAATAAATCTCACAGATGACAGTAGCAGTGATTTATCAGAATTAGAAAATACTAGTGTTTCAAAAGTTGCGGGAAGCTCTAGTCATCATGTGAGCTTTTCCGGGATCGAATATTTGATGGTAGTGTGTTCGATTCGTCTGATTAAAGTTTTGGTATTTAAATAAAACTTAAAAAAACGTGTTCTTTCATTATCCCTGTAAACAAACTATTGTCGTTAATTCCTAACAATCTCACGGTTCGACTGCTCTCGAGGGCATGATTATATCTGTCTGTGGATACCTAATGCACCACTTTCGTGCAAGGCTTCAGTGCCCACTATAACATACATAGGTACATTAACTCACGCCTCTTTCCCTCGCTGGTAGGCAGAAACTACAGAGCGCTATATGCTACGATTCTTACACACCTACTTCTTTTGCTTCGTATACATTTTTACATGTTGTTATACACATTTGCCCACTATTAATAGTGTTAATTCTGGACATTGAAGCATTCTATGGTGTTTGCGTAGCATTCGACAGACAGAACCACCCACTTAACTTTGGGATTATAAGTATGTATAGGTACTAAAAAATAACAAGTATCAAACCTGTTAAGTCGTTGTATTCAGGGTGGCCACATGCGCGATACTAGCGACCTCATTTATTCCACACTCTTTTTTGCCAAGCTGTAGGTACCTACAAGGGCTGGCTGTGTAGCATTTGCGATTTTTTTACCTTCCGCCAAAGAGATTATAATGTACAAATGTAGCAGTAATGAATGTCTTCGGCTTAAGTACCATTTTTTTTTATTTTAGAAGTACTTTTTTTTTAGTCTACGTGGTAAGGTTTAGTTTACAACATGTAGGAAAACCAGCTGCGACAACGTTAGGTTACTTTCGAGTTTCTGCCTTTCATTATAGTAGACGGCTTGACGACAGAATTTTAATATGGCAACATTTACATGTGACGTTTTTGTGTGTCAATGTGTGGTTGGATTGCGATCAGTGTTGCCAACTTATTTCCTTTGGGGCTTAATGTAGCCTTTTATAGACCCTTCTGCCTCGAGCAGTCGATTACAATGATTTAGCTCTTAGCTTGACATCTAACACCAAATAAACATTAGTGGCAATTAAAAAAAAAAAAAATTCTTACAATTTATCAAAATTAACCTTGTTTTAAAATACTCTTTAAATCGGTAAAAACTAAACCTAATAATAAATTATTCAAATGCGTCGAAACATTCATCAATAAAATATATTGCTGTTGGCTGGTTGGTGCTCATAAGGCTGACGGCCTACCACGTTGAATGGCAATGCTAAGCTTCGGGCCAGAGAAGTGGCCAGCTCTTGACCCATAGGAAGCGTAAACATTTGTACATTTCTTTAAAAAAAAAGGAACGCTTGCATCCCACGGCCCAAGTCTTTCAAACCCTAACGGTTAGAAAATTTAGATATCGACAAGGTTGCCATTTTTACGGCGTTTGAGGTTCTTAGCAGCCGCAGCAGTAGCGCCAGCACAGCTCAGTGAAACCTTAATCCGCGAGCTAGTCTATTGAGTATCTCCGTTGACGGTTCACAATGATGATCACTGGGAAAAGTTTTCAACGATTAACTGTCAAATAGCTAGTTTCGTATTGGTTATCAGCAGCATGTTTCTAGTATGAGGTCATGAGCATTCGCTGAGATGTGACGAAGCGCACAGTATGACAGTCATCGTACCTTGAAGTTAATTGAGAGTGCAATACCAATTTTATGTTAATTATTCTCAGTTGACATTAAAGTTCGGTGAGCAATACGACGCCAGTTGATCACTGGCAATGAAAAAATATCCAATAGTCCTGCTGATCGTGTAAGTTACTATAGGAACATTTCAAAATATAAGAATGGCTCGTATTGGCGGGGGCACACCGTGCCCCCAGATTATTGTGATACAAAAAATGATCAAAAGATTAGTTTTAAATAAAATAAGCTCTGTAAATTGAGGCCCAAACTTCAGAATTGGCGTCCTTGATACAAATTATAATAGTTTGTTAAAACGCATGTGTTCTACTTTTAACGATAGCAGGATAAAGTCTTATTTCTGCAGGTTTTGTCACTACACATTTAAAAAACCTTTAAAAATATTTCTAGCTCAAAACCTTGATACTTAATTGGCAACACGGTTTGTGATTGTTGCAAATGGAAAATGGCGTTTGTGTTGTCTTGAAGAGCTGTAAACATACGTATTACTTTGTGCGTTATTGAACGTATTTGTTGTGGAAATAAACAGCTTTATATTTTAATATTTGCTAGTGAAAACTAAATCGTGGACTAATGAGTTTACTGACCGATGTCTGCCGTGGCTCCCACTATCCCCGGTTGGTGATAATTTTATTATTTTTCAAGGAAATCCACGCATACGAATATTAAAAATCAATGAAATATAAATCAGTACTTAGTTTCCAAATAGTTATGATACTTTTAGTTTATACAACGACTTTCGTATGGGTACAATATCATAAATGTTATCGACCTATTTTCAATTTGACATTGCACCGCGTGACGCGTTGTGTTAGTAACTCAGCGAGTTGGAAATGGAAATTTAATTATTTTTTAGTTATGAATTGACGCATTCCACGTGAAACTATGAAATACTAAATTTACGAAACACTTGAAATTATATTATTCTCAAAATATACACGACAAGAAATCTTTAACATTGCTGACTGCTTAATTTTAATATGCTCATTCGCAGAAAAAAGCTTACTTTCGTACATTTTTATTAGGTCATGTTTTTAATGTTATGGTTATTTTGAGTACACAGCAGAACCCTGAATCAAATATACCCATATAATTTTACTTTCAAGCGACCTTGATTCATATGGGTGAAATCATTCTAGATATTTTTAAATTATTTAGTTTGTCAGCTAATTAATTACATCTTGTCATCAATAACAAATTCCTGGAAAGCTTTATATGCCTGTTTTTAGAGTGCTATTACATATTCACTTGGAGCCTGTATCAAGAATTAAAAGTTGAAAACTTGTCAACCTCGTAAATTTAAATGAAACCTTAAGAACCCTTAAATATATTATATCTTATACTTGTCGAAAATTGCAGTATTGTTTTATAATTATTATAATTATGGTGAATAATGTATTGCAATTTATTATAATGAAACAATTATCAACTTGTAATCATTTTTAACTTTAATGTCTACTAAAATTAGATTTGATGGATTATTTTCTTATTATTTTAGTAAAGTAAGTACACATAATAATTTCAAGGGTTAGCTTTTGAAATTGCTAGGTATAGGTATGTACTTACTTGTATTGAAATTATTATTGATCATACTTACCTACTTATGTTATCTAGATTGACTTTTGTTTAACATACAACACAAAACTGCTGCAACTTGTAAAAAATAAAAAATTAGTAAGTATAAAGCAGAGTTTGACAAGTTTTTCATTTAATTTGATCCCTCATTTTGACAGTTGGCCTTAAATATAGAAATTTTTAAGTACTTTATAAAGTAAAGCGGTTGCTTTTCAGTGATATTGTTGTGATAAATTGAATTCCATTTTCAGGGGCTGACCCAGCAAAGGATATACAAAAACGCCGTGCTGGCAGTGTCGGGTGAGTTTCAAATGTTTTAAATTAAATCCTATGCTTAGCCGTTTTATGAGTCCATCATACATTTGGTATAGTGTCTATTATCATCATCATTGCACTGCCATCTCATAAGTTAAAAGCTTATTATTATTGACGCCCATAAAAAGTTGTTGAATGTAAATTTAATAAGATCTCTCCCACTCATAATTTACGCTGCTAGTTGTCTTTCTTAAGTTATTTATTTAGGTTCTTTTCTTGGTTATAAAATTCGTTTATTCTTATTAAATAATTGTAATACATTAAATTTAATTTATTTTCAAGAATTTCAAATCTTCCGTAAGTATCTTTTATGATTTTTCCTACCCTATGAAACATTTTTATTCTTCATTATAAAAAAAAATGCTTAAGAAAATGTCCCAATGTAACAGTTAGTGCATTTAGCAAATAATATGTTTAATATTTTGAAGGTTTTTTTATTTATTTACGGGAACTGTCTCACGCAATATTTCTCTTAACTATAACTTTCACAATAGGTAAGGTATTAAGAAAGCCAGCTAATGAAATGATGTAAAATCGGGTTTTTTCCTTTTTTACCTAATAATAATTATTATTCACAGTGCAGCACAGTGAAACCGTAATGTTATACCGAGATCGAATTCTAAAGGTATTTAAAAAAAAGCTTACTAACAATGTGGGTTGCACATTACTAGTAGTATTGTTAACCCCTCCAACTAAGCTAAATATGCTTGTGTCTGGAATGGTTTCACGTTAATAGTGCATGGGTGGGGACTGAACTCACGACCTCTCGGTTGCCAGTCCAATGTCTTAGCTATTATAGGCTAATTACCGCTTGAACTCTAATTAAAGAGTTAATCATTCTTATTTAAAAAACATCCAATACTATAAAAAAACTGTTCTCTTTTTAGTTAAGTAACAGAAAGAAAAAAAAACATACTTAATGACGAATAGTAATTGTGTGAGATTTCTAACATTACATCGATCGTTATCATTTTAGATTAGAACCATATGCTAATTTGTATGAAAATGCACATGGAGTCCTGACAGACGGGATCTTCCTTCATTTGGAAAACCTCATGGTATATTCTTAGCCTCGGGCAGATTATCATAAACAGTGATCGTAATCGGACGTTAATATACATAAACATCAAATTTATTCTCACGAATGAATAATATGCCATTCAGAATTTCGTGGAAAGAAGTTTATTTATACATGCGCCCGATTATCCCATCATTGGTGATTATGATAAATAATCAAGATATTGTTTTGAATAGAAAGTTTCCATACATAGCTCCATAACACCCTTGATTTTTTTATGAATCATACTCACATGCAAATTAATTAACAACACAATTTGTTGGTGTTGGTCACACAGCCGAACGTAAAATAATAATGTATTACTTTCTTTCTTATCATATAAATGATTAAAAAATAAACTGCCTACTCGGCCAGTCTAACCAGATGCAGCTGAATACCAATTAACAGAATTGTACAATATGTACATGGAGCCACTGGGTAACAAAAACCCTTTGTCACTAGTACTAGTCACTAGACAGACTTGCGGGCACCCATCACGACTGCTAACTGACAGAGGCGTTGTTGTCAAAAAAATTACCTAACATACAAATGAAATTCCCCCATTAGTAAAGAGACATGCTACCTAAAGCGGCCATCTAACATGGTACTATTAGTCTCCCTAATGAGCAGTCCAGCACTGTAAACGTGATAAATTATTTTTTATCTTAGATACTTTTGCGAGTATGATACTGTCATTCCTGAGTACTGATGCTTATACGAGTCTGTTTCCACCCTCAGTTCAATAACTTTACATTAATTATAACTGTACATAAGCATAGGTGTCTAATTTGATGCTTATTTGAAAATCTAACTGTAAGTTAGTTTTAAATAAATTAAATAGTGTATTATGGTGTATCATAAACCAATTTCCAAAAACATTATATTCTCATCATAGGTCAGATGAAGACGACGCAAGTGGTGGGAAATACACAAGGATGGAGGAGGACAATATTCAGGATAAAGAAAGATTTGCAAGGTAAGGAATGTACTAATTATTTTGTGTTTTATTTTTTCATTATTTTTTGGGTCGTTTACTTGAAGGATGCTAATGGAACGAGGTACACAGCATCAACAAGCTGTGTATTCGTGAACCAATTTAGGCCGACAATCGAAATTTATACATAAGTAAGGTGCATAGATATCCGTGGTAAGGTGTATTGCTATCGACTTGCCGCTGAGACAACAAAATAACTTAATAAAAATTAAATGGTGACATTCAAGACCGAGTTTGGCCGAGTCACCGGATAAATGAAGTATTACTCTTAAAATATTAAAGGTAAACATGTTTATAATATTTGAATTATGTACGATTATCATTTAGATTACAATAAACGCTTTAAAAACAAAGTGGGTTTTATCGATACTATTTTTTTATCAGATTGTTAACGAACATGAATTATTGGTGAATCAGCAAAGTAAGAGCGGTTTCGCACTATGTTCAATCGGATTTCGAACCCGTAAGAATACGGTCCGGAGTTGTCGTATAACTATTGCTTTGGTAGTTTAAGCACTAGATCCGGCTTCTGTCATAAAGAAATCAGATGACGGAAGCCATTTCTAGTGCTTATAATAATAATAATAATAATAATAAAGCCTTTATTTATTTCCATACCCTTACAATGATTATTTACTAAACTATTTGTGTTAGTGTGGTTAGTAATACAGTACATTTAAGTAAGTGTTAGTATTATTAGTAAGTTATTTTAATTTCTAAGGTATGGATCCCTTTCTTGGGTATAGGCCTCCTCTAGCCGTTTCCATTTTTCTCTGTCTTGACCCTTGATTAGCCAGTCTTTCCCTGCAACTTGAACAATGTCATCGGCCCAGCGTTTTTGGGGTCTACCAACTCTCCTTTTTCCCTTTGGACCTGACCATTTAGTAGTTGTAAGTGTCCATCTATTGTCTTTCAGGCGAGAAACATGTCCTGCCCATTGCCATTTTAGTTTTAGGGCATACTTTAAGGCATCTGTAATTTTGGTTCTTTCTCTTATTGTTTCGTGTCTCACTTTGTGTATCCTTTTCACTTTCAGCATACTACGCTCCATTGCTCTCTGACATGATCTTACTTTACATTTGGTTTTGTTATCAAATACCCATGTTTGGCATGCATATGTTAGGCATGGTAATAAACAAGTGTCCATTACAATCTTTTTATATTCTAGACTGTAATTCCCTTTCAAAATCTCTTTATGTGCCCAGTACTTGTTCCAGGTAATGTTTATTCTCCTGCAAATTTCCTTGTCATTGTTGGTAGTGTCGAACGATACCTGCTTCCCTAGATAGATATAGGACTCCACATATTCTATTATTTTATCATTTACTTTTATAGGTTTGTGTAAGCTATTTGACATGATTTTAGTTTTGTTTGGGTTCATACTCAGACCTACATTTTTACTTTCCACATCTAAGATTTGAAGCATTTTTTCCAGGGCTGGTGCAGTTTCGCTGAAAACAGCTATATCATCCGCAAACCTCAGATGTGTTAGGTTCTGATTTTTTAATTGTATGCCCTTGTTTCCCCAGTCTATGTTTTGAAAGACACCTTCTAAGACTGCTATAAATAGTTTCGGGGACAGAGGATCTCCCTGTCTTACGCCCCGTCTGATAGGAAACTCTGTACCTTTTGATTCTAGTTTTATTCTGCTTGTGCTTTTAGAATACAAGTCTTTAATGATTTGTATGTATCTGTCTTCCACTTTATTCTTTTCCAGTATCTGCCATATAGATTCGTGTGTTATGCTGTCGAATGCTTTGGAGTAGTCAACAAAAGCTATATAGAGTGGTCTGTTGAATTCCTTATACTTTTCTATAAGTTGTTCTAAAACATGGATGTGGTCGACAGTTGAGAAACCTGCACGGAATCCAGCCTGCTCCATTGGTTGGTTGTTATCAATTGTTGTTGTTATTCGACTAAGTAAGACAGATGAGAATAGCTTGTAGATGGTAGGTATCAAACTTATTGGTCTATAGTTACCAATATCTAGGGGGTTTCCTTTTTTGTACAATAATACAATGTCTGAGCTGCACCACTGTGTAGGGACGCAACCTTGCTCTAGCACTTTGTTAAATAGTTTTGTTATGATGCTAGTTAGTACTGGTGCTCCAATTTTTATGGCCTCATTAGTTATATGGTCAGGTCCTGGACTTTTGTCGGGTTTTAGTTTATAAATATATTTATGTACTTCTTGTTCATCAATGGCTTGTAGCATTTTTTCCGAATTTTTGGTGGTTGGGCCATATGCTCTGTGGTCCTGATATTCGTAGAGGTTTCTATAGAATTCTGTAGCCCACTCTATAATTCCTTTTCTTGTTCTCATTTCTCTGTTTCCGTTTTCTAGTTTTGTTACCCAATTCTTGTGTGTGTTTAGCTCCCTGAGCCCCCTTTTCGTACTTCTATATTGTTTTAGGTTTTTTTCTAAAATATGTTTTCTGTGGTTTTTATAATCCTTTTTTATGGCTTTATTCGTTGCTTTGAATAAATTCTTAAGCTTAATCTTATCGTCTTTGTCTTTAATTTTTTGTTTGATTAAAGCTGAGCGTTCATTTATTAGTTTTTGTGTTGTTTCACTAATTATTTTATTTGTTTTATAGTCTTTGTCTATTTTCAGGCTTTGTTGAATTATTATTTCTAGGGCATCATAGTAAGTTTGAACATCATTATTATTATTATATTTCTCTGTAAGGTGGGTATTAGTATTTTCACTTAGGTTATTTAAATACTCAAATTTTTCAGTGTCGGTTTCAGGAGACTTCGGTAACAACTTAAATTTATTTCTTGATAAAGATGGTGTTGTCAGTATTAGAGAGGCTCTGACTAATCGATGGTCAGATGGAAAGTCTATTTTGTTAATGACTTCCATGTTTATTATGCACTTGGGGTGATTACTCATTATAAAATCTATTTCATTTTTTGTTTGTCCATTTGGTGAAATCCAGGTCCATCTACGACTAAGTTTTTTCTTAAAGTAAGTGTTCATTATACAGAGCTTGTGTTCAAAGGCATATTGGATTAGTCTTTCACCTCTCTGGTTACGCTTGCCATAGCCATAATTGCCTAATATAAGTTTTTCTTTATGTTTAGGTTGACCAATCTTGGCATTAAAATCTCCTAAAATTAACACATTTTTGTCAGGTGTTTCATGGGCTTTTTCAACTTCTTCATAGAATTTATTGATTTCAACATCATCTGCTTCTTCAGTTGGTGCATAGACTTGGATAAGTGAAATGCAGTGTTCACCAAATTTCATGCGCAGTAGGGCTACCCGTTCCGATATACCAGTGAATTCGATAATATTGGCTTTGTGTTTTCGACTGATAAGGAACCCAACTCCGTATAATCCAGGTGTGTTTCCCTTATAGCAGAGGATGTGTTCATGATGTTCTTCTATATTTGTTCCAAACTTTCTGACTTCTGCCAGTCCTAATATATCAATTTGAATATTTTTCAATGAGTGCACAAGTTCTATGAATTTTTCTGTTGATGCTAGGGTTCTCACATTGTAAGTTCCAATTTTTAGTACTTTTGGTTTCTTGCTCATTGCTAGAGGGTTTTGGTCTGATTCCCCACGGGGACCAGCCGGATTGGGGAATGTTTTTGGTTGTTCTTTTAGGTAAGTTGTTCTGTTACACTTCCGGCTGGCACCTAACTCCTATTGGGTCTCCGAAGTTGCTTGTATGTTGTTAACTGAGTTACTTCTTGTTCGCAGGACATCAAACGCATTCATTCTGCCTGCTTTAGCAGAGTTGGGTACATATTGTTTCCGTGGTTGGGCATTTTCTTCTGGTGTTGTAAGCAAATCTCTTTTCCGTTTTTCGCTTTTTCCGCTGGGTTTTATTATGAGTTGGTCATATTTGATTGTAGCGTAGTTACCTTTTTTCCTTTCTTCTTGCATCTGTTGCTGAAGAGATTTTCTTTTTTCAGCTACCTCTTTTGGATAATCTTCAGTTATATAGATCTTCTCGTATAGTTTTTTATTCTTCATAATTTGTTCTTTTTTCCAGTAGTTAAGGAACGATATCTTGACAGGTCTTGGTTTTTTGTTATTATCATTTTTCCTTCCCAGTCGGTAAGCGGAATCAATGTCACTTTTATAAACGGACAAATCTTCCGAATTCTGCTGAAATGTTTTTGTTACATTATTTAAGAGTTCCGTAGTATTTTTTTCGGTTTCCTCAAGCCCAAATACGATTATATTGTTTTTACGATGTAAATGTTCGAGTTTGTGAACTTTTTCCTGTAATTGCTCATTTTCAATTTTCAGTTTTTTTGTTTCAGCTAAAAGTGGTTCCAGTTTTCCATCAATGCTTGAGAGTATTAATTTAGTTTGGTTGTCCATTTGAGCTTTGACTTCTGCCATAAATAGTTTAAATTGTTCTTCCATGTTTTGAATTATTTTACTGTCGTGTATCTGAACGTACTTTATTTTTGAGTGTTGGCAACACTGATTTTATAAGTGTCAATTTGACAGTGATGGATTATGTCAGTCGTCTGCACAATTTTTGTTTAAAAATATGAAATTATTTGAGGGTAGACTATTTTCTCTTCTTTGTCTCGAGAACTTTTTATTGTTATTTTTAGGTGTTTTTAGGTGTTTTCTGGAACACTTGCGTGAGATAACACTTTCACAACGACAGGATCACCTTATCTTCACCTTGATCGCAGTTTTAGAGTCTAATTCACTGTTTTTGCACGATAATTTATAAAATATTTGGACCGCACTTGTGGTTCTGACAACAGTTTGACAGCCAAGTTCTAGTGCTTAAACTAGGCAATAGTTAAAGTACATAACTGGCGAAACGTGGGTGTACCACCAGGTACACCTTTGCCTAGCCCTCCGGGGATAACAGCATATAACAACATATTATGTTATATTTGGGTGTATAAATGTGTGTGTGTATCTGTGTTGTGTCCGATTGATGACAATAGGCTCGCCCCTAATTACATGGGACTTAAACATAACTGGCAAAACGTTGGTGTACTACACAACCTATTCCTTCAGGGATTTCAGGCGTGATTTAAATATGTATCTATGGATATAATAGAACAATAAAGTTGAACGAATGCACCCACATATAAGTCTTATTAGACCATCACACTTATAGGGTTCGGGTGAAATAATCCATTGGACCCAAAAGTCTGATAACCAGTTTACCAAGGTATCGTTTGTCCAGTATCCGGAATGTATTTGGACTATGGGGTCATAGTCAGATGGCAGTCGTTCCATGTAAAATATTGGTATTCAGCTTCATCCGGTTAGACTGGCAGCCGACCTCAACACAGTTGGGAGAAGGCACATATTGATGATTTACTATCATGTCGTAAGCACAAAGAAAACTCGAAAAACACAAATCGTCTCCTGCACGACCACCGTAGACACGGAATAATCGAAAAAGTAACAGATTGTAGAAATATTTCTGACGATTATCATAGAAATCATGCTCAACATTGAAGAATCTTGGCGGCTGGCGACTCAACTTAAGTACTAATTTCAAATTGTAATGACGTTAAATTGTTGTTTCAATCTATGCAATATAAGTGTAATTGTAATGGTCAACTGTAATTGTGTAATTTTTGTGTTTAATTCATTATACCCCAAGAGGACACCGGTGTCCGCGCTGTCATTGTCTTTCTATTGTGTCTCTAACTGACGCAATTTGAAAGGTTTGTGATGATTTTGATGTTAAATTGTTTTGTTGTTTTGATGTTTCAATCTATGCAATATAAGTGTAATTGTTGTAATTGTAATAGTCAACTGTAATTGTGTAATTTTTGTGTTTAAATTCAGATACAAATTACATGTTCATGAATAAATGACTAATGACTGAAGAATCAACACGCTTCTTATCTTGACATTGTTATTCTCAAAACGAAAGATTTTTTTCTACAATCTGTTACTTCAGTAGACAAAATCCGTTTCTATTTTGAGGTCGCAAGAGTCGATTCGTCGCATTTTATCGAACAATATTTTTTTTTCTTTATAATTAAAATTAATTTCGAATAATTAAAAGAATACACAATAACAACAAAAAAGAGGCTAAACATTTTTCTTTTGAATGTCTTGATATCGGTTGATTTATTTACGTTGCAGTTCTGTATTATTGAGATAGTTTGATAAAACATTTTATTAAAATAAAATTCAAATAGATTTTGCACTCGTATTGCCAGCATTTTGATTTATTTTCGTATTGCCATCCTATTTTATAAAAAATATTTTTAATTTTGCCAATTACACCCGTGTGCATTATAATGAATAGCTTATTGTCTGTGCAGTTTACTGGTAATTGATTACAAATCTCAACATCAAGGCCTGTGATTTTCCCATAACCACGACACTCCTCACTATGTTACCGTGTGATAATTGAAAACGTGTCTTATCAGGCGACAAGTGCGCGCTCTCTCTAAAAAAACTCATGTTAAATTATCCAATTTGCTGACACCACATAATATTATGAGATCTTATTATTATATTCTAGAAAATCAAAACAGTTGATTAGAAAATTTCAAAAATGAAGAATAATAAACCGGCAAAGACCGAGTAGGTGTCGCGTACCACCGTGTCTCCGTGGGTTACGTACCATGATCGGAAAAAACCCATTCACCCATTAAAATTGACCCAGTTTGTGAAATTTAATTACGTTTATTATTTGTTGATTAATTAAAAAACTGTAGTTAAACACTTAGATTTTAAAGAAGAAAGATTTGATTGTTTGTTTGTTTGCATTGAATAAGCTCTTAAACTGCTGGACCAATTTGAATAAATCTTTCACTGTTTGTAAGCTAAGCTACACTATCACCGGGTGACATAGGCCACTTTTTATTCCTGTATTTCCACGGGAACGGGAACTAAGCGGGTCAAACCGCGTGACGTCTGCTAGTAATAATATTATAAAGAGGAAAGATTTGTTTGTTTGCTATGAATAAGCTCCGAAACTACTGGACCGATTTCAAAAAATCTTTCACTGTTGGGAAGGTACACTGTCCCCGGTGGCATAGGCTGATAGGTGATATTTTTTATCCCTGTATTCCCACGGGAACGGGAACTACGTGGGTGAAACCGCATGACGTCTGCTAGTGTTAACTTAAAACGCCATCAGCTAGATTCATTTTGAAAAAAAATCAATGCTGCATTAAATAATATTTTATTTATAAAATCCTAAAGAAACTTTTCCATAATAGGTACCCTATTTCATAACTTGACTTAGTTACACTAATTTAAAAGGTAGGCTAGGTATTCGCCTAACATTGTATATAACTATTTCAAATTATGAAAAATAAGCAGATTAGGTGTGTGTTGGATAATATTCACCTTCAAATCATTGTTGAATGATCAACCATAGATATAAGACCAACAGTATAAATAACAGTAGATTGGAAAATCTTTATTTTTTAACTTAGGCACTTTTTAATGGTTTTACCAAATTGATTTTAATATTTTTTGCGATTTAATTAGTTATCCGGAATTTCCTGAAAAGGTGATACTTACTTATTTATAACGTACAAAAGTTTTCAATAAAAAATATTATTCTTTCATTTACAGCCGTGAGAATCATTGTGAAATTGAACGTCGCCGCAGAAACAAGATGACGGCATACATCACGGAACTGTCTGATATGGTTCCAACATGCTCCGCCCTCGCGCGGAAGCCGGACAAACTTACCATACTGCGTATGGCAGTAGCGCATATGAAAGCCTTAAGAGGTAATATAGATGTTTTGATAGACCAAACACAGCAGAATATAATAAAATAATGCAAAAGTTTCATAAAAAATATTTTCTTGTTATAGGCACTGGCAACACGTCAACAGATGGTACTTACAAGCCATCTTTCTTAACTGATCAAGAACTAAAACATTTAATTCTTGAAGCAGCTGATGGGTTTTTGTTTGTCGTAAGTTGTGACACTGGACGTATTATTTACGTCAGTGATAGTATAGCTCCAGTACTAAACTACTCTCAGGTATGTGAAATTTATAAATTATACTGTTCTTTAAAAACAAACAAAGGGTTGAAAGGAAAATACGAATAAATTAATTATTAACACATTTTGAATGCATAGTTGCCAATAAGATTCCCCCAAAAGTTTTGTTTTGATAAATAGATTTAATTAATAACCCTAGAGAAAGACATAAACTTACATTTAGTTTAATTTTTGTCTGTGTCTAACAATAAATGTAGATAAAAAAAATATAATTGGCTAGTTAAAAAGTAATTATAGTTTTAATTTCCAACATCCGGACTGCCTCGTTAGTCTAGTGGTCGCAAGCGCTACTGCTGAGCATGAGGTCCAGGGTTCGATCCCCGTGTCGGGCAAAATGTTATTGAGTTTTTCCATCTGGGATTTCTCAGTAGCAGCCCGGAGTCTGGGTTTGTGCCCGATTGATGGCAATAGGCTCGCCCTCTATTACATGGGACTTAAACATAACTGGCGAAATGTGGGTGTACTACCAGGTACGCCTCTGCCTAGCCCTTCGGGGATTACAGGCGTGACGTTATGTTATGTTATGTTTCCAACATCCGTTTTATTTAAATTGTTTTATTTTAGGGTGAGTGGTACTCTTCTTGCTTATATGACCAAGTACACCCAGATGATGTAGAAAAAGTTAGGGAACAGTTAAGCACTCAAGAACCTCAAAACACGGGTCGTATTTTGGATCTTAAGACTGGAACAGTAAAGAAAGAAGGTCACCAATGTAAGGAACCAGTTAATGTTTTATTATGTACTAATCAGTTGTCTATAATTCTACATAATCATAATATTATATCTATTTTAGCGTCCATGCGGCAAGTAATGGGTTCTCGTCGTGGTTTTATTTGTCGCATGCGCGTCGGGGGTTCCGCAGAAGGTGCTCATCTAGGAAGATTGCGTGCACGCAACTCACTAGGTCCCTCACACGATGGTCATAATTACGCCGTTGTGCATTGCACTGGATATATAAAAAATTGGCCTCCTACAGGTAACGTATAAATCTGTGAAAGTGATCTTTTATCTTACCATGGTTTTCTTAAATTAAGAATCTCCTTATTGATATAGAACCGAAATATAACGACTATAGAAATAGGACTTAATATGTTGCTACATCTACTAAAATTTCATAAAAGTGCGTATAGTTGTTAGTTACTCATGACATTTACTATGAATTCTATGTCTAAAAACATTTGGAAACATAGTTTTATGTATGTTGGCATATCAGATCTTTTTCCAGGTATGCAGATGGATCGTCCCATTCAGGAAGAACTTGACACATCTCACTGTTGTCTGGTTGCGATTGGAAGGCTACAGGTACCAACACTTTTCTGGCTTAGAATTATTAGTGAAATAATTAAAATACGCCAATTACATCAGTCGTTGTTTTTTTATGTTACTAGGTTACATCAACGCCGAACTCTTCAGAGAACAGTTTGTGTAGCGGCGGCGTAGAGTTTGTTTCGCGTCATTCAGTGGACGGTCGTTTCACGTTTGCCGACCAACGTGCGACGCAGGTAGTCGGATATGCGCCAGCTGATCTACTGGGAAAGCTTTGTTATGAATTCTATCACCCAGAGGACCAACAGCATATGAGAGATAACTTTGACCAAGGTTACTTAATTTCTTTTTATCTAGCATCATTGTTATAATAATAATTCTTTATGCACATGGCAAGCAATAATTATGGTAAATTACTTGTTACAGTTTTGAAATTGAAAGGTCAAATCATCTCGCTGATGTACCGGTTTCGCACCAAAAGTAGAGAGTGGGTTTGGTTAAGAACTTCGGCCTTCGCCTTTTTAAACCCTTACAATGATGACGTGGAATATATCGTTTGCACTAACACACTGGCTAAGTATGTATTTAAGTTTTACGTTACTTTTTAATTTATTATTAAGATTTCTCTCTTACAAGTTATGTTTTTGTTATTAGCCGGTCTTTGGGAAGTACTACCGGTGAAGCAGCTCCAGAAGAAAATTACGACTACCATCTACGTCACCGTGACGTGTATCAAGCGCAAGCACCTAATCTTCATCAACAGCACCACGCTCCACCAGGTAATTATTTTCCGATGCAAATCACACCCCTTTTTTTTCTATCATGCATGCAATAAAGTTTCGACTAGTATAACGGTCAGCAGTGCTATTTTATAAATATCACCCCATGAAAATGTAGATGGAAATTAATGCTTATTGAGCTGCCATTCCGTACTATTACTAGTCATTGACGAATAGGAATTTCACTCAAGTTAGCACGGGGTTGACTTTTACTAAATCGACCGTCTGAATGGCGTATCTATAGTTGCAAACAGGTGATCAATTCAATAAAAGTCACCTTGTAAAATCTCAAGCGAAGTGAACTGTCAGTGCCTAGAATTATTGTCAATTTGCCTTCACTTCACCTTTATTTTCACTGGGTGATTTTTACAGAATAACACTGCCGGTTTCGATCCAACGTTTGGTTTAAAACTGTCTATTAGCAAGTATTGATAGTAAATAATGTTAATGTGTTTTGTCAGTGAGCGGCGGCGGCGGTGTAAGCGCGCGCTCGCCGGGCGAGGCCGTGGCGGCGCCCGCGCCCGCGCCGCCCTACGCGCCGCACTACGCGCCCGACTACTCGCCGCACCGCCCCACCAACACGCCGCCGCACACCACCTGGACCACTCTGCGCACTGTAAGTACACACATGACGCATTATGTGTTTATGTCAGTGAAGGGGCGCTAGCGCTCGCCGGGCCAGGCCGTGGTGGCGCATGCGCCCGCGTTGCTCTACGCGCCTCACTACGTGTCTCACTACACGTAATTTACACTGCAGAGTAAAATAGATGCTGAAACAGTAACAATGAAGTACACTTATCAATCTTTTCTTCTTCATCACAGTTAACAAAGCGTCTGACTGCGTTTCGGTATATTTTGAGGTCGCTAGTAATAATAATCACAGAGTAGTTTTACTTTTACGGAAAACTTCATGAAAATGTAAGATTCTTTTTATCACGTTAACAAACAGTAACTTAACGTCTTGACACACTCACTCAATGTCGCCATTGGTCATCGCCTGGCAAACTGCATACATTTTGCACGATTAATCAATCAATAATCGATTGCCATTTTAGTTCATCTAATTAATTCAATTACTTACTTTTTTTTTCTTTTCATTTTGTATAACAGGGTCGTAAGTCACTTCACATAATGCACTAGTAAGACCGAAACAAGATTGAGACTAAAAAACTAAATTTAAATAAACTGTAAACTCTAATTCGGTAAAACAGACTACATTATGAGCTAAAACCCTAAGTTAAATACACATAGTAACCAGCTTGACCAAATAAACACACAACACAGACATTAAGCGTCGCTTAATGTTTCACAAGTTTTATGTCGCGGTCCAATCGAGAGATTAGTTTAGTAAGAATCCGTTTTTGCAGAGTGGCGGTGGCGGCGGCGAGAGCTACGCGTACAGCGGCGAGGCGAGCGGGGGCGCGGCGGGCGCGGCCGACGCGTCGCCGGCGCGCTCGCCGCCCGCGCCCGCTTACCTGCCGCCCGCCGCGCACTACCACCACAACCACCACCCGCACCCATCGCACGGTGAGTACAACTCTACTGTAGTAAGACAAGTATGGGCCCGCTTGTTTTCGTTGTTACCATGCTTATGTACCTACCTACTGAAATCTTTTGTTTTGCACCGGTATGTTTCCCTCTCTTTAACTAACCTGCTCCATCTGATTTGGGGTGCCCTCTGCCGGTCATTGTTTACCAGATGTGTCTACTAGGTCCTCGAGAAAATCGCTTACGTTAAGGTTGTCTCGTTACTTACGGCAGACATTGTAATGTTTTGGCTCAAAATGGGAGTGACCTATGTTAAGCAGTAGAGTCTTACTGCTGAGTTGATTAAAGATTTTTATTTTTTTTCTCGATAATTAAACATGCTAGTACCTAACATGGGGATACAATGCATTCAAATGAGTTAAATGATCAGTTATTTAATTAAAAAATAATGTCAGACAAAACGATTTCATCAAAACACTGCAAAGCCGCAATTGTCTGTCTGATACACTGTTTTGATTAATTGATAAATATTACAAAATCAAAAAATTGAGTATCGAAATAATTTGAGTGCAATGTTACTAAGTTTTGATATTCACAGCGTTATGTTTGTTCTATTTTATGCTTATTTGTGAGGCGGGCGCTGTGTTGCAGGCATGTGGTCGTGGCAGGGCGGCGCAGGGGGCGCGGCGGGCGCGGGCGGGGCGGAGGGGGCGCATGCGCCGCACGAGCTGTCCGACATGCTGCAGATACTGGACCAAAGTGGAACTGCCACATTTGAAGATCTAAACATAAACATGTTCAACTCGAACTTTGAGTAATGTTAGTTGTATAAAGTATGTACCTAATTTGACTCATGAATTAAAGAACTGAGAATATGCTGCAATTTCTACAATGATGTTGATAACGATAGCGACGTCATAGCCTTATAAGTTGCTGTATTTCTCACTTACTTCAGCGAAAGTACAGGTTGCCAGAAACGTCGGCCTATGAAAACTTTAATATTTCGATTGTAGAGTCAGTTTCTGTGTTGTCGTAAGCTACTTACTTATTCTTAATAATAACTAGCAGTGCCCGCGGTTTCGCTCACGTGATTTATTACTAAGGTGAGGAAAGATTTACTGAAATGTTGGATTCAAGTTCGACTTTTGTTTACGCCGAATAAAAATCCTATCGGGTCAGGACACGTGAATAAATAAAATGTGAAATTTGACTGTACTTTTAATAATACATTAAATTAACAGTGCTGTTTAAAATAGTATCTATTATAAACAGTTAATTTTAACTAAAGTTTAAACAGTGCCTAATGTTTGTCAAAAATGTTGTTAAGGTAGTACAATATGTATAATTGTCTAAAAATAATAAATTCAGTAACAGTTTAAAATAACTTATAATTAAAGGGAAGTAGTACTGAAACAGAATTTTTAGCTACTGACTCTAATCGAAATATTAAATTCATGGCTCCGTAAAGGTAATTCTGCATAGTCTTTTCTAATTGAATGTTACAATTAGCTAGGCTATAGTTGAATGCTTAAATTTTTACTGTGTAAATAGTATTATTTGGCAGCTACATTTATTTGAACAGGATATGTGTGGTTATATTTAATCAACATTTGACTATACAGAGTTGTCTTTACTGGTACATCGTTTCTGTTAGTTTCCGTGAAATCAAGCGTTATTATCATATTCAAAGGTCTACGCGATTTCCTTTCAAATGGTGCAACTAGCAAAATTATGTTAATTAAAATTGTTTTGTAATAACGTTAAAGGTTGTCTTTTAAGTTATGATTAAGACTCATTTAGAATATACGAATATAAATAAGTATTATTTTTTTAGATAAAAAAAATCAAATGCTTTCGGTTGTAAGCACTGTATTCATCATTCCACTAAACTGTCACTTTAAGAAATCTAATTTTCTGCTCATTGTTGAGCACGAATGGCTGACTACACAGGTCTCTAAGAAATGTTGAAATAATAGTGACTAATACTATGTTTTACCATCATCTATTTGAAATTCAATATAGTTTCTGCTTCGAAACCAAAGACATGCACATTATGAAGCTTTATGCGGGTCGCTCTTACGTCTATCTTTGCGAATCAATGCGAGCCGATATTAAGCATGGTTTGCTTGCTAAAAAGTAATCGTGCTCTCGTGGTGGCTACGAGTGCACCTTGACTGCCAGACTACCAGACACAATAGAAATTCAATTGTTTGAGATCACCGGTGACCTACGTGGCATACAAAGTGTTAACATCTAATTGTTATTATGTATCGTCACTTGTTTGATAATTGGGACGTAGTGCGACATTTCGCTATGATAGCTAATAGTGGTTGGTCACATGGAGTGTGTCGTATCGCCAAGCTTCGTAACGATAGACGCAGTAAGCAGGACCCAGCACTACGTCGAAATGGTTTTGTTAGTTATGATTGGCCATATGCGTCATTTTGTATTTGCAAAATACAGCCAGGCTAGAAGATGTAATGCTTTTGGATATTTTAATCGTTATAAAAATACTAGCAGACTGGTTTCTGCTTGGTTAAATTATAGATACACTACCCTAGCCAGGCAATATTTTCCTTAAAAAATTAAAAAGCAATAATTGTCGTTTTAAATCATTATTCACGTGAGTTTTCTTTCTTAATGTAACGCAGTAATAGACGAAACATTTTCAGCAAATTTATCGTAAACTCGTTAGAATTATTTTCATCCTAGTATCACCGTGGTGCTAAAATTCTAACGGTGTAAGAATCAGCAGTCTGAAAAAATTTACCCCTTCATAGGAATAACGCCTTTACATGATTATAAAATCCTGAGTTCAACTTCCAGCTAATTAAAACTAATGCACGCCTGCACTAAACGTTGTCACATAAGTCTCTGGGACGGCGCTTAGACATCGAAATGCGTTGCATCAACCTAAAGTATAGTAGCATAAGAGTATTCGATGTTTAGGACACTTTAGGATTGTCGTTTAAGAGTTTCGAAGTTAAGCTCTGATTTAGCTGACTCAAGTGCGGGGGCGCACATAAATCAAACGTTGAAATAATTCCAATGTATGTATTTACCGAGTGACATTGTTTTAAATCATCAATACAACTTCAAATTCAAATTGATTATAGGAAAACAATGTTTTTTTTACCATGACCACACAGAGAACTCAAAATTAGAAACGCAATCTTTATGTTGCCGAAGATTCAATAAACTTTATCAATACTTGTTGCTTTTCATATTTTTATGAAAGTTTGAATTTCTCATCTAACCTTTCCATGGGATGTAAAAATAAAACAAGAAGATAAGTAATTTAAACAAGCAATATTGCTTTTTAATTTGTTTTCCGAATATATATTTTTAAGTTTTACCTAATTTAAGATAATAATCGATTATATTTTTATGTAAGTAATGCATTTACGAGTTCGTATTTTCATCGTAAATAAAATTTTATTATTTTAATTGGTTGAATAGGTATATCTGAATTTTGTAAAGTGAATTTTTCATTAAATATTAACGATATGAACATTAATTTTGTTTTTTATTGATAATGATTATTGTAACTCGTACTTTAATACCTTATTTTTATACTATAGAAAGGTTCGATTGTATTAGACAAGTGTGGGAACTCTCCTTTCCTTCACGCCCTTACTCTTGGCTCGGGCTCGATTGGACAAATTCCCACGCGTATCATACGAGTGGTTGTCACAGATTGTGCACACTAGGAACGGGCGGTCGGCTACGCCATCGTGACTTCTCATGTGATTCCAAAACCGATCTTCTACTTCCAGAGAGTTAATGCAAAATTACACAAACATAAATACTAAAAAAAACAACCGACTTCTTAAAAAAACACTAACAGGTGAAAAATAACTCCAGTTTAGGAAGTCTGTGGCTTTAGTTGTTTTATTTCGTTCATTATTGGCCACCGACTTCCTAAACTGGAGTTATTTTTCACCTGTTAGTGTTTTTTTAAGAAGTCGGTTGTTTTTTTTTTTTGTAAAAAAGTTTTTATTTTGCAATTTTTAGTTTCTTCGTATGGAAAGAAGGTCTTTTAAAACTTAAAAGAATCATTGAAATTGGTTAACAATTGCTAAAGAATCTCTGCCGGGCCCCTTTTAAAATAGAAGGGCGTAATGTTATGTTATGGAAATACAAGAACTCTGCATAGACGTTTGACTATAGCAATCGCGAATAATTTGCTGTTATGTGTTGAAGAGTTCCGTCGCAAGTCTTCTTCATCAGGTCTTCTTCACAAAATGATACTTTCTGAATGAAAATGCTCGATTTGTTACTAAAAATGTAAAAATCAGTACGTGTGTAAGTACCCATATTTTTTGAGGAGTTCCCTCAATTTCTCAAGGATCTCTCATCAGATATGAGTTTTGATACAAATGGGACCAATCTGCTAGCATACCCTATCAAATAAAAAAATAATTTTGAAAATCGGTCCATAAATGACGGAGTACTGAGGTAACAAAACCTAAAAAAAAAAAAAAAAAATATACAACCGAATTGAGAACCTCCTCCTTTTTTTGAAGTCGGTTAAAAATAGAATTAGGCAACTTGTCAAGAAATGGGAAAACAAAAAATATATTTTCTAACTTTTATTTATAAGTTGTTCAATTCAATTTTTTTTTTCATTTTCTAACTTTTATTTTTCATATTACAATAAAATACTCTGTTTCTTAGTTGTGTAATATTTGTAGAGCAAGATTTCTGGCTATCCTGCTTTCATCGATTGCTGGTGATTCCTTCTTACCTGTAAACCATATAAGTTTTTAACTGTTAAAAAGGATTATTTTAATGTGTTATCTTATTTCAAATGAGATATACATAACAAGCAGACGTGCCTCGGTTTCATCCGCGTAGGAATACAGCGATATAGCCTATCTGTTAATCCAGGGTGTCAGCTTACTCCATACCAAATTTTATTAAAATCCATTCTTAGTTTTTACGTGAAAGAGTAAATACATCCATTCATCTAGGGCTTGCAATATCCGTTCGTTTTTACTATCCGGATAATATGGATAGTTAAAATTTGATATCCGGATATTTAGGATAATACAGATATTTTTTGGTTTTTATTATAAATTAAATTAATAAGATTTTGTAACAGATTCTAATTAGTCTCTCAGGCAAAATGACCAATGATGAAAATTATGAAAAATATTAAACTGTAGGTACCAATATTTCAAGTAACAATTAAAAATTTGTTAACTTTTTAAAATTATGCAATAAAACACCGATATCGCACTATAAAACCGAATGTACTTACTCTTTTCATACCTACCTACTAACAATTCTAATGAAACATGAGATCTTACATTTATCACAAATCCCAACATCGCAATCCAATCGACCTTTATAAAACATTATAATGCGAGTGCTTTTTGTATTTTTTTTCTAGTTTTATTTGTTCTGTTATTTATCGTGCTTGTTAGTAATCTTAAGATTTCTGTAACATACTTTGTTTCTACACTTGAGAACCTGTAATTGGCTATGCGTTGCTTATTTAGTTGTTAAACATCTATTACAGCTGTTGGTTCTCCTATCTATAAATAAATAAATATCCCCTCCTACCTAAAGGGTAAAATCGGGACCCTACGGCTAAGATCTAAGATTCCACTGTCTGTTTGTCTGTCACAGGCTGTATCTCATGTAGCGTGATAGCTAAACAGTTGATATTTTAACGGGTAATTTATTTTTGTTGCCACTATAACAACAAACACAAAGAAAACAATAAAGTAAGTAAATGTATGTCGTTTTTGTGTTATAGAATAGAATACTCTTTATTCTACACCATAAAAACTTACAAGGGCACTCGCCGACCGACTGAACAAACCGCCATACAATTCACGCTGCTATGACAGTTGCGTCACCAGTGTGACCAGATTCAGTATTTTAACACTTTTTGAGTATATTTTAGTAAGTTTTCCAAGAGTCAGTATTTTTAAAGGTATATTGGCAGAAGCCAGTATTTTTGGGTATATCTTGGAAAAAAGTTATGGCAATGCCATAGCCATGTCATAAAATTATTAAAAAAAAAACTGCGTACATTGATGTTCAGGGGAATTTCCGGATTTAGTGTATATTTCATTTTGGAGCAAAGATCAGTAAGTTACAGATAGGACATGATAGGTGGGCTCCCTAGAATTACAATATAGTATCCAATCATCTAGTCACAAAATTATTTTCTGTTTGCACTTGGCTTAATCTTTGAAGGTTTGGTTTCAAACTTTCAAAATATTGTACGTGTGTTTAATATTGTACGTGTTCGTCATAATATAAATAGAGCGCGCGATTTTTTGTTGTCGTTTTACTTCATACTATTACGCTTTTATCTGATAAGCAATTCAGAATCCAGAAAACATGTCTAGTTTTCAGCAAAGTTATTTGGCTAAATGGGAACAAATTCCGGAGTTTTCTTCATGGCTTTCACGTTATAAAGATGACGAGTACGCTGCGTTTTGCATTCAGTGCGAAACTCCAAAGTAGCTTAGCATCTATATATAATCATAATAATAATAATAAGCTTTATTTCTCTACATACAGAGTTAATAAATTTTTCAACAATATTCAGATGTAATTGTTATATGTAGTCCCTCTTGGGTAAAAGCATGGCATCTATACAACTTGCAAATACTGAAAAGCATAAATCGAACTTGAACAAATGTAAAGGACAGTCAAAGGTAAGCTTAACTTGTTTTAAGTTTTTAGTAAAATTAGAATTAGGTACTCTACCTAAAGTCGAGAAGTTCGGAGGTACTTTGGTGTATGGTCAAAATGTATAATTTATGTTTTTACTTGTTTCCAGGTTGTACTTAACATTTTTCAAAAAGGCACCACTGAAAGCCACCATCAAACAGAATGTTAAAATATAATTCTAATATTTATTGCGATAATGATGATGATTAATAAATAAAATATGTTTTGAAAATCAGTATTTTTATTGGTATATTTTCCCTGTGCAAGTTGGTATATTTCAGTATTTTTTTAAGGAGCTTCGGTTTTTTTGTAAAAAATAATCTGGTCACACTGTGCGTCACTGTGCGTGCGCTGCGCACACAATAAGGACGACTAGTGTCAGGTTTGAAGGTGTAAAAAGAGATATTATATGACACCTAGCTATTTGAAAATTCTGGTCTGGGGGCACTTAATGATAAAATGTACGGTGGCGGTATAGAGAATAGTCTGCTAAAGCCGTTGTGCCCCTGGACTGCGAAAAAAATATACGGCTATAGCCGATGCGTCACCCTGAGTAAATCACAGATGACTGCTATAGCCGTTGTGTCTGCGAACGTGTTAATCACAAAACACAGAATACAAACACTAAAATTTTGGAGATAAAAAACAAGCAGCGGCACCGGGCAGGCACGACACGACGGCAAACGAACAACAACGAATGAATCCGATCCGACTGATCGAAGTGAGCGAGATACAAGTGGTGTATTTATGCGTTTCAAATGAGAATAGGATCGTCAATGACCTCTATCTGTCCGATGTCGCTAGAAAAGTACGGTCAGCAACGAAACCATAGTGTATCAATAATATATATTTTTTTTGATATAGGTACCATGTCTCAAATTATTTGGTCATAATTACCGATTACAAATAAACAATACAGTTTTTTTTAATAGTTTCATTGTTGGCAACAATTCACGACGACATCTACTACACAGACTGTGATGCCGAGATAAGTGGAATTGAATGGCTAGATTCTGATAAAATTACCTGTATTTAAGACCAGTTTATTGTTTTAAATACAGGTAACAATACCTAATTTTGAATTCAAACAACTGTTGGTGGAATAAATATTAAAAACCTACATTAATCCATTGGATGTTATTTAATAGGGGAATGCAACAGTGAATAAAATGGCAATGACGACAATAGTGACCACTTAGTCAGTAAATGAGTAAAATTGAAAAGTTCAGGTCTGATTTAAAAAAAAAATCGTTCATGATTCGTAATAAAAATCATATTTAAAAAATATTTTCTTTTTGCTGATCCTACTTAATTTATTCGAATTGAAACAACATGGCGCAAGGTCATGCCTATTCTCTATACAACGTGTTGTTCCAATAGAGACGGCTAAGATTGTTCATAAAGGTCTGTTGCTTTAGTTCTACTGTTAACGAGAAGCTTACTAACACGAAAAACTCTAAAACGAGCGTTCTGTTTTACGTTGCTTTTATGTAAGAAATTAAAAGTTAATTCTACAAATTCCAAAAAATCATCTAAAAGTACAACCTGTAACCTTTTTATTAGTGTAACCTAAAAGTAAGCAATGCAGTTCAAAAATCACCTAAAAGGTTACAAAAGTAACCTTCTGGCAACACTGCAAGTGATAAGTCTAAACTGTATCCATGGCTTAGATAATATACCTATAAATCGAGCTACCGCGTAGCCGCACATGCGACAGCAACATAAAAGTTCAGTGTTGCTATTCCTTAAAAAAAGTCCCAAAATACGACCAAAATTCTTTTGAATACGTAAATTATAATTTACGTATTCAACGTGGTAATAAGAGTGTAGAAGTATCCATGTGTGAGAAAATATAATTTCACGTAAAATACCTACTTTCAATCTTACCTTGATTTGATTCTCACAAATAAAATACACTACTACCAGGTGAAGCTTGATGTGTGTACATAGAAGTAACTCTTTAGAAGAACACTACATTATTTTTTCGCATGTTATTTATTTATCATTAAAATATATTGAGGGATGGCTGACAATGCTGACATCCAGTGTGACATTGACATTGCTGTATAATAACTATTGTCCTTTAGACTAAACCAACTTATTTTGAAAATATCTAATTTTTTGTTTATACTTAACATTTATTTATAAAATGAATTCTTACTTCCAAATATCTTTAAGTACCTACGCGATTGCCTTCAAGAGTAAAACTTAATGATTGTCGAAAGGGCTCTGTTCGTTCGTACACATGTTCACTTAAACTTAAAAATAAGGGTTCGCCCACAAATTTGTGTGTTTAGCCACCATAGATTTATTTGATTATTATGCCTACCTTTTGAACATTAGGCCTGACATGTGACAGTTAAGGGAAAAGATTTGAAACGTGTAGCAACACTGTAAGTAAGTATTCCTAGGTTATGTGATATAAGAAATCAAGTTTATTTTAAGAAATCTTCCATATTTTGGTCTGAAAGCCATGACAATAAAAGCGCACAAATGTATAAATTCAATAATCATACAATAACACAAACAGTATTGAATACTTACGAATGAAAAGAGATTTTGTTATTGGCCTTTTCTGAGCGGCTTTTACAGCCTATTATACTGCATCCTCCCATCGTAGCGCATTCACCATACACTAAACACTTATCTAATGGAGTCTATTTCTCATTAAATGACTTAAACTATTACAAAAATTGCAAAAACCATCCGAAAACTTAAATTAAATCGAGCATAATAATATACTGTGACAGTGACAGCACTTTGTTTGGCTAACATTCAAAAGTTAGCCATGCAAAAATCCGGCACGCCGTAAGGGACAGAAGATACGATGCTTTGTCTCAATTTTCCTACGAACTTTGTATTATTGCGTCTCACTTCCACACTTGACACTGTAAATTGGGCTACAGCTTGGCAAAAAAGAGTGTGGAATAAATGAGGTCGCTAGTATCGCGCATGTGGCCACCCTGAATAGTACGACTTAACAGGTTTGACACTTGTTATTTTTTCCCAAAGTTAAGTGGGTGGTTCTGTCTGTCGGATGCTATGCAAACACCATGGAAGGCTTCAATGTCCAGTATTAACACTATTAATAGTGGGCAAATGTACACATTTTTACATGTTGTTATACATAACAACATGTAAAAATGTATACGAAGCATAAGAACTATGTAAGAATGCATATGCATATGCTACGATTCTTACATACTTCTTTTGCTTCGTATGCGATCTCTAGTTTCTGCCTACCAGCGTGGGAAAGAGGCGAGAGTTAATATACCTATGTATGTTATAGTGGGCACTGAAGCCTTGCAAGAAAGTGATGCATTAGGTATACACAGACAGATAATAATCATGCCCTCGAGAGCAGTCTAACCGTAAGGTTGTTAGGAATTAACGACAATAGTTTGTTTACAGGGATAAGATAATGAAAGAACACGTTTTTTTTAGTTTTATTTTAATACCAAAAATTTAATCAGACGAATCGAACACAGTACCATCAAATATTCGGATCCCGGAAAAGCTCAAATGTTGGCTAGAGCTTCCTGCAACTTCTGAAACACTAGTATTTTCTAATTCTGATAAATCACTGCTACTGTCATCTGTGAGATTTATTACTGTCATGATATTATTTTTCTATTTTCATTACAATATCCTTGCATGATTTTTTCCAATCTTAGTAATGTTTGCAAATGCTTGTTCAGCAGCCACCTTTAAAAACAAAAAATAATCATAAACAATGGTTTTAACATAGCAAATTTAAATATGTATAAACTAGGCTACATACCTTTATATCAATGGATCCAACATTAATTGAAGCAATTTAATGTTTTGCAATGCCCCATATTAATTCAAGTAGATTCACGTCACAATGATAAGGTGGTAACTTTCTTCAAGCGACCTTTGAAGTTTTCCCGGTGTTTAAAAATATCTTATTTTTTACCTTCCATAAACATTTTTCTTACTGTGTTGACAGATTTACCTAAAACAAAAAGATACAGTACCTACTTTATTATTAATTCCCTATTCTTTATCTTCAAGTATCAAATATGGGTATACGAGGCTCTTTAAACTACAAAACATAACCTTAAATTTCAATTTCTGTAAACAAGACAAATAGCTACTTAAATCTGTATATCAACAAAACTACGCATTGAAAACATTTAGAAAAACTTATTTAATGTACAATGATTTAATTAGGGTAGATAAATACCTGTCCTAGCGGCAGTTCTTCGATAAACATTCCCGATATCAGACAAAACTTGTCCTGCTTCAGATTTGGCCAAACACCACAAAAAGACGAGGTAAATCACTGCTCTGATACAACTACGAATGGTTTTAATTACTTTTAATCGTTAATTTTGCAACGAAACTTAATAATTTTGTTAAAATTATGAAAAACGACGAGGATTTACGCACTTTTGACACATGATGTACTAGCACTAGACAAATAAATCAATGTTGCCACAATCATCCACTTTTAGTTTCAACTGTCACCGCGTCAGACTCTTTTTTGCCAAGCTGTACGTCTAGAGGTATTATATTATTATAGTCTAAGATCCATGGTCATGAATAAACAAATATTAAAAAAAAAATAAGTCTAAACTGTCAAAGTGTCAAGTGTCATGTAAATGATGAAATATGTCAACTACACTACGATTAATCGAATTGATAGGAATCTGACTGAATACTTGTATTGTAATGTAATGGTGTGGTGAATGAAATAGTGATTAATAATTTATAAATATCTATTAATTGAATGTTGATTCCGTAAATTATCTAATATTCGTATGGTGTTAAAAGTGTTTAAATGTGAAAATAGCCGTAGAAAACATGGCTAGACAGGGAAAAACAGCGCAAGAATTTATTCAGGACTCATTTTCACCTATTATCGCCGTCTTGTGCAGTCCAAAAGTAGAAAATGTTGTGTCTAAGAATAATTTGTCCTTTACTGAAATGTTACTACCCTTCACAACAATGGACTGGGAAGGTATCCTTCAAATATAATTTGTGTTGTTTGGTTTAAGGGGTGTTTTCATCAGCTGTGTTTTAATTTCATCCTCTTGATCAAACGCTTTTAGTTCATAATTTGTTTGTAATTGATGATAAATTGAGAAAAAATTAACTGTGTTAATTGTGGGTGGAATATTATGAAACTGAAATAATTTTATTGCCAGTTGTATAGTTATCTGATCTTAAATCAATATCCGGTCTGGGAGCATGTCTAAAACTTAGTGTATTATAATTAGTTAGAGTACCTAAGACTTTAAATATTTTATGTTTTTTTTTTATTTCAATCATTTTGATCTAACCTAATAAGATTTTATTATGAAGTCAATATAATTCAGTTGAGTGACTGTGTTTGGTGTTACATGACCAAGCACAGTACGTACTAAAGAGGTAAGATATTTCATAGGTATCGAGAGTCCATATATCCAAGGCATTAGCTATTAGAGATGATCTTATTTATTCAGAAGATTAAAATACTTTCAAAAGTTTTCTTTCATAGTTTTATCACCATTGTTTTTTTTTTTACTTCAGGTCAATTTCGAGACTCGAGTGGAAACACATGTTCTATAAAGAATTGGAAGTTGATTTTAAGAGATGTAAATTGGAAGCCACTACAACCTACAGAAGCCAGAAGACAGTTAAACAATGCTGTATTACACAATTATCATGACAAATCTGTAACACTTGAAATAGGTAAATATTGTGGTACATAGCTGACAAGAGAAAACAAATCTTTTGTTATCCTTTTTATCAGTAACTGGATAAGGTATCAAGTTTAAAGTAATGGCGAATACTAAGGTCTGCAGTTCCTTGTGATAGTGGCAATGACAGGTAATAATTTAACCTTATAAAGGCAAGGAAGACATGCAGTAAAATTGTCTAATCTAAACTAATATTCTTGACAAGAAAAAATGTGTGTGTGTACATTTGAATGTTTGTAATGAATAAACTACTATGCCGATTCCAAAAATTCTTTCACCATTGCAAAGTTACTTCCATTCTGAGTAGCATAGGTTACTTTTTATCCCAGATATCCCTATTCCCACCAGAATGGGAACTATGCTGGTGAAACCGCGTGACATTTGCTAGTATTCTAATTTATAAAGTAATCATTCTTTGAAAAAACAATGGTTCTATTTTTAAAAATGCTGCATGCTCCAAGGAGTGTTGTAGGTGACATGGTTTTAGTTTATATGGAGCAAAATGTGCAGAATACTAAAACTGTCAGTCTAATTTTGACCACCAGGAGATCACTCTTTGAAATGTCTATGGTATTTTCTACCTCCACATTCTTACCCAAGGTCTAACAGAACAGTAAACTGCATTTCTGCATTAAAAAACTATGGTACAGGGCTTGCATTATATTGAATCTTCTTACTTTGCCAATGTACAGTACAAAAAACTATACAAGCAATAGTTGTACTTCAATCTAAAACCAGAAAGCAGCCTCCAATCCATTAGTATGTAGATATTTCAATAAAATTGGTTTGGTGTTTCGTAGGATTGAGTTTCAACTGTAAAGTTAAATATGTTCTTCAAAAATAAAAATGCATTAAATTAAATTATTACTAGAATAAAATTAGTTAAATGCATTGGGCAGTGATCAGAGTCAGAGTCATCTATTTAGTGAATTGCAAGCTGCCTGGTATTGCTTGCTTGACCATTATGCTTAGGGTGACAGTTAGGTTTACATACATCTGGATTTTCATTTTATATTTTTAATATCAAAATAACTTATTATTGTTTGCAGAAGGTCGAAAATTTGATGTTCCTCAATCAACACATTGGTTTGATGCCTGGAGGGAGACTTACTTAGAAGTCCAGTTTCCTTCTGATCATGAATTTACAAAACATTTTATATCTTGTATCATAGTGGGCACAACATTGGATGAGAATGTGATAGACAGTTTCAACAATTTAAATCAACAGTATGCTCTGTTACAAAATGTTGCTCCACCTAAATTACCTAAGTGGTTCAACAGTAATGTGTTGAAGTCTTATCTTCTTCTTCATGATGTTTCTGCAGTTCCGAAAGAAAAGTAAGTGTAATTTTGCTAGCACAGAGCAGAGAGAAACCGCGGCAGCAACTATTATAGATGTCATTTTGAACACTTCCCATGCAGACCAATGGTGTCAGTGAGTGTTTTTCCCCGCTTTTCCATAGAAAGTGGTCACCAGTACTATATTTATGCTAGTAACATCTAAAACTTGCGGTTAGCGCAAGTTGTTGTCAATAATAATAAAATAATACATAAAATACGCGCATTGACGTGGAGTTGCGGATACCAGCCTGGTATCTTTATCTTTTTATCCTTTTAAGTTGTCACGAAAACTATAGTAGTGAGCGGTAATAGCCCAACAGCTAAGGGTTCGATCCCCACCCCAGCCATTATGCTATTGTTGTGAACCAATTTCAGACACAAGAATTTTAAACTTATTTGGGGGGTTTAACAAGACTACCAGTAATGTGAAACCCACATTTTAGTAAGCCTTTAAAAAAAGTAAATGGCGTCTGTCGCTGCTGCCGACGCGTGCATTCCATGCTCTGTGGTTATTTCCGTAAAAAGCTTTGAAATTGTTAAATATTTAAATTAATTTGCAAAATTTGTTACAGAGCTGATGCTGCATTTGATACACTGAAACAGACCTTTGGAGCAAATAACTGCTTTATGCTATCAATAAACTCAAAAACTACTGTAGATCAAAATGTATCAACTGATTTGTGGGCTCAGTTCGTTAAAAGATCGTCACAAGCAAATGTAATTGTTTGAATCCATTATATTATTATACAGGGTGTAACGGAAAGGGTATATACATCCGAAGGGCACGGATTCTCTTAGTGATAAGAAACGACATGGCAACGTTTTTATACATATACATGCATAATTGTAAAGTTGAGCCCGCCCGCGCCGTCGCGCCTTCGTCGGTTAGGCAGAGCCCGATAGGTCTGTACTAGGTGTGCAGAACCCGAGATAGATATACTTGTACCTTGCCGGACAGGATTATGACCCTCATAGTGCGGTGACACGTTTGTTATGATTTTGCATTTAATAAACTGTCGATATTAAATAATATCGTGAAGTTTCAAAGTTATTAGTTGGGAGCTGAAATTTTGAGGAAAGACTCGTTATTAAATACTCTATTCACCCTATTTGTATGTATATACCCTTTCCTTTACACCCTGTATATACTTATAGTTTTTTTTGTATTTTTTGAGTAGTTAGTAACAAAACTGTTAAATATTTTTTCCAGAATGAGATGACTTCTTCACTCACCAACCTACCCACCACACCAGCTGAACCTCAAGCAGTATTCCCACCGGCTGCAGCAAATAATGTGTCAGGTTGTTATTATATCATTGTGTTCTAATTACCTATATCATCATAAAATAGCACATGTGTGAGTACTATGCACTTCAAAGCTACTATTTACATATGTCTTTCATTGACTTGATGTGCCCTTGTTTTTTTTCTACTCTTTACATAGGAGACCACCCTGCTACACTTCAGAAAGGGCTGCTAAGCTTCTACTTCTTGACAATTCGAAAAGCCTTTAAACGATTTATTTGAAATAAATGCTTAGAGTGTAGTTGAATTGAAATTTTGTATCTTACCCATTTGCATTGTTCTTTTAATTTGATTACAGATGACGCAGTTATTTCTTCAATTAATCCAGAAACTGCTCATCCACTAACAGCTTCTGAAACAGATATTTATGATAATGCAAATAGTTTACAGGTAATTAAAACACATTTATTTTAAAAGATGAATGCATATAATTAGTAATCTGTTATGAATGCTATATTAAGTAGAAAAATATTTTTTTTTTCAGACTCATTCATTTTCGGGGAGTTCAGAAAGTATGAATGTAGCTAGCAAAGGTCTAGATTGTTCTACAGAAGTTCATGGTACAGCTCTGAATGCGACTGATATTGAAGCCATCAAGAAATTTTTGCAAGAGTATGCCTCCAAGGCATTGTTACCCTACATGGAAAAGCAAATATCACAGTTATCTGAAGTTGTAAGTCGTATTTCAAAAACTGTTAACACATTATAGTGAGAATCATGTAATATAATTGTACCTCATACTATTTAAAAAGATTCACTGGCTTCTACAAGTTGACTACAGCCCTACTCACACTTTCCAAATGTTGCCCCAAGGTCCTGAGATATTATGAAAATCAAAAGTCATTTATTCAAATTAGGCTGAGGATCAGCACTTTTTGAACGTCGAAATTGCATAAGACAGTCCCCCAAAAAGCCCACCCTTCGCCACTTCCTAGTGTTTTTGCTGGGAAGAAGAAGTGGCGGAACAAACTCCCCAGCAATACATCTGTCTGATAAGATATAAGAACTTGAATTTACACAGTACAATTAGTTATAATTACAAAATAATTAAAATAAGTTATTCACTACATGTTAGCTAGCACACTCATCATACAGAATACCAGTAATATATAGCTACCAACAATAAAACTAACTTAACTCAAGCAAAAGCAACTGACTAATAAGAATCCTCCAGGTAAAAAGGGTGTGCCAGCTTACATGTGCAGAGTTGGATTAAATCCATAGATCTGCAAGACAATGTAACAAAATGATAAACTAGAACTGTGGAAGTTAAATAAAACATAAAAAAACAGGTAATAGTTAAAACAATAGCAATAATATGTCAAAGATATTTAACGTTATATTACCTATTCAGCTTGTCAAAGTACAACGTAAACCAAAGGGATTTAGCTAAATACTGCAATCTTTTTAATTTAATACACTAAACAATATATTATATTCAATTAAGTATATAAAATAATGATAATATAATGTTCACTGTAATAACAGCGAAGTGCACTTCAAATAATATTTAAACAAAATATTACAGGTTGCAAACAGAAAGGGTGTGAGTAGATCGTTACTATCGGCGACAAAACGGTGGTTTGGCACTGGAAAGGCCGGCAATACTACAGGCAACAGTACTGTAATGTATGTGTTAATCAAAAGAAAACCACAAGCAGCACTTTTTACTCATAAGGACATATAATATTATATTAATTTCAGATATACAACGGACTGTCCCGAGTTACAATTACGGCGATTAGGCGACCTCTGGTTTATGTGTCGGCAATGGCAGCGTGCGTTTGATGCGTATCATACCGCGAAGAGAGAGTTTTACGCCGACAGTGCTTGGCTTTGCTACGCAGGCGCGCTTGAAATGGCGGCAATAAGTGCGTACATGGCTGGAGACTCCAATAGGAAAACTCATGGATACATGGAAGAGAGCATTGTAACTTATCTGAATACCTGTAGGTTAGTAGTGCTCTTCAGCATTTTATTAAGTTTTTGAAACAGAACAGCGTTTTTGTTATTTTATTGTGTTATAAGTAGGTAATTGGTAAAAAAAAAGGTTTATTTGGGAAAGTTTATTGAAATCATGAATACAATGACGTGTTTAAGTATCGGTCACTAATTACCAGTGACCCTATAAACCAGTATCAATACTGCTATACTATACAGAACGTAAAGATACCATTGGATGTTACAGGATGGTTCAGTATGCTGTAAGGGCCACTTTACTGTCCGTACTTTGCCTAAGTGGCTCAGGATTGCATGGTGAGGCAGCTAAACAATTAATCCGTATGACGTCAGAGGATAGCGACTTGCGTAGTGCTATGTTACTGGAACAAGCCGCGCTATGTTTCCTTTCCGGCCCCGCATCGAAAGGCATGTGCAGAAAATACGCATTCCACATGGTACTGGCAGGACACAGATTCTCAAAGGCAGGCCAAAAGAAGCATGCATACAGATGTTACAAACAGGCTTACCAGGTTAGATTTTTAAATAGCACTATTGGGCTAAAATTTAATAAACAAACGTAATGGTGGTAGGTTTTATTGTAAATAAATATGTCGATTTAATTTGATGTACCTAGCACCGGGTAGTAAACTTCCATCAAGTGGAAACGGATTTTTTAAATTAAGTACAGACGCCAGCACATCAACCTACCCCAATGTGTCAAATTTCTTTGATAGATTTTCAACTTTATTCTAAACACTATAAGGTTCATGTTTAATTGGGAAAATTTGACAGTTTGGGGTAGGTTGACGTGCTGGCGTCTCTACATCATCATGACTTTGTCCGCGACTTCGTCCGCGTGTGTTTCATCCTTTTCCCTTTGAATTTTATCACTCACTCTTTTAGTTCAGATTACAATATCAGTAAAAGAAACCATTTTCTGTACAAATAAATTAGTTTGATTGACCTTAATAGTAATTATTACCAACGTAATAAATCAGCTATCTACTAACGTAACGTAAGTTTTCAATAAAGTAAGCGACAGCGGAATTCCTTTTCTTGAAGGAATACTTTGTTCAAAAGTTAACGAAAATTAGTCGATTTTATGCACGGGCTCATAAGTAAAACATTTCTGATGACCAGCCCGTCAATTCACTAAACTTTAAATTTCACAGCTGTGAAAACTTTAGCGAAGTGAAGTGAATTGTCAAAGCCTAGCGTTAGTATGGAATGACAGCTCAATTGGCCTTCACTGCACCTATACATCTTCACGCGGTTATTTTACCAGTATCGCATTGCTGATCGTGTCTTATAAGCTGCAAACATGGCAGGTGTACGAGAGCAGTGGCTGGCGGCTCGCCACAGACCACGTGCAGTTCGCGCTGGGCCGCCTGGCGGGCGCCCTGCGCCTGTCGCGCGACGCACTGCGCTGGCTGCGCGCGCCGCTGGCGCCCGCCGGCCCGCAGCCGCCGCAGCAGCAGGATGCCTTCCTGCGCGAGTACATGCTCGCACACCAGGTCACTAACACTGCGCCACACTTATTTATTTATTTATTTATTAAAACTTTATGCACAAGTAAAAAAAACTGTACAAAGGCGGACTTAATGCCTTAGGCATTTTCTACCAGTCTACCTTAAGGTGGTGCAGAGACAGAACATAGTAGGTGCAACAGGGTAAAGAGTTAAGGACAAAAAAGAATAAAAAGTTACACATAAAAATAAATACACAGATACATACATACTTATAACAAAATAATAGGTAGTCAAGAGAGATAAAAATACGTTGATAGAGAAAAACTAGTCTGAGAATCAATCAACTCTGTGATGAACCTGCCAACATCTTATGAAGATGTTCACGAACTTTTAATTTGAATGTGAACCGGCTGGTTGCCATCCTGATGTTCAGAGGGAGCGCATTCCAAAGGAAAACCGCCTGGACGAAGAAGGAAGATTGAATAAAACCAGAGCGGTGAGAAGGACATCGTAGAAGACGATTGTTCGTGGACCGAAGATTCAAAGTGTGCGCAGAGCATAAATATTGAAAGTGACAAGTCAGATAAGAAGGAGAAGTGGGTTTGTCAAGTAACGAGAATAGGGTTGTCAATGCCCTCAAGGCTCTGCGCTGACGGATAGGCAGCCATTTTAAAAGTGACCGATGCTCGGAAACATGGTCATACTTGCGTTGGTTGAAAACGAATCGAATGCAGTTATTCAGAAGCCGGTCGAGTTTATTGAGAAGATCTGCATTCAGGTCATAGTAGCACACATCACCGTAGTCAATTATGGGAAAGATAAGGGCTTGTACAAGCAGTGCCTTAATGTGCGGCGGGAGAAGATTTTTTAACCGGTACAGTGACCGCAACGTTCCGGTGACCTTTTGACTAACAGTCGCCACCTGCTTATGCCAGTCAAGGCAATTGTCAATACGTAAACCAAGATTCTTGACGTCGGAGCTAAACGGAACTATTAATCCATCAAAGATGACTGGTGGCACAGTCAGACCCTGCAGCCTCTTAATGCTGTGGCAGCTCCCTATGATGATAGCTTGGCACTTGGTAGGGTTAACCGCTACCCCAAATCGATCAGACCATTCCTTGATAACATCTAAATCCCGGTTCAGCTCATCGATCGCAACAGAAAGGTTGTCAACACTTGCCTGACAGTAGAGCTGTAGATCGTCAGCGTAAAGATGATACGCACACTGAAGCTGAGTAGTTATAAGATTTATGAAAATGGAGAACAAAAGGGGAGATAAAATACCGCCTTGAGGGACACCAGCTTCGAGATCACACCAAGCGGAGAAAGAGTCTCCAGCATGAACTGACTGCTGACGTCCCTGAAGATAAGATGCAAACCATTCAACCGCCTCCGGAGAGACCATGAGATAGGAAAGGATGGATAAGAGGACTTCGTGACTGACGGTATTAAAAGCATTAGAGAAGACTTACCATCATCACAATGACTTTTTTGGAAACATAAACACATAAACATTACGTCACGCCTGTAATCCCCAAAGGGTAAGGCAGAGGTGTACATGCACACGGGTACATACACATCAAGCTATGCATTTTCAGTATAAGCTGATCTCGCATGATATAGGATTTCCGTACAATGCGAGGTCAGTGTAAGCCGTGTGTACCTACCTGGTAGTATACACCCACATTTCGCCAGTTATATTGAAGTGTAATACGGGGCGAGCCTATTGCCATCAATTGGGCACGAATCCAGACTCCGAGTTGCCACTAAGTAATTCCAGATGGAAAAACTCAATAACACCTTGCACGACCCGGGGATTGAACCAGGGACGTCATGCTCAGCAGTAGCGCTTGCGACCACTAGACCTACGTGGCAGTTTTTTTGGAAAAAAGTTTGAAATTCCGTATAGATAAGAAAAAAAGTCATTACATTGTTACCATTTGATGTAAGAGTTGTTCTCTTGTTTACCATAGAAACGGAACTTTTGCATAATTATAAACATTCCATGTTGCGGCATTACTTCCGTAATACTTTAAAATGCAGCTGGAAATTGTTGTGCAAATTTGTTTTCCAATGAAAATACGACAAGACATAATGCAATGCCGCATAGTATTTGACTTATGATTTAAAATGTTAGTAAAAATCGTAAAAATATATCCTGTAATGCAGCAATTATAATATCAACAGCAATGGGTGGAAAGTAGCGAAGAGCCACGGGAGCAGTTGGAGGTGCTGCCACTGCCTCTAGTAGTCGAGCGGGACACGAGCGTGCTGTGCGTTGGCCCGGCTCCCTTGGGCTCTCCGCGCCGCCACGCCGCGAGCTCGCTGTCGCTGCCGGGCGCGGGCGGGCCGGGCGCGGGCGGACCGGGTGGGCCGGGCGGGTCGGGCGGGTCGGGCGGGTCGGGCGGGTCGGGTGGGCCGGGCGGGCCGGGCGCGCCTAGCACGTGGCGGACGCTCGAGGAGATGCTACTGCAGGTGGCGCAGGGCGCGGTGCCCATGATATTCAAGCCCACCGTCGACCTCTACACCGACGCCACCGACTGCGAACCGCTTGTGCCGCAAGGAGGTATTTGCAGCATTTGGATCTTTGGAAAGATTTGTATTTCCACGCATACTCTCCCGCTCTCTTCTTTTGGCTTATTTCGGACGTTCAAAAGTGCCTGTTATGGGTCTAATAAAGAAATAAATGATTTGACTTAGACGTAGTTTTGAATTGAATTTATCAATAAAAAAAACGACGACAAAATATTGCTAGGTGTTCATCTGAGCGTCCTCTACTTAATTTTTATGTTGTCCTTAATTCGATTTCAGAACCAATTCAAATCTCGGTCACTTTATGGAATCCCCTGAAGATTTCATTAGTTTTAAAAGACGTGGAACTTTTGTGGCGATTTGTACTGGCCACGGACGATGATACACAGGGAAATGAAGAAGTTCTGAGCAATGAGCAGACGGTGTCTGCGGGACAAGCAATGGAGAGCAACATTATATTTAGTCAGAAAATTAAATCCGTTCTCCTAGAGGGTGATTGCAAGAAAGTCTTAATTTTCACTTTGACACCCTTAAAAGTTGGACAGCTTAATATTCATGGATTGGCGTACAAGTAAGTGTACTGTATGTTTATTATTAGTCAATATGTATTTCTCAGCAACAACCTAGTAGTGTAGAGCTAAGAATACACTGCCGAGCAAGCCGGGTTGAGACAGTAGCAGTCTACGCCTATCTAAGAAGTACGATTTGACGTCTCTCTTTTTGTGTCGCTATAACTTGGTATGAACGTTTACGTAAGATATTGAAAAATCTAATTCATAATCTTAATTAAATACTTGATACCCATACACTTAATAACGAGCGTTAATTTAATAAAATTTAATAATAAAAAAAAATAATTTGCTTATGTGGGGTAACAAGCCCGTCTGCTACTGGACGCCAAAGTTACCTAGGTGCTACATGTATCTCCTGACGTCTATGACTGGCTAAAACGCACATTCTCTTCTTTCTAAAATAAATAAATAATAATATTCCTCAACTTTCACACAACGCCATTCAGTCCCAAGCTAAGCAAAGCTTGTGTTGTGGGCTTGGTTAGCTGATAAACATACTAATTTTTTTTTATTATTGATAGACACGCGTTTGACTACTATCTCACCTGATGGTAAGCGATGATGTGGTCGACGATGAAGCACGCTTGCCTAGAAGCAACTTGTTCACTCTTGACTTGAAGACAACTTGGTTGTAGCTATCAGGAAACACCGACTCCGGCAGGGAATTCCACTCTTTAGCTGTTCGCACAATTAATGTGTTTCCAAAGCGTTTAATACGTATGGTTGGGATACCTACCATGTACCGGTGGCGCAGTGCCGTACGTCTGGTGGTCCGATGATGAATTTCTAAATACAAATAGATGAATTACACCCAGACACAGAATAAATGATCGTGCTCATCACACAAACATTTGTCCTGAAAAAAAATACCAATCGAAATGATAATCTCATCCTGAAGTCGGTTAAAAATGCATTTACATTACATTACATTTATTTTCATAGGCTTATCAATGCCGGCGAAGGAGGTACTGAAAACGTAAACAATGTGGTCATATCAGGAAAAGTGAACCTCACTCCCAGTGACAGTAGTCCCAATAAAAGACTTCAGATTACTGTCATTCCAGAAGCTCCCTGTTTACAAGTAAGTTCGTCGAAAAATCGCTTAGAATACGTTAATCTTCTTCTTATATATAAAATTCTCGTGTCATAATGTTCGTTTCCAGTATGGGAACGAACATTGTGACACGAGAATTTTCCTCCGAAACGGCTTGACCGATTCTCATGAAATTTTTTATGCATATTCAGTAAGCCTGAGAATCGGCTACTATCTATTTTTCTAACCTGTAAGTGATAAGGGGTGTTCACCCCAATTTAATTTTTTTTATTGGTTTGATAATTTTAATTTTTTTATTTTTTTTTGTTATTTGTGGCACAAAAAAATACATACAACTCTAAATTTGCACTTTTTTATCACCAACCCTTGCTTTTTAATAGTCATAGCAGAACTTTTAATGACTTTTTGAAATATCACGAGGAGAGGGAAGAGGGAGGGGAGTGGGAAAGGGGAGGGGAGTTGGAGTGGGGATCGTGAAAGGGGAGGGGGAGATTGTGTGAGGGGGAGGGGGAGATTGTGAGAGGGGAGGGATGGGTAGGGGAGTGGGAGAGGAGGGAGGTCAGGACAAAGGGAGGGGGTGGAGAAGGAGGGAATGAGAGGGGGAGGAGAGGGGAGAGATAGGGGAAGCGTGAGGTGAGAGGGGAGGGGAAAGTGGAGAGGAAGAGGCAGGAGCCGGGTGGGGGAGGGAGGAGAAAGTGAGGAAGGGGTGAGGGGAGGAGGATGGAGGCGTAAGGGGAGGAGCGTGGGAGGTGTGGGGGAGAGGGAGGGAGAGAGGGGAGGAGAGGGGAGAGAGGGGAGGGGGAGAGGAGTTGATAAAAATGCTATGCAATAGCTTTACTCCGGCAGTCTCCGAGTGCCACACGTCATTTTCTCTTTTTTTTTTTAACCGTTTAATCACAATGTGCCACAGCGAAGCGTAGCAACACGGAAATAATTTTAGTAGGAATTTTCCTTCGGAAATCGGTGGGACGGGTCACTGGTTGTCTACATTTCGGTTTTCGGGATTATATTTTTTTCTTTTCGTTTTATAAAGCTTACTAGCAATGTGGATTGCGTATGACTAGTAGTATTCTTGTTAACCCCTTCAATTAAGCTAAATATTCTTGTGTCTAGTCTAGACTTTAGATTCTCGTCAATAGTGCAATGTGTAGGGATCAAGCTAACTGATTCTTGATCGCCTTAGCCATCGGGCTAGTACCGCGTTAATTATGTTACAGTAATATCCATTACTCGAGAGTTTAGTTTTATTTAAGTAGGTACTCTTAATTTTTAACAACGAGTTTGTGAAAAATGATCTTACCTAGTTTTAAAAATTGTTTTACATGTTATTGTGTACATGTATTTTTGTAGATGACCTTTTCGGAAACCAGTCCGGATATCATAAGCGGGGAAATGAGAACTGTCGACGTCGAGTTTACAAACGTAGGACCTGTCGATATGAACAATCTCTTTGTTGCTGTATCCCATCCAGATTGCGTCAATCTTATCACTGGTGACGAAGATAATGATTTCAAAGTTTTATATGACGAGAAGTATCGTAAACCGCCCGATTACTCAGGTAATACTATAATGATTTATAATTACGATGCTTGCTTCCCATGTCTTATGATAAGTTGCGCCGCATTAAGTGGATTCATGCGGGCGATCACCGGAGGCACATTATATACATTATGATATAAGTGCGGTAAGTTGAAAATTAATTTATTTATATAATATTATTTTGTTTTTGTTACAAATGGTTGTAATTCATTGTCAAAGTTAATTAAATTAATGAATTAAGTGTTTAATTTTCATATTATATCCCCAAAGTTAATTTTATTCATAAAATGTTGACCACTATTCTGACATAAAAACTCTGCAAAGATTTCAAAAAAAAACATACCGTTGAATTGAGAACCTCCTCCTTTTTTTGAAGTCGGTTAAAAAGTACCGTTCGTTTTAGACTGAGCATCTTGGTAATGTAAAACGCGCGGTTTACCGTGCACTTTACATTAACATAACGCACTAGTACGTATGAGATTCATAACGATATTGAAATTGGTGGAATAAGAGACCCTTTACGAGCAATTTTGTTATAAAGTGAGGTTATGTGCTACTCGCGCGTGTGTGTAGACGAGCGCGCGGCGCGGGCGGCGGGCTGGCGCGCGGCGGCGGCGCGGCACGTGCGCGGCGTGTGCGGCCGCCTGCCGCGCGGCGCCGGCGTGCGCGCGCGCCTGCTGCTGCGCCCGCAGCGCGACCTGCTGCTGCTGGCCTACTACCACACCGGCCTGCGCGCGCGCCCCTACCGACTGCTGAGACACGTTTTCCACTTCAAAGTCGCGGTAAGTAAAACTATTTAAAAAATATATTTTTTATGTATTTATTTATTTATTTAGTACATGGAGGACTTACAGCTAATAAAAACACAACAAATAAGAAAGTAATAGTCACCAGAAAGCCAATTACAAGTGCTCGCGTGTAGATTTACAATCATAAATCAAATCAAATAAGCCGCGATCACAGATAGCAGTACTCGACTCAAATTGTTAAAAGAAAGAAAAAAAAAGACAAGCAATAAAAAAACTACTTAAAATAACCACTGTCACCTTAGATCAATAATAGTACTAGATTCCCGATAAGCGCTTCAAAAACGGCCCGAAAAATAAGAGCACAAATACTGTTGTGCTCTTATTTCTAATTAGTATGGTCCAATCATAGCCAACGTTAAGACGTCAAAATGCCGCAGTGCGCGTTCAAAAATTGTGTAAATAATCACCGTAACACCAACATTTTGGAAGGAATATCTTTTTTTCGGTGAGTTTATATCAATATGTAAGTATTTATCATAAAATAAAAACTGAATTAAATAGTAAATAAAGTCTTTTAGCAAATATTACGATTGTTTGACCAATGTTTGCTAGAACGCGCCAACTATTGTAACAAACATCGACTATTCTGGAAAAGGGAATGCATGGAGTAGTATTCTTACTTTATGTTTCTTTTTTTTAATGAAATTTTTGTTTGTAGATTTCCTAGCGGCACATTTCGCTGTGCAGAATGGGTATCTATTGTCGCGAAAGAAAGAGGAGACGAACTATACAAGCGGTCCCCCGACACAACGATGCTTGGATTAAAATATTACTTCTTTTATTAAACTTAAAGGGTCAATACATATTATTTTGTTACTTTTTACAGGATACTTTTGCGAGGGGGGTTTGTTATATTTTTTTTGCTGTTTAATTTTTATTATCATTAAGTAGCTATTAATATATCCGGAAATACTAACAGATGTCGATTGGTTAGAACATCAGTTCCAAAATTACAGGTACATTCATTAATGATTCGCAATCGAAACGTTTTACAAAATAATACTTTCTAAATGAAAATGCTTGATTTGCTACTAAAAATGTAAAAATCGGTACGTGTGTACCTACATTTTTTGAAGAGTTCCTTCAATTCTTCAAGGTTCCCTCATGAAAATGACAGAGTACTGAGGTAACAAACACTAAAAAACAAACATAAGAAAATAAACTAATTGGTCTAACAATCATTATATTTGCTAAAAGACTTTATTTACTATTTAATTCAGTTTTTATTTTATGCTAAATACATATTGATATTAAAAAATACAAACGAATTGATAACCTCCTCCTGTTTTTGAAGTCGGTTATTAATAATTTGATGTCATACAATGATTTTTCACCAACTGCGCCCCGCGGTTTCTCCCGCGTAAACCAGGAGTAGTCAAAAGTAGCCTATGTGTTAATCCAGGATGTAAGCTACCTACATACTAAATTTCATCCAAATCTGTTCAGCCGTTTGAGCGTGAAGAAGTAACAAACATACAAACACACACACACACACACACACACTCAGAAACTTTTGCCTTTATAATATAAGTGTGGAAACTTCTGAATCGCATACAAAAGTAGGCGCATTAATTTTTTTTGAGGGTTGATTATCATGAGCCAATCAGCCAACCCGCAGACAATTAATAGTAATGTCCTAATAAAATAGCTATTGTACTAATTTAGCACTACTACTTTTTTAAAATGGGTCAAATGTAATTATTTGCTACCATATAAAACAAACCTTCGCTCGCATAAGAAATATAAATTATTATTCTGCAACTCTATCTTTCAATTCTTACTGTGTTCTGAGCATTGAAATGTCATACCAAGAACTACGTCTAGTTCCAAAATAGAGTAAAGACGAAATTGTGAACAAAACGTTTTTAACCGTATTTTCTAGGCCATAGGTTTCATTTTAAAATAAATATTTTTGTACTTATTATAAAAAATGGCTTTCATTTTTAAGTGAAATTTTAAATTTATTCCTTTTTCTTTTCTCCGATGACAGAAGGACTTAGGCATAAATATTTTGCAATTGTAATTAAACTTTATGCTTGAGTGTCAAGGTTTGTAATGAACTGAACTTGATAATATTATAAAACTTTTTTCAATATTTCGTAGTAAGAAATGTAATTGTTTATGTGTGTGTAAACGTGGACACTTTAGCGACGCATTTTTGTTCCTGATCCTGTATCTAGTGCTATTATTGATCGAAGACTGTCACTTAAAAAATTGGAGGCTTAAGCACCTTCTTGCAGAGTTTACACTAGTAAGAAAAGGATCCAAATCATATCGCTTGCATATCTCATTAAAAATACTACTTGCACGCACAATATAGCTGTTCTGCCTATAATTCGATGACGAGTGAGGAACACAAATATGGGGTTGTTACGCAAAACTTTTCTGGGCACATTAAAATAAAATTTGGACAACAGTTCAGGACTATCAATATCATCGTGGAGGATTTTCAACAAAAACAGACAGTCTGCAATGTTACGTCGGTCTACTAGTGGCAGTAGGTGGAATTTCTTACAGAGTCGGAGATATTCAACTGCGTCATATGGAACCTTTTGGTGAAAGCAAAGATATTTTATGAAGCGTTTTTGTATATTTTCAATGCGGTCGATGTATTTACGATACCGTGGATTCCATATCTGAGATGCATATTCGAGCTGACTCCTTACATATGTACAATACAATATTTTGAACGTTTTAGCCTCCGTAAAACACTTAGAAAGTCGCATTATAAAACCAAGTAGTTTAGATGCTTTTTTAACAATAGCATCAATGTGTGCGTCAAAAACTAATTTACTGTCTTGGTAAACGCCCAAATCACGAATTGTATTGCACCTCGGCAAGTTTTCACCAGCTAAAGTATATGTAGTGACCAGGACTGCACGTTTCCTAGTGTAGGTAATAACGGAGCACTTAGACGGGTTGAGATCCAGTTTATTAGCCCGACAATACTCTTCGAGCCGACATAAATCAGCTTGTAGTGCAAGCATGTCATCAAGCGATGAAATAGTGGCAAATATTTTCATGTCATCGGCAAAGCATAGTAGTTCGGATGAATGGAGGCACTGATCGATGTCGTTCACATAAACTACAAATAAGAAAGGACCGAGCAACGAACCTTGAGGCACTCCACTGGGCACGTTTACCCAGCTAGACACATAGTTGTTAATTACTACTGCTTGTGACCTGTTATCGATATAAGAAGAGAACCACCTTAGCAGGTCTCCACGGATACCTATGTGTCTTAACTTTTTAATCAGGGATTCGTGCTCGATCCGATCAAACGCCTTGCTGTAGTCACTGTAAACCACATCGACCTGCATACCACTATCCATAGCTTCTGTAATGAAATCGTTAAATAAAATAAGGTTAGAAGTGGTAGACCGCCCTTTTAAAAACCCATGCTGAAAAGAGCCCAACGAGTTAGCTAGGGCAGGGTATAACTGGTTATAGATAATCCTCTCAAATATTTTAGCAATTATGCACAGTTTAGAAATAGGCCTGTAATTAGTAACCTCAGTCTTTGAACCCTTCTAATGCACAGGTGTGATATACGCAGATTTCCATACTCTAGGGACGACACCTTGGGACAAAGACTTGGTGAACAAAATTGAGATAGGAAGAGCAATGGAAGGTGTGCATTTAATAAGGAACTTAGAAGGTATATTGTCAGGACCGGCACCTTTAGATGGATCCAGGTTGTGAAGTAGACCAGTCACAATATCGACATTTACTTCAATGTGACAAATGTCTGACGACGTTCCATCATAGTCGCGAGAGAGGTCAGTGGGTGAACTAGGAGAATTAGGTAAAGTGGGATCAAGAAAGGTTGATAGGAAGTAAGAGGAAAAGGCCTCGCAAATAGAGTCCCCGGAGAGAAATATTTCATTGTTATAGTTTAATGTATTAGGAATAGCATTGGATTTATAGCCCAAACAAAATAATTACAGTTGAATTATTATAAACGTAACTTAAGAGAATCGCGAAAAGGTTGACGATCTATTTATTGAGCCAAATGCGTACTGTGCTCGCGCGTGCTCATATGATACTGAAATGTATATCTGTAACACAGTCAATGTTCCATTGAAAAGTCTAACGCGATCAGTTGGCTTCATATAATCGCGCGAACTTGACGGAGTGCTTCTATTTTCGGTGGCGGCAGTGCGGGACTAATAAAACCACCGCATCGCATTGAATTCGCGTGCCACAGATTCATAATTTCGTTTTGAACCGCCTATACGTTGGACGTCGCGTTATAAATATTTTCATTTTACGTCATTTAGAAATTTTGTGTTTCCAGGAAGCTGTCGAGTTAGCAGTGACTCCTCGTCGAAGCCTTCGTCGTGTCGATGGTGAAGTGGTCGAAAACATGAGTCTGGCAGTAGAAGTTAAAAATATTTCCGCTGAAAAAGGTGAAGACCTGAATGTGGAAGTGTTGGAGGCATCGCTGCTGAGTCGCCAGTGGAGCCTGACGGGGCTCGTGGCAGCCCGCGGCGCGGCGGACGCGCTGAGTCCGCGCGAGAAGCTGCACTTCGTGCTGCGCGCGCGCCGGATCCTGTCCGAGCTCCCGGAAGGAAAAGTTGAATATACTCGTGTCAAAATCAATGCACATCACCCCGACGCTGAGGCCGATATAAACGTGCCTCCCTATTCTAAATTTGTGGTGGATGGGCAACATTCTTTCATCGATGCCCCCGACGCAGCCATGGCTCAGGCAATATCTAGTAAAAGAACAGGACTGATACAGTCCATGTTCGTCCTGCGTTGGAAAATGCACGAAAAAACCAAAGGAAAGGCTGCAGTCGGTCAGCATTGTTTATGGTTGGATTGTTTCACAAAAGCTATATCCCGAGAAAGGGAATGTGTTTCCGGAGAAGTAGCTCCCATTAAAGTTGACGATTTCGAAAGCAAATTAGATGTGCGCGACTCCAGTACAAAAAATAAAAAAGACAATGTTGTAATCTTTAGATTGGAACATTCCAATCATATTAACCATAATTTTAATGAAATGAAACTATGCTTGGTTCCGATCACATTGAATATTGTCAACTGTTATGGAGTTCCGGTTAAAGTATTCATAGACATGTCAAAGCAGAAAAACAGGTTAGTGAAATGTTATTTTCATTTATAATTCAGTGGTTTCGTAACTAGAGCTTATAAAAACACACAGATCGACGAAACGAGTTATATTTGTGGTCAGTTTTTAGGGTCATTATAACCTAGGGTTTGGTTGGGGTTTTGCTATGTATTTTTTTTAAATAATTATTATTTATTATTATTATTGTTATTGACTTGGCTGTTGGTGTGCTTATTGTAAACAAATAAATATATAAAAGAAAAACGAGATCTTCATAAGACCGCTTCTTGTCTGTCTGCCGCATGCAGGGTGTAAAAAGACCCTTAACGTAAACGAAAACTACATATTCTACCCATCACTGGGATAGTTTTTTTCTTCTAGAACATACCTGGGAACTCACTGGTTCTGGAGATATTGAAGGTCAAAGTAAATTTTTTTTTCGTCGTTTTTCTGAATCGTATTCCAAGTATCATTAGTAAACTATCTTCAGAACAAACATTATCAAAATTATCTATTTTTGAAAACAAATTACGCATTTGAAGTTACAAAAATGCAATAGATACTAAACACAAGCGGGCAGTCGGGTCAACAACCAAGCGCGAGTGGCTACGGTGGCCGTACGCTCAGCTGATCGAAAGTTCCGCGCTTTTCACTGCGCGCAATAAAAACCATCTTTTTTTTTAAATGGGAAAAAAAGTTTTTTTTCGCAATATTTTTTGGTTAAAGTTACTTAATTATATGTACAGAATGTGTGGTTATCGGCTATGTGATCAGTCTTTTTACAGCCTATATATTAGGTTCAACGATCTTGACATTATGGCACATATAACATTTGTCCTCACCACTCCTTGTAACTTCAGTAACAGTAAGTACTGACACAATAATCATTTTAATACTTTTTTTTTGTTGTTTCAGAGAGTTGTCCGGAGAACTTGGTTGGGCCGGTGCACTCAGTTACGGCAGCGACATGGAAGCTAAAGAGCTGGGCGTTAGTGTCAATCTAGACAAGTTTGAGTCCAAGCGAGTTCAAGTGCGCGGTGTTTGTGCTGCACCCGGCACTTACCTCGTCGGTTCGGCATTCTCCGTCTCTACCACCGGAGAAGATCCCAATCTCAATGTTTCTAATGTTTCCAACAATACTTCTTTATTGGTAGTTGAACAAGTCGCATAGACATTTAAATATCTTCCAAATATTGTTATAATTTTGCAGAGAACTGCTTGCTTTGGCTAACATTTTTCCAAATCTTAACCGGTCAATCAAATTCACGTTACTTTTACCTGCTATGTCTGGGGTTCCGAAAGTTAGTGCCGCGGCGCGCTGGTGCGCCGTAGAGAGTACAGAGATTCCGTTTACCATTCGTCTGAAACTAAACTTGGGCATTCGTGTTTATATTTCAACTAGCTAGGGCGCCGAGACATACTAAACTTCTTAGTGCGCCTCGAACTGATAAAGTTTGGGAACCCCTGCCTGCGTAGCATGAACACCGAAGAAACGGTCTTTGTCGTGTCTCGGAAGAAAAGAAACTAAGTGCTCATGCTACGCAGGCAGGTGTATTGAAAGAAATTTGACAGATTGAGGTTCCTGTCTATATAATCTGTCACTTTGCCGATTCGTCTGTAGACAAAGGCCGTTTCTTCGGTGTTCAATGTGTTCATGCTACGCAGGCTGCACGCGTAGCATGATCACCGAAGAAACGGTCTTTGTCGTGTCTCGGAAGAAAAGAAATTAAGTGTTCATGCTACGCAGGCAGGTTTATTGAAAGAAATTTGACAGATTGAGGTTCCTGTCTATATAATCTGTCACTTTGCCGATTCGTCTGTAGACAAAGGCCGTTTCTTCGGTGTTCAATGTGTTCATGCAACGCATGCTGTGCTAGGTTATAATTATTAAGGTATTGCAATTATTATATTACGCTCTAAAGATCGGAAAAGCTCATGTTTGGAATCAATGTTTGTAAAATAAATTCGTGAAGCGAATGAGTGATGAGTTCCTACCTTCCTATAATGGACTACTCATAGTGTGAATTTTATTGATACGATGCACATAACATTGAAAACTGTATACCATCGTTATAACAACTAGAACTGACTAGGTACTCGATCCCAGAGTTTAAAAACAACGGTCCGATCTATGCTCGCAAACACTAAGGTTACGTTACGGTTGTAATATTTTATTTTGAATCCAATTCCAAAGTTTTTGTTTCGGCGCGAACTAATTTAATTGATCACGATCAATGAAACTTATGGTTATACCTATAATAAGACAAGTATAGATTTATAGCCATGCTTAGATGCTTATTGATAAAACTTGCTAATGTTCAGATGACATTATTTGTGTTATAAACTTTTTGTCCGCGTTACCGCCATTCTGAAGAGCGTAACACTCTTTTAATTACAGTACATATATTGCCACGATTGTAGTATCCCCGTACCAGTTTTCAAAAAGTAAATACTAAGTTTAATATGCTGGTGAGAATTTTTGTTTGTGAATTTATAATTAAAATGTCATTTATAACTAATTTTTCCGCATACATAAACAATCGTTCGAAGTCAAAAGCAAATTATTTAGTTTAATTAGACCACTGTAGAACATCAACTTTAAAAGTAACATTAAACACAAAACAAGTTGTTGTTGTAGATGCCCCTTTTAAGGTGGGTGTGCCAGACTAGCCCGCTAAATTCAAATGTTCTTGTGTTTGTGCAATTTGCCGTCCAGTGTCAGGTTTAGTGTCAGTTCAGGTTACAAATATGATTTATCTGAGTTATAATGATTAAAATCACTAATACAACTCTGTACGTTAGTTTAATCCCATTAAATTACTTTTTCGTGAAATAATCATTCTATGGGATTATATGAACTTAGTCTGTCTGTCTTAATGATTTAAATGATTATAATTCTGTGTTACGGTCGCAAATCATATTTTGTTCAACTTAGCCTGACACTGAAAGAAAGAATGAAAAGAAAGAAAATACATTTATTGGCAACAGATGAATACACACACAGCAAAAAAACATAATAACTAAAAAGAGACACAAAAATGGCATGTCTCACGTCTGCGGCAAAATGCAAAAAACACAAGATAATTTAAATTTCACGGGCTTCCCTGGCGCTTCTACCTTAAAAAGTAGTTTCGTATAGGGGAAAATGGACATGAAACCCCATACTTGCTCTTTTAAAATATGTTTTATAGTTATTTTGTTCTATATAACCTGTTATGTATAAAGTATATGATGTAATGTATACACGAATAAAGTATATTTTATTGGTACCCAATTTAAATAACTACCCGATTTTATGGTTCTTTTTCAACGACTGTACATTAACTTATAGAAATCTATAAAGTGAGCAAGATGCTATATGTTTTTTACTGTGATAATAAGTATATTCTTATTTTATTATGTGGTAAGTTTTCTTGGATTACACTTTTTGATTTTGATTGATTAATAAACCATATTATATTATGTGCCCTCTAGCAATTTAATTAATATTAGTACCTACCTAAGCCATAATGGACAAACATAAATTAAACTTCACTCGTTGTTTATTCTGTAAACTTGAAGACACTATAGTATAATAATAATAATAAAAATCTTTATTGACATGAGAATTATTGAGTTTCGATTTTTGAGGTATAACTTTAGGCAAACGTAAAACTGAGGTTGAATCGTGCAAATGCAAAAGTTAATAGATTTCCGGTCGATTTAGTCTGATCTTGTTGATTTCGAGACATGTAGTAAAATGTATAACTGGTTGTTCCGTCGATGGAGACGAGATGCAGTCCCGGCAACTCCCTGGACTTTCTTCCGTTTTCATTATCACTTAGTATTTAGGCTTATTTCAATCATCTTGATAAAAACTAGCCTTAACAACGTTATGGCTATCATCGGGACTTAGATGGTAAAGACAGTTAGGGGAAGTTAAATTACTACAAAAATAAAATTAAACATTACCTATGTACACAGCTAAAAAAACAAAATGAAATAAGCTCGTGAAGTGGCTGGTTTTTCTGTAACTCATCTAAGTTCACAATACAATTTCTTTTACTATGCATTTTCCCGAACTATTCTTACGACTTGGTGCTGGCCTAGCGCACTATCGAGTTACAATAATGCAATTATTAAATATAGCAAGCAAAGCCGGAGTGGACAATTCAGCCAATGTTAGATGTGGATGAAATTAGGAAAGCAAGTAGGTAAATAAAATGCCTATACCTATACAGAAAGGAAGAGACACCACGAGCCCCTCCACATTGAAAAGTTTCGTTGCCTATTCCTTATTTTCTAGTTTTTCCTGATGTTCTTTTTACTTTGAACTCTGTCCGTCCAAACTAATGACATTCTTACGAACATTTATTTACATTGTACCTGTTTACTTTTAAAAAATAATCTTATTGTGTTAGACAGAAATGGTGATCGTTTCATGGTTCTTTACGGTATTGAGCAAAATATTTAAAAAAAAAAAAACTTACAAGTTAGAACATTAATTACCGAAGAAAAGTTTAAATGCGTAGGGGTCCAAGACCACGTACAGAACAGTATGTTGTCTGGATGTGCGTCTAAGTCCCTTTCACCCTTTAAGGTGGATGTGCCAGGGTATCCCGCCAAATTCAAATTTTCTTATTTTTTGTAATTTGCCGTCCAGTATCAGGCTGTATATTGAACAAAAATGATTGAGGACCATAACACGTTACATATGTTTGAAGAATTATAGTCATTGATTAAATTTTAATTTCGCGGGCTACCCTGGCCCATCCGCCTTATGTAAGTAGTGGCGCCCATTTATTTCCCTGTAAAGCGGGGCACCCTAAAATGGTTTTTGAGGAGTTATTCTATAGCAGAAATAAATCATTAGGACGATAATAGTAGGTACACAATTATTATTATAAAAATGCCCCTTATCACATTGAATGTGAACATTTTTTATCAGTTTCTTTTTTTTTGCGCACTTGCTGTCCATTCCCTTTAGACATTGGCGAAATTGTCGAATCGAATACAGTTCGCGTCATGTAAGTTAGGCGAATAAGTGACTCATTAGGATAGGACAATTTAACAAGTAAATTTTGCAAAATTGACACAAAACACTAGAAGAAATTCTGTAGTTTGATTTTCCAACTTACTTTATTTTATGACTACGTCAAATAAAGTAAGCATAAAATATTTCATCATCGTTCAAATAATAATATTTATTGTACAATATTGTATCCTTCTACTTTAATACATTGCGTGTGTATCCAGCATTATATAGACCTAGTGTGAAAAATGTACATGGCAACATTCATAACAATAATGATGCTGGTAGTACTGGTAGGGTAGGTAGGTAGTAATTTAGCAATTTAGTAAAGTAGTGGATAGGTGGGCGTCCATCTTGAAATTTTACTGGGTTTGAGCCGGTTTAGTTCTAATAAAAGTGTATTTTGTAGCTTGGAGTTCATATTAATCGTTAGTTTTCAAGAAGTTTTATGTATGCCGAAACTATTTATCGTTTAAAATAGGATTAACTACAGTTATGTTTTAGGTATGAACGTCTGCTAAAACATTTAATCGTTTGACGAGTAATGGCGTGCGTTTTTCTCTTTGAAGACACTTTCATATTTTATTCAATGTCGTCAGATCCTATGAATAGTACCATCTAATGCATGTGATCTATAATTGTGTAAATGTCTTAATTACTAAGAAATATGTTTCAATAATTATGATAGTTGGACAGTAATCGTAGCTGGATGTCGTTTTTAGGTTATACATCACAATACTTTAATTGAATAGTGACTTGTAATCATAACCGCCTATGATTCGATTCGTCTGGTCGAATCATTGTGCATGAACACATTGCAATTAAGTGGAGTTCTTCATCAACATGAATTTATGAAAGTGACGTAGAAAATATTTATTCGCAGTATCGTTACTCAAGACATACGCGATTTCCGGAAAGACAATCGCTGATAAAAGCTTAAATTGGCGGAGGCATAGCACGATGGCAGTGCCGAGTAGAGCGCGGGTATATGCCGATGTCAACTCACAGCGTCCTAGAGAATACTGGGACTATGAAAGCTATGTGGTTGACTGGGGCAACCAGGAAGACTACCAGTTGGTGCGTAAGCTTGGGCGTGGAAAGTACAGTGAAGTATTCGAGGCAATAAATATCACAAATAATGAGAAGTGTGTAGTTAAAATATTGAAGGTGAGTCACATCATTACATGATAAATACGCCTAGAAGTCTAGTTCATCATTGTTTACATTGTATACATAATCTAATGACAAAGTCCTAACTATGCTTTGATTAAGCTTAAAATCACTGTTTTATATGCCCTAATTACAGAATTTTATTCCAGCCTGTTAAAAAGAAGAAGATAAAACGAGAAATAAAAATATTAGAAAACTTAAGAGGAGGCACAAATATAATTACTTTACAAGCTGTAGTCAAAGATCCCGTTTCTCGTACTCCAGCACTCATTTTTGAACATGTGAACAATACTGATTTTAAACAGCTGTATCAAACACTGTCAGATTATGATATAAGGTAAAACTATCATAATTATAATATTAAAGTGCACAGAAGAAATTAGCCAGATAGCAAATTGAATCGAAACATAATTAATTATTGCTATCAATTATATAATTGCTTAACAATCAATGTTTACTTTATTACAGATATTATTTGTATGAACTGCTGAAGGCGTTAGATTATTGCCACAGTATGGGCATCATGCATAGAGATGTGAAGCCCCATAATGTGATGATTGATCATGACCACAGAAAGTTGCGTCTAATTGATTGGGGGTTAGCTGAGTTCTACCACCCTGGGCAAGACTATAATGTTCGTGTTGCTTCTAGATATTTTAAGGTATGCCATATTTAATTATAATTTACTTTGTTTTTCATATAATCTTAAATCAATATACATATACTACACATAAATGTTTTACAATTTTCTTGTAAGTCTTTTTAAATCAAATAGTCATGTTATATAGTCTGTTAACATATATTTTAACTTATTTTAGGGTCCGGAGCTCCTGGTGGATTATCAAATGTATGATTATTCTTTGGACATGTGGTCACTAGGATGCATGTTAGCATCAATGATCTTCCGTAAAGAGCCTTTTTTCCATGGCCATGACAATTACGATCAACTTGTGCGTATTGCTAAAGTGCTGGGCACTGAAGAGCTATTTGAATATTTGGATAAATATCATATAGAATTGGATCCACGATTTAATGATATACTTGGCAGGTTTGTTGCTATTTCATAACTATATTTAAAAAATAATAATTGCATTTAAAAATGTTCTTATTGTATCTTTTTTTTTGATAAGGCATTCTCGTAAACGATGGGAGCGATTTGTGCACTCTGAAAATCAACACTTGGTGTCTCCTGAAGCATTAGATTTCTTAGATCGTCTTCTACGCTATGATCACTATGAGAGATATACTGCTCATGAGGCAATGGAGCATCCGTACTTCTGTAAGTAAAACTTTAATTTATGTTGTTAATGTTAAGAATTCAAAGGTTTGAAATCTTAAATAGACTCAATGTTTACACAATAGCACAGAGCAGTGCAAGTGCAAGTAATCCTTTTGTAGTCATATTACACCTTGTACCTACAAATATTTAAGATTTTATATTGTTCATATACTGGAGGCATCTCATTACTAATATTTATGTGAAACTGTAATTTTTCATGAAGGTCTGTGTACCAAAAGATGATTCCGGTGCCCCCCCAGCATTAAATCAAATGAAATATTCCACTACTTTCACACAGAGTCATATAGTCCCAAGCTAAGCAGGGCTTGTGTTATGGGTACTAAACAACTGATAAACATTCATAAATATATTTCTAAATACAAACATAATATAGATAAATTACACCCAGACACAGAACAAATGACCGTGCTCATCGCACAAACATTTGTCCTTGGTGGGAATCGAACCCACAACCTCCGGCAAGGCAGTCAGGGTTACTAACTACTGGACCAACAGGGCTTTGATATTATAGTCTGTTTTTTCCTTATTATTTACACTTTTTTTCTGTTCTTATTTTTGTTTAAAACTGAAAGAACGAAATAATTATCATCCTATCTAACCATATTAAGTTTTTTATTAAAAAGTAAATAGGCAACTAACTTAATTTTAAATCTCATTGGTTTAGACAGAAATCATTTTATACAGTTTAAAGTAAAAAAAACATATTGTAAAACTTAAATATTAGGCAAGAAGTCAGGACGATGTAGAGAATTTCAATGTGAGTCGATGAGATGAGGGTGCTTCAGCAGGTGCTGAGGCGCGCGAGTCAGAATAAAACATAAATCAGCCGCATGCTTCCACAATAAAGTGTCTAAGGGTCACTGCAAGACATGATCAATTTTCATTAATTGATAATGATTTTAAATGCAACAGAAAAAGTGTAGAAATTGGCATTCAAGAAGTAATTCCGCATTGGACTGCTTGGACCTCCGTTGCCTACCGACGTTACTCGCGCACGCGGTCTGGCTATTTCCGCTCTGTCGAGTCTGTTGCGCTGACCCTTAGGCGGAGCCGACAGTCCACAGTGGGCACCGAGTGTGGGATAGTTTCACATCTATTTGCTCGTTCCAGCTCTTGACAGGTCTTGTTACCAATCATCAACGAAACACCGTTCCCACTATTACCCGATATAAGTCGCGATACATTAGTCGCTACCGTCACCCGCACGCTAGATCCACAGTCCATTAATTGTAAGATTTGGCTAGTACCATCGCACAGTCCCTTTATTGGTATAAATATGACGTCGAAGGCTAAGTTACTACCTTTTAGGGTCACGAACCCTATTACTAATCTTCCGCTGTCTGTCCGTCGTGTTTGTAAGCTGGTATCTCATAAACCTTATTAGATAGACAGTTATAATTTTCACACGAGTGTGTACTCTAATGCCTAATGCATTTAATGTGTGTGTATTGCCACTTAAAACAAGTAAAATATAATAAAATTTTATTGGCCTCTTTAATTTAATTTCCTCTGCGTTTTTGCTTGCCTAGTTTTTGAGTCAAATCCTTACAAACAAACATACAAAATCAAATCTTTCCTCTATCAATATATTAGAAATTATATTTGATTGTTAATTTCTAATATTTTATAGCCTCATAATTAAAATATTTAAACACCACACAAAGTAAAATAGCTCATTCTAACACAAAAGAAAGCAGCTAACTCTTTGTTGTATTGCACACCATACTTATCCTTCTTTCTCTTTATTCTTAATTATTCTGCTATTTCAATGTAAAGTTTATGATATTATCAATCATATTTAATCTTTTTTTTAATATTATAAACTAGTGCTTGACCGTAATCCCACCTGATGGTAATCCTTACTAATATGGATGCGAGTGTCCTTAAAATCATGCACAGTGGGAAGTTATGTTTACATACTAGGAATAATACCGCTGTGACTTGATTCATAGTTATCCTTTCAAAGTTGCGATTTCTTATATATCAGCGTGAAAGGACCTATATTACCCACAGTAAATAAATGAGAGGTTCGGCCTTAAATCAAAAGTATTTATTTATAGTATTTTGTTTTTCAGATCCGATTGTGAAGGAGCAAGGGCGAATGGTTTCTTCCAATTCTCCAACTCCCAATGCATTGCAAGGACCAATAAGTACTACAGAATAATTGTTACAAAGAGGTGTTAAATGCTCTTTATAATGTATTGATATGATATACTTGTACAAGATTCCGGAAGAAAACACTGTAAAAATAACACCGTAAAGAGGCCACTGATGGTGTAAATACATACACAAGGACAGTGAAGGACTCCAATTCTGTTTAACAAACACTGATAATATAATTCCAATGCTTGATAAATGGAATAATTTGGAAAAACAATATAATTTAGTGTTTAATATTAGTAAATCTGGTTTATTCATTGTTTTAAAAGTGTTTTTATCTCTGGTATAAACTGCTGACATACATTTGTGAAAGTGCTAGTGTACTCAAGCTGAGTAGGTATCTTGTGGTGGGAGGGGTTCAAATTGTCAAAGTAAATTCTGAAACATTGATTTTGGTATGAAATTCGATAATAGTTAATTATTGAGATAAAGAAAAATGCATCGAGTTTCATTGCACTTGATCTTTTGCATTTATTAACCTATGGTATTGATATTGTAATTACTTGTATAATATATTGGTAACACCTGCATACCATTTGCAAATACTGGTTAGCAGCTTTTTGTTGGTACTCTACTTATTAAAATTTTGTATTTATGTAATAGAAGTAAAAATGTAGATATGTGTGATATAAATACAAAATTTTAAGATGATTAATTAATCGTTTTCTTTTATTACGTATTTTATAAAAGAAACCAGCTAATTCTAACATTATTAGATATTGTCGAATTTAAACATTGTTTTCTATTAGTATATTTTTAATAAGTTACGTTAGCTGTCCTCATAAATAATTATACATAGCTAAAATCAAATCGTATCTTCAATTGGAAGGTGAGCCTCATGGAGTATAATTTATTTTTAGTGTGATAACTTCAAGTTGTTGCATAAAATTTTCTGAATAAACAATACTAACTTTGCCTGGAAATGTTTTGGATTATTTACGGTCGAAGGTCAAAAACTTCGCATCCTTACAATACTGATTTGTTGTTGTGTTAAATTACTGTTGCTTAAATGAGTGCCGACTCGAGGCTGGTATTAGGAAGTAGCAAAATTTGAATTGGCCAATAAAATACAAAAGATGGGAACATTTTAATTAAAAAAAAAAAAACATAGTAGTTTGAGTAGTTGGCCCCGCAACACTATTCTCAAGGAGGTATATTTTCATCTACACAATACTGCTAACAGGGTCACATATAGCTTTTTATAAAGAATCCAAGATGAAGATGGTGCGAGCGCAGCGAACTCGACATTTTTAGGACTTCCGACGATTATTTTTTACAGTTTCAAAGTGGCTTTCACACGCACATTTAGAATTTATTTTGACTAGTTCTTATCCTGTGGACATAAATAAAAAATTGCGAGCGATTCGATAACAAAAGTTTGATCAACTCTGTTAGGTTAGACTAAAAGAGAGTGTGTGGCGAGATCAAGAATTATCAGAATTCCAATTGAAAATTAAGGGTAGTTTTGTTATGTGCGTGTGGTATGAGGGCCGCTTCGTTATTACGGATTTAGTGAACCATCTGTTCCCATAGAAAAACAAGTATATCGCTGACCTGCAGGAAACAGACAATAAATATAACAATCCCATATTTATAGAAATGTCTCGAGAAATTAATGCCTGCAAAAGCTCTGCACGTGTCGTTCTTGCGGCATCGCCGTACTTTATTTACAGAAAGCCTCGGTAATTCTGTTGTAGATACATACAAGCCTTCATCAAAGACAGCAACAACGACTGCTGAATCCGTTGAATTCTTCAAAGACTCTGTTGAGGAGTCGGCCAATGATTTTTCATCATTCTCTGTTCATATTGATGTACCTACGTGAATGGCAAAAAAATCAACCAATTCGGTCAGTTCAAGTATTTGAGGTTCAAGTTTTTCCTTTGTTGCTCTTGTTACTACCAATATTACTACCAGTTGTAATACCGTTAATTCAGATTACCCTTCCTACTACTCCGGTACTGAGTTGTAAGAAGGGAAATAATTAATTGCCCGTGTTACTACTACCTATGTATTTTTAATCCCCGACGCAAAAAAAGGCGTGTTATAAGTTTGACCGCTGTGTGTGTGTGTGTGTGTGTGTGTGTGTGTGTGTGTGTGTGAGAGAGTGTGTGTGTGTGTGTGTTTGTGTGCGTGAGTGAGAGAGTGTGTGTGTGTGTGTCTGTCTGTCTGTGCCACCGTAACGGGTGAACCGAGTAAACGCGTTTTTTTTTAATTTGAAAGCAAGCTTTCTTGCAATGGTTCTTAGACATGATTCATCAAAATCGGTTCAGCCGTTTCAAGGATATCAGCTCTTTTGTGTTGTGACAGGTATGTCGTGTTTGGATTCGTTTTAACCAGCATGTATTCTTCATATATTGGATTGATATTAAAAATCAAGTTTAAAAATTTAAAAATTAAAATTTAAAGCTCACATTTATAAAGTTAAAAATAAAACTTTCCTATTGTTAAGCCATGAAGTTTTCTGTTATGTCGGGATACCACTAATAAGTACCCCGACGCGACTTAACTTTATAAATGTGAGCTTTACTTTTTTTTATAAATAAACTAATTTCATTTCTAGGAAAATTTGTAATTTTTGTTTTAGGTAAAGTACCTAAACGTAAAACTTCTTTGACTAACCTTCTTTGGTTCTGAATAACGTTAGCGAGTATTATAATATAGAAATTAAATTCGGTATCAATCGCTACGCTCATTTTAAAAAATCAATGAAGAACAAATGAAGAAATGAAATAAGAGATGACAAATTTATTTTTTCCTCATGTTCATGTCATCGACGAAGAACGAACTACTACTACTGTTGAAGAATGTAACTATATTATAATACTCGCTAACGTTATTCAGAACCAAAGAAGGTTAGTCAAAGAAGTTTTACGTTTAGGTACTTTACCTAAAACAAAAATTAAAAATTTTCCTAGAAATGAAATTAGTTTATATATAAAAAAAAGTAAAGCTCACATTTATAAAGTTAAGTCGCGTCGGTGTACTTACCGTTTAAGTAATGAATCTTCCTAGTACATACTGTACTTATTAGTGGTATCCCGACATAACAGAAAACTTCATGGCTTAACAATAGGAAAGTTTTATTTTTAACTTTATAAATGTGAGCTTTAAATTTTTATTTTTAAATTTTTAAACTTGATTTTTAATATCAATCCAATATATGAAGAATACATGCTGGTTAAAACGAATCCAAACACGACATACCTGTCACAACACAAAAGAGCTGATAACCTTGAAACGGCTGAACCGATTTTGATGAATCATGTCTAAGAACCATTGCAAGAAAGCTTGCTTTCAAATTAAAAAAAAACGCGTTTACTCGGTTCACCCGTTACGGTGGCACAGACAGACAGACAGACACACACACACACACTCTCTCACTCACGCACACAAACACACACACACTCACACACACTCTCACACACACACACACACACACACACACTCTCTCACTCACGCACACAAACACACACACACTCACACACACTCTCACACACACACACACACACACACACACACACACACACACACACACACACACACAGCGGTCAAACTTATAACACGCCTTTTTTTGCGTCGGGGATTAAAAATACATAGGTAGTAGTAACACGGGCAATTAATTATTTCCCTTCTTACAACTCAGTACCGGAGTAGTAGGAAGGGTAATCTGAATTAACGGTATTACAACTGGTAGTAATATTGGTAGTAACAAGAGCAACAAAGGAAGTTTTTGAGGTATGATTACTTTGAAACAGCAGAAGGAACTATTAAACATAACTCACATAACTCAGGATCGCCACTAACAAAGTATAGAAAATGAGCGTAAAAATAAATTATTGTCACCCTACTTTACTTACACTATTAAAAAATAGTTGATTTCGGTATCTATTGAGTTTGTAGTTGTAGTTTAATCGTTATTCTTATTTGTAACAAATGACACCAATTTGATGCACATTTTTTTTCACAAAAATTAGACAATTTTGTATCCGTCTAATCTTTTTCATACGATAAGCGTAATACAACGAAACTCAAAAGAAATGGAGGACTGAGGGCCCGAATTTTATGAAGGTCATAACTTTCAAACAACAAAAAGTGGTGACCTGTTCTTGCCTTAAATTACTTAGTAGCATAATATATTTGCTTGCACGTATTGCAAACTAGTTAAGTAGGCTTTTTGCGATAATTGGATTATCCTACGTGTCTGGAAATTGTTTGACCTCTAATTGACTGGCCTGTTGGTCTAGTAGTAGTGACCCTGACCCACGACCTCCGGCATAGCAGACGTGTGCTACGCCGGAGGTCGTGGGTTCGATTCCCACCCAAGAAAAATGTTTGTGTGGTGAGGACGATCATTTTTGTTCTGTGTCTGGGTGTAATTTATCTATAATACGTGTATATTTAGATATATATACAAGCCCTGCTTAGCTTGGGACTAGAGGGCGGTGTACGAAACTATTTATACCAAAAATTTCAAAGCATCCTGCTTTCAATTTTTAATAGAAATAGTTTCGACACCTGGTTGGTGTCAAATACGAAAACTAACTAGCGCGAAAATCCTCAGTTTTCTTTCTATGGTAGCCCCATGTTTAGTGCTAGGGTAAATCCTTGAGTTTTTTGTGGTAGATAGACATCATTCCTGGGCTGTAGGTACCTACTCCTAATTTCTATGATATCGAGGCTTTACCAAGGCGTGACCTCTATATAAATTTTAAAAGAAAAACATACTTATATACCCTTCGTTCATAAAGAAATACGAAAACATTGTTTGGCATTAAATTACATGTAGTTACTACCGCAACTGTACCTGAGCAGTTACCAAAGAAGTTTCCAGCTGCGTGATGCTTCATATCTGAAGTGTAAGATGACAGAGATGTGGGAATATCGGAATAAACAAAATAATATAAGTAGGTACATAAATAAGAAATAGTAATAAAACTACGTTGTTGGTCTACCTACCGCGAGCGCATTAGTTTCTGGATTAATCCTCGGGTCGAGCAAAACAATATTGAGTCTTTCTTTCTAGAATTTTTCAGTAGCCGCCCGGTGTCTGGCTGGATCATTGCCCGATTCCTTGCAACTTGGAACTTGACGTAGGGTAAATACGCCAAATGTCGGCCCCCTAACGAATTTTCTAACTTTGGATCGCTCTGGCTCAGTTTGCAACGGAGCATGCCTTGTGATGTAGTTTTAAACAGGTTGATTATCCTGTTTTATGTTTATAGGCATAGGATTGACTTTTCTACTAAAATAAAAAAGTAAGGTTTAAATGCATCGAAAACGAAAAAACCTTAAAGTCGGCCATTTACGGCCATTAGTCGGTCGCGTTTTTCCCAAATGTCGGCCGGGTATAGGGTGGTTTAAAATAAGACAGTAAAAAACAATAATATGATTTATTTTGGCAGAGAAAATATTACACTGAGTAGGTATATGTATACCTACCTACATTTGTATTTGTTTAGTTGTAAGTTAAATTTCCTGCATGTCCCTGCTTTTTGCTCCACGCAGGTAATGTTTTATAATTTATTAACATGAGCCTTGCATCAAAACTTGATCTCAATTATATAATAATATTCAACTTTGAGAAAATTAGTTGCATAAATTATTATAAACTAGCTTCTGCCCGCGACTTCGTACGCGGATCCTGTTGCTTATGCCAGCGACAACGGGGTCGTCAAAATCGAAGATCTGAAACATCTGATGTCGAATTCTATAAGCCCGGGGACGGGAAATCAATGGGATGCGCGAGACGATTCAAGATGTTCCAGATTTTTTATTTTTGTTGGTCAACAGGAAATGCCATCAGACTTAACAACTTTTGCTAAGACGCCATTTCTATTATGTATATGTTATATTGTCTCTGGGCTTTGGAGTTCCCCTACAGGTGCTCCAGATCTTCAAATTTAGTCTCACAGCAGAAAACACTCTTCACGTGGAATAGTTTTTGCAATGGCACCATTTTTATATCTCTTTCACTTTAGGTGTTCCATTTTCCAAACTAAATTATAGCCTATAATATGTTGCGTGACGTTCACGATCAGCGGTCAGTCGCGCATCTCCTTCCCCCACTTATCTCTAGAGTCGATGCGTATATACGCTGAAAACTCAAGCGTCATGCTTTTTCCGTGAACGTCTCCAAGTCGCGAGACAGTGCATGATGTTCACGATCAGCGGTCAGTCGCGCACATATTCTTCACTGGTCTCTAGAGACCTGGATGTAGATGCGTAAATACGCTGAGAATGCAGGCGTGCTTCGCGATCCCAAGAAGTTTCCACGGAGCGAGTTGCAGCCTCATGTTCTCGAACAGCATCAAGTCTCTCCTAACGCTCTTCGGTAGATGGTTGGGATCTTATGGTCTTTAATCATTTAGCACCTTTGGAACATTGGGAAAAATTTGACCTCTTTCTAGGCATGGTTATAGTTTTATTGTGATGATACCTGATCAATTAAAATCTAAGTGGCTGCTCCCCTGCGTTACCGGGTAAGCTACCGTGTAACGAAGATAAAATTTATCTTCGTTACACGGTAGCTTACCCGGTATGTATGCTTATGTTATTTGAGTGTTTAATTTCCTTTTCCATTAAATGCCTAGAAAGAGGTCAAATATTTCCCAATGTTCCAAAGGTGCTAAATGATTAAAGACCATAAGATCCCAACCATCTACCGAAGAGCGTTAGGAGAGACTTGATGCTGTTTAATTTCCTTTTCCATTTAATGGAAAAGGAAATTAAACACTCAAATAACATAAGCCCGAAGGCATACGATAAAAAAAATGGGAGTTTTAGCCAGTAGAGTCTAATTTTCAACGATATACCATCGTCATCGAAAATCAGTCCTGAACTGTTCCCGCCTTCACCGCGTAGTACCTCCTACTTATGTTACTTTATAATTATGCAATGAAATTAGTGATAGTTTTAATTTCTATATCAAATGTTTCTGATCTTCGATTTTTATAAGTCAACAGGAAATGCCTATCAGACCGAACAACTTTTGCTAAGACGTCATTCCTATTTGAGTTATGGTGTAGCTGGGCTCTTGGAGTTCCACAACAGGTGTTCCAGATCTTCGATTTTTATACGTCAACAGCGAGTGCTCATAAGGCTGAACAATTCTTGCTAAGACGTCATTTCAATATATGTTATAGTGTAGCTGGGCTCTTGAAGTTCCACATCAGGTGTTCCGGATCTTCAAATTTATTCTCTCAGCAGAAAATGTTCATAACGTGGAACAATTTTTGCTATGGTACCATTTTTCTATCTCCTATAGTTTAGATGGTCTGTTGCGGTTCTGCATCAGGTGTTCCGGATCTTCAAATTTATTCTCTCAGCAGAAAATGCTCATCACGTGGAACAATTTTTGCTATGGGACCATTTTTGTATCTCCTATAGTTTAGCTGGTCTGTTGCGGTACTGCATCAGGTGTTCCGGATCTTCAAATTTATTCTCTCAGCAGAAAATGCTCATCACGTGGAACAATTTTTGCTATGGGACTATTTTTGTATCGCCTATAGTTTAGCTGGTCTGTTGCGGTTCTGCATCAGGTGTTCCGGATCTTCAAATTTATTCTCTCAGCAGAAAATGCTCATCACGTGGAACAATTTTTGCTATGGGACCATTTTTGTATCGCCTATAGTTTAGCTGGTCTGTTGCGGTTCTGCATCAGGTGTTCCAGTTTCCAAGATAAATTATAGCCTATGTGTTGCCTAGACTTAATATCTATACAACAAAAAAAAAATCATTCAAATCCGTCCAGTAGTTCCGAAGATTAGCGTGTGCAAACAAACAGACAAACAGACAGACTTTTTTTTTGGATTCGTGCTCTATTACTGTTTCTAAACCCCCCTCAATTATTATTTTTTAAATATATTCAATGTACAGACACAGTTTTTTTACAGTCTTATTATATGTATAGATGACTACTCGTGCAATACTTTGCACGAGTAGTCATCTATACATATAATAAGATAATCGGATAAGATAATCGGCCTGTTTAGTGGCGCTTGTATTCTAGGATGGCCGACATTATAACTATAATATTTCTAAACTCGTCGTTTTGTAGGTATTCCTTATTTCTCAATATTTAACTAAAATCACCCCGGCCGGTATTTGGCGCTTACACGTGTATACTAATTTACTTATAATTTTTGCAAATTCTCCTATTGAGCCAAAGGAGTTAGTGGAATTGCAATTTATAAAACACATTACATTTTACTTAAATTCGGCCCCGGCCGAGAAACCGGTTTTAAACCGAAACTGGTATTCTAATGGCGGCCCACTATTTTTCTCCTAAATCAATACGCAAAACATTAAAAAGACTAGGTATCTCAAAATACAGTAAAACTATTTTTTTATTGATAACAAATCATAAAAAAAAAGAATGTCTTACCGTTGTAGTATCAATCCTCGAACCGCTGCACGGGTCGGTCGAAGGAGCTATGCTTGACGAGGTCGGTCCATGGGTGACCATTCATTACATACCAAGACTCCTCGGTGTTGCCTCGGTGCCTCGGAAAGCACATTGAACCGTTGGTCCCGATTGTCTTTTGCCCGAAAATCTGGCAACCAATTTAACCAAGGGGTATTGTGTTACCCAGTTACTGGGTTGTGGAGGTCACACAGGCAGTCGCTCTATGTAAAACACTGGTATCCAGCTGCATCCAGTTGCACTGGAAGCCGACCCCAACATAATTGGGAAAAGACTAGGCAGACGATGACGTATATTTATGTATCTATTATTAATAATAATAATTACGTTGTATGTTTAGAAAATCCCGATCCGAGTCGTAAAATTGAATGCGAGGCAACCCATGGTATGTTTTGTAGAGTATTTTCTAATGTATTTTATAAGCAAATAAATAAATTAGTTTAATAAAAGTAAATAAGCGATAGCTTAGTGGTATAACTGGAGGACTGCCAAGTCATAGGTCACGAGTTCGAATCCAAGTTTCAAGGAGAAGTTTTTATCCAGCTTTCCGCTCCGTTTGTCGGCTTATTCCTTACATAGTCACAAGAAACAGATTTTTGTGTTGTTTATATTCTTTATTTTATTTCTGAAGGTTTGAGTTAATTTTACGTAAGTACATTATTATTGTCGATGTTTGTTTTACCATGTCGCCAAATCAGTAGACACCCAGGGTCGCTATGACATAATTATTTTGCTTAATAAATAGCTCACTTAAGTCTTTCAAACTTTTTACCTAACCCTTCGAGGATAACGGGCGTGGTGTTATGTTATGTTTAAAACTTTTTGTAAATGTAGTGGTAGTTTTGACTGACTCATTTCTGAATGATTCCTGCTGCAGCCATAACAAAGATATTTATGAACTAGCGGGAACATTGATGGATTGACGTCATCGAGATTGTTAAGAAGATCTGGATTATTTACTAAATCTTGCTTTAGCTGAGTATTCCCAAATGAAACTGTTTTTGATACATTTGTTGCTTCTAGAGCTGACAGTTTCATATTCTTGATGTGAAGGTCGCTCTGAAAGCAAATAATACATAGAGTAAGTCAATTATTATTAATTACAGTCAATTCCATGTTCATCAGACCATGACATTGGTTTGACACGACATTACAAGTTATTTACCTAGCTCAAATCTTAAAACAACTTTACCTACATCATTGAATTAATATGTAGGACGCACCATACCTACGATACGTTTGAGATGCACGCAAATAAATTAAGACTTCATAATAATGATGTACCGATTCAGAACAGATATTTAGAATATAGTAGGTACTCTTAGAACGGCATCACTCTAGGAGATTGAGCATGAAATATATATGACGCTGGGTGACTTGCCGGGGTCAATAAAAGCTCCCGTGACGGTAAATAGATATGTACGGCACTGTGAATAAGCATTTGGAGAGGGTTGGGGTTGCTGCCCTACATTCATATAGGTAGTGCTATTGAATATTCAAATAGGCACCCAACAATATTTTCAAAGCCTTTATACACATAACTTCATTAGGGGAACTTTTAATGACGCAAGTATAATGTTTTGGTGCCCTACAGTGACACGAAGGAGATGGCGGTAACGACTTGGATGTCTTCCTTGAGAATTGGAGAGAGGTGGCGCAGAATCGCGACAGGTGGAAGGAATGGAGGGCCTTTGCCCGGCAGTGGGACAAATAATGACAATTCGGGCTATATAATGAAAAAGTTATAATGTTTAGATGGCCAGTGCCGGCGGGTTTGAAGGTATTCGTACCTTCAAACCCGCCAGCAGTAGGCGTCAATGACACTTTTTTAATTCAATTCAATAGGGAAAAACTTAGTGGGGAAACCTGGACTTACTAAGATTAGCACTTAGGCGATTAACCCCCCGCTCGGTTGCGCGGTATAAGGATGTTAGGCATCAATTAATACAGGTCAATGCGACATATCCGCTTCACTGCCCAACAGAAGAGATATTTGCTCAATAGAAGGACAGTAATAGGTTAGCATTATTAAGTGCTTTTGCAACATGAGGTAACTTCTGATCAGACAACTGCTAATGTGATGACTTTCTTTGGTACTATGGCCATACCCTTTGCCTAAACTTTTAGTAATAAGGACTAAGTTAAAATGTAAAATTATAACATAATTAAGTACCTCACAGATAATGCATCTCTCATGCGTTTTGTATTCATTAATATGGTCACCAATTTTGTCAGCAGTTTTACAAACGGTTGATATGGTGGCCTGGAAATTCTCTTGAAGATCAGATACAAATGTAGAGATTACTGACTGTAGGCTATTGTTCTTTATGTTTCTGTGGTATACCGGAGTCAGCTGCTTTATGTCAACATAGTAGTTCAATTCTTCATTACTGAGATCTTTTATTGGTTTTATTATTTTCACGTTTTCATCACGTACATCACAGAAGCCCTGGAGATGAGTTACTCAAATTAGTTGATTGATGATAATTATGATTTTCTCTATACAAGATGAGGTTCATCATTACAACCCTGCTATTTACAAAAGCAGTATTTAGGTTTAACATTTGTAGGTACTTACAATATCATTTTGAACCTGTGATCCCCTGCCAATAGCAAGGTTAGATAACAAGTTAATTGCCAAAGTATTTGTTGTTTCTGCAGTAAAAACAATATTGCATTTCAATTGCTTTGCGTATTCAACCAACAGATTGCGTTTAATTTTTAGCAGAAAATCTGAAGCTGCTGATGGAGGCATGCTGTTTAACATTTCATGAAATGCTATTGTTTCATTTCTTGCAACCTCCATTACACAGTTAGCTTCAGGCAGTTGAAAGTTTGTGTTCATATATACTGCAAGATGGACTACATAAACATTAAAATTATATTTCTGACATTGTTCAATAACTGATTGTACTAAATCTCTGCTGTTTTCATCTGAAATTAAAAAAAAAATAGTATTCATTTTAAACTACCACAGCCAGTCCATTTACAGCAATAGCTTTATTTTTTATCACTGAAGTACTCAATACTTTATTGCATTCCACAATGTGTACATAAAAGTTGGTATGTTATAGCATCAAATCAATTATGGACCCTGTCGGGCACAGCAAAATTATAAAAGTAGGAGAGAGGATGAAGTAGTGACTGACAAACTCACATGTATAGTAAGTAACATAACAAATCTGTGAACTTATTTTCAATTTCTGGTTTACTCAAGTTGCTCTAAGAATATAAATAGAATACCTATCAAACTTTACTTTTTTTTTGGGTTTTCATGTATCTACCATACTTTATTCATATTTTAAATCAAAAGTTTACAAAGAGATATGCTTAGTATTACACTTACCAAATAAATGTATAAAGAATGGGACAATCCGAAGTTTCTTAGTATTATCTAATGATATACCATGGTGGACTAAGTCTAATAAGACTGTGGAGCCCACACCACCAGAGAAGCCAATCAAAACATTTTCATTTGGAGATAAAACCTTATTTTTTCCAATACATGCACGAAATTTGTGATGAGTGCTAACCATAAAACAATCATCACAATAGTAATCCTTTTTTCTCAGTATAACCGTTTTAGGGGATTCACACTTTTTACAGGCCATATTTATATTTTTATGGTCTTGTTTTGTAAATATCGAACCGCATTTGCATATCAATTCCGATTGTTTTATGTGTTTTTCATCTTACAAGTTGGGTGGGTTAACCTTGTGATTGTGTCATCATAATTTGTCTGTGATGATGACAATTGACAGGTGATTGTTATGACTATGATGATATGACGTCGATAGCAGTGTTGCCAACTTTTGTCAAATCAGTTAAAATATAACAATAATTATTGTAGTTGAATAGACAACAATCTAGATAGATTTTAGCATAGCATATAAGCTTGGCAAAAAAGTGTAGAAACGGAACTAAATTTTTGTCTGTTGGCAACATTTCCAAAATAATGACCAGTGCTGCCACCTTAGCGCTTTCGGAGTTAGATCTAGCGCTTTTTTGGAACACTTAGCGCTGAAATTTCAATTTTAACTCCTAGCGGAAAATCTAGCGCTTTTTTGGCAGACCTGGCACAGACACAATAAACGCAAATTTACATAAACGATTGGGATTATCTTACAAAAAGGCTACATGTCGGGACGGCTACCGTCGGGAAAATCGTTGTTACAACTACGATTTTCCCGAAAATGTGCGACACGCAATGTGACACACGTCACGTCAAACCAAAAATATAAATGGAAATTACAAAACCCTCAAAAACCGCAACCTGGACCTACAAAAATTCAGTCTACAGAACCTGCTCAGACAGCGAAAGCGATTATTAATTTAGATTTAAATTTTTTTGGTAGGTATTACTTGTGTGTGTGTTTTTTTTTATGCAATCTAGCAGAATCTAGCGCTTTTTTCAAGCACTTTTAGCGCTTACTGGCTTCAGAGAGGTGGCAGCACTGATAATGACATCTCATAATAAACAAAGTTCACGATTTTGTAAAATTTTAATTTCGACCACCAAACGTTGATTAGTAAACGTAAAAAGTGAATAAAAATGAATAAAACGATTCGGAGTGCTGGCAGGGAGGTTATTTATGAGGTTTACAGGCGATGTCTGGCGGAACATGAGGCCCAAACTATTCTTTCTGAACTTCACAATGTTTACCAAAGAACCGCTGATAAGACAGGTATGTAAGAGTTTGTTTTGTTGATTTTAGTTGAATCAAGTGTTAATTGATGATTACAAAGCTATATTAATTGGCTTGTATAAGGAATAACTAGACATTTGAAACAATAATTGTCGAGCACATAGGTTATGTTTACATTTTTTTTTTGCATTACTCGGGTATAGCGCGCTGAGATAAATTGATACTTTGGTGACATGACTTTTAACTGAATGAAAATACAATTTCTACGTAAATTATACTTTATGTGCGATATCAAAGAAGAGAATTATTTGTTCTAGCGTTTGCATTAGAAATGTAAAAGAAATGGTCGTGCCATAGTCTAAATCTATTATTTAATTCAGGGAATTCTGTTATCGTTCTAAGCAAAATCGTGCTGGGAGGAGATAAACAAAATGGTATTTTCTACATCCGGCTTATTAACAGTATGTGATAAAAATGTTTTACTTTTAATAATACGGATACCTAAATGAAATATTTCGTCTTTACAGGAAGCAGGTGAACGTGTATTCCAAGCTATTACTAATTAAGGAGGATTGGAAGAACTCGTGCTAACGTGTAATAAAAATAGAAAAGGATTACTGGAAACAAAATAACTATGAACGAGGAAATAGACCGATTAGTAATAAATCTAGAAGATGATAGCAGCATCACCTCTGAACCCGAACATGACTCAGATGAGTTTACGGCGTACGTGTTCGGGGTAGAATATTGAGAGGAAGATTTACTAGAATAAAATATAGAAATTATGTTATATAATGTGATGTTTTCTTTATTTATAATTCCTAAACAATGTTGTGAACTCAGGGAGTATTTACCCAATTTGTTATTTTTAGGTAAGTAATCAGTTGCGTGTCGAGAACACTTCCTTGTTCAATTAATTACTGATTTAAAAATATAATACATAATTAGATTAATTTGTCTAAAAAAACAGCTAAGTATCAAGACTAGGTTGGTACGCTATGCGGTTGCCACGGGTTGCCATACGAAGAGCACAGTGGCGCCTCCATTATTTTCTACTCTTTTTTGCCAAGCTGTACCTTGGTACTTGCAGGAGGGTGAAGCCAAAAAGAATGGGTTATGATTTTGACTGCGATGTTTGTTGATCTGTTCCCTCATACCTTCTAAACGGCTTACCATAATATGAGAATATTACATTTTCTTATAGCCGTGGTCGTAAGCCACATCCCTAACCATTCAATATATTTTAACAATAGTAAGCGATCATGAGCTTTATGGATTTTCGGGTTTATTCCACCCATGTCGTATTTTTCCAATTTGATTTCTTGGTTCTACTTTAGGTACATTCTACCCAAAATATGCCTATTTCAGGCAACATGATAAACAGTCAAACAGGGTAACGTTTACGAACACAGGGGTGGAAAGAAACAAAATTTTATAAGAAATTTCACGTGGGTTGTTCTTTTGCTCTGTTGAATTCTAATGTTTCTGTTTCATCATTATCATTTCAGCCGAAAGACGTCCACTGCTGGACATAGGCCTCCCCCAAATGTCGCCACAACAACCGGTCCTGTGCGTCTCTCATCAACGCTGCGTCTTCCGGTACGTGGTCGCCACTCCAGAACTTTTCGGCCCCAACGGCCATCTGTTCTGCGAGCTATGTGACCTGCCCACTGCCACTTAAGTTTTAGCAATTCTTCGGGCTATGTCGGTGACTTGGTTCTCTTGCGCATATCGTCATTTCTGATTATTTAAAATTAATAATTTCGACAACATGTACTACAAATATTGATGAAGTCATGTGAAAATCCAGTGTTTGTTCCTATTCACCGCGTTTGACGGAATGTATTGACTATTTCAAAGTTGGGCGCTTGCGGGACACGCCAATTGATATAAAATCAGGCGGTTCAAATTGCTAGACTATTTATTTGTTGTTTTAGAGTATCTAAACTCGTAATGGTTGAAGTTACTTGTACTTTTGACTGATCTGGTGCTTAGTGGCCCTGACTGCAATTCTGGAGGTCGTGGGTTCGATTTCCACCCAAGACTAATGTTTGAGTTGGTAAAATTATTGTTGGGTGAGACACTGGGGCATTCAATGAAGTAGCATGTAGCAGCCTGACTATGCTGTGGTGTTTAGTTTCATCAAACAGCATACTTATTTCAATGAGTTGTTTGTAGTTAAAACAAGCAAGGGTACCTTACTCCAATTGAACTAGTCAGAACAAAAATAAAAATTCACTACAATCAAACACTGTTTGAGCAAATAAATAATTTTGAACAGTGTTTCTGGGTACATTTAAAATAGCAAATAAATGTTTATTTTGACATGCATCAAATTAAAACAGCATAAATTGAAAAAAAAGGCACATTTATTGTTTCAGTTCTTTTTGTTAGTAAGTAACTGAACTTTTTAAAGTTTTGTTACACTTTATTAAAGGCAGCAATGTCCACACTTTGAACCTGCAACAAGAAAAAAGCATGTATCATTATAGGAAATGTATATTTGGGTATAGATAATATAGAGAGGTATAAAAGCAAAAACGCTTTAGTCACAAAACATCTTAACTGAGAAATTAGCAGTTTTCCACTGAGCGATAAAAACGGAACATTATTTAAAGATTCTGTTATTGTTTCAAGTGCAAGCGCTTGAATTTGAAATAAATATAACATAACTCAACCAAATTAACATCCATTCCACAAATAAACAGAAATGTCTTAGGACTGAGGTATCATTGCATTTGAACTTTGGACTTAACCCGTCGCATGTCGTCGAACATTGTTTGTATGGCTTATGTTCCACCGGGGGCTCGTAAGGACATTCCAGGAGTTAAGCAGGTTTGCTTTTAATAGGTTTGGATTGAAGCAATTATGCATATCACTATTCTAGATAGAAATTTAAATCCTCCTGTTCTAAATATTATTTGTAGTAAAGATCACTAAAGTATATTATTAACTAAGTACCTACAATAAAAACAAAACAAAAAAGGTTATCAACTTACAAAGTCTTCAACTTTTTCAATTTCTTCAACTAACCAATCCACAGAAACTTTGTCATCTTCCACAACACTAGATATCTGAAGCTTATGAATTCCATAGGCTAGTGGCACAAGTTTTGATGCTCCCCATAAAAGCCCATCATGGACAATATCTCTTACTGCCTTTTCCAAAGCTGCCATATCTGTTTCATCATCCCATGGCTTAACATCCAAAATGATATTAGATTTTGCTATAAGAACTGGTTCTAATAAAGGGAAAAAAAAGTATTACAATAAATTATTTGTTCTTCAAATAAATGACTTAAGAGAAAAATAAATCTCTACAAACTTTTGGCTTTCTTGGCATTATATGTTGCTAGGCGCTCCTCCCTTATTCTTGCTGCTTCAGCTGTCTCTTCTTCATCATCAGAACCAAAAAGGTCAACACCATCGTCATCATCATCCTCTTGAGCAGGTGCCTTGGGTGCTGGGGCCTATTGGATTAGGTTTTATTACACATTGTTATCTTTTCTTTAAAAGGTAGTTTTGGTAATAATGGATTGTAAACTCACTTTGGAAGGTTCGGTCTTTTTACCACCCTCTGTTGATTCTAAAGTCTCTACTCTGGCTTGAAGGCTAATGACCAAATTACGCAAGTCATTTATAGCTTTTTTCAGATCACCATTTTCTTTCTCCAGTGTGTTGACTTTGTTGGTGAGTTCTGTGTTTGGAACTCCTGCCAAGGTAGCGACACTGTCCATCTGGAAATATTCATTAAGTATTAGTTAGTTTTTCTAATACTAAACGTCTTTTCTTTATAGAAAGCAAAAACTAAATCATAACTACTTTCTTAAGGATCTATGAACCAAAATAAATATTAATAATATTGTAATTTAACTAATATAGTGAGCAAAGGTATCTTTAGCAAGACAATGTGTGAATATTAATCAAATAAAGTTAGTTTACTCACACATTCTAAAGAGTCTTTGATATGTTGTCTAGCCTTAGCAACTTCACTGGCCAAAGAAGTGCGAGCTACTGAAAGTGGAGTAGCTTGGACCTACAAAGTTTTAAGATAATAATGTTTCATCAACTAGAAAGATGTAAATAATGTCATTCCCAGATAGTTTCCTATGAAAGTGTAATGTTTCATATTACAAGAAGTTGATAATATACAAACCTTCGACAAAGATTCATAATAATTTCGTTCAGCATCTCCATAGACATTTTTGTCCAACCAAACCTTTTCATGTACTAAAGCAGACATTCTGAAAGTAATGAATAAAACATTGTTTACAAATTTAGGAAACTGCGTGGCGTAAAGTAGGTTATATTCCTATATTCTGGTCAGATACTTTTTACATCATTAAGTTTTATTACAAAATGAGTAGGTAACTTTTATTGCTGTGCTCTTGATTGCTAAATAAAATACAGGGCTCCTGATAAAAAGTAAAATTGTTTAACAGAATATTTCCGAGCACATAAATAATACAAATCGTAAAGAGTTTATTTTTTACGTCACGATAAGTTTTTAACATTATTTGGATTATATAAATCTCTAGTTGGCAGATAAACACAAAACTTTTAAATTTCAACAACCTTTAGAGGTTATATTTCAATATTGGACATTTTAAATTAAGATTAAAAACGATAGAAAACTTACATAATATATTCTTTACGATAGTAAAAAGTTTAAAATTAAAAGTAGACCTACGAAATTATTGAATTCGAATCTGAAGTTGAAAAAATTGAAAGCTGCACTCGTCCGTTTTTTGATGGGCGCGAAAGAAAGAGATACAAGAGTAGGAATGAAAGCGATACCCAAATCGACTATTTCATTCAACCAATCCTAATGGAGCAGATAGTTCCACGACGACGACATTTCGCACACGTTGACGTTGGTTGGTTAAGTTGGTTTGGTCTTTGACGTTGTTAGCACAGAGCTTGAAACGGTTGTAACTTTAGTTGATAGTCTGTGGTTGATTGGCAACTTGGCAAAAAGTTGATGTTGATTATTATTTTTCCTAATGATACTGGTATAACTTAGTAACTAAGAGATTATGACAATCTCTAGTTAACTATTTTTATTAAAACTATTTTAAAAATTTGTTGCTTTGAGCCATGCTTGTAAGCGTTGTACTGATTATTTCAGACCAACTTTAGATACCTTTCTCCCTCAGTTTCATTTAAAATCAGCTTTTTTAACTATGTTATTTCCTAAAAAGAGTTTGATTAGTACATCAATGTTGACTATGTATAATAAGAATAAAACATGAGACAACCAGACTAGCTGGCGCTTACTCTTAAAATAACCAAATTGACATTAAATAAGAGTTCAAAGGTTCAAAGTTTGTTGCTTGTTTCCGAACGAAACTAGCGGCTGTTACAGTGTTGCCGTCTTTGCAGGTATTTGCTATCTCGGGTCGTTTTACTATTTACAGCTTATATAATATACCTCTAGATCGAGCCATCGCGTGGCCGCACATGCGACAGCAATATAAAAGTTCAGTGTTGCTACTCCTTAAAAAAGTCCCAAAATACGACCAAAATTCTACTTAACTGCGGGTTCCAATTTTAGCACTATTGTAAATTATAATTTACGTATTCAACGTGGTAATAAGAGTGTAGAAGTATCCATGTGTGAGAAAATATAATTTCACGTAAAATACCTACTTTCAATCTTACCTTGATTCTCACAAATTATTTACAGTAATAATTTTATTAATGACTTTAAAATAAAAATACGTTTTAGTGAAAGAACATAATCTTAGGCTTTAGGGAAAAAGTATCTAGAAAACGATAAATGGGCAACGGCCTATTTTAAAAAAAACACTTAGAGCATTTAATGCTCTAAGAGAAAACATCATCTTCTGAAAAAAAAAACGATTCAAGGAAGAAAGGTATATTTAGCTTATTATTGTAAGTAATGCAGTCTTTATTTTCCATTAAAAAACTTTCAGATTAAAAAAATACAAAAATAGAACACGTAACAGTATTAGGTATAAAACGATGCATTATGAGCAAAGGCATTCAATAGGTACTTACTACTTAAATCTCTTTGAATAAGAGCTATTTTCTGAGCAAGTGTGTTGAATTAGTTGGAAGTTGGAAAATCTCGCGGCTTTTGAGACATATGTATTTTTCATCAACCTAGCTCACTTATTTCATTATTAGTGTAAAATCTGTTTTTCCTTCTTTCTCTGATCTAATCTGTGCTTCCTTTTCTTTTATCTTTCTAATACTAACCTACCTTCCAAACACCTATGATGGTCTTTTGAGTTTATTAAGGCAAAAGCGCCTGTGGACAGCCCGCAATATTCCAATTTTCTTACGTTTTTTGCAACAGTTTTTATCAGCTCCAAAAGTAGCTAGGTTCCAATTTTCTTAAGTCATTTTTTTTAATACTTATAATATGTATACATCCAGTAAGGGAGCTCTGTTGATTGTCTCAATGATTCATCAACATTATCATCTCAGATGTTAGACGTCCTCTTTGGACAAAGGCATTCTTAAGAGTCGCTACTTCAATTTGGTCCTGTGCTTTCGGTCTGCTTTTTTTTTTTTTTTTTTTTTTATATATATAATGGGTCTACTCTTGACCTCAATCTTGTCCAGCGGTCAGAGATGAGGTCGACGATGGAACGAGCTTACCCATAAGAAGCCTATTAACTCGCGACTTAAACAGATTGGGGTCATATGAACTCGGGAACACTGATGCAGGCAGGGAATTCCACTCCTTGGCTGTGCGCATAATGAAGGAACAGGCAAAGCGCTTCGTGCGAATGTGTGGAACATCTACAAGGAATGGGTGATAACCTGCAGTACGTCTGGATTCCCGATGGAGGAAAGGAGATGGTGGAATGAGCTCGTGGAGCTCAAGAGCACACTCACCGAAATACATTCTGTAAAAGACCGACAGACATGCAACTTTGCGGCGGTGGGCCAGGGTATGAAGCTTGGTACCCACCAGCTTTTCGTCACCAATGAGCCTCTTGGCTCTGCGCTCTACTGAGTCGAGTGTGGCTAGTTGGTATTTGGCTGAGCCATCCCAAAGGTGACAGCAATACTCCATGCTGGACCGGACTTGAGCTTTATAAAGAACTAAAAGCTGGTCAGCTTTGAAGTACCGCTTAACTTTATTTAGGATGCCCAGCTTTTTTGCCGCAGTTTGAGCTTTCGACTCAATGTAGGCACCAAAGTTAAGATTTGCACTTAACTTCGTGCCAAGAAGCTCGAGGCCGTCGGTAACTGGTACAGATGCACCTCGGAAAGTAGGAGCCAGATTGAAGGGGCTCCTTTTGGCGGTGAACAGGCACACTTGTGTTTTAGTGGCGTTGAAAACAACCAGATTTTCGTCACCCCACTTGGAGACAAGACTTAAGGTTGAATTCGTTCGCTCTACCATGGCCTCTCTCAAAGACCGAAATTCATCACCACTGGCTCTTGCGCTACATGTGTAACTCTCCATGACAGTGCTGTCGTCTGCATACCCAACAATACCAGGAACAAGGAGGTCATTGATGTGTAGCAGGAAAAGTGTCGCGGAGAGAACAGACCCCTGAGGAACTCCGGCGTCAATACCAAAAAGGTCAGAGGAGCAGCCATCTATGACAACTCGGATCGACCGTTCTCTCAGGAAATCATATATCCAGCAGCAAAAGTCAATGGGAATGCCGTATGCAGGAAGTTTGCCCAGCAGACTAGCATGCCATACCCTGTCGAAGGCCTTCGAGATATCCAACGACACGGCAAGAGCTTCGCCGTGTTTCTCGATGGCCTGGCCCCAGCAGTGCGTAGCATACACTAGAAGATCACCAGTTGACCGTCCCCGGCGAAAACCATACTGACGGTCGCTTAGTAAGTCGTTTGCTTCTAGGTACGCCAGCAGCTTCCCATTAAGAACCCTTTCCATTACTTTACAAAGTATGGAGGTGATAGCGATTGGACGATAATTACCGGGGTCGGCACGACTACCCTTCTTGGGCACGGGCTGTACATTGGCAACCTTCCATGAGCTCGGCACCGTTTTCGTTTTAAGAGAGAGGCGGTACAAGCGTGTCAACACAGAGGACAACTCAGGCGCACAGTTCCTCAAGACTCTTGCTGGTATGCCGTCAGGACCACTAGCCTTATTCACGTCCAGGCTACAAAGTACTCTACGAACCTCTTTCATGTGTATTGTGATCTCCGGCATCGAAGAACCACAGTGAGGAATCATTGGTGGCTGTTTTGACTCAGTATCAAGACGTGAATTGCTCGCAAATAGAGATGCAAATAGGTTTGCCTTCTCGGTGGCGGAGTGAGCTAGCGACCCATCCGGTTTGAGCAGGGGAGGTAATGACGACCGACAGAAGTTGGTTTCGACCGATTTGGACAGGGACCAAAACTGTTTACTACCAGAGGGGTAGGACGCAAGCTTAGCCCCTATACGGCTGACGTGGTCGAAACGCGCCTTTCGGATTACCCGCTTGCAGAACTTAGCGGCAGAATTAAATGCTCTTTTCTTCGCGCGAACCCGCCGAGCTCGAACTTTGCGGTCACGAGTGCGTACCCAGGCCTGGTATGCAGCCTGCATTTGGTGCTCAGCACGAGCGCAGTCTGCATTAAACCAAGGGCGGGCTTTGTGACCGAGCGGTATATCGGAGAATGGAATGTAGTATTCCATTCCCTGCCGTATCACATCCGCAACCGCTTCAGCTGAGCAAGTGGGGTCACCCGAAGAAAAGCACACTGGATGCCATGGGAAGGATGCAAAAAAATGCCGCATCTCATCCCAGTCTGCTGACTCGTACCGCCAAACTCGCCTCATGCCTCTAGGGCTATCATCTGGAGGAGAGCTGAGCGACACGGACTTGACTAGACAGTGGTCGGATGTTCCCAGTGGGGCTGATACCGATACTGAGTGCCTGTCTGGGTCGGTAGTCAGCAGCAAGTCCAAGCAATTGGCTGTGTGTCCGTCAACATCTGGTACCCGGGTCGCTTCATTCACCAGCTGGGTGAGATCTAGCGATAATGCAAATTTGCGCGCCTCTCTCCCAGCATGGTCAGTTTTCCGGAACGGGAACAACCACTCCTCGTGGTGGGCATTAAAGTCCCCCAGAAAGAGAAGCTCCGCCGTTGGGTACCGTTGCTGGGCATAATCCGCCTTCACCATAAGGTGCTCAAAGAGCCTGGTTGTCTCCTGGTCACCACTGTGCGACCGGTAGACACCGACGTAGAGTGATTTCTCCACCCCGGTATCAACCAGTATCCAGATTGTAGATAACCCGGAATCTTCGAAGCAACGGAGACGCCGAAAGCATATATCGTCGCGGACGTACAAACAGACCCCAGCCCGTTTTGCGAACTTGTGTTCAAGCGAGTAACCTGGGTAGTTGAGGTACGCCACGTCCGACGGAGTTGCAATTTGCGTCTCCGTTAAAAAGAGCAGGTGCGGCTTCTCGGTCTCGAGATGGTGGTGGACCGAATCGAGATTTGAGTGCAAACCTCTGATATTGGTGAGATGCACTTTAAGTGGGAGGAAGTGCCGCCGCTTTAAAACCGATTTTCTTTTAAGCTTCTTCATAGTGTGTGGGAGTATTTTCTTGGGGGAACAGAAGGATGGTCGAGACGCGGCCTGGTCACCCAACGGGACTCTCTTGGTCGTCCGACCAGAGGGAGACTCATTTGGAGACTGCGGGGACGCCCGAGCCCCCCCGAAATGGCCACTGGGTCCTCCCACCCAGTCGCCAACTGGCACAGTGGAGCATTTCGGGATTTTTCGCGAGTTGGCGGGGCAGCCTTTCCCACGTCTGCTTTATCCACCCAATGCTTATGGCTTATCACCAGGTCATTTGTAAACCATTTGGGAGGCCTATCCTACGCTATGCCTTACAGCACGCGACCACCGGCCGCCACTCCAGAACTTTTCGGACCCATCAGCCATCCGTTCTAGAAGCAATGTGCCCTGGGGCCCTGGCTGCTGCCACTTTAGCTTGGAAATTGCTAAGGGTATAAGTATTTTGGTTAGCTCAATGATAATAATAATAATAATAATATATTTATTTAATTTGACAACATTGGTCCACTGGTTAGTATACAAGCAATCTTATCAACTAAGTGTTAGTATTTCTTAATTAAGTACAGGTATTCTTATTTTTCACCCCTGCCACACGAGCAACCGGACAGAATGTCTAACTAGGGGTGCATCATGCTGTTCAGCTAGGGTTTTCAAAATATTGTTGCGGCTAGCCCTCATTCTGCCGATTAAGGATGCGGTCTTTTTCCTCATAATGGCATAAAAGTCATCAGTTCGCGCTACAGCAAACATGCTTGACGCGCTGCAGAACCTGGGCAACCTCAACAACACCCTGAAGCCATTATTATATTGCACACGCAGAGCATCTAGAGCCTTCCGCGTATAACTGACCCACAAACTGCCCGTGTAGAACCCCTGACAATACGCTTTAAACAGAGTTATTTTGACTTCGTTGCTACAACGCGCAAATCTGTGAGCCAGCATGTTGCATCTAGCTGCTAGTGCCCTGCGCTCGCGATCCATATCTGCCTGATCTTTCAGGTCCTCGGTGACATAATGACCTAAGTATTTGAAATGAGCGACTCTTTTAAGGGTCCGTCCATTGAGGGATAATGAGGGCTCATAATTTAATCGTTTCCCAGAAGCAGCAAAGATCAGGTATTCACTTTTATTTACATTGTATACCAGGCCGTGGGCTGCTGCATACCTTTCACAGACGCTCAGCATGTCCCTGATTGAGCCAGCCGTTGGACCCAGCAGCACCATATCATCAGCGTAGCTTAAATTATTGACGCTAACCCCACCTATTTTGCATCCAACTGGTCTGCTGCTGAGTTCAACGATCAACTCATTTACATACAGGTTGAAGAGCTTAGGTGAGGTTAACCCCCCCTGCCTCACCCCACACTCCAACCTGTAAGCTTCAGACAGAACGTCTCCCCAACGAACTTGGTTCAACTGGCTAGAGTACCAGTACTGGAACAAACCCGTCAACTCCGGAGGTAAACCTGCTCCCCTGAGCTTATTCCAGAGGACCTCATATGACACAAGGTCAAACGCCCTTGAGAGATCAAGGAAGCAGGCATACACCGGAGTACTTCTACTCTTATAGTAATAATACTTCGATAGAACGTATTTGTTTATCCTTATAAAATTTAAAAAAGAGAAATGGAGTAGACGCATTCGCCTTAACTATGGAAGTTTTAGTAAACTAATTAAGCGCATATGACGCTTATGCGCGAATACCCATTGTAATTATTTACCTACCTACTATATTCTTTTAACTATGTACTACTTATGTAATAAACTACTGTACTTATAGTAAAACGTACAATTGAGCATTTTAGATGTGAACGATCTAACTTTCGCACATTAAAAAGAAACAAAATTATACCTCTTAGAATATTTATTCAAAGTAATTCCTACTACAAGATCAATATCCGGCGCCATGATGATCCGGTGAACCAAACTGAAAATTTCAGACGAAACCCAGATTTTAGCAAAGCGTTCGATCGGGTATCGCTTCACATTCCGATTGACAAATAGAGACCTTATGGTTTCAGTGGATCTTTTATACGTGTAGTTGAGTTTGTGTCTTGAGAACAGAACTTTCTTTGATGTAGTCTGGTGGCTTTCGATCAACCGTCAGACACATATTCTCTGGCGTGCCAAAGGGATCGTATTTGGGGCCGGTTTTGTTTAACTTCTGTAATAATAATATTCCGAATTGCTTTTGTTATTGTTAAACTTGTATGTTTGCCGATGACTTAGAATTCGTCAAAATACTTAAATTCAAGCATGAAGCTACTGAACTACAAAGCTATTTGGTAGAATTGGTGATATGGGCCAAATAAACCAGAAGCTCCTTAATCATCTCGACCAAGACTATTATATTCTTTGCCCTAGCGCTTGTACGGGTAACGTTCGTTTGTCGTTGATCTTAGTATGATTTATAAAATTTAAAGTGTTTTCGGACTTTTTCCTTTAAAATAACTATGAAAAATCTCACATATACTTTTGTGCAAATAAGTGACTATCTAAACTTATAAACTAAAGTGTTAAACTATCAAAATTTAGTGAAAAACTAAGTGATATTTAAGCCACGAGTGTTTGACCGGTGGCTGCATGACAAGTCAATTAGCGCGCAGTGCACGCCACACGCACGGTTGTGCGGTCGGCGTAAGGAGCAGTTCGGCGTGCGCGCGTACCCCGTGACGTGTCTGAGCGATCGTGGCATAGATAAAGCAACGTAGACGGTGCAACCATTTGTACCTACGAAGTGTTGCTTCTGGGAGGCAAAGATATTTTGTGTGGTATTTCTGCGTCTGTTAACAAGCAAATCGATTCAAGATGAAGTGTTCCGCATGTAACACTGATTTGAATCCTGGAGAGGAATATCTTCAGTGTATGATTGAGCAGTGTAGTAGGCTATATCACTACCTTTGCAACAACCAAACACTGACATTGGAAGAAAGAGCTGCCTGGATCTGTCCTGAATGTCGTTGCGCCTCAAAAAAGGGTGGCAACAACTCAGAGATTGCTGTTGGCACCCCACATTCTGCCCGCGACTCAATTATAACCATCAGGAAAGTAACATCTACCAACTGTAAGACTGACATCCCTGAGAAATTCAGCAACATTGTGCTGGAGATGCAAAATTTGAAGGAGCGAGTTTTGGATATGAGTCTTAAGGTAACTGAAATATTCACTTATGTGCAACGCTGCCACGAAAATATAGAAAATTGCAAAGATAACCTGATTAGTCTCGGCGAAAAATTTAAATCTATGGAATCTAATATCATCAGTTATCAACAGTGTTCGAAACAGGCGGATCCAATTCCCTCTATATCTAATCCTGAGGGGCGAGAGCTGACGAAGACGACTACCATGAGACGACCTAAAAATTCGCAGTCTGGGTCTAAAAATTCGCATTCTGCGTCTAAAAACTCGCAGTCTGCGTCTAAAAGTTCGCAGTCTAAGCCTGCAAGTAAGACGCGGTCTGATTCTTCTTCTTTATCAAGTACTGGCAAGGCCCGAATCATCACTAGTAACCATCCTATTGTTAGGGACTCAGACCTTATAAGTTCAGCTCACGCAACCGATGAACCACAAATCACTAATGACGATCGTATTGACATCGACACGGAGCCAGCTGGGAATTTGGACCTTACTAACTTGTCGGTGCTTGCAGCCCCAGTCGTAACTGTCTCTCCATCAATTCACACAGCAGCAATGGATGCTTCTCTAGATTCTGCCAGCTCTATAAGTAATAATCACCGGTATTCAGTGAGGGAGCAGATTCTGAGAACCGCTGACGGTACGCAGGTTTGTGCTGCTCCTACTGATGGACTGCTCAGCAATAAAAAACGACAAAATTCTATTCGTTGCACTGCTGGACCTAATATTACTTCACTTAGGGCGGCTGAAGAAACCAAAAGCATACACTTGTGGAATATGGAGTCCGGTCCCGACGAAATTGCAGAATACCTACAACAACTGTACCCTCAAGCTAAATGTGTCGTCGATGAAGTAAAAACAAAAGGCAATTATAGGTCATACAAACTGGTGGTACCGGTAGCTTACTATAATCGCATTCTCTCGCCGGAGATTTGGCCAGAAAATGCTCGGATTAAGCCGTGGATTGCCTTTCGTCGATTTCGCACCAATGAACAGGACAGCCTATTTCCACATACAGAATAATCCCATGTCTGTCATAAAGAATCGCCCTACTCGCGCGAGAGCAATAACTACGCTTAATATATTTTATCAAAATGTTCGTGGTATTAAAACCAAGTTGCATAGATGGCAAACCAATATGTCACTTCTGGACCATGACCTTATTGTTGCCACTGAGACTTTCCTAGATTCCTCGGTGGAGAGCTCTGAAGTTGTATCCACTGGCTGGAATGTAGTACGCCGAGATAGAAACAGTCCCGGAGGTGGCGTTCTAGTAGCTGCTAAGGCGGGGATCGTGCCTGTTCGAATAAACGAGTTTGAAACTGCCGATGGAGAAGATCTCTGGGTTAAGTTTTGCATTAAAGGAATTAGTGTATATATCTGTGCCGTTTATATTCCTCCAAGTGCTGTGGATTCTGTGTATTTTGACTGGTTCCGAAGGGTGGAATCCTTTGTAAATGATTTGAAGGGAAATATATTTATAATTGGTGATATAAACCTGAACAGTGCATCGAAATCTGTAAACAGCTATTTTGCATATTTCCTTTCATTTTGTTCAATGATGGAGAATAATCATGTTTTTAATGTTTTTGGCGGCAAGTTGGATGTCGTCCTTTCAAGGGATACTGATTGCGCTGTGCAAGTCCAGGCCGCTGAGGCTGGTGGCATTGTGAATGTTGACTCATATCATCCTCCCCTAGACATTGAAACTAGACTTCGTACGACATTGAGCGAGGAGAAGACTTGCCCTAGTAATCTCGACTCGACGACTGACTGGAATTTTTCTAAAGCTGACTTTTACTTACTTTATGAACATATGTCACAGGCTGACTGGAGCTCTGTTACTAATGCCACGGATGTACTGTCGGCTACTGGTGAGTTTTACAGAATGCTTTATAGAATATTCGATATTTGTGTACCAAAAAAAAAGAGAACAATATCGAATAGAAAACGCTATCCTGTTTGGTTCTCCTCAGATATTATTAGAGATTTGAATCATAAAATTAAGCTTCACGGGCAATGGAAACGTTGCGCTGACCCTTTTACGTATTCTGCCTTTAGTAGAATTCGATCTGAGCTAAAGCAGCGTATTGATTGTGCATACAAAACTTACACTGCATCGATCGAAAATTGCATTAGAAGTAACCCACTTCAGTTCTGGCAGTACATCAAAAGTCTTCGGTCTAAAGGTGGCTTTGAGCCCACCATGAGCTACAAAAACAAAACCTTTACTGGCAGTGACGCAGCGAATGCCTTTGCTGAGTATTTTTCTAGTGTATTTTTGCCGCAGAACCCTAAGTTGGATGCTGATAATATATTACCTGTCGCAGCTACGACTGACGGGGGCTACATACACATTGAACATTTCACCTTATCTCAAATTAAGAACGGAATTCGTAAGCTAAAGCCGCGTAGCTCAGTCGGCCCAGACAAGGTTCCACCATATGTTTTGATTGGCTGTGGGGAAATTCTTGCTCCTCCACTGACCTACATAATGAACTTAGCACTTCAAAGTGGCATATATCCCGACCAATGGAAGGTATCTCGAGTTACGCCGATACCGAAAACCAATAATAAATCGTCAGTCGAGGAGCATCGCCCTATTGCCATTTTGTCATGTCCTGCCAAGGTGTTTGAAACAATTGCACATGGGGAAATTTATCACCAATTAAAATCCCACTTATGTGATGAACAACATGGCTTCCGACCAGGTCGCTCAGTCGAAACAAATTTATTGTCACTCGTTGATTACATCTCGAGGGCTCTAGATAGGGGGCATGAAGTGGATGTTCTCTATTTTGATTTCAGAAAGGCATTCGATGCAGTGGACAACGACATTTTACTGAGTAAATTACAAGCCATAGGATTCACACCAAAGCTTCTGCATTTTTTCGCTAACTATCTCTTGAACCGGAAACAATTTGTTGCTCATGGGTGCTTTCTTTCGGGAACTTACCATACGCGATCTGGGGTGAGTCAAGGATCAGTTATTGGCCCATTACTTTTTCTTTTAATGATAAATGATCTCGTCAGGGTGGTACAACATGCTAAGTGTCTGCTATATGCGGATGATTTAAAGTTAGTACTCGAAATTACCGAGAATTGCACTCATGAGGATCTTCAGAGCGACATTGACCGAGTCTTACAGTGGAGCCGAACTAATAAATTGTATTTTAACACCAGTAAGTGTTATGTTATGACGTTCAGTCGTAAATCACGGCCTAGTCAAGCCGTTTACACTTTAGGTGATACAGAGGTAACCCGCGTATCCAACATCCGTGATCTTGGTGTGACATTCGATTGTCGCCTGACATTTCACGAGCACATCTCCTTGGTGGCCGCCGAGTCATACAGACGACTGGGCTTCGTCTTGCGTAATGCACGTGACTTCCGTAACCCTAACATCACTAAAATATTGTATAATTCCCTGGTCAGAAGTAAACTGGAATTTGCAGCTTGCGTTTGGAGTCCATATGAATCAACATACTCCCTAATAATCGAAAAAATTCAAAAGGCCTTCCTACGATACCTATATAAGAGAAACTACGGGTACTATCCTTTTATGTACCCCACAGATTTTTTGCTAGGTACTCTGGGATATAACTCCCTAGCTGTGCGGCGGTCACAAACACAGATCATCACTGCTCTGAAAATTTTAAGGAACGTAATTGACTCCCCAGAATTGCACAACATACTATGCACATTTTATGTCCCTGATAATTACCTACGCCACCGGCCCAGCCGCCGGCACAGACTATTCGCGACTGCGCAGAGTCACACAGTGTCCCGTGCGCATTCCCCGCTGTGTCGCATGCGCAGCGCAATCAATGCCCTTATTTTTGACCTACCCGATTGTGACGTGTTGAATGACAGATTCAACCAAATCATGTTACTGTGCTCGAGATTTTGTGAAAGATATTGTACGTGATTATTATTATATGTCTTAATTATTTGTAACCTAACAAAATGTATTTTATAATGTATATGCTGTACCTATCCAGATGAAATTTAAGTTTATATAATACATAAGAAATTAATTAATTACTGTCACTGGTGTATAACCGTTGTAATTAATAATAATAAATAAATAAATAAATAAATATTGATGGAGTAAAAATAAAGGATTTAGACAGAATAAAAGACAATTTGATCAAAAATTAACTGTTATTAATTAAAGACTTTTTCACTATGTAATCTTTGTGAGGGCACAAAGATAACATTTTGAAAAGTCTTTCAAAATGCTGGGTTTTGATATCAGAAACACAAAGCAATTTGAAAACTGCAGAACACAAATTATGTTTTTATAATTGTTTAAGTCGAAGTATGTTAGAGTATTTGTAGCGTGGTCTGGCGGCAATAATAAATAAAATAAAATAAATATTCCACAAGTTTTCTGGAGCACCTGGCCTATGCTAGCGGTTTATCTAGGAAAATAAATTCAGACAGTATAGGCTCAAACATTATAATATGGTTTCCCTTGACAACGTGTAAATGAAGGAATGTTTGTATGCAAATATATAGCGCATAAAATTGACTGTTCAAAAACATCCAATAATTTTAGTGAGCCCTCTCCAGAATTTCTCGCAATCCTATAACGCTACTCTGCCCTCCACAGAGAAGAACGATATTGGGTGCTAATTCTATTCTATTCTAATTCTCCCTATTCGTGGTTCTGCAGGGTTGTGAATGGTTGCAGTGATCGGAACGAACTTCACTTTAACATTTTGGGCCAGTTTTAATAAGTTCGCCGGTTTCTTAGCTCTGCATTATCTCACTGGTGAATATTAGGCTACGTATTATTTATTTATGGTACCACCTAGCTTCATTAGGTTTAGTTTAGTTTTTATTTTGTTTTAATTAAGTTTATTTATTATATAATTAATATTTTAAACTTTATTATTTTTTTCTTAAGTTTCATTATTTTTGTAAGTTACGACAACGTTTTGTTGTTTGCGTGCGTGCAGAGTTGCCAATTTTTAAATAGCTTGTACTAGTATATTAATATACAATTGTTGGTGATCCTATATTAAATAAAAGAAGTCGTAATTCTTAGTTACTAGTTATACTTACCTTCTGGCTCTGGGTTGGTAAAGTAGTAATTTCTCTTAATAGGTATATAGTATAGATCTATCACGGATTGATTTGTCATTACTAAATATTATTTAGGTATATTGATAGGTTAATTCACGGACTTACGGTACGGAGGGTAGGGACGTTGTATCATTTCACGAAAGTTCGATATGTTTCGTGAGATGGTAGTAGGTACTACATCGACCCTGTCCGACGTTCGTAATGTGTTACACACCTGTTTTGTGTAGCTTTCACCGCTCATTTAAACAATTCTTGGAAGTTAAATAAGTATCCGCAGTCTTGTGCTGCTCGCTACACTGTTTCAAGATTCATATTAAGATTGCCTATAAGTAAATACAAAAGAGAATAAACTCTGTTAATTAATTACAGAGTTATAGTAGTACCTATATTGGTAGTTATAGTTATCATACTTGAAATGTATCTCAACCGACGCCGATATACCTAGATATAGTTGTGTAAGAGCAAGTTATTAAAACCACTGGAGTTTTAAAAAAAGCCCTGTTATGTTTCACATACAGATTCTAGTCGCTTTCCAGGATATGTTTTATTATTTAACATAATATCCCCGAAGAGTAAAGCAGAGGTGTACCTAAAGTACAATTCTTTTGTTCAATAGATATGAAAGTTCACATTGCAATGATCGATTTGAAATTGACGTTATCGATTCGCCACTGTAAAAACAATTTGGTCGAATGGGGTATTTGACTGTTCCTAAACTCAGTTGTGTGGGTGAAGTCATCTCAAAGGCCTTGCGCCTTACGCCCCTACGGCCTTACGTTATTTTCTGCTAATCGGACTACCACCAGCACCTTCCAGGTTTTGGACGACGTGAATGACGAATCAGTCTAGGTAAGTACCAACATAAGTAGTAGTCAATCGCCACGTAGAGTGTTTTCCCATCCAAATTTTGCAGAACAGCCAGTTACTTTGCCTGTATTTATGACCTATTGATGGCAATAGCCTCTCCCAGTAGGTACATGGATCACTTGGGACTTTAACGTAATATCTGTTGAAATGTAGCGGTACTATACACCACTATTTATTAATTAGTACAAAAATCCGTACTGATCATATTTGTGTAATCAAAAGTAAAAAAAAAGTTTTTTTTTTTAAATGCCACTATTTAGTTAGACTTAAATAACGAAAACAGCTGTTGGAGGCGGGGAATGCTCGAGCGAGATCACGCGAACATGAGCGAGAGATGACAATTAATAAATACTACTATGTCATGTATAGCCTGTACAATATTTCCATAAATTGGGTGACTTTTTGGGATATAAACAAACGCTAATTAATAACTTTGCTGTTTATGAATATTTTTTATTGATACTTTACAAATATAATGAGAAGACCTCTAGAATAAGCCCTTTAAGTATTTGTACTTATTAAAAATTTGTGGTGTATAGATATAGGCCGCTGCCCTACCCTTCGATGAATACTGGACTGTGTAATAATGTGTAGAAATCTAAACTTTATACCGTACAAAAAATAAAAGCTTGAAGTATGAGTTCTTATGTAAAAGTTAAGTAAAAGAATGAATGCTTTTGAATTCCAATATTGCAAAATAGTGTAGGTACCTACACAATATTTGCATTTTGTATAGGAACACTTATATGAAAATATTTTACACCTACCACCTTTTTTTTTTGTATACCTATTTACTAAATGCAGAAAATAGTTACGTGATAAGAATTAAGTAATATTTATTCATTCATGGTAAATTTTTGAAAATATTTCTTTCGATTTATTTCAATTTGTTTGTTTATATGTCGTAAACTATGTTTGATCGGTTTGATCATTGTGATTTGCAGTTTTCGCTGTGATAATTAATAATAGAAGGATGTCGTTCTATTATTAATAGTCGTAGGTAAGAAAGGTCCGCTTACGTAAATAGACGTAATTTTGAAAGCAACACTTTCAAAAATGATTTTTATCTAAGTACTCGTACTTACTTACCAAACACTTTCGACTTTTCCAAATACTTGTGGGGTTGTAGTGAGTGGTCCAAGTTGTATGGTGTTACGTTATTAATTTTAAGTTTGCTAAGTATATTTTTATAAAAATCATTGTCATTATTTTTTTTTACTTACTCCGAGAACAGTTTAACTTTTGTGAAAATCAGTGTCGTAGTTTTTTTTTCGCCACAGCGTCACTCATTGCTGGTAGACACGATTCCATTCATGAGGAAACTAGTCCTGCAAACAAAGTCCCTGTTTACCGTTGATTTCTATTATTATAAGTAGGTGTTTATAGACTAAGTTTTTGGATCTTTGTTATCTGATTAACAAAATATATAAAATTATATACGGATCCAGAAGCTTTCTTTTAATCGCGGTTTTACTTACATACGGTTGTAGGAATGCATCAGAATCACGCTCTCTGAACGCGATAAGGTCGATCAAAATACAAATTAATAATGACGTTATCGGTAGCAACGGTTTAATTAATCGCAAAGATTAAAGATAGGTACTAAATAAGTAAATAAATGCAAATGATTTTTTATAACACACCGATTCATCATATCATGTCACTCAGTTGTCTGCTTCAAACAGATATAGGTATACGGTGTGGTTACCGCTAACCTACAGCTTAAGCTACAGAAATAACATACAAATATACTTTTGAAGTTTAAACTTGTATAAAATCAAAAATGTTTAGGTTGGTAGGTAATGTTTACCTAGTTTTTGGGTCATGTGAAGTGTAAATAAAATAAACATAAGTAAAGTGTGTCAGAAAATCTTAGATCAAAGTTAAAGTCAAAGTTTAATAATAAAAAATAACCCATTATACGGCACTTCAAACTAATTTAATTAAATATAAAAATGATTTTCGTTTGGAGAAGGATGGGCACTTACTCACTTACGTACATACTCTTTCGATAATAGTTTAGTAGTAGGTAACCATAATCTATATATATAGATATTATTATTATTACTTATAATAATAGTATTATTAATCTGTAGAAGTAAAAATTCTGTACATTGAAAATATCAAAACAAGAAATGACAGGGGGTGTTACTAGACCGACACCGAACTCAAAAATGTGATTAATTTTTTTTTTATAATCATAATTATTTATAATCATTTATTTCTTTCTTTTACATGACAAGTACTATAACTAGTGTTCGAAGTGCCCTTTTAAGCACAAATTGCCTGTATTAGGACACTTCGCTCTTCTTGCCTGTCTGTCGGTCTGTCTGTCTGTATGTTCAGGCATCACGCAAAAACTACCGATTCGATTACGATGAAACTTGGTATCCTAATTTTTAATATCCTGGGCACCACACTGGGTACTTTTTATCCCGGAAAAGTATATAAAATAAAAAACAAACTTAATTTTGCGGTTCGATCCCTAGACCCGACTCTGTACCAACCGCAAATAATAAGTTTGTCGTAGGTTACGTTACGGTTACGCAGTCAAGTTCACTAAGTTCTGTACATTGAATATTATGATGATGATTGGTGATCGATACTGATGCCAAAAAATTTACTTAGTTTTTGAACTATGCGTGCACATACTATGTACACGCATAGTTCAAAAACTACTAAAGGGATTTTAACCAAATTTGGTACGATTGTAATCAATAGGTACGCCTGGGCAGATTGATCTTAGTCTCAGTTGTTTTTCACATGGTCAGTTGTACGTCGCTCTTTCCCGGGTCAGTAGTTCCAGAAATCTTTATGCATACATACCGGAAGGGTCAACTTTGAATATAGTCTATCCGGAAGGTTTATGCTAAAATTATTACGTTGATATATCAACGCACAGCCCAAACCGCTGGTATTAGAGACATGAAACTTGAAGGGGTGTTTTTTGTGAAGAGTAAGTATCCACTAAGAAACGATTTTTGGAAGTTCAACCCTTAAACGGAAAAAATAGGGGACGGAAGTTCGACATCCACGCGGGCGAAGCCGCGGGCAAAAGCTAGTTTCTGAACTAGCTTTTGCCCGCGGCTTCGAGGATTTTTAGTGATGACGATGGACATTGACCAAAACCAACTATAGTGAGGTAGGTACCAGGTATTACTGAATATAGCCGTACCTATAGGCAGATAAATTATTTTTTTACGTAATAAAAGAAACATGGTGCTCACAAATTTACAAAATATTACAATTGTATATTATACATAATCATTAATTTAAAAAACTTTTTTACAAAAAAAACAACCGACTTCTTAAAAAAAAACTAACAGTTGAAAAATAACTCCAGTTTCGGAAGTCTGTGGCTTTGGTGGTTTTGTTTTGTTCATTATTGGCCACCGACTTCCGACACTGGAGTTATTTTTCAACTAAGTTTTTTTTTAAGAAGTCGGTTGTTTTTTTTGTAAAAAAGTTTTTATTTTGTAATTTTTAGTTTCTTTGTATGTAAAGAAAGTCATTCAAAACTTGAAAGAATCATTGAAATTGGATAACAATTGCTAAAGAAGTTCTATCTCTAATCTGTACGTCTCTGCCGGCCCCTTTTAAAATAGAATGGCGTAATGTTATGTTGTGGAAATACCAAAGCTCAGCATAGACATCCGACTATAGCAATCGCGAATAATTTGCTGTCATGCGTTGAAGAGTTTCGTTGCCTGTCTTCTTTATCAGTTTTTCTTCACCAAATGATTCTTTCTAAATGAAAATGCTTGATTTGTTACTAAAAATGTTAAAATCGGTGCGTGTGTGCCTATATTTTTTGAGGAGTTCCCTCAATTCCTCGAAGATCCCTCATCAGATATGAGTTTTGATACAAATGGGACCAATCTGCTACTATACCCTATCAAACAAAAAAAGAATTTTGAAAATCGGTCCATAAATGACGGAGTACTGAGGTAACAAACCCTAAAAAAAAAAAAAAATACAACCGAATTGAGAACCTCCTCCTTTTTTTGAAGTCGGTTAAAAAGATCAAATTAAACTGTTTAGTATAGTAATTAAAATTATGTAGTTATAAATGTTTCTGCCGATGCCGCTCGCGTTGTTGCTGCCATGAAAAAGCTCATTTCGGAGACCGCATTTACGCCCTTGCGGTATACAGGGTAATTTTTCTATTACCATACAAAATTTTTCACGGTGTGTTTTACTCATGAATATAAACAACTTTCACCAACTCGGTAATATCGGAAAAAAAATAGCTGCTGCATTTTGGTCGAGTTGGTATGAAGCTTTTGTATGTAAAAGCAGTTTTCATTTTCATGTTTTCGGAGTTGGTGCCATAGTGAAAATTTATCGATCATTAGTAAAACGCCTGTGAAGATTTGGCTGGTGATAGAAAAATAACCTTGTATATGATTTCGACAGTTAATAAAACATACATGGATTTTTGTGTCCAGTCCAGGTTTAATAGAGCGCCCTCTCTGCCACTTACACCTGTTTTCAAATTATTGTGTGCTCTGTTTTCGATTCATATCGTTGGTAGATATAATTATCAAAATACCCAACACTTCAGTGCAAGCCCATAATGTAAATGGGTTTTCATTGGCATACTTCGAGCTTCGGTGTTCTGACGAATAGATTTTTAAGGAAAAATTAAGATCGGTTTTGAAAAGCTTTATTGTAATAAAAATATGTCTCACCCTCTCTGACGTCTTTATATCTAATACATGTATAATAAAAGTTGCAACTATTATTGCAGTTTGGGCTGCGTATCTGCCATTTAACCACAGGACTGTAACACTGTGAATACTGTGATGACATATTAAAATCCACAGTCACATTGTAAAGCTAGATTAAATTATTGTCAATGTGTGAGGGTATATTGCAAACCACTATCTCGCTGCGAAGCTAGGTAAAAATCCACCGTCACGCTACGATCCTATATTGATAGATTTAATTACTTTTGCGCTGGCTAGATTAAGACGGACTAAACGGTGCAAAGATTTCTAGATTCGTATCCAATATATGGCACTGCGAGAACGATCTAAAATAGCGACCTCTAGACCAACGAGGCAGTGGTTATCACATACACACACATACCATCACGCCTGAAATCCCCAAAGAGCTAGGCAGAAGTGTACCTGGTGGTAGTACATCCACATTTCGGCAGTCAGTTTATCTTAATTTGACTGAAAGCTATCTTTTGAGACTATTTAAACGAAATTACTCAAATTGTTTATTTATACCCTCTGGCATCTGTCGCAGAGAGCATGCACTATTTTGGGTTAATTAACATTTGGTTTGCCAAATAGTTTAAATGATTACCATTAAACTATTTGGCAAACCAAATGTTTGTAAGCTGCTTGTAAAGCCAGTCTTCCCAGCCAGTTAGATTAGTGGTCATATCAAGCAGATATTCTTTCTCATGTAGGTGACCGCACGTTCGTGGTAACAATTTAAACTTCAGTTTGCTTAGCGTAACATAGATTAGGTATCAATAGAATAAAAATAAATTTAATTCGTTGCCATTTGTCTAGGTACTGTACAGTGCACCTATTGTAAAGTCAACCTGTTTGATAGAGACTGATACCAACAGTTGTTTTGCAAAATTGGAGGTCCTTGTATTTATGCAATGTGGAGTCGTAATTATCAATGGTTACAAAATTCTCGTGATCACACAAAACATTGGTAAGCCCACATTTAGCCGATATATCGTTGCATGAAAGTTCAATAAAGGGAAGTTGCGTAAAGTTGGGTAATCACAACGTTGCAGGTCGCAGATTTTGTAATGGCTGTAACCGACGCGGCGACGCGGCGAGACGTCTGCGTCCGCGTCCGTTCTCGAGCCATCGAGACGCGGCGGCGTTCCTTGCCTCGGGCGCTGCCGCCGCCACCGCGTCGCTGCGCCCGCTCGGCTGCTACGATATCGTAGTCAGTTACAAGTACAAGTGTAAAAATCCAAGTAAACAAAGAACGAAGCAATCTCATAACTTTCATTCTCAATCAAATTTAAATTATGCTGATGTACCGATATAAACTTCGAAGTAAATTTCTGTCAAGGAGCCACCCTGGGCAACGTCCTCGAGTAGGAGGGCCAGCAGGCACGGAAGATAAATTCGTCGTTTTGGTGCGTGCGAGAGCGCGGCGCGGGCGGTGCGGGGAGGCGCGGGGGCGGCGGCGCCGGCGTGCGGAGGCTGCTGCGCTCAGAGCACCTGCGCCCGCGCTCCGTAGCGCCGCTCGCCGCGTGCTCGTATACCCGCGCCCGCGCACCGGCCCGCGCCGTGCTGAGCGTCGTGACGCCGCCCACGGTATGTGAAACGCCGGTGGCGCGTCGGGGTCGGGCGGCAGCGCGTCCGCCACTGCGCTGCGCCGCTTGCTGGCGCAGTCGGTTGCGCCGCCCGGCCGGTTTTGTAATTTCGCCTGGCGGGCCGTGACGTCACGAGACTAGTTTGACGCGCGTGCGTGACGGCCTGCGCCAGGACGCCCGCGCCGCTGCCGCCCCCGACCTTAGCACCAGTGCAATGACGTGCCCGCTTGTCTCCTTCGCTAGAGTTGCTACTGTGGCTAGTGATAACGATAGTGTATCCGTATTCAATACGTCTGTCATCAATGGTTTGTCGAGATATCCTCACTTTTTTGTTTCGTACCGTTTGTTTTGATATTTTGCATGTGTGACTAAGTTCGAGAATTTCAATCGCTATTTTATCAAGTTCAATTATCTCTCTCAAATTATGTACTTCATTAAAATGTCTTCTAGATACTTTTGTAGTGGTCTGTAGGTAACGTTAACGTGTGTGCTGTTTGTATACTACACGCCAGTGTACAGTCATGACCAACTCACTTCTGCGTGTGAGTAAATTATGTGCGCTTATGTCTTGTAACGACGTGTTCGGCGAGCTTCATCTGTCTATGTGTGCGCGCACACTTTGACGGCTGGGCTCGGCGGCAGAGCCTTTTTGTAATTTTATTTTTCCTCCTCCAGTTTACCGATGTATTGCTCCTCGCAAGCAAATTTTTCGATTGGACAAAGATGAAGTCTTAAATATAAGCATAAAGTTTTTGCATCTTTATAAATGTAAATAGAAAACATGCCTGCATGGAGTTAAAGGTATATAAAAGAAAACAAATGTCTTGCAGTTCCTTATATATAGGTAGGTAGTGAAGATATAATGATGTAAATTTAAAACAACTAACTCTAGAATATGAAATTATAGTATACATTCGAGATTTTTGAGGGTAGTTCAAAAGTTTTGTTCACATTTTTTTTTATTTACACTACATGCACGTTAAGTTCGTAATGCTAGGTATATTTTAGATAATTTCAACACTATAGAACAACTTGAGTTACTAAAGGAAACGATAACGATAATTTGAATTTTGTTGGATGTCAGCCATAATGTTAATTTCGTTGTAAATAAAGTCACAATCATAAAGAGACAAAGAACAAAGTTTTATATCGTGAAAAATTCCTTAATGCACACTCGCACATAGGTACGTTTTATAGGTACCTATAGCAGTCTTGATGTTGGTCACTTTCAACCTTTCGTGCCGGCCGTATCTCCGTCTCGTTCTCGCGCTCGATCCCCAGCCTCCGTAGCAATGCACCGAGAACTCAGTATCCCTCTCAGTACAGCTTCTGAACCAATACGATTCTTTTTGTCTTTATACAAAATGAACGAAAGCTAGGTTTAGTGTACATCCTGGAGTGCAGTTTTATGGCTGTTTGTGTTTCGATTTTTAGGCATTTCGTTTATCAATAAATAGAATATTAATTGGCTCCTTTGGGTTCCTTGCATGACTGTTCCAAAAACCTCATGCGAAACAGAAACTCCACTGTCAGCGTTATCCTAGGCGCAACTGATTTGTTTATAAATAATTGTTTACTGACGAGTTTGACAACCACGTGGATACAATAGTTACCAGTTTGTACCGTTCGGTGGTGCGTCTCGTTTCGTACGGCGCCGACCGGAGCAGGGGGCTGCTGAACAAGTTCGGGCGCTTCTCAGCGATCAGGTGCCACTTGATACTCGTTCTTTTCTAACTGGATTTGAATCAGCTGTTACTTACTGCTTGCCCTTGGCGTCTTAGATTTGCACTCTTTACTAAGAATCTATTTAGAATGAACTTCAACACTTTTACCAATGATACCTAGCCTGTTTGACTAGTCTATTATTTTCATTTTTATTGTGATATGATTGATGTTCTTCGATTTTGATAACTCATATTTGAGACAAGCGGGCGCCTTTCACTGGTTGTTACGATTTTTCATACTACCACAGAATTCATAAAAAGTTATTTTTCAGAAATTGAAATCAGGGGAGTCAAGTGTTGAGCGGGGTGCTCCAGTTCGGAGCCTCCGCCCTCACGAAGACGTCGCCTACCGTGTCGAGGTACGGCGGCATGTCCGCGTCGGCGTCGCCGTGCGAGGAGCGCGCGCGCTCTCCCCGGGCCGGCGCGTCACCCTCATCCGCGCCGCGCTCTCCTGCGCCTGCGCACGCCGTGCTTGCCACCATGACCCCCGTGCAACCCGCGCACGACTACTATCCGCACAAGGTCGAGATGGATTCTGATGACGGCTACCCCCCAGAGGCACACTCCTACCGCCATTCGCCACACGAACTGGCAGCATACGCCACTGACAGCAAAGTGCCCGTACAGCCTGATGTCTACGACCAGGGAATGGAGTCTATGGACGAGAAGACTCCAATAGATTTAATATATGAAGATGAGAAGCAGACCGTCATATACACAACAACCCCGGATCAGAAGCGCGTCGAGATGATCAGCGGCCAGCTGGACGACGGCCAGCTGGTCAGCAGCGGCGGGCAGCTGGTGGACGGCGGCGTCTCAGTGGTAGTGGGCGCACCCGGCCAGCCCACAGTGCTGGTGCTGGCCGACCACGTCGTCGACGAGCTCGGACAAGTCATCACCATTCCCAGGTAACGTAGCTCTTTCAATTTTAATTCGTAGTAGGTAACCATCCAGATGACATTGTGGCACTCCCCGCACGTTTTTGTGTTACGATTCTTTGTACCAATATTTAAAATTCTATGGACATGGATATCATTTACCTACATTTTATAAAATTTTGTCCAAAGAGCTATTTCCATAAACATCAATTTAACATATCCCATTAAATGGCTTCCAATTTAGAAGATGATATGATAATATAGCGCTGCCTCTGTTGCCAGGTGTATTTGATAGTGGGAAATTCCACTACCGTCGAAAATAGCACTTTTGACAACGTGTAAAATATTTAACAAACTTTGTGTGTTAGTAAAATATTGTTCTAAAATACGACGTCTAAACAATTTTTTTACAATACTTCTGGTAATTTATGCATAATGGATATCTAAATTATGTTGAAGTTGAATAACAGCGTAGATAAATTAAATTTTATATTACATCGTATAATTTGGTGGGTGTTAAGAGCGTATGGGTCACAACGAGTTCGTCAAATTAATTCATTAGCGTGTTAACACGTGATTGTGAAGATTTGGATAGTTAGAAACAATTGATTGCGAGTGAGTGTTGTTTGGGTAGAAGAATGAGGTGTTTGTGTCGGAGGTCCAGTCTCGGTTGTAACGGTTGTGCGCGTTAGGAGCGGCGCGTGTGGGCGGAGCGACGCGCTCACCTTGAACTTGCCGCGAGAGCTGCGTCCGCGCCGTCGTGCTGGCCAGCGCTGCGCGACCCATACACAAAGATTCTGCGATCTTGCCAATCGAAACAACACCTTGCCCATAATGGTAAAACCGACCGATTCTGCCTAGCAATACTTAGTACCTACTCCCAACATTAGGTCCGTTTTACTAGGAAAATTCTCAAAAATTGTGTAAGGGGTCTATCACGTTCATACTGACTAAAAACCTCGGTGTTCCGTCTCACACCTGCACCGGTGGTCGTGGGACGTACGATTCTTCCGCAACATAAGAAATTACCTATAAACCTAGTAACCCCGGATTAGTAATTATACAATCTACACTTGATGCGAATGCATGTGAGGAATTTTTTCGTGGAGTTTCTTCGTTACTCGATACTGAGGGGATTTAAATTCTAAACGAGAGAGAGAGAATTCATAATTAAATGGTCTTACTTACAATGGTCATAATCCTTAAAACGGTCAACTTCAAAAGCAATAGTAATTTAACGCGACTTAGCGCTACAGCTGAGCGTAATACCTCGATTGACTTATACCATCTTTGTAACCTTAAAAAGATTACTAAATTGGACATTCAGTTCCGTAGGAAGTATCACGATCTAAACTCGATTGTTTCTTGCCTAGTGAGTTACTAAACGTAACTCATAAAGGCGTCATTAAACACAGCGCGGCGGCGGTTACCAGTTGAACGTAACCGTCGCAAAAAGCCTCCGCCATGTGCTTGCATGTCATTCATATCGCATGACGTTCCGTTCGTCTACATCTCGCGGCGCATGTAGTAAAATTAGTTACGTCTGTTTGCTGCCCAGACGAGTTTCATAAGCGGCACCTGTATATTAGTTTAATAGAAATAATACGTAGCCACGACACAACGATATAATACGTTAGCGGGAGCCATCTATCCGTGGCGGGAGCATTAGAAAAGCGTACAATATTGATGAATTCTCTTATTCCGACCTAATATTATTAATATTATAGCAAGAAATATAATGAAAATTTTGGCAATCATATGCCAATTAACCAACACCAGTGTCAATACCTATAAAATATTAAATCATTCTTAAAAGTAGCTTACACGTAAGATTACGTAAGTAAAACTTTATACTGAACGCTTACGGAACGTTAAAGTCGCGCTACGTCACTATTTCAACACTGTAAAGGCATTCGAACGGCTGTCCGTAACTGTCTCCCGACTAAAATCACTTACCATAATCAACTCTTCCACTAGCTAATCTATAAATTATAGATATGTTATCTCTTTCTACAACCAGTTTTTGGAATATATTAAGAAAACGGTCTTAAAAATAGGAGGGAATCTATTTCATGTTCATGAGATATCGTGCGTGAGAATAGCGTATGAAATTGACCAGAATGAATTTTTATTTTTGTTTTTGAATCGACGTTAATCGTCCAAGCAGTTTTATTAAAAACAAACTTTAATGACATCATTGTAGATGACTGGTATATAATATATTCACATGTACGTATGATAAAAGTGTGTTTTGATGGGCATTTAGAACAATGTATAATGCGTTGTGTTCTATATCGGATTTCGGAAAATTATCGGATGTCAATCTATATGTTTCATGATTATATAGTTTCGAGAGTAATGATGCTGATAAGGGAATTTAAAACAGGAGAGCTCTTAGTAAAAATGAATAAATAAGCTCGATATGGATTGGTAAGTGATAAAAACTCGGCTGAATCGTTTAGGACGGAGCGAGAGGCTGTGAGTCTCACCCGCCGTGCCTCCAAGACTTTAATGATGACTTTTTGTTGCATCACGGTACGGGCCAAAGGCGACGCGCGGTTCTCTATGGGCACATATACGTTATGGAATAAACATTTCCTTGAGTCATCAGCAGTTTTTTAGCATATTTAGATCACTTATTTAGTGTAAGAGTTGTTTTGGAAAAAAGGTACTCAAATTTTAATCCTACGTGGCTCGTAATCCTGTGTTGAGTTTGAGCTAAACTAACACCTCATTTGAGTAATCAGGTCATATGTCGTGCAGCATCAGTATTTTCAGATCGCGTAATCTCATGGCTTGGATCCCTGCAGGGCGACAGGCCTCGTCCCCCGCGCCTCGTGCATCCCGCCACAGCCTTATTTTATTGCCTCGCTCGCGCTCGTTGCGGCGAGCCCTCGAGATGAGCTTACCATAGCTCGGGTTCTCGCCCCAATCATTATTTAATGTAATTATTTGGCCGGTAAACTGCTTTTTTTGGAAATCATAACAGTTATGTACACTTTTTATCGGGCGGCTTCAGCTTTAGCTGGTTGCACGCAACTTGCCATATCGGCCATCACAACGGCTTAAATTGTAAATGTAATTTGTTTTAAAGTTTTTTAATAGTATGTTAAGGGTATAAGTATTTTTAATCCTTTAAAGATTGCGTCGATATCCGCTTCTGTTTATGATATCTGATGAGGTTGTGCATACGCGATAAATAAGAATGGTTCCATGGCACGCTAATCACTAAACATAAGCATCTAAGTACTGACTTACTCAAAGGACAATATTAATTAAAAGTCAGCAAAGCAATAATTGGGTAGGTATTCATTGCACAAATGTATAAAAGCTACCTAACATGTCACTACATATAAGTAACTATCGCGATATGATCCAAGGCAAAAACTTTACAGAATCATTTACAAAATAAAATTCTAATGACATTCATCATGTTAAAACTTACATTATTTTCTCGTTGCAACATCAACCGTAGGACCAGTCATGTTTATATAATGCTGATAAATACAAAAATATATGTGTGTTTATAATTCATAATCTTTGTAAAATATTCATCTGGCAGAGAATCGAACGTTGTACTATGTTGGCTACGACGACGTTGCGACGAGAAGTCAATAAACTCGTGAAAGCGCGAGATATTAAAAGCTCTTAGCAAAAGACATCAACGGGCGCACCAGCACACTCCCGTAGCGCGATGGGAGCATACGAGGCGCTCGTAGCACTTACTAAAACACAATTATATTTAATGCGAATAAGTTGTGATAACACTGTATTACTATTATTAGTGTTCGATTAAATGTTGTAATTTCAGAAATATATTTTTGTAAAATGTTTAAATACAATGCGGATCTGTTAACGTCGTAAAGATTTTCTTCTAATGAATTATTCTTATGTAGCTTAGTTTGTAGTAGGTATGTTACAAACACACACATCTCGGTTTACCTACCTCGGTTTGAATAGTCACTGTTTTTAAACTCAGAGTTCAGTGTGTCCTTTAAAAATTAACGATCATCCTTTCTACCTGATGCCGCTGTCCGAGTGCAAATAAAAAACGGTTTCCCCGCGTAAAGGGTTCACTTCCCATCACATGGAGGTTGAAGATACTGGCACGCACACAAGGACACCCACACACTCACAGGTTGCTATGTAAGTTTAGGCACCGACGAGCCAGCGTCCGACAGAAATCTCAACGGGGGATAAAATTTCTTCAGAACTAAAGAACACTGTGGATCGATTGATCGAAAATAATATTATTTTAAGCTGTTATGTTCGATACAATTCTGGTCAGTTTATTGAGATTCGGGGGTATTATAATAAAGGTATATATATAGAAATATATGATTGCAGTATAAAATTTCCACAACTTTTTGTCGATGACGCATTTTGTTCGGTCAATTTATAATCAAGTCTTTGCTGTCAATTTTACGATTTAATATTTTTGCATGAAAAGGTAAAAAGTACAAATAAATAATATTGAAAGCACAAACAATATCGAATAAAAATAATGTTAACCGGTATAGTTTTTAATAGCAGCGTATAATCACTAAATTTTTTACCAAGTCAATGATTTTCGAAAGGGAAGTATCACATCCACACCCAGAAGTAGATAAATATTTCATTCTTTTTTTTGTAACCACGACTACACAACAGCAAATCCATTATAGGATTTTATTATCTTACATCAAGGTTTGGAATCGAACATCTACGGAGTTTAGGGCCACAGCGGCGAATGAAAACAACTTCTATGGAGAGGGAACTTACGACTGAAAGTAGACCTTCGAGCGGGAAGGGAAGTTAAATATTCATAGAGATACGCAACTTTTTTTTGTGAGTTCGGGGATTCCTTTGTGGTTAGCCTCTTAGTCGGTCGTGGCCACATTCAGTCCCGTTGTTTACCCTTTGTACATAGTGATTGTATTGATAATTAAACGTGGTCTTATTCAAGACTGACCAATTAATACTAAAGTCGATTTTAAATACATTCCACTTAAAGGCCGTTGTTTATTTTTATCGTAACTAATTTAAAACCAGTTTGTTAGTGACAATCTTACTTTAACATCTGAAGAGATTATGGTCATTTCTGTGGTCTCAACTTGTGATAAAATAAGAATCAGAAGTAAATATGAGACTGTTTTGCTTTTATGTTCGAACTTTCATAATCATACACGGTCAATAATGGATCGAGCTTGAATTAATTTTCTAAAGGAACTCTTCTATTATTTCAGCCATCTCGTTTGGCATGTTCATAATGTGATGGTCGTTATTATTTTTGCTCAGTCATGATTTAGGTACGCTAAGGTTGTTGGGGCCTCCTGTAGCGCCAACAAACTACGTATTTGGCTTCGAGATCGATCGATCAATGTATTACACTTTTATTTTACATCAACATTCTCAGAAATTACAAGGAGCGGCTCGTTGTTAATTAGAATGTTTCTGTAAATTGCCGCGCGACTTTTTCTGTTTGATTGCGTTTGTAAATCAACAATGTGGTGTAAGATAATAATAATAATAATAATAATAATAATAATTTATTTGCATCAAGTTTAACATTTTATAAAAAATACATGGTAGTGCATACAATTTAAAGAGACTAAACAATAATGTGGTGACACCAGCATCCTTGCTAAGTTGCTGAGTCAACTTGTGTTAAAGATGCTGGGCCCGACCCTATAGTGGACTTATCTTAACTATAATTATTTACATACATGTATGCCATTTACTAAATATAAGACCCGTTTATTACATTGGTAAACGAACAAATAAACTACTAAGGAAAAATAAACTAGAATACAAGAATGCAAAAGCGAAAAATATTGTATGAGTGGAGTAGTGTAGTGTGGGAATTTGTACATGTGTGTGTGTGTGTGTGTGTGTGTGTGTGTGTGTGTGTGCGTGTGTGTGCGAGTGTGTGTGCGTGTATGTGTACCTGTGTGGGTGTTTGTTTTTATTATATGTAATTATGAGTAATGGTAGTACTGCGTCAATAATAGGTTTTCTGTGTTGTTGTAGTTAAGGGTAAGTAGCCAATTATTTATATTATTTTTAAGGGACAATTTAGGTAGTGAGTAGAAGTTTAATGTTTTGTTAAGACTATTGTAGAGATGGGGTCCTTGGAAACAGGGAAATCTTCTTGTAAAAGCGTATTTACAGCGGAAGGGTTGACATACTTTGTCTTTGCGTCTTGTGGTGATAGTCTCATAGGCGGTCCTTTGGTGCTGATACAGTACTATGTTCAACACAAATAGTTGTCTGACTGTAAGAGCTTTACAGTGTTTGTATAGTTGTTCGGTTGGGAAAAGAAAGGACCGGAAGGTACTAACTTTCAGCACGGCTCTCTGAGCTCGTTCTAGTTTCAGCATCACCGTTTTAGGTGCACCGCCCCAAGCACATATACAGTACGTTAAAAGAGACTGACAAAGAGCAAAGTATGTACACCTAATAGTTTGCGGTTCTGCAATCTGCAAGATCATACGATATCATTCTTTCGCGACGTTGATGTAATAGTTATAGTTGCAGGCTTTGTCCATATTTAAATCAATGTTACTGTCTTCACATTTAGCTGCGTAGTGTTGAGTTTCCTTTTTCAAGATAACAAAAATAGCCACTGACAATAATAATCTAATAAACAATAATTTATTTATTACCAAAAAATACTTAGAATTACATTAGACTAACTAACTACAAATGAAAACTAAAAATAACTTTTAATTAAGTAGAAAAGATGGGAAACAAAATATAATAAAATAGAACCAAGGACACCTAGGAGTAATAATAATAATAACATAATCTAATTGTCTAATTGTTACGTCAATTTAAAGACTGTTTTATTTTTTGATTCTTTCCCAAGACCACTTAACTATTTCAAAATCATTTACCAACTTTGCATAGATAGGTATCTATAATCATTGAGTCGTAAAATCGGAGAAACTGTTTATTCATCACATTGACATCGATGTACACGGAGACACACAAAGATACATTGTGGATGAGTGCGTGGAGGCTGCGCGTGTGTTGCAGCTTATTAGTGTGATAAGGACAGAGCATGCTATTGATCTGTGTAACAGAGAGAAACGGACGTCAACAAGGCTAGCTTTACCTTATAAGTATATGAATGTACGTTTTTATTAACTCGATTCGTTATACGGCTTGCCATTATAATAATATATGGGTACATATAATCACAATTCAGTCCATTTTTAAGATTACCGTCTTATGAAAAAAAATATAAAAATAAATGCATATTATTATTTGGTTGTCGTTTTTAATAAAACATAAACAAGTTATAAGGTAAAATCAAGCTTTTTTTATTCAATATTATAATTAGACAGATTGAATAAGATTGTTTGAGGTTCAACAAATCTTGGAATTCTTTTGACTTTGTTCAATAAACGTGACGTACTGTTAGTTCTCAAACATAAACTCCAACATATACAAGTTCATGCAATTTCTTCTAAAGTTCGTCCATTGGGAAAGATTTAATGACGTCACCGAGTCACTGTACTCTGACAAAGCCGAACTTCTCTTTAGAAAAAATGTACAATGTATTAATATTTCTAAATATTTATGAGCACTTTTTTAATTTTGGACATATTACGATATAAATACCCAGTAAAAAAAAAACAGTTATTTTTCTGTGGACACAAACGACTAAAAGATTCTGTCATGAAGATGAGCAGTATCTTTCTTTTTTTCTATAACATTATAAGTCTACGTTTACCAGCCATAGTAATTATGGAATATCTCTCATTGGCGCGGTCTGTTATGAGGCCAATGTTCTATAGTGGACGTTTATGGACTGGTATGACATCACGCAACAGTATTTGATACCTTATATTATAAAATGTTTACTATGTGGTTCCTTAGAACTTGGGAAATTTTAAACACTGAATACCAATCATTTACTCGCCACGAAGTCTCTGGAACAATTTAGGTATGAAGGAAATCGTGAAAGACTTTTGATTTTTCCTAATTGGCATCCGCGGTGATGGACAAAAAATAACATGCAAAGGGAGACGCATGAATTGGTAGGATTCAATGATATTATAAGTAAAAAGGTGTAGATAGGTTACTTAAACAACATACGATCTTCAAAAACGGTACACTAACGTACGCAGGCGTCCATTGGGGCGCGACGCCACACTGAAGTGTGGCTAGTTAGCCACATTTTAACGCGTCACTTGCTGAGCGCGTATAACCTATCTACACCTTATGACTTATAATATCATTGGTAGTATTTTTTAGCTTATACATTAGTTAATTACATTCATTCGTAACTTTTAATACCTTGTTAAATTGAATCTATGTTTTGGTAAACACAATATGCATGAGTCACATAAAATGCCACAAATGGACGATTCATTTACGAAGTAATTAAGTTATGTTAGCAATTCGGTGCATCATCAATATTAAATTAACAATTTAATATTGATGTAAATCACCATTTGTAAAATACACTTCATTCTGAAAAGAAAAGATAGTGTTTCCAGCTTATTAATATAAACTTACATTAATATAACTTAAAAAAATATTATATTTTTATGACTTATTGCTTTCATAAATAACTTAGTATAATTGGGTTCTATTAAATCGAACGACTATGGCTCATTAAAATTATTAATAGACTCGTGCAAATATGTAAAGTTCTGCAATTTGTTAAAGCACAGGATATTACAGTATTGTCGTTTTACGACTTACAATCACATATACCTGTTATATTATATGAGTAAGTAAAGTATATATTAAGTAAATGAATAAAATATTAGACGATATCAGCTATTCTCAAAAACTTATAAATCGACAAGCGATCTTGATTCAAACGCAACATGCGGCATCAGTTTGCAAATAATGGCGTAGGTAAATTCTAAAAATGGCTATCTTAAGATTGATATATAAAACATAGTATTATGAAAGTTTCATAATACTATGTTTTATATATTTTTAGAATATACCTACGCCCTTATTTGAAAACTGATTTAAACATATAACACGAAATTATCCCTTTTTTCAATGCAATTTAAAATATATCGTAATTTCCTATAATATTAGTTTTGCATTTTTTAATTCCTTCAGTGCAATAGCTCCTTCCTAGTTCGGATTAAAATTTAAAACTATTTATAAATGTACGACCTAGTTATCGCTAAACATTACAGTCATTTAATTAAATGGAAAAAATGCATTTATTTCCAATCAAATCAGTTTTGGTGTCATAGGTAAGTTATACGAAACAGTAACTATAAAACAATGTTTCCCAATACCAATGTAATAAAAATAGCGTAAAAAAACATACTAGCATCTTGAATGAAAATGTCTATAAGCGTAAATTGTGCTTATCTGACAGAGATAGCAGTAAGTAGGGTCTGTTAATTAGGAACGTTCTGTATAAAACTATTCAACGACGTATACGTGTATATTCCCAATTTGTACATCCGCATCGTAAAACACATTGTATCAGCGGTTTCAACCTTTCTCATACTTTATGTACAATAAAGAAACGGTAAGGGCCACTTTTGTCATTGTGCATGTAAATATTGGTGAGAAATATTTTGAAACGTTACTCGTGCGCTATAAACTTGAAAAATATATAAACGTCTGCATCAATGATAAGTCGTCAGTGACTTGCACAAGATATAGTGCGCTATAAAACTGTATGAGTAATTAAATATATTTTCGAACACACTTGCTTTTAAAATGGCTCTTATTGCACTGCTTATCTTATAAGTTCAAGACACAGTCACAGTATTAAAAAATCTCAAGGAGGGTTGCTGTTGGGCAGGCGGCCGACTGTAAAACTTGTGCCAAAACTTTACTCATATCAGGTTAAATCTTAGTAATTTTGGGAGAAATTTGATAGTGTGTTAATGAGAGAGCAAGAGAGTATAGGTACCTCGATGTGAGGTTGATTTTGAAGATAGATTCATTTAAATTGAGTTGCATATTTGGTGAAAACATAATTCTTTTTAAATGTTTCATAACAAAAATAATAAAAAACATTTGTAAGTAGTCGTCGCACTCTGAGGGTCTTAAAAGTTATCTACCTAAATTTTCGATTCCTATTTGAATAAAAGCTTACTACATATCTAATTATATTTAAGTTGATAAATTGAAACCTTCTGATCTTGTATTAGATCTAAATTTGTATGAAATAGAGGCTAACTAATTTCAAAATTCACAAATTTAACTTTTGTTTGTTTAGGACAGCAGACCTTCGCATTTTGTATTAAGTTAGCTTAATGTTTTTACCCAATCCAGAGAAAAAAAGGGAAGAACAGAGGGACGGACGGACAAAGAAGTAATTCCTCAAGTGTTCCGCTTTTTTCTTTTGAGATATGATATCATAAATACGATGCAATTCATTAAGTTTTTTAATTTAAAATCCTTAAACACTAAGAGAAAAATATCTGGTCTATCTATACTTAAAGTTTAGATAGACCAGAAGCTCAGATTCAGATCAGTTCGACGACAACAAAAGATTTTGTAGCAAATCAGCAGAATCGCAACTGATTTAAATTTAATGTAATTGGCATCGATGAAGTAAAACATCATCGTAAGGCTAAGCCTAGACTTAAAGGCGGATTGGACTTACATTTATTAATGTAAGTCCAATCCGCCTTTTCTGCATGAGAAGAGGCTTTTGCCATACAGTGAATTAGTAACTGGCTGGTAATTGTTATTAAGGTAATAAATGGTGTAAAATTAATTAATTAACTAGTTTAGCACAGAACTGTGTTAAAAATACGGATAGAACACAGTAAATCAAAATGTTAACTTCCACGTTCATTTAACTCTGATCTAAAAAAAAAAAAAATCTCTTCCTGAAACTATGTCTATGGCATTGGGTCAGCTGCTGTATATATGTGCTTGGGGTGGGAAATAAATAAAAAAACGTACTATCCATAACTGTTAAAGCTTACCACATGTTTAACGATTGTATACAAAACTTAACTAACTTTGATTTCAGTTAGGCGACTGAAGTTATTTACAGAATGATAATGTGCTGTGTGCTGGGATACACTAAACTATTTCCATTTCCTGTAGCACGTGTTATGCTAAATTTAAGCTGTAAATTGATGTTAATGTAATGCATTTCTGATACCGATTCATAATTATTGCGTTTGTATCTATTTTACAATTCCCGTGGACAGCTAACATAAACTATTCGTTATCTGTGTAATTGGAACTCGATAAAGGCGGCAAAAATATATGTAAATGGTTGGCGCTGGTAAAATGTAGGGATAAATGACTTTATACTTCGACTGAGCTTTCACATTAAGGCATCCGCTAGAAATAATAAAAAGTCCGTAAAATGAAATTTAAAAATTCAGGATCTGAATAAATACATGTAATAGTAAATGTCTGCCTCTTAAATTTATATTAATGACAAATAACAATAATTTGTATGTCAAGAATCTTTTGAGATATGATCGCTTTCTTGGAAGCCCCTGAGGTCGTTATGAATTTTATAAGTTAACGTTAAATAAATTTTGGAAAACACGTAATCAATTTCTCCTGTCTTGTAAAACATTGCATGTAAGAATGTTTGATTTGCGAGGGAAAAAAATGTTGAAGATTATTAGTTAAGATTGTTGAACGTTCCAAGGTATAGCAATGAACCTTATCTTATGTAAGCGTAGGCGATTGTATATGTAATTATATCTAAATATGAACTAATGGATACCGTGGTCGTGCCGTGGTCAATTTAATAGTTGATCGATGTCTGCTAATTGTATACAGTAGGAATATTTTTATAACACCTTCTAATAAACGCTGGATGCTTAGATTTATATATTGTGATAGATAATGTGACTCGGATGTTAATAAGAGAGGGTTAGAAGATAATTCTCAGGAGGATGATTCAGAGGATTAGCTAACAGTAGATGTAGTTATGTATCCTTACTTTAAGATAGAACTATATACATATATTTCTATGAAAGTAAGCTTATCTATCAGCCTGTTACTCAACTTGTTCTGTTTTAACTTTACCAATTTTATTACGGCTCAATTTAACGAAGAGTTAGTCCAAGAAAATGTATCATAAAGACGGCGATCGACGCCCCCAGTTCAGTGAAGCAGTAGCTATGAAAGTAACATAAGTATTTCTTAGAACAGGTCATGGTCGAAATAGTGACAACTCGTACTTGACTTAATCGATATAATATATAAATATTTATAGAGACGAATATACCAAATATAGAACACAAAAGTATCAGATTCTTTGTATAGTTTTAACGTCGGGTGTGAGGCAGGACTTTAAGGTTATACATTCTCTCGGATACCTCGGCCTCGAGAGCAGGGTGTATGGCCGGGGTCCAATCTTACGACGACATTGTGGCAAGGACCGAAGCAAGGGCGCGCCTCTCACTCGCCAACATACGTCACGCGAGTGTTTTTTGGATACCAATGTATTAAAGTAATCAATATTTCTGGAGTTTCGAAGAGTTAATGCGTTTTAAGCATGTTTTTTTATCAGAAAAAGTTGAGTTTTATTTCCATGGTATAAGTAAACAACGTTAATCACAATTTGTCACGTTAGGGCTCCCACTAGCCAGTTACTTGATTTGTTTTTGTAAAGATCTGATAAGGCATTCAAAATTACGTTGACACTTTTTAATTAGCTTGAAGCTTTTGTTTAAATTAAGCTAACTACGTACCTACATAATTATTATGTAAATAGGTATTCAGAACTGAGAAATTTTCGGTAAATGACAAAAAAGTATCAGTTAAAAAAAAACAGTTGCTTGAATATAGGATGTTAAGTATAGCGCCGAATGTAACTTCTCTTAAGGTACTCGTTAAAACTTAGTAACCCATACGTCGTCTATTACAGGTTTAATCTTTATGAGTTACAGACTAAGAAAAGATGTTATCATTTCTCAGTTGCTTAGAAATAAATTAAATGAATTTTGTTGAGGGGACCAATGGCTACTCCATAAAGTACACAGCACATTCATTGTAACGTTAGTAGTCTACCTAACAATAAATTAGGGATTGTGTAGCAGACCCACTAGATATCGTTAGTTCGTTTAACCATTCCTGAGATTCTGTATCTATCATATACCTACCTACTTAAGTATTTTTTTTATATACCTGCTACTGTATTACTTACTTAATGTACAAATCAATCACCAAATATACCTTTAATTTATCGTTCATTGATAAATAAATTACAACGTTTTTATGAGCGTCATACGAAAGAATTTTTAAAGTTTTTATCGGCTACCTACTTGGTAAAGATAAAGTTTATCTTTTAAATTGAATGCAATCTATGGATAGACGTTGTGTTGGATCATTAAGCGAATACTTGGAGTACATTAAAAAAAAGAAAGCCTCAAAGAGCAATATGGAAGGTTTTTTGTGTGGCGTAGTGGGTTCCGTACGCGCCACCGACGCACATACAAGGAGTTGCGATCCACCACGTCCGCTGCGTCGCGATGTAAATGATCCCCTTGAATAATGTATCCCTTTCCCGGCCATCTCTCTTCTACCACCAACGTATAAGGCACACGACAATCAACCGTTACTTCTAACTGCTTTCCTTCTATGTCAGCTTATAATGAAATAAGCAAATTGTCTACGTTATTACATAACCACTTTTGGATTTTGTATACTACAAGATATCCTTCTTATATCAATTGCTGTATACTATAGTTCTTCCATTTATGAATAAGAGTTTTGAAATCTGGTATAAGTAGGTAGTTAGTTCCTGAAATTAGCGCGTATAAAAACGCGAATTCTTCTGCTATTTAAAATATACAAACCTATAGATAGTATGTGTATGTGTTTTGTGAAGGATTGTTCCTTCACAAAACGCAAGTCATATTGTAGTCAACACTTCAATAGTTTATGAGCTAAGTGCAAAGTGTATTATTACTTATTACGTAGGTGCAATAATTTCGCGTTACGTCGTCTTCTGTCTTGAGTTCATGGCCTTCAGAGGGATTCAAATGGTTGCATGGTACGTCTGTTAAAACTACGTATTATTGTTTAGTTTAAAACTGCCATCATTGGAATGCGGTTTAATTATTTGGCCATATTAGATCTACGCATTCCGTTTTAAAAGCTTCGCTATTCTGAGGTTGTTAGATACAAGATCACAAAGGTGCTGGGTCTTCATCGTTAGGTTCAATAATATACAGTCGTCGCTTTTAAGTCTTTTCACTCTGGATTCAATCAAACTCAAATCAAATCTAATCGTTCTTTTCAAAGACCACAATGCTCATTACTTTGATCCTACATGATGTCGTGGGGAAAACGTCTGCGTTCGCACTACTGCAATAGCGATATGTCTAAAATATTGTAGAGGCTAGAATGTTTATATCTTATAAATATTCTAACAGCAATATAGGTTATGAAACTTAGCAAATAAAACCGTCCATGATCTCAGCGAGTCGCTATTTATTTAGTGTAGGTTCGCTCTGACTCATTTTTGGTTGCGGAAAACGAATTTGTTATTTTACTATACCGAATACGAAGCACGCTAGTACTTATTATGTTAATGATAGGAAGAACTGTAGGTACGTAGCTATCAAATTATACAAATAAGGCAACACAATTTAATTGCAACTTCTACTTAGAATAACTAATTGTTCTTACGTATAAAAAAATCAAGACTTAGTAGGTGAACAACGTTGTAGGTATTTTGTCATGAAAAGTTTAAAGAAAATGTTTATAATGTTACTCCATGAATTGGATTGATTATATGACGCATGCAGTTGCCCTTAGAAAAGCATCTGGCTTGTCTAGAATTAAGAGGCAAAATGCCCTAGGAGGAGGCTAGAATACCGCCGGTGTCGCATTAGATACAGCTGAGACATTGAATAGATGTTGAAGAACAGATGATTGTGTACTCTATTGTCATTTTCATTGATACGAAAATTGCAGAGTGCTGTGTTAGGAAAGGCGCGCGAGCGGGTCACGACTGACTCGCACGCGCGTTCGTGACCTTGCTGCGCGCGCCTCACAGAGGTCACACTCTTGTGTTGATGCACACCACGCTTTCCATATTTTCAAGCGCATCTTGTAAGAACCGCGAGCAAGTTTTAGGACATGATTTTCTTGGTATTAGACTTAAATTATTAGGCCGTATACACAATGGATACAGAGCATCCCAGTGTTATTACGATATTTAGTAAATATGTCGTTAAGTAATTATTTATGTATGTCAAACACAGCATCATTGTTTCCAAAATAAGACTGGACAACCCAACATTTATAAAAAGATAAGTTTATTATTCTAGTGCCTGAACACCATCGTAATTACCGTACCTTATTTGCACTTAAGTGGTTTCAATTAATTTTGTTTACAACAGTTCCGGGTCGATTACCTACCTACCTTACATTGTTAGGTATTTATATTTAACTAGTATCAATATCTAAAGAATGGTGCTACTGATATTTAACTTGCATTATAAGAAATTATAGCTGTACTTGCAATACCGAAGTGACATATTTACGCGAATAATAGGAGAAAAGGCACTGGCGGAGGAATGAGAAATGCCGCCATAACAGGGCTTTGCGCACTTTCTCCAGTCGAGGCTCTCACTTGGTAAGTTGGTGCACCCTTTAAAGAGTACAGTTAGCGTGAGGACTTTATAAACAATAATCAATTGATAAAATGTCTGTATTATTTGCTGTCGCTTTTTGTGTAGATTTCGATATCACTGGTCACAAAGATCATCTAACAATCAAACATGTAAATCTTTAGATTCGCCTCACCACATCAAAAGATGGTCACGTTTTTGTTTCGTTTTGACTCACAATCACACTTGGCAAGTAAATTGATTTGGATGTACTTAAATACTTTTTTTATGACAATAAAATAAAATAGAATCAAGAAGTAAGACTTTAAAATGGTGTAAGTAATAAATGTCAAGGTTTTTAGAATTCTGACGTTTATCATGGTATATTAAGCAATAATCTAGAAAGATCACTTGAACACTCTCAGCTTTTATTGGAATTTCTTTCTGGAGTTACAAGAGACCGTTTTACGAGAAACAGAAGTTAGTATTGGATTTACCAAAAATATTGAGGTTTATCTGGCGTGCGCCAAGCACTGCTGTCAAAGAGCGAATGATTTGGGATGTATTAGCTCACTCAAATTAGTATTGACACTTCTTATATACGCGACATAAGTACGCTGCAAGCAATTCTAACGATTCAAATATTTGGTGTCAATCACTACAAATAACATAAAAATAGCCCGTTAACAGAAGAGCTTTCAATGTTTTACGATGCAAGGTATAAATATCAAAAGATTTATTTAAATATGATTTTTCTTTTGTACCTACTGAGTGAATCATAGTCGATTAGTTAGAACGTTACTGCTGTTGACGGAACTGAAAGTACCGTAGTAGGTGCCTATGATGACTATTTTTTTCTGAGGACTCACGTCAGCTCTTACCTAGCAATACAAAGTACCTATTAACAAAAAAAAAATAACAGCGGTTTATTCTGTTGATAACAAATTATTACAAATTACTTAATTGATTGCGGAAATGTGTCGTTAGCGATGGATGTCATCTTTCGCTAAATAAGAACCTGCTTAAAGGTTTCGCAATGACTAAGTGCGGTGAGAGACAAATTAAGTGGAAGGAAGTTACGTTTCTACTAATAGGTTTTACCTGCTACGTTATGTGACATTCTTAAGAGGAAGTGGCGCTGCATTCAGGCTTATCTTCCCTTAACTTAATAATTATAGGAGTACCTATTTGACTGGCCTGTTGGTCTAGTAGTTAGTGGCCCTGACTGCAAAGCCGGAGGTCGTGGGTTCGATTCCCACCCAGGACAAATGTTTTTGTGATGAGCACGTCATTTGTTCGGTGTTTGGGTGTAATTTATCTATATACTTAAGTATGTTTATCAGCTGTTTAGTGTCCATAACACAAGCTCTGCTTAGCTTGGGACTAGATGGCACTGTGTGAAAGTTGTGGAATATTATTGTATTAATTGACCTATGTGTAGACTAAGCTTAATTAGTTAGTTTTAGTATTCAAAACTGGCTAATTAAAATGATATTGGAGCTATTCCATAACTTTTAGGGGTGTTATGTATAATGAGCTAGTTTTGATGGATAATTATAATATCCATTTTTCATCACTATATCCTACTTTTCTAGGATGTCTGCAAAACAAAAGAAAAAGTTAAAAAAAGGGAGGTACTTTTCTGGATTTACCCATCCAAACTTGAATTTTATTAGTATTGTTTGGTACCTACTTAACATACTGAACACTTCAGAATACTGAATACTGTTCATACATGTTATAACAATTAAACCTCAACAAAAGCAATAAAATCAAATATTTGTGTTATAGTCTTATATTCATACCTTGAACTTTACAAATGCAAAACCTAGTGGCGAGCTTACAGACAGGCAAAATTATTTGTGATATTTATTGTTATATTTTTACATAGGTTTCTAAGTAAACATCTCACATATTCAAATATACAAATACCTACATTTAACTAGTGACAACAGAGTTCATATACAACGTGTTTTTTTTATATCCCATAACTCTAGGGTATGATTGAGACCATATCAAAGAATCAACTGGCATATGAATTACCTATGTTTCAATCATCCTATTTTTTTTTTTTCTAGGTATCATACAAAATAATTCGACAAAGTCACGGTGATTAATGTAAACCACCCTTACGTGAAAGAAAAGTGACGTTAGAAAGAAGATTCGTCGTACTGGTGACAATTTTTGAACTAATTAGGTAATAAAAATAATATTAATAATATTTAATAATAATATTCCACGACTATTCACACAACGCCATCTAGTCTCAAGCTAAGCAGAGCTTGTGTTACGGGTACTAAACAACTGATAACTTAATTATGATTGATGATATCGCCGAAACTATGCATTTTTGGACCATCTATTCTAGGAGTTTTAGTATTATTTTTACCTAGAAAATATAACCCTAGAGTTATGGGATATAAAAAAAACACCTTGTATAATATATAAAATAAGATATAAAAAAAATAGTAAACGTTTCACAAAGCACAGTGTAGGGTTCCGTAGTCGGGTTGAATATTTACGCATACTATTTTACTATACTATTTACTAGTCAGAAAAACAAACTCAAAATCGTAAAGGTTCCGTTTTCGTTATTTCCCAACAAACCTTGAAAATATTGCAGAAGACTCACTTCAAACACAAGTCAAAACTTCAGTTTTTTACAAATGTTGTAGGCAAGTTAAGGATATTACATAAATACATTAACGAATTTAGTTGCAGACAAAGATAAAGTTAAAGCAAAAACCGAGTGCAACATAAATACATGTCGAAATACTTTTGCAAATGAGTTTTGTAAATCATGAAAGAAAAGCTCTGACCGTTACTGCCGTACTTGGTCAAAAGTTGTAATGAGTGCCACAAATGGTATCGGTCCGAGGCACGTCCACCACAGCTTGCACACGCTAATGTTCCTCATTAAATACTGGAACATCAATTTGTATCTGCACCACGTAGAAGAGAACCGATGCCATCCATTTTTATTGCGCTGTTCCATCGGGACATTCGCAGACGCCGATTTAAAAGAATATCATCTCTTATCTGATGTTATTCATATAAATGTGTTTTATGCAAATCCGTACATTATTATTCTTGATTAATGATTAACTCCATGACTTCTGCAAATTATCAAGAGTTCAAGGCCATAATCATCATGAATATACTTACAAGAGACCTCTTCTACTTCTTAAAACAAATGTGTATTATGTTTTCTAGCCACTGATAGTTGAGGCTCAGAAAAACATAATTTGATATATTTATATAATTTCCGTGATGTTTGATGCATGAATGTAAGTTGACTAACAAGCAACAGGTTTCGATACAATAATAAAGTCGATAATTTTTCTGATGCACCCCACGAGATACGAGTATTCCGGTTAGTTCCGTTAAGTCTTCAACTAAAGTGGAATGTCCACATTGTCCACTTATTACTTTATGTTCTTTTAATATGTAGCTATGTTTCACCCTTTATCTAAGTTTGCACAAAGTTGTTGTAAAGTAGTACTCACATAAAAGCGCTTTGAAAATCCAAGAGGTGAAACTGGTTAATAGAGATTTGATTAAAAGACAATGCTGACAAGAAACATTTTCATTAGTTGATAGATACTTTCTGTGTCTAATGTGATAATGAAAACATGGTGACATTTTAACATTAATATGGTGTATTCCCTTTTTGCTATTTATCATCATAGCCAATTGTCAGTTAAAGCATACGAATATTTAGTAGTTTTGTCAGGTTTTACAGTAAACGCCCATAACAATAATTTAGCACAATACAAAATAACTAATTAAACTGGCGCCGCGGGAGGTGTTTTTACGTTGCCGCTGCCTCAATATTATTGATGCTTAGCAGGCTAAAGCTTTATTGTCAATAATAAGTACTTACTAGTGCTAGTATATGTAGTAGTTAAATTCGGGAAATGTTAACGACTTCGCGTTTAATAATAATAATTTATTTATTTCAGAACTATATCCATGTGTTGTGAGGGTAAGGTAGGTTGTTAAAGGCTATTTGTAATATTTAAAAACGTTCAAAGTTATGACCTTTGTGTTAACAAAAAACGATTTTATGTCAGTTATAAAATTCTGTTTTCAAAATTTAGACATGACGTTTCGTGTATCTCTATAGTTTTTGCTTTGTATTTTGACCGTGAGCCGTAGACGTAAACATTAATTATTTAATAATTGAAAATATTTTATGAAGGCATAATTTATGTGTTATCAGGTTTTGTTGGTAACTTAAAACATATTTTACCAATAGGTATATGAGACATTATAAAGGCTTTTTTAATAAATATATTAAAGTCAGATATTTAAACCTATGTTTAAAGGCTTTATAGAGAACGACAAGGTCATCGGCGTGAGACATGGTAATATGTGATTAATAAATGATTCTAGGCTCCCCAGCGTAGTCTCAATTTATCATTGGCTTTTTCCTACTTTTTAAGTCCCTTTTCTGTTTTAATTACTCTACTTTAAACTGTAAAAAGTGCAGAAAAATGTTATTAGATTAGGAAAAATTCGACGACATAACTTATGGTATCGGATTGTGCATCGATGTCCCCTCTACCCTAGAAAGGATGAATAGTATTACCTACTGACTGATAGTGTAACATGTAATCCAATGTGGTCCGACCCTGAAAAAAACGAATGATCAAGTGTCCCATATGCACGTTTCCTCTATACTTATAAGTGAACAAAAATATCAATAAATGAAATACGCAAAATACGCGCTTTCACGTGGATTTGCGGATACCAGCCCGGTTAGTTTTGAGTTAGTCCCATACAGGTACAAGTTCAATAGAAAACATCCATAGATATAATGATATGCAATCACGTGTGTAATCAAACTACATTATAAGTGAACAAAAATATCAATAAATGAAATACGCAAAATACGCGCTTTCACGTGGATTTGCGGATACCAGCCCGGTTAGTTTTGAGTTAGTCCCATACAGGTACAAGTTCAATAGAAAACATCCATAGATATAATGATATGCAATCACGTGTGTAATCAAACTACATATATTTAAATATATCCCATTACAATGATTAGTTAAATAGTATCTTTTATTACTTGAACATGAAACTGAAGCTTGTGAAGGTTTTTACGAATATGACCTTTGCCAAGAGTCTGTTTATTGACGTGTTTTGCAGTAAACAAATAAAATTATTTGTTATTTCCGACGCGCTGTGGGAATTTTAGCTTCACGGAGCGCAATGGCAGTAGCTGATGGAGATTAGAGTTGCGGAGTAGTCGCCACGAATGACGTCCTGCGTCATTTAACTACACCCTTTTAAGCTGAACTCACTCCAAGTAAGCAGATAAAATTTATTTTTAAACTGCATACATAGATGTAAAGCCAACAGGTTTTGTATTTATACCTGATTCAACGTATGCAATCTGCAATGTTAGATTCGTAATGGATTTGATTATAAATGCGTTAAGTAAAATTATCATACAAGTGAAAGTAAGTCTGTTGGATTTTTAACAAATTGGTCTTTAAAAGATGTCTCCCTTTAACTACTACCTAAATGATCATCTTGCTATACTGAAATTGGTGTGTGAATGTAATTTTTGGGTTACTTTATATCTTGTCTTACTTAAGTTTGATTGATCACGTCGTGTTGATAATAATTTTAATTTGAAGGAGAGTAAAAAACGTAGTTAAACAAAAAGTTGTGTAAACTTACCTCGTCATTGTATTCTAAATAATTAGTATTTGCCTGATCAAATGTCTTGATATTTTAGCCAGCCTTTTTTGAAAAAAATATACATATACGAACATCTTATAAATTTATTTGGATGGTAAATTTAAATAATAACATCGCAAAGTTTTAGTTATCGAAAGGTTTACGATTATGTAGGTATATCAGTTGCGAAAAGGGCAACACGATAACAAATAATGGTTGGAGAGCTTGATAATCTTTAAATATAAACTTTATCGTATAAATAAATGATTAATCAGTGTACCTACATTAAATAAAACTGATAGCTTGAACAAAAAAGACCTTAACCGTTAATGTGTGCGGTGTATTATGAAACTATTTGAGTTGTGACTATCGTACTGTTTCACTTCTTCTCAGTTAAATGGTTTAAAAAACTACTATCTTAATTCATTACCAGGTTTTCTATTTGAGAAAAGCTATAAATCACTTAACATGCGCAATAGTCTGCAGGAAGTTATATGATTAAAGTTTGATCGTCGAACATGTTAGTGTCGATGAACCATGAAATGATTCAGCAAAATAGTCCTTATATCACATGGCAACAGGGTGAAGGCGCTATTCATTTAACAAAGTAAACAGGGTGATAATTAAGATGAATGTGTTCCTTGGAGGTTTTTGTAAGCAGAATGATCGTTGATACCTATGAAATAGTTTTAACAAATAACTCCAACATTTTAAGCTAAGCGATATTAATCCGTGCAGAAGAAGCATTAAATAAAAAATAAACACCTACTTACTTTAAATACAAAGTGTGCTGCTTTAGGTATACAGTTTACTTCGCAGATCTATAAGGAAAACATTTTACCTTGTCTTTCAGATAAGCAGGAAGTTTTTGACTTCTTTTTACCAAGTTACAACATTATGAGAAAATTATGTTAAATAGAACTTCATAGAAAAATAAACACGAATCATAATGATCTGTCAAGTGCGTATCGATTGCCACTACATTAAAAGCTTCGTGTCATTATTAAGACTTATAATTTAGCGTGGTATTAAGAGATGTTTGATTATTTTCCTATTTACTTTTATGGCGGATAATATAATAGAAGACTCGCAAAATTACCAACAAACTGGGTTTAAAATTGTGTATTCGACGAGGATGTGACTCATGTGACAATTTAATATGATGAAATCTTAAGAAATGTTGCCTCGTGAAACTGTATTTATTTTCTAGAATTTTGTGCTGTTCTATTTAAGCAAATCAACTAGGAAGAAGTAGCGTGATCGCAAAACATGGGTACTACGAGAATAGGAGGCTGGACAATCTTGTTTGAGTAACATAGGTAGAAGTTTTTTACTGTAATTAATACGATCATTGGAAATTATATCTTATTTTTTAAGTCTCAGTCCGAGGTTAGAAGTTGAAGATTTGATCTAAGAATTACCATAGTAGGAGTAACTATATTGATTGAATGCGTTTTTATCTGATCGATCGCGTAGAAGCGTATATGAACGCAACGTCTTTGTAAGGATAATAATGGATTCTAGTAAAATCTTGTCATTTCCTTAGCATAATGAACAATATTAAGAGGCCGGCTAAGTGTAATTGGGGCTTGAGCAGCAAAGTGCTCGGTTTATGCGGCCGCATAATTACGTATAATAGGCGAGTTTTGCAACGCACGCGCATTCAGAATGTTTAACTCCCCTGAGACAGAAGTTTTGAAACACTGGATAATTATAAGTTATAAGGTGAATATTATGCGATTAACTTAAATGTTGCCTTTTTATTTACCGGTTTGGTAAAAAATATTAAATCGGTTATATTTTTTTTGTTCAACTCGCATTTTACTAAAGCACAGTTATCGACCAAGTGTAAGTTTACAGTAGTCTAGTTATCAAGTAATAGTTAACTGCAGCATATATGTCAAGTGTAAGCTTACAGTGCAAAGTTAACAAGTGTTAGCTTACAGCAGCTTTGTTATCAAGTGTTAGCTTACAGCATGCATTAATTACACGAAGCTGTAAGCTAACGTTGTTAGTTTTCAGTAGCATTGTAATTAAGTGTTTGACTAATCATATCCCTTTTATAAAGTAATCAAAGAAGAGTTTCCTTGTGATAAGACAAACTATTCGTTATCCTATACATCTTTGCCTGAACACTTTATGGCACGTTTATTATGGTGAAAATTTATTAAGTTTTAGAAAATTATTGTTGTGCGATCATAAATACACTAGACATGCCATAAATCTAGAACCCGCATTTATAATTAGGTGTCCATAGACCATAGTTATTGGCACCTTTCATGGAAATGTAGGTAGGTAGGTACAGTGGGCTGCATGTTGGTATTCACAAAACCAGTAGAGACTGGCCTAACAGTCTATTTAAATTACTTAGCTACGCCTGGTCACTAATCAAGTGTTATTTCTGCTACCTACTTTTTTTATAAAAAACATACTTTTTACTTGTTGTAAGGTTTCCATGGCAATATCAAATACGAGTGGTTAGTTGTGTAATAAGTCTATTACTTATATGGTGAAAAAAACTTTCAAATATTATTGTTTAAAGTCTTTAACCCACCAAAACATATGGGTGTTAGTACCTACATACCTAAGTACTTAGTAAATTTTGGTCAGTTGGGAGGTAACGGTAAAACGGGGTGAATAAAAACTAAAGGGGGAATAGGAACAAAACTTTGAGGAAGATTTTCATGCTATTTTAATATTATTTTATACGAACAAGGTGTCGAAACTATTTATTTCAGTGATTGAAAAGCATTAGAGTCCTCGTATGTGACATGAAACTTGTAACTTATGTGAATATCCTCCTCAAAGTTCTGTTCTTATTCACCCTTAAGTTTTTATTCACCCCGTTTTACGGTAATTGATGATTAAATCTATCAGTCAGAATTTCCGCAGTGTTAAACAATTCGCAGCAGTCGATTTTGTTATGGAAATTACTTCTTTTGTATTCTATTGATTATTAATAAACAAATAATCATTTTTAAATTCTAAATAGTAAGTATTTTCTGTAATGCATTTACAACTAACGGAAATAATGATTTTAGCATTGGTACCTAATGTTATCTCAATACTAGATAAGCTCCGTTGACGCGGAATTTATTCGACACTTGAATGCTATAATTATCACTCTCTCGCTGTTTAAAGATAACTCTAAGGCGTTAACTACCTACATACAATACTTTGCGAGTAGGTATTAAAAGAATGGATTGTTGAATTTATTCCGACATGCTTATTAGTTTGGTAATAATACCAGTCTATTATTGTCCCTTTGTCAGGGCAAAGGCCTTTTGTCATACAAATAATTTAATCGCCACGTTTATTCGAGTCGGGTAATTGATTTCAGATTTAACGAGAATTCTAATTTAATTATAAGGCAACAAAAAAATGTGCCTAAAAGACAACGTTGCAATTGCAACATAAAATAACATTGCTGATTTTCTAAAACCTAAATAAGGTTATAGGTAATAAGTTCCAGGTTACCTTATGATGTAAGAATTATCAGCCCACTTACCTGAATTTAAAATTTTGAACTCGATTTGAACCATCGTACTTTAGAGGCGAGGCCACTGAATATTGCGACATATAGTATGACTAAATATGCGTCTAATCTCGAGCGATATAGTCCTAAGAAGACACTCTTTCAAAACAATATTCCATGCAGCCAACACTATTAATTTGCTTGTATAAAATTATGGATAGGTATTTGTGCATGCTGTAGGTAGATAAGCTATTGACTGATTGCCAGATTGGCAAAAAAAGCGCAGCTCCATCAAGAATGAAGACACCGGTTCCGAAGGCTCTTCTCTCGCGATAATTAATTTTGTCGCCTTTTTCGGATGATTGTTTTTGCTCGCATATTGTATCGAGGCCAGTACTAATCGGGACACCATTACGAAGAACTACGTCAGTATTTTATACATTTCATTAAGTTCCAGTAACATAAATCGAACTATGTGAGTCTAGAGTTAATAGGTACATGTATTCTTCGAAATATTCATAGTGGCTGACTACCATCGCCCTCCTTGTACTTACCGGACACTAGTTATACGGTAAGCAAAAAAAACTTAATGTCGATGTCGATGAGCTTTAAACTGAGAATTGATTGTAGATAATTATGTCGTGCAGTTGTATCTGCAGGTATAATTGTAAAATAACAATAAGTACCTAAGTATATCTAATACTTATTCTTTCAGTCACGCTATCAGGGGGTCGAGTCTGCTATTGCAATCGTATCTCAATGACCGGTCAATGATCGATTTTCGACGTATAACGTCAAACTTATGACACATTTCCCATACAAAAACTGTCAAAGTTGTCAAATATTCGATCAATGACCGGTCATTGAGACACAATTCCAATAGCAGACTCGAGCCCCAGGTATCATTGTAGAAGCTTTGCATGGTGGCCACTTACTGTCTTGTTTAACTACTTTAAAGGCTTTTAATACCTGTCTTTTTATAGCATTTTGTTGTGTTGATAACTCAAAAGCTTACAGAGTCATATAGCTAAATATTTTTAAGATTTAAGGTTCCTCAAAAGTAAAAACGAAATTTATATTGAATGCAGTTGCTTGGATGGGTAAAACATTGAATCTTCTATGTTAACGCACTTTAAAAAATAAACAGGGCTCCTATTTTCCGTTGAAACATTAAATTTGGCAACAGACAATATCTTAGAGTAAATTTTTGTGCGAAAAATTATCCATATTTGCAGTTTTAACATCAACCAAAATACAGTAGTGGTTGTATAGGAAAAAATAATTCAACTGAAAACTTAAGTTTGTACTTCAATCCGAAATCGTAAAGTGATAATAGTGCACATTCGACTCTCAAAATATTGTTTCCACGGCAATTTTAAGTTTGTCTTTTAATCCGAAATAAGAAATTTATGGGCTGTGTCCGAAGTATGAAGCCTCGGGCATCTAGGCACACACAGCTTCGAGATGGAACCCTCACGATTTAAGTCGTAGGTACTTACACTTGACCGGTGATTTTGAATGGGTTAGGAGGATCAATATAAACTGATGACGACAATTGCTGAAGGAGAACGCGAATAACTGAAAGGGGTTTAACGAGACAAAGATGGTGCGGTTCGTCAGTGCATTTGTTTTTGTACCTACAGATAGCATTTTATTTAAAACAATAGTGGACGTGGTCAGCATATTTACGGCGGGGACCGCGAGAGACTTGTCTTACTCCGCCAATCAATAGCCGGCTTAACAATCCTTGTGGGTTTTATTTTATTGTATACTAAGAGGATATAGGCCCCAGCATAATTAAGTACCCAGGCATTTACCCAATAAGCGGTGAAACTGAACATCTGATTGATTGATACAGTCATTAGGTAAAAAGTAAAGGCATTTTCCTCATTAGGCCCTGCCTTTTCTGTGGGGTTGTTGAAGAATCAGGAATGTTAGGTAGCTACTAACAGTAATTGTGGATATTCTGCGTACTAGTATCTATTAAGATAAGTTCTACATTGATATAATTGGTATTTAATTACAAATTCAAGGTCTTCGATGGATAGTTATATCTACCCAATTAAATTCCGTTTGAGGTCAAGAGCATGCGACGGTATGCCGCAACCTTACAAGATACAGTTTTTTCTTTCACGTCCCTACATACTTTCGAAATAAATCAATACTCCAAAATCTATTGAAACCAAAATCGAACAGGCTACTTTGGTAAAGTTCCGGCTTCAAAGTCACACAAGCTTTTAAAGTACCACTCTATGATGATAGACTGGTACTATAAACATGTTTATAAAAGTTTCCCCAAAGCCATCCTAGATGTCTCTCGCGTGCATTGACACCGCTGTTGTGTTCTTATTCGGCAACAGATGGCGCTACCTGTAGCATTTTAAACACCAATATGAAAAAACCGAGATGTCCATTTTAATTTAAGGAATTTTAATACCATTCATAATCTAAGTTACCTCGTAGTTTTTTAGTAATATTTATAACTGATTCGATTTAATTTGATTTGATTTATTATTCGAGCCGTTTGTTGGCATGAATAATATCTACTCGTCTAAGCTTTAGGAAAAAACTTCAATATTAAATTATTATTTTTTGACGATACCTTAAAAGTTATAACACATAGAAGTGCACAGTCTCTGAAATATGGATCTCAGGTGTCACTTAGTCTCGGTGAAAACGGGCATTACTAATGTTGGAAAACAATACGTGGAATTAAACTCGTGTTGAAATACCTATTACCGAAGTAGGTAATGGCAGGGGCACACTGTTTTGGTAAGTCACTGTAATCCGTAGTCAACAACAACCGGTAAAATCTATCTTATTGTATCCAATAAGATTGGTATTATCGCGTTGCATGTTTTAAATTTTGAATTATTTATTAAATCAGTGCTTACCTATCTACAGAAACCTATTAAGTACGCTTAATTCGTATGTAATAGTTCACGATATTATTAGACTATTAAATTGCACCGGAAACTCTATAATTGGTGTCTATTATAACTTTATAAACGAGTACCTACGATACTTTATCGTAGTCGTAAGCACATAGCGCATATCGCGCCGACACCTGAGCCAGGCGCAAAGCAATTGAAAACTTACTAAGGTGTGTATCGAACTAAACCATGCTTTGCATTTTCTTAGCAGTTATCATATCCATCGCGTTATTGACCTTAATCTTTACAATTTATGGTCATTCAGTACATACACACTACCATAAATGTTTTATTGACAGTCGTTATTTGAACCCGTAGCTAAGACGGTTTTATAGCGATTCGCTGTTCGTATTTTATTAACGCCAGTGGCTGTGACGCAGTCTTCTTATAGTGCAAACATATTCAGTATGCTCCAAATGTGTCACGCGTTCCGCAGAAATGTTCACGAAAGCACTTGATGTTAAATTACATAACACCCAAACTTAATTTATGCACGGTTAATATTGCAATTCTTATTGACGTAAATTATAATAAAAAAAGTTCGCGCACGGTAATGCAAGAATCAATAACAAAAATCGGCAAAGAACGAGTCGGATTCACCCACAGCTGGTATCATTTTCCATTTCCAAGCTGATATTTTTTTTTTTGCGACTATCATACTAAGCTGTGAAGGGTTTTTTGTGCTAATTAAAGACAGGTTTTTACGGTGGGGATGCACCGTAAAAAATCATGGTAGCAACTTTACGAACTATCTTCACAATAAATCAAAAGCTATGAGAGAAACAAAATCAAGTATTTTATGCATTGTTTTCAACTACCCATTTCGCGACAATGCAGCTGTTACAGATACAAACAAGTACCTCACAGAACCCTAAATATATGAAAACACGCTTTAAGTAGAATCAATAAAGACAAAGAGCAAAATTACCAATCTGTTACGATTCAATACAATGAATCTTATTGCAAAAGATTTGTTGATATACTTACTTTTGGCGCATAACGAAGTATTTTTCGGTATTCGGCGATCGACTCCAAAGTTAACGCAGTAAAAAGAGTAAATGTGACGGTTTTTTTAGTGTTTCTTTTATGCAATATTGCCGATATTTTAAGTTCCGAAGGAGAATATCACGTTTCAAGAGTTGTTTTTAACAGTCATATATTTATACGCCTGTGTTATTTCCTTATCGAATGAAGAGAATGTACATTGCATGCGTGTCTTATTCTGTGCACTCAATGTACGGTCAATGTAATAAATGGATCGCTATGTATTGCTATATGAATCCCATTGGTAGTAGTCAACGTAAAGGACGCAGTAGTAATAATACATCGAGATCGCCAGTACAGTCACGTTTCCATTGTTCGTGGGCGGCAGATAAAAAAGTTCACAGAGAACTAATAATTAGTTACAGGATCAAGAGTGAGCTCGAGGAACAAGAAGCTTAATTAGCACTCATAAAATAACTCGCAAGGGCAGAGCCAATATTACAGGGTTGCTACTAACTAACCACGCACCGGTGACCGAATACCACTGTAATTTTGGAACAATCGGGACTTACGCAAAGAACTATGTATAGTCAAAATGATGCCTTGCGGTCTGTTTCTGAAATAGGCCAACTCCCATTTAGTATGAATATAAAGTATTTTTTTATAATTGAAATATAATCAATAATTTATAGTAGATTATGCTTAGATGGTTTGGTCACGTTGAAAGGATGGATGAAAGGCGACTAACGAAAGGTATTTACAAGGCAGATGTAAGTGGGAACGCCGGGAGGGGACGGAAGGACATACATAGAAATTATTGGTGAAGTTCTTCAGAAACGTCAAGTGCGTAGTACTCGCAACCGGCATGTGTGTATGATAACATGTATGAATGTAAACGAAGCAAAAGAAGTATGTAAGAATCGTAGCATATGGCGCTCCGTAGTTTCTGCCTACCCCCATGGGAAAAAGGCGTGAGTTTATGTATGTATGCATGTAATCAATAATTTCTTAATACAGTCTACAGAATACTGTAGACAGTACTGTACAGATTGCTGTGCCGTACAGGGTCCATAATGATCTCATTTATATGCCTACCACCTAAGAATACAAATGGAAAGCAATAAATATATTGAGTATTGAGTATTGAATAATAAAATACCATTTACTTGTTTTTTCCTTTTTTTATTCTTAATTTTTGGATGAGGCTTTTGTCCACAATGGCAAGTCAGCCTCATCATAACTAAAACTATTCTAAACTAAATCTAAAAATACAATTTACAATATTAAAAACTAAAAAAATCACTCATTAGGTTTGCTACCTCAGATGAAGGCTGCGCTAATTTTTTTACATTATGGACCAATATCAAATTTAATTAAACGTAGTTAATATGATAATGTATACACATTATAAAATTCCTAATACCTTTTTCTATTTAAAATTTCTCAGTATGAGCCCAGAGGTTAGATTGTTGCCCGGTTGATGGCAATAGGCTCGTCCCCTATTACATGCGAATTAAGCATAACTGGCGAAATATGGGTGTGCCAACTAGTGGTACACCTCAGCCTAACCCTTCGGGGATAACAGGCGTGATGTTATGTTACACTAGCAGACGTCTCGCGGTTTCACCCGCGTTGTTCCCGTTCCTGTGGGAATACAGGGGGAAAAAAAAACAAAAAAAAGTAGCCTATGTCACCCGGGGATAGTGTAGCTTCCCAACAGTGAAAGAATTTTTCAATTCGGTCCAGTAGTTTCGGAGCCTATTCAATGCAAACAAATAATCAAACATTTCCTCTTTATAACATTGGTATAGATTATTATAAAATGTCTATTTTCTACATAGATATATTGAAATTTCTGGCGCAGGTCTATTTGAAGACATATCATCACCACTCTTTCAGTCCCTTAAGGATTAAAAAATATTTATTTGTTGTACATTGTTATTACGTTGGTAAGGCAGTTTACCTACACCTATTTTTGCGAGTTCTGTCCTAAGTCCCATGTACAAGTGGGCTAACTTATTGCCAAATCCAGATTTAGGCTACGACTAAAAAACACTTTGCCCGATCAAGGAATCGAACCCAGGACCTCGTGAAGATCATAGTCGTGCTTTCGACTACTGCACCAACAAGGTAGTTGAAACTACTAATAGACTTCTGAAATTTACTTTGTACTCTTCTTTTCTGTATATTTTTTCCTTCAAAGTGTTGTATGCAGGTACATAATTAAATAAAAAATTAAGCATCACTGTTTAATTTCAATACTCAATACTCAATACTCAATACTTTATTGCTTTTTTTGCTTTACTTTCTTGTTAGTTACTTGAATATTCTGTTTCACAATTTTGATAGAAATATGTGAATTATCAAATTAAGTTTAAAAAACGATTATGAGTCATAAAAATATTTTTTATGGTTTCGTAGCAAATCACATTCCAGTAGTTTTGTAGTATTTTCTAAAAACACATTTCTTAGGTATACTCATAGGTAACAAAGCATATTAATAAGCTGTCACTATTCCCTGTGCTTACTAATTATTGTACTGTTACGCACTCGTATAGTATCTTCTCAATAAAAGTTTCAAAAGGGGTTCTACGAAAAGCCTACAAAAAGTCTACGAAAAGTCTACGAAATGCCTACGAAAGGTCTACGAAATGTTTATAAAATAAGTAATGTAATGTTATCCCTTTTTTTACAACAAAGTGTTGTCGTTCTTATCAATACAACAGTTTTTTGGAATTGTACACGTAATTATTAAAATATATAAAACAATAATTTATTGATTAATTCCATTTATCACCATATCTTATTAAATTACGGTTGTATATTTTAATGCTCACTGTTTTGCTCTAAAACATATGCATGGACTATTCATGGGCTTGTTTTTAAATATTTGATGAGCTTAAAACAACTTGAAAGAGGCATTTACTTGTAGGCATGTCAGTTGATAACTATCAGTCCTACACACGACTTTGGCTCCAATTGTATGACATTGTGGGAGGTGCCATTTGTAATGTCGAGCAAAGTGCAAGCGCGGGCGCATGTCGCGTATCAAGCAGATCACTGTAGTGATAGGTCACAACGAGCACGCGACTGTCGCTCGTCTATGGCGCTATACTCGGGCTCCGTTCCGCCCTTCGCGCTAATTTACTCCGAGCATAAATCTCGGAAGATCGAGTGCTGCATGTTGTCGCCATTCGTCACCGTTGTAAGGTCGTGAACTGAAAAACGAACGTGATTTGGTTATTACAAAGCTCTAAACGAACCACTTAGAAGGCTCATTAAATAAATTTATTCCAGACGATAGTGATTCGATACGATTACAACTTAGCCATTGGACGGTGTTTGATTAATACTGTTCGTGACGGTGATAGCTTTCAAGTAGGTAAACACATATTATAACATTGATGTGTAAGCATTTTTACTACGTATTACAGTTTCGTTCGTATTCTCTTTTCACTATAATAGTATGCAAATTATTAAATGTGCATTAGAAGTATTAGGTTTCGGTGATCGGCGCACGTTTGAATCCGCCCTGAATAATTGCGTGACTAAGTTCCGAGACGTAGGTTCTGTATCCAGGCTCGCAATTCATTCATGTCGACGCGACTCTGTAATTAATGAGACAATATATTAGAAACGAATTCGTTTTGGATCGATAACTAATGTTAAAATATATCTTTAAGTTTTCTAAAGATTGTATGCAATGAGTGAATTAAACGACACTGTAAGTTATTTATCTGTAGACGACTTTTGAGAACAATTTGAATAATGAAGCTACGCTCTGCAGCTAGAACTAAATCTTCATAACTAAAAATAAACGTGTTCATCTAGGAGTCACCGCCATGTTTAGGATTTTGATTGGATTTATTGATGAATATAAAAGTTCGTTCGTCATGTTATGGACAGTTATGTCTTTTATTTGCTTGATGTCTATCATGTCTAATCGATGTGGCTAATCTGATATGTTAATTTTCTAAGAATGTGAGAGCACATAGAGACAGAACACTCGTAAAAATCATCCAATTATAAGATCTACTAATTTTATGACAACATTCGAAACTTTGTCATTAGTTGTGCTACCTTTTTTTAACCGACTTCAAAAAAAGGAGGAGGTTTTTTTTTTTTTTTTTTTTTTTTTGTGTGTTTGTTACGCGATTTCTCCCCCATTTGTAGACCGATTCTCAAAATTCTTTTTTTATTTGAAAGAGTATACTTCCGAGGTGGTCCCATTTTAATTTGGTGAAGATCTGGTGCTGATCTTCGGAGATATGCAATGGAACTCTTCAAAAATGGACGGCAAATCTGTCGTGATTGCTGGAATCGCTTGGATATTTATTGTTTATACAACATCATGATGTATCATCACGCCTGTACGCTCTGAGGGGTACGCAGATGTGTACAATATACCTAGATTTCGACAGTTAGGTATGTTAAGTTTCATTTATTAGGGATAAGTGGATAACCCTATTACCATTATGTATTGTTAACAAATAACAATATAAAAATAAATTCATGGCAAATATTTGTATGGAAACAACTAAAAATGGAAAAATAAAAATCTTTTTTGCAAAAAATAAAACCGACTTAAAAAAAACCACTAACCGATGTAAAATAACTCTAAATTCGGAAGTCGGTGGCCCATCATGAATAAGACAAAACCACCAAAGCCACAGACTTCCTAATTTAGAGTTATTTTACATCGGTTAGTGGTTTTTTTTAAGTCGGTTTTATTTTTTATTAATTAGTTTCATATAAAAAAATAATTACGTTAATATTGGCGGTTAAGTTAAAGCCTGTTTTTATACAAGCTGTGTTTGTTATTTTAAATAGATGCAACGATGCAACAGCCGTCATAGATCGTATTTTATGGTAAGCACTAACTACCGCGGAGGTTTCCGTGAGTCGTGGTGCCCATGATAAGCGGCTTGACCGTGCGGCGCCGGGTCACTATAAATATTGCTGTGTTGAGTCCCGTTTAAATTCTTTATTGATTGGACTTGCGCCTCATTAATACTTTGGCACCTATACAATGACATAGGTATGACTAATTTGTGTGGTAAAGGAATATCGATTCTAATTATGGTGCAGTATATACCTACAAGTCAAATTACTTCGCCAGAAGTTTTATCACTCTCTCACGATCGGACTTTTCTAACGGCTATCACAATTTTTTTAATTAGCTTCCAAAATAGAGCCCTCATAAATTTTATAGCAATACAAAGGTGTAATGTAGCGTCGAGCCCAGCCCGCTGCGTGCGCCCGCGTCGCCGCCGGCGTTCATTTGTGTATCACAGTTTTACGATAGCATTTATGATTGATTAATCAGTGATCCCGAAGTTGATCGCTTCCGCACTTATTCTTCTGATTGCAAAACATTTTATTTTGTCTACGTCTAAGAGGGATTGTAATTTGTCTGTTTATGAGCATGATGTTAAAATTACTGCCTGAGGATATTGACATCGTAAAATTAGAACTGTCGTTTGATCAGATTGTTATTCAGCGATTTCATATGATATTGTCAAGTCAACAGCATCATATATAAAGGGGGCGGGAGCTATGTATTGATACTCGTTACTTGAAATAAGGCCAAGCGCTATTGTTCTACTATTGTGTCTCATAAACGGCAAATCGAGTTTTCGTTACGTAAGATTAATGGCTCGTATTTACATTACATTTGTTAGACGAAAATTGACTTATAATTCAACTTTGTTCTACTTTTGAATCATTTACATTCAGTAGGTAACCACTCTGATTCATTTAGATTGTTTGAGCTTACTTTACGATACTGGCTTTCGTAATGCAACTGTCATACGTGGAGGTAAGTCATAAATGATTGAGTTCAAACATAGCTTCCGAGATAAGTATCTGGTCCATAGAATATAGGTTCGAGTAGATATTAATACTCGTGCTCTGCGGCTGCTTTCGAATGAGTGACGGCTACCGAACAATATGTGCGGAGGAGATAACAAAGCCCGTCACATCTCTGTTAGCTTAGAGCTCCAGTTTTATTATCTGCTTGACCGATGACCACAATGGATAAATGTGCGAAACGAAATTATGTCAAAAATTTGTAGCCTAGCAGCTTGCTAACGGCACCTATTACTATCACAGATTTTTATGTTTAACGATACACACTAAAAAGACGTAAAAACGGCAGGTCTCGTCTGTATAATATAATGTCCTCGTTTTCTAAGAAAACTTAGATGTTTGATAAGCGGCAAATGTTAGGCATCATGTGATGTACCCTCTACAATTTTCTTTGACCCTGTGTATGGTATCTTCTGAGGACAAAAATTATACAGTAGAGAATATGTTGATATCAGTCGGGCATCTGACCGTATAATATTGCAATAGCCATTACGGACACACCGTAGCATCTTCAAAGTGCCTCGTAAACGCGCTACACGGCTACTAGAAATGTAATTTAGCGGTACTGAGAAAGAAACGATGGCTATCTTCAGATGAATGAAGCAGTGTTAGTGCACCGTCACACTTTTTTTACTGCTTAAGGTGTTCTGGAAACTTATCTCTCAATCACTTGGCGTAACTGTATGTTATAAACTTATTTTTCAGATCTGCCCGCCTTGTTCTCGCTCCATAAAACTTTCGCAACTTGTAACACATACGACTCATACGCAATGCGCAACGCGCATGCCACTACTATCTGTATACCTATATACCTACACATTTATTATATTATCTCGTTGTTCGTCATGCGACATGATTGTATCGTTATTTACGCCTTTTCCTCTTTTTGTTTGTCCATACACAAACGAGTTCAAAATGTAGTTTAAATTTGTAACCAGCCAAAAGTTTACAATGTTTTGTTTTCATCTTTGACTATTGATTTTATGCATACCTGTTATCTTTTTTTACGATCGCTGTTCTGTTCTGCGATATAATTATTGGTATTATTACTTCCTTACTGTTGTGGTATTATATTGAGCCACTATCTACGTACGGTAAGTACAAGTCAGTGGTAGTAACGTATAAGCAAGCCTTTTATTCTGTTGGAACTCCGTACTACGCTAGGCCAGCTCAAATACAAAGTTTTACCACCAACGACGTGCGGCCTACTATACTTGAGGATCTTAGTGCAGAAATTTAAATTATGTGGTGCTCGAATGTCTCGGTTAAAATAATACCGTACCTGATATTTCGAAGACAAACAACGTGTAACGCGACAAAAACTAGCGATACTTTAATTTTATTTTAATTGGTTCGGGCGAGAGTGACATTCGAGGCTGTCAGATTTAAGTCGTGTTCAAGGTGATAGTCTCTCTCGCGTCGAACTAAAATGGCGACCGAGTTGGCATTTAAATGCCATGCATTTTTAAATTCATTCGACGTACGCAATTAACAATTCGACTTCGATTACTTTGTCATAAACGTGCGCGTGTTTATCGATGTCGCCCGTTAGGAAGCTGTTTAAGAATTCATGACACTATTAGTGTGGAAATTAACTTTATGATTTCTGTGAATATCGAAAACATTAGCAACAAAGTTTACGAGAAAGATCCAAAAGGAATCGATCGAGCAGGTCTTTCGCATTCTTTGTGCATAGAAAAGCCTGCATAACTAGTGTACTTACGTACAACGACAGGCGAGTTCAATAAAATAGGATCAATATACCTAACATTTATGTTGAGTTGATTATTCGCCAACAAATAATTTTGCTTTACACTTTATTAATCTTGGTGCATAGTATATGCGTTGAACTCGCGTTTATTATGATTATTACGTGTGATTTAGAGCTTGTACAAGTGTCTGTATTAAAGTAAATGCTGTCTGATATTGTTATGAATTTTGAAATACGTACAAGCTGAACGTATACTCGTTTCTAGTCACGAAATCGTATTTTATCCGAACCTTCCATGATTGTGTGCCAAATGGTATCAATAGTCTGTATTGTAAGGTATTGTGGTAATTAATGATATTGTTCGTATGCACATCGACCGTGTGCCAGTTGATAATAATCGCATTAAGTGGGTTGCTAACTCTTAGTACACGTGTATAATGTATGCCTATATCAACACAGTTGACTAAGTATTCCATGTAAACTGAGTTTTATCAACCCGGAGCAAAGCCTTAGAATAAACGTAGATGTTGAGTCTAGGAGTCAATTCACCTCGCAATGATGCAATAATCTACATATTCAACTTTGCTTCAATGTATAAATAAAACTTGTCTTGGAAACATAACTGTATCGCCGATGCTTTTAACCCTTACGGTCAGAATGAGCCAAGCTCCAGGTATTTAAAACACTACTTAATAAGTACTATTTCCAGCCGGGTTTACTAATTGATGTTAAACAATTTCATCGAAGGCCTATTATGTAAAATTTATGTCTAACGACTATAGCAAGTTTTCTTAACGTTAAATAATAAAGACATTTTTAGATGGAAAATGAACATGGCATAAAGATTTTGTGTTCACTTATCATCTTTTTCTTTTTTCGATCTATAAATAAAATAAATAAATTACACAACATTCACACAACGGCATCTAGTCTCAAGCTACACACAGCTTGTGTTATGGATACTAAACAACTGATAAACATACTTATATATTTCTAAATACATTCAAATAATAACCGCGTTTTTTGACGACCACGTTGTATTACTTTTATATTATATTGAATACTTAGAAATGATCAAAGAAAAAATAAGAGATAATTAACGACACTATACAGGGTGTCTCATTCAAATCGGTCTGTATGGGAAAGTCTGAAACTATAAGACATACGAAGATCTGTTCTGAGGAACCAGTCCTCGATTTTAATAACAAAAAAAAACTGCATTCAAACATTTTAAAAAACATCTGTACTATTGTAGTAATATTGTAAGCGTGGTCACTTCGAGCACCTACTAAAATAAATTAAAGTATGTGGAAACAATGCATTTTATTCATTTTAGACATCATGTTTCATACAGACATTTACTTCTTAAGACCTACACAATCGATATCTAAATAGAAATAGTGTAGGTTTTTTTTTTTTCAAAATAACCGGGTTCGATTCCCGAACGGAGTACAGATGTTTTTTAAGATGTATGAATGCAGTTTTTCTTGTTATTAAAATCGATAACATGGTTCCTCAGAACAGATCTTCGTATGTCTTATAGTTTCAGACTTTCCCATACTGACCGATTTGAGTGAGACACCCTGTATAGTTCTAGGTTGTGACAAAAAGTGAGTATTATTTCAAAATAAGTAAATAGATATTGAGATTGTCTAGTGCAGTGATTTTCTTAGAGATCATTCTGCCATTTGGGGCAATCGACTTATCTTATATTATTTTTATTGAATACAAAAGGTTGACTTTTTATTAAGCTTACTAAGTGAAACAAGTTCCTGAAACTATTGGTGGGTAAACCCTCACATAAAACGTACATGAACAGCCAATAAGATTTATTTTAACTTGCAGTGATCAACTTCGTATTATCTATCAAGGATCAGAGTAAAGGAATTAAAACCGTAATACTAGCTAGTAAGCACTCGCACTTTGTGCATTCATATGACGCTGCAACAATTATGCTAAGTCTTTTTATCATCTATGTCTGAGTCACTACGACGTTTCCTTTTATGGTAAACGCAATTTATTTAGTATTTTACAAATTCGAATGGCGCCGAACAAGCAACATTAATAGTACTAACATATTGCATTGACATAGTCCATTTATTAGTAAACGCTTGGTTGTGGTTATAAGTAGACAGTCGCCGCAATTTAACACCGAAGGAGGATGGCCGCGACACATCCCGTCCTCGCCGACAATCAATTATCCACAATCCATAATCACGAACAATTAATTTTTTCTCGACGCAGTTAATAGGACTGCGCTTTCGTCGGTTATTTTCTCGATAAGGGTCAAATTGATCCGCCCGCGGCCTATGTGAACAAAACAAGCAATTTACGGCACTCGATACATTACGGTTTTTATTATTATTCTACTCTGTTGCTTATCTTGTAACAGCGGGCTCCTCGCGGTAATAACAGTGCGCGTCTTACACTGTCCGCTTATATTAGTGTGCCTGCTGGAATGCTAAGTAGCGCTTCATCTGCAGAGAGTTAGCTGGCTAATCCTATATCAACCTATCCAGCCTGCGTGTCCTCGTATAATTTAGCTATAAATACTGCTGAACAATACAGAAACCGTGACCGTTTGACCCGCTTGTAGTGTTTCTCGAGAAAACATAGATCGTCACGTGTACACAAAGGAGAGCTTTTTTGATAAATCGCTGAAAAGAAACAAAGGGCGCATAAATTTATCGTCGGCTGGTGGCTTATCATGATCACGTCGGCTTTCTCCGAGTGTCGATACAGCCGGCGCGGTGTATAGCAGCATCACACACGGCGCCCCGCCTGCACCGCGCCGCCTTCGCCCGCTCTCGTGCACCGTCTCACAGAAAGTTTTATTGATCACAGGGTACCTAAACTACCACACTATGTAACTGCCAGTTGCTTGAACTTGTACCTTTAATCCCAACCTTTAATAATCAAGGTAGATGATCGACATGATCGTACTCTCATAGTCTAGCTCTTTGAGTACCAACTTCAAGAGTTAGACTTCAATTTACCTACTGCGAAGATTTGCCCATTTCACTTGATACATGATGCAAGTATGCAGATCTAAAGCTACTGTGTACCCATTATTAAATAAGATAAACGCAAATATAATTCATAGTAGATTCTTGTTGGATATATTATTGTTTGTATTTAATCAATCTTATTAAACAAGACTGTTTTATTTTGGAATAAGACCACAGACAGTTAAGGCTGATTCAGTAGAAGTCACCCCGTGATTGCTTGAGTTAAGTGAACTTCACCTATTTACGGGGTATTTTTTACAAGATCGCACTGCAGTTGTTTTGGTCTGTGTGTGGCCGCACGCTAGTGAAAACAAAACCAGCATAAACTAGCTTCGCATTATTAAACTATATTCTACGTCAGCATAAGGACAAAGTATTACTCGTACCACCAACGTACGATCTACTGTACCATCGGGTGTAAATTGTAATTTCAAAAATAATTAATATTTCTGTAATGTTACACCAAGTGCCTACCTGCACATTAGAAGATGAATAGTGGCCGTTTGCACAATTTAAAGGGGTGTCGCTCTCCCAAGTCTGTCTAGCAGTATTTCAATAGATATAATCCATTCAAAACGAAAAGGGTTGTTTTTTACTGAGGAGACAATGCGTAAACAAAACATTCGATGACCACCGATGACCGGTACCCGTGAATGACCAGTGTGGGAAGCGACGTTTATTTCTCTGTGAAAGCTTGACCCTTCCTTTGTGTCACCTTTATAGATGAAGTTTCATAGCAAAGGGTCAGTTCAAAGAAATAATACTCGGTACCTACTGCGATTGTTTATTTTTTGCACGGCTTAAAACGGTTAAACGAATTAATAAGAGAGATAAAAAAAATCTCGACCGAACTTCCCATGCATGTATTTTTCTACCTATAATTACGTGAACTCGGCATGGACTCCTCGAGATATTTTCGTGCGCACGACTTGAAGGGCTTGCACAAGAACTGTTCAGGCATTTCGGAGAAACAGCAATGTGATAAATCGGACCCTCCAATTATTATTGCATTCGGTGCGCGAAAGTACTCACTATACTTATGGCGATTATTGACCAAATCAGTACTTGTTCTCGTTACGCCAATCATGTACTTGATATGTATAATATATACGGAGCCTTTTCATAATGAATATGAGTGATATTGCTGGTTGGTAAATTAATTATTTACCGAATTGTTGAATAGTGTCCACATAGTAACCAAAACGTAAGTACCTCAAATTAAATAAGTGGTTAATTACGATATCATTATTATTTTTTTTTAATATAATGGTGTAGATAACAATCACGAGCCTCTACAAAAATACTCGTATGAACAATTATATGAGATGTAACTATAGATGAGATATGATGTAGCTTTGTAGAGGTTTAAATGACTAACAAGTAAATCTAATTAAAAATAGTACTTTTGTAAAAACAAAATTTCAATTTGACTCATAATAATGTCATGCATTAATCATTTGATTGCAGCAAAACAATTATCTGTCCAATTCTGTGCGATAAGCCAAAGATGTCTTTGTTCGTTTACTTATTCAAATAAAAGTCCATTATGTAATGTACTCGATACAAAATCTATTAAGAATCATATCGGACGGGCCATTAGCGATCTGATTCACTAGTTAGTGTTATTTGGCTACTTAAAAAACGAACATGACACATTATCTGTGGCAATTCATCTCGATCGGGTCGAGTGTGCTTCTCTAACTCTCTTATTCGCCGCGTGTGAGTGGGCGCGCCGGCTGGCCGATACACACACGTACCTACTAATAAATATAAGGCATAATTTTGTAATTATGTAAAACGGTAAAAAAACCAAGTCTAAATCGTTTGCTATCTGTAACGCAATATAAATTAATGGCCGTTATAATAAAATTCGTAGACGGCCAATGTTTGAAGCATTTTCGGTTCCAATCAATTGATGTAAGAGTTCTACTTTTATCATTTAATTAAAATTAGACGATGTATATTTGACTCGTTAGATGTAATTATAAGTCGTGATAGTGTAGTTGCAATTTTACTGTTTTACACACTAATCACGTTAAATTAGTCGCTAAGCAGTCAAGAATATAAAGCAGTATCGGATGAAATACGATCACTCATTAATCATATTTTATATGAAGTATTAAAATATAATCTAGTTTTCAATGATCTTATATTATGAGTATATGATTACTTTTAATGTTATTTAACTACATTCTCTCGGTTATATTAATGGTTAATAAAATCCGAGGTTTTATATTAAATCGCAAAAACTGTATGCACGAGTAAAGCCGGAAGGAGACATTCCAAACTTCCAAGGACTTGCTGGTTTGTAAGCGGCTGACGATAAGTGTAGATCTTTTATTGTTTTGTGAAGATAATGCTAAGTACGAATGGTATGACGGCAACGTGAATTAGGTATTTGCATTTCCAGATGTCGGAGGCTTGTTGTACAGTGGCGCTATAGTATAATTAAAGTAACACCGCCACCGTCGACTTCCGTGTCGCGGACCCTCCGCGCCTCTCGGCTTCACTCAAATTTGACTTCTAATTACTCGACCACTGCCGATGTTTTATGTTTCCTTAGGCCATAACTTTAATTAATTCTTACATCGTCCGAGCTTTTCTCACGCTGTATTATCGTAATTAAATGATAGTGTTTAGGTTCCTTCTATTCAATTGTTTCTAAAAATTATTATAATTTTATTTGTTAGGCACCACACAGTTTTTTTAATATTGTTTAGGGACTTTGTACATTTATTATTTATTCCATTTGTTAATATATCATACTTCGTTCAGGGTATAAACTTGTGAGTATATGATTTATGGCGGTCCTATGGGCGAGCACCACTACGCCGTTCAGTGAAAAAATAATTGAATTGCTGACTCTCGTAGTCTCGTAGCAAGCATACAAAGCGAAGAGCTATAAACATTTAAGTGTAATCAGTGCCGTTCTTTTATACGAAGTAAATAAGCTTGTCGCAAACTTTAAGGATTTTGTTTGTTTCCTCATGTTTTAACTTAATCTAAACTTTGGCAACCACAAATTGCAGTGGATCTGCCCCGGCTACAAAGCATAATTTATATACAGTCAGAGGAAACGAGACGCATTTTTGTTGACTTCCTTCCTGTGTAAAAGCTAGCAACTCAATACAAAAAAGAAAGCTCTTGTGTCACTTAAATGAGTTACGATTTTATTATCAACTGTCATTTAACTGATCGACCTCGATACAGTGTAGATACCAATCGTGGAGCTCGTTGAACTCTAATGTATGGAGATTTAGACTCGAGCTTGAGAAACTGATTCTGTTAACTCATTGATTAGAAAAATATTAATAAATTATTTTATTAATGCACAATATATTATAAATAATTGCAGACAGCGTATAGGGAAGGGCTTCTTTTTATTTTGTTAACGGTTTCGGCGACTAAGACATTACAAATATAAGTTCCATACAAAAGCTTCCATTCAAACAATCGCCAACCCTTTATCAGCGAACAAAGAGGAAGAGCTGCGATGTCACCCTTCTCCGTGCGGGTCGAGTGAGCGTTCGGCGGCCGTGCGGGGCGAGCGGCCGGCGACGCAGCAGTAGCGAGCGACGCCGCACCCGGACCGCACCACCGCCGACCGCGCACTGAACCATCCGATCACTGTCCGCCGCGAACCTGTTCCAAAATCGAACCCCGACCGACACAGTCCGTGGGGCAGGGTGGACCGGACACTGTATTGTGCACAAGTGACCCCTATTGGACGAGCGTGACAACTGACCGGTACCTGACCGCGTCATGCAAAACGCCCTCGGATGTTGATGCGGGGTTGCCCAGCTGCCCCTTCAGCGACCAGTTCTCAACTTGTTCCACAGGTATTTTCGATTATTGTCGTGACCTGTTCTTCTTGATCATTGCTCAAGCAACGTATTGAATTATCATGATAACATCGTGAGCCGTAACGTACCGATGAACGATATCAAACGTAAATAATTACTATTTATTTGACACTTTATTTCCTTCAATTTACTACTGAATGTGTAACGTGTACTTACCATTGTTATTAAGTAATGTAGACAAGTCTTTGTATGAAAATGCTATTACATTTAATGTGGTATCTGAATCTGATCAATACGATTATTTCTTTCATGAAATAATGTCACTTTATTTTACATTAAATCGCGATTATTCAACTATGTTTAATTTAAAACCGACTGTAATGCAACGTGGGTTTATAAAAATATGTAATACTTTTATGACAACACATGGTTAATTAATTTTGAATTATTCTTTCAATTTGTTTACTTGTCAAATCATTTTGCTAATTTGATTAAGTTGGAATTAGTTTACAATGTGAGTGTTTTTACATAGCCTAAATACAACACTAACTGGAATAGTTTTGGACATAAAGTTGTATTTTCAGTAGCTTTTCAAAATTCAGTGAAACTCTTAACGTGATTGTAGTTTTCAATGTTGAACTAAAATAATCTACAATGATTGCATTGATAATTAGTACACTAGATGTAGTAATTATTTCTACAATGCTCAAAATTATAGCTTGATAGGAGCCTATACATATAGTTTTATATGCCGTTGCTTGTATTTCCTCCCCCAAGAAAATATCCATTAAAATCAAAAACAGAATTTACAACATCATTATTATTTTGTCGCATGCAGGTGTAAACTTGATATGACTAGCTAGTATTGATTGCAAAGGATGAAATGGATTTCACTCAGTGCAAAGATACGGTGTGATAACTTGATTATCACAATATGGCCGATGTCTTTCGGATATTTAAAAATATCTATGTTTCAAATGTGTTACTACATACAAAAAGAAAACGACGGTCTTAACTTTTAATGATACTTAACTCTTTTTGGATCTTTATAACAGGGAAATAACAATTAGAAAATTTGACTAAATTATTTTTGTAAATGTAACAGCTAATGAACAAATGTATTTCTAGTGTTTGTTGAGTTTAGACCAAAACATAGATAGAATATAGAACCTTCAGATAAATACTTTCAGTTAAACCAAAGCATTTTTTTCAACTACAGTAATGGCATTGGAGTTCACACATAAATGAAAAATATATATCTTTTATTTCAATTATTAAATAAATTATTAATAAAAAAGCAAAACGTGTGACTGGACTTTGATCTCTATTTAATTTTGTAACTACCTTAATATTTAGCATTACCTAATCAATAACTGACAAAAAATCATGTCATGAATGCACCAGTGGCAGGTCTTGCTTGGGTGCACTTGCAACATACAGGGAAAATCTGTGGTTGGTACACAAGGCACACACGCATACATACCTACAAATCAATCTATCCATTTGTAGTTTACGCTGACCTCGCATTATACGGATATCGTATACAATGCGAGATCAGATTATACTGGAAATGTACCTATAGCTTGATGTGTAGCTGTGTGTACCCAATTGCAATAAAAGTGAAAATGGGCCTCTACGAGTTGGATTCGTCCCCTCTACGCCTTCTAAAGGTCCGAGACTCCAGGGTACCGAGAAGTATAAAAAATACAGGTCCTGAAAATATTTATTCAAAGCAGAAATCAAATATATGACCCATGTCTCGTGCACCCTTTGAATAGAAAATGTGATTTTATATTTCGCATCGTTTGACCAAAAACACCGTTCGCACTATAATTTAGCATTTTTACTAAAGTTCCTTACGATTCCGCATGATCAGCAAGATTGCCGCGTGTTAGGAGTAACAAAAACACACGTATCCATTTAGTAGTGACGCATAATTCGAAATATATTCTGATTCTCGGTTATAGCAGATAATTAGGTGGTAATATCGCGGCAACACTTCCGCGTCGCGGCGTTCAGCGCTCGTCAACAGATTTATAGCGAGTTTGACCGTGAGACCTCAAGCGTAGCCGTTTTTTGCCTAATGCGTTATTTATTAAAATTTGATTATAAAACAACCGAACTTAGTTTTATAAGTTGGACTCATGTCAAATCTTAGCATATAATACATAAATATCGTCAACTATTGGGTGCTTAATGAATATGTATGTGCAATGTTAATATATTTGTTTATTCATATCAAGAGACCTCAATTTAGCTAATTACGATATCAGATGTGAATAAGGCTGAAGGTTGATCAATGTAATTGCTAGCGTTTAGGCTTAAAGTTTTGACTGTATATTTTTTATGTTAACAGTAGAATTAATTTTTGTACGCAATCCTCGTCACACAGGACAACTTTTGACAAATATGTGTCTACCTATATTTTAACATACCTAATTGTATACGCAGCATTAGTGTTGCTAAGCGATTAATGGTTTTAACGTTAAAATGTCACGTAATATTATTACAAAGACCAAAAGAGCCGCTAAAGAGCCTGATGCCTCGAGTGGTACCGTGGTGCCATGTACCACGACATACATTAGAATAGTATTTTCGAATATCAAATATTGGTTTTGGCGGCGGTCGTTGTCCAAACAATTAATGTTTATTTCTCTAAAAACATCGGCGCGCGACCGCTCACATTTTTGTTTAGATAATAATTGATTTTTTATTTACATCTTGAGTGTTGCCGTACGAAGACAACGGCAAATAGCGTCAGGCACATTTTCTCACGGAACGCGGATAAGCAGTATCACTGTCTATGTCCGTTATACTTTTCTTGCGAAAAGCTCTCGCAGCGAATATTGCGTGCGGCGCGCGGCGTGCGTGGCGCAGACGCCCGCTGCCGCGCCGGGGACCGAGCGCGCTCGTGTGTCACACGTCAGATCAAATACACGAGATAAAACTAAAACTAATGTACACTCTACTCAAAGCTTTTCACAATCACCGGTGAGGGCAATAAATAAAGCTTCGCCGAAGAACGGGAGCAATTAATATGGGCGCGCCCGACCCGCGTGAAAGTAGCAGACGCGGACCACATGTGTGGACCGTGGACAAGACGACCGCGCCTGTGCAGACGTTTGCTGTGTATACTGTCAATATTATAGGTACACGACACATTCGTACGTGTATGTGTAGGTGGAGCTCAAGTGCATCGTGAGATATATCATATTTGTTATAATATGTTAATCCACTGATAGAATATATTGTACGTATTGTGGAGGTGTTACACTTCTAGCATTTGAGAAATAAATTATATATTTTATAAGTACGCAAAGTCGTAATGTCTTCCAAATACGGATAGCGGTCCAGTGCAAACAGTATAATTATTTGTTGGGGTGATTGTATTACTGTTATTGTGACATTTCCTTGTCATATCTTAAGCTACATCGAGGTGAAATTAAAGCCACGTTTACACGAGGAGATTTTCTCGACGATCGAGACGCGAAAACTCGTAGTTGAAAATCAACAGACGAATTATTGTACTTACGTTTTAAATAAAGATATTACGAGTAGATAAGAGTACTCCTCATGGATAATCTCGCCACGTCACCGACAACCTCTCCTCGTGTAAAGGAGGGTCAATCACCCGAAAAAATAAATGATTAAAGGAATTGTAGGTATCTTATTTAAATGGTGATGTTAACTTAAAAGAAAGTAGCTTGTGTGATAAAGTCAGCTGGACTGTGAGATTAAAAAAACTGTAATAATTATTCAGCTACAGAAACTGCAGTGATCTCTGCGAGTTCAGCATAAAGATAAGCAGCTGATAGCTTTCTGATCAACATAATCCCATATTAGCATATTATATAGAAGGTATAACTACACATCGTAGCTTACAGTAAACATGAAATGGAAGTAGGTATAAGTACCCGGTGTGCACATTGAAAGCATTTATCTTCCCAAATTGTGACTAATAAAGAATAAATCATAAACTAGTATCATAATAACAGACTATGGTGCAGTAAAACATAAACGGCGCATAGGTGTACAATTACTTCCACATCCAATTACTTTGTTGAGCTGATATTCGGCTGACCCACATTCAAAACATTTTGCGATAGCCTCCTACACATATGAGCGACATGTCGATATTGGCGTATTGGTGATTTCAATATGGCAACGTGGAGCCCGAGCCGAGTGTATGCTAATATGAGCCGCGGGCGAGCGCGGCAGGGCGCGTCGCGCTATGTATGTAACAGTGTACAGTGTACACATGCTATGCAATTACCATTTTATTAGTTGGTTAGCTGCCTTCACTACACTTGACGGAATTTCACTAAATATGTAGGTGTATCAAACCACGGTCAATCGTTGCGAGAATATAACATTATGAGATGCAGCAACTTCAAAAAATGATTAATTTTGTTGCCGGTTTTAAAGAAGATAAACACTTAATTGAGCTTTTTTTAAAAGCAGTTAAATAATTACTTCATATGGTAGGTATATGCAAGTAATTAGGTATCTTTAACATCACCGGAGGTCTCCGTTAGTTGGAACTATTCTATGCAAACATTATAATTAAATATGTCTTGACATGCTACGATATAACTAATTCAATTCTAGTTCAAGAACTGTTATGAAAACGTCATATTTAAAGGTTTATAGACTAGGGATAGGTAATTACGTGGGTGTTCATTGTATCCTAACATAGCGTGGTGTTTTTGTGTTTATTTTGCGTGTTCCCGAGAATCCCACGCGCGCTGTGTAAGTTTTTCTAGGTATGATGCGTGAGCGCAGCGCGGAATGCGGCCCACAAGACTGCGCTCTCTCGGTCGCATTCAAAGGTAGGCAAGGCTCGAAATGTGCTTCATTGGTCTTTAGAAACCGTATAAGTATTAAGTGGACTGATGTTTACACACAACTTTCAATGAAGAACCGTACCTTTTTAAAACTGTTACAATTTACTTCCCAATTTAATAGAGAACAGAGAAAAAAAATACTGCTGTTTGTATAATTAAACATCAATAAATTTTCGCGGTCACAAGGATCTGATCGTAAATGCAACGCCTCACACCTTGATACATACGCGTACAACGGAGCGCGGCGTGGCTACGGGCTACGCGCCGTAGATCATAATCGGACGAGTATTTATTGGTGCGCGCTTTCTAAAGCCCTGCACCATCCCGCGACTGTAAAGCTGAATACTCACGAATGTCAAGTGACACGCGATATTACATCCAGTGTATTTTATTGCAACTTCGGATCGTCAACATTATCGGCGTCTAAATGTATGAATAAGCCTGAGTGGCAGGTGTACGTTTGGATTTATTACGAACTTCCTTTTTATTAAAACGTTCGTGGCAGTTATTGTTGGGCATTACTCATTTATCGAACGTAATTAAAAATAAACGGCTACCATGGGTTACAGTCCGAGTGAATTTCATTATTTCTTGTTGAGTAGGCTTTAAAACTAAACAAGAAAACATTCAAAAGGTCGTGCTGGTATAATCATTTGAATAGCTATCATTGCCACGGTGATAGCTGTAGTTATTCACACAAGAAGTCATTTGTAACAATTAATTTTAAAGTAATAGATAATTTTAATGTTGTAAAGGTAGGTATGATGCGGCTCTTATAACGGAACTTTAAATTTATTGCTTTCTTTTATTTAACGACTTTCAATCTCTTAAGATCCGACTTGTCGCCTTTAACGCGATGTATCTAAAATACACAGAACTATTAAAGCACTAAAACATTACATAATGATTTAACATTATATAAAATAGACATGCCAGAGTAAATATAAGAAATATACTTAATGACTTGGTACTAAGATGTCACTTACTGGTGGTCAACGTTAGGCGTCATTAGATTCTAGTCCAAATGTGATGTATAATAATAAATATAATCGTAATATTATAATGATAAAATATATATTAGGCATATCAAATAATATTAGTGAGACGAAATCGTTTTGATTTTTAATGTTATTACTTATTACATTAATGTTATTGATTCGCGTTCGCGCTCAAGAGAGAACAGCTCAATTAAAAACCCATTAGTGAAATGCTAATTACATTAGTTTAAAATGTCACGATTGCGACTTATTTGTGACTCGGTATGTTATTAGCTTACAATATTCGTTTTGCACGCACCGGCTACGATTTAATATTGTCAACAATTCTACAGGTCCAAGGTACGATTAAATTAAACAAATCATCGCCAATTTGTATTCAACATTATAACATTAGTACGCAACTAATAATAATCGTATTATTAGCAATCACGGTGTATATTCACAATGTTGTTGCAAGTCCATCAAAACACTGCACCCAACTAATCTTGACACTTGCGTTTTGAATATTCCTCGATATTATTCAAAGTGACATATCCACTCTAGGTACTGTAAGCTCCAAATGTGTCAAGTTGAATTTTGTTTTGTTTTATAAGTGTTGTACTTATATACCTACATTCAAATTTATTACGCGTGCACGCCCGCTTAGGTACCTATTATTTTTGTATCATCGAGGTTTTGATTTTTTTCCAAAGAACAAAATAAAAGTAGTTTATTAATTATTTATGGTTAGAGTGTGAAGGTAGGTTTATTTTATCATCATTACTTATCAATAAAATTATTGGGTGTGTATTGAATATCGCTAAGCTATGTATCAATCTACTGCAGTAACAATAAGTGTTGATTTTCAATATTTTATCCCATCTCAATAGGTTATAACAAATCGTGGTTGCCAAAATGTATGTAAAGTGTCTAAACATGTAGGTCGCAGTAGAGTAGCGCACGGTGGTCGCAGGGCGGGCCCGGGGTTATAGTGCGGCACCAGCGATACCTGCCGAGAGCGTGTGAAGTCCGGCGCAGGCAGGGGGTGCAGGCCACAAAGGAATATTCAAATGCGCTCCTGGACGTGGCTCGCATGAATGTGCATTACCCTATGACCATATTATTTTTAACATGCGAAGATAATGGCTCATCGGGGCGATTCTTAATTTTTTGTTGCTTTCTTATACGCGACCCTTTATTAGGGTCCGCAACGCTTTAGGGTTTTTGTGCAACCGACGAATGTTATCATTATAGCGAAAATAATTAATTATTTACTCACACCGTTTAATATATTTTAACTGAACATTCGAAATATATCTATTGTTTAACGAACGCTATATTTCTGTTGATGCATTCTAAATTTAATTGGAAGTAGCTACAAAATGAATCACATACATAATACATCATAAGGACCCATGTTAACAATAATAGCAAAAACCTAGTTACAACACATAGTTATTAGTAATGATAACGAGTTTTTTCAGTTAAACAAATAAGTTGTACGATTATACTCACTAACGTTGATTAATTATCACTGTTTGCGGTCTTTAACTTCGGCGCGTAATTAATTCCCGGCGTTAGATAAAGTTCAAATGTGGTAAACAACAATAATGAATTAAACAGTGTCCCGTCGGTCCACAACCGGTACTTATGACACTTTACCCTGTAATTTGGCAATCAGTGGTGTGCCCACTGACTGCGCAGACTGCGCACCGAGCTATTGTGCACTGCTCCACGCTGACATCAGGAGCCTGTAATTTGCGGTTACTTTCAGGTGTTTATAACATTTAGCTGTGACGTGTGATTAAGTGAATCGAATGCACAGGACACGTCGGTTAGACTTTCCAAATGTCCAAATTTCCTTTAAATGAACGACTAATGCACCGCCTACCGCGCGAATTATTTTATTTATATTATTAGCGGTCAGACAGGTCATCGGTATTTCATACATACATATGAACTTTCTTCAGTTATTAACATCGTAACATTGCATAATTTAAACTATTAATCACGTTTATAATAAAAGATCATGACAAAGCTCGCATAAGCTTATCTCGTAGTGAAAAAGCGTATTAATTTATTCCGTTACTTTATAAGGCCATCTCCCATTTAAAAAGTGTTCGATGATTTCACACGGTGAGCGGTGCACTGACCATTGTCTCCCCTATCATTAAAAAGAAAATTGCGAACCGCGCCATTGTTGTATCTTCAACCCTTTCTTTGCCCTGTGTCCATGAGCGTTACGGCGGCCCGAGGTAATATCTCACAGATTTGACAATCGCCCGATGGGGAGACACTCATTGTTTCGCAGCATCCGAGGGTCCCGCAGAGAATTTATGCTCGCCTGTCATAACAGAATGAATTTACGCATTGTGAATCAATACAGTGATTTCATCAATAGACAACCTTTGTTTCTGGGTGTCGAGCTTACGTAATGTATTAGGATATGTCAGCAAACATTCATGTGTAAGTGGATACTCTTAGTTGAGACAATGGCTACTCATTTATATTGTGCCAATATATGATAAAATATGATAACAAATCCGGACACGTATAAAAATAAATAAAATCTATGCAGAGTTGAATAGGTATTTATTTAAGAAGTATTCAAGCTAGCTTTTATCGGCCAACTAAAAATAAAAGATTTTAATAATGCATTTATGGTGTTGTGGCTGTTTAGAAAAAATATCAAAATCGAAAATTTTAATAAATGGAATGAATTAGATATGTAAATACGTGTGCAATATACACATTACAAACTGAAGGAAAACATCGTGAGGAAACCGGCATGCCTGAGAGATATTTCTCGAGGACATGTGATGCCAAGTCAGAGGCCCATGGGCGGCATTAAAACTCTGACACCAGGTTAGTTACTAACCACACGATAAGAAGAAGATTACAAACTTAACTCAGTGAGTGTATTGTAGGTAAGTTCACGAGCTATAAAACAAAACATTCTAACTCAATAATGAGGTTGTTGAGATTATGATGAAATAAAGACAAATCAGACATGGATATCTTACAAAAGATCGAATCCATTATTATTAATTGGCTTTTGTTTGAATTTATTACAGTTATTCCCTGTTTGTAGGTATTGAATTACATACCAAGTGGATTGATAGCTGTGCGACCTAATGTTATCGGTTAATAAATTATTCCCGGAACGTATAATTTGTTGGACATAGAGTTACAGTAAAATGTATAGATGCAATTTATTGCGTGTGTGCGTAAAAGTTTGCCTCTCAATAACTCTCGTTTACACTCAATACTGTAATTTCATAATTCAAGCGTTTAAATGCATAGCTTTTCGTGAGCGCTCGCAAAAAAGCGCGGAGGCTCGCTGGAACGGCGATTACGGCCCTTAAAATAACATCGTACGTTTAAGTTAATGACAGACACACCGACAAAATGCACTTATAATTGCGTTTACAAAGAGTTTTGGTGAAAAATTATCATGTGAATGGTATTACGACGAGGTTCTCCCACGGGATGGAGAGGAAGCGCTTTGTTGCTTCCCTACGCACGGTGAGTAGGCTTAGTACCAACCCAACACATTCGCATATTACAATGTAATTAATATTGTATGATATTAGGTTAAAGCGAAGCACACCTCACTTTGGTAGGTACTCACGTATCGTACGTTTCGATAATAATAATAATAATAATAATAATAATAATAAGTTTATTTGGACTAAATAATTAAGCCTAATACAAAATAGCTACTTAGAACTAAGACACAATGTATAATTAGGCAGCTTAACTACATGAACTCCTAACTTCCAAACTAGGTAAAAACCTGTATCTTGGAAGTCAGTGCTCTTACGTGGAGAAATGCATATACAAGCTGGACTTAATGATCAATAATAACTGATAAAAAACTTTAGATTAGACTACAAATACACTATAGACTAAAAGAAAAAATTGCAAAAAAGAAAACAAATTTCAAAAAAAGAAGAAAATACTGTGTAGGTACTGTTGACAATTAGAACATAATGATATAAAGAAGTGTATGTGAGTGTGTGTGTGTGTGACACGTGAGTGAGTGAGTGATAGTGAGCGTGTAAGTGAGTGTATGTGCGGGTGAGGGTTTGAGTGGGAGTACCTACTCAGAAAGGCGCAATCCGGAAGGTAATATTTATTTTGCAATATTAAGTACGGCTTCCGTTTCAATATAATCAAGACTTAGAAGCCATTCAGTTACCACATTTTTACATCTTTGTTTAGGTAGTGGATATATTTTTAAGCATTGATTAATTTTGTTGTATATATGGCCGCCTATAAAATTAAAGAACTTTTGTGCGAAAGCAGTATGGCAAGCTTTGTAAACGCAAACAGTATGCTTTTGCTTGCAGCAATGAACCGTATTCACGGATTACAATCGTTCAAAAATACCTACTAAGTGATATAGATACTGTCCCACTAAGGGGTATAAGCGTCTTCGCCTATAGAGACACCGCACCCCCGCAACTCGCCTTAATTAAGCATGACGATGAGTCATTTGTCATTAAGTCATTTTCAATTTGAGTCATCGTCATGCTTAATTAAGGCAGGTTGGCGATTTTAATAATAGCTAAGTCCAGTAGGCCTACCATCAACTTTTAGTTAGCCATTCAATTCCGATGCAAACCAGTTTAGGTTCCTAAACTGATTCGCTAATATTCATACCATGAAGTGCCTACAACTGAGTGGCATTTGATTCGCTCATGGAGGAATGAAAGAACGAAATTTGTCGGTGGTCCGCGGTGTGAGAAAGAGATGACGCTAGACAATTGTTGTATAAGTTTGTCTCTTTTACTCCAACCTATGCGTTGCGTTCCGAAACCTAGTAGTTATGATTTTAGCGGTTTTATTTGTGTATAAAATTTCAACAAATATATTTTAAAACTAGCTTTTGCCCGCGGCTTCGCCCGCGTGGATGTTGAACTTCCGTCCCCTATGTTTTCCCTTTAAGGGTTGAATTTCCAAAAATCGATTTTTAGTGGATACTTTTCACTAAGAACACCCCTTCAAGTTTCATGTCTCTAATACCAGAGGTTTGGGTTGTGCGTTGGTATATAAACGTAATAATTTTCTGGAACTACTGACCCGGGAAAGAGCGCCGTACAATCAACTATGTGTAAAACAACTGAGACTAAGATAAACTTGCTCAGGCGTATTGATTACAACCGTACCAAGTTTGGTTAAAATCCCTATAATAGTTTTTGAACTATGCGTGTACCATACAGACTGACAGACAGACAGACAAAACATTTACTGATTGCATTTTTGGCATCAAAATCGATCACCAATCATCCTCCAATATTAATTTTGAAAATATTATTTATTATCTTAGTAGTGTATGATAGTCCATTGAATTTTATAGCGAACTATATTGTATCTTAGGATAAAATTTTATAGTATCTTAGCCGTGTGCAGCGCCCCTTGGTGAACTCCACTGCGGGTGACGTAACCTACGACAAACTTATAATTTGCGGTTGGTACAGTAGTCAGGCCTAGGGATCGAACCGCAAAATTAAGTTTGTTTTTTATTCTATAGACTTTTCCGGGATAAAAAGTACCCAGTGTTGTGCCCAGTATATTAAAAAATTAGTATACCAAGTTTCATCGTAATCGAACCGGTAGTTTTTGCGTGATACCTGAACATACAGACAGACAGACAGACAGACAGACAGACAGACAGACAGACAGACAAAAATTTTTTTAATCATATTTTTGGGTTCGGTATCGGTCTAGTAACACCCCCTGCTATTTATTTTTTTGATATTTTCAATGTACAGAAATTTTACTTCTACAGATTTATTATAAGTATAGATTGCGCTTATGAGTCAAATTATATACCATTAAGCCCAATTTTACTACTCATTAATGTATCAGTAATTTAAATAATTCTTTAAAATAAAAATTAAAGGTTTGCTTAGTGTCGTCGTAAAAGTCAAATGATTATGACGAGTTTAGAAGGCAACACACGCGTTTTGAAATATATACAAACTTTTTTAATAGAACCCAAGGAGTTCTAATTAGGTAGGTAGTACTCAAAAGAGTTTTTAGTTTTTAACGTTTAACTTGGATAAAGTAATTAGTAATACGAATAATGGCGTACATTTTACATTGTTACGTAAGGAACACATATTTAACTGAAATACCTTGAATTTGGTACGTATATTTCCACAGTTTTTCAAAGTTTATAACAAAACGATTCAGTTTACGCCACGAAACTAGAAACTTTTTTTGGATCGCTATTTTTGACACTATGCGAACCAATTTAGGTTCAAATGTCACCTCATGGTACGAAAAATGAACGAACTAAAACAGCTTGCGATTCAAGTGCCGACTTGATTTGGCGTCAACCTAAACCGGATCGTTTTAATGACGTCTTAGTATGAAATTGCAAAGCAGTTCATTTTAGGTCGTCAATTGAATCGTAATAATAGTTCATAGTAAGCCTGCAGGTTTCTTAACGGGACTGAAGTACGATTGTTAATCACTGCATTCATCGTAAATATAATCCTACTAGCTTCTGCCCACGTAAAAAGTAACTTTCCTAATACAAGATTACATTTCATCCAAATCCGCTCAAGGGATTAAGCGTGATTGGGTAGAAAACAAAAAACATAAAAACAGCGCCATCTGTTGATAAAGTTCAGAGATGTTTTGTTAAATAACATTAAAGTTCAACAATTATCCTTAGCGAACACATAACTGGAATAAAAAATATAATATGGGTTAACCCAGGAAATGGTCTATCTATGTAATTTTCATCCAAAACTGCTGAACGGTTTCCACGTGATTGAGTAACACACATCTAATCATTTTCACAAACCTTTGTTTCTACACTAATATTATAAAGAAGAAATACTTGTATTTGTGTGTGTGTGTATGTTTGTAATGAATTAACTCAAAAACTACTGTGCCGATTTGAAAAATTCTTTCACCGTTGGGAAGCTCCACTACCCCCGGGTGAGATAGACATACTTTTTATCTCTGTACTTCCACAGGAACGGGAACTACGCGGGTGAAACCGCGTGACGTCCGCTAGTTTATAATATTAGTAGGATAGTAGAATTATATTATTCCAATGACGATGGCTATTTAGCCAAATTTAATACTAATTTGACACTTCGTCGTCATGATTGTAGTCACGAGAAATATCTACCGAAAACATGCGTAAATACACACATCAAAAGTGTCTAGGGATCAACATATATTTTTGCAATAACTTTTCTCCTGATTGATATTAATTAAAATTTTCTTTACGGATTCATCAAATAAAGTGTTTTCGTTTGTCACAGTAACGATAAACCAAGTCACCTTTGCATTAATAAAGAAATTTGCCATTTTCCTAATAAAGGGATTTTTGACATTTGAACCACTAACATTAAAGTTCGAAAAAAAGACTGAAATAACAGTTTTCTTTAAAATTTTATTGGGTAACTTAAACAATTAATAATCCGTGTTTCTACCGCGAACACTAACAACACAAGAACATCGGTTTGGCATACTCAAAATGAGTTCATCCAAATCACGCTGTGGAATGGCCGCCCATGTTCGTTGCAACAACAAAAAAAGGTCTTCTTGCGACTGGATACCCTCCATATTCGGCAGAGCTCTTCTCTGTAGCATATCCCATGCATGCTCAATCGGGTTCAAGTCTGGCGACTGAGCAGGCCAGGGCAGGACATTGATGTTAGCTGCGGCGAGAGTCTGTCTTACAACTCTTGCGGTGTGCGGTCGTGCATTATCATGCATTAACTGAAATAAGGGACCGATTTGCACTTGTAGAGGAACGATGACGTCTGATACAATCGTCTCAGCATAAATTTGAGCGTTGAGGTTGCCTCTGATCCAAATCAACTCAGTTCTTCCGCCGATCCAAATACCCGCCCATACCATGATGGTTCCACCACTATAAGGATGGACTTCCTGGCAGGATTTTAATCGCTGTTGGCGTCCAGGGGTTCTCCAGTGTCGTATACGTCTTGTATCCGGTCTCATACCAAAACGAGACTCATCAGAAAAGCACACGAAACGCCATTGTTCTTCTGCCCAATTTCTGTGTTCAAGAGCCCATTGATATCGAATCCTACGATTGTGCATTGCTATAGGTGGTACCCGTAGCGGTCTTCGGGAATGAAGGTTCACTTCATGCAAGCGGTTTCTGACTGTTTGGTCGCTAATTAAGTTCCCTGAAGAGTGATGAAGCGGCTAACATGGCTAACACGGCTAACATCATGGCGGTTATTGTTGGAGCTCTTCGAGTTAAGATTTGAATGTATCGGTCTTGTCTCTGTGTGGTGCAGCGATACCGTCCTCCATGGCGCTCAGCCACGGTACCAGTGCTTCGGTAACGTGTCCAAAGTCGACTGATAACACTCTGACTTGTAATCAGAGCTAAAGCCACAGTACGTTGCCGGGAACCAGCTTCTATCATTCCCACGGCTCTGAGCATTTCTTCCCTGCTTAAATGACGTCGCCGCTCCATAATAACGTTGGTTTTAATCAGTAGTAGGGAAACAGTAGCACTAATAATGTCTTCAATGCGTTGTATGTTTTTATAGGGAAAATATTGACAGCTGATTTTCATCTTTTACTCGAATTTGATTCACAGTTCCTGATTCAAATTATGAAATGCACCAAAAAGGATCCATATAAATTTATAAAATCATAAATTTATTACAAAGCCACATCTCAATCTCAAGAAATCCGCATAAAAATGCTTGATCCCTAGACACTTTTGATGTGTGTAATTATAACGACGTTGTTGTCCTGCCTCCGATCGTAGCGCCATCTACCGGGTCCAATTGTGAATCTAATATAGGGACCAACACAATTACAACAAAAAACTAAGTAGTAGGTACAGACATTCGGAAGTCATATTATTAATAATTATTTTAGTTATGTAATTTGTTAAGAACATAAATTAAAAAGGATTGGCACTGTTTAAATTAAATTAGGTGGTACCTTGTTTACAAAATACCGTTACATTGGGATACAATTAATAGAAATAACCACACTAAAACATACTTTAATATTTGTCTAATTGGAAGAAGATTCGGCTCTGGCGTGCTGTAACCGTATACAAAATGCATTCCTATTTTAATTGAATCTATTCCATTACACATCTATAGATTTAGAGCATATTATGAAAATAAAGTTCTATATTCTTCAAGTTCTCTACTATTAGAAAAAGCCAGATGAAGATTGTTTTAATAGAATTATTTCAAGTGTTTATAAAATCCCTTATTTCGAAATGGGAGCTTTTTGAACTTAAGTTAGATAAACGAACGTGAATCGATTAGTTCGTTAGATCTTTTATAACCTACCAAATTAATAGCAATAAGAAGGTAAATATAAAATTTCTTTCAAACAACAATTTTCTAATACAATGTAGAACAATTTCGACAAACAACTCTACTTAATTATAATTATGTGAAGAATTCAAAAGCTACAGACAAATATGTGGACAAACAAAATTTTAAAAATTGCCATTATGTAATGTCACAGAGATATTGAATGGTTGAAACATTGCATAAGCAATTAGCAGCTCTTAGTCGTGGACATACATCAGCAACAGTAGCTGTAGGTAGCGGCTCTGGCGATAAATTCCCGCAACTAGTCGGTGGTTACTAGCCAATAATCGACGTTGCATATTTGCATAATTGTGCCTGCTAAGTGTCTGTATCTACATAAAATTGCGTCTTTTTCATGACTCCTCTATATTTAACCATGATGAAAATCGCTTCGATCAAAATATTTCCTCTGAACCTCAAGCCTCTTAATTAATATTTATTTTGAATAAATTTCAACGACGATCAGTTTATAATGACGGAATGATTTTGATAATATCATTAGTCATTATACATATTATTATGTTCAACGTGTATCGTAAAACTTTAACTTTACGAAGTATTTCTGTGAATATCAAATATCAGATAGGAATCTAATTAATTATTACGTACTTCCATTTGATTCTTAACTAAGTCTTCTGTCAGCGGCGTGCGGCGTTGGCTTTACTTACTAACAGCCACATATTGGCCCCATTGAACTAAGAATGACGAACTAATTAGACTGTCGGAAGTCGGTAATAACCTTAAATCGTTAATAATACCAATAATAAACTACAACATTGGTACAAAGTTCTTGAGTTTAAGCTTTGATGTTAATATGTTTTGTATTTTCATTCCACACGTATAGTTGATTACTTTGCTGTCGAGTAAGTAGTAGGAAGGGTGCGAATGAATATATATTTCTATTAAATAACAGTCTGAATTGAGATGTTTATTGGAGTTTCAAAGTTACACTTTAACTGACTCTTCGAGTGTGCCTCTTTATTAAAGAAAAATATTCTCAAATTCATTCAAGTATAGGTAAATGCTGCAAAAATATCAAGAAAAGTTTAAGAGTTAATAAAGTGTAACACATAATTATGAGGCATTATTAGTAATAGATTGTGTGTTCAATGACATCATGACACGACATGCGGTAAACGAGAACGGAAGATAAAAAAAAAAGTGAAGCAGAAAACAATTTTATTACAGAGACATTTCCGTTCGGCTCGATCGGAGATAATTTTTAATCTTGAGACCTGAACACAGCTAATCTAATTAGATTCCAACTAGTGGAACTGGTTGATAAAAACGGTTATGAAGTTGGAATGGACGCCGCTACCGAGCGACAATTATGTGTGGATATCTGATTGCAAGTGAATACAGCTTTTATGATTCGATACTAAAACAAGCGCACAGATATACCGCTTATTACTTCTAGTTTAAGGCAATTGTTGACTTGCACACTTAAGAAAAGCACCATGAGTTTACAGTATGGTGTTGAATGTCGATACCAACAGTGAATTAAAAATGCAATTGTAATGTCTGTAAGTAAATAAAAATGCAAGCGTGTTAAAAATGCTTATTAGTTTAATAAACTTATCATCGAAACTGAGATTAGTACAAATCCTCGCTTCATGTGCATTTGGAGTTACGTCAGAGATTGTTAAGATGCATGGCGACAAGGTATTTGTTAAATGTTTACGCAGCTACGGTAATGGATACAGTCACTGGATACTAGCACCAATGTCCGTTTGCGCTTGTACGACACTAATGATAAATGATTCTGGGGATTGCGTTTCCTTAAGCACCTTTTGCATTTAGGTTCATTCCAAGGCTCTTGAGAACAGACATAATTCACTTGTCGCTATTAGTTTAACTAATAACTGTTACAAATACAACCAAACATACTTGTAAATAGACTTCACTGATGGGGCTCAGTTTTGCGCAGGTTCTTGTTATTGATCATACACACACAGTTTAAGTTTCTTTTTTGCAATGGTGTCGTTATTTGAAGACCTATATTTATCTGTGTTTGGAGCACATGTAATTCTTCTGAACCTAATTATACTCCATGTAATTTGTGTTGGCATAATTGCATTGTGAAATGGTATGATAGTGTAGTGGTGCGTCGCACGGTCGCGCCCGAGGGCGACTCGGACGGATAACGGAGCGCGGCCCGTGAGGCTGATTTATCGTGGACATCCACCGAACCTATCCGATTTGCATTTAGATAGCGCTGCGGCGCGGGCGGCGGGCGGGGCCGCCGGTCGGCGCGCAGCAACCGAACACGCCGTTTTACTCTATCGCACGTAAATTAACTATGAAATTATCTTGCTGCAAAAAACGACAACGGCTATTCATCCCACTAATAAGATTTAAACGTAGGTACTCCGTTGATACTCTATCATCAAGCTTCGTACCTTTAATAGTGCAGGTAATGATGTTACCTTAGAAAGTCGAGAAAAGTTGATTTAACCAAATGGGAAAGACTCTTTCCCGCGAGTCTAGATTTAATTAATAAAATGCCACTTGGAAGCCACTTGGATATGTCTGGGTCATGGTTCTGTTACGAGTAGAAATTAATAGTCGAATTTAATATTAATTCATAGTTTTTGCTTGTGACTATTTCCCTGGTGCATAATTACATTTAGCTGGCACATTCCTCGAGGGCCGTTACGTAGTGGTGGCGGAAGGCTGACGATGACGGCGCTAGGTTATACAGACTGCTCGTAAATTATCTACCTCCGCAATTAGTAGGCGCCGATTTGGCGCATTATACGTTTCCTTCACCAACAAGCAAATACCGACCAAGTATATTGAACAGTCACGGACTTTATCACTTTATAGTTTTCTTAATATACATAATCTGTCTTTATCTGCATAAACGTGAATCTATACATAGTAGATATATGGCTTCTAACTTGTTCACGACATAGCAGAGCTTTTGGCAAATAAGCTAAATATTTAATAGTACCTATCTATAGGAGGATTATAATACGTGGGTTACCAACTTTTACATTTTCAACAATAAAAATATGACATAGGAATGGAAATACAAAAAATAAGAACTCTTGAAAGTTCGATCTTTTGATGAAATTAAAAAGAATTCTGATCTAATGAGACTGCGTGCATTTCATTTTATATGTACCTAACTAAAATAAAATAATACATTCTGTTAGTGGACCTCATTTTATTTGTAACAAAACTTGTGTAAACAAGACGGTTAGCAAACGCCAAACGTACTAATATAGGTCCCTACGCAAACACATTTGGAATTTGCACGCTACTTTATAAAATGCAAATCATATTCTATACAGACGTACGTATTAATCGGAACTCGGTGTATAAAATATGGTGTCAGTGGACGTTGCTAAATGTTTTACAAAATGGAAATCGCAATTCTGACGGCTCGCGTGTGTGGCGCGCAGCTTATTGCAAATTTTCTTCGTGAGAGCATTTAATCTTTCCGTCAAACAGATGTTATCCATTGCAACAAACCAACCACTCTGAGGCGTAAAAGGAAGAAGCACACGCCCCTAATTGCGATATATCCCCGAGTATCTCCTACAATATGTAAATAGGCGTTGGAGGTAATTAAAAGCTTATCTCGCGCCCCGCCAGCGCGGCCTCGCTGATTGCTTCGTAAAATGATTGACATGCTATTTTAACAGTGTACCGATAATGAAAACGTTCCTGCCTAGTTTAATTCATACTTTATTTATTGTTGACAATTACTATTTGCACAGGATAATTGATCGCGTTCTCACAATTGTCAGGCTGGTGACGAGTTGTTTGCGATTTTTTAAAAGCTGCGTAGCCGCGAGGCGCCTGCGCCGCCGCCTGTCCGGTGACCACGCACCGCCACTTACTATGACTACACTACTTTTTATTATTTGTGTCACTTTTTTCGTACATAATTCTCGATAAATTATCTTAATACGACAAATATTAACATTCGTTTTACAAAGCTTATTGACTTGTCTTTATGTAGGTACAGGTATTTCTTAATCGTTTTGAAGAAGATTTTTTAAGCAATGGTTAGAACGGTTTTACTTATTAACTGCTAAATGACGGTGTTTACTTAGCGGTCCGGACGATCGTTACGAGCTAAGAATGGAATTTGTAAATAGCTTTAAGTGTCTGACTGGTAGGTAGGTACCTACTAGGTATAGTGAGACATCAATAATAATCGTGCTTTATCTGTTGTTAGGTGACTAATAGTTACTCAATTCTTAAGGGCTAAATAGCTTCGCTAGTTCATCTAAAACAATGCGATAACAAATCTGAATGCATTAAATCAGCATTGCCACATTTCCGTGGGCAGTGTCGCAGAACTTGTAGATCTTTGGGGAATAATGGCTTCGCGGTTTAATTATAGTCTCAGGAGTATAACATAATCGGGCATAAATCACGTTATATAGATACCTGCCAACCACAACCTGTTTCAATTGGCGCGGCACAATGCGCGCGGTGTATTGTGCGGCTGCGCGGACCGCGGCGCTCCTAATTTATACCTTCATGGTAATTTAACGACAGCAGCCGAATCTATCCAAGAATACGTATCAAAGTTTTTACTATTGCTGCTTTAAAGAATAAAATTCATTTGTAGTGTCATTTATAGGTTTTTTATTCTTATAGTTCGCATCATGAAATTTATAGATATGGTCTCTTTGTTCAGTTGGTCGTTCGGTGAGTATCACGTTTAGCACACAATCGAGAGTATTAACATTTCCATTGAAACGTGCAGACTTTAATCAGCCGATACGAGTCGCTCAGCCCAAACATGACTAACTGACAGAAGTGCGCGCCGCCGCAGACTCAGCTTCCCTTGAGAATATTGTTATTCATTTGTTTCTGGAGATAACGACACAACCATCTCAACTTATTACTTTACGAAACCATTCAAGTTATTATTAGTTTACACAATTTATATTGTTTACAGATTTATACTGGTCGTAGGTCTGATTTATAATAAAGGCCCTACAAGCTATTAAGTAACGCCTTCTCGATGAACATGGACCACACACAGCATTCAAATTAGAAAAGTCAGACAAAACGGAAACGATGCATTTATTTTGGGTTTAGAGAGGAGCGGGCGCCGCGGGCGTTCCTTCTTTCTAAGCTCGTAACTCTTCTAATAAGACACTTGACGCGAGCTTAACTGGAGCTTAATGCATGCAACTTCGATTGTATATATCATTTTGATTTGTAGTGAAACCGAAACATTAGTAGCTACGTCCCGCGTCTCCACCGTTAAGACGATTAGTGTAATATTTTTATGCGGCCGGTTTGTGGTTACAAACATTCACAATTTACTCCTTTTTTAATTCTCAGATAACACAATAATATTTACCATGTACCTACGCTTTTTAAAACGGGATGTTTATTTATTGTTAAATGGTAGTTAAAGATAATTCGTTTTAAAATGATCGATGATAAGTGCTTGTTCAGTTTTTTGTCGTATTCGCGCGGTGAAATAATTGCGAGCATATTCTTATGCGTCGCAGACAGGCGCAGGCGGCCTTCAATACCGTCTCTATTTCCGCACTTCCCCTCACTGCTAAATGGCACAAATTGTCTTTTACACGCATACCGCATATAATGTTCATTGTTTTGTTTTAACCGATGACGTCTGTTCAAGAAATCTATAAAATCTATAATATATCTAAGAAATCTATTAAAAAAAGATTCAGTCTGGACTTGGGATGAAAATCATAGTCAATGTTTGGAAAAATTGAAACAAGAGATAACAAACTCTCCAGTTTTAGCTCATTATAACCCCAAGATTCCATTAGTCTTGTCAGTCGATTCCTCGAAGTCAGCTTTAGGTGCAGTCATATTACAAAAAAGCAAACCTATTGCATATAGTTCTAAAACTTTAACAGAAACCCAAGTAAGGTATGCTCAAATTGAGAAAGAGCTACTAGCAATACAATTTGGTTGTGAAAAATATCACCAATATGTATATGGTAATAGAGTCACTGTTCATACAGATCACAAGCCATTAGTCTATTTATTTAAAAAACCATTACATGATGTCCCCGCTAGATTACAGCGTATGATGTTAACTTTGCAAAAATATGATTTAGAAGTCATACATGTTCCAGGTAAGGAAATGTACATATCTGACACTTTGTCAAGAGCAGCATTAAAAGACCATTATACACCTGAAAATGAATCAGAAATGTCCTGTCATGTCAATTTAATGTATGCTAATTTAGCAATAACAAAGGAGTACAGTGCAAAATTAGCAGAGGAAACCAAAAATGATGAATCCTTGCAAATAATAAAAAAATATAATATTGAAGGTTGGCCAAAAAACAAAAACAATGTCAGTCCTTTAGTAAAACCATTTTGGAATATACAAGGTGAAATACACACAATTAAAGATTTAGTGTTCAAAGGATCAAAATTAATAGTACCACAGTCAATGCACAAACAAATGTTAGAAAAAATTCATAAAGGTCACCAAGGTATAAATAAATGTCTAAGGTTAGCAAAAGAATCACTATATTGGCCAAATATGTCAAGTGATATTAAGAATTTAGTAGAACAATGTATAATATGTGCAAAGTACAGACCATGTAATCAAAAGGAACCACTACAAAATTATGAAATATGTCAATTTCCATGGCAACAAGTCGGTATTGATTTAATGCATTTTGATAATTTAGTTTATTTAATAGTCACAGATTATTACTCAAAATACATAGAAATAGCATTATTAAATAAAAACAGTACATCTCAAAATGTAATCACACATTTAAAGTCCATTTTTGCTCGTCATGGAATACCATTATCATTAGTGTCAGATGGTGGACCTCCTTTTCAGTCATCATCATCTGCCTAGCCTTTTCCCAACTATGTTGGGGTCGGCTTCCAGTTTAACCGGATGCAGCTGAATACCAGTGTTTTACATGGAGCGACTGCCTGTCTGACCTCCACAACCCAGTAACTGGGTAACATGATACCCCTTGGTTAAACTGGTTGTCAGACTTTCGGGCTTCTGACTACAAGTAACGACTGTCAAAGATCTACAAATGACAGCCGGGACCAACGGCTTAACGTGCTTTCCGAGGCACGGAGGAGTCTTGGTATGTAATAAATGGTCACCCATCCACGGACCGACCTCGTCAAGCGTAGCTTAACCTTCGATCGACCCATGCGGCTGTTATAATTTAGCCACAAGCTCCTCCAACCTCCTTTTCAGTCAATAGAATTTAAAAATTTCTTACAGGAATGGGACATAGAACATGTAGTTACTAGCCCATATCATTCACAGTCAAATGGTCAAGCAGAAAGTTCAGTCAAAATTATAAAAAACATGTTAAGGAAATGTAAAGAAAACAAAACAGATCCATACATAGCTTTATTACAGTATAGAAACACAGCAAAAAATAACTTGTCATCACCAGCACAATTGCTAATGTCTAGAAATTTAAGAGATAACATTCCAATGTCAATTAAAAAATTAAAGCCAAAAGTGGTAACATTTAAAAATTATAAAGAAACAGTCAGGAAAGATAATGAAAACAAATCAAGGTATTATGATAAAAACACAAAGTTATTGTCAGTGTTACATTATAATGACCATGTCTATTTCAAAAGAAATCCAAAAAGTAACTGGGAAAAAGGTATCATCAAACAAAGAATGATGAACAATAGGTCATATGTTGTTGAGGATAGCAATGGTGTAAAGTATAGGAGAAACAGAATACACTTAAGACATAAGTATTCCCATAACTATGCAGACCCACCTATGCGGTCCACCTCGTCACAGGGGAGAGAGGAAGGTGACAGACAGGAGTCTAGACCTCAAGAATCCTCTTCTCAAAAATCAAGCACAACAACTAGGTCAGGACGCATTGTGAAACCTACAAGAAGGTTAATAGAAGAAATAGATTAAGTTATAGTATAATACAATATTGTCTAGTCTTAATATAACAGTGTCTTTTGGAATGTTTGTCAGATGTTACATTTGAACTCAACAAGGGGGATGTTGTGACATCTCTTATTAGTAAGTTAGTAGAATGCACCTCACTAGATATTATCTATGTATCCGCTTCCTAACGAGCGTCACTTCATTGTCTGTCCCCGTCTGTGAAGCTGCTACTGCTTACAACACGGTGTAATATACTGTGTGTCGAATATACGAAATAAACCTCAACGGTGTCTCATTTAAGAAGCCTACAAACATAACACAGAGTAGGTATGTAATTTAAGATAAGGGAAATAAGGGATAAAAGAAGCGACGTTCGTAAGATACGTAGGTACCCTATTTAAAATAAAGATTTTTGTGATCTGAATACTCAGCGTCAGATACTCTTCAACTTTGAAAAGTGATGTATAATTTAAAATTACTGCAATTATTCTGCTTTGTAAATAAAGTGCGTATTGATCGTGATTCGTGATGTCTGTGACGGCTTCACGCGTCCGGCGTATAGCAGGCGACCGCGCGACCGAGCACGCACAATACAAAGAACACTTCTTATAATCGCGAGTTAACGTCGTATTCAACCGCCGCGTCAACCTACTGAGCGTTGTCACTCAACGGTCACTCAACGGTTTTAAAAAGAATTGTGAATAACAATTTTATGCGTTCTGAATTCAATTTTATTTCCTGCCAAATGTCAGATTTTAAATAAAACTCTATGAGTACAGATACGTGAATACGGTCAACCGAAAAATAAAAAAAGATTACTTATTATTATTAATGATTGGTGAAATAACGGTCTTAATCTTTGAATACAATATAAACAATGATAGGTGAACTTGACTATGCAATGTGTTTTTATGGCATTTACTACTGAATAGAGACAATCCTAAAAAAAATATATGATGCACCTATCAATATCACCCCTTTTATTATAGTCAAATTATTTCAATTCCGATATAAAATCTAATGATCATTCATAGATTCTGAATTTCTAAATGTATTTAGATGTAAAGCCTTTTGTCGCATGTTTATTGTTTAGTACTAGTTATTATTTATATGCTTCAGCGCGTAATTATAGGGCGACGTTAAAGTTTCAAAGTTGAATGCTACTAGTTACGCAGACAGGAGACATGACTTATTTAGTGCCCATGTTGCGTTTCCATCTTTAATCTGCGTGGGCGCATATTTCTGAGAAAACATTTCTTGTTGACCGTACATAATGCTGCCAAGAAAACAGAAGTAATAATGTTGGCCATACTTGTACGGTGAAGAACTCCGTAAATGAATCATCGCATATGCGTTCCTCGTCAGGGCACAAAAAGAGGTTTGTCGAAAATGCTCCTCGTTTAGTTTAGCTCGGCCGCAGTGGCTGCGTTCGCGCTCACTGCTCCCTGTACTCATCCCTTATTTATTTATACTGGTATGAAGAATGTACATTTTTTGTGCTGCCATAACAGTGTGCGTCCAGCGCTGCGACAATCCAAGCCAGCGAATTCTTTAATTGACAAAATGCAGCGAAGTTACATTCCGCCTCGAATCGTTAGCTTTAATGTGGGAATACAAAATGGATTATTAATGATACATTTTCACTTTTGTACTAATATGAACAATCCTTTTATTTTTGGTTATTATCCGTTACAATTATATTAATTAGGTTAAGCTAAGGTTAGGTTTGGGTTTTATTAGGTTTTTTATTTTGATTTATTCATAAGACATTTAGGCAATTGGCACCTCAAAAAGTAGATTGGCACTGTAATAGGATCACAGAAACACGTAATAATGATGTAGGCATCTTTGTTAGTTGTTTTCCTTATTGGTTTAAGAAGTAACTACCTAAACTCACAAGAAGTAGGTATACCTAATAGTCTTGCATTGTATGTACTAGTTTGATAACATTTATCTAGTAAGTACTTGCCTACCTATATAATTTGGCAATCTCTTATATTTGTACCATTATACAATGAATTATTGTTCATTAGGCTCCTGAAAGTTTTTAAGAAGCAAATTTAAATTAAATATTCAATGAAAGAAGGCTTCAATGTAGCCGCAAACATAACATGGAGGTGGGTACTACTTACGATGTAATTTACGATCTAATGAAAAATAATCGTTTAAATCATCAGTTTCTATCACGTCTCGCTCAGCGCTGGTAATGAGTCGTTAGTTGCGATAGGTACAAGTTTCTCTTATCATCGATGATAAAACATGCGTAGATTTGAGCCGCACCCTGCACTTTCCCTTGAAGGTAGGTACTGCACCTGCCGGGTGAGCGAGGTGAAGCCGCGCGGCCTGTTCTCCGCCACGCATGATTCAATATATCTGCAATGTGACAACAACGTTTATGGATATGTATCTACGTGAGGTTATTGCATATGAGACGGGTTAGACAGATCTCCGTGAAAGTTTGCTTCGTTACACCATGAAGGGACTACATCATTATAATGGTATTTTAGAGTTATGCGCTAGGTGATTGGAAAAAGATAACTTAACGGGTCTAAATATAGATTCAAAATCTATATTTAGACCCGTTAAGTTATCTTCTGCGTATTAGGAAACTTTAGTGTAGTCCCTTTATCTTAGTTTCTCGGATTTTTAATTAAGAGATTAATAATGAAGCCGCGAGCTGAGAGTGCTGCGAGTGCCAACGACCGGAGAGGATAAGCTCGGCAGGCGGGCGCGCGGGCGCACGCAACCCTGCCAGACATGCGTGCCGCTCCGTTACGACACCTACACCAAATTTTTCCACATGCCCGAGCAGCAGATAAGCGGCGAGCGACGCCAACGTGTTATTTATTAACGAACCGAATGATCGATAGTTGGACGCGTCACCGGACGTGGACGTGGACGAGCGCCGCCTTTCGAAACTCGCCGCCGCCGACTGATCGTTTCGCTGTACGCTGTACACCTCCGATAAATCCATCCCGCAATGTCTCCGACTCGACCGAGCACAAAATTCATATTCTTTGAGACAACTTCATAGCCGAGCTTTCACTCAGGCGTGTCTTTGGAAATATGTCAAGATTTTTCAATGAATAAACATCCCAGGCTTAAGACGCCAGGAGGAGCTTTCATTCTAACTGCGAGTAAAACAACAACAAGATGTTTCATTTACCAACATGAATTTTGTAAGATGTCTGAGAAAAGTCGTGCGTACAACATCCATGTCGAATGCATTGTTTGCGTTACCAAGGCTTCTCCAACCCTTTGCCAAAGTCATCCGTTCCGCTCTAGCATACGTCACGTCGCGTCGTGACAGCTGTGCGCGATACTTTCTAATCGCTCCATTCAATAGTCAACACCAAACAAATATAAGGAGTAGGCAACTTGCGAAACATTAAATGGCTCGAACAATTGACAGCCAGAAAAGAGTAATCAATTAATTATTTATACCGGTGCCAGTCAAGCGAAGGTTTGTCAAAGTGGTTGCACAACGCTATGCTTCAAATGCTTCCAGAATGTAGGTAGTTGAATGAGCTTATAATGTAAACAAGCTCGTGTGTTTACATGTATCGATTCGAGGCAAACGTGATAGGAAACGATCGGAAATTCGAGGTTCGGCTGCACAGGGCAGGTTAGACCAGTCCCGGTGGCCTCGCAAGGACCCCAGCAAACCTGTTAGATTCGTTGCACGATTTTTACGTGCGCACCTACCGGAATCTCATTCACGTGGTGCAGCCACGCCGCTCCGCCCGGCCCCCTGCGCCTCCGCCTGCCAGTTAACTCGTCAAATGACTCACGCTTCGGCTGGTTAAATGCCAGAAGCTGGCTTTTCCAGTTCTCTGGTCCAATTCGCACATTCTATTCTTACTTGACACTAACGCGACATTCTGTAACCTGGGTTTATACATTGATTAGGTAATGATGTGAGGTAACACGATAAAGACTTGTTTAAAAAAGTTATCGGCCTCTATAATACCCTGAATTAAATTATTTTAAACAAAAACAGCACCGGGCTTATGATTTATAAGATACTGAATAACTTATTGTTTAACTTTTTGACCTGAATGTAACTGACATCTAGTTTAGCCTATAGGGGGGAGAAAACCGTTCCTTGTCGCAGTTGTCTGTAGTGACCGTTTACCGTCACTGGGTAGCAGGAGTGGGAGAGTATAAGTATGTCACATTTCACACAACAAATGCCAAGATGTATTAACACACCAGGAACAGGAATCAGGTAGAACTACGATCCGGTCAAACCCGTCTGACGCGTGCTTCCAACATTTTTTATTTATTTGTCTGCATCGTCGGATACCGCTGGGCGTGACGTCAGACGACCTAAACTGGTTAGCGAGGGAGCAGGGATTTGCCTCGTATCCTTCCGGTTCTGTGAGTGGTTCAGACCTGTTCTACATCAGGTTGTGCGCCACCAGGCGACCCGGCCGCGGCCGTGTGACGTATGAGTACTACGGCGAACTTGCATAAAATCACCCGAATTAGACAACGCCCCTGCGTGTGTCTGAAGCCCGTTTCGATAACTAGTCATTTCACTCTCGTACAAGACACCAGCAGTGCTGACTCATGCTCTGTGTGCGCAACAATTAGCAAACGTAGCGTCACATTATGCGATGACCGCGGTGGGTACCATCAAAGGTCAGTATCCGTACCAAAATGGTCACGCCTAATAACTGGTTCGTAAGTTGTAGTCGACTCATTCGTAAAACTACAGTGGTTTTGTATACCAGTATTTTACGCTATGTTTACTCGATTTACTCTATACTACGAGATGAATGAAGTAGGATTACACATAGAGGAGCGTAAATTTTAGCGATAGATGTTCTACTTTCATGATGAGTGGTTTTTAGGCAAATTGTATTAAGGATGTTAAATTGTTACAGAAGACGCAAAGAGGTGATGGAGGTCAGCGGCGAATCGTGGCGCGCGTACTACTCGAGTGCGGAGCACCCGCTGAGCGCGGCCACGTCTGCGGTGCTGGGTGCCGTGGCGGACGACGGCCAGGGCCAGACCATCGAGTACTACAAGCTGCCGCCGCTTGGCCAGGACGCACATCTCAATCTGCACAAAGACGCCAAACTTGTTGATGTCTGGCCGTAAGTCCTACACACTACTATGGCTTCCTTATTGTGAATCTTGCACTGAACGCACAACTCATTAGTTATCCTTTTATTAATTGGCTCTAGAGTGTTTACACGTTATTATTTCGCCAACTGTTACTTAGACATATATGATCGTTGTAACAGTTAAGCACGTCACATTATATCTGAAATACGACTGTACAAAACATTAATATTTATTATAAACACAGTGTTAGATACTTAAAATAAGTATTCTTCTAAACACATACACATCAAGCATAATTAATTACTCATAAATACAAACATATATAGTAAGAATACATAGAGAGATAATCGAATATGCAAATCCAATCCCAAATATCGATACCTAACAATCAAGTGGAATCACAGAATGATCGCGGAAAATCAATCGTCGATTCTCACGGCCGTACATCAAATTGAACGTTCGTGTATCGGAGCAATTATCATTATAATCGCCGAATTTCGTGGCGCGGTGAATACGGAATGAATTCGCGTAAAATTTATATGTAAACTATGATAATATGCAATCTTTGTGTAGTGAAGTTTTTGTGCACGTTGATACGCAGGCGGGGCCGGGGGTTGTGTGTGTTGCTCAAGTCTCACGGACGAGTACACTGAGACAAGACGCCGCGTGGCTTCCGGCCCCACCGAAAGGTGTAAGAATAACAAATAATAAAAATGTTAATGTTCCACTCAATAAATCATGAGAGCTCATTTGAATACCTATGGCGGGATTAACGAAATAGCAGTTCGCAACCCGCGAACCTCCGCGCCGTCTGCGTTCCCCGACCTGACTGTGTATATCATTCAGAAATTAACATATAAGTATTTTACCATTTGCAAAAAAAAATATGTTTTTTTTACCAAAATTTTGCTGTAAAATATGGACTTCAAACATCGGTTCCTGTATAATAACGATATATAAAGCAGACTTTTACAAACAAATAAATCAGCCTGATTTCCATTTTTGATAAGCTTTTCGTTTTGCAATTAGAGGAAAAAATTATTAACAAAATGTAAATTTGAAAAAAAATAGAACTGAACTGACACATTTTTTTTTTTAACTTCTAAATAATTATGAATACAGTCAGTGCATTCAACGAATTCCCATAGAAACGCGACCCCGATCAAATTATACTCGCTCTTTGAAAGAGGTTGTTAACAGCATCCTTTGAATGGCGGCGCAAAAATGAGCAAACGCCGTGTCACATTCTGAATACAAGGAGTGCATAATGTTAACTTGACCCTATACAGACCATTTAAACTTTTATGAATGTTTTATTATGTTCCATAAACACTAGTTATAAAGGAAACTAGTTTTAAATCCGTAAAAATGTTAATTTCTAAATAAAATTTTGCTGACAACAAAAACTACATTTATTATTAAATAATGTGAATAACTGGTATGTGTGGAAGTTGGCGTTGTGTTATGTGGGTTATTCACATGAGAATAGAGAACTGTCGAAGTGGTAAAAGCCTCCCACGTGTCACCACACACGACGGCGCTGCCGAGGGTCTGCGCCGAGTGCAGCATGGCTGCTGCCAGAGCTGCGCTCCAGAATGTGACACTTGGTCGGCTCCATTCTGCCTGTCATGCTCGTCATTGCTTACGGGAGTGCATAAATACAAATAATGACAATAGACGGATGTGGCTGGAAGCGGCTCACATTGACAAGGACGCCCAGGACTTGTCTCAAGTCATTGTCGGCACGCGTCCCACGCGCTCGGTTCAACGCGCGCTGCTATTGCTCATTCATACATTCAAAATTATAACGAATGCTCTCAGTCGCCCGCACCCATACGCGCGTTCTGTGTCTCCGAATGCGTTTGTATGCTAATAGTTCAGCGCCAGTGCATCGTCAGGTTTGAAGCACACTATTTGTTGTCTAAATCGTTCGTATTATTTGAATTGAATGCTCGATAGATGTAGAAATGAACTAGTTCCGTCTGTATTCCTTCGAGATTCGTTGACGTAGGCGTGAAAGCGTTTCGTAAACGCATTGCGTAGTGCGCGGGCGCAGCTAACCGAGCTTTAAGCTCAGGACTACGCGGATGTTACGGGTATTAAATGGAAACGGCGGCTATAACCATTAATAGTTGTCGGAGGCTGTCGAATGCTAACGCTAAGATTAGCATAGAAACGCGCGGCGGGATGTCTCTGGGGAGGGCCTCGCCCTCTTGACCCTGTCACTGTTCGCACTTGCTGTACTAACGGGAAGTCGGTTTCTCCACACTAATGTACCTAACTTATTTTACGAGCTAATGATAGAAATTATCTACGTATTTAATTACTATGTAGGTAAGCAGGTAATATTTAGTAAATTCAATTTGAATACTCACCTTATACTACTTTAGGTAGGTAGGTATATCTAACTTCAGTTGTATTAGGCTTTCATAATGCATTCATAATAAACCTATCTATATGCTAAAAGTAAGAAGTGAATAGTGTAATTTAGCGAGCGGGATGAGCGCATGTGTCGTCAATGTCGCGGTGGTTTAACAAAAACTCATGGAGTTGGAACCGTGTGACCCATTTAGGACTAGAACCGGTTTCCTCTTGAAGATACGTCGTTATTGTTAAAGACACAGTAGTTAATACCATTCAATTCCCTTGGATATAACGGACCCTCTTATGAGGATAATGCATAAAAAGATGGTAACATCGTTATGTCCCTGACAGTCTCGGTCATCACGTAGCGAAATATGAAAACGGGGATTGACCATTCTAACTTGACCATTCTTTATCATGCGAATATATTCACAACAGCTGCGCAAAGAAGTCGTTAGAGAGTTGTATGCCAAAAGTTATGGTAAGTTAGGTATGCCCTTGATTATTATTATCTACATTTTACTGGTATCTACGCAGGTACCTACTTTGTCGTTATAGATACTTAGTTAATTACGATTAAGGGAATAGCTTACCGGGAAATTAATGGCCAGAGACAGTTATATGTAATCAAATGCCCGATTTAATGACTTAGACAAATGGCGAAATCGTTTTCAATTAAAGTTTTTGATAATGTATTAGTTCCGTGAGAAAAGTAGCAATAAACCTACATTTAGTCGAATGATATATTCAAATAGAATGAAATTACGTTGGTCGCATCCGCTGCAAGCGCCTCCTTCGTCTCGTTTATCGTTCGGTAGATTGTAATCTATTCGTCAAACGATGGATAAACTGTCGCCGCTTCAGATTTTGATACAGATATCCAGAGCCCGCTGCGCATATGTTAGCTTATTAACTTATTATCAAAGGTTCCGTGGAATTACATGGAGAGTTTTCAGCATTACCGTCTCAGATAACGACTGTACCATATTTGGAATTATCTGAACCAAGAATAATTTTTGTAGAGCAGTATAATATAAGTAGACATTATCAAAAAGATAAAATATAAAGACTTCATTTGAAGTCTGAAAACAAAAACGAAAGAAAAGTTAGAATTGAAATTTAGGATATTGTATCATTTTTTTTCTAAAAAAGAGTATAGATCTAAAATAAAAAAAATATGAATTGTGTCTTTTGTATATCGTAAGAGGTATTTCGATAAACGCATTGAAAGCATGCAATGTATGAGCGGCGCGAGGGTCCCTGCACCCTTAGCATCGTATTGTCGAGATCTCATCATGTGTGAAAGGGTGTTAAGTAAACATTGCAAATAATTATAATGGCAATTGCATCCGAGCGACGAACCGATTCCGCTTTGATAAGAAAATTTATATTTGCATGTAAAATGTAGCACACGGCTAGAGATGGCGATCATTCTTGCCTTTTATTACAGTTACTGTTATGTTAATCGCAAGCAACATGACACTGATATCAGATTAACAGTTTGGGAAATCTATTCCGCTACCTGATAGACTTTGAGAATTATACACACCGGCACCGGCGACGTTAGGGGAACAAACATCTCTCTAACAGTAGATATGTTTATAAAATGAATCTTTTCGCAAACCGTCTTCCGTTTGTAAATAAAGTACCTAAATGACTCATGAAGACATGAAGAACATGGTTAATTACTAGCAAGAAAGATACTTTACTTACTTATTAGTATGAATTGAAATGAATCATGATGTATCGAATCATTGTAGGTAAGTACAGACGCCAGCACATCAAGTTACCTCAATGTGTCAAATTTCTTTGATCGTTTTTCCACTTTATTCAATGGGGAAAATTTGACACATTGGGGTAACATGATGTGCTGGCGTCTGTACCTACGAGTATACTCTTTTCGATTTATTCCTGAAGTTTTATAAAAACATTATTTTCTTTTTAATCTATTTTTAAACTGTTTTGGAAGAAAAATTTGCTGCTCTCATATCAGTAATGTTTTCGTAAAAAATAATGTGAAGGGCTAAAGAATTTGAGTTGGTTCGATTGCCGGCTCGGGCAAGCGACAAATTGATAAATAACTAAGTACTACCATTTTTCATGCCCCCAACGCAATTGAAGTTAAAATCGGTTGATCGGACTGTAAAATAGTTTGTTTATATTTCTAATTTTATTTTAAATGGACTATAGGTTGCTTCAATTAACCCGTTTAATCTTAAATATTAAAAAAAAAATCAAAACAGATATCCAAGAACCCAAACTGTCTCTATGATGTAATTAGCTTCAAAGTGTTATGGTTTCTGTTTATAGTGAAATATTGAATGTAAAAAGATAAACAATACTTTCGTAAGCAGCTCGGCACTCGGTAGTGGCGGCACCCACAGGGCTCGAAGCGTCAGCTGTCAACGAGGCGCGCTTTGTCCCGTTTGTACAAGCGTCAACAATGAGCGACAAGCAAACACCGTATTGTGCTCCACGTATATGAATAACGATATCTACGCGACGCCGCCGGCATACCGACCTCGGATTATTACCAATAATTCAATTTGCATACGTCGCAAAAAAGATCGCGAGATAAACCTTCGCAGTATCATCATATCTTAGAGTAACCACTTAGTTTGTTTCTCTTAAATTACAAATTTGTTTCACTTTTCGCTTGTCGCGTTATTTCTTAGTTCTTCCTCGCACTACGGAAATTTGGCGATATCTACAAACAGAAATATTTTATACGGTTGAGCTTTATCTTATCGAATGAGCGATTTCACACTCGTCGCGTTTCTCTTACAAATCGCGTGCATAAATCGTTAAGAATGAGCAAAGCGAGAATTGCAATCGGACACGGGCGAGGAGCGTCCGCAGCTCGGCTCGCGGGAGGTCGCGCGTCCCGACCAATTCGGACGCATGAAATAGTGCCGCGAGAGTCTCTTATCTAAAATAAACATCTGAGCGCCGGTGAAACATGTCTTCAATTATCATAAATCGGCGCGCACTGACAACGGCCGACGAAAGCCGCGCCCCGCGCCGCTTGCGAGGTGCGCGCTTACATGCAAACAAATCAAAACGCTCCCATGTAAATGAACTTGCAAACGCTATTATGTGTAAACCGTCCTACTTCTGACGTTCATGTTATAATATGCAATTATCTTATATTTAGGTATGTGACTCCGTTTGTTCCGTACCTTTTAAGTAGGTACAAATAGACACCTAGAATTTTCGGGCACTCGACAGGGACCCATTTCTCAGCCAACCTCCTCCTAATCGCTTCACCCTAATTTTGGCAGAAACATGACTATATTGAAAAACTGTTAAATTTTAATTACAATTGGAAAAGTAACTTGCGTTCTAAATCTGTGAACCATTCGACTAACAGCTGTCTGTGCCTACTTTTTCTAGTTCTAGTGCTATAAAACAAGATGTTTCTAATACCTAAATAGTGCAACATTTTGCCTTGTTCCTAGTGTATAAATACTACTGTTTTGCCTCGTATGCATTCGCTACTATCGGACCTAATCGGCTTCAGTTTTTCATTTTTATTCTTGTGGAAATCAAGATCGTGTAGGTACTATAAAAACTTTTTTACAAAAAAAAACAACCGACTTCTTAAAAAAAAACTAACAGGTGAAAAATAACTCCAGTTTCGGAAGTCTGTGGCTTTGGTGGTTTTGTTTTGTTCATTATTGGCCACCGACTTCCGAAACTGGAGTTATTTTTCACCTGTTAGTTTTTTTTTAAGAAGTCGGTTGTTTTTTTTTGTAAAAAAGTTTTTATTTTGTAATTTTTAGTTTCTTTGTAAGTAAAGAAAGTCTTTCAAAACTTGAAAGAATCATTGAAATTGGATAACAATTGCTAAAGAAGTTCTATCTCTAAACATTAATCTGTACATCTCTGCCGGTCCCTTTTAAAATAGAACGGCGTAATGTTATGTTGTGGAAATACAAAAGCTCAACATAGACATTTGACTATAGCAATCGCGAATAATTTGCTGTTATGCGTTGAAGAGTTCCGATGCCTGTCTTCTTCATCAGTTTTTCTTCACCAAATGATACTTTCTAAATGAAAATGCTTGATTTGTTACTAAAAATGTTGAAATCGGTGCATGTGTGCCTATATTTTTTGAGGAGTTCCCTCAATTCCTCGAAGATTCCTCATCAGGTATGAGTTTTGATAGAAATGGGACCAATCTGTTAGTATAACCTATCAAACAAAAAAAGAATTTTGAAAATCGGTCCATAAATGACGGAGTACTGAGGTAACAAACCCTAAAAAAAAAAAAAAAAAAAATACAACCGAATTGAGAACCTCCTCCTTTTTTTGAAGTCGGTTAAAAAGAGAAAAAAATCGTTATTCTGAACCAGAATTTATACTCTAAGATGAAACCAGGACCATAACCCTACGAGATGCCATGTTGTAGTTATCGACTTTCATAGAAGTCATTAGTAATTACGGTGCTACGAAGTTCTACGAAATTCGTAGCAGTTCGTAGAACGTAAGAATTGCACTTTAATTAATCGTTTTTTAGACTAATTATAATCAGTTAACGCCTAATTTTAACACACATTCATAATGACTTCCTATGGCAGATTAGGACTGGTGACATAACTAAGGACATAACTCAGCATGGCGTTATCAATCGTATATAATCATCCGATATGTATAATTTATTTAATGCTACGATATTTTGACCGCTGTTAAATTAGATTATTTTAATAAATTGAGGTCTTAATTTACCTACATCTTAAAAATCATCAGGAGAAATAAACGTTATTATTATTATTTAGGTATTTCTGAAGCTTAAATCCTATTGTAGATTTTAGTGACTGCTGAATCTATCTATAAAATGTATCTAAAGCGCTTTACTGCATGTTATATGTTTCTACATCATAGCGATTTTGTTGCCTTACTAGCACTCTTTGTTGTGGCAAACATTTACGTTCGTTGTTATAAAAAAGTTCCTAGCCACATTCATAGATGGCAGCACAGTGATGACTTCAAATTAATCATCGACAGTGAAAAGATACGACACATTTACATAAAATAATATTCTTGTATTAAAAGGTGTTCTTGGTTTTTTTCGCCTTTTTATTTATAGATAGTCTTAGTTTAGTTTTTGTTTTAAATTTGTAGTTGGTTATATCAGTATGTAATGAAAAGTCATAATAATATGCTGAAAATCCTCCTAAAAATAACACCACGCCTGTAATCCTCGAAGGGCTAGGCAGAGGTGTACCTGTAGTACACCCACATTTCTCGTTATTTTAGAGGGCGAGAGAGGCCTATTGCTATCAATCGAGCATAACGTTGAAATATTGGTATTTTCGTTACTTCTGACACAAACCGACATGCGTAAAAAATATTGAAGTAGGTACCTACCCTAACCAAATTGAAACGTACGTCATAAATATTATCGAAAACACACTAATATCTGATTGTCAAATTGAATGAAAAACAAAAATATCAAAGTTATTATTTTTTCTTATTTTTATTTTATTAGTTTTAAGAAGGTTTACAGACCAATTACACATTATTAGGTAACAACAATTGAACAGTCAAATTACTAATACCAAGCCTCCACAGATAGGTACTATACTGAATTGAGTGCTAGAATAAATTAAATTGTAACATTTTAGTGACACCTTAAGCTTCAATAAATAGTTCAACTAATAAAGTGTCAATAAATGTTAACAATTTTAAATTATACGGTTTGAAAGTAGGCTTCTAACTTAAATACCTTTTTAGGATAGAATGGAGCGCAATGTAGATATCTGTAAAATAACTTTATCTAGGATTTGATATTTGCTAAGAAATGTAAAGCAAACCTTGCAATCATGTAAATAATATTGCAAACTGCAACAAGTATGATAATTTTATTTGTATTTTGATTGCTAGGAAAATACCATGTGACAATTTGACAGTGTGTAACACCTAGAGCGAGAATGATAGTATGACGAGTTAGCGCGCGCATTGCGAGGTCGGGCGGACTTGTAGCGGCGCGCGCGCACATCGCCAATCACGCCTGTCTCCCCTCCGCAGGGCCGGCGCGGCGCTGAAGGCGGCCAATGGCGCGCACGGGGCGGAGCTGGCGGAGCTGTCGGGGCTGCTGCACGCGGGGCTCGTGAAGCGCGAGCCCGAGGACCTCAGCCGCAAGGTGGTCGACGAGCCCGAGCACGCGCTCAAGCCGCCGCGACACAAGGTGCGTCACACGTCCGCACGCCGCCGCCGCGCGCGCACGCACTCACACACTTACTGTACCGGTCACTCATGTATTATTTATCGCGCTTGTCGTACGATGCGCCGAGCACCGCGCTCGCGACGCACTAGCCGCGCCCGCCCGCGCCCAGTCCGGCCGGCAGTGCTGCTGCCCGCCCAGTGCATCGCCGACCTCGGCGACTACCAAGGACCTTTACACATTTTCGGGATTACACACATTGATAATCGTGAACGTGATACGATCGATCGACATTAGTGTACGTGAAGCTGTGAACTGTGCTTTGACGCGGCATGTACGCGTCGACGTTGCGGAGTGGACAATTGTCGTGGGAGAGCACGTGTAACCGGCGCGTGTGTCCGCAGGTGGCGGTTGGCGAGCCCGGTGAAGCGGCTTCGCCATCCCCGGCACCATCGCGCGCCTCCTCGGCTGGTTCGCTGCTGCCGGACGCCGCCATGTACGCAGCCCAGATGTTTGCGCCGCCTGGCACCCCCAGCCCCACCCCTTACAGCGACCAGTACTCGCGCCAGCCGGCCACCTTCGCCGGCGAACCCTACTACAGAGAGTACTTCGTTGGCGAGGGTTACCAGCAAAGGGCTGCACCGCCTTATGCTGATGCGGAGTCTGCATCAGCTTCCGCCTTTAGTGATCGATACGCGACCCCTCGCTATCACAGCAAGAGTGTTATTGCGGCTGCTGGGCTCACAGTGGACCTGCCGTCACCAGATAGCGGCATAGGAGCCGACGCGGTGACTCCTCGAGACCACGCATCCGCCGTTCAGCAGGTCGGTGCATGCCACGGGCGCGGGCGGGCGGGCTTAACACACACACACATATGACAAAAACACTGCACACTGATGTATCGATGTATTTACAGATTGCTGCGATACTATAGTAGGGCTCATTCATGCATTCAGTGACATCCTTAAGATACATGCTGTGAGGAATCATATCATAACTCTTTCTGGCTTGATATAGAACATTAACTTATAAGGGAGACTTCATCTCTATTTTTCACTTTGAAAATATGTCAGGTACATTTATACATTTTCATATCAATATTGAGACTGTAACCCATGTAACGTTAAAGTTGCAAAGTAACCCATTTCTTCGAAGTGGTAGATTGCACAATCGCCAAAGCCCACCCGCGCTCTTTATTTTTGTGTTATCTTTGTATGTAGTTTATATTAAGTGAGCTAGCTTTCTTACATGACTTAACAATTTGTTTTAGTACATAACAGGACTCAAATGTAACAAAGCATTGAAATCAGCAAACCGTGTAGAGTTACAAGCATGAAGCGCTGCATTATTTTATGACACAGATAGCTTAATATTTTCAAATCATATTTAATAACAAGATACGTGCTTTTTCAGTGATTAGACAAACTTGCAGTAGAAATTGTACTCGGTATAACAATATCCCTTTCTTTAAAATAATCTTGTAGAATTTCTTCTTCTAAAATTTGTGGAAGTGCCAAGTTTGTTATAGTTAAAGGTTAGGATAGGTAAGTTTAGCTCTGAAAGATTTTCAAGCTACAAAAATACATCATGTAAATACGTGTTTTGTTTAGATTAATATATAATTTGAATTTATAAAGTAGAATATTAAACCAATATGAGTATTTCAACCATTCTTATTAGAATACAGCAGTAAGTTATCACCCAATAGGTAACTAAGCAAAGTCCACTAAATGGCAAATGCAAGTGTGTCGATGTACAGACAATAGAGTCTAGACCTTCAACCAACACAATTGCGAACACCTCGCATTCAACTTGAAATTTATGAGTTTACATATTAAATAACAAATTGACATGACCGGTAATCTGGTTGAGCTAAGTGGTTTTGAAGGACTTAGCAGTTCCTAGGGCGTGGCGATCACGAGCATTGTAACTACCTACTTACCACCCGACTGATCTAGATTGCACATTTATTATTTTGCCTTTTGTTAACTCGCCGCAAAAGAACGACTGGACTGACACTAAATAAATTAAACTTGACACCTAGCTACTGAACATTGTTCCGAACTTGTTCATCGACTTCAAACATGAATGTTACATTCCTATAGAACTGAATACATTATCTTAATCAAATACTCTATTCCTTATTTGTTATCAGTATCCCGAACCCAGCATTTTCACGACATAACTGTAATTAGTTTCAATGTTGTGAGCACAGATATTGACGATGACGTAACTACAATGATATTTTAATGTGTAACCATTATCATAAATTAGTTGCCAATTAGATTTAATTTATGGGAGATTGTGACATTAAATATCTCTTTACAAATTTTGTTTTTACTAAAATCCAGAGATCGTACCTACCTATCGATATTTAAAACATAAAAGATATAAAGGTAAGAATTCTCAATGTTAAATAATATTTAATCTATTAAAAAAAAAATGATATATGATAAGCACAATTCATTAAAGTTTAGGACTACAGTGTCAATCTTATAAGATATGCAAATGAGAATGTGCTAAATGTCATTAAAAATGCTGAGTTTCATGTTAGGTTGGAAACATTTGCCACAGCAAAAGTTCACGAGAGTTGGGACCTAACAACCTATATTGGAAGATTTTTGTTTACGTCGATGATTACAATGTTTGTTATTGTCCGCGCAGTCTTTCGACTACACGGTGATATGCCAGCAGCCGGGTGTCGGCGAGGACGGGCGAGGGACGCCGTCGGCGCATCACTCGCCCGCGCAGGCGCCGCGCACCAGACCCTGGCATGACTTCGGCAGGCAAAATGATGCCGACAAGATACAAATCGCCAAACTGTAAGTACTAACCAAACTCTCCATGTTTGGAACACTGGATCCCGCAGTAGCATCGGCGGTGTTGATCTCAGAATGTGCTAATGCGATCGAAAGGCACAGGAATGTAAAACCAATTCTCAAATAAAGTAATACAGCATTCATTCATACTCAAGCGCAGCAATGTCATTTTTTATGCACAGTACCGAAAACAGGCTGCTGTTTGATACGAGTTCGATGAATTAGCATTTTATTATTTTTACCTAAAACGTTAAAAGATTCTGGGTAAATTACTGGTTATGTTAAGCCATTTAAAATTAAATGTTAATGAGATACTCATATCTAATTTAGACAGTTGCTTTTGTGAGTCTTCTGCCACATAACATCGACAAACAATTTATAAATGAAGATTGTCACAGTTAATTAAGTACATCGCATTCTGAAAAAGTAGCTCAAATAATAACAAAAACAGTTAGCTCAAATGCTAAGTTAATTGCTTCACTTTTTATGTTTTACGAGCAAATCATATACAAACAACTAAAATAATATTCGATATATAAATTGTCTTTAGTCATTGGTACAAACTGCCCCTGTATTGTTACACAAAACTAAACAACGTGCGGCCGGTAAAAACATGTAACGTAAACAGACAATGCGTTTTGATCAAACCTTTTTTGTAATATTTAAGTAATTTGCTGGCGTGAGTGGTCCTAACGACAATATTGACCGAGCACTTTGCACCTCCCCGCATGACGGTTATAATAATATGGCCCTTTCTAGGAAACGTAGGCATTTTGTGGTCACCGCGGACACACACATTGAGCGAGACAATGTAACTGCTTCTAAAACTACACAAACGGTTTAATATGTTCTAGCCTTACATTGTTCGCATTTATCACCGTTTCAAGTGAAACTGATATTACCTTAGCAAATATTGGTAGGTACAAAAACGCTTCGACAGAATGAAGCTCAAAACATATTTTTATTAAATTTTAAAAATACAAAAATAAAAACTTTGTTAAAAAAGACCTTAAAAATAATTTGTAATCCGTTCGAACAAAAGACTTCAACGACTTCCTAATTTGTAATTATTTCATAATTATGAACTTTAGTTTTTTATTTAGGTATGTAGGTATGTTTTGCTTTTTGGGGCCCACTTCGGTCAACAATAGGACTAAATCAAGGTTTACGAACAAAAACACAGCACTTGGTGACCGCGACTACATATTTATATAACTTGAAACCTTTCTTCTCAAACATAAATTTGTTTGTGTTGCTGCTTCGATTAAAAGTAAATTTGTTTGCAAATAAAAACAAAAATATTTATAGAAAAACCCAACAAAAATGACGTTTCTAGCAATAAGATTATGATCTCACTTTTCTGGCTGTTTTTGATGGGCTAATCGGAAATCTATACTTTTGTTTTTGGGTTTTTGAATGAAATGTCATAAAAAATGTTCTAGTAAAAGCCAAAATTGTGTGACTGATATTTTAAATCGAGGTGTCGTATGAACAGGCTTTATTTATACTTAGCTACGCGATTTTCTTACCGAGGTAGGTATACTCGCATTTTGCCGGTTTTTGCCTTTTTGTTAGTATTTTTTCTAGAATTTATTAAATAAAAATGCGGTTTGCGGTTTTCGGACTGCCGTGACTAGCCTTTGAATTATTTAAGCGTTAAAAACAATAAATAAAGCGTGACATAATTCAATAATACAAAGTTGTTCAACACTTTGTGGTCGCGTTTCACTCTACGAGTAGGTACATGCTTTAGGCCTTTAAATTACTGTGAATCTTTTAAGTTACAAACTTTTAATTAGGCCAAAAAAAGTTGCATTTATTTTTATATGTAAATATGGAATACTCGTTCACTTGATTTCTGTTTAATTACCCAACCTATTTTGAAATAATTACCTGTTTAATTTCTATTAAAAACTGCGCGGACCGCACATGGTGTTCAGCGGACCGACACAACTAAGACTGTGGGAACCCTTTATCGGTCTATTACTATTATATTCATGCTATGCCATTGTAATTTTTGACAAAGTCCAAGTGACATTTCTAGGCTAGTTCAAGCGCAGTTTTACTACGAATTTTTAAAGTAAAACTGCATGACTACCAATGATGATTTGTCCAGACAGTTTTCTCCTGATCAGATCCTGCTGATTAAATTAAAAAAGGGATACTGACACATGCATTCAGACATAAATCAATAAATCAAGTTGACTATGGGCGCCGGCATCGACTATTCATCCATTTTGTTGTTACCGGAATAGTTCTATAAGAGGTGCTAACTCACATTTCGTGATCTTTGAATACAACCAGTAAAAGCAGGTGTGAATTAGTAATTTCCTAACTGACAAGTTAATATACTTGCAGGGTTCGTCTTAATTATTTTCCACGAAAACGTACCGTACCTATGTCAGAACGCGATTTGTTTTTGGTTTTGTAATATCTATTATAGGAAACATGGTTAATAGAGTTGAAAAAATATGTGTGTATGTGTGTGCAAGTGTAAAAAGTCCTATTAAAGTAATAGAGTAGTAATAAAGTTCAAATCCTAACTATGAAATTTGAAATGTGAAAGTTTGAGGACGTTTGGATGTTTGTTACTCTTTCCCGCTAAAACCACTGTAGGGATTATGAAGAAACTTTATAGTATTACTGCATATACTTACTTTGGAATAACACATATATTGGCTATTATGGGTTATACAGATACATCCGTAGCCAAAGTGGCAGGTGGCTGTTAGTACGGTATAAAGAAATTCAACAAGTCACATCGCACTTAGAAATAGTTGTATTTGTATATTTTAAAATTAGCATGGATGTGCTACAAAGTTATCAAAGGAAGTACTTATCAGTAAGTGTTATTCGCACAAGTACGTACTGGTATAATATTGTCATTTGTACAATGACTCAATGAGTAAAAGTTGATACATTTAATTAAATTTATTTAAGTAAAATTAAATTGCCTCGAGTGTGCCTCGAAAACATACCGAAGCAACCTGTTTCAAAAAGACTTCTTATTACCTAAAACTAGTAGTGATAATATCCTAAGTAAACAACACCAACTTGATTTAATGTATATAAACAAAAATAAAAATGAAATAACGTCCCACATTTTATTTTCATTATATTTTTATTTACAAAAGTTTTTGGTAATAATTTATTCGGGATGAAATATCCTTAAAAATTAGTAAAACAAACTGTGACATTTAATAATCAATTTAAAGTGATGCAACTTCAGCTTCTAAATAATTTCAATAATCGCGCAATGATCGACACTGTGCATAAATTATGTCCAGCACCTTATTTATGAGTACTGAAAGCTGTATTTTGCGGTAATATTTTGGTGTACCTTTACGCAACAGTGCACTGGTAGGTAGCTCGTCGCCTACGAGCTAGCAACTTGTTTTCCCTAGCTATAGTACAATTTGCGCGGGATGATAAACTGCTGATATTGAATGGGTTTCTCCCATTTCTAGATCAAGATGAAACATTGGTCATTGGACATAAAACATTGGTCGTGGGAGTTTGAAGTTATACCTGCTGAACGCTCTGGTTTTTGCGTTGCACCTACTTTTGCCTCATAGTAATATTTTCATCTGCATGCTTCTTTATTACATAGGTAATGATGACAATACGCACGTTATTATATTTTTTTTTTTGTAGAAAATAGTATTAATTTAGTTTTAAGACTTTATTCATTTCTATGGGTGTACCAAAGTCATTCACTACAGACCCCACAGGCAGGCTTACGAGAACTTATTAATGTAAACCTAAATACTGCAGGGTAGTTAAATTTTATATTTTCAAATCGTTCAATTTGGCGTTACGCTAATGTCAAGATTTCGTGTTAGGGTCTTGTAACGTTGTCGCGTCATTCGTCTCAATACACATTTTCCACTTGAGCACCCACTTGTTAATAATCCTATTGAATACTACAATGAATTTATTTACACGCAACCTAATTGGATTGAAGAAAAGGAACGGATGTAAGTAAACTTAGCAATGTAAAGTAGTTTGTTTTTATACCTTTTATAATTATTGTATTAATGGATTGATGGTGGAGCATTCATTCATTACAATTAGTAATAATGAGTAAATGAGACTCAAAATATCGTACCCGATTTCAATGTATCGGAGTTCGACGAATAAAACCTCCTTTGCCAAGTAACATTTAAGTAGGATCAAATATCTACTCCTAAACGATCAATATTAAAACTTACAAAGTAACTACATAAGCTTTCTAAACATTAATTACAAGGGATTTGTAAATAAATTGTACGATTCAACTTGAAATACAAACATCAAAATACCCTTCAAATGAAATCGTTGGAAAAAACATCGCGTCGCCGGCGGAAGCACTCGTCGACATGATAAGTGCATTAGCATTATTATCTCGATAATTACTTGCTTGCATTTGGCCCAAATAGCGTGGTCGCTTCTACCGTCTTAAATTACCTTCGATGTCGATATGAGCCCGCTCGCCGCTCGCCGCGCTCCGTCCGATTACCAGCCCTCGCCAGCGCCAGTAGTTCTAACGCCCTCACAAATGTTTGGTCTATTACTTACCGGTCAGTTAAGTACACCCAAACCTTTCGATGTATCAAGCATACTATACTTTATTTACCTCTAGAATTCTCAACACAGGAATGAGCAAAGCTGTAGTAACTTAATCAAAGTAAATAGTAATGTGTGTATTTGATTATCACTTCATAAGGCACTCACACACATAATTATCTGTATCACGGAATTAATTAGTTAACTGATAATGGTAACTAATAAGTAATGACATAACGATTTTTTGTCTGTAATTTATTCCTATAAATATGTATATCCATTTTACGTTTGATAACTTTAATGCGCACAATGTTGTAAAGTTAATATTTAATTAAAAACACCGTTATTTTTATATATTTCTTAATATTACAAGTTCATTACCGGAGCATATAAATGTAGAGAGCAACCTCGCAGCAATGCTTCAGGATTGCGGAGTACACGCGATCCTAACATCTGTCCGCTTTAAGCCAAATTAATGTATACTTTAAACGACATTCCTCTGCCTCTGTTGAGTATCGAAACGGTGTTTTCATTCCGTTTGCTCGATCACTTGGAGAATTGCAATCTACTTATCTGTTTTATTGTCTCATGAAAAGCACTATATAGGCAAACCTTATTTGCCTTCATTATAATTTTCATGTCATTATAGCCCATTGGTTAAAGTTTCCTCTATCATGCACGAGGTTGGGAGTTCAAATATGGGCTAGTAGGTACCCGTGTAACTTTTTCATCAACTTTGAATAAGTGTGGTGATCAATTCTCATGCTTTCTCTGCAAGAGTAAAGTATTTTATTCGGTAGTTAGAGAGTAATAAGCGGATATGTGTATTATTATTTTAATTCTATTTCAAGTAGTGATCAAAACGTTTAGTGTAGGTTGCAAGCTCATGTTTGTTGTAATTCTTACGAGCGTCGAAGGTTGGAAAAGTTCCATGAATCGTTTGCAGGAATAGTAGCAGCAAATAATGATAGTTTGGCTATGATGATAGGGTTGCATCGCTGCGTGTGTTGGTCGTCAGCCGCACCCGGCAATCAGCGCGGCGCGGCGCCATTACGCTGGCTAAGCGTTCTCATTAAGCAGCCGCGTGCATGATGCACCAGCACCACGCCACCGTGCGCCGCTCCGCGTAGCGTGTAACGTATAGGTATCGCAAGCCGGCCCTAGTATTAAAAGATAATATCTTTTAATTTCAATGATGTTTTGTACCAACCATGGACATGGACCAACTAGTTCATTGATCAAAAGAGAAATGCCCATTTGCTGCGGAAACTTCGGCCAAGTGATGTACATGGAAAAAACAAATGATAAGCATTAGGATTGACATCACAGTTAAATAAAACAACCGCTATGTTTCACATAGAACTGATAGAACTCGGTGGGACTTTTTATTAAGAATTGCAATCCCTACTCTGATACGGGATACGGAAACATCCATGGAGTGCCACAACAACACGGATTTTGATACCTTTGCACTCATTACAAGTTGGTAATAACAATACTTAAGTAATAAAATTAGTATGATCTTAGTATAATATTACCAGCCATAAAAGGCATTACATAAATAAATAAATAATAAAATGTATTATTTTTAATTTAGCATAAATATAGGTATCCCTTTCCTAAAATATTTCAAAGTTTGTTCTTAGAAAAATATTAACAAGTCTTGCAGTGAGAGCTTTTGCGATTTTCAAAACTTTCAAGCTTTGAGTTGTGTCCCTCACAATAGTATTCGTCTCAGCACACAATGGTGTTCAATTTCCATCAGAGAATGATACAAAGCGATGTGGCGCGCCACTGCCTCGTGTATGTCTAGTTGTGGATGAACTACATTTACATTCTATAATTCGCTCCAGACCTTGCAAAGTTTCTGATATAAACACAATTTTTTATAATTATTTATATGGGAAACAAAACCAGTAGTCTATCTGCGTACAATAATTAAGAAAGATCCGTATAAGTACATAGACACTTGCATATTTTATCCCTGGGTCTGATGACAAGGAAAAAAAGTTAAAAAATGTTAATGGGCGCTAACGAGTCATTTTTACGGGTTTTTAATACCAACAGTGTCGTCCTGCTGCGAGTTCGCTTGGTTTCATGTGACGTATATAGTCAGGAATTTCACAGTTTATTCCAAAAGGGCCGAAGGGTTTCCAGCAATTTTACGAACTAGACTTGTTTTTCTGCTCAAATATTGTTATTGTTTGCCCCTTTTTTATTATATTTAGTAGTATTTATGGGATCGTGACTTTCTTTTGAAGTTACTTGTTACCCGGATAGAGATATAATTATTAATTACTGTTGTTAAGCTTTGCCTACACGAATGCTGAAAAACTGCAAAAAAAGTAATTGCTCTGTCCAATAAATGCTGTTTTTGCTGCAAGTGTATATAGAAGGTTCGTATTTATGCGCATCTAATTTGGGCCGCTGCGCTCGAGGGCTCTGCGGGACGCGAGCCTTTCCGTCTCTTATCGCGGCATGTGTTTTTATTGCGAGCACTTTGTTGTCGCTACGTTCCAAGACTTTTTGCACACTCATCAATTTCCGCGCCTCGTCGATTGATTTATTCATGAAAGGCAAGGCTCTTGTCTCCACTCAGGAAGTGTCTTTTTTTGGCTGCTTCGCCACTGAAATTTGTAATGAAGCTCATTCGAAAACAATGTGTTATTTATTACTGAATACAAAGAATTCATGTACGCACACAATCTGCACGTTATACGTATATACAAATCTATCGTTGTCTTTTTGGTCTTATTTGCCCACTGCTTTTGTATTTTTTGATCGGGAAGTATTGCAAAATTATTATCTTGCTAGTAGTACGAACAGTCCATCAAGTGTAAGTAAACAAAGGATAAGGGTAGTTGAAATGACAATACAAAGCAACATTGCGAATGTAAATTGTGTTCGGAATCACTTAGAGAGCATCAGATAGGCGAGCGCCTGCGCCGCCGCGACCGATCCGTCAATGTCGGCCTGCGTTTGCATTACACGGCTTTTATCTTCACAAGCTCGGTTCAAATCGCAAACATCAGCGGGGCTGTTTACCAAATTGTTTTCAATAAGCTTAAGTAATGGTGTAACCGTAGAACTAAATCGACGCAAACTGCTTTATCCGCATTCCTCGGACAGATTTAAAGGATTAAACGTTTCATAACGATTTATTACTTTTTATCATGTTACATAAGTTAAGTCTGTGCCACAATAGGCTGCTCCGATAATGACTAGTTAGTTTGGTGCAGTTTGTAAGCGCGAGAGTGGCGCGCGTGGGCGTTGAGATCAGCGCAGTGACAAGCGGCGCGCGGGCGCTGGGCGCGCGTGGCGTGCGCGTCGCGCGCTCGGTGTCGCTAACGAGCCGCGGCACGCGATCACCGCTAAATTAGCGGGGTTTTCCTTCCGTCGGTCCAGTACTCAGGAAATCGCGAGAAAACACAGTTTTTCATTGCGCACTACGAACTGGATCTCCGCGCCTTTATGTAACGACGCCGCTGACAAGCTGTACCGCCGGTGCAATTAAGATTTCCACTTTTTGCACACTTTTATTGCTGTACTTCATGGAAACTTTATTGTCGAGAACGTGTATCCGTAGATAAGTATCTCAAAGAAGAAATCGCACTTTTTCTAAATGTTACAGAAACCAGCTCTTATTGTGCATTTTATGTTCGTACAAACATTAACGACAAGTCGCCTACTGCGCTACTCCGTAATACGCAAGTTTTTGTGTGTTTATCTTAAATCTTGAAGTCGCAGGTGTCGTACATGTCAAAGCGACTCGTCGTTACTCGATGGCGATATAACACTATTCTTGTTTGTGTCAGGTTTTCCCCGTACGGGTTCAAGTACCACCTGGAAACCGCGAGCAGCAGTTCACAGAGGCGCGAGGATGACCGGATCACATACATTAACAAAGGCCAGTTCTACGGAATCACGCTGGAGTACATCCACGATCCTGATAAACCACTCAAGAACCAAACAGTCAAGGTGAGTCTTTTCACAAAATTGAATTATTGCTCAGTTTAAAAAGTCAATGAAATTATCGACGTTAACGGTTAAGTGGCCGGATGTTTACTTGTAGTGGACCTTAGAAAGCTGCGGCAGTGGTCACTAAAAGTACTCGCATAGGGAATCGTAAAACACGCCGCGCCTCGGCGTCGCACCGCCGCCGCGCGCCGCGCGCCGCTCTGCGAACATCTCAATTTATAACTCCACTGTGAGTTCTGCTGAAATAAAATGTACAAACTTATTGCTCCTGTGCGGAAACGTAATCAATGTAGGTACTTTGTACGATATTTACGGGCAGCATGTGACTTATAGATACTTTTTAATTTTGTTAGACAGTTTATGCGCACCTAGCAGTCTATGTCATATTATACTACTAAAATTCAATCAATCATACACAAAATACCTACTTACCCTACTATAGTTTGCTACGGTAAATTGGTAGCTATTAGTTTGACACTGAGTCAATTCTTTCGACAGTTAAAAAAAAACAAAAACGAATACGTTTATCCATTTAAACTTACGACGACGTGCCTTCTTAATATTCCGTTACTTACGATAACTTTAAAATGGAAACGAATAATTGTTTTATGTAACTTAATTATCAAGTAAATTTACGTAATAGTTGGTAATATGTTGCGAGATAATCGTAACAAGGGCTACTGTAAGTAGTAAGTGGTGGTAAGTAGATAAGTGGGAGCAGTCCGCGTCGGGAGCGACCGCAGGCGACCGGCTCAGGTTCTCCCTGCTCCCTGCCTGGTTCACCTTCAAGTATTCACTTTCATCATATTTCTTTCTCCAGCTACTTGAATTACCAAACATGCAAAAAGATGACGTTTTATTTTATATTGATCACATAACGATGAAGTGCTAAAGGAATTAATTAATAATAACCGTTCCGGTGCTTGACACAATTCTTTGGACGTGTTTTCGCATTTATCCACTGTAAATACCTTGTTTAGACCAAGAACTAAAACAGATCTAAATTTTACATTTATTCACTATCTGTTTCTTTTGTTATTCGATTTTTAAAAGTAGATATTACAAGTCCCAAAGATAGAAGAGAACTCCTTATCTTACCTTAAGACTGTTAACATTTTCGATCATGTTGTAATAAGCCTGCCTGCCTGATATAGGTAATAACTGTAGTATAAATAAATGCAATTCAATATCTAGGTAATGACACAATGACGTGACTAAATTAACTCGTGGGAAACTCTGTTTAGACAAAAGATTAACCGCAACGATTACCCACGTGGTATCGTGTCGGCGCGCCGTGGAAATCGGAAATCCCATCATTATTGTTTCCTGACACTTCCCTGAAAAACAAGATGATGAATAGTACTTACCAGAGAGAAGGTTGACACAATAAGATTACCCCATAATACACATTAACTATGTAATCTTGATAAACCAGAAATTCCGCATTTGGTAATCTGGTTAATCTGGTTTAGATAATTGAAGTTGGTTTTTTGTATTGTTTTCGTTTTAATATTATTGTTTGTACTGGTTATAAAACGGAACGTTACTCAAACAACAGTAAGAGGCGTCATAGATACCTATACTTACTCGCTTACGCGCTGTTGTTTTTATTCAATGTTTGAATTTTCTGTTTTTTGACAGCGCCTAACATTATCAAACACGTTTTTATCTCTATTCAATGGGCTTAGATCGGAATAATCAGAGATACAATGCGACATACGTTTGAAGTTATTATTAAGGCAGTAAGTGGGCCGCGAGCCCGGCCGCGGCCTGGCGTATCGCATTCAATACAGACTCGGATAGGTGTACAGAGCTTATCTCGCCGCAATCGAGTCCGCATTGTATAGCCGCGCCCGATAATTAAGACGACGCTTTTGACATTCGCCATATAGGAATACAATGACCGCCCCGGGAGTCCGTGCCTCCGCTCGGATAATATCGCTCCCTTTAAACAATAACCATGCTGCATTATGATAAAACAATTTCAATGCGGCAAACATCGTGTTTTCTTAACGAGAATTCTTTCATGTTTCCAATAAGAAAATAAAGGCTGAAGAATCTTATGTTGTGTGCCTACAGGTCATACTATGGCATGTGCAGACGAATTAGCTTAACAATTTAGAGAAACCCGTGTAAAATCTTCCTTTGACCTACAGCATTTTTCTATCATTTCGGGTTTCATGGCGTATTTCATACAAATAAAGAATGGTTAATGGCTACATTTAAATCCGAACGAGCACAAAATTGGTAACCATGCCTACACTATATCTACAAAACGATTTTATCGCATTATCAACCGTGACTTAAAAAGTTTAATCCACACGCGATGCGAATCGAATACGTTTTGCGTGCCAAAAAGCGGTTAAGAGATTGTACGAAATTTTTAGTAAACAGAGAGATTTGGCCTGCGAGTGCCCGGGTGTGCGTGGCGGGATTGTAATTACGGCCGACACGCCCCTGTTTCGGCGGAGCTTTGCCTTCGTCCGCGATATCATCGCCCCGTGGCTTTCCACCGACGCGGCGACGCGACAAACACACGACACAACACGAATTCCAGATTCTGCACCTAATTAAACACCGTACAAAATACACGATTGACTTAATCTTCTCTTAATATTGGAAGCGTTCACACGCTGCCACAGCCCAAACATTTACATACATATTTAATGAAATATTTCATTTTAAAATGTTATCTTAGGATGTTAGTTGAGTTGAATGGATTGAAATGTCTTTCCGCAAAAATAGTTTACATACAAAAAACATTGTGAAAAGAGCTCAATCAATCACAGCATATAGTGGCAATTAATCATCTCGCTAGTAACAAGGAGACGTTATTTGTTATTCTGCATCATTGCAAGGGTGGCATCGCCCCACATCCTCGAAGCAAACATGTTAAGGTGCATTTTAATGATAACCGTCGTCATTAATCACACCGGAGACAAGAGTAGAAATAATACAGATGACTCGTTTTTAAGTTCAACTGTCTCATGGTAATATGATAAATCTAATTTAAAGTTTACCTCAAAAATAAGTGCCAGGTAGATGTGGCTCTTTAACCATGCAGTAGGTATAAGAACAATTAATAAAAAATATTAATTGAGGCGTTATGACTGTTATTTACTCTGCGGTAGAAACAGCCCCTCCATACATAATGTATTGAATGCCTCTGTAAAAGAATATGAGAATAATACAAGATAGGTATGGGAAAACAACACATAATTGATACTCAATAAATATGCAATTCACATACTGAAATAATGCGCTTTAAATAGGTACTAATAAACTTCCGTTCGATCTGTTTATTGTGAACTACGATTAAGCCATGTGTTGCGTGTCCGAAGCGCGTCTACTCATTCAGAGCATTTTTTACTCGACTTTTTATCGGCGCACTGACATCATTGTGTTCACTTTCGTAGCAACGGAAACTCGCGTAACGAGACACGTCGTTGTTTATTTTCTTTTTATAATATTTTGCGACTTTAATGATTGCTCCCGTTTGCCTTTTTAAGGCAATCGTTAATGATGCCTTTTACACTGAACATATTACGCTTGATGAGGGATTATAACGGTTCACATTCTGAGCGCGGTTCCTACCGACGTGCACCTTTCGGCCGACTGCATCGATACAGACGAGTGAAGGGCTGTCATACGAGACTGGCAAAATATTTCTCACAGGAGGCAATCGGCTGTAATGAAATTTCCGTACTCGAATTCGCGAGAAAGGTTTCGCAATATTGTACAAAAAATGTATGCAAAAATTTACATGCGCGCCGTTGAGAATTGCAAGTTGCCAATCATGGCCGTAATCAATCACGTGTTGAGATGTCTCAATTTAGCTTGCACCCTCATCTCGTGTTTCGGCGCGGCGGCGAGGCGCACCCCGCACTCGCTCTCAGCCCTGTCGAATCAGAAAAACGTTAATGATTATAAATTGTAAAATTATACAACAGAAAGCTCTTAGTAACGGTATTTCTTTAAATCTTTAAATAACTTGCGATAGACATTCCTTATAAAATTAAATCTAGCCACTTTTTATCAGTAATCAAATGATATGTACCTATATGGTATGTCATTTTTATGAAAATATGTTTTCATGGATATTATTTTGTAAAAACTTTGATTTTAATACTAGAAGTTTTCTTAAACCTTATAGTAAGGTTAAGTCTGGCGTAAGGCCAGATGATCACTCAATAACTTTAAATTTAACTAACTTTCTGAGATATTTCAATATGGTTATTTATCTGTCAAGCGGCGGTCTCCTCTCAAGTTAATGTACTTTTTCTGCCGTTCCTTATTTTTTCAAGAATAATTTATGGGATTTTAATGTACCTAATTGCTTTTTTGTTTCTCATACTAATAACGATTTCGGTAATTCCATTTTAAGATTAAAAAAACGAATAATTGCGTTGTCTGCAAATGAACAGTCCCGTTAACGGCAGAAATTCAATTAGTTTAAAATATGTGAGTATATTGCAGCTATTATTGAATTATTTTATTAATTTATTCAGCAAGCAAGCATTATAAATACAATCTAATTAAGGGGCCGTGCCTGAAATCGACTGATTTTGATCAACTGTAATCATTATTTGTGAGAAAGAGAAGAAGAATTTAGACAATCCTATTTGTGATTTGAAAAGACGAGTTCCTTGCTTTGCATGTTGAGGAATTAAATTTTGGAAATAAATTACGTATTCATGGAAAATCACTAAAATTCACCCACATGTTTTCCAAAAAATGACGCGAGACTGATGTTTGATCTAAATGATCAAACGTCAGTTACAAGAAACTGCAATAGATTTTGAAAATTTAAAAATCTTACCAACACCAGTATACAGTCTACTTGCACGTGAGGGAACCACTTTTTTAATTTTTACTACAACATACGGAAAAAAAAAATTCAATGTCGTTACTTTCCGGAAATTTCAAGACTAATCAGTATTTTTTTTTCTATTGTTTGAATCACTTTTAAGAAATTTTAAAGGTAACATATTAATCGTCAGTTTATTATATATTTGTACTATTTTTAACTTGTGTACTTTAACATGTGTACCAACATAGTAAACAAATAAGTATACACAAACATTCCGGAGATTTATTTCTCAACCGTCTTAATTTACTTAGAAACTCAAAATACGATATAAAATATTAAAACAGTTTAAGCGATCACTACGCTCGAGCTTTACGCGTGTGTTCGTGAAAGGTACACACAAATATAGCATCGCAATGATGTTACCTAAACTCCAGCGAGCGAATTTTATGCAGGGCCTCTTAATACGCTTTGGCAATCTAAGGTCTTTATTTACTGAATGTTTTCAATTCTGAACGGCTCCAGTCGGTCCGCTGCACACACGTGCTAAACATGGGTGTGTAATAACATGTTACATTGATTATCATCAAGTGCATATGTAGATATATAATGACACGTATTTTGTATCCGAGCAAACAATAAAAAACCGCCGCGTATTATACGCTTGTAGTTTGTCCACGGCGCGGCGGGCGCGCTGCGGCGAATGCGCGCGCGCCGCTCGACCGAGCGTGAATTTTCCACGTTCGGTTTCAGGTTCGTATAACACCACTCGATAACTATTACACTTTCGAAATATTACGTATTATTCGGTAATATGTTTATACGTAACCGCTGAAACTACATAACTAGCCGTAATTAGCCCTGTAACATTTTTTTGCATTTATAATAGAGTACTTTCTTCGAAGTGCAAATTAATATGCAAGTTGTTGCACTTTGATTTATACAATAAAGATATTAACAACTGAATATACAATTAAGTTCTTATGAACTAGCATAAATATACTGTACCTACCCATAATATACAGTTTAACTATTACAACAAGCTAGTTATAGTCCCTTAGGTACCCTTAGTTTATTTGGAACATAGCTTGTCCAGTTACTAAAGTTATGCACGGAGATTGCCTCTCTGGTATTTACTTAAGGGTATTTTCATTCAGTGCGACTTTCACAAGCTGATAGTCGTGTGACAGTAAAGCTAGTCGTAAGTAGCGTTACGTAATCCGAGTCCGTCATTGTTTCGATATTGGTGGTGTCACAGCGCGGGCGTATTTAGCGTCAATCCTTGATACCATCGCCGGCTGACAACCGCCCGTAATCAGCGACATTAGGGTGATATAAGATACGATTATGCAACACCAGAGTGACTCAAAGCTTAACTCGGCTGCTGTTGACAATACTTATTCCGTTTTATGGAAATGAGACAAAAAACATGTAGGTACATTGCTAGTTAATTCCTTATTTCACTGGCGTGAACTGTTTTATTAAAATGCAGGAAAGCTTCAATTGATACTCAAGTAGGAAACATTCCGTACATTTTAGATCATTTATTCAAATAATGCAATATTGACGTAGGTACCTTAGGTAGGTATTTCTTTAAAAAAAATTCTTAATGATTTGATTAGTTTCACCGCGAGAATTGTTATACCTCCGTGATTGAAAGCTGTGCCCTCAGCGGTAGGTACCTACCACATCTTAAGCCTCATCACGCCTCGTCTCGAGCCCTGCACATTACAATCTGACATTTCCTTTCGACATTTAAGCAGATTAGTGTTACAACGCGGCTTCGGATGTTAATCCGACGCTCGACGTGTCGCGGGAATTGCTCCGATTTAATCGAGATTTAGCGGTCAGCGCGCACTGCGCAACGCCACCATTAAAGCTATCAATACGTTCTGTAACCATCTATTTGCAAGAGCTACTTGTATTACGCTGCAAATTCAAATGGTCGCTTTAATTCGAAAAAGTATACTGGCATGAATCTGTCATTACAGGGGTATTGGTTTACGGATAAGCTGTTCTCACGCGATCATGATAATATCACGTTTACGAAGACATATTGCAGCTAATACAATCTTACGTGGTTAATATTCAATTATAGTAGGTGGCTGTAACTGCGGCGGATGTGCGGGCACGCTGGGCAATTTGTCCGGCGGCGGATGCTGCACATCTCTAGCAATCTCCCGTAGCTCGCGGCGCGCTGCAGACACCGCCCCGCACCCTACCAACAGACGCACGCACTATATTATGCGCTCTTTAATATACCCCTCCAATACTTAAGCGTTTTCACTACATGTTACCATACTTCATTTGAATATTCCTAAGCTTTTCTACAATGTCTATCTATAAGCAACTGCATAACGTATCTTCTCATCTAAGATCCTTATTGTTTGTTGTTGTGCCTGTTCTGCCTGGTTAGGCAGAGGCATCTTCAGTACTTACACCCAAAATTCGCAAAGAAAGATAGAGCTAGATTAATCTAAGGTTGAGATTAGAAAACAAGTCGTAAATACCTATATGAGTGTTATGCAAGGTTAGGTAGTGCCTACGAAGGTTCGTTATAATAAAAGTCCGAGGAAAGGAAATACGTATGCTGTTATCGCTTTGTTTACGGGACAAAAATGGTCATTGATATATTTCACCTGATGTGAAATAAATACCGACACGTAGGCAACTGCGCGGCAGTTACACCCACAGTTTCGCTCAGAATTTATGTCGAAACCGACATTCACTCCGGAGAACATTCACAGCAAATAACCTAGGCGTTAAAACAACTAGCACAGACAACTAGCGCACTTAACAAACAGACGTATCCGTATCAGATATAGCCTATCGAGACGGCAGGACATTACTTCTGCGCTATCGATAAAGCTCAACGGTGAGCGAAATAGTTTTGCCACGCAGTGAACATAAATAATTGTCATAAAATAGATAGGAGCTGATGGATGGGCGCCGCGCCCGGTCGCCGCCTAACGAGGAAGCATTTGTGACGAGCAAGAACACACCAACTGCCAGGCTCGAGCTTGCTGCCTGAATACTTACGCAAATACGCACCCACTGGCAATGTACGGATCTAACGCGCGTTTACATCACTCAACAGATGATGTGGTGATGATGTACCGAACAACTTTCCACTGGTTAACGCTATGCACTACTTGTGCGTGTATGTACATGAACGTAACTCAAGATTAAATCTGAAGTAATTGTTACGTTAACGATGCTATTAACTCACAATTTATAGGTAACAATAAGACAGGTGTGTAGACTCTGAAAGCGCCCCTTGTGGGCTCGCCGACTACAACAACAGCATCAATGAGGAATAGACGTCGATATGGGAATAAAGTGAATACACGTACGGACGCAGTATACTTAATAAGATCATCTATCTCCAACGCGCGAGCTAGCCTTGTCGCTTGTCGAGTTTAGAGAAACTTTCATATTCAAAAAACATTTAATATTTTGTATTTAATTGTCTCTTTTTGCCTCTTTAACACGTTTCCAAGAAAATTACAAAAACACAAGGACGGAGATTACGATAAACTAATTTAATGGGAAGTACTATAGACTATAAGAGTTGAATTCGCCTTTAACTTACCTACTAAATAAATATCATATATTATGCGGGAAGTTTAGATTTTAATAAAAAACCAAGTAAATATGCACGTGACATGGATTTTCGGAGCAAGAACTTTGAAGAATGGAATAAAAATACTTTTTATTAAACTCAAATAAATCCAGAATAGAATTCTGTGGTTTATTTAAATGCAATTCGAATAGATTATATTTAAAAAAAAAACTTTATTTTTTGGCTATTCACGATAAGATAAATGTGCTCAATAGCTGTCACATGAACTGTTCGTCTGATTGCTTGTATGTGGTATAAATATGCAATCGCTTATTTATTCAAATGGAGTGACGAAATGAAGGCAGAGTGGTTGTCGGAGCGTAATCGCATCGGCGGCCGACGGTTGGGCACAACAGTCCCCGGCGTGTGTGACACACGGCGAGAGAAAGCGTGCTTAATCAGATAACTCAGATTGTCAACCGAGCTCCTGAAATCGGGTCGAATGTCGATACACTCGATTAATTAATTGACGGTCCGAAAAGTTGGAAGTAACTGGTTCACGAAGCCAAAACTGTAGACGTCTTGTGAAACTTGCGCGTTGCATTCAATACTTACCAATGAAACGGTAATACTACGGTCATTATTTTAAGTTTATATCACTCATTTAGGACCTATTCTCCGTCTCCATTGATACAATAGGTACTTGTTTAACTCCAGGGCCTTTGGGTATCCAACTATATACCTATACCTAACTAAACTGTAGGTTAATGCAAATGTATCCTGTTGTTTTTTCCTATTCCTATTGGAAAAAAACGGGGGAAATTATGTATGTTGGTTATAATTACTTGCCTGCATTTAATTATGTTGTAAAATGATGTAGGGCATCAAAAAGTTGCATAATTTAATGTGTTTTCCACAAAATTGTCGGTTTTATTGCACAATAAATGTGCTTAAATTGTTCTAAATTATAATAAAATATAACTAACAGATATTTGTTAAACGTGACAACAAACTTATACATGACAGAACTACGTGTTCGTAGTTCTGTCATTTCGAATTAAAAATCCAATTAACGTGCGGAACAACCCAGCGCGCGGCGCCCACGCAGCTCGCCGTCTGCTCTAACACGGCCACACGGCCAATAGGCACTAACATGACGGAGCCATCCGATCACTCCTTGCCTGTCCAAATACATCCGACATCACTTTGCGCCAAATGATGAAATATTTTTACACGATAATAAATAACTTTTGTAATTCATTAGTAGCGTCGTAAAATATACGAAAATATGCAAGCCCACAAATCAAGCTTTGAGGAAAAAAATAGATTAAAATCTGTTGGTAGGTATTGATTCGTTAAACATTCATCATGTATGGTTACAATTAATTATATTAAATTATGAAAACCATGTTGTCGGTATCGCAATCAAAACATAATTGACGGTGTTAAAACTGCATACGCTCAACTATTGAGATCTAGGTTTGAAGTAATTAATACCTATTTATTCTAATAATTAACTGATCTTTCGTCTTATTTTCACCAAAACACATTTAACACGTAAAATAAATAAATGAACGTAGCTCTAATCTCAAACTGAATAAATAACATACATCTACATTACATTCCAATCCCACGGAACTTCTCAAATGAAGTGAATTAACATACAAGCAGTGATTAGTTAAATCTTAATGCAATATTTGTTGCCGGTCCTATGGTTTTCGCAATACGCTCCACAACCTACATAATGTCAAATTAAAGTCGTTAATGAAATCAAAATAAATCCTGTCTCTGATAAATTGTGCGGTAAGTCAAACAATTATGATTGCCAGTTATTACAATGTATCTTTGTCATGCAACAATAGCCAACATTGTTCACTACCAATTGCAACCAGAAAATAGGCACTAAATTACGTAAACCGTTACTAGTTGGACTCTAAATTAGTTAGCAAGTGTTTATGAATCATTAGTTCCAATATAATAAACAAAAGTAGACAGTTAAGTCAGCGATTAGCTACAACTCATTAATAAGCAGTACGGACAAAGAACACTTTAAGTTCTGAGTTGAGCTGCAAACATGGTTACTGACAAATAAGTGCACTGACTGCAGAGATCCACTCAATGCTGGGTTCTTTCTTCAAAAGACAATCTCGGTCACTAATCTGCATGGTCCTTTTGGGATTGATCTGACCAAGACAAAAGAAACCTCTGATTTGGAGTAGTTGGATAGCTTATCCAGACTGATTTTTTAAAGTTTTTCGTGTGATGCTTTATTTTGTCAAACCATTTTATAGTAATGACATAATTATATTATAGTTTTTTAGTTTAATAGAAGTAGAAACCCCACATTTAATTTGTCTGCTATTTTAATACCATTGACGCTGTAGATAGGTACCTATACATATTAGCTAATTCAAATTTACAGTTAGCATTATGTATTTCGTCAAATTCTTGCCAGCGCGCGGAATTCTAATATGGTAGTAAATGTTTATATTTATTTATTATAAGCGACGAGACGGTTGGTAGAGGCGGTGTTAACCGTTACAATTTTATACATGGGCTATCTATTAGTATGCACGGTTCCGTTGGGTTAACGCGTCGCGCGCCCGATCTCCGGAGAAAGCCCGTGTCCCGCTTATAGACTCGCTGAACTATTCGCCGACACAAATTACTCGTAAATTCATCGATTTATAGTAAAATAGTGTTTTTATAGCCCCGAGCCAACACTGTAACCGCGGGTCCTGGCTGTATTTAATTGCAATGCAAGCGTAATTGCCGTGTGCAGACGCCGAATACTTCATCTTATTTAGCTTATCTTTTCCTATGCATATTCATGATTCGATAATGACGTCTAAGTCACAGTTAAGTTGTAAATAGTCATTGGAGCCAGGGACGGTTATAGAGTCACTTCTCTAAGTGCTGCAGTAAGCCAGCAGGAAGGGTGCGACGTACGTCTGTACTCGGCACACATGTTATCAAAAATATATGCATTACTACTGATATGCACGATCGGAATTAAACTAGGCAAAATTATAAACCAATAAATGGCTCGTGTTGGTCTTGTTTACGAACTTACTAGACGTGTTTATACCTTGAGTTCAGTAAGAAATGAAGCGCGCATTTGAATACGCAAAGAAATGGCAATGCCGAAATACTATGAATGATAGGTAGCTTAATATAGACTCCTCTAATTTATTCTTCGAACTTGACATTCGTCAATAGAGATTTTTACTACTACTACATTAATAAATAGATACAAATGGTAGTGAACGGTTCAATTTGGGGACGACGGCACAAGGAGGAAAGAAGGAGCAGGCGCGGCTGAGCATGATGTGTCGTGGCGGCGATCCATCAATCCGAGGCGACGATCGGAGGTGCTTTCTCGTCGTTAGCCCTATAAGGTATGGTTGGTACCACGCCTCGCGCAAGCCACTTCTTTTTCACTTCATTTTCTAACGCGTCGATAGAAATCGTCTTAACAGCATATTTCACTTTTTCATCTGAACGGAAACGGTCTAAAGGTTTAACGTAACTTTTTAAACGCATTTAAATGCGTATGAAATTAAGATGCCCGCCGTAACGACGTAATCGCACTCGTTTAACGTAATAGCTGAGAAATGCACGCCGGTAATCGCGTTTTGCGTATTCGCGAAATGCTCACGGCGCTTCGTCTGTACTTTCGCCATTAAAAGTTAGCAATAAATAAAGTAGAAGCATAGCTGCCCGATGTCAGGTGTTTCTAATGGCCACCCTGCGTGTTAATTTATATACCGTCTTATTTACAGAGGACATTAATTATTTAAACAGTATCTACAACCTAGCAGCTTTATAGTACAGCCGGTAAATTAATCTGTACTCAACATTGTATCTTTGTTTTGTTTCAGAGTGTAGTCATGTTGATGTTCAGAGAAGAAAAATCGCCTGAAGACGAAATCAAAGCGTGGCAGTTCTGGCACGGAAGACAACACTCAGTTAAACAGAGAATATTAGATGCTGGTGAGTATTGTTATACAGCTACCAACATTCATATAATACTAATCAACGCGTTTAATCTTGCGTGAGTGATGATAAGTGAGTATTTATGTAATTATCAAATAAGATAATTTGAAGAACAATGACTGTTCAGTTTTTCCTAAGTATACACTGTATAGTAGCGCGTACAGGGGTTTAAGACACGATACCCGTGCAAAAACAGAATCGTGCTCGAGGCGACACAGAAACATGGCGGAGAGGTTGCGTGCGGTGGCGGGCGCTCGGCACGCAGGACCTAATTACCGTGCTGCAGGCAGATACCGCGGAGACGCACCCGCGCACCCCGCCACCACCATTATATCTCGTTAGGACATTTGCATAAATAACGCGCACGACGGCCGCGGCCCACACCGACCGGTGAACCTATCAATCGCTGCGACTAAAAATAAACACCTCTGGCGCCGCACCACCGCACCGCCTAGCTGAACGCATCGCCTTCGCCGGACGCGCCGCTCTCTGCTCACAGCTTTACATTACGCTACCTGTAATGACACATTCCGACATTAACCAGATTATAGATATAAAACTAAATGTGAAGTTTCCCCGACGCAGGCAAATGAAACTATGTAATAAAGATATCTGACACGATGGGCTCTATGAGACCGAGTAACAGGAAATCGTTAAAATTCGTGAGAATCTCTTCGACGCAGTATAAACACCTGCCTGCTCTGTCGCTGCTCTCTGTTTTGATAGGCATAAAGTGGAGGTTTCAGAGACATAGCTTGACTACCTTAGACTACGCGTGTCGAATGTCTACAAAAAGGATAAGACATATAAGCAATCTTACAATATAGTCGCGCGCGGACATAATTACAGCGATGATATCGGGGAGCGCGCTCATTAGCATGTTAATTGCGCGATGGGCCTCGGCCTGCGCTAGCGCAAGCGCTTTGCCTTAGAAAATTATTGTTTTGATAATTTTACACAGTCGCGATTTTCCTAACATCGCAATATCAATAAACTTTACAAGCGAGTTGAAGCGAAGCTTTGCTGTTGCTTCGAATTAATAAAGGAAACCAATTATGTTGTTTTTTTCAACCATTGCATAGCTAGTCTAATAATACATGACTCTTATTTAATAGATATGTGTTAACCGATTAGTTAGGGCCTTACGTCATCAACAAAACGCTTACTTATTAATCGCTTGCCTCGAAGTAAACAACGCTGATATATGACACTTTACACATTCTAACATTACTTAAGTGAGGCCTGTAGCATTGTAATGAGTGACGCCGCGGCCACAAGCACTGCCTATAAATTAAATCTCAAGGAAAATAAAAACATGGAAGCCATTAATTTGCGCGGTCGAGCCAAGTTTAATGTCAAGGTTTTTTAGCTTATCTCGATGTTAGTTAAGTTTTATTTTTTCATTTGTTGACGTTATTACACTGAATGAATTAATGTCTAAACACAAAGGAATTTTGTATTTTATATCTGAAAAGACCGAGTTAATCTGTATTTTTTTATATTATTGTATTCTTTAGCGTTGTGGCTCAGATTTCATGGGCTAATCTGTTAGACGTTCAGACCATAATTTAACAAAGGTAGGTACAAATCTTATTGCATATTTATAAGTCGGAAGTTGTGAGATGGCAAGTGGTGAAGGTAAGCAGAGAGGTGGTAGTGCACCATGAATGTATGCGACGAACTTGGGAGCAGCGTCAAGGGCGACACCGGACACCTGTGCGCAGGCGTGTGAAAGCGCGGCGGGGCAAGGGGTGCGGCCGGGATGCGGGGGGATCGCAACGCACTGCGCGCCCGCACAATGCCTTCTCCGATTACCTACATGTCTTCGTATATCGCGTGTCCACGTTCAGCGCAGCTTCTTTGCCTCCACACTTATTTCTTTTGACAGTTTTCTTATATATCACGCCTCACTGATTCGACAGATTACTCTTCCAGTAAGTCGTTGTTTTGACGACATTAAGGAATATCCGTTTGTAATTTTATACATCGATGGTCATACTTAATCATTACAGACAATTTATTTTCTTATTTACGTTTTATATCGTCCTCGAGTCTATTTACGATATCCATGAAGTATAAATTTAATATTAAGTCAATTATAAAAGTATATTAATCGTCGATTTGATTTAAAAAATACCTACACATACGAGTTTAAAACTAACCAACGGTAGGTAGGTAGATCTACAGTTGGCCAACCCTCATTTAAATGTCCTGCGAAGAGTGGTCTACCGTACACTAAAGCTTTTAAATGTGTTTTGCAATAAAAATGGATACAAACAAATCTGTGTACACAGGAAGTTTTTGTGTGGGCGGATTTATTAGCACATAGCAGGATGTTGCGTGGACTCGTAAATTTGTAAGAGGCTGTTAAAACAATAAGGTTGTCGGAGGGCGGCGTCCCCCGGCGGCTCATAAACACGTCAGCGGCGACGTCGCCTGCGCCCGCACAGATCGCCGCGCCAGCGCCCGACTGATAGCCCCCGCCCACGCGCGAGGCAGACACTCACGCGCAGCGACCAACTAACACCCGCGCAAACCTACCACAATGATCCAAATACTGCAACACTGACAGAACTCAGCCCGTGTATTCAGATTACACATAAATATCTCACATCGCCAATGACCGCAACGTAATTAACTAGTAGACTAACCACGATAGAACTATAAAGTATTTTAATGGCAGTCATTTTGCAAACTTCTAATCATTTTAGCATTAAATTCTTGCTTTAGAGAATATCAAATAATCAATTATGATAGACATAATATTTATTTTATTAATAACCCTCGGGTCTCATGACAGGACGTCGTGCGCATGAATTATGCCATACTTTTATAATAAAATAAAAGCTAAACAAATACAGCGGGATTACCAATATAAAATACCTAGATGAGTAGGAGAAGAGATTTCCAGAATATCAACTGGAACTTATCTAGTCCATGTGCAATTAGTGCAGAATGCAAATCTGCTAATTACTGCCCATAAACCTCAATCTAGGAAGGGCAGAAATGGAAACATTGCAGTCGTCAATAAATTGATCCTATCACGTGATTATTCACGCCCAGCAAATAAATTTCCGTCCTCGATGACGTATTGTGCGTTGATATCTTAATCGAAATCTCCGCCGCCATTACTGCACAGTTACCTGAAGACAAGATTAATGACAATTTGTTGTTTTGTTACAGACACGAAGAACAGCATCGGCTTGGCGGGCTGCATCGAGGAGGTGGCGCACAACGCCATTGCCGTCTACTGGAACCCGCTCGAGAGCCCCGCCAAGGTACGTCTCGCGAAACTCTTTCCTCCCATCGAACTATCACAGCAGGGCTCGTTCTTCTTACATGTCGTTACCTTTCGACATTTTACCATAACGCACTAAAAATGGAACTAAATTTGTTCACGTACAAACACTAATGGGCTAATGTGTCTTCCTGTCAATGTGACTGCGCCGAATGACGACGCAGCTCGCTAATGCAAAAATATGTGCATGTTTAAAGTGCATATATTGCTGCCAAGCGTCGGTCGTGATCATTATAAACGTACAAAATTAAAACCCAGATCATGATATTACACTTATTAAAGTGTAATTAAATAGAGTCCTGTAACCTTATTTGGTCGAGTGGCTTTACCAAATGAAACAAAAAGCGCGTGGGGCGCGCGGCGGCGAGCGGCCGGGAGCGCAGGCGCAGGGTTTCAGCGCTACACCGTGAACACTCATTATATTGTTGAATAATAAACAACACTCTGTGTTTTTAATTGCTTACATAAAATTATACAGTGTCTACTACTAGCGGCACAAAAACGTATACTTCATTGATAATGTTATGTATGTACAGTACCTACATAGCCTTTTAAATATTCATCAAACAATTAAAAGTCCGCGTGAAATAGCCTCAATTCTATGACAGAATGCTAATGTTAGTCAAGGGAGCGATTAACGTTTAACGACTTCTACATCGAATCACCATTTCCACTTTGATCATAAAGTTGATAGCTGCTGCTCAAAGTTAACCTTGCAGAGTCAATTTTAAAAGCGTTTCAAATAGGATCAAAGTTGTTTTTTCATTGATTTATGTTATTGCTGTTAATGAGTTGGGACGGAGTTGCGGCCACTGGTCGGTTGTCAATATCCGTAATTATTTATTGTTGGCCAGTAAATGGTAGCGGATGCGAGTTGTTTGCGACAGTTATTATGCGTACGGACAGGCACCGTGCCGATGTCGGCGGCGAGTAAAAACGCGAGAGAGTCATTTGCATAGACCGCGGTAATGAGCGGGCAGCGCGCGACCCGCCCAACGCGACCACTCGCTAAGCTAAACACGCCCTACATGACGGCGTGCAGCATACTGCATGCAGTCAAGTTGAGTGAACACTGCAACTGGACTCACCACAAACTCAATGAGTTTTATTGAAACGCCTTTACCAATGCACACTTTTTATTCATACAGTTTTCTACGCATATTATTTTGCAAGTTTATGTTTGCGTTATTTATTTATTTATTAAAAAAAAGTACTTACAATTTATTTATTTTTTACAGATCAACATTGCAGTTCAGTGCCTTAGTACAGATTTCAGCAGTCAGAAAGGAGTAAAGGTTAGTTATCTGTCAAACACGCTGATCGAATTGTTGTAGATATAAATCTGTAGATTTAATTAACACATAAATCACTATTGTTACAATGGTAGATTATTTTAATGTATGTAAATCTACATCGATGAAAATAAATATAGCTGTTTACATATTGCTCTTGAGTCTTCATGGGGAAAACGGTAGATAATGTACTTCTATATTGCTGATCGTAAATAATTTTACATTTTATTACATCGCAGTGTTCATTGAATGCATTTAAAATATTAACGTAGGCTAAAAACATCGTTAGGTTGCATTTTAATAGGCGTAGAAAATCGAAGACGAGTAGGCAGTACGTACCTACACGTCTACAAATGTCATTTAATTTATTTTGTATTGCAAAATGTTAATTAAGCTTAGGTACTACATTGAATGTATGTAAATTAATGTTACGATACGTCGACGTCAAGGCATGAGGTCGGTAACTGCGTTGTCGCCGGAGACGCCTCGATAACCATGGAAGCGATGCACGGGCATGGGAGACGCAGCCGGCGAGCGCGCGGCGCGGGCGCAAGACACAGTCGCGCCGCGGCGGTTCACTAGAATGCTTACCATTCTCTGTTTCCACCAGGACTGATAGCATCTACTTGGTGTCTGGTTAACGACCGTGTGGTATTGCTATCTACGAATAAGTCATACGGGACTGATCACCCCCTGCCTGTGACCCGCTGTAAGCGTCGCTCTCGAACCGCGCTTGTCCATCGCCTGATATGAAACCAGTCCGCTATCAGCCTCTCAATTACCAATCCAATGCGCAGTGACGCCGCCGCAACACCGACCTCGAATGAACGCAATTAAGACGTTTTAACGCGATTCGATTCAGACACGTGCATATTTTTTCCTTATTCGTAAATTTATCGCAATTATCCCTTATGAACGTTTATTAAAACTGTTTTTTTTTTTGTTATCACTCTAAGATAAGTGTAGACTTCAAGCGTGAAATTGGTTGACTCAAAATATAGTCGATTTGTTTATGTGAATACGTATGAGATCATATGGATACCAAATAGCGTGAGAGATGTGTCTTCGTGTAATTGGTCAATTAGTCCTAACCTTCTTTCTAACTCCCCATTTGGTTAAAATTGACACAAATGGATTAGCACCATTTTGCGATTAGAAATCTTTGAAAGTAAATAACTAAGAATGTTTGTTAGACCAAACTTAATTTCTGATATTATTTCGTTACAGGGTTTACCGCTACACATACAGATTGACACGTTCGAAGACCCCCGGGACCAGCAAGTTTATCACAGAGGCTACTGTCAAATTAAAGTGTTCTGTGATAAGGTAAGATGCACAGCAATACAACTGACACAACCCATGCCATTAGATATTAACCAAATAATCAGCATACAATAATGTAATTGCATTACTTTTAAATTGAAGGGTGCGGAAAGGAAAACAAGAGACGAAGAGAGGAGAGCAGCGAAGCGGAAAATGTCAGCGACGAACAGAAAGAAGTTGGACGAGATCTACCACCCCGTGACGGAGCGCAGCGAGTTCTACACGATGGCGGACCTGGGCAAGCCGCCCGTGCTGTTCAGTCCAGCCGAAGACATCGACAAACTAGCGGGGATGGACATTCAGGGCTTCTACGGACACGACGACTCCGCACTGGCCGAGGCGCATCTCAAAGGCGCGTCACCCTTCCTGCTGCATGCTGCGAAGCCGCAAGCACCCGCTCTTAAGTTCCACAACCACTTCCCACCCGATGCGCCAGGGTATGTACCTACTTTATTAACGCAACGTTAAAACACGCATTCACGCGCTACGCTGCGTGATGCGTGGCAGTGTGTTAATCGCCTTAGGATATCATTCTTTAATTTTACTAAATACCAAACGACAAACTTGTACATCAATACACTGATAATTAAGCTTCTCTATAAGATGACGCCCCCCCCCCCCCCTTACGTGCAGTCTTTAAATAATACTTTTTACTATTTCTATACTTTTTTAGAAAATTATGTTTCTTGAACAAATCATCTCTCAATATTCTAAAGCAATTTATTGTTACTATCGTATTTATTCATATGCAGTCTGTGTTATGATAATATATGGACAGAATAAGTCGTGGAATAGTTAATAGGAATATAGATGAACATTAATTAATGTCATTGTTACATACCTACAATATGAATATAACAAAGGTTAGATCTCTCTTACGAGCTCTTCAAAACAATCGGTGTTTGACTTCTAAAATCAATATTTGGCTATTTAATAAGTTTTACGATCTGCATTGGCAACTAAGTTGCCTACACTTACATTGATTTTTATTAGTTTTGTATTGAATGTTTTATTGCTTATTGGCTGTTTTATACTCACGAGTTCTCTAACGGCGTATAAATAACACGTATAATAAAATTAATATTCAAACACCACTTACTGACCACCTTTTAACTGTCACCAATGTTTAATCTACAATAATTTCCGTCAGGGGTTTCTTGTATTTGGCAGGAGTTGTAATATACAGCATTATTTTGAGTTCGTTTGATAGCCGATAAGGAGTTGTAGTACTTATCTGAAATCGCGAAAAATGATAGGCTGTCCCATATATCTTGCAGCTGATTTCCTTTGTGATTTTCGCCTTATAATAAAATTCCTTTTCGATTTCTGCACATAAGTAGGTATATAATAGGTACTAAAAATAATGTTGATTACAATTTAGCCGTGTCAGACGGATAGCACTATCATAGGTACAGACGCTAGCACATCAAGTTACCCCAATGTGTCAAATATCTTTGATCGTTTTTCAACTTTTTGTTAAACAGAATAAGGTTCATATTCAATTGGGAAAATTTGACACATTGGGGTAACTTGATATGCTGGCGTCTGTACATATAACCTTAAATTATAAGCGATAACTGTGATAAGGGGGCGTCCATAAATTACGTGAGGTGTTTTTTTTTTATTTTGCTGTCCATCCCTCCCCCCCCTGGTGAGAGAGGGACAGAAAATTCATGCTTTTAAGTACGCCTAGTTAAGACTAGTAATCAATTTTGCTAAGAGTTTAATTATAAGTGTAATAAAAATGTAACAATAGAATACTTAAATCGTAACTACTGTGATTAAAAAGAGAATATCTACTCTCATTCAGTCCATGGAGAGTCATGCGCAGTCTCAAGAGAGACTATTGGAACCAACATGTCCATATGATTTACAGTAAAATCATCTGCTCCTTCATTCTGAGCCACTCTAAGACGTTGGCGCTTGCGCACAGTAACTCATAAGCTCGTCTTGTGACAATTCGTGAGGGTCGCACTTTGCGGAACAAACACGCTTGCTTAGCTGGTGCAATGTGGGCTGCTCGCCTGAGCTCTGCAGCTCATGTGCTAGATGCAACAAATATAGTGGTTTGACAGTCAGTAGATGTATAACGTCAAAGTATGAATTAAATTATTTTCGATTTCGATTTCGATTACGCTTAAGATTAAATCTTAAGCATGTACAATCTGAATTAAATAGACCAAACTAGTTTTTTTTTTGTTTCAATCAGAAAATAAATTGCCGAGACCCCCCTCTCTCCAATGTAAGATTAGATGAGATTTGACTCGAACCCCTAGGCTGCCCCCCTTAAACATCTCACGTATTTTATGAACGCCCCCTAAGGCGTTCTTTCCTTCATAGGCAGTCTAGCTTGGCTTACTTAAAAACTTCTTCGTACTCTTAACGACAAGGAAAAGAAGGACCATTAAGAGTTTTTCAAAATGTAATATCTGTTCAGGTATCGGGAGGTTGGCGGGCTTTCTCCGTACAGCGACCGCAAGGACTCGCTGGAGCTGGAGGGCGTGCTGGGCAAGCGGCCGCGAGTCAGCACGCCGCCGCTCAGCGAGCGCGTCATGCTGTACGTGCGCCAGGACACGGAGGACGTGTACACGGCGCTACACGTGGTGCCGCCCACCACGCAGGGCCTGCTGCACGCGGTTAGTACCACACTTTAAGTCCACTTGTTACGTTATCTGCGCCGTGCACCTCGATCCGTCACGCACTGAGCTTGTGCGCGACGTCTCCAGGTGCACTTCAATAACCTTGGTGATGTCAGCTAACCATAGAACACGAGCGAGCGAGACGGTCTCCGTTGCTTTCTCGGTTTCTCGTCGTTCGTCAATGAGTTCATTGTATACTTGTATGTGAAGTAAACGCAAGAAATCGAGACGCTTCGTCGGCACGCGGGCGCCGGTCCGCTTGCCGGCCGGGCCGCCGCCCGCCGCTGTAACCGATTGGACGCTTTATAACCCCGTCTAATAAACACACGATCATCATAACCGCATGTTGTAATTAACATCCGCACGGCCGGCCGCCGCGCACCGCACCGGACCTCCGGCGGTCCTCGCGCTTTTGTCCCTCAGAGTAAGAAACCACTAGACCGCGGTTACTGAACTTTCGGTTCCGTTAGACGAGACGTCTCGGTTCAAAATGGCGAAAGGCCCATTTGTAACTCTTTTGTTTTTTGCTTATTTTCAGATTGAGAATAAGTACAAAATTTCAAGTTCGGCAATTAATAATCTTTATCGAAAGAACAAGAAAGGGTAAGTGGTTTTCATTGGCCTTAGACAAATCTGACAGCGTAAACGCACCGGCCGCCTCGCGTTAATGCAGCATCGCTTGTCCCGAGGGCGCGCCACTAACTGATAACTACGCAAAGCTTTACAACGAACACTCCCCTATAACTATCTAATGAGCTTCATAATAGGTGCCAGTCACTTAATCGCCTCCCTTTGTCCGAAACAACCCCTTAATCTGGATTTATACCTGAGCTGCATTGCTGACAAGCACTCGCACCTAATAAATGTTAATGAGCACTTAAATTATTTTAATAATTTGTAACAAAAATATTTTTTATGTGATACTGTAGCTCTTTCGAAGAATCATCCGATTAATTTGCACGTAATGTTTTGTTTGTCGAGTAGTCTATACCCCACAAAACCGAAGACTCCGAGTGCAAATATTTACGAGAATTGTATTTCAGGATTACGGCCAAAATTGACGATGAAATGCTGGCATATTACTGCAACGAGGACCTGTTCCTGCTGGAGGTGCGGCCGGCGGGCGCCAGCGAGGACGAGCGGCTGTACGACATCACGTTCGTGGAGCTGCCGCTCGACCCGTAGCGCTGCGCCTCGCCTCCAGTGCCCTCCGGACGGCAGTTTTAACTATAAGCGTTCCCGATTTACACTCGTTACGTGAAAAATCTTTATGGGATAAGGTTGTATCAAAAGTGTCGATCTCAGGTTGTTTACTCGTAAGCGATTCACCCTCTCTATTTTGTCTGAAGCGGAACGTTACAGAAACTTTCGGTTATCGTTGTGAGCTAAGCGGTCGAGTCGAAATCGTTGTGTAAATATCTATTTTAGTGCCTTATGAAATTACATCGTGATTCGATTGCCCGGTGATGGCGAATAAAAAAATTGATGTTTGGTTATCAGAAAAACATAATGTTTCGTTAATTTAATGTAATTTAATTGTAAATGACGACGATCTGTTGCTGAATATGAACGCGTGCCATTCACTCGGTTATCATAGGTATGTAGTTAACATTTCAACAGGTACCTTTTATTCTTGCCATGATGATAAAGTAATAAATTCTTGTCACAAACTTATACGTAGGTATAATAATATATCTACACTGAAAAAAGCATGAAGTGCCTTCGTCATAATAATTAATGTTATAATATCATAATGTAAGTGAGTTAAGTCAAATTAAATGCCATCCACTTTGTTAAGTTTTGTAAGCCTAAGTTTGCTTTATAAGCTCGCTCAATTCTTACAATTAGTAAAGTTGATATTAGTTTTAGGTCCAAACACGTACATTGCTTCCACCAAGTGACTACGTTTCGTTCAATGATTACTATTAATTGAAAATGTTGAAACTATTTGAATTGTAATAAAGTAACCGCGGATGTTTGTACCTTAATTAGTTTTGAGAATTGCCACAAATCAAATCAACGAACCATTAAAACGGAAGCAATGTCGTGAATCACAATTTTATAAGATAAAGCCGAGGTTCCGCATAATGTTGGATGTATAATAGTCATAAAAACATAGTCACAAAATCGTCCATCCGAAAAACATTAACATTATCATCGATGGGAGTGGTTTGTGTATAATTTTAAGATTTTTATTCATAAATACATTTGTTATAATAAACGAATTTCGATACGTAGGTTATCGAGCCATGACAACAATTTAGCTTATGAAGTATTTTATGTCCAAGACTTATTTATATTTTAAGATTTCGTGCCGGATAGGACCATATCTTTCTGTAGCGACTTAAGTTTTACTTGTTTTTTAAAAAAATCCTTAACAAATACATGAAAAATACCGTAATAATTCCATACCAGAAATTACATCATCATAATATTTATCATTTCTCAAGAGTAAAACATAAAAATATTGTTAAGTTATTTCCACCGATTATTCAAAATCCAGAACAAGGTTCTGTATCAGTGTATGCGTGGTCGCATGTCGCTTGCGCGTGTGGCGCGTGTGGCGCGTGTGGCGCGTGTCGCAAGTGTCGCAAGTGTCGCGCGTCGCGCGTGCCGCAGGTGCCGCCAGTCGCAACTGTCGCGAGCGCCTCAGAGCGGGCCGCGGAGTAGTGCGGACGGTTCGAATAACTGCCATATTATGACATAATTTAGAGTACTTAATGTTCTTAGGGGTAGATTCTTTAACATAATGTTAGTTCTTTTTACTGTGTCTCATGTGACTTGCAGGTAGGCATCGAATTTTAATTAAGATATAGTTCATATATTATATATTATGTAACGTGTTGTTTTTGTTTCAATCGGCACTAGCTGCGATTGCGTTGTGACTTGTTCCGTCCTTCGCGTTAAAGTTATCTTCAATTTTTTCACTTTCGTACACTTGTTATATCTTTACACTTGAATTTTAATTTCCTTTAAATGTTATGTTTTGGTTACGAATCCGTTGCTCAATGTCCGCTGCCGCGCTCGTCGGCCGGACTCTAACAGCATTGTTTTTATACTCATACGTATACAAGTAATTATATTTATTTATAAACATAATAATATAAATTGTGCAGCTTTAATGTTTACTACAATGATGTTAGCTCGTGATTCAGAATCTCGTCATAAGTCACAAACGTCAGTAGCAATAATACAGTGTAGTAGTTAAAATGTTAGCGCCCGCGGCGAGTCGCCACGCGCAGTCTCCGCCCAACGAGCTTGTGCAATGTATAATCAGAGTTTTACTATAAAAGTTGTAGAATTATATTAAAATGGTGGTAATTTGATGACGTCAATTGGATTGATAATTATATATAGTATTAATGTATGGAGAGCGCTGTGGTGGCGACGCGGCGCGAGCGCACGGCTCGCGGAGATATTAGTCACACTAGTTAAAACACAACCCGAAAGTGGTAGCACATTTTCGTTATTAAATTGTACTGTACTTAAGGTTTAATTGAATAGATGTTACGTTATTCTTTTATATGAATATTTGTAAGTTGTCATAAAAATATTATTAATATAATTATTTTTATCAAAGTTTATAATCTAAATAAAAATGTTTTTCTTGAAAACATCAACATAGTTTCAATGTTAATTGTAAACACCTTAAAATTATTAATTACGTTTTATATTCAACTTAGCATGCATCGGAACCGGAAAATCTGAACCGCGAGGATGCAGCAACGTGCAGTGCAGCCCGCAGCTATAGATTTCATCAACGAGAGATTGTTTGTTTCTCAATTCTACTTAAGGACGTATCTACGAAATGACGCGCTTCAATTCTAGGTATTGCGTCTTATTGCGCACAAAACACGTAAAGTATCCAATTTGGTATGTTAAATATTTTGTATTCGTATACAGCGATCTTATTTAACAGGAGTTGCTGCTTGCAAGCGACACAGCGTCCACTCACGACGGTGGCCGAGTGCAAACTTATATTTTTTGTTTCAAACTTTTGTGATTTTACAATAAAAAATTGCGACCTTTTGAAGATGAAGGAGTAATCTGTCTGTGGTAATTATTATTTAGATTCAGTTTAGTTTAGTTCTGGCGCAAAATGTACCGAAAAACTGTTCATTTTGGTCAGATTTGTAAACGCGTCCTTAAATAGTGAATTTGCACCACCAAAACACTTTTACATGGAGGCCTACTAGAGCCACCTCGAACAATGGTGTTTAAACTTTTATTTGAGGGAAATTCGCTTGTAAAGGATGTTGTACTGTTTGATACATTAGACGACGTAAATTTACCACGATAAAGAGAACCTGCATGTACTCACCTATTACTGACTTCTTATACCAATTCTCAGCTATCAAGTCTTGAAGGCAGAGACAAATGTGACACTCCTGGAAGTAAAAGTTTAAAATATATATATAGATTCCTAAAAAAATGAAAGAGCATTGCAACTTCAATAGTTACTTTTAATGAATTTTATTATTTTACGTTAACAATTTGTAAGTTTCTTATTCTGTACATTCAAAAGCTTCAAAGTTCACGAAAGCGTCAAGACAAAGACTTGAAGTAAGACTAAACACTCGCCTATAACTTATCTGTTAAGATGAGAACGTTTACTTACACGTAGATAATTATAGCAATAGTAACTATTAAAATAGCGTTTCTAACTTCTTTTATTACTTAGCTCAATTTATTTCTTCATAAAATACTGTGAGCATGTTTTGCTCTTACAATGTTGTTTAGCTTAAAGTCAAGAAATGTTTACTTATATGTGTAAAATATATGGCACAGACATGAAAAGCAAGCTAGAGTAAAGTTTTGAGAAACATCTAATCTGAAGATCAGTCAAATATTCGTAACTTCGAGATCCACAAACCAAATCAATCAAAATCGACATAGTTCAAGCATTTCTGTTATTAATCGTGCTTGTTAGTAATCGTAAGATTTCTGTATCCTATTCTGTTTTTTTTTGTGAGAACCTGTAATTGGCTTTGTGTTGCTTATTTTAAATTGTTAACCATCTGTTACAGCTGTTGGTTCTCCTTTCAATAAATAATTTTGTTTCTAATTCAGTAATGAGTTGAGGGTTGAAACAAAATCATAAGATGTAAAGCATCTCCCAACGTTTCAACAGGCACTTAGTGTGAATACGAGTTAACCCAAATGAGCGATACCTTAACAAATCATTAACAATAACGTCATTACGTATAGTTATATGTATCTAAGAGAATATAGCTAAATTGCTGAGTTTTAACTAATGCTTGTAATATTCCACACATTCAATTAATAGATCGAATAAACTAACTTACAAACAATAATTTAATCCAAAGATGATTTTTCCGATAAGTGCAGTAGCCTGCTTACAAAAGACTAGAATGTTAGTACAATGAAATCTTAATCATTTTATTTTAATAAAATCATGTCCCCTTAATATATAGTTGGTATAGAATTACGAATATAGCTGTATTAACCATACATTTGTCATGTTTTCACAGCAAAGCCTAAATAACACTATGATTTCATTACTTTAAATGTAACAACGTAAAAGATAAAGTCAACAAAAAGTCGGTTTCCTTAAATAATATTGAAGCAATAATCTCAATTATGTAAATGTTAGTTACACTTAACACGTGTTAGTAAAAACTAACTAAATCATTTATATTGTAATTTCCTACTAGCAGCGGGACACTACATAATTTACTACGGCTATAATCATAAATTATTCGTACGTATTTTTGCGTCACGAGGCCACAAGTTAATGGCTCCACGTTATTGATAGTTATTCCATCTCCCACGCGATTATACTTTAGCGTAAAACTTTGTTTATTGAAATTGATCGGTAATTGCTAACAACACTTTCACATTCCAAAATATAATAAATATTTTACTTTCTATAATGGCACATTAAATGCAATGCATTTTACTTAATTGTTCGAATAGATTTGAAAATGTTGAAGTAACACGCATTAGTGTTACTGAAGCGCACGCAGGTGAGACGGATGACCTCCTCTTAGATCTGTATCTTGAACCGTTCCCCCTCGGAGCAGTTCTGGAATGATTGCTATTGAATGAGAGGCGAGCTCTGACTGTCGCTGAAGTCGAGCGTGTAGTACATGTCGGTGGTGTCGAGGGTGCTGGAGGGCGGCGGGAAGGGCGCGGCGGCGGGGGGCGCGCGCTTGTCCTGCAGCCAGTGGTGCGGCGGGCCCGGCTGCGCCACGCGCGACAGGCGCGACAGCAGCCGCGAGTACGTCTTGTTCACGCGGCAGTGGCAGGCTGTCACCTGAACAAGCATGAAGAAAAGGTACCTAAATGATTACTCCACACATCATTACTTACGAACAAACACCACAAACATAAACTCATACCCAGTCATAAACTTGACTCACCTATTCTGCACCACTTTATGCGAATACTGGTGAGGCAAGATTATACCTACTTAAGTTTTCTTGTTCTGTTTCGTGTGTGTTTTGCTAACACAGTTTATAAGTGTTTATAACACTTTTGCTCGTAAAGGGTCTCTTATTCCTCCAATTTCAATATCGTAATATAGGTCTCTCATTACGTACTTGTGCGTTATGTTAATGTAAAGAAAGATGCTCCGACTAAAACGAACGGTACTTTTTTAAAATCTTAGCAAAAAGTTCTTATGTGAGAAAAGTGGTCAACATTTTAAGAATAAAATTAACTTTGGGAGATAAGAGTTTTATTTATTTAATCGCAAATATGTTATAGAACGTCGTATGACATACGTGTGCTTTGATAATTATCAACTTACCGCACTTATATCATAATGTACTATTCTGTAACTAACCCGTGGACCTATGATGCCTCTTAAATAAGTGAAATATTATTGTTACTATGTCAGTTCAGTATAAGCTACTAACGGATATATGCCTTCTTTTGCATATAATTTAAAAGTGCATAACAACTCGACGTGCATCGTGCACGCATCGCTTATTAACGGTACAATGAATAATCTTGTGTAATCATTTCATAATAGTAAGCAAGCATAACGGTTATAGGAAGCACGTAATGTTGCATAGATACCGTGGCCGATAGCCGACAGCTTGATATCAATCAATTTAACAATTACACATTATAAAAATTAGCAAGACGTGTCGCTAACTAATTGTTGAAAATTTGTTTGAAAAAAAAAGTTGAAAAGCCTAGTTCATTCGTTGTTGTGTAGTTCTCCTAACTTACTACGCTATCCATAACAGGCAAAAGCATGACTGATTTTGGCTGTAATTAGTGATACAATTTGCATACGCTTGTGCAAATGTGAAGATGTATAAATTCATGTCGTAGCAAGATGCTACGAAAACGGGATTTCGTAGCAGTCGTAGCACGTAGCAACCCCAACAGTATTAATGTAACCATCAAGAATTTTGAATGTATTCTCTAATTAATGCAATTTATCCAGTTACAGTTAAGTATGCGTCTGTGAAATGGTTGTAAATAAATTGTAGGTCAATAAATTCACCAATTCATGTCGTCGTAGCTATCAAACCGGGATCTCGTAGCAGTCGTAGCCCGTAGCACCCGCTTAAAAGCGTATTGGGGTAACATATTTTTTATGTGTTGAATAATCCATTTTGTTGATATCTCGATAACGTTTATCAAGCGTAATTACAAGCAAACATAATAAAAATTAGAAATGTTGACTGGTAGAGTATAATATTGTTTCATTTTTTTTTTTTTAATATATTGGTATATTAACTAGCTGCCTCGGCAAACTTCGTTCTGCCTTTGAATTAATTTATTAGTTTAATTACTTTACGTCCTATTCTCAGATCTAATGAATATAAATATAAACACAAAAAAAATCGTAAGAATCGGTCGAGCCGTTCAGGAGGAGTTTTTTTACAACACTGTGACACGAAAATTTTATTTATTAGAAGGTAATATTAGGTCTGCCATCTGTGCATTTTGTGCATTCTGTGCTGAAGTAAATTGCAATGGCTTTGAAAAAAAAACCTTCCTACGAGACTGACTGTTTGCTGATAAAGTACGTACCACGACTCCAACGATCGCAATAGCCGCGCCGAGCGTGCCAGCAGCTATGTAAACATTATGCAGCCGGTCGTGGTACAGGCCGAGCGGCATGCGCACCTCGCGCACGGACCCGCCGCCACTGTTCTCCAGCCTCCCCCTACGAGGCTCCACATCCATGCCACCTTCGCTGCCCACCACGGATTCTAGAATGAAGTCCTCTGCAAGAAGTAACAAAATTCAGAATTTTCAAAGAATTATAACAGTTTCTAAACCAGCAACTCACTGCTAAGAAGTTCAGTGTGTATAAGTCGTAATTAATTATTGAGCTACGTGACGCCTACGTGAGAAAATGCTTCAAAACAAATCAATGTAATGTAAACTGTCTCGAAAGTACTTTTTTGACATGTTTTTTTACAAAAAGCAATATTCCATTTTTAGATTGTAGATAAGTAATTAGTTCAGTACAATCCGTTTGACAGCCATTTATTTAATTTATTATGTGATTAAGTTTCAAGTACAGTTCTATACACAGATTTATAAAATCTTAATCCGATATTAAACTGTAAATTTTGTATTAAGACGTTACCGTACTTGGAATAAAATTCAAAGTTCAAAATGGTTCCATTGTGTGAACCTGGGTTTGAAGACACACCTTGTTTTGCAATAGACTTAGGGCGGTTTATGTATTGAGTAAAGTTTAGACAATTGTAAGTTATTTGAATTAACGTGTATAATTATTTTTAAAGACTACCCACAAAAGTAACGTCGAGTTAACTTTCTTTTAACCACAGCTTGCTGATTCTAATTTCATATTCGCATTAAAATATTTTGTACCTTCGCAAAGTTTCCCAGTATACCCTGGCCGACAGGAGCAATAGAAAGACTCGATGCCGCTCCAGCAGGTACCGCCGTGTGCGCACGGATTGTTGTCACAAGCCTGGAATGTCATTATTGTCGAGATTAATCATTAAAAATAAATAAAAGCTCTGATTATAAAAGGTAATTTATCATCTCAAGTTAAAAACAATGATGAAAAAAAACTTAAAAAACCTGTAGTTATTATAAATGCTTTTTCAGTATAAGTAGGCAGAACAGCGGAAGTAAATACTTTGAAATAATGCCACGTTTCATACCAAGTATGTTAGTTAAAATTATAGCAAAAACTCGACCTTCAAAATGATTTGCTTTGTAATTGAGAACAGAAAATTATTGTTTTTGTGAAACACCGTAAGAACCATTAAAACGATTGTATCTCATTAAAAACAACATTATGTAAATTATCATCATTTATGCACATATTTGGGAAGGTGTTTTTGTCTGGTACTGTTAGGGTTTAGATGTGATTCAGCCTCATTGCGTTTAGCTTGCTAACTCAATGGCAACATTTATTAGTCGCAACAAGAGTATTGCCTGGGTGTTACTCTAATTGAAATATTATGACTTACTACTTATAATAATTATATTGATTACTAGCTCTATCTATATCTATCTATCTATCCCACGGGAAGATATAATCGGGATAAAAACTATCTTACGTGTTAATCTAAGTTATAAATGTCTGTGTACCAAATTTTATCATAATCCGTTCAGTAGTTTTTGCGTGAAAGAGTAACAAACATCCATCCACCCAAACAAACTTTCACGTTTATAATATTAATAAGATAAGTGATATTAGTATGATTAAAAAGGTAGCGATATGATGCCGTGGTCATACTTTATGAACGTATATGCTACGTTATTTCACGATTAAAACAAAATAATGTAATTCTATTTATAAATACAGCCTGTTCAAATTACTTTATTTCATGTACAGATGCCAGCATATCAAGTTACCCTAATGTGTCAAATTTTCCCAATTGAATATGAACCTTATTCGGTTTGACATAAAAGTGAAAAACGATCAAAGAAATTTGACACATTGGGGTAACTTGACGTGCTGGCGTCTGTACCTATAGCACGTTAGCACATATTACAACGTGTGAGAAAAGTTATAATAAATGGTGTAGAGAAAAGTTTGCATGTATGTAAAGTGTAAAGTAAGGTACTTACAGATCTAGTAGGTATGTGACACTCGTCTCCCACAAAACCGAGGGGACACTCGCACGCGTAGCTGTTGCCGCGGTCCAGGCAGATCCGGTGCGAAGGACACGGACTTGGGGAACAGAGATCGACCTAAACGAATGAAAAGATCAACATAAGTCCTTCGAAAATTACGAAGGCAGGTGCAGACGATACAATATTGTAATCGAATGAATGAATATGAATAAATATTTCACAACTTTCGAACAACGTCATCTAAACCAAGCAGAGCTTTTGCTATGCTACTACACAACTGATAAACATACTTATCCGTTTCTAACTACATACATATTATAGATAAATTACACCCAGACTCCAAACAAATTACCGTGCTCATCACACAACCTCTCTCTTGGGTGGGAATCAAACTCACGATCCCCGGTATAGCAGTCAGGGCCAATAACTACTAGACCAGTTGGCAGTTCTTTGCCAATTTTATTGTGCTTTATCAAAATAAATAAATAACCTGTTTATTTAATTTTTGAGCATATATGACGTAATAACACTAATTACCAAACTTTACCCCTAACTTAATTGAGCCAGGTGCCAAAATCTACTTACTGTGACCAATTTACAATTAAGTGTCCACATCCGCTGGCTACAGCTTGCTTCACTCACTCAGCTTGAGCGGATTTGGTCACTGTTCTGACCTCTACCTAACCCATTTATATAATCTTGGTGTCCTAACCTATTTACTGCAAACCATTTCGTTGCATTTATTTAGACCATGCAATGTCATGAGAAAGTATTACTTCAATATTTTTTTATGTTACCTACTCGTACCTACAAGTACCGTTGACAAAACGGGGATTTAAGTAAATCAATGTTTTATATCTTTCACAAAAAAAAAAAGGAAATTGATTTGCAGTTTTGAGAGATTGGAAGACAAACAAACTTTTTTTCATGTCTGAATACATCGCATACTCTATCTTATCCATAAACTAGCTTATTTAAAGGCCGTTTGTTGGGTTTCAAAATACATTGCTGGCATGAAATATATTACTTAGTGGTTAGAACGATACTGTAACATGATTCTCGATTAAACAATGATGGATTTTTTACTCGTTTCTAAAATACATAAGTTTTTAAATAGTATTGTATACTATCTCGTCAATCAATACTTTTGAAGTTGTTTTGCAATGATGGTCTAAGATAAACTAACACAAATATTCAAATTACGTCTGAAAATGAAATCCTCACAAGATGGCTGAATTTCGAAGCACGATGAAAGAATATTAATAAATTGCAAAGTTTCTTTTCTGTTAAAATTACGCTTCTTCGGTTTCGTCCCTACAACTAATCTCAGACTATTTCGTTTTAATATATTTTTATTATGAACAGAGCGTGCGTAGGTCAGTCACCGCCAGACACAAAATTAAGAATAATAATGACATAGACGATGCAACATGAATTTTAATGTATTGTAGAAAAAAAAACTTTGAACGATCTTCATAGTTTTTTCATCAGTTCGAAACGACTATGTGGTGACTTTAATAGGTAAGCATGGCAACCGAGAATGGATTGAATAGTTACTGTTTGATCTCTCTGAAGAGATTGCTTGGAAAATATTGGCTTACTTATGGGTCGACAGGAATTCAGCGGGTAACCAAAGTCGCCCAATGACCAGTTAAAACTATCATCGATTGCAAACCGTCGTCAGCCGGCAAGTCGAAGACAACCCAGTGAAAATAAGCATAGCAAACATAAGAGTACACACAAACAATATTATTTCCATTCAAAATGAAGTCGGAACATTGAAAATATGTCATCTCGCTATCAATTGATATACATAGAGACAAGTTCTGTCAATGGTAGTCAGATGAAATCCAATTCATGTTAATTTTTAAACAAAAATTGGTCACTAAATGAGTGACATGAATTTTGAAAAATTCTATCTTTATTTATCTGTTCTGAGACGGTTACTCTATCTTATATACCGCTTCAAAAAAATTGAAAAATCGAAACCATTTATTTAAAAATTACTGGTGAATGCTTATAGGTGGCTAAATATATTGACTAAACTAAAACGCTACTAAACAATATAGCAATTTTAATCATGGCAAAAACTCAAAAACTGTCTTTTTGTATTTATGTGTCAGTCAACATAAATGAAGAATAGTAGAATTTTATTAGCATGGGTTTAATAATATCGTTGCATTTTTTGGCTCTAGCTCAAATCTTGCTTTGATTACTTAGCGGCCTTTTAGCTTGAGGACGGCAGCATTAACATTATTTCATTAGTATGTGAGAAGCGTGAGCACTGACCTTGAGTTGGCACGTGTTGCCGGTGTAGCCGCGGCCGCAGGAGCACTCAAACCCGCCGACGCGATCGGTGCAGGTGCCCCCGTTGGCACACGGTGACGACTCGCACTCGTTGTATTCCAGCTCACAGCACTCGCCCGTGTAACCTGGATTAAGGGGTCATTGCACTAAGATCAAAAATAGGACATCGGGTATCGTGTTTCCCAGTAACTGGGCTGTGAAGGACAGACGGTCAGTCGTTTCATGTAAATCACTGATCTGACTGCCAGATTCGTCCGGTTAGACTGGAAACCGACCCCAACATAGTTAAAGGAAGGGTAAGCAGATATACACAGAGAATGGAATTACATTACAAATGACAATGTTGTTTTTTTGTACGGGCATGTTCTATCTCATCAGTTTCCGCTTTTAAACCATTTTATTTGAATAATGGAATTCTCAAGTCTAATGATTACCGTTTAGAATAATTTAAGCAATTCAATCTAAAAAGCGAGCAAAAATGAGTGTCAGGAGTGCGAGTGCGTAATCTTCTAAGGAAAAAAAAAATACGTAGACGAGGGAGCAAACGTACAGAGAATAAATAAAGTCACAGCTTCCTTATGACAAGACGCAATCTGTCCCAAGGGCTGTTTACTTGCAACCCGCAAAGAAACGTTCCTTGAGTAGAAAAATACTCCTGATTATTCACTCCAATTTATTTGGTGTCGTAAAAAGCTTATTTGTATATTCCAGAAGTTTATACATATTTTTCACATCAACTTAATAAAAAGAACAGAATATATTTGAATTACAAATGTTTAATCTTTATCTTCCTTTTGGGGCTTGATTAAGTTTTAATTTATTGTTTTACGTGTTTATACGAATGATTGTATGAGTTTAATGTATTAAACATTATGTAAATTTATTCCTAATGACATCACATTTGTATATTTAATTAATTATAACAGTAACATCCTATCAGTCTTGAGTTGCATGATGGTGAATACGTAAATAATCGAAATACATTAAAAATTCATGTTATACAACATTGAACATGACCTTAAGGTGGTTTCGTTTAGTGATGTAGACGGGAACAACGTAATTGTTATTAGAGTTTTATGAACCTGTTACAAGCTACAGGAACACGATACTTTATACACCTTCGATACACGGCTCACGAATATTTGATAATATCAGCTCGTAAAAGCAACATTTACGACCTAGTATAATCATCGACCTGCCAATTGGATTAGAGACACTCTAAACAACACTACCCGAATCATAATTACTACTCCTAGCTTTATTTAATAGGTACTTAGTCATTTATTGACAGTACATTAAAAACATTTTCTAATATAATAACTTATTAGACGTAGCTGAGTGAAAAAAATACATTAAAATAATGTGAGTGAAAAACTAATATCATACGCTATTATGTAAACGCGCTAAAAACTTAGTAGGTACCTACTGCACATTCTGAACAAACATTATTTTTGCGGAGACTGAGTGTGAAATTCAAATTTATTTATATCTATCATTAGTTAGAGCATTCATGACGTCGATCTTATTAAGTATTTACTTGTATTTGCATACATAATATATTATGTACTTAATAATGAACTAAAAAAATGGGTCAGTGGGTCGTCTTAGAATGTACTTACCTAACAATCATTCTTGTTTATTTCAGTAGGAAATCTATCAAAAATACTTTAAATTCACACTTTATCTTAAAACTATGCAAGACCTCATGAAAACTGCATAACTCTTTAGTTTTAATATTAAGAGTTTAAATATTAAGATTTTACACTGTGAAATATTAATCTTTCAACTGAGGTAATTAGAGACACAATAGAAAGACAATGACAGGCGGACACCGGTGTCCTCTCGGGGTTTAATGATTTAATGGTTGTTTTCCCGCGGCAGGACGGAAGTACTAATAATTGAAATCATCCTGAAATATAAAAAAATAGCAGCTGTTTCATACAAAATTCAATATCTTCCAAATGGAAATGTGTGAAACAGCTGATATTTTTTTGATATTTCAGGATCAGTCTCATAATAAAAGTTGTTACTGATGCAGGCAGGACGTAAGTAGGTGCTGATAATTATATTATCAGTACCTACTTACGTCCTGCCGCGGGCAAACAACCATTAAAATTTTACGGTGTTTAATCGAAAATAATAGTAGACAGTGCTCACATGTTACAATGGTCTATTATTTTCTATTATTGTGAATTTCCCCTAAGCCCTGTTTCAAGTGAAGCCTCCGGAGTTAACAACGAGCGGACGAAACCGCACGACGGATAACGGCCGTGGGCAGCCTTCCAACTTAACTCTAATAAATCACTGCGCAAATTTGCTCTACAGAACCCACATACAAGTTTCAGCCATTATTAAATTGACCTAGCTCCAAAGCTTTATTTGACCTCCAACTAAGCTTTTGCCTTCACCTAAAAAAATACTTAGAATTTATTTCACTAGTAAATAAGCACCTACTTTTACGGACTATTTGATCTCCAGCACCACACAGCCACAAATCGGCGGCCAGTACTTTTACGATCACGTAGCACTGTACATTTATCCATTGTTAATTACGACACAGAAACGATTGTCTTCACTCAAACATCTGATATTTTATGTATTATGCGCAACCGATATGTAGGTACTTCGAGAAAACAATAACCAATCATCAGCAAACTACCCGGAAAACTATTCATGCAAAAACCATAACGATTTATCCCTATTAATACACTAACGTAGATACCTTTAAAACAAAATATTTGAAGATAGATTTCGTTGATATATAACCTATTTTTTTATTATTTAAATGTTTTAGTAAAAAAGATATTATTATCTATTTGTGTTTAGTAGATATGTAGTTATAGCGACCTCTATCTCGCCTCATACGGATTAAAAACTCACATATTCTTTATCACGATATTAAAGCTATCCGCTCGATTGAACATTATTATATCTGTATACAAGAACCCGACACACCGTCTCGTAGCCCAGCAAATACACCCGCAGCCCTAGTTGGAATTTTTGACACAATACTGACGACATCGCCAAACCGGATTGTTTTAAAATTTATTATACTTACAACTACACTACCCTAGATTAGGGTTAAACTATAAGGCAAGAAGTCTTATCTATGGATGATGCTAACATCATCCATAGATATGATTAAGTCGGGCCCAAGAAGATCAATTACATTGCGCAATATTACAAATTCTACATTATTGACCTTAAAGGGTTAATATTTAAGATTGCGCATGTTGAACGAAAGTTTGAGCGAGTTTAATTTATATTCGTGTAGGATCAATATTGCGCAATATTTTTCAGTCTGTGACGTTTGTGTTTCGTATTGACGAGTAGGGAAAACCGGGCGCTAACAAAGCGGCATATAATAGCACAGTCTAAAAACATACAGTCGTCCGACGAAGCCGTCTAGACAGGGCAATTGTGCGAGGTGTGAGGGGCGAGACGCGGGAAAGCCGCTCCCGCACTGCGAACAAAACGATTTTCGTAGTGCGGGAGGTATTATTCAAGTCTAACGCATGTAGAAGTTGTCGGCATTTTTCCAGAGATCAAAGGTGTCGTCCTACTGTATTAATATTTATACTGTGATAATAGGGTGTTTGACAGAATATGGACATCAAAATATAATTAGTCCTTATGTTAGATAATACACAAGTATTTTTTTCTTTTTCAAATTGATGGAAAACTGCTTAGGTTAAGCGCATTAAAGTTGAGGAGAGGGGGCTTCTGAGGCATCTAGTATGAACTGTTAGTGGCATCATGCGACATTTTGACTCGATGTATCGCCGGTATTTTTTGATTACGTGAAAAAAGAAAAAATATGTAAACATTTTGTGTCGAATATTTTCTTGAGAGATGAGGGACTAAAAACCAAAATTTTGTCAAGTAGCTCATACTGTTCTACGACTAGACACAAACACATTGAGTACATCGTATTATTGTGCAATATAATTGATGGTTTGGATTCAAAGGGCCTTTCAATCTTAATGTACAGACGCCAGCACATCAAGTTACCCCAATATATCAAATTTTCCCAATTTAATATGAACCTTATTCTGTTAACGTAAATTTGAAAAACGATCAAAGAAATTTGACACATTGGGGTAACTTGATGTGCTGGCGTCTGTACAATGTTAGTGTAGGTCTAGGGGCCGCATAAAGTCTTAAAACAAACCGAAACGAATATTTTAAAATCGTACTTACCTACTTTTCGACTACATTTTCGTCAAGCATTCGGGGTATTGTAGAGATCGGAGAATCGTTGCTTTCAATGGTGGACGATGAATTTTATACCTACTCTGTTATTCGTACCCCTAGAATCTGCTCAATCATAACTACCTATAGTTATATCATTACCAACATCGATGTGTACTAGGTATACGGCTGCGGTATAAATGGCGACACTGATTTGCGGAAATGGCCTGTCATTAGATCCGTATTGTTCCGGACGTAGGACGTGTCGAACTCCCAGGATATGTATTAAATATGGCAAACTAATAGCCCATTTACGTATGATGCTATCATTAGTTACTGGCGTACTTAAATCAGCGATACATTTTATATATAACATCTACTTATTACTAAGTCTTTCCAATTAATCATAAAAATATTTAGTCACTTTTTAAAACAATGTCCTCCGCCACGTCTGTCAGTCTGTCAGTTCGCGATAAACTTAAAAACTGCTGTACCGATTTTCATTTCTGTTTTCACCCACGGATAGAGTGGTCCTCGAGGAAGGTTGTGTTATAGAATTAGTCAAGTTTTTGTATACATTGGCTAAAATATGTATAGCTAGCAGACCTCACGCGGTTTCACCCGCGTAGTTCCCGTGGGAATACAGGGACAAAAACTAGGCTATGTCATCCGGGGATAGTGTAGCTTCCCAACGGTGAAAGAATTTTTCAAATTGGTCCAGTAGGTTCGGAGCCTATTCAATGCAAACAAACAAACAATCAAACCTTTCCTCTTTATAATATTAGTATAGATGCATCATCATCTGCCTAGCCTTTTCCCAACTATGTTGGGGTCGGCTTCCAGTTTAACCGGATGCAGCTGAATACCAGTGTTTTACATGGAGCGACTGCCTGTCTGACCTCCACAACCCAGTAACTGGGTAACATGATACCCCTTGGTTAAACTGGTTGTCAGACTTTCGGGCTTCTGACTACAAGTAACGACTGTCAAAGATCTACAAATGACAGCCGGGACCAACGGCTTAACGTGCTTTCCGAGGCACGGAGGAGTCTTGGTATGTAATAAATGGTCACCCATCCACGGACCGACCTCGTCAAGCGTAGCTTAACCTTCGATCGACCCATGCGGCTGTTATAATTTAGCCACAAGCTCCTCAATCCATATTAGTATAGATGATAATTGTTTATATGTCGGAAAAAAATAAGCCGTATAGGAGCTGGGTGCGATATCCAATACCTATCTACGCGGGCGATCTGCGGGCATCAGCTAGTATCATATATTATTGACTGAGTATTATTTATTACCTATTTTATGCCTGAGTATTATTATAGCTAGTATCATTTATTAGGGCCAAATATTATTTTTTTTATTTCAATGCTTATAACGTTTAAGAATATTTTTCAGTGTTTTACCTATTACCAATTATGGCTAATTTGTGTCCTTTCATCATCGATCACTGATTAGAACTTTCATTTACTAACAACCTCCCACATATACTTTGGCAAGCGTACTGTCGTTTATTTTACCCGTAGGTTCTTTAGGCAGACCAAGTTTAACGGTAACATTGTTAGCAGACTCTTATTACTCGCTGGCAATTTAGATGCACTGCACCTAATATTGTGGAAACTAATGCTATGAGACTCCGTTTGAAGTAAAGGTATTTCTAACCGACTGCGGCGGGTATAGTATAGAGTAACGTAAAGCGGTGTATGTGTTTAATCTGTATGTTAGTATTTAAATAACATGTTTAAGTTAAATATGTTTTGTCTCTATTGGAATTAAGCATGTTATTGTTTTTCTATTGGCAACTTTTGTTTTTATCTTTTTTATGGTTGCAACATTGTTATATAATAGTTTTATTAACCCCCGACGCAAAAAGAGGGGTGTTATAAGTTTCACCGCTATGTGTGTGTGTCTGTCTGTCTGTCTGTCTGTCTGTCTGTCTGTCTGTGGCACCGTAGCGCCCAAACGGGTGAACCGATTTAGATGCGGTTTTTTTATTTTGAAAGCAGGGTTTCTTGCAATGGTTCTTAGACATAATTTATCAAAATCGGTTCAGCCGTTTCAAGGTTGTCAGCTCTTTTGTGTTAGCTACCGTTGCTATTTTAGACGTCTATGGGTATTAACTTTACTTACAAACATATGTGTGTCTTAAAATTTCGAACACCCATGTGTGTAATATTAATAAGCAACATTATGGTGTATTTGGTCTGATGCAATCAGGATATCTAGCAGACTAATACACTCTTGGGAAAATAACAGCAGATATGTCGTGTTTGGATTCATTTTAACCTGCATTTGATTCTGCACACAATGCACTGATGGCAATTGGATGAGCTGATGCTGCAGCCAGGTTATCCAGCACACCAGTAGGTAGACTCTTTACAAAATAATAGCAGAGATGTCGTGTTTGGATTCATTTCAACCAGCATTTGATTCTGCACACAATGCCTTGATGGCAACAGGATGAGCTGATGCTGCAGCCAGGCTATCCAGCACACCAGTAGGTAGACACTTGACAGAGTAATAGCAGATAGGTCGTGTTTGGATTCATTTCAACCAGTATTTGATTCTAAACACAATGCACTGATGGCAACAGGATGAGCCGATGCTGCAGCCAGGCTATCCAGCACACCAGTAGGTAGACTCTTGACAAAATAATAGCAGATATGTCGTGTTTGGATTCGTTTAAACCAGCATTTGACTCTACATACAATGCACTGAATAATTCTCATAACTGTAAACTCTATAAAACAAAATTAATGCGTTTAAAAATTTTAAAATAAAAATTAAATTAAAAATTTAAAAAACCCCCATCGCAAAAAAGTTAAACATTTAAAAAGTAAAAAATAACACTTTAGCCATGAAATTTTACGTAACGTCGGGGTACCGTTAAAATAAGTACCTACCTACATATCTACAAGTACTAGGAACACTCCTTACTTAAGCGGTACCACGACGTGAAGTAAAATTTCATGGCTAAAGTGTTATTTTTTACTTTTTAAATGTTTAACTTTTTTGCGATGGGGGTTTTTTAAATTTTTAATTTAATTTTTTGTTATGTTTGTTATCCATAAATAAATAAAATAAAATAAAAATCATTTAAATAAACTATCGAATCTAAGTAAAAACGTAATTAAACAAAGATATCCTTACCAGGTTGACAGAAACAGCGATAATCTTGTCCCTCAGCGTCGTTATCGGTCTGCTCAATACAGATACCCTTAACGCAAGGATTGGATGCGCAGGCGCCTCCGGTTATAGAGAGCTCGCAATGCGCGCCTGTCCAGCCGTCCGCGCACGCGCAGTGAAAAGTTGTCGAGCCATTCATTGCCATACTCATACAGGAGCCACCATTCAAACATGGCGATGAGTAGCACGGGTCCCGCTCACATTTTCTGCCCGTAAAACCTATATGGAAATTTAAAGGGTGTTAACCGAATTTACCTGCTTTGAAATCAATTTCAGATATACTGTACGTCGCTTAAGTTCTATCACCACGTAAGTCATTTTTAGGAAATTTAAGGAGAGACAAAACACCGAAACCGACATATCTGATTGGTGGCTTCCGTGCAGTTACTTTTCCGTAATTTTAAAGGTTTTTATTGGTCGTATATCTTAATTGTGATTGGGCGAAACGACGCGTCTTTCGATTCTGTAGCCAATGGCTTCAAAATGTTAAAACCGCCGAAAATTTGTTACGTGGTGATAGAACTTAAACGACGCTATGTAACCCTAAAAATATAACGTCATAGATACGTGTTTGTTTTAGAGAAATTAACAGTTCAAAACATCATAAACTTTAATTTGGTCAATTAAAACAACTACATTAAATAGTTATCTGCATATTACTATTAGTTGGCTACACTTAAGATTCCATAAAATGTGAACTTAACAAAAAACAAACATAGCTAGAAAAATAAAACTATTGATCAACTGTCAATGTTTTATACCGTGGCGCGGTTTTTCCGCGAATCGTAAATCAAAACGTCGACACTGAATAATTATGAAAGGGCCCGGGTTGATTTTAACAACTTATTTTTATGTACCATTCCAAACATATAAAAACCTATTCAATTCTATTCAAGTGCCTATAGGCTCAAATAACATGACCTTAATTTGATTAAAGTACATTTTTTGAATGAACGCGGACCTAAAGATTAAAAAAAATTAATAGAAATAGGAATCCAAAAACAGAAATTAGTAAAAATCACAAAATTGTTTATCAAACTTCCAAATCCAATTCTTAATATTAAATTTCTTTGCACAAGTTTTGCAAAGCTCCTGTTTAAGTTAAAATGTTCAACAAAGAATAAAAAAGTTTCATTCTGATTTATTCAAATTAATTCTGAAATGAAAATAATGTGGGGAAAACCTTCGCAGGGTAGGCCGTGGTTTAAGCCTGTGTTACGTTTACGTTTAAGGATATACCCACAATACGGACATGATACATATTTATATGGACGTGCCAAACGGTTGCATAGTTACGTAACAAAGCGCGCCATGCGGGCACCAGATTACGTAACATCGACGCTCAGTTCACCAAAAACAAAATTTGTGTTTTTATTTTTGAGCGCTTAGTTTTTTACCCGCTTTTATCGAGTGAGTAGATGTCGTGCATTAGTCCAGCGCTGCTAGTCTAAAATCTTTCCTCTCACTGGTATAATTTTTTAGATGAAACAGTGACTTTGTATTCTGTCCAGATGGATAGAATTTGTCAGATATAATCTAAGTATCTCTAAACATATACGACAAGTTAAACCGTACCTATAATAAATCCTTTCAAGTCCCTTGCGGGCATCGCCTTTAGTTTGCAATCAGAATACAATCTATCGCGTCCTCTACTTTCTTACGTGTCTCCACACAAGCACGCTAGCTTTGGACGACTCTATTTACGGGTCATCTAGATAGTCCGTTACTCCTTATTCGATTTTCGTATTATGTAACTCTGAAAACGAAATGGAATCGAAGCGGACGAGTGAATGAAATTGACCGAGGGAAAAGCTTACTGTTGTCTGGATAGATAGCCGATTCATCAAATAGAGGACACTCCATAGAAAAGAATTGTCATTTCATAATCTCACTCACTACTAATGGAACCAATCGTTTTATCGGCCAATGCTGTAGTATTAAGATAATGAAAATGTTTGATTTTTGTTACCTCATAATATTCTTGCAGAATATCAATGCCTGGCATTGAAATAAACATACTCTCTACTTTCAGAGTAAGTATCCATAAACTCGAACACACAAAATATATGGCTGAGTGTTACATGATATACATTTTAGAGCATAGTAAATGTTTATGTGTACCATAAGGGCAAAGACAGCGGTAGTTGGCGCCGTTCAGAGGTTGCGTGAGGTCGACACATATCCCGTTGTTGAGACACGGCGACGGAGTGCACGCGTCGCGCTCCTCGCAGTGCGGGCCCACGTACCCGGGGCAGCACTGGCACTCGTACCCTTCCTGCGAACACATCACATCGATTACACACTGTCACCCAGATAACCCATATCACAAACTACGTCTCTATATTACATACCATTGAAACGTTAGTGTAACACACACCCTTTCCTGAACAATCTTGAGACTCGCCACAGTTGTCTGATTTCACAGTTACTTTTAGTCGCACACATTGAGACCTCCAGTTTTCAGAAACAACTGAAAAGAAACATTTTATGATAGAAACCTTGTTTGTTGAAATTTTGTTTGTTTATTTTTTTTTCTTTTGAAAACGACAATTTTCATAAATCTTTTTGCAATATTATTCCGTAAAAATCTCCCGTGAATTGTGAAGTGAATGCGAATTGAGCTATCATTCCATACTAAGAATAGGCAATGACACTTCACTCAAGTTTTCACGGAGTGACTTTTACTGAGTCGACCGACTGTACTTAGCATTTGAACTCGAAAAGATATCAAGTAGAACGCGTTGAGTTTTCACACCGCTCACTTCGGCACGCAATGCATTATACGGTGGGAATTCCGCACATATCAATTGTGCGATCGTAGAATAAAACCGCCGTCGTTGACGTTTTTTGTCTGGCACTGCCATCCGTTTTCCGGTCATATCTGAACCGTTTCATCACTTTAAATATAAATAGCACCTGATTTTCATGCAATATTTCAGTAAGTAACAAGAACGCTATGTATTATGGATACCTATAAGTAAATTGATGCCTTCAGTTAAGTCCTTATCGTACAGCGTGAAGAGCTTAGCTCCACGCTCGTCGAGCGGAGTGATGTCTAGCAACATTCCGTCAGACACGTCGCAGTGCTCGTGCCCCTGACGCGTCACCTGGTACACGGCCGGCTGCAGCAGCGTCCGATGTACCCTGAAAAATCAATCACTATAACGACTCACCGAGCTGGCACAGGTCACTGCCTAAAGCTGCCGGTGGCGATCTAGGTCACAGATTTACAGTTCTATTAATATAACTGACCTTTCCCCATCGGCGTGTGAAACGTTCGCCTCAGGAGTGCCGTTCTTGACGTCGACCTGACCAAAGGTGTCAAGTAGTAAGGAGTCCGCGATGCGCACGATAAGGATGTCTCCGCTCTGAATGTCGGCGGAACCCTCCCACGACACGATGACCGGGGGGCACTCCTCCTCGACCGCACCCGGCGCCGCACCCCCGTTGCCCGCGCACTCCTCCGCCATCCGCACCACAAAGTCACACACACATTAATTAATTATCAAGTCAACCTCAGCGAATACTAATTGAAATGGCCCCTGTCATATTTACTGTATCATTGAATATGCAATAAAGCTTTTAGTCGCAACTGAGGGGAGAATGAATTTTAAACTAAGAGTTGGCATCAGACATACCGCTACAAAGTATTACCGACCGACGTTATGCTCGTAAAGCACCGAGGTTAGTAACGTTGACACTATAATTTTATACGTGTGATTATGTGCAAAGACACAAGGAAGTATAAACTGATGTCTGGGCTCTTTACGTTAGCCCTCAATTTAAAATATAATGATCACCTGGTCTAAACAAAAACAATTCTATTTCATCGTCACGGAGTCACCACAACAGTCCAATCGTACATAAATAATGGATTAGACGTTTTCCTTAACAGAAGTAATGAATAGAGTTCAACCACTGGAGCAAAAAAGCTTTTTCCTTTATTTCTCCTTCAGTGAGACAATTTATGGTTTATGTATTTGACCTCGGTATGCTCGCTGCTGTCACGATCAAAGTTGTGCGAACAAGAATATTATGCTCTGGAATAAGGGAGCGGAAGAAAAGACATTGTATAAATTGCCTATGGAGATTAACTTCAGTACATTCGTGTCTTGCGTCTTATTTATGGCTGGAACTGTTTCATACAAGTCTCATAATGCCATAACGTGCGTGTAATGGGCGTTTCAATAAGCTTGCAAAAACAAAATAATGGAAGGGGCATTAGATAAAGGCGAGTAATACAACTATGTTGCTTGGTTTACAATAATATTTTCCATGCTGTTATGAATAACATAAACACAAATAAATACGATGAGTAAAATCGATTGCAAAGAAAAAGACTATGTACGTACTTGAACGTAGCAAACGGCCTTGCTGTTGATCGATATGCAATAGTGTGCTAGTGTCTAGAATGTAAAATCTCGAGCATATTTTTTATGTTTATTGCAATAACACAGTTTATTTGTAAAGTTGAAGTTTTATTAATGATCAAAATACTTAGTATCGTTTATACTTAATCAAATACTCACTAAGCAAAAAAAATGAGGAATTAAGAAAGGACAGGTAAAAATGGAGAACTTAAAAAGCTTGAAAAAATGACGTAAGTACCCATACCTGTTATCCTAAAATGAATGAACCCTGTTTTAAACTGATAAATTGTATAATTCTAAAGTTTGCCTACGAAGCTACGCTGAACGTGCCGTAGCTTTAGAAAACGACCAGTAAAATATAGGAACCAATTAATATTGTTCCTTCACCTGAAGTTTTAACCTATTATCTTTTGTTGCAACATGCTTTTCTAAGCGCCCGAATACTTTCCGATTACGCTACTTTGGTCAGTCCACTAGTTTAATATTAATAATATCTTTATTATCGTCCAACAACGATGCATCGTGTTCGTGTTACTATACAAAAAAAACTTAATATGTGTTAGTAGGTACTTTAAACACAAAAGAAGAAGACAGTATTGTAACTTTTGTAAGGAACAAGGACTATTATTCCTTAACCTTTCAATCGTGTCAATTAAAGACCCAATAGAAATACAATGACAGCGCGTACACCGGTGTCCTCTTGGGGTTTAATGAATTAATACAGGTTATTCTATAACCTAGCTAGAAAAACAGAACTTCACCCACCAGATTGTGACTGACATTGTACAAACATCATATTTATGTATAACTTTGTGTATGCCTTATGTACTACATTCTCCTTTTTAATGAAATTAATTTATTATTATTATATTACTTACAAAACTTTTGATTTCGGAGAGTCGATACTCTCTGCCAAGTCCCACTCTTAGGGCGAGACTCGACCAAAGCGGAGACGACAGGAGATGTCTTGTAATTAACCAATAGGATATTTTATTGCGCTGAAGCTAAGCGGTGAGCGGTCAAACTGACGCAAGCTGATTGTTTGTAAGATACATCTCTGCTCGTCTCCGCTTTGGTGGAGTCTCGCCCTTAGTCTCACTCTCTTACAAGGAAGACATATCCTATAGACTACTACAACAAACTACTTACCAACCCCCCAAATAAGACCTAAAGCTATTTCACGTTTAAAACCAACTAGTACTACGTCAATGAATTATTTCGATTGAAATCGTTTCTCACTCTAGAAATGTCCAAAATTTCTTTCACCCCTTTCAAAGAGAATTTTAGTCAAACGTAATATGTCTTGGCTGAGTTATTTTATTGGAGACAGTATTCTGGTCAAGAAAATAGATAAACGGAATAAGTTTTTTTAAAATTAAACTTTATCCTTTCTGTTTCTTCCTTTATGTAGACGAATAATTGATATCTACATAAATCTAGCTACGAAGTAAAATCCTCCCCTAAAACTTAATTAAGTACCCATTTTTACCCAAAGGTTGATTTAAAAAAAAACTCAATTTCTCAATCTCTTTTTCATGTTTTAAATTTATCGGACCGCAAGTTTGGATTATTTTATTATTTTTTATAGCGTAAGACAAGAAATGAAGTTAACAAACGTCAACTGCGACTTCACAACTACTACTAAGTACTAAAAATCTAGTAGGAGGAGGTGGAAATTGCATGCCATCTTTACAAGACTAGTGTAATCAATTACTACTGATGTTAAGTTTAAGCTTTTTAAGAAGCAATTTTTACCGCATTCTGTGCGAGGGTAATCTATATAGATAAGTACAATTCTCGAATATATTTCGTATTCTGGACCCGTAAACAAAGACATAAAAACACCTTTCGTATAAAAATATTACTACGGCTCGTATTTTCCCTGAGAATTACGGCACGATAGGTACATACTTCACTTTCAGGTGAATTAGTAAGGTATAGTCGCTTTCGATAATTCAAGTACCGAGCATTAGCCAGGATGGCACTCAATTAATATGGAACGTAATAAGTGTCCTCTTACGAAGAAGAGGTAAACTACTTGTAACTGAATATCCTCAAAGATTCGTCGAAGTGTTATCGAGTTTTCTTGATACGTTTTTTTCAAGAGCCATACCTAGAATAAAGAATTAGGACTTAATATCGATGTCTGTGCGAATAAAAGGTATTGGAAAAGTATGTGTGAAAGTTTTTCGATTTTCAGTTATATAGGAGCAGTGCGTTTCAGTTAAATCACGCCGTGCAAATGTTGGTGAAGTGATGGCGAATCAGTCTATCGTTCTATTCTAATACCAGGCAATGACAGTTTACTTGACTCTTATTTTCACTAAGTGACTTACTGAATCGACGAGTCATCACGTCTCAACGTCAAGGCGGTTTATATTCGAAATAATATGTATTTCGTTTACGAATGTCAATCTATCCATGGGTCATTACGTATTACTCTGGGTTAAATACAATATAACTCATCGAGCTGTGAAATTGTGAATGTACAATACTCCTTTGCTTCCAGTGACCGAATTATACAGCAAAAAGTGAATAGGTAGGCGTGACTGACGGATGTAATAAACTCTGTAAAAATGATTTTATAAAAGCTGATTGTTTTTAGCAATTAGTCGGTCGTGCGTGTAGTCCGCGACATCATGTGACGGGTTAATTAACAGTCGACACAATCAGGGGACGCCGTATTAACACGTACTGTGCAACTCCAAATCTATTTATGAGGAAGCCAATAGGTCCCTAAAGGGACACTTGGAAATGGAATATAGGATAGTCAAAAGTTTTTAAAACAAATAAGTAACTCTACAATTGCTGCAGGAGAAACAGAAATCTTAGCGACGATGTCTAGGCTAGGTGATACAATAATCAATAGTTTCTTTTTTAATGTGTCAATTTGGTTCCTATGGATTGTAATTATCTGAAATAAAGAATATTTATTTATTTATGTTATTTAATAATTATTTCTTATATATCACGCACTAAATTAATTAATTGGTAAAGTCAAGAGATGTAAATCAAGTGGTTACGTAGGAATTATTTCCACAAAATAATTCGCAGTAGGTAGCAACGTAGAGGTCTGCGGGGAATAGAACAGTGATCATCTTAAGGTTGATACGAATACACAAAGAGGTCAGCTCCCTCGAGTATCGTAATATCAAGAAAATGAACAGCATCTGACAACCGACTGTTAATAAATACTAATGAATAGACCACAATACCCACAGGGATTGTTGTCTACGAAACAAGGTGATATTATGTTGCTAATAAGTTGGTTTGTTTGACCGATATGATAATTATATTGTGGGTATTACAATTAAGATAGGAAATACATACTTAAAGAGAAATCGTAAACAGAATGTTTTTATAAAATTATAATATTCATGAGAAGTATACTTACAGTGACCGGCAGATTGAGTTCATGCGTCTCGTTGCCGCGCCAGAGGCGTGACTCTCGCGGCAGCACGGGCAGATCGCAATCTATCGCCCCCAGGCGCTCTTGTAGCCGCGCTGGTGAATGCGCCGCGCCGAGGGCACTAGAACTAGTGTTTAACTTTTGCCTTCTTGCACTTTTCACTACCCCCTTTGTGCTTGTGTACACTTTAATAGTTGAATGGCGCGTGGTGGCCGGGCTCTCCGTCGCCGTGTACGCTTTTGTTGTTTTTAAGCTATTCTTTGTAGTTGAAGATGTAGTCGTTGGGGCCGCGGTAGTCTCTAATGGTTTAGCGTAAAGCTTTTTAAGAGGTAAAGTCGGTGGCGGTTGAGAACTTGATACTGTTTTAATCTCGTCTTTAGAAGATAAAGTCAGCTCACAGTAACAGGCGCCGGCTAATGACAGGATTAGCGCGGCAGCCATTAACAAAGAGTGCGGCGCTCTCTGGCCGCGCATGGCGCCCACGGTGCTCTGTTTCATGCTTGTTAGTATTTGTGGTTTACAGTTTCGTATTTTCTATATTAAAAAAAGTATTTGGCACAACCTTTGTATATGTAGCTTGAGAAAAGTCGGGGAGACCTGGCGAAAAAAAAACATTGAATAAATAAAACAAATAACGGTCTCGCGTCTGTTCGACCAATTAAAGATCATTCTCTGACACAATAATATAAAAAAATACACTTAAATCTGGTGGACAAGTGCGAGTTGTACTCGCGTTTAGAGGGTATCGTGTGATAAGTTATCTGCCATGTGTTTTTAATGTGACCCAAATTTGTTTTCAGTTATTTATTTCCAAAACAAACTTAGCATAAACATCTCCCATACATTCTTACCGCTTAAGTATATAAGCATGTTATCTTTAACCGACTTCAAAAAAAGGAGGAGGTTCTCAATTCGACGGTATGTTTTTTTTTTTTTTTGTGTGTTTGTTACGCGATTTCTCCCCCATTTGTGGACCGATTCTCAAAATTCTTTTTTTATGTGAAAGAGTATACTCCCGAGGTGGTTCCATTTTAATTTGGTGAAGATCTGGTGCTGATCTTCGGAGATATACAATGGAACTCTTCAAAAATAGACGGCAAATCTGTCGTGATTGCTGGAATCGCTTGGATATTTATTGTTTATACAACATCATGACGTATCATCACGCCTGTATGCTCTGAGGGGTACGCAGATGTGTACAATATACCTAGATTTCGACAGTTAGGTATGTTAAGTTTAATTTATTAGGGATAAGTGGATAACCCTATTACCATGACATGTATTGTTAACAAATAACAATATAAAAATAAATTCATGGCAAATATTTGTATGGGAACAACTAAAAATGGAAAAATAAAAATCTTTTTTGCAAAAAATATAACCGACTTAAAAAAAAATTTAGAGTTATTTTGCACCGGTTGGTGTTTTTTTTAAGTCGGTTTTATTTTTTGCAAAAAAGATTTTTTTTAAACCATAAAGTTCTTACTCTCTTGGCCTACAGGTGAAGTATAAGTAAAAAGTATATTGTATTTTTATTTCTATTTTTAAGGCCATTTTTAAGTAGTTTTAGAGTTATAGAAGATTTTAATTATTTGCTTAATTAACTTTAAAACCGATTCTTTTTTAAATTTTGAAAAAAGATATACGGCCGTAATAACAAACCTTGCATTCTGTATGGAACACTGTACAGTCTGCATATTTATTTTTCTAGATTGCCCCTTAAAGTGTAAGTTGGACTTGTAACGTAAATAAATTAATTTTAAATACGTACCTCCATACCCAAAATTTATTTATTTACGTTATATGCGCAACTTTGGTGCATAGAAGTACATGATCGACTATGCGTACCTTTTACAGTGTTCAAACGTTCTTTGAGATCACAGATGGTATTACAAAATTCCAGTACTTAGACCAATGAACTATCCATGAACCAGCAGTGGTTCTGAAAGCGACAATCAAACACTTAGCTCCAGGGATGCTCATACTTCCCAAGTAGACTGCTTGACACATGGTTGTAAAGAAGCAGTCTACTTGGGAAATGAGGAGTGTTCTTCATGCAGTTGAGAATTGAAGCAGCCTCATCAGTCAGAACGAGTAGTACTTAATACTAATTTCAAACGCAGGGGTAGGTATTACTTCTGTGCAAATAATGTATAGTATGCCAGTATACTTAGGTTCAATTCCAGGACGATTAAGTATTTGGTATAATCTAAGAATAGTTCAGTGTTAACGTTTGGGCACAATATCATTTTATAAAGGTAAAAGTAGGTATCTCCTACTCTTAGTATAAACTAACACTAACATTGTCTTGCTTACAAACTTTCAAAGCTACGAAGAAAACGCAAGACGTAACCCGCTCGCTATTTCTAGTAGGTACCAATTTAGATTTAGGTAAACTTTTAACATATTACTATGTATCTATTTATATTTGTGTGTAATTATTAAATGTCTACTTATCGTATGCTATAATTATTTAAAAACGTGCCCTAATGAACTGAATGAAAACCAAAATATTCTTCCCCATTGTCTACGTTTAAAAATAAACGTGAACGTCTTATCGCCCGACACCTCTTTATAGGAACATCTATAATTGGACAAGCTGTAAAGCCCTCACGTGGAGAGGCGACCCTCTTCAGAAACGAGTGCAGCCCTCAGATGAACTTAAGAAAGCTCATTTTCATTTAGATCACAAAGGCTACTCTATCTTTAGCCAAGAATATAAATAAACTGTTCAATTCTGTTAAACCCCCACTGGGACGGTCGTCACGGTTATATCGTAGGTCTGCTTAGAAAATAAACTTAATAAAAACTCCGTCAACAGCTTATCCAATAGTAAACAATTATAAAACAGTAAGAGAAAAATATTACTACAAAAACATATTACGATATTAACTTTATTATTACAACGTCCACTAAATGAATCACAAATGAGTTGAACTACAGCGGTTTACAACTTACAACAATATTGCTATTTTAAGATAACCTTCAATGAATTCTTTGAATGTCCATGAACAAATTTATACTTACGTAAGAACGCAGGAATGAAAATATTATCATTAGGGGTGAAAACAAATGCTTTCACAAGTACTTAATTCACAAGAAAGATAAACAGTTTAATCTCATCTAACGTTACCACTAAATTGAAATAATATTTTCGACTTTAATTATGTCCCGGTTAGTTCAGTAACAATTCTTCATCAGAGTTTTATCCAAAACCAGATAAACTCGCTTATATTAGTTGAGCAAATATCAAAACAAATCAAGCTCTGATTAATTTATATAGAATGAAGCAATGCTTTGGCAGGGCGGCAGCGTAGCGCAGGGCGGACGACGCAACCGGCCGCAGCCTCCGCGAAACTGAGGGCGGCCGGGGCCCCCCTCCCCCCAGACACCCGCGCCCGCACCCCTGCACCCCTCACGCGCACCCTTATACGCCTGTATCTTTGCTTCATTTTACTCCATGCCTGGTATTGCCAACGATTTCCTTAACGTTATAAGACTCGAAGTTGCGAACCATTCTGTTTTCTCTGAATTTACATTTTACTTTTGGGATTCGGCTCCGAATATGTTTTCTGATGATTGTTCGAAATCGTATTTGTTTTAATAACATCTTATTGTACTGTTCGGCGCCAGAGGCGTCTCGTCGTAGTTCGTCTGATAGAACGGCGGCAGTGCGGTGCGGTGTCAAAGCGGCGCGCGGCGCACCAGACCCACTGCAAACATCAAGTCAGAAGCCGCCCACGATCCCGTGCTACCTGCTCTCAATATTTATTGCGTTACATTTCATTGGAATGCTCCATAACGCGATCCAATATCACAGAGCACGAAAATATTTTCTTTTCGATCGGTATCATAACAAGGCCTGAAGCTGTAAAACTTAAGCTGTTTAGTTTTAATATAAAAATAAACCTCCGTACCTACTTATTAATTTAAAAATATATCTAATTTACAAATAACACGAAGTAGGATAAGATGAATAAGAACAAGAACTCATAAAACTGTCGAGATCCCATGGTTTATAACTTTTAAAAGAAAAAGAAGTTTGAAAAAGCGGGCTACCCTCCGATTCACTTTAACTACGCTGTTAGAATCGATTAGATAACGCATCAATATAGGTACTTATCACAGCGATAGGGAAAGCCTTCCAGTAAAATGTAAATGTCTGTATTTCAGAGTCAGTTCATATCGTAGAAGTTAATTAGTCATTAAATAGATTGGTAGGCTAATCAAAACAGGAAATTGCGTCCATTTCTGATATCCGGCGCCGGCTAATGAAGCGAACTGTAGAGCCAGCTTTAATAACATCTACATACTTTCAATTACATCTCGCTGAGCATACTTGATTAAAGTTCAAGTAGTATTTAATCTTCACGTACATAATCTGCGCGCTGATAAAAATAATTAGTCTCGTAAGTATTTAATTGTGCTGAATAGATTATATTGGTCGAGCATGATGTAATCACGTTTTATTTACCTATTACGGTAATCACTTATTTGCTTTCGGTTTTTCTTATATCACACTATACGAGTACTAGCACTTCACTCGCGACTTCGTCTGCGTGAATTTCGAACTTTTAACTTTGACATTCCCTCGGTCCCATCGTAGTTTTAAAAATAAATTATGGCCTATGTTATGAGAAGAGGCTTTCCCCTGCAGTGGGACAGTAGCTGGAATTATTATTATCTATGTTACTCGGTGATAATATAGCTTTCTTTCTTAGCTTTTTCGCTCGTGCAAAAAAATTAAAATAGGTTAAGCAGTTTTTGAATTAATTAAATGCCCACAAAAAAACAAACAAATTTTACCTCTTTATAATGTATGAGTATATTAAGTAAGAACAGATAAGAGCTTTCTTGCCTGCTTAGAGGTGCCTACTTGTGCGTATTCATGTAACGCGTGGGTAATTAGGCGTGAAGTAACGGATTACGTGTAGGTACCCATCCTATACCCAAATCTTGTCTAAATCCGCTCGCTAATTAACTGTCAACTGGAAAATCGTACAATTTATTATTTACCTGCTTCATAAAGGTCTTACCTGATTTATGTTTATAAGCGAGTTTTGCTGAGAAAAGTTTTATTTTAATGGGAAAATTCGCAGGTTTTCTGTCGTTATGAGCGTTTGAATTTTCCCCAGCTTTTTTGCGATCTGTTGATTTCGGGAACCGACTTACCTACTTAATTGCTTACTTAATTTACAATCCTACTTAATACCTAGTAATAGTAACAAACAGTAGTATTATTATGGTAGGTATATTATGATAGTATTACTTATTTATTATTTACTAGCTGTACCCTGCCAAGCTTCGCTGTGGCACATTGTGATTGAATGGTTAAAAAAAAATAGATAAAAAATATAATATAGCTAGAATTTCAGCTCGATCGGTGCAGAACTTTTTGAGTTTTTGAAGCGTATACAAACCATTATAACATTTTTTTATATATAAGATAGATTTTATATTACCTACTTACTTAGATTAGAAAAATCCTATTTTTATTAAAGATAAAAGTCTAAGACGACAATATAAGTAGTAGCTAAATAATAACATACGCACGGGTCAATTGAAGGTTATGCTATGCTTGCCCAAGTCGGTCCGTCGATGGATGACCATTAATTAGGTTCATCAAGATCTCTACGAGCCTCGGAAAGCACGTTCAACCCAGTGCTGAACGTCCAGGCTGTTTTTAATATATATTTGATAGTCGTCACGAGTGCTCTTAATAACCACGAAAGTCTGACAGCCAGTTTTACCATGTTACTGGGTTGTGGATGTCAGATAGGTAGTTGCTTTAAGTAAAATACTGATATGCAGCTGCATCCCTTCAGATTGGGAGACGACCTCGACCCTAACATCGTTTTTTGTTACTAAAATGTAAAAGTTACACATATGCTGTCGCCGACTTTTTTGTAGCCACTATCAGCTCTAAGTACAACTTTTCTTTAGAAATTAGTATCTATATCATTTAGTGTTTACGGATCACGGTGTTAGTGTTTACGGCACCTAAACAACAGCCCCGTCGTATACCTCCAGTATATCTCCACGGCGTTGAACTGAATGTGGTAACTCGATTTAAATACTTGGGTCATGTTGTTACCAATGACCTACGTGATGATGGGGACATCGAACGCGAGCGCAGGGCGTTGGCGGTGAGGAGCAATATGCTCGCCCGTAGGTTTGCTCGCTGCACGGCAGACGTGAAAGTCAGTTTATGCGTTCTGTCAGTCCTTCTACACGAGCGGCCTATGGGTGTCATATACGAGCCGAGCCTACAACGTCCTGCGCGTGCAATACAACAATGCCTTCAGGATGCTGTTGCGGTTGCCGAGACGTTGCAGTGCGTCGGGAATGTTTGCTGAAGCACGTACGGATGGTTTTCACGCCATCATGCGTAAGAAAGCGGCTTCCCTACTGCAACGTTTGCGTAGCACTCGGAACGGCATCCTGAAAATGATTGTTAGCAGAGTGGACTGCCCCATCCAAAGGCACTGGGTAGAATTAGATATAGGTTTATGTTATATAGGATTAAGTACTAACAACAATAACATAGCATGTAAGCACAGTTTGTTACTAACCACTAACTACCTATGGACTGCTTAGGTCTGAAATAAAGATATTTTATTTTTATTTTTTTATTTTATTTATCTATCATCGGTAAGGCAGCGTTTGTAAAATACGTTTTCGTTCAAAGGTTTTTTCTTCGAATTACTTTGCAAATACGAGTATTACAGCCTATGATACTCACAAATAATGTGGGTTTATTTGCAAATGAATATTTAAAATTGGTTCACTATAGATTCAGAGATTACGCCCCCTACAACCTCGAAACTCACAAACTTTACCTTTTTATAAAATTATATACTTAGCACTTTACCCACGGCTTCGTCCGCGTGGATTCGTAACTTTAACATCCCCTCCGCCCCTTTTAGTTTGAAAAATAATTACAGCCTTAAATAATGTGACTTTCTATTAGTAAAAAAAAATCGAAAATCGGTTTTGTTGATCCAGAGATTACTAATATTATAAAGAGGTAGTTTGTGAGGTGGTACGGGACCTCAGAAACTAACGAACTTTATTTCTTTATAACATTAGTATAGATAGATTAAGATGTATGGACAAAGTATAGATGTTAAAAACCCATAAAAACTAACCCTGACTATCGTTTTCCATTAACTCACTCCGCAAAGTGGTGGCAAGTAAACACTACAGCTGTAATGCTAGCATCAAAATCTATTCTCGCTGGCCTGATATTGAAGGGTAATTAAGAGTGCAAGCAGTCTATACGACCCTATAGTTGCTCAAGCTTATCATTCTGCGCGAGTTGGCGAGACTCAATTAATTATTATAGAGGGGATCGAAGGGTTATTGTTTCAGAACAACGGACTACTTACACTGTTATTGGTTTTGTTACACTCAGTGTTATGTTATAATCGCCTTATTGTTTGGAACTTTCACAGTAAAATATAAAAGTAGTAGATACAGGCATTTTTATGAAATTTTTGGACTTTCATTGCTCATTTTTCTATATTCTTGAATTGAGCATTTTTATTTTTTTTTAAAAAGATTACTTGAGTTTTAATTTACTATCTTGTGTCATGTGTGTGAAATATGGTGTTAGTGAAATAAGTCTACACTGTAGGGCACAGTATGTCACACAACAGCGGTTACACTTGGACCTTGAGTAAAACATGATCGAATATTAATTATAGAATAAAATAAAATCCAACACGGTGATAGGGTTGTAAAATTCGTTTTTCTCCTCGAGTTCACTCTATTCGTCGACATCCGAGTCGGAAACATTGCGTCATTGGGTTTTCCTGAGAGGAAACTCTTACCTTTTAGGTACGTTTTCCCGGGTTTCAAATTATGCTTATTTTATTATAATGGCAACGATTATGATCGTCTTTGTGGTTGTAAGTGGTTTAATTTCTACTTCATAGGTCCTATACTCAATGTAGATAGCACCTAGCATAAATAAAAATGAAATATGAGTTGTGCTACTTTTACTCTGACAGCCGTGTGATTGTAATTTATGTACTCGCACAAAATTATTGAAAGCGAGACGTAAGAGTGTTTAGTTTTTGCAGTATTATGTAACATGTAAGTACCTAATGAAGCGAGAGCGCGGGGGCTTGGGGCCCGAGAGCCGTGACGCGGCGGCCTCGGGAGGCTGGCGGGGCGCCAACGCTCTGACGTGTGTGACTGACTGACTACCCTTATCTCCACAAGGATCCACCTCTGATATGCCTCGCTACACTGTCAGCGAGAGACGCACAACGTAATGATTATTACCGTTATACATGCTATTAATAACAGGCGCTAATTTAAGAGTAGGACGTCCCTTATAAGGGCGAGACTCCACCAAAGCGGAGACGAGAAGAGATGGGTTTTACAACCAATCAGCTTGCGTCATTTTGACCGCTCAGTGCTTAGCTTCAGCACAATACAATATCCTATTGGTTAATTACAAGACATCTCCTCTCGTCTCCGCTGTAGTGGAGTCTCGCCCTAATAAGGAATTATATCCGTTGTAAGTACCAAGTCCTACTCTGCTATCAATACAGCAGCTTGAAGGCAGTTCGTCGACAAAAATTTTGATAGCAGTGAGTGAACCACATCTCGTCCGCCTCGTAACAAATTCTATCGTCTGTTACTTAACAGTATTACCCACAGTGTTCTAATTAAAACGACTGCTATAAATCACTGACCCTGGCACATCGTGATTAGTGAAACTGCCTCAAATCTATGAATAAGGAAGATTCTGTATGTAGGTAAGTATACAACCTTCCTTATTCATAGATCAAGAGATACCTACTACCTACCAACTGATGTTTTATTTAGGTAGTAAATCGGGTCTTGTTCCTCAAGGGTAGGAATATCATTCAGATTAAACATTATTAATATTAATTAAGTAGGCAAGCAGTACACCCAAGGGATGCCTGTCTAATTTCTAACTAGAGTACCTATGAATTTAATGCAATCGTGATATCGTGAGGACAAATTATTTTTCCTTGAATGGCCTGGCCTTAAATCGAACCATATCAAATATTTGATTCAACCTTAACGGCTTACACTAATATTCTTGGAAATCTTCAACTATGTTTTAACACTTTTTCCTTATTAGTCTATCGCAGACATAAATAATAAGCAGTGAAAGCTTTGTACGACACTAATACCCTGTCAAACATACATTATATTTCTGTCTGTAGATATATAAAGGAATATAAATGTATCCAAACGCGTTCCACGACTCGTAATCCCCACGTAACAGCTGACTAATGTTCTTCAATAGAAAAGGGTCATCGCGATGACCGGTGTCTATCATAAAGAAATATGTACCTACCTAGCTATAGGAAGTAATGCGTAGGTAGGTACCGTTGTGTGTGTGCGTAAGGAGACGTGTCCTAGATGTCCAGCGAAATCGAGGTCATTATAGGCACTGATTGGAATCGAGAAATGTGTTTACCGATATGATTTTCTTGGGTGTGTTTATAGAACAGAGCCAAGTAGGACCATAGCGGATAAATATAAACAAATAAACATTTAAGAACATTTAATTCTAAGTATTAAAGTTCTATCTAAACTTTTCACGAAACCTTATCCATCTTCAACCTGAAGCAGTTACCGCACTGTGGATATAGGCTTCTCAAGTCACACGCTAATTAAGTCGATCCTCTGTGATTCTCATCTAACCAAGCGGATTAAAATAGCTGAGACCGTCACTCCACCTATCTACCACCCTACGTTTGCCCACTTGCTCCAAGTGCCGTAACGCGGGATTCAGTCGCCCAAGGCGTAAGTACCGAAAATTCACCGCTTCCGTATTTACGAGTGAATAAAACTTTATTTTAATTGTGAAATCAAAAATCGCGGACGAAGTTCCTTTTGTAAGTGAACCTATGTAGGTACTACTAGGTAGGTACCTACTGACGGTTGAATAACGTGAGTTCTTTTTGTCCGCAAAATTGAGCTTTTTTAATTATTTTTCGTGTGCTTAAAAGGCTTTGCGTCATCATCTTCAATCAATAAAACTTATCGTACAAAAAAAACACAGCGGTCATCATATAATCACTAAAATTAGAACAAAATACTACTCGACTATAGCGCATTAGCATTGGTGGTTTGTTTCATTCATGATTTGTCACAGATTTCCAAAACCAGAGTTATTTTACACGGATAGAAAAACAGCGCCGCACTTGGATCGGTAAAGGTACCTACAATTCAAAATACATTTTAGAATTAAAATTAGCTAAACAAACAGGTTTAGCTAAAAAAATAAATTACATACTTATTGTCTCATCTTATCGTGTTCCAATATCCAAGTAGATCATCTCATCTTATAGTGTTTACTAGTCGTCAATATAAACAGTAAGGGATATATTTTGAAGTAGATTAACTAACTTCCAAAAATAAAGAAGAGGCAATACTAATGAACTGTCTAAGCGAGCGACGGATGTCTTCAGGGAAGCTAGTAGCATAGTAGTTAAGCCTCAGCTCACCTGCAGTTAGCATAATAGCCTAGAAACTCAACATAACGCTTAACAAATGAACATTTCAAAATATTCAGGACAAAGAGATTTAAGATAGATACTGTAGAAGGAACATGCGAGAAATGTCAAAGAAAAACTGTCATCCCATGTCCTAGTAACTCTAACGGACCGTACTCGACTAGACTCATTGACTTGTATCCACGAGGACACAAGTACGTAGGTGCCTATCGGATGAAAATTTTGTTCATGATGTCCCGTCTATAGTACCTACCTAAGAATTGAGTGTCTTTGGTTAAGGAAAAAACCGGGCTTTAGGGCGAGGCTCCACCAAAACGGAGAAGAGAAAAGATGTGTTTTACAACCAATCAGGTTGCGTCATTTTGACCGCTCAGTGCTTAGCTTCAGCACAATACAATATCCTATTGGTTAATTACAAGACATCTCCTCTCGTCTCCGCTTTGGTAGAGTCTCGCCCTTTGGGTTGGTACAACATGAAGGAAGATGCGCCAAGCGTATGCGACAGACAATGTAAGTAATGCAATTAGGTACCTCGACGCACGAACGCATCATCGGTTGAGTGTGAAAGGTTGAATGCTTGATTATATATTTTTCTGTTCTGGAGTTACGCGATGCATCTTCCGTCAGATATGTATGGTACCGACCATTAAGCATCGCTTTTAATACTTAAAACCAATGATATTATAAGTAAAATTACTAATAATATTATTGCTTTTAACAGCCAATGCCTATCGATGCCTTGCTAAAATAATAGGACTAACAAAAGGGGCTTGACTGGGGCGAATGACATCATGAAATGGTTTTTCTCACTACATAGGTAGGTACTTGTTTTCTGTCCGAGTTGAGTATGTAAGGTGGACGACGAACGGAATCACTGGTTAGGTCTATAACTAAAATCAGCAACACATTTAACCCAACATGTAGATCTACGCGAGACACAATTGCATTATAGTTGTTTCTATAATTAGGTACAGCATACGAGTGGTTAACCACTACTTGCTTAACAAGAGAACATTCGGCACCAGAATCAAAACAAAAAACAACTCACCAGGTTGTCGTAACTGCCCGCAAATAACAGCTAATTTGTACGCAACTACCCGCCGCGACTGGAACCCAACGTCTTCACCGCCGGTGTAGTTTTATAGGCGTTACATCAAGCAAACTTTGATCAACTGCATCATTCCCTTCTGCTGCATCTTGAGGACTCGACGTAGTCGAATGGAAACAGACCCCAGGCCCAAGTCCCAGTTTTCATGTTGACGTCAGCGTTGGGTGAGCGATAGGGTCGCCATCGTTTGAGTTCGGTGGTATCGGGCTCATAAAATTATAATCTTCAGTGCAGTAATAACCTAAAGTTATTAATAGTAATCACAAAACATACTTCAAAAGGTAAACTGACAGTTTCGTTTTAGACGAGACTTAGTTGGTGTCCTTGGTGTCTCAAGTCAAAGAATGCGTCTGCATTCTGCTTAGTCCTCTCACTACAAATGACAGCTGACGTCACGGGATTTACCATAGACTGTACTAAAGTTATCAAAGTTACAAACATATTATATATTTATTTATATATAAATATAATATTTTAAGGATATCCTTCTCCACGACATTCTAATAGGTAGGTATATTGACCAACAAAATAGCAACATGTTTATAAAATCTTTGAAGAGGTCAAGAGGGAACAAATACTCAGTCCCAGCCCAGTCGAATTAGATCTAAAACAGGGGGTAGACACGGAAACCTTTTTTTGTATTAACTTTCCTTTTGAAATTGCTGAACGAAACAACTGAAATTTGAGGGTGATGTTTTGTTTATTGAATAACCCTTTTATTTTCATTTTTACACATTTTTTTAAGTGTAAAATGAAATTATATTTTTTCCTGTAGATCTTTCTAGATATTACCCACGTGTAATTTTTTTATCTTAATGGCGCCGGCATTTCAAAACTGATCCCTGAAAAAAAAATGCCGAAAGAAACTCAGGAGTTGGGTAATATATAAATAAGCTCCGATCGATCCTTCCAGATAGAAGGACTATGCTTAGTGTGGTTAGTTTGTGGTTTGGTGATTTGGTGATTTTATTATTGTGCCAATTACACATTACACAAAACCGACTAAAAATGTTGAATTCAGCGCCATCTAGCGGGAAAATAAGAGACAGCAGGTCGTTCGTTTCACCTAATTAAACACCAAGAGGACACCGGTGTCCGCGCTGTCATTGTCTTTCTATTGTGTCTCTAATTGACATGATTAAAAGACTGGAAACCAACATAGTTTGAAAATGATTATAATGGTTGTAACTAGGTCACTTCCGAACTATTCAGCAGGATATACGCTTTTGTGCTTTAATTAAATCTTCTTCTACATTAAAGAACAGGCAGTCTACTCTTATACAATTTCAAAAGGTATAAAGAGGATGTTGAATAAAATTAAAAGAAATGGCACTTGGTCTTAGATTCATTTATTAGCTGCTATCTTACATGTTTTATTGCATGATTTCCAATACTTTTTTACTTAAATAATGACAATAATACCAAATACCAGTAACATTAGAGGCACTATTTTCATCGCGCCACTAATCTTTTTGAATAGCCAACAGATTCTCAGTTCTCAAATTACCTTTTTTAACTAGTTATCAATCACGAAACAAAGCTATGTATGAAAAACTTAATCTAACATGAAATCCATAATAACTTTAATTTGGGTTAACAATATTATGGGTTTAGAATAAGAAATATACTTTTCAAATGACTATGTATAAATATTTACATATCTATAAAAATAATAATATTAAATATTATGAGTTCAACAAAAACATTGAAACTATAAAGTGTAATACAAATATTGTATTCTACTAAACCTAGTGATAGCTACACGTTGTTACCAATATAACTAAATGTTTTCTTCTCAAAAAATGCTCACAAATTACAAACAGTTCACATTAGAATAGATAACACTTATCTCAAATTCAACTTAGTATTACATAGCCTCAACTTCGTTCTTCGCTGGAACTGGGACATTTACAGGCGCCACGTCATTCTTGATATAATTCTGAAATTAAAAGAACAAAATATAGAATACCACTATTTTTAAAGTAAAGACAACTATGCATTCTTCAATTTTATTTTAGTTTGTAATGATAAGTACATGAAATGATCATATTTAGTTTTGTAAGTACACATTTTTCGGCACTTTTATCCTTCAATAAATGTAAGGTCTATGTTTTAAAAAGAGATGGTGCTAATATTCTAACTGACTAATCATTGAGAAGAAATACTCAAACAATAACAAATCAGAATCAGAGGTTTTCAACATAATTTATTGATTTCATATTGTAATCAATTGTTTTGATGCTGGAAGTTATATCTATATCTGCCTAGCCTTTTCCCAACTATGTTGGGGTCGGCTTTCAGTTTAACCGGATGCAGCTGAATACCAGTGCATCCGGTTAAAGTCCATGCAGGCAGTTGCTCCCCGTACCCCTTGGTTAAACTGGTAGTCAGACTTTCGGGCTTCTGACTACAAGTAACTACTGTCGAAGATCCACAAATGACAGCCGGGACCAAAGGCTTAACGTGCTTTCCGATGCATGGAGGAGTCTTGGTATGTAACAAATGGTCACCCATCCACGGACCGACCTCGTCAAGCATAGCTTAACCTTCGATCAACCCATGCGGCTGTTATAATTTAGCCACAAGCCCCTCTGCAAGTTAATATAATATTTGAAATGCACGACTACAGCTGTACAGTATTAAGGGCATAGTACACTATTCGACTTGTAGGATCCTAACTAGGATCCTAATTAGGAAACAACCAAGCGGTCGGTACCATACATCGGATCCAATCTGCCAAACATTACATCTTCCGATTTCCTAGTTAGGATCCTACAAATCGAATAGTTAATACGCCCTTTAGAAACAACGTGAGTAATAGCTCACCCCTTGCATCTCGTAGTTGGCGTAGTTGTCGTGCGCTTGCGCGGCCATCTTGTCGGGGTGGCAGCGCAGGCGGTGCGAGCGCAGCGTGGAGGCGTACGAGAAGCGCTCGTCGCACCACTTGCACGTCAGCGGCTTGTCGCCCGTGTGGGTGTACATGTGCACCTGATAACAAAGTTCATCGCAGACTTTACATACACACATAAACTAACGCCTTGGTAGGCAGAAACTGAGTGCCATCTGCTACGATTCTTACATACTTCTTTTGCTTCGTTTACATTCATAAATGTTGTTATACACACACACCGGTTGCGACTACTACGCACTGATCTTTCTGTAGAATCTCACCAATAAGGTCTATGTATGTGCTTCTATGGCGTCCTACACACTAACAGGTACATAATCTCCGTTTGTAAATAGGTACTAGCCGGAAAAGGTGTTAAAGTACACGCACACCTTTTTTAGCCGTTTCTGGCCAATATATTGTATTTGGATTGATGTTATGGGACCAAAGTATTGTAGAATGAAGCAGATTAGAAACTCAAGTACGGTAAGAACCATTAACCAGAGGAACATACCTATATTATGATGATGACAATATTATTACTTAGTACTTATAAAATCATAGAGAAAAGCTAAAACTAAGCCGTATGTTTTCTCTACTGTTCTTGCTCGATACCATTCTTATCGATAACGTCGTAACTCGATAACGTCGGTGGATGGTGTTGCGGTAGCCGAATTCTGGGCTAAACATACAATTTAGAAATTAGTGTCTTTGTTTGCCATCGACACGCTAAAAAGAAGACCATTCTTGTTTCTTCTTACCTTCAAAGTCTGTCGCCTCTTGAACGCCTTGTTGCAGTACGAACACACGTGCCTGCATTTATCTTCGTGTACTAGCAGATGTTTGCGGAGCGTGCGTCGACTGTTCAGTACTCTCATACAAATGTAGCACTCGTACGACGTGTCTTCGTGAGTGTCCATATGCGTCTTCAGGTTCGAATAAGTCTTGAATCTGTAATAAAAAATATTTATAATAAAGAGTTTCATGTAAAATGAAAAATAAATTAAGATAGAGACTTGCTTTTTACTTTTTATTCCTACACATTAAATCAAGAATAAATCCTTTCAAAAACGTTACAAAAGTGTATTCTTTTCAACTGGTTTACATAGACTTGGAAGCTTCAAGAAGAATGCATGCAGTATTCATGCTAGACTAATACAGTTCGACTTGCGACATCTCCGCGGTAAAAGCTCATGAATAAAGGCTGAGCTTTGCTTTAAAACTTTGTAGGTGTGGATAATCTCAAATATGAGACGTATTATTTTGACGTTCAAAAAGTGCTGATTGATTCTGATGACTTTTGATTTAAATTTTGATCAACAATTGCTCATGTCGGGCCACGATCACGCCGATATCAGGTAATATTGGAACCGTGTATGTCGCGGTTGGTGGAGTGGCTGATCGACTGCTGGACTGCGTATCGCATGTACGATACCCGCAAGGAACATAAATATAATAATCTTCCGGGCTGGAATCGAACCCGCGTCTGTGGCATACAGGTGGTTGTTCCTGGTCTGGCTGTTAGTGTAGCTATGTGAGTTTAAATATGTGTACAGTCAGGGAAAAAACACCTTTCTTTACATAGGTAACAACTAGCACTTCTCTGTGAGGTTTGTGTACTTTTGGGACACTGAGTAAAAGTTGTAAAATTGTATAATTATTATTATTTTCTCTTCAAAAAATCTTTACCTTACCGTAGTTTTCAAAATAAAGTAAAATAAAACTGTGTATGTGTGTTAATTCCTGTTAATTTGCTTTCTGCAGGTAAAAAAAATGGTCGGAATTGTTCAAATAGTTTCGGCGATTCTTCGGTTTAAACAAACAAAAAAATCAGTCCTCCTATGTAGTTTATAGTATTTCTATTAACTACATAGGAGGACTGATTTTTTTGTTTCACAACCATTATGTCTTAACATGTGATGTGCATGAAATGGCACTAACGCGAGTTTACGTAATGAGTCAACCTTCTAAACAATACACTATCGCTGACTGTAGATAGATATAAACGTTCAGTTTCAACTAACGGTTTGGAGCACTTCCTGCAGACGAAGGGCTTGTCGTCGCTGTGTATGGCGCGGTGCTGGCGCAGCTCGCCGTTGGTCCCGCACGCGTACCCGCACAGGTCGCACACGTAGCCCTTGATCTTGTCGTGCACCACGCGCTTGTGGGACGCCGCCGACGAACGAGTCGTGAACCTGCGGGGTAAGCACTAAAGCTGGTCTTATTGCATTTATAAACAACAAGAATTTTATTGACAGTGCGAGCAGCTTGCAAACTCAAGTTTGACAAGCATAATTCAATTAAAATACATTTATTGGGCGCACAAATTAAAAAGGCTCTATTATATTGATCCATAGCTTATTTACACATTTCCATAGTGTGTAAATGAGCAATAGATTTGTTATGCAGGTTATTTTAAAAGCCGTGCGTTAATATTGAACTTACTTCATATTGCACATATCACAACGATATATTTTGCGATCCTCTATCGGTATATGCGATCTTTCGTGAGATTTCAATGCATCCTTAGAAGTAAATATTTTATCGCATGAAACACAACAGAACTTTCTTTCTGATTTTGGTATATGTCTCATCTTATGTTTATTTAAGGCAGCTAGGGTTTTTGTTATTCGGGGACATTTGTCGCATCTGTATAAAAAAAGGAAGATTATACAAAAAAAGTAAATAAATACATAAAAGCATGATTGTCAGATTAGATTAGATTAGATTCATTTATTTGCCTGAAATATGGTATTTTACAGATTTTGAGAAGGCATAGGTAAACCTTTGAACTTCATATTCCGCCTCCTAAATTAGGCATGCAAATTTTGTAATAAAAACAATGATTTAAAATACTATAAAAGAATTCAACACGATTAATAAATTGCTATGTACAGACGCCACCACATCAAAATACCCCAATGTGTCAAATTTTCCCAATTGAATATGAACCTTATTCTGTTTGACGTAAAGTTGAAAAACGATCAAAGAAATTTGACACATTGGGGTAACTTGACGTACTGGCGTCTGTACAGACGCCAGCACATCAAGTTACCCCAATGTGTCAAATTTTCCCAATTGAATATGAACCTTATTCTTTTTAATATAAAGTTGAAAAACGATCAAAGAAATTTGACACATTGGGGTAACTTGACGTGCTGGCGTCTGTACATAAAAAAAAAGAAAGTACGATTTCAATAAATGTCACAATATTATGTTACAAATGTCAAATAAAAATTATAATTAAATTTCAAATACTTAATAATCATAATTAAATTACATTACTAATGTCGAATAATAGTACTTAGTCATTAAATTACAAACATTATAGGACCACAATAATTAAGTTACTTTCATACATATAATTTTTAAAATTCTCATGTCATGCAACTCATGTAGTATGCCAACTTTAATTGGCAAATGTAATAAATTTCACAAAATATACTCTAAATCATGTTTTACACAACTGCCCTAAAAAAGCGAAATATTAAGGGGAAAGATACTTACGACAATACATTAGGATTCCTATGGTCTTGCACATGCTTGTACATGACAGATTTAGATTTAAGAGTAATGCCGCAAATACAAGACACCACTGGTGACACTTTGTGAGCATACTCAGAATGTGCCTTTAGTCTGTACCAACTTGAACACTCCTTGTCACAGTGGGGACATATAAACCTAAAAACAAAAATATTCCACAACTTTTTCACACAACGCTATCTAGTCCCAAGCTAAGCTAAAAGCTTGTGTTATGGGTACTAAATAGCTAATAAACATACTTATATACTTCTAAATACATACATATAATAAATAAATTACACCCAAACATAGAACAAATGATTGTGCCCATCACACAAACATTTGCCCTGGGTGGGAATCGAACCCACAACCTCCGGCATAGCAGTCAGGGTCACTAACTACTTGACCAACGGGCCAGTCAAAATGTATTATATTTTAAAAATTATATTTTGATTACTAAAAGTTTTATCAGTGGCTCATGCAATTTTATGAGAATTAACAAATGATTTACTAGTGAAGTATACAAAAGAATTATTTAAAATATTACCTTATAAAATCTTTCACATTCAAACTTGCATATTTAAAATTTTGTTTTTCTTCATCGTCAGATTCCTCTGAATTCTTTCTTAATTTTCTACTTTCTATTTTATGATCTGATACATGTTTGTAAAGAACACTTTTAGATCTTACTGCAAAGCCACACAGGCAGTAAGCAAATGGTTCACTCTTATGTACTTTAGCATAATGTATTCGTAAGCCACCCCAAGTTTTCAGTTTCTCTCCACAGAAATCACACTGCAATCTGAAATAATTAAATATCTTCTTTACAACTGTTGTTTAGTAACAAATTTACAACTCTCAAATTAAACGTAATTTATCTAATATACTCCATGATGCTTAACTAAGTACCTACTACAAGTCTACAATACTTACTTCACAAAATCCTTTACTTTTAAATTGGGTTTTTTCAGAATTTTACTAAACTCTTCTGCCTCCTGTTCTGTTATTTCCTTTCTTCTGATGCGCTTACGTTTTGGCTTCAGCGCTGCTATAGCTATATCATCAAGATAGTCATCATCCTCATCATTATCATTATCGCCATTGTGAATATCAGTGTCATCATGATCACTATGATTATCAGGGAATGCATCAATCACTGATAATGTTGCCTCATTATTTAATGCACCTGTAAATGTTATGTGTAGTTACAGCTTCAGTCCTCTTACTTAACATTTAATTGTTTAAATTTTTGCTTACATAACAAGCAGCTCTAAACCATGATAGCTTAGAACATATAAGGTAAAATCTGTACAAATACTATAAATTGTAATACAATTAAAAAGACAATTCAACTTACAAACAATATCATCAGCAGTTACTTCATCTTTAACCTGCAATTTGTTAAAATGTAGTCACACAGATTATTTACAACAGTATAAAATATTTCCAGCATTTGCAAAAAATTATTTTCTGTAAATGATAAATTTAATTGTACAGAATATAAATGATATTTAGAACCTAGTTTCATCATATAAATTATATTTATATAAACATTTAAACTAAACATTTAAAATGTAAACTTAACATTTTTTTTCTGAAACCAGGAAGTTTCATGAACATCCTGTCATTAGGTGTTATTGGTTATAATAGTTGAATAATAATAATGATAAATTGATTCATTTCAATTGAGGCAAAAATAGACCGTAAAACAAAAATAAATGAAATAATTATGATCCAATGTATACTAGGATACCCCGTGAGACATATCACTAGGTTGTCACCACAAGTTTGCCATTAGTAGACAATAAATATTACTGAACTGCAGTTTGTTTTAATTTCAGTTAGTATTAATAAAATTTATCTCTGAAAATTATAAATGAGATCAACAAGATTTTGACGTGAGAACTCTATATGAAGTGGAGAAGGAACAAAGCAAAAACATTTAGGAAGTACAAAATACCAGCATTGATATTAAATTAAAGAAAATTATAAATGAGTATTTTCTCAGTTTCACAGGCCATGGGCAATAAAAAGATTAGACTTATATTTGAAAATTTTTACCATACCTCAGATTTGATTGGGACACCGTAATCTACAGCTGCTTGCGTTTGTTCAAGTTTAATATCAAGAGAATCGTAATTATCATCATACATTTTTTTCAGTGTATCTTGGGCTTTGTAACATTCTAGTACAAATAGCTGGAAGGACACCATTTTCTCTTCACAATTCAAACAAATTTTCGATGGCAAAGTGTCGTTCTCAAAGATCTAAAACAGAAAACAAACTAAACTGAACTGCATGAAATTGGGGAGGTCTCAGCTGACTAGAAAGCTGAAGTGTACATTTTATAGTTTAAGTTAATACTTTCCTTAACAAAAGCTTATTACAAAAACAGTACTCGGCAAACGATAGGCACAAAAATAAATTTAAAAGGAATAATAAAAATATTATTATGAAAAACCTATTTGCAGTCAATGCTTGTTGGTGGACTATTGGGTTAGTTCGACTAGTTTGTGATAGGTGCATGACTTAAATTTGGACATTCTTATGGTGATACTTACGATAATTTGTATGAAATCTTGTAGTAGTTTTAAAACATTTCTATTACTTTCATCCAATAGATCCTTTGAAAACTCGTCTTTCTTTGCACATAATCTACACAAGTCTTTTACGCTCATAGCCATTTTAGTAAGTAACTAACTAGCAGATATTGTTGTTAGAGCTATTTAAACAATAACCACTTCCTCGAAAATCACTTATTATTACATTATAATCAAATAGGCAAAAAAATAATATTTATTTTTCGTAGCCATCAAAGCAACCCACCATAGACAATAGAGATTTTTTATTTATTTTAAACAAAATGCCAGTGTTTGTGGCGCACCCATCAGCCAACGCTTTTCAATCATACAGCCAAAGACCATAGAGTGAGAGTCTATGCGTCTTTTGAATAACATAGGCTTTGGTGCATTACTAAAAATAAATAAAATTAACTGCATTCTAGCCAAAGTTCAGCAAATAATAAGGCCTGTTAGAACTTTGGAAATAGGTCGTAAGCAATTTACTATTACAGTAAACTCTCTCTAAGAAAAAATATAAATTGTCTATACTAATGTTATAAAGAGTAAATGTTTGTTTGTTTGTTTGTTTGCATTGAATGGGCTCCGAAACTACTGGACCGATTTGAAAACATCTTTCACCGTTGGGAAACTACACTATCCCTGGGTGACATAAGCTACTTTTTATCCCTGTATCCCACGGGAACGCGAACTACGAGGGTGAAACCACGTGACGTCGGCTAGTTCATTAATACACGAAGTGTATTTTTTTATGGGATGCATTGAAAAAGTGCCGCTGCTTGTCCTTAGACTCGTAACTTTTCTTACTGTCAGTTTTCTGAACGAATTAAAACTTATCAATAATATTTAAAAAAAAACAACAAACGCACATTAGCGGTAGCTCGTGTACCTATATTTTTCAGCAATATCTATAGCAATTAACGTAGGTTGTTTGTTGTTATGTTAGCAACCATTTTATTACAGTAGGTGGCATCTCAATTACTTTCACAGTCATCTATTTACATAAAATCATCTGCATAGCCTTTTCCTAACTATGTTGGGGTTGGCTTCTTTTTTAACCGGATGCAGCTAAGTACCAGTTTCTTACTTAAAGTGACTACCTGACTAACTTCTACAACCCAATAACTGGGGGTAACACGAAACCCTTTGATTAAACTGATTGTCAGAATTTCGGACCTCTCTGACTACTCGTAACGACTATCAAATTCTACAAATGAGAGCCGGGGCCAATAGCCGTACTTTCCGAGGCGGGTAAAGGTAATGAAATAAATGGTTACCCATCCGCGAACTAACCACGTCATGCGTAGTTTAAGCTTCAATCGACCAGTACGGCATCGACCAGTATTATTTGACCGCAAGCTCCTAAATCGCCAGCCATCTTTTCGTTAGATTTCTTCGACAGAACTGGGATTGTAATTTAAAAAACCTATTGATGGCTGGTTCATCTCCAGAGTGAAACATGAACATAAGTGTGTTAAAACATGTACGTGCTTGAATATTTGGACTCAACAACAGTAAAAATAGTCGCTCTTTCGCTTCGCGCGATACGTTTTGTCTAATAATGTTTTAATGTTTGGCAAACCTCCCTCCCTTGGAAAAAATCTGGGGATCACTATTAATGTTGTTTTTATGCGGTACTAACTTTAATATTATAACTTAAACAAACATATTTTGAAAATGTTAAGTAGTTCAAATAACCCCTTACTGCATAGCATGACATAACGGGCATCAAGGGTTTTTGTCACCTCATTTAAATTTGGCACAAGTTTTTTTCACTCCTAAATCATAAACCGGAAATGTGCTTTGACGTTTGTGAAATTGTGAAGAAAATTGGAGTAACTGACGTGTCTAACCTTATGTCTAACAGTCAATTTAATTCCTAGCGGTCGTTATCAGATAAGTGGACTCAAGTTTCAGGTTCTTTTTGCGTGGATTTTTACGGTTTAAAGCTACGATAATTATTTTGCATACAAAAGACATCTAATACAAGGCGTAGGTATAGGCAAAAAAAACTAGATTCGTATGAATAATTGCAAATATTTTCGTTGTTGAAGTTAGTACCATAAGGGATAGTAGGTATGCATGCAGTCGCAGAAAAACTGTTTGGCAGATATGGGATTGTATGCAGACTGACAACAAAAATCATAAAACCAGTGGATATACAGCTTGGCAAAAAAGAGTGTGGAATAAATGAGGTCGCTAGTATCGCGCATGTGGCCACCCTGAATACTACGACTTAACAGGTTTGATACTTGTTATTTTTTAGTACCTTTTTAATCCCAAAGCTAAGTGGGTGGTTCTGTGTACGATGCTACGCAAACACCATGGAAGGCTAGTGTCCAGTATTAACACTATTAATAGTGGGCAAATGTATATAACAACATGTAAAAATGTATACGAAGCAAAAGAAGTAAGTATGTAAGAATCGTAGCATATGGCGCTCTGTAGTTTCTGCCTACCAGCGTAGGAAAGAGGCGTGAGTTAATGTACTAAGTTAACTATTACTATCCTATGTTATAGCGGGCAATGAAGCCTTGGCCGAAAGTGGTGCATTAGGTATCCACAGACAGATATAATCATGCCATCGAGAGCAGTCTAACCGTAAGATTGTTAGGAATTAACGACAATAGTTTGTTGACAGGCATAATAAAAGAACACGTATTTTTAAGTTTTATTTTAATACCAAAAATTTAATCAGACGAATCGAACATACTATCATCAAATATTCGATCCCGGAAAAGATCACATGTTGGCTAGAGCTTCCTGCAACTTCTGAAACACTAGTATTTTTTAATTCTGATAATCACTGCTACTGTCATCTGTGAGATTTATTACTGTCATAATATTATTTTTCTATTTTCATTACAATATACTTGCATGAATTTTTCCAATCTTATTATATGTTTGCAAATGCTTGTTCAGCAACCACCTTTAAAAACAAAAAATAATCATAAACAATGGTTCTAACATAGCAACTTTAAATAATGCACATATAAACTAGGCTACATACCTTTATATCAATGGATCCAACATTGACTGAAGCAATTTAATGTTTTGCAATTCCCCATATGAATTCAATTGGATTCACGTCACAATGATAAGATGGTAACTTTCTTCGGGTGACTTAAGAAATGTTTCCCCGGTGTTGAAAAAATATCTTATTTTTTACCTTCCTTAAACATTTTTCTTACTGTGTTGACAGATTTACCTAAAACAAAAAAGATACGGTACTTTATTATTAATTCCCTATTCTTTATCTTCAAATATCAAATATGGGTATACGAGGCTCTTCATACTACAAAACATAACCTTAAATTTCAATTTCTGTAAACAAGACAAATAGTTACTTAAATCTGTATATGAACAAAACTACAATACGCATTGAATACATTTAGGAAAACTTATATAATGTACAATGATTTAATTAGGGTAGATAAATACCTGTCCTAGCGGCAGTTCTTCGATAAACATTCCCGATATCGGACAAAACTTGTCCCGCTTCAGATTTGGCCAAACACCACAAAAAGACGAGGTAAATCACTGCTCTGATACAACTACGAATGGTTTTATTAAGTTTTAATCGTTAATTTTGCAACGAAACTTAATAATTTTGTTAAAACTATGAAAAACGAAGAAGATTTACGCACTTTTGACCTTAGCTAAGCTTTTGACACATGATGTACTAGCAGTTGACAAATAAAACAATGTTGCCACAATCATCCATTTTTAGTTTCAACTGTCACCGCGTCAGACTCTTTTTTGCCAAGCTGTACCTAATACTTTATGGTCTGTTTGGTTTCATAAGGCTTGCTTGCTTGTTTGTTGCACCTTATTGCTATATGCTGCTGTTTTCCTAATAGTTTGAATGCCGAGACGGAAACAAGTAATTTAGTCAATATTTCAGATGGAAATGAAGACGAAGAGGTTTTTGATGAAGATACAGAATGGAGAAATTATCGAGGACTGCACCCGTTATATTTTTATCCGAGTCCAATAAAGATAGTGACGTAGAATCAGAGTTAGAATTAGAACACCTAACTTTCACCTAAGTGATCATCCATCAACAATTCGACAGGGTACTGAGCGTAACAAGCAGACTTATAGGCATATAAAAAGGGCCTGAGAATCCATGCAGTAAGGGGTTAAGTAAAAAATTAATGTATGTACCTTATGTATGTACCTAATAAAAATGAACCAAAATATAAAACGACCAAAACGGCTAATTTCGAATAATCTATGGTTAGGACACGGAATTTTCTTCGTTTACTTTTACAACTGGCAACACTTCCGTAATGGCTCGTTCACTGTGCTATGATGCCTTCACGGACGTTTTTTTGTGTTTGTGCAGTGTTTAGGAATCGAATTAAGCGTTTATAAACAACTGATTGGAATAACGATACTGACACTCAATAGTTATAAGTTTTATTATGTACGGAAATAGTTCTGAAGTGTTTCTAATTCGAAATGATGAAGTAGCCTTACCATGGGACAACAGTGAAAGACCTAAAATAAATATCAAATAATACAATGGAAGTGCATTCAGATTATATTGAAACTGCTAAGTATAACCTGTCTTTCGACAGTATAAATTACTTCAAAGCCGAGGACAGTGGATACCATACATCATTTACCCCAGGTTCGTTAGAACATTCGGAACTATCAAGTGGATTTCTGGACCAGTCAGTGGCAACAACAGCTTTTATTGATCAAATTCATGTCGATTATGTTACGCCTGAAGCTACATATAGATATGGCCAGTTAAAACCACGAAATGACAATCGTAACGACACTCCACCGCCAAGGCGGGCTGTCAAGCGCCCCTACTCGAGCGTCGAGTCTACGAAACAGGCAACGACTATCCCAACTCCTACCACCTGGATTGCGGGTAAAATACAGAGTCTGGAAGTGAGTGAAGATAAGGAAAATACCACTTTATCCTTACCAACAGAGAGTTCATATAGCACAGGTAGAAGTAAAAGATACATTTACAGATTAAACATATGTGAGCAAAAATTTTCATATCCTATAACACCAATAAAGAGGAACTGTAAATTAAGTCCCTGTCGAAAATCCGGAAGAAAGCTTGACTTTGTCATACATTCTCTATCATGCAACAATCATGAGCTACAGCCAGTACCAAGACAAATATCACAAACTAAAATAGGACCCAAACAACCTATTCTAGCCAGACCTGACCAAAAAATAGATATATTAGGATTGCTAAACCAGTATTGTGCCATACCGCCACTAGAAAATATTTTTCGGTATTTAAATAATGAAGATATTTGCAACTTTTGTTCTGTAAGCAGTACCTGGAAAGATATCTGGAACTGGCATAACAGCAATGTTAAGAAAAAGGAACTTAGAAAACATATAAAGTCAGCTAAGGAAAATCAAGAGAACTGTGATAAAGAGAAACAGAAAAAGATCAGAGCTACTAAGTTAAATAATGGATACTTCAGAGAAATTCACAATGAGACTAATGACAACCCTGTGAGCAGTACTCCTATCAGTCCTCAGTATTCACCGAGAACAAATAGATTCAGGATGTTTATAAAGGTATGTTTTTGGTTATTTTCTATCTTTATTATAATATAACACATAAAACACATATTGTTATAGACTAAGTCTCAAACCAGTTATAAAGCTTCCTGTATAACAAAATTTAAATAAAAACTGTTGACCTATTAACATATCAAAATGTAATCTTCCATTGTTTTTACAACATTCAAAAGAAAATTTGATAATCATGGACTATTTTAAATACTTTATACACTATCATAAATTTATTAGGCAAAATGAATGCCATTTATTGTAAATACCAGTAAATCAGTAATAAGGAGAAACTGTGCTTCTTACCATCAACTTCCAAAAAGCCATTTCTCATTTGTGGGGCACTGTATCAGACTTTTTATCAAGATACCACTTTCTATAACTGGATTTGCTGTTTAAAGATAAAAAAAAATACTTGTGTTTAATGGAATTCTACTCTGACTACTAACACAATATAATAACAAAAATATGACCATTATGCTAATTACAAGCCTCCACAGTTAAATAGCAAAATATTACTTTATAACCTAGTCCAAATATGTTTATTTTATTTATTAGATAAATTAAACTATTAAAAAAAAAGTTTTACTGAGATAATCTTCTCATTGTGTTGTTTTAAACTTTTCAATTGTGTCAATTAGAGACACAATAGAAAGATGATGACAGCGCAGACACCAGTATCCTCTTGTGGTTTAATGAATTAATGAGTTTTATTGCGATACGACAACAACACTCAACAATTACTGTCTATTCATTATTAGCAACCTCAAAGTTTATTGATAACTTTATAGTAGTAAGTAACTGTCATGCTCCAATGAGGTAGCATTAGGGTTTGGCCTCCTTCTCTCAAAAATGTAGACATGGTAACGGCTGATCCTTGTGATATGCTTGTGAACAGGTGCTGCTTGTGGTGACTGGTCATGGTTTAGTTGCTATTATAACATTAAACTGTTGATTTAACGTCCATGGCCCTAGTTTATCACTTGTGACTTGAGAGTTACAGCCATAAGTCTAATCTCTTAAATATTGTTTTCATGCTATATTCTTTTAAATGTATATAGGTATGCATACGATATACAAACAGCCCATAGCAATTTATTCAAACTGCAATTTAAAATTTACATTTCAGACGGCATCACTGGATCCACGGATGCAGCTTTCATGCGTAAGGTGTTCACAACCAGCCAAAGTAACAGAAGAAAATACTGGCGAGGAATGGGTGGAGTGCACAAATCCTACTTGCTTATATGAATTTTGCAGAGCTTGCAATTGTAGTAGGCATCCAGGTAAGAGTTGTAATCAATATGACTTGAATGCTCCAAGTCCTTCTAAAAGAAAGAAATGTGATTATGCTGTTGGAACACGGAAAAGCAGAAAGAACTTACGTAGACTTCTATGATCTGCTTTCAATGAACCAATTTTATACCAGTGTTTTTTTTATTAATTGTCAATTACATTCCACTATCTAAAAAATGTTACTGAAGTAGCTGAATTAGAATTAATATTTTTTTGCGTATACTTTTAAATAATATTGTATTTTACGATAATTGAGATTAAGGTGGTCTGACTGACCAATGTCTGATTTTGTGCCATTTTTTTATCAGTAAATGAATTTATAGTTCACCACAAATTCAGTAGGATGTATGTTTGGCAGTTTAAAATAGGTTGCACTAATTTTAAATTAAGGATCTCTACGGGTTTTCTTATTTTTAAATCTACAATTGATTTGGTTTCAAAATTTTATTCATAGAATATAGGTACAGACGCCAGCACATCAAGTTACCCCAATGTGTCAAATTTTCCCAATATGAACCTTATGCTGTTTGACTTAAAGTTAAAAACCAATCAAAGAAATTTGGCACATTGGGGTAACTTGATGTGCTGGTGTCTGTACATTAAACAGGCAGTCTATGTTTTAAACTTAGGGCTTAAACAGATGAGAGGCAATGAGTGGTGCACTATTTCATTTGTTATGATGAAAAATATAAAACTGTATGGATTACATACTGCAGACTTAATCACACTCCAAGTCTGTCTTCTGTTTTGTTCCCGATAAAGAAGGTAGTAATGTGGAACATAGATTTGAAATTCTTGTAATTTCGTAAGCGAATGTTTGCGGCTCTCCCCTCTTACTGGGAAAATACGCTATGAAGATGTATTTTTGTATCTAATCGGCGACATCCGGCTGGACCGCTTCTGCCAATATCCTATTATACACCGCCTTGACTTATTGAAGATGAAGCCGCTTTTTGTTGTTTTAACGCATTTGTAAGTAGAATTATTTGTGAATGTGTTAGAAGCATATGGGTATGAAAGGATCGTAGTATGTGGCGTTCCGTAGTTTATGCATTCCTAATGAAAGAGACGTAATAATAAATCACCGTAAAATGAAAAAAAAAAAGGAAATTTCATTATATCTCTCATACTCACTCAACGACAGGTTCGTAAAATTATAAAATAGTCTTGGTTTTCATTTTCCTATGTTCCTAACATAGCTTAAATTTCTTTTTAGCATTTTACATCATTTATTTGTAATGTGGTTTCCCATTTGTAAATCAACAGCTAAAACTAAGGCTGCCTGTTTTAAGCATTGAACACCTTTGAAACCTTCATTCAATTAACTAAATCTACTAATAATAATTTACAATAGTAATTACTCAAAAAGTAAGACTGGTTTTAAATACATCACTACTATTAATTAATTATCTTTGTAGTATGTTTACCTGTAAATGGGTTTGGTAAATGACCTTCCCCTCTGTGAGATATTGAAATTTTGCATATAGACTGAACAAATCTGTGGCCCTAGTGAAAAGGGGTATAAGTCCAATTTTGTCGAAGATGAGTTAAGTGTACCAAAGTGATCAGAAAACCGACTTTTACAGTTTTTGGTGTCAGTTGGACCCTTTTACACAAAGTAACTTTCTTATTTTTAGAGATAGCTTAGATCTGTCTTCACCAAACGATAGAGCATTTTTTCTGATCACTTTGGTACACTTAACTCATTTTCGACAAAATTGGACTTATACCCCTTTTCACTAGGGCCACAGAAATTAGGTAGGTATAAGTATTCAATTTTTTGTTCAGTCAACAAGAGATAACTCTTTAAGTACCTACCTACTGCTTCCAATCATCGAATATAAAAAAATAAGGATGTGAAAACACCTTGAGTGTAGATAAAAAAGCAGCCCTAATTTTAATAATGTAGGTATAGTTTTCCTTTTGTGTAATATGAATCCTTGAGAGACATCTAATATTGCCTCTTAAACCTATAAATTGGAGCCTAAAAATATCGGCCAAACGCTAAAATATCAAAAGAGTCGGTCAGGTTCGGGCGATAACAAATATAATTCCTAAATAAAAGCATGCTGAATTTTTGGCGACTCGTACACAGGAAAACTACTTACAGTTTTCGACAGGAATTTTCCTGTAAAATATAGCTGAACATGTAAGTTTATTTAAATCAAATAGGTACAAAATTCTAAATCCTATACTGCATAGATCTCGAGAAACACCTTTGTGACGGACGTACCTACGAGATTTGCTCTTTAAGAAAACGTTCTGACTAACTATACCTCGTATTCTTTTCAGTAATTTAGGCTTTCGGTTTTGGGTAAAAAGTGTCTCTTTCGCCCGAACTAAACGACGCGTAACTCTTTTGCCCTAATGAATGGATGCGTAACTTTTGGGCCCGAATGAATTGACGCGAAACTCATTCGCCCCAATTCCTTTAAGACATGTTTTTGGGAACACTTACTAGTCTCTTTTATATTAAGATGATGTCATTCGCATATCAGTGTAACACTTTGATGGTTATATAGGTACTTACCAATCTACTCATAGGATATATTTGTGTTTTAATATTCACTTACGTCTTTACCAGTGCCTTAAACCTTTGAAATGGAAGACCCGCCTACTATTTCGAATACGAGTACATGTGGTTTTGAAAAGCATTACACTTCTTAACTGATAACTAGGGTAACTTCCCAGAGGACACTAGCAATGGCCAAAAGTGACCAGACACACATCTCTTAAGCAAAAAAGTTAGTATGACCTGCGTGCGAGGCCATGCTGCTTCTTATGGACTTATCTATGAAGATGCACACCGGTCATATCTATGAAGACTGCGTCACTTCTGACTCGGGCGAGTGGTCCTTAAAATCTTTGCTAAAGCGCCTTATTTCGACTATTGTTGGAGTGATGTTGTAATGATAAATAATTAAAATGGACAAACTTTTATTTTATAAGTTATGTAAGAAGAGTGTGTGGCTTATTATTATGCTTTGTAAAATAAATATGTGTGTTGAGTACTGTTAAAGAAAGTACACCTGCTGAAAGATAACATTGATATTTAGTAAAATGTTAATGTTTGTTTGAGAAAAAAACCAGTGTGTTAAGTTACGAGTAGCTATTATTACCTAATACCTATCGTGGGGTAAAGGTATGAAGGGACCAAGTGTGGACAATTTAATTTTATCAACAATTTGTAATACTCAAGATTTAATTTTTAAATTATGACGATCTGTATGTTAATAGATACTGATTTTGTCAAGTAATTAATTTCTAATTTCTAAATTCATGACATGTATTATAATTAGGTATTCATTTTTATCTTGTAAATAGTGTTATTTCAATTTATGTCTTTGATTGGTAATAAAAAACGTTTTAAAAACAACAGCTTTTTAATTATTTGTTCCTAAACAAGTGATACCACTGTTTTCTCCAAAAATAAAACAAAATATAGCCAAACTATTTTATTGTACAATTATATTTAATATTTACAAATACATTTAGTACTAGAAGTAAATAAGTGGTTATTATTAAAAACCACTGAAATTATGCTGACTGCATAAAGTATTCCTGATAGATTAAAATCTTAGAGTAGTTTCAAACTCTAATGATTAAAACTGATTAAGGCACTTTGTTTAATTGATATTATAATGAAATAAATAGCTGTCTATGGTAATGGGAGGCGATCAACGATCATTGTAGAAAAGTTGAAGTCGTCATGACAAAGCCCGGTGATATGCTAACTTTTGCACATTCTTTTTGCAGACATTTTCAGCCGAGTCCCATCACGAACTTTGGTATTTGATACGCCACTTGAGGTATTTGCATTATCATGGACATTCTGAAAATAAAGATTAATTGTAAACATTAGAGTACCTACCTATATTGAGGTAATTTTTTGGGTATTTGAAGTACAGAAGAAGTACAGTACTTGGATTGAGACTAATTCTTGTGAAATAAATCGGATAAAATAGGTACATAGGTCGTTGGTAAAATAAAGCAATATTCATTATCAATTTGTTTACACTCTCCATTAGGTATAACATTATGTCAAATGTACAAAATAGTCGGAAGTAGTACATTGTATTATTTACACCATCACCATTTATTACCATACCAAACCTTTACAGCTTTGAATACAATAATAAAAGAGGCATAGGCTTAGCGGCTACACTGCTTTGCCATAGACGTTTGCTATATAGACCAGGGTCGATAATTTTTAAAACCAAAAAAAATAATAGTAGGATGAAACCCATTAGAAAAGGAGGGGAATATGATAAAAATGAAAGGAAAAATAAATTACGGGCGATCCGAGTTCGGGAAGTAGGAGGGGGGGGGGGGGGGGGGGGGTTTGGGGGAAAAAATGGTTTATCTTGATTTCCGGCAAAACTACAAGTCCTATGGAAAAAAGTTAAGTGGCAAAGTTGTAGGTAATAAAAAGATCTACAACTTTTGTATTGATAATTTTTTCACATAACCTCAAAATTTAGGTGAAAAATTCAAATAACCAAGTTTTTGGTTTTTTATTTTTATCTTTTACAAAAATGTTTTTTTATTTACGAAATTTGGTGAAAACTTACCTTATTATGTCCCAAATACACTGTAATTTATTTGATGAAAAATATTTATTTTTTTTGCCTTATTTTAACTTAATATCTAAAATGCACCCTAATTTTCAATCGAAAATTCTCCCGTCAAAATATCAGCTTTTTCAAAAAAAAAAGTTTGTTTGTTTGTATACGCTAATCTTCGGAACGTTTTTTTTCGTTTTTTTTTTGTCGTTTATCAACGTAACATGAAATCTTACGTTTAATGAGTAATTAAAGTGTAAATTTTAATTAATAGCTTAAAATTGTACTGATTAAAACAAATTTTGGAATTTGAGTTTGTTTTCATTTTTTGCATTTTCTGAGAATATTTACTATGGTAATGTATATTTTTTTTACACCATCAGAAAGTAGAGATTTCAACGAACAAAAAGCTTTCAGACTTTTTCGAAAAAGCTGATATTTTGACGGGAGAATTTTCGATTGAAAATTAGGGTGCTTTTTTGATATTAAGTTAAAATAAGGCAAAAAAATAAATATTTTTCATCAAATAAATTACAGTGTATTTGGGACATAATAAGGTAAGTTTTCACCAAATTTTGTAAACAAAAAAACATTTTTGTAAAAGATAAAAATAAAAATCCAAAAACTTGGTTATTTGAATTTTTCACCTAAATTTTGAGGTTATGTGAAAAAATGGTCAATACAAAAGTTGTAGATCTTTTTATTACCTACAACTTTGCCATTTAACTTTTTTCCATAGGACTTGTAGTTTTGCCGGAAATCAAGGTAAACTATTTTTTACCCTTAAACCCAGGGGGGGTTTAAGGGTAAAAATCTCCCACTTCCCGAACTCGGATCGCCCGTAATTTATTTTTCCTTTCATTTTTATCATATTCGCCTCCTTTTCTAATGGGTTTCATCCTACTATTATTTTATTTCACTTTCACTTCTACCCTGGTCTAATAAAGTCCTGGAAACGCTAAGAAGGTTCTTAAGGCGAGGTTGCAGTAGTTTTTAACTATTGACCCCAGTATTTCTAATTAAATTTTGCTCGATAGAAAAACTATGAAACATGTACATGATTAAAGATTTTTATAGCATTCTAAAAAGTGATTTGCTTTGTGCTTCTGCAGAAAAAGATGTCTTGACCATTAATTATTTCCATTGGACCTATGGGTAATATAGTCCACCCCACCATGACCTGCTGTTATGTATAAGGTACGTCCAAAGCGCGGGGTCCCCAAAGAGCAGAGTCCGTAGTATTTGCTCCACCTATTACATGGCTAATTAGGCCCAGATTCGAAGTACCTTATTAGAAATATTATGCTAACAATATTTACAGTAGATACTGACCTTATTATTCTTGTGCAGGGTGTCTAATTGCGTGTTAAGGCTAATTCCACCACCAGTTATACTTGCTGTACAGAAGGAGCGTCTCTGCATAGGTATAAGAATAAGAAATATATTTACATAATTATTCATTCATTTGACCATCCATTTCCGAGACCCCTCTGTACTTCACTTAACACGTTAAACCGTTGGACCCAGTTGACCTTTGTAGGGTTATTGACAGTCGTCACGGATAGTCAGGACCAGAAAGAGACAACTAGTCTTACCATGGGGTATCTCGTTACCCTATAACTGGATTGTGGGGATCAGATTCTTTGTCGCTCCATGTAAAATACTAATATTTAGCTGCATTCTGTTATACTAGAAACCGACCTCTTCATAGTTGTGGAAAAAGCTAGGCAGATAATAATTTCTTTAAAAAACTTTTGATTTTAGTGCAGCTGCAAATTGTAAGGTTCTTTAGGTCGTGTTTTTAAACCACAACTACTTCACCATCTAGACATAAACCTGTCAGCTTATGGCCAGCCATATAGTTAAATACTACCTATATAATGCGTTTCGTGTATAAAGTTTGTAGGTACATTACTCACGGATGCGAATTATGTACTGTTAAATAAAAATGTTTGTCGCTGTCGATTAACAGTACGCAATGGAATGCGGCAACTTTATCGTTCTCCAATACCGCTATGTTCTACTTTAAAACAGCTGTGAACAAATGGCCGACATGAGTGACCCGGCTCGTATTGAGTTTTCTTGCCATTATTTGCATATTTTGGCAATATCTGCGTCATGTACCTATGGCTTTAATAGCAGGTCGGGATGGCCAGTCAAGTGAGTCAAGATGTCACTAGAACGTTGCGGTATCTTTATCGATTAAAAATGTCATCACTTATCAAGGCTGTGTTTGTGGTAGAACGGAAATTATACGTCAACCAGGTTTTGTCATCATGCATCAGCCTAAGAGGTCTTAGACACGAGCGGAATGTTGACAACTCGGCGGCAGAGGTAACTGCAACCGCCGACACGCCTAGGCGGTAGCCCAACTGAATCCCTATGTTAAGAGAGCTTGTCGTCAGCTCTCTGGTGCCATTGATTTTCGAAGTTGGAATGTCGACTGCACCTCTGCCGTTGGCAACACCAACATGCCCCTCGTGTGTTAAAGCCCTAAGGTAGACTTGTAAAAAATGCCTGAGAGATTAAGTCCGCCCTTGTACGGTTATGTAGGTACGGTAACAATAAGTGACACCATTGTTTGGTGTTCGGTATATATTTTTGTATTTGTAAGTATGTAGCACTTTCAATCACCTGCTAGATAGACATTACCGTAAATAGTAAAGTAACAATTAGAATAGTATAGTATATTACATGCTTTTAAGTCTAGTTCGCATCATGCTTAGAGTTAAAACTAGTAGGTAGCCAGAGTATAGAGAATAAAATACACGAATGGAAAATGTTTGTCTGGGAGATTAGTTTGTCTAAATGTCAGGCATAACACTTTTGGTTACTAAATTCATGTAAGTACCTACTCTAACGAAAACTAGCTCACAAGTCACAACCCATCGATATTTACAAGGCGTAAGTACAAAGCGGTGGTTAGGCTGCATATTATAACTCACGAGACAGACAGGCCATTGTAGAGCCACGCTCGCCATGTCTGCGGCGTGGGCTGGGCGCCGTCGATGCGCGCCTCGATGTGACCGCAGAGCGCGCGCCTGTCGTGCGAGCGCCCCGAGCGCGCATCGCACACCAGCCGCTTGCGACACTCCCCGTCACACGTCCCTCGACGTGGACTGTTCTTCCAATAGTGTCTGCAATGGACGCGCGAGTATGAGTTAATCAGAAAATATATGAGAACATATCAGTAGATACTATAAAGATCTTCTCGTCTTACAACGTCGTCGTCGTCGTCCTTGTCGTAGCTACAGTTGCAAAAAGGTAAAAAGCAGCAATAAATCAGTATATTAAGCTGCATAAATAAGTAGGTAAGTATAAATAAATCAATAGATTACTTGTAATATAAGTTAAAAACGTCTTCTTTGGTAGTCATATCATCAATAAACTTGTCCCAGTCCTGAGGTCGGAGAGCAGGCATCATGTACGCAGACCGAGCTGAATACAGCTTGTACCAGATTGGGTACCCGAACAGATTGGCCTCTTTCAAGTTCATTATCCAAGTTTCATGGTCGACCACTTGCTGAAAAAAAATTCAGGTCAGTTATTTTACAATCACTATTCGCTTGCCTGCTAGTTAATTTGTTTGTTTATGTAGTAAATCAATTAGTAATTACCCGAGTAGTGGCTTCATGGTCACCATCTACATAATATATTCGATAACCTAAATTCAAGTCGTAGTACGGTGTAACTGAGGGTCCAACGTACGCGATACTTGTGGCTCTACCTGCAAAAATATAATAAATGACGATAATTTAAAATTAAACCCAACATGCTGAAATTTTCAACCTCTATGTAGCTCAGTCAATTTGTCAAGGTTCACCTACCAAGGTCGTTCGGATCATAAAAAACTTCAAACTCATCGAAATGTGTATGTCCGAAAAATTGTGCCGTTATCGTTGATTCATATCGGTTAACTATGGCATAGTAATTTCGGCTCCATACTTTCAAACAATCCGAATGGCCCGGCGGAATATGACCAATGATGTGGACCTTTTCGCCACTAAACTCCGCGGATTGCAGTTCATAAATCAACCACTGAAGTTCCGTCGCTGGATCTGTGCTGTTCATCAAAAGCCACCTGAAAAGATAGTAGAAATATTTTAGAATGTACTACATAATAATACCTACATACCTAATTATATCTATCTGTTATTCTCCTACAGCAGGACCAAGGCTTATGTGGACTGAGAAAGCACAAAAACGCCGGTCGCTGGAATTAATCACCCCGCTTGTTCAAAACTACAGCTGGTTGGAAATTTCAGACTTAGGTATACCTTCTTTGTAAAGGTCCAGGTTAGCTTTACCGATGTCAGCGATGCCCAAGATAAACTTGGAAAGTATCTCGGATATCGAAAGTACGTACATTTGAATTGAAAACGTCACATTGGTACTTGACCGGATTGGAACTTAGGTACTTAGTAAACCGCGACTTTCTGTTTTTTGTGACTCCATCCGTCCGTAGTCAATGAGATTTTGTTACTAGTTTTTCCCATATAAAAACAAAATAAAGTTATGTTACTCACCAGTTCTTATTATTGCAGTAGTTCATATTGAGCGAAATGATTCGGAAGCCGGGCCTCACGAGGACTGAATAGAAGGCGCCGCGGCGGACCGTATGCGACACTCCGGCCGGCAGCCATCGACGCCATTGTGCGTCCAGCTCGTCATACAACCAGGCGATGTTCAGTTCCGATGACGCTATGTACGGTGGCGGGAAACTGGAAGTTATGCATAAGGAAACAGTAAGTAATCAGTATGTAATCTTTACTTCTATATTAAGTCATATGGATGGTGAGTTATTATGTAGGGGGTAGGTAATGTAATCTCCGACACTACCCATCCAATTTCACAAAACCTATCACTTATGGAAAGTTACAGTATCGACGAATGCTATGCTTATATTATGTTATGTTTTGGCTACAGTATAGTGGGCTACCTACGAACAGAAACTAGTAAACTAATAATGTAAAGTTTCATCAATATCCGTTCAGTAGTTTTTGCGTGAATGAGTAAAAAAACATCCATATAGTAGAATATGTAGGTACTTAATCCAAACGTAGTTCTAAACTATCGTGAAAGTGCCTTTTAGGCCAGCCTACATAACATCGCTCAGTTAATGTTTTGGCAAAGTTGATATGACGGTATTTAATTAGCAGCGAGTGTCACTCTACGACAGTCGTATACACTTGCAGATCTGGAATTGTTAGAAACTCTGCAAATGAATTTCCTTTAGTACGGTTTAGTTATTATAAAGTTGTTGTGGTGTCTATGACTGCATGAATAACCACTTCATCAATATCTGTAAATCGAGACGGCACAGTTGGCCCAGTGGCTGAACGATAGTCTGCTGTGTTGCGTCTCTCGGGTTCGATTTCCGTACCGAACACATACGGCTGTTTGAGTATTGAGTGTAAATGTTTGGAAACGAACCAAAAGAAAAAAAATAAATTGGAAATGAGAAATTCCTAGTGTGGGGCAATAATTTTTAATAAAAAAGGCTTAGTAATAGGTATAATACAACAGAGTCTCTTCTCGTGGCTTTATGTGTAACTAAATAGTTCTTCCAAATCCAAACTTCACAGTGGATTTTATTGCGGGTTTTATCAAGATTTTATCCGAAAGGTATATGTGCATAGTAACACGTTAAATAATATTTAACTAAGATAAAGCACAGACATCTCTAAATTACTAGATTGCATGGGAATCGGTTATTGACTTAATGTAAACCTCAAGCACATTTATTTTCGCGGAACAGCAACATTATCATGACGTGCTTCCGATACAAATAAAGGTAATTGCGGTTTGTGCTGAACGACAGGAATTTCCGTCCACTTGCAATCTATAAGTAATAGATATCTGTGGTAATACATCCGCATCCACAACCCAATCGAATGTTGTACTGCACGGCCGTACATTACATTCCAAGAATAAACGATCTTGAAAGGGATTGTCTCTGTAATTAAAATGACCCCGACGGACATTGATAATTGCGACTTGTGTAATGTAGGTCTTTACATTATATAGCTACGCGGTTTGTTCGTACCTGTTGACTGGAGATGATTCATGGTTCCCAAGCGCAGGGAATATCGGCACGCCAGGGAACATATCCGACATCTGAGCTACCGTCTCTTGTAGAACTTTCAAATTCTCGTCTTTGGTTTGGTTCCATACATCATGGGGAGGAAGGTCTCCCGTCCATAAAATGTAGTCTATATCCTGGAAAGGTAAAACCATAAAAAGTTAGTAAAGTACTAAGTCATGAAGTAGCGTTTATAAGAGATAGAATTTCAAAATAAGAAGTTCTTATAGTAACTACTTCATTCGGACTGACAATTCAAACGAATTTTGATGACCCGATAGATCTCAACCATGCAACGGTTGCTATCCCGTAAAGAAGTTGCAATACTTATCCCGCAACTGTCAGAATCTGCTAACGTACCATCTGGAAATGGCTGAAATATTTCATTAAATACATTCTCTTTCCGGGTATAACGGCGACGGCGCACAGTGGTCCGGATTTTCAAAATGATGGACTTAGGATCGAAGATGAATACTTCACTAAACAAAAAATGGTATCGAATAGTATATTTAACGCTGATCAATACTTATTACTACAATTTTTCGATAAAATTGCTCCTTCACGTCGAAATAAAATATTGCAAAAAAAAATGTATGGGAGAAAATCTATTTTATTTTTTTTCTCCGGCTAGTATCAAAGTATAGCAACCAAACCTTATGTTCTAGTAAGTTCTTATTGCCCTTAATACGATGACATACAATTTGCTTGCGTATCCCTGCGGCCTTGGCGCCTACGATGATTCAAAGTTTCAAATTTTTATGTTGTATTTTCTAATGATTATTAACGAGTTTTGCAATTAAAATGAATTAAAAATATATTTTTTCAATACAATAAGAATTAAAAAATATAATTTTAGGCATTTGGTAGTCATTTCATTTATATAAAAATAATAAAATTATAACTTTTTTTAATAAAATTTTAACTTGATCTATGTAATTGAAGACAGTTATGTTATGACGATGACTATCTATACCTAAATGACTAAAACTATTAGTTTGATAAAATAATAATTTACCCCCTCCACCATCTGGTGATGGGGGTAATATCAACGACGCTGATTGGTTGTTCAACGAAGCGGTACTAATTATGTCAGTCACTACTTGCGAACTTACGTTCGTTATAAATATCTGTGCAGGAAACAATTAAGGGCACTTGTTTCTCAACCCTTGAGGAAGCAACATCAATATCCGTGCTGTGTGAAAGTTTTGTGAGTTTCGTTAAGGCTGCATTTGTTACGAATTTCGATATTTTTATGTTCCTTCGTGTTGAAAGAGACATGGAAAATTGGACACGACTCTATGAAATTATTATCCTACGCATCCCAGTTGAAATATGTTCAGAAGATTCAGAAAAAAATGAAGACCTTTTTAAAAAAATGTATTAGTAATTTGAGTCGCAGATGGGCAAGTGCTTCCAGAAATCAGAAGACGTTCATGAATAGACATGCTGAGTGGATACAATCAAATATTAGTTGGCCAAATTGCACTACCGTAAATTTCTCAGAATTTTTTGTAGCCCAAGATGAAGTTATCGAAAACATATCGTCAGACTTTACGAGTACTTCCGTTGATATCGATACTGTAGCAGCTGTGATTCCATCCACATCAACTGTCGGCACATTTACGGATTTAGTTCAGATTAGGAAACCGTTTGTTGATCCCGGGAACAAACCGAAGAAAAGACGTTTTGGGTCTTTTCTGGAGGAACTCACTTTCGCATTAGTCACAAGACTTAAGACAGAAAAGCTAATATTATTGACCACATAACGAAAAATCCTGAAAGTGTTGCGATTGTTCAAACCACTTTGTTTAAGAAAAGTAAGAAAATATCTTAAGACGAAGATCACGCTCTAGGTCTTTATACATCTTTGAACCTGTCAAAGTGGAAATATTTGTGTTTAAGGAAAGTGCTAATAGACTCTTTGAAGCTAAGAAAGATACTATCCAAGCGATTTAGATATTACTGAGGGAGGAGCTAAAGTGAAGGTTCAAGCCCTACTGGATCTGACAGTCCAGAACATTCTTTAGATTACTGGTACCCAAGTTGATTCGTCAACTGAAGGATTGAAGTTAATCAGTAAATGGGGTTTCGATGGAGCTTCTTCACAAAGCACCTACAAGCAAAGAAGTGAAGATGTAAACTTCAGTGATTCATCGGTTTTTATGTCAAGTCTTGTCCCTCTTAAATTAATTTCTTATAATATCACCATATGGGAAAACCCAACACCTTCTTCAACCCTTTATTATAGGCCTATTAAGTTTGAATTTCGTAAAGAGATAGCAGAATATATCAAGCAAGAAGAAGCTTTATTGAAAGAAGAAATAGATAATATTGGTCCTACAAAGTGTGCCGGGCTGGAAATTAATCACGACCATTCATATGACAATGATCGACGGAAAAGTGGCCACTATTATAACGGATACTTCATCTGCATCTACCTGCAATATTTGCCTTGCTAAGGCAACTGAAATGAACAAGCTGTTAGAAGTATTTTCAAGTCCTGTACGATAAAATGTTTATAAATATGGACTTTCTACTCTTCATATGTAGATACGTTGTATGGAGTGTATTCTACATATATCATACAACATGGACTTCAAAATGTGGACCGCACGAAGTGCTAACAAGGAGCTTAAAGCTGCGAAAAAACATCTGACACATGAAGAATTCAAGCAGCAAATGGGAATACTTGTGGATTTTGTTAAGCAAGGCTATGGAACCACAAACGACGGAAATACAGCCAGAAGGTTTTTTAGAGATTATGAGAAATCTGCCGAAATTACCAATATTGATAAAGACCTTCTAAAGCATTTCGCGGTTATTCTTCAAACAATTTTATCTGGATGTATTATAGATATTGGAAAATTTAGAACTTATTGTCGAGATACAGCTGAGATGTTTTTTATGCCCGTGGTTTTATATGCCCGCAAGTGTGCACAAGCTGCTCATGCACGGTGCAGATATTTGCGAACACTTTGGTTTCCTACCTATTGGTATTCTTTCTGAAGAAGCTAGTGAAGCAAGAAATAAAGAATTTCGAAGAGTTCGTTAATATCACACAAGAAAGTTTAACAGGATGAAGGCCAACGAAGACATGCTGCATAATTTTTTAATTAGTTCGGACCCATATTTATCCCATATTCGACCAAAATACAACAACTCAAAACATTTTGATTTCTTTTCGGATGTTAAAGAGCTTGCCTGAGGTAGCAACAGAAGAAACCGAAAATATGGATCTGCAGGAGCTGCAAGCAGGAGTTGACGATCCATTAGCGTAAACGTGAAAGATTTAGTGATGTTGTTATTGTAGAAATTGAATTAGTTAGATAAGTTGTTTCATTAAAATAGTCCTTTTCAGGACTACCTGAAATAGTCCTTTTCAGGACTTCTAAAAATAGCCCTTTTCAGGGCCTTTTCTTATATATTTCTAACCGTTTCTTTTAATATGAATCGTCAAAAACATTAAGCCTAATAGACTTAAAAATTTGAAACTTTAAATCATCGTAGGCGCCAAGGCCGCAGGGATACGCAAGCAAATTATATGTCATCGTATTAAGGGCAACAAGCACTTACTAGAACATAGGGTTTGGTTGCTATACTTTGATACTAGCCGGAGAAAAAAAATAAAATAGATTTTCTCCCATACATTTTTTTTTTTCAATATTTTTTTTTGACGTGAAGGAGCAATTTTATCGAAAAATTGTAGTAATAAGTATTGATCAGCGTTAAATATACTATTCGATACCATTTTTTGTTTAGTGAAATATTCATCTTCGATCCTAAGTCCATTATTTTGAAAATCCGGACCACTGTGCGGCGGTTGAAACGCTCGAAAATTCACCCTCCCGTTATTTTGTTCTTTAATCAGTTCCTAGTCTTACTGCAGAATATTAAGAGCCATACGTACAGTGTGTGTGTCTGCTATGTGTTTCAACATGTGGTCTATGGTTCGTTTTGGTGTGTCGCACTTGCGGTAGTCTCCCCAGCGGCCGGCGCCTCCACCAGGCGTCAGTGCTGGTCCGTTTGACGCTCGACAGCAAAGGGGCTCGTTGCATTCAGCATTGGCTCCTGGAATTTGGAAGCAGATATTACAGTGTGTGCTTGCTATACGTAGCTTTATGAATAATTTGAAGGTTTTCAAGCGAAAAGATACTGCTGAAGAAATAAGCTTTGCTGTGCAGTTTGGAATTTTTGATCGCATCAATTAATAGAGGTTGGAAATGCTCACCTTCAGCGTAGTAGGGGTCGAAATGTGTGTCAGAAATCTGTAGAACTTTAAACGTTGCAGCTTTTTCAACGGGAGCGTCAAGTTCTCGCATAGCAGGCTTCGGAACGGGAGGAAATGCCACCTCCCACTCGTGGTAAGGGTTGTAGACGTCGCCACACGCGTCTCCTATGACAAAACTGCAGATTTCGTCAGGACCTATCGTAATACGTTTCAATACGTAAACAACTTCACTCTGAAATATGAGAAGCATAAGATAAATAACGACATCACAGAAAACAATATGTTAACTTTGTTTGTGAAGATTTGAAACCGTTGTTCTTACCCCGAATAATCTCGTAATGCCTTCGCATACGCGAGCTGATTGAATTTTTAACGAAACGCAGAATTGATAAATCATCTTATTGATATCGTCTTTGCTTTTACCGAGTCTTATGTAATGTTGTAATAACCCGGCGCCAGCTTTGCAAGCTGTGCATGACACCTTAGACATAACAGAGTGTTCTACTTCGTAATAAACTTGTTTCAAATTGAGAAGTTTAAGGGCCTTTTCCACAAAGACTGGAAGGTTGCTGCTCTTATCGCTATCCCATAGGAGACGAGAGTAGTTTCGTTTTAAAGCTGTCATGTGTGCTATTAGTTCTGTCTCGTTAGCAGATGGCGGTAGGGTATGATTATAATTAGAAGGAAGGAAGAATGGTTCCTCGTTGCGTGGCGTCAATCTCCAATTCCAATCATCGTTAGGTGGCATCCATTTTATCACCGGTTTATTACTCCTTCCCGATTGTTGCAGGAATATAGGGTTACCTGCGATCATAAGAAAACACTTTCTTAAAGTTGAACTTGTATCGAAAAAGTGATTACCGAGTTGAAAAGTAAGCCCATTCCCAAAACTCTTACCTGAAGTCATCATCACACTTAGCGAAAGAGTGGCAATCCATTGTACGAGCCATCGTATCCTTATAATCATAACTAGGAATTGTAGAAGAAGAAAGTATCTGAAACAAAACAAATGAATGAGTTAAAAAACTTATCGACGATTTTCAATAGGTCACCAATCGCGCAAGTTCTTTATCAATTTGTGCTATTGCATTTCTTGTGAAAAAAGAGGAATAATGCAGAAAAAAATGTGAGTAAGAAAAATAAATGGATGAAGCGGCTCCCTAGGTTGACCTTAAACTTATTTGAGATCTTGTAATATTATTGCGCCTTTTTATTTATTCTGGTCGGATGCCGTACCGAATACTTACGCGCCATTGTAGTTCGAAATGAACTCGACCAAACTTTTTAGGTCTATAATAGTTAGGGTGATAGCGTAACAGTGGTACCTTCCACTTTGAACCATCTTTACGTTGCCTCTATATTTTCATACGGTCCAAAAATAGCTCGTCCTTCATAATGCCTTGGTAAGATTTAGGTCGCGGTGATCGATCTCAGTTATTGTATTGCCTTGGTTATAGATGTAAATTTTCGTACTGAATCTTTTTCACGTTTGTTTAGTGGTAATTATAATAATTGTATGATTATACTTAAAGTAAGCAAAATATGCGCTTGGTCGTGGAGTTGCGGACACCTGCCCGTTAAACCTAACCTAATTATAGAACTTTTTTTTTGTAATCGCTGTCTGTCAGATAGTGTTTTTGCAACTTGCATTAAGATTGCCGGCAAGCACATGTCAAAAGGGGTTACTTACTAAGTATTCGTTGCACATACGCGTTATAAATTCATGAACGTAGTTGTAGCTTTTAGGGTCCGTATGCAAACGATGACTTACAAAGTCAGAGGAGGCAGTGCTGCTGCTAAGTCTGCCGCTTACTAAGATCTAATTACACGCGCAATAGTCTTTCAACCAAAGAATATTAATTTATTTCCTTTCAAGCCAGGGGAAGCAAGTGCCACGTAACACCTCCCTCCCGTCATCCATGACTTGCTTCGCTTCCTATTAGTCATAAGTAAAGTTTTCAGAATCTGGTTTTTCAATTTAACCACCCAATATTCCTTGCGACAGGAGCTGTCCTTTGCTGTATCATACGCATTGTCCGATGTTCGTGATGTAATCAAGAACGAACCAGATCACGCCACAGTTTACCATTTATGTAACTAAGTACCCATAATACACATTCGCACGTATTATTATGATACCTTTACTGACATAAATAAAAAATGACAGTGCTCTGGCGCCAATAACATTAAGTAACACAGTAGGTACCGGCAGAATCGCAACATAATAAACTATACTTAGGTACTAATTAAAAACAGTTTTAATTTAATTAAGTACTGTAATAAAACACCACTTTTAACGATGTCATTTTCATTGATCAATTCAATTTACGCACGGCTTTATTACCTACTAGCAGACGTCACACGGTTTCACCCGCATAGTTCCCGTTCCCGTGGGAATACAGAGATAAAAAAAGTAGCCTATGGCACCCGGGGATAGTGTAGCTTCCCAAAGTTGAAAGAATTTTTCAAATCGGTCTAGTAGTTTCGGAGCCTATTTAATGCAAGCAAACAAACAATCAAACCTTTCCTCTTTATTATATTAATAGTAAGTATAGATATTATTAATAATAACGACAACATTTCATTAATGTTTTTCAATAACGAGGTCTAATGGTTCCCTCATTAGAGCTCGTTATCAGTTGATAGCGTAAACTAGAGAACATGTTTTTGAAAACAAACTATGTAATTGATAAACTCTTCGATACATAAGAGTAGCTAAGCTAGGCCATACATTGATTATGACAAAGCGCGCCTTGCTTAAATCGTTAAGTCATAAAAGCGCTCTCTCTTTTTCTTAGTATACGATATCCTCGTGTATAGTTGTGTTGTCCATAAAGGCCCGTTATTCTAGCCATTATGTAGTAAATAAATGATAAAATTCAAACTCTTACTTGTAAAAAACTTTCGAATCAAAATGCTAACACCTTTCTTAGTAATAAAATTTATGAAAAAAGTCTTTAGGAAAGGGGGTCAATTGCTGTCGTCCCATCGACTAACCAGGAGCTTAGAAAATATGGGGATAAAGTGACTTCTATTACGTTTCAAAACTCATGAATTAAACATAGGTAGGTACTTACTTACATTTAAGTATTTTGTCATAAAATAATTAAAGATCATAGATGTTAATGTAACAGTTAAGTTAAGCTTTAGAACGAAATATATCGTGTATCGGTGTAGTAACTTTATTTCTGATACTTATATCAAGTTTAAGTACCTTTAAAAGATTTCTTTAAAACTGTCGCAAACTTTTACACTTCATTGGCATTTTGGATATAATGTAGAACACGTAATGCCCGTGGTGTTTGGTCTCGTTGGATTTGTCTTGGCCCTCACTGTAGCCCTCAATGAAGTCTAAGTACGTAGGTGAAACATAGGCTGAGAGGCTTTACAAGTTTTTAACTTTTAAGGTCATTGCTACTCTTCTTTTTGTAAATCTGGAACTTATTCCTTCAAGCGAAAACAATTTTAAGCCAAGATTCAGTCACTTAGGTCGATAATTAGACGAACAGTAATTTCATCGATCGGTCACCGTACTGGATTCATTTTATAAAAATAATATAGGAAGAGAAAAAAAGAAGAATTCATTTTCCAAAAAATTGCAACCCACGGCTAGATCCTAAACCACCCATCCTATGGTATCAGTGGTTATTTTATGGCAACAGAAATTCAGGAATATGAAAATATTTGTTTGATAGTGTTACTGGCCTACACACCATTACAGTAGGTTTAAATACTTCCTACGCAGGTTAAAGTAATAAAAACAATTACCTACCTAACTATTGGTATTTACCTAATTTATTTGATTTGATTAATTTACATAAAATGCAAACAATATTATGATTGAAGAGGACATGATGTTTCAAACAAAATGCGATACACAAAAAAAAACACATTTCGTGTTATATACGTAAACGATATTTGATTATGGAACAGTCTGCTAATCCTGTTTAATACACGCATGATATGTGAATGTTTTATGAGTCAGCGGATTTTACAGACGGCAGTAAGTTGTATACGGACGTGGAGGTCGCCACTTTCTCCGCGCTTCATTGACTTTGTTGGAAAGTGACGGTTGTATCGCACGACGCGTTTGCTCACCAATCATAACTTCTCAACAACAATGCAATTGCTCAATACTTTATTGTTATAGTAATCAGCTTCATATATCTTAACATTGTTACGCATTATAGCGGTAAGCTCGCCGTCACCGATATGTTCTTGTTCATTAAACCTATACAATTTCTGTGTAGATATTGATTCTTTTTGTTATTATGCAAGTATGTTGTGAAATTAAAGATTGATATTTTAAGTTGTTTTAAGCAATCTGTTGCGATATTTTCAGGATCCGTCAAACTGACTTTTGCTTGATACCGGTACGTGATTGGCACAGGTATTGTATCTTTAAACATAACGGGCGAAATGTGGATGTTACTACCAGGTACACCTCTGCCTAGCCCTTCGGGGATTACAGGCGTGATGTTATGATAATCTTCAGTGCCTATTATCGTTATACCGGTACATAAATTACCGATATCTATTCTACCGGCATATTTAGGTGTTTATACGGGTAACATGTCGCCGTAATTACAAATGTAAATGAAAAAGACAATTATGATGTGTAGTACTAACTAGATTATATTCAGGTAGGTACTGTTAAGAATTATACAGTTTACTTACCGGTATCCAGACATCAAAATGAAAAATGCCTGTTTGTTCCGTTATATATAACCTACTAACAGGTTATAGTTGAAAGGGGTCGGAAATGGAAATTACCTGTATTTCCTGATACCGGTATTTTTGTTACTGGTATCAACCTGCTTTCAGATCCTATAGCAGAATTGTATTTTTTATTAGATTGAATGTACCGCGCTGGTAGTACATCTGAGAGGTTGATGTTTTCAACAAAGTTTTTTGAAAAATCTAGACTTTTATCGGAGTCTTGCACAGGCTTTTCAACTTTTAAAATGTTGCATTACAGTTGTTGTAACAAAGAAATGCATTTCACATAGGAACAGTAATTTGTGTGAACCGGAGGATATCATGATGATCACTATCATGTTCCCACACGCTACGCGAAACAAGTACTTGTGTAAAAGAACTTGTGGACATGCAATGTTATGCTACTGTACTGCAAAATATTGTTCATTTTTCAATTTATTTGTTTTCATTATGGTTCTGACTTTGAAAAAGAAAACAGAACGAAAAATGGGATCATTTGTAGCCGATTCGTCTCGTTATCAATGCAATGTATTTATTTGGCCAAATTAATTATCCGAATTCCTTAAATCTTAAAATTCAATGTTCTTCTATTGCTGGCATTTGCAAACATTACTTTTGAGTGGAGCATTAAAACAAGGAAGCTATTAGATTCTTAAAAGTAATACCTGTTCATTATAATTTAGCAAGCATTATAAAAATCTAAAATTCTTCTATACTCATATTACTTAACTTTAGTCGTCGTATATGTTTGTGTACACCAATTTTACCTCACACACACAAAGCCAATCCCGAACAATCAATAAGCTATACAAATATTTTTTACATGCGGGAATTGAACCCACGACACCCAGCGCAGCAGGCAATTTCAATTGCGCCAACCGTGCCTTCAAACGTTGCAAGTTATACCGAGATAGACAGAAAGGAAGACACTATAAAAGGAAGCTTTATGTCATACATTGAGTTAACTTGAAAATAAGTGCAGATTCTTCAATTTCTTTCGCCAATTACCGGTATCTCACCTGACGGTATTGGCGGTCAGCGATGGGGCCTGCTTGCCTAGAATGAACCTTATCACGATCGCCTTAAAGGCTCCAGACTCTACCAGGAAATACAGACTCCATTCTATAATATTTTATGAAAATAGTTCTTAAGGTACAAGGCTGCACACTGCATAGAATCTTACTTCTGCCACTATACAGTACCTTCGTGCGGGACAGATTAATGTCCAACATAAGTAAACTATCGATAGAATAGTTTACTAATGTCTTTAGTTAGAAGAGGAAGATTAACTATAAGCCAAAAAAAAAGAAAAGCACCAGAATCTTTCTTGATACTTTGTCGATTGTACGTGAGAACGCTCTGAAGTTCGCGACACCACTGGTCAAGCCGCAGTATTGCCGCGCTCAGAATCAATTTCGTACAGATTCATAGAAACCGGTGGTGTCGCTTGCAGTTTACGGTCTGTGGCCCATCTTGGAATTGTACCTTTACGTTCATATAGTATCTTATAGCTTAATAATAACAGTTGCATGGGTCAGTCCATGTATGGAGGATTGATTACATAAGTATCAAGATCTCTCCGGGCCTCGAAAAGCACGTTTATTTATTAGTCCCGGCTGTCACTTGTAGATCTTTGACAGTCGTTACTTATAGTCAGAACCTGAAAGTCTGACAACCAGTTTAACCAGATACATCCATGTAAAAAACTGGTATTCAGTTCCACCCAGTCAGGCCGGAAGGCGACCCCAATATAGTTAAGACTAGGCTGATTATGAGTTTTTAAGTTCGTTCGTAATGTTCATAAACTTTAGCAGGTTCAACTCCTCAGGGTTTTCTAGACGTAGAGTAGGTTCCTAGTAGGTGTAAATTGTGAAGGTTATTTTGGTTTCTCCCGGCCCTTATGATGAAGATGATTATACATATATTAAATTTAATTCCTTCACCAATTCCTGCAACCTTCTCAACCAAGTGTTAATAAAATTAGTCTAATAAAAAATGACTCCATAAAAACACCAAAAAGTTCGCTATTGTTTCGGAAGTCTAATTGGCTTTAAGTCGGTTGTTTTGTTTGATTAGTGTTTTGCTACAGACTTCATTTATTGTAAATAAAACATCATCAACATTATATCAAGGCGTAGGAAAGCAAAACACGCACTACTTTTTTGTACGTCGGTTTGTCATTATAAGTATTGTTGCGTAAGTTTTCTCTCTGCCTGATGGCAGTTAAGTTAATGATCAAGGATTATTCATCCAGGCCGCTTTCTTTCGACTCAGCAGCGATACAACGTGCGTCCACTTTCACTGCTCACACTGCTTGATCTCCCTTTACGGATGTAATTTGGATTTTGGATATGCGTGATATTACCTAATCGACGGCATCGAGCCTTTGTCATTTTTTGTCTGAGTAAGTTGCCCGGTGGCCGGCAGTGAATGTAACTTGAACAAACCAATTACAGAACGTAAATTATATCATCACAGTAAGTGAAGATACAAAAACATTATTTGTAATTTATTATTACATGCAAATGTGTAACTTTTTATGTATTTATTAATCATACCTTCAATAGCTAGCTACGCTTAACGAGGTTTTTTTTTTGGTTTGACAGGAGAGGGAAATCCTCATGGACGCCCACACTGACCCACTGGGAGTCAGTCTGGGCAGTGCCGTACTCTTACCGGCTAAAACCCACTCCTGCCTTTAACATTATCAGAGACCTTGTTTGCTGATTTTATGTTTAATTGTTCTTATTTGATTGATTGAAGAATTGCAAGGTGTAGGTAGCTGCGAGATTTCTGATCGTCTAGGATTGAAATTACATTTTTGCTCTATTTTGATTTTATTTTGATTTGTTTACTTATTGTTTTGTTTAATTTTAACTTTATTTACCAACTGTTTTAATGTTTATATACTTTTATTAATCGTTACTATTTTGTGGTTTATTATGACATTTGCTAATTTATACAATTGTAGATTATAATGATCATACTCTACTGTTACCTTTTATTTATAAAAATAAATACTCAATGATATTGTCTTATAATTATAATAAACATATATATTATACGAAAGTTGGAATATAACGATTTAGAAGTTACGCTTGACGAGGTTGGTCCGTGAATGGATGACCATTATGACCATTAATTAATTACTTACCAAGACTCCCTTCAAGGACTCCAAGAGCCCTTGGTCCCGGCTGTCATTCGTAAATCTAAGGTAGTCGTTACAGATAGTCAGAAGCCAGAGAATCTGACAACCAGTTTAACCATGGGTATTGTGCTACCCAGTAAGGGGGTTGTGGAGGTCCGATAGGCAGGAAGCCGATCCAAACATAGTTGGGTAAAGATATGGACTTAGTTCAATCATCCTCCAACTAGTTTTAGCTGACATAATAGTTGTGTACTGTCTAACTGTCTGTCTCGCGGGTTTATTCGCTCCTATGGGTTTCCGCCATTCCTCTTTAGTTATCAAATTAAAAAGATTTGTTTGAATCTGAATAACAAGTCTTTACCTACCCTTATTTTATTAGTTTAGATAAGACAATAATACGTAGATTTTATTTTTATATGACAGACAAGCAATGTTCTATAATTTTCTATTTTATTCTAGATTCTTAGACGAGTCTAGATTTCTTGTTAGGGCATGTGTGTAGAACCAGTAATCTTTCTACTGATGCTATTGGTGGTGGTAGAGGTGGGGCACACAGACACCGTCTCACTCTTCCTCACCGTTACTGTCGCGAACGGAACATTGCACTTGCATAACGATTACCTTCCGTAGGATTTCATACCTATTGGTTACAAAACACTCATTAATTAACCCTCCACGGATGTATTACAATCTCATGTCTTATGCATGGGTATCTATTACGATTGTCTTCTTTCCTCGTTTGCAAAGTAGGTGGCTTAATTGTGTAACAGCAGGTGAATGTGCTTTTCTATTATAGTGTTTATACGAATGCAACTTTGATTTGCAAACGAGATGATCAGAAGTTATATCATCGTCAGAACAGGGTCACGTGCCTGGCCTTTAAAAATGAGTATTTTAGAAAAAACACAAATTGCGCGTTTACAAACGTTTCTTTCAGTCACATACACAAACAGCCAGACGCGGAATAACTAACAATAGCCAATAGGCCATAAGTACAATAGAACCCGCGACACGCAACACAGCAGCCAATCGTTCAGCTACAGCGCCAACTGTATCGTTGCTTATTTGATAATGACTCGCGGTTTGTTGCATGTGCAAATATTAAGGAATAATACTTAGGACTTAGGAGTAATAATAGAATAAATTTTATACGTTTTGTCCGTAACGACCCCATTTATTAGTGAGAGCAGAGTGATAGAGGGATCACTTCATCTTAACTTAGACTTATCTACTCGACAAAATCAAACTGGATTTAATTCACCTGGGTGAAATGACTTAAGTTAGTTACAATTGAAATTTGTTTAACCTCGTCTCAAAATCGTCTAAGTGAATAATCTGCATGGTGGGCCATAGGTAATGGATTCGCATTCTACTGAAACGTCGTACTACGCTAGGCCAATTCAAATTCAATGTGTGTCCATCGACGTTAATGTTTGACCACCAACCTAACAGTACAATGAGACCTCACAAATGGTATGGAAAGGAGATACAATCTGCGACAGATTTCCATCTTGGCTAGGTAGAAACTTGCATGCATAAAACAGTGGAGCTGTTTCATTTGCGTCCTCAAATGTGCAAAGTTGTCAAACTACCTCTACCGCGTGACCATCCTGTGAAATTTTTCGTCGGCTTTTTACTAAGTTTTCGTTACATTATTTTACTTTAAAATAAAAAAAGACATGATTTATGTCTTAATCTTGAGTTTTAAAATAAAAAAGTGCCAACTAACAAAATACTTAGTTTTCAAACCTATTTCATTCAAAATCCTAATTTGGTGGAAAAAAAACTTTACGAATTTTTTTGGTAAGTAAGTAAGGAACACTTAATAAATTATCATGAGATTATTTTTTTTTTAATTTTGAAAGTTTTAGACTTGTCAGACAAAAATGGAAAGATTTTTCTGATGTTTATTTCCTAAAAACTTGTAGTGAAATCATAGGTATTAGTTTGGGCTTTGATGTTCCACCCTGTATAATTATAATCTACTGGTAAAATTACTACTACGTTCTAACTCAACTCTACTTACGGCTAAGTTCGTAAATGTTCAGTAACGTACGATTCACTGTCGTAGGTAAATAAACACCAGCTTATGTTTCTAAATGCATTATCATATTTCAACTAAGTGCATTAGTTTCTAGAGGGCATGCAGCGTTACCAATCTTTACCTAATCAAGAAGGCCATGCGAACGAGGTCGCAAATAGAGTCGGTCAATATGCTTGCCTACTACACTGAAGTAACTATTATGCAATCTGCGACATAATCTACTTAACTTGTGTTGTTTTGATCATCTGATCTACCTACATAAAACTAAAATCTATCTTTTTAGAACATACGTTGACAATATAAAAGCCAATTCTAGGTCAATAGACCAAATACCGAATAAAATTGTTATCCGTGACGTTAATAACATACGGGTTCATTGTTATGCAGCTGCATTCTATTTCTATCCCGCATCATAAAATTAAATTCCGTTAAACACGTAAGTAGGCTTTATGATATCATAGCTGTTATACAGCGAGTACTTTTTCTTGTTCATCTCAGTTTACATGTTTTGGGCTAGTGTCAGTGCCAAGCTTTCTCGATAAGCTTTCTCTAAATTGCTCCTTTACATCTTGTGGTTTGCCTGCGTGCACTGTAATGATATTTATTTACGAATCATCATTTTTTACTTACTATGGACTTGTAACTCTGCAATAAACCACACTGGAATATCGTTGCGTTAAAAAGTTGCGAATGTCAAGTCAAATTCAAAACGTTGTTAGCATCGTAAGCGCAGCGCAACAGCTGATTAGTCTAAATTATGTGTCACCTCACACCGCATACTTGCGATTGCCGTCAAATGTAACAACGTCAATGCTTCGCTTTCCCCCAACACACGGTCGCGAATTTGCGATGCATTCATAAATGATGACGACGATGTCGACAGTGTCAAGACTGTCACCGATAGCATCGATGCTACACCCCTCAACTGCTATTCTAATTCTTCTACATTGCATTGCACGTGCTTTATTTGAATACACACTTTTATCGCTCCATAAGGCAGTCATGTGCATAGGACTTTATTTTTACTTGCGTTTTTCTTTCAATATTTTCATGTAAACTGAAAATAAATGTCTATTGAAGCGCGCACGCACTATTGTGCGTTTAGGATTCTTAATCACTTTACTTCGCAATATTATTTTGTTACTCGATTTTACGGTCTGTGTTCATGATTAGAGTTTAGATATTACCATAAATCGCTTTTTCAGCGAAGGAATATTTGTCCTGAACTGCTATCGAGTTTCCACTGTCTTATTTTCTTAAAACCTAAGAAATACTTATTATAGTTTATTCTCATCGTTTTACTTAAGTACAAAATACAGATTTTTTAGGGCAAGTTTTATTTGATATCTTATTATGTTGAGCTAATAAAACTATCGCTGATAAAAATGACGACCTAACATTGTTGTCGTGTGAACAATTGCACATTTTACTTTCTGGAGAGTGCGTTCACACGCACTGTCCCGGCTGGCATCCAGAATCCCTTTGTAATAACTTTCGTTTGGTTCATCGAACTTACTTTCACCTATTGTAAGCACATGCTCTCATCGGAATGCACTTCAATTATATTTGTTAGCACGTCCCACGTATGAGATATAGGTAATACCTATTGTATGTTATGCATTCGTTATTAGTGCTTCTCGCTGGGAATGGAAATTAGCTTTCATTTCATACAAATCTGACCGCTTCACACAGCTATAAAAAAGAACGATATGTCTCGTATGTATCTTGTAATTTATTCGGAAGTTTATGTTTATAGCGGGATACCCGAAACACTTAATGGTAAACTATAACAAACGGCTGAAACTGCTTTCATTGGGAAATTCTCTTAATTATTGGCACGCAACTCTCGCGTTTGAGTGAAGTGATGTTATTTTACTTTCATTCTTAAATTCGTGAATGTGAGACAATAGGTACCAATAACGTAGACCATTTTTAATGTAAATTAAGTAGAGGTGAGCGTCTGCTGGTCGAGGTTGAGGGCGCGACGTGGTCATCGCTCAGATTTTTCTCATTTGCTATTCAGCGTCCGTGTCGCACTGCCCCAGCTATCAATAGTGAAGTACAAATAGTGTCAGTAGCCGGCCTGGACGCCGGAAAACGTGTACGCATATCTAAACAATTACATTAATATTGACTACTTGGAGTGTTTTTATCAAAAAACGACTTGTTATCTTGTTTCAAATCAATTTTGTTTTTGGGGTGAGTAATTTATGTAAATTGTCTCTGGTCTCTTTAACGCTCATAAAAGTGTCCAATAATATAACCGGCGAAATGTTAGTGACGGCTAAAAACATGAACACACAACAGAGTGCCCAACCTATAGGTTTCTTATCATATCTGATTTTCTATGCAGTGTGGGAATCTGATGAACAAAACGCATGTTAAATCGCTCATTACTAGATTCGTTATGTCCACCACGTAATAAAATACTTGAAAAATTACATACCTTCAAGATATTTTTTATTCAAATTGTTGTATTTTTGCTTGGAATTGGAAAAGCTCCTCCGCTATCAATACAAATAACACTCAAGTTGTTTTTCTTATTATTTATTTTTTAGTTTTCCCCTAGTTGAAGGTAATTAATTTAAAATGGTGAACATGCACGTGCACAGCTACTACGCTTGTATTGAAGATTAAATAGAAGAAATACAGTTATTAGTAGACCGTGTTGTTAATAAAGCGCTTGTGAAAATCAGACGACAATTGACCCCACCCAGCGCAGTATGACGATTCCGATAAAAAGACTGACCTCTTGTGTCGATGCGACCCGTGCGATTACGCAGACGTCGGTCGCCTTACGCTAATACCTACTTATATGGTTTAAAAACAAATATATTATGTTACTTATTCTTGTTTTCAAAACAATATAATTTGTTCTTTAAGTAAACTTAATAAATTAGGCGCTTTTTATGATACCAAGGGATTCCTAGTGAATGACCTAAACCCAGTGAAACCTTCTTATTTCTTGGGTCAAGGTGATCAAAATGTCATTAAGCTAGTTAAATCCAAGGCCAAAACTGCACTTGAAAGCACAGTTGCTCTTTTGAGGGACTTAGTACCATCTCTTCCCCAATGTTGCTAGGTATTACAAAATTTTCCCGTCTTTTCTATAAACGCATAGGGGAAGAGATGGGAAGGGGAAGATATGGGATTAAGGCTGCGATTTTTCTAATTCCATTATGTAGTCATTGTAGAACTCTAGGAAGGAAGTCGTTTCAACGTTGATAGCTTAAGGGCTTATTACTAGTTATTACACTATCCGATTCTGGGAAACTAACTAGGAAATCGAAAGATGTAATCGCAGTTAGGACAGTGTGGATCCGATTTATGATCGCTTGTTTGCTTCCTAACTAGAATCCTAGTTAGGATCCTACAAATCGGATAGTGTAATAAGCCTCTTACGGTAATATGGAAGAAAACCGTTCTGTTTAGAGTTTCATAAATTAAATATATTATGAACATAAACCTAAGTAATGGCAGTTCTTTGTGAATCATTCCTAAAGCGAAAATGTGTTTGTTATTTTGTTTTTACGACCACTTATCATCAGTTCATTGACGTAGAGGTATGTGCTGCACTACTTAATACCTATTTGATGTTATTTATGTACCTACAGTATAGGTGTACATCATGTCAGTACCTACTTATCATTATATTAATACCCTCATTGCGCCTCAGAGGAAACTTTGAATCCCTTTTTAAAAATCACTGATATTCGTCATTTTAGTCTGAAAAAGCCGACCGACGCCCCGCGTCGGTCGACTAGGGAATGCAATCTCGTACGAGATTTCCGCCTAGCGAGATCTCGCGAGACTCAAAACCCAGTCTCGCGAGATCTCGCAAATTACGGGATCTCGCGAGATTGGAAGAATCGCAATTAAAACATATGCAAATGCTTGTTTTAAGAACTAGTAATTGACATGATATGTAATTAAATAGAAACTGCGTTGCTTAGTTATAAAAATAATATAACAGAATACTTATTATTTTGTCTCTAACTCTAATAACATTTGTTTATGCCTATAATAATTATACCTACTGTAGCTAATCAGTTCAAATTCTTACAATATTGGTAACAAAACAATAATTATCTATATTTAGGCAACGGCCAGGATTCAGTTCGCGCGCAGGCGCGCTATGACCTTGTCCAGAAGGAACGAAGTAGCTGCGAAATGACACGCGATTTTAAGTTCATTGATATGGATGTTGCATACCTTACTTACTGAGGTTCGTACTAAAGAGCAATGTATTACAGAACGCGTCAGACTCGCGCGCGTATCTGGATAGGGCCTTAGAAATACACGTCGTCACGCTGCATTTGTCGATCTCGTTATCTCGCGAGATCTCGTACGAAATTTGACGAGATACAATCTCGTAAAATATGGCCGGGATCTCGCGAGATCGGGATCTCGGCGAGACGAGATTGCATTCCCTACGCGGGACGACGTAAGGATTCTTGGTAATCACGCATAGCTCTATAGGTACTAAAATAATAAGTAGTGAGAATTAGCGCAGAAAGATAAAACAACGGAATTTAGACTACTTTTCCTGGAATATTTTAGAAACAAATAAGTACCATTAACTAGATTTATTCCAGATGTTTTTTGTCACAAATCTAAAATTATAATAATGCATTTTCATATAAAAATGGCAACATTTTGTTTTATTCTTTTACTTATAGACCAGATAATATATTATGGCTGGATAAACATTTCAAATATTTGTTAACATAATTATTACAAATTTAAAGTCGATAGCAAGTTCCTTCACACTCTATGGGCTTATTTTTGTCATATTTGTACGAAACGCTGAAAAACCCACATGCTCAGAAGTATTAACCATCCTAGGTATTTTTCTTCAAAAAAACTGAGTAACTACATGATGCAACTTTAAAGGCGATATAAAAAGGAATCAAAACTACTGAAAGGAGCACAGTAGACATAGTATCTAGGTCAAATAGTAGTACCTACTAACTTTTATTATACACCGTTACTTCTTTTTATAATATTTTATTGCGCACCAAATCGATTTATTCCCATTTCACACAGTTATGAATAATCAGAGTAACTAGTACCTACGTTTTATTTCGGGAATATCGGTGTCACTAACATCTGGACTCTGGAGGCAAATTCCAGTAAATAAAAACGTTTAAAATCTTGTCACAATCTCATTTCAACGACAATCAATGTCATAAACTTATCAAAAATGGAGGGTAGTTAGACATATTTTTGACAGATTAAGACGGATTATAATGCAAATGGTCTTTAAAGGTATGTGATTCTTTGTTACCTAGGTAGGTACATATCTATCTGTATGAAAAGAGGGAAGGGAAACTTTATGAAGGTAGGACGTGTCCCAGGCGAGGAACAGACACAAGGCACTGGCAGACTTGAGTAGGCGCTCCTAACCAGGCTAGTGTTACATGTCGCTTCATACGATGCCAGTCGCACGATGCTCACGTGTTTAGCGTACCACGCGACTAACGTGTGAGTTAGGCTACGTTAAACAAAAGTTTTATCTATGTATTACCACAGTTTTAATCAAAATGCAGTTTGTAGTGAGATTCTATTATCGTAGACCTCTGGATTGTAAGAGGTCTCGTTCTTGTCAGCCGACGGTTCCCGGACTCTACATTGGGAATCTTAGAAGGATTATAAATGGCAGATGAGACTCTTTGCAGAGACATGTATCTAATAAAATGCAAAAATTTTCAAGTTCGCTTCGCTTTCCCTAATTATTTCATTTTAAATATATCGAAATATATTTTAAATACATCGAAATATATTTTAAATGAAATAATACTAGGAGTAGGACTCTACATTCATGTAGAGTCCTACTTCTATTATATACTCCTAGTAGTGTTAGTATTATTTACTCCTAGTAGTGTTATTTAGTATAATTTACTCTTACAAAAAATGGTCTAATTGTTTACTAATTCTATGATTAGGATTCCACATTGTATACAAATATTAGTCAATCCTGGGTGCTTATAGCCAGTACCAGCTTTATGGATATCGGGTAACCGGAATCGTCGGCGTCGCCCCGGGGCTGCAAATCCATTGCAGGCGCCATTTTTCAAAGCTATATGAGGTAGAGAGCTAAAAAATTTAGCTGTATTTATTTGAGCTACCCTTTACTCCCATGGTTGTAGCTTCTACCAAATTGTAGGTAAATAACTAGCAGTGACAAGCAAAAAAAGAACTGCGTATCAGCTCGGCAGTTTTTTGTTTATTTATTTTCCTATTTTCACTGACTAAGCAACACTTGTGTGGTTGGTGTGCAACAATGCAAGATTATTTCGGTCTTAAATCTGGGTGTCTAGTGTTAATGAAAAAGGGTAATAAAGTCGTAAACTTGTGACCTAAAGCCGTATTTTTAAAGCGGGCTATTAGAATATCAACTCTCGGGTCAACGTTTAAAATTAAAGACCTAAAGCGCGCTTCAGGAGTTGTCTAGTGATAATGAAATGGAAATAGACTCTAAACGCAATGCGAACACTTGAACGTAAACAAAGACGTAAATCTTATGTAAGTAAACAAAGTTGAATGAAAGTTACATTATTAATCTTTTAATGCGTACAATTATTTTCTATTCAGATTTCTGCAGATAATTTGCGTAACACGCAGCACGCTCAGTTGGCAGACGCTTTCGTTTGAGTTTTGACTGTTCAATCCTCAGACCAATAAAAAAGTATAGACGGAGCCGTCGTGAACAATCGCGACTAAAAAAGTGAGGACTACTTTTGGCGTTGTGTGCGTAACTTGGTGTATGACATCACAGATTTGCGCATGTGTGCTAGAGAAAAATGTTGCAAGCGTTGCGCTGCGACTCCCAAGTGCGAGAGATACTTTGGTTAAGTTTTATTATTATGTATGTAGTATAGTGTTTATCTTGATTGTATGAAATGAAATATATTTTTGTTTAATTACAATAATTAACTTTCTGAATAAATGAAATTATTAATGCCCCTTATGTTGTGTCATCTTTTTATAATATGTCTGACGTTTTGAGTCATAACTTTTGAGTAAAGTTTCTTGTTTCGCAACATGATGGAACCTTATATTTATGTACGAGTTGCGAGTAGCATAGACATAATTTGTAGATTATCTCCGTATTTGTTTGCTTTAAAACTCGGGTATTAATGTTAAAATGAATACTTTTATATAATAGTATATATATAAAGCGTAGTCTATAATAAAGAAGACTTATTTTGTTTCAACTTGAGACGGATTTCCATACTTCGTTGGTCATGATCCTACTAAATTTTGAAGGGAGCCACTCGTTATTATTTCTGTTGTCCCGTATAGTTTTAATTCATTTTTCTTTCCACGTTTTATGAGCTGGGAACCTAAAAATATCATATCAAACATACTATTATTTGATTATATTTGACTGTGTCCAATAGTAAAATTATAAAAAAATGCTGTGAAGTGTCCGTAAAACATTACGATTTTCCTTATTTTTTGGGAAAAAATAATGTTCTTAACTTGCAACACCGACACAATGGCGTGTTCCGAGAAATTATTTCTGATATTTTTACGATTTTATTTAAACAAACGTTACTTTCTTGTAAATAATAATTCCAGAAGCTTTATTTTGGAAACAGGAATTGTTCTTGCAGCAGTTTATGATGCGGGGCGGCATAATTTCGTAGTTATGATTAAAACAAAACAACGTCACGCGCTCTCGCTTGCTAGCTAGCGGCAGACTACCGAGCGGCCGTCTTCATATTGCGAATCGTCTTCATATTACGTGCCACACTTTTAGGAGCGCAATGCTCTGTCTATACTTTTTTATTGGTCTGAGGTTCAATCTTTTCTTTTGTGATTTTGTCTTCTTTTTAAAAAACTTTTATTAACTTGCTCCCCGTCCATATGTGATTTTCTATAAATATATAACACTAACTAGGGGACGTCCTAGAAGGACATACATAGACCTTATTGGAGAGGTTCTTCAGAAAGGTCAGGTGCGTAGTAGGTACTCGCAACCGGCGTGTGTGTATGACAACATGTATGAATGTAAACGAAGCAAAAGAAGTATGTAAGAATCGTAGCATATGGCGCTCTGTAGTTTCTGCCTAGCCCCATGGGAAAAAGGCGTGAGTTTATGTATATATGTATGTACTAACTATGTTTCACTCATCGTTATTAGTTGATGTTGTGATTGTTGTTGGTTGCTGTTTGTTTGTTGTTGGTTGCTGTTGTTGATTGGTTGTTGTTTGTTTGTGCCTGTTTCAAAATCATAGCATTTGTATTCGCCGAAGAGGGCAGGCAGGGGTAGGTATTTGTGTAGAACACCATCGGTCATAGGGGGCAAATCTATTGCCATCACAAGGGCACCAATCCAGACACCAGACACCGAGTTGTTTCTGAGAAATTGCACATGCAAAAGCTCAATAACATTGTCCGACCCGGTGATAGAGTAGAGGGTCTTATGCTTCGCAGTAGGTAGCATTACTTAGGTACCACTTTTGACTGACAAGACCAACGAGGCAGTTAAAATCATACTTAACGGACTATTAGTTCAATCTGATTTCGAAATAAGACTGCAGGTCATTAAAAACTATGACTACGTTGTCTGTACTTCTATATTGTTGATACACTTTTACTTTTTTCTGGATGGTGCAACAAGTTGTATGAGAGATCATCATCGTCTTGGAATCCTCAAATCTACCAGCCGAATCACATAATTGACATTGAACACTTGATTGAATCACATTAACCCACTTTATTGTTAGCCTGTATCGTTAATCATAACAATGTAACAGGAGGAAAATTTCGTTGAATGTGTATTTAGTAAATACTATATTGTTTTCCTCTATGACAAATAGGTACACACGGCTGCACATCAAGCTATACATATCCAGTATAAGCTAAACTGGCATTGTATAGAATTTCCGTGAATTGCGAGGTCATCGAAAACTAGAAATGTATTAGGTACTTGATGTGTCGTCTGTACTAGGTATGTGTGTAAATGTATGTCATGTTACAGAAATTATCCATAAATTGTAACAATAGCGGCGTCACGTCCGGCATTTATTAATATTTGCCAGATCGAAGCATAGTTGCAATACACTAGATTCTAATAATTGATCCTGTAATAATTATCTCATGGACCATATTTTTTGCAAATAAATGATAACTTAATTGATTGATTATTATTACTACTACCTTTTTATTTGATTAATATACCTAGAACCAGCCTTGCATCGCGCGGCACAATGGTGTCACAAAATCGATTTACGGTCATATTTTTTTTTTATTATTATTAATGTTTTATCATGGCGTGCGTTACCCCAGCAAGAAAGTATCTCCTAGAGTTATATGAGTAGAACGCAGTGATGGGCAAAAAATAATTAGATTAATAATTACAAATTACAGTTACATTGTAATTGTTAATTTAGATACTTCATAACAGATTACTTAAGTAACGGATTACAACAAGTAGTTACTGTAATTAGATACAAAGTAAGAAGATTGTAAGTTAATCTAATTACATTTTAACAGATTACATATTATTCTGTTAGCCGATCGATACAGATTAACACAAATAACACTAATATTACTTGAAACTGTAAAAGGCTTACAAAGTTAGTATATTAATAACAATTTTGATAAACACGAAATTGAAAGAAACATCTTTTCATAAACAATATTTTTAATCAACTGTATTATTGTATCAAATTTCATTTTACTTTTATAAATAATCATTTTCATTATTAATTAGTACTTGACCATTCATTTGCTGATTATTAATTCAAATTAACTTACTTAAAATATGTTTTTTGTTGTAATTAAAACACACATTTATCATTTATCATGTATAAATGTGTGTTGTTATGGCAACTAAACTAATATTTTCAAAAGAATGATTACAATATAATTGAATACTATGTAATTTGATTACATTGTAATTTAATTACTTTGCAATTAAATACATTGTATCCAATTCTTTACACATCCAAAGTAATTGTAATTACAATATAATTGAATACTATATAATTAGATTACATTTTATTCAAAATACTTTGTAATTAAATTATTAATTAGATTACAAAAGTAATAAGTTACGCCCATCACTGGTAGAACGTATAGTATGTGCCCTATCTGCTGTAAATGTGCCTCCAAATAAAAAATGTGTGCCCCCTGTCGTTTTGGGTAACGTTTTTCTAGCAGGAAAATTCTAAACGAATGATCGGAGAGAGAAGAATTATGCATGGCCAGAGAGCTTATATGTGTGCCAAAATGTGCCCCCAAAAATAAAATCTGTGCCCCTTCAGATTTCCGAGATATTGCATTTCCTGCTGGAGTAACGTTTTGATGAATCGTATATCTCTAAAACCATTGCATGTGCCCCTGTAGAATAAACATACACAAGTAGCTCTTAATGTGTGCCCCTTAGTGCCCCAATTAGATTTCAGAAAATATTTATAGTTTTCAAGTTATCGCAGTTTTATGAAAACCCGAAAAAACATTTACAGCAGATAGGGCACATACTATACGTTCTACTCATATAACTCTAGGAGATACTTTCTTGCTGGGGTAACGTACACTTTATCATGCAATCAGTCCATTGACTATAAGCTGATTTATTGTCAGTTTATTTTTTATTATTGATAGGCACGCGTTTTACCACTATCTCACATGATGGTAAGCGATGATGTGGTCGACGATGAAGCACGCTTGCCTAGAAGCAACCTGTTCACTCTTGACTTAAAGTCCCCTATGTTGTAGCTATCAGGAAACACAGATTCCGGCAGGGAATTAAAAAATTATGTCATGTAGAGTCAGTACCCCACTGGGATCAGCTATTTGTAATAAGTAGCTCATGGCAGGCTATCCACGCCAATGATTTTGCGTCTCATACGGTCGATCGGTCATAAATATAAAATAACTCGTAGCTACCGGAATAAATGCTCTAAATTATAACAAAAAAAAAGTAAAAAATACATTGTAGTTTAGAATATCTAAGTGGTCATACATACCTACATACATGCACGGTGACCGCTGATAGATCAATGATATTACGTCATTGGGGTAGACAGGTACAATTCGGTACTAACTGATGCTACATAGGCAAAACGGTAGTCGATAAATATCTTGTTTTTATTTAAATTAGTGTAATAGGTACTTACTACTTCGAGTCATGCAGATTCCAAATAGGTACTTGAATAATATTACGCTGTACAATATTTGCGTGCTTAAGCGAAGGTACAAAACCTAAAAACCAGTAGGTAAAACATGTTACCTGACTGAAGTACCTACCTTGTAGTTAAGTCACGCAATCAATAGCTGGGTAAGCTGGGTTTCTTTTCTCAGACACAAGATACAGCGGAAATATAAATGATAAACAGAAATGAACAATAAATTCCTTGTCAGTACCTACTGTGGTGGTAGATGTGAATGCTTTGTTCGATTAACTCCTTTGGTTACGAAGCAAGGACGCCCTGTGTGTGGGACTCGCGTACCTATGTAATTTAATTATTTTTAACACGAACTAAGTAGGTACCTACCTACTGACTTACAATGCCAAGTGCTTTTGTAATAGTGTAAAATAAATAGATAGGTATATTGTCGTACTTTTTTCTGTCTATGTAATATTTGCCCACCATTGTACGGCAGGACGCATGTTTTTTGCAAAAAAACCAGGATAAGCTGGTCTCGTCTTCTGAAGCTCCCTACTCTGCCATATCTAGATCGTGTGTTACCAATGATGTGCCGCCTACTGAGACTAGTGGTAAGGAGTTATCAGTAAATACTTAGGTATGTCTATGCTATCTTGGCAAAATATTTTTCATATACTTAAACTGAATGTAAATACCACCTCGGCTAAGATTTTTTCTGACGACTGGCAACAACGAACGTTGCCATTTCAACATTATTACGCGACGACTCCCTGATCCGATGCATACAAGTCTTTTTATTAAAGCTTGACCCAAGGCGAGCTTGCTTTCCATGTATGACGCAAGTCAGTACGTATACGCATCCATAAACAAACAGCTACCTTTATATCTTTTTAAACATTAAGTTGGTTTGTTTCACGATTTTGTCAGACTTGTCTGTTGACGTGTGGACTTTTCGGAGTATCTCCACAATTTTTAAACTCTTTTATCTCTCTGCTAATTTTCCCATTGTTTATGGGATTAATCTCCTCTAAGTGAGTGGTAACGACCGTTCGTCTGGACCCTAAAAAGTGCTTTGAAACCACTGTTCTCAAACGGTGAAAAAAAATCGATGAAACCAGTATGTCCTAGAACCAAAAAAAATCGAAGACATGTCATTTACAACACGCACTGGGCCTGCGTGTTAGATTACGGTCAACTCTTCACAGAGAAGAGGCCTGTGTCCCAGCAGTGGTAGCAACATTATACCTAGGCTGAATATAGTAATCAATTATGTGGTCGATACACAGTCGCTCGTAAGTCCATTCACTCAAGTAAATTCTACCTTCTTAACCTATGATAAAATTCTGAATGTTTTTCTAATGTATCACGAGAAATCGTTCTTTCAGTAAGTTTAGTTTGATTGTTAGTTGGCAAAACATCAACTGCATAGTCGTTGGTCTCAAGATTCCAATAAATCTTAGATGACGATTATCCTCAGTTGATGTTCGATGTTCTGCCAGTCCTGATACAAAGCTAATAATGGTAGTTCCCTATTATGAGATAATGTAATTGATATAACGGCAATCTCAGAGGACGCTACCGCTATATGTATCAAACCAGAATTGGTTTTAGCCTGGTCGTCATTAAAGCTAAATATAGCCGATTTCCACACCTTTCCTATGTAGAAAACCTGTTTTAGTTGGCATCCTATAATTAACTATTATTTAACTTATTTTGTTTTATGTATATTTGATTAAATGGCGCATTTAGGTAGGTAGAATTTCTCAAACATATTTTTGTACATAATCATTATTTAATTGCTGAGTCCATTCGTTACATAACGACGATTCTGTGACTATAGTGACTTGCCACAGTGATAAGTTATAAAATTTTATTTCGGTGAACTGAAATATAATTTGACCACAAATGAGAGAGCCCTTCTCGATCGTGTAAGGACACCGCGTTTTTAGAGTATATAAAAAAACGTTTTCTCTGTGGGATGGCAACCCTGATACCCTGATTTGACACTTCTTTTTCGCGCGTTTAATGGCACCGCACGGGAAAAATTGTTTCGGAAGAAAAGTTTTACAAAGAATAGGCAAATGCAGTTTAACGTTAGTGTCATCGTAGTGTGCACACAATAGAATCATGCAACTCCAATTGGCGACCCCAAATTCACCGTGACAAACCTATTTGTGCGCCTTGACAGTGGCGAAGAAAAGTTAATTTGGTGTTTACGAAATCAAGAACTAAATCAAGAAATGCTACTGGTTACGATTGTTGAGCATAATATACCGTGGGGGTACGTGATACTTTCAACACGAAGATCAAATTTGTTACGAGATAACATTTTTGATAGTCTAAACTAACTAATCAACTAATCAAGAACTAAATCAAGAAATGCTACTGGTTACGATTGTTGAGCATAATATACCGTGGGGGTACGTGATACTTTCAACACGAAGATCAAATTTGTTACGAGATAACATTTTTGATAGTCTAAACTAATAATACAGTGTCAACTGTTGTGCTTTGGCTTTGTTACAAACCAGCACGTACGTGTTTATGCATTAAGGTACGAGATACTGTTTATGCAATAAAATCCACGGAACGATTAAGCTCCTTGAGCAAATAACCTTGAGGGCCTAACACTACCTACGTAATACCGTAGAATACATTCAAAATGCTCCTGAACGTCTTTTATAAGTGTTAAAACCAGCACGAGATGCTGTGGATATATTAATGTGATCATGGATTCTCCTGAACAACAATATACACTCATGACGGTAAGTCAGTAATGTCATAAATTTGCTGCTGAACAACCTAATGTATTAAGAACAGTGCGAGACACTAGAACAGTGCGAGACACTGTCATGCAGCCAAATATTATGTCCCTGAACAAGCATATGTATTTCCATTGTATGCAATACTGTGAAATGCAATATAACATTGAAAACTTTAGTTTAAATGGTATCTTATGTGATCCAAATTGATTCTGAGAAACCTAAAAGGTATTTCTTAATGTTTGAAATGACATCATTGTCTCACTTGACTGTTGATTATAATTATCAGCAGGAGTCCCAAATGATCAAACCCGCGAGGTAGACATTTGAGATATTTTACTACGATTTCTTTCTGATTTGTATTACAAGCACTGGGCCAAGAGTATGAATATATTAAAAAATATGAAAATCTAAATATTCATAAATATATTTACAAAATGCATCACATAGTTGAAAATTCACAACTTCTGAATGCCTAGTTTATTTCATATGGGCAGCGATCTCTGAAGCTGGGGAACTAGAGATGAGTACATTGTCCACCAAAATGTGCAAAGTACTATGTATGCAAAGACATGTCTAGCATGTATAATCAATGAAACAATAGATGTAATGACTATCCTAAATTCACTTAGTGATATTCGTCATGAACAAACCTATTATTTTAAAAGTTTGTGTAGTGAATACAACTAGAAATAAGATTTAAAAATGTGCTAATTCTGTTATGGAAACGGCAACAAAAGCAATATTTGCTAAATACATAAATTATGTGTAAATACGAGCGGTCCACTCTGACAAGGGTATCAGAGTAAATCATCTAAGGTGATGACACATTGGTTCATACCATGGACTTGCTACAGTCCACCACCAGGTAACCTTTAATTTTCTGTGTTCCATGAGAACTCCAAGGTCCCTAGGTACATGCTGGGAATAACTACCTGGTTTATGTTGAAAGTTATTGACCCTACTATAATGTAGTTGTCTAATGGAAATATAACATTTGATTTCATTTCTTTGTGAAATTAAGTACCTATGTATATATATGTATGTTACATTTCAAAGAAAATTGTTAGACACAGATCAGATGTCACATGTTTTGATTTAACAGTGAAGTTTCACTCATGCAAATGAGTATTACTAACATTTTTCAGTTGGTTACTAAAACACCATGCTGTCATTTATATAAGCTTTGACTGTTTGTACCTACTCTAGGTACATATTAATATTGTTGTATGCATTACATGCACCAAAATTAAAAAAAAAAAAAAAAAAAAAAAAAGTAATTCAGGCTTCCTATCTAATAAAAATATTAATAATATTTTATGTATTGGCCATACATATAACAAGTGTTTACTGATCAACAAAACAACAATTAGTATGTATTACCTTGAAACACTTGGCTTCAGCAAAAGAGAAACACTATCTAATTTAACATTGCAAACTACTGGGAAAACTATTGTGTTTGTTGCTTTATAATTTCTAAAACTAAGTAAACTAAACACATGCTAAATTACGGTGTTTACAAAATCACACACATGTGGGACATGACATTAGTTGCACCATAGCCAACCATACCACCAGTACCGCTACCTACATACAGAAGAAATGGAATGTATGAAGTACCTAGCATAACAAAAATCAAAACTAAATGATGATGCTTCAATGACTTATAGGGTTACAGCAACATTTTATGGTAGCGAGGTAACATAACACAAGACAGGAAATATTTAAATTAAATAATATAAAATTTGATTTACAGATGCTTCTCTTCTTCAAAGGCAATAGGCTCGCCCCCTATTACGTGGGACTTAAACACAATGGCAAAATGTGGGTGTACTACAGGTACAACTCTGCCTGACCCCCCGGAAAATTACAGGGCGTCATGTTTGCTTGCTTCTCTTCCAGGCTGAATTTGAGAGGTTTGCAGGTCTATGGGTGACCATAGACTATATCTTGTTCTGATGTAATATCCTATAAACCATTAAGAACTAATGGAAGTTTTTTCCTTTCTGAATTAGTGAAGTGCCTTGCATAATTGAAAAGTAATTATGAAGTTCTTCGGACAAAACTACTGCCCTAGTATGCACTTGTTACTCAATTGTCACACCTCAATCAGATTAATTGAAGAATATGGGATTGGTATGCAAATACCTTTTAAAGTTGAGGCATGTTGCTTCAATCTATGGATAACTGGGCAGATGAGGATTCGAGAATAATAACATAGCTAGAGTGGGGATTATCTATAGAAATATTTAATTAAAGCATGCTGTTGGTTCATTCCCTCCCAGAATCAACACAAACTCCAAATTATATGTGGCTGGAATTAAAGGCCGTTATAATATATTTAGTACACTCATTATACTGTATCTTGTCAGTCATTGCTATTGACAAAAAGTTGATAGTAACCAACAATTTTTTACTCTAATAGTGAATTATTATCTTTTCAGTTCAGACTACTTACTGAGAAATTTTACCCTGGCAGCAATCATCTTCTGTAAGAAACATTCATATGCAGAGGTTTGCCAGAAAGCTCACTAAATGTTATTTTATCATCCACAAGGTATTGTGAAATAATTTAATATTATTTATAAAAACTGATGGTCATTCTGCCTAAACTCAGATAGACATCTACCCTCATTACTAGATGTAATGCTGTAGGTACTTCACTAAAACACTTAGAAGAAATGAAGGCTACAGCTTACTCAACACTGCTTCACTTTACCTTCTGCTGGAGAGAAGAAGTAGCAGTGACGATCACAGATCAGGATAAACCTTTAACGAAACGCTCAACGAAATATAATCGTTCTGCGCAAGTATCTTAATACTTGGGTTCTCCTTCGTTATTTCTTATTGCTATAGTGCAAGAGTACTGAATAATTAGTTGACAATTTAAATTTTGAACAAATAACTAGAACAAATTGGCTTAATATTAGTTATTGCTATTATGCAGAAGTTTCCTTACTTAACCATGAAATATTTATACATGTCTTAGTGGCAGAACATTATGTACAGTAATTAATATTGTTCAAAATACAAATACATAAATTTCATCTAAAATTGTAAATGACATCAGTTAAATCACCATCCTAGGACTATAATGCTGTGGTTGTTCTAACTAGAGATTTACGAACATATTATATCAATCGAAGTCGGCTATCGGGACTAGTGCAAAATATTTTTGCTAGTTACTATTAGACAACAAATATTTGCTAGTTACTAATATTATACGAGAACATACAGACAAGCAATTAAGATGGATTATGATGGTTAGTCATGAAGGAAAGTGGTAATAATACTAAAATATTGACTCCCAGTAGCAGACGTACAAAACAAGACAAGCAAAAATATCATGATGCAATTAGCTAAGACAAGTCTCTTAAATGATTGCTAGGTTTTATGATGCATCAGCGAATGCTAATGTGCCGCAGGACAGATTTATTTATTTTTTGTCTTTGCTTCCAATTTGAGGACGTAATAAAGGGATTTTGATATATTATAAATATATTTATATAGGTACATTTAGTACTATAATGTGACTAAAAATCTAATTGGTTTAGTTAATATGACTAAAGAACATTTATTTGGTAATTATTGTATAGGTTAATACCTGAGCAATGTTCTCACTAAGTTTAAATACTAATACTACTAATAAGTGGTTAAAACACTTTGAGCAAGTTGATTTCATGTAAAAGTTGATTCTAAATGTCTGTTAAATCCTCTTTTATCTCAAGTGGCTTGCCCATAGCAAGCATGTGGCAATGGCCCATGTCGACTTGATACTCTAAACATCTCATTTGTGGTCAAATTATATTTCAGTTCACCGAAATAAAATTGAATAATCAGACGAACTTACCTTAAGTGAAGTCCGATTATAATTTTATGAAGGGTGAACTGAAATATAATTACCCGCCCAGCCCATTCTGTTTTTTGATAAAAAACAGTCCCTGGTCGAATGGGCCAACAATAAAATAATCTCTAAAAAAGTGTCAAATCAGGGTATCAGGGTTGCCATCCCACAGAGAAAACGTTTTTTTATATACTCTAAAAACGCGGTGTCCTTACACGATCGAGAAGGGCTCTCTCATTTGTGGTCAAATTATATTTCAGTTCACCCTTCATAAAATTATAATCGGACTTCACTTAAGGTAAGTTCGTCTGATTATTCAATTTTACATGCGAAAATGCACTTCGTCTCTTAATTGCATAATGTTTAACCATTTGTAAACATGTAGATTAATAATTGCTTATTAATCTGTCATTATTTTAATATAATAGTACATAAGTACTAGAACATACAAAGCACGAAATAATCAATATTTTTCAAATAGTTTAAAAAGGTTGTTGTTTAAAAAGGTTAATTTGAAAGTCAAATGCGGGGACAGTGATGCTTCAAGCATATTTAAGTTTCAACAAGCGCTGTTGTGTAAATTCAACTGGATGACAATAAAAATAGCACATCATTGAAATTGTTACGGCTATTTATATTCTATAGGGGTCCATATAGAACGTTCCATATCACTTATTAATTCTGATCACATTGAGAATCGTCGTTAACCTCCTTTGGCATTGCCAGAAAGAAAGTTGCAATCACGCTTTGGTTTCGATGACATGATTTGGCAAAACTTTAAGCGAAGTTGCACCAAAGTTAATAGATACTTAACTCGCTGATGTTTTTTTACCTAATTGTGTAACATGTGTTTTTATTATAAAGGTGCACTAGAAAGTTCGCGACTTAACAGCTACTTATAATTAAATATCTTAAGAAAAAAAAACGTATTACTGAAGTATATAGGTACGGCGCTCTTTGATTAATATAGCTGTAAGTAGTAGATGTAGAAACCGTTAATTCAGACAAAGTTAATATTTGTAATGACTATATATGACTATGTCATTGTAGACTAGTCTAGGAGATACAGATACATATATTTTAAGAGTGAAAAATTTGCTTGTTTACACGATCGAGTATAACTAAGTTATGTTTTGATATTCATCTTTTTGCGTTTTACACTTACATAAGACTGCTCTAAAGAGACTGTTTACTTGAGAAAGTTACTGTAGGCAGGTAACCGATCACATCACAGCAGATCAACATTAAGATAAGGAAAAATAACTGGATTTCGCCACAGCGTCATCATTTGCAAACAAAATGAGTACAAACGTTACTCTGCAAGAGCCGCTGGGAATCTGTAAACAAAGTGATTTTCACTTTTTTCGATACTTTACAAAGATAAATGGTTACGCGGCTAAAGCAGCCGGCTTTAGCTTTACTAACAACTAGTATCTAGTACCTACTTAACGCTCTCTCTAAAGATAAAATTCATTCGACAAGTTTAAAAACAGTTTTTGCTTTACTATTAGTAAGATAGCTATAAGTACCTACTGTTATGGTATAAAAACTTCAAGTAAGTACTGTTATTTATTTATTGGGTATTTTATTAATACATTACGTGAAGTGAAAACTTGTAATCATAAGTATCGCTCACACTCATCAGTGTGAGACTTGGCATATGTAGTTAAATTTTATATATGGACAAGGTACAGAACTCTAAAACGATCGATTTTCCTATTAACATAAAAATAAGTTTATTTTTTCAGAAATAAAATATAGACCGTACATAGTTCGGGTCTAAAGTTAGGGTCTTATCAACGAGAAGCTTTCTGGCCAGGGCTATAATAATGGTCGTAAAGCGCATAAGAAGTAAGTAGGTATTAATTGAATCCAACAAAAGAGTGAAAGTCTTTTGGCACTTGTATTAATAAAATTAATTTACAATATTGTCTTTAGAACAAGTTTAGTCTGAAACGAAACCAACAGTTCTTAGTATTGTTTATTTCTGCCAGCAGTAAAAACATTTGACATAATAATAAGTTCCTTGACCATATTTTTGGGTAGGTCAGTAGGCTTTATTTCTTATTTCTTTTAGTTTGCACTGAAAATACTATTCTTCGTATTTACATTAAACCATGCTAAGGTTTACATGAACTTCAAATATAAAATTCTTATTGTTGACAAACTTGACATTGTATGTTTATCTTGTGTTACATTGTTTTGAAAAATATAAACAAACATTTAACTTTGAGTCAGAAAAGAACTAAAAATAAAGCATCTCAGAAAGTAAATAAATCAGATCAGTGGCGAAACATCGTATCCAATAAGTGAACAAAATAACAGTCCGCCTCTTGGTAACTCGATGTCGTTTCGGTGAGAAGTAGGACATCTGACTTTCTGACCTACACACGGTATTCTTGGATCTTGAATTACCGGCCAATTTGGAGTGTCTATGAATTGAACTAAATAAAAAAGAAGTTAGCAGCGGTAGTTTTCCTGTGCATTGTGAAAGTTTGCCGTAACTTGGTGAATAATTTGCAATGATAAAATGTTTTGTATCAAACTCACCGTAACTGAAAAGAAGTGGTTGGTCCCCTCACATGAAGTCTGTCCAAAAGCGAAGCAAATGCGTGCTGATCAGTGAGCGAACAACATTTCACTCGTTTTCGTGTTGAACAAATAAAAACGTCGCATTCACATACTAATTAATTTTCGAGAGAAACTGCGCGGCGTACGGTATAACGCGCATACAGATAGCTGTGTGACAGAACACTGAGGTGTGTGTCGGAGCCGCAGCACGTCCGAGCGAACGAGGCGAGGAGGTGGGCGAGTGACCACAACCGCACGCGGCGCGCGCAGTGAGAGTTGTGTCTTGCCGTCCTCCAGTAGCGTGTCGCAGACACCACGCAGAGCGTCGAAGGCCGCGTCTGCATCCGCGAGATGCTGCACATGCACCCGTGTCCCACCAGCACCGATGGACCGCTCTCGGTCCGGCAGCAGTCACAACATTAGTCACGGGACAACCGAGCGGTATACACACAATCATAACCATTTTAGCAACCAGCCAACAACATCCGCATAAAACTTTCGTTTCAATCATTCTGAATTTAACACTTACTTACCTTCATATGTATGTAAAGTATGTATCAACATGATGTACAGTCACGAGCGTGATAAATACCTTACACTTTGCTTACATAAGGTTCAAAAGAAATTTACTCCTAAAAAAATGGTGTAACAAACAACATAGAACTTCTGAAACTATAGTAAAATGTAGGTAATTAAATTATATTCTTATACTTAACCATTTTTTTCAATAAGGTATTTTTTTATAGTTGTATGACATAATTAAAACGAATCATCAAACGGATCAAAAACATCTGTTAAACAGTTTTTTGACTCCTGTAAACTAAGTGGTTCCCACTTATGCCTTTTTCTCTGGGTGTGCGGTATAGCACATTGTTGAAAAAAAAAATCACATTACGGATATAAATTCAAATTTTCTTGATATCTATAATTAAACATTATTATTTATAGCATTTTCTAGTTAGTTGAAATAAAATGAAAATAGGATACAATTGGGTCCACAATAAATTCAACATAATCCCCATGCATTCTTAAATTCATTTCCACATTTGGTTTATGCTCGTGACTGTACCTATAACACCCCGCGGTCATTGCTCGGTTGCATCCAGTAAATGTTATCGTTTATATTTTTATAACTAAGTGGTATTATTAGTTCAAACAGTAGGTACCTATAAACATACGATAAATTGTTAATACCGATAACAACGATATACAAACACCACAGGGCCTAATTTAATATTATAATTAGCAGAGACAGGAATGTGACATAAGAAGGTATTACAACAAGCACAAAATTGTAAGATTTTAAATTCCTTCATCTATACAAATAAATATAATAGAATTATCTATTGTTGTTAAAATAACAGCTGAAAGTAAAAAAAAACTTTTTTCCAAAAAAAAAGTTACATCGTAAAAACTTACATACAAATTATAACTTTAAGGGCTACATAGAGTGTTACAATGGGCGGCCTTGGGCTTATACAGTTTAAAGCAAAAATAACACCAGAAACATTTCGAAAATTAGGAAAAACGGTAATATATTTTTAACATTGGGGGTGTAGAACCATGGGCTATACTGTCGGAATGTGTGACGCTGTCCTTTTCACTCTGTATGTTATTACCTATATATATACATAATTATATATTTTTTAAGTACATATACCTACCTACTTACATTTTTGTGATCATCTTTTAATTGTATCCATTTTAACTAGAGTACCTACTCGATTGGATTAAACAAAAAAAAATGTGAACACTGATCAGTATCGTACTATGGTTAAATCTTACGATATCTTACTTGCCATAGAAACTGTTCAGCTGTTTCGTTGATATAAAAGTAAACAAACATAATATTCAGGCAGTTGGATAAAAAATCCATTGCCCTAAGGTACTTATAAGTAATTGTTTGTTAATTTAGTAGTTTTTCTAAATTTTACTTTAAGGTCGAAAGTACAAATCTGTGCTATGTAGGTATCATGTACTGTATTGCAATACATATAATACCGTAATTAATTATATCAAGCGCCACAATAGAAAAAATCTATTTACTATGATATGATCACTGTTCAGTGGTCACTCACTGCTAATCCAACTTCGCCCACGTTTATCTAGTTATAAGGGTGGAGTTCACCGACTTTTAAAACTGGCTGTTTAATTTTGATGTTCACCACACGTTAACCAGTGTTTACAGCCCTTAAACAGCCGATCTTCTTAACCGAGCTCTAAAGCATCGTATACCTAACCGTCAATTAGCGCCATATTTTGATATTTGCTGTGTTAGAAGTTAGAAGCTCCAAATTGGTCGTTCTATTTTCGTACTTATAATTTATGTAGAAATCAATGAAAACACGCAATTTGCAAAGCACCTTAAGTTATGGTTCATTATCATAATAGGTTGTTTCTTGTAAAAATGAAGGGTTCATCGTTTCAACATTAATTTTAAGTGAAGTAAACGGTTTTATACATTGAGCACAATTACCAAACAGCGCCGCTACCGTTAAATTATTTGACAGCATGAGAGAACAGATGTTCGTACAGTTCTACGAAGCACGTGTCACTCTTGAACGAGCACGGACCTTGGCCACTGGTACACCATACGATACCAACCCTATTATTTCATCCCTTTCTGCCAGCCTTGCAGCTGTATTATTAATCCCTTTCGCACACTGGTACGATTGACGGGGTGCTGGTGTTGGTGTAAAATTGTTAGACGTTGTCACCGGCAACGGTAGTCCGATACACGGCACGCGGCTGCATAGCGACCTGACGTGTTCAATAACTTCCACTTGACAATATTTTATTTTAAATTCATAGTTAACTAAAGAGAAGTGTTATTCAAAGAACATTAGATGCATGTAGGTAAGTGTTACTTGTAACTAGTTGATAATTGTTTTAAACTTTATAGTGTTTATAAAATATCAGCTGAGCTACTTGAAGTAGTATAAGTGGTCGGTTTAGATGCTTGTTTGACCTAGAAATTGTACTTGACCTAACATTTATAATCTGTTATTTTTATTCTGAATTGTGTTTAGAGAACCGTACTGAAAACGTGTTCCCAGCTTGTTTGTTTACGTTGTATTCCATATCTTTAGATAAGTCAGAACGTAACTAGTAAATGTTTGTTTGAATGTCATTAATTAAATTAAACAAATATGTAGAGATTGCGTAGATAATAGGTAGGTAACTACCTAACCTACGAGTATATACGTCAGTTTTAAGTGCAAAAAAATACTAACACTTAACGCACTACCTACTTACCACATACAAAAATTTAAAGGTTTGGTTAGTTAAACGTACATTCAATGTATACCACCATAAGAGTAAAATTGTGCAGTGAGTGTTTGGGCGAATGTATTAATGTTTGGGCTAATGAAAAGTAAATACGATTAACTTGAAAAACTTTCTTGATAGATGAATCTGTCATTTCAATCACGATAGGTCCAGCCTTAATATAATCCAACTCACCATAAAATATGAATGATTTAGTCAAAGACATATGGCTAAACTCTCAGCTTATTAGAACCGTGTAGGTACGAATTCGAAACGGGGGAAATGCACCACGTTAATACAAATTATGTAACACCTGTTCATGGTTCACAGCGGTCAAGGGTGAAAGTTTTCGCTAGGGAAGCCGGTACAAAAACCTCTGCAGAAATTTATAGACATTAGTCATTGAAACTTATTTTAAAGAAAAGGGATCACTTTATATCTCTCGCCACTAGAGATGGGCAGGTGATTAAATACCGGGTGGGTAAAAATTGGTAGGAAAGGGTAAAATAGGTAAAAATGAATAAATACCCATTTATACCGGGTATTTATTCAAAATGCCGGGTAAAAAAACAATACTGCATTTATTTGACTTTGCCATCATTACTCGATCTTCGATATTAATTTTAACCTTAATTATTAATAATAAATTATAGATTACAAATAAAACGAAGATAAATATCTTTTGAATCTTTAATCAACATACATTTTCAAATAAAATAAACTCTGTTTAAAGTTAAGTACAACAATATTGTGTCTTGTACTGATTGTACATGTTTTAACTCAATGCTGCCTGTTAGAATATCATGTATCATGTATCGTAAATCAAAACTAGTCATCATCATCATCATTTCAGCTGAAAGTCGTCCACTGCTGGACATAGGCCTCCCCCAAATGTCACCACATCGACCGGTCCTGTACGTCTCATCCATTGGATTCCGACTCTCACCAAGTCATCGGTCCTCCTTATGGGACGCCTTCCAACGTTGCGTCTTCCGGTACGTGGTCGCCACTCCAATACTTTTCGGCCCCAACGACCATCTGTTCTGCGAGCGATGTGTCCTGCCCACTGTCACTTAACTAACAATTCTTCGGGCTATGTCGGTAATCTTCTCTTGTGGATATCGTCATTTCTGATTCACTTACGGAAGGTAACTCCGAGCATAGCCCTCTCCATTGGCCTTTGAGTGACTTTTAGCCTCCTGATTAGGCCTTTTGTAATCGGTCAAGGTTCCAGTCCATAAGTTATCACTGGCAACACGCACTGGTCATAGACTTTTGTCTTGAGACACTGTGGTATTCCGGACGAGAAGATACCGCGTATACCACTGATTCGACGATTGACCTCTTTCTCGTAGTTAGACCTACCTAACTGGACCGTTTGTCCCAAGTAAACGTAATCATCTACAACTTTGAGTGTAGTTCGAGTCTCCAATTTTGATGAGCGGGTGCTACTGCTAGTTTACCATGCAATGCAACCGGTACCTCGGGTCGCTTATCCAAGGAGAAGACGAGGTAGACGAAACGTAAGACATCGGATCAATCCAGGATGGATGAAATGGCGACAGGTCACAGGTACAACTTGTGACCCACGGATGCCCCTCAAGTTGAATGGCCAAAATTTACAAGTTCGTGATAAGACCTGTCGTACTGTATGGTATGGTTTGGAATGTTGGGCTGTGAAAAAGACAAATGATAGCTTGTAGCGGAGATCAAAATATTGAGATGGATGTGTGGTGTGACGAGAAAAGATAAAGTAAGAAATGAGTATATCAGAGGAAGTTTGTAAGTGGCGCCAGTGACTGAAAAATTGAAGGGGAAGCGTTTGTCTTGGTATGATCATGAAAAGAGGAGGGATGAAACGCATCTGACTTAAAGAATTATCAGTACCTATACATGTGGATGGGTGGAGAGGCAGAGTGAGACCAAAGAAAGGATGGATGGATTGTGTGAAGAGTGATATGAAAGATAAGGAAGTTAGTGATTGACAGGATAGAATGGAAGAAAAAATGTGTTTCCGCAATGGAAGTTCTACCAGGCTCATAGATGATCCAGATATGAATACTGCCTTTGCAAAAATTTCTGTCAGCCTTTCGATGTCTTTCTCTTCCGTTGATTGACTTTGTATATGGCGCGATGGGTGCGAGGATGTCGAAGTTACAGGAGCGTCAATAATACTAGGGACACTGACGGTTTGATTCCTCAGCTTATTTTTAGCAACAGCTGGATACTTTGATTGAACGACCTCCCTCTTTGTTGACTATTGCTATTTGATATTTATGATCACAATGCTTGCCTGATTTATCAGGACCTGCACGATAGTGTTTCCAGTTTTTTATCGTATTTTTCTACCTTTTCCCATTATGCAAAACATAAATAAATTTAATTTATTTAAAGCTTACTGAGTATTAACAGAACACATTTAACATTATATTAGTATAGAGTACTAATATAATGTTAAATGTGTTCTGTATAGGTAAAGTGTGCTTATAAAATGTAGAAATTTATATGATTTATTCATACAATATTTTATAATATGAATTAAAATTGACTTACCTTCTATTGTATTAACAAAACTTCACACAGCCCCGTTGAAAAAAAATGATTTAGACAATAAACAAGAGAACAGAAACTAAGCGTGGCGAGTGCTTAACAAAATGGCGGTGCTCTATTCAGTTGACGAAATGCTCCCCCATCCCTACCTACTCCCTCATCACACATTTACACCGCTATACTAATGTCTTGGTCTATTGCGAAAACAAAGTCCGAGTATGTTGTGTCGACGAAGATTTCAAATAAAAATACATTATATTATTTATTTTAATACAAAAAATATGGTATAGGTATTTTAAACAATAAAATATGTAGTCTGGAATTTCACAATACGTTATAAATCACAACTATTGGCAAATAATAATGATTTTAATTTTTACCCGGTATAAATTCAAATTGGGTAGGTAAAAATGGGTATAAATGGGTATTTACCCAAAGTTTGGGTTTTTACCGGGTAAGTGCCCATCTCTACTCGCCACTGTTGTAGTACATTTACTAGATACTAGTCGCTCACACAAGGACTCACATGACACCCGGCAAGACTCTTATGATTGTACTGCAAAATCTGCCATCTCAAGAGCTGCTTAGAAATTTTGTGCGTTTATATTATGAACACCCTTACATAAGATAGTCATTCGCTGAATCGATCCATCGGTGACAAGTACCACTGGGGTCTTAGCGTCCTGGGTTCAATTTACAGTATCGCCAAAGTTTCCTTGAGACTCCGAGAATATTAATTAAGGAGTAGGTACATAAGATCTAAATGTGAAAGAAGTTGGAAACCTGTCAACATTTACTTTTATGTTTAAAACGTGATGAATTTTGAGCATTGCGTGTTTGATAATAATGTGTTGAAAATATGATTAATTAATAAAGGTAGGAAAAGAGAATTTCACTAAACTGAACCATATGAATACCCACCCCTTATGTATTAGTTAGGTACCCTAACATAAAAATAGAGGTATTGAGTAAATTGAGTTCAGTTGACTGTAAATTATATCATTTACACACTTCATTACCAGGGATAATGTTACTTCAATCTAATTGAATGAACTCTACCCCTTCGAAATTAGGTCTTCCTTGCAGTCAAGCACGTAATTAAGTAAATTAATATTCTATGAACTGCATAAGGAAATAATAATAATAATAGCTTCGAGCTGTTGGGCAGTAGCGACCCCATGGACCTGATCTCCCGGGAGATTTCTTGTTCCTCACCTCTGGCTTGCCTTAATTGGCCGGCCAGAGTGAACTCTGATGAGGAATGGAGCTCCCACCTCTTTCTTGCCTTAGTTGGCCGGATAGAGTGGAGATTCGCAAGAGCAAACGTGCTCGGAGGAAGGAAGCATTCCAGTAAGGTGCTGGTAGGGATCTTGACCGTACTTCCGGGATTGTCCTGATAGCCGTGGGATGCCTCTCCACTCCTCAAGCACCTCAGGTTTTGTTGCTCTCTTGTCGCTACGTCACTATGTGCTAGCGGCCGTTTCAGAGGGCCCATTATTGAGTGTGCAAGTCACCCCCTGCCATTTAATACCTGTATATAAAACATTGGTAAGGCAGGGGCCATAGTCCTTCATAGTTTTAGATAAGTATCCAGTCCATTTTAGACACCCTAACCTATAGTCCAGTACTTTTGTTTTCATAGTCTGCAATAGTCTTACACCAGTCGTAGGTTTTCCTTAGGTGCACTTGTGTAGTGCATACAGGGAAAATCTGCGGTTGGTGCCTCATTTCATTAAAGACGACAATGGGCCTCTGCGAGTTGGCTGCGGCCCCTCGTATGCCTTCCAAAGGTCCGGAACCCAAGGGTTCCGAGAAATAAAAGCTAATGAAAATAATAATAATAATAGTTTTATTTCGGACAAACGAATCCATATGGTGTTAGTATTACAAAACAAAAACTTATTACCTAGTGTTAGTAAATATCAACCTCCGAACAAACTGCTGCATTATCGGAGAGCCGACGCTCTCAGCTACCGTTTTCAGGATGCTGTTTCGACTATCCCTCACTCTCCTCAGTAGCGACGCCGTTTTTTTGCGTATAATTGCATAGAAGCCATCGGTGTGGGCTTGTGCAAACATTTCCGACGCGCTACAGTATCGAGGTAGCCTCAACAGCATCCTGAAAGCATTGTTATATTGAACGCGCAGGACGTCCAGCGATCTCTTAGTATAATTGACCCATAGATTGCCCGTGTACAGACTTTGGCAATATGCCTTGAAAAGTGTTACTTTTACCTGGTCTGTACACCGTGCAAATCTACGGGACAACATATTGCTCCGGACCGCTAGAGCCCTGCGCTCCCTCTCAATGTCTACATCGTCCTTGAGGTCAGCAGCAAGACAATGCCCAAGGTATTTAAATCGTCTGCAGTCCCAGACATGGGCTTGCTAAATTGTAACCCGATAAATCTACTATGTCGGCCTAGGCCATCCGAGATAGGAATGATGTTCTGTATTTCTTTTTCAAGCGATAGCACTAACGCCTTTCCGCACGCCACTTTGCATGATCTATAAAATTACAAATATTTCTAGGCCTGTAATGCCTCAAACTGTCTTGGTCGACAGATTTTATTTGTAGCAACGCGATTAGTGAAACCCATGATATACCGAGGTACGTGCTTAGTAACACACAGTTTTTTTTTGTTTCAGGATCTATATAATGTTTATTTATAAAAGTAATGACAAGCAAGCTCTTTATATAAGACATAATGACATTATCAGGGAATTTTGATGACTCCATAACAACTTCTGGTACCCGCGAGAGATCGATTAACTTGGATTCGCTGTACTGTTCCCACCTTTGGACAAATAGTAATTTACGTAGTGCAATTATTACAGCACCACCTAAAGATAGAAATGTTATAACATACTGTTATACATGTAAAGGTAAAATAAGAAAATATGAACTGAAACCACCAAAAAACTTCACGCCTCATAATCATTCCACTCCTAACAAAGACATAATACTAGAGAAAGATGAAACGTTTGTAAATGAAAGACAAGCTAGTGATACAAACATAAGTCAAGCAGTTTGTTTATATAACAGAGGCTTTTCAAGAGACTCAGAGCCCACAAATGTGGAAAATAAACTACGCATTCCTTCCATATCACAACATATTGATTCCAGCTTTAGACAAAAATACACATCGTACGAAATGGATGCAAATAATTCAAGGCGACAGAGACTGAGAAAAAGCCTGAGAGGGTTTGGATGTATAGTTAACTTTGCTTCGGCCGATAGTCCTGTAAAAAAGAGAACTCAAATACAAGCCTGCTCAATAAGTGTGATGATAGTAGCTATCGTAATAATTAGTTTTATTTTGGTCAATTTTACTAACCCTAATTTTAAAGGTATGACCAACAAAATTAGTACAACCGTAGTGCCAACAAAAAATATAGATACCGGTATCAATGAAACAGCGGCAGCTATTACTAATGTTTATTTGGACCTGCCGACAGTGACAGAGATCAATTCTACAGAAGAGTATTTTACTACTACAGAGTCTGCTAGCATTTTAAACCCTGAAAATTCTACATTAATGACCGTTATATCAAAAATTCGTAAAAATATAAGAACATATCCGAAATATTCAAGTAAGGCAGATGAAGATGCAAAACTTAAAGATGTTAATAACCGAGATTTATCCCAAAAATTTTGCTCGTGCCAAAGTAACGAAATTTGCATGCTAGATGAAAACAGTGGCACATCCGTGTGTAGAAAGCCAACGGATAATGATGACCCAACAGGTACGTAAGCTTAATCACCTTTTAATTCAATTTCCAGACAAACTTGCAACAAAGTAAAATATTCTCTGACTGCGAGCGTTCTTAACAACCAGGTTTTACAGGGTGTTTTTATTTTACAGAAAGCAAATTTTAGCAGCAAGTTTTCAATCAAAACTGTTCCGCTATATTTGTTTACTATGAATTTCTTATTTGTATCTCAGGTTGTGGGGGATTGTGCGCCCTAGAGACGGAAGCTTGTCAACTAGTGGATAGAGCTCGAGGAGTGCGCGTGTGTCGCATGCTGACGCTTGTGACATGCTCAGCAGATGAATGGCGGTGTCGTAATGGTCTCTGTGTGCCTGCGGAAGCAAGATGCGATGGTTCTATTCAATGCTATGACCGATCTGATGAAACATACTGTGGTAAGGTGTCTAGGTACCTACACATATACTTATAGATGATGTTTTACCTTGCCTTCTTGACCTTTGTGTGGTAAATAAATTAACATTTACTCTCAACAGAGTGCGATTTGACGAAGCAGTTTCGCTGCGGTCACTCCATATCTTGTTTCTCACAAACAAAATTATGTGACGGCGTAATTGATTGCTGGGATGGATACGATGAAGTTAATTGCACAACTGGTAAGAACGTTTAAAAACTGTTTTGTTATAGCAAAAAGTATATTTAATTTACAAGTAGTCATATTTTCTGCCAACGACAACAAGTTAGTTTAGTTTGTTATAGGTACTTACTTGTCCAATCTAATCTTTCATGTGAAACTTACAAAAATTTGGGTAGGTACTAACTACTATCTAAACTAAAAGTATTCCGAACTCACTAATAACCTTAAAAAAACCACTAAAGGCTTCTGTGGCTTTTAGCTTTTAGCTTTTAAAGTGTATGTAAACTCAGCGATCTTGAACATGAATAAAACTAAAACAAGTATTTTTGTGGATTTGCATACCTATATTTTTCCAAAGAAAATTAAACTGTTTCTACCTATCGCAACTTCGCATATTCGATCAAACCTAACGGGGCTCCCTTCATTCGCTTCCTCTTCATTGCAAAATACAAAAGAATCAATTTTAACATGAGACTGCTCGTGGTTTTAGAATAGCTAGGTGCATTATTTTATGCAGTAACGTGTAGTTATTTTATAACTATGAAGCATGCAGACTGAGCTTTGAAGAGTAAGTAGGCATATTGCTTGAGGTAGAGCTGCCTGTAGGAAGGAATCTTGATCACGCATTGTATTTTTATTACAGAATGTCCCGCCGACCAATTCACGTGTACTGATGGCCAGTGCATTTCGAGCTCAAGATTTTGTGATGGCCTGGCGGATTGTGCGGATGGTAGCGACGAACCTGACGGCTGCGGAGGAAGCTGCGGTGCGCATGAAATACGCTGCAAGAACCAACGTTGCGTGCCGCGCGCTGTGCAATGCGATGGTCATGACAACTGCGGTGACCTCACTGACGAGTTGCATTGTTCTAAATAACATCACTAATTTTAGTTGGACGTGTCATTATAAAGTGTGTGCATACGTGCAGTCAACAGCACTATCAAAGAGGGTAACACTTGAACACTGAAATCTCTTGCTTCTTATAAAAAACTAGCAGACATCCCGCGGTTTCACCCGCGTAGGTCCCGTTCCCGTGGGAAAAAAATAATAATAAAAAGTAGCCTATGTCACCCGGGGATAGTGTAGCTTCCCAACGGTGAAAGAATTTTTCAAATCGGTCCAGTAGTTTCGGAGCCTATTCAATGCAAACAAACAATCAAACATTTCCTCTTTTTAATATTAGTATAGATGACCTAAAGGCTATTGTTCATTTTGTTACATCAAATGCGCTGTTGACTGTACAGACCTACGTTGTCAGAATGAACCCATTGACAGAATAATCAAGATTTTTTTTTAATAAACAGATTTTATTAATAGTTTTCGCTTTATTTCTTGCGTAGGAGTAAGAATACAGGAATAAAAAGTAGGTAGACTATGTTATGTCACCCGGGCATAGTGTAGCTTCCGAACGGTGAAAGAAACGGAGCATATTCAATGCAAATTAATTTTCTCCAATGTTTTCAATGCGAATAATCGAAAATTAAAATGTGGTTGACGACAGAGATTTATGAGTAGGTAGGTAGGTACAGACGCCAGCACATCAACCTATCCCAATGTGTCAAATTTCTTTGATAGGTTTTCATATTTATTCTGAACCCAATAAGGTTCATGATTCATTTAGGCAAATTTGACAGTTCGGGGTAGGTTGATGTACTGGCGTCGGTACTTAAATATCGCTTGAAAGTACGACAATATCTATAAGTATGTAGCGCTTTTTAGTAATCATCCAACCAAATCCGTTTCTCTATTATGCTGAGTGTCGCAAAGTCATACATTATATGGAAATACTTTAAAAATGCATAGTTCGACACTCACTCAAGGGAATCAAAATTCATAGGTAAGTACTTCCCCTTGACTTAAAACGGCTAGAACTATGAAATTTGGCAAGTAACATCGTTAGAAACCAAACGTATGTATGTACAAGAAAAAGTCTCAAAACTGTACATTTGTAATTAAATCTTGTGAAAATAGTGGGTTTACATTTTTCCGGTGGTCTAATTTCAAATTGAAGTTTCTTTTTCAAAAGGTTTTTTCGCTTTTTTATATGAAAGGGCTTGATAAGCACTTATACAAAATATACCTAAGTATTTTATTAAGTTTAGATTTTTTTCTTATTTAAGTAGGTACCTACCTATAGTGAAAGTTATTAAAATATCTGTCTTTTTCAAGAAAAGTGCAAAGTGCCAAAAAATTTCGAGCTCGCTTCGCTCGCTCATACTCTTTTTTCTTCCTCCGAAATAAAATAAGGTCGTAAATGAATTTGAAGTCCTTCTTTGTGAAAAATTGTTGATAATACCTATCAAATCCACATGTTCTTACAGCCCGTCGGTCTCGGATTTAGGAGGAGCCAAGTCGGTAATGACACCCTTATCTAAATCTATCTGAGCTGAAGTGCAAAGAAAATTTGAGCTCGCTTCCCTCGCTCAAATCCATATCCTCCATCTCCTTTATCCATTCGCTATTCATCATGGGGACACTTCCAGCTTACTTGTGTTAACTTTAGTAATAAGTTTAAGCAGTAATATATCATATCATTTTACATGTTGATGTAGAGGGTTAGTAATGTACAAGCTCACTTCGCTCGCTAAGAATCTTCTGGTTTACCGTTACAATATATTTCCCCAAAAAAACTAAATAAGAGTGGAGCCCTCTAACTAAATCAGAGAAAAATTGGCCCATAATAACTCAGATTATGGCAAACGGAACGGTCGCCCGGAGAGCCAAGTTCGTAGAGGCATCCTTCCCCAAACTAGTGGAGGTGGAGTAGTAAAAATCTAAGCTGCCCCCATTGACTTTAAAAAAAACGACTTCATTACGCAACGCCATCTATCGAACCATTTATGAACTGGTTTTTACCTTAACATTTTGATGGCGTTAAAAAAAAGAATTTTAGTTTTGTTCTAAATTACCTTAGCATGTTCCTGATAGAAGTTTTATGTAGTTATAAGATACCGCCAATGCCAACGAGAGACCAACCGAACAATTCGATAATACCCGACCCAATGTAATAAGTATCTACAGCGCCTTCTCTCGGGGAATTGGGTTACCAATGAATACATAGAAGTTTTCGGTGGTAATTTTGGATTGCGAGAACCGATTTTAATAATTATTTTTTTGTTTGATTAAAGATACGTTCAGGATAATAAAATATGCAAACTAAGTTAAAAACAATGCTTGCATATACTATATACTACAAACTCAGTCCAGAAATTATTTTGTACAACTTTTTGTCTTTTTTGTACAAAAACTGTTTCCATCGAAGTTCAAAATAATTTTCCTAAAAAGTCCTCATAAAGTTCTACTTTTCAGATTTTTTTCATATTTTCTAAACTTATGGTTCAAAAGTTGGAGAGGAGCGATTATTTCCGAAATTAATAAAATTTTCAAAAAATGATTCTTGTAATCCCCTATTCATTTTTAAATACCTTTCCAACAATATATCACACGTAACTACGTAAGGGTTGAAATTAAAAAAAATCACTTCCTACTTTACATATAGGGGGGCTACCCTAATAAAACATTTTTTTCCAATTTTTATTTTACCACTTTGTCGGCGTGATTGACACTTATTGGTGCCAAATTTCAGCTTTCTAGTGCTAACGGTCACAGAGATTAAGCGAGGACGGACGGACTGACAGACAGACATGGTGAAACTATAAGGGTTCCTAGTTGAGTACGGAACCCTAAAAACGTGCTTAGCAATATTATGACATTGATATCGATATAAAAATAACGAGTATTGAAAGTGTTAAACCTTCTTCGTAAACATTGAAATAAATCGGTTAGCTCAAAAGGCCATCAATGAAAAAATATTATGTTCATTCTGTGAATCGGTCGAATCCTTAGACTATATACCTCTAGACGTAGCCCAATTTACAGTGTCAAGTGTGGAAGTGAGACGCAATAATACAAAGTTCGTAGGAAAATTGAGATAAAGCATCGTATCTTCTGTCCCTTACGGCGTGCCGGATTTTTGCATGGCTAACTTTTGAAAGTTAGCCAAACAAAGTGCTGTCACTGTCACGTATATTATTATGCTCGATTTAATTTAAGTTTTCGGATGGTTTTTGCAATTTTTGTAATAGTTTAAGTCATTTAATGAGAAATAGACTCCATTAGATAAGTGTTTAGTGTATGGTGAATGCGCTACGATGGGAGGATGCAGTATAATAGGCTGTAAAAGCCGCTCAGAAAAGGCCAATAACAAAATCTCTTTTCATTCGTAAGTATTCAATATTGTTTGTGTTATTGTATGATTATTGAATTTATACATTTGTGCGCTTTTATTGTCATAGGTTTCAGACCAAAATATGGATGATTTCTTAAAGTAAACTTAATTTCATAAACCACATAACCTAGGAATACTTACTTACAGTGTTGCTACACGTTTCACATATTTTCCCAAAAACAGGCGTAATGTTCAAAAGGTAGGTCAAATAAATCGATGGTCGCTAAACACACACAATTACCTTAATGTGGTATCAAAATCTTATGAAACACGGTATCAGAATACAGTATACCTACCTAAGTATCTCGATGCCGATTTGTGTGCTCTCACTAAATAATAATTGATGTCGAATTATTTTATTTATGTATTGTGAGTGATGAGTGCTAAGTGCTAATACAAACCAGAATAATAATTATTACTTAATTGGCAAGTATAACAAGACTATTATATAAGAATGCCTTTGGTTTAAACAAACAAAAAATGATTAAAAGTTTCCTAAAAAAACAATATAAAAAAAGTTTGGATTAATGCTACTGGCCGACAGAATTGGCAGCCTAACAGTACATCCAAACTTTGTTCCATGCATTTTGATGATGATGCAATCAGGATTGTGAACAAAATCAAAAGAATAAAGCCTGAAGCAATACCAGTAAAAAATGTTCATGTAAGTTGGTTACTGTAGTTACTTTTAGAATTGCAGAACATAGCTTACAGTCATTACAAAAAATAACAATAGAATAAATTCGTAATAACAAATACAGTAGTAGTAGTACAGTAGTAGTAGATACATTATGATATAAGTGCGGTAAGTTGATAATTACAGCCGAGGCAATATTGCTGCAAGAAATCAGAGGCTGTAATTATCAAAGCGCACGTATGTCATTCGGTGTTTTATAACATATTTACCCCACACATCCCACACATGGATACTTCTACTTTCATACCTACTACCACGTTGAATACGTAAATTATAATTTATAATAGTGCTAAAATTGGAATTTTGCTCGTATTTTGGGACTTTTTTAAGGAATAGCAACACTGAACTTTTATATTGCTGTCGCATGTGCGGCCACGCGGTAGCTCGATCTAGAGGTATATTATCTAAGGTCGAATCCATAGATATCGGTATTATATATCTATGGTCGAATCGGTCTTTGACCTAAAGGTCCAGTTACCAGGTCATAAAATTCCAAAAAAAGTGAATCGGTCTCTATATTTTGTCTATGTCTGTGTCATTCGACGTTATTTTTCTCTATAAATTTCTTGCTGTCTATGGTTTCTTTTGCTTTCTCATCTCTGAGTACGAGCGAAATCTTACCGAAATATTGTTTAGCCTTAATTTAGTTTTTAGAAAGAAAGTAATCTTTTAATTATGGCAGACAGTGATGATGAGTATGATCGTAAAAGGCGCGATAAGTTTCGTGGTGAACGAGGCACCGCAGAAGGCAGCAGTTACCGAAGTAGTGATAGACGCGAGGAAAGGAGTCGTGGTCGCGAAGACTGGTCGGAGAGGTAATTTATATTGTTATTGCGAGAACAGACCAGTGATTGGATACCAAACAAGTTTTAAGTTATACATTTCTTGCAGATCCCAACCTCAATCCTTTGAACTTCCAAAACTTCCCACCCAAGTTCCAAAACCTACTAAACGTTCCGTAGCTTTTATTATAAGGTAATATTTTACTGAGATGTAGGTCACCTAAATATTATTTTTAAGTAAAGTATTTACCAGCCTAGAGTTGACTACCATTACATAATGTAAAATATAATAGCATAGTGTAGAATAAAAAGTTGTACTTTCTTTTAACAAATTTATTGATGTTCAATGTACATCAAGCCACCTATATTTGTCGAATTTCTTTGAAAGTTTTTAAACTTGTTTCTGATCGAAAATTTGACAGTTTTGGGTAGCTTTGTGTGCTGGCGTCTGTAAAAACAATACATTATTTTAGTTGTCCCCATTATTTTGTGAATATAGCACTCTCATCTAAAATAGTTCCTGCGCTACTGTATACAGGTATGTATTTCATATCTTTGGACATTTCCTCTGACTGACACAGTTCTACAGATCATCATCTTCAGATGACATGCAAAATTTTATCTGCCATGATTAATATCTTTTAGCCGAGACAGTAGTTCGAGGCAATTTGAATCATTAAATTTGGTTTGTGGCTATAGCAGCCAAAAGATACAGACATTCACTCCTATACTACTCCTTTAATCTATAAACAAAGGAATCAGTTTTCCAGATTTACTATTAAACTTGGTATTGTTCACTACTTTTTTTTACTGTAGATCTCGTGGGGGTCGTTCTGGTCCGGACTACAGGGACTACCGTGGCGGTGCCAGTGCTAGCCGAGGATACTCTCCAGTCAGAGGTGAAGGTCCTCCCAGCAAGCGTATCAGACCTGACTGGCCGATTGATGAGAGGAGATATGGGGGAATGCCACATGACTCCTATGGCTATGGCTGGGGCCATGATCACTTTGGCCCACATCCTGCTCATCAGGGCTATGGACAGCCTATGGCACCAGTACCTGCAAGGTGAGATGAGATTCTGTCCCAGACTTGATTGCAATGTTGTAATTTTCATCATCCCTATCTTAATATGTAATTACATGCAAATAAATCCTATTCTATTCTATTCATAACGTCACCCTTGTATTCCTAATAAAAAAGGGTTAGGCTAGCTATAGTACCCCTGTATTTTGCCAGTTATGTTAAAGTTTTTATAATAGGCCCGAATAGGGGGCCCTTCGTCACAAAATCTGCACAACCGGGTAATCAATCCCAGGACTACCTTGTGTTCAGTATTAGGAATTGCAGGCACTAAACTAATGAAAAAGTTAACTTTTTAATTTTTTAATACTCCAAGCACACAAATGTACAGAGGTGGACTTAATGCCTTAGACATTTTCTACCAGTCAACCTTTAGGTCCTGCAGAGGCAAACAGCTCACTAACACAACTAACTTAACTTTACTTGTATCTTCTTATTTTCTTGCATTTTCAGGGACACAGTTCTTCCATTGGGAGCCACAGATGGCCCTCCCACTATGATGTCTTTCAAGGCATTCCTTGCGGCCCAAGATGACTCCATCACTGTGGATGATGCCATTCAAAAGTACAATGAGTACAAGCTGGAGTTTAGGAGGCAACAACTAAATGAGTTTTTTGTTGCTCATAAAGATGAAGAATGGTATGCATTATTCAACTGTGTATTCTAGTCATCTAGAAGCAACTTCAATCTTCAAAAATGATGGGGATACAAAAACTTGTTTTGCATGAATAAAGTCAAATGGGGAATTCGACTACTGCCATGTCTAACTTAAAGAATCAATAACTTGCTCCTTGTATAATTTGCTGGTTATCGAGAAATTCTAAGCATACATTTTATGATAGAGATCATGAAAAGTTACCAAAAAATACTAGATTGCATACCAAGACCTAGTTATGCTTAGAATTTTTCAGAGATGCTATGCAAATGTTAACAGTTACCTTTTTTCCTACAGTCTACAGTGTATTCGCGTGGATTGCTGGACATCATTAAGAAAAATTTAATCAAACTTTTGCAAATGATTAAATGCTGTGTGTAGCTAGTTTATTTCGCGTTGACCCGTAGCGCGCAATGCTACAGGTTTCGTTTCTGTTAGGGGTAGGGTAATATATTCCACATGTGTGGAACAGGTGAGATTATGAGATTTTTTAAATATATACTAAGAAATTTTAGTTTTCTGTGACATGAAGTTCAACCAGTCTGGATTCATTACAAAGGTCACGTCTTTGCGTATGTAGTTAACTGGAGGCCGATTTTTAAAGCAATCTTCTATTTCTGTTGTAAGCATCTAAACTTAATTAATAAGTTTGCGTAAGGGTTGAATCATGTTCTGAATTTAGTTCAAACTTTGTTGTATAATGTTTGTTGTTTCACTCATATATAATTGTTTAGTTTACAGACTACTGCATATAAAATGTTGCTGTAAACGGGGTTCAATATATTTTCAGTATAAAAATCGGTCTATTCACTTTGTTTCTTTAGTGTTTTATGGACTTGATGACTTTAATTATAACACAAACTAATATAACCGTTTTGTTTCTTAGGTTCAAGATCAAATACCACCCTGAAGAATCCATAAAACGCAAAGAGGAGCAACTAGGTGCTTTGAAGGTACAGAAAAAGATACATTTAACTAATTCATATTATATTTCTTTTCTTTTCCAATTGTATTGTAAAATCGAAAATATTGCAGAATCGCCTCAATGTCTTCCTCGACTTGTTGGAGAAAGGGGAACTGGACAAGGTCTCCGTAGATATTGAGAAGTCTGAGAAGTTAATTAGGCTTTTGGATACCGTGGTTATTAAACTAGAAGGAGGCACTGATGAAGATTTAAAGGAGCTTGATGAACCTCCACCACTGGAAATTGTTAACTCTAATGACAAAGCAGGTACTGCCAAAATCCTTTAACCATGTTGAATTACTAATCATCATAATATATCAGTCTTAGGTTAGGTTTATCGCGCAACGCGGTGGTGTCCTTCTGCGAAACGATAATCTCGCAGAAGAGGCGTCTCGAGGCTGCGGAAAGGGAGAGTGAGATTACCTGCACTCACCCGGCCCGCAGAAGACGCACCGGGCGCCGGAGGGCGGATAACGCCCTCTTCCAGCCCCCCTAAACGGGTTCAGGGGCGACGGACTCGGGGACGTCCGCCGCCCCCCACCTACATGGACCCAAAGTGGCGGCGCAACGTGTTTCACGTGCGATCCTTTTAGACGTCGCGAGGGGAGTTTAACACCTCAGTCCCTTCGCTGACTTGGCGAAGCCCAGGTTTAAGACGGAACACCGGGGTGGTTTTTAGTCAGTAAGAGTCTGGCTGATCCCTCCGCCCTCCTCAGGGCGGAAGACATCGAAGAGGATATTCCAAACCAGCACCACATAAGGTTTATCGGGCAGGTGTCCGCAACGCATATTTTGCGTACGGGTAGGAATAAACCCTATTCCATCCATCCTAATTTCTCGAAAAAGCCCAGCAGTGGTTTAATGTTACCGGCGTTTTCTCGGAGAGTACCTGGGTTACCGAAGTATTTTGGCCTGTATGTGGCAACAGTTGAGAAGCACGTGCCGTCGCGTCCTCCTCGATACAATATCGTTGAATCTGTCTTCTGCTAATATTGTTTTATAATGTTCTTTCTAGATAAAATTGATGCTGACAAACCAGTCGTAATAGACGTCGATGAAGTGAAAGTGAAGGATGAAAAAGAAGAAAATGAAAAGAAGGTTGGTCTAAATACTACTTTTATTAAAAATAAATTAATTTAAAATACAACAGGCGAATGTGCAATATACATATATTTATTCAAAAACCTCGAGCTTTTTTACTCAAGCTCCAACTATGTGAAGAATGGAATAAAGTTGTTTATTAGCAAATATTTACACATTGCTAGTGAATAACTATCACGTTTTCCGTTAAACAGAAAGAGGAGAACAAAAAGCCTGAGTCGCCAAAACCAACTGCACCTCTTACTATGGAGATTGATCCCCATTTGCGTCATCTTCAGGAGCAGGCCAAATTGTTCTCTCGCTTCAACTCTACAGGAACAGAACCGGAATCAGAAGAGCCAAAAGAAAAGGAGAAGGAACCCCGTGAGTTTAATTTTGTTTAATTGCATAATAATAGGTTGTTGTTATAGGTCTAATAAATGGTGGGATATTATGAGGCCAGAATGCCTACATTGAAACTAGCCTAATGCCACTAGGTCACATTTAATTTATTTATTTAATAAAAAATAATGGCTAACAACTTGTTGCACCATATTGAATAATTCTTTTTTTGTTTTATGTTTTTTATGGTTTGGTTATTACAATTGGCACTGCAAACGGTTTCAAAACCAGCGTTCCTGACAATATCTTTTTGATTGATACATAGCAAAATACAATTCCTTGACTATTCTACCCTGGTTTAATTATTTTTTTGTCTAGTCTACAAAACATATTATGGGAAATGTTCATTATGATTTGAGTGCTGTTAACGTTTTCTTTTACGTTTTATAGCACCACCAGGATCATCATCCAGTTCGTCGTCGTCAAGTTCTTCTTCATCCAGTTCAGAAGACGAAGGAGAACTTACCAGCCGCCGGAAATCAAAATCTAAATCTAAAACTCCCGATAAGTCCCCTAAACTTAAGGAAAAATCCAAGTCGAAGTCTCCAAGTGTAGAGAAAGCTGTTGAGAACAACATTGAAAACGATAAAGATAAGGAAAAGAGTGGCGACGAAAAAGCCGAGTCAGTCAGTGACGTAGTCATCGAGAAGAAAGAATGTCGCGCTTTGCACAAAACCACTTCCATATTTTTAAGAAATTTAGCACCTACCATTACCAAGGCTGAAGTCGAAGCTGTGAGTCCCATGTATTTTTATAAGGCTACGTTCCAAAAAGAATCAATATTACTATTCAAATTAGGCTGAGGTTCAGCACTTTTTGAACATCAGTAGTACATAAGACAGTCCCCCAAAAAGCCTGCCCTTCGCCATTTCCTAACGGAACAGACTTTATACAGTATAGTTTGTGATCATTATAAATCAATCAAATTAAAAACTATTAATACTAGTAATATATAGGTACCGGCGGTATTAACACTAACTAAACTTAAAAGTAAACTGACTAAAACGAAACCTCCAGATAAAGGGCGTGCCCGCTAACATCAGCAGTGTTGGGTTATATCCATAGGTATGCGACAGTGTCACAAAATGAAAAAGTGATACCATCATTACAATTATCGACTGGTAGTGGGGACGGGGTCTTAACTGTGGATGCCTCTAAAACTTAAACTGATGTTAATTGACTGAGACTTTGAGTCCGCCTCTATACATAAATAATTTAGAATAAGTGACAAGATGATGAGACATAAGTGTATTCCAGATGTGTAAACGTTACGGCGGCTTCCTACGCGTGGCGTTGGCTGACCCGCTGCCGGAGCGGCGTTGGTTCCGTCGGGGCTGGGTCACCTTCCGACGAGATGTTAACATCAAAGATATCTGTTGGAACCTCAATAATATAAGGGTAAGTAAATCTTAAGACTCTTTACATGATATCAATATCTATGTATATCTATACTAAAATTGTAAATTCAATTCAATTTATTTAATTTGTATGAATTACCAAACAAAATTCTATAAATTATCCATATTTATCCACATACAATACAATGATAGACACACAAATTCAGGAATGCATGACATGTTGTCATGTTATGGTTGTAAAGAGGATTGATTTGTATTTTTGTATGTAACAAAGTAACTACTGGGACCAATTAGAAAAGTTCTTTCACCATTGGAAAACTACACTATCCTGGGGTCAGGCATCTTTATATCCCTGTAGTCCTACGGAAAAGGGAACTACCCGGGTGAAATCACGTGACGTCTGCTAGTTTTATAAATAACCGGAAAATGTAACTTATATTTGTACTTGTTTTTGTTTAGCTCCGGGAGTGTGAGTTGGGTGCCATAGTGAACCGAGACCTGCAACGTCGCATCCGTCCAGTTTCCGGCATCACCCTGGAACGGCCAGTATTACGCGCTGACGCTCGGTTAGCGGCCCGACTCGCACATCTACTAGACACGCGCACAAAACTGTGGCACGAGAGCTCTGAAGAACAAGACAAAGATGGCGATCAGGCGAACCGGAATGAGGTACAAAAATCACATCATATTGTATAATGTTATATAAACTTAGATAATAATTATACCAGCCTGTTACTGTCCCTCTGTAGGGCAAATACCTCTTCTCGTGTTTAGATGGCACGTGCTTAAAACTTATTGTAAGTATAAGTCTAGGTTACAACAAGATGTTTTCCTTCACCAATGTCAACCGAGCCAATGTGTTGTAATTTAAAATTACAATTAATTTTTCATCCAATTTGCAGAGCTTCAGCTTGACTTCAAAGAACCCGGTACTTCATAAGATAACGGAGCATTTAATAGAAGAAGCGTCAACCGAAGAGGACGAGTTACTAGGTCTTGAAGCATCATCAGATTCCGTGGTCTGTGAGCAACCAGTGGACCCGGAGCTTATGAAAGTATTGGATCGTCTCGTACTGTACCTGCGTATTGTACACTCTGTGGACTATTACAATCATTGCGAGTACCCGTACGAAGATGAAATGCCAAATCGCTGTGGCATTATGCATGCCAGGTCTGGATCTCCTGCTAATAAGGTTAGAACCATTATCATTCAAAATATTTTGTTTGTCATGAAGAGTCATATATCTTTACTATATTTTTTTTCTTATCATTGCAGCCAACTCAGCAAGAGATACAGGAATATGTTAAAACATTTGAAGGCAAAATGTCTGCATTCTTACAAGACGTTAAACCACTTTCTGATGAGGAGTTACAAAAACTTGGAATTAAGGTAAATCATTTTAATTTACATCTAGATGATTTCCCGACACGAAAGAAATAAAAATAATTTATAGGCACTAAAATACATTTATAATATTTAACCTTTTTAATTTTCCTAGGACACAGACGCCGAAGTTGAAAAGTTTATACTGGCCAATACTCAAGAGCTCGCGAAAGACAAATGGTTGTGTCCTCTCAGCGGCAAGAAGTTCAAAGGACCTGATTTTATCAGAAAACACATTTTCAACAAACATGGTGAAAAGGTAATAGATCAGATGACATTGATTCTGTCATTTACCATTTATTCTATTCGTTCTATTTATCATTTATTTTTTGTTATGTAGTCTAAAAGGTCTAGTATGGTAGTCCTCAGATGTAATTTGTATCTTGCTTGCAATATAAAGATTACGTGTAACAATTCAAGCGGTAAGCGAAGTCTTAAAACTGTCAGCCTTTTAAAATGCCACAAGCTTTGAATCAGGATAATATTATCACCTCTGAGATTTTACTGGTGGACAAGTCTTCATCTTCAGTATAAAACGAAATCAGTTGAGTATAGGCCTGCCAAAACCGGGTTGAAGGAGTCACTGTCGCCCACTCACCGTCTCTAATCCCGCGTTTAACTTAGTACCGTAATCCGTACCGTACCCAAAAAAAATATTAGCTTCAACTATGCCAGGTGTTTACAGGTCGGGAGTTAGTTCTGGACACATTGACCGACGTCATTCGACGGCTTGTCCATACAATACGAGAGCAAAGTATAGAACGACGTACGCATCCTTTCTCATCGGAGCAACAAAACGCATTCGTTTGTCGGCGGCCTCCGTAAGGTATCGAGATATAAGATCATGCGTATTCGTGTGCTCCTTTTCAATCGGTAAAATGCAAAATGCCGTCGAGCAATGTGTCCTGTTTGACTCTAAGTAAGTTAGTGTAACATGGTTGTTTCCCGGCAGGTGGACGAGGTGCGGCGCGAGGTGTCGTACTTCAACGCGTACGTGCGCGACGTGCGGCGGCCGCAGCAGCCCGAGCCGGGCGGCCGCGCGCACCAGCCGCCCGCGCACGCGCCGCCGCCCGCGCCTAAGTACTACAGCTACCACTATTTTATACAGACTTTCAGAATTCTATTAGAAAATCTAGATTCTACTCCGATTCTGTGCGCCGACTTGCCTCATTATGATTTACTGGCGTTTGGGTTCATTATAATCAATACCTACACTTTGTTTAACAAGCTGAATTTTTACCCGTCATGTGCCGGAACATAGATCTACGCGAGACACAATTGCTTTTTAATGGGCTATTTGACAAAATTTTATTTTAGTCCATCATCTAGATTACAAGAAAGAGAAACTAATGTTCACTTTTCCAGATACAGTCTTAGTTCAGTTTTTATAGGCTTGTTAGCTGTAAATATATATCATCTAATTTGAAACCCTTCAGATTCGCTCTATTAGAAATTCTCCCCTTCAGCAGGTACGGTGGCGGACCTGGAGGTCCAGGGGGGCCGGGCGGGGGCCCGGGGGCTGCACGTGGATGGGGCTGGGGCGCATGGGCCCCACCTGCAGCATACGCACCTAGACATCCACGTTTCTCGAGACCCAGGTAAGATGGCACTATCATCCATACGAGCTTGTACCCCATGTTGTTTTATAGGACTTATACGGGCATTTTTTTAATTTCTTGTAATGTAAACGCTAACTACCTTCGCTACATTGTAAGCTCAAAGTAAAATGTGAAGTCACTTTAAAATAAATAATGGAATTTTATGTCCATATAATTTGAGCCAATCGGATCAAATTTTCGTTAAAGTCCTTTAAAACAGCTGCATTACATTTCGTGAACTTATTAATAACGTCTTCGTTAAAAAAGCCACACAAAAAATCTTTGTAATTATGGAAAAAAATATTTCTAAAATTAACAAGCTAATAAAACACAGTATAATCTTATTAATTTAAAAACAGTAAGGTATTTTTAATGATGTCTTATAATTAAACTTACACCCATCATGAGAATTAAAAATTACTCATGCTTAATAACTTAAGTTCATGAAATGAAATGTAAACCTATGCTTAATCATCATTGCATCCAGCTTGTTTGAATATGCTTATAAAGGTATCCAAACGTATTTCTATAGTTTTTTGAGTTCTAAGAATATGGTTTTCATCATAACACATGTTTTGAATAAAAATATTTATTGAAAGATCCAGTTATAAATTCAATTAATAATAAATATTTTATTATAGTTTTACATAATTTAATAAAATACAGGCATTGTTTTTTTAAGGTTTATAAGGTGGAGTTTTAACACTATCTTCACAGTCTAGTGTAGTTTTTGTCTAGATGGTAATCAATAAAATATGAATAATTCTAATAACGTATAGTATACTCACCCATTATTTGTTAAAGAGAAAGGAATTCAGATCTTAATTCATGCTGCATAATGCAAATTGTGACGTAAATAAATTAAAGTAAACAAACATAATATTACTGATTTAGTCATACTTTATCAATACTGATGTAATATTTAAATGACACCAATAATATTCTACAGTAGACGCAAAAATAAAATGCAGAAATCCTTTTAAAAATATCGTATTTGCAAATCAATTTTATTTGTTTTGCTTTTCACAGATATACTTAAAAAGTAGATATATGGTGTTATTCATAACTCATAAGGTATTTTAACAACCGAAACAGAGCCTACATTGTTAAGAAAATACAAGGACTCCGTCTGTGGTTTGGTTTCCAAGCAACATTATGCATTTTTAACGTTTTGTGTCTGAATCTAATCAAAAACAGGTTATATTACGAGTTCTAAAAGAATAAAATTGATTAGCATTCAAAGTCCTTAAATAAATAAAACTCTAACTGTGTCGACTTCTGAGTATAAAACCAATACAAACATAACTTAATGTATTATCTAGATCGAAATGACTAATTCTAATATTCATATTTTTTGCATGGCCTTAACATTTTGATTTATAATGTTGCCTATCTATGTACCTACATAATATTTATTGCTTCAATATTAATTTAGCTATGGGTTATTTGGGTTTTTGCATCTCATTACTATTCATTGTTGCGCATCCTTTAAAATATTCTCTTGCTATTTGCAATAAACAGATTCATAAGTTATGGGAAATAATTTACAGGGAAAATGTGGACCGGTCCCGGCCTATTATTGCGTACAACGATCTTGACTTCCCGGACAGTGGTGACATATTCTAAAAATTTGTGTGTAAATGACAAAATTTATCATGTTCATAGTTTTTTATTGTTAAAATAAGCATTCCGTTGTTTTTGATCATTTTATTAGTAAATAAGGTAAAAAGGTTTGTACTATAATTATTTGGTCAAGTATTTGGGAATATTATGGAATTTTCAAATTTTTTTTAATACAGCATTTTACTAAATCCAACAATCGTAAAAATATGTCATTTCTTTGTATTTCATGCAATTTTAAATTTTCAAACTAAACTCAAGTGTTAAATAAAAAACAAACATTCAATATTAAAATGGTCAAGATTTAGATTAATTTACCGACATACAAATCCTAAAACTATTTTATGTAAGCGCCTTAACAATATTCTTCAAAAGTTATTTATGTTTACAATGTTGTCTCCTACAACAGTATTTATTGTACGATTTTCAATAAACTGTCCGAAATTCTAACATCTTTTTATTCTACTTCCTTTACATAACCTTTATGTAAAATTCCTTATTCACTGTATCACCAAATATAACCTCCCGGGAAGCTAAGATTTCAAATAAAATGTTGGTAGTTCATGCAGAGTGGTTTTGATATGTAGAAAAAAAGTTTAGTGTTTGAGAGTGCAATTTGTTATTGTGTGCTGGGTGAGTTGCCTCTAACGTAGTTAATATGGTTCATTGTTAAAGGGGCGGCGGCGCCGAATTCCGTCCGGTGATACACTACCGGGACTTGGACGCCCCGCGCGAACCCGACGAGTTCATTTAACATGGACCCTCGCAACAACGACTGGCCAAAAGGATACAGTCACACTAAAGCACTTAGATTTTATCATCCTGTTAAAACTGACTACACAATTTAAGCAATCGCCGTAAATATTAAATAGTTGCGTACTTTACGAGCAAAGCTATGGATCGTGAGGTTATTTGTCTTAGATATAAGCTTATTCTGTGAAAAAATACTTCACATGTAAGTGTATTTTACGAATACATAAATTATTTTCATATTTGATTTTTTATTTGTATCGTAGCAGTTGATTGAAATTCTTACTATGTGATTTTTCGAAACTGCTTATTATTTAGGGCCCTATTACTATTCGTACAGGTAGGTACTTGCCTAATACTCTACATATTATTTTTGATTCCTAACTAGGTATTTAAAAAATGTAATCTTCAATTTCAAGATCAAGACCTTATAAAAAGATGGGTAAAATAAGTAAGATTATAATTTCAAAAAATGAAATTAATATGTCAAATATCTAATTATACCGAGGTGATTATAACTATAATATTATCAATGATGTAAATGTTGGTCTGAATGTTTTTATTCATAAATAAACAAACAACAAAAGCATTAATTGAAATGCAAGCATTGGCTACTTAGCGTTACATATTGGAATGGAATTGTGATGTCATACGTGGCGGACACGGAATCGACTTCATAGAGTTCTTTCTAATAGCATTGAGAACCATTCGTTGTTGTAATGACCTTTTAGTGCGGTTCTTCGAATTTAGGACCAAACAGGAAAATATTGAGAATATGATGTGTATTAAGTATAAACCTTTTGAAGTGTTTCCAAGTTTAATCGCACCATAAACAATGCTGTATCCTCTACAAGGTACTAAGCCATTATAAACCTTGACCTCTGTTTACCTTGGATCGTACATTAGGCAGGATCGTTGTTGTTGCATACTGATATTTCTACAAATCACATAACTACATAGGTAATGTATCATATTTCCATTACATCTTAGGGATAAAATAAATAAATTAAGCCATAAGAGGACTGTTACGTGATTGGTATTTTTATATTCCGTGTAAGTCAATGTCGAGTGCACGTTTGTATCAGTAGGTATATAGGTAGGTACTTATGATTGCTGCGAATATAGTAGGTATGTGTGGAGAATTTGTGGTGAGAACATCCATGCGACGCGTCACCCGGATGTGTGCGGGATGCACGCTTGCGGTCACACGACAGAAGCAACGCAACTACCTTCACCGTGGCAAGTCAGCCCTCGCTTACGTCATTTAGATTATTTATGTAACCTTTTTAGTGTTACGTACCTTAAGGGTTCCAACAAGCGTTCCAAGTGTCCTTCCATCCGTCTGTCTGTCTGTCATGAACCGAAATAGATAGAAATTTACAACACTGCAATTCCTGAAAGCCAAAATTAACAGTGGCCACCGCCTGAAAAGCGTCCCTGATGAGTCTCAGTGTTCCTTACCATTAAACTGTCTTGAATACTGCAACAAAATTAATCAGAAAAGAACAGCTTAGGAGTCAAATAAAATACATAATTTCCACTTCCCTCAATATCAAGGAGAAGATGGAACGTAGCTATTAGGCTAGATAGGTAAATAAGTCAAATCAATTTTCTATTGCTGCTATAGCCACAAATAATTAAAATAAAATAATAAATTAAAGGCCCTTATTTATTATTTATTTATTAAAACTTTATGCACAAGTAAAAAAAACTGTACAAAGGCGGCTTAGGCATTTTCTACCAGTCTACCTTAAGGTGGTGCAGAGATGGAACGAGGTAGGTGCAACAGGGTAAAAATTAAGGACAAAAGTGACACATAAAAATAAATACACAGATACATAGGTAAATACTGAAGCAAAATAAATACACAGATACGTGTATGCTCAAGAAACATGCATTTTTTTGCCGACATGGTACGGAACCATTTGTGGGTGAGGCCTTCTCGCTCTTGGCCCGTTTTATATTTAGATAAGGCTACCTAGTTTTTAACCTTTTAAACTCCTGAATTTATATCGATTGTCGTGCCCCCAGCGCCCGACTTACAAATCGTCAATACATTTATCATGTTGCCTGAATTGGCCTATTTTTCGGAAGAATGTAAAGTAGAACCAAGAAATTCAATTAGACAAACATTTTTTTTGTCGTATAATTATATGGCTAAGGCGGAATGGGCCGGAAAATAATTGTCGGATAAATCGACTTATCGGTTAATCTTAGGGCTAGCGCGCATCTGGCGAGGCGCAGCGCAGTCCGGTTTTCACTGGTACGCAATATCAATAAATAAACCTCCATTAATGCGAGAGCTTTAATTCCGATAATTGCCGATAGAAGTAGGTACACGGTTTATTTTCGGCTTTATTTTGAGGGACGCACGTTGATATGGAAAAACGCGTAATAAAATCAATACTTTTTCTTACCAATTATTATTTAAATTAAAAAATAAAATAGCAATATGCTATCGTTTTTGTAAGATGTGAATAGCAAAAGCTCACAAAACGAAACTTAAAAACTGACGATGCCGGCACATTATCATGCTTTCTGGTAGGTACCTACCAACACTAAGAATCTGGCAAATTTCAGCTTTTAGAAAATCCTAAGTATAACTAGGATCTATATATATCCTATAGTGGCAGTACTTACCTATATTGACTTGCCGCTGGTAGCGAAACAAAGTGGTGGAAGTTCGGTACCTAAGTCAGGTTATTTTGCTAAAAAACCTAGCCTCGGCAGGGTGAAGCCCCTCCCAAATAACAATGCAGACCTAGCCATATTACAAATTCTATTTCAATTATAGTAATCGATAGGAGACAATAGAAAGAAAATGGCGTAGGGATCAGCTGTTTGTGAACTGAAATGAAATACACTTGACAGTTGACAAACAGCTGATTCCATATACCTACGCCATTTTCTTTCTATAATAAAAATAAAATTGTAACATGGCTAGGCTTAGATAATATACCTCTAGATCGAGCTACCGCGTGGCCGCACATGCGACAGCAATATAAAAGTTCAGTGTTGCTATTCCTTAAAAAAGTACCAAAATACGACCAAAATTCTACTTAACTGCGGGTTCCAATTTTAGCACTATTGTAAATTATAATTTACGTATTCAACGTGGTAATAAGAGTGTAGAAGTATCCATGTGTGAGAAAATATAATTTCACGTAAAACTTTCAATCTTACCTTGATTCTCACAAATAAAATACACTACTACCAGGTGAAGCTTGATGTGTGTACATAGAAGTAACTCTTTAGAAGAACACTACATTATTTTTTCGCGTGTTATTTATCATTAAAATATATTGAGGTATGGCTGACATCCAGTGTGACATTGACATTGCTGTATAATAACTATTGTCCTTTAGACAAAACCAAATTATTATGAAAATTTCTATTATACTTAATATTTATTTATAAAATGAATTCTTACATCCAAATATCTATACACGATTGCCTTCAAGAGTAAAACAACTTATTTTGAAAATATCTAATTTTTTGTTTATACTTAACATTTATTTATAAAATGAATTCTTACTTCCAAATATCTTTAAGTACCTACGCGATTGCCTTCAAGAGTAAAACTTAATGATTGTCGAAAGGGCTCTGTTCGTTAGTACACATGTTCACTTAAACTTAAAAATAAGGGTTCGCCCACAAATTTGTGTGTTTAGCCACCATAGATTTATTTGATTATTATGCCTACCTTTTGAACATTAGGCCTGACAGTTAAGGGAAAAGATTTGAAACGTGTAGCAACACTGTAAGTAAGTATTCCTAGGTTATGTGATATAAGAAATCAAGTTTATTTTAAGAAATCTTCCATATTTTGGTCTGAAAGCCATGACAATAAAAGCGCACAAATGTATAAATTCAATAATCATACTATAACACAAACAGTATTGAATACTTACGAATGAAAAGAGATTTTGTTATTGGCCTTTTCTGAGCGGCTTTTACAGCCTATTATACTGCATCCTCCCATCGTAGCGCATTCACCATACACTAAACACTTATCTAATGTAGTCTATTTCTCATTAAATGACTTAAACTATTACAAAAATTGCAAAAACCATCCGAAAACTTAAATTAAATCGAGCATATTAATATACGTGACAGTGACAGCACTTTGTTTGGCTAACATTCAAAAGTTAGCCATGCAAAAATCCGGCACGCCGTAAGGGACAGAAGATACGATGCTTTGTCTCAATTTTCCTACGAACTTTGTATTATTGCGTCTCACTTCTACACTTGACACTGTAAATTGGGCTACGTCTAGAGGTATATAGTCTAAGTGGCTAGGCCTGCTGGATCCGTCACCGCTTGCCGCTATAAGTTCGTCGTATGTACCTAAATCCACACTCAATCACAATCAAACATCAAGAAAAAATAATAATGACTATGAAGGCGGACTAGACCAGAAAATAGTTCTTAGGCGATTAATGGGCTAAAGAGCTACCTTTTAGATTTTTAAACGCTTATCGAAACCTTTCCTGGATTGGACAAGCTTATTGATAAATACACATCTGCCTAGCCCTTTCCCAACTAGGTACGTTGGGGTCGGCTTCTATTTTAACCGGGTGTTATAAGTGTTTTACATGGAGCGACTGCCCGTCGGACCTTCACAACCCAGTAACTGGCTCACACGATACTCCTTGGTTAAACTGGTTGTCAGATTTTCAGGGTTCTGACCTGTTCTGACTATCTGTAACGACTGTCATAGGTCTAAAAATGACAGCCGCTTTCCGAGGCACGGAGGAGTCTTGATATGTATGAATGGCCTCGCAAAGGACCTGCCTCCCGGAGCACGGAGTACTTTTCCATAGGACAAAGGGCCTTTGTCCTATGGAAAAGTAGGTACCTACCTATGTGATGCGAAAGTATGCCTGGTTGTTTGTAGGTACCTATTCGTTATGTTTGATGACAAATGCTAAAGCTATACAAATAAGTAGGTACCTAAATATTTCGTTAGTGGGGTAAAGTTCAGTTAGGTACCTAATTTATTTAAATTAATGAATTATGTATTTAACTAATATACCGTTATGTTATAACCTTAATAAATAATGAAGAATCAAACTCAAAAGTTTTAAATTTAAAAATATAGTTAATAAGACTGTGTTATTTTTTAAATTTGGTTGAGGTGAAGCCCCTGCAAGAGCGAGGCCCCGGGCGATGGCCCTGTTCGCCACCCCCTAAGGCCGCCACTGCATCCACGGACCAACCTCTTCAAGCGCAGTGATCGACTCGTGAGGCTGCTACTATTTAGTCACAAGCTGTTAAGAGTTGTAAAGTGTAATAAATTATTACGCAGTGCAGCTATGAGTGTTTTATATGGAGCGACTGCCTGTCCAACCTCCACAACCCAGTTACTGGAAAACGATACCTCTAGACTTTGCCTTGGCTAAACTGGTTGTCAGATTTTCGGGCTTCTGACTGGCCTATTGGTCTAGTAGTTAGTGACCCTGACTGCTATGCCGGAGGTCGTGGGTTCAATTCCCACCCAGGACAAATGTTTGTGTATTGTGCATGATAATATGATCTGTGTCTGGGTGTAATTGTATCTATAATATGTATGTACTTATTTAAAAATATATAAGTATGTTTATCAGCTGTTTAGTACCCATAACACAAGCTCTCAAGCTTAGCTTGGGAGTAAATGGCATTGTGTGAAATGTTGTGGAATATTAGTATTATTATTATTATCTGTAATGACTGTCATAGATCTACAAATGACAGCAGAGATAGACGGCTACGTGCATTCCGAGCCTAGGCCCGGAAGTAGCTATTTGGAGTCTTGAAATGTACTGTATGGTTACCCATCTACGGACCATCCACGTCAAGCGTCCCTTAACCTTCGATCGACCCGTGAAGCTGTCATTAGTTAGCCACAAACTCCTTGTATTGATAAGTGAGAGTCGATACAATTAGAATGCATGCGGTAAGAAGGCCAGAATGATGAGTTTAAAATAGCGAAATATAAACAAGTAAGTACCTAAGTAACTGTATTTCTATTTCCTTAGTAAATTATTATGTTTAATCATGCCTGTTCCACCTATCTATTTCAGCATTTAAAAGCTTTTTGTGAATATTTTTACAAGCAATTTGAATGAATCAATAGGATTAAGAGGTGCTTGAACTTAAACTCGTCAGAATCTACATATTTTGTACATAGATAGGACATATGTGACAGAAGCTCATATTATTACTCACTCTTGAACAAAAAGCTGCTTGTTTATCAATTAGTATCTCCCTCACATCTCGTCGGCCATCGCAGACATACCTACCGCCTATAACAATAAAATACCAAGCCGGAGAACATTTACACATGGTTATGTCAGCGTGTTTTCCCAGCGATGTTTCGTTTTCGTATGACATATTACGATTGAGTGAGTAATGCTTTATTGTTAGATAGCTAACATTGATATGAATGCTATAAACCATAATATAACTACAAAGCGCTGAACAGCGCTTTAGAACATGGGAAACAATACTCACTGCCTACGCTAATACAGCCTCCGATTCGCGGTAACACCAACAGGTTTTTTGCTATAATATACTCGCGTCTATTTGTATCGCTTTATAAAAGCAAGCGACTGCAGAACAAAAACATTGTGAGTGAGAAGCTTCACAATGATGGAGCTCACCTGTGCCTTCATACTGATATCAGCGAGCTTTGTGGTCGCTACCCCGCATGGATATGGAGGATATGGAATTAAGGGTGGAGCATCCGCAAGAGGTAGGTGTTTTATTTTTCTTAGTTTTCGGTGTCTTTTTACCATTATAGAGAAATAAATAAAATTAAAATCTAGTTAGGTTCCTACCTATCAAATAATTAGGTAGGCAATTAAAATTAATATTTCATTACGAAGGTAATGTTATTTTAATTCGTTAGGCATACCATCATAACATTGAAGTAATACCCAAGTGTTATCAGAAATCATTGTATTCAATTCCTTTTTTTTCTTCGTATTTTAGAAATTAGTTTGTTTGTTATTAATATTTAAGAGCAAAAACATTTTAAACAGCAATTAGTGATATACTAATTTGACATAAATGATATGAGTTTATATTAGGCATCACTGATATCGGTGAAGGAAAATATCATGAGAAAACCTGGATTACTATATGGCAGCTGCTTGACTGTCTGACTGCCTCGTTGGTCTAGTTGTCGCAAGCACTACAGCTGAACATGAGGTCCCGGGTTTGATCTCCGGGTCGGGCAGTGTTAGTGAATTTCTCAGTAGCAGCCCAGAGTCTGAATTAGTGCCCGATTGATGATGGCAATAGGCTCGCCCCTATTACATAACTGGCGAAATGTGGATGTACCTACTACCAACCAGGTACATCTCTGCCTAGCCTTTCGCGGATTACAGGCGTGATGTTATGTTATGTAGTCTGAAATCGCCAATCCGTGTTAAGAAAACGTGGTGATTAGGCAATGCTCGTACCTTCTCTGTGTAAGAAGAAGCTTTTGCTCTGCAGTAGGATTGCAGAAGGCTAGTATTGTTATTTAAAAAGTACTAAGTATCATTATTTTAGAATTTAGCTATCTCGCTTAGGTTCTTTATATCTGTCTCTACACTACTTATTTAAATATTACTTTTAATATGTAAAGACAGCATTTTAGTACTCTAAACTGCAGGCAGTATTCTAAAGGATAATGAGCAGAAGTGGTCCAAATTTCCACCACTATTGGGGGCTATGTAAGCTTAAAGTCGACTAAATACCATACAATTTTGACTACTAGGCGAAAAAAATATATTCACTCAGAAAAAAGTTATGACTGTTTTAAAAATACGTGTTTTTAATTATTTAACCGTTTATTTTTTTCGCACATATCCACATTTCAAGCAGTAAAAACATGGTAGCAATGATGACGCATTCCCCCTGTTCTGTAATGCGCTCAAATCGTCTGCAAAGTATACAAAGATAACGTTAGCGCACCTACCCATATAAAAATGTAATACGGAACGGTTCGCAATCGTGCTAAAAGCTAAAAGTATTTTTTAATATTTTTGCATTTCGGAACCCGGGGATTGCTAGCGTCGACTCGTAGATGGAGATAGCATTAGTTTTGTCCCTTTCGCACTTAGGAAGCAATACGGTATACGCTGCGCCGACGACGTTGAAAGAAAACTGGTTTTGACCTAACTACCTGACCCAATCGACACATGTGTCCCACGCAGTCGTTCGTTTGCTTGCTTTCGGTGCGTACTGTGCATTTTCTGGTCATATTTTATTATTATTTACATTCTTCCCAGTATTACAAATATTTTAAAATAAATATAAGCATTGTAAAGATAGGTATAAGACCTTTCATTTGATACCCCACATGATAGGGTTTGATTTTTTTGACGTATCGAGGTACCTACCGGGGCCGCCATATTGTTTTTATTTTGACGTCATATAGCTTATATCAACCTGAATAACGTATGAATTACAACGAAATGTCATACACCTAAATCAATCGAGTAGTTTAAAAGATATAGTGAAATAAAGAAGCGTTAAAAAGATTTTTAAATTGCAAGTTTTCATGGGGTCATAACTTTTTACTGAGTAAATATTTTTGGTTGCGGTCTTCTTACAATGATTCAGTACGCAGTGGTCCATCATATGCCATAGTTCTTATTGGTGGTGGAAATTTGGACCAAGCTCCATATATTTTTGCCCATTCCCCTTTGCATTTCATATTCTGAACGTACCTTTATTTTAAAAGTTTAAAGGAAATATTGTTAGATGCGCAAGTTTTCATTCGTAAAGAGAGTAGGTATGCTTTAACACTTGTTATGATGACCGTACCAATTTAGCTTTTGTATGGAGTACCTATTAATACATAGACAACATAATTATGAGGTTGGTGAACATTTTTCTATTTGTGTAGGTATCTAAGTCGAGTGTTCAGCACGTTCGTTTTGGATTAATATATTTTGAAAGTTTTTGTAGGATAGATATCAATTAACTAATACATTGATTTACTTTAAAAAAACATACAACTAAGTAGCATTATAGTGACCCAATGCAATAGTGTAGTGACAGATCTTCTTAATATTAGCGGTGGATTGTTTATAATATTTCCTTTCCTATTTATTCCAGCGGAATCTAGTGCCTCTGCAGGGGCCTTTGGTGGCATACCAGCTGTGCCATTAGGAGCTGGCTATTCAGGAAGTTTTTCCAAATCTTCCTCTTCCAGTTCAGCATCTTCGAGTGCCAGCTCGAGTTCTAGCTCTAGCTCATTTAGCTATAGCGGCTCTGGAGCTGGTGGTTTTGGATTAAACGGTGGAGCACCAAGCCATGGAGGTTGCTCATCTGGAAACTGTCCGACTGCTGGAGGTAATGGAACACCTCATGGGTCTTCTGCTCAAGGATATAGTTCTGCAAATGCTGCAGCTTCAGCAGATGCAGGAGCTGTATCAGGATCGGGATGTCAAGGATTAAGCTGTGATGGAATTTCTGATAAATGTAAATCAGGACAGTGTAAACCTGAAACTGGAAAACCATCAAATGATGCCGATTCCAAAAAATGTACTGCAGGTCAGTGTGGATCTCCTTTAGAAAATAGCGGATCTCCAACAGAATATGGCACTAATGACATTCGTGTTGTTACTGGTTCTAGTCACAATGCCGATCAACATTCGGGTATTGACAAAGCTTCATCGTCATATAATGGCGCCAGTTCTGATTGTACTCATGGAAAATGTGGTTCTTCAGGGCCTTCAAGCTCAAAACAAACTTACTATGGCCATGATTCCGGAAATAACTATCAGGAATCCAGTGCTTCGAATAAACAACAAGCGTCAAGCTTGGGCGTTGGAGGTACTAGCCATTACCAGAAACCTTCTACACATTTAGAAACCCCCAAATTAGATTCAAAATGCTATTCCGGAAACTGTAATGCTGGACCAACTGTGCCTGGACATGAGACCCCGCCCTCAAGTTACAATGTACCTCTTCATGGGGCGTACGATAAGAGTCAACCGAAGCCTTCATGTGATGGCGTTAAATGTGAAAATCAGCCACAAGGACCATATGGCCCCACAGACAATTCCGTAACAAAAGAACCATCGTCTTTTGATTATCCAAGTGCTCCAAATTGTGAAGGTCCAAGTTGTTTTGGAACACCAGCAAATCAAGTGACAGGCAAACCATCTCATTCAGTAAGACCCGGTAATTATGGACATTCACCGTCACACACTCCTACTTTAAGTGTGACAAACTGCAATTCTCCAAACTGTAGTCCGTATCCTACAAACCCAGCTGGATCCAACGTAGCGCCTGGACCCATTATCCATGGCAAGCCGAGTGACGTGAAAAAACCAGCAGATGACAAACTTCCGTATACAGGAGGTTTTGGTGGCCCCGCTGGAATATTAACTCCTAATGAATATGATGTACCTGCACCAACTGGTAATCCAAGCCATGATCATGCAAGTACATCACAAAATGGAAAACCATTGGGAGGTGCTTCACCAGGTTGTAATTCACCTAGATGTTCTAGTCCTGCAGGAGGACCTGTACCGACAGGAACATACAACCACCGGCCAGTAGGTGACATCCCTAGTGAAAAATTACCAACGTATACAGGTGGCTTTGGAGGACCCGCTGGGATGCTTAAGCCAAATGAGTTTGATGTTCATGCAACAGTTACGGATAAACCAAGCCATGGTCATCCCGGAAACCCATCATACAATACACAACCACAAGCTAGTAACATTGGGACGGGTTGTCAAGCAGGAAAGAATTGCGGTGGGTACTCGCCTACTGCGAGTGCTACATCTGGTGTGACAGCGCCGTCTGGATATTACGGAACTACGAAACCTGGCAGTGGTATAGATTCTTTTAATGATAAACCACCTTACACAGGCGGTTTTGGTGGACCAGGAGGAGTTTTCAATCTTGATAAACATGATACCCACGCAACCGGACCTAGTAGCCCTGGCTATACTCCTTCAGGAACACACAACATCCAACATCATCCCTCTAGTGGCCAACCTGGAGGCTGCAAAGCACCCAACTGTTATCATTCTTTTGTCAGCACTGCTACCGCTAATGTACAAGCAGAATCATTTGGTGTCACTAAACCTGGTTCAGGTCCTCATCTTTCAAGCGTAACACTGCCTGCTTATCCTAGTAGTAACGATAGTCCTTTCGGAGTACATAGACCTGACGACATTAGCGGTCCGGCCTCAACACCAAGCATCATCCATACTCAGTCACCATCTTCGCCAGGCAATTACTCACCGGGTTGTAAAACAGGAAACTGTGGCAATGCACTTCCCGGATTATTTGGCAAACCTAATGCAGGTGTGAATTCCGCGTCTCCGGCTCATTCTCAATATACAGGCGGCTTCGGTGGACTCTCTGTTTCATTTGCACCTAACGAACAGAACTCACCTGGTTGTAAAACTGGAAACTGTGGCACTTACCCGACAAGCGGGCCATCAGCTGGTGCCAATGCGCAACTCGGACCATTTGGTGTTACCAAGCCTTCTTCAGATGTTAACCCTGCGTCTCCGGCTCATCCACAATATACAGGTGGATTCGGTGGACCTACTGGTACTTATACACCTCACGATCATAACTCACCCGGTTGTAAAACTGGAAACTGTGGCAATTATCCCACAAGCGCGCCATCAGCTGGTGCTAATGAGCAACCCGGATCATTTGGTGTTACCAAGCCTACATCAGATGTAAACCCTGCGTCTCCGACTCATTCACAATATACAGGCGGCTTCGGTGGACCTACTGGTACATATACACCTCACGAACACTACTCACCTGGTTGTGAATCTGGAAAATGTGGCAATTACCCCACTAGCGGGCCATCAGCTGGTGCCAATGCGCAACCCGGGTCATTTGTTGTTACCAAGCCCACACCAGATGTAAAACCTTCGTCTCCGACGCATCCACAGTATACGGGTGGTTTTGGTGGACCTTCGGGTGAATTTAAACCTAACGAACAAACACATGTTACACCGTCTGCTGGCAGTTCTCCATCAAATTGTAAAACGCCAAACTGCATTGGTTCATCTACAGCTAGTGCTGATGCGGTATCTGGAGCTAATGCTGGATCGTACGGTATTACTAAACCTAGTAGTGGGAACAATCCGTCCAACGAAAAGCCAACCTATGCCGGTGGTTTCGGAGGAGCTCCCGGTTTGTTAAAACCTAATGAATACACTATTCCAGCTGTAAGCCCTACACCTAATAATAAGCCAACTGGAGTTCCTACACCAGCTGCTTGCACTTCTGGGAATTGCAAACCTCATGCGCCGGCTCCAACACACGGCTCTGCTTCACATTCACTAAATGATGCATCTAGCGCAGTACACGTTACCGCAGCAGCAGCTGCAGAGGCTAATGCTGTTGCATACAGTGGTGGATTCGGAGGACCACCTGGTGTCCTCGTACCTTATGATGGTGGCAAAATTGGAGCTATACCTTCTAATGGAGCACCAGCTCATGGGCCACAGATAGGCGGCGCACATGGTTCCCACAATGCTAACATTCATTCGCAACATGGCACGAGTCCCGGTGCTAATAGCAGCCCAACAGGGTTAGCTGGATCCTATGGAAATATAGGGGTACAAGCTGGAGCGGCCGCCGGAGCTTCGGCAGGTGCAAATGGATATAACCAACATGGATCACACCACAATCACGCAGGAAATATTAAAGGTGGCAGTCCTTGTGGTGGTGGATGTGGCGGCTCAAACGGCGGCGCTTATAATGGCGGCTTAGAAGTCAGTAGTGGACACGGTTTTCCAAAGTTTACATTCTCAGATGGTGAAAGTTCATCAGCCACTGCAGCGAAGAGTCTGTCAGGCGCCAACGCTTTCGGATTGGGAGGGAGCTATGCCAGCAGCTCTGCAAGCGCACACGCTTCTGCTGGAGCCTACACTAAAGGAGGTAAGGCTTATTAAACTGTTTAACCGTCTATAAAAAGTTTAATTTTTATACCTATACTAGCAAGGAGGTATAGGTAGGTACTTATTATTACAAATGGTCCTTTTTTTTGTCTAGTGGTCGAAAGTGCCACTGTCGAAACGTACTAATTTATAACACAATTTTTATCCAGACAGGCCGATTTTATTAGCCATAGGCTTGCCTCTACCACCGCTACCGCCACGGTCCGCTGTTGTAACTAGCGAAATGTAGGTGTAGGTACACCCGTACACCTCTGCCTAGTGCTTCAGGAATTACAGGCGTGACTTTATTCTATGACGCTTTTGTCTAAATATTATTTTAAACATTGAAAATTCCTTACCACTGGTGTCCATTTTTATTGACACTAGGTGTCACCTAAATGTAGAGCCTTATTATTAACGATGGAAATATAATAATATAATACACTGGTGGCCTATCATAGCGCTTTTAATTAGGCATTACATTGATGTACCCTGTACCGTCTGGTTTTAGTGATGAGGGGCACGGCTCAAAAAAAAATTGTACAGGAAGAGCTTCATTTGTAGATCTTTATCGATCGAAAACATCTTTAAATAATGTTTTTAAATTCCTTAGTTTGACTTCACTATGCCTTTGCTTCAGGATTTCTCTATTCCCATTTTTTCTTACATTTTCTTTCATTTGTTCCAGGTTACGGAAAACGATAAAACGCTGATTTTTATTATAAACGTACCTACTTAGTATTGTTATGAAAATGAAGACTTATTTAATGTAACTTTTATCTTTTAAGTACGATAGTCGATAGATATTGTGATAAAAATGTGATAAAAGAAACGGATGTTCGTTTAAATAAATGAATAAAAGATTCACATTGTATAGTCTAGGTTTCTTCAAGTCCTTGGGTCAATGTGACGCATAACTCAATTGTAGTGAAGTACTTAATGTATCTTAAGACTTTACATATAAATATTGATCCCAGTATGTAGGAATAAAACCTGTATTCTGAGACAAAAACGAAATAATTAAACATGTCAAAAGCAATAAAAAAATTAAACCTTAGTGAAATCGTTTCAATAAACTACTTGGACCTGCCTACTTATATTTACTTACCTAATAAAATGTTTAGATAATAGTTCATTGCAATGTTACTTACAGTTTACATTTTTTTGGGCTTAGCGTGCATTTGCAGACGACGCAATTTTATTTTCTAGATATCAAAGAGAGATTAGTGTAAACTTACGACTTGTTTTAATCCGAGTTCTTGATTTTAGCATATAACTTAGTTATTTTTGATTCCACGACAGAAGTTACTTAGGTAACCGATATTGTAAAGAAATTTATTTTCAACAAAAAATATCTAAATGTATTTTCTTTTAGACCTATTTACCAGATAAACCATAAAAGCTATATTTTGTACCCCTTTTTGCAAGATAGCGGCCTTGGGACAAGGGTTCAACCCCTCAAAATAGTATTTAACCTAACACTCAGAGGACTCAAAGAGGGGTCTTTGAGTCCTCTGACAAATGCAACCACAAAATGTATCATTCCAATAGACTAAACGTACAATAAAACAATCTTTCAAGTGTAAAATCCCAAAAAACTTAATATGTCCACATTATGTTTGTTCAACAACAGGAAGTTTATGTTGCACCCGTCAAACAGCAATCTAATGATTAAAGTCTAAGGTCTAAAAAACAAGAATTAATTTCCTTATTAGATATAGAATCATCTAAAACAAAATTAACTTATGATGAAGATGTAGCAGATTATTTTAAATATGCATAAATAACACAAAAGCATCGTGTTCAGCCACTCCTTATTTTTTGAACCCACAACAGTAAAATCATTTGTTCCAATTTTAAAGTTCCGTACTCAAGTTACAAAAAACGTAAGTTTTAGTAATTTGACTCTATCATTTCGGTCTGTCTGTCTGTCCGGACGATTCTGTCATTTTACTTCGAGACTTATTGGCACTAGACACGTTAACATTCAGACAACAGCATTATATAAAAATCACTGCGTGAAAATGTACGTTACGTGGAGTGAAGGCGAATTGAGCTGTGCATTGACAATTCACTTCACTCAAGTTTTCATGTGGTGACTTTTTCTGAATCGACCAGCAGAACTGCAGAACCCTTCACTATGCGTGGTGCAGCTCGCTCTTAGCCGTTTTAACACTAATTGTTTCAATAACAAACTGTATTGAAGATCTTATCAATCCAATGTTTGTGAAGACGTTGCGTCATAATGGGCTTCTTCCCACGAACGTCTTAGAATTTTTTTTTTGGCAAGACTACGACAATGTTTATTTTTTTATATCTACGATCACATAAATATTTAACACGCTCCATGAATCTCTAACGAGGTATACCACCTACTTTTTGTGACAATGAGTAGCACTATTCTAAAAGATTACTTTTTAAATTGTTTGACTGTGGGGCCTATATGTAATTACATATATATGCTTACTTTACGTACTTATTAAGATAGGACTTGGCTACGGTCGACGGCTACATAAGGCACCCAGACCGTGACTGACAGCCCATAGCGGTCACGTACAAGATAGAACGTTGATTTCAGCAACGAATGTGTCCCTTGTGTAGTTGAATGTGTTGCCCTATCACAAATTCTTAAATAGGTACGCGTACCTAACACCAATTCAAATCTTTAAAAAAAAAACTACTACTCTGCAGCAAAATACCATTATACACCTATTTCATTATTATCCATACATATCAATAAATTATTAACACAAACTTAATTAGTAAAAAGGCTGGAATAATGTGGGACGCACACATTCTGAATTCAGAGTCGGTATTCATGATAAGTATTAATTCTATCTATAGAGTTTCTTGCCCATTATTCTCCATATGAAACTACTTTTTGGAATGTGCAACTAGAATCATTTACCTACTTACTTAATTTATTTAACTTGTAAGTATGAGGTTCAAAGGTGCCTGGAGTCCAATTAACGATAAAAAAAAACAAAGGAGTCGACTTTGACTTAATCTCTTCTCAATCATAATCTCAAAGAATTCGAGTATGTGTGGAGTATTAAATAAAGTGCACGCAGTTCCGGGCTTTCTAAAGGAACAATATACTTTTTATGAATTCTGACTCTGAATTCAGAGACCCATTCAGAATGTATGAGTCCATCCTAATTTTGTTGCCTCATTAAATTAAACCGAAATTCTGAACAGTAGGTGTATTTTAAATTTAAAAATCGTTTAAATTGGCGATACGCCTATGCCAGTTCTTGCTAGGACTACGACAGTTTGGAACGTACAAATGACACACGCTACAATGTACCACACGGCAGTACCAACACTATCCTAATATACACACAAGACTATACACAGGAAAAAAAAAACAAAAAGACCCTGACCTGACCACAACCAGTTTTTACAACAACAGACCATCCTTAGTCACAAGTACAACAAAAGATCTACATCACAATTAGCTAAATATATCCAGCGGTAAACAAAATTACGATACATTGATATTAATATGATAGATCTGATATTCAATTAATATATATCGTATCGTTACGTGCTTTAACGCGAGAGAATAACAATGATTGCAATAATTACGTGTAACCTTCTTGAGAGTTAAACGGTCTCATCTTGTTCTGATCGTAAATCACTCGATCCGTGTCATATGTTTGCTGATATAATCATCCACTTCTCTCATCCATTGTTCACGACTAGTTCACGGATGCTGTTCAAATAAATTATTCATAAACGTTCTATGCATGTATGTACATCTGCCATTAGTAACTTGTTGTCAATCTTATTAGTATGAAGGTGTACGTATCTATATTATGATGTGTTTTAATCATATAACTCACTTATACTCGTATACCTATATATGATTTTATTTTCCGAAATGTGATCGACAAATGTGTTGTATTCAAAGAGATTTAAGAGTAAGTATTTAATGTCTTGGCCTTGGGTTGTATTCATCATCCAAAGCCCGACTGGGAATAGGCCTCTCTTTTCTGGTGCCAATATTCACGTCCCTGTGCCAGCCTCATCTACGATACTCTTGCAATGGCAACAATGTCGACCGCCCATCTCGCCGCCGGATGACCAACACTTCTCTTGGACGCCATTCGGTCACAGTTTTATTCTACCGGCCATCACCACGCCTAGCTAGGTGTCCTGTCCAATTGCATTTGCGCTGTATTGCCTACATTGATCAATTTACTTAGGTACGTCAATATGCTGGTCTAAATTTAGATTTTTATAAATTAATAATTAAATTGTCATTCTAATCTACTTCGTATTCATTACTATAATCCCTGTCATTTCAACTATGATGTGAGTAGGTAGTGATTATCTACCTAGCTAGCTAATGTAGAGGTGCCTTTGTCGCCATTTTAATTAGAATTCTTTCAATGGATGTGGAATTTCTTACGGCCACGGCGTATTTAAATTTATAAATAAAGACATACGCTGAGATTAGACATAGGTAGGTGGTATAAGACCTGGGTGCTGTAGGTTGTCGGGTATCTACTTACTTTGATTCTAACAAATTATAATAAACGTCAGATTTTCGGCGTTTTTGCTCGATGCTACGTAACCCTTTCAATGCTACTTCTTTGACCAAGTGCATGCGGCCAATGTTTCGAGTAATATATACTTAAAAGGTTTATTTAGTCTACACTAGGTACTTATAATATTATAGAGAGGAGAGACTTGTATTTTTGTATGTAACGAATATACTTAAAATCTACTGGACCGATTTCAAAAGATATTTCACCGTTTGGAAGCAATACTATCCCTGGGTGATATAGGCTACTTTTGTCCTTGTATTCCCACGGGAACGGGAACTACGTGGGTGAAACCGCGTGACTTTCGCTAGTTTAAGACGATGGACCACGTGTCCACGTTTTACTACTACTAATACCGTTAGATATAATTAACAATTAGCTCAGTATCAGTAAGTCTATGAATATCTATGAATACCTACGAAGTAAATTGCTTGTATTTAGGTAGGTACTTATTAAATAACGAGCTAGTAGACCTCGGTACTTAGCAATATTTAGTTTGCCTATTGTGATTGATATGATTTTAAGTTCCGATTTTAGTTTAACTTTTCCTTGATTTTCGTGTTCTACCTACCTCAAAAGGTAAAAACGCAAGTGGTCTTTTTTTTTTAGCATAGATGCATATTGTTCCTTTCCTAACTCTACGACTTCAAAATAATACTATAGATCATCATCTGTCTAGCCTTTTCGCAACTATGTATGTGGGTCGGTTGATTCCATTTCAACCCAATGCAGCTGAACCAGTGTTTTACATGAAGCGACTGCTATCTTACCTCCAGTTACCGGGTAACACGTGGATGATTTAAGTGAATACTGCGTGCCTGACTCATCACCACCACCACCACCACCATTTTCAATTTTTAGATTGCGACTGTTTTCGGTACAAGTGATGATGCTGATTTAACTAACTTGTATATTTTCAAATAAAAAATAATGTAAGTACCTACCTAATGTTTAAGATATTATTATGTCTGATTTTGTGTGCAGGTTTTTACATTTGACAAGCTAGTAGTGAACTCTACTTCTCAGTATTAAAAAAATATCAAGTATATAAATAAATAATATAAAAAATATTCCACAAGTTTTCACAAAACGCCATTTAGTCATTTCCATTTCCACCCAGTAAAATGGGTTAAACCCATTTCTAGGTAGGTACCTACGAAGGGGGGAAATAGAAATAGGAAAGCCCGCATTTTGAAAACGTATGAGTCGACATTACCGTTGGTCTACCTACTTTATTTAGGTAGGTACGTTATCCACCTAATTTAATATACAAACAACTTTATTTTTTGCTACCTACTACTTATTTATTTACTTAGGTACCTATGTTTGTACTGAGCACACCTACTAACGTGGGCAGTATGCATGACGCGCTGACCCTGATCAGCAAAAAATAATTCCAAACTGCTAGTATTTCTTTTAGGTACCTAAGTACTTAGTTACTGGTTTACTGCTTGATTTCGAATGTCATATGGCTGATGGCCGAAACCCCGAAGTCGAACCCCGAACGTTAGAATTGCCGAAGTACCATAACACCTCCCGTTTTGTTGAAAAGCCATTGCAACGATAGCTAATAAGTCGAAATCTGTTCTATATAAAATGTTAAAAGTAAAAGGAAGAAAAACCAAACCAGCAGGGTTTAATCATCGTTTATGTTCAAATAAACTAAGTAACGGTATCTTAATCAGGGTACCTAAGGAAGGGCATATTCACATTACCTTAAGCTCTGATCTTAATCAAATAGTTGGACTAAAGGACGAACCAGCTTAGGTATGGCTAAATATCTATTAATTTAATAGCCGCTCGAAAGTTAAGCTACACTTTATAGGTACTGGTATTCATAGCCAATCATAGCATAATCAATACTTCTCTGTGCAACAAAAAATACCTTTACCCGCTGGTCTCGGCTGTCATTTATTTATGAGTCTTTAGAGACGTAGACCTTTGAGTGTTTGATACTGTTATGAATACCTAGTCAGCAGGCCTAGTCATATTACAAATTCTATTTCTATTATCGTAATCGATATGGCGACAATAGAAAGAAAATGGTATATGGATCAGCTGTTTGTCAACTGTCAAGTGTTAACGAGTAGAATTTGTCATATGGCTGAAAATGAAATACACTTGACAGTTGACAAACAGCTGATACCATATAGGTACGTCATTTTCTTTCTATTGTTGCCTTATCGATTACGATAATAGAAATAGAATTTGTAATATGTCTAGGCCTGCTGATTAGGTCAGATATTGAACACCTACAAAGAGATTTAAGATCGAATATCTTTGAACACTACCTACGTTAAAAAGTTCAGAGTAGGTAGGATTTTAAACGATACATACGTATATGTATAGTTTAAAGTCCCGAGTCCAATTTTTATTAAATTCTGCGTTCAAACAAATCCGGTTCGTGAAAATTGGCAAATTACTTTAAATGGTTAATTTACCTTAACGAATACACATGTTAGGCTCCGATCAGCCAGGTATAATTAAAATCAAAACCTGAATGTAGGTACCTACTGGAGCAGGCGTAAGTTGGCTACAATATTCCTAGTTAATTTCTTCCAATAACGGACCGTGGGACCGAGAAGTTGGGTGGAAATCGATTTTATTGTATATTGTATGGGCGTGTGATGCAAAGAAATGAGGATCATTTTATGAGAAAAGCTTCGAGGTGGAGGGTTACAAAAGTAAAGGAAGACCAAAGAAGCGATGGAAGGTTGGTGTGAACGATGAAATGGCTAGTAAGTAGGTGACTGCCCAAATGACGGTAATAGTATATATGTATATAGTACCTATGTATGGAACAAGAAGGCATCCTGAGCCGACTCAAAATAAATTGGGGTATGGGGAGAAGGGTGAGGATGACGAATTTACCCACATTTTTAGTAGAGTATACCTACAAAACCTAAACGAGGTGGTTGTACTCATTACGAATAAATTTTACTACGTCTACGGAAAGAACTATAAAATCGTGATAAAATATCAGCTGTTTACCTTTTTTTGAGTTACGTTACGGCAGATTTTTTTCACAATATCAGGGTTTGTCCAACTGTAAAAGCCTAATTGGATTTATGGAATGAAGGTCAAAAATAGACCGCCTACTTCTGGCTGCATTATAGGTAGTAACCTTCATACGTCATACAATACCGTACTTTATTTATTTACCATGCTTTTTACAATATCCTTCTTACACATTTTATTCACCGCGAATGACATCCAATGGTCGTAAAATAAAGTTTTTAAAACCTAGCACGTACCGAGTGGTATTTGATTCCATGACGTTATGGGAGAGGCTATGTCGAGACTCGAGATCAACGATAAAGTAAAATGGTATGTTTAAACTTTGCTTCAAGAGTCAGAAACTGGTACTGGACAAAGAAAAAATAAATTAGGCATAAAATTACTATGATTTGCCGTTTATACGTACCTATAGGTACGTATAAACGGAAAATCATAGTAATAACGTACAAGGAAAAGTAACGTATTTTTTGACAGCAACTAATTAATGTCTTTGACTATCTATAGCTATACCCTACTCAATTATAACTCTATAAATAAATACAAGTTTGTTTGGATGATGTAAGCAATTAAATTATTGATAATCGTGCAATCTAATCAGATGCGTTGTATTTCGTCGAATCTACCGACAACCACAATGTCTTGTAAAACCCATGGTTCAATGTCCTTGGAGCTTTATTATTTTCATCTGAAGTGCTACGTCAGCAGTTAGGGAGTTTCACAAAACGTGATCAAAATATCCGGCTTCGAAAAGTAATTACAGGCAAGTAATGGTTTAATGTATCTAGTTCGTAGATATGTGACTCACTGCGGTATTTCAGCCCGTCATCATCAATGGATTGTTCTAAGACAGAAAGGAGCTTGATTTCCACCTAGTGATAAAAAGTCTATGTTAATTTATGTTCTGTATAAAAGGGGCTATATTGTAGAGCTGACAGGCCACCTGCAGCATTCCTAGAACAAGCCGATTTGAGCAAATACCTTCACTGGAACGTTGAGTTCATTTAGTTCGTCGCTCCACACCCACTCGATATCGACTGAGGTTGGTCAGGGCCATATCCTGTCATACAATATTATATCCGTAAAAGGTACTGTATGTATCAGTAAATAAACATTACGCATCCAGTACTTGAATTATTTTTTACGTTTTTATTCAATTTACTTGCAATGCTAACGTTTATAAAATGCCGAGCTATGTGCCTCATTTCTCGTAAATGATTATAAGCATGTCTAACATTAGGAACCTACTTATTTACATACAAAAAATAGGTTATTTACTCAACGATTTAAGTAATGAGGTTTTGCGATTATGTAATTTTTTGGTAGGTCCTGGGTCCTCCTATATAAATAATAATTATCTTTTTGAGCAAAAGAGATAGCAGATAGCAGACAGAAATATTTTTTTCTAGAAAATTAAATTTGGCCATTGTGTTGCATAGCACTTCGTTAACCTTTAGATACTCACGTATAGAATAACAACTTTTTTGCTGCCAACTATGTCATGCAGTGCTTTATGGTGTATTTAATTATAAAAAAAACAGGCAAGTGCGAGTTGGACCCGCACTCTGATCGTTCTGTATAGGAGCAATACTTAGTAGCTTAACCCAGTTGCTGACTGTTTCACTCCGGTGACGCGGCTTTGACGGCTTATAAATTTCCAATTCGGTTAGAACCTCTTTCAGTATTCATGAAAGAACGACAAATTTAACTTTGCAGCTTATTTCATGCTAATCAATGGAAAGTTTCCTTTAAACGTGTGTGAGTGGAGCTGTTCCACTGCACAGCAATGGCCTCTTCTCGTGCAGAGGAGGCACGGGTATTGATCACCACATTCACCAAGGTTGCTGAAGGTGGACTGATGAAAATAAAGCAATCAAAACATCGAAATATGTGATGTGATCCACTCTTGACAGGGTTAAATTAATTGCTTGCGTTTTTGCAGCTTGAATTTGTATCTGTTTAAAAGACTGCACGTCTTAATATTTGATAGTTAATGTTACTGTAAGCCGTTATTCCACTGCTTTGCAAAAGCCTCTCCCCATGATCTACACTTCTTGTCATCCAGAGCAAAAGTTAACCTCTGTACATTTGGTTTTGTCCAGCTCGTCCAGCCATCTTCTCCGGTATTGTATTTGATAGTAATTTAAACTTCATTGACAAACAACAAAGTGTTCCTCGTGTTTTCTTTAGGAGTACAGAATCCTAAAAATAACAATATTATCAGGCTCATCATCTCAGCCAGTCACCTTGTGTCACCGAGCGATGACCGCTAGATTTTTTACGTTCAAAATCTCTGATGTAATTTTGTAAGGATGTCAATATGGAAAGAGTACCTATATTTTATTATAAGCCTAAACGACTGGTTGACACTTCGCGTGACCAGAGGGCTGGCTTATTTTCTGGCCTGATAATTAGCATTGACATCCAACGTTGGAATACTGCCAGTCTTCTGGGCCCGTTTCCGCATGACAGTGACGTTGTGAAGTGTTCTTGGTTTAATTCTTTTTTTTATTTTGTATTCCATATTTTTTACTTTAGTTTGTTTTAGTATAACAAAATAATAAAAACTTTTTTACAAAAAAAACAACCGACTTCTTAAAAAAACACTAACAGGTGAAAAATAACTCCAGTTTCGGAAGTCGTTGCCCAATAATGAACGAAACAGAACCACCAAAAACACAGACTTCCGAAACTGGAGTTATTTTTCAAAGTTTTTATTTTGCAATTTTTAGTTTCTTCGTCTTTAACAACTTCAAAGAATCATTGAAATTTGTTAACAATTGCCAAAGAAGTTCTTTCTAAACATTAATGAATGGTGAATGAAAAAGGTGAGGTAAAGAAAACTAAACTCTTGTATAGTATGAAAAAGTACTATAAAAGGTCATACAGTAGTCAGGACAACATTATTTTGAGACCTGCATCACTGTTACAGGACTTTTATTGGACTGTTTCGTCATGAGGAACACTGCAATACAATTATTTTGTCACTGAACAGAGATATAAATGCGCCACTTCCGAATAATAGAAACGTTCTTTGGGGTTTTATAGGACCAAGTACAGTTTTTTACAAAACGTTCTATGGTTCTTTATAGTACTAGTTTTTGCTGCTTGGGTATGACATCATAAAAAAAAACTGACCAATGAATAACAAACTTGTATTATTTTGCCAAAAGAACTTTAAGTAATAAAGTTCTTTTGGAAAATAATACAAGTTTGTTTAATAACAAGTCAGGATAAACCTAACTACCATCAGTGGTCTGTACACATAGACAAAAGCGTTAACCTCTGATCCTGCCGATCTATTCTGTAACATGGAGTGGTTTCCCCATGAAAATGAAGGTGACGTGATTCAATTAATCAAATTCAATCCCCAGCATTAGGATGGGATTACAGCTCCTTATCCTTCACTTTTATCTCCATTTTCACAAGCAGAAAAGAGTATGCTTATGGTTTGGTCACGTTGAAAGGATGGATGAAAGGCGACTAACGAAAGGTATTTACAAGGCAGATGTAAGTGGTAACGCCGGGAGGGAACGCCCTAGAAGGACATACATAGACCTTATTGGTGAGGTTCTTCAGAAAGGTCAGGTGCGCAGTACTCGCAACCGGCGTGTGTGTATGACAACATGTATGAATGTAAACGAAGCAAAAGAAGTATGTAAGAATCGTAGCATATGGCGCTCTGTACTTTCTGCCTACCCCCATGGAAAAAGGCGTGAGTTTATGTATGTATGTAAGTTTCACAAGCAGATTTTTACAGACGAATTGGAATATCAATTAGGAGAGAATTCAGAACTACAGTGTAAATATGATGAAATAAAACATATCGTGGGCAAATATTAGTTTTTGCTTTTAATATTAGAAATTACAAAATAAGTCATCGTAATGGCCAGTAGCTTAATCTATGTCAACAATAACATGACCGCACACGTTGCGGTCGCGAAACTCCGCGCGGGTCAACCTATGACCGCTTTCACTGTACAATGCTTGAACTTTAGCTGGGCAGATTCTAAGATAAGATTAATAACGTTAAATGAATCAAATATGTTATAATCCATTATCAGACGAATATTTTATTAAGCTGTCTTAATGATGGAAAGTATTATATAACTTTTTAGAGAGCCAAACTTAAATAGTAAAAAGGTTTTATGAAACTTTTGACTGCCTCGCTGGTGGTAATGTTCGGAAGCGCTACTGTGAAGCATGGGGTCTTAATTTTCAGTAGCAGCCCTGAGCCTTGTGCCCGGTCGATGGTAATAGACTCGCCCCCTTTTACATGGGACCTAAACAGGAATGAAAATGTGTACATCTATAGGTACACCTTCACCATAACCGTTCGGGGACAAGTACGGGCGAACTGATATGTTTTTATTAAAAATCTTTTTTACTAAAAAAACATGTGGCTTTGGTAGTTTTTTTTCTTTATTGGCCACCGACTTCCGAAACTAGAGTTATTTGACACCTGTTAGTGTTTTTTAATGAAGTCGGTTAGTTTTTTTTTGTTAATAAGTTTTCATTTTGCAATTTTGTTTTTTTTTTAAAGTCTGTCAACAGGCTAAACAAATGCCTATTATTATTTTGGCAGTTGTGGCTTTGGTTTAGATTGATTCTTTTTTGTCACCGACTCCCGAAACTCTAGTTATTTTACGAACGGGTTTCTAAGTTTTCTATCGTTTACTCTTATCTCAGAAGTTTTCAAAGCGAAAACTATTAAATCAATTTAGTTGATAGAGGCACATACAAATAGTAGGTACAGGGATAATAAAACAATGTAGATTTCAGCAAAAAGTCATAAACACGTACCTTGGTAGGAAAATCATTTTTCACATTTTCGGTGCACACATCCGACTCGCTCTTAAATTATGGTATCTTAAATTCATAATTTAAAATGCCGACAGGTATTTAAAGTTATGAATTTAAGATACCATATTTTGACATACCTAATATATTGAACCTGTGAATAATCCATTCAACTAACTAGTGTGTACATAAGCGCCTTACAAGTGTTTAATATTCAATACAATCGTAAGATGTCGATAATCTTAAGCAATCATTTACGGCAGGCGCTCTGCGAGCAAACAGATCGGCTCCAAAGGACCTATTTTTTAACACATACATACACAACCTATTTCCTTGCTAGGCCGTAGTAAATGTTACAATAATTAGAGTATGTTAAGCCAACAAAACACCGGAAACTATGAATAAGCCATCACGAACGTGGACAATCGTGAGGTGTGACCGTGTAAACATCCTTATCTATTCGGTATGAAGTCTGTTTCTTCGGGTGGATGTGTTGAGCAACGTTTCGCAAAACGCTTCTGCGGGCGACAATACCATGACAAGCGGCGAAGACAAACACCTACCTTGTTATCTTATGAATAATGCCGATTATGTTGAGTAAACACACGCACAAGCGACCCAATGCATTTTTCACGAATCTTTATCGTATACAGTGTGTGTGAATTTTGGATAATCTTTTTAATATAATTTACGCTCAGCTCAACATCGGTTTTAAATTTCTTTCTTTACCCATTACTTTTTAATGGCCCGTTTAGTATAAATCTATTGTTACATGTCCATGTGAACAAACATGATCGGTTGGTTCCTGTCTTTTCAACTTATTTTTGGTTATGACCAAGCGGTTAGGCACGAGGGTTTACAGCAGGTTTCAGGATACTAAACCATAAAAAAGTAAAAAAAGGAAAATATTTTTGGGTTTACTTACTTTGTTTTGTTTTGGTGATGTACTTTTCCGTTACTTATGTATTCTTTGCCGGTCGATTCAGTAAAAATCTCCCCTTGAAAACTGGAGTGAAGTGAACTGTGAAGCTCTGGCATAAGTATGGAACAGCTCAATTTGCCTTCACTTCACTTACATTTTCACTTGACGATTTATACTGAATTGTATCTACTGCTATAGAGTAATGCGGAAAAGTCAAAGATGTAAAAGTCAGATGCGGATAACGCCAAGACGATTAATCCAAATCGTTTGCTGCGCTTACAATTGCGTAACTTGCAACAATCGATAAAACTTTAAGTGAAATCCATTTACATATTGTGAAATTTTCTCCATTGTTGTTTTTCGTGGACACATGTGGAATGATTTAGATACAACCTGTGCGTGCGGCTGGCGGCCGGCGGCGCACGAGTCACCTAGATGTCCCACCTATTGTCCACGCCGCGTCCACCGCTGGGTGAGCCACCATTACCTCACACTTTCAATACTGGGTTACGAGAATTTTACTTCAAGGTCTTCGTTTAGGAGCAAATAGAGGAGGTATAAATGGAAAGACGAGCAACAATAGCACACAGTTGAAGTTCAGCAACTCGTTCGAAAATGTATGCGAACATCGGTGTTATTTTGTGCTTTTTAGTCGGTACGTGCAGTGAAATCAATTAAATACGATACTTTTTTAAAAATTTTATACAAAGCTAACAGTGTGTTTTTTGTTTATAGGGAGTAGTGTAGCATATTACCCGCAAAGAGAAGCACCCTACTACTCAGGACCAAACGACCCATATTCGGCGGGTGTCAACCAGGTCCCGAACTCATTCCAGGAGCCATCACAACGGCTCTTCTGGGGCAACCAAGGCAGCAATCAAGTTGGAGGAACAGGACTATGGGCAACATTGACGAACAAGTTCCCGATTCTCGGATCCATGTTTGGTCGTATGGAGTTACCAAACCAATACGGAGTGCCTAATCAGTATGACGTGTCTACACAGTATGGGGCTCCTGATAACTTCCAAGCCCAGTATTATCCGGGTCAGCAACAGGTCTATCAGCAGGTGCCTCAGCAGGGTCCCCAGCAATTCCCTCAGCAGTTTCCTCAACAATTCGGGCAGCGATTCGTCCCTTCGGGTCGTGACGTGGGCTTCACCGACGATGCAGTGATAGTGACTCCTCCTTTCGTGCCTCCAATACAGCCAGCACCGTTTCCGTCCCCCGTGCCTGCTCCAGCCCCAGCACCAGTTCCCGCGGCTGATCCCACCCAGGACCAAGGCTACGCGTACAACAGGCCACAGTACAGGTTGGAACTGCCCCACAAATAAGACATTTATATAATTTTAGCAACTGACTGACCGAAAAAATTAAGTAGTTTAGTTAATGCACTATTTTGTTTTACCAACTTCTGTGTTTTCTTGGCGCAAACATTGACATTTTGTCTACACTGTGTGAAGAATAACTTGTGCTTGCCAAATATTGTGAGTGGTTAGTAATTTTTACACCAAAATGGTTCAGTTCAGTATTAGTCTAACTTATGGTATGTTGACGCCGGAATGCCTTAACCTGGAGCCCAAAATCTGGGTTACATAATCATGTGTGTGCATTGCACCTGCTTTAGGAGACCTGGAGATTGAACTGCAAATATGAATTATAAGCTGCGGCTACCTTGATAGCTTAGCCTTTACAGCTGGTATAAGAGTTTTCTGGTTCTTTAAATTATTATAAAAGATATCGTGTAGTTACGGGTTGGCAATAAAGTAATTTAATGTAGAATATGTTAAGCTCTCTTCGCAAAATGACACCGTGAATGTTTGTTAAAGCAATAAAACTATAATAAAAATAAGTTCAAAGTTTATTTATACCATCCTAAACGTTTTCTTCTTATTATTCCTATTTATTGCACATATTATATTCTCTGAAAAGAATGTAGGTCAGTAAAATAATTTACCCAACTTCTTCATAGTAAGATGTTATTTCTGTACTAATGTTTTGGTATTAGGCAACAACAGCTGCATAAGCTATAACCTATAACACATGCAATAAGACATTTAACAATCAATTCTCGTACTTTGGAATCGATGACTCCTAAATAATGAGAACAGTCACGTCCAGTAGTAGGTAATAGTCTAGACGTCTGTCTAAATATTTGAACACTGTCGCACATAGCAATACATAGTACGGTTTTATTTGAACACTAGGTGTTACCCGTGCCTTTGTCTATGTGGAAATTACCAATTTATGACTTTACCCTGATTATTTAACTAAAATAAAAGAAGCCTAAATACAACTCTAACCCTGTCCCCACCCCTGTTACAGCCTTATAACATCAGTTATGACCCAGTAAAAGTCCCTTCAACATCGATTCAGCAATTTAGGAGAATAGCCTAAACAAAATGTTTTTTTCGTATAACCAGCTGTTATTCGTATTTGGACATTACAAACAGACACTTATGGGTTACATTAACATGACATCTAAACAAAAAAAAACAATAGCAGGGGGGTAACAACGAACGGACCAAAGATACGGTTCAAAAGTTAATAGTCAACAGTACAGGGAATGAAAAATCCTCACATTCAGTTGCTTAGAAATTAGTGTTTAAACGAGTGATTGACCGATACCTAATTACTTATAGCTAAAAGCGAGCATAGAATCATTAGTTAACAATTGAAGACTGATCATAGTATCCAACTCCAGACGCATCCAGGTCTACTGAAGTGTTGGCTGTCACCGAGCGCCCTCTCACCGCCCCGAACTGATGCTTAGTCATACCAGAACTGTGGAAGTAAGAGAATGTTGAACTGACTTTAGGTACTAGAACTAGGTGGTGGTTACCAAATAGCTTAAGGCTCAATTTATATTGCCACGGATTAATAATAATAATAATAATAAATTTATTTTCCAAAAAACTTAGTTCTATGTTACAAAAACAGTTTAGCAGTAGTTATTACAAGTAAATGGATTTAGCTTCTGTAACCGAACTAGGCAATGCCTGTATTTCGGCTAACAGTGCCATTCCCCTGAATATTTTTAAAACAATGAAACGGAAGCGTAAATTTCGCCTCTTGACGCAGACAAGCGTGCAAATTCGCGAGGAGAATTCTCGAGAATGCGCGAGGAATTTAGTTTGTTTGTTTTACACCACTATTTTTTAATTAGTAGGTACAAGAAAAGTTGGGCTGTATCCGTACCTGTTACTGATCGCATTTGCGTAATCAAAACTAAAAAAAACGAAATTCAATTTTTAAATAAGTGCCACTATTTAGTTAAACTTAAATAACGAAAACAGCTGTTGGAGGCGGGGCATGCTTGAGCGAGATCACGCGAACGTGAGCGAGAGATGACGATTAATGAATACTACTATGTCATGAATAGCCTGTACAATATTTCCATAAATTGGGTAACTTTTTGGGATATAAACAAACGCTAATAACTTTGCACTATATGAATACTATTTATTGATACTTTACAAATATAATGTAGAAGACCGTCTAAAATAAGCCCTTTATGTATTTGTACTAATTAAAAATGAGTGGTGTATAATTGACATAAAGTTCATTATTCTATTAACAGCATAGTTGCAAAAAGATACTTCCATTCAAAGACATTTAATTTAATTTTCTTTGTTTTTTTTCCATTCCGTGGTGGAGTAAATTAAATATATAAGACAAAATTCAGCGCCCCAGCGCTGAATTTTGTCGTCGGATTTAAGCTATTTTTTAACCGACTTCAAAAAAGGAGGAGGTTCTATGTTCGTGTGTATGTATTTTTTTTTATGTATGTTACCTGATTTCTCCGCCATTTGTGGATCGATTCTCCAAATTTTTTTTTTATTTGAAAGAGTAGACTCTTGAGGTGGTCCAATTTTAATTTGGTGTAGATCTGGTGCTGATCTTCGGAGATATACAATGGAACTCTTCAAAAATAGACGGCAAATCAGTCGTGATTGCTGGAATCGCTTGGATGCTTATTGTTTATACAACATCATGACCTATCATCACGCCTGTATGCTCTGAGGGGTACGCAGATATGTACAATATACCTAGATTTCGACAGTTAGGTATGTTAAATTTCATTTATTAGGGATAAGTGGATAATCCTATTACCTAGACATGTATTGTTAACAATTAACAATATAACGTAAACTTATGGTTAGTATTTTTATGAGAACAACTAAAAATGAAAAATATAAAAAAACTTTTTTGCAAAAAATTAAACCGAACATAAAGCTGACTGTTAGTACCTACATATAAGTACATAGACAAATTTGGAATTGAACCAATTAACCTAATCATTACACACTACGCCAATCTACTAAAATATTGAAAGAAGAAAGTGTAAAAAAAATCTCGAGATTTAATCCATATCATTTTACAGTCCGGAATGAAGTGCAGGAGATAAAACTTCGCCTATTGCAGCTTTCCACGAAATGCTTTTAGTTTTAATAGAGCAGGACACATACATTTGGCTCGTGTGCGTGCGTGAATCGATTTTCAAACTACCTTCTTGTAGAATGGTGAAAAAAAGCTCTAGGTTGTGTTAAATCTATGGGGAAGAAATGCCAAAACTATTAACAGGTGGCGCTACTTATCATTTGACTCAAAACATCGTACTCTCTGTTATAAATATGTTGACAACGATCATTAATATTGTCGCGGTTTTTAAAAACTTTTACGTGCATAATACTATCATTTTATTACCATACTCGAAATATGAACTCTGAATTTAATTAATTTAATATTGTTAGTTACTCTTCGAGTCGATCTTAACAGCACGAAAAAATGATACTATAATGGACCTTCCACCTCTAGAAAGTTAGTCAGGACGTATTATTTTGTCCTTGAATTTTTGGCAGTTGTAAAACTGCGTAACAGAGGTAGCTATTTTCCATAACTATTAGAACATTACGCAGAATTTTTTTTATCTCATAACATCAAATAATGGTGTACCCCATGGCAAAGTTGTGAGTTTTCTTCCTCTTTGAAATTCATGTGTTAAAAGTACATTTAAAATAATTCTAATTAGACTGTCTATATTTTACATGTAGCCCAACTGACGTTGTTGCTGTAGCTGATCGCGCAACTGGTGCAAGGCATGTTCCGGCTAGCTATGTTGCATCTGAGCTACCAGGTTCTTTGCTTCCAAACGAAGTTCGTAAAGCTTACGGGATTCCAAATACAGTAGTATAGCTGCAGCTCCTGTATACAAATACAGAAGCCGGTGACAAAAACACCAAATTGATCAAATAAAGTTTAAGCTTCGAAGTCGGTGACCTTTGTTTGATTGATTTAGTGTTTTTGTCACCGGCTTCTGTTTGGTGTTTTCTTCGGATATTTATTTTTCACTTTTTTGTGTTTTTCTTTTAGTTTTTTGTTTGTGTTTTTTTGAAGTCGGTTTTATTTTTTACAAAAAAGTTTTTTTATATTTTCCATTTTTAGTTGTTTATTTAAGCTACTTTTTACTTAGCAGTTTCAACTATAATGTAAAACATATTAGATATGTTTTACATTATAGTTGAAACTGTTAAGATATGATGATTTCTGTTAAACCCAATGAGGTATTTATTATTTACAAGTAAAATATTCATTAATTTAAATAAGAATAGACGCTACACTGAGGTTAAGTGTGTGGCTAGTTAGCCACATTTTAACGTCTCGCTTTATGAGCGCTTATAACCTATCTACACCTTTTTACTTAGAATATCATTGGATACACAGCTAATAGATACCTAGGTAGCGTCAATTTTAGCGTTTCGCTTGTCTTAAGACCAACATAACAAATGTGGTACCTTTTTTGGGACAGACTGTAATAACCGTGTCTAGAATATTGATTTTGATCTCCGTTTACCTAACACTAGGCAGCAAATACAAACACAGTGTGTGTTTGGTTTCAGCTTAAAAATATGCAAATAAAATAATTCAGCTTAAGAAATTTAGATTGTGTTTCGGTTCCAAGTTCTTTAATTATGTTCCTACAAAGTATAGTTATATATAGAGGTTGAAATAAGAATATTTACTTACGGAACTGGATCTTACTTCTTTATCAAGCTTATACTTACTTGATGTAAAATCAGATTACATTTTTCCAAATATCTAGTGCTTAATTATTTTCCCAACAGTTTACACTTACAGGAGTCTTCCATATCCTTTCAAAAGTTTCAATTTCGATTTTGACATTAATTCTACATTACATTAACTCTTAACTTTACTTCTTTAATACCAATACCTTCAGAAAATATACCGGAATCTTATTGTTTTCGAATAAAAAAATTCTCTTCCTCTCTTTGCAGGTCACAAAGGTACAGGTAAAATGGAGCGCGTTGATGTCTTTTGAATGCGAAACAACACAAATAGCCAGGTTAAAAAAAGTGAAATTTAGCACAATGTTTTAACAAATATTGGATATACTTAATGTGACCATTTAGTTCTTCCTCAGAGTGGGACACCTTTATTATTGATTTCAAAATAGAACGCGCGTTGCAGAATACTAAAATAGTCAATGTGGTGGATAGACGGATTATTCTAACATTTTTACAATGAGAAACCTTGCTTATACCGTCCACATCTTATCTATTCAATGGAAAGCATTATTTCGACTGGAGCCAGGCAAACTTCTAATGCAGGTAGATACTAAATTATTGTTCCTTAGTTAGACACAATTTTGTTTTGTCAAAGTGTTCACATTTATATACACGGTGATTTTTCAATCTTCTGACAAATTTTCACAGAGTGTTCTTTCTACCTATGAATATGAACAACTTTTACTACTCAACAACTACAATTTGTCAGACGATTAAAAAATCACCGTGTATATTGGGGACACATACCTCAAAAGCAGGACATATTGTCACGTTAGATCGTTGCGTAGATATACCAAAAGTGCCATCATATAGATGACTTTTCAGCAGGATTATTGGCTATCTTTTTAAAAGTTTTAGTAATTTTGTTAATTTTCCATTTGCACACCGAACTTTGATGACAACTGAAAGTTACAAAAAAAATGGGCTTCAAGTTTTTTTTTTAATAATTAAATAAATATTCCACAACTTTTCACACAACGCCATTTAGTTCCAAGTTAAGCTTGAGAGCTTGTGTTATAGGTACTAAATAGCTGATAAACATACTTATATATTTCTAAATACATACATATTATAGATAAAATTACACCCAGACACAGAACAAATGATCGAGTTCATCACACAAACATTTGTCCTGGGTGGGAATCGAACCCACAACCTCCGGCATAGCAGTCAGGGTCACTAACTACTAGACCAACAGGCCAGGCAAAAGTTACGGTGACTATGTGCGCCTCGTCACATTTTTGCGAGTGCATATGACGTCATTCTAGATACACACTGATGATAGCCAATGAGAAAATAGCCGTTTGACAGTTAATTGTCGACGGCGATACACAATAGCAGTTACGAACTTAGTTTTTTCCTACGAGTCATTATTAACTTTTTCTGTCACAGGATGTAAGGTAAGTGTTATTAAAAAATGAATCAAATGGCATAGCTCCAAATATTTATTAGACTTATGTTTTAATAATTAATGACAATAAATAGGAAAGAATCTTCCGGCAGTTGCACAGCAGTGCGCGGGCGCAGAGCGCGGCGGGCGTGCAACTGGTGGAAAATACGCGTTCAGGATGGGTGGGCCGACACCATGGAGTTAGTCTAGTTATTCACTGCCGCCGTACTAATGCCTGAACACACAAAATTATACAAGTTAGTAAAGTAATGGTTTTTTTAGGGTCTATCCCCGTATTTTTAAAAACGCAATCTAATACGTCTTGGTTACATTTTTGACATTGATTTCGCTGAGATGTGATTGCGGTTAGATTTTTAATTACGGAAATAATTAGCCTTGTTCATAGCTGTATTTTACTACCGAAATGAATGAGTTAATGTGTCTTAAATTAGTCGAGGTTTTGCGACTAGTTTAGTAAGCTATTCAACTCTTAGTTCAAACTGAGAGTGGAATAGCTTCTGTAAGTCCATAACGTGTGATTCTGGTCAATTTGCATGAATTTATTTCACTTAATTTATTTGTGGACATCAATTGATTCATAATAATGACTGTGTGTGAATTTTATCTAGGTTAAGTTCATATCAAAAGTAAGAACATGATGCAATTTCATTTGTTGTAAGGTTAACCTCAGGGATATATTAATGATCACAGACTGTCCTGAATACCTACGCACCTGCTCACTTCATCTTCTTATAAGTGAACAAGTGTCATTTTTAAGGATGGTAAGAGCTTCTACATGCGAGTGGCATGTTGCCAACGCCAGAGTTAACTGCAGACGTCGACACGCCTCGGTGGCAGCGCAACTGATTCCCTATACTAAGAGACGCTGCGAATGATTTCGAAGTGGGAATGTCGACTACTTATGCCGTTGGCAACATGCCGCTCGTTTGCAAGAGCTCTTCGTTTTATTTCAATACAAAAAATGTTAGCACTCGTGTCGGCTACTAAACAAATAAATTTGAAATATTTATTTGTCTGGATAAAGTTTACTTACGTTCTTTTTCTTCTTTACTGTTATCCTAATTTCAAAACCATGTTTATTTTTGTAGGTGTCTTAGATTATTTTTTATTGCATAAAAAAATGGAGTCATATAATAGGGACAAGACAAAGGCTTCTGTAACAGTGGTACCTACCTACTATACCTAGCGCAGGAGTCAGGGCCTTACAAGGTACTTTGTTTAATAAACTTTAGGGCAATATATAATTATTACTATTGTTGGCGACAGATCTGGCAACCCCCTTGCTAGGGGCTAGTTTTGTTGTTTGGCTAGCGACGGGGCGGCTTGGTTTTTGTTTTCTTATTTTCTTAATATTGTTTCCTACTTATTTATAGACTTTTGTGATCTAATTAATATACCCAATTGCACCTGTAACTGTATTTGATTTGGTGTCTAACAACTATATTACCTCTGAGCAGACTTGGATGCTCCGTAGCTGCCGCCAGGGAGACCCCAACCGCCGCTACCGTCTCCATTGTGTCCACCACGGCCGCCACCCCATCCGCCGGAGGAAGCATGGGCGTTCGCGTTCGCGTTCGCGTTGGCACTACCACCTTCGTCTGGAAACATAGGTAAAAAATATTTATAAGGTGGTCAAAATATTATTCTTTTTTTAATTTTGAAGGTACAGCAATTCAAACTACCCAAATGTGTCAAATTTCTTTGATAGTTTTTCAACATTTTTACAAACAGAATAAGGTTCATGTTCAATTGGGAAAATTGTACAGCTTGGGGTAGCTTGGGGTGCTGGCGTCTGTACAAGTCCGAGAAGGGGTTGCAGACTGTAACTGCAGGCAATACTGCAACTAGCTAGGACAATGGGGGGGGGGGTACAAGCAAACACACTAGGAAGTGGCGAAGGGCGGGTTTTTTCGGGAACTGTGTTATGTAATATTCAAAAAATGCTAATCCTCAGCCTATTTTGAATAAATGTGAAAATTTAATTAAAAAATGAAATTATGTAGATACTTTCAGAGGAAATAAAGTGTTATTATTTATTAGCTAGTTTTCGTTTGGAATCCATTTGATAAAAAATCATAGAAACCTGTGGTGTTGCATGCAGGCTCATCTTGGAGCTTTAGAGCTTTCCATATGTGTTGCAAACAGTTCAAATGTGTTTTCAATATCAGGCAAGTGACCGCAAATCAGTTGGACAGGCAAGCGCGATACCAAAATTATCTTAATCGTATATTGTGTTATTACAGAAGATAATGTCCCGCAGTTCAATGGAATGTGATAAAGGTCACATTGTGATAAACTATGATACCGATCATACTAGAGCATTTACGGGTCTGGAAAGCTGAATCCAATTACAGTTGTTACGACTAGTTTGAAATGTTAAAGTACTTAGCTTTGAGCGCACTTCAAATAGGTAGGTACCGTATTAGATTTCCGACAACCGGTCAAACTAAAACCTCGTGTAATAAACGAATAGCCTACATTTGTTCGATAAAGTTAGAAAGACGAAGTTCGGAACAATATAAAAAATACAAAACCAATTCTGTCTCCAATTAAGCTACAGAAAAGCGGTCATAGAAAGGGGCACAAATAGAAACCTGTTAGTAAACCGGCCTAGTACCTATTAATCAAATAAAAATGATGTGGGTCGCAATAACTGACATTAAAAGAAATGTATGACCGAACGGTAACTAGGTACTCCATTTATTCTTGGGCCACCGAGAGCGCTGGCGCTGTTTATCGATCACTTTTTGTACGTAGACTCTTGACCGTCCGTCGGCGTGCGTCGTCGCCTCCGTCGCGTCGTCGCTCGGAGAATTTCGAGACCGTTAGACAACGGCGACTAAGGCGCTTACTCGACACGTACCCGTTCTACATTCGACGACAATTATATTTACCGCGTATCTACACCGACACTATGTACCTACTGTGGTTGTGCATACCAAGTCGGGATATGCAGTTAGTGCATAACAATGGGATTGAACTTGCGATTGACCCGCGTTGGATACGGTTTGCTGTAAAATCATTCTCTGCACTCTCAAATATAAATTATGAATTCTCTGATGCTTTAGAAGGTATTTTTGGCGCATTGGATTTCTTTGTTGAAATGCAAATTAAAGTGATTACACTGATTAGGTACACACAACACACGGACAACTACGGATACGCTTACAATAATTATGATGTTTGATTACACACGATTAGATTTCATGTTAAATAACATAAATCTTAAGAAATTCGTGACCGAGAAATAAATTCTCTGCAAAATATTCAAGGACCAAAATGAATTGATAGATACTTAATAAATAAAGCTTCCTTTTAGATACGCTTATTTTTACTGAATCCGTAATATAAGCCATACAATAGGAAGCTAAGTACGAGTATAAATTGCTACAACCTTGGCATTAAATCATTTGTTCGTGGAAAACCTTCACTTCAAGTAAATTATTAGCTATAAATCTTAATAATCTTCACTTGTTTAGGAACAAGTACGTAATCAATCATGAATGACGTATCTAATGGCGGAACAATACATAACATCAATAAATAATCATAGTTTGTACCTTACACATTGTCACATTCATCAAAAATTATATTGCTAATTAGCCTTGATGCCTTGTTTCTGAAATCTGAACATCGTATCGGCGTAACTGTATTTTATTTACCTCTTGTATATTTTACACTCTTGTCAAGTCGATTTTCAATTGCTCTTTCAATATGCAGGCAAGGTAATCGAAACATGTTGAGCCTTATTGAATACGTCTTTCTGTAAATAAACTAATGGATTTACGGAGCTCTCTCTGGCTGTGAAGACTGTGAAGAGCTATGCAAGTAAGTACCTACTGCTTTTGACAAACACTTCTGATTCTAAAGAAGTTGAATATAGGTGTGTCTAGAAATGATGTATAGGAACACGGTATTTTACTCCAACGTCACTCTTATATTTTTCCGGCTAGGAAAGTGGTTTCTAAGTAATTCACATAACCGATTTTGTTTTAATATAAAATAGCTTTTCAATGTCAATTACCTCATCACTACAGGAATAGTGTTAGATACAGTATATTTATCAAAATGAATCCTTATTTTCCTTGGTGGATCCCCATCACGCACGAACGGCTGGTCCAATTTCGCTAATTCTTTTTTCATGGACCAATTTCGCTAATTCTTTTTTCATTGTGTTTGTTATTGTCAGGAGAAGAATCTTATGAAAGAAAAAAATAAGAAAGTTGACCGGAACCTTAGAAAATTTAAGAAAACTTGACGAAAATTAAACATTTTAAAACGGAGCGCCATCTTTGATGGCATGACACGTGACTAATGTCTTTCGGGTCCATTTTTTCACGACATAAATATTCTAAGGCAGAACGGAGTCTGCTGGGGAAACTAGCCGGCAATAAAAATGGTGGTTGAACAGTTTCCGTAGCTATAGAAAATATGTCAAATGTCCATATTTATTTTTCAGATAATATTATCTAATTATTGATACATCGGGCCTTAGTACCGCCCAAAACACACTTATGACAAATTCCACACTTCAATTCTACTCTTTTAAAGCATGTAGGTATACAAAATTGATTTCTCATATACTTCACTAGGTAGGCACATGCTCTAAAAAGAATTCGTCAAATAAAATCAAGATGTTTTTTATTCAATACTTTTACTTTATTATTACATCTGGCTAACCAGACAGAACTATATGCAGGCTAACTAGATTAAATTTCCTAGTTGCTGTGAGAATTTTGAGTGTCTCAGGCCCGCATTGGCTCGGCATTCTACGCACGTTTCAACACTAGGTTATTCTATTATGGGTTATTGTGTTACATTTGCCTAGCCAAGCGCTTTACTTTTCACAAATTACTGCACCAGGGCATTAAAGCTTACAATAGCGAGCATGTTACTTACTATGTTTTCTAAAACTATACATATAAGTACGGTGATTATTAACTCGTCTGACAAATTTTCACAGGTTGTTCTACCCAAATATATGAACAACTTTTACTATGGGACCAACTGGGAATTTTTTTTTCGTGATTTCCGAGTTGGTCCCATAGTAAAAGTTGTTCATACTCATGAGTAGTACAACCTGTGAAAATTTGTCAGGCGGCTAAAAAATCACCGTGTACTTATGTGTTTACAGGCAGGTAAGGACACATGGATGGCGTCATAGTCTATAGATTATATTTATGGAATGTATGCCAACTGCACTTAGCATAAGTCTTCTTCTTTTTGTGTGATTAGTCATTAACCTGGTCTCAGAGTTTATAGGCCACCCATATGGGCCTCTGACTTAGCATCACATCACATGCCTTCAAGAAATAGTTCTCAGGCATTTCGGTTTCCTCACGATGTTTTCCTTCACCATTTATGAAGAAAACGTCAAGGGGCATGCCAATTGCATTGGAACTAGGTAAGGCCCATGACTTTAAAGTCAGCCGATTACACCAGTGCCTTCTGGTGTAATGTCACTACTCTAAAAATATAAGTTACACTGTTGCACAATGGAAACACATTATGCGTGTGTACAAAGCCTACCTACATGGTCCATCACTAACCTGAATAACTCTGAAATATCAGGATTTTCTAGTTTATTGAAACAAGGTGCAGCAAAAAATTGTTTTACACGTAGCGAATTGATCAGTACGGCGAGATACGGCGAGTAATCAAAAATCGCAATTGGTATATTACACGCCCACAATTTATACAGTTATTGGCTTACTTATATGTGACGGACGAACTCTTGATCACTTGGCAAGGAGGTCCATTACTTAATATTTAACTTGTCAACTACCGCAATTTTATACACAATTATGTAACCTGTTGTTTGCGGAACCCGGTTTCCGCTCGGGGCCTGATAAATTAATAACTGAAGGAGCTTAGGCCTGGGGCTCACGGATAAAAAGCTTTACGCCACTCTCCGACCTACGAACTGCGAAACACATGGAGCTCAACAACCAGCTCCATGGCGAAACATCACTTGGTTGAAAGAGGTACATAAACCTACAAACTAATAAACACGCGTAAATTCCATATTGATAACATTAACAAGCTCGTCATCAAAATAACTTACTTGCATTGGCGTTGGCGTTGGCGTTGGCAGTGGCGCCAGACGCGTAGGGGTAGGGTTGCAGGGAGCGGCGCAGGCGGCGCAGCGGCACCCGTGCAGACTCGTGGCCCTCCGCGTCTATAGTGTAGTAGGCGCGGGGAACATAGTACTGTCCTTCTGGAATGTGCACAATGCACATATATGTCACTCGTGCTCATACTAGTGGATCCTTAATACATATCAGGTAGGTTTACAGAGGCATGTCTGGGTTTTGCCGGATGACAAAAAACTAAAACTCTTTGAAAAATTTTTCTTTGTAAATAATTTAATTATTGTCTCCTTGAAGAAGTAATATTTAAACTAACTTACAAAAAAGGCGGAGATGCCAGAATTCGGCTGTATTTTTTTTCGGAAGTCGATGGTCAATAATTAATTAGGTTATACCACCACAACCACATAATACCTACTTCCGAAGCTAGAGTTACTTTGCCAAATCTTAGTACCTACTTGAAGTTAAAACAGAGATTTCTTCAACCTGTCTAAATTTTTGCCAAAATTAAAAACCTTGAATCTTAAATTACAATTTAAAGGTAGAATGTAAGCAGGTATCAATGAATCAGGAAGCTATTCACCATTATATACTGAGATCATCACTAATCGCTGTAGTTAAAAGCACGAGGCGTTTACTTTTTATCTATGACCTCAGCAAATCGTGACCGACAGGATTCGACCATGCCTACATCATCTTGCTAAACGTGAACATTGTAAAAAATATGATGTTCCAATAACACGAAGAAACCTACTGAGCAACATGATGTAAAGCTTAGTTATGAATAATTTAGAGTTCTGCCAAAAAGCTTTTGACTGAAGCTTCTGAATGAATGATAGATAGTGCGTTATCTGACTGTGGTAAACAGCTGTAGGTACCTACTGCTGTTTGATTAATAATAATTGATACTTTTTATTATGATGTTTACAAAACATTAAAGACATTTATAAGAAGGAAAGTCAAACCAAGCCTATATTTTTAAGCGATTGTACAAAATTTAAAAAAAAAAAGTTACGATAACATTTCAGCACTCATGGCTTTTTACAATGTAGCGATAGCTTAGGAAATCAAGACTATCCATTGTGTACTTATGAACGTATGACCTCAAGCTTTGTAAGTTATTACAAGTATCTACCTATGTACTACTTAATATATATAATAAGTAGGTATTTAACTTCAAGGTAGAAAACCAAAGAGATGAGGCTATCGATACAAAAGCGATGAGCCAAGTTTTATAAGTAGACCGGTAAGTCCACACTTACGCCTTGGGTTCCCCAAGTAAATTAAAATTAAATTCTCAGCACTATCTAGGTTACAATTTATCGAATTTGTTGAAAAACAGTCTCTAACCTTTAAAGTAAGTAATCATTTCAGGGATGATTGACCCTTCTGACTCGTCGAACCAAAAAGTGAATCATCAAAGTAAAACCCATTAATTACATGCAAGATCACTGATCTTTGTCTGAATCCAATCGGAAATTACATAAAATGACACTTAGAAAAGCAAATTACAAGTCAGCTCGGACGCTGTGGCGGTAAAAACCGGGGGGCACTAACCTGCGAGGGCTACGGCAAACACTGCCGCCAAGATGAACAGAGTAATCTTATACATTTTGAACGTGTAGACTCCACAGATATTGAGCAACAACTGGCTTCTCCGCACTCACTCACACTTTATAAGCCTTATATATCGCGACATTGGCAGCGTCTCGGCGGAAACTCACGCGCATCTAGATGCACGGGCCGCAATAACGGTCGTCGCCGCGCCGGCAAAAACCTATCATCAAATTGAATGGAAACCAAAAAATACCAATTTGCTTCGATAAAAAAGAGAGTTCTGAAATGAAAGTAAGTACGTACCTAGGCAGCCAATTAGTTTTAGGGTACCTCAGCAAATCCTAAATCTAGAGCCTAATAGGTATAACAGCCATGGAAATAATGTGTTTTACAATATGTAATTACAAAAGTTAAAGACATTGAAAACCCTAATTTCACATGTACCTATCAACATAAACGAAACTATTACAAACAACTGTGTTCTCAGCAGCGCAGGTCCTTATTTTGTTACACACTTACACCCATGTAAAATTGAAACCATGTAACCTAGATATTTTGCATAAAATTATATATGAGACATCCGTGGTTCTTCAATGTGTAGGTGTGTCATACTTAAGTGTGTCAGAAAGTAATTAGATCACTAAAAGATTCATCAAAGTAGCGTGGGAAGATATGACAAGTTTCTGTCAGAAATTTGTGGCTTCCAATCCTAGGATCAAACTCAGAGAACCTAGAGGACCACGAGAACCTAGAGAATCTAGAGATTCTCTAAGTTTGTCAGAATTATAAGATCAAATATTGGTAGATAGGAATAAATAGGATAGACCTATACTGACTTATAAGGATCCTGCAGTGTCTCGATTTTTTCACTTGTTTTACGCTAGTGAATTATTAGTGCTCTATCAACTTGTGGATTTAAACCTAAGCTTTTAAAAATGCCAGTGGCCCTGTTAAAATATTTAGATTTCTCAAAATAAGTAGGTACCTACACGTACATTAGCTAGGTGCTATTTTACCATCTGGAGTTATAAGCTTTTAGTAGGCACAGGTAAATAATTTATTCGCCGCTTTAGTGCACTTTTTGACGGCCCACAACTTTGACTAGGTTAAAAATCTCCTGTCAAGATTGTTTCTGGCCTGACACTAATATTAGACTGAGAAACTATCACTACAATTTGCAAGTCTTGTACGCCACCACATACTTTCGATCATTATTGTCGCTTTTTCTTTAAAATAAAACATTGCGATTCGGTTTTCAACCTACAACCAGGGTTGGGCAGTATTTATTTAAGGTACTTAAATTGTTTAATAAAATACGCAAATGTAATTTGTAATTCGTATTTCAAAATTTGAAATACGAATTACAAATTACATTTGCGTATTTTTTCAAATACCTGGACGCCGAGGTGTTTGAAATTCGTATTTCAAATACTTGGGGCTTATAAATACATTTTAACATTAAAATACATTTGACCTTGATTTAGCGATCGTGCTGGTCTAGATTAGGTATACCTACTTATTATATCATTTGTATTTCGTATTTCAATTATCATTATTCAAATATCTAAAATCTGTTTTTGCATTTTCTATTTCAAATAGGTACCTACTTTTCTTAGAGATATTTTGTATTTTAAATATTTGCGATATTTTTTTGGTATTTTTTTATTTGTATTTTTATAAGTAAAAAAAAACGTATTTTGGCCAGCCCTGCCAACATTACTAAACTACATGGGCACCTTTTACCAGTCTGAATAGAATTTTGAAATGAAAAGTTCTAAGTGGTCCTACATTATCATTACAAACTTCGAGTCACAGCTTTATGAATATAAGCCAGCGACCAGCAAAGCTCATATAAGCGGGCACGCCCTTTATACCTGGAGGCTGTTATTATTTCAGTTTTGTAGGCTTTTGCTTAAGTTAAATTTTCAATGATAATACCTATAAACATATTTATGTTTCTTTGAATATTGGAGTGCGCTTTCTAACAGACGACAATCATTCAAACACAAAATCATTCACAAAGTTTATGAACCTTTATGCTGTTTCCTGAGCATTATATTGTATAAATTCATGTTCTTCAAACGAATCAGACAGACGTGTTGCTGGGGAGTTTGTTCCGCCACTTCTTCTTCCCAGCAATAACACTAGGAAGTGGTGAAGGGTGGCGTTTTGGGGGACTCTCTTATGTATTTTTCACTTATATAAAGTGCTGATTCTCAGCCTAATTTAAATAAGTAGGGGAACATGGGGCTCAGTGGATCACTTTTGTTGTTAAGCTATTTTGGGTTAATTTTCTGCTTTATTAACCGAGATTTTTAATTGAATACATAGAAGCATGTCTTATCTTTAACATTTTGTTTTCAAATGTCACTTTTACGCTTTGGTTTACTTTACAGGCTACTTTTTCCTCAAACAGCGAATTGATCCATCGTGACCCATGTATGGGTCACATTGAATCAACGTTTGGGTTACAGTGGATCGAATGGGGTACTATGGATCATGAGTGTTTACAACTTAGTAAAGCTTATTATAATAGGTAATTTAACTCTTTATTTTTTACAATTAAAATGTAATAATCAGTTATTGTTTTAATCAGTCTGGTGCAAAAACATAAAATACCTACTTGAAAAGATTAATAATACAGCAAATTATGCGAGAAAATAAAACCAGGCACTTCTACTACTTTTGTTAAGTTTCACAACTTAAAAAACACCTTTTAATATTAACACAATGTCTCCTTCTTTTGGCAATTTCTTCAGTGGAATTAATTCATCGGAATTTATAGTTAAAAGTTCAGCTTCCTCTTCAATCATAGGTTCTTCTTCAGAATAAACGCTAATTCGAGTCTTCACTGGAACTGTCACTATCACAATGGCCTTAATCTGCATCTTAGAGTTGTTCTACTTTAATTTTTTCGCCTCTTCTGTCAATTTCGGCCTTTTCTGGAGTATCTGTTGCAATCATAGTTTGTACCTTTTCGTCTATTCGGCTATTCGGCCACCTTTTCTAAGTGCTTTAAAAGAGAATTCCTTTGCACCTTTTTAGTAAACCAGGGAAGGACTAATTATGTTCTGGTTTGTGTATTTATGCCCGTAGATGTCGAAGGCATTGGTGATTGATTTTGTTTTTGAGTCCTACGACTCGCGAACAGCCGGTAGAAGAAGCCTCCGTTGCACCTTAAAGGTGTTACTACCTAGGTGCCTACTGAGTGGCGACACGGGTTTTTGTCTAGTTATTTAACGGTTGAAATACTTATTTTTATACTAAGTATGCATTAAGTAAATGTGGTATCAGTTTTATTACCTTTACTTGGCATACAGCAGCTGAAGTAGGTACTGGTAGGTACCTACTAGGTGATGAAAGGCGTAGATGATCTCGTGTCAACTCACGAAATGACATCATCAAGTCATCTATCTAGGTATACCTACCTACTATACTTATAAAGATAAAAGATTAGATTTTTGTTTGTTTGTTTGTAGCAAAGACATTAAATACTATTTTTAATCTTTTAACTTTAAGAAAACTACTTAACCGATTATACTATTTCCATGAATTAGTTAAATATTGGTTACTTATTCAAAAATCCCCATTACCTATCCATACTTAGTAGGTACCTACGAGCTGACAGTGCGAAGACATGTGCATTTCTTAGGCTTACCATATAAGGTGAATTTGCTTTCTTAAAAGATATCTACCTACGAGTAGAGATGGGTAGTGGGTTAAAACCCAAACATTCCACCCGGGTTAAAACTGGGTTATACCCAAATCACCCAGTTTTAACCCATAATCACCCATTTTACTGGGTGGAAATGCATATTGATATGTTTTTAATTGTGTTAAGTACTACACGCACTACTAGCTTGTCTAAACTAAAAGCCAGCACACAAAATCAGGCACATTTATTATTTACTTGAAAAAAAATCAACGAATTGGTTTAATTTACATCATCATTTGCATCAAAAACACATAAAAAATTGCCACAATAAGTTTTTCCGTAATTAAGTGTATTGCATTTTATGGAGAACTAGTAACTTAGACTATTTAATGGTTATTTTTTACGTAAATAACTTGTAGCAAGTTTGTCATGATCCCGATGTTACTGCTTGCTGTAGCGTCGAAGGTCGGGTTACCAGCTTCCCTGAAATATGGTGAGGGGGTAGTGGCTGATCTTTGCATTATGCTCGTGAGCAGGTGCTGCTTGTGGTAACTGGTCGTCTGACTGGCCTTGGTTTTGTTATTATTTTAACTATTAGCTTTATATTGATTTATTTAACTTTGATGGTCTTAGTTTATCATTTTGTGGCATTGTGTTGCAGATTTATAGATATAATCCAACACTACACGTGTAAGCAGGCACGTACCGGGAGGTTATTTTTCAATAAGTTTATAATTGCTTGAGTTTAGGTACGGTTAATGTCGGTAGCTATAAATTATTAGAATTTAGAAATTAGAATCCTGTATATTGGAGTATGCTAGTTAGCATCACAGTCTAAAAACATACAGTCGTCCGACGAAGCTGTCTAGACAGGGCAATCGTGCGGGGTGTGAGGGGCGAGACACGGGAAAGCCGCTCCCGCACTGCGAACAAACCGATGTTCGTAGTGCGGGAGGTATTATTCAAGTCTAACGCGTGTAGAAGTTGTCGGCATTTTTCCAGAGATCAAAGGCGTCGTCCTAATGTATTAATATTTGTACTGTGCTAGCATGTAGTAAATATTTTAACGGGTAAATATTTTTTATTGATTTATAGTGATAACTAATTGTACTGATAAATTCAAGTTCTTCTAATTTATTAGACAAACGTGTTGCTGGGCAGTCTGTTAAGCCACTTCTTTTTCTTAGTGTTTTCGGTACTTTTAAAGCTGGTGTAAAAACTGCCTCATTGCGTATCGCACAGCAATGTCAAAGTTTCACAAGCTTTTTATACCCTAACTATTTCTGCAAGTAAAGATGTTAAAACTTATTTTTATCATTTAATGCAGAGTAAATTGAACGTGAGCTACACAGTTTATATAAATTATGTTTGGATGATCGTCGTTCATGAGACGGGAAACTTCTGCATATTAATTGCATTATATCCGACCATTGTAGCAAACCTGCCTGATCTATATTTAGATAATACTTTTATATTTTTTTCACATATCTAATTACTTAAAAACCGATTTTCTCCCGTCTCAATACTTTTGATGAAGACGAGTTCTGGTTATACTATCATTATATTAATTATTCTTTCATTCGTAAAATTTGACCAACCAAATAGCATAGCAAACATGTTTGTGATTTCTTGTCTTCTTTTAAATCGCAATGCATTTCCCTATATGTTTCGTAAAAAAAAGTGGTAGAAATAGTTTTCTGGTCGGCCATTTGCACAATGGCTGAACTTTATTAAAAGTTGATATTAAAAGAGAGGGGGTGTTCTACGATCGAAATGGGTATTTCCGAGACGTAAGAAGCGTAACATTTAACGTTTTTTTTTAGTTTACGTTCGTTGTCAGACTCACTGCCTTTTACTGACAAACTTAAACTGCTTGTAACTTGCAGTTTTCGGGGCAATTTTTGCAAATACTTAGTTATTATGTTGTAAGTATTGCGAAGCAATAGCTACAGCCAATTTGTTTGCACTTTCTCGAAATGTTTCCATTTCAGTTGATTTTTTCGTCTGTTGCCCTAAAACAAGTAGATAAGCTCAATAAGTTACGTATACATAGCGCTAACAAAATAATTGGATAGGAAGTGTCTCAAATTAGACTGTACAGTTACTTTATTAACTGAGAAATAATTAAGCTTAGTAAAAATTTTTAAATAAAAATAATAAAATAAAATTAATTTATTTCAGGTACAACCCATATTAAGAAAATACACACAATCATATAATAAATAATAATAAAAACATCAATAATCACATCAATAAAACACATCAATTACTCGTATATTAACCAAGTAGGTATTACCGTAGTCACTTACGTGGGACACTGTATGTAACTTGTCTGTCACAGTATAGTTACGTATTTTTTTTGTAATTTTGCGCTAACCCCCCTTCCCCCCCACCACCACAGTCCTATTAAGTGATGCCACCCATCAAAACCGGCCCATTCTTATGTGGTTGTATCACTTTTTAACCTGAATTTCCTGTAAGTGTCATAGAGTTAAAACCTCCAGCCAGGGTTATTATTATTATTATTAAAAAGCTTAAAAACTAAGCGAATACACGCCCTACATGCGTAAATATTTAAGAATCAGAAATATTTAGTTTTCACCCGGCCAAACCACCCAGTGGGTGGAATGAAACGGGTGATAACTGGGTTATAACCCACTACTGGGTTTTAACCTGGGTGATTACCCATCTCTACCTACGAGTATCCATCACATTGCTTTCTAAAAACATGGTAGGTATTTTCACATCGATGGACCTAAATAATATGTATACAGGGTGTCTCACTCAAATGGGTCAGTATGGGAAAGTCTGAAACTACACACATCAAAAGTGTCTAGGGATCAAGCATTTTTATGCGGATTTCTTGAGATTGAGATGATTATATATGAAATAAATTTATGATTTTATAAATTTATATGGATCCTTTTTGGTGCATTTCATAATTTGAATCAGGAACTGTGAATCAAATTCGAGTAAAAGATGAAAATCAGCTGTCAATATTTTCCCTATAAAAACATACAACGCATTGAAGACATTATTAGTGCTACTGTTTCCCTACTACTGATTAAAACCAACGTTATTATGGAGCGGCGACGTCATTTAAGCAGGGAAGAAATGCTCAGAGCCGTGGGAATGATAGAAGCTGGTTCCCGGCAACGTACTGTGGCTTTAGCTCTGAATACAAGTCAGAGTGTTATCAGTCGACTTTGGACACGTTACCGAAGCACTGGTACCGTGGCTGAGCGCCATGGAGGACGGTATCGCTGCACCACACGGAGACAAGACCGATACATTCAAATCTTAACTCGAAGAGCTCCAACAATAACCGCCATGATGTTAGCCGTGAAGCTTCATCACTCTTCAGGGAACTTAATTAGCGACCAAACAGTCAGAAACCGCTTGCATGAAGTGAACCTTCATTCCCGAAGACCGCTACGGGTACCACCTATAGCAATGCACAATCGTAGGATTCGATATCAATGGGCTCTTGAACACAGAAATTGGGCAGAAGAACAATGGCGTTTCGTGTGCTTTTCTGATGAGTCTCGTTTTGGTATGAGACCGGATACAAGACGTATACGACACTGGAGAACCCCTGGACGCCAACAGCGATTAAAATCCTGCCAGGAAGTCCATCCTTATAGTGGTGGAACCATCATGGTATGGGCGGGTATTTGGATCGGCGGAAGAACTGAGTTGATTGGGATCAGAGGCAACCTCAACGCTCAAATTTATGCTGAGACGATTGTATCAGACGTCATCGTTCCTCTACAAGTGCAAATCGGTCCCTTATTTCAGTTAATGCATGATAATGCACGACCGCACACCGCAAGAGTTGTAAGACAGACTCTCGCCGCAGCTAACATCAATGTCCTGCCCTGGCCTGCTCAGTCGCCAGACTTGAACCCGATTGAGCATGCATGGGATATGCTACAGAGAAGAGCTCTGCCGAATATGGAGGGTATCCAGTCAGTATCAATCAGGAGAAAAGTTATTGCAAAAATATATGTTGATCCCTAGACACTTTTGATGTGTGTATAAGACATACGAAGATCTGTTCTGAGGAACTATGTCATCGATTTTAATAAAAAGAGAAACTGCATTCATACATTTTAAAAAACATCTGTACTCCGTTCGGGAATCGTACCCGGTTATTTTGAAAAAAAAACCTACACTATTTCTATTTAGATATCGATTGTGTAGGTCTTAAGCAGTAAATGTCTGTATGAAACATGATGTCTAAAATGAATAAAATGCATTGTTTCCACATACTTTCATTTACTTTAGTAGGTGCTCGAAGTGACCAACGCCTTTTTCAATACAGTATTCAACACGTTTAGGTAACGAACTTACAATTGCATTTGGTATCTTCATGTGGTGAATTTGCGTTAAAATTGTCTCTATGGCTACTTTTAGGTCTACAACGGTGTCATAGCTTGTTTTGTATTGTAGGTACACTTCATCCTTAACGTAACCCCACAAGAAATAGTCCAGAGGCTGTATTGAAAATGTATGAATGCAGTATCTCTTTTTATTAAAATCGATGACATGGTTCCTCAGAACAGATCTTCGTATGTCTTATAGTTTCAGACTTTCCCATACTGACCCATTTGAATGAGACACCCTGTATAATAATATGATTTTAACGAGATACAGTGATAAAATAAGTACTCAAAACAATTAGTTCTTACTTAGTCGGTAAATAAATATACTTTTTTACGATTCATTCTTAATTAGTAGGTACTACGTCATAAAAAAATACCTATTGTTTACAGGTAGGAAACAATAAAACATACTTAGCTCTAGTACAGTCAGCATTACTAGAGAATTATGTGCCTAAAATTTCAAAAGAAGTCTTATGGCACCCACTCCGCATCACCTCGCCTCTCGCGGCTAGTATTCTTTATATGGAGAATGGACTTCTTTCTTGGCGCTCTGTAGTTTCTGCCTACCCCCATGGGAAAAAGGCGTGAGTTTATGTATGTATGTATGGGTATGCGCTCACTTCATCATTCATTTGAGTTGTAGGTACAGTAGTACACCCACATTTAGCTAGTAAAGTTTATGTCCCATGTAGTAGGCCTATAATTGTCAACAATCGGACACAAATCTAGACTCCAGGCTGATACCTACTGCAAAATTCCGGATGGTAGTAAAACTCATTAACGTTTTGCGAAACCCGGGAATTGAACCCGGAACCTCATGCTTAGCAGTAGCGCTTGCGACCCATAGACCTACAAGGCAGTTTTTTCTTATTTCTTAGAACATTTATTTTGTAACTAGCTTCTGCCCGCGACTTCGTACGCGGATCCTGTTGCTTATGCCAGCGACAACGGGGTCGTCAAAATCGAAGATCTGAAACATCTGATGTCGAATTCTATAAGCCCGGGGACGGGAAATCAATGGGATGCGCGAGACGATTCAAGATGTTCCAGATTTTTTATTTTTGTTGGTCTACAGGAAATGCCATCAGACTTAACAACTTTTGCTAAGACGCCATTTCTATTATGTATATGTTATATTGTCTCTGGGCTTTGGAGTTCCCCTACAGGTGCTCCAGATCTTCAAATTTAGTCTCACAGCAGAAAACACTCTTCACGTGGAATAGTTTTTGCAATGGCACCATTTTTATATCTCTTTCACTTTAGGTGTTCCATTTTCCAAAATAAATTATAGCCTATAATATGTTGCGTGACGTTCACGATCAGTGATCAGTCGCGCATCTCCTTCCCCCACTTATCTCTAGAGTCGATGCGTATATACGCTGAAAACTCAAGCGTCATGCTTTTTCCGTGAACGTCTCCAACTCGCGAGACAGTGCATGATGTTCACGATCAGCGGTCAGTCGCGCACATATTCTTCACTGGTCTCTAGAGACCTGATGTAGATGCGTAAATACGCTGAGAATGCAGGCGTGCTTCGCGATCCCAAGAAGTTTCCACGGAGCGAGTTGCAGCCTCATGTTCTCGAACAGCATCAAGTCTCTCCTAACGCTCTTCGGTAGATTGTTGGGATCTTATGGTCTTTAATCATTTAGCACCTTTGGAACATTGGGAAAAATTTGACCTCTTTCTAGGCATGGTTATAGTTTTATTGTGATGATACCTGATCAATTAAAATCTAAGTGGCTGCTCCCCTGCGTTACCGGGTAAGCTACCGTGTAACAAAGATAAATGGAAAAGGAAATTAAACACTCAAATAACATAAGCCCGAAGGCATACGATAAAAAAAATGGGAGTTTTAGCCAGTAGAGTCTTATTTTCAACGATATACCATCGTCATCGAAAATCAGTCCTGAACTGTTCCCGCCTTCACCGCGTAGTACCTCCTACTTATGTTATTTTATAATTATGCAATGAAATTAGTGATAGTTTTAATTTCTATATCAAATGTTTCTGATCTTCGATTTTTATAAGTCAACAGGAAATGCCTATCAGACCGAACAACTTTTGCTAAGACGTCATTCCAATATATGTTATAGTGTAGCTGGGCTCTTAAAGTTCCACATCAGGTGTTCCGGATCTTCAAATTTATTCTCTCAGCAGAAAATGCTCATAACGTGGAACAATTTTTGCTATGGTACCATTTTTGTATCTCCTATAGTTTAGATGGTCTGTTGTGGTTCTGCATCAGGTGTTCCGAATCTTCAAATTTATTCTCTCAGCAAAAAATGCTCATCACGTGGAACAATTTTTGCTATGGTACCATTTTTGTATCTCCTATAGTTTAGCTGGTCTGTTGCGGTTCTGCATCAGGTGTTCCGGATCTTCAAATTTATTCTCTCAGCAGAAAATGCTCATCACGTGGAACAACTTTTGCTATGGGACCATTTTTGTATCGCCTATAGTTTAGCTGGTCTGTTGCGGTTCTGCATCAGGTGTTCCAGTTTCCAAGATAAATTATAGCCTATGTGTTGCCCAGACTTAATATCTATACAACAAAAAAAAAATCATTCAAATCCGTCCAGTAGTTCCGAAGATTAGCGTGTGCAAACAAACAGACAAACAGACAAACAGACTTTTTTTTTTGGATTCGTGCTCTATTACTGTTTCTAAACCCCCCCTCAATTATTATTTTTTAAATATATTCAATGTACAGACACAGTTTTTTTACAGTCTTATTATATGTATAGATTTATGGTAACGACGAGCCCAGTAGGTATAGTGCTAAATCAAAAAATATACAAGTATAGTAACGTCTTGCATGCCTAACTAGGGCCAAAAAATCCACAACTAACTAGTGGTGGAACTACCTTAGTGTTTTGATACTGACCGTACCGTATATACCATAGAAATCTAAATAATAGGTATATACTTATTCACTGAACTAACGTTAGGTGCCATATAAATTATAGGTCATCTTAAGTACAATATACCTACTTATAAAAGCTGTGTATTGATCGTCTGTGAATCCATCATACCTAGTAGTTTTAAGTGTTACATTTTATTGCTATTTTTATTAAACAGTCAATTTACTTCACCCAAGTACCTATTTGTTTTTACAGATACACTGCTAGCAGAAACGATGGCCGTTGGTGTAAAGGGTTCTAGTGTGGCGAGCGCGTACCAGGAGACACAGCGTGGGTAGCCCCCAACACAAGGTGGACTGACGATTTAGTGAGGATCGCGGGAAGTCGATGGATGATGGCAGTGAAGGACTAATTGTTGTAGAGATTTTAAAAGAGAAACGAGAGTCCAACAGTGGACTTCCTTTGGCAGAATGATAGCTCCATATCAGATTCTGTAAATATGTTTACTATTTAACCCTTAACGCGTTCCCTGCTGAATTTTTAGCAAACTTTGCGCAAATGCTAATTAATAGCTCACTAACCCAGTGCGGCAAACGCTCATACGCGTTCAATAAATATTTCGTGTAGTGCTATGAACGCTTATGCGCGGTTGAAGGAAGTCTACCCTGTGCGGCTGGACGCATTAGTGCGTCCTTCAATACTTTGTCCAAGTGCGGCACGACGCTTAAGTGAGTTTGAAATTTTTCGAGTTTTATGACAGTCATAAAATAATTAGGGTACATGTAAAGGTTGTATCACACTGTAGTATTTTTTTGTAACATTTTTTTTCTCGAGTTCGGAACAAGTTAGGTACCTGTTATTTTCATCATTAATATTTTGTTGTTCGCTTTTTCGTAAGTTCGTAAACAGTGAATGAATGAATTAAATTAAAAAACTTAGTGTTGCCATTTCATGGTCTATCAAGTATGATTTTATGAATCGTCTGGTTAGCAGAACAGAATTATTACCCGACTGCTGAAAGGAGGCTTGTTTTTTTTGAGCGTATGTATCATTATGAATGTATGGCTCATTCTTTGGTACGCACTACAGCCTAAACCGTTTAGCGGATTTCGACATATGAGGTGTTATAGAATTCGTCTCAGTTGTGGAGTGGCATAGGGTATATTATCGTATGTGACAATTGAAACATACACATTTCTAATACCTTAGTTAGTAGGCACTTGAAGAAAGTTAGGTAAATTGGGTGGACGCGCATACGCGTCGCAAGCACATGGCAAAAGTCCGAAAAACGCGCATGCGCGTCGTCAGCACTGAATGCGATCTGATGCGACGCAATAGATATTTTATGCAGGACTTTCATTGGATGGTGTAAAGCACATCACGTTGTCAATGTTGAAACGACGGTAAGGATATTACTATTTCTAGAATAAACAGCTTTGCCTTATTTTCGTTTCGCCTGACCCCTTGCTGTGGATTTCTTATGACTTTCTTATGCGTGTTGGGCTGTGAGATGAGGACAGCAAAAGGTAAGTTTTCCCATGATTTCTTACAAAAATTTATTTGAAATAAAAATAACATCAAGCTTTTAAAATTGACAAATTCTCATGAAAATTATATAATAATTTATGAGCACAATTTTACATTAGGAAGAATAATTTCATTATTTCTTTACTTCACATTAAAGTATAACAATAATCACGGATTCAATCTCAAAGTGTAACGCAAACCAGGAAACGTTCATTCCAAATGCACAATGAATATGTAGAAAGAATAATAAACTGAACAGCGCCCGATCATGATCATAAATAGCAACTGAAGAAAAACATCCATCTTGTTAAAAATATAGAAACTGTTAATTATAGTAAAAGTATACTGTAAATATAAAAATATAATTTAAAATGTAAACTCGTATTGGAATCCATATGACAACAAAAAATAATTTCTTCATATATTGAAATGCAAAATAAAAATGGAATTTTCATCATTTAATGTGTATGAACACACAGTACTTCAATATTCTTATCAATATATTCATATAAACAACAGTTTAACCTAGATTTTTTACACTTTAGGAGATATTTTTACAACCCTGTATCCACTATACTTTTAATGACGATAATATGTTCCACAGTCTAAATTAATGTTTCGTAAAAAGAAAATACAATATTATTAACTACGATAAAGTAAGTCTTGTCACGTACGTGCTTGATACTTATTTAATTAACATCAATAAACATCGACATCGATTACATGTACCAGAGTCCGTTACGAATCTCACAATACAAAAGTACAGTTTTGTGCTATAACATTGATACCTAAAGGGGAAGATAATGTAACTAAAGTGTAGTAGTGGAAAGACTCAGTTACAACGGGATGACGACAACCTAACATTACAGTAAATGTCAAAGTATTTAGTTAGTGAGCGCGGTTCACTTCGCCTTGACGGCGGCCTGTCGCTGTCGCAGCGTCTTGTTCGTGTTCTGGTCCACCTCGGGCAGGTCCGACTCTTCAACCGGGGCTTTCTTTACTGTTCACAACAAATAAATTACACAAATTTTATTACCGTATCGGAAATGTAGAAATGTCATGTATGTTTTGCTGATGATTAAAATCGCAGCTCATAGTTACAAGTTAATTTACCTTTCTCCTTCTTAGGCTTCTCTTTTTTCTCTTTCTTGGGCTTGGCTTGAGCCTGTTGGCGGCTTTCCTGCCTTTGCTTAATGGCTTCAGAGATAAAGTTGAACATCAGATACACCTGCACACAAACAAAGAAGAATGATGTCCCACACATTATAAACGGTAACAATAACTCATAATAAACTACATTTACTTCAACCGATTATTGACAAGTTAAAAGGCTACAATACGCGTATTACAGAATTTATCAAGGTTAGCATTTATAAAGCAATATAAATATATCGCCTTTTAAGTAGTTATATTTATACAGCTGAAAGTTGCTACGCTTAACAGTATTCAACTGTTGGTCTTCCGTTAACATTTTAAGGATTTGAACAGTGCCAAATCGCCCGTTGGATATGAGGCACTGACGCATCTTGCAAATAAGCGCCATAAAGGATTATTTATTACCTGGAAGGACACGAGCAGTGAAAGGGCAGCGACGCGGATCACCAGTTGAGCGGCGCCTGCCAGGCCGAAGTAGAAGGTCAGCACGCCCAGCACCAGCGAGCACAGGCGGACTGCCACGAACACGGAGCCGTTGATCAGGCCCAAGACTGCAAGGAACATGTTCGTCTTAGTATAAAAGCAAAAAAAAACACAGCAATGTCAGGCATTTACATGCTGAAATAGTTAAGACTTATTTCTTGTTTGTTTGTTAAAATAATGTACACTAAGGTACTAACATAGATTTTTTATTTCAATAATGTACAGACGCCAGCACATCGACCTTCCCCCTGTCAAATTTTTCCAATTGAACATTAACCTTATTCTGTTTGATTTTAGGTTAAAAACTACCATAACTATCATATAAAGAGTATTCTATGCTATTCTATTCTATCAAAGGAATTTGACATTTGTCAAATTCCTTTGATAGGGGTAGATTGACGTGCTGTCCTCTGTACAAACCTGACAGTTTTAGAAGAATATCTACATCTAAGTATATATTAATAAGCTAAGCGAAATAAATATTAATACATGAAGCGAAAATTCCGAATTCTTTTGTATGTTGAGCTGGGGAATTTGTTTAGTCTTCCCAGCAAAAGAGAGGAGAGGGACTGTCAATATGACTGTGTTATGTAAACCTTGACATTTGTTAAGTGCTGCTCTACAGCCTAATTTGAATAAATGACTTGATTTTGATTCTGCATGGAGAAGCATATTTTAAAATTTATATGGAGATATAGTGTAGAAAGCTAAAATTACGAGCAAAGAACAAACAAGCTGACAAGTCAGAAAATATCAAAATGCTTTAAAGGTCTAGAAGTATGTTATTATTGAAGAAATCCATTTTAAAATATGACTTATTTACTATCCACATCAGTTACTCCACCTTTAATATGTAATTAAGTTTTCTACTTACATTTGTCTAACCAGTCTTCACGTTCTCCCCTGAGGATTGCGTTTAGGCGGTAGCTGTGAGCCACAAATTCAGCCAAAGAGTGCAGTACCACCAAGCAGACACCAACACGTTGGAACCTGGTACAATAAATACACTTTTATCATGACTGTGTTTAATGTTATTACCTGGTGAAATTAAAGTTGAAATTTAGAAGAATTTGAAGAATTATACCATGGCTCCACCATAGAGCAAACACTCTACAGGTTTAGCCACTATCACACACAAAAGAGGTATAATAAAAGCCAAAATTAAAGGAAATAAAAGAACTGGATATCTCTCTCTGCCTACACTACACCTTCCAAAAAATTTAAAGAGAAGTTTTATAAAACAAGCAGTTAAATAAGTAATGTTAAATATCACATACATTCACTTGGTGCAACTGCTTATCTAAACCATAATAAAAGTCATAAGCATTAATTGCTGACAAAATTATAAACGAGCCACCTACATTCACCACACAGAATGACCAGTATGTAGCATTTAAATTAGATATTATGCTATAAAAATATTTATTTTATAATGTTTTGAGAATTTCTGTGAACATTTCAACTGTCTAGCTAGTACAGTTCATGAGATATAGCCTGGTGACAGACAGACAGAGGGCCAATAAAGTCTTAAGTAATAGGTTTTAACCCTAAAAAGATTCTGATTATGGTTTAATAATGAGAAAAAATACCAGATAACTGGGATTACTTTTTTAAACAGTGATAATTTCAGTAGCAAAACTTTGATATCAACAAGACAAGGTTGATAACAATTTATTCTTGAGAAATAGAAGTTCTTATCTCATTTTCTGAGCACATTTTTATAATCAATAAACGCTTTTAACTCTATAGGGGCCTATGTTTACTTACTTAACTATAATATTATAACTAACTTTTATTATCATAAGTCTTCTGTCAGAAGGTTCTTTAGTTGTTGTCATTGGTTGTAATATCTGTGTGCTTTGTTATAGCAAAGACCTCCTCCAATTGACTCCACTTTCTCTTTCTCTGGCTAGTGATGTCCAAGTACCGTTATAACTAACTTAGCACTAATTTAATTAAAGAATGAAACACTGACTTACTTGAAACCATAAGCCAGTGCAACGAAGGCGAATGCAGCAGAAGCGTGTCTGATACGGGCAAACCATTCGTCTTTCTTGATACGTTGGAAGTATAATTCAGGAATGGTGTGGATCCAGTATGCTGCTTGTACAATCCACCAAAGCTTGAGCAGGAAGCTCATTGGATGGTCAGGGTAGGCTGTGTAAATAAATGGAAATGTCACATTTGAATTTGCACTGGTAACTACCTACTTAGATGCTGAATAATTTATGTTGGAGAAAGTTTAGCTCAAAGTATGCTAATTAAACAGTCCCATATTACCTATAAGATTTATCTTATTTTATGTATACTACAAGTCTTTGAAATATTTTTTTTTTTTGTATAAAGCTTTGTCCTTGTATTTGTTCATTCAAAAATATGTTTTCAGGACATAATAAAATAATGGATAGACAATGAGGAGACGCCCTTACTGGGTGACACACACTTACCAACGTAATGGGCTCAACAAATTTGCTCAAAGGGCCAAGCTATGATTGCAGATATAAAACAGGAACAAAAAATAAAGCTGATTCCCAGTTCACTATACAAAATAAAACTGTGATTGTCATAGGAAAGGCACAGTTATGTTGAAATAATGAGGTAGTTACTATAATTGATAAATCAATAAGTATCACATTACATAAATCAATTGCATAAATCATGTGATAATGAATGTTAATTGATAAAATTCCAATAGTTTTTTCACAAATGTGAATTTGAATAACAAAACCAGCCTAAATGAAATATTTATTTATATTAATATTTATTTTGATATTCAATGGTTTTATTTTAAAACCACTCTAAATAATGATGTTATTATTCAAATGACATAAAAATGGTTTTTTATAAGGAATAAGAGACATCAATGTTTAGTCAGTAGTATTATAAATGAAATTTACCATCCCACAGCTTTGACACGTTGAAGACAAATCCTTCCCGGATGATGGCATCCCCACCCCACACAAGAGTCACAAGGTGGAACACAACCAGCTGACCTGACTCGTTCAGGGCACTCAGTCTTGATTTGGACAGATGAAACTTCTTTGATATTTTCTACAAATGAAAAGCACAGTTCAACATAAACCATTTTTAGTCAAGTAGGTCACAATAGCATGTTTTTAAGCTATTTGCTGACTTAAACATATGTTTGAAACAAGTCATACTTACATCCAAGAAATACTCCTGGAGGATGGCATGCATTACAATGCACACCAATGAGTAAAAGAATACTGCACAGGCGTCTTTCCATCCTGCTTCATAGAAGAATGGTTCTCCTTTTGGCGCTTCTCTGGTTGGCTCAACTCCACTGACATTGTGGTGCAGGCTGATGAATAAACTCGCTATAGGGCTTGTCGACTGCAAGATTAATAGAACAGCTGTTTCATAAATAGTGTTACACGAGTACTTTTCTATGGAAAACATATTTACGGAGGTACCTAGCTTACGTGGCAGACTTGTCACTCACCTGTACCATCAGCCCGACCAAAAACACCATCACCACACACGAAACAATGTCCGCATGATTTTGAATCACAAATTCATGACTAAAAATAGGTGGGTTTTTGTTAGATTTCCTTCCAATCGCAGGCTTAACACCCATTTTTCCCGGCGATAACCTGTCTGAAAATGTACTAATTGTTAAAACTAATCTGAATGTAACATCTCATTTATAAATTAAAAATTGGTGACATGATTGATTATTAATAGAAAACCTTAAAAATATCGTACCTCTAGGCAGTCGGAGTGAAATATACCAGAATAATAATATTTCTGACAGGAATCCAATCGACGTGACACTTTCACTTGCTACGCGGTGAAACGTCAACGTCGTTTGTTGATTACGGAAATACGACAGTTGTTGTGTTGGCACTTGGAGGTATCAATTACTGGTCTACCAATGTTTATATTTGCACGTTTTGTTGAAAATCAAATTAAATCTCTATTATATAAACTTTAATTATTTAAACAGACTAAAACGATTAATAAAGCAGAGTATTTACGTAGGTTTAGGTTTGTTAGTTTCTTGAACCGGAAAAAAGAACCATAAACAAACAATTTCCATAGTGTTCCCTATATTTTTGGCCTTTTATTCTCGTAGTGCTTAGTAACTTGTATCTTGAGAAAATGGTGAAAAGGTTTTCCGTTTATATAACCGGCGAACATTTTCAAACACAACGTCAAAGATAAAGAGATTTACAGCAAATTATAAGTAATGACATGTGCCTGAATCCAAAAAGTAAAATAATAATATGGGAGCCTGAATCTGTTACTTTACTACAAAAAGCAGGTCACCTAGACTGTGGTATTCTTTTTGTTGCCTAACTTGGGAATTCATACTTTGCTTTATTATGCTAGGAGGTTCACACAGTGACCTTTTACTCCAACATCTTGTAAAATAATATTTTCAGAGTTTCCACTTCAGCTTTTGCCTGAGACACGTTTCATTCACGATTAAAACAAATAAAAATTAATGCAAGTGACGCGTCTTTTTGCTTGTCTTCTGTATAATTCATTAAAAACTAGAAATACATGAGTTAGGATGAGGCGCAGGTGTGGTTCACACCACAACACCGGGGTGGTTTTAGTTAGTATAAGAGTCTGACAGACCTTCACTGTCCCTGATGACGCTATCACCCTCCTCCAGGAGAGCGATAAGTCTACCAGCACAGTTCGCAAGAACGCAGCCCGATTCCGGCCTCGCCGTCGAGGCCCGTCGCGACGCCCTCGTTAATTACCCGTCCTCCCGTCCCTTGCTTGTGTGCCAGCCCGCGAGCTGAGCCGTAGTTATAATAAACTCGCTGCCCCCAAATAATAACCACACAGATCCAGCCGTCCCTTGCTGTCCTCTCCCAGCGACGCCCTAAGCCGAGGCTCGTACCCCGCAGGGGGTGCCCTTAGCGTGGTCGCTTAGTTTTTAAGTTTTTTATACTCTGGCTGGAGGTCTTATCTTTTTGCTTAAGATATCTCTACAGAGACGCCCGGTTAAGCTATACACGTCCTCTTCAAAGACACGATATGCGATACGCCCCTCAAATAAATAATCCGCCCGCCAAAGGGCGGGGGACATCCATGGACATCAATGGAGATTTACCAAACCACACCAAAAAAAAAAAACTAAGTTCATAAGTGGCCGATCCGGAGAATTTCCCCAGCTTGGCCACATTTATAAACCTAGGGCACTTAGCGAAAATCTGTTTTGTTCTATTTTTTTTTTAAATAAGTCTATAATATAAAAAAAAATCTATTAAATAACGTCCTATAAACCCTTAATATCTATCCCAGTGACCGACAGATTCTGGTATTTGGCGACAAAATATGTGGGAAGATCCTCGCTAGGTTTCTTAGTTATAAAGATATAAATATGTGGCCAAGCTGGGGAGACTCCAGATCAGCCACTCATAAACCGTTATATCTTTTGAAGCAGTGATCGACAAATTCTGATATGTGGCGACGAATTTTGACTAATTAGCTATTGATTTGTTTTCAGGCCTGAAACTGCGCACTGATATATATGAAACCGCGCGGGTGCCCCCATACCCCGCGGTTTCATATGTCAGTGCTCCGTAGCAAGGACTTGCGCAGGCGTCCGTCGCGGGGCGGCGCGCCCCGCACCCACGCAACGGGGCTGGCCTCCCGGTTTTTGTGGAATGTCAAAGACTAATGAAACAAACAAAACTACGACAAAATTTTTATTACAAATTCTCCATTAATGTTTTCAACAATATTCATACTTTTCTTTACATATTCCATTTTGATCTTATTGATTATGAACAATAATTATTTTTTCCAATTTTCGCTTATTTTCTAAATATATTCTTAAAACATAATCTCAGTTAAAAATACTTGAATGCCAATCATAAAAAATATATTTTTCAAATAATATATTCTTAAAATATACCTACATCTCATTCACATTGCCTCTAAATAAATTATAAAATTGATACTAATAAAATAAATTATCACCGTTATGTGCACAAAATTAACAATCAGTCCTTAGCCACTCAGTGTAATTGTTGTATGCTGTACATAAGTTTTTTATTATTAAAAATAATATTAGATAATTATAATATGTGATAGCACAAAGTTGTTTTCTACGCCTACAATGGCCTGTGATAACTGATACTTATAGCAATGAATCTCACAACGACGGTGGTCTTAAGCCACCACAATAACCCTACAGGTCAAATTAAACCAAATGAGTGTCATGAAAATTATAAGTTATTGTTACCCTACAAACTAAAATGGCAGACTATTCATGATTTCGTCTTTTGCGTCTATAATTTTTCCAAATACTTTTTTATAAATATCTTTTGAATTTAGAAATAATTTCGAGCGTACAATCTGTGCCATTCGCTAAATAAAATACAAGACTACTAGAGATTACAATAATAACGTCATCTATCAAAATTATATAAAATTATGCACCTTTGTAACATCTGATTTAAAAAATAAATAACAATATTAGTTCGATTATTATTATTTAATCCTAAATCACATAGACCTTAAGGAGGGGTCTAAGATTTTAAAATACTCCTACAACAAAGATTGGGTAGGATAGTTATGGATTTAACTCGTAAATGATTTTATAACACATTTGCTAGTAAAGGGTCTCTTATTCCGTCAAATTTAGTATCGTAATGTATCTCATTACGCACTAGTGCGTAATGGTAATATAAAACGCACGGTTTGCAAGTTGCTCCGACTTGAAACGAACGGTTCCTTTTTAAAAATCTTAGCAAAGAGTTTTTAGGTCAGAAAAGAGGTCACCATTTTATGAATAAAATTAACTTTGGGAGATAAAATATAAAAATAAACATTAAATTCGTTAATTTAATTAATTTTGACAATAAATCACAACCATTAGTAACCAAAACAAAAAAAATATTAATTAATTGCTTTATTAGTAATACTGACTGTTTTTGTACCTTTGACTTAAAAAAAACTGATGCGCGCATCGCCAATTTGTGATCAAGTTAAAATTATTCCGCGCGCTTTTTCTTTTCGCTGTAAGTATTGTTTTTAATTGAAAATTTCAGTCCGAGTTTTATTTATTTTCTCGCAAATATGTTATAAAACGTCGTATGTCATACGTGCGCTTTGATAATTACAGCCTCTGCTTTCTTGTAGCATATCGCCTCGGTTGTAATTATCAACCTACCGCACTTATATCATATTGTACTATAATTTAATTACACTTTTGATAGACGTATGTTAATAAACATTTATATAACGTTTTCAGAATCGATTTCACCCTGTTCCACGGTCATGTACATGCCTTCTTCTTCGTACGTCGACTCGTGCTTGGCCAGGATACGCAGCAATGGACGCAGCTTCATCCACCATTGCTGCTTGGGTATTCTCTGACTGAAATAATAAAGTGAAAATTCAACTCCTAATCTTCTTTCTTTTTCGTGTGGTAAGTGACTAAACTGGTATCTAAGAGTTTTTATAGAGCTGCCTATACCTAGATACCAGTAGCGAGGGGTCAATTTTCTTATTAGGGAAACCGACAAAGTAAACTTAGTATACGAATACTAAGTTTTTTTTGTCGGTTTCCCGTAGTCACTATTTGTTGTCTCTTTTGAAGTCATCGGTCTGCCTACCACCATGTATACCTTTGGTGTAAATGTCTTATATTTTGCAATACTCGAGTCCGGCTGCCATTAGTCAATGTAGTGGTGGAGTTGCTCTTCCAAACCTCCAAAGGGAAGCCGATAAGAATCGAATTGTATGAAAACTTCGCCACTGCTATATACCTATACTATAGTCTTCTCTTCTAAACTCTAATAAGAAGTTATCATATCATTCAGCGGACCGAATGTTTAGTGTTGTATGAATAAAAATAAATTAGCGTCCTGTTTGCATCGTAACAATGACCAAACAATCTACAGAAGGTCAGGCATTTCTGTAGTTTGTTAATAACCTTGTGAAGATAGAAGTTATGCTAATATTTTTTAATTAACTTTGCTAATCAAGCTTTTGTTGGATATATGCACGGCCGCTGCTCGTAGATCCCAATAAGTTAAAAAGAATCACAGTTAATGAAATAAAAGAACCATCGAAAATAAATCATCTGAAATAATACGAATCCTTAGGGGTTGACATTAGACTTAAAGATTTCTAATCAGTCTTTAACTACACGGTATCATATTTAAAAGATAAAAGGGAAGTAGAAGGTAGTGGCGAGGGTCAATATTCTTAAGAGGGAAGCCGACAAAAGCATTGTATTAGTATCACTATTTGCGGTCTCTCTTGAAGTCATTGGTCTACCTAGCACCCTGTTTCCCTTCCCAGCTTTTGCTTTCCTGTGTCGCAGCTAATGCTGAGATAGGCGCCTTTTTGGTCTCGCACAGGTCTTTTTTTTTATTTTTGTCTTTAGTTTTTCTTTTGTTATATGTTCCGTGCGTCCAAATAAAATATTTTCTTTCTTTCTTTTTTTTCCATATTTGACAAATACTTAAGTCTGGCTGCCTTATTCATTAGCGGTAGAGTTGCTCTTCCGAAACTCCAAAGGGAAGCCGGTGGGAATCGTAGTATGTGAACACTTCACTTACGCAAAGTTAGTCTGCGCCTTCAAGTCCTCAAGGGGCGAGAACTTGTACTGTCTCTTGACGACGCCGAGCAGACAGGCAGAGTCTGGCAGGTTGGCGGGGCCCTTCTGAATGGTCTCCACGAGCCAGTGCAGACACTTGGCCGCCATCTTGGTGCCCATGTTGCGGTCGAACGGGGTGGGGGAACCGCCCTGCTGCATGTGACCTATAAAATATTGATATTATTTAGTACTCTAAAGTTAAGTAATAAATAAAAGCCTAATAAATAAAATACATACACAAGAGTTTTTAATAAATTACTTTATTTTAAATTGTTGCTTTGTTTTATTCTATTGCTTTTGTTTGCTTAAGTTTTTTTTTTAAATAATAATTATGGTTAAAAGATTTTGCGAGAGTTGAAAAGCCTTTGAGATATCGAGCTAAGGCCACTTTTTCTGTTCGCACTTTTAGATTCTGCTGCAATTTCGTACGCACCAATCGGTGAGATTTATGTCTTGTACGTGAAAGTAAGGGATGGTTCCTGTAGTCTGTAGATGTCTATGGAAGCTTGCGCAGGCGTTTAAAGAATAAATAATATTGATGAATGGCATGCTTTAGACCGATAACCATACAGTTTCAAAAATAAAATTTCTTCAGAAGAGAACGCAATTTACTAAAATAATAATGGGTTGGATCCTCGAGTCAAAGCGTTAAATATTGTTTTTTTTTAGTCTTAAATGTTTCAGTAGGAGTCTGGATTTGTGCACGATCGTTGGCAATGGGCTCGTCCTCTATTATATGGGACTTAAATATATAACTGGCAAAATGAGGAAGTACTACGGGTTCATCTCTGACTTACTCTTCGGTACTTTAATCGTGATATTATTTTAATAAGCTTATACATACCAAGCACATTCATCCTAGCAGTGAACAATCCCTTCCCCTCTTCAGAATATAGGCGGTAGATAAAATCGGTGTTGTAGTTATCATTGGCCTTCTCGTTACGTAGGATGAGACCGCGCTGGATGCCGCCGGTCATCTTGGACGCCATGTGGTACACATCCTGCTGCAAGTCCTTGATGGAGAACTTCTCTTCGTAGATGTAGGCTGCGTCCGCGCCGCCGGCCAAACCTGATTGTCGGAACATTTGAGGATACGATATTATAAATGCTCGGCAGTCGAATATGTTTTCAACTAAGCATTAAAACGCTTGCTTTTAGTATTGTTTTTAGCTGTTTTTAATACTTAAGTATTTTGGAAGACAGAGTGTTATGTAACTTTTGTCTTTTAAAAATGCTGATTGTCTGTCTGAAAGAAAAAATATTTTGATTGAAATGTTGCGAATGTTTCTTAGATCTTAAATTTGCCATTGAGGTTCTGGTGGCTGATTCTGTTCTTTTTTTTATTGGGTATGTAATAATTTACCTGCTAAAGTAGATAGGTAGCCACAGTATCCTCCCATTGTCTCAATAACGAATACACGACGTTTGGTTCCCTGAGACGAAAAAATATTCAAGATTCGTTAAAAACCATTCCATCCACTCTTGGTTAGCAGTTTTATATTTACTTACCTTAAAAAGAAAACATTGAATTTCAACATTTAAATCTCAAATATTCTGTGGCATTTAAATTTATAAGATTATAATGATAAGCAGAATACCTAGTTGTGAAAAATAAACCTTATTAAAAAATCGAAGCCTTAATTTCCAATTTTAAAAACGTTTCGTTTAAGTATGTTATGAATTCGTGCCAAGCACAGTTCTGTAAGGTCTGATAGGAATATAGTCGATATTAAATTTAAAACAAACCTTATATTGAGAAAAGAGTAGTAGAGATTAATATAAAAATTTGAAATATTTATAATAGCCCTCCTCGTAATTCTCCTAATTTTTATATTGTTATGCCCGACAGGGCCCACAATGATGCATATTATTATTATATCCTTATGTACCTACCACCTAAGTTCACATTGTGGAATGCAATAAATATATTGAGTATTGAGTATTGAGTATTGTAAAATATCTAGCTATAACATAACTTCAACTAACCTGGGCGGACTGTCGGATACGGTCGCAGATCTCGGTGATCTCATTGAGTGCGGTGTCAGATCCGAGCGAGAAGTCGGTTCCGGGCACATTGTTACTGATGGTCGACGGGATGACGACCAGCGGGATACAGAACTCCGGGAACTGGGCGCGACCCTCGTAGATTTCTAGACCAGCTTGGTAAGCCTGAGGAAATGTTTGATATTCACATATTGCAAACACTCTACAGTACCTACACTGAACGCCTTTTACATGTTTTTTAGAGTTTAAAGTAAAAATAACATAAGAAAAAAAAAATAGATAATTCGTTGTTAAGGTCACTTCTATACCTACATATAAAAAAAATACTGAAGTAGTATTGTATTATGGTTTGTGTACCTACACAATGGAGAATTCATTCAACGTTTGTATAAGTTAGATTTTGTTGTTTCATTCAAACGCGCGCGGCAATCATTGTAACTGAAACCTGGGGTATGTCCATAAGGGTCATTATGACGCGCGTTCGTTACTTACTACCGATGTACCACAATACCTCGAATCCACCAATAATAAGAAGTCCTTGAATATTGAACTGCTTGATGCGAGCCGCTATTTCTGCCTTCTTATCACCGGGGAGGGTACGCTTAGTGCCCAGGAAAGCTCCTCCTTGAGCCACCCACCCGGTCACATCAGACCTAGATTGCGGTAAAAAAATAAGTGAATTTGAACCTTATTAACATATGCACAGTACAATAGATTATAGGGGATTTAGGAGCTTTCTCATTTCTCGCATTTAATTAAATATTTTAAGTGTTTGTTTTCTATTACTTTATTTACTTCACATTAGGGATTATTAAGTTGGGTTTCGAAGAGGTCATAATCTGCCTAGCTATTGCCCAAGAAAGTTAAGGTCAGCTTGCAGTCGAATCAGCTGCAGCTGAATACCAGTGTTTTATAATGACTGGATACCTCGTACCTAATACCTATGATGACAGTTTAAGTGATCATAATAATACATAAATAAATACTATACTCCTTGGTTAAACTGGTTGTCAGACATTTGGAGTTCTGACTACTCATAATTGACTGTCAAATCTACAAATGATAACCGTGATCAACAGTCCAAGCATGCATGGACCAAACTACTGGCCTGTTGGTCTAGTAGCTAGTGACCCTGACTGTTATGACGGACGTCGTGGGTTCGATTCCCACCCAGGACAAATGTTTGTGTGATGAGCATGATTTGTTCTGTGTCTGAATGTAATTTATCCATAATTTATGTACATAATTAGAAATATATAATTATGTTTATCAGCTGTTTAGTACCCATAACACAAGCTCTCAAGCTTAACTTGGGACTAAATGGCGTTGTGTGAAAAGTTGTGGAATATCTATTTATTTAACCTCGGCAAACCTAGAATCGACCCGTGCAGCTTACATTACATTATTATTTAGCCATAAGCCCCTCTCCATGTCAGGAAAAGTCTAAGTCACAGTGCCCTGACTGTTTTAGTGCCTACAGGGATTGGCTAGTCCATAATACATATAAATTGGGATCAATGTTGCCTCTCGGCTTCGAGTGGGCAGTAACCAACTACTAATGCAACACACTTACCACTCCATTTTAACGATGTTCCCGCTGATGAATCCCTCCATGCCGTCGTGGATGCCGAGCACGGTGTCTCCGCGGTAGATACAGTTACGTACGAACGAGCGCACGGCCGCGTTCATCCCGCATGCGGGCGCGCCTACGTGCATCACTGCCAGGGTTAAACCCTCCTACATATTTAGAAAGAGAAGAGAGACTTAATAATGGGCTCTTTGACAAAATTTTAGATTTTAGTCCCTCATCTAGATTACAAGCAAATATTCGAGACATTTATTTTCTTTTTTCACGTTATTAAAAAATAACGGCGATACATCGAGTCAAAATGTCGCATGACGTCACTAGCCAGTATAGTTTATACTAGATAATGACGTTACACGCCCCCTCTCCTCAACTTTAATGCTCTTAACCTAAACAGTTTTCCATCAATTTGAAAAAGAAAAAATATGCGTGGAATATTTTCTTGTAACCTAGATGAGGGACTAAAAACTAAATACATACATACATACATAAACTCACGCCTTTTTCCCATGGGGGTAGGCAGAAGCTACAGAGCGCCATATACTACGATTCTTACATACTTCTTTTGCTTCGTTTAAATTTAAATTAAATTTAAATTAAACTTAAATTTAAATTTAATTTTATTTAAAAACTAAAATTTTGTCAAATAGCCCAATTACGAACATGAATGAACATAACTTATTGCAGTTCACTGCTAGAGGCTGATAGAGGCTGCTTAAATACGACAGTGAACTGCAATAAGCTGACAGGCCATTTTTTGTTTGTCCTCATCAGTTAAGTTCAAGTCCTATGTAATAGGGGGCGTGTCTTTTGACATCCAGGGCTCGAACCCAGGACTTCATGTTCAGCAGCAGCGCTTGAGCACTAGACCGTCGAGGCAGTCAAGCAATTATTTCTTATGTTTGTCCAAAACTTGTTTTTATAAAAGGAAGATGGAAGACTATCTAAATAGCTAATTAGATTATAGGAACATGTTTATACTTACGGCAGGCTTGCCAGATGCATCGAAAGCCTCCTTGGGTGGCTTCAAGCGGGTCAACATTTTGTAAGTCTCCAAGTTGCGTGCGAAGCTACGCCCGCGTAGTTGCACTGCCAACTCCCAGTTTTTGTCGGCCATAGCCTAAAATATTACAATTCACATTTTGACTAGATGCCATCGCCAATAACGCTTCAAATATCAAATTGAAGGAATGCCAAATTGGTTTCAACTTTCAGCAGTTTTTGGCTGAATTTATCTGACAACCAAAACACGTGCCTAGATGCAAGTGCAATGAGATTCTGACTTGTCCAATATTTTTTTTCATTTTAAAACAAGTGAAAGTCAAGAGGAGCTAGTGGCTACCTAATAACTGCCGTTCGGGTTGATCGAAGGTTAAAGCTACTCTTGACGGGGTCTATCCACCGATGGGTGACCATTTATACATATCAAGACTCCTCCGTGCCTCGGAAACTACGATAAGCCATTGGTCCAGACTGTTATTTGTAGATCTTTGATAGTCATTACGAGTGAGCCTAAAAGTCTGACAACCAGTTTAACCAGGGTGTATTGTGTTACCCAAGAACTGGGTTGTGGAGCTCACTCAGGCAGTCGCTCTATGTAAAACACTGGTTTGCAGTTGCATTCGGTTAAACTGGAAGCCAAAGGGTCCTCGTTTACTACTTTCTAGTTAACATAGTTTTATAAATGCCGTGAAACTCTGATATTGGTTTAAGTGATAATTGTCACCATTTCACTATCAATGTGCAGCGTGTGTAGACCTCACTTTTACATGCTAAATACTAATAATAAATACTAATTATTCCACAACTATTCACTCAACTCCATCTAGTCCCAAACTAAGCTAAGGGCTTGTGTTATGGGCACTAAACAGGTGGTAAACATACTTATATATTTCTAAATACATACATATTATAGATAAATAACACCCAGACACAGAACAAATGATCGTGCTCATCACACAAACATTTGTCCTGGGTGGGAATCGAACCTAACCTAACCTTTGGCATGGCAATCAGGGTCACTAACTACTAGACCATGAAAGAAAGATGGTAGAAACATTTCTGCCAACTATAGAAGAAATAATGCTATTGTAGACTATTGTCGACTGAAGAATCGCTCGACAATCGATCGTTCTCGACATTGTCGTGCTTACCTAAAACAAAATATTTTTTCTACAATCTGACATTTTGTCGATCTTTCTGTAGACAAAATCCGTATCTACGGTGGTCATGCAGATGACAAAAACAAGTGAACGTCGAATAAATTGACCAATCAAGCTTCATTTGGGTATATGATTGAAATTTATTACCTGTGCGACAGCCTTAGTTCGTCTTACACACTCCATGAGAGGCAGACGCACGGCTTGGTTGCCGTCCAGCGTCACCACGCACGGCTCTGTATCGGGAGTAGCTTCCATCAAGGCCATTACTGCCTCAGCCCCCATACGGCAACCCTAAAAAAATATTGCAATTGAAAAAAGGTCAATATGTATAAGTTACATAAGATTGCTATTTCTATGCATCGTCGCATACCTTGTCCTTACATTATTGTATCAAGTACAAGGCCAGTTAGTAAACCTGTGCTAAACAGTGCCATTTTATACGAGAAATGTAGTACCTACCATAACAGGAAGCATAAATTACTATGGATTTTGATATAATAATAAGAAACAATATTAGATCCTTAGTTGAATTCAGAATACATCAAGACGCGCAGCAGGGGGTGTAACAAAATTAAAAGGACACCTTTTAAAAACAAAAGGCTATAGCCGCGGATGTAGCAAGCAATCAACGAAATTTGTCATACCAATACCTAACTTCTTACTGAATGAAGCTAGACATCACTCTTAATGTTTTAACAGCACAGCCACTTTTGGTTTAGAACCCCAGTTGGACTGGTTTATGATCGAACATGCTTTAGTTCAAAGGATCAAATAACTTACTAGCAATGTGGGTTGTACTTGCACATTACTAGTACCTAGTCTTGTTAATGCCTCCAACTAAGCTAAATATGCTTGTGTCTGGAGTGGTTTCACGTCAATAGTAGAATGGGTGGGGATCGAACTCACGACCTCTCGATCACCAGGCCAACCTCTCAGCCATTGGGCAATTGCCGCTTATAAAACTTTGAAAATGTTGTCCTGTTTAGACGTCATATAGTCAATACATAGTTTAAAAAAAGCGACGAAAGCACGACGATGGGAAATGCCAATAAAAAAATTAAGTTCGAACCCGTGCCAGGGATGGGTCACAACAAGTTTCTCACCAGGATCCTATCGAACGCCGAGGGCGAACCTCCTCGCTGCACGTGACCCAGGACGGTGATTCGCGTGTCCTGCTGCAGGTTTTCCACCACGACGTTCTTCACCAGCTCAGCCGTGATAGGCTTACCTTCACGATCAATAGCACCCTCCGCCACTATGATAATGTTCAGACGCTGGCCAGATTTCCTTTCCTACGTCATGAAACAAAACTATTAAAAACATTCAATGTAATATCTACAAATGTATAAGGACTTTATACAAACACACACAAATCTAAAACAATAAGAAAAAGGTAAGCATGCATGGTCACTATGATTAGTACATAGGAATATAGTATGAGCGTGAACATGAAGTCTGAATAGAAGGTATAGTATGAGGGAATTCTAAGTGTGCCATATATCAAAGAATTGAGTGATAACATAAAAACACATCCCGAAGCATTTTCATTTTAAAAATTTAGGTAATTGAAATAAATTACTTATTCAGCTAGTATGCGCAAACTGCTGAAATAAACTTTTATTGTTCAATTGGAATTAATTGTTAAAGTATACCTACATATAAATTGAAGCTTGGAGAAGATTTTGCTTTGTAAAAATTTACTGTTCCAGTGAATTAAATGAAAATAACTCATGTTTTTATGTTTGGTTATAATATTAGGTAGGTACCTAGGTAAGTATACCTACTTCCTTAGTAGTCGCAAGACCTAAATTGGCTAATATAACATTTATTAGTACCTAAACATGGACATACCCAACTTTTGACCCAGCAGGGGCTAATCTCATAATTTTTTCCCTTTTGACTGCAATGTCTAAGACCTTCTCATACTAATTGTTCCTGAATATAAATATCAAATAATTCACCAGCCAACATGCTGTAAGCATACACCACCCGTACGAAAATTATGCGCTTAAACGTGGAATTGCAGACACCCGATAATCCAAACAAGAAAAGACCAATGTGGCATTATCTTTTACTGCCAAAATTCTCATTTCATACTTTTAGATATGTATATTATTATTATTATTATTACAGCAAGGTACGCCCATGTTAGTAACAGAGTTTAGTCAAATTAATTTGACCTCTGGCTGATCTTGTACATTCACTGCTGTGAACATTGTTATAACACAATTGCTTAGCTTTACTGTAACGACGCAGAGACACTTGTAAGAATATTATCATCTAATACATTGATTGTCAGGGTAATTATATAACTATTTCGCCAAAAATAATACATTTAAAAAGCTTATTATGAGTATTGTGTGTTAATAATATACACTGCCTCTCAAGTAAGCCTGCATACCTGAGCCAATCTTTTGCAAAGCTTTTCGACCCAATTATTGGGAACAGGGTCCTCAGGAATGAATACTTGATCTGCCTCGCTCGCCAGAGCGGCCACTAATGCCAGATAACTGCAACAACCAGTGCCCGAAATGGTTCATGCAAATGCTCCCAAGTTATACTCAACAAATGATGGATTGAATGAAATAATTTTGAATTTCAAAATCATTATCTTGCCAATGGATCTGCCAATTCACATTAATGAATGATTAAACCGAAAAGTTCAAGTGATCCTGCTCCCGTTGAAAATAAAAATTAAGTTCTTGCCTCAGCTAACTTTGCACACATTTTTTGTTCCCAATTTTGAGGTGCTGGGTCTTCGCAAATAAAACTATAAGTAGCGTCGCAACAGAGTGTCGTGTAAACTGCAAGAAAACTAAAGGGATATTTGAATAATAGGAAAAAAAGTTAATGTAATGTTGTCGAGGACATTCTAATGTGCGGATAGGACACAAAGAAGGAGCCAGAGCTTGCCTGTTCTAATTTATCACAAAGTTTATCTCTCCAGTCAGTAGCTGGTGGAGCTTCTGGGATAAACACAAAATCCGCTTCAGATGCCAAAGAAGTGACCACAGCAAGGTATCTAAATGAACAAAGAATATTAAGGTGATACTGAATTGGCACACATCCATTATAAGTATAACTGTAGAGACAATAAGCATGTACCTGTGATCCAATGATACATAAATATAGAAAGTTTATTTTGATTATGACACAGTAAAGATCAGTTGTAATACATGGAAGAATAAGAAGTAAGTCTTACCCGCAGTGCCTTCCCATGACCTCCATAATAAATGTTCTTTGATGGGAGTATGCTGTGCTCACAATAGCATCAATAGCCTCAATGATGCGATGCAAGGCAGAGTCTGTGCCTATTGTCATGTCTGTACCACAGAAGTCATTGTCAATGGAGCCCACCTACAAGAAAAGCATGATATCTTTATTTCTTTACATAAGGAAGTTGTTGATGCAATTATCAACAAAACTAAAATGTAATATTTCATAAGAATAGTCAATTTTAAGTCCTTAATGTAATTTGTTGGTCTAGTGGTTGCTGGCACTACTGCTGAGCATGAGGTCCTGGGTTCGGTCCCCAGGTTGGGCAAAATGTTATTGAGTTTTTCCATCTAGAATTTCTCAGTAGCAGCCCGGAGTCTGGATTAGTGCCCGATTGATGGCAATAGGCTCACCCCCTATTACATGGGACTCAAACATAACTGGCGAAATATGGGTGTGCTACTAGGTACACCTCTGCTAAGCCCTTCGAGGAAAAGGCGTGACATACTGTTATGTTGTTACTTAGGAAGTTGAGGAAATTTCCTAATTTGTGACTTGATTCATAAATTTGAAATCAAAAATAATTTTAATTATTAATTAATAAATACCATGCCAGCAATGTGCAGGAACTTATATTTCTCCCTCTGGTCCTTCGTAATCTTGTTGTTTTCCAGCAATTCATCAAGTAAGCTAGTCCACTCTTGACGGAATAAATTGGCACCAGTGAGGGAACCGTCACCACCAATTACTACTAAATTGGTTATACCACGGGTTACCAGGTTGTAGGCTGCTTTAAGGCGACCCTCTCGCTGTCTGTATCAAACAAAGACATTCAATAAACTACAATCAAATATTGTTTTAACACAATAAATTAAAATTAAGTTCCAATATTTGAAAATTGATAAATGAAAGATTGTGCAATGTTTTCTATGTTTACTAATGGAAAGCTTGTTTATTTAAAGATAGATGTTTAGAAAAAAGTAAATAAATAAAACCTACATGAACTCCATGCAACGTGCTGATCCAATAACTGTGCCTCCTTTATGTATGATCGAGCTGACAGAAGACCAGTTAGCCTCTTCAATATTATCACCTCCCTCGACCATGCCTTGATATCCTTCACGGATAAAGTATACCTTGCAGCCCAAGTAAATGCCCATTCGCACAACTGAACGCACGGCCGCATTCATACCCTGGGAGTCACCACCGCTGGTGAACACTGCCAAGCCCTTTCCCTTGTGGGAACCGCGCCCGATAAACTTTTGAGTCGTCTCCATCGTTCAAATTTATAAATTATCCCAACACCTACAAATAATATTAATGCCAATTATACTGATATTACGTAACACAACACATATATTTTATCACCGTTAATATCTTATCACAGCACTAATTAACCAATGTTTTTACCGGTAGAAAAAAATATATTTACGTACCGAAAAATATTAAAATCACCAAATTCAAAATCTTGAACTTCACCAAGGTGACCTTTGGTGAATGACATGACAAGTGTCATTGATTGTATTTAAGGAGCTAGAGAATGACCTACATTAGTACATTTTCGTTTTAAGACTCGACTAAAGTATAATCTTCCCAAAAAATACTAAAAATTGTTTTTAATTACAAACTAGTGCAAAACTTCTTATTTTTGTAAATTCAAATAAGGACGAAAACTCATTACCATGGCCTTGGGTGGTTCCTAACTATTTGCCACGATCCACGAATTGAATTTGTTATATTTAGTAGTTATGTTTTGTAAATAATAATGTACAGCTTGGCAAAAAAGAGTGTGGAATAAATGAGGTCGCTAGTATCGCGCATGTGGCCACCCTAAATACTACGACTTAACAGGTTTGATACTTATTATTTTTTAGTACTATAATCCCAAAAAAAATAAATAAAAAAAAAGCTAAGTGGGTGGTTCTGTCTGTTGGATGCTACGCAAACACCATGGAAGGCTTCAATGTCCAGTATCAACCAACACTATTGATAGTGGGCAAATGTGTATAACAACATATAAAAATGTATACGAAGCAAAAGAAGTATGTAAGAATCGTAGCGTATGGCGCTCTGTAGTTTCTGCCTACCAGCGTGGGAAAGAGGCGTGAGTTAATGTACCTAAGTATGTTACAGTGGGCACTGAAGTCTTGCACGAAAGTGGTGCATTAGGTATCCACAGACAGATATAATCATGCCCTCGAGAGCAGTCTAACCGAAAGATTGTTAGGAATTAACGACAATAGTTTGTTTGCAGGGATAATGAAAGAACACGTTTTTTTAAGTTTTATTTTAATAAGTACCAAAAATTTAATCTGATGACTCCAACACACTACCATCAAATATTCGATCCCGGAAAAGCTCACATGCTGGCTAGAGCTTCCTGCAACTTCTGAAACACTAGTATTTTCTAATTCTGATAAATCACTGCTACTGTCATCTGTGAGATTTATTACTGTCATGATATTATTTTTCTATTTTCATTACAATATCCTTGCATGAATTTTTCCAATCTTAGTAATGTTTGCAAATGCTTGTTCAGCAGCCACCTTTAAAAACAAAAAATAATCAAAAACAATGGTTCTAACATAGCAACTTTAAATATGCACATATTATTGTAAACTAGGCTACATACCTTTACATCAATGGATCCAACATTGACTGAAGCAATTTAATTTATTGTTTTGCAATTCCCCCTTCGGGCGACCTTTGAAATATTTTCCCGGTGTTGAAAAAATATCTTATTTTTTACCTTCCTTAAACATTTTTCTTACTGTGTTGACAGATTTCCCTAAAACAAAAAATGATACGGTACGGTACTTTATTATTAATTCCCTATTCTTTAACTTCAAGTATCAAATATGGGTATACGAGGCTCTTCAAACTACAAAACATAACCTTAAATTTCAATTACTGTAAACAAGACAAATAGTTACTTAAATCTGTATATCAACAAAAAAACGCATTGAATACATTTAGAAAAACTTATTTAATGTACAATGGTTTAATTAGGGTAGATAAATACCTGTCCTAGCGGCAGTTCTTCGATAAACATTCCCGATATCGGACAAAACTTGTCCCGCTTTAGATTTGGCCAAACACCACAAAAAGATGTGGTAAATCACTGCTCTGATACAACTACGAATGGTTTTATTAATTTTTAATCGTTAATTTTGCAACGGAACTTAATAATTTCGTTATTTTTATGAAAAACGACGAGGATTTACGCACTTTTGACACATGGTGTACTAGCAGTTGACAAATAAAACAATGTTGCCACAATCATCCATTTTTAGTTTCATCTGTCAGTCTGTCACCGCGTCAGACTCTTTTTTGCCAAGCTGTAAATCTTTAAATTTTTTTTTATGTCAAGAATATACACATTTGAAATACTATGAGAAAGAGCAAGTAAATGTCGCAGTTTAACAGTTTGCATAAGATAGATTCTAACGTTCTCACTAATTACTTGAGGGTAGATCTGTCTTTTTGTCATGAAATTTCTGCCACAGTCAGAGCTGGGTCTTCCAAACCGATTTTTTATCAAATTTTAGTTAAAGGCGGTCACTGGAAGACCATTGCAAAGCAATTTTGTTTATCAGAAAATCGCCTAAGTTCACATTTTATAAATGGAAAAATTGTCTCACTCTCTATTTTACTCTCCCGCAGAGCATATATAGTCTGTGCTGTGGAGAACAGAAAGAAAAGAAAAAAAAGACAAGGGAACGGAACGAAACGGTGTTGGACTAAAAAGTACATAATTTAAGTTGTTGTTGTTATTACCGTACAGAATCCCTAATTTCTAATTTATACAAGTACGAGTATATTCTTCCGTGATCTTCAACATGTGTAAATATTTTGTACCATTTGTAAAATTGAAATCAATTTTGCAGTGTTTTCTGTCATCATCGTTTCATCTTGAAACCTAGCAGTGATCCAGCAACCATACAACAACCAACAAAATGTCTGCGGAATCTGATATGGAATATTCTGACAATGATGGAGACGACTATGATTACTATGGAGAACAGGATGACTGTGACATGGAAGCCGTGGATCGAACTAAATCGGACCCTGAATATTTTTTGTATACCTGCTTAAAAGTAGAAGAAGTAGAGAAGTTGTTGAATGAATCGATAGAATTGCTCAGCAATAGCCTTCAGATAACGCCTTCACTGGCCAAGGTTTGTCTTCACTATTGGTGAATGTGAAAATTGGTGTTAAAAGTATAATGAGCCATGATTAGTGAATAAATTTTTGTGTTTGTAGGTAACACTCCATGCTTATGAATGGAATGCTCAAGAGATTATAAATAAGTATAAAGAGAACGCGAATGAGGTGTTGGTGTATAGTCGCGTGAAGTCGCGTGCGCCAGTGACGCAGGGGGGCTCTAGTCGTACCACCTGTGGGGTGTGTGCCAACACTCCTCCAATACAAAAATACAGCGCACTTGCCTGTGGACATTACTTTTGCAATGACTGCTGGGCAATGCATTTTGAAGTACAAATTATGCAAGGTAAATATTACACTATTATACCAAGTTATCCTGGCCCTTGCCGGCTTAAAGCATTTATAACAATACGGTTACACTTATTATGATATTGTTTACTTTTAAATTCATGCTAGTCTTTTGATATGCTGGAACAACTTGCCTACTGCGGTCTTCCTGTCCGACTATGATTTAGTTGTTTTCAAGGCTAGAGTGAATAGGCTCTTCATAAACTAGTGACTTCACCATCATTGCTTGCATCACTGCTTACCATCATGTGGAATTGCAGTCAAAATCTAGTTTATAATATATATATCTAAAAAATTGCCTTATTTTGACTGGAAAAAGAGTTAGGGCCATTCATCCTAGGCAACTCATTTTCTATTTAATATTGACTGATAATATAAAATAACACATACAATATACTTGCTATTTTATCCAGACTCCTTTTTGTTCTTATTATTTTTGGGTTTTAGGATATCTCAGACCTCAGTGGCACACTAAGGTTTGAGATACCTATCCTAAAACCCTCTGGGCAATTTCCTTTAATGTTTTTTTATTATTTCCTGTCCTTTGCACCTGTTCTTTGACCTTTCAATCATGTCAATTAGAGACACAATAGAAAGACAATGACAGCGCGGACACCGGTGTCCTCTTGGGATTTAATTAATTTATTAAGACCTGCTGTGATGTCAGCTCATCCTTCCATCTTTTGTAAGATCAGCCTCTGTTTTGTTTGCCAAGAGTTACAAGTAATTAATTTGCAAATCTTTGACATTTTTAACAATGCATTGAAAGCATGGAGGTATGGTAAGTTATGTCATTTCCTAAGCACTGTGATGTGGAGTTGCATACACCAGCTTGTTATACAATACAAAACAGATTATGTACTTGAAGCCTGGCTGTCAAAACAACGATGGCAGCGTTATACCATAACCGGTATGATGGCCAATGCTCATAATAATATGGTTAACATACACACAGCTTGCTTGAGGCATCCACCTATAGTCTGAATTTAATATAATTCCTCTGCAGATTTAATCATCATGAATATTTCAAATATTATTGCTTTAAATAGTGTCTGATCAAAGGTTTGGCTTATGGCAGCTCTGGCCTTTATTGGAACAGAAGTATTTAATTTTAATACAAACACCATTAAAAAACCGTGTATAGCTACATGAATGAACATAAACAAGTATATACATATACAATCATAGTAGATGAGGCTCTCTATATTTTACCTACCCCCATAGGGAAAAGGTGTAAGTTTATGTATTGTATTAGAACACCCTCTGCCACAAGCTTTGTGACTCAATATATGGCTTGTTCGAGAAACAGAGTAAGATAAATATTAGGATAGTTCATCAGTTACTAGAAATCTTCATAAGGTATTTTTACTATCTCAGGTAGTTAATTTGCCATAAAAATTAAACTATAAGTAATCTTTATGTTACAATTATTGATCCACATTTTTATGTTATGCTGTCACAATCACAACAGCATATTGAGGAATACCTAGACATTCTGCATTCTGCATTTCAGGAGTATCCAACACTATTCTATGTATGGCACAAGACTGTGAACTGAGAGCCCCTGAAGACTTTGTGCTATCACATGTGACCAAGCCTGTGCTGCGAGAAAGATACCAGCAGTTCATGTTTAAGGATCATGTAAAGTCACACCCTGAGCTTAGATTCTGCCCTGGTCCTAATTGTCAGGTTGGTGCATTTATTTTACAAGCTAAAGTTAATGCTAGATTCCATTTGACATTTGTATTATTTTAATTATTCTTTACTATTTTGTCACTTTTTATATTTTTTTTGGACATTATTTTTTAGTTTTCCTTTTGTAATTTTTTATTTTTTATTCTTCTTGACATTTTTATTAAATATTGTTTCTGTTTTGAATTCCATTAATTGTATTATATTATCAACTTGAATTTTAATGACTTCTATAAATATTTGTATGCCTTCGGGTATAACCAAAGACATTCAATACCTATAGACCAGACATCACAATCAAAATTTTCTGATTTGACTGGCCTGTTGGTCTAGTAGTTAGTGATCCTGACTGCTATGCCAGAGGTCGTGGGTTCGATTCCCACCCAGGACAAATGTTTGTGTGATGAGCATGATCATTTGATCTGTGTCTGGGTGTAATTTATGTATAATATGTATGTATTCAGAAATATATAAGTATGTTTATCAGCTGTTTAGTACACATAAAACAAGCTCTCAAGCTTAACTTGGGACTAAATGGCGTTGTGTGAAAAGTTGTGGAATATTTAATTATTATTATTTATAATTTTCCGAAACTTGTGTCCTGCATGTCACAAGTCACAAGTCTATGAGTTTTTTTTAGTACACTCCGCTGCCGCTCCAATATTTATATATTATTCTAGATGGCGTTACCGAGACATGGGATCAAAATTTTTTCAATGACATTTCCTTGACATGCCCGCTCTATAGTATTTTAAATCTCTTCGGGTATAACTTATCTGGCTTGTAATTTTTTATGCCAACTATTTTTTGTACCTGTGTTTACAAATGATTAACACTTTGTACGCCACGCCGGTCACCGGTGGGCCGCGAACAATTACATCTCTATTATGTCTAGAAGTCTGACGGCGCAGTGTTAAATGACTTGTGACTTATGGCTAAAGATTATGTATGAATGTTATTTATGTAATTTAATTATTTTAGTGGATATTTCGGGCATGGGTTCGTGAAGGCGCCCGACGCGTGGAATGTCAGGGGTGTGAGCTGTTGACATGCTTCTCATGCGGAGCTCCACATCACGCGCCAACCGACTGCCCCACTATTCGCCGCTGGCTCACCAAATGTGCTGATGATTCTGAAACAGCTAACTACATTAGTGCCCATACTAAGGTAAGGAACAACATAATAATATGTTATCATGATAATATCACAAAAAAAAATATTATCATGATAAAGTGGAGGTAGTAAAGAATTTAGTTAAGATAATAATTCGCATTATGCTTTTTATTTATTATTGTATGTGTCACACACATTAGTGTTAGTCAGTAAATGCAGTTCAAATAACAAGTTCTATTAATATTGTTTAAAAAAAATATCATTTTTTTTTAGATTAAATTATTAATCAAAAATAAATAAACTACTATATTTATGCTTTTAGGACTGCCCCAAGTGCCAGATCTGCATAGAGAAAAATGGAGGCTGTAATCACATGCAGTGTGGTGCATGTAAACATGATTTTTGTTGGGTATGTTTGGGAGATTGGAAAACACATGGCTCGGAATATTATGAATGTAGTCGCTATAAAGAGGACCCCAATTTGTCCTCTGATGGCCAACACGCTCAAGTAAGCACTCATGTAATTATTTTTTTTTATCCTTTTTTATATTTATTTTGGGAGCTTAGCACAAGACACTCAATTTTTTTTTTCCTTTTTCAGGCAAGGGAAGCTTTAAAAAAGTATTTACATTATTATGAAAGATGGGAAAACCATGCTCGATCTCTTAAATTGGAAGAACAAACTTTAGCTAGTTTGAAAAGGAGAATTAATCAAAAGGTAAGTAATATGCTCTAAGATGCTAACTGAAACTTTGACATCAATATTTAGGGATATCCGAAAATATGCAATGATATCCCCAATTTGAACAATAGCTAATACGATAACGACTTAAGCCCTGCAACACAGTATTTATCATTTATATGTACATTTAATTAATTTATCTCTTTGATAGTACCTTTCAAACCTATATGATATTCAGTTCAAGCTTCTGCCTGCGACTTGATGTGTAATAATAAATATTCCACATCTTTTTCACACAACGCCATTTAGTCCCAAGTTAAGCTTGAGAGCTTATGTTATGGGTACTTAACAGCTGATAAACATACTTATATATTTCTAAACTAGCTGTGCCCGCGACTTCGTCCGCATGGAATCTTTGGGTAGCTAAAAATTTACTTTACAGTAATGCTTCTCTGTATACGATATTTGACGTATGGCCATCGGGGATGAAAGCTTACAGGCTCCTAGGATTGCTAACCCGTGACAGAGCCACATACAACTGACCGTGCGAGAAACAGCTAATACTTAGATCTACACCCACAACTTTCAGCGTCTGACCTTGGGCTTTATTAATGGTCATCGCAAAACATGGGCTGACTGGAAACTGGATCGTTTAAAACTAAATGGAAAATTGAGTTATTTAGTAAACACGTACCATCGTAAACAATTAAAATATAAATACTTACAGATTATTATACAGTCTAAAATTATCACAGTTTAAGTAATAAGTCTTAAGACGTGTAAACCAAACGTATTAACTTTTTAAAACAAAAGAATTGCTAGAAAAATTAATTACTAACCTGAGCTAATGAACGTATACTTAAATAAAGAAAATCATGAAAAGAAATGCCTTACCTATACCAAATACTTATAATATTTATATACAAACCTTAGATACAAATTAAGATAAGTAAATAACCAAAAATCAAGGAGAGAACCCCCTAACCTATACCAAATACTTACAATATTTTTTTACAAAAAACCCCCATGGCAAAAAGGTAAAACATTTAAAAAGTTAAAAATAACACTTTCCTATCGTTGAGCCATGAAATTTTACTGCACGTCGGGGTACCGCTTAAGTAAGGAACGTTCCTAATACTCGTACCCCGACGTTACGTAAAATTTCATGGCTCAACGATAGGAAAGTGATTTTAACTTTTTAAATGTTTTACTTTTTTGCGATGGGGGTGTTTTAAATTTTTAATTTAACTTTTATTTTATAATTTTTAAACGCATTAATTTTGTTTTATAGAGTTTACAGTTATGAGAATTTTTCAGTGCATTGTATGTAGAGTCAAATGCTGGTTAAAACAAATCCAAACACGATATATCTGCTATTATTTTGTCAAGAGTCTACCTACTGGTGTGCTGGATAGCCAGGCTGCAGCATCAGCTCACCCTGTCGCCATCAGTGCATTGTGTGCATAATCAAATGCTGGTTACTAATATTACTTCACTTCGGGGTACCTTCGGGGTACGGAATGTTCCTAGTACTTACTTGTAGGTATGTAGGTACTTATTTTAACGGTACCCCGACGTTACGTAAAATTTCATCAATTTTTAACTTTTATTTTATAATTTTTAAACGCATTAATTTTGTTTGATAGAGTTTACAGTTAGGAGATTTTTTCAGTGCATTGTATGTAGAGAGTCAAATGCTGGTTAAAACGAATCCAAACACGATATATCTTTATCGAATGAAAAATCTTCTCCCACCACACATAAAGGCAATGCTTGTACAGGCCCTTATCTTTCCCATAATTGACTATGCAGATGTGTGTTACTATGACCTGAATGCAGATCTCCTCAATAAACTTGTCAGACTTCTTAATAACTGCATTCGATTCGTCTTCAATCTACGCAAGTATGATCACGTTTCCACGCGTCGATCAATTTTAAAATGGCTACCTATTCGTCAGCGCAGAGCCTTAAGGGCCTTGACAACCCTATTTTCTATACTTCATAAACCCACGTCTCCATCATATCTGACTTCTCATTTTCAATATTTGTGTTCTGCACACGATAAGAATCTTCGTTCCACAAATAATCGTCTTCTACGATGTCCTTCTCACCGTTCTGGTTTCATTCACTCTTCTTTTTTCGTCCAGGCGGTTTTCCTTTGGAATGAGGTTCCTCTGAACATCAGGATGTCAACCAGTTTGTTCACGTTTAAAGTAAAGGCACGCGATCACATTCACAAGGTGTTGGCAAACTTATCCCAAAGTTGAGTAAGCAGATTAGTTTCTCCATTAATGTATCTTTTATTTTATTTTTTTTCTTTTCTCTTGACCTAGGTATTTCTGGATTTTATTTAATATGTATGTATATATGTATTTATCATAAATAATAATTTACTTTTCTTTCAAGTTTTTGTTACCTTCTTGCGCCTACCATGTTCTGTCTCTGCACCACCTTAAGGTAGACTGGTAGAAAATGCCTAAGGCATTAAGTCCGCCTTTGTACAGTTTATTTTACTAGTGCATAAAGTTTTAATAAAATAAAATAATAAATATCTGCTATTAATTTGTCAAGAGTCTACCTACTGGTGTGCTGGATAGCCTGGCTGCAGCATCAGCTCATCCTGTTGCCATCAGTGCATTGTGTGCAGAATCAAGTGCTGGTTGAAATGAATCCAAACGCGACATATCTGCTATTATTTTGTCAAGAGTCTACCTACTGGTGCGCTGGATAGCGTGGCTGCAGCATCAGCTCATCCAGTTGCCATCAGTGCATTGTGTGCAGAATCAAATGCAGGTTAAAATGAATCCAAACACGACATATCTGCTGTTATTTTCCCAAGAGTGTATTAGTCTGCTAGATATACTGGCTGCATCAGACCAAATACACCATAATGTTGCTTATTAATTTTACACACAAGGGTGTTTGAAATTTTAAGACACACATATGTTTGTAAGTAAAGTTAATACCCATAGACGTCTAAAATAGCAACGGTAGCTACCACAAAAGAGCTGATAACCTTGAAACGGCTGAACCGATTTTGATGAAATATGTCTAAGAACCATCGCAAGAAACCCTGCTTTCAAATAAAAAAAAACGCATCTAAATCGGTTCACCCGTTTGGGCGCTACGGTGCCACAGACAGACAGACAGACAGACACACACACACACACACACACACACACACACATAGCGGTGAAACTTATAACACCCCTCTTTTTGCGTCGGGGGTTAAAAATGAATCCAAATACGACATATCTGCTATTATTGTCTCAAGAGTGTATTAGTCTGCTAGATATCCTGGCTGCATCAGACCAAATATACAATAATTTTGCTTATTAATATAACATACATGGGTGTTTGAAATTTTAAGCCACACATATGTTTGTAAGTAAAGTTAATACCCACAGACGTCTAAAATAGCAACGGTACCTAACACAAAAGAGCTGATAACCTTAAAACGGCTGAACCGAGTTTGATGAATCATGTCTAAGAACAATCGCAAAAAACCCTGCTTTCAAATAAAAAAAAACTGCATCTGAATCGGTTCACCCGTTTAGGCGCTACGGTGCCACAGATAGATAGACAGACAGACAGACACACACACACACACACACACACATTGCGGTTAAACTTATAACGGGGGTTAAAAATTTTAAAGAAAACTAGCTGTACCCTGCCACGCTTCGCTGTGGCACATTGTGATTGAATGATTAAAAAAAAAAAATGACGTGTGGCACTCGGAGACTGCCGCGGTAAAGCTATTGCATAGCATTTTTTATCAACTCCTCTCCTCTCCCTCCCTCTCCCTCTCCCTCTCTTTCCCATCTCCCCCACACCTGCCGCGGCCCCCTCACCCCTCCCTCCCCCTCCCGTCCCCTGCCTCTTTCCCTCCCCCTTTTTTCCACCCCTCTCACCTGAGAATCGGTCAAGCCGTTTCGGAGGAGTATGGGAACGAACATTGTGACATGAGAATTTTATACAGGGTGTAACGGAAAGGGTATATACATCCGAAGGGCACGGATTCTCTTGGTGATAAGAAACAACATGGCAACGTTTTTATACATATACATACATAATTGTAAAGTTGAGCCCGTCCGTGACGTCGCGCCTTCGTCGGTTAGGCAGAGCCCGATAGGTCTGTACTAGGCGCACAGAACCCGAGATAGATATACTGGAACCTTGCCGGACAGGATTATGACCCTCATAGTGCGGTGACACGTTTGTTATGATTTTGCATTTAATAAACTGTCGATATTAAATAATATCGTGAAGTTTCAAAGTTATTACTTGGGGGCTGAAATTTTGAGGAAAGACTCGTTATTAAATAGTCTATTCACCCTGTTTGTATGTATATACCCTTTCCGTTACACCCTGTATATAAGATTAAGAAAAAGAACCCAACCTACAAACCCTAAAATATAATATAAATAAATGAAATATGCAAACAGTATTCAAGTGAATCGCAATAATCGCGGAGCAATACCTTAACAAATGTTCGCCGTGATTCTTTAAATTGACATAACTTTTTTATTTATGAACCGATTAACATGAAATAAACACTAAATGTTAAGTGAAGCTTACTACAATATATTAATGAAAACCGCATCCAAATCGAATAAGCCGTTTCTGATATTAGCGTGCAAAAACATACAGACAAACAGACAAAAAAAAAGTTAATTACAATTTCGGTTTCGGCATCGATATAATAACAACCCCTGCTACTTTTTTTTTATATATTTCCATTGTACAGACACCACTTTTCTACAATTTTATTATATGTATAGAAGATACATACATATTATAGATAAATTACACCCAGACACAGAACAAATGATCATGCTCATCACTCAAACATTTGTCCTGGGTGGGAATCCAACCCACGACCTCCGGTATAGCAGTCAGGGTCACTAACTACTAGACCAACAGGCCAGTCAGATGTCCTATAGTACTCGGCAATAACGACGCCTTTTAAAAGCGAAAGATTTTTTAAAATTAACTAGTTGTTTCGGATATATTTTTCTATGTTTGCTCTAATGAGAAACTTTACTTCTTTATAATATTACTAAGATATTGAACTATGGATCTACAATATTTTATTCATAAATAAAAGTAAATCTATACCTAGTTATTACTATTACTTTAGAAGATGTATTTGCAAAGCAGCTTTAAATATCTGCCAAAAGTAAGGCGTTAATTTTTGTTTCTTTATTAATTTTCAGGTTATGGCTGGTGAAGGAACTTGGATAGATTGGCAATATCTTTGGGATTCAGCAAAGCTTTTGAAGAGGTGTCGGTACACTTTACAGTATACATATCCTTTTGCTTATTACATGGAAAATGGCCCTCGAAAAGAACTTTTTGAGTATCAGCAAGTTAGTGTAAACATTTCGTAATAACCTTTTGTATAAAGTTGATGTATAGTAGAGTTTATAAATTAAACTGTATCTTAATTTCAGGCGCAGTTAGAGGCTGAAATTGAAAACTTATCATGGAAGGTGGAGAGGGCAGAAACGACTGATAGAGGAGACTTAGAAAACCAAATGGATATTGCAGAAAAAAGACGAACAACGTTACTCAAAGATTTCCTGGAATTCCATACCACTAGCGCCTCTAGCAGTAAAGTATAATTACATCACGGTCTTCGAGATTTGTGTCTTAAATAAATAGGTACTATGACACATCTGTATAATATTTGTGAAAGCTAGAATCTTTTTGTTCTGCCAAAGTATATTTATTAACATGACTTTGCAATAAAAATAGTAATAATTAACTTAGATGTTTTTTTTATTTTGAATGAATGAATCCATATCGTTACGTGCACGTGACTTATACCAAGTCGCTGCGCTTATAACATAAAATTACTTTGTGGATATCCAAATACATATTATCAAGGGGTGCGCCTACTGCTATGCTATAATTATTTATAGTCAGGCTCTAATTCAGGCTGTTCGTCTAAGCTGAGAAATACCTGAGCACGAATGTAGTGTGGTATGCCACATTCTTTAATAGTCGCGCACTAACGCTGGATATTAATAATCTATCTCGGTTGCTATCTTGATCTCGATCTTTGTCTGTAACCAATCAACGACCGAATTCGCCTATCCGAGTCTTCAAGATGTCCAATCAGAAGCAGCCGTCAAAAACAAAGGATCGGGATTTGGATTGAGATAGAATATTAATATCGGGCGTAAAAGAACTTCTAAAAATGGACCGGCGCTCCCTGAAGACAGTAGGAAACAATAGGCTATTTGACAAAATTTAAGTTGTTAGTACCTCATCTAGATTACTAGAAAATATTCGACACGTATTTTTTCTTTTTTCACGCAATTAAAACATAACGGCGATACATCGAGTCAAAATGTCGCATGACGTCACTAGCCAGTACAGTTTATGCTAGCTAATGACGTTACAAGCTCCCACTCCTCAACTTTAATGCGCTTAATCTTGGCTTAATCTAAGCAGTTTTCCATCAATTTGAAAAAGAAAAAAATACCTATGTGTCGAATATTTTCTTGTTATCTAGATGAGGGACTAAAAACTAAAATTTTGTGAAATAGCTCATTATGTAAGGCAGAGTAAAGCTGGCTAATCTACAGTCTCGTGGTCCTAACAGAACAATCATCGTAGTTTCTTGTCAGTGCCACAACGATCGTAATACCTAATCTAATTACTATCAAGCCCATAGCTCCCAGATTCTACCACGTCAACTATCTGAGTTTGCCTTGAGCGTTATCGCAGTCAACTTAAATGTATGCTCTACAGATAAAGCCCTGGTTTTCTTTGAACTACAACTCATCCAGCACCCCTCTCCAGCTAATTGAGCTGAGCCTGCAGATACCTAAGCTTCTTTCGGGCTACTTACACCTAGACAATCCTAAACTTGGTTATGCCCTCTGCGTAGGTAACTAATAGAGATGAGACGTATATACTGGCAGAGGTATATAATAATAATAATAATAATGATTTATTTCTCTCAAAAAGGTACAGGACATTGGTTCATAACATAATTTTCAAAATCAAATTTGTAACCTTTGTGAGAGCCTGGAGTCTATAGTGGGTTCGGGACCTGTATGACAGATCTCCAGGCTCTCACCCTCTTAAAACAATACTATTGGAACACATCAAAGCCATCACGTACAGAGAGTAATATTTAAAAACTAAAATAGGAAAAATGTTAAAACTAAAATGGTGTGTCTGTGAGTGTGTAGTGTATGGTGTGTGTTATGTGTGTGTGTGAAAGTATATTTGTTAGAGTGAGTGTAGGTGTGTGTATTAAAAAGTGGTCCACAAATTTACTATCTAACTAATTTATTTTAAAACAGCTAAAATATTTTCCATATATACCAAGTATGTGCTTCCCAGTACATAGACTGGGTACGGACCGAAATACTGGGTAAATACCCTGAAGGTATGACGTCAGACGCATAGTACGATACGAACCGCTACCACAAGGTAGCGCCCAGTTTTATCGGTAGTTCGGTACGCCGAAGCAACCTGAAGCTACCCGACAGCTTACGAAGGGACCCGAAACGTCATTCGTGCTTTATGAACATTCGGTTGATTTAATTTAGTTAGACAAAATGGGTACTTATTTTTACGTGCATAAGGCTAGTTAGTCAGTTTAAATATAATTTATGTTATTTTACATTAATTTATATAGAAATAACTAGAATTCATTAATAACCATCGTCATACTCTTAGCCGACAGTCCTAAGCCTGGTAAAGTAGGAAGGAAAGATTTCATATCTCATAATGCATAATTACGTATAGGTACTTGAAACGTCGTACCTACATTATATTGGAGGCATACCATACTTATCGCATACGTTTACTTATCGAAATCCTACCACACCCAAATACTTAGAAGTATTTTGATACCTGATATTTGTACCAGGTATTTAGTGACTGTGATACCCATACCTTAAAGGCCGGGTATGGAGAATGCCAGGTATATCACATCTCTAGTAACTAACTACGTATCTCTGTTTACTTTTTTCACAATTTTTTATATTTCTACAGCTACAAATTCACGTCAATTTATTCATTATTGAATATTATTGGTGCCAGGTAGATCGTCTAAGGTTACCCATATAGTTAAGATGGATTTCTTCCATTCCATGCACAGAGATTTAAGTTACAAAATAGTAAAATACTATAGAGCGGGCATGTCAAGGAAATGTCATAAAAAAACTTTGATCCCATGTCTCAGTAACGCCATCTAGCATAATATATGAATATTGGAGCGGCAGCGGAGCGTACTAAAAAAACATGTGAGTTTTTTTAATACGTTTTGGATGAAAATTTTTTTTCGTGATGTCCCGTCTATAGTAAGTATTGAATGTCTTTGATTCAATGAGTTTTTTTGTGAATTTTATTCAATGCGCAATTTTGTTCAGGTGCTTAGTACTCGCACACCCGGCGTGTGTAGGTATATGAAAATATGTATAAATGTAAACGAAGCAAAAGAAGTATACATGTAAGAATCGTAGCTTATGGATCTCTGTAGTTTCTGCCTACCCCCATGGGAAAAAAGCGTGAGTTAGCGTTTATGTATGTGTGTTTATTCAATGTCACAAAACAACCTGATAAAAGCTGAAACTGCCGGCCATTTTTTATTGGTACGAGCATAATTATCATTTAGTTTTTCTGGGCTATTTGGTGTAAATAAATACCAACCATAAAAAAAACCTAAAAGTCGACTAAAATCAAATGGTAAATGGAGTGAGGCTCCGGCCTTCTCGTTATGTCAGTCATAGACAATCATGATTGGGAATCCTAAGTCTGTCTGTGGTATATAATAGTAGTTTCAAAATGTTCACCTCTAGTAGCCATCAAAATGGCTACCACGAATGATTCGAAGGCGCCTGTGCGCCAAGTAAAAAGAGTACAATTTGGTATATTATCTCCAGATGAAATCGTAAGTAATGTTTTCAAACTCTTATTTATGTAATGTTTGAGAGATTACATAAATTTCACGGTAATAAGTGCGTAAGAACGTGACTCATGTTAGTTTTTAAAGTGGCACGCAGTTGAGGATATGCTGCCTTGTGCTTGGGTGATACAAATATTTGCAAATCGGATATTCCAAAAACAAGCTATGCAATTATTCTCATCTTGTAACGTTTGTCTTGGGGATAGGTAAAAACAATGAAGGAGTTTTGAAATACCAGTTGAGGCTAATATTTACAGTGTCCAGTGATTGTTGCACAACAAAATAAGCATCTACATAAAATATTAAGACCTTCACCATATGTCTTCATGATCCCTAGTATCCTTTTTTTTTAAACCTAAACTGTTTTCTTGAAATGCAAAGTTGTTCTTCATTAAGCTGGTGTCCTGTGTGTCTCCAAACAAAAAACTGCAAAGTTCTGTGGTATCAAGGCTATTACAAGTTGAAACTTGTAGTCTTGTTGTAAGATTAGTGATGGCTTGCACTAGACTGAGTGAATGTTTAAATAGTCTTACATAAATAATTAAAAGCTGTGTAAAAGATGTTGTTGTAAAATGTAAATAGGTTATAGCAATGTTTTAAGTATTGTAAGTAGTTAAAGGTTTCATCCTATAGGTGAATACTCCCTATAAGACATTGACTGTAAATGTGTAGGTATATCTTGCCAAAAATTCAATATTCATTCCCAGGATAAGTAAAGCTTAATTTAGTATCTATACTAATATTATAAAGAGGAAAGATTTGACTGTTTGTTTGTTTGTTTGCTTTGAATAGCCTCTGAAACTACTAGACCGATTTGAAAAATACTTTCACAGTTGGGAAGCTACACTATTCCCGGGTGACATAGGCTACTTTTTTGTTCTTGTATTCCTACGGGAATGGGATTAATGTGGGTGAGACCACATGATGTCTGCTAGTTCTAATTAAAATTGCAATAAATTAATGACAAATACAACTTTTAGCGACGGATGTCAGTCACCGAAGGGGGGATTCGGTTCCCCGAAACAATGGAAGGTGGCAGACCCAAGCTTGGTGGACTTATGGATCCGCGACAAGGGGTGATCGACAGAAGTTCGAGATGTCAAACTTGTGCTGGAAACATGACTGAGTGTCCCGGACATTTTGGACATATTGATTTAGCCAAACCAGTTTTTCACATTGGTTTTATTACAAAAACTATAAAGACATTAAGATGTGTCTGTTTTTACTGTTCAAAGCTACTTGTTAGCCCAGTAAGTAAAGTTGTTTTTCAAGTATTTATTTTGAAATAAGACTTGGATTAAAATAGAGGCTTATTGTTATTCATTTGTTTTTTTAGACTAACCCAAAGATTAAAGAAGTTGTGATGAAATCAAAAGGACAACCTCGTAAGAGACTGACGTATGTGTACGACTTGTGTAAAGGCAAGAACATTTGTGAGGGTGGTGAGGATATGGATATTGGCAAGGAAGGTGAAGAAGGCAAAAAAGGCTCAGGACATGGAGGTTGTGGTCATTACCAACCCTCAATAAGAAGACAGGGTCTTGATCTGACAGCTGAGTGGAAACATGCCAATGAAGATACACAGGAGAAGAAAATCATAATCACAGCAGAAAGAGTGTGGGAAATCCTTAAACATATAACAGGTATGATTCACACTGTAGATGTAGTCATCTCTATATTCCTCTCAATTCTGTAGTATTCATTTTCTGGTATAAGTCATGGATTATCCTTTCAATTGTGTCAATTAGAGACACAATAGAAAGACAAGGACAGTACGGACACTGGTGTCCTCTCGGGGATTAACAAATTAACTTGTTAAACCCCGGAAGGACACCGGTGTCTGCCTGTCGGTGTCTTTGGTTAAGTTGCAAACATAGTGAGTCTAACCCTTTTTGTATACCTATACCCCATTTATAATAGCATTAGAGTAAAGAGGCTTGTAAAAGGAATGCATAACATTACATTTTAAAGATAACTCAAATTTTATTCTAATAGTTTTATTTCAAATTTAGAAGATTAAAAATCAGACGAAGTAGGTATGTGTCCATGTATTGTTCATCCCTGGTTCTTTCAGGTTTTTATCATTGACACTAATTTTCGACTAAAATGAAATAATATAACTAAATGAAATCCACATCATTTCTTAAAACAAATTGTTGCATTGGTTACAACTAAGTGTGACAGCTGCTGTGGCAAATTTATTATAATCTATTATAATAAATTTGGCGTCTATTATAATACTAGCTGCCCCGGCAAACTTCGTTGTGCCTTAGAGTCAATTCATTGCTCTTATTTTTTTTTTATATTAGATATACATACAGCTTGGCAAAAAAGTGTAGAAACGGAACTAAATTTTTGACTGTTGGCAACAATTCCAAAATAATGACATTTCATAATAAACAAAGTTCACGATTTCGTAAAATTTTAATTTCAACTACCAAACGTTGATTAATAACCGTAAAAAGTGAAGAATAATGGATAAAACCATTCGGAGTGCTGGCAGGGAGGTTATTTATAAGGTGTACAGGCGATGTCTGGCGGAACATGAGGCCCAAACAATTATTTCTGAACTTCACAATGTTTACCAAAGAAACGCTGATAAGACAGGTATGTAAGAGTTTGTTTTGTTGATTTTAGTTGAATCAAGTGTTAATTGATGAAAACAAAGCTATATTAATTCGCTTGCTTAAGGAATAACTAGAAATAAGAAACAATAAATGTCGAGCACATAGGTTATGTTTACATTTTTTCTGCATTACTCTGGTATAGCGCGCTGAGATAAATTGATACTTTGGTGACTTGACTTTTAACTGAATGAAAATTAACTTTCTTCGTAAATTATACTTTAAGTGGGAGATAATTATTTGTTCTAGCGTTTGCATTAGAAATGTAAAAGAATTTGTCGTGCCATAGTCTAAATCTATTATTTAATTCAGGGAAATCTGTTATCGTTCTAAGCAAAATCGTGCTGGAAGGAGATAAACAAAGGGGTATTTTCTCTAACTGGCTTATTAGCAGTAGGTATGTGATATTTTTTTTATTACTTTTAATATTGTTAGGGATAAATGAAATATTTCGTCTTTACAGGAAGCAGCTGAACATGCATTCCAAGCTATTACCGAGGAGGATTGGAAGAACTCGTGCTAACATGTAATAAAAATAGAAATGGATTACTGGAAAAAAAATAACTATGAACGAGGAAATAGACCGATTAGTAATAAATCTAGAAGATGATAACAGCTTCACCTTTCAACCCGAACATGACTCAGATGAGGTTGCGGCCTACGTGTTCGGGGTAGAATATTTAGAGGAAGATTTACTAGAATAAAATATAGAAATTATGTTATACAATGTAATGTTTTCTTTTTTTATAATTCCTAAACAATGTTGTGATCTCAGGAGTATTTACCCAATTTATTATTTATTTTTTTTAAGTAAGTAATCAGTTGCGTAACGAGAACACGGCCTTGTTCAATAATTAATTACTAATTTAAAAAATAATACATAATTAAATTAAGAATAAATTTGTCTAAAAAACAGCTAAGTATCAAGACTAGGTTGGTACGCTATGCGGTTGCCACGGGTTGCCATACGAAGAGCACAGTGGCGCCTCCATTATTTTCTACTCTTTTTTGCCAAGCTGTACGTTGAATAAGACGACAACAAATAAATCCAAACCAATAATAACTACTACTACTTTTAAATTACAACATGTATATATACCCTAACCTAACTGACCATACCTATCCTATAGCTAACCCAACTATCTAACCTAACTACCTTACTAAAAAATACTAAATGCATAATTTTAATCTGAACTATTGCCTCTATGTTACATACAATAATTTATGCCTATAGTTTTCCCGGTCTACTTTAATTAAAGTCCTAACAGTAAAATAAGTTCTATTTGCAAAGAATTATTAAATTTCGTCTCTGTTATCATTGCTAGTTACGTAAATTGATTTCTGAAATATAAGACTTTTTTATGCTACATAAAACCTCTAAGTTTAGTAACAAAATAAATTTCAGAACGTAGGTGCGTATTATAAATTGACAACCTTACCTTCTTGGGTTTAGCTTAAGACTTGTCAATTTCAAATTGTCACCTGATAATGAACTGGGAAGTTTGACTCCTGTCATGTCATCCAAGATGGCGCTGCGTTTGAAAAATGTTTGAGACAACCGATATTCTTGATATTTATTTTTATGATGTCGAACGGGATAAAAAGTATCCTATGTCCTTCTCCTGGCTCTAAACTACCTCCCTGCCAATTTTCAGCTAAATCGGTTCAGCCGTTCTTGAGTTATAAGCGAAGTAACTAACACGACTTTCTTTTATATATATAGATTGTAACATGCTTAAACTTTCATTACAAAGTATTCTAAATAACCTTTTTTAACTTCTGTCTAAAGCTATTGTAAATGGAATATAGTTTTTTAATGTTGTGTAATGTAACTGGAGGACGTGGGTTCGATTCCCACCCAGGACAAATGTTTGTGTGTTTTGCACGACAATTTGTTCTGTGTCTGGGTGTATTTTATCTTTAATATGTATGTATTTAGAAATATATAAGTATGTTTATCAGGTGTTTAGTACCCATAACACAAGCTCACAAGCTTAGCTTAGGACTAAATGGCGTTGTGTGAAAAGTTGTGGAATATTATTATTATTATTTTATTGTTTGTTTCTCGGTTAACCGGGTAACCGGAATCGCTGATAGCACGGGCCTAAGCCAAGTTATTATCAGCTGGGTTAAGAGATGAAATAGTAGGAACAGCTACAACATGGTTTTGTGCTGTAGGTTGAGTGAAAGATGGGGTTGTGTTTGAGTGAGAATGTTGTTGGTGTGGGTCGTCTGATTCACATAGTAGGAACTTCCTAACCAGTCTGCATGTGTTTAGTATGACTGCTTTCTGCAGCAGTTGGTAGGTGGTTGAGGGTATTATATCAATGTTGTTTACTGAGAATAAAACAAGTTTTAGCCTGTGCAAAGTTATCAGGAATTGTATTATCTTCAGATAATTTAGTTACTTATCACCAGTTATCTAAGCACTGAAAAATTACTAGACATGATATTTTATTTATTGTTACATCTAACATGTCTGTTCTGCTTTTGATAAAGTTTTAAACCTGAAATTTTACTTTTTTACTTAATTTTAATTCATTTAAAAAAATTGTAAATTAATACAGTTTAAAAATGTTTTCCTTAAAGATGAAGAATCCTTCATACTGGGTATGGACCCAAAATTCGCAAGACCTGATTGGATGATAGTGACAGTGCTGCCAGTGCCACCGTTGTCAGTCAGACCTGCTGTAGTGATGTTTGGTTCAGCCAAGAATCAGGATGACTTGACCCATAAACTTGCTGACATCATCAAAGCAAACAATGAACTGATGAGGAATGAACAGTCTGGTGCAGCAGCACACGTGCTTGCTGAAAACATCAGATTACTACAATTTCATGTAGCCACATTTGTAGATAATGACATGCCTGGTATGCCAAAGTAAGTATGCTTTATAACTAGCTCTATTATATTTAATGCATTGATCTATACTAATATTATAAAGAGGTAAAATTTGTAAGTTTGTAAGTTTGTATGTAGGGGGTAATCTTCGGAACTAATGATCCAATTTTAAAAATGATTGAACTGGTGGAAAGCTACACTATTCCCGGTGGACATAGGCTCCTTTTTATCTCCGTATTCCCACGGGAACGGAAACTACGCGGCTAAAACTTATTGAATATATTGAAACGTCATACCATTCAAGAAACTTTCCCTCTCTTTTATTGAAATCCATAAAGGTTTAGCGGGACTTTTATCCCCAATTTTTGCTCAAGTAATTAGTGGTAAGAACATTTACAATGGTTTTATTATTTATTTATTTAGGCAAACCAAAGACAATTAGGTACATTACAATTTTTAAATGTCCCTACTTAACAGTCTTGTGTGTAAATATAAGGAAATAACCGAACATGTTTGTTATTATGATTATTATTAATGTATAATTGTCTGTTTTAGAGCCATGCAGAAATCAGGAAAACCACTCAAAGCTATCAAAGCCCGATTAAAAGGAAAAGAAGGAAGGATCAGAGGAAACCTTATGGGAAAACGAGTTGATTTCTCTGCTCGGACTGTCATTACGCCAGATCCTAATTTGCGTATTGACCAAGTAGGAGTCCCCAGATCTATTGCACAAAACTTGACATTCCCTGAGCTTGTAACGCCCTTCAATATTGACAGAATGCAAGAACTTGTCCGTAGGGGTAATGCTCAATATCCTGGCGCGAAATATATTGTTCGCGACAATGGAGAAAGAATAGATTTAAGGTTTCACCCAAAACCATCAGATTTGCATTTACAACATGGATACAAAGTAGAGCGTCACTTGAGGGATGACGATCTTGTCATTTTCAACCGTCAGCCGACACTACACAAGATGAGTATGATGGGGCACAGAGTAAAAGTACTTCCATGGTCAACATTCCGTATGAATTTAAGTTGCACATCTCCCTATAACGCTGATTTCGACGGCGACGAAATGAACTTACATGTGCCCCAATCAATGGAAACAAGAGCAGAGGTTGAGAACATTCACATAACGCCGCGACAAATTATCACTCCTCAAGCAAATAAACCCGTCATGGGTATTGTGCAGGACACTTTGACAGCTGTAAGGAAAATGACAAAGCGTGACGTGTTCCTCACAAAAGAACAAGTAATGAATCTACTTATGTTCTTACCTACATGGGATGGTAAAATCCCTCAGCCTTGCATTTTGAAACCTCAGCCACTGTGGACTGGCAAACAAATATTTACTCTCATTATTCCTGGTCCCGTAAATATGATCCGAACTCATTCCACACATCCTGATGAAGAAGATGACGGTCCTTACAAGTGGATCTCTCCTGGAGATACGAAAGTAGTTGTGGAACATGGTGAACTGCTCATGGGCATCCTGTGTAAAAAGTCACTTGGTGCTTCAGCAGGATCCTTGCTACATATTTGCATGTTAGAGTTGGGTCACGAAACTGCAGGTCGCTTCTATGGTAACATTCAAACTGTGATCAACAACTGGTTGTTGCTAGAAGGTCACTCCATCGGTATCGGCGATACCATTGCTGATCCCCAAACGTATCAAGAAATTCAGCGTGCCATTGTTAAAGCCAAAGAGGATGTCATAGAAGTCATTCAAAAAGCTCACAACATGGAGTTGGAGCCCACTCCTGGTAACACCCTCAGGCAGACATTCGAAAATCAAGTGAACCGTATTCTGAACGACGCTCGTGACAAAACTGGTGGTTCAGCTAAGAAATCTCTCACTGAGTACAATAACTTAAAGGCTATGGTGGTTGCTGGTTCCAAGGGTTCCAACATTAATATTTCTCAGGTTATTGCTTGTGTAGGTCAACAGAACGTTGAAGGTAAACGTATTCCATTCGGATTCCGTAAAAGAACATTGCCGCACTTCATCAAAGACGATTACGGTCCCGAGTCGAGAGGTTTCGTAGAAAATTCGTATCTTGCCGGTTTGACTCCGTCTGAGTTTTATTTCCACGCTATGGGAGGTCGTGAAGGTCTTATTGATACTGCTGTAAAGACTGCTGAGACTGGATACATTCAACGTCGTTTGATAAAGGCTATGGAGTCTGTAATGGTGCACTATGATGGTACCGTTCGTAATTCCGTCGGACAACTCATTCAGTTGAGATATGGTGAAGACGGTCTGGCTGGAGAAACAGTAGAGTTCCAGAACTTACCAACAGTCAAATTATCGAACAAGGCCTTTGAAAAGAAATTCAAATTTGATCCATCAAATGAGAGGTATTTGAAGAGGATCTTTAGTGAAGACATCATTAAGGAGTTGACAGAATCTGGATATGTTATAAGTGATCTTGAGAGCGAATGGGAACAGCTCAACAAAGACAGAGATGTGTTGCGGCAAATTTTCCCAAGCGGTGAATCTAAAGTTGTATTGCCTTGCAATTTTAAGAGGATGATTTGGAATGCACAGAAGACTTTCCACATCAATAAGCGAATGCCGACAGATCTCAGCCCCATCAAAGTAATATCAGGTGTGAAAGAGCTACTTAAAAAATGTATAATTGTAGCAGGCGAGGACCGTCTTTCGAAACAGGCTAATGAAAACGCTACTCTGCTATTCCAATGTCTGGTGCGTTCTACTTTATGCACAAAGTTTGTATCTGAAGAATACAGACTTTCAACAGTAGCTTTCGAGTGGTTGATTGGAGAAATCGAAACCCGATTCCAGCAAGCACAAGTAAACCCGGGCGAGATGGTTGGCGCTCTGGCCGCGCAGTCTCTCGGTGAACCCGCCACGCAGATGACCCTGAACACTTTCCATTTCGCTGGTGTGTCGTCCAAAAACGTAACTCTCGGTGTGCCGCGTCTTAAGGAAATTATCAATATTTCTAAGAAACCTAAAGCTCCATCTCTAACAGTGTTCCTCACTGGTGGTGCGGCTAGAGATGCAGAAAAAGCTAAGAATGTACTTTGCAGATTGGAACACACAACTTTACGCAAAGTTACCGCGAACACTGCGATTTATTACGACCCTGACCCACAAAACACAGTCATTGCTGAGGATCAAGAGTTCGTCAATGTTTATTATGAAATGCCAGACTTCGATCCAACAAAAATATCTCCATGGTTGCTACGTATTGAATTAGATCGTAAGAGGATGACAGACAAGAAACTGACCATGGAACAGATTGCTGAAAAGATTAACGCTGGATTTGGTGAAGATTTGAATTGTATCTTCAACGACGACAATGCCGAAAAACTTGTGCTACGTATTAGGATAATGAACAATGAAGAAAGTAAATTCCAAGATAATGACGAAGAAACAGTTGACAAAATGGAAGACGACATGTTCTTGAGATGTATTGAGGCTAACATGCTCTCAGACATGACACTACAAGGTATAGAGGCTATAGCAAAGGTGTACATGCATTTACCACAGACTGAAGCCAAGAAACGTATTATAATCACGGAACAAGGAGAATTCAAGGCTATTGCTGAGTGGTTGTTGGAAACTGATGGTACTTCTTTGATGAAAGTACTTTCTGAGAGAGATGTGGACCCCATCAGAACCTTCAGTAACGACATTTGCGAAATATTCCAAGTACTGGGTATCGAGGCTGTGCGTAAGTCAGTAGAAAAAGAAATGAACGCTGTGTTGCAGTTCTACGGTTTGTACGTGAACTACCGTCATCTTGCCTTACTTTGTGACGTAATGACTGCTAAAGGTCATCTCATGGCCATCACTCGTCACGGCATCAATAGGCAAGACACTGGTGCACTTATGAGATGCTCCTTCGAAGAAACGGTGGATGTGTTGCTCGACGCCGCTAGTCACGCTGAAGTGGACCCTATGAGAGGCGTGTCTGAAAATATTATCATGGGCCAATTGCCGCGAATGGGAACTGGTAAGATTCGAATTTATAACTTGATTTGTTTGATTTTTACTGGCGATCTTAATAATATTACTGACAATTCATTTATTATTTACAAGGCTGCTTCGATTTACTACTTGACGCTGAGAAATGTAAGCTGGGTATGGAGATGGGTGGTCTAGGAGTGGGAGGAGTCGGTGGCGGCATGTACTTCGGTGTCGGCACTCCATCCATGACCCCGCTGATGACACCATGGTCCACACAGAACACGCCTGGATATGGCAGCAGTGCCTGGTCTCCTGGTCAAGGTAAGAACTGATCACTTATTCAGATATTGAAAACGGGACAAAATTTGTTAACATCTTAAAATTTAAGAGTTAAAAATAAAAACATCTTTACTGTAATAGTTTCTGACGTTATTTGATAATTTTGTTACAGTGGGCAGCAGCATGACACCGGGTGGTCCATCATTCTCACCATCGGGAGCGTCAGACGCGTCGGGCCTGTCCCCCGCGTACAGCGCGTGGTCCCCGCAGCCGGGCTCGCCGGGCTCCCCCGGGCCCCCACTGTCGCCCTACACGTCTCCCGCCGGCGCCTCCCCGTCGTACTCTCCTACCAGCCCCGTGTATGCGCCCGCGTCGCCCAGCCTCACGCCTACTTCACCGCACTACTCTCCGACAAGCCCGTCGTATTCACCGACTTCACCCAATTATTCCCCGACCTCTCCAATATATTCGCCCACGTCACCGAGTTACTCACCCACGTCACCAGGCTATTCACCTACTTCGCCCTCTTATTCACCTACATCACCGAGCTACTCGCCTACTTCACCGAGTTATTCACCGACAAGCCCCGCGTATTCACCAACTTCACCGAGCTATTCGCCGACATCGCCTAGTTACTCGCCAACGAGTCCTTCTTATTCACCAACTAGTCCATCATACTCGCCGACTAGCCCGGCCTATTCACCGACGTCGCCCGGCTATTCACCGTCTTCGCCGAGCTATTCGCCGACTAGTCCTGTCTACAGTCCCGCTTCTCCGAGTTACTCGCCGTCGTCGCCGAACTATACGCCGACATCACCCGCTTATTCACCTACAAGCCCCTCGTATTCGCCGACGTCTCCGGCGTATTCACCAACTTCTCCCAGTTACTCACCGTCGTCGCCTAAATATTCACCATCACCTAACTATTCCCCCACATCGCCGTCTGTGGCAGGCAGGAGCCCAACTTATTCTCCGACCAGCCCACAATACTCTCCTACGAGTCAGCAATACTCGCCGACAAGCCCGGCTTACTCGCCATCGTCTCAACAACACCAGGGAAGCACCCGCTACTCGCCAGCCTCGCGAAATTATTCACCATCTTCCCCAAATTATTCACCTTCGTCACCGGGGTATTCTCCTACTTCGACAAAGTATTCTCCGACGTCTCCGACCTACACCTCGACCTCGCAGAACTATTCTCCTTCATCTCCAGCATATTCCCCGTCATCGACAGGCCCTACCACATATTCGCCGACTTCACCTACCACATATTCTCCTACTTCGCCCAATTATGATGATGGCGACGATTAATCTTTTAATGAACTGTAATTTTGTATTTCTATTTTATTCCTTATTAGTTAATAATACTATTTGTAAATATTCTTATTTCACATAAATGGCTTGTCGATAATAAATTTGATAAAAGAGCAAAAAAAATGTACTTTAAGATTAGTATGTAAAATAGTTACATAGGTTTATCAAACAAGATTACAATGTTGTTATTTCGCCCAATAAAAAAAAAACATAGTTGGGATCATTTACATTAATTACTCGTTTTTGTTTTGTGTTGTTGCCATGTTTGTCGCTAATACACACATAATTTTCTTTGACTTTAAAATAGACTTATCTGATGTTAGTATTAAGTTCTGCCTACATGGTAATATTGATTACGATACAAATCATTTTGTTAAGCATTTTGTGGTGGAAAAATAAAATTACATAATTTATATATCGATTTTTTATTTAATAATAATTAATACTGACCCAGTTTTATCAATACCCATACATACTACAGTAATCCTAAGAAAAGTGAAAAGTAGTCAAGTACAAAAAGTAACAATTTACTTGGGGCATCGACATGTATTTTGGGGTTTATACAATATTTCACTTAACTTTAGTAAAAAGGGATCAACAAATTTACAAGTATTAAGATACAAGCCACCGCCGATATTATGAGAACATAAATAAATAATACTGAATTACAAACCTACTATCTACATTATTATAGGTTCTATTATTATGAGGACAATTACAAAATACAAACAATTATCTATTGTGCTTTTATATACCTCGAACACAGCCATTTTATATATTTAATATTACTTACAACTAAGCCAATCATTCTTTAATAAATTATTATCAGTATGTTAGCCGCAACATACGTTATTATTTCTTGTCAGACATCATTCGATAAATCAACTATATCATGTTATTGTGCTTTATCGATCTTCACGAGATAGGAGCAACACTTATTATAAAACACGACCTATAATTAAGAAAAAATACAAATAGGTAACTAATTACTCTAATGAGTATTATGGAAGCCGTTTTGAAGCAATAATGTTTGTTAATTACTAAGGTTGATTTATTTTCCTCGATATATTTCTATGATGCGGTCTTGGTCTACGTACTCGAAGATGTGTGGCGCATCCATCAGGATCCCGACTGTACCTGCCGTGGTCACAATGAAGAATATGTACAGCTGCAGCCTGTCGATTACCATTGCTACGTACTTCCAATCTTCACGTGTCTGTAAAATCATAAAAAAAAATTGGTTTATTTATATTGGCCGGTTGGTCCAGTGGTTAGTGGCCTTGACTGCTATGCCGCAGGTCGTGGGTTTGATTCCCACCCAAGATTAATGTTTGTGTGATGAGCACGATCATTTGTCGTGTGTCTGATCTGGGTGTAATTTATGTATAGTAAATATTATGTATTTATAAATATATAAACAGTATGTTATTAGTAATCTAGTAGGTACCTACTCATAGCGCAAGCTCTGCTTAGTTTGGGACTTTGGGATTTTGTATTTCATTATTATTGGATTTTTCCTTAAAGACGATATTACTTAACAAATTTCATAGTTCTGAGTCAACTGAAAGTAGCTAGCCTACCTTATAAGTGTTAATTCTCAGAGTATCGAAATATACCTACGTTGGTTGTGGCATAAATTCCGTATCTTTTTTTTACGTTAACTTAGAAGTTTTTTTTGTGTTCACGGCTTCAAGGGGATGTAGGTATGTTTCAAATTTCAAGTCGATACCTCCCCGCGTTCCGGAGATAAAGGGTTTTGACAGAGAGACAGAAAAGGTTTTCAATTTTTCCGTCTGAGATGCGGAACCCTAAACGGGTTTACAATAAGTTAGGTTGTTGGTTGATTGAAATACTGACCTGAATATAAAGATCCTCATTACGTAAATGTTCAGCGATGAACTCTACGGCTTCTGTAGCCTTCGCTGCTTCTGGCGAAAGCAGTAGAGAGTCTGAGCTCTCTGACTCCCTGCGTTCTCCTCCGAGGCCCAAGCCACCGAGCGCGCCGAGACCTCCTAGGGCACCGACCTCACCACCACCGGCCGCCCGGTTGATCTTGCAGTTCGGATGGTGCAAATCCGACATCTCCATTGCCTCCATCTTGCTTTGATTTACACCAATCGCACTAAGAAGTTAGTATATTCACAAGATTCACAGGTTAGACAGAGGTTAGTGGCATTTAGTGTATGCTATGGACTGCAAACGTACCTGATATGCTTAGGCAGGTCGTGCGGGGCTGCTGCATGCGGCGGGGCGCCCATACCGGGCATTTCCATCATCCATCGCAGCCTTGTTTTGCGCGGACGACGCATGAGCAGTCCTGTAGGCAGGTAGTGGAGGAAGACACTTCGGATCCACAATGGCATTCTGTTGAATAAAAGCGCAAATAAGTAGTTAAAACATTAAGACATAACCTAATCATAGTTAGCTTAGGTTTAGCTTCAGTAAATCATTAATTTAGTTTAGGTAGTATACCTGTGTGTTCTTGGGCCTCTGAAATTCCAGTTGATGATGATAACTGTGACTAGAATACTGACGGTGTTCATGATGAATGTAAAGAGCAGGTATTTAGCAATGAGCGGTAACACGAGCGAGGTGGGCGGTAGAATCTTCGACACCAGCAGCAGGAACACAACCAGTGACAGCAAAATGCTGATACCCAAAGTCACCTGTAAACAAAAAAAAACGTTTTATGTATTAGATTAGATCCCATACCTATACATTAGGCACAGCAACGTACCGAACAGCAAAAACATCTCACCTTTTCACCAGCTTCAGCAGGCAAATAGAACACTAAAACGCAAAGGAATGAAATCAATACAGTTGGCAGGATCAAGTTGACAGTATAGAACAAAGTTTTTCTCCGAATAATTATGTAGAATGTAATGTCAGTTTCTGTAGGATGGTTCCCTTCATAAATGTTCAGATATGCTGGTACTTCAATGATGTCCCATGTTCCTGACTTCCAGTAATCAGACAAATCGACAAAGTTCTTGTTATTGTATAAGGCGAGTGACACTTGATCTCCGTTGAAGGTCCACGATCCGAATTTCATGATGCAAGTTTGTTGATCGAAAGGGAAATATGTGACATCAATCGTGCACGAGCTCTGTTAAACAAAACAAAAGATATGATAAACCTGTAAAAGATTAATTTGCTATCTATGTGCAACTTATATTTGTATAGTTACCTGGTAAATAGCAGGAGGTACCCAGAGTACTTCTCCGTTGGGATAAATCAGAACGTTCGATTTATATCGCACCTCATAGTTACCGTCAGCGCTGAAACACAATTAGGTAGGTACTTAGTCTTATAACCATCCAACATTACACAGAAAACCACCTACGAAATACGAAATTGACGAAGAATACTAACTTGTTGAAGAGTACAATGTCAGGTTTCCAGACCTTGTCGGGCGGAAGACGCAACACGCCTATACCGCCGTAATCAGCCTCATCCCACATCAGCTGATAGTCCATCCATACTAACCGAAGCCACACATTTGATTTCATGATTTGATTCTTTTCGTTCTGTAAAAGTAATGGTTACATACATTATCTTAATTAATGATGCAACTGTTTACCTCTATACATACTTATTGAAAAGGCATGAAATAAAAAAGAAAGATAGTCGGTATTACCTAATCAGTAGATATGAATTAGAATGGTGGCCGATGCTTACCTATTTATTTTTATATAATGGCCTATCTACAATTTTATTGTTACACTTAATAGTAAGTACTAGCAATTTACACAAGCATAGTGTAGGTACATTATGATGCGATAGACCCAGTATGCATGATACTGCTTTAAATAAGTGAAGCGTGCTGTGGGACAGTAATGGGCTCTTAAAGTAAATATACTATTAATATCTAAATAGATAGGTAATACATACAACATTAATAAGTTGTACGAAGGCTAGTCCGAATCGCACGTCAACTTTCTGTGTCATGTTCTGTACTGGGCGGATGAGTTTGTTGTAACCGCGGAACAGGTCTCGTACCAACCGCTCCTCGTCTTCTGAACACCATCCTGGAACAGATGCATGAGTGTAAGCAACCAGTTAATTAGGTACTTCCGAATTTCCAATATACACTCAAATTTGAATGGTTGTACGGTAGTCCCACGTCCCACGGTAGCACAGAAGAACTGATCATTAACAACTTTTACTATGGCTGATCCCGAAATATAAAAAAACTATCAGCTGATTCAAACTTGTCTATTTCGTAAATATTGGATTTTTGTATGAAACAGCTGATATTTTTTTAATGTTTCAAAATCAGTTTCATAAGTAATGCCATGCTGAAGGTCGTGATCGCCCAGAGGTTAAGGCGCATACCTCTCATGCACAAGGTTGTGGTTCAAATCCGGACAAGTACCAATAGGCCCTTTTTAATTCATGTGTACTTTCTAAGTTTATCTTAGACATCATTGTCATCGGTGAAGGAAAACAACGTGAGGAGACCTGGACTTAATATAAGTTGATATAAGTTTGGAGTTAATATAAGTAAGGAGTCTGTCTGGAGGTAATACATATAAGTTTGAAATCGCCAATCCGCCTTGAGCGAGCGTGGTGATCAATGCTCGAGCCTTCTCTCTATGAGAAGAGGCCTTTGCCCTGCAGTGGGACAGTTACGGGCTGGTATTATTATTATTATTACTTCCATGCTGCCGTGGGAAAATAACCATTAAAATTTCACAGTGTATGTAGGTACCTACTTGACTTCCTGAACTTTATGTACTTAACAAATAAGTATATCCGAATATACCAGCACACCTTTTAAATATACTAGCTGTACCCCGCGGTTTCACCTACATATTCTTATAACTCTTACAGTTTACGCAGCGCACGCTAAAATATCTCGCAGATGGCAAAATTCTGTCCGACTTATTTGACATTTTTGGTCTAGCTTTTTCTAATTTGATACAAATTGTTTTTATTAAATTCTTGCCTATAAACGTTATAATGATGTATAAGCTACATAACTGTTAAGTTTAATTAAAGTCTATCAATTGCATGAAAGATTAACAAATATCCACACTCACATGCATCCTTAGACATTTACACAAATGTCTAAGGATGCATGATGATTGTGTCCAAGATGGTAGTAAAATGTATTACCTATGTATTCATAGGTAATACATTTTACTACCATCTTGGACACGGAAACATGGGATGATGTTCTTGTAAACTACAAGCCTGTATTGTTTACGGTACAAAACATAAAATGTTATAATAATGTACACAAGTCTTCTATGCTTTTAGTCCCTCCCTACGATATAAATAAGCATAATTCAATTTTTAAACGGTTTTTTATGTCTCAAATAAATTGAGGTTTTATAAACACGATATAAAACAAATGGATCCTGATTCTGCTGACCTACACGACATTCAATTTAGTCAAGCCCACATTTTATTAAATTTTCCACCCAAATGGGTTTTCCAAGAGTTCAGTAACGTGAACGTAAAGTACATAGGTATCCATAGCCGAGGTGATGCTGCGACGACAGATCAATAAGAACCAACCGGAGATAATGTTGTTTAAGAACTCATTTCTCGAACATAAACTGATGTATTTTAACAAGAATTTACTTTAAATTGTGATTATAGTATGATTAATATTAATCAAAGAAATCTACACCGTCAAAAGAAAAACAAAAATCTGTTTTTTGTTAAATAAAATAAAGTTATTTGAAAGTATTTTTACATTTTTATAAACCTACCGTGTCTTTAATGGACTAATATTATGTCTGCGGAAATACAAGCACATAGTGTGTGTGTTATATATATGTATTTTGTTTATATGCACTTGTATTTACATAGCTAGCCGGTAGCGCCGCTTTCATGAGACAGATAAAAGGAGAAAATATGAATGTAATCATTTTCTTTTTTTGATGATTTCGTGTGAAAAGCTGTGTTTGTATGATGATTTGTTTATAATGCATGACATACCTGAGTAGAGGAGCGTGAGGATCGCGGCCAGGAGCAGACAGGCGCGCGACCCGCCCGACATGGCGGCGCGTACTGCCGTACGGTCGCGAACCCGCGCCGGTCGCGGCCGGGCGCGCATCCAGACGCGCTGCGCCACACCCCGCCATCTTCCCGAGTCCTCCCGTAGCGCCCGCCCGCCCAACCCTCCTTTTGCACTAATGCATGCTGCATATTACTCGTTTTCCACTAACTGAATATCAGTGGAAATGGAAACTGACTTGCTTGTTTATGATAATATTGCGTCTCAGTAATTGTTACTTGTACTTACTTATACTTCTGCGTGCTGCAGTTTTCCTAAAAATATTGACTTAATAAAAAATAGTAGAAATTTAATTAGAACTCGGCATCTATATTCATTGAATTATTACTTATATTTCATCAACTGCCAAGTTCCTTAGGTGATAGTCATCAGAATTTTGCTCAGTGGTTTAGTCGTAAAAATGTAGCAATCCGAAATGATTTATTTTTATATTTACTGTCCATAGCATTAAATACAATTGTATTTTCCCATTTTTATACTTATCCATATACACCGTTTAGGAGAGCTCTATTTTACGTAATGTTTGTATAGTGTGGGTGGCTTTTGTGGAAATTAGTTCGTGATCTGCGCATGTGCAGTTATCCCGTGGGATATCATCGATTGCTCCGTGACTTCGCTACGTTACCAAACGCCTCCGCGGGAATATTATGTAGGTCAGGGATGATTTACATAATTCACGGGGCTGTGATGCGGAGGGAACCACTCACTAGCGAGATTAAAGCCCAAATAGAGATCACTTCGAATATAAGATAATTGTACTAAAGATGACGTATATTATTGATTTCAGCTTATATCAAGGGTTACAAAAGAAGAAATCAGTACAACTACATTAGGTACTGAAGCTGAGCTTAAGTATGTTTTTTCTAAATGGAAATAAAACAAGGGGTTGTTTCATTCGTTTATATTTAATAAACAAAGTGCAATTCAGAGTTAACCCTAACAATTGAACAAATCTCGGGGACAACGGGCTGTCCCATTGCCGACGGAGGGATGCCGCACACAGTTCCATCCAATACAAAGATGAAGCCCGCGTGTGCGGGGCTGCGGCCTCCACCGTCCGGGTCGTCACACAACCTCTAGCGAATGGTAAGAAGATATAACAGTAAACAAACGGATGACTTAAAACATTGACTTATAATCATATCCGGTCCGCAACTTCCATCGGACCGTCTAAGATCAATGACAGCACTACTTCAAAAAAGGAAAACATTACAGGAGCTTTGCGAGGGTACATTCGCTTGTCGGGTGTACCCGCACATTCTCACCGTTTACATTACGTTTTCCTCTTGAGAGGTTTACAATGTTTCCGAAAAGAATGAACGTCGATGAGTAAGAACAACAAACTTAACAACTGTTATGATGGAGCAGTTAACTGAACGTGTTGAAAGTTTTCGGAGTGTGGCAGACGAGCGGCAGGACTGGTCAGGTGGTCAGGAGTAGTGAACCTGTACTTATCAACTGATCGTACGTCGCAGCTGTCAATAAATAGGCACCTTTGTGTTAAACCCTCTATGTAACGAAAAACCGGTTCATGTTGCAACTTCTTGTACTTAGAAAATGTTGTATATTTTATAAAATGAGTTCTATATTACATGTACATGTCTGTAACGATGGCCATATCTTTTGAATTAATTTTCGAAGAAGAAAATTTTATAAGCTAATATTATTTTCAGCAGACGAATTAAGTTCTGTAACTGTATGGAAAGAAGTACAAACGTGATAATAATAATATGTAATTTAATTATTATTTGTAAAAGTCGTTCCGAAAGACCCAGATATGACTTTATTAAAATAATATTTGTTTAACTACAACTTTTAACGAACGATTTATTAAGCTATAGCCACGGGTATTTTACCATTTATAACAATATCGACCCGTTTACAACGAGGCATATCACAACCTGTACCAATTGAATCAACATTGTTTGTAAAGTTCTATACTAGCTACTGACACAAATATATCCGAAAATAAAACTAGGGATTATAACCACGATTCATGGAATCGAACAAGAAGGAAACAAAGGGCCATTGTTTCACCGCCCAAACTCTAAACTGTACAATAGATTTCAAGAATCGAAGAAGTTCTAACAAAGTTTAAATTTTAAATGCGAATCAGGTCGTTCAACGGTAAGAAGGAAGACGTTTTTGTGCAAATATTTTCTGCCGCAGTCTTGTCTAGTGGGTGGCCACTTGCTGCGGTGACTGCTCTAGCGCCGAGTGCGCACCGCGGCGGCGTGGCGGCGTGGCGGTGCTGGTGCCCGTATAGCACGTACTGCCACCGTATCGCTGTGGGCGACCGTTCCGGGGACGGAACGTCAGGTACGGAACCGCTCATTGAAACTCATGCCATACGCTAATGGCAACAATTGGGTGTAGAGTACGGAATTGATTCCATTGAGCGTGACGACCGTTTATCATTGTATTCTTGGAAGAAAAGGTACACAATCGCTGAAGATCTCAAGGGATTAGAAAACGTTAGTCGGATGGGCAGTTTTTTTGTAACGTACAGGGTTGGCAGTTCAGCGGTAACTTATGTCTACAGGGGGGCGCGGGCGGCGAGGCAGGCGGCGGCAACTTCAGCGCCGCGGCGTCAACGTCCGCGCCACTTCGCTCATCACAACTTAACAAATATTCGCGGTATCACAGAACTTTTCGCATGCGTATCCGCAAGCGGGCGGGTCGCTACGACACCATGATGTGCGGCGCGGACAGCAGCACGGCTAGCGTGGCGATGATTGTGAACAGGGTAAAGATAATAAGGCACAGTCTGTCCACGACCATGGCGGCGAACTTCCAGTCGCGCGAGACGTCCGCATCCTCGTCGTCCTTGCGCATCTGGAATACATATCATCATGTTAAACTACCTATAAACACTGTATTTTAATCTGTAATAAAACGCAATTTACAACGAGTGTTGTGGTCATGTTACCTGATCTGTGATGACTCGGATCTCCTTCAGTATGAGGGAGAGCTCGTAGTCGACACCGAAGCAACTGTGTGCGGCCAGACCCGCGCCGTTCTCCTCACCCGACCTGCAACGAGTAAGCTCTGTAGACAGCGGCAACGTCTGCACCCTACTCTACAGGTGGAGCAGAGGAACGGAGGGCACTACAGGAGTTATGCCGATTAGATGTTAAAGACCAGACCCAGAAGTAGAAGTACAATCGAAAGTGAAAGTATGTGATGGCCCGTGAAAGAGTATGTTGATATTGAATGTTTGAATACTCGTGATTTAGCTGTTAGGGTCGGGTACTGCGGAACGTTCGAGGCTGGGGTGAATTATCGTAACCGTGCTATTTACGGCGAGTAGTGTTCGTGTAGATCGTCGAGGGACCTGTAGTATCGGCAGCATTGCGGCTGCTGCGCTTGCGGGTGTCGGAAGTCGTCGTCGATGTCGAGCACGTTGGCGAGGAGCGACTTGGAGGATCGCTCGCGCAACTCCAGGTCAGGCGGCGGCGGCACGCGCGCCGGCGGCGGCGTCGTGGCCGAGCCTGGCCGCGACATGCGCAGCACCCACGGCAACCAGTACAGGAACACGCAACGTATCTGGACAAGACACCACATGCTACATATCTTTTTCTATTGGGAGTAATAATCGCAAAGTAAAACCATCCTTAGAATATTAAATTCAATAAACAAATACGAACCCAATCACTCATTTCATGTGTGTCTGCGTGCCTATGGTGGTAATTAAGAATTAGGATGGTGGAGACGACGGAGGAAGCCACCATGAACATGATGCAGTTGAAGTATGTCCCGAGCAACGGCACGGCGTCCGACGTCGCTGGCATCGTCTCCGCCACCATGTTGAGGAACACCGTCAACGACAGTAATATCGTTACACCTGGGTAAAAAACCTATGGTTAAGCCAGCCAGTATTTGGGTCAGAAGAACGTAGCAATGTGCCTAGAGTCGGTGTAATACCCAAACACGGTTTTCAAAACTAAAAACGAGTATTGACAGTTGTGCTGATTATATGTGATTTCAGATCAGTGGATTGGCATTCTAATGACTAACAGTCAGTGTTCATTAATAGTTTTAATAAACAGTGACGATGAAGAAAGCCACAGGCGTAGTGGCGGTCCCAGACCCGTTCGTAGGAGTCGTAGTCGTTAAAGAGAATGACTCGGCTAGAACCGACAAAGATGGACCATATTTCACATTTTTTATAGATTTATTTCTTTTTATTAAATAGGATTTTGACATTATTTATTTTACTACAATTTCGAGCTGTAGATTTTAATGTACTTAAATGTGAACACTCCACTAAAATCTTTGGATGCGACCGCGCCTGCACATGCGTTTAAATTGTTTGTTAGATTCAAAAGTTTTTACCTAAAGACAACTTCTCTCCGGAGTCTGGAGGTAAGGTGAACCCCAACAACGCCATTGAGGCAATAAGCACGCAGGGCACAATCAGATTGAAGAAGTAGTAGAGTGTCTTGCGCCGGATCACCACCGCGAACGTGATGTCAATGTAGGGCTCCGGACAACAGTTGTAGTAGATCTCATTGCGCTTGCCGGGGACTCCTATATGACAAGAATAAAATAAAATAAATTAACGGAATCAATCACCGAAGATATTCCGTAAGTGTCAATGAGCTATTTGACAAAATTTTAGTTTTTAGTCCCTCATCTAGATTACAAGAAAATATTCGATACATTTTTATTCTTTTTTCACGTAATCAAAAAATAACGGCGATACATCGAGTGAAAATGTCGCATGACGTCATTAAGCAGTACAGTTTATACTAGATAATGACGATACAAGCCCCCTCGCCTCAACTTTAATGCGCTTAATCTAAGCAGTTTTCCTTGAATTTGAAAAAGAAAAATACTTGTGTATGTATTATTTTTTTAAACCTAGCTGATGGACTAATTATATTTTGATGTTTATATTCTGTCAAGTACCGTATTTAAGTGCAAAAGTTTATGTTTGTAAACTTGCTAAACTTAGCCTGAGAACTCAACACATTTAATGCTATCGACCTCTAATGGAGAGATAACGATCAGAAAATAAGACTAAGATATAATAACAGTTTCCATTCGATTAAATTAGAGTCGCGAAGATAACATTTAAAAATTACTATGGTAGATAAGATAGTGAACTGTTAATGAATACCTATAAGCTCCCATTCGCCATTCGTGACAAAACTGCTTATATCTCCACCTCCTTCATCTTGTAGTTGTAGATCCAACTGCAAGGAGAAACACATCAATACTACTGAAAATTGATCTGAAATCATTACTAAGAATATTGATTTTCTTAGATTTCCTGACCTGATAACCATCATAAGTCCAGCTGCCAAACTTCATCTCGCAACGTTGGTCGTCGAAGGGAAACCAGGTGATGTCGATCTTGCAGGTGCTTTTGAAGATGCCGGGCGGCACGTACAGGCACGAGCCATTGTTGCGTACCACGACGTTTGTCGGATATGTGCTGTCGAACCCTTCGTCCGCGCTACACATAAAAATATATATGTTGATACTGAGCATGCCTATAAAAGTGTGTATAAAATTATGATCGTTTCGCTTTGAAGAACGATACATCCTTTAATCGTAGATCAACGCGTGCTTTTGTTGCATTAGTAGCACGCAGCGTTCTACGATAGCAAACGTACTGTTTTACGATCGTAGGTGTCGTAGCACACACGCGGCGTTCTACAACAGTAGCATTCGCAGCTTTTAGCGTACTACGAACGTAGATGTCGTAGCACACGGCGTTCTACGTCCGTAGCATTCGCAGCTATTAGCGTTCTACGATCGTAGCATTCGTTTCAGACAGCGCGTTTTGCGATTGTTGAAATTAGACTGTTTAAATTAATTAGTTACGCAGATTTTTAGTTGTTTAGCTTTTAATTTCTGATATTATTTTTAACCCCCAGCGCAAAAAAGGGGTGTTATAAGATTGACGTCGACGTCTGTCTGTGTGTGTGTCAGTCAGTGGTTTTTTTTTAAAGTTATCACCTTTTCTTTTTAGGTAATATACCTAGATTATAAGATTTTCTACCTTCTAGGTTCAACTTTACTCGTGTGCATATAGTTTTTATTAATCTTGTTGTACTTAAGATGTTGATAACATCGTTTGTTACACTTGGTTTATATTATGTTTGTGTATCTGTCTATTTACCTAAAATAAATAAGTAGATTTAACTTAAAACGCCCAGGGCTATGCTTCTTATAAGAATATAGCGTAACACTTGTGATAATAATACCCATACAGAAGAAAAAAAAACATAACATGTTATGTCTCTAAAATGAAAACCCTAAGTGGTAACTTATTTTAAGACTTTTCGCATCCTACATAATGGGCACTAGTTAGCAAAGGCGAGAAACAGAAAACAATTGCCGATGCTTCACAAGTTTTGGAAAGCGCTGTCGACAAAGTTCAAGTCTAAAATTACGTCTCAACACCACTTTAGGTCTTTCAAAGTCTGTACTATATTTTGAAATTGAATGCGACAGAGATTGAGGTACAGCAGGGATTCACAAAGAGTAAAGCTTTGTTTAGGTATAAACAGGGTATAAAAAGACTGATCATTTAGCCGTTATATACACATTCTGTACATATAATTAAGTAATTTTGACAAGAAAATCTTGTTGGGAAAAAAAACCATCTTTAAAAAAGAAATGTTTTTTAATGCGCGCAATGAAAAGCGCAACTATCGATCAGCGAAGAAAAGCGTACGGCCGGTCGCGGCCGTTCGGGCTTGGTCGTTGAACCGACTGTACGCTTGTGTGTATGCGACGCTCGTTGTGTTTAGTATTCATTGCATTTTTGTAACTTCAAATGCGTAATTTGTTTTGAAAAATCGATAATTTTGGAATACTATTTTGAAAAAATACGAAACAAAAAAATTAATTTTGACCTTCAATATCTCCAGAACCAGTAAAGGTATGTAGAAGAAAAAAAAATATCCCAGACATGGGTCGAATATGTAGATTTCGTTTACGTAAAGGGTCTTTTGTATACTTCACACTCGATGCTACGAGTTTACAGTAAAAAGTCAATTAAAGTAAGCCTGCATTGCTAGTAAATTAGGTTAATGATTTACATCAAGAGGAGGGGCATCGATGTAATATAACTTCATACTTGAGCTATTAATTTTCCAGAGTACCGTGGTCTAATTATGACCATGCCTGCCCCTGACGGCTCGTTGTGGCAGTCTACGTGGGAGCTTAATATCATGATGAACCTTTGTGCGTTTATTTGGAAACTGAATTTAGTAGTGAATTGAGACAGTGAATCTGTCTATTGAAAAATGTGGGTGGAATCTAGCAAATCAATAATTTCACTTTAGAACAAGGTCATTGGTATAAATTACTAAAACAGCAATTATCACGGAAAATGATTTGCACTTTCGATTTGACTTTGATGGATATACAATTTAATTAACAGTACCTTTATGCTTTAATGATTGAAAACGATAAAAAACATATTAATCTTTCCTTAAAAACTAGTGAGTCTCTGTAATAAACACCGTATTAATCTTTATTTTTCATCAGTGGCTGGAAATGATTAAATTTATTGGCGCTTTCCAATCTTCAGTAGATATTTTGGGTTATATCGGCATAAACAATAATTACTTGACTTTTATTATCACGCGAAATTAATGTTTTTTTAGCACGCTTGTTTGAAAGCCAGGAAACGGATGCTGGTGGTTAAAGATATGTCATCATTTGTTAAAAAGATTCCTATTAAAACTTAGTAGTTATGTACCCACGTTTAGGATTAGATTGATACAATCCCGAATATACATAGGTATATCTATGTATATTCGGGATTGTATAGAGAGATGAACTCGGTGCCAGTGTATAATAATATGCAATACGACTTTTATTATTATTAATTTATTATAAAGCGAAAAGAGTTTAACGCAAAACAGCACTTTCTTTTATATAACTCCTAATTTTGCGTATTTTTGATGTTTTAGTGTTTCTTGTAAAGTTTTAAGTCGGTTGATTCAGACTTGATTGTCTATAGATACTAATTTTATAAAGAGGTTTATTTAAGTCAGATTCTTATTTCAATTCTTTTTTTGAATATGTAGTGGGAAATTCTCGAAAGTATTTATCTGATTTAAATAAATTAAAAGTAAACTATCGACGAATGAGGTTTTATGTTATAGTAGACCTCCATGCGGGCAGAAGGTGATACAAAATCAAAATCCACAAAAGTGAGCAGAAGGATTTTGCGTTGCGTTGCGGCGTGCCCTTATCTGCACCATCCTTAAGTGTAGATTGTTGTATGCTTACTTGCATGTGTAGATATATTATGTAAACGTACCTGTTGTACATAAGGACGTCTGGTTTCCATAGTCTGTGTGGTGGTACTCTTAAATCCTTGACCCCGCCGAAATCCGAAGTGTTCCACCTCAAGTTCATATCATTCCACTCCTGGATAAACAAAATGAAAGAGCCGTACATTTACGTAATAAAAATATAATGTAATACATCGACAGTAACACAATTATTATTAAATCTCAATGCTAGGCAAAAATCATTAATTACTTTCTTGTTTCTTTACACGCATGAGCACATAAAAACTTATACTCACTAGTTTTAGCCAGATGTTTGTTATTAAAAGCTGGTTCTTCTCGTCCTGTGAACATTAATTTGTATTTTATTACTACTACTCTATCCCGTTCTTCATAGTTTGAACTCAAATTAATCATTATTATACTGTGAGAGTCGGTCAAGAAGGATTATAGAAAAACGTGTATTCGAACAGGTTTCAGGACGTCGTCGTTTAGACAAAAACTATCATTAATGTCTGTGTGTTGACGCACACGACTGCACTTTCGTGTCGGTGTGCACTTAAAATGTGAGGACATTTAGAAGACTTGATTGGTTAGTTGACTTAATCGTTTTCGAAGCGGCTCGTATCGTGGTAGTTTATTTATTAAACGGTACATTTGGATAATCATGAGAACACAATCAATCTTGTTCTGGAAGTATGTAGCTAGTTGTAAGGAGGTGTATAAGGGTGGATCCTGACCACGTCGATGATCTGCATGAGCGTGAGGCCGAAGGAGAGCTGCAGCGGGTCGCTCTCGTTGACCACGGGCCGCTCGAGTACGTTGTAGTGGTCCAGTAGGTGGTGCAGTAGCCGCTTCTCGTGGTACCCGCCGCGTGCCCCTGTGGGGAAAAAAGAACCACTTATTTTCATAACGTCATAACATAACGTCACGCCTGTAATCTTCGAAGGGCTAGGGAGAGGTGTACCTGGTAGTACACCCACATTTCGCCAGTTATGTTTAAGTCCTATGTAATAGGGGGGAGCCTATAGCCATCAAACGGGCACAAATCCAGACTCCGAGCTACTACTGAGAAATTCCAGATAGATAAAACTCAATAAACATTTTGCCCGACCTAGGGATCGAACCCTGGACCTCATGCAGTAGCGTTTGCGACCGCTAGACCAACTAGGCAGTCACTTATTTTCCCATATTACTACTATCAACAATGCTAGCAGTCACTGCCTAGGAAAGATACAAATACGTCGATCTTTAATGTTCTTTAAATGTTCAAATTAGCGATAACACTAACTTCTTCTGTTAATATCCATCAGCTGCAGTATGCAAATGTAGCAATCTTAAGATTTGAAAACGCGTACGAGTTCCTTACGCTCGACCCCCAGATACTGAGGATCTACATTCTACATTGATTCCAAATTACAGGGCGTTTTGTATGTGATTTGCGAATTAGAGAAAAGAGGGACAATGTTTGAAAATGTTGCATAGTAAAAGTGTTTTGGGAAAATTACCCGGTGGTTACTTTAACGGTTTTGTAGTAGTTATATCAATAAAAGCTGAAGGAATTGCGAAAGTTAAAATTGAGGGTGCATACATAGGGGTGGGATACATGTTCGACATGCGGCAGCGTGTTAAGAGGATCATCTTCTTGTATCCAATAATAATAAAAAGAGATTTTCTATCATACTCACATGACCCATTTAATCTAATAGAATTCTTACACGAAATTTAAAAGTAATGCTTAAAAAGGACGAAAGTAGTATGTTAAGATCGGAGCAGGTGTCGTGCTGTAGTTTCTGCCTACCCCCATAGGTGGAGTGAATTTTTGATTTATCTTTAAAAAAATGTTTTCACATACCTAATTATTTTGGTTGTTTACACGCAGGTGCCATTTTCTTAAATGTTATCTATACATATAATAAGACTGTAAAAAAACTGTGTCTGTACATTGAATATATTTAAAAAATAATAATTGAGGGGGGTTTAGAAACAGTAATAGAGCACGAATCCAAAAAAAAAAGTCTGTCTGTTTGTCTGTTTGTCTGTTTGTCTGTTTGTCTGTTTGTCTGTTTGTTTGCACACGCTAATCTTCGGAACTACTGGACGGATTTGAATGATTTTTTTTTGTTGTATAGATATTAAGTCTGGTCAACACATAGGCTATAATTTATCCTGGAAACTGGAACACCTGATGCAGAACCGCAACAGACCAGCTAAACTATAGGCGATACAAAAATGGTCCCATAGCAAAAATTGTTCCACGTGATGAGCATTTTCTGCTGAGAGAATAAATTTGAAGATCCGGATTACCTGATGCAGAACCGCAACAGACCATCTAAACTATAGGAGATACAAAAATGGTACCATAGCAAAAATTGTTCCACGTGATGAGCATTTTCTGCTGAGAGAATAAATTTGAAGATCCGGAACACCTGATGCAGAACCGCAACAGACCAGCTAAACTATAGGAGATACAAAAATGGTACCATAGCAAAAATTGTTCCACGTTATGAGCATTTTCTGCTGAGAGAATAAATTTGAAGATCCGGAACACCTGATGTGGAACTTCAAGAGCCCAGCTACAGTACAACATATATCGGAATGACGTCTTAGCAAAAGTTGTTCGGTCTTATAGGCATTTCCTGTTGACTTATAAAAATCGAAGATCAGAAACATTTGATATAGAAATTAAAACTATCACTAATTTCATTGCATAATTATAAAATAACATAAGTAGGAGGTACTACGCGGTGAAGGCGGGAACAGTTCAGGACTGATTTTCGATGACGATGGTATATCGTTGAAAATTAGACTCTACTGGCTAAAACTCCCATTTCTTTATCGTATGCCTTCGGGCTTATGTTATTTGAGTGTTTAATTTCCTTTTCCATTTATCTTCATTACACGGTAGCTTACCCGGTAACGCAGGGGAGCAGCCACTTAGATTTTAATTGATCAGGTATCATCACAATAAAACTATAACCATGCCTAGAAAGAGGTCAAATTTTTCCCAATGTTCCAAAGGCGCTAAATGATTAAAGACCATAAGATCCCAGCAATCTACCGAAGAGCGTTAGGAGAGACTTGATGCTGTTCGAGAACATGAGGCTGCCACTCGCTCCGTGGAAACTTCTTGGGATCGCGGAGCACGCCTGCATTCTCAGCGTATTTATGCATCTACATCCAGGTCTCTAGAGACCAGTGAAGAATATGTGCGCGACTGACCGCTGATCGTGAACATCATGCACTGTCTCGCGAGTTGGAGACGTTCACGGAAAAAGCATGACGCTTGAGTTTTCAGCGTATATACGCATCGACTCTAGAGATAAGTGGGGGAAGCAGATGCGCGACTGACCGCTGATCGTGAACGTCACGCAACATATTATAGGCTATAATTTATTTTGGAAAATGGAACACCTAAAGTAAAAGAGATATAAAAATTGCAAAAACTATTCCACGTGAAGAGTGTTTCTGCTGTGAGACTAAATTTGAAGATCTGGAGCACCTGTAGGGGAACTCCAAAGCCCAGAGACAATATAACATATACATAATAGAAATGGCGTCTTAGCAAAAGTTGTTAAGTCTGATGGCATTTCCTGTTGACCAACAAAAATAAAAAATCTGGAACATCTTGAATCGTCTCGCGCATCCCATTGATTTCCCGTCCCCGGGCTTATAGAATTCGACATTAGATGTTTCAGATCTTCGATTTTGACGACCCCGTTGTCGCTGGCATAAGCAACAGGATCCGCGTACGAAGTCGCGGGCAGAAGCTAGTGATAAATAAAATGTAACATGTATTTATTTCATACTAGCTGTTGCCAGCGGCTTCGCCCGCTACAACTCGAAAAATATCTCATGGGAAGATGTAATCGGAATAAAAACTATCCTATGTGTTAATCTAGGTTACAAACTATCTGTGTACTAAATTTTATCCAAATCTGTTCAGTAGTGTTTGCGTGTAAGAGTAACAAACATCAATCTATCCAAAGAAACTTTCACGTTTATAATATTCGTAAGATAAACTCAATCTACAATTAGGATATATAGTATTACTATTCCTAGTATTCAACAAAAACCTATTAACAAAAACCTACCTAGGACAAACTAGAGCACCTATGTATTTAGTACCAATAAATACAATACCTTTAGTACTAAATGCGAGCTCTAAAAATAGTTGCATAATCGGGAATACTTCACCATAATTTAATACATTAATTTGCCGAGCACAACAATTTTCAAAAACATCGATAAAGTTTCCCTAAAGTAGGTACTAAAGCTAGGCTCGTTTTGATTATCCATAAAATACAACAAAAAACAAGGAAGATTTATGTGGCATACCTACAAACAGTCCTACAGTCACTCACACTCTCATTTTGCATTTTCTATTACGTCTGTTTTATGAGAATGCACGGGATTTGAGTGCAATGAGTTTTTTACGACCTCAGAGCCACCACAACGAATAACCCAAACCTTTCTTTGCGGTTTGTTTAGAGTGCTAAAAAAAATAAAACCGACTTAAAAAAAAACACTAAACGGTGTAAAATAACTCTAAATTCGGAAGTCTGTGGCTTTGGTGGGTTTGTCTTACTCATGATGGGCCACCGACTTCCGAATTTAGAGTTATTTTACACCGTTTAGTGTTTTTTTTGAAGTCGGTTTTATTTTTGCAAAAAAGTTTTTTATTTTTCCATTTTTAGTTGTTACCATAAAAATATTTGCCATGAATTTATTTTATATTGTTAATTGTTAACAATACATGTCATGATAATAGGGTTTTACACTAATCCCTAGTAAATTAAAATTAACATACCTAACTGACGAAATCTAGGTATATTGTACCCACCTGCGTACCCCTCAGAGCATACAGGCGTGATGATACGTCATGATGTTGTATAAACAATAAACATCCAAGCGATTCCAGCAATCACGACAGATTTGCCGTCTATTTTTGAAGAGTTCCGTTGAATATCTCCGAAGATCAGCACCAGATCTTCACCAAACTAAAATGGGACCACCTCGGGAGTATACTCTTTCAAGTAAAAAAAGAATTTTGAGAATCGTTCCACAAATGGGGGAGAAATCAGGTAACATACATAAAAAAAAAAAAAAAAAAATACATTCACACGAACATAGAACCTCCTCCTTTTTTGAAGTCGGTTAAAAATATTGACTGGAACACACAGCACCAGTTTGTTGTATGTTTGGCAGAGAAAGAAAAAACCAATACAATATTTTTAATGATAAAATACATATAAAATACACATTACGCTATTCCGTGGACATCGTACTACCTATTTCCTTCGAACTTTAGCATTTCCGCCATCCCTTCGTAGTTTTGAAAATAAAATATGGCTAATGTTACTTTCTGATAATTTAGGTTAGGTCCCGAATTTTGGAGCTTATTCGGTACAAACAAATAAAAACCTTTCCCCTTTACAATTACAAAATAAACATTCAATACTGTTATTAGAATTGAAAACTATACGACCAAGCAATCAATCGGCAAAAAAAAATTGACTGATAAATCACCGATTGAATATAAAGCTGATTAAGCAAGTGTCGATTTTAAAAATTGGAGAGCAAACTTTATATTTCAAAAATCGATACTTATCAGTCAATTTATGTTTTTGCAACCATTACTATTTTATTTTTAATATTATCTATTAATCAGTATTAATCATAATAACATACTTTACAGAGCCAAGCTTCTTGTTAAAATTGATGTACTTAGTGTTTTTTTTTGCTAAACCGCGTTCCGCAATTAGGGCCCGGATTGAAACTATACAGTAATCTAATAAATACTATGAAACATACCAATGGCTTTGCTCTCAAGTATCGTCTTAGCAAATTAACCAGTAGTAAAATAAAAAAATGAAATTCACACGTCGTATTTCATTATAATATTAACCACGCTTGAAACCGCAGCACTGCCTCGACTGCCTTATTGTAAGCCTATTGCACGTGCAAACGCTACTGCTGAACGTGAGGCTCTGGGTTCGATTCTCGGGTCGAGTACAGTGATGTTCGGTTATTCTGTCAGGAATTTCTCAGTAACAGCCCGGAGTTTGAATTTGTGTCGAGTTGTTGGCAATAGGGTCACTCCCTATAACATAGGTCTTAAATTTAACCACCAAAAAGGGGGTGTACTTTAAATACATCTCTGCCTAAGCTGTCAGTAAATACAGGCGTGTTGTTATGTTGAAACAGCAGCAATGTCCATATATGTTTATCTACCACTAATATCCTTAAAAGATACCTTTGCTGTTTGTTTAATTATTTTAAGTGAACCATAGAGGTATCCATTTAGAAATTGGTCCATTATCTACAACGGGGCCAGGTTAAGCGACATTATAGATTGCAAATTGTTTCAAGAAAAGCAATTGCTTATAATTTATTAGTTTGCCTCATCTTTTACGAACATTACAGATGCTATTTCGTAGTTTTCGGTGGCCACAGAGCAAATCGGTTTCGTAAGTACTTAGAAGTCAATATGGCCATTTTACTGGGTAATTTATCTCTATAACATTTTTTGTTACACGTGTAAGTAATACCTGTTATTTGTTCTTGTACAGCTATGATATTATTATAGGTATCTGAAAGTTATTTTGGCCTATTATCAAGTAGGTAATTGTGCATTACTCAGGATATTGGATGCTGGATTTTGGAAATTATTATTCGCCACAATATCGCGTTGCAATTACAATCTATCAGGTACATTTTATAGAATCTACAAATCGAGAATATAATCTATAATTATTTACCTACAATTTATGTAACTAGTTACGGTAACGAATAGTAAAGAATTAATTGGTTTTTCATTTAAGAATACTGTATAATGTTGAGAAGTGATCTTAGCCTCACATATTTTTAAAGAGATAGAGAATATTCTACGAGTATATAAAATGATCAAACACTTTGAAGTGTAGTGCCTGAAGAGAGCTTTTTATCTTACACTTGATACTCTCGAGATTATTCAAGAGCTAGCGTTCAAATCTCATCTCTTTACCTTTGAAGACAATGTTGTCACTCGAATCAAGCAGAGATGACTTATCTTTTAGAACACTGTACTAAGTAAAAGTAAACATTTTTGTGTAATGTTTATGTATTACAATGATCTCGCCATGTGCTCTTCTCAAAAGATTTCGTTGCGACAACATTTTATGCAGACATGGCTGCCATTTTGCTCCTGCCAGTCACATCATATGCCAGAGATGAATACAACTCTATTTTGGATATTAACTTCACTTTTTGATATTATAGCGATGTGCATGATAAATATTTTATAACTATATTGTGTTGTTTAAATGTAATTTAGCCAGATTCGTGACATAAACGTCTTCATCTGACAATAATGGAGTGTTCAGTGAGATGAATTGGGATGATGATAATGATTTCTTACCCCTCGGCCAGAGCAGGCACAGCAGCAGCAGCAGCAGGCCCGCGGGCGCCGCCAACAGCGAGCGGCGCGCCCGCCCGCCCATGTCAGCGCCGCGACGCCGCCGCGCCGCGCGCCGCCGCCGCCGCCGCCCCGCGCCGCGCCATTCCTCCCCGACCGCGCGACCCGACCCCCGCCTCTCAAACGCCGCACTCCCGCTTCTCTATTAGGATCTATCGAACACGATCGGCTTAAAATTAAATCTTTTTACGGTTTTCATATGTATGTAACTTGTTCACGACCGCTCGCCGACGGCCACACGTGCCGGCCGATCCTCAAACATCGCCTGCTGCGCCGAGGGATGTGTGTGTTCAGTCACGGCGTGTTTTTGAGCATTGTTGTTCAGCGGAGTGCGGCCGACCGTGGGGCAGCGGAGCCGCCGGTGTGCGGACTGACGGAGCGCCAGCCGCGCAGCCGCGCGCCGCCGCCCATTCACCGCCAGCCGCCGCGCCGCGCCGTTGCGCGCTGCCGACCTTGTCTCCGCGCTGCCTGTACCTACGAGGTCCTCGCTCCGGCCACCACACACACCACGTGCCGCACCACCGCACCACCACACCGCTACCTCACACACCCCTCATTGATGCTTATTACCACTCACAATTATTTACCTATAAAACTGCCTCTACATCTACATTTCCACATAGGTACCTACGTATGAAAATACAATTGAACAAACTTTTTATAACTCTTCTTTTTATTAGAAGTTCATAGAGTATGTACAAAAATTGTTGCTGTACCTACATTGGTTCAAAATATTTTTCGTAATTGTGTACAAATTAATCTCGATGGACCTTTTATGCACCTGAGACTCGGGCGTAGGTAATGGAAACAAAAGGTTGTTTTACTTATTTCTACTTGGCTCGAAGGATATACGAGTGTTGTAAATACTGTATGTATGTCTAGGTGTAGTCATTGTCTTTGCATGATTTCCCGAATAATAGTGTTGTATTCAGCGAGTGTTGTGTGTTGTGCGGCTCGAGTCAGCGACGATGCGGGGATGCGGCGCGGCTCGAGCGCGGGCCGCGTGCGATCAATGAGGCCGCTCTCTTCCCTGCTTCAGCCTCCCTGCACCTCCCGCGCACCCCACACGTTCCCCTTACCATGCTGAATTCATCCCGTGACTATGGCACTTCCAATTCGAACATTAATTTAAAATATTAGCTGACACACTTTTTTTTCACTGGGCCGAATAAAGTAATGTTGAAAAGGTAATCTTGATAACCGAGGACCATTAAACCCCATTTTATTATTTCAGTTTGCACAATCGTAATTTAATTTCTACAGGCGTGAGGGGATTGTTTATCAAAATGTTTATAAGGGGTGACTTTAGGAGGTTTTGCTCACAAATTCTGTTATCGCCACAGAATCTCGGCGAAAATCTTTTGAATTACAGTTGTGACTAAGTTGTTAAGGATTTTCATAGCTGAAGTAAGAAGTAGGTAGGTACTTGCTCAAGTTTGATAGATATCGAATAAAAAAAGAAGGTTCAGTTATTAAAAAAAACCCCACAATTGCGTATAGAGAAATAACAAGTTCTGAAGTTCATTAAAATTTATTTACTAAAACTAACTTTATTTGAATTTTTGGTAGTACTTCCAGTGAAAATTAAAATATGTAAATGTGTATAGTACATTAATGTTAGTGATAAAGTATGTAGCAAGTAGACCTAGGACACAATGAGGCTCGCGTGTCGGCGAGAGCGCGACTGCGAGCATGCCTGCGCCTAATGTCGCAGAACCTGATAATGAAGGGTGTTTGCTCATTACCGCAACCACTTTACGCTCCTACGCGGCTGCGCTCACCGCTCAGCGACACTTAACACTTTGCAGATATTCAAAAACTCATATTACACGAGCTCCTTCTTACCCTTCGCTCCAACTCATATTCTGGAAACATTGTAAACGAAGGTTCTTAAATTACGTAAATGATTATAACTTTCCAAACAAGATAAAATAATTGACTGGCTCATTAACTCACTCCTTGAATTAATTACTAACTTGAGATAATTAGTACCGTAGTGCAGGCAATTAATTATCAACAACAAAGTAAGGGACGGGAACAATGCTATAGTTGGAGTTCACGATCCAGTACCAAGTCTTTATTAGGCGTTGGATATGTTTTGTAAATGGCAAATGTGTTGAGAACTAGGAAGTTTACGAAACTCGGAGAAAGCGACCAAGGAGTAGGTACGTTCTGTTGAATGGCACAGTAAGAACAAAAGCAGTTCATTTGCTAGAAACTAGGCGAAATAATGAACGTCATATACCTGACTGCCCGAGTGAAATGTCAAAAGTAAAGGTTAAAAGTTACGAGTGCAAAACGCAAGAGTATGGCGCCGAGGCTCGCCTGCAGTAGGCACTCATCGCCACCCACATAGGCTTCCACATGTGAAGTTTGTGCTAACAGCATGTGTTCGATACTTTAAAAGCTTACAAAAGCTTTAAACTCTCAGGGTGCTGATTTCTTTTGAGGAGTTTCGGATTTATAGCATTTTAAATTTGCGAGGTGTCTGCATGTTGGTCTTCTCGCCACAGAAACGAATCGCGGGTTTATTCAATCTTAGTTAAGTTGAGGTACCTTATCTTATTTCGGTGTTTAAATTGAAGTCTATTTCTGTTCTTGACAGTTAAAGCTTAATGTTAATGATTGTATTGGAACACATTTCCGATTTTCTGGAAAATGAACCAAGTTACATTTAGGTTGGCATGCCTGAGAGATATTTCTCAACGGCATGTGAAGCCAAGTTGAGGCCCATGGGCGTCTGACACCCGGTTAGTTACTGACGATGCGATAAGAAAAATATTTGAGTTGGAAACCAACACCAAGCAGCCCACGTGCAAGCAGCGTATGTTAAAATATATTACTTCGAGACCTTTATACGGAGACGACTCTTGTGTTTAATATTTACATGCGCATAAAGCTAAACTAATCCCGTGATTACCTTATTTCAAATATAATAAGGCATTTGGTCTATCGCAGAATGAGAACATAAGAATTTATCCACCTATGTCTAAAAGTTTTAAAGGTCACTAAATTCTTGCAATTTTTTCTCCTTATTCTGACAAGTTATTTGTAATTTTTGTAGATATTAAACGTACCATTTATCAGAACAAAAACCGTGTCCAATGCTAAAATATTGATCGGATCGTAAATATATATTTATGTGGCTAATAAGTACCGTTACTTATTAAAGCTGGTAATAGTGTGTTTGAAAACTATCTGTAAGTTTACTGTTTTTCTGAGTAGAAATAAAAATGCTATCGTTGTTTTTATGGGTAGATCGTAAGTTGAATTTGTGTGGCGTTGGTGTGGCGTGGCTGTGTGGCGCGGCGGTACGGCGTCGCGTGACCGCTCGATGGCTGCCTGCAAATTGCACATTACACGCCGCGTTCGGCCTGCAACCGACCATTAGTGCATTCCCGCAGATTACTTCATAGCGAAACCGACCATGTTAAACGGTACCATTTTTTTATAGACCAGCGAAATCAGTTTTGAAAGAGAATGAAGTTGATTCCTTCAATCACATACTATACTAAAATTAAGGAATTGATTTTTATATCTGACAGAAAGAAACGGACAGTCAGAGATAAAAACTAAGTTAGAGATATCAAATCAGTGTATGCTTCGAAGTTCGTCGTGTTTTCGGCTGAGGCGTTTAGTTTGACTAAAATTTTCTTACTGTCCGCTTCTTTTTAGTTTTAGAACTGAGAAAAAGATATAATTGCATTAAGTTTTAGCGTGTGTAGGTACATTCACGCGCAATAATATGTCTCATTTTCTAAAATATTTTAACTTCTTCTTCTTCTTCTTCTTCTTCTTCTTCTTCTACTTCTTCTTCTTCTTCTTCTTCTTTCATATTTTTAAAAATATGTGTTAGATATTTTCTTCTAAATTATCATAATATATCCGAGATAATTTAGAAGAAAATATCGTACACATATTTTTGAATAGTAGAAGTATTATTGAATAGATATTTTAGAAAATGTGACAATGTATACATATTATTGCTCGTGACTGTACAGGGAACCACTGTCAGTTCAACACAGAGCTCAAACCAAGTACGTATAGTCATTGACATTATAACTTTAGTATTCAGACAATGTGAATTTGAAAAGAAAACTGGAGAGTTAGGTCCAATTAAAAAAAAAATGCTTCTAAAAAGTTAGAAACTGATGATTGGGTCCTACACCATTTGAACTAAACTAATTAGGATATTTTGATAGAGTGTCGATTCTTGGAACAATTTAATTGGATATCTATTTAGAAAAATATTTTTATGACATAGGTTTATCTCATTTTTGTCAATTTATTTACATTAAGCCAATTCTAGTTACTATAATAAATGTGAACAAACGAAGCGTATAATTGTATTGATTTTTAAAGCGATGTAAAAGACTATAGTAAAATAATAACAGCGGTGGTTCGATGAACTGTAGGCTTTCATGTTATGTAACATGTCGATGAAAAATTGTATTTCATTTTCATGATTGCTTGCTTCATTTGATTTATGGCTGCGGAAAGGGTGTCGTTAATATTGCACGGACTATGAAATGTACCAAATTATATTTATGTGTTTGTATTGGGCGAGCGAGGGCGACGGGTTGGTCGCACTGATTACTTATTAATGACCACGGCCTGCCAACCCCCGAACGCCGATAAATATTGTCCGGAACAAATTGTATCATTGATCGCCAGTAAACAAACAGAAAAAGAATACCAATTTTCTCTGGAAACTCCGAGCAAGAAAAGTCATTTTCAAAGTAAAACAATAAAAGTGGAAAAATATCTAAAATGTAGACTTGGAACCTTGTGCAGGGATGTGTGTGCACGTAATCAAAAGTATGTGGTTGGTTTTGTAATATCAAAACGCTATATCCTAGCTATGTGCTATCTTAGAGCCCGTTCACACGACGATGATCAGTTCTTACGATATTTTTTGGTACCTAGTGAGGATCACACGTCGAGATCGCAAGCTCCCACTGTTCATACGACTAAGAACAAATGCAGTAAGTATGCCATGTGATCCCAAAACTATACAGTGCAACAAATTTTTGTAAATGAAATTTTTGTATAAAAAGAGGATTTAAAATATGTTCTTGCTTGCCTTGTTTTTATTTTATGTAACAAGTACTGAATCGTTTTAAAAAAGATATATCTAAACGAAGTAAATACAATAATATATAGTTTTTACTGATGCTAACTCAAAAATTTCTCCACCTATCTAAGAAAAAACTTTGAAATAGGTAGACGTGCTGAGATACACATTTATAAAAAAACTAGCTGCTCCAGCAAATTTTATTCTCAGACATGAATACACACCCAAAATTTCATAAGTAACCGTCTAGCCGTTTCCGATGAGTTTTGTTACAAACACTGATATGAGAATAATATGTATGTAGGTACGTCCTATTTTCAGCCCTACTGAACATACACCCAAAATTTCACAAGAATCGGTCTAGCCGTTTTGGAGGAGTTTTGTTACAACCACTGTGACACGAGATTTTTACATATTAGATTATAAAAGATTCCTTTGAATCGAAAATTATGTTTTTTTTAATCAATAAAAAATATCATCGTTGATCATCGCCGTGTGAACGGGGCCTTATGATGAGTCTTACAAATGTAATATACAGCGAATAGAAATAGCCGCACATCGAGGAAGGGATGTTACCGCCGACATTTAATTATTAGGTACGTGACGTTACTGCGTCTTTAGGTCGACCGACAGTTTTGTAAGTGCAAGCTGCACGGAAACTACGTAGAACCAGCACAACAAATTATTTTAAACGTACCAAGAGAATATGTTAAGGACAGATTTATCGAAGCGACGGTAAGTGACTGGGATGTTTGCCTTCAGAGCGCTGAGTTCCGGATATGAAACTCGTGACAAATTGTGGAATGTTTATGTGTCTGACGGTGACATATGGTTTTATAGCACAAGAAGTCTTTCATTTTGAGAGCCTTCCATTATGTGACGGGAAAACATTCGTAGCTATGATTTGTAACTGTAGATATGTCTATGTATGGATGTACGAGGTATGTGACGTACTTATTGATTTTTCTGTGAAGGGGTAAGTAGACAAAGCGGAACAAATATGAGGTATGTTTAACCACACGTCATGTTGGGTACCTTATGAGCCATGTACACCGATAATATGTTAGTTATGGGGTCGCAAGTAATGATGATTGCTGGTCTGTCGCTACGTGCCAGGAAACCAGCTTTCTTCCTTTGACTTTTACAACTTCGGCGTACGAAGATAAAATACTCACCACATTTTTTTACGTTTCTAGGTCGTAGTACTTAAATGTAGTCAGTGCCCTAAAAGTTGCAGCATTTTTCTGCATCCGCTTTAAAGTTGAACTAATGTCGGCATAAAATGCAAAGGAATTTTGTACGGTTGTATGATTCAAAAAGGCGAACTGTGGATAAAGTTTTATTAAGAACATAGTCAGGTACGTTCTTTACAATTAAGTTAGTGTTTCTCAAAGAATGTAAGTACCAGCTCACACGTGTAGCGAGTACGTCTGTGTGAGCCTTACCGGGTGTAATTGGGTGAGCGTCTCACGCCTGCTATGGAAGAAGTCGGCGCGATTTTCATTAACCTCAAATGAGAAAAATGCTGTCGTCGTGTTTGTTCCTCAGATAGGAGTGTTGTTTAACGACTGCGGAATATTCTTCAGGATGAAACTTTAGATAATAGAGGTTTGAGTACTTTGAATGTGTTTTCTCATTCTTTTGCTGATTAATACGGTCTCAATAATCAAGATCTAGTATTCTCAATATTATTATAGTCGTGGCAAAAAATGTGCACGATTGGACAGTTAAATTATTTTTGTTTTCATATTTCACATAATCCTTGCGTAGCAACCAACTGAAACTACTTGATCTGAATTTCCTAACTTTCGGGATAAAACCGAGCAACCAAAGCTGTGAAATTATTATACGGATCATTTAACACGTAAGTTTAGTTCACGCTTGACTGGTTTTTAATTAAATCTTTTAAAGGTGGGTATCTAAATTTTCGACGCACGTAATTGGCCCGGCCACCGTAATATTGGCTTACAGGTATACATATAATTTATATTTTCGCCTACAGTATTTAGCTAATTAACACTCCGGTGGATATGTATGTGCGATTATATGTTACACAGCCGCAATAATTTAGGACAGCCGTTAGACAGCAAGACGGAATTAGCTGTATCTAACGGATAAGACCATAAACATTGGACTCTGATTAGTTTGCAAACTATAGTCTCGAAATGTATGAGCAAAGAAACCATTCGTATACGGGAAAGAAAATAAATTGTTTTGTTGTTTTGAAAAGTTCGACGTACCAAATAAATTGTCCCATGTGTTAATTGGCAGGTGTCAGTTAACTAGCGATGCATTAGGGATCCCAAAATAACAAGAAGTTAATCCGCTGCTGGTTGGAATTCAGTCTGATTTCCATTTAAATTTATATCAAAAGACTATCAGGCACTAATCTGCATGGATTTTACATGATTTGACCAAGATAATGTCTAGACTTTAAAAGAGCCTACCTCTGAGTTTCTTTCGGTGTTTCTTCTCAGAGTAGTCAGATAGTGAAACTCCGATCTCATCTACTAGTTAAAAAAATGACGTGTAAACGTGTTTGTGAAAACCTATTTACAGAAATGAATATCATTTATCATAATTAACTTAGTCTCTTTGAATTTATTTATTGAGCTTCTATGTATACAAAGTAAAATTTATGTACAGGTTCCAATACACACGGGCACACATCAAGCTATACATTTTCAGTATAAGCTTATCTCGCATTGTACAAATATCCTATTCAATGCAACATCAGCTTAAACTGGAAATATATAGCTTGATGTGTAAGACGTGGGTACCTGCATCAAATTATCCCAATGTCAAACTTCGTTTTTCAACTTAATTTCAAACAGAACCTTTTTTTTTATGCCCCATGCTAACCCATAAAGATCTACATTAAGCTCAACAGTACCTATCAATTGAAAATTTTTATTAGTGCTAACAGTTGTTTTTTTTCCGCACCTTATTCTCTAGAATTCACTTTTGACATTGGCTAAAAAGTCGACATCGGCTTTCTTTGCCATACAAAATAGAACAGAATACAACAGAATAGGTTCATAATTAAATTGGGGAAATTTGTCAGTTCGGGGTAGCTTGGTGTGTTGGCGTCTGAAACATGTAGTTAAAATATCTAAACTGTAACCAGTGATTGGTGAAACTACCTCAGTTTCATCTAGAGGAAGTATATATCTGTGTTTCTACTTGTCCAAATATTTAGGTTAAAAGAATTTTTATTCTCATAAGAACAATTATTACAGTTCACTTAAAATGAGATAAGTACAAATTAATTTCTTATTAGTATTACATTGTTCACATCTGGTGTCATTGTCTAAATATTTAAATAAATAATCTTGACAATTATGGTAAGTACTGTTAAACGGGACTCGTGCCTTTTTCGACGCTCAGGAGCTTAAAGAGTTATTTAAACTTTAAACTTCTTGGTAAAAAAACTAATTAATACTTAGTAGAAACTGTTTTGTTGGTAAGAATTTAAGTTTCTGGTAACAAAAAACTAAATTAAAAGAGTGAGAAGAGAAAATTTTCATTTTTACGTAGAAAACTGTTTAAATACCCTGTAAAGGAGGTCAAGAAGGTTTCTTTAATAGACAAATATTTAAGAATAACATTCAAAATGCCACATAACTGAAAGTGTTAGCATAGTTAGGTAGCATTTTGCACCTGTTTATAAATACTTTTCTTTGTAAGCATGATAAAGTTGTGGATTTGAAAGTGAGTTTGCGTTTTCCATGCGAAGAAACAATGGGCAAAAGCCCTCGTACCAGTTTGTCTGTACTAATATTATAAAGGGGTAAAATTTATTTGTTAATTTGTATACATATAGACCATGTAGGTAGGGGGTACTCTTAGGAACTCCTCAACCGATTAAAAAAACATTTTACTGATAGAATACTTTACACCATGATAGAGTGACATGTAAGTTAATTTTTCTTAGTTGTTTTCTATTTATTTTTTTACGCACTTGCTGTCCAATTCACTTTTGATAATGGCAGAATAGACGACATTGGCTTTGTTTGACATAATTAAAAATAGAATAGAATAGACATGTAAGTTTTTTTACCCGAACAAAGTCTCGGACATAAGCTAGTTTAGTTAAAAGCTCTTTAATTGGTATAAACATTTCTTAATTTGTTAAAATAGCATAAGGTTCTAGAGAAACGCTTGATTGACCCAGCATACCAATAAAGATAATGGTGAGTATACAAATTATAATGGTTATTATTAAGTGATGATACAAGTGCTCGTCACAGCCATGACGCTGATTTCATCAGTTGATGCTCAGTGGTTGCTCAGTGGGTATCTAAACTTGAGAAATTTAAATGCTTATCAGCTGTATCTACTGTTCACAAAACCAAATTGTTTTGGTTCACTTTGATGTGCACATACCATTCAAATATAAATTATAGTTTTTGTTTCAGCACAGGAATTAGCACTTAGAGCGCCGAATAATTGAATTAGCGGTTGATTGTCTGCATGACAAGAAGGAAAAGTGGTTGCAAACTTATCTCTCGTGTTATCTCGCAGAGAGAATTGGCAATTACTTTCACTGTCTTTCAGTTCGTCAAAGTCTAACTGAGTGATGTTGATCGAACCAAAGAAAAAGTTTTTTGTTACGTCTGTTGTGTAAGACTGGACTACCCATTATGTCAATAAGTGAAGCCTATTCAATATACCTACTATTACACTCACGATATCTGAATGTCGAGGAATTGCCTAATTCAATTAGAACCACGTTAAGTCGGTTGGACGATGTCTTCTCCAGTCGAGGTGATACCGCGCAGCAATGGACACGAAGGGACAGATTTGATTAGAAGAGCGTAGAACTGATGTTCCTGAGACTTTCCTCTCATAGTGACATAGAAATGTGAAACTTTCTTGTAGATCGAACGCGGCACGGTGTCAAGTGCGATTATAGCGAACATTGTGGCAGGGCGGCCGTGGCGTGGTGAGAGCGCGGCCCGGTTGCGACCGGTCGGCCCCGCCTGCTGCGCGCGCGCACAAGCCGCTCTGCGCCGCCGACGTCGCGACGCTCGCTCGCGCTGCGCCCGTATGCGCTACACCGAACGCACATCGTTGCAATCCGAAGGATTTTATACCGAATATCGCGAACCAACACACAACTACCCACGCACAACAGAAGTTACGATGTTTTGAACGTTGTTATGTGCCGTGGGACGTTTGAATATAGTGACTGTTTCTTTGCTGAATTAAGTGTCTGAAAATAAATATAAAAATAAATTGGTGACATTTGGAGGAAAACTGTTAGGGTGAGTATTATTTAGTAGAATTAGTTTGTGCGCGGGGGAGAACTTGGGCTTGAGTTGTATGGATTGACGTGGGGAATATAAACAATAGTGTGTGGAGCACAATTATTATGCGGGTTCCCATGTCGGGTAGCGGGCTAAGGTCAGCGGAGCGGCCGTGTGCGCGGTAATGAGATTAGGGAGGGCGGCTCGTAGCGATCCCGCGTCCCGGCGACGCGCCCCCGCACCCCGCGCCCGCGCGCCACCCCGCACACACCGCGTGCGCCGCCCGCCGCAATCCTTGTTCTATTTTCCCGCCCGCCCTAATGATACGACATTAATTCAAGCTTAAGTGATCAATTCTTTAATTATTTAATGCGTATTTTTTCGTTTTTACAGCCTTTTAAGTATTTTATTTATGTATATTCTTACTCGCAATCATAGGAGTGCATAGTTATTGTTTTACCCAATTAAATAGAAAGATTATGGCACCTCATAAAAAAATGCTTGCTTCCGTTTGAAACGACTTGTTTATGTTTACATCAATTTATGTTATTCCAAAACTTTCTTTAGTACAAGGCTGTAGACGTATAAGGTTGACTGCAGTTACTTAATATTATTCAAATATAATTGTATTATACAGTAGAATTAGAGAGAGATCAGCTAGGGAAAGCTCTTGATTTCGATATTCAATGTTTATTCAAATAAATACAAAATGTTACGTATTATTTTTTTTTTTATACAAAATTAAAGTTCCGAGTTATTTAGTATACATACATTGGTGGCTGTTTAATACACTAAGTACTGCCATTTATCCTATTCGAATACGAGGAACTAAAATTTACTAAAAGTAGATGAACATTTGAGGTAACTGACGCGTTCATTTAATTGATTTATTGAAGTATTAAGATAAAACCAAGTCAATAGATTCAATGGCTCGACAGTGATATTGAGACAAGTTAACTGTAAGCCGGTGGTTAGTGAACTTTAGCGTAAAATGTGATAATACACGTATATTCACCTCCGGAAGAAACTTTCTCTCGTTAGTTTGCCATATAATATTATCTGTTATACTGGTATCTGTACCTTAGAGGTAAATAACATAAAGTTTGCGAAAGCTATGCTCATTTCGTTAAATATTGCCATTTATTGTAAGTTAACTTTTAATTGCAGAATAGAATAGAGTAGAATAATTTACTTTGCCGGAAACGTTTGGTATGTGTTAAATACCTACTGCCATATAAAATTAATCAACGTTTAACTGTAGAATGGAATGGAATAGAGTGAATTCTTACGGCTTGTCTGGTTTGGTTTTGAAGGAGTTTAAATTATTTACCTCTGCGATACAATATATTCCGTTTAAATTATAAATGTAAGACTCGAAGAGGCAGGATAAAGGATACAAACGTTTTGTAAACTTCGGCTCTTGTACAAATTTCGCATTTCCGCGATTTCACAGAAATACATTCTGTGCGGTTTACATTAAAGTTATTCTTGAATAATAGTTATGTAGAAAATGTATGCATACCTACATAATATTATATAACATAGCTAACACAGGTATACATAGTTCAACATACTGTTAATCTACAGGGGAAGTTATAAATAATTACCTACACATATTAACACTAACGTATTAAATATCGTCGGAACGTCGGCTATAAAAAAACGAGACACATTTAATGTAGCGTGTAAAAAAAACGTATCGATTTAACAGATTCATTCATATCGATTAGCGGTGTTTGTGTGGCTCGGAGATAAGTTGCAACTACTTCCTTGGTTATGAACGGTTATAAAAATCCTAGTGTCGATGTCAAACAGGCTTTTCGATAGCTTTTCGATATAATTTGGGTGTGCGAGTTGATTGGTCCATCGGGTCGGCACGGACGCTCATAGGATGTTCACCTCTAGTCGATGGTTCATGATGGCGGCTGCGACGACACCGCTAATGTCTGATGTCATGCTCGCCGGTGACAACGCCTACGATTTCCTAACATTTAATATTTTGTGCCGTTTTGCATTAATTTTCAATATTTTATCACTAAGAGTGTCATTCGATGTTGATGACTCTTTAAAAAGTGGTAATACGGGTTGAATGTCAATAAAACCACTTTGTCTCAAGATTATAATACTATTGTTTTAGAAAATTATAGTAATCAAGTTTAAACTAAACATTTGAAGTTTATGTACCAAATCAGGATATCTGTTATTTTTAAATAAACAAATTAAAGATAAATTCAAAAGAAATGCATTTTAGTAAAATATCGTCTTCGCTTACAATTGACTTTTAAACTGGATAAATCCCATTAATTTAAAATTTTGTCAAATGCCAATTTCAAGGATGAACGAGATTTAAATTATATGATGAAACGGACATTATCCTCCCATTTATCACGAACATACTTACTTAATTTGATATTGAAGCTGACGGCCTTAATTATTTACAGCTACAGTTTAATTGAATTTGTAGAGTATTGACAGTTAGTCAAAAATAACTTCCAAGTTTATCTACGTAGATAGAGTCGACGTTTTAAAAAAAATGCATATTCCAAGTCTAAATCGTTTTTAATAACTAAATTATAGCTTAATTCTGGTGGGCGATATTGCTCAGCGGGGGAGCAACTTATTAAGTTTCTTGTTTTGTACCTGACCGAAACGGAACGTTCTCCTTTTTAGTTGTTGAATATTTGCACGCTGTAGCATTTACGCAGAAAGAACTCCAATAAATGGTAAGTTCTTTATACTTAGGAGTAGTAATCTGTGTTGTTTACGCTAATATTGTTTAAAATCCATAACACAACGATCAATCAATATGATATTTATAATGCTCGTGTTTGTCATGCTAATTTTGTTATAGCTGATGATGACGAATGTCATTATTAAATGTATTTTGATTCATTAAAATACTGAAAGATAATCCAGAAAAGAACGGCAATGTCATATAGTTAAAAGTTTACACGATTAAAAATGTTTTCAGAGATAATATCCACCAGTAAATAAGACAGCTCAAATTAAAATAATATGCTTTATCCGCTGCAGCACATAAAAGTTAATTAAAAACAAAATACCGGGATTTCAATTTACTATTGGCGGTATCTCTGGAATCGGTTAATTCTTCGTGGAACTGTTTTTCCAATAAAGCGGTTAAGTTTAAATAAATTATTATTTATGTTGAAGTCTGCTTTTGAAGAGCACGTTTTCGAATTTAATTTTGGCTATCACAGTTCGTGATCCGCGGTATTCGTTTGTTACGCCTGTCAGGCCGCTGTTTTTGGCGACACATATCTAGATAATGTCTAAACCACTTGCCTTTTGCGGCCCGCTTCTTCTTTATAAGCGGAGATTTTATCAATCTTATTTCAATTTCGTGTGAGATAAGCGAAGGAGAGCGCCGCGCGGTACACTATTGTAGGCCTCCAAGAGGGCGCTGCGTGAGACACAATTGTAGGCCCCCTTTACTTATGTTTATGTTATTCGTTAGTTGTTGACTGTTATGACGCGCTGCTTGCCGCACGCCGCTGGCTATGTAAATGTCGCGTGCCGATGGAGTCATAGGTTCAGAAACCAATATATTTATTGCAAAATTGTTGAGAAAACGTAGTTTTACATAATAACGGATATTGGAAATTTAACAATAAAGACTTTAGAGAGTTACTTGGAAGGGAAAATACATAATATTGATATGTCGATCGTTACGTTTTGAAATGCAATAAAAGCGTAGCACCAATTTCTTCGTATTGTCAGCGGAACAAGTCAATAGGAGAATACTTAACCATAAGCTACTGTGCTTGCAAAGAAAGTATGTTGGCCTGGGAAAATCTTACTTACTAGCTGTTCACACTGTTCAGTACGTGATATCACACATGATGCTAGTCATTATCACCTCAATCATCAAGTTCCGGACACATTTTTGTAGAAGTTACTACGACAGCAGACGGATTAAAAATTACATTAAGGTTCCCTTTTATGGTGGATATGCCAGAGCTGTCAGCGAAATTTGACATTTCTTACTTTTTGAAACTTGCCGTGCAGTGTCGTGTTCTATGTTGAATAAATTAATGATTCGCAAATATGGTTTATTTTTATTTAATACTATAAACCAGTGCTTGACTGCAACACCACCAGCAGGGCTAGCATGGCCGGAGAGATTCTTTCCACGGGGAGAGGATAAAATACTATTCCTCTCTGTCATTTTTATCCACCGTCCGAGCATGGCGACATGGGTGGATAAACTACTCACGGGGATAAACCAAAGGAAACGCTTGTCCTCTAAATTATTGCCATTATAAGAAAACTTTTATGAAATTACACAATAGTCGAGAATGTCATGTAAACCAAAGTACTTTCATCGTTTTATTACATCTGTACTGGATATTTATTTTGTTTTGTTGTCAATTGGGATTGCTCGAATCGCGAAATCTTTCACTAGTCGCCATGCTATAAGCCGTGGATGAGTATCTACGTCTAATGTCAAAAAGTGATATAATTCTCTTTCCCCCTGTTGCCGTGCTTTGGCAGGTGGATAAGATAATTGTATCCCTTGTCAGTGGAAATAACCGGTGGATAAAAGTTATATCCCCAGCCCATGCTAGCCCTGCTGAAGCAGAAATACAATCAGTGATGGTGAAGCGCACTAGTTTATTAAGAGCCTATTCACTCTAGCCTTGATAAATTTTTATTCAAATTGTTTTATTTTGAAATTAGAAGAACAAAAGTGTAACGATAAACGTGTCCATGTATTGTACATCCCTGCTTCTTTTAGGTTTTTATCATTGACACTGTATTTTTTAACTATAATATAATTAAATAATATAACTATAATTTTTTAGATAAATGGTTGCAATGGTGACTGGCCTGTTGGTCTAGTAGTTAGTGACCCTCACTGCTATACCGGACGTCGTGGGTTCGATTCCCACCTAGGACAAATGTTTGTGTGATGAGCACGATCATTTGTTCTGTGTCTGGGTGTAATTTATCTATAGTATGTATGTATTTAGAAGTATTTAAGTATGTTTATCAGTTGTTTAGTACCCATAACACAAGCTCCTAGCTTAGCTTGGGACTAGATGGCGTTGTGTGAAAAGTTGTGGAATATTTATTATTTATTTATTTATTAATGGTTACAACTAAGTGTGACAGCTGCTGTGAAAATAGATTAACAATAGATAATAAATTCGGCGTCTACCGTAATTGTAACATGCCTAATTGTACTTTCGTTATAAAGTGTACATTAGAAATAACCTTTTTTAAGTTCTGTCTAATTGTAAATAAAATATAGTTCATTTAGTTCCATTAAATGACTTTTTCATGAAATAACCATTCAATGGGATTGTATGGACTTAGAGGGTTGTCTTAATGGTTTGAATGATTATAATTCAGTAAATACATACGTCACCAATCATATAACATAGCCTGACACAACTGGGCTATACCTTCAGATCGAAATTCTAAAAAGTACGTGACTTTCGAGAGAAAAACATGGGTATATAAGTAATCTTTATAATGATGTAGGTGCGTAACTGTGATAACGGAATATTGATCGTTTATGACTGGGTAATTTTCAATCCATTATATTTAAATACGATGATTGGTTTTAAAAAAATGGCATGTTAATTAGTAGTAAATTACAATGAACTTGACCACGTTTCGGAGCTACGTGATATTTGTCTATAATCAAAGATATTTCGTGTTTCTGTGTGATTTTACACACGCCGATGTCAACTGACCTCTAGAACTCCCTGGATTATGCACTAAGTAATGTGTAGATGCTACTTAAGTTTCACGTGATAATGTCCCCGTAATATCAGGTTACGAAAATTATGTGCGTACCCAGGTGGTTAAATTAATTAGGCTTTCAGTAGGTAATAATTATGTAGGAAGGTTTCGCAGCAGGCTCCTTGTAGTTTATTGATGAGCCAACTAGTTAACTTTGAAAAGTGCAGGATCTGCTTTTAAACAGTTACAGGACTATCTTTCGCATGCTGGTTCTTTTTACTTTGTAAATAGGAAGAGTTGATACTTACTAAATAAGTTTAACAAATCTTTTTCTAAAAGAAGTCATTTATAGCAGTTGAAAAATTTAACTGGGTTCTGAGATGTGAATGCCTGTCAGTCATCACTGAGGACCTTAAACGGATTGTATAAATTCAGCCATTACAATCAAAGTTACAATCGGTTACAACAATTATTTGTTTGATTAGTTACAACTTTTATTAAAACTTGACGCAGTCAAAACTCAAAATTGAGAGTTGGTCCCTCAATGTAAACGCACACTTTATAATCGACACAAAGGTAAGCATTCAAAACAATCCTTTCTTTCCCAAAACGGTATCAAGGATTTGTTTTGAGAAATCCCCAGAGATTTGTTTCCTACTCACGTATCACGCAAGAATCTTCTACTTACATTTAAATAAGCAGAATGTATGGCGTCGCAACTTACCTACTTAACACGGCGCGGGGTAATAAATAAGGCTAGCATTGTGTCGGTATCGTGTACGCTGGTATTGCATGCCACCACACTGCGCTTGCACAACCCGGGGATCCTCTAATTAGATGAGTCGGTGCGATTGGCCGTCGCCGGCCGCTACGACCACGAATATTGCGTTGCGTTACACTTTTTCTTTTATTTTTCATGTCTTACTATGCATGGCTAACAGTGTTGCGCACTAATCGATCACGGCTAAGACGTAGTTGTTTTTGAAAGTTGTTGCGACATACACAACAACTGCACCTATAACTTGGATTATGAATGCGGATTAAAATAAATACTTATCTACTGGCGATTATTTATCATTCCTACGTGCAACTAACATAAATGTCGATGTAGGTTCGTTACATTAGTCTAAAGAGGTCGGTCGTTTCATATTCTGATAAGGATTGCAAACCCTGATGTGGTTCTTGGTGCAATTTTGTGCAATAAAAGGAGGCGATGGCATCCTTAAGTGGAGCGATTGAGTAATGTGGTTTTTAAAGGTAAACCATTTGGTTTTAAGGTGTGCACATTCGTCGCGAGTATATGCTCGTCGTAAGTTAATAGTTAAGTATAGCTAATACTGTCCGATATCTGATTATTATGATATGAACAATACCGACTAGTATGTTATCATTACAAATCTAAACAAATAAAAGAAGTAGTAACAACTCCTAACAAACATTAAGAACTGAGAGAAGATTTCAAGATATGAATTAAAATCCCGGATGTTGATTTTTGGTGGTTACAAAATAAAAGGAAGAAGTGACACAGACAGGCTATACTTATATAAGATTGCAAAAAATGAGGTTATTAGTGAGTTATGTGGCTCATACAGTTCGGTAATTATAAATTTAACACCAGTGGTTATAGGCTGACTATTGTATCCATCGATTGAGAGTTATGAGTGTGTCCAATGAATAAAAAGTGATGCTTACGTCATGGTTTGTCTGCGGCCTCTACAGTTAATTAGATTCTGCTGGGTTGATTGTGTGATAAAGAGCGCAACTATGCAAAGTGATAGCAATGTTTGCGCGTCTGATAACTGATAAGTGGTACATTTACCTGCAAATCGCATGGGTGCAGTGACTGCCGTGAATGCCGTGTTTGTTTGTACTGTGTCACTGTCACTGAAGACCTGGGATTTCTGTGCTGCCTAGCAGTCTGTTTACATGCTCTTATCACTGACCTACCAGCCCTACAGTGCTATGTCTAGCAGATTAGGAGATCAGTGTTGTTCAACCTGCCGGATCTCGCCGTTCGTTTGTGATATTGTTGATTCTATGTTAATTTTTCTGTCGGTTATTGTGTTTGAGTTTCCGTGGGCGTCCTATTGTACGTTTGGTAAGGTGCAGATGATAATTATTCTTTAGATCCTTTGTTTTCCGTTTGCAGTAATGACTTAAAACGGCGATGATTAATCATTTTCATTATTTCTAGTTATATAATTTGTGTTTACCAACTTTGAAATATCGATATTATAAAGAAACTGTAGAAAAGATTACACAACTATTAAAGGTACCTCGAAGTAAAAAACACACCCTATGTAGCCCTTAAAGTTATTATGTATGTAAATTTTTATGGCGTACAAAAAAGGGTATTCTATTCAATTCTAAAGAATGAAAATTAAAACATGCTTGAAGAGAGAAGACATTGGGAACCTAGGCGAGACGGTGTGTTGGTGAAAACGGTTTGAGATCGAGTTGTAAAAGTCAACTTAGGAATACAAGTTTCTTTGTTGCTGGTAGGCGTGTAGCCGAGTACTTGCCGACGACCCACTTCTTGTTGTTGCACTAGCAATAAATTTAGTTCTGTCCGCTTCGTGGAGCAACAGACGCATGACCATTCAACATGAATACTGCAAAGTTCAATGAAATAAAAACAAATGTGTAATCTTGGCTAATATCGTACACGATTGTACATTTATCGACATTAGCATGTACACAAACGATGGAACAATAGCAGAACGTAACGTTTCACCCACTTGTTCATAAGCTGTGTAATTAGCGATCTTCCAAATTCCGTCTAAAACAACACGCGCTTACGCCAGATTACCGGCGCGTGAGCACAATGAATATTCATGGGTAACACCATTACTACTACATTATGAATGGATTAGGCATGTGTTATAATATCCCAAGTTCATGACTGACTAACGGTTCTTTGGATACGTTCTCCAAACTCGACTCGTAAAACTATTAAACAAGATTTACCTACTTAACATACGTAGGTGTACTACCCATTTTTTATAACTGGTCGTCGAACAGGTCTAAATAAAATCTTCTTTTGTATTGTAGGTTACGGTGTAAAGATTCAATTATGAGATATCGCTAAACAATACCATATACGATGCAGCAACCTTTCTTTGTTTACGCGGTAACAAAGTGAAACGAAGTTGATTCTGCCGATGTGTTTGTGTTTGCTCCCATTCTCCTGGAGTCTCGTTAGCCAAGGTCACGTACTAGGCTCTACCGACAGACGATGTTTTATATTTTTATCAGATTTTATTAATTAAGAACCGGTTCCTTCGTTCACTGCCTTTTAGGTTGCAAAATGTAGATAGGTACCTAGAAGTGAGGAATTTTATAACAAATCGAAAACGGAAATATTCAACCAGTAAATTCCTTCGCTATTATCGTCACTACTTAAATTCGTAGTACCAGCGTGCTGCTTACTAGGAATTTGTTAGTTTGACCACTTTACATTACTCAGTTTCGTTTTCATTTCTTTTCCTGGTGCCGAGGGTAAAGTGAAAACTATTGTTGTTAAATAGGTATGTAACATTGATAGTTTATCCAATCTAGTATAACTCTTTACGTTTTTGTTACAGGTATCCCTACATATTATGTGAATTACAGTATGTTGAACTAAACGAGCTAAATAAACATCAGCTTATCTCGCCATCTAAATACGTAACGAAGTTAAACCGGTAAGGACCAAACCAACTGTAGTAAACATTGCGTGGCCGGTTGGGAAGCAGACAGCAATTTGGTACGAAAATTGTCGAGAGCCGTGAGAAAGAGTGGCCCTTCGGAACGGGACCCGGGAGTAACGGGCCTTCGCAGCCGCCGCAGCCCCGGGCGATATGCTAATGCGTCGATTCTCCGCGAATGCCGCCGACGACGCCAGCACTGCCTCTGGTGCTACTAACCCACATCTCGCCCATTCCAATGATGCGACTGTTTGTGGTCAACACGTTCCCTCGCCACGAACACGCTCGTTATACTTTCATATCGATCAACGAAAGTTTCGGACAATCGTGAGTAGGAAGTAGGTACGTTGTTAACTAGCGAGAATGATCAACATCATCAAAGATACCTCCTACCTGCTTCGGTGTGAAGGAATTTGTTTAGTGTACGGTAGCCAGTTATACTTATTAATGACGAGATGATCATGATGATCGACGATAATAGACGATTCAAACATTCAATTTGTTATTTAGGAGTTAAACTTTTATTTTGGTACATTATTCCATATTTGGTCGAGTGGTTTGTATCAATAGGCATAACGGAGATCGACATTTCCGATCTTGGCTCATCTCAGAGCGTTCAAGTGCAGCGCAACGGTGAAAGAGAGAGGCTGCGCGCAGTTCTTGCGTGCCGGTCGTCGCGCGCGCTACGCCAAACATTAACTATTGCATTTTGATTACGTAAACTCATTAATATTTTTTGTCTGCAGGTTCGAATCCGAAAGTGGTGATTGAAACAGCGCGGGCGCGTTTCTCGCGGAATGGCGACGGACGCGGCTGCGGAGGACTTCGTCACCATTGTTCCGGTTGGCGAAGGCCGACCTTCCACTCGAGATCCTTCTTTCGTCACCGTGCTGACAGTGGGTGCAGCGGCCGGCGCAGCGGAGGTTACCGTGCGCAGACCACGCGGAGAACGCCTCGGCTTGGGACTCAAATTTGAAGGTGGATCTGCTGCCGCAGAAAAAGTGCGAAGACTCCTCGTGCAGTCATGTGCCGAAGACAGTCCCGCAGCAAATGCTAGTGCCCCTTGGGGAAAACTCATACCAGGAGATGAAATATTAGCAATAGACGGGGAGTCGGTATCTAATTTAACTAGAATAGACTGTGTCCGCCGGCTTAAAGACTCAGATGAAACATTAACTTTGCTTGTGCGGCATTTTGAACAAGACAGCAAATCAGAACGCAACGGTATGGATGTGATAGAGTCTCTTATTAACTCGAAACATTGTTCTGAAATAGTGCGACCAACCACATTGCCACCGCCTGTGCCACCTAGAAAACTAGGCAAGAAAAACTCTTTTAAAGACAAACAGACTCTGCAAACGGTTGGTGAGCAAAACTTTTCTAATAATGAGAGCCAATCCGAGTGTCAAATGAATGGAAAACATAATGGCATTTCTACAATTACAAAATTGTCTAGAAAATCTTCATTCGACAGTCACATTCTTCGACAAAGTAAAGAAAGTGGCATTGCTTACTTGAAAAAAGGGTCCCCGGAAGAAGTGAGACGTTTAGTGCGACGTTTATCAGACGGAAAAGCAATGCCGCCCGAAGCTGAAGTGTACATAGACTTATTGTCATCAGAATGGGAACGCTGCCTTGTACTAGCAGACGCTGAGTCTGACGACACTAGCAGCTCTATTTCGACGGTAGTAGATAGATTGGGATCCATGACAAGCTCTGTAGCGAGCAGCATTCCTTCAACTCCAACTATGCAACCTAAAACTATTGATATTCAAAAAGTTCTGAATTGCATTGAAAACATTGACACTAATATTTTAAAAGATATGACTAGTAAGAGGTTTTTAGAAAAACGGATTGAAATAAATAACGAACCTAAATTAACAGAGAAAACACTAATTACAAACGGTTTTAACAGTCAGGAAAACATAACGCAGAAACTACTTCACAATGATAAAAACAATAACAACACAATAATTTCCAATTTAACAAATAATGTCGAAGTGAATCAGCAATCACAAACAAAAAAAGTTGATAACAAGTCAGAAAATGTTGCCGAAAAACCTAAACCAATGCCCAGAAATACGAAACTTGAGCGCTCCGTTAGTGAAAAGAAGCCGAGACCTATGCCAGTGCCAGAGATCCCACCACCGCCAGTCCCAGACTCTTTACTGACTCCTACAAAGAAGAACTGCATAGAGACATGGTTGCAGCGTTCAGAAGCTGAAATGAATAACAAAACGGTCGAGAAAGTGGAGGAAGCTCCTATGCCTGAGGCGTTACCGCGATTGATAGATTTCGTGCCTAAACATCAGTTTAAAGAGAGCAATACCGAGTCACCCCTGACACGGCCGACGTCTGCGCCGCCGCCCCCACCGACCGAGACACGAGAAGATGGCTCCGGAGCGTCCCTCGACACTATTGGTGAACTGGATGAATCGGCAGACGTCACGGACAATGGGTAAGTTGTCTTCATTCTACCGATAATTTTATTATTTGTGCTTTTGATCACCTACATTTTCATCACATCATTTAAAAATACGAGCACATAATTTATGCAGTTTTGCCTCCTTATTAATAAATGCAGAGTATAGTTTATAAGCTTTACAACCAGTATAACCATCATGTTTTCTAATAATTTGTGAGTATTGGGTTTAGCACTAACTAAATAGCGTTTTTTTTAATCGACTTCAAAAAAAGGAGGAGGTTCTCAATTCGGTTGTATTTCTTTTTTTTTAGGGTTTGTTACCTCAGTACTCCGTCATTTATGGACCGATTTTCAAAATTCTTTTTTTATTTGATAAGGTATGCTAGCAGATTGTATCAGTCCCATTTGTATCAAAACTCATATCTGATGAGGGATCCTTAAGGAATTGAGGGAACTCCTCAAAAAATATAGGTACACGCGTACTGATTTTTACATTTTTAGTAACAAATCAAGCATTTTCATTCAGAAAGTATCATTTTCTGAAGAAGAACTGATGAAGAAGACTTGCGACGGAACTCTTCAACGCATAACAGCAAATTATTCGCGATTGCTATAGTCAGATGTCTATGCAGAGTTCTTGTAGTTCCATAACATAACATTACGCCCTTCTATTTTAAAAGGGGCCCTGCAGAGATGTACAGATTAATGTTAAGAAAGAACTTCTTTAGCAATGGTTAACAAATTTCAATGATTTTTGACGTTTTAAAAGACCTTCTTCCCATACAAAATAACTAAAAATTGCAAAATATAAACTTTTTTACAAAAAAAAACAACCAACTTCCTAAAAAAACACTAACAGGTGAAAAAGGACTCCAGTTTCGGAAGTCGGTGGCCAATAATGAACGAAACAAAACCACCAAAGCCACAGACTTCCGAAACTGGAGTTATTTTTCACCTGTTAGTGTTTTTTTGAGAAGTCGGTTGTTTTTTTTGTTAAAAAGTTTTTATTAAATATGGGGGTTAGGTGATGAAGATTAGGAGATAACTTTTCGAAAATGGTTAAAATTCATAAAACTGAAACACAAACAGAGAGTATTGGGATCCATACTCTCTGTTCGTTTTTCAGTTTTATGAATTTTTGCTGACTTACTATTACGAGTCGAACGAAAACATACCTACAAATAGATACTTAAAAAATCGAACAATTTAAAAGATTTTGTAACTCAACAGTGTAGGTCAAATTAATTTGTTAAGCGTTATTTTTTCATAACAAATCATTGTTGGACACGCGAACATTCAACCGAACAACCGGAAAAACTTAGTTTATCAATTACAAGTTATGAATATGCATGTTTTTTTTTTAATTTAATTAACTGTGTAGAAATACACCCAGGTCGTTATGAAGAATAAGCTTTTGCAACAATAAGATCAAGGTGAAAAATTTGATTAGGTAAGTAACTATTTTTTTATGCATATTGAAATGCAGGTTACGGGTTGCTGGTTTGATATGCGTAGATAATGTGAAACTATTCAATGATACGCGCTGTATTAGATTCAAGATTTGCTTAGAAGAAATGAAATACCGCAAATGTCTTTGTCGGTGAACAATAACCTTTCGTGGCGCGACAAATGCACCATCAAAAGATTTGTTCCGCGTATTCGTCACCGGCTCCGTTTGCTTGTTAAAATAAATACGAGCCATTTGGACGTAAACCTGGCCATTCGTCGTCGTGAGTTGACGGTCTATCTCGTAAAATACATTCAACGTGTATAAGTTTTAGTGTGGGACATATAAAATGCGAATTAGAGTTTACATAATATCTATTTTATTGTAATGCCTTCAACTCCACGTTTTTTATTTTTAAATAATCTTTATTTTCCAGTTGGAAAGTTTCGACCATAAATACTGAAGTGGCTATTGTAACACCTGCACATAACGGCTTTTTAAAATGATAATAGATAGGTACCAAAAAAATAAAACTTCCAAGTCATAATAAAAAAAAAACATGTTTATAAAAAAAACAAAACAGTTGTTTTGCATTAATTAAATTAATTTAGTTCGTTGCACGTGCGAACATAAGTACAACGAACTTCGCACGAGCAGGGAAATCTCTTTCCACAGAAACTCGGTCATCAATGAAAGAAAGTAAATTTTCACCCAAGGGGAAGTAATCACTGGTTGCAATTGAAAATATCCATTTACAAGTGAGCCGAGCAAATGGTTAGTAATGAAGCTAGCGTTTTCCAACAGAACTGGAAGTGAGTTTTATATTTTCTCTAGTTTCTTGTGATGGGCGGGCAGGCGCGCTCGGGCACGGACACAGCTGTACGGCTGCGACGCCCAGCATGATTGCTCAGAGGCTTTCGAGATATTATAATCAAATGCACAGATTGTATTATTCTAATTTGTATTCATCTTATGCTGTACAGATCGATTAGACGGCAAGAAAAAAAAGTAAATTCATTAGCATTAGTAACAAAAAATAATTTAAATCTTTTAAAAGAAAACGATAACAAATATTCAAGTCTAAAGGGCCTAATAGTCTCTGTAAATAATACCTAACGCAGGTTTTCAGCTGCAACAGATTATTGTAGAATTATGCATTTTTTTAGTTTTTTCGTATGTAAAGAGAGTCTTTCGAAACTTCAAAGAATTATTGAAATTGGTTAACAATTGCTTAAAAAGTTCTTTGTAAACAATAGTCTGTACATCTCTGCCTGGTCCCTTTTAAAATGGAAGGGCGTAATGTTATGTTATTACAAAAACTCTGCATAGACATCTGACTATAGCAATCGTGAATAATTTGCTGTTATGTGTTGAAGAGTTCCGTCGCCTACCTATATTTTTTTAAGGAGTTACATCAATTCCTGGAGGATCCCTCATCAGATATGAGTTTTGATACAAATGAGACCAATCTATTAGTATAACCTATCAAATAAAAAAAGAATTTTGAAAATCGGTCCATAAATGACGAAGTAGGTACTGAGGTAACAAATCCTAAAAAAAAAATATACAACCGAATTGAAAACCTCTTCCTTTTTTTGAAGTCGGTTAAAAATACCTGTTACTGTCCCACTGCAGGGTACAGAACCCTTCTTGACAGAGCAAGCACGAGTATTAATCACCACGCTTACTCAATTCGATTCAGAATTACATGCATTACAGGCGATTTCATACTTATACCAGACGCCAGCACATCGATTTACCCCAATGTGTCACATTTCTTTGATAGTTTTTCAACTTTATTAAAAACACATCAAGGTTCATGTTAAATTGGAATTTGCAAGTTTAGGGTAGCTTGATGTGTTAGCATATATTTAGAAGTCCAAGTTTGCTCATGTTGGCGTCGTTTTCGTTCACCGAGGCTAGTGAATCCGAATGCTTAGAAGGTATCTCTACAATTATGAATTTAAAAAGTCACATTGGTGCTTGCCAAGATTGCATGAGAGGCAAGGTCATAACCACTGGTTCATCACGACTTATGTCCAAATATATTATATACTTCACGTTATCTTGTGTATACGCTTGTGTCATAAATTGGACCAAGTCTGTTTAGCTGCCTATTATTGACGCTCACAACTAATATTATTATTTGTGTATTTCATAGGCATGCACGTATTGCACGTGGGTTCGCCATATTTGCATTAGGTAACAATAAACAGGTAGGAGCCTTGTTGAACCGCATTTGTGCTCTGAATATCAGAAAACTGGCTTGCACACAGTGATTCGTGTAAGTTAGTACATAGATAGGTAAACGCGAACTAGATTCCTTCTAATTTATTCCGGTCGGTTAACTCTATGTGCATGTGCGATTCACATATACTTTAATTACTGTCCATTTTTCATGGAACTCTGAATATCTATTTTATTGTTGAACTAATTAACTTTCATAAACTGTGATACTGGTCAATTAGTTTTTATTTATTAGTGGATTACAAACACTTGCTTTTATTAAAAAGTTCCTTAATAACAACTTTTATAAACGGTATCGCAATGTAAAGAAAGCAGGCAAGAGAGTTGAAACAGGAAGACATTATGCAGTTAATGTATAATTTTGAGAGAGACAACAACTCCTGTGAACTTTTTTTACGTAACCAGCGAAATTATTTCATAAAGATTGCGCTAAATGATAAAATACCTAACTTCATTGTTTTCTCAGCAAACAATACTTTTACTAGTTGCACAGGAACAACGGCTATAAACAAAGAAAAGAATATTTTATTCGGAACGGCGACACACATGGAGAGTTTTCTCTATTTTCATGCAAACTAGCGGGTAACAATAGCGGGTGGTAGGGGGCGCACCGACCAGCTGCGCCCTCGGCCCCTCGTGCTCCACCACGCGCTCGAAGTGCTGCGAGCAGTCTACTTGTGTAGCTACAGCTACTCACAGCCCCCACACAGCCACGCCAATACTACACCAGACACATACTCCTGGTGATCATCACGATCATGTAGCTGCTGCTAACTGCACGAAAGTACGCTGCAGCAACTGTCTAAAAGCGCGCAGAGTCAACGGTAAAATTAGCAAAATGAAGAGCTCTGTCAAATATTTGTGACCCACTTTTAACAATGTTTGAGTGCTTAGGTACATACATCTATGTATATTTAGGGTACACTTTTCAATTAAGACGATGTGTACACAATATGTATACTGTTATTTGCAAAATCTTTGGTGTAGAAAGATTTTTTGCAGCCTAATTGGTAAATAAGTTTACTCAGACCATCTTGGGAAAGTTTTGACCTAGAGACTAGCAGCTTTGCTTAGAAACTTACTTTTAGGTAATTTGAAACAGTTCTTAACAAGTTTCAAGTACATTAATATTTACTTGAAAAGAAAGAACGGATAATGTATGACACTAATATACTTATATTTAGTACTAACTAAAATCAATAAAATTGATTGGTTCAATAAGCTTTTTCTGAAACATTTCAATTTTATGTCAACTGTAAACTGTGTGTTTAGAAATCAGACATCGTTTATTTGTGAAACATATGAAGATACATGATAAAGATAAAAAAAAATAACTTACATAGTGTGCTAAGTACCTATACTACACCGACAAACAGGAATAAATATTTTTCTATTCTATTCTATTCTATACATCAAACAAGATAATTTTACTTACCGTACCTCTTTGAAGCCGGTTTTGGCGTTTGAAATAAATATCTAAACTTAGTACCTACAAGGTTTACAAAACTCATCTAAACTAGTATATCTTCTTACTCACACATAGACCCGGTACTCTACTCTAATAGTAAGTCACACATGGAATGTTAAGCTGTACTTAACAAAGGGCACTCAAAACGTAATTGACGCTTGATCAGATACTTACAGTAATGCAAATGTTATAAACAAATTGAAGTATTTCAAATTGAATTTTGCGTGTTGTATTATTGAATGACGTTTCGTTGAAGAATATTAATCAAAGCGTCATGGCTTCAGAACATGAAATAGAAAGTAGATCTCTATCATTGTTTGACCACTCATCTGATACATCGGAGAATAATCTCATAACATAAGAGAATTGATACGGATTGTTAAGCCTTTAAGAGCCTCGTCGACTACAGACTTATGTTCCTTGTAGAGATACTCTTAAGCCTGGACTTTACCTTGTGTAGATAGGGTAGAAAGGACATCATTGCTCATATTGATACCATGAATTGCGCACATGATTATATACCCCCCTGAGTTCTCTTGTATCGGAAGTCTATAAATAAATATACCACAACTTTTTCACACAACGCCATTTAGTCCCAAGCTAAGCTAAGAGCTTGTGTTATGGGTACTAAACAGCTGATAAACATACTTATATATTTCTAAATACATACCTACATATTATAGATAAATTACACCCAGACACAGAACAAATGGTCGTCCTCATCACACAAACATTTGTCCTGGGTGGGAATCGAACCCACGACCTCTGGCATAGCAGACAGGGTTACTATACTAACCACTAGATCAACAGGCCAGTCAAGTCTATGGCTTTGGTCGTTTTATTTCATTCATTATTTGCCACTGACTTCCGAAACTAGAGTTATTTTAGATCTGTTAGGTAGTGTTTTTATGCGAAGTCCTTTGTATTGTTTACTAAAAGAGTTTTTGTCATCTTATTTTTACTTTGATCTGAAAAAGAACAAAATAGTCATAATTTCTATCTAATCTCAATGAGGGTTTTCCTTAAAAAGTAAATAGGTCACTGCTTTCATTAAACATCTTATTCAGTAAGACAAAAACATCTTTTAATATAGTTAAAAGTACAAAGAACATAAATAATACTTAGAAAAAAAGAATAGCGAAATATTTCAATGTGTGCAACATTGAAAGTTTTCGCAGTCTTTCAAATTTAGTAATAGTTTAGGACCATGTACTAAGCGCATCAATGTATTCATGGCATTACAGTAGGCCCTATCAGAATAACAGCGCTGCGGTATTTATTGTTTCTCAATAAATATCGTGGCATCGTGCTGAGATAGGGGCCTTTTTGGCCTCGCACAGGTATTTTTGTTATTTAATAGTGTTAGGTTTAGTTTTATTTTTAAACTGTTAATTTCCTGTGCGTGTCCCAAATAAACATATTTTCTTTTTCTTTCTTTCGCATGTCATTCTAATGTGCATCGATGTCCCTGCCACCCTTTGTACCAATTATTATGTAGCAAAATATAAATAAGTACATTGTATAGGAACACTTCTCCATAGTACTCTAGGTAGAGAATAATGCGTAGAATTTCCAGTCGTAACTTTGATTAATCTTTGAGATATCAAGCTCTATTGCTCTATCGTTAACGAGGCTCATTAGCAGGACTATCACGCACTACGAGTCAAAGATACAGTTCTGTGTTTGTATACAAGTTATATTGAATTAATATTTAAGTTTCATTCAGAAATAGATCGACCACAGCATCTTAAAAACCAAGCTTTTCAATAATGGAATCAGAGGAGATCTACTACGTTGGTTTACCTCATATCTTGAAAATCGATCTCAAGCTGTCGTTATCAGTAACTACATGTCGAGCTGGGTTTCAGCTCCTAGTGGCGTCCCCCAAGGTTCTTTGATGGGTCCATTACTTTTTATTATTTATGTAAGCGATATCGACTCTTGTTTCCATTACTCAAATTTGCTTTGTTTCGCTGATGATATGAAGATTTTTTCTGCAATATCATCTGACGACGACAGAGAGGCTTTACAAAGTGACCTTGCGCGTTTGGATGAATATTGTTTCATCAACAAACTTGATTTAAATCCTGCTAAATGTTCAGTTATATCTTTTAGCAGGAAACGCATCCCTCTCCCTACATCATATTTACTAAAAGGGCAGCTGGTACAGAGATCTGACGGTGTACGTGACCTTGGCGTTTTTCATGATTCGAAACTTTTATTTAACGTGCACATTGAGAAAGTAGTAGCAAAAGCTTCTAAGGCACTGGGTTTTGTCATGAGACTCGCTGGGTGTTTTAAGAAAGCCAAAACCCTTAAGATTCTGTATTGTTCGTTTGTCAGAAGTCATCTTGAATATGCTTCACAAATTTGGAACCCGGCTTATGGCAAATATATAAATCGTATTGAGAGTATCCAAAAACGATTTATTCGCTTTCTCTGCTTTAGGCTGCGAATTCCATACCATTCTGATGATTACTTAAGTCTTTGCAAAAAATTTCATTTACAGCCGCTGAAGGATCGTCGTCGTTTAGCTGACTGCACTTTTCTTTTAAAGATTTTAAATAATGAGCTTGACTGTCCTGACCTATTGCAGAAACTGCATTTTAATGTCCCGCAGAGGTCAGTTAGATTTAACCCACCTATCTCCGTTCCTTTTTCCTCAACAAATTACCGGCAAAACTCATACTTGGTGCGAGCGAGTAGAGACTTTAATATTCTCTGTAAAGAGTTCTCATTGGACCCATTTGTCACCAAAACCAACTCAGCTCGCACTCGGCTGAATGCCAATTTCTTTAGAAGTGCGTAGTGTTTTTGGTAATCTAACATTTTTTGTATTACTTTTTACTTCATGTTGTAAGTGCCTTAGCCTTAAGTGTATTTAGTGCATTTGTATCCTTATTTCTATTATTTCTGTTATTTATCGTGCTTGTTAGTGATCTTAAGATTTCTGTATACTATTATGTTTTTTTCTCGTGAGAACCTGTAATTGGCTTTGTGTTGCTTATTTAATTGTTAACCATCTGTTACAGCTGTTGGTTCTCCTATCAATAAATAAATAAATAAATAAATAAATAAATAAATCGTAAGGTATGTGGATTCATGTGTGATTTTTACTTCAGTTGAATGGTCCATCAACGTTATCTTTAAACCATTATATAAAAGACTTTTCGCCCATGAACTTTTCGGCAATATAACTTGACGTTAGTGAATGCTTCACAAATAATGTTTTGACTAATAACTTTTTACCTAAAGAACGGTAGGCCAACAGTCACAGATACAGTTGAAAGTATGTAAAAACAACCCGACCACTAAAAATCACGTTCTAAATAGTATGAAACAAGAAAATATTCGCATAGAAGTGTATTCTCCTGGAGGATAGCCGCGATCGTACACCCCTTTGTCCTAAAGCTTATAATCGCTTACTAAACTGTAAGAATACATTGTTTTGATAGGGTTATATTATAATGGAACAGATGTTCATCTATCACACATACCGCTGATTTTCTCTGAATCACCTAAAGGTTGACTGGTAGAAAATGCCGTAAATGCCTATAGATGGCATTAAGTCCGCCTCTGTAGGTACAGACGCCAGCACATCAAGTTACCCCAATGTGTCAAATTTCTTTGGTTGTTTTTCAACCTTATAACAAACAGAATAAGGTTCATATTCAATTGGGAAAATTTGACACATTGGGGTAACTTGATGTGCTGGCGCCTGTACATTAGTGTGCTTGAAGTATTAAATAAATAAAACACATAAACATTACATGCATCGCGGTCAAAATGTAACCCTCTTTTTTGCTTCACCGATTTCAGGTAATAAAAGCTTGACATATACATGTAATTTTAAAAATATGATAGTTTTTAAAAACTATTATTACATTTATTACCTACAAATTTAACAAATTATCTATAAAGTTTATGCATCTATTGTTACCTATAGAATAATATATTCTCATATATAGAATAAGAGAAGTCTTTAATTTTTAAGTGTCGTTGGAGCATGGTAGGTATAATAAGCTCCTGCAAATTATGTTTCGATAAAAACAAAACACGACCAATAATCTGCAAAGCAAGAATAGAGATAAGGAAAATGGATCCTTTGTCGTTGGAGTGTTAAGAGGTCAAACAACCTTAGTGGACATTCACAGAATATTTATTTTGTTACATTTATTACTCTACCTTTCTTAAATCTTAAAGGAGTTGGATTTCTACTTTATTAGCAGCTAATCATTTCATTCGCTTCTAGCATGTTATATGAAATCTAATTCGTATAAACAGTATCAGAACGTGATTCGGATATGTGATACTGTTGCATGAATATTGCTGAGTGCAACAAATCAGCGGGGTATAAATTTTCAACATGAAAAAGCCATTATGGTGAACGCGACGTTTCTATAGGCACAGTGGAGCCTTCGAACCTCCATGGATACTAAATAAGTTAATGACATGTTTTGTTATAGGGTAAAAAGCCTTTCTGACCTGTAGTAGACTCCTGGTTCACCTAGGTGTTCCACGGTCAACTTTCTGTACCCTTGGTTCACCTAACTAGTGAACCATGGGCATTTCACTGAAAGAATGTACCCATTGTACACCTTCTTAGAAAACGCCGGAAATAATGCGTTTGTGGATATTAATATTGTACCTATGTGTAAATTAAATATTTTGCACATAGTCTGTTAAGTAAGTAGTGTTTTGTTTTTTTTTTTGTTTTGTTTTGTGTGATTAATCCTACAGGCTCTAATATTCTGAGGTAAGGAGAACAAAAAGAGGAATCGCGAAATATCTGGGTGAACCAGTAGTATAGAAAGATAACCGTGGTACACCCACTGGAACCACTTAGGTGTACTATTAAGGTAACTTTAAAAAGTAGTTCATATTTAGAATTAGATAGTCAACCCGTTGGATGGCAAGCTGCTCTAATTTTAAAAGCCTGGGCTTTTGGAATAAATATTCTAGTTATTTTGAAATTAAAACCGAAAATCTGAACCGATTTAAATGAAATTCATTTGAGACCACACAGTAAGTATACCCTCGCGAACAAAGAGCTTTCCAAATGGGTCCACAAATAACGGAAATCTGAGAACCTCCTTCTTTTTTTAAGTCGGTTAAAAACAAAAAGAACCTGACATGTGAAGTTCGTCTGATGTATTTTATGTTCAGAAAGGTAGCATTACTTTAAAACACACATCTTGGTGTGTATTGTGGGTATTCGGCGTTTTGATATCCGTGTGGGTTTCACGTTGCGTAATATCTAACTGGAATTTCACGTTTTGAGTCTACATTTTGAAGTGTTTTGTGCAACGAATGCAGTGTGCAACATTCTTATTATATCTAGATGTGTGTGTAAGTTTACAACAACATGTAGATTAGGTAATCTATTGTCAAGAGGCTCTCTAAAGTAAACAAGGATTAAGTGCTACATTCGCAAAACGTTGATTTTACACGTGAGTACAAAGATTCTTTGTTAAACGATGATTCTAACATATTGATCATCAATGAAGTCATTCTTAAAAATGGACTTGGGATCGTCTGTTTGTACAAACGTATTATTTACGTCTTTTCTTCAAGAATAATGCTTGTACGTAAACATTAATAAAGTCTTGGTAATGACTCATGTCATTTACTGTAATGTGACGGTCGTTACCTATGTGCAGACTTAAGATGTGAGTGACATCATAAAATATATGATACCACTAAACTGTGAATCACCTGATGTCACGTCCATATCCTTAGCATTTGGTAACAAAGAACCGGTAATTTATTTAAATTAATACCATTTCCGGGCTACGCTAATTACTAATATGTTTATTGGCGTCCTATTATTATAATTTGAATGAGAAAGATTCGGTTGCCCTCCCACGCAATGTTAGGGTTAGTAATTTATAGGGCCATAAATTAACTGTAAGAATTATTAGTACTTGATTTTTTATTAAGTAGGCCTTTTACAAACACTGCCTGTAATTAATTTACGTAACATAACATCACGCCTGCTTTCTACGAAGGGGCAGACAGAGATTAGTTTAATTATGTTTTAGTTGTAATGAAACAGACGCTGTTGAAATAGGTAGAGGTTATGCATTTTGTTTGTAAACATTGCAGTAGATAGGTACCAGCAGTATTTATATATTATAGATTGTAAAGAAGTCATTAACATTTTTATGTAAATTTGTCAACACTTGAAGGCTGGCGTAAATTTAAGCCATCGATCATAATCTTTCGTCTCGTTCGTGTATGTGTCTACAACAAGCGCGACCCAAAAACCTCTCGACGGATTTTAATGGCATTTTGTTACTCTGGCCATTAAAGTGTTCAATAGCGGGTAGTAAACATATATTATAGTACCTTCACGCTTTCTATACGGAACTAGCTGGTAAACACTAACGTCCTCAAGTTACCGAAGCGGCCCAGCGCTAAATAAATTCAAACACCATAAACGGCCACTCTACATATTCATAGAATTTGATTGGTTGCGCTACCTCACCCTATTTATATGCATTATTCACGATTTTATCTATCACCGGATAGGCAGCGTCCTAGGCTGTACCAACGGACGAGAGATAGGCAGAAATGTATGAGATTTTAAAGTGGCCCTTAAAATTGAGTACGTGAGATTTAACAGCACCTACAGAGCTGTTTTGCTTAATATATTACAACTTATTTATGTCAATAATTTTCAGTTTGCCAAGAATGTACACTCGTTCATCTTTCTCAGTAAATTTTAACATATTCCTGCAAAATTCTGATTCCATTTAGTGCCTACCATGTTACTTACTGACATAATTTACGTTTATTCGACTTTGTCGACAAAATAAGACCAGATTTTTTCATCGATGAATTTCGGGACTTTATTACCTTAAAATGTCGGTCAAGTTATATGGGTCAGGTTGGGCTTATGGACTCAAATTGGGGTCGTGGCAAAATGTAAAAGAATAAATTCAAATCGGGTCTGATTGCTTTCGCAAATGCACCACGTTATGTCATTTTAGATAGGATCATTAAACTTTACAAAAAGCGTAGGTACCTATTATTTTTGGGAACGATCAATCCATGTTAACCTAAGTGCCAATCGAAGTTTTATGTTTCTATTTTGAACAAAGAAAAGATTTTCGTCCGGTATTTTCTTTGAAAGCAACGTCTTCTCTGATGGATGATTTAATTGCTAAAGATAGTTGCTTGGAATACGGCTGCAATAATTACCGCATTGCGCCTGCCGTCTGCCCTGCGCCGTACAGACGTGCCAGCTCCGTGTAACCCACTACATACAAACGCTACGTACGATATAACTTCTCCCTCAAACTTACTTCATAACAACTGAACTTTACTAGTTTATAGTTATTGAAATTTAGTACAAATAACTGTTATGTCTGTTATTAAAGACATCCTAAACTGCGAAAACTGTTTAATTGTAAGTACATATTTCTTACCAATTACACGGAATCATTTGTAATGAATAACGTAATGAGTAACAAAACGTTTTCAATTATGGTATTTTCTCCATGTCTAAACTAAACATGGTATTTAGGTTTAATGCTTGTACACAAACAGCTTAAAACTGTTAAATAGGTACTCGGTAAATGTTAGTAAACGACTGGGTAATTTTGAATAGAAGAGGGTTAAAAGCTTTTCGCAAATTGCAAGACTTGCAGTTACCATTTACGACGAACAATAAAAAATACCGAAAAATACACCGTATATAATTTGAGAACCATTTCGTACCATGTAATATGTCGTTATTACGTAAAACCTAAAGTAAGACGAGACACTGCATGAGAAAGGAGACGTTAAAATTGGTTTTCCTGAATATGTTAATGTGCAAGTTAACGTTTCACACATTCATTCATTATTACGTTCGTCCTGTTATTCGTCAAAGATTTCGCTAATAAAACACATCCGCACTTGAGAGAATGTAATTTACTAAACTTTTGTCGATGTCAATAAATAATTGGAACCGAATTTTAAACGATTAAGCAATAAACATCTCTGACAGATTTGGTCCCAGTCCCACATATTTGTAAAGGCAATGTTCTTTTATAGATAATCAAAGCAATAACGATCACGATATGACCCACATACTAGTTTGAAAGAGAAAACATGCTCAATAACGAATACCACAATAATGAGAACTTACAGAGCTTTCGACCGTTCTTCATAATGGATAGGTGTAATGTAAATGATCGCTGTAGATAGGTACACAATATTGACTTGTCCCAGAATGCGACTGGGCGTGGTCACTGCATATAATCTATTATAAGAGCAACTTTGTTTTACATCAATGTGCATTGTGCAAGTCACCGCGGCTAGGCTCGCGACGAGACAACGTTCGAGGTCATTCAGTCATGTACTCTCTAACGGACCATCTTCTCAGTTTTACAATCGTATTCTGTAAGCGTCTCTTCGTGTAACACTTATTGGTCGCAAATGTTGGCCGCTGACTTCAACTAGGTTTTGTTGTCATTGAATTCCAAATAGCGCAGTTAGTGCTCATTGAGATTTAGCGTAACGCAAAATGTGTTCTACTTGCACGGTTTTCTTTTGCTCGTATCGCTTCGCGTTCGGTTGCATTTATAAATCTTGTCACTGGAACATTATCTCACATGACTGGTCCATTATCTGTTATTAAGTAGGCTGAATGGTCTGATGTGGGTACCATGCGGCCGGCGCGCTAACGGTACTGCGTCTCCGTCGCCGGCCGCACTGATTGGCCCTGCAACTCGCAGACGCCGCCGTCTCCGCAATCCAATACATCTAATACTGTTATTAAATTTATGTTTGTATCTGTCCATACTTTCTCTCATGTGTGATGGTAATCATAGGCATCGATCACGGCGATGCTATCGACACTCAGTTTTTGTCCGCTTTGCATTTTTACGCCCACGTAAGAGCACGTTAAGACAATGCTAAGTATGATTTGCAAATTATAGATATCTTGCACTTGAGTATGATGAACTGCCTGATTATTTTATTGGTCGATGATAACATTCATTTCCGTATCACGTGACGACACGTGAATGTAAAACTTTAAAGAGGGGTTGACGTATAAGCAACAATACCTATGTGTAATTACTATATCAAGATGATTATATTTAGTTTCTCAATTATTTATACTTTTCCAAAAATCCCAATATATTATTTGTTCATTTTTATTAAGTCAGGTTAGATCTAAGGTGATAAATCAAAATTGAATATAGCTTTCGCTAAAGAACCGCAATTCATTACTTACCAATTAGTCTTATGGTACATGGCAACATTCTTCAGTAGGTAATCATGTTTCAAACTATTATAAACACAAACATTTTTTAGTTTATTAGTGGAAGCTTATTTCCTCCTCACAAAAGAAGGTTTTAATAATTTAAATATTTGCAATAACGTGGCCTGGTTGCGGCGCACAACACCGCATTCTAACTTTGTCATTTAATTTAACCCGTATCGACGCGACGCGGCGAATGTATGGAATTCCAAACTGGAGAGGCGGAAGCGGTGAACGAGGCGCCTTGATCTTGTTCATAATTTCATATACACTCACCCATAATGTGTGCGCCACTATACATATACTATGTTCATGAGTAGGAAATATAGCAAAGTGACGTCGCGGTGACAATAGCACGTTCGACCCTGTTCGCACGCTTCTCCCACTTTCCATTTATCGACTTGTTCGCTGCCCCGTTTATAAGGGGGCTATTTAGTCATTTACATGTACAAACAATTGTATCTTCAGCTAACAGTTGCTAAGTGTTTGGAGACAAAGGAGGGCGAAGTACCGAACCTTTTAGAATTTCCCCATCCAAGTCAAACTTTTGTCTTGTACTTGTGCCTTCAGTGTCTTTTATTACAAATAGAACGTGAATGAACATTTGTTTTTAAATTTGAATATTACATTTTATTATTTTCATAATTCAGCATACGCAAAGGCAGGCATGGTAGTGTAATAACGCTCGAAAAGACCAAGAACTTCAAATATTTTTTTTGAATTTGTCTGTCAAAATGAACACGTATTTATATAACCAACAGATTTTATAATTGTAACGTAGTTCAGGAACAGTGTTAGTAAAATATCAAGACTTTTTAAGCTAAGTTTTTTGCGGTAGCATTACATGCAAATCTACGAATAGATACGGATGCCATTATAAAATAAAACGCGATGCGTCCTTGAGATTTAACACGCATTTCTTATTATTTTTGTGGGATTCAATTGGCCGCAAACCCAAATAGCATTCAGATGGGCGTTCCGAATCTGAAGTTCAATAAACGCTTTTTTGTGATAATGTCACTCAATCCAAGACTTAGATTTTGATTCATTGTGTATTACGGGTTATTCACCGCAGAAAATATAACCAGTTTGGAGTAGCTGTTAGGACTGTTAGATAACGATGCTTCATCAATCTTTTCATTGCAAATATTGGCTTTGAAACAGGCTCAGGATGTAGGTGACTTTATTTCATCGCGTCTGATCCATCTAATACAGCTACGGTAACCCTTAGTGATGTATATCTGCGGATAATAACGCGAAGGCTGATGCAGTGATTCTGCGAAGCGTTGCTCAGGCGCTTCCTAACGGTAACCCGCACTGTCGACGTCGGCTGGCCCACCCTGCTTATTGAACTGCTTTATTTAAAGTAAAATAAACTAAAGTCGATTCACCATAAACCTCCTGTAACATTTTCAGTGACTCCGAACACGAAATACCATTGGCGATGCAAAATTTGAGACAAACTTTTTGTGCGATGTTTTTGTCCATTATGAAATTAAATTCAATTCAAATTCAATTCAATTTATTCATGAAACAATTAACATTGTGTTGAATATTTACACATGCAAACATACAAAAATAAGTACCTAATAATTATACTATAATATTATTCGACATTCTAGAGCAATTAAAATAAGGTGCTAAAACTTCACAAATATAATGTCAAATCGTTATGGATATTTAATGTCAAACACACAAATTTAGTACTGTACTGTACCTACTGTGTTTATAGTACTGTATTTAATCGAAGTAGATGCAACTGAAACTCTGTGCCAAAATGGAAAACAAAATCCAATCCAGCAACGACATAAAAAAAATTTGAACCATAAGCAAAATAATCATCCGTTTCCGATTTTTTTTGACATAATGTACTAGGTCCTTGTAAACGACAGTAAGTTCTCATAACATTTCAAACAATATAATTGTTTTCACAATTTGATTTATTTATTATGTAGGTACTTAAAACATTACCTACTATGCACTAAACGCAAATACCTAAATGTCGAACAAACATAAGAGGTCCTAGACATTCAGGAATACATACCTGTTTACCGGTTTTATATGTATTTCCCTCCAAAAACTGTTATTTATAAATTTTAACAACAAGTCGAATACAGCTAATCGTTCTACGTTGTAATTCAGAATTGTGAATGTAACGAATTTAACCTTCTAAATAAATAGATGCAAGTATCATTGACATAAAATTGGCAAACATTAAAATGTAAAGATACCTACCTAGGTATGATTATATGTCTTTGAAAGTGAGACCAAGTATCAAAATTCATGCCTATATAATATTTTTAATGGGTTTCTGCAAGACTTTTACATACGTGACGACATGACTGTAAAAACATTCGCTTCTAGCTTAAAATACAAAATAAAATATGAATTCTATAACTATGGGTTCTGTTCTATTTGTATCTTTTAAACGCCAGTGTGATTATCTGTTCATTTACTTACCAAGTAAATACTTCGTAAGTATAATAATGTTCGTTACTGGATGCCAGTTTATATTGTTTTTTTAAATGTGAGTAGTAAGTAGGTGATTGTACTGTTGGTGTGCTTATTATAAATCAATGAATAAATAACGAGACATGACAAATAAAACCTTCAACGAATTTAATTGCATTTAAAATTAAAATGATCGAACTGCATGCAAAGCTTTCTTGGAGACAAGAAAAAAAACGACGTAGGTACATAAAAAAACACCTGAAAGAATCTTGTACCAAGTGAAGTTTGAAAAAGGATAAAAAATGTTATAGAAACAGCAGGTACTTTCAAGTTCCATTTTTTTTATTCAAAATCGAAAGTTAAACTTCTTGCACGCTATCTATTTGTAACAGCAATTTAAGCATACCCAAAGTAGGTTCTAATTTTAGAATTCGTTATGCCTAATTGCTCATACCAATTAGTGCGCTGCCAAGATTAATTTAAAATCATTCTAGGATTTAGATAACAACCGCAATAAATATTCATACAGTTTGGTGGAATCATTAAAAGTCGGTACAAATCAATTAAAGCCAATTAATTTGATCTTGAAGAAAGTCAATGCCATCATAGATGCAGTCTTGACATGACCTTAACACTTAAACCATATACGCTGATCATATGAGAGCATAATGCGATAAAAGTTGTTATGAACTGATACCGGTTTAACTAAAGAAGGTTTAGGTGATCAAGTAGTTCGATGTTTGTAACTGAATAATATCGTGAAGGCTTTCCGGTGAACGAGAACGTGCAAGTTGCGCTTGCGCCGCCTCGCCGAGCAACGAGGGAGCGCGGGGAGAGTCACGACGTGGTTAGCCTAGCCTACGTTAGTCTAGGCTTGTTTCCATTTTGTCTTTGGCGATAGCTCTGTATTCCGTACCTACATTTTATCGTTTGATCGTAAAAATAACTTTAAATGTTTATGAAAGATTACGCAGCGTGCTGGGATTTGTAAAGATAAATGATTTTCTTGAACATTCAGTAAATTTAATTTATTTTACCTTACACGGGACCGCTGGAATATCATACATAATTATTGAGAATGACCTCGTGTATTTATAGTCGTAAATAACTTATATAATTGGAAAATGTATAGTATGCATAGCGAAGCCTTCACGTGACAATAAACATTTAAGAATTCTGAATGTCTTGGATAGATATTTATTATTTAAAATTAAATTTCATTGAAGAAATTCCTGTCCTATGATATTGGTCGCCTTTATGATTCAACTTCGCCAATCTGTTGGCATTCTGATTCTATTCGTCGCCGCCGCGGACCCTGACATTTCGATAAAGGCAGCCGATGACCTGTTTTCGATGTTATTCGTTGTCAAGTTGTAGAATGAACTCCAATAATGTTGAAATATTCTGAGCTGTAAATTATGTTATTGCATTTGATTGAAATTGATTTAGTTTGGTCTAATTAAAGTTGATTTAGGCTGCGAAAGCTGTTCATCGTTTCGCAACGTAGCATCTCGAGGCATTCGCCAACGATCTAGTAACAAGATTCAGAATTGATTGAAAACATATTTTTGCCTGCACAGAATCATTTGATAAACTAATTTTTGTTTTAGTGTATGCAAGCATAGTTAAGGCATTAATGCAAGTAAAGGCCTATACTTTAACTGCATTCCATATTTTGTGATTGAAGTAACAACTTTGTGAAACATTATCCTTTTAAACTTATAAAGTCACTGTTAACTGGTAACTGAAGTGGTACCTTTTACAGATGGAATATTAAAATAGTAAAATTTTATGTGATTACAACACTAGGAATAATTAAGTTGTAGTAACAACGTCACGACGACAAAACTTACGTATTTCTGTCAAAATCTACCAATTCACATAACCATTTTTTAAATTTAATTTTCTACTTAGGCTTTTCTCAATTTCTAGTTTACCTGGATGCAGCTAAATATTTGACTTAATTGTACTGAAAATGTTAAGCAAAAACAAACAGAAAAAAACTACGAACTATCAAAAATGCATACCTACATGCCTAAAAAATGTATACATAATATATATTTGGATAATGGTATAAAAGCAATAACAACTTCAGTTCAAACCTAAAACGCCTTTAAAAAAAACATGGTGAATTTAAGCAAAAGTACGTTTAGTTGATCGTGTGCAGTGTCTTTTCAGTTGGTATATTGTGTAAGTTGTGTAAAATATCCACTATCCACTAATAAACGGTTGAAAATAGTGTCGGTTGAGCGGTTGAGCGGCTGTAATGGCAAGGCGGTGTGTTGAGGCAGAAGGCGGGAGCGGGCGCCACCCGCCGCCGCTAATTGTTACTTTTACAGAAATTGGTCACTTACTCTGAATCGCGATAAATCACTACCCGTTGTGGCTGTGGGGCTCAAAGCGTGCGCAACAGACGTTTATTCGATTACTTGCCTACTTTGTAAATACACTGCACTCTTACGTATTTCGTTGCAAAATATTTTATTATTCATTATTGTATGCATACCGGCTACTTTTTGTAGCGTGACTGTAACTTACCCTGATTTTAATGCGATTGACTATCACTATGAGGTATTCCACGAAGCACACCCAAACAAAGCACACCCAGAAGAAGCACACCCAAAGTATTCCACTTAGCACACCCGTAGGTGGGCTTCAAATAAAAAAATAAAAGAATTAATTTCCTATTCCACGAAGCACACCTACCTACGATTATCACTCGCATAGTGCGGAGACTAAGAAATAAAAATGTCGATAGAAGATAATATTTATTATTTAAAAGACTAACTTAAATTTCTAACATCACTCATTTTCATTATAATAATGTGACACAATATTTGTCATTTTTCTAATCTTACTATTTAAAACCATAGATTGTTTCATAATTATCTTTCCAAAAAAGATATTATTTTTTAACTATTTTTCTATTATTTTCCTTTTTTAACTATAAGTCCAGGTTTCCTCACGATGTTTTCCTTCACCGATGTCAATGATATCTAAGATAAACTTAGAAAGTACATATGAATTGAAAAAGTCGCATTGGTTGGTCATATAAGTTTGAAATCGCTAATCCGCCTTGAGCAAGCGTGGTGATCAATGCTCGAGCCTTCTCTGTAGGAGAAGAGGCCTTTGCCCTGCAGTGGGACAGTAACAGGCTGGTATTATTATTATTATTATTTTTCCTTTTTTGTTCTCTTAATAAAATCACAGATCGTTTCATAATTATGCAATAAAAACTTGGACAAATATAAAAAACATTATGAATGTTGTTTTCTATAGAGATCTATGTTAATGTTTTCTTTTAACTAATATTAAAAATACTCTTGTTTTATGTAAAATCACAGACTGTATCACACTCACTGAATCTCAAATCACAATATTACAGATTTTTAAATAATCTTGAAGAAATGGGCAAATTAGTTTCTCAACTTATCAATTAAATAAATTAATATTAGGTCTTTAGTGTCTTTACCCTATGAAATTGCCGTTCTGCAGTACTGGCCATTTCAAATCAAAATTATTTTTGTTTGGCTAAGAATTCTAATTTCAAATTAATTCTATTTTAAAAACATGGTTTTTTTTTCCAAAAGTAGTCATTTGTTTATTGATTAGTGTTACATTTTCATCGCATTTCAATCTTTTTCGTCATCATGAATACGTTCAAAATTCCAGTAATTATGGAATATTAGTACCGCCGTGGCAGCAACGCGGCACAAGCGGCACGCAACATCAACGACGTTTACGGAGCTAACACTACAAACCAACGCACCACCTTTTATTGGTTTGCTCGCTTCCGTTCTGGAAATTTCGACCTGAAAAACTAACAGGTGAAAAATAACTAAAGTAAGTCTGTGGCTTTGGAGGTTTTGTTTTGTTCATTATTGCCCACCGACTTCCGAAACTGGAGTTATTTTTCACCTGTTAGTTTTTTTTTAAGAAGTCGGTTGTTTTTTTTGTAAAAAAGTTTTTATTTTGTAATTTTTAGTTTCTTTGTATGTAAAGAAAGTCTTTCAAAACTTGAAATAATCATTGAAATTGGATAACAATTGCTAAAGAAGTTCTATCTCTAAACATTAATCTGTACATCTCTGCCGGCCCCTTTTAAAATAGAATGGCGTAATGTTATGTTGTGGAAATACAAAAGCTCAGCATAGACATCTGACTATAGCAATCGCGAATAATTTGCTGTTATGCGTTGAAGAGTTCCGTTGCCTGTCTTCTTCATCAGTTTTTCTTCACCAAATGATACTTCGACTGGCCTGTTGGTCTTGTAGTTAGTGACCCTGACTGCTATGCCGGAGGTCGTGGGTTCGATTCCCACCCTGGACAAATGTTTGTGTGATGAGCACGATTATTTGTTCTGTGTCTGGGTGTAATTTTATCTATAATATGTATGTATTTAGAAATATATAAGTATGTTTATCAGCTGTATAGTACCCATAACACAAGCTTTCAAGCTTAACTTGGGACTAAATGGCGTTGTGTGAAAAGTTGTGGAATATTATTATTATTATACTTTCTAAATGAAAATGCTTGATTTGTTACTAAAAATGTTGAAATCGGTGCATGTGCGCCTATATTTTTTGAGGAGTTCCCTCAATTCCTCGAAGATCCCTCATCAGATATGAGTTTTGATACAAATGGGACCAATCTGTTAGTATACCCTATCAAACCAAAAAAGAATTTTGAAAATCGGTTTATAAATGACGGAGTACTGAGGTAACAAACCCTAAAAAAAAAAAAAATATACAACCGAATTGAGAACCTCCTCCTTTTTTTGAAGTCGGTTAAAAATTAACCTCGCGGTCGTCCGAAGACTTTGGTCGACAACGACGAATTAAAGGCGATTGTGGAAGCTGATGATACACAATCTACGGCTGAATTAGCAGCAGTTTTCGACGTTAGCGTCAAAAAAATAATATTGGTCCATTTGCGTCAAATTGGCAAGGTAAAAAAGCTTGACAAATGGGTGCCCCACGAACTCAATGATCGCCAGCGCGAAGTACGCGTCGAGACGTGCCTTGCACTGCTCAACAGAAGCACACATGAAGGAATTTTGAACCGCATTGTTACCTGCGATGAAAAATGGATTCTGTTTGATAACCGCAAGCGCTCAGCAAGTTGGTTGGATCCTGGTTCAGCACCTAAACAATGCCCTAAACGAAAACTTACCCCCAGACAAGTGATGGTCACTGTTTGGTGGTCTAGCGCCGGTGTGATTCATCACAGCTTCTTACCAAACGGGGTGAGCATTACTGCAGATGTGTACTGTGAAGAACTGAACACAATGATGGAGAAGCTGGCACATCTCCAACCAGCATTGGTCAATCGCTCGTCTCCGCTGCTCCTGCACGACAACGCGCGACCTCATACTGCACAGCAGACGGTCTCCAAGTTGCAAGAACTGGGGTTGGAAGCTCTCCGTCATCCGCCCTACTCACCAGACCTTGCGCCTACAGACTACTACTTTTTCCAGAATTTGGATAACTTCTTGGCGGGAAAAAAATTCAATATCCGAGAGGCAGTACAAAATGCCTTTGAAGAATTTGTTGCCTCCCGTCCAGCTGATTTTTTTAAGAAGGGCATCAATAAACTGCCACTGCGTTGGCAAATATGCATTGATTGCATGGGTGATTACTTCGATTAATACAAATAAAAAATACATGAAAAAAAATCTTTTAATTTTTTTCATACAAAACGGCAATTTCATGGGTAAAGACCTATTATTAGTAATGTGATCATTACTATAATGAAACTGAAAGATGTTAGTAAGTTAGTCTTTTAAGTAATAAATATTTTCTTCTAGATAGACATTTTTATTTCTTAGTCTCCGCACTATGCGAGTGATAATCGTAGGTAGGTGTGCTTCGTGGAATAGGAAATTAATTCTTTTAATTTTTTATTTCAAGCCCACCTACGGGTGTGCTAAGTGGAATACTTTGGGTGTGCTTCTTCTGGGTGTGCTTTGTTTGGGTGTGCTTCGTGGAATACCTCATCACTATCATCTATCTGTTTTATGAGAAATAGAATAATTTATCATGTAATCCGCGGTAGAGCGTCTCGACGTAATTGTTGCATTCGTACTCTAGAGTTGATGCTCAGTAAGTAAGTTTTCTTGCCCATTCTTCTCCATAGGAAACTCTTTTCGGCAACTAGAATAATTTTTATTTAATTTAACATAAGTTAGACGTTCAAAAGTGCCTTATAATGGCCTAATTGAAAGGAATGGTTTGACTTATCTTTGACTCAATATGTTTTTTTTTATTGCAGAAAACCAGTTGAAGCCGTCAAAAAGAAAGAGCGAAAATCATCGTTTGAGAGGAGTTTTTGGGAAGGTAAGTTATTTTTTTGTTCTAACTTATTTATTGAGTATGTCACAGAGCCTAGCTCCCTCTAGCCCTCTGATAATATTATACCCTTCCCCCTGCTCTTTAAGGTTAGATCTAGGACTCGTCATGTCACTTTGTTGCTGTAACCCTCACCAGTCTAAGGAATTCTGTTTCCCAAGAAGGGTGATACTATACAAACCTTGGTTGGTTTTCCCACTTATGTTGGTCAGTGACTAAATCCGGATGCATGCACAAACACTGAGAGCAGTTGTTGCAAGATTCGTGTGAGTCAATTAGCTGATGGGCTATCAGCAACCTCTCACAACTTATGCAACTTTTCGACCAGTGGGTCACTAAAATCACGTTCAGTTTCACTGCATTCTGTTGCTTTAATAAATGCTAATGGTGTTATGACGATACCGGTCGTAGGTAGGTATGCATTTCTTTTCATCTTCAGCTCAAATGTGAATAGTTTAAACTTAAGCCACCTTTGTTCATGTGTTTCATTGCAATATCCTTTTGTAACGTACTGAAATTTATGGCTATAAAAGTTACTGCGCATAGATAGGTAGTCATGTTAAATACATGACATCATCGTCTGCGTACCATACCACTCACTTTGACATTGAAAGCATTTTTCTAATGTATAAAATTCTCGTGTCACAGTGTTTGTAACAAAACTCCTGCGAAACGGCTTCACCGATTCTTATGAAATTTTAAGTGCATATTCTGTAAGTCTCGAAATAGGATATGGACAACTAAAAATTAATAAATAGATTCTATGGCGGAACGAAGTTTGCCAGGATAGCTGAATCATCATTAACCCAAATATTTAAGTAAAACGGGCATTACAATTGCCTATTCACCTAAACTAATATGACTTATTCTTTTCTATGATATAAACGGAGAAATGCAAGTTGTGGTCTTAATCATGAAAAGTAATGACCTGAATAGCTACCGTATGTTTCTCAGAATCCGTGTTACATAATAAGATTAATCGACAGCAAAAATGTTACAAGTATAAACTAGCATTAGGAATTCCGATAGAGTTGTGAGATAAAGTAGCAAATGCAGCACGCGTTGCTTGAGTCACTCTTGGGCATATCAAATAGTCGCGGTTTGAGGGAAGCTGTCCGTGTGCAGTATTGCCGCTCAATTAATCGGAAAATTATAAGTAATGAAGTTGTAATTGAAGTGATTTCAAAGAACTTGTTAGTAGACATGCTATTCTCTCAAGTCGCCGATGGATGGTCGTGCTAACAGTGAATATGTTGTAAGTCTCATAATTTTTTGCTTGTGTTTAAATAATTAAGAAATATGCTAATGAATTCTTTGCTGAACACAAATATTAATATTTCGACAAACAATAATATTTAGAGATAATATAGAGGTTAACATGGTCACATATATTACCATTTTATGCCCACGATGATTCTGAAACCCGTTCTATTAAACGATATTAGAAGAATATAATCGGTTTAAAATATACTTATGTATATTTTTCAGAATAGTGTTGTTGAACCCATAGAGAAACTAGTTATCAATCGCATCCTGGTAAATAAATTATTAAAGTATTGAGTATTTATAGTTATATCAGAATCCTTGTCCGGGGCGTGAAAGTGCACCTTGCGCAGGCGCGGCCGTTGTCGCACCTGCCCGGCCCAACACATGGCGTAATGCAGTTTCGGTGCAAGGCTTGGACTGCATTGCTGGCATGCCACGAGATAGAATATCAACAAAGTCAAACCTTTCAAGTGTTCCAGTTACGCGATACTAGTTTTTGCATTCTTCTTCGCGATATTACATAAACTTTACCAGGAAACATGTGCAAATGTAATTTTTTGAAAGGCCAACCATGATCGAGTTATTTGAATATCAGAGTTCATCATTTCACAATGGAGATATTGCTTTGCTTATATTCAGACATACAACACAACACTATCACAAAGAAAGACAGGTTCGAGTCGTTCATTCAATAAATAGCTGAGAATTGTTGTTAATGTCTAACACGTTTGTTCCCTTTGATTTTGCTATTATAGGTACATACTTCGTTCATTAAACATCATCCTTCATTATATCATTCGCTTAGAAGTGGCTCAAAATGTATCTTGGTGTAGGAATCAAACCTTACGACCTCGCTGTCACCAGCATGTGATTATTACATTTTCACTGATAAGTAACGTTGTAATAAGTACTAAATTTATACACGTTGGTTACTGCATTATCCAGAGGATTTTAATTATTGGCTTAGCTATTTATACCTCTCAGCTGAACAAAGTTTCTTTAGCCTTAGGTGTCGATTGCGTGTGCGCAACTTTGAAACACATACCTCTACATGAAATATGTTCGAAAACATTTTAACTGCATGACCACGACTTTCGATGAAGCAAAGAACAATTGTATTTTTTCAAGCCTGAACACTATACATAAAAGTACTTTCAAATAAATTCCCGCGAGGAAAGTAAGGTGGGCTGGAATCCCGCGCACGATCATTAAAGTGACGACTACGACCTGCCCGTCGGCTTTCATTGTTTAGCCACCGCTTTGCATATCGTCTCACCAACAATATTATATGTTGAAAGTGATTGTCAATTTTTGGTAAGATACCGTCTCCTTTATTGCCAGGACACAGATCCACAATTTGTGCAGCGTAAACTTACATAGGACTTTATACTATGCCCGTCCAAATACTTTATGGAATGGCAAAAAAAAATTACTGTAATTTATCCAGTGACCATTTAAATTGGAAGGCTCGGAATTTCCTCTGAGGAGCAAACAAAAAAACATTTCAAATTAAAAGGATACATGTCTAAATGTGAGGGGCATAAGGTCTGTATTTACAAGATACGTTTTGTGTATATTTGACGGGTCCCAGGGCATGCTTTGGCCTGTTTGACTTGCTATACAGAAAGGTACCAAACCACATGCCGACAGAAAAGTATTTTATTCATTGTGCTAGAGGTACGTTCTTAGCGATGCCTGAATGTATAGTCGCTGGTCATTCACTGTAAGAAAGTTTCGGCGCAAAAACTATCGTAACCTAATCGGTAGCTTAAGTTATACTTTGTAATATAAAAATTGAAGTTAATTACCTAATTAACCTTATTTAATACAAAAGCATAGATTATGTGACATGTAAGCGTACCCAGCGTATACGTTAGGTGACAATTTACTGTCGTAACAACGACTACTTAGCGTGACACATAAGTACCTACCTAAATCTAACATTAATAAGTCTAGGTAATAAATGCCCGACGACCTTTATAGATATAAATGTTGCGGTTATTGCTGACTTGTTTTGTTCAGATTACGTAAGACATGTCACTGGAGAAAGTTAATTTAGTTTTGAAAGTGAAATCGATTGCACTTTCTTTCACTTATCCATTTCATAGTTTCGCTGCTGGATCCGTCGATTATATTTAAAGAACAAGAACAGTTCCCTGTAAATTAGCTGCACAATAACACCGCATTCAGTAAAGTTCGTTGTGTCATCGTTCCTTATACCTACCACAAAGTTCTTACATAAAGCTCCGGTACCTCTCTAAAGTTAAAATTGGCTTACTTTGAAAGAATTTCTTATAAAATATTTATAAATGAAAGATATAAAAAATCCCAACTCCAGCAACGGCTATATCTATTCTTATATTGAGGTAGGTATTACAGGAGGGCTTAATAAAAGGACGGGAATGTAAAAAAATGTGCAAACAACTCTGCAAACACGTCGGAGCGGTTTAAAGGCCGCGTCCGGATTGCGAGGGGCGGCGGCGGCGGAGGGCACAGGCAGCATTCCAGCCTCCCGTGGCCACGGCGACGTCACTCCTATATACCTACAAGGCGCATTCCACGATGCCACTAGTTCTTTCACCGCAAATATGAAAAAGAAAGCAAAAGAAAGCGGCTATTATGGACCAGTTTAACATTAAAAGGGCTACACATTATACGAATTGGAAAATAATTTAGATTTTGGAACAATATTAGAAATTCATGCATGGGGACGGAAATAAAAGATCAAGTTAAAGTTGGGGCGCCTCGACCCTGACATCTGTGGTGCGCGGGCGCCGTCTGCTGTACGCGAGAGCTCACGGTCGCCGCCCTCCAGCGCCTACTGGCTAAAAATAGCCCACGATACCGATCGATGCTTATTGCTTATCGAGATCAACGTTAGAACACTAGAATTAGCGATCCTTCAGTGAGTTCCTAAGGTTACAGTAAGCCAATGTTGTGCGATGTGATCGTGTTAATAATCGCGTGTCTTTAGGTCACAGTGTTAGTCAGGCCGGAGCGGCTGATAATAAATGGTAGTTTTGGTCGGTGGTGATGGGCCCGTGTGTCGGGTGACGGGTGTGCGGTGGGCCGCGGGGGAGCGTCGCGTGCGCAGCTCGGTGTCCGTCCCTGGCTCGGAGCAACGCCCCCGTCAAGGGCGGCGACGCTGCAAATTTCTGCAAGTCCACCGCGAGTCAGTGCATCGCGCCATGTCGCGGCGGCTCCGCGCTCGCCGCTCGCGCTCGCACACCGCCGTGGGCGCACGCCACTGCACGCACCGCCCTATGTAAAATAACTGTTATTTCGGTCGTTAATGGACACGTTCCGCATTCTTAACTCGATCCTCTTTCATTGGACTTTTGAGATCCATTATTTCGTTGCCAAATAAGTGGATATTTCGGTTACGGAAGTTTTTAAGTTTTTTTTTTAATTTTCCGAAGTGTACAATGAAAGTAAGTTTTCAGAACGAACAGGATTCAATAACTGGTTTGACGAATGAAAGTGTAGTGTTATGAATTGGTTCAAATGACGATCACCTTGGAAGTGATATTTTGTTTTTTTTACAATGTTGGACACGAGGAAGCTGCCGAGGCGATCCGTGTCGCTTCATGGTTTGTATAATGAATTTATTTGGTCACAAAGCTTATTATATAGAATTAACAGTATTAATTGTAGCAACTATAAATAATCATCCCATATACAGCATCGGGTTATGTTTCGTATCTGGCGCGCCGAGTTAAGCCGCAGCTTATGTGTGTATGTATGTAGAGTTGACCTAGCGGTCACCTTCTTCAGGCGGCTTCCTAGGACACATACATAGCCTTTATTCGACAACGTATTCCAACTTAATAAGCAAACTTTTTTGGTTTAACAACGTTACAAATAGTTCGAATATTAATATTATTTGAACCGATCTTTATTCATGAATGTATACCTACTGGAGAAAATTAATGTTACTTTTTATTATGATTTTACTGAACTTGATGGACTCTTTGGTGAAAAATTAAAACGAATTTAAGAATGAGTATTGGTTTTGCCTTAGTTATAGATGAGCTATAAAATAAAACAACTAGGTATAAATTAAAATCGCATCAGAAATCAAAAGCACACGCAGTACAGTACACATCTATGTTACTATAGAATATAGTTGCTTCATGAAAGACAAAAATGGTAATTTACTGTTTTATTTTTCTATTTTCGATCGCTATTTTATTGTTCTAGACACGTTTGGCAAATAAAAATAGATTGCAGAACGGAGAGCTTTTTCTCTGACTACCCTACCGTTGCCTAGGTTACTTGCGGATAGACTTGCATTCAATTTCATTATTGTAATGTTTTGGAGGCAGTTATACAGGGTGTTTGGCAGAACGTTGAACATACGAAAATGGTGGATAGGTGGGGTAATCTGCTACTCACTCAGCCCTAATTTATTTGGCCCTGACCTTCTAGTTTCACAACTTTCTTAACTTTAAAGTGTAATTTTTATTAAAAATTAGTTAAACAGGCAATATTTAATTTTTTTTTAATCTTTAATGTTGGCAGATTCTTATAAAATATATTGCTTTGTACAGATGTAAGCTAGAAAAAAAGTTATGAGTCCTCAAACTTACAGAAAGATGTAAAAAAACTTACTTTAATACTAATTTCAACTTGCATTTAAAAAAAAAAAAACAGAAAGTGATTAAGGAGTTCCAATTCTAGCAAAACATCCCTAGTGTGACCCCACCTATCCACCATTTTCGTATTTTCAACGTTCTGCCAAACACCCTGTTTATTAAAATTAAAATATAAAATTAATTATGTTACGCCTGCACCGACATAGGTACCTACTAATTATGTTTCTAAATAAATATGGCGGTAATAAGTCACGTTGGTATGCGTGTTTTGAAATATATCCGTACAAAAGGACATCGTAACCAACTGAACAAACTGAAAAACATTACAGTAATTAAGGATGTTCTGTTAAATGTTAAAAGCACATACATACACACATACAGTTCTATAGGTACGTACATATAGTACGTATCTTTAACATAAGATATTATTATCTAAAGGTTTACAATCAATGAGGACGGTTCTTACACAAAGAATATTTCAGAAATATTTAATGTGTGTAATTTTTGTATAGTCTCATGATCAACTGATCATAGACGTAATTTTAAAGTTTACGCAACTGAATAAATGAATCCAATGTCTTTGTTTCATTTTAGTGACGATATGATATTAATATTATGGTCATACCCTTGAGGTTGTCCATTCTAAGACTGAATTTCAGTAACGGCTGTGTAAATATATAAAAGTGTGCCGTGTCTGCAAAATATGTGTAAATTAATTTTACTACGAATATTGTGGTGGAAGACGTCAGTGGTATCGCATATTTCGTTAAGTTAAACCATTTTGAATAATTATTATATCTGTCTCAATATTACATATTAATTGAATTCATATAAATGTCACGGTGATCTACTAGATAAGTTCAAGAATGTACCAAAAATAAATTCGCGAATTAGTATCAAGTTGCAAGTCGTAACGCGATGTATACTCAAAAGGTGATAGTGTTAGACTCGAAAACATATAGCGTTGTTAAAATCCGTCACTCACGTTGTTTACACCGCATTGAAGAGGAGAAAGAAGGTACCTTTACTGTAAAACGCCTTATTGTAGCTTAACAATGTCGTCGTGCATACATAATAAATGTACAGTTAAGCAGCAAATAAATACTTCAGGGGATGTACATTTCAATACCATTAATAGGTATATACAATTTGTTTGTTAATGTCATACTTAAAATCATTTGCATATTACCTCAAGTATCAGTGACTAAGTATCACTTTTGATAAAGTAGACCTGTGACGCATCATCTTAGCTAATACAGTGTTGGTCAACTGTAATAGGACACTGCCAGTGATTCATAGTGCTAACTTATTTAAGTAACTTCCTTCCACGATAGCTGACAGTTTATCACATCACTTGAAATATTTCCTCAACTGGTAAAATTAAATAAATGCATTTAAATTTTAGTATTATAACCATACAGTTGCTATAAGTTGAAGTATTTACGATAACACCAGCGGCGAGAGTTGACCTGGATACAAATATTTAGTTTATTCACTTATGACGGTACAAGATGCTGACTACATACTTAGGTATATTTCATTTAAGTGTTGCACGCGCATACCGATGTCGTTAGCGAATATATTAATTGATAATGTTGTAATAACGTGTATCGCATTTAGTTTATTTCAAAAGGTTGGTGTTATCTGTACACGATCGAATCAGCTGTTCTTATAGACACCGTTCAGACGAGTTCGCGTGCTGGTAATGGAGCAGTGAAAACGCAGTGGCTACAGGGAGCTCTGTTATTTAAAACGGTTTACCTGGTTTAGTCATTTTAGAGCTATAGATGTCGGAACTACTTGGTATTTATAAATATAAGTATTTTATATTGTGTTCGTTTCATTTTCAGATCGTGTCAACAAAAGCGACGCTGAAGATAAGAGTTTGTCAAATGACGAGACACCTCTACCATCATGTCCACGACAACCTCCAGATGGAGTAGAAACTCCTTGCGAGGCTGTGGAGAAGACCCCGGAGCCGACGTCTCGCCTCCCCTTGCGAATGCCGGCAGGATGGCCCGGCGCGCGCCCACGCTTCTCTTATACATCCAGGACACAAGATGCCCGCAGTGAGGCTAGTGTTAAAGACAAAATTGCCATGTTTTCAAATGATCGTGCGACATCTTCAGATCGCTTGGATAAATGTGGCACTTTGCCAGCTAGAAACCCTTCAACTTTGAGAAAAAGTACGGCTGCATACACGAGCAGCTATACCGACGTGTCTTCCTTGGATAGACGTTTGACAAAATCTCAAGACAATCTTGATGAATTACCTCGGTCGTACAAGCGGCACACGGAAAGACCAGAAGTTTTGGGCGGCATGGAACGTGCTTCAACTGCTACTACGTACGTTTCAGCAAAGAACACGTCCCTGTATGCAGAGACTAAACCATTATTTTATGGAAGCACCACAACGTTACCTTCGAGTGTAGACCCTTCATTCGCTAAGACGGTGTATCATGTGCGCAGTGTTAGTGATGATAATGGCAGTAAAAACATACCGAAACACAAGTCGAATTTGGATTATTTAATCGAACAAAGGAAGAAATCAATGTCCAAATTAAGATGCTTAGTTATACCTGAAGTACAAACTCCAATTGTGGATCTTCCCGAAATTAAAGTTCAAGATGCGCTGTCTAAGTCATTCCTTTTGAAGAACAATCAAAGTAATGCAAATACGAAAGTCAACAAAACCAGTAATTCAAAACCCGTCAATTTAAATGAAACAAAATGGAAAGCCGATCTATTGCCTAATAATTTGCCAAAATATTCTCCAGCTTTCAAACGTAAATCACTGCAAGTGTACACGCCTTCATCTCTTTCTAAAGAATCTACTCCAGAACCTAATTATACTGAAAGATTAGAACTAATGAACAAATCATCTTACAAAACAACTAAGTCTCTCAGGTCAACCATGGAAACAAATGGGCTAACAGGCCGCTTGCCCACAACAACTTTAATGAATAATAAAAATTTATCAACAGATAATCTAAGCACATCGAGAAGAGACCACAAGGATAATATATTAAATTACATCAGAGACTATAAGAACGTAGATATAAAAATATGCACAGCTACTGACGTAGTAGATAGTGACAACGATTCTGCAATGAGTTCCACGCAGTCTAGTTACCGATCTTCAGCTTCTTCTCCAATGCATAATACAGAAAATATGGAATCTGATAGCTCACGCCTGTCACCACGTGTTTCACACTATGCAACTTATTCAATATTCAAGTCCGAGGTACCGAATAAAACAAATGTCGCAGAAAAGAGTTCAGAAGATTATATGAAGCGTAATGTGTGTCGCTCGGTCTCTTCTGATACTAACGTATCACTTAGTTCTTCGGCAGGTTCGGCAGCTACGTCTGGATCGCAAGCGAGTTGTAGTTCACTTGAAAGCTCTGTCGCTGACTCCGATAAGAGGAAAGTTTCGAAATCGTATAATATCGATACGATCAACAGACGAAACATTTTGGCATCAGCGAAATGCAGGAGTGGCAGAGATGCCAAATTAAAATCACCTGTTATGGAAGCTAAGTTCTCACACGAGTCTTGCGACAGGTCCCCGAGTCCAGTACACAAAACGTCTGAGCGCCTTTCTACACTCACGCCATCGGTGAGTGTTATGTCGAATAAAGGCGAAAACAGACGACGCAACAAAGTAATTGCCGAAACTGACTCAGATAGTGACAGCGATGCTAACGTGTGGCAGAGGAAAAACGATTTCAAAAATACGCGACTTAAACGAAACTCTAGTTCAGCTAATAAGAACAAACAAAGTGATATTAATTTAGAAAGTCCTAAAGTTGAAGATGGCCCTAAAGTTATATCTGAAAAGATTATAAAAGAAATTAAAAAAGCCGGCCTTGATAACTATAACAGTAACAAAACATCAAGTCTGACGGAGAAAAATGAGATTCTTCTAAAAAAACCCGATAGTAGTCTGACCAACAAACAAGATAAAAATATTAAACCTGAAGTAATCGAACATCACAAAGCTATTGATAGCATTGATGGAAATTACAACAACGGAAAAAATATAGAAACATCTTTAGATGTTAGTAAAACAATCGAAATCGACATAACGACCGATAAAACTGTTATCAGTTCTGCTGTGGAAGTTAAAGTACCGACTGAAATAATTCGACTGAGACGAGGAGCTGGTACAGGTGTAGGAGTCATTTTGGCCGGCGGGATCGACTGTGAAGCGAAAGAGGTTACGGTGCGTATATTTAATTAAACCTTTAATTTTTTTATCTAATTTATTAAAATTTAATTTTAACATAGTTACCATAAAACAAACACGTTATAATGTTGTCATTTTATTGACAGTTTGCTTGTGTTTTTTTTTCATTGAAGCTTTTGAAAATTTTAATATCAGTCCAATGATAACATATTAACTAGGCTTTACTATTATGAAGAAATGCCTCATAATCACCCCAATTCCATTAAAAAATATAATATGATAAAATTTCATTTATTTGCAAAAACGTTTAGATAATAGTCATGTTATGAAATAAATAAATAATAAATAATAATGATGCTTATTATTGGTGTAACAGTCATGTATGTTCTGCGAATAGTGAACCTGTTAATCAGAATATGAGGACATTGTTTTTTACAAAGTTATGAAACGGGTATGTGTTACTAAGTATTGTACTAATTTTATTTCAGGTTCATAGAGTTTTAGCAGATAGTGTGGCGGCCAAAGCAGGACTGAAGAGGGGAGCAAAAGTCAGGAGTATAAACGGCTGCGCTATGGCAGGGTTAACCCATGCACAATCCGTCAGTATCCTAAAGGTAAGCATTTTAAATATAGTCGTCCTTACCGTATCTGGTGACAAAACCCAGTTTTTTTACTAATTTTCATTTCTTTCGTGAGCTCTCTGGTGACTTGCAAAACCACATTTGGTCTTCAAAACTCTGTTACACCGTATACCTACAAAGGAGCTGATTAAAATCCTTGTAAGTGTTGGAATCTGAGGTCTTTGGGCGACTTTTACCTGATTGGTGCTTCTTGTCTAGGTCTACAAGTTGACTCATTTCAAAGCAATCAGTTTCTTTGCGGACCGAAGTCCACCACCTGTCACAGTCATTCATCTTGAATATTATGCTTTCAAAGAAGAGTCTACACTTATAATGGAAGCGGTATAAGACGAGAAACCGATTCTCTTCATCAAAATATAAATTTAAACATGAATCTATTTTTATATTTCAGGAACAACGTTCGGAGGTTATAATCGAAATAGAGATCGAAAATCGACAAAATGCAAACGGTGTAGGATGCGGCTCTGACAAAGGTATCTATAACAGTTTTGGAAATAATTTGTTTGTTTTGGAGTTTAAAAAAGTATAACCTAAAATTAACTTTATTCATTTTCTTCTACAGCGGAGTCGAAGGTCCGAAATGAGGTTGAAAAGAAAGATCTGGGAGACGATAGTAAAGCTACTAGTTCTGTTGTGTCGGTGCTGCTGGAGAAGGCTGGCGGTGGAGCCGGGCTCGGTTTCGGCCTGGACGGTGGCCGTGACTCACCGCGAGGAGATCGTCCTCTCACCATTAAGAAACTATTTGCAGGTGAGCTTGTAAAACTTCTTGGTTAAACTACCTGCACCACATATAAGAAAGAAAAACCGATATGATTAAAAAAGTTTTCAGTGATAATGAGTAGAAAGTGCTTATGTTCTTTGTCATTATTTTACAGGAGGAGCAGCAGCACAAAGTGGTCGTGTTCTAGTCGGTGCAGAACTTCTATCAGCTGGAGGACAGTCGATGGAAGGATTCACACGCACACAAGCCTGGGCAGCTCTCAAGGCTTTGCCTGCCGGCCCGGTTACCCTTGTACTTAGGAACCCTAAAGGCAATATGAATATTTGAATACGAATATTATAAAATAAGTTTGAATACTTTAAAAACCTACGCCTACAACAGTGATACCAAATTGGTTATAAAGATCTTCCTTGAATAATTGAGCTTGGTGACGTGTCTCAGAGCCCGGTTAGCATTCCACTTTACAGATTCATTTATCTGCGAGCTTTCGTCTAAAGGAGAGAGTAAAACGGTGCTAACTGACACCATTCAATTTAGGAAAGTGCGATGAAAGTGTAGGGTTTCGTTCGGGACTGGTTATTCCTTCTCCTTTTATTTACAATTTGCCTCATTCATTAGTCACTGTTTCTATAAGATTGTAAATAGGTAATTTATGTTATCCGTCTATAACGAATTCTCGTAAATATAGGTTTATTAAGACTGTGTCTCATTTTTGTTAAAATCGTTTATTTATTAATTCGGTTTAATTAACTAGTCTGGACTGTAGACATGTTTAAGACAACATTCAATTTTAGGCTTTGTACTTAAAGTACATGCGATAAAAACGGAGATCAAAATTGATGTCATAAGTGCCATTTTTAGTTTCATGAATCATTATGCGCACACGGTGATGTACATAATTGACATAATAATTATAAATCTAAGCTTGTGAAGCGTCGTAAATAAAGCTGAGCTTTCAGATTAAGAACGTAAACATAACGATGGTGATTTATTCTTTCCACATGCAATTACCCCTACGGCTGCTAATTTAAGAGTAGATAATATGGTGTCTTATCATAATCAGCAATGTATTTCTAACTGTAATAACGTTAACTTTTAAAATAATATGACTCAAGCAAATTTCATTCAATTTTTATGCAAACCTTTACTTGCCATGATACTTATTGCCAATAGCGGTACCTATCATACCATTGCTTAGTTATAATGCATCGAACTATTTAGATAAGAACTTGTAAATATTTTGTTATTTATTAATAACTGTTTTAATTAGCGGGTTATGTTAAGTTCGTCGCCGCTTGTAATAACTCATTGTTACTACTTTTAAAAAAAAATTGGAATTTTGTACTAACGGTGAGACAATCTAAATTGTTTTATGAAATTTGACGTACCTAACTTAATTAAAATGACGTACCTCGCTGACTTCTATTTATTTTGTACTAGCAATAGAGTTCAATGATGTACTTACAAAATGGTTTGTCTCATCTGTATTTAAAATTTTATTCTTTATTCTTATTATTCAGAATAAGAGCCAGCATGTCATTTAATTAGCTAAACACAAATAGAATATTATTTTGTACTTACTAGCAACGTTGAGGGAGAAATGATTTATTTGTGACTCTTAAAACCTTGTTTTACAGAATTTAGAACGATACACAGGCATTTTAATGTATTACTAGATTTAAGTACAGATAAGTAATAAATCTGACTTAAATAGATTTGTAACAGAATGACTGTTCTAGAATACAGACCCCTATGAAGTTAAAAAACTTAAAAACTATATGACTTACGAGCGGATTTGACACGTACCTAATAACTATTCTCGTCATTAACATCTGATTATATACCCTTTGATGAATATACACAATATTCTTTATTTACATATTAGGTGAAATATGTTATCTTAGTTACTATTAATCTTTTATGTTACTCTATTATATTATATAATCACCGTAATAAAATATTGTTGTTTTCTTCTAAATACCTTCTGCGGAAAATGCCTTTGTTTGTTTTGTAAAGGCGTCTTAAGAGTTTAGAAATGAAACAGTACTTGAAAGTATCCTCACAACCTGCTGATAGAATAAAATGCTTTAAGTTAAGTTAGTAATGCTTCATGCCAACACAGATTTAAAATTGTTGTCCTTAATGTAGACTAGTAGAAAATGTCTATAGCATTAAGTCCGCCTTTATGCAATTTCTTTTACTTGTGCACAAAGTTTTAAAAATAAATAAATTGTTCCTGGATCGTAAATGGTCATTAAAAATAAAATTAGAAAACTTAAAGTTTATTTTCAAATAAGTCAGTTTCGTAATTCACGCATATTTTCATACAACGTTGCAATTTGTACTAAAATTGGGGTTATCGTTGAGAATTTTCCTCATAGCTATGTAGATATTCAGATTTTTTACGAACTAAGTGAGCAACTCAAGACTGCATAAACTCCAAGGCGAGAAGTGTCGATGTAAAGAGTTCGGTCACCCCTTTTACGACTCCATCATTTTAAGCGGGGCGGTAAAAACATATTCGTTCTACATACACCCATTCATTTTACAAAAAGGCCAGAGTCACTGGCGAACTTGTTCGTCCATTGGCACCCTCTATATGAACGGCTGCAATTGTTAATTAAGCCGAAATAAATTTCGAGGTGTAATCACGTCGTTCGCGTTCACAGACGATTAATGTCATGGCGTTGACGACATTCACGAGGTAATGAGGTTTGCTAGTACCTACCGAGCGCTTGATTCCGAAGCTTAAATGCATGTAGGTACACACCTATGTACCTACCTATAATATAGGTGTGTACTTCGTTCACGAATTCACGCTTTTACGGAATGTTGTCCTTACATATCTGTCTGCGATGCAAATGAATTCTCTTTATTTGGACCGACGACGTTGCATTTGGTAACATTTTAAGATGTAGATTGTAGCTATACGAAAATATTTGCATGGAATTGGACCCTGCTGCTTTCTAGAAAATAATTTACTTTCAGCACCGACTTATTAGGTTTTTGATTAAATCCACTTGCTATTTATTAGTTGAGCTCGTTCTACGAACAAACTAATTCAGTGGAGTTTTTGTGATTATTATGTATTTTCTTTCTTTCTCGGATTTAATGGAATCTTAACTTTTATAGGGGTATCGTGCGGTCAAAATCTTCTTAGATTTGTTCTTTATTTAGACAATAAACCTTTTATTAATTGGCGTGGAGTAAAATTATGCTCTAATTGATCCGTTTTAGTAATAAAGGGGTTTAAAGTCCTATTACAAAACAAACTTTATTTTCAGACCCGAATTTATTACTAAACGGGCAATTATACATTTTGAAGTTTATTCGTAAAGTTCGTTTTTGGTTCTAGGACATGCCGGTACCCCACGATGTTTCTAGCCGACTATTATGAAAGGAAATATCTAAACAAACTCAGATGTCAGTAGTCAGATAAATCATATGCAGCCTATCCATATTAGTGTGTTCGTCCATTGACGGAAGTGACACACAGATTTACACTATTGATGCTTACATAACAAGATTTTCGTGCAAAACTGGCTAACATAACAAGATTTTCCAACATGGCCGCACAACAGGATAACAGATCCAGCAATAAGCGACATCTGCTGACATCTTCAACAATGTAACGAAATCTGATTAAAGATACTTAAAGGACAGAGCGCCCTCTAGTGATGAAAAACAAAACAAACTCGAATAATTAACCTCTAAAATTAAATTATCAATATTAAAAAATAAATGCTTTATGATCATTGTTGCGGTCGCTAAGTGACCTTTGTAGCTTTGCAGTTAACTCATTAACCAGTAAGTGTTTTCAATTCAAATGTTCTTAGAAGTTCAACTCAAATGGACAGTGGAAGAAATCCTCAGGAGAATTTGAACTTAAATTAGTACCTACTAGTGGTCGCTAAATTCCACCCTTTTAGCTTTGGACTACTTACATTTTTTTTTACAAATTTGAGTCATATAAAACTTAATAGATTATAAAATTATTAGTCTGTAAGTGGAACTGTACATTCTATCTGGAAATAAATATCATAGATTCTTATATTCTAAATTTATGCCATCACCGCTTGTCGTTGTTCATCATGACAACGGATGATAAAGGTCAATATTTAAGGAAAAAAAACCTAACTTCTGATGTATTTAATGTGATTTCTTCGAACAGCGTAATGTTCATTAAAGACCTTCTAAAAAAAGTTTGATCAGACACTATTACAGTCTCAAGTGATTTCGATATGTTCCCAAGACAGGTTTGATCCACTTTAGAGGGTAAAGGGTTCCAGGGTGAATGTTACGACACCTCAAATATTGCAGATCCATATATTTTTCAATTCAGGTAACCGATCTACGAAGGTCTACGAGGGTCTACGAGGGTCTACGCCGTAGTCATCCATTAAACCCGGAAATAAAAATAAAACAATGAATTTATCTTTTCAAATATTTATATTGTTGCGTAAGTATCTATAATAAAATGCTATATTAAAATGCAAAAATACTTAGTTAGCCACCATATCTATCATTGTTATGTTGTCTAATTCATTGGTCGAATATACTTAAAATTAGTGTACAGCTACTACTATTTTCACTACAATATACATAATTTAATGCTGTTTATTTTATACACCACAATTTTTTAATTAGTACAATATAAAATTGGGCTGTATCCGTACCTGTTAGTGATCATATTTGCGTAAAGAAAAGTAAAAAATCTAAATTATTTTTTAAAATATTTGGTAAACTTAAATATCGATAACAGCTGTTTGAGGCGGGATATGCTTGATAAGAGATCATGCAAACGTGAGCGAGAGATGACAATTTATGAATATTAAAATGTCATGAATAGCCTGTACAATATTTCCATAAATTGGGTGACTTTTTGGGATATAAACAAACGCTAATAACTTTGTTTTTCATGAATATTATTTATTGATACTTTACAAATATAATGATAAGACCGTCTTAAATAAGCCCTTTAAGTATTTGTACTAATTAAAAATTTGTGGTGTATAGGTTTATAGAAAAGTATTGCAAAAATATTAAATTGCTGTCATTCAAAATGTTAGATACAGTCTTGTAAAAGATAGCGCTATATATAGACTATTTGTGTCAATTTTTATAGTAAATATATTTATTTTAATACTAATTCTACTTTCATTGTTGTATTGATCACAAAATTTTAATAATTTTATATTCAAAGACTATGGAGTCAAATATACACTGGTGAACTAAAAGTAGGTGCGTGAATATTTATTTAAGGTCAAGTGAAAGCACTGCGGGTTTTACTTGACAAAGAGCGTTCAATAATTAAGAAGGCGGTAAAACTGAGCAATAAAAGAAAGGACAAGTACATGTTTAAATGAGGGTAAAAAAACGTATATTTGTGCGTTCACAGTATCTAATTCTCTTTCAAAGCTTTAAAAGGGTTTATTTTTTATTAATCTCTGGATTTCCAGCTCTGCAGAGGTTTGAAGTCTAATAAAAGCACTTAGCACTTAAGTAGACTTATTACTATACTTAAAAAATACTTAAGTTAATTGTTTTATTATTTCATGTACAATAAATACTAAGTAGATGTCAAAAATACGTTTTAGGATATAAAAATAAGTTAGTTGCCTTATAATTACCGTAATTACAAAACACTACATGTTGCACTCAGCTTTGAATATCAATATCACAGACAATTTTTATCAAATTGTATCAAACTCTGTGTATCTAATACTTTTCGTTTGCCTTCGTTAGTTTGGTTATACTTAAGGTCATTTCTTTGACCCGCGAAATTAAGTAATAAACAATTCGTGGTGATGGTTTATATTACAAATTTTAATTTTGTAGAGATTCTCAAATTGTCACAGGCACGGTTTTAAGCCTGTTGTAGCTATTTGTCAAATTCTTTTGTTTATAAAACGTGTAATTTCCAGATGGTTCCATAGAACTTAGCTCAGGTGGTTTTTTAAATCAATCCTCAATAATACATAATTTTTGTGTTCTATTTACTACAAAATTATTCATTATTGATTGGCTTACAGACTTAAACAAATTTCGCGAGTTACATTGATTTACTTTGTACGCCGCGTCGGTCACACGTTGACCGCGAATAATTGAATTTCTATTGTGTCTGGTAGTTGGCAGTCAACGTGTTAATGTACTTATCAAAAAATGTACATACACATTATAACCAAATATTGGACCGGTTATGCTTAGCATGTTCATTGTTAGATTCGTTCAAGAGGAGTTCCCTACTTTCTTACCATTACAAAAATATATTTAGTTGGGTATTCTAATTACGCTTGATTTTAGGTCTAACAATACTCGAGTATACACTTTCAGCAATTAATAAATGCTTTGTTACAATACTTTTGGAATAAGATTAATAATTTAATACAATCTTAAAATACGCATTTGAACGATAATACCAGTTGTCAAAAATACAAATTTTCAATATAAATAGGTACAATCCAAAAATATTTCAAAATACATTTTATGACTTTCGTTTTTTTACTTTTCATTTTTACTGTATGAAAATTGTACTTCTTTGTCGGTGTAAATACAGTGTGAGTTTTAAGGCAAGCCATGAAGTTTCAATCAGAATAGCATAACTTAGTAGTTTTTTTCAATCTTATCTAGAAAAAGGATCTGATTACAAAAATACTATATTCATTTCAAAATTCATTCCCATTTACAGATGGTTTATGATTGCAGCTTATAGTACAGACACAGCACATCAAGCTTTTTGATTTTTTCTCAACTTTATTACCAAGATCATAGGGTTTATATTCAATTGGGGAATTTTGATAGCTTGACATGCTGGCATCTACCTCAGCCAAGCTCAGTACCATGCTTCTATCTCACGCAATACGCTCACTATCGCAATAACTACTTTTTAAAAATATCGCGGTTCTCTTTTGTGCTATATTATAGCAAAATTATTTCTCTCAATGGATGCTTCGACACTAATTTGACTTCAACTCTTTCTGCCATGAGACGGCCCAAGTACCTTAAGCTCACAAAGTAGTAAAAGAGAAAGTATCTAATGAATTACGCGCCCGAACCACGTATCTTTGTAACGCGCTAAGATTGCGAGAAAGACAGGTGCCTGCTAGTCGTGTATATATTAGTCGTAATGCTAATTAAATGTGAGCAGTACACATCTAAAGCATCTGCTCTATTGAGTCCCATTACAGGAACTGCATTACACTCATAAGACATCCAGTGTCTAAGCCGACAAATGCGTGTCATTTAACATCTACAGTAGGTGTCCTTATTCTGTCTAATCTTTCGTGGTTCACCTCGTTCCAAGTTATTCATGACGTCTCTTTTATATTAACGTATGATTCCAATTACATTTATCGTGTACCAAGTTTTTACGAATATATAAGCAAGTCATTAAGAGCACAACTCCATCCAATTTAACAGTGAAACCTCCATACAATTAGTGTTAGCAGCTACATGGTGCATTACTTAGATCTATTTTCTTGACAGTGCTTTCAAACACCGACGATTCTCAGTGTTTGACGCTCTTTAACCGTTCCGAATTACTCTCATCAGTTCCAGGTAGTTGCAGGTAGTTCTGACAGCTGTCAAACCTCCTACTAAGAGATAGCAGCTACATGGTAGAGTAGATGTCAGGTGTATAAGCAAGCGCCTGCTGGTCGTGCACGAGGTCGCAGCAGGCGCAACGCAGTCAGCGTGGCGGGCGCCGCGTCACTCTCAGCAGTACGGGTCCAGCGCGAACATCTTTGAATAGACGGATCGCCTCCCCGTGGGTCAGACCCGCCGTGCAGCGACCGTTTACTGACAGGATCTCGTCACCTGTAAATTAAAATTCACAAAAATGTATAAAGGACACCTAATTACCCTAGTAATTAGGTGTCCTTTATACGTTTACGCGTTAAGTAGAAGGAGTATAGAGAGAAAAGCGAATTATTAGGTAACCTAATTTGTATGTAGTGTTTTATCTGTCAAAATTTTTAATCATCCTCAAAGTGACGCGAACTCCGTGTTCAGGCAAGGTGACGCGTGCATGACGGACCATGCATGCGTCACCTTGCCAGAACAAGAAGTGTACTTAATAATAAAAATAAATTAAATAATTATAGTGCTAGGTATTGGGCCCAACCCTCAGTAAATTGCAGTCAGAAATGTGTTTCAAGTTATAGGATGACAATAACAATTACTGCATATTTTAAGGATCCCGAAGACAAAGGTGCAAGCGTAACCATAATAAATCTTCGGCCTGTCTATGATGTGATGCAATCATATAGAATTAGGAAAGTTGCTCTGTGCTATGCACTTTAGCAATGGTGTAGGGTAATCATAAAACATAAGGGAAAACGAGACGAAAAGGGATGGAAAACGAGAGTTTACCATCTCTTATAGCATGTGTTTTCATCTAATTGTTTTTTTTTGTTAACTAACCAATTATTGTCTAGTTGGTGGGATATGGGATGTTTTTAGTAACAAGTAGTGTTACTAAACTAAGTTTAAGTTAACTTGGCACTCGCTGTAATCAACTTGGTGCATGTGTAAATGTGAATCCCGACCACGTAACGCTTCACTGCGCGCGGTTTGTGACGCAATTTTTATGTGCAGAAAACCGCTTTAATTATGTCTTAGCCATTACCCCAATTTAACGGTCCTTATCTGTGCGCGGACTCCATAAATGCAAATGAACCGAGATAATTGTGCCAGACATTCGTCAGTTTTAAATCCATTTAATTTGAAGGTAGGTATTACGGTTTTGTGCTTGCTAGATGGCAAAATGGTTGCTACCCAATTGTACCAATAATAATAATGAAATTAAATTATATTTAACATAACACATAACATAACGTCACGCCTGTAATCCCCGAAGGGCTAGGCAGAGGTGTACCTGGTAGTACACCCACATTTCGCCAGTTATGTTTAAGACCCATGTAATAGGGGGCGAGCCTATTGCCATCAATCGGGCACAAATCCATACTCCGGGCTGCTACTGAGAAATCCCAGATGGAAAAACCCAATAACACTTTGCCCGACCCGGGAATCGAACCCGGGACCTCATACTCAGCAGTAGCGCTTGCGACCACTAGAACAACGAGGCAGTAAATTATATTTATGTTTGTAAATCTACTTACTTCCCAGATACTTTTACATGTATTTAATGGAAATGACTGATCCTTGATTAAAAATGCCGATATAAACTCAGGGGTCATGGGGTCTTTTAAAGTCCAGAAATAAGATTGTATTAATATAAGGAAGCATACAGTTTGTCAATCCGTCCCAACTCATTCGAGGTTAGCTCAAAGGTTCTTTAATTTCCTTGGTCCTTATGTTTACAACAGAGTGAATAAAACCCTACATATGTACGAAATGGCCAAATATAAATGTAAGAGTACAGTAACGAACTGGCTTCTTGATTTGGACTATGAAGATACAGAAAGTATTGTACAAATCATAAAATAAATTTAATTGCACACAAACACCCACACTGACACATGCACACGAACAAAAACACACTAACAAACACATTCATGCACAAACACACACATATACTTACACACATTACACATTTACTTTACACTTCACATAAATATTTCCAAAATCTAACAAAATCATTAATACTACCTCTATTTAAAAAAATATATATTGTTTTGTTACTAGTCTTTTAGATAATAATGACTCATGTAAAGATGCCGCAAATGTGATAATGTTTAATAGGGTGAGCCTGGAGATCTGTCATACAGGTCCCGAACCTAGTTCAGACTCCAGCTCTCACAAAGGTTCTAGATTAAGTCAGAATTATACCATAGTGTTACAATGTACCTTTATGAGAGAAATAAATGATATTATTATTATTATTAATATATTATGCAAGTCTAATGATGCAGGGCAAAGTTGTTTCGGGTTTGGCTGTGAGTTTCATAGTTTTTGACTACCTAACGTTAATAACAAATATAAACGAAAATAAAAAGAAACCAAGGCTATATAGCGGCTAATATTAAAACTAAAAGATGAAAGCATCCAAAACCAAATCCTTTTGAAAAACGGGAAATAAAATAAAAATTTAATCTGTAGTTTCTGTTTGAAGACAAACGTGTTTTTGATGTTTTTAAGTGTAAATGAACACTCGAGACACATTAAAAACACGTTTGTCCTCTTTCTTTACGACATAAGTATTAAAAATGTACTTAATGTCAATGACTGTTTTAGCTAGTACCTACCTGTCTGAGTTTCCAGCGCATTCATAAATATACATTGTGGCCTATAAATGTGAAAACTTGCATCTCTTAACATAACATAACATAACGTCACGCCTGTAATCCCCGAAGGGCTGGGCAGAGGTGTATCTGGTAGTACACTCACATCTCGCCAGTTATGTTTAAGTCCCATGTAATAGGGGGCGAGCCTATTGTCATCAATCGGGTACAAGTCTAGACTCCGGACTGCTACTGAGAAATCCCAGAAGAAAAAACTCAATAACACTTTGCCCGACCCGGGGATCGAACCCGGGACCCCATGATCAGCAGTAGCGCTTGCGACCACTAGCACTGCATCTCTTAGAATGCTCATAATAAGTAGCAAATCGAACATTTAACACTTGCATCGTAATTTGTGTTTTTTTTATTATTTGAAGGTATTCTACAAGGGCGATCTAATTGCCACGTGCCAGTGCTAATTAGCGGGACTGTTTGCTCAACTGAACGTAACCTTAAATTTTTATTTATAGCGAACAAACAGCAGGTGTAAGTAACAGTTAGGTAATATACCATGCAGCTGTCGTGCAACAGTCGCTCAGGAATTTTCTGCACCTTTCTATGAAGTATAATAACGATGGTGGCATAATTAAAAGGTTACGATATGTTTTGACGAAGCCATGTTTGTTTTTAAATGGGCACTTGATGGGTTCACTAATGAACGTGACATTTAAGTGATCATTGTGGGTACCTCAAGCAAGGAGCTGCTGTATTGGGAAAAATAACTATTCAGAAACCAATTATTTATCTACGTACATCTTGCCCACACACATTCTCATTAACCACTAGATTGATTGATCGCTACAGACTGCCCATACATAAAAAAATACACTATGTCTATTACAATAGAAAACGTTGAAACGGTTTCTAATAATTACAGCATTTCTTTACCTTCTCTAAGTGCAGATTCAGCTGCCTGGCCATTATTGAAAATAGTTTTGACAAAAATGCCCATGTCTCCGCGCGGCGAGTCCCGCCCACCCACGATGCTGAACCCAAGACCTTTCCCGCCGGCTGACTTTGTAAACCGCACCTGCAACATTATTAAAAGTCAGCTTAGTGACACGACACTAACAAATTACAAGGATATTAAGAATTTAGGTCACTATAGTGAACTGCATACAGTTATGTAGTTTTATACCTCGAAAGTGTGTGTATCTCTAGGTTCTGGTGCGGGTGGACGTTTTCCTATTTGAGTTGAGGCAGGCGGTGCGGGAGGCGGTCGCGCAGTTCTAGGAGTCGCACTCACACGCAACTCCGCCACACCATTCCTCAACTGTTGAATAGGCTCCTGCCTAGATTGGACTCGTGGCAATCTATACGGCTCCTCCCATAATCTTTGGGAAGCTTCACATGGAAGCCGATTATATCCATTCCTGTATGGGACATCTAATTCTACATTTTCACTGTAAGGTCGACGACTTCGTCCCTCGGAACTATTCTTCCTTCTTTCAGGCACATAACTATAGTCAACCACATCTCGACTTTCGTCTTCTTGACTAATGAGAGGCGTGCGGTCTCTTTGTGCTGCAGCATCTTTAGCTGCTCTGTAAACGTTTGGTGAGCTGCATCGCCTGCGTACTGACTGCGCCGACTGGCGCGGTGGGGAAGGTGAGGGTGGATGACGTGTTGCTGTAGGACTAGGAACATAGAAAGTGGATGGTTGTTGTGGTGGTGGAGCCAAGACATCATGTGCGGATAGTGCTCGCCGCCGCAGTCCGCCGCCAAGCTTCCCTAAAGCACGGAGCAAGTCAGGAGCACCACTCGTGACGCGAAGTGATGCTGTTGTGTAGACTTTCCCTCGATGTCGGAACGATAACTTGGAAGGCGGAGCAGGTGAACAGTGTGGTGGTGGCCTCGGTGGTGAAGGTGAGCACCGCACTGGACTTGGCTCACGGTTACCGGAGCCAGGCCGCAATCGTGAACACCGACGGCGTAGTTTTCGCCATCTCTGCGACAAATTCGCGTTCCATCCTTCTTCTGAAAAGTCAATAATACACTCGATTTAAGATTTGGACTGAATACTTAAAAGTCTGGATCAGTTACGAAGGTTTTTGGTAAACTTCAGACTTATTAAAAGTGATACAGTAAGTATCAAATCTATTCCTATGATGAAAGAACGTAGTTGGAAGTCAAATCTAACATCTTCCAGTTAATATTCTAGATAAACTGAGCAAATGGCTTATGTAAACGACACTAACGACAAATATGGTGCTATGACACATAAGGAAGTTACCTTTCTTATTGGTGTTGGTGTCGGCGTCAGAGGCGTAATCGTGCGCGAGCGGGGGCGGCGCGGGTGGCGACGCGGGCGCAGCGAAGCTGTGGCGCAGCGGTGTCATGCGCAGCAGCCGCGGACGGTCACCGCCACCGCCGCGGGAACCCCACGCAGGGGCGCCCATTGTCATTTAACCCCTGAAAGAACGATGCAGGACATGGTTTAATAAATGTGTTCAAAAAGGGTTACTAAGCTGCAGCTGTCAGTGATATAAAATAAAAATATTTATTTATTTTTTGCAATAAGCTTTGGTTAATATCATCCGTGTGATTGAGTAACTAAACTATAATAGTAGATTATGCAACGATGGGGCACAGCAGTGTCATATGTTACTCGTACAGGCGCCATATTGAATTCCGAGCGTGACGAAGTAGGTATTCTAGGGACTGCCAAGCGGAGCAAGGAAGTTTAGAGTTTTAGAGTTAAAAAAGTAAAGTAAGACTAGAATTAGAATCCTGACTGCTGCGAGAGATCTCAGCTGGCCCGAGACTAAGACATTTTTGTCCCCGAGAAGAGAAGAAGTAGAGAATACTCTACTTTTCATCCCTTCTGTGAAATAATGGAAAGCGATAATACTTAAAAAGAAAGAAGAAAGTTGTTTATTACAGTAAAATTATGTAAAGTTATAATTATCGAAGACTGGTTAATTCTGGGATCGGGTTAGGTGAAATGAATAAATAAATAAATGTTCTCGGCAGTAAAAAAAAAATGGGAAAACAAACACTTGGGACTTGAACATCACTGGCAAAATGTGGTGGAAACTTTACCTAACCCTTCACGGAATATAGGCGTGATATTTTATTATTTTTACTAAAAATAGTCGTTATGCCAGACACAACACTCGCGGACAACAAAGTTACTGTAACTTTACTTTATTTGGAACGGGGGTTGACGATTGACGCCCTAGGCTAAGCGTTACAATGACTTTTGTACTTTACGTCAAGTTCGCAAGACTTAAATTGTCATTATTGAGCGAGAGACACTATATTCGATTTCAAAACTTAACGGTTAGTGTTAAGTATTTTATTAAAAAAAATTGTAAAAGGCAAAGCCAATAAGATTCCTTTGCGTAGTCATGAACAAAGTAAGTTGATGGGTACTCATAGTCGTGATTACTGTAGTTGGACTTAATAAACTTGAGCCATCACGCACCGCTAAATATAGTAAGTAACCACTTGTGCTTATTAGAAGCACGATATAATTAGATGTGACCACTTGCGTGTTAAGAGGGCCTGTTTAAAAGGCATGTGCCCGAATGCATTAAGAGTTTAAATACGTTTAAAAACTGGTAGCTGTTGAGGATTTTAGAGGCATAAACATTGACCACGGGGCCTCCCACACGGCGTGGGTTTAGGTCGGCAAACAACGACGTCCGGTCACCGGAGCCCTGTCGCATAACTTCAACAATTATGTCTAGTCGTGACCTACATTGCCAGTAAAATATGCGTTACTCGCGACTAGGCTAAGCCGAAACCAAAGGCCATGTCACGATTTTCTCTCCTTCAGAATAACATATTTCTTCCATACATCTAACTCGCCGTTAAACAATTTACACAACGTTTCAGGTTGTCTTATAAAATTAAAGTGTGAGGCACGGAGCTGCTTATCAAGTTTTAATTCTAATAATACACAGCATTACTCATACTTTTCTCATTTTTAATTATAGACTTACAAGCCGTTTACTATCTTAGACAGATGTTATTTTGATTTGAATAAAGCCCAAACATTTGAGTTGTGTCGGAGCTGCGGAGCGGTACCTCTTGCGGATATCCGCTCCGCCGGACTCACCCACCACTCATACTAAACAGTTGAGGCGCACTTGACGCACTTTATGCCGTCTATCGTTTTATTTTTTACGGCCACGAGGTAATTATTTAATAACCGCTTATTTGATGCCTGGCTGAACACAGCTCGCGTGCGCTACGTTGTTTAACGACTGGTTATGATTTGTGTCCAGAATGAGCAGTGAAACAGTAAATATGCCTACTAATTCTATTACGCCGACTAACGTTTTAAAGGAATTCATCACAACACAGAATTCTCTAGTGTGAATGTCAATAAACCTTTACAGACAGAACTCTATTTTCTAAACGTGAAAGCTCAACTTTGTCCGTATTGCCTACAGCCAAGTCACAGGAACTTTTAAAACGTACAAACTTTACAAGGCATCGTATTCTCGAGTTTAACTTACAAGAATATACAAAGGCTTTTTACTTTGAAGTTAAAGTACGTAAATAGCAATGTAAAGATAAATATATGAGAGCACGTTTTTAGGGAGAAGGATATTATGTATTAATCTCATGGGATGTGTAGACTTGTAGACACCGCGCGAGGACACTGGTAAGTAATTAAATTCCGGGATACTGATCCTAAGGGTGAACTTTACGACCAATAAAGGGCTTTGCGGTTGGAAAAAAAACAAGGGGACGTATTTATATTAAGTTTGACCAGCTTTTTGAAATTAAATCTAATTCAGAATATCAAATGAACAATAGCGTGCGTAACTGTTGTTTCATTCATGAGTAAGATATCTCGAATAACATTACAAAATATATTATTATTAATAATTGTATTTTAATGACTTATTCAAGCTCTTCACAGTAATATTGAATTAATTTAATTGTGCTAATCTCAAATTCAAAACCAGCATGATTCATTAAGTTCTCCTTTATATACGTTCTTATTCATAGTAAATGCTGTTTGTTTACACAAAATTGAAGCTGTGATTACTGACACGGACCTTAGTACCATGTTAGTTGCCATCAACACCAAACAAAGCTTTGTCCATTAGAGTACAGTTTTGTTATGCAAAACAATACTATTCAACCAACTAGTTTATCTAGTTAGGTACAGTAGAGGAAATTGGCGTTAATTTTGCCGGCGCAGTACCGTTGCAAGCCGAATTTGGCAGCGCTTGCGCCGTGTCGCTGGTCACTGATCTTCCGGTCACTCGCTTTACTGTCATTGTATATCAACATTTTCCTTATTACTAAAATTATTCTCGTTAATAATCCGTATATCTGAAACGATAATGATGGCGCCTCAATACGCCTGGCAGACTGACATACTTAAAGAGACATCAATGGAGACGCTTCGAAATCGTAACAGGTTACTCCCACGCTTTTGTTAAGAGGTGTTTGAGATACTTTTTTACTATAAACGAGCCACGTTCTCGTTCGACGACAATAGATGTATTATATCCAAACTTTCCTGTATTGTTTGTGCTCTGTTGATTGACTGCGTCATGCAACTAATGACACAGAGTAACTCACTAAAAATACAATACCTACAAGGAACTTCCTAATAGTAATAACAAACAAGGCTGCAAAACAGCAAACAACTTGGTCATCTGCTCTAATAAATGTCCTTTGAGACACGATTGTTTTGCTCACCATTTTTATTTGCACAAGGCAATCAAAATTTATGACAATTTCATGAATGGAATTACACACAAACAAGCAGTCAATTCAAAATGCCATTTAGTTTATACAAAAAAAAGACAATCAAAATGAGCACTTGCCCCCAAATGAGTACGTGGCAAAATCAAAAGTAGAATTCGTAGCATCAGCAGATGGGTGAGGCCGGGAGCGCAGGCGCCTCAATTGTTCCCCTGCGGCCCTTCTTTGAACTCAAGTGGACCGCCATTAAAGCCTGAATCCATTAGTTGTTCATTCCACGGGAGTTTAAGTGTTCTCGACCGCCTCAATGTGATGTGTGAACCGGCAAAATAACCGCTCTATCCGTAATCAGGAGATCGGTTACATTTCAAGCTACACTGCTCTCTAATCAATTAAAAAGCTAAGATTGCGAAGAAAATACAGTTTTAAAATCAGTTATATTTCTAGCAGCCTGAAGCTGTAGTTGTTATGTTTTCATTATGATATGTATTATTGTAATAAAGAAGTATCGCGGTTAACCATCAAGGTTAAGTTCATTAATGCAAACCTGATATACTTTTATCATTGAGCTATAGTTTTATAGTTTGTTCTAGATCTAGATTTTCAACTTATTGGCGGGGACAAGTCACTCGGCCGTACAATATTGTTGTTGGAATTTATGGCTAATAATAACGTAACTGTTTGGTGGGCATGTTGCGCCCACACTTATTAACCAAACTAAGATTTATGCGTAACTACGAGAGCGATAGTGGCACAATAGGCCTTAAGGAATGTGACCCGCGTTTTGTTCGTTACCTACGTCAGCGTCGCCCCTTTCTTATAATTCAAACAATGAAGGACCGTGATATAATAATAATACGTTTTATTATTAAACCCATACTTAAAGGTGTGAATCAACAATACGGTCTTTGTTTAAGTTACATATTGCCTTTTGCCCAAAAATAAACTTAACTACAGAAGATTAGTACTAGCAAAATAGTGTTCCAAAATCGTGTTTTGTTCGATTCAGTTATCAACTAGAGTGAATAAATACAAAAATCAGTTAGGCGTTGCTGTTTTATTTTTCGCATTTTTCCGATACGTGTTGATGACATTTCTGTACCAAATCAAAATAATCCAAAATTGCTACACACAGTCATATTTCCTAACAATATACCGACTTATAATTTTCATCAATACATATAAGTCTATGAAAATATAATTTTACTAGAAAAATATAGTCTACACCAAAATCACCGAGACAGCTTTGAAAATAAATAAAGTTATGAAAATGATGTCACTAACGAAAAAACAGAAAACAAAGAGACAAAACGACTGATCACTGCGCCTGCGCTGTTTGAAAAGAATAACCTTTTCAAGCAGTTTATAGCGTTATTTATAATTTGTATGAACAAGTAGGCCGACTACGGTATTGCAATACGGTGGATCTCTGTTGTTCGCAGTAACATTGTTTGCTGTGGAATTAAGGCTCTACCCGCGCTCCACATCTCAGCTCATCGAATGAATCTGGGAAATTGCTTCTCGCTCTTTCTATTATGATGTTCATCGTTATTTACTATTATATTTTTTTCTCAGGAGAAATCGGTTGGTCTGATTTCATTGTTGTAGGTACAAGCCTTCAAATCATGTTCCGCACAATAGAAGCAGAACAAATGTACACAAATTAAACACTTACCGTAACCGGTTCTAATTATAATATCGTGAATATTCATTGTTTGTGGAAAAGGTATGCGAAGTATTCATAAAGATTTACATTTAAACCTATTCTAAGTCATTTGTGGAGTGCTTGAAGTGGAAAGAACAATAAAAGAGCGTGTGAAATTATTTTAAGTATCCTTATGAATGATGTCACGAAGTATTCGCTAATGCGGTAATGGTTTGAAGTTATTGCAGCAATTTGTCAAAAATTCGTGAACATTCGTTTATTTGTTCATTGACTCTGTGATTGCTTAAAGTGGCTAGGAAAATTTGAGTATATCTTCCTAGCCATTTTAAACCCATGACTGTAGGGTTTGCCTAATCAAATCATGTAATAATTCACTTTCATATAATATAAATATTAGTAAAGAAGATATTTACTTATATACCTTACTGTTAAATTCTTAAAATGTATGCCTTTCTTTCTTCTTTGTGTGTTTGTCACAAATTTAATATATTCACGGTATTCTACATGACAATGCTCATGAGCTGAAACGTATGAACTTCCTAATATGACACACTCATTGAATGGAAACCGCGTCATTAAAATAACAAATGAGCTAAATCTAAAATGGGGAGTCAAATACTAACCATTGTATGGCTATTATATTGACCAATGCTACGAGTTTACCTTGTGTTTTTTTACCACTCTTGAGCATAAAGTTCGACGTAAAGTGTTATTAGGTTTTTCTATCTGGAATTCTTCAGTCTACTCTGAATCTGGATTTGTACCCAGTTGATTGTGGATTACAGACATGATATTTTGTTACATTTGAGCAATGATATTATAAGTAAAAAGGTGTTGATAGGTTACCTAAACAACATTCGATCTTCAAAAACGACAAACTAATGCACGCGGTGTCCGTTGGCGGCGCGACGCGACACTGAGGTCAAATGTGGCGAGTTAGCTACATTTTGACGTGTCGCTTGCTGAGAGCTTATAACCTATCTACACCTTTTTACTTATAACTAGCAGACGTCACGCGGTTTCACCCGCGTAGGTCCCGGTCCCGTGGGAATACAGGGATAAAAAGTAGTCACCCGGGGATAGTGTAGCTTCACAACGGTGAAAGAATTTTTCAAATCGGTCCAGTAGTTTCGGAGCCTATTCAATGCAAAAAAAAACAATCAAACCTTTCCTCTTTATAATATTAGTATAGATATCATTGCATTTCGGTAACAAAATATTTATCATGTTCAAAATCGATAAATAGCTACAATGTATGTTTATGGTGGGTAGAAACGAAACGGTGAAAGAAAGCATTATGAGGAAACCAGCATACGTGCGAGATATTCCTCGATAGCATGTGAAGCAAAGTCATAAGCCCATGCGCGGCTCATAATCACCAGTTTAGCCACTAATCACACAAAAATAAGACGATGGCTCACCATCACCATAAACTGTAACTATTCATAGCAAACATGATTGTAACAAAATATTTTATTACAATCATGTTTACACACAATAACGTAAGTGTAAATACGAAATTTACAGGATTGTTCCGAAATTGAAAATATTTCCTAAAATTTGACCTGAAATAAATTGAACGCTGTGGCAAAATTTCACTAGTTTGTGTAAAATAAACTTTGATTTCTAATTTCCAACAAACATATTTTGCTTTCTGCTTTTCCAGACACGCAGGAATGGAAAAGCAAACATCAATATATTTTTATTGGACATGTGAAACTGATTTATAAATATGTAGGTAGTTATGTGGCGCTCATGTGTGTCAGTCCGTTTCAAGTTTCAATTGATGGATGACTGACGGCCGCAATTTTCGCCGCCAGTAACGATGTCGTATGTGGGACAACGTGCAGGGTTTCGCAAGAGTAAAAGCACAGTAAAAGTTAATTTATATAAAAAGGTGAACTCGTGTGTGTTATGTATTTTATATACCATATGGCTATTTCATGTCTTTTATGAGTTACATAATACGTGTTTATTAACTGTACTAATATTTAAATGTGAAAATGTGCAGGTCATAATAAAAAATATGTGACTGAAATCACGAAATGTTTTAGTTAGGCCAGAACTAAATCTTGATAAGATTTTCGTAAGGTTTGTATACTTTTAGAAAGCCAGTGGAAATAATTTGGTTATTAAAATTAATCAATTGTGTTACGGTGTGACGAGCAAAGATTTTTAAATACACATTTCTTTGATGATTTCAATTTTATTTCCCATCGCCAAATATTAAAAACTTTCATATCCTGTACTATTAAGGGACGTGTTTTTAAAAATCCTTTTTTAATGTCTAACTAGCTGCCCCGGCAAACTTCGTTGTGCCTTAGAGTCAATTCATTGCTCTTATTTTTTTTTTATACCTATTAGATATACATACGTCGAATAAGACGACAACAAATAAATCCAAACCAATAATAACTACTACTACTTTTAAATTACAACATGTATATGTATATACCCTAACCTAACTGACCATACCTATCCTATAGCTAACCCAACTATCTAACCTAACTACCTTACTAAAAAATACTAAATTCATAATTTTAATCTGAACTATTGCCTCTATGTTACATACAATAATTTATGCCTATAGTTTTCCCGGTCTACTTTAATTAAAGTCCTAACAGTAAAATAAGTTCTATTTGCAAAGAATTATTAAATTTCGTCTCTGTCATCATTGCTAGTTACGTAAATTGATTTCTGAAATATAAGACTTTTTTATGCTACATAAAACCTCTAAGTTTAGTAACAAAATAAATTTCAGAACGTAGGTGCGTATTATAAATTGACAACCTTACCTTCTTGGGTTTAGCCTAAGACTTGTCAATTTCAAATTGTCACCTGATAATGAACTGGGAAGTTTGACTCCTGTCATGTCATCCAAGATGGCGCTGCGTTTGAAAAATGTTTGAGACAACCGATATTCTTGATATTTATTTTTATGATGTCGAACGGGATAAAAAGTATCCTATGTCCTTCTCCTGGCTCTAAACTACCTCCCTGCCAATTTTCAGCTAAATCGGTTCAGCCGTTCTTGAGTTATAAGCGAAGTAACTAACACGACTTTCTTTTATATATATAGATTTTGATATGAAAGAAGTACCTAATGTGCAAAATTTCACCCTTGTTTAACACGCGGTTATGTGGTGATTGTCAGAAAATAAGTTCATGAATATTAGTAAGTAGATTCAATAAAGATACAGAGTAACATGAGAAGAAAATATTCCGACGCATGGTGTATAGTTACCGTGCACTAGATGACATACTCACATACAACCTATGATGGTTTTTATTTTTAGTTTCCAAATGTATTTCACTGTTCTTCAACACAGGCGTATACTGTGTCATCTACTCATTAGGTGTAGAAATGTGGGTTTTAGCCGAAATGTAAAAATAAATAAAACTTTACTCGTTTTCGTCATCAGTTCCCAGTACAGTCTTAACGAAGATATAATTACTATTTCCATATCTACAATTGTTATCTCTTCAAGCCGTAATTGGTCCATGAGAGCCCTACTTACATGTAGCTTCGTTAATCAAAGACGTCATTGTCTAGATTATCGGCGTGGGAGACCCGGAATATACGACGATGTGTTTATCATACTGGACTATACCTACTTAACCAAGTACACAAGTACTCCCATTTCAGCTGCCAATCATCTCGTTGGCTTGCAGGTGGGAATTTGTAAGATAAGGGCAAATCTCAATAAGTTAATAATGCTTAAAAAAAAATAAACTTTTCGCTTTCCACAAATTTGTTAGTGTGTTGACGTTATTAGTGCAATTAGCAACAATTATTATACTAGGTACATAATAGGCACCTCTTAAAATGATGTCGGGAGTAACTTTACTATAAAACTGCTTGCCTAGGGTATTGGCTCCTCCTGGCTCAATCTTTGACATAATTATCACAAAAATATTTAAAAAATATACTAACAATGTGATGTAAATAACAGAAAAGAGATTTACTAGTTATGAATAAATAAGACCCTACATAATAATTTTAATGATAAGGACGCTATAGTAAAAAAAAACTAATAGGAACTCTATTGTCTTAGTTGAATGACAGCGTACATATTTAAATTCAAATCTTTTATTTGCATATACAAACATTATAAAAAAAAAAATAAAAAAAAAAAAATAGTTTATTTGCACCCTCAAGTAAAAAATACAGTTTACAGTAAAATAAAATGTAAAATTAGCCATAAGGTAAATACAGTTTTATGTTAGAGTTGCAGCCAATACCTAAGCTAAGATAACTTAATATCTTGTAATTATAGGTATCAGCGCCCACCCTCAGTAGGTATTTCTAATGTGCCTAATTTGTAGAAATACTTACAACAGATGAGACGATAGTAAGTTTATGCAGATTATGATATGTAATTGTAAGTAAGTAGGTACTTTAGTAATTTGAAATGATTAAATGGTTTAATTATTATCATAAAGTACTAGGTGTAATTATTATGTTTTAATTTTAAAAAGTATTAAACTAAGCATAGGAGTAAAATACTGCTTAGGTGCAAAAACTAGACTTAAGGTTATTAAAAATAAAAAAAGGAAACGGCGAAAGGATTACCCACTATTTCGGTGTGTGTGCGTGTGAGTGAGTATTTGTGTGTGTGTGTGTGTGTGTGTGTGTGTGTGTGTGTGCGTGTAAGTGTGTGTATTTGTGTGTGTGGTTGTGTGTGTGTGTGTGTGTGTGTGAATTCATGAATATGTCATGTGAAAACTAATGAATACAGAAAGGAAATATTTTTGCATGGAGAACTAATTGTTTTTACCCAGGAACGATAAACAGTTTTTCCGTTTCATCATAAGTTAGCGATAGCAGCCATCTGATTACATTCTGTTTGCACTCTTTTTTAGTCATAGATGAAATTTGTAACTGTTTATTTGCAATGTTGAACAGTCTAGGTCCTAGAAATAAGTTGAACTTTTGAGCAAAACTAGTTCTACAGGGTAGAGATTTCAGTAAATTGAAACGCCTGCTCCTTGTCATTTCTTCACCAGTCCGAGCACTTAGCTTTAAACAGGAATGCTGTTTCATGATCAAAGATAGCACAAACAGTTTACGTACAGTTAGTACCTCACATTCCCTGTAAAGCTCAGTGGTAGAATAATACCTGGGCTTGAAGTAGCTTACCTTTAATAAGGCTCTTTGCGCTCTTTCAGCAATTAAACTATGTGACTTAGCGGAGCCACCCCAACAAGAAATACAATAGGTCATAACCGCTTGACACAAGGAACAATAAATCATTTTCATTATTTTAGCGTTGGCTGAGTTTCTTATTTGTTTAAATACATAGATGAGCTTTCTAATCCTGTTTGAGAGATTAATAATTTGATTTTTAAAGTTAAGGTTTTTGTCAAATATTACTCCTAAATATTTAATAGATTCAACGGCAGATAATGAGGGACAAGTACAATTAATAGATTCATGAAGGCAGCTATGAGAAGTTATACGATGTTCCGATTGTGGCGGCTCACTAGAGCTGCGGATTGAGAATGAGATGTATTTAGTCTTTTCGGTATTAAGGGACAGAAAATTTTGAGCTAGCCATTTTGTCACAATGTTAAAACCAATTTGTGCCTTTTGGAAGGTTTCACTCCAAGTTTCACCATGGAATGTCAGGGTAGTATCATCTGCATATGAGATCATTTTGCAGTTTTCAATTTTAAGTAATGTGAGTTCGTTAATATAAACTAGGAACAATGTGGGACCTAGGATACTACCCTGTGGCACTCCGTGGGTGACCAGTAAGCTATGACTTGTATAATTGCCAATTTTGACTCTTTGCGTTCTTCTAGTTAAATAATCGGTCAGTAGTTTAAGTTGATTTCCACGTATACCAATTTGATAAAGCTTGTTAATGAGGGTGGGAACAGAAACCGTGTCAAAAGCTTTCGCCAGATCAAGAAATATGGAAAGGCATTTCTTTTTATTGTCTATGGTTTTGACAATGTGTTCAGTAAAGTCGTTTAATGCGTCATCTGTGGACTTACCAGTACGGAAACCAAATTGGTGTTCCGAAAGTATGTTATATTTTTCTAAGTATTGTGTGAGTCTTTTATTAATTATCCTTTCTAAAATTTTTGATAGAGAGGTCAGAATTGAAATAGGCCGATAGTTAGTGACACGGCTTCTGTCTCCACCCTTAAAAATAGGTCTAACTATAGATCTTTTAAGTGACTCAGGAAATACACCCATCTCTATGCACATATTAAAGATGTGTGTAAGCGGTGCTACTATATTTTTCTTTAAGAGTTTAAGTATGTCAGATGAGATTCCGTCATCACCCACAGCACAATTACTTTTTAAGCCCATGATTAATTTTTCAATTTCATCTTCATCGGTGTGCAGGAGGACAAGCGAATTACCAATATACAAACATTCATATTTATTAGTGTCCACAATAATATTATAAAGAGGAAAAACTTGTGTGTGTATGTATGTTTGTGCGTATGTATGTTTGTAATGAATAAACTCAAAAACGACTGTGCCGATTTCAAAAATTCTTACACCATTGCAAAGCTACGTTCACCCTGAGTAACATAGGCTACTTTTTAACCCTGGATTCCCACGGAAACGGGAACTACGCGAGTGAAACCACGAGACGTCTGATAGTATAGTATAAAGAAGAAAGATTCGTAATGTTGTGTATGTTTGTAACGAATAAAATCAAAAACTACTTGTCCGATTAGAAAAGTCCTTTCACCATTATTTAGCTATATTATTACCGAGTAATATGCACTATTTTTTTTCAATATTACTAGGTGGTCGGACGAGATGTTACAGTTCGAATGAAAAATTACAAAATTAATGCGGACTAAGTCGCTAGCGAAATGCGACGTTAGTATCTATAGGATTTGATTGTTTTTATTTTCTTAGGCCGTGTTTTTAGTAGTATCATTATCATCTGCCTAGCCTTTTCCCAACTTCGATTATGTTAGGGTCGGCACCCAGATGTGTGATCATTTCACTATGTGTAGAACAAGAAGGCTTAATTTAAGATTGCTGTTTTCACATGAGTGTTATTGCAACACTGATTTATGGAGACCTATTGATTGAGTCTAAACAATGCCTGACTCCATTGAAAGTTTTGTTTCCTTAGCCTCAATCTCGAACTGAAACAGCATAGTAAAAATAAAGTGCTATTCAAGAACTGTGCATTTGATTATTTCCATCTTTCATACGGTCATATAATTGTTATCGGCAAATTCGATGTGATTCGACAAATTTTACGGAACGAAGGCATTACTTGTAAACAATAACGAACAATTTATTCTTGCATTCTTGAACACAAGACAAAAGTAAATAGGAATTCTATTTATTATCTACATTTAGTTTTACAATTCATGAGAAGACCTTATATTTGTGTTATAACTTGTTATGTGCCTATTTATCTCAAAGTTAAAACGTTAGTGACCGAGTTAGGTATTTGTTATTATTGTTAACATTTTCCTGGACCACGTAATTGTATGCGTTGGAGTATTTACGACAAAGTCCTTATTGAAGGTTACACCGTACAGGAACTGACCATAGCAATTTAGGGTCAGTCTACAAGAGGTCGTCGAAGTTTTCCTTTATTACCAACTTGCTGTTTGTTGAAATATATGGTCTAGGTATGAGGCATAATGCCAGCGTCATCTTCATAATATAATGTGTAAACATTAATACAAATATGACATAAACAACAGTAGTCATGATGCTATTGCGGTTACGAATTGATAACTAGTTAAATGAATGGACATCTCATAGCCAGTCCCACGTACAAGTACATTGAGATGCGTGACTACAGAGATGCTTCGAAAGGTTAGAAACGTTAAAATTCATGTCAGAATAATAAAGCCCGCCAAATGTTGCACACTGCACTCTCAGCGATTGGTATAGATCAAGGACCATCGAATATGGAAGTAACGATCTAATGATTTGATTGCTTGGATTTCAATAAATGCAAAAAGTTTTAAAGTCAAAAGTCAAAGTCATCATTTATTTCAATTAAATCATTAAAAATGCACTTTTAAACGTCAACATTAAAATAAAATAAAAATAATTTACAAAACTAGATTCTAGTGCCCACTTCCAAGAGGTAGTTTTGTATGGGAGAAGAATGGGATAAAACTTTATACTAACCTTTTAGTATTTTGTGAAAATTGATCAGATGAATACTTTTCAGCTAAGAAGAAGTACCAAGATGAACCTAGAATAAATACTACTATAATAAAATAGATAGAATATTACATTCATGGCTACAATTATTGTCTATTGTTAAGTCGTTTTGTTGCCATCCTTACTATCTCCGTGACATTTTAAAATAATACAAAACAACTCTAGAGCTTCAGTTGCATGCAATCGATTTCAATTGACGTTGGTTAAGAGACTGCACTTAATATATTATTATTGTCTTGGTACAGATTTTGCTAACACATTATGATGAGATTGGCTTTAAATATGATACTCAATACCTCCTTGGTTATAAATAGCGTGGATTCCTTTAGAATTGCAGAATTAAAAGAGCAATTTATTAAGTAGCCACCTTTTGAAGTTGTAACTAATCCTTTAGCCCACACTAGCTGGCTATAATTGGTAAATCTTGTTTGTGTCCACGATAATAAACCCGGTTTCCATTTTAGGTGATTCCAAACGCTCAATAACTGCTGTTTTAAAGATGCAACGGAATAATTTTTAAAATATTTTTTGAAAGACATCCGTGTTGGCTAATCTTTGTAACGGTTTTCAATCCTTATATTGTTTTCGATCGTTAGTTTTGCGAATAGATGGATTCGTTGGGTTTTAAAAGACAGAGACATGCTTACAAAATGGTTTTATAAACCTATTTAAATGTGTTTTTTAACCTTTTAATCGTGTCAATTAGAGACACAATAGAAAGACAATGACAGCTCGGACACCGGTGTCCTCTTGGGGTTTAATGAATATATAGGTATGTAATATTTTAATATTTTCTTTTTATTCTAAGTAACAAAAATGATAGTTCAAAACTAAATTAGACACGGTCAGGTGCCCATACCCATGGTACCCATTATGATCTTCAATAGAGCCCAGCTGTTGTACAATACAGACTGCCCAACTAATAGCTTTAATCTCCTATATCATTTGCACAACAATATCATCTAAATACCTCCTAGAGATTAATCGCTCTAATGGATTGATGCAAGTCACAATAAGAACCACAACATGCATACGGTATAGGTAATAAAAGAGGGTGCGGGATGAATGCACGGCGCTGACGGTGCACAATTAACATAATCATTTAATCAAGAGAGAATATATCTTATTTCCTTGCAATAGGGACTTTGTAAAGTGTACAAAATTTTTGGTACGTCTGTCTGCTGGAGTGTGGCGGGCGAGGGTTCAAACTATGAGGGAGCGTAGAAAAGCAACGAACGATACGTTATTTTTTGTGCAAATATTTTTCATGCATTTATTTATCTTTTTCCAGGTGGCTGAATTTTATTCAATATTGAATTAGAAATAACAAAGAAATTGCCTTTGATTTCAGTATTGATAAGGAGTAAGTGGTAATTTTTAGTAGAAATAATTTTACTTTAACAACTTTTACAAGTTCAACGTTAAACTTCAACAAGGATCAAAAACGATAAAAATATTTAAATCAATTTTGACAACGGTTCTGTTTTTAAATTCACACAATATTATAAAATACCACATAAACAATTAAAACAATTTCGATAAGAAACACAGTTTTAATTTAGTTTATAACAAATTGAGTTCAAATCATTGAAATTTATCAAAAACATTTTTGTAAACTTTAGTAAAACAACAAACTATTTTGAAACAAACGAATAAAAATGATGCTTACCTTAAAAACAGTAGCTGAATTTATCCAAATTGTGTACGTCCGGTGAGCACATTAATTTTGAAAACGATACCATGGCGGACACGAAACTTGAAAATTAATTTACATACACAGTCTGCACAGACACTGCAATAATGCACTCGATTGTACCAAGATATCGATCGTGACGTAACGAAAATGCACACGATCACAAGCCGGTACGCGCGCTGCACTGTCGCACGTTCGTCTAAAGCGAATGACGAATTAATACTAACATAACCTCAAATTTACGCGCGCCGCTCGAGAAATTGTTTATGCTGTCTGTACACCCATAAATGGGGTTCAGTAGTGAAGAAGAAGGAAATACGACAGACCCCACGAGAGACAAAGAGAGCATGTTGACAAAGGTGTATTATGATGGGGGAACTGACTGTTTACTACGATAGCGTTTCACGTTAACGGCGGCGTCCTTTACTATTTAAAAATAAAAACAATTCTTTTACACTGCATTTTTATTCAACTGGCATCTTTTTATCTGATTCATTAATTCATAGGCTAAGTTAAAATCAAGGATGCAATTTCATGTTGTTATCTTACTTTAAAAATAAACAACTATAGGTCCGACTTTGTTCCCTATTTGACAATCTCTTGACAACACACCTGTATTTATTGATAAAATGCAATGTGGTGACCACCATACAGAAAATATATTTCCATAGAACTCTTGCGTAACTTTAAATAAAAACATGTGCAGACAACATATTTGGCAAGTGGCACTTGAGCGTCAAGACAAGTTGTTGATAAAAAAATCTTTTATTGCGTAGCGATGGTGTACCTGCGCAGTACGCACGTCTCCCCGGGGTTCCATTCCCATCCCATAGAACATAGAACCCATTGAAGCGTGAAGAATGAATGATTTAAAACAGCCACTAACAAATACCTACCTGCTTTAAATTCTTCCCACTCCGTGTAATCTGCATCGGCTTTTTGTTAAGTTCAATTGTTTTTGTTTTCAGAATTACGCTGAATAAAGGAATGTTTTTCTAGGAAGTTTCTTAAGCTTCGATAAGTCTAGTTTGGATTAGCCGCGTTTTTTTGCAATTTCTATGAAAATATGTTTTAAACAGATATTTCTATGGTGTGCAATAAAGGCAGTACGTTATTTCTAACAATTTAATTTCTTTATTGGAAATTGTGAAGTAAGGAGTAGGTACAGAGGCCAGCACATCAAGATACCCCAATATGTCAAATTTATTTGATAGTTTTTCAAGTGTATCGTAAACAGAATAAGGTTCATGTTCAATTGGGAACATTTGACAGTTTGGAGTAGCTGTAGGTACATTGTACTACGGAGTAGGTACATTTCTTTGAATCCCTAATTAGTTTCCATAATTGATTAGTGAAAGATAAGGACAAGGTCTGTAATAAGTTTGTGGGAGGAGAGCCCACACGGCATATCGTCTCGCGCCTCACATCGGCGCCCGCAAGGCTGACATTTTATTTTATCAGAGTGCAAACAAAAGCTCGTTTCTTGGGATAGGACCTTATTATCAAATAGTAGGTAGGTAAATACACTTATGTCACACTTGTTTGAGTTATTTTTTAGCTACGTTATCATCGACGTGGTCATGTTTGTTTTACTCGGAAAGAATGTGAACGCGTTAGATTAAATTAATTCTATTGCATTAATCACTGAAGTGATTTTTTACCACGCCTTTTTAAACATATTTGAGCGCAGAAGTGTTTGATTTGACTTAGGTAATTTAGGTTAACATACATAGAAAAGAAGTGCAGAAACCTAAACTGTCAAATCTCGACTACTGAATGACCACTCGTATCAATGAATATACAATATCCGTTTTCAATTTCGAAAAAGAAATAAACAAACTCAATTAATCTAAACCGTTTCAATTACCCGTCATTATAACTTTATAGCTCTATTCTCTACGCATAAATATTTATTGAACACTTAACATAAACTCAACAGCGTTTAATATTTAGCAGGCCTCCTTGACCTGAATGACCTTTATAAGGTATTTGTCAAGTCCATAAAGGTAAGGGGCTTAACGAGCGTGTGTTAACTGGGGAACGTAGCGGTCGCGGTGGCGCGTGTTTCCTGCGTGTGCGCAGCGTCTGGCTGGAGGGGGCACGTGCACGACTCCAGAATGCGTGTCGTTAACGTTTGCTAGCCATGTTACCTGACGAATATAGCATGCTCCATACAATAACACATACATATCAACTTTATATAAACAAAAGGTCCTGTTATGCCAAATAACACGTCCGATACATTACTTCGTAAGGTCTCAAGTTTAACACAAAAGCTAAATTACTTTCCGCATCTAATGAAATTTGTCAATTATCGATCCTCAAGTGGATTACGGAAAGTTTAAAGCAATCGATCATGCATTACGTAGACCCACATGACGTGAGATCGACAGATTAGAACATACTGTATGTTGTTGTGGTTTCGTAGGCGTGGGCGGGTGGTTTATTTTGTTTAGACCCTTTTAAACACAACGAATAGTGACTAAAGGCGTCTAAATGGCGGCGACGAACTACTGTTTATTATTAAATTATTTACCAAATAATTCTGATACTTAACTGTCTGATACTACTGATAACTACTGAATTCTACAGAAACGAATGGTAAAAAGTCAACACTGACAAACATACTAGAAGCGAAATCGATAAGGACATTTTTAAGACTTATCAACAGGACTTGGCTAGTAAGTTGTGTCAGATAGGCACAGCATAGCGACTGATAGGTACATAATTTTCTACGTCGCATGTGTGAGTAATCAGCTTTGTTTTAATTCAGACTTGCCGGTCGTGTTATTGTTCCGGGCGGGTGCGTTGCACGGAAGCCGCTTGGTCGTAATCACGATTATAGGCGCGGAGCACATTACGAGCTCTAAACTTCAAACATTTGTATGTTAACATTGCCAAGCTTATTATTATTGGATTGAACGTGTAATACCTGTTTGATTAAGCAAATAACTATCCTCTACGGTTCCAATTGTGTTTAACATGAAAACACTATTCAAATGTAAATCTACTTCGGTTATGATTTTGCTTTCAAATTTCTTGTTATAGTTTCCGATATATCCAATTTTAGATAAAGCTAAGTTTTGATTAATTTGTTATTCATAAACGACGAGAAGTTATTTTTCTTATAAATGTATTCAATAAAGAAGCACGCCACACTAAAACTCTCAAGGAACTTCAAACGATATTTTTCGTATTGATTTATGTAAGTCTCTTTGTAACGGACAGGAAAAGCTCGGTGGTCGCTCTTTGATACACACAGCCAGACACCCACACTCGTAATTCCTGTTGTAAGTTGAACAACAAAAGATACATCAACAAACACCGCTCGGTTCAAGAAGTTCTCGGAATTTATCCAAGTAGGTACACTAAGCACCAATTCCTTGAAATGTCTACTAGCTGATCTACAATAAATTATTATTGAAATAATAGTATTTTTACCTATGAGCCTATTATACCGTGGAGCTCCTCAAGTTCCGAGTTGAGCTCACGATTTCTGACAAATGCTTGCACTGACTGATCTGGTCCCCTCATATCTGTGTGGTTCTTTCCTCAAAAAAAAAATCATTTCATACACTGATCTGCATGGTTCTTACATGATCTGACCAAGATAATGTCATTGTCTGGACTTTAAAAGAGACTGTGACCTCTGAGTTTCTTTCGGTGTTTCTTCTCAGAGTAGTCTGATAGTGAAACACCGACCTCACCTTCTAGTTAAAAAATGACTTGTAAAAGTGTTTGTATGAACCTATTTACAGAAATAAATATGATTAATGATTTATTAAAATATGAAATAGAACTTTAGAATCATGACAAATGCTTCCAGTGTTAGTAATAAGTGCACAATGTGCGGTCCAGACTAGGAGCGGCACTGCCTTTGCGAAGGTTAGAGACACATTGTCCAATAATGCTATTTGTGTCACTTGAACTTTGTACTGATCAAGGTTTTCGACAGGACAAAATATCTATTCAAACAGTCTTGGCAATCTAGCAAACAAACAACGAATTCATTATGTACCCATATAATAATAATAACGGTCTAACCAATTCGCAAAATGGATTTTGTAAAGCTATCCGCAACTCTTCTTTCCATGAGACGTTTTGACATGTTACATTAATCGATTACTTCGATTCGTTAACTTTCTTTGACATAAGTGGAATTATAACAGGAATTTCAAAGTTGAAATTCACCTTTTGATGAACTTTTCTTTACATTTCTTTTAATGTGGTAAACAATTGTCTCAGTGATCAAATCGCAGCTTCCTGATAAAAACATTTCGTAATGACTACACTTGTGTTCTCTAATAAGGTAACAAAGGATAGGGCAGTAGCTGCAAGTATAACACCCGATAGCAAAATTACAGATAACTCACGAAGTAATTATACAGAACAACTTCGTGAGATAGTTGGCTGTGCAAAACAAAAGCCTCATATACAGGTCTGGGTACCTTTTTCTTAAATAATTTACGAAATCGATTTTGTGATAAAAAGTGTCGGTTGTGATGTAAACTAAGCACAGCTAGAACGATAACCATTTATTATATCACCGGATACAACGCATATTCGGCAAGCCTAATTAATGCGAACATTAAAATAACGCTAATTATTCGAAGTTTTAAAGAAACAATGTGAAATATCAGAGCGATTTATGAGCGGGAAAGACGGAGTCCCACGGCCACAAGAGAGCTATGTAATCACTACACTAGATCTGGATGATATCATTGCTCTTTGATCCGGGTCACCTTGGCTGTTAAACGTTAAAACCTCTTGCTATAATTAGATATTGTTTTTGCCATTCAAATATCAATAAGCTCAATCTAAGAATGATATGTCAAAAGCATATCAAGTGCAAAAAGGACGCTCGTGTTTGCTTTTAAATACGGTTTTCGCAATCTTAGACTGCCGTAGTGTACTGTGTACTAAGTAGTTTTTAGGTCGTTTAAAATGACATGACTTTGTTTGTAGCTGTATACTAGGGTTTTCCATTACCAACGGATGGTTCAACGTTACGCTGAATGATTCGTGTGAAGAAACCAACAACTCAATTACTGAGAAGTCTGCACTTCCGTGAGAAGCATGTGGAAATTATTAAAACAAACGGTACATATTCCGGTAGTTACCCGCAGACATTCTACAGATTAAGTTGGTAATTGTTACACATAATTTATTATGTGAGTAAAAACTAATGAAAATGTAATATGCATCTATTGGCAACACAATCATTATTTTAATACGCTAAGCGAAAACTTTGTATTCCTTTTTAAGAATATTATTGTGCGCATGAAGGAGTGTGAGTTTAAGTTTATTCGGAAAAGAAGTGCAGAAAGCAAAACTGTCGACCACGAGGAGTTCACCAGTATAAATATACGTTACATGAAGCGAAAGCTGCATACCTACTTCTTTTCGCACGGAAGAGTGTAAGTCTTTCCACAGATTAAATGGATGAGAAGTGTAAAAAGCTTAAAACGGTCGAGTTTCGGCCCGTGAGCGACCAATACTAATACTAAAAATAAAAGAAAAACAAAAAATACATATTACAATTTTGTCCCTTCAACGTCACCATCGACTGTGTTGACGTAACTTTAAAGGAGATGAAGAATTAACTAGCTTAACTTAGCAGGTCTTTCAAATTATAGAGCGTGAAAAAACTAAAGTGCACTCATAACTTCTGTAAAACTGCAGTGTATAGCATGAGTACTACATTCTCAATCAGTTCATTTTAGTTTGAATTAGGTACTATCTGTCATCATAATGCTTGTATATCTATACATATAATAAGACTGTAAAAAAACTGTGTCTGTACATTGAATATATTTAAAAAATAATAATTGAGGGGGGTTTAGAAACAGTAATAGAGCACGAATCCAAAAAAAAAAGTCTGTCTGTTTGTCTGTTTGTCTGTTTGTCTGTTTGTCTGTTTATCTGTTTGTCTGTTTGTTTGCACGCGCTAATCTTCGGAACTACTGGACGGATTTGAATGATTTTTTTTTTGTTGTATAGATATTAAGTCTGGGCAACACATAGGCTATAATTTATCCTGGAAACTGGAACACCTGATGCAGAACCGCAACAGACCAGCTAAACTATAGGAGATACAAAAATGGTACCATAGTTAAAATTGTTCCACGTGATGAGCAGTTTTTGCTGAGAGAATAAATCTGAAGATCCGGAACACCTGATGCAGAACCGCAACAGACCAGCTAAACTATAGGAGATACAAAAATGGTACCATAGCAAAAATTGTTCCGCGTGATGAGCATTTTTTGCTGAGACAATAAATTTGAAGATCCGGAACACCTGATGCAGAACCGCAACAGACCAGCTAAACTATACGAGATACAAAAATGGTACCATAGCAAAAATTGTTCCACGTGATGAGCATTTTCTGCTGAGACAATAAATTTGAAGATCCGGAACACCTGATGTGGAACTTCAAGTGCCCAGCTACACTATAACATATATAGGAATGACGTCTTAGCAAGAGTTGTTCAGCCTTATGAGCACTCGCTGTTGACGTATAAAAATCGAAGATCTGGAACACCTGTTGTGGAACTCCAAGAGCCCAGCTACACCATAACTCACATAGGAATGACATCTTAGCAAAAGTTGTTCGGTCTGATAGGCATTTCCTGTTGACTTATAAAAATCGAAGATCAGATACATTTGATATAGAAATTAAAGCTATCACTAATTTCATTGCATATTTATAAAATAACATAAGTACCTCCACGCGGTGAAGGCGGGAACAGTTCAAGGCTGATTTTCGATGACGATGGTATATCATTGAAAATTAGACTCTACTGGCCAAAACTTCCATTTTTTTTTATCGTATAAATATGCCTTCGGGCTTATGTTATTTGAGTGTTTAATTTTCTTTTCTATTTATCTTTGTTACATGGTTGCCTACCCGGTAACGCTGGGGAGCAGCCACTTAGATTTTAATTGATCAGGTATCATCACAATAAAACTATAACCATACCTAGAAAGAGGTCAAATCTTTCTCAATGTTCCAAAAGTGCTAAATGATTAAAGATCATAAGATCCCAACAATCTACCGAAGAGCGTTAGGAGGGACTTGATGCTGTTCGACAACATGAGGTTGCAACTCGCTCCGTGGAAACTTTTTGGGATCGCGAAGCACGCCTGCATTCTCAGCGTATTTACGCATCTACCAGGTATCCAGGTCTCTAGACACCAGTGAAGAATATATGACTGACCGCTGATCATGAACATCATGCACTGTCTCGCGAGTTGGAGACGTTCACGGAAAAAGCATGACGCTTGAGTTTTCAGCGTATATACGGATCGACTCTAGAGATATGTGATATAAGTGGGGGAAGGAGATGCGCGACTGACCGCTGAGCGTGAACGTCACGCAACATATAGGCTATAATTTATTTTGGAAAATGGAACACCTAAAGTAAAAGAGATATAAAAATGGTGCCATTGCTAAAACTATTTCACGTGAAGAGTGTTTTCTGCTGTGAAACTAAATTTGAAGATCTGGAGCACCTGTAGTGGAACTCTAAAGCCCAGCGACAATATAGCATATCTATACATATAATAAGACTGTAAAAAAACTGTGTCTGTACATTGAATATATTTAAAAAATAATAATTGAGGGGGGTTTAGAAACAGTAATAGAGCACGAATCCAAAAAAAAAAGTCTGTCTGTTTGTCTGTTTGTCTGTTTGTCTGTTTGTCTGTTTGTTTGCACACGCTAATCTTCGGAACTACTGAACGGATTTGAATGATTTTTTTTTTGTTGTATAGATATTAAGTCTGGTCAACACATAGGCTATAATTTATCTTGGAAACTGGAACACCTGATGCAGAACCGCAACAGACCAGCTAAACTATAGGCGATACAAAAATGGTCCCATAGCAAAAATTGTTCCACGTGATGAGCATTTTCTGTTGAGAGAATAAATTTGAAGATCCGGAACACCTGATGCAGAACCGCAACAGACCAGCTGAACTATAGGCGATACAAAAATGGCCCCATAGCAAAAATTGTTCCACGTGATGAGCATTTTCTGCTGAGAGAATAAATTTGAAGATCCGGAACACCTGATGCAGAACCGCAACAGACCAGCTAAACTATAGGAGATAAAAAAATGGTACCATAGCAAAAATTGTTCCACGTGAAGAGTGTTTTCTGCTGTGAGACTAAATTTGAAGATCTGGAGCACCTGTAGGGGAACTCCAAAGCCCAGAGACAATATAACATATACATAATAGAAATGGCGTCTTAGCAAAAGTCTGATGGCATTTCCTGTTGACCAACAAAAATAAAAAATCTGGAACATCTTGAATCGTTTCGCGCATCCCATTTCCCGTCCCCGGGCTTATAGAATTCGACATCAGATGTTTCAGATCTTCGATTTTGACGACCCCGTTGTCGCTGGCATAAGCAACAGGATCCGCGTACGAAGTCGCGGGCAGAAGCTAGTCAATAATATAATATAATCATCGATCTTTCATTGAAAACCTGTGACAACACTGTGACCCTGGGAGGTCATTCGTCTTTAACAATTCGGCGGTTTGATGAGCAGTTGAATACAAAAACATAATATCAGGTTGGGTTTTTTGTACATTGGCGGATATTGTACCCACAGGAAATAACACACTGGCCAACTGGAATGGAAATTAAACTCATCGAGCTGGTTTTAAACGGCACAGAAATCAAATTAATTACTATTTTCTACGTTCATTTTTACATAGAAATGATTTTTGAATAAAACACGTTTAGCTTATTTAAATGTTGCAGCTATTTCCGTACGTCATCATTATAGCAAAACAACTTTTTGTGCACTAATCGAGACTGGTAAGTATTTTTTTTTGTCTTATTCGTGTGGTTAGTTCCTAACTTGATGTAAGAGTTTTTATGCCGCCCATGGGCCTTTGACTTGGCTGCACATGTCTTTGAGAAATATCTCTCAGACAGGCCGGTTTCCTCACTATGTTTTCCTTCACCGTTTTTAAAGCCAGTAATAATTAAACATGAATCCGAAACGAGCAAACCCATTGAACTCGACACTTGAGACCTGGCGGCCCGCCGTATCACTAAGTAAATAGAATCTGACTATTAGTACTACTAATAGCCAGATACTTCCCTTCACCGTTTTTGAGAGCAGGGTAAGTACTTACCCAACTACTAATTTAGTAGTTGGGTAAGGACTTACCTAAGAGCAGCGGTGGTCCAGTGGTGGCGGCCCCGACTTACAAACAGTACTTAAGTCGTGAGTTCGAACCCAGGCAGGCGCATTACTTTGTGTAATTTATTTCATCACCACTGCTCTCAAAAACGGTGAAGGAAAACATCGTGAAAAAACCGGCATGTCCTATATAGAAACAAAAATTCGAGGACATGTACCAATTCGCACTGGGCCCGCGTGGTAGATTATGGCCCACACGCAAAATACGAGCTTTGACGTGGAGTTGCGGATACCAGCCCGGTATCTTTTTCTTTTTTTTTAAGTACTTATCTAAGGATCTTTATAATTTAGGAAATAACAAAACAGCCACGATACAGTCTTGCACTAAGAGTGTCTTCCCGTTTGCCTAAAAATTAAGCAACGTGCAGAATTACTTAGACTTCTTATTTAATGTAATAGGGCGTGGGCTGACTTACTGAGACTTATCTTAAGTCATACTATCATTCTGTGTAAAAAATGATGGCACCCCGCAAGAAAACAATCTCCACAACAATACAGGGTTTTGTCAACAATAGACAGAACTATCAGTGTAAGTCAGTTAATCGGCTAATAAGTTTAGAAACACGTTAATCGTAGACGTGGTGAAGAGATACGTCGGGCTGACGTAGAGGCAGATAAAGCTTGTGTAGAGAAGGCGTAGACGTAGCATAGACATATGTGGAGCTGGCGTAGAGACAGATATTCATATTCTTTTATTTGCATACCATAATGTCAGATAAAGGTGTTACAAAGGCTTATAGCTATAGTACAGTTGTGGACCCTGTAAGGGCACAGCAACATTAAGTAACAAGCAAGATTACCTATAGTTGAATTCAAATAACACCAAAATAAATTGAATAAAATCCTTAAACATGAAAATACTTGCCTAATTAAATATTCTATATATATATTTTTTTTTTTGTTTTTTTTTTTAGATACACCTTGTATAGAGAAGACGTAGATGTGCGGAGAGACTGCGTAGGTAGACGATGTGGATACGTTCTACGAAAGCCCATGCGGGATCAACGCTAAACACGAAGAACGCCTTAGAAAATAAATATTTGAGTTTCTTTGGAGTGTGTTTGAAGAAGAAGAATATTATTTTATTACGATAGTACATTGTCATACTGGTCTTCTAGGGTAAGAGGTAGGGTTTATAGAAGACCTGTATTGTTAGTGACAGCCAGTTCTAGTGTGTCAGTGTATGTATAGCCTTTTGAATAATTAAAAGTCTACCCATACTTACTTACAATAAGCATCTCGGTGACAAGCAGCACTATAAGAATCCTTAATACCGGAAAGACTGGTAAGTAAATAAATTACAGAACATACACTCCTTAAAATATTATTAATATTACGGTTGCGGGTATTTTTCATCACGTTCCTTATTCACAAAATTTTAATAAGCACCTCTTATGTTCTCATGTGAAGAACAAGTCGCGTCTCGACAAGCGTATACGGTTTCATCATGGGAACCGACTGCTGTTCCACTTGAACGGGCCCGGCTATCACCCGCCGACGATTGTAATACTACCGTTACCTGTTGAAATGATACTTAACTTGGTAATGTGCAATTACTTGACACACAAGTCGTGAAAGGTGAAAATGATAAAATCCTAAGTAATGTTGGGGTTAAAAACGTTGAAATACATTGGGGATTTGAAGACGTGTGGTCCGTAGGTACTAAAAGTGTGCAATCTCATTATCTGCCCAGCCTTTCCCAATAACGTTGGGGAAGCTTCCAGTCTAACCACATACAGATGTATACCACTGTCTTACGTAGAGCAACTGCTCATCTGGTCACTCCAGAGACTGGGTAACCCAATACTCCTTGATTAGACTGATTAGTTATTAGCACAATGGTGTGCTGGTGCCTATAATAACGTATGGAAGTGAATGTTAGGCGTGGCAAAAGGGACATGAAAGTAGAATAAATGCTGTAGAAATGCGTTCCTTGCGAAGTATGTGTGGTGTAACAATGAATGACAGATTGAGGAATTATGTGATAAAGCAACGTTGTGGTTTAAACGTAGTGTTGTAACAAAAATTTAAAAGAGTATGCTTAGATGGTTTGGTCACGTTGAAAGGATGGATGAAAGGCGACTAACGAAAGGTATTTACAAGGCAGATGTAAGTGGGAACGCCGGGAGGGGACGCCCTAGAAAGACATAGGTACATAGACCTTATTGGTGAGGTTCTTCAACAAAATGTCTGGTGCGTAGTACTCGCAACCGGCGTGTGTGTATGACAACATGTATGAATGTAAACGAAGCAAAAGAAGTATGTAAGAATCTTAGCATATGACGCTTTGTAGTTTCTGCCTACCCCCACGGGAAAAAAGCGTGAGTTGATGTATGTATGTATGTATGTAGACTGATTAGTAGACTTTCCGGGTTCTGACTACACGTAACGACTGTCAGAGATCTAAAACTGACAGTCGGGACCAAAAGCTTCGCTTTCTGAGTTGCAGACACAGAGCTTGCTTGATCTGTAATGAATTGTTAACCATGGACCAACGTCGGCACGCGTTGCTTAACCTTTGATTAACCCATCATCTGCCTAGTCTTTTCCCAACGCATGTATGTTGAGGTTGGCTTCCAGTTTAACCGAATAATAATAATAATAATAATTTGCTCCTCCCTGTAGCCCTGACCACGCCGGTAGCTTGGTTCCTGTTCCCAATACCGGTGGGCTACTATTTTGTATATGTTTTAATGTTTTTTTTTAATATTTAAATATTTAAAAATGCATGTATTAAGAAATTAGAATAAATAAACAAATAATAATAATATTCCACAACTTTCACACAACGCCATCTAGTCCGAAGCTAATACATACATACAGGGAAAATCTGCGATTGGTGCCTCATTTCATTAAAGACGACAATGGGCCTCTGCGAGTAGGCTTCGGCCCCTCGTCCGCCTTCCAAAGGTCCGGAACCTAAGGGTTCCGAGAAATAAAAGCAAATGAAAATAATAATATTCCACATCTTTTTACACAACGCCATTAGGTCCCAAGCTAAGCTAAGCGCCTGTGTTATGTATGGGTACTAAACAGCTGATAAACATACTTATATATTTCTAAATACATACATATTATAAAAAAAAACACCCAGACACTGAACAAATGATCGTGCTCATCACACAAGCATGTCCTGGGTGGGAATCGAACCCACGACCTCCGGCATAGCAGTCAGGGTCACTAACTACTAGACCAACAGGCCAGGCAAATACAATGTATCTGTATAGGTACCAGTGTTTTACATGGAACCTTCGATCAACCCGTTCATGTGTTATTTATTATACTAGACGTATCTTCCGTATACATATCTGTGAGTTGTTAGTATAGTGTGGTTTTCTTAAGGTTAATTAATAATAATAAGTTGGGGAAACCCACACACTTTACGCTTTTAATGTATTCTAATATGGTTAGAACAATTGATAGCACCTTACTTGTACGTCACGTCTTATTCAAGGTGTCACACCGAGTGCCAAACATGTGCCTTATTGGCGTTCATGTTTTTGTCTGCTTGTTAAATAACCTTGGTAATGATTAGCTGTACCTACACATGTCTACTTTTGACTGGCTTAAATTTGTTTTAATTCGTAGTAAAATGATAAGTATTTTAATTTTCTAGGATAAGAAACTTGAATGTGGGAATAAATTAATATATTTTTCATCCCACCATCTCGGAAAGAGTATTTTATATCTTCAATATCTGAGTGGAAAAGCCGTTTTTATTCTCTAGAGGATAAAGTAAATTGAATTTAGAACATCGTGTGCACTAAGTTTGTGAATTAAAAAAAACATTAAACCTATTTACTGCTACCTCTATGGTGCCGAATATATCATACAACTTTTTTTTAATTTGTTAAAAACTCAGACTCGGAACCTTCTTGGTGTTCTTTTTTTCAATTTGCTTTGTACGCGGTTCTGTACGCTGCATTTTTTCACGTCATTGTTAAACCTTTTAATAAAAACAAGAAACTTGAAAACAAGTGAAAAAACTAAAATGAGTGATTCTAGCGACGAGGAAGTATGTTTGACGCCAACAGAATTGACTGAAACTGTTAATAATGCGCAAATGAGCTTTCTCCCTCAACAATCACGCGAGAAGTATTTAAAACAGTACGATATGTTCAACACGTGGCGACTAGCAAAAGGAGCCAAAACATTCTCAGAAAACGTTTTTTGTTTTGCATTTAGTCATTTCCTCGCTGAGGTGGAATGAAAAGTTACGTGTTGCACTCGAGTGCAAAGATTTTTCACCTTGTGCTCTTTTGATTCCCTCGCTAACGCTCAGGATTCTAATTTTGAATCACTCGCTGCGCTCGTGATTCAATTTTAGAATCCTTCGCTTGCTCGGTCATCAAAATTGAACACGCGGTTAAAAAGCAACTTTGCACTCTTGTATAACAAATAACTATTTCATCCCACCATCTCGGAAAGAGTATTTTTAATCTTCAATATCTGAGTGGAAAAGCCGTTTTTATTCTCTAGAGGATAAAGTAAATTGAATTTAGAACATCGTGTGCACTAAGTTTGTGAATTAAAAAAAAACATTAAACCTATTTACTGCTACCTCTATGGTGCCGAATATATCATACAACTTATTTTTAATTTATTAAAAACTCAGACTCGGAACCTTCTTGGTGTTCTTTTTTCAATTTGCTTTGTACGCGGTTCTGCGGCATTTCACGTCATTGTTAAACCCTATATTAAAAACAAGAAACTTGAAAACAAGTGAAAAAACTAAAATGAGTGATTCTAGCGACGAGGAAGTTTGTTTGACGCCAACAGAATTGACTGAAACTATTAATAATGCGCAAATGAGCTTTCTCCCTCAACAATCACGCGAGAAGTATATATAACAGTACGATATGTTCAACACGTGGCGACTAGCAAAAGGAGTCAAAACTTTCTCAGAAAACGTTTTTTTTTTGCATTTAGTCATTTCCTCGCTGAGGCGGAATGAAAAGTTACGTGTTGCACTCGAGTGCAAAGATTTTTCACCTCGTGCTCTTTTGATTCCCTCGCTGACGCTCAGGATTCTAATTTTAAATCACTCACTGCGCTCGTGATTAAATTTTAGAATCCTTCGCTTGCTCGGTCATCAAAATTGAGCACGCGGTTAAAAAGCAACTTTGCACTCTTGTATAACAAATAACTATTTTCACACCACCTGCTCTACAATGCCAAATTACATATCATGCAAACCTTACGTAAAGCAAGTCATTAAAGCCCTTGGCTTTAGCCGGGGTGTAATGCTGGACTGAATATTATAGTTCTTATTGCAATGGCCTTAAAGTCTAATTTCGTAATAATAGATCAACTACCTACCTACTCGAAGGCCGGTTACTGCGCGGCGTCGCGTCGAACTTATTTGAAAACCGAACTTTTTCTAAAATCGAGCTGGCCACGGCAAGTTGAACGGAACACATATGAAATTAAACAAAAGCCGCGAGTATTCTAAAACGCTGCAATAATATACGTAATAACTGCAAAGTTTCTATAAAAATATATCAAAATACACACATCAAAAGTGTCTAGGGATCAAGCATTTTTATGCGGATTTCTTGAGATTGAGATGTGGCTTTGTAATAAATTTATGATTTTATAAATTTATATGGATCCTTTTTGGTGCATTTCATAATTTGAATCAGGAACTGTGAATCAAATTCGAGTAAAAGATGAAAATCAGCTGTCAATATTTTCCCTATAAAAACATACAACGCATTGAAGACATTATTAGTGCTACTGTTTCCCTACTACTGATTAAAACCAACGTTATTATGGAGCGGCGACGTCATTTAAGCAGGGAAGAAATGCTCAGAGCCGTGGGAATGATAGAAGCTGGTTCCCGGCAACGTACTGTGGCTTTAGCTCTGAGTACAAGTCAGAGTGTTATCAGTCGACTTTGGACACGTTACCGAAGCACTGGTACCGTGGCTGAGCGCCATGGAGGACGGTATCGCTGCACCACACGGAGACAAGACCGATACATTCAAATCTTAACTCGAAGAGCTCCAACAATAACCGCCATGATGTTAGCCGTGAGGCTTCATCACTCTTCAGGGAACTTAATTAGCGACCAAACAATCAGAAACCGCTTGCATGAAGTGAACCTTCATTCCCGAAGACCGCTACGGGTACCACCTATAGCAATGCACAATCGTAGGATTCGATATCAATGGGCTCTTGAACACAGAAATTGGGCAGAAGAACAATGGCGTTTCGTGTGCTTTTCTGATGAGTCTCGTTTTGGTATGAGACCGGATACAAGACGTATACGACACTGGAGAACCCCTGGACGCCAACAGCGATTAAAATCCTGCCAGGAAGTCCATCCTTATAGTGGTGGAACCATCATGGTATGGGCGGGTATTTGGATCGGCGGAAGAACTGAGTTGATTTGGATCAGAGGCAACCTCAACGCTCAAATTTATGCTGAGACGATTGTATCAGACGTCATCGTTCCTCTACAAGTGCAAATCGGTCCCTTATTTCAGTTAATGCATGATAATGCACGACCGCACACCGCAAGAGTTGTAAGACAGACTCTCGCCGCAGCTAACATCAATGTCCTGCCCTGGCCTGCTTGAGCATGCATGGGATATACTACAGAGAAGAGCTCTGCCGAATATGGAGGGTATCCAGTCGCAAGAAGACCTTTTTTTGTTGTTGCAACGAACATGGGCGGCCATTCCACAGCGTGATTTGGATGAACTCATTTTGAGTATGCCAAACCGATGTTCTTGTGTTGTTAGTGTTCGCGGTAGAAACACGGATTATTAATTGTTTAAGTTACCCAATAAAATTTTAAAGAAAACTGTTATTTCAGTCTTTTTTTCGAACTTTAATGTTAGTGGTTCAAATGTCAAAAATCCCTTTATTAGGAAAATGGCAAATATCTTTATTAATGCAAAGGTGACTTGGTTTATCGTTACTGTGACAAACGAAAACACTTTATTTGATGAATCCTTAAAGAAAATTTTAATTAATATCAATCAGGAGAAAAGTTATTGCAAAAATATATGTTGATCCCTAGACACTTTTGATGTGTGTAGAAGAAAAATATAAGTAAGTCTTTCCAGAACTGGACTAATGTCTCGAACATCAATTTTCACTTTTAATTTTAATTAACTATAATAAAAATACTGATTTTAGTAGCCTTGCTTTTTTATTGTCTTGCAAAAGGTGAAAATTAGACTACACTCCTCGGGGATAACCCCACACTGCGCACAGGACTCGCTTCGCTCGGAAGTTAAATCTGGAGTCTTCGTTACATTCAGAATTCAATATCGCGCCTGTGACATTAAACAGTGCTTTATCCCCTCGGTGTATAATCTACTATAATTATTGTAGTTCACCTTTTTTACTTTATTTATAATTCGTTTTAGTTAAAATTTTGTAGTTTATTATTATGTTTCTGACTGCCTCGTTGGTCTAGTGGTCGCAAGCGCCACTACAGAGCTTGAGGTCTCGGGTTCGATCCCCAGGTCGGGCAAAGTGTTATTGAGTTTTTCAATCTGGAATTTCTCAGTAGCAGCCCGGAGTCTGGATTTGTGCCCGATTGATGGCAATAGGCTGGCCCCCTATTACATGGGACTTAAACATAACTGGCGAAATGTGGATGTACTACCAGGTACACCTCTGCCTAGTCCTTCGGGGATTACAGGCGTGACGTTATGTATGTTTTTATGTATTACGTTTATAGTGTAGTTTTTATATTAAATGTCAAATAAATTTCAGGTCCTAATACACACTAGCTAGACGTTACGTTGTAAAATAAATATCGAGATTATCGGTTTTATTAATAACAGATTTACCCCCGCATTCTATAGTCCAGTTTCGTCACCTTCATAATTAATTAATTACCTCGCCTCATTGTTGCTTTGTTGGCGCAGTGGTCCCACATCCTACTGCTAAGTTTGAAGTTCTGGGTTTGATTCGCGGGTTAGAGGAAGTGTTATTGGGTTTTCCATCTGGTTGTTTTTAGTAGCAGCCTGGAGTCTGAATTTGAGCTCAGTTTATGGCTAGGTATAGGCTTGCCTCCTATTACACGGGACTTACATAACGGGCTAAATGTGGGCGTAGGTCTATACGAACACCACTGCCTATCTTTAAGGGAATATAGCCGGTCGATTCAGTAAAAGTCACGCCGTGAAAACACTTGGGTGAAGTGGAATGTCAATGCCTAGCATTAGTATGGAATGACAGCTCAATTCACCCTCACTATGCCTACATTTTCACGCGGTGATTTGACCAGAATCGCACTGCAGGCACAAAGTTATGTCTTAAGAATTTCTCCGTACCTAAGTTGGCCATATTGTACACACAGCTCACGGCCAAACTACCAAGCAAAACATTAGTAGTCGCTTAGAATTGCAACGCGGCAATTACAGCGTATTGCACTTACAAGGTACAAGTACGTATGTCACCACAACAATGGCGGACTTTCACTACGGCTTGGACCAAGTACCACGCACATCTAGGCCGGACGCAGTTTCTGGACCATAAAGGATATGGCCTATTCATTGTTCTCATACAAACTTTCGCGCTCGTGTTGCATGTAGTTAAACGTTACGCAAAATGTTACGTTGTGACAAAGACGAGATATGCTTAAAATATCAAACACACATACATTGCGTTTTAAAAGAATTAAATCTATATAAATAATCTAATGTATATAGCGATATTTTGTTTAAAAAAGGGTTAAGTACAACCAATTTCGACAAAAAGCGTATCTTCTTCACCCTCATTGAGCGAAGAAGACTCTTGCATACCTACCTATTTCATAATTGTAACCCCCATTGCTTACTATTTTAAAGTGGGGTAAAGGAGTATCATATTACAATCCAATTAACGATAATATTTTAAATATATATCGCTTGCTATATATCCAGCTATAATTATAGCTGGATATTTAGCTAGCTAGATACTTATTCCAAGTATCAATTCGATATGGACACAAAAGTAGGTAGTTCTAAAATATGAAGTGGTTATAGACAGACAGGCAAAAAATAGATAGGCAAATTGACAGACGAAGTCACACCATAACAATTCTTTTACCATTATTTTAGGGATCCCTAATAACTAAATTACATGCGAATGCAATTGTGGAGTCAATACACTTTATTGTTGTTACCATTGTAACTAACAATATAAACGTCGCTAATTCCTGAATTCATTATCTTTCTTTATTCTTTTGTTTTCATTAAAAATTGTTGCCTCGCTCCAAACATTCCTTCTATAACGTGGGTTCGATGACACACATTTTAACTCACATAAACCAGACTAGACCCAGACTAGAACCTACATGTAGAACATAAAAATATTTGTTCCAAGCGTAAATATTGAACCCGCGATACGTAGCAGGTCAATCGTTCATCCACTGCGCCAACTATGCCGTCAATTGTAATACGATGCGTTATAATAAACCCATGTTTCACTATTTTATTAGAAATACCAAGAACCAATCCTATAGTTTACAATCTTGATCAAACATGATATACATACCAGTTTCACAACTGCAACACAGACGTCATGCAATTGAAGATCCAATTCACACTTCAAAGGTTTCCTTTCATTCTCTTGCAAATGGATATTGAAAGATAAAAAACTATTTTGAAGACTTAAGAATTCAATTACGAGGGCGTTTTTGTCATTACCCATCTAAAAAAATAATTTGTAAGTATATCTAGATATATGCCCGGGTTATGCGACTGCCTGGGCTGCACAAAAAATAGAACCCCATTTGTCTTTCCTGACTTATAACCTAAAATACATTGGAAGTAATAAAGTAGTTCAGCTTAAGAGCTGGCGAGCACTTTCTTTCTACTGTAGCCATAAAAACTTGCATGGTTTAACCTGTGTATGTTAGTTAGTTCATGACTATCTACTACTGTGCATGTGTTTGTGTGATGAGCACGTTCATTTGTTCTGTGTCTGGGTGTAATTTATCTATATTATGTATGTATTTAGAAATTTGTAAGTATGTTTATGAGTTGTCTAGTACTCATAGCACAAGCTCTGCTTAGCTTAAGACTAGATAGCGTCATGTGAAAGTAGTGCAATATTATTATATTATTATACACCCCTATTTTTAACCGACTTCAAAAAAAGGAGGAGGTTCTATGTTCTGTGTGTTTGTATTTTTTTTTTTTTATGTATGTTACCTGATTTCTCCGCCATTTGTGGACCGATTCTCGAAATTCTTTTTTTGTTTGAAAGAGTAGACTCCTGAGGTGGTCCCATTTTAATTTGGTGAAAATCTGGTGCTGATCTTCGGAGATATACAACAGAACTCTTCAAAAATAGACGACAAATCTATCGTGATTGCTGGAATCGATTGGATGTTTATTGTTTATACAACATCATGACGTATCATTAAGCCTGTATGCTCAGAGGGGTAGGCAGATGTGTTCAATATACCTAGATTTCGACAGTTAGGTATGTTAAGTTTCATTTATTAGGATTAGGTGGATAACCCTGTTATAATGACATGTATTGTTAACAATTAACAATATAAAATGAATTCATGGCAAATGTTTGTATGGGAACAACTAAAAAAGGAAAAATAAAAAACTTTTTTACAAAAAATAAAACCGACTTCAAAAATAACACTAAACGGTGTAAAATAACTCTAAATTCGGAAGTCGGTGGCCCATCAAGAATAAGACAAAAGTACCAAAGCCACAGACTTCCTAATTTAGAGTTATTTTACACCGTTTAGTGTTATTTTTGAAGTCGGTCTTATTTTTTGTAAAAAAATTATTTGTACAAATACTAAAAGGGCTTATTCTAGACGCTCCTCACCTCATTATCGTTGTTTAAGTTTAACGAAATAGTGGCTACATTATTATTTTTTTTTTTTAATTTTGATTACACAAATATGATCAGGTACGGACAGGTACGGATACAGCCCAATTGTTTTTTGTACTAATTAAAAAATAGTGGTGTATTACTAGCTTCCCCGGCAAACTTCATTTCGTCTTAGAATCAATTTATTAGTCTTATTTAGTTTTTATTAATATCATCTTATTCCCAGACTTACTGAATATACACACCATTTTATATATTAGATATCTTACATACGTTTAATAAGGATGTCCCCGCTCCGGGGTGGGCGGAGGCGTCTGTCAAACTCTTACTGACTAAAAACCACCCCGTGTTCCTTCTCACACCTGCGCCGGGGGTCACGGGAACAGAAGATACTTCCGCGAACCCCGACTGGTGCCCCGAGGGCCTCGCCAAGGCAGCGAGGGGAGTGAGGTGTTAGACTTCCCTAGCGATGTCTAATAGGGGCGCATACGGCGCGCCGCTACCTCGGGTCCATGTACTTGGGGGGCGGAAGACATCCTCGCGTCCGTCGCCCCTGGACCCATTCAGGGGGGCTGGAAGAGGATGTTGTCCGCCCTCCGCTTGCGCCCGGTGTGTCTGCTGCGGGCCGGGTGAGTGGAAGTGATCTCCCTCTCCCTTTCCGCAGCCTCCTTCTGCGAGATGACCGTTTCGCAGAAGGACACCACCGCGTCCCAGGACTCGACGCTGCCGACCATCCTCTCGACCACGGCCGACAACGACAAGTCACTGTCTACTCCAGAGAACCTATCCTATAGCTAACCTAACTACAGTAACTACCTTACTTAAATGCATTGATTTAAAAATATTCAATTCATAATTTTAGACTGAACTACTGCGCTGCGTGCCTCTATGTTATACTACATACAATTTAATTAGTTTTCCCGGTCAACTTTAAAGGCCAAACAGTATGTAGCGCCATCATACCTTATGCCTCCAAAAGTATAACAATTATCTTTTTGCAAAGAAATATTGAAGTTCGTCTCTGTCGTCTTTATTAATTACGTAAATTGATTTCTGAAATATAAGACCTTTTTTATGCTACATAAATCCTCTTGGCTCTTTAACTTTTCGTATTTTTTAAATCTAAATACGTACTAATCCCAATATTTTAATATATGAGGTCGTTTCAAAATTTCTTATTTAAATACGTTCTTTAATTTGAGAGGAGTATACCGTACCAACGCCGACGATGGGACGAACATCAAATATTTGACTGGTTGGAATAGTTTCTAAGGGAAAGCAAAATTGTTGTTTGACTGATTACATTCCAAGCATTTTTTCATACTTACAAAACCAAAATCAGCTGAATCGGCCCAGCCGTTCTTGAGTTTTAGCGAGACTAACGAACAGCAATTGATTTCTAAATATTAAGATATTAGCCAAGTACGTATTCTACAGTTAAAGATGCAACCCTGAGACTGATACGCAGCGAAAACGCTATCTATCTTTAAAGCGGAGCATGATTATTAAAGAGTAACTGAGTTTAAAGGCAACTGCACACTACAGTGGTTGTACTCGACGTTCCCTTAGGGGGAGCTAAGAAGCAAATAATTTTACCCTGCAGCTATCGCGTAAATGTTACACACTGAAGCGTGAACGAAATGCGTATCAGGGGAAACATTTGTGTTACCGCTTCGTGTAACCCGCTGCGTACCCCAGAACGAGTGTTCAAGAGTTGTAACGAACTGTAAACACCAGGAAATATATTTTTGAGGAATGTTTCTGGTTCTGATTCTGATGGTTTCCAATTAACAGAAAGAACACCGGCGAGGGAATTATTGATGAAATTATTAAGCGTCTACGTATGTCACCGTAATAGATACCAACGAAATAATTTACTAAGTTTTATCAAATCAATCATAAGGCCTATCAAAGTCTGGAAAAAAAATCTTCATAATTGAGAGTTTAATTGACTAGATTATTGATGAAATAAATAATCATAGCTTTGTGTTTTTTTCTTTCTGGCTTGACTACGTGGCTTTTGGATTAGCTATACTTTTAATGTTGCCATATAATATAAATCTTAGTCAAGTTGCTTAAATTGATTGGCTTTACATAATGCATTAGTATACTTAGGAAATATATGTCTGCATCAGAATACAAATGTTAAAATAAACACGATTGTTTGTACTAAGATTATAGCGGACATAGCCATATACATAGTCATAACCTCTAAAACTTAGAAATAAAATATCTTTAATTCCTGACTTCCTATAAAAGTATAATCAAAGAAAAAACTGTTCAGAAATTCAAACTCTATACTTTTAGATATTTTTCATAGGCAGACGCAAAAAAAAATTGTCAACAAAAATTTGTTTGGGAGTTCGCCGGTGTTCTTTGGTATTTTGTTTGGTCAAAGAATCACTATGGAATCCAACGTGGTAATGCATGGACATCATAGGTTGATGTACCTCCCAAACTATAAAATTTTCCCAATTGAACATGAACCTTATTGTGTTAAGAATAAAGTAGAAAACCTTTCAAAGCAATTTTACACATTAGGGTAGGTTGATGTGCTGGCGTCTGTACTTTGGCATCGAGGCGTTCTTGGTTGTAATTTATTTTGTATTCCATCTTTTTTACTTTACTACTAATGATAAACTAACTCTGAACAAAAAAAAGGAAAAAATGTCATATTATAGATATCATAGAACTAAGAACGGAGCTTACACTACAAACCAAATTAATCTTTGGTCCATTTAAAAAATCGAGGCAATAAGGTCTTGAAAATACAGCAAACAGTCTTCATTTTCTTCGCTTTAAAAAATTCGTCGCCCCACACTAAAAAAAATCCTGCATCGTGGGTGTCATCGTTTACAAAAATTCAAACTCTTATACACAAACTGCCAGACCAGGAACAACTATACAATGTATATGTAGGCCACACTATTAGGACGTGTTTCTTGCTGTGCGGACCCCAAATAAATTGGGATAAAGTTTGGGGGATGGATGACATGACTCCAGTTTTATTTTATTTTTTTATTATTGATAGGCTCGCGTTTAATCACTGAGATAGTGCTGGTAAGCGATGGTGTCGTCGACGATGAAGCACGCTTGTCTAAAAATAACTAATCCAATCTTGAGTTTAAGACCCCTTGGTTGTAGCTATCAGGAAACACCGCCCGACTGATTCTAAAGGCCAATGGAGAAAGATGACAAAGTCTGGTTTACTTTACATTTAGAAAATACGTAGAGCCCTTAGAATTCTATCACGTTCGCTAATACAACTTGAGTGAGTCAGAAGTGTTTACCGTTGATAGAATATTAAATGATCGAATCGTTTAAATGACTCATTCGTTTACATAAAATGATATGGGACCGTTGAAACATGACTGGTCATAGTGTTGCGGTTGTGAGGTAACGAATGCTGTGGGCCGAGATACGTAGTTGTTATTTAAAATTTTGCTTTTATAATTTATGCGAAGGGACTTTAATGGGTGGTATTGTACACCAATTTTTTTTGCAAGTTTGATTGAGGACCTGCCTTCGGGCAGTTATCAGAACTTAGTACCTTGACAGTGCAAATATGGTAATGAAATGACAAAAAAATAATAAATGATTTAAATAATAATAATTACGATGAGTAATTATTTTAATAGTTACTTTCTTATTTGTTCAATGAACTTCCACAGTTGTTTTATTCATGAGATAATAATCTTCTTTTATAAATAAATAAAGTTATCATCCGTCAATTTAAGTATCTTATTTGGTATTCAATAAAATTGTAAAATCATAATCTTGGTAATAAAACATACTTTGCAGCTATGTAGACTATCCCAATCTAGACTATCTATTAATAATATCTAATAGTGTTCTTACATACTACTTTACTACAAGGCACAACGACAACGGCTTAAAAGTTTAACGTTCATCAAATGAAAAATCAACAGCACAGATATTTAGTAAAAACGTGTACCATACGATGATACGATAAAATTAATTCTTGTTAAAAGCGAAACAAAAGCTAGTACTCTGAGGTCAGCAGTTTCATCCATGAACTGCGTAGGAAAGAAAAATTTGTAGGAAATAGTATACTTTAAGAAAATATTAATTTTAAATAGGTGGGAAATGCCGACATGAATCTAATCAAGCAGAGTAGTCACTTACTCAATTCTATTAAAGGTAATCAGACGCCCAAAAGTATGGAACCATTCATAATTAAGGGAACCGTACTGCCCAATAAGCATGCCTGAGTGAATAATGATGTCTGTTTTGTAAATAACATAGATTGTAAAACATTTTACCTACCTTAGTATTATTATATAAGGTGTTTCAAAATTAACCTTACTAACTTTAAGGAGTGCTTTAGACCATTAAACTGAATAACTTTTACTATGGTACCAACTTTGAAATCGCGTAAAAGAAAACAGCTGTCCCATACAGTTTTCAACAGTAGGTATTAACTTTAGTATGGAATAGCTGTAATTTTTCGCGGTTTTCAAAGTTGTTCCCATAGTAATAGTTATTCAGTTTGATGGTCTAAAGCACTCCTTAAAGTTTGTAAAGTTAATTTTGAAACACCTTAATATACACCCCCAAAACAGCAACAATCTCACTGCACCTAGCTTAGTCCATCTTAATTATTAGGTACTTCTCACTGATGTTGTATACACCTGTCACCTATTGTCCGGAGTCTGAAGAGGCTGGTTATCTGTCATACAGGTCTCCTAGTACAGAAACTAGTCTTTCACATAGATCACAACAATTTTCGCTAATGTTCTGTTTGTTTTTTTTATATTGTTTGTAAAATTCTATATGAGAGAAGAACATCATACTTTATTATTATATTATTATAATGTTGCCGTGCCCTTACCGGTGTTCATATTCATCAACCTTAAATTTATGAACTAAGTATACACATGAATGCAACTTGAGTTTGAGTTGACCTTAAAGTCCACTAACTTAAGCACTACCATTTTCAGGTTTAAACTATAAAAAAAAATAATAATGTGAAAACATAATACTGGTATACCAGTATTATGTTTTTACGTTAATTTTTTTTTTATAATAAGTACTTACTGGTAAGAAAAATATGTCAGTCAAGCAGTTTCTCTTTATAAGTAACATAAAATATTTCATAAATATTAATATAGAAGTAGATATGTAAGAATCGTAACCATGATCGTGGCGTTCTGTAGTTACTGCTTACCCCAATGGGAAAAGGGGTGAGTAATGTATGTAGAAATAATAACACCCAATAGCTACCTGACGGTTAATTTATAAGTAAACTTCTGAAAAGCAAGTCACCCGCGCTAATTAAAAAAACAAATTTACTAACAATTTTACAAGTGTTTGATCTCTATTTCGCACATGGTCATGTGTTTTTTTTTTATATTTATAACGATCTTTTTCAAAATCCGTTTGGCGATGATGTCACGTAAAAACATAGAGAATCACTCACACCATCATACTACTGGAATCACTTGCATGTAATAGAAGGTCGTAATGTTATGTTATGGAAATATAAAAACTCTGCATAAACATCTGACTATAGCAATCGCGAATAATTTGCTATTATGCGCTGAAGAGTTCCGTCGTATGTCTTCGTCATCAGTTTTTCTTCACAAAATGATACTTTCTTAATGAAAATGCTTAATTTGTTACTAAACATGTAAAAATCGGTTCGTGTGTACCTATATTTTTTGAGGAGTTCCCTCAACTCCTCGAGGATCCCTCATCAGATATGACTTTTGATACAAATGGGACCAATCTGCTAGCATACCCTACCAAATAAAAGAGAATTTTGAAAATCGGTCCATAAATGACGAAGTACTGTGGTAAAAATTTCTCATTACACACTGAACTGATTTACTTACTCGTTTTCTATTTATTTATTTCTTTCCGTCACTGGGTACCCCTTAGGGTTCAGTGGAAGACCAGCGTCAGACAGCATCACCTGTCTGGCATGAATGCTGAAATGGACCTTTTTGGCGCAGCCGTGAGGCACACAGCACATGATGTGTACCTACTATTGTATATTTTCTATTGTTTTATAAATTATTGTGTGTATGTGTGTTTTGATGACTAATGTCAAATAAATATTTTTCTTTCTTTCTTTCTTTACAACTGATATTAATGCTATAGCCAATGAAGTTGTTATCTCTCGTAGCCTTTCGTAGCGGGTTCGTAGCAAGTTCGTAGCACCGTTTAAATTGTTATATAATTCATAATCTATTTCAACCACTGACGCTTCAATATTCTAATTCATACACATCGCACACTGCCACCTTTGTCAAACAATCGCAACTTGATGGCGATTGGTTTCACTTCGTAGTTCGTAGTAGAGGATATCACGCAACAACGTACACTCAACTGACAACGATACAGAAATCCCGTGGTTTCAATAGATGGCGCTGGCAAAGACGCCATAGTTCGTTTTAGTCTTCACAGGTGGCGCTCCTCTTATTCCCGAAAGTACGTAGGAAGCGATCCGACCAAGCTTTTCCCTCCCACGCAAAGCTCAAGCCGCTTCGCTAAATCTGGGATCGACAATTTCAGTACGCGCTATCCATTGCCCGCTCGGTTTGTTTAGTTAGTTGTGAGAGTTTCAATAAGTGTCAATGTACACGGTTGAATCAAGATGTTAGTGCGTGAATGTAAACCGGTAATGTCATGGTGAGCTGGAGTTGTGAACGCGGGACCGGCAGGCAGTGGCCGGCGGCAGTAGATTCGTGTTCGCTAACAGTGGCAGGTGGCACGCTGCCAAACACTACCACCAAGTTGCGCTCGCGATATCATCCCTTTTGTACATAACACTTGTGATCCCCGCTTAGTATAAACTTCATTAACAGAAAAGTTTAGGACAAGTTTATGTTATAACATTGTAAAATGTGAACTTTATAAAAGTGTCGTGAAGTGTTCGGAGAAATACCGGCTCCGTCAGTCATGTCGTCAAGTACGATTTAAGTGCAAAAATTATCTTGCTTTTTAACTAACGATGTTCACCAATATTGTATGTTACTGTTCAACTTGAACTGTCATCAGGACAACTTTGGACTTAGTTACTTGTTAGTAGGTAAGCATATTTTTATCAACTTTGTTTGATGTTTATGTATTCAACTATGTAATAACTATGCAGGTGGTATCAACGCAAATAGTTACGGCTTGTATGAATGGTAGCGACAACCTGAGGCTTAGAATTTCATTTGGTTAATTACTTTATGATGCGTGACCATTCTCTTTCGTTTTGAGTTAATTATTGAATTAAACGGGCATAGCATTGAGGTTAGTACGTTAGTTCTTTGGGTGAATGATGTTATGGATATTATGGGTGGTGTTGGACAATAGTCCAGCGGCAGTGTTTTCCATGAAGGCACCGGCAGAGCGCGAGGCTACGGTTGAGTTGAATGGCCGCCGCCGTGGCCGCGGTCGTCGGCGCCGCTCATCCATCGCTGGCCGCACTTACCTCACCTTGGCAATAATCTCATTTTGTTTCGTAGCGGAACTGATTATACAGTAGTCTCATGTACTTTTGGAGCCTATTACGACAACATTTTAAAATTACAAACCAGAGACAGGCCTGAAGTTGCTGTGTCTGAACTTTGCGGTGTGCCTACACCTGCTCCTCACATATTACTTACAATTTTTGTTGTAAGTAGATACCAACATTCTAGGCTGAAGAAATTATTTGAAGTATGTATCAACTTTTTGCCAAAATAGTATATCACTTTCTGGTAAGACAACCCAATCTGGTAAAGTTGCTGGCGTAAGTAATGTTACACCTGGGTCCAACATGTATCCTATTGGTATCTTCGAATAAAGGTCTCCAGAGAGACTGCTTTCTTTCATTCTTTTCTATCTTGGTTTGTCAGTGACAACAAAAGTCGATCTCATTAATATCTCTCATTTATCTGCACGTCTTTGTGTTTAAGTCGTTTTTCTAGTATTTGCGACTTACTTTACCAGCAAGTTTCTGTTGAAAACATTAATGAGTTTATAAATAATATTAAAACTAAAATTTAACGACATCCTCTTACAATTATTACTTAACAACCATTAAAATAGATTGATGACTTAATTACTCTCATTAGCAGATAAACATTATTAAGTGAATTTGCATAGGAATTGTGTATAAATCTAAAACGATAAAACATACTGCATAACCATATCAATATTTTATCATTTTCCCGTATAAATTATAGAAAAGTCTGTAGTAGAATCGGGAGCGATTCGGGCACCTCACGAGAGGGTCAAGAGGGTTCTTGTCCTCGGCAGATTTGTAAATCGCGGTCCACTCCACGGACCACCCACTTCAAAACCATCGAAAATCGACCCCTCGACTTATACTACTCTTTTGTCCTCGGGTTGTTAAGATATTTCGAGAGTACCTACCTACAAATTGTTCTTGTTACGCGTGCTTATCCCGCAACGTATTTTGAATAAGAACATTTAACATAATGTAGTAGTGACCTTTAATACAATTTCAACATGAAAGGACAATGCCCACGGCGCTATGGGCAAATGTACTCAATTTAACATTGTTGTGTCTTCATCAAATTATCTTTAAAATACTCGATGGCATGTCTATATACTACCTCAAAAGATTTAACACAAACGACAATGGCATTTCCGAGATATTTACAAAAATGAAATTACTATTTTGAGGTTATGTTAGACCAAAAATTAGTTGAAAAAAGTTATTTAAAAGGGTCTGAATGGGTTTACGGGTTAGCTTGGTGTCTTTGAAGCATATTTGTGTAAATCTGTGTCTACCTCACCAAGTCTTACTGATTAAGATTTTACGCATTTTTAAATCTTATTCCCTCGTTTCATGAAATTGCAAAGCGTGGAAGAAATCATTACAAAGATAGTCAATTGCTGTGTTATATAGACATGAAACTGAGCGATTGATCAGGATCTAGAGATCCTAGGTACTCAAATCATAGATGTGGTAGGTATCATGAAATTGTCTTCGTAAGTAGAGAGGGAAGGAAAAACACACAACACTAAATACAATAAATAAAAGAATCATTTCTTAAACCTATAATTTATTCTTCTAAAAATACGTTATCCAAAAATAGAGCTAGAACACTAACGTTGTTATAACGTGCCCAGCTCAAATACCACACTATGCAGATTACATGCACACAGCAACTCAAATCATACTACGTTAAAGAGACAATGTGCATTCTTACCGGCGTTGGTGAGATCCAGACTCGTAAAATGTTCATGATGTTATTCGAAATCTCCGACAACATGCGTCTGCGGCTAAGTGGCGTTAATCTCAAAGAGCAGTTGAGACATTGCATCACAGGCGCACTCGCCATGATCACAACTAAAAAAGTCCTGCCTTTTGTAATAAACAACACACACGGTGCAGCTGCGGCGTTAGAATTATGTTTATTTTCAATGGTTTGGCAGCAGTAACGGAGGAACTAAAAGGCTCGACTCGACGCACAACGTACCAAAACCAGTAGAAATGACAGTATTGTATCGCAAAAATATGACAGACGCAATAAATGTCAAATATGGTTGTACCCATACTGATGAGAGATAGATTTCCGTAAACCAGCCAGTGATATTTCATGAATACCACTTGGTGCCGATGCCGTCGTTTACAACCACTGATATTAAAAATACTATACTTAGAACTCTGTTATTACCTACTTTACAATAATAGATTGAACAATTTTATTTTATGTAGGTAGGTTGCACATTGCACATTACCCGCAAAAGAAAAAAACGTAACGTAAAGTTATTTTTTTGAAGGCGGTTAAAAATAAACATCCCTAGTATTGACAGCTGATAGTAAAAAATGGCGCTCTATAACGTCGGAAACATAAAAGTACTAATTATTGTTCAAAAAACTATCCCATTTTAAATGATCATTAAGTCTTTTTAAAAAAGATATTTTTATTTTAGATATTTCATGTCGTTTAAAGACTTGAGACACAAGTGATTTATCAAGAGTACTGTTCCTGGGCAATCTCTTTTCATGTAGTTATACTCACAAAATATATTTTGATTTTCTTATTTACCAAAAAAACGATGGTTATCATAACCTTCAAGAGACTGTTGGTAACTTGTAGGTATATGCGACGAATTGAATAATAATTAAACATAATCTTGAATAAAATAGTCCATTCACAATTTCAACTCATTACACACACTTCAACACCACACCACACAATTGGATGGCGCTAGCATGTCATTCTATGAATTTCTGATGCATAATTGTCTGTACCTACAACAAATTGTAAATCCGTGATTGGCTGTAGTAATATTAATTTTATCATTAAGTGAAATTTTGTAATAAAAAGCCGTGGATTTTATGAATAAATGAATAAATCTTCGGTTACAGTCCTCGGTATCAAATCATAGAGTTGCCTTTAATTCCATTTTCTCAGAAAAGATCTTAAAGAAGAAGCTTGGTAGGTGTGGCAACCGAGAATTTCTTTACAGTCGAGTGTTTTCAAGGTAACATTATATTTAATGATCTCCGGAATTTGTGCCGAGCCTGCTAATGTTATACATATTTAGCTTAGGGCATATGTATTATTTTTGTACCCATCAAGATGAAGAGTATCGTGTAAGAATTCCTGTGACATGAGTTGGTATTTTCCTGACAACTGGTTCTGCCAATCTAAATGTATAGACTTTTGGTGGCCGTAGATATATATACAAGTAGGAAGATAATATATAGTAAGTAGATCAAAATTAATTTTTAGTACCTATAATTTATTTAATAAAAATAAAAGTAAATACATTTTAAGGTTTGTCTTTATTTGTAAAACCCAATAAATACTGTCAATACTTAGCATTTATTAAATGACGATAGCAAATGGCGGAATTTTCATAACTTAAGGGTCCGGTAAAAGCGATCATGGGCGATCAAAAGCGATCACCACAAAATTCCTAATTTATAAATCTTACTAACCTTGGTTATTTTTTCGCATTTCACAAGCACTTAGGGTAGGGTTTAGTGTAAGTAGATGGGTTAGGCGAATTATATCCCTTATAAAGTCGTTACAATATCAGTATTTCCATAAGGTTTAGCCTACAGCTAACGCAAAATAAGTCCAATTATAAGTAACCTGGCCGGACACTCTGGGCAAAAACTACACATATAAACTAGCTTGTCCGGTGTAAAATACAAGACAGTAGATACATATATTGACATGTATTTTTACTTTGAAAGTATATTATGTTTTTTTTTTTTTTTTCAATTTTTATTGTTAATGTGACGACCATGTGGATTCTTTTTTTTTAAATTTTCTTTTCTAAATATTTTTAAGTTCTTTTATTTATTTATTTTACATTTTGTCTGGCAGTTTGAGTTGTTTATGGGACCAACCCAAATGTTCTTTCTTTGGTATTGTTCGTCAGCACGTGGAGCTCCTCAAGTTCTGAGTTGAGCTCACGATTACTGACAAATGCTTGCACTGACTGATCTGGTCCCCTCATTCTGTTTGGTTCTTTCCTCAAAAGACCATTTCAGACACAAATCGGCATGGATCTGACATAATTTCACCAAGATAATGTCTGGACTTTAAAAGAGACTATGACCTCTGAGTTTCTTTCGGTGTTTCTTCTCAGAGTAGTCAGGTAGTGAAACACCGATCTTATCTACTAGTTAAAAAAAAAGACGTGTAAAAGTGTTTGTAAAAACCTATTTACAGAATAAATATCATTTATCATTTATCATTTATAGTCCTATTACCTATTATTTGATTAAAAATAGATGTCAAAGCCCACATTACATTTTTTGCCTAGGACGCAAGCGAACCTTATCTAAGTACCAAATATTCTTACGACTTTTTAAGTGGAATAATTTCTTTTTGACCGCGCCTTTCAAGTATCCCAATAATTGTTTATTCATTTGTAACTCAATTTCCTATACTTATTTGTAAGATAATTATGATCCACGCGTAGTAGATCCGAATGGGTCCTATTTATTGTGACGGACATGTTGGAATCTGTGTGCGCGGTGTTGTATTATTGGCTACAGCATGAATATTCGCGGGCATGCGGCGAGCGGCATGGCGGCATGGCAATGATGGAGGCCGCGCGGGCGCGGGAGGGCTATTCTGCCGGAGGACAATGGGACCTTTGTTGCAACAATGCCCATTTCCGATTACCAGATTGAATCGTGTCTGTCAAAGCGCCCTCGTTCCAATAGCGATGGCAGAATTAACGCGGTTTTTTAAACCATAAGCTATATTATATTTGTGTCTCATGTCTTTTCAAAGTGAACCGCACTTCATAATTTTACGGGGCGTGCTTTCGCCCGTAAACATTCCGTGTTTATTAAAAAAGGCTGGAACTTTTAGTTCGGTATTAAAACTAGTAAATGGGAATACTTATGTTGGTACAACAACAACGCCGGAACAGGTCGAAACAAACGTAAAGTGAAAAAGTTGGGGTTTGTCTATAGGGTAGTAGGGGAGGCAAAATCATTCCGTTGAGTATCAAATAAAAAGTTATAAAAGTGAAAGTAATAGTTTTTCGATACATAAAAAAGTTGACAACGCAAACAAACACACGTTGATAAAGATATTCTTTCCGGTTGGCGGCCATGTAGAAGAAAACCGTAGATATTGATCAGGTCCAAGATATGGGACACTGACTGCGGAAGTTTCACTCACACTTGGCTCTTTTCTCGGGTAAATGCAGTTCATTGACACAAATAAAAACCAGAAATAAATGTTAAGTCCGCGCCACAGTTCACAAGTGCTTAGTAGTTTTAATGTTTAGCAAACTGGTGCGCAGCAGTAGGTAAGTTGGTTCGTACAGTGGGACCCGTCACGAGCTGTTTGCGGTCAGGAACTTCCAATAGGAATCGAACTAATAATATAGCTCCATCGTTACAGCACTCGACTCCGGGGTTCTCAAAGTTTCGTTGTTATTTAATTTAACCTCTCGTTATGCGGGCGGATGAGTAACGCGCAGTCTGCGAAACGACGCCTGGCGTACTCATTGTTGCGGAAATTTAGACGAATTTGCGACGATCGCGTTTCATTAAGGGGCGTTTTAGTGCGAAAGGAGCACTGCTTTTAATTCACAAAGCGAGTGCGGTGCGAACGTAAAACAAAGTTTTAGAGGGGTTCTTCGTTAGTTGCTCACTCATACAAGGTGGAGAAGCGCCGCGCAACGTCGAAACGCACTGAGTATGTTAATCGCGAGCATGTTTCAACTTCTTATGTACCGCCTATGTGTGTTATGAGTTCAAACTTTGAGTTAATGCCTGGTACCCGAACAGCAAGTAGGCTCATTCAAGTCTTACTCAAGTTATAATAGCCTATTATAGATTTCCTAAACCCACATCTTTTTTAGGTTTCTGTACCCAACAAGGGGTAAAACGGAACGCTATTACTAAGAGTCTATCGGTCTGTCTGTCCGTCTCTTTGTCTGTCTGTCAGTAGGCTGTACCTCATGAACCGTGATAGATGTAATTTTCACAGATAATGTAAAAAAATTCTGTTGCCGCTATAACAACAAAAACAGAGTGAAATAAATATTGAAGTGGGGCTCCCATACAAAATACGCATTTTTTTGTCGTTTCTTGCTTCAAACAGTACGGAATCCTTCGTGGTCAAGTCTGACTCGTATTGTTCCGTTTTAACTATAATTCCGTCTAAATGCAGATCATAACTCAGATCAATGCAAAGTAAAAGCATGGGCTTTCATATAAATGCCTGTGTGTAAACATTTACAGTTTCCGCCAATAAGGAACATCCTTAACAAGCTCACGGAAAGCCTTAAATGTTTATAGCATGATAAAGTTGGAAAGAAGTGAGGAGATACGTAACGTTACGTTATGAGACAGGTGAGGCCACGAAGGCCGCTTATGTTCTACTTAGCGGTGTCATCTCCCATATATTTATGATTGTTTCTGCAGCCAAAAGCTTCTTCAAGGCGCTAAAGCCAAGTTATATGTGGCGTTAAAAATATTTACCGGTGCAGTTGAAAAAAGTAGCGGTATGAGCTGTGGGAGAAAGTATAAGTTATGATTTTATCAATTTGCTGAAAACATCTTAACCTACTTGCAGTTTAAACTTTATAACTTCACAAACAAACATAAGTACATGTTTGTGCAAAATACACTGTAAAACTGTAATTTGCGTGGTCATTATTCTTCAAAGAGGTTTTATTTTCAGCTCTCAGCTTGGAGCAGCAGAAGGAAAAAAAGAACGCCCTAAGAATCCTTATGTGATAACTGCAGCTTTTTTAATTAACGCTTCTATTATTACGTCACAAAAAATAACGATCTCACAATTTCCTCGTTCATACGGTTTCTGAGCTTACGGATTGAGGTGCGCAGTTATGAGCGTGCGAATTGTATATGTGTTTAATGCTAATGTACCTACTCGCTCGACGTCACTTGCGAATAACAACGTAAACAGGGCGATGTTTTGTTATCAATGCATTTTTTCTGTTTTTTATTGTTTGTGATTTTAATGGCGCCATTTGTCTGCTACACTACGTGTTAACTGGTTATTTATATTTTATTTACCAATGAAAAATTATAAATTGTGGAAAACACCTTATGGAGGTTATTTTATTAAATCGCAAAACTAAATAATGTTTTGTTCAATATTTGAAGCTTCAGCCGTTCAGCATTTCAAACAAAATGGCCGCATAGTTGAGAGTATTACCAAACTGCATCACTAACAATAACAACGTTTCACTCACATGCAAGCTTTATTCGTTTTTGTGTTGACAGTCTATGTATTGGAATAGTAGTGACCCGGTAATTTTGTACAAAACAATTTAAAGACGTTGACCCTTCCATAGTAATCACGAATCACGAGCGGACAAAACAAAACCACAACCTCGCGCTTCGGCTTAAGTCGAAAATAATAATGACAGTATAATTAGAGAGCTCTATAATAAACAATGCAACGAACTAGTATTAATTCCCAGGCGAGTTGAAAAATTTTAAACTGTGGGCGGAGCAGGCAAACGGAGGTGAGCCTTCGATGGGATGCGTTACCGAGCGCCGCTCTACTGATTGTTGCTGAGAGAGGCTGTCCGCCGCCGCGGGCTACCTGCCTTAATTTGAGACTCCAGAAATTACTCATAATAATAAATGTACCTACTAATTTTCAAGCGAAAGAAAAAAACTTTCGTTCAAGAGGCTGGTAGTACTTGGAACGTATTACTATGAGTCAGCCTTTAACAACTTTAAGCGCACATATAAGCACCAATCCAACCGTTTTGAGGTCTACATGATTATGTACTATTGCAAGAATGTTGTTAACATTTTATTGGATAGCTTTACACAAACAAAGTGTATTCACACATGTCCTAGGTTTATATGTGTAAGTTCCTACTTATGCGCTATTCGCGACCCTGTTTTTGGCTTCTTTCCAGCTAACTACTCGGATCCAAGTCATCTGTTAAGTTTATTTCAAGGATATACTTAGTGCTTAATGCATTACGTTTTATATTCTGAACTGGCTATTGGTAATACTGGTAATCTGTACAATGGGGGGTTTTAGAAGACCGCAAATAACATTCTGGACAGTATTATAGAAGCAGCAGGAACAATATCTATGATAATCACTTCCGTAATCTCCCTGGATGGGGAGAGCAAACAAACCGTAGATATACGAGTATTAAGCGTGCAATGAAGAAAACTCGCAATATCTTGCCTTATCGATGAAGGGGAGAGTCGGTTGTATCGTACCAGTTTTTAGTTGGAATCGGTTATTTAATTAATAAATAGATTTTTAAATATGAGTGAATATGCATTTTATTTTATTAATTAATTTTTATCTTTTCATCTTTGTAAAGTAATGTAAAGTAAATTCAATTCATCCTAGTAAATAATAATAATAATAATTTATTTATTTGCCAGAAACACGGTACAAGGTTGTAAAATTAAGTTTAAAACAGTTCTTCATGTCTCGCTGACACAGCAGCATGCAAAATAAGATTGAAATCAATTGAAATGTTGCCAAAAGAAAAAAAAAAAAATACTACAGGTTATAGATTCATCCTATCACCAAGCAATAACTTAAATAATCATTTAAGTTATTAGTTTAAAGATTCATTTGTTTGCGAATATATCTATATTAAACGTTTTAAAGGTATAGTCTAAGGGTTATGTAGCCTATAGTACAAATATATTTCGATAGTACCTAAGTATTTAATGTTGTAGCTTATGAAAAAAAGGAATAATAAATTGAAGAACCAGTTTACACTTACCTCGCATTGTATGGAAATCCCATATAATGTGAGATCAGCTTATACTGGATATGCTTGATGCTTGATGTGTTATAGTCGTGTGTACGAGTCTAATGCAACAACATTATTATGTAAACTAGGCCTCGGTTTTGCGATCAATACAAACAAATTAAGTTTTTTTACTAATCCGTGCAATTTTAACAGTAATTAGGTAGTAATAATATATATTTTTTTAGCACCAATTTCTTGTTCTAATTTGGTCGCCAGTCGGAGAGAAGAACCACTGAACTATTGAAAAAGCATTATTTGAATGGAATCTAGAAGTGATACAATCACAGGGATTACAGATACGATTTTTTTATAATATCCGTGTGCTCGCAAGTTTCACCGAGCGCAAGTTTTAGCTGTCACATGCACAGTTAGAATATATACGGTTCGTTAATTTATATTGTTAATCTGTGAAACTTACTGACATTCCTACTTGGTTTGTAATTAAAGTGTTGGAATGAAGCAGAAGCAGCCGCCGAGGCTTTACCTCTTTAAGGGGCCGTGCATAAAATTCGCTCGCTGGAGCTTAGGTAACATCATTGCGATACAATATTTGTGTGTATGGTTCACGAACACACGCGTAAAGTTCGAGCGTAGTGAACGCTTAAACTGATTTAATATTTTATATCATATTTTGAGTTTCTAAGTAAATTAAGACGGTTGAGAAATAAATCTCCGGAATTTTTGTGTATACATATTTGTTTACTATTATGGTACACATGTTAAAGTACACAAGTTAAAAAATAGTACGAATGTATAATAAACTGAAGATTAATATGCTACTTTCAAAATTTCTTAAAAGTGATTCAAACAATAGAAAAAAAAATACTGATTAGTCTTGAAATTTCCGGAAAGTAACGACATCGATTTTTTCTTTTTCCGTATGTTGTAGTAAAAATTCAAAAAGGGGTTCCTTCACGTGCAATTAGACTATAAACTAGTGTTGGTAAGATTTTTTAATTTTCAAAATCTATTGTAGTTTCTTGTAACTAAATGATCAAACGTCAGTCTCTCGTCATTTTTGGGAAAACATGTGGGTGAATTTTAGTGATTTTCCATGAATACGTAATTTATTTCCAAAATTTAATTCCTCAACATGCAAAGCAAGGAACTCGCCTTTTCAAATCACAAATAGGATTGTATAAATTCTTCTTCTCTTTCTCACAAATAATGATTACAGTTGATCAAAATCAGTCGATTTCAGGCACGGCCCCTTAAGTAGGATTAAAATACGGTAGGCAGGTACAATACAGCCCGCTCTTCCCTAATTCTGCGTGCGCTGTAGGTTTATCGTATCGAAGCGCGAAAAGTGCGGCCGGTGTTGTGCAAAGTTTACGACGTCCGTCCGTCGAGAGTCTGAGATACGGCCTCTGATCAATTTATTTTCCTAACGCTCCACATCAGCCACGTACGGTACATGCAACTCGCGAATTATGCGTGCGATTTATTGCCGTATAAAATTCGAGCTGGGTCATTAGACTTAATAGGAATACGTATGACCCCACCAAAACCGTAACTCGAGGAAAATAATGACATAGAAGTAATTTATTATTCACCTTTACCTGGAACTTAATATAACATGACATAAACGTACAGTTAATTTCATTACTCCAGTATTGCAAAGAACGTAGGCGAGCCGAAATACCGACCGTTTAAATAAAATTAAACCTTGTCGATAAACAGCAATGTAATTTTGAGAGGTACTCATTCAATACCTAGGCACTCTACAAACGCATTCCATTGAAATTCATAAAACGTAGGTAGTTTCGGCGTCATTTAGTAGCAGTTGGTAGGTACAAAGCCACTCATTCATGCAGTGAATCCGGACGAAATATTCACGTTCCGTTAGTCAAACGAACTACTACATGCGAGTAGGTGCCTGTTTACTACTTATTGATACTAGTTGTTTCCTCTGTTTCGATCATTTTACATACCTATTTGTCTTTGGTCAATTCAATATTAAATCACTTTTGTTGTAGAAACAAACCTGTTAGTTTAACGTAGGTACCTAAGTTAATCTATACTAATATTAAAAAAAAGAAAAGTTTGATTGTATGTTTGTTTGCATTGAATAGGCTCCGAACCTACTAGACCGATTTGAAAAATTCTTTCACCGTTGGGAAGCTACACTATCCCCGGGTGACATAGGCTTCTTTTTATCCCTGTATGCCCACGGGAACGGGAACAACGAGGGTTAAACCGCTTGACATCTGCTAGTATTATAATACTTTTCCACCATCAAAAACTAAAATAACATAATTCACGACAGTTGACAGAACTGTACTTAAAATCTAGCATTATAAACGTGTTGCCGTCTTGAATTTCACTCTATTTTCACTTTTCATAGCATTACGTTTTAAGTAAACTGTTTATCTTTTGTGAGCAGTCACGAGAGCTTTCTAAATCACTAACTAATGTCATTCACTACCAGAAAATATCTACCAGTCATTGGTGGAAGCATTTATTGTTTGAGGTAGTTTATATAAATAATAATAGTAATAAAATTCTTGCAAAACGACAATAACACAGAAATATCACATTCACAAACCCCATGCAGCTCAAGAAGACACACACATCTATCACCAGTCACACAAATACACGATCGCACTAACGCAACGCTAAGTCAATATTCACCATCACACCATATATTATCATCTGTCACTTAGGTTAGTACTTCTGGGTTAGCACTTGGCTTCGGCCCGTGTTATCCTAAAAAACCGGCACAAATAAGCCGAGATACAAAAATGTATACTAAGCAATATTATTAATAATATTCCACAACTTTTCATACAACGCCATTAAGTCCGAAGCTAAGCTAAACGCTTGTGTTATGGGTACTAAACAGCTGATAAACATACTTATATATTTCTAAATACGTACTTATTATAGATAAATTACACCCAGACACAGAACAAATTATCGTGCTCAACACACAAACATTTGTACTGGATGGGAATCGAACCATTGACCTCCGGCATGGCAGTCAGGGTCACTAACTACTAGACCAAGAGGCCAGTCATATTCGTATAGTCTTACCGGACAAGACTTAGCCCCACACTACCTTGAGAAACTCCAGTCTTCGCAATGCCAAGGAATTTTTTCAGAAAGATTTTTTCTTTATTGTTTATGGATAATTTAACTAAGTCGGCATAATCAATTCAATAGTCGTAGGTATTCCAGGTCATTTTAAGAGATAAGACTCGAAACACGCGTTATAGCCTTGGCAAGACTTCTAAAATAATGGTTGTGTCTAATCGAGTATTGGTCAAATTAGCTATGACAGTTTAGTCCTTAAAAAAACACATGATAATAACATTTTAATATCTTTCCTGGTCAAAATTATTATATTACAAGCTAGTTGGTTGGGCTAGATGAACCAAGCAATTGAGTACCAAATTATTCATAATCTTGCACCTGAACCTTTCAAACAGTAACGAAATCATTTAGGAATATAAAGGGGTACTGTTTGTGTTTTGTATACCATTAAAGTACAAGGTTTCGTTAAGTGTCAGTCTATTGAACTGTCTATGTTTTTTTCAAAAGTGTATAAAGCAATTACATTGGCTTGTGCGTACACATTGGAGACCCGGCTCGACAATCTTTTCAAGTGTGGAATTGATAAGCAGTATTTACTATTATAAAGCAGTTTAGATAGTGTCGGCGGGCAGCAGGCGTCACAAGCCTCACGCGTCGCATCAGTATGCGCGCGGCGAGTGCGTGTCGGCATGCGACGCCGTCCGCTCGCACACTCTGTTTATATCACCAATAACCAAGAAACATTTTGATACTAACATATTCCGAACTCGATATATATAACTCTAAATCCTATTCAATATTTATTATTTACTGCAAATCGGTGATTAATAGCATCAGGTTAAGTTATTAAGTTCATATTCGAAACCCTGAGACACGACACACTTTTTTAACAGCTGCTCAAAAGGATTTAAATACTGGCATTACATAATTCCGCAGTGCCACTAACGACTTCAAAATTGCCTCGCCTGTCGTTTGTCCTCTCCGTGGAATGAAAAGCTACATGATACTTACAAAAAATGCGCCCTTTGAAGTCTTTAGATTATATTTATTTCCGTAATCTCTGAAATTACAGAAATAAGATCGTCCTAAAAAATAGAAAACAACGCCGGGAGGAATTTCTTAGAATAAATAAATGTTCTCTTCCTTTGTCTCATAAATCCTTTGTCTCTACCTAAATTCTGTTTCTTATAAATCGCTTGTTATGCGTAACAACAAGGCATATTTCTAAACCTGGCTGCGTGTTCTACTGTAAATGTTGGAAAAATATTACTCGAACATTTTTTGTTGAGAACTGTTAAATCTCGTTACCTCGATGCACATGGGAAATATTATACGTGAGAACGTGATTATTGTGAAGAGACATTACCACGACGCGCGAGAATATCGCCGGAGACTCATGTTATTTAGATATCTTGTGTTCGTCGCCGATGTTATCGTACTATCTCTTGTGTATCTTCTTAAGAAAACAAAGGAAAATCGCAAATATCGAGTGCAACCGCGGCAAAACAGGGTGCACACTGCACGCTGTGTGCCGGGCCGGGTCGCCGCGCGCAGCCACGATGTCAATCGCGAGTTCGCGACTCCTCTTTTTACTTCCTGTTCAGTCAGACAATGGCGGGAAAATGTTTTCTACGTGTGGGGACGTGGCGCGGGGTGTGGGGTCAATAGCGGGAGCACTAATCTCTGTCGGGATCGTTCGGATTAATGGCTCGTATTGCCGTGTCTGTTGTTTGTTTCCACAATTCTTGGTCCCCCTTTCTTCTAGTTGTTACAAGTTTCTTCGTAACTTTCAGGCGTTATAGTGAATTTACTTTTGCAATATAAATCACTGTTTTTCTTTTTATTGTGTGGCAGTATCTTAAGTGCATTGAAATAGCCTTTATGAAAACAAAATTAGATTGGTATTATGGCTAGTTGGTTCCTTATTTACAAAAGTCGATCAAAGATTTCAATTATCAAAGAAGCTCGTATCGTTAATATAGGAGATTGATTTACAGTGTAACAAAGGATTTCTTAATTCCATGCTAAATGTGATTTCAAAAGTATTAAGTCATGATGAAAATCGTTCAGCAACGTACCTTACCTATTCCCTTATTTTGACTGACTAGTCTACAATCACGGCCACAAAGGTGGTGGACACTTAATTTACGATGTTTCCGGAAAACTTACCACGACATTGAAAAACAATGAAAATGAAAAGCCATCGAGCGAGTCCAAGCGCACTTGACCGACTTGGAAAGAGAGCAACGCAGGAACCGAGAATTTATCCTACGAAAAACTGAATTTTATTTAACATAAGAGGAAGTAGAAATTAAAAGCCCTCGTTTATTTGTGTAGAAACAGTCAAGTGTATTATGCGTAATTATATCTTATAAATAGGTTAGAACTTAAATGTAGCTAAAAGTTTTAGTATGCGCGATTACATTTAAGTAAGTCTAAATTGGAATTGAACTTTGACTTAAGTTTTATGCTTGAATGTGTAGATATTATAATAAAGTTCCAGTACAGTAATGATGGCAAAGCGGTGTTAACATTCAAGTTTACTCCTTCACTGTTGCCAGCTAATGAACATATGTAAAATCCTCCTATATACAGTGAATAACCGAAAACCGGATTTTCTTTTCGTGTACGTAAAAAATCCAGCCGAATCAAATCCACCTATTAGGGAGGGCGCTGTTACTAATTAAAATAAAATTGTTAAAACAGAAGCGGGTGCGCGCTCTCTCCCCACACCAGACTAACTTTTAACGAGGATATATTTGGTTTCGACCAACCCTTTGGTGATTTTACTATTGAGTCTGACTGCAAATAACTCCTTAATTGACTTCAAACAACTTCTGACTTTGTGGATAGAACACTGAGGTTACTCTACCTCATGTATTAGAATTTACGGCCTACCTGAATATCGTTTGAGACCGTAACCAAATACAATGGCTGTAGGTATAATGTAACAAATTACGTGTGAAGATTGCGTAATTATTGTTATTGATATTTAAGGAAATATCAATCAACGTTTGAAATGTCATCCGTAACAAAAGTATTGTGCTACTTTGACGTATCAATCTGTATTCGTTCTACCGTCACTCAAGTTTGTTAATCTTGCGCTCGCGTTATTATTTATGAATCAGTGTCAGTGCCTTTAGATTAATCAATATGTAATTCAAAGTTAAAATGTCCCTAGCATTTGTTCTAAGCAACTTGCCAAGCTGCCTTTAGTTTCACTGCTGTATTTCGAAGACTCTAATGCTAAGTGTACGTTTCTTAAGTGATGTCATTTGTTGCAGAAGTCGCATAGTGGCTGGGCAGCCGGGTGCGGCGGCTGCGGTGGCGGGATGATGGACTGCCTGTGCCCCGCGCCGCGCACGCTGGCCTGTCGCGTGGTGCTGCTTGACGAACGAGAACTGCTGCACGAGATACAGGTACACAACTATAACAGAATATGCAACACTTCAATATACACAGGAACTTGGCGAGGGGCCTAGTTTTATGCCCCATTACCACTGTGGTTAGTATAACCACACATTTTTTGTTTCGATCCAATAGTGATGGTGATAATACGATTCTCATAGCGGATGTCTACCAGGGAGTTTTTATAAACCCAACCATAACCGCGACGCACTCTCCGACACTACCAAGTCCCGACGGACGCCGATAGTATTTTTCAATTTCCCTTGTACATGAAACAACGCGGGATTTTTCACCATTTCTCAACCAGCACAAGTGAAATGCAGCTATTCCGAGACGAATTATTTGAAGTACACCCAGGGGCTCAAGGAAGGTCTTTTATATGCGAAGCTCGGGTCCAAGGTGCGGGCGATGAATTCACTGAATCGTACGTCGGCTCTATGAATATTAAATTCTATTTGACTCGCATTGTCGCCGCGTGGTGAATGTGAGAGTGGCTCGCGAGCAACGAGCGGGTCGCGCCTACTTCGAGCCCTATCATCATGTCCCTAATGTTTACCTTCACCACTATTACTGTACGGATCAGTCAAACCCAACGTCTAGACCATTTTCATCTAATCAAAATATCTCCCCGCCTCATATTAACTCCAACGGTAACTTGAAAAGCGTATCTTTAACTTGGAAGCATATAAGATCGCGGGAGTCACTAAAGCCTCTCATTCTGAGATAATACTCATATAAGTCTCCATCGTAACCGTAAACAACCGAGGAATTTATGCCAGAAATGCTTTTGTTCGGTCTGTATGAAGACCCGCAACTTGTTCGTCAAACAAATTCTCAAGATATATTGGGCTAAAATCATCCAATTTGGGTAAAGTGGAACCGACACGAGTTCGACGTTTCTCGCTAAATTGTATGGATATTTTAGATAAATCACCGTCCTTTCGTAAGTTTTCCCTATCTACAAAGGACCATTTGTCTTTAACGGATCTAGCGAGGACTTTTTCTTGCCAGAGATGACAATAATATTCAGATTTATGGCCGCAATAGCTGAGGATTGGATTTCTGTCAGCAACGAGATTTTATTCAACTAAATTGTATTGATCTCATTTATTCAACTATTCTAAAGATTCTGAACTGAAAACTAATAACTACACTAGATCTTTAATAGTTAAAAAATGTTGAAGCATCCGCGTCCGTGCTTAGCCCGTAATTGGTTAGACTCATAGGTACTTAAGTTTATTATAGAAAATTACAGGTAGACGACTCGATGGGATGATCTCATCGCAAGACTACCCAGCAAACCTGATAAAATCCGCAAAATTATCTAATAAAACATAACCCTCCTTCTGGCGAAGTCGGGTAATATATGTGTTGGTTAGCTGTTTATAAAATAAAAAGTTAATCCAAACTGTTTTAAGTTTAAAACAATAAGTATGATTAAAATCGGATGGCAACAGCTTACTTTGAATAACGTAAAAGAATATTGAGTGTTGAATTGTTAAAAGCAACAAGCTTTTCTTTTGTCAAGACAATTGAGTGTCGAGCGACGCGGGCGCGCCGTTTTATTTGGCTCAGATAGTAAAGGGGAAGACAAGGAATTGCACAGCAATTTATGAAGCGGGCCTAGTGTCGGCGGCAAGTGGTGCGGGCTTCGACGTGTATTGTCGCGCTGGCAAATTGACTTGACGGCATTTCACGGTCTACTGCGTTGATGCACCTCGTTCCTAGTTCTGCTTTATTGATGACGTCTTCATTGCCTGTCCCTTGATAATCAGCGTTCACAATGGAGCAAGCAATTACCTGTCCATTCGTGACTGTCGTGTTGATTAACGTAGTTTGCTGACCGGGCTTTCGATTTTGTATGAATGTTATAGACGGCAGGAATATATTCGATTTCATATCATGTTCAATGTTAATAACCAGTCTGTAACAGTGAGAAGTGTAGGTACCTACATTGCTAAGCAGAAAGTATAATTTTACCTGTTTCTTGTACAAACATATAAATCACCGTTTCATTGGAAGCTGTCTTGAATACGAATTAATCTAGAAAAACATGATGAAAAGAAACCAATATTTTATACAGTTTTATTGATCAGATTAAAATTTCACTAATTTCTAAACTGTCTCAAAGTCAAATAAGCGTTCAAAACTGATCACTGTGGATGGAATTTGGGTCGAAATTTAATCACTAAAAACATATTTTGAACTCGGCTATAGAACAGAAACTAGTGCAGAGGGTTTTATTAAAACGAAGTGAAAAGTAAATTGAAGTGTGTGTAGGCCGTGGACACACGACACGGCGACGGGGCCCGCAGCGGATCGCGTGCACGTCGCCCGCTACATCTACCGTGCTGCCAGATTTTCAAATCGTTTGTTATTTTTCGAGTTTCACGTACGCTGGGAGCAAACGCGCTCTGTTATTAAATCATTTATTATTCAACCCAACGAACTGTTTCGCAATTTTCCCACAAGCCAGCGGAGGATCCTATAGCAAGAACACTTATAGTGATATGTTGTTCCAAACGCACGGAGCACTCTTAATTGCGACTTATTTTGCCAGTTGGATTTCAAGTCATTATTTGATGGTAGGTGGGATTTTTTGCGATGCTCGTTGTTTATTTGCTGAATTATGAAACTCATAAAATACTTTACCATTCCGGACTGATTTATTATAGTTTATTAGGTTTTGCTTTGCCATTGTAAACCACCTAATTATTTCTGTGCACGTGCTAATTATTAGTAGTTCAACAAAATGTAAGCATTCATAATTTATTAACCACTAAACAATCACTATTCAAATCTGTTTTGACGTGTATTCACTATGGAGTATGGGCACAGTATAAATAATGTTTGTTTACTTGTTTGTTTGTTAGTCGCTATTGACTAACAAACAAACAAGTAAACAAACATTATTTCTACGGTCTATACCCTACCTACTAAAACAACGGTATTTTATTCACATGTACCTATTTATACAAACAAATTACCTGTCTTATTTAATAAACAATTAGTATCATTGTTTGCTATTTATTCAACCAAATATCTTACACTGTTAATAACAATCTATACTCAATTTACATACTGATAAGTGCCTAAAGAAAATGTGTACTTATGTCTACTTATAGTATCTTAGATGTACTATTTTCTCACACACCTAATATATTTATGAAAGACCTCAACCAGAAAACACATATACATATAAATAAAACAACCTTTTCATTTTTAGTGGTTTGGGAAATATGTAAACTAGCACCTTCGGCTATATTTACGACGTCACAGGCGCTCACGCAAGTCTGCGAGATGCGCGTGAGAGCTGCGCAGTGCGCTTGTTCCTTCCAACCCGTTAATTATGTTACCGAGCCGACTACTGGTGTTACTGGTCCAGGCCCATCGCGTGCGCATTAGCCTAATTGTGGAAACCTGAGCATCAAGAAATGCTAATCAGAGATAGCCCGACTGCATTATTGCTCGCGATAGCAATTGATTTCTAACAGTACCATTTATATTACCGGTCTTAGCATCTAGTTTCTTCTCGGAAACCATGCATTTCCGTAGCATCGATTATTTCATTTAAATTGCAAATCTTCTATTTGTAGAACCATCATTGCGATCGACGTGTTTATGTATAAAATTGTATGGACTTTTACCCATCCATCTCATTTGTAGATTGTTTTGTAAAACTGATTTAAGTCTCACATAAAAGCAAAGCACCCCATAATATTAAGGCAAGGCTAAGCAAAATTAAATTGCAAGCAGAGGAGAATTTCTAAGAAGGCATTCCTCTGTCGATAAACGAATAATGAGAGCTTATTTTCGCCAAATTAAATTGGGATGGACGATAAATTCAGGTAACTACGCCGTTATGCCAAATTCAAATGGTTTTTCTACATGGAAACATAGACTTGACCTTAAAGAAATGTATCTTAATTAATTAGATTCCCACTGTGGTGTAGGTACTCAAATAACTACTCAGATTTACTAATGATGATTAAGATTTCGCAAATACAGAATAATAAATGAAAGCTGAATTTTGCGACGACACGATAGTGATTTATTTTGTTTGGTAGGCAAAGACACTAAGATATCCGGTGGTGAAGGCATTTATGGAATAGTTTTGTTCATATGGCTATGCTGGTAAGAATTTATTACAACTATTACTTGACTTAGTTTCGTATATTTACCTACTGTGTGTTTTTTCATAAACAGTTTTTTTTAAATAAAATCAAAAATAAAAATGTTGTGGTCTCCAGCGCAGGTCGGGCAAAATTATATTGAGTTTTCCATCTGGAATTTCTCAGTATCAGTCCGGAGTCTGGATTTGGGCCCAATTAATGGCAATAGGATCGCCCCCTATTACATGGAACTTGATCATAACTTGCGAAATGTGGGTGTACCTACCTAGGTACTCCTCTGCCTAGCCCTTTAGGGATAACTGGTGTGATGTTATGTGTTATGTTAAAAATAAAAATGCATTTAAATTAGGCTGAGGATCACCACTTTTTGAACGTCATACTTTAAGACTCTAGAATAGTACATAAGGAGAGGAGATGGTTTTGTAATTGTGGTTAAGATTACCCGGCGCTTTGCGGTTTGTGTAAATCGAGCTCAATCGATTCCTTAATAGGTTCCGTTCAGTTCAGTGATTTGTTTTTGTGGATACTATTATAATATCATTTAACAAACAAGGGAATAAGTACTTTGTTAGGATAACTGTTATATACAGAGTTATTTGTGAGAGCCAACAACCTCGCAGGAATAGATAGCCTAACATCAGAAGCAACACCTAACTTTAATAATAATTTCTTAGATTTTAAATTCATACAAAAATAAATATTAATTCAATTGCCCGCTTGAATGTTAATAACTCTACGCGCATCGTAGTTTAGGTCGCAAGCGCCTGGAACTTCGTCGCCCTTTTGTTTATAAGTGAAACATAGGCTTACAAATGCCACGACAGTACAATAAAAACTTAAAATATAATTTTAGTTCCGTCAGAATTCGTAGAACAAAAGTTGTCGCTTATGATGTTAGCTATCTAGTATCTAGAGGTTCTTGGTGTTTTACAAATAATCCTGTATACCTGTAATAATCCTTTGTCACTAAAGTTGTATACCATACAACTTTAGTGACGAAGTTTAGAAATGCATGAGCTACGGAGCTTGTGGCTAAATTATAACAGCCGCATGGGTCGATCGAAGGTTAAGCTACGCTTGACGCAGTCGGTTCGTGGATGGGTGACCATTTATTACATACCAAGACTCCTCCGTGTCTCGGAAAGCACGTTAAGCCGTTGGTCCCGGCTGTCATTTGTAGATCTTTCTGTTGCATCCGGTTAAACTGGAAGCTGACCCCAACATAGTTAAGAAAAGGCTAGGCAGATGATTAAATTCCCATGATTCACTAATTCTGCCGAACTCGCTCATCCCTTTGATATTATATTATATTCCTCTGTTGAACAAACAATGCTCGATTTGAGGAAATTAATTAAGTATGTATATTTGTTTCAGGATAACAATACAGGCCAAGCGTTATTGGACGTGGTGTTCCGACATCTAGATCTTCTGGAAACAGCATATTTTGGACTTCGCTACGTAGATCAAGACAGTCAAACGGTAAGTAAATATCCAACAGTGTTAATGAACAATAATAATAATAATACCAGGCCTTTTCTCATACAGAGAAGACACGAGCATTGATCACCACGCTTGCTCAAGGCGGATTGGCGATTTCAAACATATATTAACTATATGTACAGGTTTCCTCACGATGTTTTCCTTCACCGACGTCAATGACATCCAAGATAAACTTAGAAAGTACATATGAATTGAAAAAGTCACATTGGTAGATACTTGCACGGATTTGAACCACAACCTCGTGCATGAGAGGTAAGCGGCTTAACCTGTGGGCCACCACGACGTTTTTAAATTGATGAATATACAAACAATCTCAAAATGAATCACCTTTTTAAAATAATGGAAACTGTGAGTGACATCTTAATGATATTTAAATAAACTTCGAAAGTTTTCCAAAGAAAACGTACATATTGGCAATATTACGACTGTTAAAACAACATCCAATATATTTTTTAAAGCATAGTATTTATTTATTTATTAGGGACAAAAAACACAAACAAACTAGTATAAACAACAGCAAACAAAGATAGTATTTTTAAACTTTCAGTTCTTTAAAGTAAAGCCATTTTGTAAAGATGACGTTGTAGAATTGGATAAGGAGATTATATCCCATCTGCGAAACCTTTTTACTTGTCTGCGTCCGGATTTGAAATGTGAGGCAGAACTCTAAAGTAATAAAATATTTGTTAGAAGGATGAATGAAAAAAATCGTGAAACATTTTTTTAAAAAGTAAGTAAGAAGTTTCTTGTAAAATGTAACGTTGAAGAGTTTTTTAATGGTGACACCATTAAAAGGCACTTTTGAACGTCACATGTCAGCGAAGGCTTTACCTAAATACGTTGGATCTGCAGTCTAACCAGGATCAGTTGAATACTAGTAAGTATTTTATATGGAGTGACTGTATCTGACCTCCACAACCCACTGGGCATCACGATATCCTTTGGTTAAACTGGTTGCCTCACTTTCCAGATTCTGACTAAAGATTTATATGTTAATGGTGTAATTATAATTTTGACTTTAAGTAATAGGTAGGTTTTAGGATACCGCTTAAAAATAAAGTCAATGAATTTGTTTGTAGACGAAACTTTAGCAATAGATACAACAGGCTGGTGAAAGTAGAAATTCATAAATTTATTAAATTTATTCATTCAGACAGCCTAAACCGCTCTAAGGTCTAGAATCATGGCACGAGAGTCCTTAAATATAATAACATTGAAGCAGAACCCCGCAGAAGGATCTCGAATCTGGAATTTCAATGAAAGTTTATAAATGAAAGTTACTGCCGATGGGATATCTCATCATATATCATGGCCCCCGACTTGTGAAATCAGAATTGTACAAATTATCACATTCATTTTAACGCAAATTATTCATTCATAGTTTTAAAAGCATGTTTCAAATCAAACAGCTTCTATTTCAATTAATGATTCGAAAACTAATTAATTTTGATTGCCCTGGTTTAGAGTTTATACGTACCTAAATGTTTAAACATAGATTCACCATACGTGTGCGTATAGATTGTTGTATTGTTTGTGCTTGTGCCACGAATGATTTTACCGTCTAACAGTCACTTAAGCTTCCTAAACCTGCAACCTAGTAACTCCGTTCTTTTCCGGACAATCTTATTAGACATGTCATAACGAATATACAAAATAGTTGTAAATTATTTTTGTTAATCTTTTTGCATAAGATTATTTAATATCTCCTGGGAGAGGGCACTGGTTCTTGTAACACAGGTTTACCACCTAGCACAGGAGTCAGGACTTCACACAATTTTGTTACCACTTGTGTTATAAAGATTGTATCCTAAACAAAACACCCTTAGTTTTCCAAACATTGTGGTTCATATAGGCCACGAGAAGACTTGTCGAAGTATCAATATATATACGTTGTACCTAAATCATTTCCTTCAATCGATTTACGACTGCTACGAAAGATAAGAAATGAATACATTCCGAAAATCCGTATATTTATTTCGTTGGCGGGTCATTCAGGAAATCCATTACATTTATACGAATCGTTCACATTTATATGAGTGTCGTTTTGTTGTGCAGCATTGGTTGGATGCGGGCAAGCGACTTCGTCGTCAACTTCGCGGCTCCGACCCTCACACTTTCTACTTCGGAGTAAAATTCTATGCGGCAGACCCATGCAAGCTCCTGGAAGAGATTACCCGGTAAGTACGGAATACAAAGTATGCGTCATCTATTGTTGTGCAGCTATGCTGCATAAATGTTGTTTGCTTTAGCGCAAAACAATCGCGGGCAGGTCATTGTTGGTTAAAATATTGGCAATATACAAGAGAAACGTACGATTACGTTCTAAGAAAAACAATAATTTAAATTGTTATTCAAACATTTTGGCAGTAAAACGGTAATTAATTAGGTACTATCTCTACCATTCCATATCTACCTTACCTATTTATCAAACATACATAATTATGTAGTTATACGTTTCCTGTGTTGAAGGTTCTTTTTAAAAGCTTTTTTTACATTAATGATTCCTTACTATACACAAATTAACAAATGAGCTGTTCAATGATACTGACAGTATCTGAATAGAATATCAATAAAACATTTCGTCACTGGAAAGGCAAAATTACTTCTGTCATACAAAGTGGGCATAATTGAGTTATATACATATTCGGAATCAGCGATTTTTTCTGCGTCGATCTGCCTAGGAACCATTGCAATCAGAGCATTTTTGTGGCGTTTAAGTAACCTAAAAAAAGGTGCTGCTTTTTTTTCCTAATTACTGAAGCGACGCGTTTTTTGGCCAATTTTTCACTCATGTCGCTCAAGAAATATTTCCTGAATATTAAATATTAAGTTTGGCGCTTGAATAAAATTGCCTTTGTGTAGCCTAAAAAAGAATGGCCTTTAAGTAATTTGTGCTTACCTTGAATGTAATAAAAATTCAGCTAAAGAAATTTTGGTTTACGTTTATTTCAATGATGCCTGGCGTTTAAGTAATTTTGCTTTCATTATTTTTAGAGTGTATGGTGGACAAGAAATGTTGCCGTCTTACTTTTGAAAAGATGCTGGCGTATAAGTAATTTACATTTGCTGTCTGTAAAGAGCTTGTGAGTAAGCAGTAATTTTGCTTTGTATTGACTTCTTTACAAATTAAACAAACGTATTTTTGTTTTTCCATCCAGATAAACAACAAGTACATTAAGTACATTTGGTAATCTCAAGTTATTGAAAAATATTCGGAAAAGAAAAATGTGTTGCGTTGTCAAATATTAATCAAAGAGCTAAAGTAATTATTACGGACTTCGATTATTTTATTTTATCAAATAAGATTAATGAAATACTCTGTTATGTAACTTCAGTAAAATATTAAGGTATATGTTTTGCTATCGTCGTTGCTAAAGTATATTGTAAGCAGCTAATTGGACGAAATATTCTTCAATGTGTAAAGATTAGGTAGCATAAAATGTAACAAAACCGCGCACGCGCTGGCTGTTCCGCCATCCCCATCCGATTTGCGCGGGCGTTCCTCAAGCTCTCCTCTTCTCACTGTTCACCAGTGACATTCCCATCAGTAATAGGTCCCAGTTAGCTCTCTTCGCCGACGATACGGCAATCTACTACACTGGCACCAATCCAGTCACGATAGCTCGCACTCTCCAATCTTCCGCAAACGCCCTAGGCGATTGGTTCCGGAAATGGAGAATAGAGGTCAACCCCGAAAAAAGCCAAGCGGTCCTGTTCACGAGACCGCGTCGCACTGTCCCAACCCCCGATCCAATTACTATGTACGACACCCCCATCCCTTGGGACTCGGAGGCAAAGTACTTAGGAGTTACTCTCGACCATCACCTTACTTTCGCGAAGCACATAAAAATGGCTCGTTCGCGAGCCGCTTTCGCTTCCAGTAGGTTTCATTTCCTCACGACCCCGAGAAGCAAATTGTCACTCAAGTGCAAACTGCGTCTCTACACCGCGGTCATTCGCCCCATCATGACCTATGCTTGCGCAGTTTTCGCACATGCGCACCCTAGGCATATCCATAGGATGCAAACCCTCCAAAACCGTTTCCTCCGTAGGATAACGGGAGCCCCCTTCTATGTCCAAAATGAGATTCTCCACGTAGATCTCAAAATCCCTACAATTCAGCAGTTCATGAAACGCCTCACCAAGCGTTTCATGGACGTAGCTGAAAAACACCCCAACCCCCTCGTGGTGTCGGCCGCCCGATACACTCCGTCCCGCATCTCTAAGATACGGCGACCGAGACACACCCTCACCGTCCCTGATGACGCTATCACCCTCCTCCAGGAGAGCGATAAGTCTACCAGCACAGTTCGCAAGAACGCAGCCCGATTCCGGCCTCGCCGTCGAGGCCCGTCGCGACGCCCCCGATAATTACCCGTCCTTCCGTCCCTTGCTTGTGTGCCAGCCCGCGAGCTGAGCAGTAGTTATAATAAACTCGCTGCCTCCAAATAATAACCACACAGATCCAGCCGTCCCTTGCTGTCCTCTCCCAGCGACGCCCTAAGCCGAGACTCGTACCCCGCAGGGGGTGCCCTTAGCGTAGTCGCTTAGTTTTTAAGTTTTTATACTCTGGCTGGAGGTCTTAATTTTTTGCTTAAGATATCTCTACAGAGACGCCCGGTTAAGCTATACACGTCCTCTTCAAGGGCACGATATGCGATACGCCCCTCAAATAAATTAAAATTAAGCTGTTCCGCCATTCTGACCGAGACACTGCGGAAGGACGTCAATTTGTCGTTTTTGCTAGCGTTATCAATCTATTTTAGTGAATCAATGAGTGGGATCGTGCAGTTTTGAATTTATAAAGAGGTAAGTAGTTATTTGTTCCCCTTGCCGTTTTTGTTCAGATTACGTAGTGAATGAAAAGTCAAAATTTCATTGATTTTAACCCTAGAAACCCAATCATACGTAAAAATGACGTATATAAATCAAATCGCTGAATTTAATTATTTTATTTTAGATATTTATTAGTTTTTGGATTATTTATTTAAAATATGTTCTTATGAAATAAAAAAACGTATTTTAAATATTTAAAACTTTTTATTTTTACCTTTACAAAGTTACATTAAGCAAAGTAAAAAAAATGTACAAAAAATGAGATCTTCTTAGGTTTCTTCTTATAATTAAATAAATTTTACAACAATCAACCAAAGCACTTTTTTTTCTTTCGTAACGAAACTAACGAAAAAATGGCGGTACTTACCGAAGTGATGCAGCCATCTACTGTTGGTTACAGGTGTTCATTACAGGTCACCACCTGTAATGAACACCTGTAACCAATATACGCATACGGCGCCTCGGCCTGGAGGTGGCCCTCAGCAAGACGGAGGCTATGGTTTTCCACGGCCCCCGTCGGGCGCCACCCGCCGGATCACACCTAGTGGTCGGTGGGGTTCGAATCGCTGTCGAGTCCACCATGAAGTACCTGGGATTGGTGCTCGACAGCCGTTGGGATATCGGACCTCACTTCCGGCGGCTGGCTCCCAAGCTGTTGGGCGCGGCCGGGGCGCTATCAACGCTGCTTCCCAATCTGGGGGGCCCGAGCGCCGCCTGTAGGCGGCTCTACGTGGGGATCGTGCGATCGATGGCCCTTTACGGGGCCCCGATCTGGGCGGCTGACCTGACGGCCGGCAGCATCGCTGTCCTGCGCAGACCGCAGCGAGCAATGGCCGTCAGAGTCATCAGGGGCTATCGCACGATCTCCTACGAGGCTGCCGGAGTACTGGCCGGATCCCCGCCCTGGGACCTGGAGGCGAAAGTACTCGCGTCACTGTACCGGTGGCGCGAGGAAATGCAGGCGCGCGGCGAGCGACCGATGCAGCGACACATGGAGTTGCGTCGGTCGCAGCTGCGCGAGGTCCTGGTGGCGGAATGGCGGGACAGGCTTTCGTGCCCTACCGCCGGCCTCGTCACCATCGAGGCGGTCCGGCCGGTGCTCGAGCGCTGGCTCGGGAGGAGGCACGGCTCCCTGTCGTTTTTGGTGACGCAGATACTTTCCGGGCACGGTTACTTCGGAAAGTACCTGTGTCGCATAAACAGGGAGCCGGACGCCCGGTGTCACCACTGCGTCGACTGTCGGGAGGACACGGTGCAGCATACGCTGGCAGAGTGTGCCGCTTGGGAGGAGCCGCGCCGTGCCCTCGTCTCTGGAGTAGGCAGTGACTTGTCGCTGCCGGCCGTGGTCGAGAAGATGGTCGGCAGCGTCGGGTCCTGGGACGCGGTGGTGTCCTTCTGCGAAACAGTCATTTCGCAGAAGGAGGCTGCGGAATGGGAGAGGGAGATTACTTCCACTCACCCTGCCCGCAGCAGACGCACCGGCGCAGGCGGAGGGCGGACAACGCCCTCTTCCAGCCCCCCTAATTGGGTCCAGGGGCGACGGACGCGGGGATCTCCGCCGCCCCCCACGTGCATGGACCCGAGATGGTGGTGCGTCGTGTTGACGCGCGCCCCTCTTAGACGTCGCGAGGGGAGTCTAACACCTCACTCCCCTCGCTGACCTGGCGAGGTCCGCGGGGCCGGAACCAGTCGGGGGTCGCGGAAGTATCTTCCGTTCCCGTGACCCCCGGCGCAGGTATGAGAAGGAACACGGGGTGGTTTTTAGTCAGTAAGAGTCTGACAGACCCCTCCGCCTCCCCGGGCGGGGGACATCCATGAGGATTTTCCACCCCTAAAAAAAAAAAAAGGTCTTCGCGGCTACTGAGTTGGCGCGGGGGGGCGCGGCGATCCGAGCGTGCATTAGAAAAAGACAACGTATTTTCGTTGGAGTGTAAGTCAAAATGACGTAGATTGGGCTTCTAGGGTTAATGAATGAATGAATGAAAAATGAATATTTTGTTTAATAAGACATGCCAAATATTAAGTTTTTATCATTTTTGTTACTTGTTTTTGCCAGAAGAGGCTTTTAATTTTTGATTTGTTTTTACTTTAATATGTTTAAGTTACCTACTGAAGATTAATAGAAAACATTATTAGATAATAGTAGACTGTTCCATTGAGTTTTCGTTAATAACAAATAATTTTTAGATCTAAGCGCGTGTGTGCCCTGGTTCATAAATATCATGATAAGTACCTATGTTTTTTGATTCAATAAAAGATAAACTTTTATGCTACTACTATGCTACCACTTAGGTACTGTATTTTAATTAAAACATTTTTTTTTGTTTACAGTTATCATTATACCGTGTAAATTATTAAACTGGCTTGCCCAGTGATTACACCTACGTCTCCCGGTCCAACCCCCACGTTACCCTACGCACCCTACGCCACCCTCCTTACCTCTACCAAACACCCACACAACCTTCTAGAAGTAATTTTCGAAAACACGAATATGAAAAAAATTTAAATACCTAAAGGGAACAGTAGTTTTATCCCAGTTACAATAAAGTGTGATTGATCCTTAACGTTACTTTGCTGAACAACTGATTACGAAAAAAAAACATTTTAAGTAATTTTAGTTGAAGTTACTTAGTTATCCTATCGCCTCATGAGTCAAAATCCTAGACATGAGGAGTATAAAATATTTCCCTTGAAGTTATTTTGATACACCAACACGACACTAAAATTTATGCTAAAGAAATTTCATCCTACTCAAATTTACTAATAGTATTGTGTTCAGTACTTTTAAAATACAATCGTTGTTTACATTGGTGGCGTTTAAGAAAATTTGGCTTACTAAGTTATTGGGTCAAAATTACTGAAGCGCCACTTATCTTGGAAAGTAGTAAAAAAAACGAATTTCAACCACTTCCAGTAAACGCATGCTACAAATAGAATTATTTATAAAGTTATTTCATTGAAATCGGATGATTGTGTAAAAAGATATGATTTTTTTTCTAGAAATAAAAACTTTGATCGGCTTTATCTCGAAACAACCTATTTTCACTTCAGTAATTTTGCCTTTCCAGTGACGATTTTATTTCTTACGACGATAATTATACGCGTTTTGGAATACATCATTATAACTAGAATGCTACCTCATTAAAACATTATAAAGCTTGTTAATACTTTGTCGATAAGCCTTCCGCTGTTTATGAGATTCACATGTTCAAGTTTTATAAGAACATGTAGGTAAGTATGTATTTGTGTATTGCTGACCTGCGCTGCGCCCAAATCAGGCGAACTGTCATATACACACAAACGTAGATAGCGTTACGTATGTCGGTATAACAAACAAAATCTGTTATTATAATGAGTTCCAGCAAAACCGCTAACTGCATGTGAAAATCAAATTAATGGTTGAACATTTACAAATTACAGAGCGGTATTTATTAATGTGGTTTTCCATCAAAGCGTTGAGTGCGCTGTGTATAACTCGCACGTGTCCCGAGTAGTCCCGACACGTAGACACTAATGTAAGTAACGCTTTCACAACATTTTTCATATTATAGCACATTAATTCAGGAGCGTGGGATGAAATAGGAAGTGATAATAAAACACATCTGTGTTCTTACTTAACGTGCGCCGTGTCAGCGATTCACCACCGACGCGGCGCCGAGCCATAACGCCTCACCGGGACATTTCTGTCCACGGACGCTTTCTGTCACCAACACAAGCTATAAAATGACACAGATATATCCTTTTTAATATTCAATGAAGCATAAGACGTACATGACGACACGGACTTATTTATAGACCAATGCTACACAGAGCTTTACAAATAACAAAATGTTGTCCTTGTCACTTCGTGCTGTAATCTATAGCAATGTTTTGTAGTGTCTTACGCTAAACTATGACCCCCATATAAAAAGTTTGTACATTATTAAGAACATAGAGCCGCGAGAGTGCCCATTATTCCCACATATAACAAGATAAAGCTGAGAGATAGAGGGACATAATTAGTGTAACGTTGCAAGGACAGTAGTCAGACTTTTATGGAGGTAGTAAGTACATTTGTGCCATATATGGGACGCAACTAAATAACGACATTAACCGTAATAATAACAACATGACTCGGCTATGTACTTACTTTACAAGTAGTACTCCATTGTAGTGAGAGTAACATAACTGGACGCATTACCGTTGAAACACAATAGCCTTAATCTGCACAGTGTTCGTGTTGTAGTAGTATATTCACTGAAAGCAAATGACTTAATGCTATATTTTTTTACTTCAAACTATTAAAATTTCATAACCATAAAAGAGAGTGAAGTCTAGTAAGGATACAAAAGGTGTAGTGCTCTCGCAATAAACGCGGTGAGCTCGTAAACTGACGTCGCACTGATGAAATGAATGGGGCCAGGCGGTGCAGTGCGCCACCGTGCTGCGCTCCACTGTCAATGGTGAAACATAAACAGAAGAATTTCATTTCACGGACAATTTTAATTGGACACCTTTTATAAAATAGGCCCCTCGGTGTAATATTTGCTATTCACTGAAACAAGAGTTCGCTAATTTTTTCTATAGAGCTACAATTTAATTCCTGCCTAAAATATCTTTTGAAAACCGCGGAGAAACTTTCGTCTACTCGTATTTCCTTTAAACTTTACAACAAAGGCTACAATTGAAGTCAGTTAAGTGGAATTTTGAAGAGTTTCCATTTTATTCTTTATTTTATTCGTTGTGAATGTTGGATGGGTACGGGGATGTTTTATTAAAATTTCGTTATTACGGTGTTGACGGTGCACCCCCGGCGGCGGAGGCGGCGCGATCCGCGTCTGTATCAGCGCTCAGTACCTACAACACGGGGAAACGTCTTCCTTTAGGTAAAGGCCGCAGTTTAATACTCGTAAATTCTTTGAAAACCTTTGCCTTGATGGTCTTTTAATATTTAATTTCCCTCTAAGGGCAATCTTTTCACAACGCGTTTGACGAGTTTATCCAAGTTAAAGAAAAATGAAATAGGTGAATAGAGATTTTATGTTTCAGGCAAATTCAATTAGGGTGTGAGAAGGGTAGGCTTGTTTTTATTTTAAGTGGTGTAATCGTGTATGATGGGCATGTAAGCTAATCTGTGTATGATTGTATCAGGTACCAGTTGTTCTTGCAACTGAAGCAAGACGTGCTGCGCGGGCGCCTGCCCGTCAACTTCGACCTCGCGGCGGAGCTCGCCGCATATGTGCTGCAATGTGAGTCACGCCTCTTATCTTATATTATGTGTGTCAATGACACATTATTACATAATTATGGCTGGCCTGTTGGTCTAGTAGTTAGTGACCCTGACTGCTATGCGGGAGGTCGTGGGTTCGATTCCCACCCAGGACAAATGTTTGTGTGATGAGCACGATCATTTGTTCTGTGTCTGGGTGTAATTTATCTATAGTATGTATGTATTTAGAAATATATAAGTATGTTTATCAGCTGTTTAGTACCCATAACACAAGCTCTTAGCTTAGCTTGGGACTAGATGGCGTTGTGTGAAAAAAAATAAGTTGTGGAATATTTATTTTTATTATGTAACTTTAATGTGGACCAGAATGTGACATTATGTCAATTATGACCATTTTTATGTTAAAGTTTGTGTCTCGTTATGCTACAACTTAAATGTTCTAATATGTAATACATTTTAATAACGTGCTTAAACTACAGTAGCCTCTAACCATTAATTATCGTTACTATTCCCCGCGGGTATAGAAATACCTACACAAGTAAGGGCTTCTCGAACTTTCTATTAACAGACAACTCTCTGTACAAAATTCTTCTTTGTAAACGGATTACGACTGTTTTAAATTAATTGTTTACTTAGCCAGTAATAAACTAATCCATGGTAAATAAAATTAGGTACTTAAAAAACTAAAAAGTATAATGAAATACGTATTAAAAATAACTTTTTAACATTTACTTTTTAGTTTACATGCTATTTTTAGTAGAAAAGATTCTAATTTAAAAAAAATAGTTTTTTGTTTGCACGGATCATTTAATTTTTTTTCAGTTATTTTTATATTTAATACGATCTACTGAACCGAATTTGACAAATATATATATTACTAGCAGACGTCCCGCGGTTAAACCCGCGTAGTTCCCGGTCCCGTGGGAATACAGGGGAAAAAAAATAAAAGTAGCCTATGTCACCCGGGGATAGTGCAGCTTCACAACGGTGAAAGAATTTTTCAAATTGGTCCAGTAGTTTCGGAGCCTATTCAATGCAAACAAACAATCAAACATTTCCTCTTTATATATTAGTATAAATAAGTACCACACATAAAGCTCATACTATCTAGGTACCCTCTGAAATAAAGATATTTTTCAAATCAGTCTATAATTGTCGGAGTTCTGAGCTAAACCACTTAAAAAAATACTAATAATACAAAATGATTGAGAACCTCCTCCTTTTTGTATAAACTAAACTTAAAAATCTCCGTGTTATCCGTTTAAACTACTGTAAGTAGCGAATAAACAAGCCGGTACATTAAAGAAAACGACTCCAAACTGGCTGAGGCCAGTAACTAAACGGGGCATGGACTGAATCCGATGGTACTTAGTGAGTATATTTGTGTAAACATCGGCGACAAATTAGTGTTTCTCGCTTGGTACGGGTACGACTAGTGGCAGTAAAATCCGCAAGTGCGACCCGTGCTCCGGTTACAAAGTGGCTGCGGGGCCACTAACCCGCCTGGCTTATTGTGTAACTAGCCTAGGATTTGCTCGCTTAGGTGTAGCACCGACTGACGTGTTACTGCCGTCACAAAACATCCTAGGATTTTCCTAACCTGTCGCCCCAGATCTATGTTAGTTGAATGGGTCTGGATTTTTCCGGTTCCAAACGTAGTCTTCGTAAGGGAAAATTAAGTACTATTAAGGCTATCTGCCAAAGGAAACTTAACATCATGCCGTCGGGCAGAAAAATAAATCTATCTGAAAATGTATCAAATTCAAACAGTCAAGCGAATTTTAGAAGGGGTAAAAAGTCACGTAGTAGAAGTTATTGATTTTTATCTGATATAGAATTGTTTTAAGCGTGCTTGAAATAAAATAAACAGGTACTTAGATAAAAATCGCCTGAGTCTTTCTATTGGGAGCTTTTATGAAACGAGGCCACCCTAGTTGTCTTGGTACTATATAACAATAAGTTCTAAAGCTTTAAAACATAAATCACAATGACTTATCAAAATACGATCCAATGTAGACGATAGATTATTTTGCTTTGCCAGATCCCTGGTAACAATTCTCATCAATACTTTTGTGACCAATTCCTATAGTGATGACAATTTCCATTGTGACCGGGATCAGATTGTATCTGTATCCCCGGTCATATTATTATCGACTGCAGATGAAACCATTTGCGAAACTCGGCTCAATTTCAGTTTAAATGGCGATTTTATGAAACAGTCATAATGATCATGTTGAAACTTTCGGTTGATTGCGCAGTAATCCGATATTCTTTTAGTATACGTTTTATATGTTTCGTGCAATTCAAATCGAATTATTTGATAAAGTTTTAATGTACGCGAATAAAATTTGGTATGTGGTTTTATGATTTGTAAATCTAATTTAATAAGAATAACTCAATGAAAATTACATAAATTGGTTGAAAATACATAGCCTACGTTATTGGAAAAAAAGAGGACCAGGAGTCACTTGTTACGTCAAAACTTTATATAAACACTAAACTAAATTGAGTCTTCATATCGCCATCTCCAGACGGGGCACGTGGCTATTGGAATACAGTCAAAAAGCTCAATTTTATACAGTTTTAAGTTTTATAGAACATCATCATAATACTTGGAAATTAGGAAGAGCCGACGAAAAATTTTAACGCTAAGAGTGCAGAATCATGTTAAAGAATTCATAGTATCCGGAAGGTGTCCCTGCCACCCATAGACATGCATAGACTTAAGCAATTATAGACGTTTTGAGAAGTAACTGCAGGATGAAAAGTAATGAAATATTATTATTTTCTGAGAATGGGTTTTACAAACAGTTTTTCACGTAACAAAATAAATAAACTAGAACCAGATGAGGGTGATGTTTCCTAGCTGACTACTCTGAGAAGAAACACCGCAATAAAACTCTTGGAACACAATCTCTTTTAAAGTCCAGAAAATTTCTTGGTAGATAATGTCTTCTAAGGATAGGACCACACAGATTTGAGTGGACCAGTCGCATTTGTCAGTAATCGTGAAGCTTGACTCATTTACATAGACATAGGCTGTGTTATACATACTTACGTTATACCTACAAATGTACATATAAATATTACTTTGCCTAATAACTGTTTTGACCACAGCTTGCGGTCACCACGCTATGGCCTACCCACGTCACACACGTTTACTATTTCATGCAATAACAAACCTATTTTATTAACTTGATTGTGAACCGTGATTCTAGTAAAAATACTCTTTTATTTACGGGTGACTTTGAGAAATATGATCCTGCAAAAAAAGCACAAGGTTAAAATTACTCCGGCTGTTAGTATTTTTATTTAGGAAAGACATAGCAACTTGTTTCATCTTATTATCTGCCTAGCCTTTCCATATCTGACATCCACAACCCAGTTACTTGGTAACACTGAGTTGTCAGACTTTCGGGCCCCTGACTTAGGCGATTATCACACTGCCCCGCATCACGCTGCTTGTTGCGTGTCTCTGAACTGAATTGAACGCGCGTGGATGCATTTTCTGTGTGTTTGACTGTGCGTGTTTTCTATACAATCGGAGATACTTACAAGCAACGTTAAAACACGCATTCACGCGCTACGCTGCGTGGTGCGTGGCAGTGTGTTAATCGCCTTACTGTAACGACTGTCAAAACTCTAATAACAATTACAGCCAGGACCAACTGTCAAAAGTGCTTTTCGAAGCACGGAGAAGTCTTGATATGTAATGAATGGTCACCCATCCACATACCAACTTATTAAATATAGTTTTACTTACATTTAATATTTATAAATGATAGAGTCTGTGTTGAAAGAGATTTATTATCTATGGCAAGCCTTAAAAAGTTCCCAAAAAAAAATAATAAGTAGGTAAGTAACCTTCACATCACATCATCGCAATTTAAGTAGTACTCGCTGTTACATAAAATAGTTTAGTACACGCAAGGGAATAATAACGCGTGCGATCATGTGGGGACGTTGACTCATCGCCAGAGGGGCACATGATAGCCGACTCAACTGAACGCATGAACACTTACATACAAACTGCCGTGAATAGTGATGGGCAAAGGATAAATACTCGAAGGATAAATACTCGAGTATTTATCCAAAGTGGATAAATACTCGTTTTTACTCATTTTTATCCGATATTTACCCAAAATGATGGATATTTATTATTTTGCATGTTTCTTTTATATTGATAGGCTAGTTTTACTATTAAGGCTTTCGAAAATACTTAGTACATTATTACTTTTTCAAGTTCTGATTGTAAAGACGAAGCAACGTGTTTCTAACCGCACCGCACTATATCCCGGCCTCCTTTTGTCCCATTCCTTTTGTTTTATTACCTTTTCCCTCACACCACCGCGCCTGCGCTGTGCCCAGGTATGTGTCTTAGAGAGCGCACGCGCGTGTGCGTTTTTAACAACAAAATAATTATTATGAGGTGATAGTGTTCTAGTTTTATGAGACATTTAAGTGATTTTTAAGTTGGATTATAGCGTTTCAAGGTATGTTTTAAAAGCTGAACCTTACTTTGTTAAAGGTTTAATTAAACACTTAATAAAATCGGCGGATAAGTGAACTACTAAAAATAAATAGAAAAGTGTAGTTTTATTATTGTTGATAACGCTAGAAACCTACAAAAGACGGAAGAGTCCCTTGTTTTGAGTGTTTTGAAATCTCAGTGCGTCATGAGCCAGCAAATTAATAGTGTTGTGCGCAGTACTAAACTAACTTAGTAAAAAAAATTTAACAACATTTTTGCCAACAGTTGTGCCTCTAAACTGCACAGCACACTCTTGCTAGCTCATTACGCACTGAAATGTGAAGTTTTCACTAATTTTATTAAACTCTGCATAGACGTCATCATCTGCCTAGCCTTTTCCCAACTATGTTGGGGTCGGCTTCCAGTTTCACCAGATGCAGCTGAATACCAGTGTTTTACATGGAGCTGTCTGTCAGACCTAAACAACCCAGTGGCAAGGCAAGGCAGTGAACTGGGTAACATGATACCCCTTGGTTAAACTGGTTGTCAGACTTTGGACTTCTGACCACAATTAACGGCTGTCAAAGATCTACAAATGACAGCTGGGACCAACGGCTTAACGTGCTTTCCGAGGCACGGATGAGTCTTGGTACCTATATAATAAATGGTCATCCATCCACGGACCGACCACGTCAAGCGTAGTTTAACCTTCGATCAACCCATGCGGATGTTATAATTTAACCACAAGTTCCTCCGACGACTCCTCTGCATAGACGTAATAAAATCTGTGCAAAATTACACGTGCTTGGGCTATACTTTATTTTATGGGCCATATAGTTGGAAGTCCATTTTTTTTTGTAGATAGTACTCATAAACAGAAGGTTTTTTACAATTTTTTAAGTTGCGGAGTCTCCCAGTTATAATAAAATAATAAAGAGAAACACATTTTTTTAAAGTTTCCATATAAATTGAAAATAACACGCCCGGTATCACCATTTTGTCGAATGTCGGGAGGACACGGCGTGGCATACGCTGGCAAAGTGTGCCACTTGAGAGGAGCCGTGCCGTGCCCTCGTCTCTGGAGTAGGCAGTGACTTGTCGCTGCCGGCCGTGGTCGAGAGGATGGCCGGCAGCGTCGAGTCCTGGGACACGGTGGTGTCCTTCTGCGAAACGGTCGTCTCGCAGATGGAGGCTGCGGAAAGTGAGAGGGAGAGCAACTCCACTCACCCGGCCCGCAGGAGACGTACCGGGCGCAGGCAGATGGCGGACAACGCCCTCTTCCAGCCCCCCTGAATGGGTTCAGGGGTGACGGACACGGGACGTCCGCCGCCCCCATGTACATGGATCCGAGGTGGCGGCGCGTGGTGTTTACGCGCGCCCCTCTTAGACGTTGCGAGGGTTTTCTAACACCTCACTCCCCTCGCTGACTTGGCGAGGCCCTCGGGCCAGTCGGGAGTCGCGGAAGTATCTTCTGTTCCCGTGACCCCCGGCGCAGGTGTGAGAAGGAATACGGGGTGGTTTTTAGTCAGTAAGTCTGACAGACCCCTCCACCCTCCCCGGGGCGGGGGCCATCCATGAGGATTTTCCACCACTAAAAAAAAATAAAAGTAGCGGGGTCGTAGTGAGTGAGCAAACACAGACCCCTCTCTACCTCCTTCGTGGTTATTTTTTTAAACCACCCAGAAGTAGGAGCCCCGCCAAGCGGTTCCGGCGACATCTTGGCAGGTAAGGGTATAAGAATAATAATATTCCTTGTGCTTTATTCAACTTATCCGAAAAATACCCGAAACTAATTTCAAAATGTTAACTTTTAAATTTTAAAATACGTATATCTCCGTAACCTTGGGGTTCCGCGGGTTGGAAATGGTACAGAATTTAGGCCCCTGCCACCCTCGCGCTCCCCGGCCCATAAATATATGGAAATTAGAGTGAAAATAATGGAAATTAGTGTTTTAACCAAACCTCAAACTTTAACAATGAATTTCTCCATAACCATGGGGCTCCGCGGTGTGGAAATCCGACAGGGGGGTAGCTCATCTCCCCCTCCCTCTCCCCAGCTCCTCTCTGATCCATAAATCAATGACCCATAAAGGAAAGTATTATCCAATTTTTTTATTATTGTGTGTAATCATAGGTTAGACAGGCTTGTTTTTTTAAAAGTTCTTGATAAGTTTTAGAATTTTACTTAATTTCATCCTTTTCTTCGTAGAAATATAAAATTTCCCTTACTAAAATCGTGTATAATATTTATCCGCCGTTTTGGATAAATACTCGAGTAAAAACGGATATTTATGAGTATTTATCCACTTTGAGTATTTATCCGGATAAATTCCCAACACTAGCCGTGAATGAATCTAAATGTATAGCGCACGAAAATATCAACGATACAGAAAAAATAGGAATGATTACGCTTAAAATTCCAAGTGTTTTCCCGTACATCACGCTATGTTCAATGAGTTTGTTGTGGCGTTTCTTCTCAGGGTAGTTGCGTAGGAATCACATACATCATTTACCTACATAGGTACTTACTCGTAGTTTAAGAAAAAATATTGACGAGCAATAGTTTCAACAGAAAAATAAGTTTATAAAGCCGCTCATTGTTAATCTTTTCAGCGTATAATAAGTTAAATGTGAAAAAGACAAAGCAACGCATTATGTTTACTTACTTATTTGCATTTATTCGTAGATATGATTGCTAAAATGCATTTCGTAAACGTATATTCCTATCGATATTTGGTCGTTATTTTCTATTATGTACTTGCTAATCGGAGTAATGTAGTAGGTACCGGTCTATAGGATTATCCGCGAACAGTCTTTGACAAAAATAAAATTGTTCTGTATTGAAGTCAGTTTTGTGGTTCAGGTCAGAGAATGTAGGCAACCCAACGGACAGGTATAAACGTGAATTCTCTCATGAGTCATGATGACTGAACAAAGAACACCCAACTTTAAACTTAAGATGTTATGCTAAGATGTCATCAATATGCTATCCGTATTTACTTAAAAATGGAAAATGTAGCTCATTGTCTAGAATGCACAATGATTTTGAATGAGTCGTGGTCACCAGGCCTAATATGGCACACCTAGTCATTTTTGCACTGCTGCATAAGTTGGATGTGAATAGACTTCCTAATGAGAACTGAGACAGTTCAGTGCATTTGGCTTCAAAAGATTAATCCCAGAAATGGTAAGTAAGATATTTCACACCATTACGTCAGCGGTACATAGAATGCTATTGAGCTGGACTAGATTCAGCTGCGAGTAATAGCTAATGCCATTCTTCTGAGATTCTACAGCGCCGAGACGAGGAGCTATCTTACCGCAAACGCAGTAAAATTTATCAGGCATTCCACTTCGCTACTTCAGGCTCAGACTAATAGACTGCACCCGCCCGATAACTATGCGGATTATAGAAATGTTTTAAGCGACAAGTTTTAAGGTAAAGTTCTATTCGACGCCATAAAAGCGATTCGTTTAATACGGAAGTTTAACTACTAGGTAACATAAAATGGTGTCGGGTGTACTGGTAGATACTCCTAATTACAGACTAATTTACGCTATCAAATTCAGTTTTATAAACATTAGAAGATAATTACATCTCGTCTCGACCTTACCTTTGAAGATTCAGGTAATTAATTACTCTCCCAGGTTGATATTCGCTTCAATATTTATAATTGACTTTGTAACGTCATTAATATTATTGCTATTTTCTTATGATCTCCTTATTCCAGAATAATATTTTATTAAAACATGAAATGTGTTAATACGTTGGAATACCGAGGTTTTGTACAAATATTTTGTATTGAGAAACTTCAAAGTGGGAGCTTTCATATTGGGGAATTGTTTTACTAAAATATTTATGAACGATTTTAATTACGAATTTTAGTTAGTAAGTCATAAGCTGTGAGCGTCCCACGCAATGAATTTGATATTATACCGAGACGCTTAATCTCTGTTCTACTTCGGAGGTTTTTTTTATATATATGAATCAAACAAAAAAGAACCATCAAAGTGTCATTTATGGCACACTGGTAGGGCAATCTAGCGCTGTAAGCAGGGGCGGCGAAGGTTAATATCGATGCGTTATTCAAGAGGTAAATGAGCCATCAGCGGCGCAGCATCGTTTGCATCTAATCTGCCAGCATCAGCGACCCTCGCGCGCCCTCAGGGGACACGTACCGGCGTTATAAACGTTGGGACAACATTTTTGTGTACTACCGAAGTTAGTAATCGCCAGTTACGTCACTTTGTACTGGTAATTAATTTTAACGGCCCCTAAGGACTAAATATCTACGGCAAGAAAAATCAATTATGATTTCTTAATTATTACTTATAATCATTTTGTGTGAAGCGTTGGTTTGGCAGATAAAGATGATTTTTTGAACATCTGCAAGTCGGTATTTCTGAAAATAACAGATAATATATCATCATCATAATAACTTATTTTTTGACGTGATACCAAATTTTTAAAATGTGGCGTTTGAAACGCTCGTTCGTATATTTATGAAACAAGAATGTAAAATATTTGCGTTTTTCCGCCTCTTTACACCCAAATGATCCACCCCCATTACCGTCGTTATGTTAAAGGTATGCCTATTATATGCCTCGTAATAAATTGCACGTGAAATCATCCCTTTTATATTATATACTGGAGTCTTCTTACATGGGAAAGAATAAAGTATTGTTACGTGCTCTCAAACCGTTCTTCAAATAATTTCATATTATTATTCGGAATGAGAGCCTGCGTCATCGCGGCAACATTGTGGAGTATTTTTATAAACACTACGTTGCCCGTGGTATCACAATCACATCATATTTGTTCAGATGTTAACGCAGACAGTCTATTACAGCACTAAACATGATTAAAATATTTCGCACATTGAGCTGAGAACTGCAAGTACGCAAAATAACAGGTTTCGGGTTAGTAACGGGATGTGTATGCTGAACAGTCCGTATTTTTTATCATCTTTCATTCTTGTTAGTTTTATTTTTTTATGGTAAATGTTTAGTATAATATTTAAATCCAAAAACGTTATGGTTGAGTAAAATAAAAGTAACTACACTGTAAATATTTTTTCTCTGCAAAACAATACAGATATCTTTAGAAATATTTGAGCTAAAAGACTAAAATGCTATTAATCAAGCAACATTGTATTCTTATTTTGTCTAGTCCGCAGTCTCGATTTAGGAGAGACGAATGAAGCGAAACAATCTGTCCCTCGCAACAAGTTAACGGACTTGTGTAACGCGTTCACATTAATCAAGTGGATGGACAAACGTACTGGCGCCCGCGCCGACCCGCCAACTGAGATACATCTCACACACTGTGTACATGTGGTTGTAACCACAGAGCCACACTATGGGATTATAATACTGAATTATCATTCCACGTACGCTCAATGTGTACTGTAAATTAATTTCAGGCTTCAGAAGCTGTGGCATGTTGCTCTACTCAAGCGAAGTAACGTAGCACTAATAACAGGTCTAACTTCCTTGGATTCTCGAATAGTAACTATGTAGACGCATTCAAACTCGGCTGTAGTTAGTGTAGTTATATATTTTCTGTTTTCCCACCAGATTGTATTTTTTAGTTCGACGATGCCACCAAATTTGTATTAGCACATGTGCATCGAGTAAAAAATATACAATTAATGATGACCATAGCTTAATTTTGTGAAATAGCAAACATCTGGTTTGTTATAGCTATGTGTTAATAACAAGTCGGCGTGAGAACTAAAATTAGTATTTAAGTTTTTCAATACAGTAGTTAGTTAACAAGTATGTCTAAATGCGTCTGTGGCGAGTTTTGCAAGTACCATTCATTTATCGTGCGCGACGGGTGGGCGGCTCGCCTCTTTGCCAAATGATAGATGGTCTCTCACACATCACTCACTAACACAAAACAGATTCCGACTCTGACTTATACCGATAGGATATCTGATAGAAACCATAGCCAATGAGATTCTTTAAACTTGTCCAAATAACAAAATGTGACGTACAGGTGGTGGATACACGCGAATGTTTGTTGTAATAACTCAGTCATTCACATCGGAGAACATGCGTTGTGGCATACAAAATCCCTTTTGGAAACCCATTACATAAATATCACTAATATTAGACTGAAACATAACTGTCTACCTAATGTGCTACTAATATCTGTAATAGATCACAAAGCTACGCGTCGTTTACCAACTTATTTTAAAAGAGATAAATGTAATTCTCTTTGTATTATGACTTTTCAAAGCATCCATAAAATAAACCGTAGCGAGTGAGTTTAAAAATAATCAGATTTATGGCGGCCCCTAGCTACTTGCTCGGAAATTAAACGACAAGCATAAATAAGAACTTAAATAAAAATAAAAAGAGCGCTGTCTTTCTGCAGATGGAAGTTTCTTCGTAATGTCTGAAATTCAGACTAATAGGAAACCATTAAATATTTCGCTAGATCATATTTTACATGAGCATTTCTTAGATAAACAGTCATCAAGTTGTAATCAGCATCTTGACTGACGGCCGACGGGAGATGTTCACAGCTAGATACAGGGTGTGGCCCTTTAATTGGGCCGAATGCTGCCACATTCATCTTCCCGACAGGCGAAACGTCAGCGCGTTATTATTTATTCACAGGTGGTTGTGGAAGGTACTCGGCCCTCGACTTATATAATAAAAGTAGGTGTCCGTATAAGGTAAACTCTAACACTGGGTAAGTAGGTTATTGAACCAAACCACGGCTGCATTTTTATATATTTTATTTCAAAAGTAGTTAGTACCATGTATTTAGTATACCAATAAAACCAACCCACCACAAACACAATGAATCAAAACATTAGAAGCGTGTGATATAAGCAACGACAACCTTTTATTCTTCAGACAAGCGTGAACGTAATGTATGAAAGGTCCGAGCATCAATGTGTGTACTCCACTAGCGTACCAGATGTTGCGATTTCCGAGTACAAAAAAAAAGATATACGACGGGAAATGACTGTCAGCATCGTTCACTAGTCATAGTTTTTCTAAGCCCGCTCCGTATGTGGATATTTCTTTCTCACCCTGAATAACGTGTCTAGTAAACTACGTGGAATGAACAACTATTTTCTTTTATATGCCTCTTGGAAATATTGTCTCGATCCTCTCCGGAAAGGAAAGTTAAAATATCTTTGAGAGTAATCTACGTACTTTTATAAAATACTTATTCCTCCCCATCGCGACGTTATCCGTAAGCTAACCTCAATTTTGTAATCAACGCGTGGAGATACATTTATTGTGTTTACCTTGCGTCGTATATTTGGTTAGGACACAAACCCCGCCTTTACAGAGTTAATTGCGATTGTAAAAGAGCGGGAGACTATCATAATAGCGATTTAACCGCGCTTATAGAATTTGTTCAGGATATTTTCGGTCAACTACACGCGCCTAAAACGAGACGTATGTTCCAAAAATGGAATAGCGCCGCTCTCTCGGTTTATTTCCACCTACTGTTTGAAGTATCCTGTCAGCTAAATGAGTTCACCGTGACAATGTTTGTCGCACGGTATTTTATGCACTTTATAACTGTGTTCGTTGCCGTAGGCTGTAATAAAGTTATCTGAGTAATGTACGTTGTGTGTTTAGTACTTATTGGTTGGTTTTGTGCAGCGGAGCTGGGCGACTACGACCCGAGGCGACACGGGCTCGGCTACGTGTCTGAGTTCCGCCTGCTGGCGCACCAGTCCCCCGAGCTGGAAGCCCGCGCCGCTGAAATACATCGCACACTCACGTAAGTAATATCGCAATATAATTATACACTACTTATTCATTATCAATCTCTACTAAATTATTATGCTTAAAACTCAATCATGAGTTCATTATCTAATTATAACTCATATCCTGTAAAATATGGATGTCTTAACTGTAGGTAGGTAGAAGCATTTTAACTTTGAGAATAGACATCATATTAATTAAGAACTTATGAGCCCATCGCGAGGAAGTCCTTCCTGTTATACGTACTATTGTTTTAATTAACCAAGAACAAGTCAAGTTGCTAAAAATTAAGATTTCAGAGGCGCAGTTTCACGCCAAAAGCGTCGCCGTCCGCCCGGAAATTAAACTTCGTCGCCTTTCTCGCCTAATTGAATGAATTTTTAACTGCGCAAAGATGCAGTCTGCGGCCGCTGGCGCGTCACAAAGCCGCAATTACATGCAAATTATGTGTACCTACCTACTTAACACCAAGTGAGCCGTGGCTTAGGGCGGCGACACCGGCTCGCCACGCCACCCGCGCGCCGCCGGATTATTCATTGTTGCTTAGCCTTTTGTGGCCTTTTGTCCTTAATGCCTCCTATTAATTAAGGATAACAGTTTAATTGACTTTTAACTCTCTTTCTTTCAAAGAAATATTATAAACAGCCCTCTTGTCTGCTCTCAGGGGAATTTCGCCGGCACAAGCTGAATTGAGCTACTTGGATAAAGTAAAATGGCTCGACATGTATGGAGTAGACCTGCATCCAGTTTTGGTAAATATTATTTTTTATAGATAAACACACTCAGTAAAACCCTTGTTTACTAAAAGTTAACAAATATACCTTTTTGTATGACAGGGTGAAGACAGTGTCGAGTATTTCCTCGGGCTGGCGCCAAGCGGTCTTTTACTGTTACGCGGAAAACACACAGTTGCGAACTATTATTGGCCGCGCGTCTCCAAACTTTATTACAAGGGACGCTACTTCATGCTTCGCGTAGCGGATAAAAATGTAAGAACTCCTTGTAACAAAAAATACAAAGAATGTGAGTTAGACGAATAAGTAAACATTAAAATCGGGCGCTCCACTTGACCCATTTCTTGTTTCGGATCGCGGAGAGTGATAACGGGCGCACTTTGAATAGTGGTGCAAGATAGAGTCCACCTTGCGTCGCTTCCTTGAAAGACATTCGTAGGCAGGCAATTACAGATAAGTCGCGTAGAACTGAGCGCAGTATTTACAGCGCTGTGGGCGCGGCGATAAAGCGGCGGCGCGGAGCCTCGCGCTCAGCCTGCCTGATATACCGACGAGCTGGTTAACGCCGACTTTCCTTATTACTTAGTCCTTAAGACGCGGGTTTATGCTGTGTACATTAAGGATTTCTCTCAACATAAGGCATTATGAAAAGATGGGAGAGGAACCAATCACATAATTGCCAGTGCTTGGACTTAGGAACTCGGTATTGCGGTGTTAACAAGTGTCATAAACCTATACGCACAATAGCCTGTACTTCATTTGTAATGCTTAAATATGTATAGTCATAAAGCTTCATACAAACATCCGGGTCTCTGTGAGATATAGTCATTACGGTCGTAATAACAGACAACTGCACAATTGTTATTATTTAACTGTTATTATGTTTATAAGCTCGCGGTAATGTCGACGCACCATAAGCCTAGGCGGTCCTATCTAAAGTGGCTCCTTATTTGGTTGTAACAATAGGTAAACCTTGCTTATACATACCCATTTATTAACGGGGTTCGCACTCCAATAATAACCGGCATGGAAATCTACAGTACCTATGTATGTACTTACAGTTTCTGCCATCAGCCAAAATGAAACAAGTTTCACAATAAAAGCTACCTCCATCAAAGTTTGCAGATGTTTATATTACTCTCGCTTGAACGGTTAGTTAAAGATATTACACGATCGATAGTTAAACATTCAATTTCACTGGATAAGTAACGTATTTTGAGAACATTCTTTTCATAGCCTGCGAGATAGGGCACTTCGTGAATCACAGAGTCGTAAAAGAAATCTTGAAAATGAAAGAAAGTGATAAGTTTTGGAGCTTACTGCTGCTTGTAATACAAAATCTAGACATTATCTGGTTTATTTTGAACAAGGGTACGACTAGAAAGGAAAATATTGCTTTCCCAACGTTATAAAAATATGTTTGACCTTCGTTTACTGAAATTGCTAAAATCCACTTAACATCCCAACCCTACGTTTACACCTACGTAAGTACTTGTTCCTAAAATAAGTTTAGTTAAAAACCACGTCGTGATAAAACATAATTATGTCGTAGTAATAATATTATTTAGGTATTGACGTTGATCCAGACATGTTTTGTTTAATATTTTGTTTGCCTTTTTTTATAGTTCTCTGTCTTATATAAATCTAGTCTAGTCTTTTGATAAACGAGAATAGAATATATACCTTTGTGTAGATGCAGTGTGAAGATATTTAGAAATTCTAACTTGGCACATAATTTAATTAACTAATTATAATGTCGCTACCTACTACTGGAAAATAATATGAAAAATATTACTAAATTCAGGAGATAGCTGGAAGGTTGCCTAAAAGTTTATTCTGTATTCCTTCCGTTTTCAAAATTGCAGAATCAGTTGTTTTTATTAGGGTTAAACTTAATTTACATTTGGCTTCCCCTTAATTATTTTTCAATAACATTTTATTCTGATGTAGAATGACACGTCAACATACGGTTTTGAGTCCCCGACGAGATCAGCCTGTCGTCACTTGTGGCGTTGCTGCTCCGACCACCACACCTTCTTCAGGATGCAGCAGACGTCACCAGCTTCTGCAGATATATTTGCGTTAGGAACCAGGTTAAGGACAAGGTCAGTAATAAATAAATTACGCAAATGATCAGGCCAGCAATAAATACAGTGCGCAGCGGGTCGATTGAGTAAAAGTAACCCCTCGAAAACTTATGTAAAGTAAACTGTCAATGCCTAGCATTAGATTGAAATGACAGGTTAATTTGCCTTCCCTTCACCTATATTTTCAAGCAGTGATTTTAACAGAATCGCCCTGCAGATATAAGTGATGTAAAGATTTATAGTTACGTATGATTTGTAAGTTTTATGGTGTAAGTCTTCTTCTTCTTCTTCTTCTTCTTATCGTGTGGTTAGTAACTAACCTGGTGTCAGAGTTTTAATGTCGCCCATGGGCCTCTAACTCGGCATCACATGCCGTCGAGACAAATATCACTCAGGCTTGCCGGTTTCCTCACGATGTTTTCCTTCACCGTTTTTGAAGCAAGAGATAATTACACAATCCGCACATGAATCCGAAAAGTCAGTGCCTTGGGTTCGAACTCGAGACCTATGACTTGGCAATCCACCGGTCACACCACTAGGCTATCACTGCCCATGGTGTATGTAAAGAGTATTTTATTCTATTCTGTATTCTATTTTAAGTAACTATCTACCACACGTATATCGGTAGTTGGTATGTATAAGTACTGGAGTGTGGTTTTGAGTACTATTACGTGGCCTACGCAAATGACCGGCAGATAGCGTCGTGTGGTGGGTCGTCGAGCTCCCTGAAATAGGTTTGAGCTACACGATGTCTGAAGCATGCATGCCGTTTGTCGGGACAGGTCGGCTCAAAGCTGATTCTTTCTTCAAAAGGCTATTCCAGACTTTGCCCTGCATCGTGAGACTCGCATAGTAAATGAATATAATCTTATGTCTGGACTTTAAAAGAAACCATGACCCCTGAGTTTCTTTCGGCATTTCTTCTCAGGGATCAGTCACTTTGGAAATGCCATTTAGTTTAGTTTAAAAAAAAGACATGTAAAAGTATCTGAGAAGATCTACTTACAGAGATAAATATCATTTCATTCCATTTCATTTCATTTTACTGGGAAAGCCGACACAACCATATTTTGGTTTAGGTTTATCATCATCTGCCTAGCCTTTTCACCTAGACCTGATGCAGTGGAATACTAGTGTTTTACATGGAGCGACTGCCTGTCTGACCTCTCCAACCCAGTTACTGGGTAACACGGTACCCGTTGGATAAACTGGTTGTCAGATTTACAGGCTATCTGTAACGACTGTCATAGATCATAGGCTAATGACACCCTTGGTAAAAGTTTATTTAGGTAGATGAAAATGATTAAAAATGGATGGCACATGGTGATAAGTGATTTTAATAGTGTTATACTTTGAAATATTTATTTATTTTCTAATGTTTGTGTAGTGGTAGGGGATCAAGACCCCGGCCTCCACCAGCGTTCACGCGGACACCGTCTCGACGGATCGCGCGACCGCCCCACGCTTCGCACGCATCGTTAAATGACGGTATTGATATGATAATTCTTCTGACAAACTCATAAATATCTAATTTCACAATATTGATCCAAATTTTTTCTTTATTTTCGTGTGTTAATAATCACTAACCTGTGTCAGAGTTTTCATGTCGTCAAACGGGCTTCTAACTTGGCTTTACATGCCATAGAGAAATAACTCTCATGCAGGTTTCTTGTCAATTTTATTTATTTATTTATTTTCTCACCACAATACATTATTTATCAGTACATTTTAATAACGGTTTAGACAATTAAAACAAAAATTAGTAATATTACATTGTGGGGAGACTGGTGCCTAAGCTAGACGGAAGGTCTGAGTTTCAGGACACCAGGACTCCGCCCCTTAGGTAATGGTTACATTTAAATAATTTTGTAAGTGCTCTAGAAAATTCGGAATTAAGGTAAGTTTAACAATAATGGTTTGTATTGTAAGTTATTATAATTTTCACATTAAGTATATTTTTATATTGTAAATTATTTTATATTATAATTGTATTCAATTGCAAATTATTCTTATTCTAGTGTTAGTATTGTTAGTATTTGTGTGTATATGTGCATGTATATGAATAAGTGAGTGATTGTTTTTGTATGAATGTGTGTAGGTAATTCCCAGAGTAGTTGATGTGAGTGGGTCATTGTCAAACCTGGGTATTTTTTTCGTAAAAAAATGAAACGCGTGATTTATAGAGTTCAAAGCCATATTATTACTCATAACTTACTTAAAAACAAAAATGAGTATTAGTCAGAGATCAATAATTTGAAAAAAAGCTTTGTATAAGGAAATAACGATATTTTGGTTCAACCGAAAAGACTCATTTGTCCACCGAGTGGACTAAAATGTTAAATAATGTCAAAAATACAAAACAAAATGCGATTAAAATCGAGACCAAAAGTAGTGTTAATGCTATATTCACATAATCACTAACAATCGGTCTCGTATAGGCAATCAAAAAGTAAATAAAAAATATTTTGAGTCTGTCTACCGAAAAGACAATTCGTTTCGGTGGACAAAATATGTCTTCGTCGTCAAGACCACCAGACGTTGAATGCGTTCACTCATATTTATGAGGATTGCTGGCTCTTTTAATTTGGACGTTGACGTATATTAGCTGTTAGAATACACGTCCAAAACACGTATTCGTTTATAAACATCTCCATTCAGGAGTGATGGACTGCACTTTCCAAAATTCAGTGGTTGCTGCATCAAGCCACTCGGAAATGGAAGATTAGACTTGGTGAATTCATCCTCTCAGTCGACTCCTCTTCAAAGGTCCTACCCGGGTAGGATTTTGTAGAGGAGTCGACCGGACTGGACTTGGTAGAGTAGGGACATTGTTTTAGAGTGGTCTGGGATATGGTGCTTTGCCAAGTTTTATGCAACCTAAACCGTAATTTATACAAGTATTATCTGAACTACATTTCATACAACTCAACCTACAAAACTGAAGAACTATTGGCTCTGTGTAATCGCATCCTATACTTAGCAACTTTACATTCTAAACCCATCAACATCTTTTTTTTTTCTGTAATCTGTTTTCTACTTTTAATCTTCTGTTTCTCACTGCAATACGGGCACCAATTTCAGCTCTTGGTGATACTGAAGTTACCAGACTCAAGGGAGGTGTTTCGCATACTATGTTCTTTTCAGCTTCTTCTTGTTTCTTAACTTTTTGTCTGCTGCGTCTTGTATTCTCAATCCATTTCTTCGTCAAAAGGTTTTTATGCACATCTGGTAAATCTTGTGCAGTTTTTATTTTCCTTTCGGCATGCGATGATAGTAATATTCTCCGTTCTTTCTTTGATTTTTCCAATGCTTCTAGATCTTAAGTGTCTTAACCTAAAGCAACAGGGAACTGCTTCCCTAACGCTTTACTATACCATGTTGACCAACATATTCGTATTATTTTATACATAAAAACCAAGCGAGAATGAAACAAAAATAGGTCATTAATCCTTTTCTGATAAAAATAACAGTAATCAGAAGCACTTTTATCAGTCATTACATATAAACATTTAAGAAAACATAGCACTCGGTGGACATTTGTCGTTTCGGTGGACCAAAGTTCCACCGAAAAGATGTCCACCGAATGGACTTTTTTCAAAAAATCACTCATAACTCCCGCCGTTTATGGATTACGTTAAAAGCTAAGGTATATTTGTAAAGTTTAATTGGTTAACTAGTTAATCAGAATGTTTAAATAATTTGTAGCGATTTATTTACCAAAATACAGCAGTAACCGAAAAGACAACTCAACTTTGACACACCAAAAAAAAATTCTTAATAGAACAATATCGTGTTCTGTGTACGAGTCATGACAAAATGACCGCTGACAGGGACAGTGCGATATTGGAAGCGTTCAATTTGACTTCTTTACATATGCCTTTGACATTTCCTTTATTTTAGTCAAGATCGAAAGTAATGTCCACCGAAAAGACTAAAAATGTTGTAACAAGATTCAATTATGCAAAAAGTGTGTTTATTTTTTATCTAATTTTTTAATACTGATAAAGTTAAAAGAATAACTTACGTAGATTAAGAAAATAACTCATTTTAGTTTAAAATAACAAAAGACACATTTTTTAAAGGCTCCATTCTATCAAAAGGTAGATCCCGAACAGTCCACCGAAGTGGACTTTCACTTGAATTTCGATGATATAAAGTAAAAAATAAATAAATTTATAGTAAATCTGTTACAGTATGGTGAAGTATGTTTTGTTTACTTTACTATTATGATGTTAAATTTAAAAAAAAGTTAAAAGTTTCTTTACTGATCCATATGAACAGTTTTTTTAGGGTTATGACAATGACCCGAGTGTAGCAAGCAGATAAATTAAACCGGGGCAGCAAGCAGTTTCTCAGTATCCTCATAATTCAAGTCTTGGAGCCATCCCACCACTTTAATTTTACATTTGGTCTTAGTAAGATTGTAAACATCAAGCGTCTTATTGATTTTGTTATAAAGATATCGCCCCAAATAGCAAAAGAAGCGCTTCGAGAACATAGCGGAGAGCCTACTTTGACGGCTTTGTCAATGTTTTCCTTTACCGTTTTTGAAGCAAATGATAAACGGCTAGTTGACTCAATTTTATTTTTTAGTCCCCTATTTAGATTACTAGAAATATTCGACACTTTTTTTTCACGTAGGTAATCAAAAAGTAACGGCGATACATCGAGTCAAATGTCGCATTACGTCGCGTTTCCGTACAGTTTATACTGAATAATGATTTCACAAGCCCCCTCTCCTAAATTTTAATGCGCTTAATCTATGTAGTTTTCCATCAATTTGAAAAAGCAAAGAAATACTTGTGTATTATTATTTATCATCTAACTGGACTAAATATTATTTTGATATTCAAATATATTATTCTGATTATTTGTTGTTAGCTTAGTTATAAATTTTATTATGCATGCTGTGGTCTCCTGTAAGTGAAGGAGTACACCTACATAACACTGTTGTCGTCAATATTTTCTTTTTTCATGTGTCTGTGTATATCCTTTGTTAGAGATCCTAAATTAATAAATAAATAACACCGTCCCCATGGCAGCGTCCAATATGCACGAACATGAATCTGAAAAGTCAGAGGTGAGTGTCTTGGGTTCGAAGTAGACAACCACCAGTCTTCATGTCAGTTTTCCTTAAATATTTGTTGCTGATGATGGCAGTTTGATATCACGAAAACTTTGTTTCAGTGCCGAAACTAGAAGACTTGAGAATAAAAGACTGTCCCCCAGAAATCAAACAACCTACCTCAGTACATCGACCAAACTCGTAAGTTCATTAGCTAACTTCACTAAATTAATTAAAGATGTGTCCACAACACAGAAAAGACTTTTTTGGTGACCATTTATTAGAAGAAAATAATCAATAGAAAGTGTGTCTAAGTGTTATTGAGTTCTTCCATCTGGAATGTCTCATTAGCAGCCCGGAGTCTGTATTTCTGCCCGATTTATGGCAATAGGCTCGCCCCTTATTACATGGGACTTAAACATAACTGGCGGAATATGGGTGTACTACCAGGTACACCTCTGCCAAGCCCTTCGGGGATTACAGAAGTAATGTTATGTTTATCTATGTGATCTATAATTATTGTATGTCAATGTTTGTGTAGGCTTAGAATTAGTGGCGAAGTGATGGGTTGCGAAGTTCCCACGGTGGGTGGATCACCAAGATCGACTCGGTCAGCACCAACTCGGCGCGGCCTGTACTCCGCATCACCAACGGCTACTAGACCACCACCGGCTCCACGGCATCGCTCCGCATCTGTGGACTCACAAAGCTCTAATGACTCTCGCTCCAATCGCAAGTAAGTTCCTCGAGATATGACTGCGGCACTCATCTGTTTATGATTCAAGTACTTGTATAAATTCGTATTCCCTTATGTACCATTTGGAATAGCTATCACCACTAGTTATAGCTTTATTGTACCAATGTTTCCTCCACACAGTAGCTTTCCACGGAGCACGTAGAAGTCGTTGCTTTCCTACGACTTTGTTACCGCTTCAAAAGTTCTTACGCGGTGAATAATGTTGGCCTCTCTTTAACTTTCCAACTAAAATTCAAAATCCATTATTATCACACGGTAACTTTTTCAGTGTCCATTTTTTTACGTCAGTGTTCGCTGTCTAAAGTTTTTTGATACATGTTGAGAAAAAGATACTTTTTGAGATTAGTTGAATTGCTAGCATGTTTATTGAGTTTCAAGAGAAAAAAGACTTTATAGACATGTTTTTGTGTAACGTAGACACAAGCATCGTTCACGAAGACAACAGTCAGATGCGGAGAGTGAACTGTCCCGGGGTTCAGGTCGCTCAGGTCGGCGTCATCGACGTCATCGATCCCGGCATAAGCATGAGTCTGGCTCGGAGAGAGATGACTCCCAACCAGATACCAAGTAAGTACCCCACCCACAATACCGCCAGACAGTCATATTCCCATTATTTTCGTCCTCTGACATAAACGTTATGCCTTTAAACGGGCAATTCTTGTAAATATTTTTTATTTTTTTTTATTGTGAATTGCTATAATCTGAATCTCGGAAACGACTGCCACGATTCTTATGATATTTAATAGGCAGGGGGTGTCGGGGAGACAAATTTATTTAGCTAAGATTTGTAAAGAAAACGAGAAAAGCTCTGTCATCCAGGTACTAATAATAGAAACCTATTTCAATTGTGTAGATCTATCCATAAATAGGCGTCCTTACATAAGATGGTGTTTTTATAACCACAAATTAATAAAGTAGTAGTGTTAAAGTTAACCGTAACTTTGAATTTGCAGAGAATATGAACTGGTTGATTCTGAGTCACAATGGAAGGAAGTGTTACGACAAACTACTGTAGGAAGTGGCGTCCAAGTACGTATTCTCTAAACACAACATAGAATGATGAGTAATTATCGTGAATGATGTAAAACAATGTTTTGTAGGTAGCGAACGTCCGCCGTTCACAAATGGAGCCCGAGACTGGAACGCATCGATCATCTCACAGACATCGAAGACACCGGAAACATCGGTATAATAATTACCTTTATCCATACCTGTTAATACCTAATAATTCTTTACAAGAAATAATTCACCATAGTGGTCGCCTAGTGGTCGACCGAATACCGACCGCACGTTTAATAGAAAATTACAACTTACTGCCAACTTACATCTTAGTTGTCATTTTTGTTTCCAAAAGGTTGAAATGTATACAACTATTAGATTTCTGCACTTCTCCTCCACATAAACTTTCAGTATGCCAAATCTTACCGTCCTCCTTGCGCGCAATTTCTTAAAAAGGGATTCAAAAGCTTTGCTTAGTGTATTAATATAAAGATTACTCGTTCTTAGATCTCGATCGGGATCCCCCAATGATAAGAAATGGTTGCCCAGTGAGTTAAAGCAGCACCTGGAATTCTCATTGGTGGATACTGCTGGAATGACGGAGGAGCAGCTCAAGGAAATCCCGTACACCGTTGTTCAGACCAGCCATGCACGACAGACTAAACTTCGAACTTCATCTAAGCATAGACAGTAAGAACAACTTTTCCTAGAAAATAATATGGAGAATGTTTCGTATTCGTTTCTAAAATATATTATTTTTTAGGGCTGAACACGGATCATTAACAAGACGAGATAAAAGTTCCTCATCCCACGGTAAAAGTACACACGAAAATCACAACCAAGGATCGCTTCGATCTAGTTCTAGTACACTCAGCACGCACCGGACCGGCCACGAGAAACATGGAAGGTACGCGCCGCAACCCATAAATTATGATTTATTGCCCAAATATGGATGATTTACGTTATGGGTTTTTGCAGACGTGTTTATCCGAGCTACGATGAGCCCGTCGGGCGAACGGGCGATGATTTCTTGACAAATAACGGGTACAAAGGCAACGTGACGCCGGTGTCCAACAACAACAATCCCTACAGCCCGGTCACCAACAGCAACAGTAACAGTTCGAGTGGCGAACTGATCGGGAGCGCGCGCGTCTCGCACGAGCACACGGACTCGGGGCTCGGCGCCGATCAGGACTACGCGTATTCTTCGGAGAGGTGATTATATTACGACTCTTGTGAGCTTTCATTTCATCACAATGGTATAATTGTAGACCAATACTACTGGTTACTCCATCTTATTGCCCTTTGAAGCGAATTCAGTAAGTCCTAGGTGGTAATCGAGTCCGAAGTGGACTCGGTTACTGACATTCGTTTGGCATTGTAAACGCTGCTTCTTGGTGAGCATCTGGCGCATAATTGAATGCATAAATTAGCTGACGTGTTTTATTGTTCAGTATACCAGCTGTCATGCAGCAGTCCCGATTTAATGTCTCAAACTTTTGCCTTAAGATCTGGGTCCTGGTCGGAATGAACCATCAGCGGTTCAAGGTGGTCAAAGTTTTGGAACAAAAGAAACACCAGAAATGACGTTACCAGTGACCCTATTATTACTTTATCGGCAGCAGGCGAATGGAATCTGATGTAAGGCCCATATCTGTCGGGTGCAGGTCCAGCGACAGCGCCAAGTGCGGTGCCGGAGGATCGACGCGGACGGCGCCTGTGAGTAGGCTGTGGGCGGCGGGCGAGGCTCGGGAGGCGCGGGTCGCGGGCGGCGGGGGCGCGGTGACACGGCGGCCGCCGGCGGCGCCGGGGCGCGCGCGCGCCTCCGTGTCGGGGTCGCAGCGCTCGCTGCTGTCGGTGGCCAGCGACTCCGCCACCGCGCGCCGCCCCCGCGATCTCGCGCCGCGCTACCCTCACCCGGCCGACGGGGGCTTTTCTCTCTTCGTGAGTGGGCGCTTTGCTTTCTAACCTGTCTTCCGCTCACCGACGGCCCTTGTTCCGAAAAGTCCTTAGAAATAAAAAAAGAACCCCAGAAATGTATACGACATACATATGATGATGAACCTATTATACATTTGCAACCAAGTTTTTTTTTTTTAAATGTGCACAGATTTTAGTACCCGTCTTCGCTTGTTCGTCACATAAAAAAGTAAAAAAGGAACACTGCTAAGAGCAAAAAATTTAAAACCAGAGTAGAACAAGCTCACAAGGGCCGTCGGGATAATCCGCAGCTCCTGTTTCTGGGTCGCTGAAAAAGCTAACAGTGTACAGGCTGCTGTTATTCGAGAATATTTTCATGTGCAGAGCTATGTAGATACAGTTGCGTAATCAAGTGGCTACCTCTTACCTCATGCATTAGGTAAAATACTTTAAACTAGGGGGTAGCCAGTTGATGACCGTGTCCCTACATCTAATAACAAATAAATAAATATTTTTAGTACCTACAAATAAAGTACCGAACCGTAGCATAGAAGAGACATGCGTAGGTTAGCCTAATTTCACTGACGAACTTTTGAAAATCTTTAGATCTACTTATATATTTTCTTATATTTCAAAGATATTCTCAAGACTTCTACTTGCTTAAGGGGCTTATAATTTTACATAGTGCTACAGTACTTCGTCGTTTATTTGTAATCGAAACCTTTCAAACTTAGTCTGATGATTAAATGGCACTACTTTAGCACTTTGTACGCGCCTATCATTCCGGAACTTCATGAAAATCTTCTATTCTAAATACTCATTATATATCCACTGTTTAATCCATGTATAAAGCTATAGGGTGTGCACAGGTAGTTTGTCTAGCGTGTATGATTATTGGGATGCAGAGACATGCTAGCAACAACAACATATTGGTGGGCGAGAGCGGGTCGCTGGCGCGGCGGTACGCGCGGCCGACGCGGGAGTCGCGCGACCACAACGCGAACCTTGCGCGCACGCACGCACGGCTCGCGCACCACCGCCACGACAACACCCTCGACATTATCCTTAAACCTCTCATAGAAAGCACGCAGTAAGTAAGGCACGCACCGACGAACCACCATGTTTGTGTCGCAACACTAGCGGAATGAGTAGCTGCACGCACCCCTTGGTTTGTTGATTGTTTTGTTTTGTCTTTGCATGCTGGTGACGGTTTAGTGGTGTGCTAGTGTAAAATAAACTAACCCTTAACTAACCCATGTCTAACCGTCAATGTTTTGTGTTTACTCCGAACAAATATGATTTTAATTTGTGTTACTTTTGGTGTTGCACCTTGTTGTGATTAAAATTTTGGTGGTAACAGTTTTTACAGTCACTGAATATACAGCTTGTTTGTTAATACAAAAAACCAAGTAATTATTAATTTAAAGTATAAAGAAGAAGAAGATTTAAAAAAGTGATAAAACCAAGTGTGAATATTAATGTATAATAAAACTTAACGCCCATTGTTTAACCCAGGCTGCAGAGCAACTGAATACGTCAAATGAAGCAACATCTGGTGGCGATGGTTGTACCACATCTGGCAACGGCAACAAACCCACTGGAGCCGCTGAAATGAGCACTGAACTATAAACCGTTACAAACATTATAGTTTGATCGTTTAATTATTAAACGGCTATACTCATCTTCATCTTATTGTTTCATAAATACTCACAGTAATATTGACTTATTATTTGACTGAGTTGATGTTAAATAGTAAAATAATGTTTTTGAAAACCCATGACTTAGGCTATAATTCAACAGTATTTTTATAAAACGTTTTTAAAAATGTAATATGTTAATAACCAATACATAGGCCTAAAGAATCGTACTGTATATTCAAATAGTCTCATTTTTAGTAAAATATTTTTCTGATATTATATGAAATACGTAGTTACAGTTAGTATTAAAGATAAGAGCTGTATTCAGTAGGAAGTACGGATTTATTATTGTTATCAGTTATCTTATTATATATTTTATTTTGATGTAAATATACTTTTTGTAAATAATGCTTTTAAATATTTGTGTCTTCATAATATTTCAATGTAAAAGAAACATACATTTAAATAACAAAAGAATCTCGTGCCAAAGATTTTGTGAAGAAAAATCAGTTACGAAAAGTTATTTTTCTGTGTGTGTAAGGAAACAATTTATGGAAGTTTACCATTTCACATAGAGACCTACTTTGAAATATTTATACACTGTGTGTGTGATCCAAACTTTCTTTATTACTTCCACTCTGATCAAAATATGTCACAAAAATTACCAACATTCTAAAAATAATGTATTGGATTTTTATTAATTTAACAATTTACGACGGGTATTAATTAAAATATTTTACCATTCTCATTGATGTAAGTAAATCTACGTACACAAAATCTTGTACAGTTGTTATGTAGTTTAGTGTTAATGAATTCAGAGTAAATTAAATCTAGTTGGTAAAGTACCTATCTGTCTATTAATACCGGAACCTAAAACAACAAACGTAACGACTTCAATTGCTTATAACTTTATTATTTTGTCGGCAGAGGCAAATCATATTTTAAAAAACGGAACTTTTTCATGTGGAATCGAAGCATGTTCCCGCTATAACAGAACACTTTTTCTTTTTTGCAAAATGTCGCGTGTAGAGCTGACATTACGGAGCGACTGCTATCGCTGCCACTTAAGGGTGCGTATAGGAACGCTGGGGAAGGGTTCGAAGGACCGTAACCCTAGAACTCATCGCATACTTAACATGCTCCATAAAAATATTCATCGAATGAAACAAAACCAAACACTAGCTAAAACGTAATATTAAAATTTCTCTGAATAGTCATTCCCGTTAACTTCCTCTGGCTCGATCGAAACTCCGTTGTATATAACATTAGACTATTAAGATGTAAATAAATTGCAATTTACTCACTGATATGCTCAGATTTTGGTATGAACGTCGTTATTAACCTGCAGCTAATTGTACGCTCATTTTGTAACTGCAGTTAATCTGGAAACTGCTTTGTAAATTGTATTTCCAAACGATGCGATTGGTCGGTCAAATTGTGTAATGTCAAGACTGATAAGATGGCGACTGTTATGCTACTCACACAATTTTTGTAACCGATTATAACAGTTTGTATGTATTTTTTCAAAATCGTTTCGATTGTTCACATTAAACGATCTATATCAATTGGTGTGTTTTCTTGTTCACGAAACCTTACAACGAAACCTAATTTGTTCGTAACCTATAATACCAATAAAGTGACGTCATAAAGGCCGTTTATTAATCTACTTATTTTATTAATGAGCGCTATACAGCATCACAAATGATTTATCGATTATCTGACAAAGAGTCTGGCTCTGGCATTAATTAAGCCGTTCTGTCTCAGATATCGGCTGCGTCCGACCGCCATTAACACTAATGAGGATGACTTGGTACCGCTACCCGACGAAAATTTTGGACGTAAAAATATATGTCAGCCACTCAATAAACTGCATATTTTTGTAATGTTAACGGAAATATTATGTGGGTGAACGTCAACTTTTCGTATCGTTAATTAAGAAGTTAAACTTGTGATGTTTGGATCTATGTCAAAAATCCACATATTGTAGGTAGTCACTGGGTTAGGTGCTTCTGCACTAAAATTAAGTATGTAACGAATAACTTAAAAACTACTGGACCGATTTGAAAAATTCTTTAACCGCGGAAGCACACTATCCCGGGTGACATACTTGATCTACTTTTTATCCCTGTATTCCCCGAGAACGGGAACTACGCGGTTGAAACCAAGTGACATGCGATAGTTATTTATAATTTCGATACCATCATTATAATAATAACTAGCTTCTATAAAATCCTAATAATAAAATCCTAACATCAGCAATTGGCTTACTAGCAGTAAAAGAAGTTTTAAAATCGAGTGACAATAAACTTTACCTATAAGTAGTCACCTAAAAAATTACAAATTGGTATGAATTAAGTCCCCGATTTGTGCTAGGTTCTTTTATTCGTATTTATTTTGTAAACATAGGTTACAATTATTTTAGATCTTACTCAAAAACAAAAGAAAATGGTCCATGTCCCGCCAAAAGGCAAACAAAATTAATGAAATAATCTAATAAATCAAACAATAACAAAAATAAGTTCAATAGGTAATTAGATGTTCTAAGATTTGTGTAATTTATTTATTATTTTAAATATTACTTATGTAATTGGCCAATGGCCGTTCATTGGCCAATTACATTGGTTAAACACACAGAATCCACTGACAGTCTGGCTTAACGTCCAAGAGAGCGTTAAGCGCTTATAGTGCTGTCATCAGAAATGTGTGTTCTTTCTATTCATAACTATACAAATAAAAGCAGTAAAGTGGTTATCATAAGTATAAGCTACATGTAAGTTATTGGTGTGTACCTACTGAGAACTGGGTGAAATCGTTGTATCCATGACGCACTTCTGCGAAAACGGTTAACAGTTAAGTGTCTAAGTAAGCATTTAAAACTTCATAATTGGCTATTGTTTACTCAAGTTGGCAGTCTCCCGTAGGTACGCAACAAATCTATAAAACTCAAATTACAAAAGGTCACACCGTTACGTTACGGCAAAAAGTATTCCCTATTAGGGGTCTGTACTTCAAAAGAATAAAGCGGAACCTTTGTAGGATTTCCATTCATCCATTAATTTGTCAAGACACTTTTCCTTAAGAATTCCTAGGTTAATAAAAGTTGAAGTTATTGACAAACACCAAAGTTTGTTGTCTTTAGAACATTGAGACTAATTCAGGTTCTTTATTTAACGTAATAAAGACATACGATTAATTTTAGGTATGCCAATTTATTTTTATTTTTTCAAAACCTATACGATAATTTCCGTTGACCTAGCCGCATACAATTTGGTAAACAGCAAGGCCTTACGTAGGTACAAAAAATAAATAGAATATAAATATTACTTAGATTACGAATTACAATTTTCGAAGCGTTGGAGAATATTATTTTTTATAGCAAAATACTACAAATAGTTAATAATTAACATTCCGACAGTTTGGTCACACTCATCAGAGACACCTGATAAACACAAAAAGAAAAGTATTTTTATTTAATTGATATATTTTCTAAATAAAACTACAAATTACGGAAACATAAAATATAAAAGAAAAGTAAAAAAAATATAGGGCATACAAAAACATTTGTTGTATGTATTAATAAAATCCGTAATGAGAAAGTTGTGCAGCATCTTGTAGTAGGTATCGTTTGCTTTTTATTTTGTTCAAATCAGTTGAGTTGAGATCTAGACTCGATTAAAGATATTTTATTAACTGTAAAGTTAAGTTTGTCCCTTAGTCAGAAATTGGGAATTCGGGCAGCCGAGCCGAGCATTTAGACAGAACCCCCTGAACGCAGTCCTATTCACACTTGTCAGTTTTTTTACTATCCGCCCGACCCGTAGCATGAAAACAAAACTACGCGCACTTTTATCAACGTTGCTTCTGTTCCGTCGACGAGTAAAATTAAATATCGTGGAACACATTGACTCCGATCCCCGCGTCTAAAATCCGGCTAATTGAGCGCACGCGTCACTCGGGCCCAATTTGCCTGCATGAAAGCAAAAGACAAAATAAGGTGGCGCAGTCTATCAAAGCTCCGATGTCCACTATTCGGCGAAGGGTGAAAACTCATTAACAGTAATGAAAGGGTTCCCGGGGCGTGTATGATTACTAGTTAATTGGAAGGCGGAAAATCAGAGGGCGACCAGATAAAGTTACCTTTATTCATACGAAGTGTCTGCTTGTGGATAATATTGGTTAAGTAAGTTGAAAACGTCTTCAATAAATGTTTTATCGTAGAGCGTGTGGTCGGCAATATTTTGATTGAGTTACTACATTTTATCACCAGTTAAAGATGTAGGTACAATACTATACATGTATATAATATTGTTAATACTTTATATGTATCACCATAAAAACTTACAATTATTTGTAAGTTGAAGGGTTAGGTACATCGGATGTTACAATGGGCGGCCCTATCGCTAAAGGCGATCTCTTACGGACAACCTTTGGATGGACTTGATAGTGAAGGAGAAATGATATGCCATTGTTTTTGACTATAATATAAACTTCACTCATATCTAAATTGAATTATAATAAATTAATCATTTATACATATTTTAAGTCAAGTTTAGTTCATCAAAAAAAACATTCACAACTGCATAAAAATATTTAAAACAAATAAAAATAAAATAAAATAAAATTTATTCAAGTTTAGGGTAAAGTAAAGATAATGATTTACATTAATTCCATTGGATGAAAATTTAAATCTAACCGTAATATGGATCTGCCTGAACAAGGTTTATGAAAAACCTATGTTTCAGGCCATCAATAACATCAAATATTTTATAATATAGAATGCAATGCTTAATTAGAAGCTAAATTATAAACAAGACAATGTTTCCAATGACTTAGAGAGTAATTATTTGACTATACAATTATAAAATAAGATTGTGTAAGATTATGTTAAAATAAATTAAAGTAGACAGACTATTATTAAAATATTAAAGTACCTAGGTAAGTAAATTATTTTTGAACAAACGAACGTCTTATGTTTATAAAAAATAATTAATGGAGTGCTAAAGCAACGGTAGTTAAATTGAAACAGTGGGCCACATTTAAATTCTTAATGATGTGTTAATGGCACCGTCAAGTTTCCACAATAAAATAAGCAAAATCATGGTAATGTAATTGTTACATAACGTTCCGCAAGAGCTCGGCTGGCTTTTTAGAAACAATAATTGCTTTCTGGCTCTTTTTTTTAATGCGTCAAAGTTAGCTGCAAAATTTATACGATATTTGCAAATTGCTTCTTACAATATTTACAAATTAATCCGATAGGGACAACATGGTCACCAAATTCTAATCATTTTCTATTCAAAACAAATTTAATAATTAGGTGTTGTATTAAGGTGTTTTGGGCTGTCTTATAGACGTACAATTGTGTTCCTATAGGCTAAAGGTCAAAGAAAGACCAATAAACATAGCTCCTGCATTTTCCTGGAGATAGGATTTATTTATTAACAAAAATAATTGCGAACCCTTTCACAATTTTATTAAGAAATAATTTCATCATAGTTCCTACGAGATTTTTAGCAATGTAACACTGCTCTGCAATTTGGACAAGAGATTTTGAAGTTTGCGGCCTACGTTGAACGTTTTCCTTAGTCTAGACTAGGCTTTACTGTCTAGTCTTATTCTTGAAAGAAAACACAGGCCAAAGTAGTCTCCATGTTTTCGTTCCAATTTCGGATCACGGTGGAAATAGAGATGTGATTGTTTTCGTATAATGTGCTTACATAAATACGTAACAGTAGTCCTACCGTCTCTAATTACGCTGAGTGCTTGTCGCCATATATTAAGTTCAGAGCGAGGTTTACCAGCCGCATTCAAAGCATGTCAGGATTCCGAAGTAAGCTCTCACACAGAAAGTTTTATTACAACGAAAAGCATCACATATGAAAAGTAGTAGTACAACCTGCAGTTTTCGCAACAGTATTTATGAGACTTAATATTCAGTTAAATATTCTGTTTGTGGAGCATATAATGCTAGCTAGAGGTTTTTAATGTATGTAGATAGGTACTTTTAATAGCGTTGCTGGATTTATAGACGACTCTCCGATATAATACAGGATGTTTTGCCTTTAGTATGTACCTACCTATCCGTGAGTACCAAATAAAACATTATTTAAAGGCAAAGTGTTTTGCTTATTTTAGATAATTATTATTTTTAGTAGAATAACAATAACGCAAGAGGTTATAGTACTACTTGCACACGTCCCGTGGTTTCACCCACGTTGGTCCCGTTCCCATGGGAATACAGGGATAAAAAGTGCCTATGTGTTAATTCACGGTGTCAGCTAACTGCATAACGAATTTTATTAAAATTCATTCAGTAGTTTTTACGTGAAAGAGTAACAAACATCCATCCATCTATCTATACTTACAAACTTTCGCGTTTATAATATTAGTAGGATTTGTGTAAATCAGTATTCAAACTTGGTTTTTATGTTAGTGCTAATATACCCATATTTGAAGTATTATTATAAATATTTACCATTAACTAATACATACAATTCTCGTTTCACAGTGTTTCTTACAAAAGTCTTCCGAAACGGCTTGACCGATTCCTATACAAATGTTGTGTATATATATTCAGTAGGTCTGAAAATAGGTCTTAGACTATTTTTTTCTTTAAAGGCGGTATAAAGTTTTCCAGGGCTGCTGTTACTACTATAGCCAAAACGTAGGGTCCTAACCAAAGACATTCAATACTTTTTACAGACGGTACTGACGCCAGCACATCAAGTTACCCCAATGTGTCAGATTTCTTTGATCGTTTTTCAGCTTTATGTTAAACAAAATAAGGTTCATATTCAATTGGGAAAATTTGACACATTGGGGTAAATTGATGTGCTGGCGTCTGTACATCACGAACAAAATTGTCATCCGATACTTGTGTCTAAGTTGTCACAAGTCTATGAGTTTTATTTAGTACGCTGCGCTGCCGCTCCAAGTTTGTGCTATATTATATAAATTACCGACATAACTCATTTTTGGTGCGAGCGAGTAGAGACTTTAATATACTTACTCTGTAAAGAGTTCTCATGGGACCCATTTGTCACCAAAACCAACTCAGCACGCACTCGGCTGAATGCCGATTTCTTTAGAAGTGCGTAGTGCTTTTGTTAATTTAATATTTTTTGTATAATTACCTTTACTCCATGTCATAAGTGCCTTACCTAGCCTTAAGTGTATTTAGTGCATATTGTATCCTTCTTATTTCTATTATTTATGTTTTTCATCGTGCTTGTTAGTGATCGTAAGATTTCTGTATCCTATTCTGTTTCTTTCTCGTAAAAACCTGTAATTGGCTTTGTGTTGCTTATTTAATTGTTAACCATCTGCTGTCAGCTGTTGGTTCTCCTGTCAATAAATAAATAAATATTGACTGTCCTGTTGGTCTAGTAGTTAGAGTCGTGGGTTCGATTCCCACCCAGGACAAAATAAATGTTTGTGTGATGAGCACGATCATTTGTTCTGTGTCTGGGTGTAATTTATCTATAATATGTATGTATTTCGAAATATATAAGTATGTTTATCAGCTATTTAGTACTCATAGCACAAGCTCTCAAACTTAACTTGGGACTAAATGGCGTTGTGTGAAAAAGTTGTGGAATATATAAATATTATCTTAGATAGCATTAGTGAGACATGGATCACAGTTTTTCTTTGACATTTCTTCGCATGTTCTTTCTATAAGTACCTATCTTAAATTTATATATTCTTACGCAATAGATGATTAAGTACCATTAATAGATTTGGTAATAGTTGGGTACTAAATCTATAAAGCCCGTACACAATAGTGAAACCAATTAAATCACGTTTATTATATTCATGCGGGTACTTCCTACCTATACATATTTAGGTACTTATACCTATATGATTAAATACGCGACACATTGTAGCATTGAACAATTAGCCTTTGATACAGCTCGTCGCTAAATCATATTTGCAATGGCGTTTCCTCTGCTGAAGGCAATATAGTCAGGCAATATTGAAACGTGAATGAAATTTTGCTTTGCACGTATTTCGATCGGTGCGTTGAACATAAATGTTTAATTTGTTACCGTTTTTTTATAACACAACTGGCTGAACTGTTTTTCAGTCAGTTTATTATAAATTACATAAAAATACCATGCTAGCAAATTTAAATTGCCAGACACAAAAGTAATGTTTTAAGAACTCCAACTATGCTAAACCTTTTCGTAATTTATTTAAGTAAGCCAGCCCTTCAGAAACTTATCTAACAGTAATCTGTTAGACTAAAGGTCAAGTAGTCACATTAATTACAGCTTTAGCAGACGTTAGTGAGGTCTGTTTTGGAGTAAAACCTTGAACATAAAAAACTTTTTAGGCACGAAAGAAAAACACTTGCCTTTACAGTATTATATTCAGCAGAAAAACGAGAAAGTTTTCCTGTGAAACATGAAATAAATATAGTAGGAATGATACTACGTAAAGTATTGCAAGCAAAGCTAAGAGGTAAAAGAATTTAAAGTAATGTAAACACGAAAAGTTTGCTTTCGAGTTGAGGCAACTCAAGCCGGAAGCGCATTCGAACTCAACTGCCTGGAAAAATTAATTCGAAGCTGCGGCGGCGACGAGGGCGCCCTCTCCCCGAACCGACTGCGTGCGGCCTTCGCTTTTCACGATCATTTTCGCTCCTCATAAACGAAATAAACAGACTTTAAAATATCATACTCGTATCCCCCTCGCCTACAGGGCACCTCCTCCCGCGTTGTAATATTACTGCAATAATCTCGCCGAGATACGAATAAATATTACCTTATACCTCATTAAAGTTTTAATGAGAACAGCTGGTGGTGTAGCATGAAAAGCCGAAATTGCATATTCAGGGGAAAATAGAGAGGTATTGTAAATGTATGTAGATGCGAGAGGTGTGGGCGAGGCCGCGAGCTCGTGCAGTCGCCGGCAATTAGCACCGTGACAATGACATTCAAAACGTGTGCAAATAGAGCAGACGGCGGATACGGGAGCATTCCTCCCACAACACCGGCCCTACATTGTATACGTCCTGACAACTTGATTTGTCGGTATAATAATACAATCTGGGAGAACGTTCATGTGACAATAAACTGTTACGACGACTTCCATATTTCAGGCACGTTCTTGTTGTGGCATTTACGGCTTTGTAATAGCTGCTCGGGTATCGTAGAATGCTTTCTAACATTGTTACACTTCATTCTGGTAATACTTTTCAGGTACTTTGTAAATAAACTTATTGTTTCATTGTAATTCATTTGTACTTAGTCAATAGTAGGTAAGTAGCTATTGAGGATGGGTCAAAGTCAAGAATATGTCAAAACAAAGCCGTAAAGCAAATAAACATACCGTAATATCTATACGCTAAGTATAGTGGTTGGATTTGGGTGTAGATAACGACAATATCAATTATTTGTGCGCAACAATTGAAATTTGGTGGCGATTCAGAGTGCTCGCAGGTCCGGTTCCTACGAGTGCTTTGTAGCAATCCTCACATCCGGACATTATTGCTATACGTGGTTTTCACGGTAGCGGCACCGACCAGTGAAATTACAGATAACATTTTGAATTGATTTACTTATTGGCGAGGTAGGTACCTATGTAGATAGATTTTATGTCATTAATAAAAAGTCACTAAGTAGGTGATACATCTTGTCACAAAGATTTTAAGTTTTATTTCTCAGATGTCGAAGTAGTAATGTAGGTATGTAGGCACCTACTTAGTGATGACAACATTTGAAAAAAATAATAACTTGAACTTGTTTGAATGCTAATTAATTTATTCTATTTTGATAGGTCACTGAGGTAAATACGTAAGACTGTTTGTTGGGTCAGTTTGACAATCTAAGAATACAAAGAATAAGACGTTGGTGAATTAAAACCAACTATTAGTTGTCTCTAGTTGGTATAATCCGCTGCAACAACAATACGTATGGGATGCAGCAAACCCTTTGTCATGACTCATAATTTACCAAACCTACCCATATTGGAAACAGTCAGTAGGTCGTAGAGTTCAGTTTACTCTGTATATAATACTGGTATTCTGCTGTATCCGATTAAACAGTAAGCTGACCCTAAAATAGTTGAAGAAAACGACGCAGATAATGACGATCACCCATATCGGAGACAGTGGAATGGCTGTGCCACAAGAATCACAATCTGCCTAGCCTTTTCCCAATCATGTTGGGTTTGGCATCCATTTTAATCGGATGCAACTGAATTCCAGTGTTTTACATGGAGCTGGTTAACACCATACCCCTTGGTTAAACTGGTTATCAGTCTTTCGGGCTTCTGACAACCCGTAACGACTGTCAAAGATCTACAATTGACAGCTGGGACCAACGTCTTAACGTGTTTTCCGAGGCACGAAGGTCTTGATATGTAATTAATGGTCAACCATCCACAGAACAACCTCGTCAAGCGTAGCTTAACCTTCGAGGCTGTTATTATTTAGCAACAAGATCCTTAGAAGTTCTTGTGCCACAAGACTAATAAGTAACATGTTCAAAAGTGAAATTGTTTCTTCACTCTAGTCTGGAATCAATCAATCCGTGAGACATACATGTAACTACACTGCGGTCAAACATCGCAGACAAACTTGTCCAATCACGGCTGTTAACAATAGCCATTGAAAATGTCCAATGAAACGTAACGCAGTCCTCAACTTCGTGCCTATTAACTGCATGACAAACGTTACGTATGTTGTTTTTATTTATGTTTTATTTTTATCAATGGTTTCTGCATGTAGATTTTTTTTGGTATATTTATTTGGTTTCCGCTGACTGTCACCAATTTAATTTCAAAAGTCGAATGCTTTTTTCGTTCGTTGTTTCTATATGTTTTGGGGTTTGAACGACATGTATTTTTTATCTTACTTTTAAGACCTGGTACAACGTAAAATGATCTTTTATTCAAAACCTATTTGTAAAATAAAAAATCGACTTCTTTTTTTGAAAATCAGTAAACATGTTCCTGAAAACAATTCCATACTGGGACATTGGATGGCACTGTGGTGTAGTATTTTCCGGTAGATGTATGATTGTAAGTACTAACACTAGTCCGTAAGTAGAGTGTAACTTACCAAACGGACTACACGTGTCCAAAAAAAAAAACTTTAGTCCATTTCAATTTAAATAATATAGGTATGAGAAAACATGTCACAAAGAAAGAATTAATAGAGGTTAAGACGCGTGCGTAGAATATTCCTGTTTGGACTTAGAACATTAATCAAAACCCCCAGTTCTCGTTGAGATTATTTGTGAAGAAGTTCATCAAAATCAATAACGCGAGCCGCAAGAAGTGTTAAAATTTTAATCCAATTAGCGCGCACTCTTGCTTCCCCTAAGAAAATATATTTCACCGTCAAAATTAATTTCCCAATAAATTAATCCCTTTTAACTTCATATACCTATATACGTTTGGCTGTCTTAAGAATTTCCGGAATGAAAATAAACAGAAATTAAATATTATAACGTGATACTTATTGGAATCTTTGTACAGACGCCAGCACATCAAGTTACCCCAATGTGTCAAATTTTCCCAATTGAATATGAACCTTATTCTGTTTTTCACAAAGTTGAAAAACAATCAAAGAAGTACATACGTGACTACTGACCGGAATAAAAAAATGTCTTACAGAATGCAAACAAAGCGTGATAGAAATAACCAAAAACGTCTATAGGTACATTTATGACACGCCCTAATTTTCTTTTCGCGATTCAAAAGTTTTTTATGATAAGTACTGCATAGACCTTTATTCATAATCTTAGTTGTTTCAAATACTCCAACTATACAGCTGTTCTGCCCAGTTCGATTAAAACTAACCACATGTACATTTTAGTTAAAAAAAAGTATTTGCGTTCAAAGTTATTCCGTGGGACTTTTATCATCCCACTTGTCCCATAATGGAACTGCCATGGCACTGGTAGGACAGACCTATTTATTACATACTAGCAGACGTCTCGCGGTTTCACCCGCGTTGTTCCCGTTCCTGTGGGAATACAGGGATAAAAAGTAGCCTATATATGTCACCCGGGGACAGTGTTGCTTCCCAACGGTGAAAGAAATCGGTCCAGTAGTTTCGGAGCCTATTCAATGCAAACAAACAATCAAACAATTCCCCTTTATATATGAAGTATAGAAGTATAGAAAAAGTTATATTTTGACATATCAGATGAAGCAGCATTTAACGCACACACACACACACGCGCACACGCACACTTTAAAATTATGACTAATTTATACCTACACCGCAAAAACCATACTAGTATTCACCACAAAACCACTCACTAGCACGCATAACACAGGTACACCAGAGTGGATTACGATGCATAGTAGGTAACGCGAAATTTACTTACCAAAGTACTTCCGAAAATAAGCCCTAGAAATGCCGAGATGGCACTTGGTCATCATAGTTGGTTAACATAGGCTTGTAGGTACTTATGAAAGGGGATGAAGACAAAGTTGGCAGACAGAACAGCTCTTGTTCCAATCGTCGGCATCAGAGGCTGCTAGACGACGACGCCAGCAAATTATGTGGAGTACTATACCTACAGCCTCTACTCAAATAAGCTACATACACACAATTGAAACTTTATAATCGAGGATCAACTTGGAAACAGTCGTTATGTGTACATTTATGAGCATCTACGAAACTCAACTGCTTTAGAACAATTAAATGAGCAATGTATATTCACGTTCTTAGAGTTTTATATCTTCTTTAGAATTTAACTAGTCTTTGTCGTGACATGTTCTCGTTTATTTGTAGGTACAATAACGAAGTCAACAAATTCAGCTAAACGAATTTCTTATCTTTAAATCGACCACTCGATCGTTGCTAAAATTAAATTCAATTAATATTTTCTTTTCACAAACGTTGAAACCGGCCGCTCTGGTGAGTTAATTAAATTCTTGTGGAGCTGCGAGCCGAAGCCGAAAGTAAAATTGTATTTTTTTTTTTGTAAGGCCACGTAACGACCATTACATATTTCAGTTTATTTACTTTATAACAATTAGTCTCGATTACTTGTTACCTAAGTAAATAAAACAAATTAAACATTGAACAGCGGGCCCTTTGAGTGAATTCGTTTGATATAAAGTTTACTCATAAATATGATTTTGTTGATGGGTGATTCTTTACCTTTTTTTCGTAATGTGGGTATTTTTGTTTTATCTAAATGAACATTATTAGATTACTCAGTCCGTGTAACATAACGTAGTAACATCAAAGTTAGTACTGATTTATTACTAGTGGCTTACGGTGTAGAGTACTTATTAATTAGTATGTGTGTGTGTGTATGTGTTTTCAGTGAATGTGTTTCTTTGTGTTTTTTTATTAAAATCACATAATTTAATAAAAAATACTCCTGTCTTTTGGCTTGCAGAGGTAAGTCTTATATCAATATTCATTGGTTTTAATTAACTCCTATCGCAGTCTAGGCTATAACTAAGCAGTCTATGGACGGCACTGGGTGCGCGGTTTTTCTGCCCTACGGAACCGGTATGTTTCAGCGGCCTCTTTAGGATATTCGGCGCATGTTTTTAGAGGGTTCTGCGCTATACTTCAAATTCGACTTAATGATTGGTTCCTTCACCGGTTACAGTGTCAGACAAACAAGGCCAGCCCACTGCTATTGTAGCTTGGTGAACCCTTCAATAAAACTCCGAGCTTAATTCCCTCCGTGGTTCACTAATGCCACACACAAGGGATACTGTTCGGTCTGCTGTGCAATTTTCTGAACAGAATGATGTGGTTTATGATACTGAAACCATTTTTCAATCTTGTTCTGTCAGTTTGTGACAATTCTTGTAACAATAAGATATTTTGAGATGCGCAATTCGGTGTAAAATACGTTTAAACAATGTTGTACAAAAACACCGTAGTGTTGTTTATTAATGAGGAAAATGTCGTGATATAAAAACAGGCCAAGCTCCGTATCTCAGAGATTCGAGACGGCAAAGTAGTGACTTAGTAAAATAACAGTTTGTTATCTTGAAGTAAGATCTCTATGAATTCTTAGGATACTCATTTCTGAGAAATCCTTTAGCGTTTGCCAGCTGCTTAATTTCTCGTGTCTGACTAGCTGCTACCTACAGTAAAAGATATTCGTAGTATTATTAGCAGAGTGCTAGAAAATAATAATCTATTTTATAATGTATACCTAAGATAAGATAAGATACCGCGCGGGCTGGTATCCGCAACTACACGTCAAAGCTCGTATTTTACGTATGGGCCATAATCTACCACGCGGGCCCAGTCCGAATTGGTAGATGTCATATGTCTACGAATTTTCGGTTCTAGGATATGCCGGGTTCCTCACGATGTTTTCCTTCACCGTTTTTGAGAGCAGTGGTGACGAAATAAATTACACAAAATAATGCGCCTGCCTGGGTTCGAACCCACGACTTACTGTTCGTAAGTCGGGGCCGCCACCACTGGGCCACCGCGACTCTCACGTATATACCTAAATGAAATTATTTATTATGCAAGTAGGATATGGAAATCACTTTTGAAGTCGGCTTTTTCTAACTGACTACCTCTGAGAAGAAAAGCCGAAACAAACTCAGGCATTATCGTCTCTTTTTTAAATAGATTATCAACATTTTCGTATAACAAACCATGCAGAACAGTGTCCGGTTTAGCCTTTTGACTTATTTATTATTTATTTATTTATGTTAAAACGGCTTTGGGAAACCAATTACATCAACATTAACATATAAGAACATAATTACAATTTATAACATACACACACAAGAAACTAAATTTAAACAATAAATATAAACGTATACAAACAAAATAGAAACAATAAGATTGGCTACGTCTTGCTTTTGTGAAGCTTAAGCATTCACAAATAAAAAAATTAAAATCATGATTGATGAAAGTGCAAGAAAAAATTTGGGTTTAGCAGCATGTATGTGCCAACCATCGTGAGCTCAACTTTATGGTTAAGGAGCTCCTCGACCCGACTTTATATCAAATACCTGCCTGTTACTGTCCCACTGCAAGGCAAAGGCCTCTTCTCATACAGAAAAGGCTCGAGCATTGATCACCACGCTTGCTCAAGGCGGATTGGCGATTTTAAACTTACATGTTAACTATAAGTCCAGGTTTCCTTACGATGTTTTCCTTCACCGATGCCAACGATGTCTAAGATAAACTTAAAAGGTACATATGAATTGAAAAATTCACATTGGTACTTGCCCGGATTTGAACCGAGAGATAGCCTTAACCAGTGTTCGAATTATAGAATTGTAAACTGAAAGTATTCAACCTAAATGACGCAATGATAATATTCTGTTGTAAGTGTTAACGACACTTACATCAGAATATTATCGTGACGTCTACCTTGCAGTTCTAGTTCTTCAAACCTAGTTTCAATTTATGTCTTACAATCGATATTTACATATGATACGTAGACCTGGTTCTTAGTAATATAACTGAGCATTTCAATATTACGAAGTGCTTAGAACCTGGGAACAGCTTTCGAGTGTTAGTCTCCATTTATTTCATAGAAGTTTCATAACATAACATAACGTCACGCCTGTAATCTCCGAAGGGCTAGGCAGAGGTGTACCTGAAAAAGTAGAAGTGAAGAAGTAGAAGTGAAGTGTGTAGAAGTTTCATTTAATTTAATAAAATTAATTACATTTCTACCTATAGCGGAGTCCTTTACACGTTCACTTCAGCAACAAACTCGGTTTATCAAAGGCATGTTGGGTGATTAAGGGCTTCAGTGGCAATGACGTTTGATTTAGCTTTGTGGCAACGTGCACGCAATGTAACGCGAAACTAGTCGCCCTGTGACTGCAATACGAACGTCGAGGATTACTCTTGGATTAATGTTGTTCGTTTTATCGCTGTAGATAGGTGCGTAGCGGCGTATCCACGACTGATCTATGTACTCGTTGTATAGTTTCCTTAATACTTATAATACTGGCGGTTAGACGTCTGATAAATACATTATACAGTTTCTCATTTGTGTGTTTTTTGCCTGGCGCATTCCGAGCTGCAGTGCGATTCTGGTCAAATCACCTCGTGAAAATGTAGGCGTAGCGAGGGAGAATTGAGCTGTCATTCCATACTAATTCTAGGCATTGACAGTACACTTCACTGATGTTTTCACGGCGTGACTTTTGATGAATCGACCGGCTGGACTTGCTCTTGGTGGAACTTTGAGACGCATACCACTGTAGTGTATATTCGTTCATTGTTTTATTTCTTTTTCGATCAGTGGGACAGTTTTCATTTGTTCAGTTCAGTTTCTAGTTTTTCTTTTAAATATTGGCACACGGTTTTTTCATTATTTACCATTTATTATACCTAGTTGTGTGTTAGACTAAGTCTTTTGTGTGCACTTAATAAATGTTTTATCAATTTTTTTTTTAAACCAAATTACCGTATTTTCAATGATCTTAGATAACAGGTGGACTTTAAATATAAGAATTACACGTGTTTTATTACCAACATTGGGCAAATAAGTTCTTACCAATATTTGCAATGCGTTCAGACACCGTAGTAAAAATCAGTTTTTATCAAACATTAAAAAACACACACGCTGACAGTTGCAGCCCGTAGGTTTTTGTGCCTAGTGTATATATTCGGACACTAGGCAAAAAAAGTGCAGACGCAACAAAAAAGATTTCCTATAGGTATTTGATATTACATGTCCAAAAAACAAAAGTCCCGGGAGTCCGAATAGGCTCTGCGACAAACAATACCTTACCCTTTGTTCGTGCCAACGACGCAGTTACAAACGAATAACCGTCAACAAAATAATAACTATCGTTGAACTGTTATAAAACCTGAAACACGGAAAGTATCCTAGAGATTAACACTTAACATAACCTGTTTTTATATCTCATACTCGAGGTTTATATTCTTTAGGTACTTAATAATAATACAAAAAGTCCAATATAATCGATCATAATTATTTTAGGTCATCCTTAGTCATTTTTATCCTAACCAATCAAGCTAAGAAAATGCGACGTTATATCGAATTATTTTCTATGAAAAATAAAACAAAAAATAAATATAATTTGAAAATTATTCTTCTTTGATATTATGGTAACATTAATGTCTTGAAGTTATGGGGTATCAAAAAACAAGGTTGTATATTGCCTTTTATTTGCTGAATATAAAGGGACAGCTAAGGTTTCTACAGCACGTTAATCATCAATATATTAGCTATGTGAAAATAACATTACATTTTCCGCACTCATCCATTTCCCAATTACAGCAGGTTCATCGTTTACGAAGCTACGTTAATTAGCAGAACGTCTTTAATTTCATATAAGCTTTTGTTGCCGACCGGGACTGTAGTACTGACCTACAATAACTATAAAATTTTATTCGTCACCGTCCCTAACAACAACTATTTGCAGGAGAAACATAATCAGATTGGTTCGTGACATGGCCGACTTGTCACAAACCAACGCTACGGGTCTCAATCACAACCTGTAACGATTTTCCTTAACAATATTACCGGGCAACGGGCGTATCCTGTAACTTTATTACAATATCCTTGTTTCCTACATAACGAGTGGCAGGGGTCCGGAACCCCCCGCCTCTAATAGTTATCTGTTTTGTTATTAATGCCCTTATACGGATCTCCAATTATATCGTCAGCGGGTATCCTCGCTTCAATGGCGACACAGCTTTATATTTGCTATTATATTAACTTAATTGATACTAATTAATATCACAGCTAATCTAAATATTCACTACTGAGATATGTATGTGAGTGTCTCAAATACCTACACACGAGTGTATACGTGATAACAATTAATTCATAGCCGTGCTCCGCTCGTCTAGTTTAAGGCTGGGATCGGATTAGATTCTCAGGTAAATTAATCATGATGTGACGGATAGACATCCGTCTGCCGTGATAACCAGCTAATATATTCCGCTCGCCGTTCACGTCGTGTGAATAGTTCCCAAAAGTGTTATCAAACCCGTAATTACCATCGCCGTGATCAAGGTCCATTGTAATCCGATATGTTATGTAACGACGGTACCTTTAACGTCGACGGATACATAAAATTGATTTGTTTCCTGAGGGAAAGGCACGCAGCGATATCTTTAAAACTTATAATGAAGGTTCCTCCAAAATTCGGTGTAAAGTTTTTAAGAGGTTGTAAATTACTGTAATAAACAACCTCAACTTGAAGTATATATTTCTGTAGTATCAAATGTATTTTGAATTCTATGTTGAATAGACTTTATACGACAGTACAGAAATTTTAATATGTTTCATAGGTGGAATTACTCCTCTGAAATTAACTGTAAGAAGCTTGCACATCTAGTCTACGTCTGTCTCCAGCTTTAGAGAAGATCATAAAATTTCATTGAAAGTCGACAGTAGTAAGTAGAAAAAGTCTTACGTATCGAGTTCCGCAAATATTAAAAATTCTATAGGTAATATTCTCCCGGTATTGTTTAGTCTCATACATACCTTTCCTTTCTGGTAAAATAAAAAGGCGGGGAACTTGGGACGTTACGATATTATGCGCTTTCAGAGATATTGAAACTTTTCCTTTCTGTTTATTAACTCCGGATCTTTTGTTATTAGACTGTACCATTAGGTAAATATGGAAGGTTCGATTTTGATACTGCATAATTAACACGAAGTCATTTCAAAATAAGTAGAGCTTTATACATTTTAGCAAAAGGTTCAATCTTCTGCTTATCGTTAGGTTTATGCCTAACCTGGTGTTCTTATAGTTTTAATGTCGCCCATGGGGGCCTCTGATTTGGCATCACATGCCCTCGAGAAATATCTTTCAGGCAAGCCGGCTTCCTCACTACGTTTTCCTTCACCATTTTTAAAACAAGTTATAATTACTTATACAATTCGCACATGAATCCTAAAAGTCATAGGTTTGTGCCTTGGGATCGAACTCGACATCTTTGATTTGGCAATCCGCCGGTCACACCACTAGAGTATCAATGATTTTTTAGGAGTTCTCAAAAATTAACGATAATTTACAAGTGATGCCATTCTTACGAATGTTAGCAAGAAAGTGATTTCGTAAATGGGCAAAATACTGTTATTACTCGTTTGCCTTGCTATACATAGACAAGTTTGAAAGCCTGGATATATTCTAGCTGTTCCTAGATTTCGTTACGTAAATGTGTTGTAAAAATAGTCACTAGTAAGTAAGTAGGATCCGTAGGACAGTGTGTAATTATTGTTTATCAGTTGTTATATCTTCCGTTAATTTAGGATAAGGTTATTTTTTTATAACCACCAACTTTTACTTTTAACTACAATATTTAAGCTACATTTTCTCCATATCATCTAATAGAAAATTCATAATTGGCTTCAGAACCTCTATAAGACATTGTTACCAAATTTTTAACGTTAAAAAAGCTGTTGAGTTTTCTATCAATAAGTAAATAAATAAATTCTCAAGCCGCTGCCACATTGTATCTAAGTTTAGCACGCCGCGCCGCGCCGGTGTGGCTCGGCACGCGGTACGTATGTAACAAAGTCGTCTGCAATTTGTCTCGAGGAACCTCCGGCGTTATGATTGGAATTCTTATCGTTCTTTCAAACAAAGCTGTGATATGCCTGGAAGAAGAGTGACTCATATCGTTTAAGAACATATTTTATATATATGTTCTCGTTTGTATGGTGGGAAAAATTCTTTTAGCAATCGATATCTATTAATAAAAAATAAAAATGTAGGTACAATTTAGCAATTTTTGTGTTGCTTTTTTTGATTACGGGTTTACTCTCATAGTAAATAAATAAATAAATAATAAATATTCCACAACTTATCACACAACGCCTGTAAGATCCCGTAGTAGTAGGCACCTTACACTTGCAGTATTAGTAAGAAGTATGAAGTTTTAGTTACGATTGAGATGAGTTGACGTAAACACACAGATTTTGTAGCACTAAAGTTTATTAGATATAATTATGAATATTTAGATTCACAACTAAGTTTGAGTTGGATGCTAATCCGCGGTGTTCGTAGTAGGTAAATAATTGTCAACTGACTAAAATTGTATAAAACATCATTATAAATACGATACAAAAGTAGGTTGCTGCGTTAGCAGTCTGTCAGTCTGTACGTAAACTGTACAACGCCATTTAGTCCCAAGCTAAGCTTGAGAGCTTGTGTTATGGGTACTAAACAGCTGATAAACATACTTATATATTTCTAAATACATACATATTATAGATAAATTACACCCATTTAGTAAAATGTGCATAAAATCATGGGTACTTTTACCCCGTAAAATGTTTTAAGTTAATTACCAATTTCCCTGAAAATATAATGTACAGAGGCCAACACATCAAGCTACCTCACTGTGTCAATTTTTTTTTAATAGTTTTCCAACTTTATCAAAAATAGAATAAAATTCATTTTCAATTGGGAAAATTTGATAGTTTGAGGTAGCTTGATGTGCTATCGTATGTACATACAATGCTTGCCCGATGTGTCCTTCACTACGGCAAAGTAAACAAATATGAAAAAATAAAATAAAATGGGCAACCAACCCTCACTTGCCATAGAAACATACTTAAAAAGCTTTTTAACTGGAACTCCGGAGATTTGCATTAACCGCCCGGACCCTAAGAAATGGAAGTGTTGTAATTAGCTAATTTAAATTAACATATTCCCTTGCACACGGAATATTATAATATTATGTTTATGTAGTTACTTAATCTAATTTATATTATAATAAGCAGTCTTTGACTAAGATGTCTAAGACCAGAGACAAGTGATGTTGGTTGCGGGAAAGGAATAAGATTGCTTGGGAAATGGTAACAGGATCATCTCGTCTAAGGTGTTTGGTTTTTGACTGGCCTATTGGTATAGTATTTAGTGACCCTGGTTGCTCAATTCTCACCAAGGACAATTTTTTGTGAGATGAGCACGTTCGTTTGTTCTGTGTCTGGGTGTAATTTATCTATAATATGTATGTATTTTAGTACCCATAACTCAAGCAATGCTTAGCTTGGGGCTTGATGGTGTTGACTTAAAGTTGTGAAATTTATTTATTTTTGCATTCGTGCAGGTCGGGCTAGTTTAATAGTAAAGTGTTCATTTTATGTTTAAAGCGATTTCAGCCAAAACAATAGATCAGGAATCATCTTTTCTATTAAGTCTAGTCAAGTAACATGTTGTCTGTTAGGATTCGATTTTAGCGATAAAGCCGCCCATTGTAACACCCTACGTATCTCTTTAAGTTAATATTTGTAAGATTTTATGGTGTACAATAAAGACTATCATATTCTATTCTAGATACCTACTATTCCATTCAAATACAGAAAGTATACTTACGCCAGACAAAGCACACCATGCATTTGTTAAAGATCGGTTCCTTTATTTAAAGTAAAACTCGGGAACAGACCGAGCACACGCCAGGCAAAAGGAGTTCTGTAATATAAACTCTCGTAAATAGAACAACGGTATACTACGGAACTGAGCCAAATATTAAGAGAGTTATTTCCATTTGCGAAGTTCGTATTAGTCCATGAAACAAAGCGGTTTTTGGAACTGGCCAAACAGTAATAAATAATTTACAAAAGCGGTCATGTGAAAGAGGATCCCCTCCTCTGCCGGGGTAGCCATGCGGTGGTTAGGTATTTGAATTGCTAATGACTTTCCCGGTCGAATAACTTGGCGAGTCACGTTAACTGGTTTCGGAGACACTAGATACATTGCCGTGAGTTGTTCTAGTGTCACCAACTCGAGAACCCCTATTTGACGAGAGCCGCCATCTATTCGATCCACAGTTACCGTGTCGCGACACTGCACAGACAACTTAAACAGAAACTGAACACAGTGAGCACCCATTCCATTCATACTCCGTCCGCATAAACCAGAAATACGATCAAAGCGTTTATAAACGTTAAGTTGAGCATCTTAATATTGGGTTAAAACGTAGCCATAATTTCCTAATAGCATTGTTTCAGGTGCTGTCAACAGTCTTTCAGACTACAGAATACACGTGTTACACGTTTCAACAGCTCGCGTATTTAATTATAAAGTCGGCGTTTGGGGATGGTTGACTTATTAAAAGGGATTATTTGCGATAGCACATTCACGAAAAACGACGTCTGTACGACGTTCTGTAAGCCTAAAGCAAATACTCTGAGATTGAGCCGCAGTAGCTAGATCGACTCTTTATAAACCTAGGCGTACTGCCAGATAAAATAAAGGTCACGCAAATATTGTTTTGAGCCGGAGGTAACTCACATAAGGCTTTCTTTTTACGACAAACAACTTCAGATTTACCCAACGAAAGGGAAGTTTTTGAACAGAATACGTATTTCAGTAGCCTAGGGGTGTCGGGATTACAAAATATTATGGTTGACCAAATTAGAGGTAATTTGTAAAATTATTTCCTGTTTGTTGTACAAAACACAAGCTGAGCTACATAATATTATGCCAAGTTGCCAAGCACCTCCATAGAGTAAGTACGTAGTGGCTTACAAATTAACAGCCAGCAGTTTGCTTGTTATGTTATGTAGAATACACGATGTTGTTATTGTGTAGTTTACTTGGGCATAGTAGTGTGTGCAACGCTGTACAAACAAGCTATTTACACTAAAGCTAGCAATATACTCGCTACACGTGGAAAAACGTCACGACACACCTTAATTACCAACAGAACCTAAGTATGAGCAATATTCGATAGAATTCAATAACATTTAGCTGTTATGTACGGTGCAGGAATAAACAAGGTAGACGAACGACGAGGGCCGGTGGCGGTCACTGCCGCGCTGTAATTAATTGCAAATTGTGGTAATTGCCCCGTCTCCGTCTGCCGTGCGCCACGTCACTATAAAAGTACTTACAAAAGTTCGGCTTCACACGACGAACGAAAGTAGGCGACCGATGTAACTAGAAGCTTGCGTATGGTGCGCAGTGGAGCCGGCACATAAAACAAAACAGAAAGAGTCCGATTCTTTCAGTTAAGCTGTTTCTTACTTTGTTGTTCTCTGATCCACTTCACAAGTACCATGATGCTAATGTGTTAAAAAATTATATACTGAAAAATGGCCACACTATTTTATTAGGAAATTCCTGTAATAATAGTGATGCAAATGGATTAAATTAGTAAGTATTTGCAAACAACTTTTATTGGGTTATATGGAGATAAAATAAACACCTAGTAAATACGCAATTTGAGGGTAAGAAGTATAAGAAACTAAATGCAAGTGATTTTGATAAAACTCTTACTTACCACCTATAGTTACTTAAAAGTAATGGTGCCAACTGTATTTTAAGATTTTTTCTTTTAAAGTCAAAATAGTTAAGTGATATAATTATTCAGTAGGTACTCACAACTTTTATACTTCAACGAGGTAGTCATCAAGTTGCAGGAACTGCAAACTTACTTTTGTTTAAAAAAAGAATCGGGAACAAGCAGGTTCGTAGGTAATATATTGTGTAGAGACATAATTTATCAAAGGAATTGTACGAGTATTTGCGCACTACCAAATTATTATCGTACAAGTAAACTAGTAACCTTCGTACATAATAAATCTAAAGCTTTGACATGAAAAAAAAACACATTTTGCCAATGATGCGATCTCAAATGAATGCCGGTGCTACTGTCACCAGTGTACTTCCACTATGTAGTGGACCTGCTGCATTTTTACATTTAGTGGCCAGAGCCCCGTGCCCACTACAACCATACACCCCGCGCATTGTGGCCGTTCCCGCTTTCACTTTACATACCACACAGCTACGATAAATCTATGTCTGCAATATAAAACATAATACACCCGCCTACTATCAACGCCACATGTTGGAAATAATAAATAACTCTCCGGTAGGTATTCTGACCAAACATTTCTCACATTTTTAATTATAGAATAATTCGTTTGATGAAAATTAATTTCCGAGTTTTCACGCGAAAATTCCGTAGTATTTTTTATAAGGAAACGTGGATTTTCCTAATAGTACACACCAATACACTCATTATTGAAAATAAAGGAATGAAACGTCACGTTGATCAGGTTGTATGTTTTGTATTGTACATAGTTATCCTTTGACTTGGCAGGGCTATTCACGACAAAGAAATACAGAGGGGTCCTTGAACAAAAGGACGTTAACAAGGCGAGTGCTCCACCATTCTTCTCTTTTGAAAAAGAAATATGTTTATAATTACTTACCTATCTATTGACAATCGGTTTGAATTACTTTCAACCACCACTTCCTCCATTCGGTAGTTGAAAAAGTTTCGGTAGTTTATTTGAACTTTGAACGTTAATACACAGATGTCAACATTTCCATAATCGTATGATACACTCCACACTTCGTCCATAAGTGTGTATCACAGCTATAGTAATATATTTGGTATATACAGGGTGTAAAAAGACCGATCACATAACCGATAACCACACATTCTGTACATATAATTAAGTAACTTTAACCAAAAAAGAATGCTGGGAAAATACTTTTTTTTTTCATCTTTAAAAAAGAGACGTTTTTTATTGCGCGCATTGCCTAGCGCGACAACGCAACGCAGCTTTTGGACGGCTGATCTTATGGCCAATCGCACTTGGTCGTTGACCGGACCGGCCCGCTTGTTTGTATCCATTGCATTTTTGTAACTTCAAATGCGTAATTTGTTTTGAAAAACCGATAATTTTTATAATGTTTGTTCTGAAGAAAGTTTACTAATGTTCCTTGGAATACAATTTTGAAAAAAAAAATATTGCACTTTGACCTTCAATATCTCCAAAACCAGTGAATTCCCAGGTATGTTCTAGAAGAAAAAACTATCCCAGTTTCGTTTACGTTACACCCGGTCTTTTTACACCCTGTATAACGTGGAACGTGCAGCTTTATCCAGATTATTAAATAAAGCTCTACGATATATAAACGCAAATCTCCGAACTGTGGTTGGTTTGTACCTTAACTTTTTATACCTCCGAAAAGGATGAAAGCGCTTAGTAATCTCGCGTGCTATTTTATAAAGAACTCGAAGTTTTATTTGTGTTCACAATGTATTCCTTGTGTGCCCTATTATGATATATTAGGTAAATACTAAATCAAGAGGAGCTTGTGTCGAAATAATAACAGCCTCACGGGTCGGTTAAGGTTCGCTTGACTAGGTTGTTCCGTGGATGGGTGGCCAATCATTGCATATCAAGACTCTGCCGTGCCTCGGAAAAAACGTAAAGCCGTAGGTCCCGGCTGTCATTACAGATAGTCAGAAGCTCGGAGATCTGACAACCAGTTGAACCAAGGGCTATCGTGTTACCCAGTAACTGGGTTGTGGACGTCAGACAAGCAATCGCTCCATGTAAAACCCTGGTATTCAGCTGCATCCGATTACACTGGAAGCCGACCCCCAACATAGTTGGAAAAAGGCTAAACAGATGAAGATTAAATTAAGTTTAGTCACAAAAAAAGGAATCAAATACCTACTTATCGTGTCTAATTAAAGCGTCAAATAAATAAATAAATATTCCACAACTTTTCACACAACGCCATTTAGTCCCAAGTTAAGCTTGAGAGCTTGTGTTATGGGTACTAAACAGCTAATAAACATACTATATATTTCTAAATACATACATATTATAGATAAATTACACCCAGACACAGAACAAATGATCGTGCTCATCACACAAACATTTCATTCACAAATCCAATTCAGTCAAATTCATTTACATTCACCACTCTTGTTGTTCTTTATGTTGGTCTTCATATTCTATTACAAATTGCCGTTTTAAGCTCTATAAACATAGCATTAGTTAAATAGCCGAATAAAGCTTTAGCGAGAGAGTTTATATTCAAAGTTGGTCAATTTGTCTGATAGTAGCTCAAATTTATAGCTTCAGTGTGACGGTGATGATATCGTATATTAATGTAATGTTACAATATCTATTAACTTTAGTAGTTATCGGCAATTTGCGCTCAGATTGACCCATAAAAGTGACAATAAAGAACTTATTAACAGGCCGCTAACAACGCCGATGTTTATCGCAACATCGAAAACAATGTAAAATGTATATTACGAACACAATACGCTTAATTACATACGTAAAGTACACACTCACCGACCTATGTAAATTAAATTCAGTTTCAATTCATTAGTCCATTGCAGTTTGATTTCAATTAGAGAAAGTCAATAGCGGTTGCGGAACCTCATTGATTTCCCGCCGGTCTCGCCGACAGATTGAACATAATAATTGCCATTAGAGAAAAAAAATTGGAATACAAAAAAAATATTATAAAAGGTGTTAATCGTAAAAATTTATGCAGCTCGTCGGGGTGGGTTCCAAGACCTCATACCACGTTAAAAGGAGAAAGTATTAATAAAATATAAGTGAACGCGAGTGACGCGCCCTCTCGTCTGCGTGTCTAGACTAGACTGACTTGTTTGCCTTATTTCGTCTCAGCCCAATTAAAATGTATAACATTTTCAAATTATCCAGCAATCCTTATAAATGCACAGAATAGGGAGAAAAGGCTTCGAATTACATAAGGCCTTCGTTAATGAAACACGAAATTGGAAATAGAAGCAACAGTACAACATTGTTCGAAGCGGGCATTGTTTTATTAATTACTGAATAACTTTAATTTAATTCTCAATGTTAGTTGTAACAATCGAAACCAATATGTCAGTTGCAGACCACAGACATATACCATATTAAATTGTTTTAAGATTATGAACGTCCGCCGCCCGGCTTGAATCTGTTGGAAGTGTTACGCTGACCATTTATGATTCGAATGTGAAAGCTTGTGTTCTATGTATTTGTCACTCTGCAACTATTTTTCCCTTTACAATGTCATGTGTATTTTTATAATAATATATTAAATATGTCACTATTCCAACTGCGCTTATCTATACCTACTCTGCAATAAATCTAATAGAATCACGTTTAGCATAGAAACAAAATAAGACCTACTACTAATTACTGTAATTAGTTATTAAAAACAAGCAAGAACTCTGAGATTGTTATTTTACTTTACAATTAGACTTAGTTGCTAAGAACACTCACCGCTAAATCATCTCTACAATATTATAATAAGCATTTTATAGAGAACTTTTATAGACATGTAAATCTACCTACAAACTTAGTACCAAACACAATCATATTATAAGGGCGAGTGAGTCGCATGCATCTGCCTGCACAGTTATACGCCCGATAAGACAGACAAAACCATATTGTGGTCTAGCTAAACCGTCTGCATTAGAACCGTTCCACGGATTAAGAACACCACATTACACTATTGTGGAATTAAAGAGATTTTGTTTTCGTAGAGATTTAGACGGTTTTACCTTAATCGCATTTCGCAGGTTGCTGAGCAAAACAATTCGTAAATATCTACATAATCTTGTAAGCAAGAGTATGTGTTTGCTAAAAGCTGTGTTTACATGGCCTTTATGTATGCTTTCATTAAATTTTAATGGTTAGGTAAGATAACGTTAGTACCTACTGTAACGTAACCTTTATATGAAAAGTAACAATAAGCTAACTTATTTTCCTGTGTTATTTCTTAAAACAAATTTACTATAACTTATTCCTAACACTTTTACTGTCTACAAAGTAAACACAACAGTTAAACAATCAGAAGCATACGTGACTCATGGGACAGGGAAGTGGTTAAAATACCTTAAGTAAAATTTTGTATGTTGGTTGGTAACCTATACAATATAGGTACACAGCCTTTAGTATTAGTAAAAAGTAGGGGTGTAGGTATGATCAATGGGTGCAGCTCCTTATCGTAGCGTAACGCGAGTGTAAACCCTTTCGCGCCGGCCGCGGCTCCAGCGGAAAATTGAATTGTAACCTTCCCCGGCCGGCCTTATCTCCGACCGACGACTTGCCCCCCGCTCCCCACCGGCCCTTACACCTATGGAATTTTCCGTCACGTACCTTAAATGTTTCCTGTTTTATTTGTATCAAACACAAAAGGTCCAGTCCATGTGGAGTACAGTCAATGTGGAAGTGAATAAAGTGCGGAATCGTGGAATACTAAAAGGGTTTCCTCGCTTGAAGCGATTTCGTTTGTGTTGTACTTATAAGACACGATTTAAATCAAAGTGAAAATAAGGTAGCATGGTAAATACCCATCTCTTATGAGATGGGTATTTACCATGCTACCTTATTTTCCTTATTTTTTCCTTTTTTTTACTGTTATCAGTATTGTAGGTAGTTGCAATATATTTTAGTTACCTTCCAACTTCGGAGTTTATAGCTGTCGTAAACAGGACTACAACATATTTTGAATAGAAGTTTATCAACAGACTTTAAGACAGTGTTTCTAAAGAAGACAACGAAGTGACTTCTTCTTCACAAAGTATATTTAAGCAGTGAAGGAATAAAGTCTTGTGTTCAACAGTTGGAGTAGACTGCAATAATGGCATTTAGAGAGGCGGCGAGCTGTAGTAAGGTAGGGAGTGAGTAAATGTCAGGCTCGCCGTGAAACTTATTGCAACTTGTTTACCCGCCGTCTTCGACGCCCTTTGTTCTGCTACAACTTCACAGACGCCCGCGGACGGTTACTCCCTATAAATACAATTTACATTCATTACTCTCGGAAGCTAGCACGAAATAATAGCTACAATAATAGGCAGCTGGCACACGGCCAGAAGAATGTTAAACGTTAGAACCATTGCAATGCACTGGAACAGGTAAATCTTCCACACGGACTCGTTAAACTGCTCCGACGTATTATCGGCGAGCTGAAACGTTATTTACTTTTACGGAATGATATCGGTGCTAAAAGAGCATTTTGCCTGCGCAGCGGAATGATCGTAAAAAGTCTCTTCATGCAACAATGTCGCCGGGGACAGTATAAACCCAGACAACAGAGGCTGCCATCAAAGTTTACTACAAATGCTTTACTCCAGCCAAGTATAATACGCTGCGAACAAAATTTAATCACAGACGAGTTCAAAGAAATCTAATAAAAGTGAAGTAGCTTTAATGTTTCCACTAAATATATGTGACTTAGTGAAATAATAAAATAGCCAGTGAGGGGTATATTTATTACCAGCAATAAAGCTAAATCAATCGCATAGAGCAGGAGGGATTCCGTTCAGCCCCTATCGGCCACATCTCTTGGCGAAGCTGTCCCCTAACTGGCCTAATTCGTGTTAACAATGGCCGTGTCCTGCAAACCTGGGGTTCGCAATGCCTACAATACACACATGCTGCAATTACTTAGTGTCATACTACGGAATACGAAAAAGTAAATTATATCAAAGGGACATTTTTTTTAAAAACGTTGACATTATAATCTATTAAAAATACGATCAAGATTCCTTTCAATTTTGACAGATTTTTGACATTGATTGTCGCTTAGATACAATTACGACTTACGATTTGAACATTTCTCTTATCGGGCTTTTAGTTAAACTTACTTACTTATTACAAATTAAAGTGGGCATTACAAGTAAAAACACAGAAAATAAACGTTAGCCAAAGCACATTTCGCGGCGGAGTGGTCCCCGGATATCGACTTAATGAAGAACACTCGGCGCCATCACGCGATGTGCCTTCGCTATTTAACAGGATGGTCGGCTATTTACGCAGATTAACCCAAGGGATCTAGTGGAAGATGCCATTTTTCATTAAAAACTCTATCAAGGCTGGAACTTAATTCGAAAATAGACGTCCATTTAAAAAATACTTTTATCCTGGTGGTCGAGTCTGCTATTGCAATCGTGTCTCAATGACCGGTCAATGATCGATTTTTGACGTATAACGTCAAACTTATGACACATTTCCCATACAAAAACTGTCAAAGTTGTCAAATGTTCGATCAGTGACCGGTCATTGAGACACACTGAGAAAAATGTAAAGCCGAATGTTTCGTAACGAGGGCGGATTTATTCGTAATGAAGGCGAAAAAACGACCAAAAGTCAACCGACTAAAAACGCCTTCCTAGGTTGGAGGCGTTTTACGCCTTAAGCGTAAGGCGCAAAAAATAACAAGAAATATACTCTCTAATGTGTCTTTTAGGCGTAATTATTAACAAATAAGCCTTAATTCAAAAGCTATAAACGTGGTAAGTCAGATAGGATCGACTGATTGACGATGAGACTTAACTTCCGGTAAGGCGATACAAACGGTAAAGGGAGGTGCTCGGGTCAACACATGGAACCTTCCGACGTATCATTGTCCCAGTTGACTTCCAGTAAGGCGTTTTACGTCTTTTATTACTGAGGTTTAACCTGTGCACTAAGCGCTATTGATGTTTTCATAAGTCGTAATTCACTTTTAGTAAGGTGTTTTACGTCTTTTCTTACTGTGGGTTTAACCTGTCCACTATAAGCGTTTTCAACGTTTACTAACTCGTAATCGACTTCTTATAAGGCGTCTTATGTCTTTCCTTACTGTGGTTTAACCTATCTATCCACTAAGTGTTTTCAACGTTTACTAAGTCGTATTTACCTTCTAGAAAGTTGTCTAAGAATTTTCCATACGATTAAGTAAGCCGTATCGTAAGGTAATTTATGCTTTCTTTTCGAGCAGAAGCATTTTATGAAGACCGGAAAAAAAGCCTTCTAACTGCTGGTAACGCTTTTCTCTAAAGGCATGATTGACTTGCTTTACTATCATTTATTAGTTCATATTAAGGGCATTGGGCCGCTCAAAGTGCGCATTCACTCTAAGGTAGCGCGAGCCAATATCCTTCACATGAACTTCATGATAGTAGATCAGCCAAGCGTGCCTTCAGTGAACAGCGTAGATAACCTGCTGTTCTCAGAAAGCTGTTCTCCCAGTCTTTGTAAGCTTCTGAAATCAATAGAACAATAATGTATAAAACACTTCATTAATAACTGTTTACAAGATAGGTAGGTACTAAAGAAACTATACATAACATAAACGATAGATAAGTACCTCCTCAACCCAACATTACAATCTCAACCTAATAATAAGCCGATAGCGTCTGTATCTTATAGGAATGATAGTGGCATTGCAATAAAACCATTAAATAAAAATCTAAAAATCTGTATTAGAAAATCAATTTAGATACATAACTTCTTAAAACAAGATAAACATTTTTGAGATCGGAGAGATTGAGCGGTTTTGAGATCGAACTCCAAGTAGGTACTTTCTGTTCTTCTTGTTGGGGTCATCCATAATATCTGAAAGTAAACAAGCAAATTAAATTAATAAATACGTAGGTACCTGCTTAGATTTTAGCATCTATTCTGCAGCTCTTATTAATAAAACAATCATACAACAATCATACAATACAAAGACACTGATTATAACACAAAGAAAGTCAAAGTCATCGTTTTAATTAAAACAAGATTTAAAAAGATATAAAAAAAACATCAATCTCGTCAACTAAACTCAAAATAAGTTTCAGTTAAAACCACAAATAATTGTACATTACTACTATAATTCTGTGATAGCTCAGAAACCACTCCACCGCTAAAACGCTAATATTTTTGACGAACAAAATAAGCTCTTACTCTAAAACGACTTAGAACTAGGACGAACTTTTTACTGCTACATCAAGAGAATATCAATAACAACTCACTCTATTAGAAATAAGCTAAAAAATTGGTAAAATACTTACATGAATACAGCAAAGTTCGCCGCTAATTCACAACACTCTGAAACCGACGAGATCTGCGCGCAAACTGACAAAACCGTTAGTTGTTGCTAACGCGCTCACTCGAGCGTCGCCAAACTTTACAGACGAATTTGAACTTTATTAAAAAGGCATATGGTTGCATTACAAGTCATTGATTTCACTCGTACAGCCCTATGATCGCACTCAAACCAAATATCACCGAATAAGGCGAGTCACAGAATTAGATGAGTTCACTCTAGAAACTAAATTAATTTTACTAAATTAATCATACACTATTTCGTCTATGTAGGTACGTCGGTATTGACCTTATGAAACGGCAAATATTGCCTTATTTACGCTTATATTAGCCAAATAACTCGTTATCAGACTTTTCAAACGTTTGATTAAATTGTAACTAACATTCGTCTTATCCTAATGGTGAATATTGCCATAAATCTACGGTTTCATTCACCAGATATGTACCTAAGTCGTTATAAGACGTTTTTCGCCGTTTGATTAGTCGTAACTTGAGCGTATTTCGCCTTATGATAAAACAAATTTCACCAAATTTAAGGTTGTATTGACCAAATATGTACGTCGTTATATGACGTAATGTTACCGTTCAATCAGTCTTAACTTGACCATGTTTTGCCTTATGATAAGGTGAATATTGCCATACTTACGTTTATATGTGCCGTATAGGTACGTCGTTATATAACCTAAGGTTACCATTTGATTCGTCGTAATCTGAGCATATTTCACCTTATGATAGGGCGAATATCGCCAAATTTACGGCTGTATTGACCAAATATGTACGTCGTTATATGACGTAATGTTACCGTTCAATCAGTCATAACTCTACCATGTTTTGCCTTATGATAAGGCGAATATTGCCCTATTTACGTTTATATGTGCCGTATATGTACGTCGTTATATAACCTAAGGTTACCCTTTGATTCGTCGTAATCTGAGCATATTTCACCTTATGATAGGGCAAATATCGCCAAATTTACGGTTGTATTGACCAAATAAGTACGTCGTTATATGACGTCATGTTACTGTTCAACCAGTCGTAACTTGACCATATTTTGCCTTATGATAAAGTGAATATTGCCCTATTTACGTTTATATGTGCCGTATATGTACGTCGTTATATAACCTAAGGTTACCCTTTGATTCGTCGTAATCTGAGCATATTTCACCTTATGATAGGGCAAATATCGCCAAATTTACGGTTGTATTGACCAAATAAGTACGTCGTTATATGACGTAATGTTACTGTTCAACCAGTCGTAACTTGACCATATTTTGCCTTATGATAAGGTGAATATTGCCCTATTTACGTTTATATGTGCCGTATATGTACGTCGTTATATAACCTAAGGTTACCATTTGATTCGTCGTAATCTGAGCATATTTCGCCTTATGATAGGGCAAATGTGGCCACATTATACGTTGATATTGCCGAATACATACGTCGCTGAAAAACTTTATGTTTACGTTAAACAAATTGTTGTGATTGAAGTATATTCCGCCTTATTGTAAGGTGAATATTGCCATGCTAAAGATTATTTATGACGCTTACGAAAGTTTGATTATGACTTATTTTTACGTTTGTTTAGTTTTTATTAAAGTGTATATCGCCTTAATTTAAGTTAAGTATTGCCATAATTACGGTGATATTCACCACATATTCGGCGTCGTAAATTTAAAGCGTTTTTTGTAGTCCATTACTGCTGTATTAACAGTATAAAGTTGAATTCCAAGACTACCTTACGGTAAGACATTTTTGACGGTTAGTGTTTATCATAAAAGACGTACCATTTTAACGGAAACGCCTAGCTAAGCCAAAATAACCGCAAGCGTTACAAAATCGCCTCGCGTCATTACAATTTAGCCGTCGAAGGCGGAATTCACCTTAAGCCAGGAATCAATTTTTCTCAGTGCACGATTGCAATAGCAGACTCGACCCCTGATCTATGTTTGAGCTAACAAGGTTTTTAAAAACTTTAAAAGCTCTGTTTAATTAGGTTACGTGTTTCAACTAAGTTGTTTTTTAGTCATTATAAGTACTTGCTACGTTTTTGTGCCTAATGGTAGCGTTAATAACCTCTCATAACAAGATCTTATTACTTAACAAACTTCAATGGATTATGTAATTAAACAAGTCTTCATTTTATTAGTCAGTCTCTCTTCAGTTTGGAATCTTAATTAATTCCCATCGATATCTCCCTATTTTGCAATGCTGAAGATCCGTATAATTATGTAAATGTCCAATTAATATCTGATAGGTAGTGCTGTATTTGGGCACATAGTTACTTTTCTTGGCGGTCCGGCTGAGTGGGTTGTTGATAGGCTCATCGCGTCGCTATCACGGATCGACTTAATCAAGTGCACTCCGAGGGCCGGTCCATTACCTTAACATATTGCCTCCATCGAGCGACGTTCTGCTCCACCTCAGCAGCTTAGGATGTGCACACACGCTTAAGTCAAGATTATAGCCTGAACAGTGAGGGCGTATTAGATGTGAAAAGTCAGATGAACGTTTTTAAAATTCTTCTTGCAATATTAACCTTTCACAATATGAACACTCAATATCCATATCATGGGGAAATCAAAGTTTTTAGGTACTTACCAAATGAAGACTTAGTTCTAGCTGCTTTTGCAGTGCAACACTTTCTTGATAACAGTAGTCTGTTGTTTTTGTTATGTGTAAGTCATTTATTTATGCCTCTGCTTTTATACATCTCTTTATATGCCGTCATATCGATAGTCACCTTCCTCTACTTTTGCAACCCTCCATGTTCATACAAAGTATATACATATATCGATATCACCTATATTAATTGTACAGACGCCAGCACATCAAGTTACCCCAATGTGTCAAATTTCTTTGATCGTTTTTCAACTTTATAGTTATGTCAAATAGAATAAGGTTCATATTCAATTGGGAAAATTTTACATATTGATGTGCTGGCGTCTGTACAAAGGGAAAAGATTTATATATTTGTATGTATGTAAGTAACGAATAATCTTAAAAACTACTGGACTGATTTGAAAAATTCTTTCACCTTTGGGAAGCTACACTATCCCCGGGTGATAAGCTACGTTTTATCCCTGTGTACCCACGGGAACGGAAAATAATCGGATGAAACCTTGTGACGTCCGCGGTTAATTTATAGAAGTGTATTATTCTTAAATCTCGTTTCTAATTTAATCTGTGCAGTGTGTAAACCATCTTAAACTAACTAGCTCCTTTCTACGTCCGAGTAAGAGGTAATTTGTTACCTACCTATCTTATTTATCTACTCCACTAGATTAGTAATCAAGGGATCGCCCTTAAACACATTGTTAACTTTAGTTACCTACCAACTGAGCTTTATATGCGGAGCCTAAAAAAATAAACGACCTTTCTAGTTTAATGAAACTCGTGTACTTTTTCATCATTTGTGAAGTTTAACAGCCAAAAAAGGTATTTTAAAGATAAAAACTTTTATACTGTCTTTACCTTTTTGTCAACTACAAGGTCATAAATTAACTTTTCAACATCAATTATCAGGAACAATGTCACCCTTAATTGAAACACCTTTTCGCTACTGAAATTGATAACAGGTATCTATTTTGATAATTATCCAGCGTAGCGTATTTCACGCTAATTATGGACAGTTCAGTAGGCTAACGATGTAATGAGTATTTTGGATCTAGTGAGCAACGCTTAGACGTTGTATACTAATACAATTTAGAAAATTACTTTGTGAACAATATCATTTTGATCGTACAATCAAAGTAATATCATGTAAGCGTATAGAAAACCCCGTTGATTTCATGCCAAATATGCAAAATTCACGGAGCAAATTTTAGTACGAAACTTATTTTACAAGAAAATAGTACACATACTCATATTTTCTATCCTTCATAACCTGTTTATAGGTATATTTTTTTATTATCGTACATGAAAACAGACTTGAAAATTCTCTTTATATAGGTGCTCAGCTGCGGAGTCGTAAACATGTTGATATTGACTTTAATAATTAAATGCATCTTGTTTAAACGTGTTTTACGTGCTACGTCTACGTGTGTGCATTGACGAACATAATATATTAGATTCAATGCATTTGCCAACGTTTTTATTTCAACATTTGTTTGTTTAACTTTTAACGTTTAATTGAAACAGCCATGCACAGTATTCTGGCTGTGTTTACTAACCATCAAAATGCACTAAATATGTTTTATTTATTTACGAAATCCGTTCACTTGGTTAATGTAAATATAGTTGATATATTTGCGTTTGTTTACTATATCGAACATGAGAGTTAAAATTAAATTAAAATATAGCGGTGAAGCTACGGTTAACGTTAGTTACAAATATCAATAATACAAAGGAGGACGATACTAAAAAATCCAAGGAGCCAGCAACAAAGAGGTTCACATTTTCTAAAAGGGTTTCTTAAATACTCCATTTTATGCGATAAAAGCTATGGCTAATTGTGTCCGTCCCAGTTATGAAATATCGGGGTTAAATTACACCGGTATTAGTTGACGATATAAGATAGACCGTTTTACCGACAGCAAAGAGGGTTATGTTGTGCTTTAAGTTAAGTTTAAAATAGCCCTTTCCCCGTTTATATATACTTTATTTTTTTATCGTTCATAAAAGGTAATGAATGAGACAATGGAGATTTTCGAGGTGTTTAGAGATCCGGTAATTAATACTACAAATAATTATACTCAGCAGGTAAGTTTGACCAGATCTTATATAAAATTGTCGATCTCCAACAGTGAGATACAACAACAGGTTGACAGGTTTGGACAATTTTTAAATAAACATGTAAAAAAATTGTTTTGTGAATCAATATTCCAAATGAAAGGTAAATTTTTGTGTTGTCGAGGTTCCAGTCAGTCGTGCCGAACTCTGCGGAATATGCGTTAATCCTTCCACCACCGGCGAGCACAGTACACGGAAAAGGAATATGAAAAAGGATAATATTTTTTTAGGGTTTATCATGGTCTGGGGACTCGCATGCCGAGGGGCGAGAGATAGCGTTCGCAAATTAATTCCTGTACCTTTGATCTCGGCGGCATTGTCGGTTTGTTGTACAAATAAGCAGGCAGACCTGCCAGCTCTGCCGCACAGCCTTCATAACTCCCCCGAGACTCCACGACCGTGTACTGAGCTCGCTAAAAGCAGTTTAAGCTGTTACAAGCCGAGTAATAAAGCTAGACCCGTCTACTTTATAAATAGACGCGGCTTTTCATAAGAATTTATGACCCACCTTCACACTTGATATCATAGTAAATTCATTTTATGTAAGACCCTTTCTTATTATATGACGAGTATTACTCAGCAGTCTTGATATAGCCTGCTCATGACTTTATATTGTCATTTTGTTGGGATGGCCGTCCAATAAACAGAACATAGTAAGTCCCGGTCACGTTCAGAACCTTCATTAATTTTTATGTTATTGTTCCAAAATCGTTTGTTTGCAAGACGAAAATCTTTCTAATTAGATGTTTATCTCTGTTTTGGGGACATAAGCGGCAAAATTAACTGACCGAAATGAATCCAACCTTTATTATTCTTAATAACTAAAACACATTACATCTAAAATAAACTGCTACGAATTTCGTAGCAGGTTGCTACGAGATTATTCGGTTGGCTTTAAAATGATCATAATACTTTAAACAAAACAATTATGTAACTACGAGTGTGTCCTCGGTATGTGTAATCCTTACTACAAAATACATAACAGTTAACACGTCTTAGAGGAAATACTACCATTACCTAGCGTTTTTGCGAGTGCTACGGGCTACGAGAGTGCCATCGGGCGGTGTTCCGTTCCACAGAGGCGCACTTGTTATTTTACTGTGCTACGCTCCGTAGCCCTCTACGTAATGACGAACTATATCCATGGTATACTCTTCCGAAGACAAAGTTCTGTTCAAAGACAAATTAAATAAAACATTCCTCCTTGTTCGTATTGTCTGTCGAATCGGCGCTATAATTGATACACGTCGATAATTGCTTGAAGTAAATCTGACGATATCTTCTATTTTATGCCTATCGGATACTGCTAAATAAGCCCATAAAATATGGCGACGTAACCGTCTTATGAAATAACTTTATTATCAAATTAAATAAAACATTCCTCCTTGTTCGTATTGTCTGTCGAATCGGCGCTATAATTGATACGCGTCGATAATTGCTTGAAGTAAATCTGACGATATCTTCTATTTTATGCCTATCGGATACTGCTAAATAAGCCCATAAAATATGGCGACGTAACCGTCTTATGAAATAACTTTATTATAACCTACCTGTTTGTGTAAGATTTAATATATCAGATAACCCGAATGAGTTAACCTGCCCGGGTAATAATTCCCATAGTGACGTTTCCATTCCACAATTGCTTACTTTAGCAAAAAAAAAGGAAAGTAGTGTAATATATAAAGTTCTGTATTATGGAGTATGTGGGAGGTTGTATTAAGGAAAATAGTGTTATCACCGAGCAAGTGCCTGGAGAACGCAAATAAAAAATAACAAAGTATCTGTTACACTGGGATAAGCCAGCAAACGGGCAGCATTCAATTCGCCGCGCTATCTCTACGAGCCTCTAAAAGATCGCCCTAAACCCACATCTTTGTGTCAAGCCGGGAACGATGTCTATCTGCCGACACTCTTCAATTTATACACTCGCCGCTTTTAAACCTGTACTTCACTATGTATACTTATACATAAATAAAATTGTACCCTCACAACAGACTGTCTACGGTTTCTTTGTTTACCAAAGAAAGTTTAAAATTAGTTTCCCGTTAGCTGATAAATAAAATACTGGATGTCTAATAAATTCTCATTAAAACTTGTAGGTAAGTTATAAAGTTACACGAAACTTGTTTGAATTGCAAAATTCTAAGGTTATAAGCTGAGAACGTGACGTTTGACGTTTGTATCAGCGAGACTCGACGCCTGGAGTTGAGGATATGAAATTGAGTGACAAACTATAAGCTTAGAGCTGGCGTACTGCGGACGGCCAATTTTCTTTTCGTATCCTTTTGGATTTTAATAAAATAAGATATTGTTAGAAGTTGTAGTAAGGCGGTGAAGCAAGTTTTCCCAAATCCCCGGCGATAGTCGGCACAATCATAACCGGAGCTATCCTATTTGGGAAATACGTAATAGAGAGAAGTTCGCCGCCAGGCAGGCGCTCACAAACGAGAATGCGTGCTCAATGTGCTCATTCCGGCCTATTTGCTAGAATAGCGTCGATATCCTGCCGATGAATCGCGACTGGACGGTCGGAGCGTGATCCCGCATTTCATTTAGAGCTTGTTAAGAAAAATGACCTATGTACTAGGCTAGATAACAATCGCCTATTACTAAACTATGGGCATTCTATCCGCCGTCGGGGACAAAAAGCTCCTCTCCTTTGAAAATCTTTTAATAGCGCCCTATTGCCGGGTACCGACGGAATAATAAACTTTGTAGATGCGAAAATACGGATAATAGGGGAGTCTGTACACAATAATAGATCTAGAGGTACAAAGCCTTTGTCGTTTCGTTCTTAATCTGATAATAATTGAACTCAATTTTGTTGTTAATATAACAGGAATGAACCCTCGAGCAGGGTTGTGTATGTCTCGCGTCTCGGAACACCCCACACATTGCCATAGTGATTGTAATAATAACTTTGTTACGGGAACTTCCTTTCAAAACATATTTGTAATGCTACCTAAGTGTGGAAGTTTTGATATATTTGTATATTATTATTGGCTTGTGTACATTAAATTAGGTCGCACCTGTGTATTGTTTGTGACGTTTAAATTTCATTTACCATAATTGTTTAGTGTTTGTACTTCATACAATTATAATTTAGATTTCCTTTATAATATACATCAAGGCTACTGTATTGGTAATTAATAAAAACAACAACTGAATAATGGTTTAACCTTTCAATCGCGTCAATTAGAGACACAATAGAAAGACGTACGATTACAGTGCGGATACCGGTGTCCTCTAGGGGTTTAATGAATTAATAATGAAACACAGCCCGCGGTAGATATTAAAAAAGGCGTACATATCAAATCAGCGACATAAAATACATACAGTAATAATCATATAAAGTACATGTCACTCAATGTTATCTTTCAGTGTAAAAATAATGAGATGGTAAAGTATGAAATGAGGGGAGGTCGTTTGGCGTTCTGTATCGTGGCGCAGAAATAGTCGCTTCACTCCCGGAACCGGATGCACGCCATCTCCGACTCCGATCGAAAACCGTACCGTTTCGTACTTGTTGTATCGTTATTACGATAACGTGAACGTTAAACACCAAACCTTTTTGTATCCCACGCGCTTTACGTACGCTATATAAATAAATGCTCTCGTAAAATATCCCCATGAAAAACACTTTTATTACTGCACACTTCAGTCTTTGAAGTACCAAAGTTTTTTGCTTTCTATTTTAGTGATCGGCTGATTGATTGATTGATTAATTGGTTAGTGCTGTCGCTTGTGCTATAATATAACGTGTGTGTGTTCACGGTCCATCGGCAATCGGGCTTGTTCATCATGCGTTCAATTTGCCAGCTTCCTTTGATGCATATTTCAACAAGTTTCATGGCGGGCGCGTCACAGACACAGGAACTGAAATTTTACCTTAATTAAAATTTTTGTATCGGAGCCGTACATCACTTTTATCCAACGTATGTTATTCACAGGGAATTATTGCGAATTGAATCAATTTTATCAATATAGATGAACCTTTAAATAATGACTTTATTACCAATTCGGACGCCATCTAGGTACATTAAACAATGTACAATTAATCGCTATCCGATTACCATAAATCATGTTCCAGCTATTGAAATCGTAAACAATGGATACCTGAGTAGTACATCACATGTCTATTGTACTGTACAGGTTCCTATTAATGTCTGAAACCTCTCACATTGGTGTTTTCGGACAAATTATATTTAACAACAAGAAAAAACTTTTTTACAAAAAAATACAAACGACTTCATTTAACTCTAGTTTCGGAAGACTGTGGCTTTAGCCCTTGTTTCATTCATTATTTGCCACCGACTTCCGAAACTAAAGTTATTTTACACCTTTAGTGTTAGTGTTATTTATTGAAGTCGGTTGTATTTTTTTTTTTTTGTAAAAAAGATTTTATTTTGCAATTTTTAGTTTCTTCGTATGTAGTCCTAAATAATAGTCTTTCAAAAGTTGCTTGATTTGTTATTAAAAATGTAAAAATTAGTACGTGTGTACCTATATTATTAAAGGAGTTCCCTCAATTCCTCCAGGATTACATCATCAGACCAGAGTTTGGATACTAATGGGACCAATTTGGTAGACCTTACCAAATAAAAAAATTATTTTGTAAATCAATCCATAAATGACGGACATACAAAAAAAAACATACAGTCGAATTGAGAACCTCCTCCTTTTTTAGAAGTCGGTTATAAATAAACAATGTAGTATACGTTTTTATTGGTATGTATAATAATGTTCACAAGCATACTTTAGTCCATTAGCTAAGCTCGTGACGCGGGTACTCGGTAAGCGGATCAGAGAATAGGTTTATGCGTAGGATAAGACGCCAGAATGGTCTTGCAAAGTTAATGGAGGCTTAAATAAATCAATACAACAAGAATATTGTTAGAAAGTTATCGTGGGGCGCATTTTAAAGTTAAATTAGGTGCTTTATATTAAGCATGGCGTCGCAGATACGAGAATGTGCTTCGCTAGTGTCTAGACTCCCGTAATGAGCCGCATTACAGTTTCGATAACACTCGTACCAGTGTTTAGATATGAATCGCACGTGATTTCGGGAATCACAGAGATTTTTCAGATGATTTCCCTTGGGCCGTCAGAGACCACTTTAGGTTCTCTACATTACAGCTCTATACAAACCTTCGTATACACGTGTTTCGTTTCGTTTTCTTGTTAAAGTACATTAAACCAGACAAAGCCAGCCACTAGAGGTATTCACTTCAATGACATCATTTTAATTTATTTTTCGGCAGTGGAATAAATATCTAGGTGCTTTGATATTTTGATCACGTCTCTCGTCTTTTGCCTAATGCGCCCCACTCAAATTCAACTTACCTAAAGTAAAGTTATTTGCGGGTAAACTAGATTTATAATTAAGCGGCAGGACGTCGAAAAGAATTTATTTAAAATAGAATTACAGCGAGAGCCAGACAAAGTGTCTAGTGAAAGCGCAGTATGCAAACTTCAAAGAAACTGAAGTTAATGAAGACGGCACGCAATAAAGTTTGTAAGTCGTCAGGTGTCAGCAGACGGGCAGCGCTTTCAGCGCTATTGCCCTGTAGTCTACGGCGCACGACATGAAGTAAGCGCAAACATTCAGCTAATTATGTTCTTGACAACTAATTGTAGGAAGAGATAAACGCCATTTTAAAACAATTGTTCTAGTTATCTACGAAAATATAATATTACGTCTCGGATAAAGTCAAAGTCTAATTATTTATTTAAATTAAAACGTTAAAAAGCACTTTTAAACGTCAGTTGCCCCTTCTAAAAGATAGTTTAGCATGGAGAGAATGGGTGTTATTTTAATGTATTTGGTTAGGTATGTGTATCTACAACATGTAGTCATTAGGAAGTTACATTCCAGTCTATGTTAACACCGAGAATCCTTGCAAACGTATCACATTTAATCTTACTGAATAATTTAGTGTTAACTTAAAAGCTTTCATTGATGTTTCAATAATATCAGTCCAAATATTTCCACGAACGTTTCAGCTTACGGTTAAGACAGGAGGTAGCTATTTAGTTACCTGTACTTACGTATGTCGTTTCCTCTCGGTATATAATTACTGTTTGCCGGAAGTCAAGTCTGAACTTCTGTGTTGTACTGTCGAGGCGTTTGGCTGTGTGCGTGCGGGAGGATCAGGTGACAATCGGTGTTTGAGGCATTGCCGTTTGTTTCCGCCGCCCCCTGACAATTTATAAGCCCTTCGTTTGGGCACAAAGGATTGCCTTATCTGTTTCCAAATTCATGAATTGTTTTGCGAGACGTCAAGACACGTGAAAGGTTATTTTGTTTACCGGCACTGTTTCAGGTGTTTGTTTATTACGTATTCAATAGGATTTAAATTGTTACCCACTCTGCCCACTTTTATCTTGTTAACAAACAATGAGTCTTAATAAAAAAGGAATTATAAATGTGTTCGAGGTTCCCTAATGAGTTCCTTATGAAGTTTAATTAACGTGCTCACAAGTACGGTATCGTACCTACACAAGTATGGGTACAACCTGTTTTCAAGCAACAAAGCACTTCACTTATTGGAAAATCCAAGCTAAAGCTAAGAAAATTCTATAATATGAGGGCAGCGATGTCGCAGTTAGCAGCGGACTGAGTCTAACAACGCGTCGTTTATTGAAAGTTATTTGAAAGCCGTCTGCGGTGACCGCCTGCCTATAAGAGGTTTCATGTTATTTACGAGTTGCTGGACCGAGCGTTTCACATAGTGTTACGTGTTATTGCTCTTGTAGACATTTTGTGTCGTAGCAATGAAACTGTTTATTGTTGTTTATTGCTGTTGAATATTCCTTGTTAGACTTATAACAAACCCTACTTCCATTTAAATACTAGTTTTATAAAACTCGTAGCAATTGTTCATTATTCAGCGCTACGAGAGTGCTACGAATGCTACAATTGCTACGAGCGTAATGATTTTGATCCAAAACATACTTTTCCGCTCTTTATTTAACAGTTTTGATAATGAGAAAACATAGAATTTGTCTGTCTAATATCTACGGCCAAATACACACGTTGATTTGTGAAATGCATTGATTAGAGGAGGAGTTCACGGGGCGCGAGCATTGTCCCGCTGAAACCAACGCTGCATCACGCAAATTGTGTTCCGTAGCACGCGCGATAAAGTATCTACACACTAGCACACGTGCGCACTACGTGACATACTCACTCATCGAAATACGACTGTGACGTCATGACAACCCGCCATATTTCCAAGCACTCCGAACATTTCCGCAGAGATTTACTCATAAACCCCAAAATACTCATAGACCTGTCCATAACCTAATTGAGTTTCGCTGTATTTTGAGCCCAATGTTCACAGCAAACGTGTACCGTCAAAGTTAGTAATACAATTTCATATTAAAGCCATGTATACAAGGTTGCAAATAGGACATGGTCGCCCGATCTGTTTGCTACATGGTAATAGTTGTGTAAAGCCCCTAATAAATCCCAGTACAATGGTATACCCCGCTTCGCCCGCCGCACCTGCAGGCGTCCGTCGCCCGTTTGGGAGACGCAACACAACATGGACGCTACATTCATTGTGAACCGACTTTGTTAACTATATTTACTCTCGTTCATTGTATAAGAATGAACGCTATATATGTATGTATGGCTTTAAAGGGGGTTTAGAGCCAAATGCTGTTAAAACTAAAATAAAAACTAACAGCTACAAGAGTCCGCTATTACCATACAAATAAACGCTCATTAAAGGGATTTATTAATTAAAATAAGATTTCTTTAAATCATTAATTCTATATAACCCACCGAGATGTTTTCGAAAGAGGTGAATTACCTAAGTATTTATTTTTTACTGAAAATCATTTTGTGCACAGTTTTTAAAAAAATATTAGAAATAAAACATACATTAAAGAAATACCTGGTTTAATATTTGTAAAGGCTGTGTGGTCTAGAATCTAGTACAGACGCCAGCACACCAAACTACCCCACACTGACAAATTTTCCCAATTGAACATGAACCTTATTCAGTTTATTTATTTATTTATTTATTTAATACTTCAAGCACAAAAAAAAAATGTACAAAGGCGGACTTAATGCCATAGGCATTTTCTACCAGTCAACCTTCAGGTGATGCAGAGAAAAGCAGTGGTAGGTGCAATTTAAATTGAAAAAACAAAAAAAAAACAAAATAAAGCAAGCAATACTAATATATGTTTAGTATAAATACATAAATATGTACACTACAGTACGTAACGTACGCACGTAATATGTACAGTTTGTGCTATAGTTGAAAAAAAATCAATGAAATACATACTAAACTCAAGGTATCAGGTTGTTTGTCGATGTCCCTTACTTTATTTATGTGTATTTTTTTATTTCTTTAAATATGTATGATCACACGCCCTTAACAACTAAAGGATTATCCAAAACTGTCGGCCTTGGAATTCTAGCTCGGTTTACTTATGCTTTGATCTTGCGCGTTTCATAATTCTAGTCTCACCACATATCTTATTTATGTTCCCGAGCATAGATATTTATTTGATAAATTTCCAGACTTGCTCTCATCTCAGAAGTCCCCCGCAGGCTTCTATGTAAATAGGTACAAACGCTTTCATATTGTTTTAGACAGCGAATGTTTTGGAAATAATTATTAAAAACAATTACATACCGCAAATATCATAGCGTAGGCGCCTGTTGTATATAAAAAATAGAACAAAGGAGGGTGCCAAAACCAGAATAAAATAATTATTATTTCTACTTTGGCCAACCGACTTTCAAGAAAGGAGGTTTTCAATTTGGTTCTTTATTTTTTTCTTTTCTTTGTGTGTGTTACTCATTGATCACTAGTGTTACTCCGCCGTTTATGGACCAATATGTTTTTTTTTTGTTTGGGAGGATATTCTTCCCACTTGGGAAAATAATCGAAATCGGTTTAGTAGTTTGGTTCCAAGCTCAAAGAAATGGACAAAAATTTATTTTAATTTATTTGCTGAAATAAAAATAATCTACGCAAATTAAATACTTCTTTACAAAAAGTCGGTGGCCTAAAAATGAATTAAACTAAACCACCAAAGACTTAATAGAGTTATTTTATACCTGTTAGTGTTCTTTAAATGAAGTCGGTTGTATTTTTTTTTAAGTTTTTACTTTATTTCACCGAACCGCTGGGCACTAAGCTGCTAACAGTACCTATAAACAACTTTCCGTTAACATCGACAATATCCACATTTTAACTCGCTAACAAAACCGACAGTGCTGACTATTTACGAAACGGTTCGCCCTGCATCTGTGCGAACCTGTGCGGATTTTCATGCTGAACTTTTTCAACGGGAGGCATTGTAAAAGCTGACGGGTTGTGACCATTAGCGCGCTCGCTAATTACGGATGTTCGGATGTGCTGCCCAAATCCGCGGCCCGACACAGCCGCTTACAGCAACTCTGTTGTTATTGCAACCTATAAATACAGTTACAGTATATCCACCACAGCTTACAAGATATTAATAAAATTCAAAATCAATAAATATTTTATTTACATTGAACATGTATGATCTTACAATCTTAAAGGATAGCATTCTTGTTGTTAAATACATTTATTGTTCAGCCTAGATATGTGTACAAATGACTAAATGAGTAATCTCCATCAGGGTTGATTGTTGGAGTTAAAAAGAATATCATGTCAAATTAATTATTAATATATACATACATATCGTCACGCCTGTAATCCCCGAAGGGCTAGGCAGAGGTGTACCTGGTAGTACACCCACATTTCGCCATTATGTTTAAGTCCCATGTAATAGGGGGCGAGCCTATTGCCATCCATCGGGCACAAATCCAGACTCCGGGCTGTTACTGAGAAATACCAGATTGAAAAACTCAATGACACTTTGCCCGACCCGGGGATCGAACCCGGGACCTCATGATCAGCAGTAGCGCTTGCGGCCACTAGACCAACGAGGCAGTCATTAATATGTAATAAAAAAAATCTTAAATTACCAAAATAAAAGAAAAAATCATGTCAAAAATTAAAATGTTAAGGGAACTAAAGAGAGGGCTACAATGCGTATTTAAATTAACATTTAGATTTCAATAGATTTTTTAAATTTCTTAACATAATTACATTGACTTTATGACATGACTTTATTTCTATGGGTGTTTTATTATAAATAGCAGGACCCATACAAAAAACACTTTTCCTTATCAGGGATGTTTTAGCTGCGTTTATCTATTATCTGTAATGCGTAAAACGAACGCGGAAATTATGCTTATTCTGTAAAAAAATCTTTTCTCTCTAAATACACGTGTAATCCTGTTACGTAAAATACAAAACAAAATTCCATTTAGAGATGGTTCCTTAGTTTTCCAATTATAAAGCGAAGCAATTTAAACTCGAATCTTATATCGCAATTTACAATACTGTCCCGAATCTAGATCGTTCAAGTTTAAAATTGTTTGATTATTACTTCTCTTACTGAATTCACAGAGACGAAATTGTTTTCGTGATAGAGGGTAAGAGTATTGTAGCGACAGTTTATAGGAATGAACGCTTTAGATAGTTCGGGTAAAAACTGTTTGCTTAGATATTTCGAAGTTCTTGTTTCGAAAATGTACAATATATCGTATCATTTTGGCACTCATCATCTCCCTGGCCTTTACCAACTTCGTTGAGGTCGGTTTCCAGTTATACCAGATTTATCTGGTGGTACCAGTGTTTTACAAGGAGCGACTGCCTGACGGGACTCCAAACTTAGTTAAACTAGTTGACTGGCCTGTTGGTCTAGAATAGAATAGAATTTATTTGTAAGAATGTGGTTTTACATAAATAGTATGGTGTTAATATATTTTTAAAGTTCTCTACACTCTACCATAACATAAAGGTGTACAAATATTTCAGTGTCATTCTTAAATAACTAAGTACAATAATCAATTTTAAGATTTAACATTGTGTATTATTGTTACTATAATTTTTATCTAAAATTACGTATAAATGTCATTTGATCATGTCATCTTGAATTTTTACAATAGTCCATATATTCGGCAATGTCATAAAAGCAATTTTCCAACAACCAACTTGTCAGCTTTTTCTTAAACATGGGTAACGGGAGTTCCTTAAATGAATTAGGTAACTTGTCATACACTTGAATGGCGTGAACATATATACATTTCACCTGAATATTTGTAATTTACATTGGGGTACATACGGTCTAGTAGATAGTGGCCCTGACTGCTATGCCGGAGGTCGTGGGTTCAATTCCCACCCAGGACAAATGTTTGTGTGATGAGCACGATCATTTGTTCTGTATGTATTTAGAAATATAAAAGTATGTTTATCAGCTGTTTGCCCCTCGCCTCCCTCTTCCCCTCTTTTAGACTTCTTTTTTTCCGTCTAGCCCCCTTTCGCAACACGCGATAAGGAACTTCGTTCCAATAATAATAATTTTATTAACCTTCGATCTCGTGAGGCTGTTATTAATTCCCCACAAGCTCTTTGTATCATTTTGGCACTATCCTACTATATTAACATTGTAATTGTATAACGTCTTAATTTCAGAAGTAATATGAAATTCAAATCAAAATCTAGCCTACTTACATAGGTACATTCGTACAGACACATCCTGAAACAAACTAAGGAACGTCATGTCTGAGATAAGCTTTAGTATATAATCGGATTATATATTCACTTTAGTCCTTTGATACGTCTGCACAAAGCGTCACGGAGCGTCATAGGACGCCATTTCTCGTCGCGCGGTTGACGCAGAAATTACCTAAGCTTAGACAAACGCTTGGCAGACGGCGCCGCGCTAACTTGGTGCTGGAGTTGCGCTGTATGCGCTGATTGTCGGCTCTGAATCCGCTGGAGGCAGATGCGACGCTAACTACTTATTATACTAACAATTGTAACATGTCCATTTTCGTCGTCGTATAGCACCTATAATTATCCCGACTTGGTTTTATCTGTTTTGTTTTGTTAGGTGTTTTGTCTTAAATATCAATATTATATTTATTTAAGCAGTGATAGCCTAAGGGTGTGACCGGCGGATTGCCAAATCATAGGTCTCGAGCTCTGACTTTTCGGATTCATGTGCCTATTGTATAATTATCACTTGCTTCAAAAACGGTGACGGAGAACATAGTGAGGAAACCGGCATGCCTGAGAGATATTTCTCGAGGGCATGTGATGCCAAGTCAAAAGCCCATGGGTGGCCTTAATACTCTGAAACACTCTGGTAAGCGACTAACCTAGTCACTTACCACGCGATAATATTTAAATTCAGTTCCAAAGTTTAGATTCTTATTTACTACCTACCTAAACGCGTACCTGGAAATTCAATTCCCAACCTTGGTGATAAAACGATCCGCGTCCTAAAACCTACACAGCTGTCAATTCGCTCAAACCTTCTGACTTTGCAGCATGTGACTTAAGGTTTTCGATTTGGGGCCACACACTCATGCCCCTTGAGGATCGATTTCCTTTCATTGTCAGCAATAAATTCCCCTACTTTGTTATTTACCACATGTGGTACGTTCCAAAGTTAGACCCGAAATTCTTGAATGCGTCCGTTTATCACGTACATAAATAGGTATAGGTTATCTTCAATACGCTATTATTAATAGTAATTTAAATTTATGATGAAACACCATCAAGCTTGTGACCAGCAGACAATTAAATGGGGTCTTGCTTTAAACTAAAACAATCCTTTGAATTTGTAAATATAGAATTGACCACGTCCAAAACGTTACAATTAAAACGTTAATAAATATTCCACAGCTTTCAGACAATGCCATCTAGTCTCAAACTAAACAGAGTTATTTCTATGAGTAGGTACAGACGCCAGCACATCAAGTTACCCCAATGTGTCAAATTTTCCCAATTGTATATGAACCTTATTCTCTTTAACATAAAGTTGAAAAACGGTCAAAGAAATTTGACAATTTGGGGTAACTTGACGTGCTGGCGTCTGTACTAGACAACTGATAAACATACTTATTTATTTCTTAATACATACATAATTAAAATTATAGAAAAATAACACCCAGACACAGAACAAATGAATGCTTTTTCAATTAGGTGAAAATGGAATATAGGTTGCAGAATTTAAGAATTGGTTCATCAGCTTTGTTACAAATACACTTTGCGAAAAAAAATATTATTTTACAGGTGAGTAATGGACTAAAACTTCGGTTTTTTATAATTTGCCAAGTTAATTATATTGCTTTAATGGATTATGATGGATATTAATATTGGAATCGTAAAAAATCTAAAAACGGACGTTCATTGTTTTCTAGCTAAAAGAAGACCAAAAAAACATTTTACGTCATTTCAAATGCACACAACAAAAAAGGTTGTTAATAACAAACAAACAAACAAGGCAGGTATTCAGTCACCCAATGACTAAAATAAGCAGGACTGGTTGTCAAAGCAAAGTGTAACGTTGAGAAACAATTTTCTTGGGCATTCGGCACAAGCTCGATCCCCCGCGGCAACCAATCAACCGCAAAGGAAATTAAACTGTTGAATTTATTAACGGCTAGCCTCGAATAATAATCCTTTGTAACTACTCTCAATATCGCCTTAAATGTACTGAAGCCGATCAATTGGATAATAAACAGGATTACAAAGGGTAAGTAAGTGGTAATGACTCCTGTGGTAGAAATTTTGTAACGAAAGTAAATTTTAAATTACAAGCAGATCCTACCTGTCCTACTTTTTTCAATTACCTACACTACACACCAAACACAATCCGACAAAAATAATACTTTTCCTTACACTATACATTATATTTCTTAGATAGGTATCGAAAAATCTAAAAAAATCTTAATCTTAATTTTATTTTGTTTTATCAATTATCTTCCATTATGTGTTTTAAATTTAATTCTGATTATTTGCCGTTAGCTTAGTTAAAATAAATATTCGTAATTCATAATTAGCTTTATACACAAGATATGAAAATAAAATCTAATAAGTCCTTAATATATTAGCTTAGTTATAAATTTTATTATGCATGCTGTGGTCTCTTGTAGGTGAAGGAGTACTCCTACATAATACTTTTGTCATTGATAATTTATTTCATGTTGGAGATTCAAAATAAATAAATAAATCATTATTTCGACCCCTCTATCAAAAAAAAAGTTTTGCTACTAGTCTTTTAGTTGATAATGACTCTTGTAAAGGTGCTGCATAAGCGTTTATGTTTAAAAGGGTGAGCCTGGAGACCTGTCATACAGGTCCCGAACCTAGTTCAGATTCCAGGTCTCACAAAGGATCCAGATTAAGACAGAATTATACTATATTAGCACAGTATAAATATTAATACAGTAGGACGACGCCTTTGATCTCTGGAAAAATGCCGACAACTTCTACACGCGTTAGACTTGAATAATACCTCCCGCACTACGAACATCGGTTTGTTCGCAGTGCGGGAGCGGCTTTCCAGCGTCTCGCCCCTCACACCCCGCACGATTGCCCTATCTAGACAGCTTCGTCGGACGACTGTATGTTTTTAGACTGTGACATTAATGTGTACCTTTATGAGAGAAATAAATTATATTATTATTAATAAATATATAATTTATACACACATAATTATTTTTAAAGCTAGATTACACATCAGTTTAAAAGAAAATGAACCTAAAAGTTTACCCCAGCGCTCCAAATCCATTTCCTGTTGAGGTTTACTTTGAAAAACTGAATGGAGCTACTGGAATGCACAACATATTACTTGTACGTACATTAAATTAACCACAGGCATGTCAAGTACACAAATTCCAAGTGTATTTTCCCGGAAATAACGTCTTTTTTATACAGATTACATCTTACGGTTGCCATCATAGCAGCTTTCTTGATGCAATAACAGAAATTGAGGTGCAACAATTTCTTCACACTTAGTAATGAACCAAAGCACTATGGTATGATCTTTTTCTTTGGCCTCGCCTTTTCCCGGCAGTGCTATTCTGTAAAAAAAACTACTGATCGCAACAATTTTAATTTAAATTTTTATGATTTTAAGTTTTGTATGATTTGAACTTTTAAATGATTTTAACTTTTTTAATTTAAATGCCCTAATTTTCATACTTTTCTAAGTTTTAATTTTGTTACTTGTGTGAAACTCTTGTGCATGCTGTGGTCTCCTGTAAGTGAAGGTACCCCTTTACTTACGGGAGACCACAGCATACATAGGTAATATTACATTATTTGGGTTGAAAGATGGTGTACCATATTAAATAAAAAAACAATGCTACGCATTGACGTAACTAAAATTTTCACAGGTGACTTTGACTGAATCGAGAACTTTGCGAACAATACCTTGTGTTCTATAGAACAGTCATCATCCATATAGTTCGAAGCCTTCCTCTCTCCCACTAACCAACAGTCTATGGTAAAGTAGCTTGTAACAAAGAATCCCGCATTAAGTTGAGGTCATCACGAAGTATAATTAAATAAATAAAATAAAGGTATACCTACATAAATTTAACCAAAGTCATTTAACTTTACGGGCCGCGTCTAAACTACCCAATATGTAGGTTCTGTTACTATTTACTCATTAGCCCGCAATAAAAGTTACTCACGCCCACCTTTAACCGTTCGGGCTATTTATCACGCGGTTGTTACAAAACTTTTGTAGAAAGAGTTTTCGGAGTGGACCCCTGTGTCGTCCCTCCTCAAGATTGATGGTTTCCCTCAGTCAACTGGTTGTTCATGGTGCCCATTCTTCCCGCACTCACCCTTTGTTTGTCCTACTATTGTTGTGAGTTTTACAATTATCATTAAGATCCTTGTCTGCGTAGAGGCGTGCTGCTCAGTTAATGAAATTGAGTCCAACTGTGTCTATTCAAACGTCAGTGGACACCGTAACACAATATTATATCACAAAACGTAATGTATTTAATGTTTGCTCGCGCATCTACCGTTTTCAACTACCATGTTCGATTTCATAGATATTTACCAACAATATGAATAATTCAAACGGATAGTGTGGCGTGAAAGAGTCTCAAAGGAAATACGAGCACCTATAGAGTTTAAAATTGACGTTGCTGTCTGCTCGCCTTCGTTTCAACGTCTCACACGTTACCCTCATAATATGAACGAGTCGGTACACCACGTACCGACAGTGATATCGCGACGAGCACTCGAGATTATATTGAAACTTCGACGATGGAATCAGCGCAGGCAGTGGAAGTTATGAATTGTCAACAAAAAATATATCGGATTTTGTGAATTTGGTGCAAAAGTCACGTACTTTGTACTAAAAATTAAAGATTCTTTTAAAACCGATAATGAGGTGTGTTGGTACCGCAGACATATTGTAAAAGTTTCTTCAAATCAGTCAACTCTCCTTTCGCAGCGTCTCTGAGGCTCATTCAGGCCACGTACCGTAGCTTTCATTCAAATGGACGTGTCGAGTTTTCGTGGCAATTCGAATACTTTATCACAAAGTGGAGCCTAAAAAACCCTTCAGGACCGATAAGTAAGCAAATATATAAGAGTCATGAATATTGTTATTTCTGAGAATGATATCAATGAACAATTGACTGGTATATAAGCTGTTTAATGTTTAATTTTTATCTGCTCTACAGTTCAACATTACGATTACAAATACCAACTGTACTTTTTATGCTTGAATTAAAATAAAAATAATTTACCGTTTGTTATTGTGTACAAACTATCCACTATTCATAATGAGTTCACTGTCGTTTCTTTTAATTAGTAAAGTAAAAAGAAACAATTGTTCCGATAAGAACCGTGATTGCTAATCTACTTCTGGTGCCGACTGTATTTGCATACATTAAACGGAGATTAATAAGGGTCGTTAAGCTTGAACCCTGAAAAGCCAGATGTGGGGGCTTAGGAATTCAATATACATATTTATTGGCTTGTTACGGAAATCACTTGCAGGATTCTTACTTAAACTTATGTAATAATTTAACTTTAATTAAGATTACAATATCCGTAACATTTTTGAGGGTCACGGTATCTATTTAATAAATTTGTAGTTTTACTATCGATTAGCGAATTGGTCGTAATCTTAATGAATAAAATTGTCGTGCCAAAGTTTTTGTTCCAAAACTCCTCTGAAACGGCTTCACTGATTCTTATGAAATTTTGTGTGTAGGTATATTTAGGTCTATGAATAGGTCGTAGACTATTTTTATAGGTACAAATAATAATATTATAAAGAGGAAAGATTTCATTGTTTGCATTGAATAAGCTCCCTAACTACTGGACCGATTTGAAAAATTCTTTTACCGCTGAGAAGCTACACTATCCCCAGGTGAGATAGGCTACTCCTATCCCTGTATTCCTACGGTAACGGGAACTACGCGGGTGTAACCGAGTGATTCTGATAGTTTTTTTATAATAAAAAGTCGGAACAATTTTCCGGGGCAACTAGTAAGATATAAGATTTTTTTCAGGAAATAATTTAAAATGAGTAAAATTCATACAACTTTCTGTCTTCGAAAATACACCAAGAAAATGCTTCATGCTAAACTATAATTATTTCTGTAAATTGCTTTTTACAATTACTTTTACACGTCAACAAAGCAAAAAATATGTTTTTACCCGACTGCGGCGAAGCAAAAAGGAGGGTTATGATTTTTACCGAAATGTAAATATGATAAACTAAGAAATCTCTGCCATGAGGTCACAGTTTTTTAATATCCTGGTCAGAATCAAATGAGGACCACGTAGACTAGTGTCTGAGGGGTCTTTTGAGGAAATAATTACTAAATACAGACGTGTTCTTGGCATCGATATCGTTTTTATTAGTGATCGATGGTTGCTGAGGAGTTTGTTCCGCCACTTCTTCTTCCCAGCAAAAACAATAGGAAGTGGCGAAGGGTGGGCTTTTTGGGGGACTGTCTTATGTAACTTTGACGTTCAAAAAGTGCTTATCCTCAGCCTAATTTTAATAAATGGCTTTTGATTTTGAAAGATTCACACAGACTAGGTTGATATACAATGCAAAGAAGAAAGTTTTATTAAAAATCGACTGTATCTTAACAATAGGAAAAACGGTGTAAATCAGAAAAAAAACACAGGTAATTATAGAATAGCAAGAGGTAGTTTATACTTAGCTAAACACGACACGCTAAAAACAAAGCAATTCAGTCGTGCCTACACATTGCCCGCTCGTCTGAGCACCACAACGACCCATTATCCGAACTATTATACCCAACTTATCCCACTATAAAAAGCAGTTCGGGTTTACGAAGCACTTGTTAGTAGTGCGATGTTCTATTATTAGCATTTAATTAATAGACTGGGTCAATAATATGGGGTTATTTGAGTACTTACAGTTATAATAAACTTTACTAATTACTTAGGTACTATTCTGACCTGGTCGTGTCAAAATTAAGTTTTTTGCTAATCGTTTTTAGGCTTGTTTTGTAGCAGTAATTTTTTGACACTGTTTGTAAACAGCGTTACAATCAATTCATGTATTTACTTCGTTGAATAAAAATATCAAAAAGATGTAAGTAAGTATTGTATCAACAATATGTTATGTATGTAAACACAGAAAATGGAGTTATTTTAATAGGATAAAACAATTACATATTATCGTTATTTGACATTTACTAAATGTCAAAAAACTATAATAATCGTGTTAGTAAAAACTATTGATTGCACTAGCCTAATTATAGAGCTTATTACACACTAACATGGAAAATAGGGTGCAATGGCCCTTTTATAAAGATAGTTTTCAAATGTAATACCGAATGGAGTATACTAAAACAGATGTAACAATCAAATTAATTCAATCACACGGAAATAAAACCACAATGACAAACCAAACACGCACATACCTACCCATGATTCATGTGAAAGTTAATTTACAACAGTGTCTCCGAAATGGCGACATTTAGCAAAGCGGCTTGATTAATAGAACTGCTGCCACCACCGTAATGTGCCAAACTATCACAGTAATACTCATATATTACGGGTAACCTAATATTAGCTTTACTTCCCTCCCAAGGGAACGGCCATTAAAACCTTTTTTTAATCACTCCTACCAAACATTATTACCATATTATACAGATTGTTACAATTGATAGCATCGGTCATGCTTTTCAATATAATACATACACATACATATCGTCACGCCTGTAATCCCCGAAGGGCTAGGCAGAGGTGTACCTGGTAGTACACCCACATTTCGCCATTATGTTTAAGACCTATGTTCAATATAATAACATCATGAAAAGACATAGACCTAGACATAACATAACGCCTGTATCCCCGAAGAGCTAGGCAGAGGTGTACCAGTGTTGCTACCACATTTAGCCAGTTATGGTTAAGTCCTATGTAATAGGGGGCGAGCTTATTGCCATCAATCGGGTACAGATTCCCGGATTGATACTGAGATATTCCAAATGATAAAACTCAATAACGCTAACATAAAAAGAAGCGCATTGAAATAATATTCAACAGAATTCATGTTGTGTTTTCTGTTATTGCCCAGGTCCATAATCCTGAATAACCCAGGAAAAACATAATTAACTCGCTGAAATGCTAAGGGCTCAAAATAAATTGCTTTTTTTGTAAGAAAATTGATGATATAATTTAGGCATGTCCGAGAAACAAACCGCTTCTTATTATAACAATATAACGATGCCACCCGCGGCGGGCCTTCGGTTTTAATATTACATAACGCGCATGATGCTACATTACAGACCCATTATGATATATAATATAAGCGTAGGGCAGAGCTCCATCAAAATGACTCTATTGCATGTAATACTAAAATAAAAGAATTTTATATTTGCGTCCAACGTGACTAAAACCAAGCAAATAAACAGACTGTTAATTTAATAATTGTAATTTTCCATGTTAAGCGATGCCTGAGGGTGTTTGTAAGCTGAGACTGGCGTTTCGATATAAGATTTAGGCTCGCTTTTTTCCTCTATTTCCCCTCAGCCAGCGATCTTATTAATTATTTTTTACACTGCTCCCCACTGAGTGGGGAGGAGATGGAGCAATGAAGTGATCCTCTGCACAGCGTTTTAGTGAACAGGTAGGTACTTATCTACCTACAAGGATATAGATAGAGCTGTACGCTGTTATTTAGCTTATTTGCAGGTTGTTAAATATTTTGCAAGGCAGTTTGCGTGCTACCTATTCTTAAACATTTAGAGCTTAGTAAACTTGCAATTAAAAACTTTAGATAGGATAGGTTATTAAATAAATTGATCTTCGTAATCAGCAAATCAGCTGTGCCTCAAAATAAAGCCATATATAAACAAATGAACGTCAAAAAGCGGCTGACAGCCAGTCGAGGTCTCATACAATTCCTTCTCGAAGCCTACAATAAATTACTAACCCCCTTCCTTTGTTCTGTATGTACACGTATCGGCAATGTTTGGCAGCAACATGTATAATTTACGAGTGTCACACACGTATAGAAGGGAGCCTGGCTGCTGGCTGACATTCATCACGCCACGTTCATCAACCGAACGTGCCGTAAATCGTTGCAATGACGTCACGTATTTGTTTAAATTCAATCGATCCAAACGGTCGTGTACACAATTTAAATTTTCCGAATTTTACAGCTGTTACTCCATGTTCCATGAAAGTTAAGCTGTGTTGTAAAACGGATTTATACGCTTTGCATTTTAGGTGTACCCCACCAGCTTTTATGAACGTGGCAAACAAAAGTTAATGAAAAATTAAAGCAATGTGGTGCATTTAAGAGGTGAAAATAACACTTAACAAACAATATTCTGTTACTGCCGTCAAAACCCATTTGCTAAATAACGTATGGTAATATCCAAAAATTGGAAATGTGTTATTGCTCGTCTTATAACCCTAAAATGCAAATCGAATCTATTTTCGCATGGGGGAATGTTTGCGTGAGGAAGTCTGAAATAAGCTTAGCGGAAAGTACGAAATTGGCTTGGATATGTCGATATTATTTAATGTAGCGTACCCCCGAGCTTGTTTGTCGAGTGGAAAATGTTTATTACAGTTTACCTCAACTAAAGTATTTCCATCTGTTTTTCTTACTTAGTAGACACGTCCCAGATTCTCTTTGACACTTATTTGTATATTCAAATGCCGAAGGCCGAGTAAATAAGTTTTTCTAGGAGCCGTTTGATGTGTCATACTTAATTGGCCCCAAAAAGTCTAGTGTAGATAAACAAGGGTTTACAAAAGTATTGTCTTAGAATCATATTGCGATGGCGTTTTACAACATGTATTACAACATGTAAGAAAATTTCCACAAATATAATTATAAAGTACCTGTCTGAAAAGTTTACTTGTTTATAATGAAGACCTGACTTGTACCCACGAGTTCAAAGTCAATTTGCATAAAAGGCGCGGAAACGAATAATATCGTTGATATTGGGAAACTTGGAGGCAATGTTTTGAGCTACGCACACAGCTAATAACATCCGACAAGACGTTCGATATTTGCAGTAGAAGTAGGGCTGCCACTCACTATGTAATTCTAAGAAAGCAAAATCAACAGTTTTACGAATATTAAAACAGTTGGGGTACATCAAAAATAAACCGTAATATTGAACCACATAAGTAGTAGATAGTAGCTATCTCTGCACGAGGTTGTGGCAATCCATATGTAGGTACTTTCTAAGTTTATCTAAGACATCATAGACATCGGTGAAAGAAAACATCGTGAGGAAACCTGGACTTATCTATATCTATACATATAATAAGACTGTAAAAAAACTGTGTCTGTACATTGAATATATTTAAAAAATAATAATTGAGGGGGTTTAGAAACAGTAATAGAGCACGAATCCAAAAAAAAAGTCTGTCTGTTTGTCTGTTTGTCTGTTTGTCTGTTTGTCTGTTTGTCTGTTTGTCTGTTTGTCTGTTTGTCTGTTTGTCTGTTTGTCTGCTTATTTGCACGCGCTAATCTTCGGAACTACTGGACGGATTTGAATGATTTTTTTTTGTTGTATAGATATTAAGTCTGGGCAACACATAGGCTATAATTTATCCTGGAAACTGGAACACCTGATGCAGAACCGCAACAGATCAGCTAAACTATAGGAGATACAAAAATGGTACCATAGCAAAAATTGTTCCACGTGATGAGCATTTTTTGCTGAGAGAATAAATTTGAAGATCCGGAACACCTGATGCAGAACCGCAACAGACCAGCTAAACTATAGCAGATACAAAAATGGTACCATAGCAAAAATTGTTCGACGTGATGAGCATTTTCTGCTGAGACAATAAATTTGAAGATCCGGAACACCTGATGTGGAACTTCAAGTGCCCAGCTACACTATAACATATATAGGAATGACGTCTTAGCAAGAGTTGTTCAGCCTTATGAGCACTCGCTGTTGACGTATAAATATCGAAGATCTGGAACACCTGTTGTGGAACTCCAAGAGCCCAGCTACACCATAACTCACATAGGAATGACATCTTAGCAAAAGTTGTTCGGTCTGATAGGCATTTCCTGTTGACTTATAAAAATCGAAGATCAGATACATTTGATATAGAAATTAAAGCTATCACTAATTTCATTGCATATTTATAAAATAACATAAGTACCTCCACGCGGTGAAGGCGGGAACAGTTCAGGGCTGATTTTCGATGACGATGGTATATCATTGAAAATTAGACTCTACTGGCCAAAACTTCCATTTTTTTTATCGTATAAATGTGCCTTCGGGCTTATGTTATTTGAGTGTTTAATTTCCTTTTCTATTTATCTTTGTTACATGGTTGCCTACCCGGTAACGCTGGGGAGCAGCCACTTAGATTTTAATTGATCAGGTATCATCACAATAAAACTATAACCATACCTAGAAAGAGGTCAAATCTTTCTCAATGTTCCAAAAGTGCTAAATGATTAAAGATCATAAGATCCCAGCAATCTACCGAAGAGCGTTAGGAGGGACTTGATGCTGTTCGACAACATGAGGTTGCAACTCGCTCCGTGGAAACTTCTTGGGATCGCGAAGCACGCCTGCATTCTCAGCGTATTTACGCATCTACCAGGTATCCAGGTCTCTAGACACCAGTGAAGAATATATGACTGACCGCTGATCATGAACATCATGCACTGTCTCGCGAGTTGGAGACGTTCACGGAAAAAGCATGACGCTTGAGTTTTCAGCGTACATACGCATCTACTCTAGAGATAAGTGGGGGAAGGAGATGCGCGACTGACCGCTGAGCGTGAACGTCACGCAACATATAGGCTATAATTTATTTTAGAAAATGGAACACCTAAAGTAAAAGAGATATAAAAATGGTGCCATTGCTAAAACTATTTCACGTGAAGAGTGTTTTCTGCTGTGAAACTAAATTTGAAGATCTGGAGCACCTGTAGTGGAACTCTAAAGCCCAGCGACAATATAGCATATACATAATAAAAATGGCGTCTTAGCAAAAGTTGTTAAGTCTGATGGCATTTCCTGTTGACCAACAACAAACAAAATATGGAACGTCTTGGATCGTCTCGCGCATTCCATTGTTTTGCCGTCCCCGGGCTTTTACAATTCGACGTCAGACGTTTCAGATCTTCGATTTGGACGACCCCGTTGTCGCTGGCATAAGCAACAGGATCCGCGTACGAAGTCGCGGGCAGAAGCTAGTAGTTAATATAAGTTTGAAATCGCCAATCCGCCTTGAGCAAGCGTGGTGATCAATGCTCGAGCCTTCTCTGCAGTGGGACAGTAATGGGCTGGTATTATTATTATTATTATTTAAAGTAGTAAATACTCTAGTGTAGTTTTATACTTTTCTTCAAGTAAGATTATTTAAAATCTACCATCATCAAGTCTAAACTAAATTGTATAAGTACATAAAAATATTATATATCAAGTGGAAATTATTCAAGTGTTTGGTATGCTCGATACAGCCCTACCACGTAAGATTGTAGCAGTCCGCTGTTTGCCAGAGGCTCTGCTCTCTTCCCGCATATAGAGCCTAATGCAAATGTTTTGAATCTGAGCCATACCACTGAACAACATTGCCGAAAATAAGCTTATCGCGAACTGGCAACTGACAATTTAACATCAATTATCTTTCAGAAATGTATGTTTTTGAACATACATTCAAAAACATATGTATATATGTTAAAAAACAACAGACTCCGTAAACATGTAGCCGTAAACTTAAGTTTTCATAAAGTTCGCTGTATTAAAGCAAATAATAGAATAAGACAAAACTCATGCATTCAATATTACAAAAGAATCGCCTGATGTTTACGCCAGCACTCAGGGGAAATAATGATCGGAAAAACTGTCGGCAATCTTGCTCAATCCTAGCGCTGCAATGTCGACGATTCAGCTACAGTTCACAATTTCACCAAATTAATATTGGATGAGATCGTTTGAATGGGGGATGCCTGTAATATACTAACAGATACTACGTGTAAACAAAATTGCAAATAGACTATTCTGACTACGCAGTGGAAATAATTTTCTCTATAACGTGTTCAGAATTATGATGAAAATCGATATGCGAGCTTTGTAACGATTGAAAAGTAATCAGCTTCATGTTTATAGCCCTTTTGATCGCAAATAGCGCTTAAACTGTCGGTGAGTTGTGTGTTGTATGCGTGTTGTGTAGCAGTATTATGTTAAGCTACAGCTAACTTTGTGAAGCTTGATAGTGACGTTGAAAGGCATTCCTCATGATCGTGTATCCCGTAGAGGAACATACACGGTACGTTCGCGTGTATCCCGCGTACGAACCTACACGATAATGTTCGCAGACTTGTCTAATTTCGCTCCGGCTCACTTTGTTTTGCGTAACACTCCACAGTAATTCTACTGAATATAAATGAAGTTTCCCTTGTTCTATGAATAACATTTGCTAAGAGCGCAATTTACATTTTATTTAAAGCCGTTGTTGTGTATTGTATTCTAATAGCAACATTTTTCTGGTTCACTCGTGAAGACGCGATTTCACTTAGACTGACAAGTACCTACGAGAATATTGTACCGCATTTATACTTTCGTTGAGAACAAAAATTACTTGTCTGAGTAATGCCCAGCTTTTATTAACATCTAAAAATATTGCCGAGTGGAGTGAACACGCCCATGATGAGATTACTTTTGACGTTTTTCAGGAAAGAACATAAGAATACCTTATTTTTTATAATGTCTTAGTTATAGCAGGATAAATGGTTGTTTAAAATCGAAGTGATGTTTGTTTTAAAAGTTGGTCCTTCGATGGAGGTTTTTGTAAACAAAACATTCTAAAATTACAAACAATATACCTACCTACTTGATGAATATCTCCCCATAATCTTTTAAATCGTGTTGAATACCGCGACTCTATTATTCTCTTTGTCTTTGAGAATTACACTCCATCAAAAGATGGATAATGTAACTTTCTCCCTAAATAAGTAGGCAGCTGTGAAAGCTTGAGCCTCCTTGTGTCACGTGGCTAGATCCTTTCTCCTCATAAGTTTTAATGATGGCTGAAATTATTCTAAAGATGATACCTGCATGCAAATTATGATCGCCTTTATACAGTAATTTAAAATTTTATTCCGAAGGTTTTTCGTAAATTCTCAGTCGAGGGGTGTGCTCAAATTTCTGTTGAGAAAAGAGAAAGTTAAAATATCTCTTTGCTTGGAGATAAATTAATTTTGTGTTTTTAATGCTCCGTCTTTTTAGGCAGAAGTATCTACTTAAAATCCGGTTTAATGTTTCGTCGCGTTCTTCCGTTTCTTCTTAAATTAAGGTAGCATTAGTCTGAAATTATTCTACTAAGGTACTTAACACTGTTAGGATAATTAATACTAAATTTGTAGACGTGCTTATAAATTTATCATTTGGCTTCGAAAACATTTTTTATTGTAGGAAAAATACCATCGAAAAAGTGGAGAAAATCCAAATAAAATTTCAATGCTGAACGATCTAGCACTAATGTTGTACCTACAAATGTGCGTAGATCTCTCTTATTTTATGTTGTAGATTGTGTGTAACCTACCAAGTCGCAAAAAACTGGAACACTGTTCGTCACTCAGTAGTTAAATGATTTAACTGCGTCACATGTCGATTATAAATATACTTACTTCCCACTGGGAAGTATATTTATAATCGCCCTTTAATTTCATTCAGCCCACACTTTAAACAAATGTTATTGAAAAGCTCGATGTCATGAATTATTTATTCACGTGGGAAAGGTTTCCCGATGACGAACAACTGTCAAAAACCGACGATTCGTTACAAAAACTTTGCAGTTTTGTGCTGAAACAATTATTTTATATTTATTTAACTGGCAAATGTTATATCACTGAAGTTAGAATATAACAGTAACTCGGCTTATTTTCATTCAAAAGTTTGGCGTTCAGCCACCGCTTTTAAAACTTATAATGAAAATGGTGGATGTTAGTTGACTGGATCTTTATATGTGTCAACATCTTGTAAGCTCTATAAGTAACACTATTTGTGGTAAACAAAGAAGCTGAAATAAAGTAATAAGTGTTACTGCCAAATTAGTCATATTTGGCATCTAAAACAATAAAATGTCTGCAAACTTTTCTTTTATCATATTACTTAATAGTTATCTCAATGAAAGCTTACTATTAGATACACAAAAAACTTTTTAACAAAAAAAAACAACCGACTTCTTAAAAAAAACACTAACAGGTGTTAAATAACTCTTTTTCTTCTTTTTTGTTTTTTTGGCGTGGCGATGCATCGTCACAGCCTGTATCACCACGCCAACAACCAGGTTTACCCTCACTTATAGTTGTTTACATAAAAAGAAAACAGAATGCGAACTGCTTCGACAGATTCTATAAAAACTAAGAATTGCCGCGATTGGCTAACGAGTCCGCACTCGAAGAGAGACGCTATCAGAACTCTTGAGATTCCATCAGCCGTCCGTAGATAACCGCATTCAAGTTGCCAATTCAGTATCTAAAACGTTCAGTAGTAAAAATGGCTAAAATATTGGTCTAAGATTTTCACTTGACTTTTTCAGAGGGTACGTTCAGCAGGGAATTCGCAATGTTACGTTGAAATATTCAAATTGAACCTGTCTTGACAGTCAACAGCCTAGATTTTTACTTTATTCAATTTCCAAATACTTGTATTATATACGACCCTGAAAACTAGCAGAAAAAGATTTATTATTCCGTCACAAATCCTTTACACGCGTCTCCCTGTGTGTCTATATTTAATAAAAGCTCGCGAGGTACTTAGGATTTCAAATACGTATACATGTAATCCGCCTGTAGCTGACTGCCGATCCCAGCATCAAGTGCTCTGTCGCCATGATAAACCTTTGTTCTCAGTGACGAGTTTTTAGAATTGTTATCAATTCTATTGTTGGCGGTAATGAACGGCATTTCACTGAAAATGCCTGAACAGAGAGGGGAGATAAGTAGACTACCGCGGAGGTGAATATTGGCGATATTATAACTTTAGTGAGTTTTTATTTGATATCTGAAGATAGTGAAGCAAGATGCTTGTGTAAAACACGGTGTTTCAGACAAAATTCTTGCTCTTTACCCGTTACCCTGAAGTCTTGCTAAAAACTTACTTCATAAACACTACATTGTTTTGAGAAGGAAACTAGTTATACCTTTTAAATATCCTCTCTGTAGAGGTTTATTATTATGTTAACGTTTAATTGAATATTCATGTTGTTATTTACGCACAGTAGGTACAAAAATACTAATAAATACCTAATAATACGTAGGTATACGGTGTTACAATCATAAAAGTAAAACATCGTCCATTTAAACGGCTATAATATTGTGTACAAAACCCACGATAACATAGGACAAAGCGAGTACCTACACAAAGTGAAAAGTCAGCTATATTCGGGGTTGGTTATTGTAGTGAACCATAATTCAGTTGGAGGGTAGATAACTTCCAGCGGTAAATATACTCGAGGGCCAGATACCGTTGCTGCGATACAAATGAAATAATCTTTGATAAAATTCGCCTGTATTTCGTTCAAAGTTATGTCTTAATGTAACTGAAGACTATTTACACAAACCTAGTTCGCCTGAAATATTAATAAAGGAGCTTTAAAAAATATATACTTACAAATAGAGAAAATATTTAGTGCTTACACTCTCAAAAAGCTGCGATAGCCTAGACGTGTCAGCGGCACACTGCTAAGTCCTAGATCTGTTCATACCCAAGGCATGCATTTCTGGCTTTTCGGATGCATATGTGTATTGTATACTTATCACTTGTTCAAAAACGTAGATGGAAAACATCGCGAGGAAACGGGCCCGCCTGTAAGATACTAAAGATGGCATATGAAGCTAAGTCGAAGGCGCATCGGTGGCATAAAAACTCTGACACCAGCACAGTGCGATTCTGTTCAAATCACCGCGTGAAAAATGTGAAAATACGTGTCATTTCATACTAATCTTAGGCATTGACAGTTCACTTCACTCTGGTTTTCAGGGCATGACTTTTACTGAATCGACCGGCAGTTAGTTACTAACTACACGAAAAAAAGACGAAGATTCTAAAAAAATCACATCCACTTAACCTCTAAACAAGCTAAAAACCAACCAAGTAAAAAGTTGTAGATAGGTTATAAGCCCTCAGCAAACGAGACGTGTTTAGGTTACCTATCTACGTACATCTTTTTACTTATAATATCATTGCTAAAAACTGTATATATAATAATAACGTGCGTGTCAAATAGTTGACAACAACATCGTCTCCGATAACTTGTCGGCCCGTGGCAAACTAATACCATTATCACTGATACGAAATAGGAGGCAGGCCACTCAAACGACTCGATTGTACGTCCCGAGAGGGTAGCCGAGAGCGCGGCGCGTCACAAAGGGCAAGTGTACCTACTATAGCAAACGACGCAACAGTCGCGCGGGAGACGTGCCTCGCATCCTACCTGGCTGACCTGTCCGGACGGGGCTCGTACGACGCAGCACCGCTCTTAAGGAGATTAGTTCCCCCTTTGCCTTTTCACAGCGCTAGATAAGTATCTGCGACGAGGAAACTTCGTGCCTAGTCAAGATTCAAGTAACTACATAAAATTCTATTAGGTACTGAATTCATTCATTAATAAGTAGCGTTACGTGTCGCGTATAAATGCATTTTGTTAATTATGAATTCCACATGCGTAAACTTACAGCAGCGGGTGGAGGTAGACTAATTAAATTTTCATAATACGTACCTACATACCTCAAACATTCTGCTCGAGTAAACTAAATGAACTTGTGCATGACACCTTTGCCGCATGCAGAACTCTATTGAAGTTTAAAGATGAGAGAAACCAACATGTTTTAAAGATTTTATGAAGAACAAAATACGCAATGTGCAAATATTGCATTAAGCCACTGCACCGACCCAATGATTATTGCCTATTGGTCCCAAACAGATTTAAGATACTTTAAAGAGGACATGCGAAGGAATATAATTAGAATCTGTGATCCCATATCTAGCATAATATAGCAATATTAGAGCGGTAGACTAGATTAATCGACTTGTGTCCACTAGGGCACAAGTTTTGAAAGAAAATTTTGTTCGTGATGTCTTAGATACTAAACGTATTAAATATATAATATCTTTGGTCCCAAACGATTCAATAAACCCATGTGAAAATGGTTAAGATAAAAACCGGCCAAGAGCTTGTCAGGCCACGCTCAGTGTAGGGTTCCGTAGAATATGTAAAAGAAATTTTAAAAAAATGCTTGCATGTTATACGATTATACTACAAACTTAGTCCAGAAATTATTTTGTACCTACAACTTTTTGTCTTTTTTGTACAAAAACTGTTTCCATCCAAGTTCAAAATAATTTTCCTAGAAAGTCCTTATAAAGTTCTACTTTTCAGATTTTTTTCATATTTTCTAAACTTATGGTTCAAAAGTTAGAGGGAGAGGGGGGACACATTGCTTTTTACTTTTGGAGCGATTATTTCCGAAATTATTGGCATTATCAAAAAATGATTTTGGTAAACCCGTATTCATTTTTAAATACCTTTCCAACAAAAAAAATCACTTCCTACTTTACATATAGGGGGACTACCATAATAAAACATTTTTTCCAATTTTTATTTTACCACTTTGTCGGCGCGATAGATACACATATAAGTACCAAATTTCAGCTTTCTAGTGCTAACGGTCACAGAGATTAAGCGAGGACGGACGGACGGACGGACGGACGGACGGACAGACAGACTTGACGAAACTATAAGGGTTCCTAGTTGACTACGGAACCCTAAAAACTATTCAAAATAAATAAGTCGGACTAAACCTACTCGTAACTTATTCAAATGACATGTGGATGGGATAATGTACAAAAATATCGCTCGACGCTCTCCGATAAGCCTATTTTATAGATACCCTTCCAATTTTTATATCCTTAGCGAAGACTTGTTTATTCTTTACAAAAAATATGACGAATGAGATATATCAAATTGATTTTCTTAAGAATCATAAGTAATATCATTTGCGCAGTAGGTACTATACAGACTTAGGTACCTATACAGACTCTCAAATGTAGACGCATTTACAACGCGTATAAATTCATTATTTAGGCAAATGGAAGAAGAATGTTTTACACAAAACAAGATGCTGAAGAAACATTTCCAATAAAGTAAAGATTTGGGATCAATATCAAACTCAATTCTCAAATGGAAAAAGCTCACAAGCAAAAACCAGATAGATAATGAAAAGGAATACGAAGACTGAAAGGGCGAAGTCCTTTTTATCAAAACTTCAACATGTCCCACAGTTCAATGGAACCGGGAACTCATCACGCTCATTATTGGAAGAGTGCACTTCGAAGTCGCAAAAACATGACCAAACAACTTTAACTTTAAATTATTCTCTGGTTAAGTGCTTATTTGCATGACCAAAACATTTCATTATATTTAAGAATAACCAGACGTTAAGATGGGACTTCCTTATTTGCATGCAATAAAAGGAGAAAATGTTATTGTGGAATCACATTTAATCAGATCGTTAGCATTTTCTCAATTCAAATGGAAGATCCACATAATAAAAAACCGGACAAGTGCGAATAGAATTTGCGCCGAGAGTTCCGCCTCTAAGCTGTGACCGCTACTCGAAGCTTCACAAAAGTGACTCGACCTAATAATCTCTCATTTCAGATTGATGGACAAACTTACCTTGGCTATGAAATAAAACCATGGATAGAGTTTAACCTTTTTTAAAGTTTTAGTTAATTTTTAACCCAACCAATTTAAATAAAACCAGGACTAAATGATACTTTGGCTACCGTACGGCACATCGTGTAAGTTTGTTTCCGGAAAAAAAAATTATGAGTTAAACAAACAAATTAGGGGCTTTTCATTCAATTTTTTCTGTACTTTTACTAAAAGATTTTCAAAGTTCATGTTGCCAAGTCAGCGGGAAGCATCCTCTAGGTCTTAAAAACTGATTTAATCAACACGTACGAGTATGTGATACAATTGACGCTATCTCTTAATTGCGTCTATTAAGAAGCTTGATTTTTCTGAGATCTTTTACCCATTCCTGAGAAAAAGAGGCTTGACAGACGGTCGGACAACAAAGTGATCCTAAATTGGTTTCGATTTTTCTATTTGACGTATGGAACCCTAAAAAATGGATTATAATCACGAACTATACCTAGTAAAAACCGTAGAATTATAAATAGCAATATTAATTCCCATTCCTCCTGAATTTCTTCAATACCTTTTTCAACCGATATTCATGATGGTAGTGTTTTAGAGCAATTCTTATAACGAAGTGTATGACTTATTCATGTTCTGGAAGGTAGACGCAATAAGTTCGAAGACTACAGCTGGCGAGCTGTATAATAAACGAGACAATAACGAACGCAGAGTGTCCTGACGACGCCACGACCGATCACAGGGAGGCCTACAACAGTATTGCTGGCAAGCTATAAGGAAAACAATAAGACAACACAATAGTGATTCAAAATGTGTATTAATTTACTTTAGAAAAATTTAATAACAAACAAATATTTGAAATGTATTAAAAAAATTAAACATTTATTTGCTTGATTTACTTTTGAGAGGGTATTGGTGTGTATATCTGCCAAATATTATTCGGTAACTCCCGTCCGTAAACGTCAAGGCATGTCTTCAGTAGGGGGGCGCAAACCTGTTATCAAAATCATAAAACCATTTTGAGACAAATCTTTTCATGTCAAACACAAACCATTTAAACATCTATACTAACTTTTCCGTAGAAGCCCATAGCCCAACAACCCAGATGAATGCCTAAATTAAGATTTGTAGCACAGTGATTTATAATAACATCTTTATTAACCTGAAAATAAAGACGTTACGTTAATTGAATTCTGAACACAAAAGATCGCCACCTATTTATTAATATTAAAATTAATAAACACATTTATTCAACAGAAGTTTTAAACTTATTAATATGCTTACACTTATGAAAGTCCCTTCCTGTTCGAACCTAGTGATATTGGGACTCTGCACCGGCAACACTCTCCAGCGGGTATTAGAGACAAAGTTCTTACTCAGGTACAGTGAGAACGCACCGCACAACCCCGGGACAGGATCCGGATCATACCTTATGTATAAGGGCTGAAACACAACGCACCTTTCACAAAAACCTGCGTATCAGGTACATAAGAAGGGACAGAGCTTATTGACATGAATGGAATTTTCGTCCCTAACGAAATGTATGGTTCTCTTTCCAAGATTAAATTTTTCCGGATACTAGCAATTTTGTTTTCCTTGTGTTTTGTTATCCAATGTCCTCTGTATTATTGGATAAGCTGATTTTGATTGGGTAAAAATACGTATTTCATGAATAAATCTCATAGATGTTTTGTCCAGAAAAATATGTTGTTATACACACAAAACACACAACCTGTTTGTTAACAGACGACGCAAGCTTTAGAAGAAATTCTTGATTATATTTTAATAGTTCGCCAGTCCGATCACAGTAGTCAGCACTGGTCAGTATGAACGCATTTTTATGGGCCGGTTCCGAGTATGGGTGACCCACGACAGAACTGCCATCTTCTAGATCTTGAGAATACGGTATATCGTCCGACGCGATACGACCGCCCAGGAGGAGGCCCAACTTGCCTTCAACGGGTGGATCGGAGGCTATTGTGAGAATGAAAATATAGGTAAGTATGACTTTAAACACACTATGTTATTTAAATTAATAAATCTTATTGTATTTACATGGTACATGTGGTGCATAAAGAGATATTTTGGATCCAAAGGCGATGGTACCCGATGACTGGGTGAGAATCGTCGGAGTGTTCAAATTTTCGGTCATCTTGCGATACCGCGCGAGCATCAGATCACCTTTCTTCATTTGTTCGAGGAACACGTTGAGCTTATACTAAAATTGGAATAGAAACATTTGAGTGTGGAGTAGAATACAAAACAAGAATAAATAGTGCTGACTTTTAACATTCATAATGATCTAATAAGAATGTGAAAACTTACCTCCTCCAATGTTGCAGCTTCATACCAATTCCCAAGACGAACTCGGTTGCAATAAACAATACCTTTATCATCTTCAACCTTGTATGATTGCATTTTTAGTAAATAATTAGGTAATGAGTTCAAAAGACACACATGCCAAACGCTATTTATTTAAATCATAAATACCACAGATTACAATGAATAATAAGTAGTGCAGACGATACTATTAAGTAATTTAGGAAGCACTTGTGTAAACTATGCTTTGGAAAACCATCAGCTCTCCAAAAAATGCAATACCTACGTAGGGAGTTATTCCTTGCGTCTTACAGAATTTTTTGGAGAGATTTAGTTAGCAGGTTGGATTTGTCTGCTTGAATTTGAATATTATAATAATATCATCGAAGACACATTTAACACTATAACTATTATTAGAAATTTTGATATAGAAATAGATTAAAAGACACTTGAATCACATAATATACAACATGAGTCGAATTAACTGTTAATTTCATTTATGAATAAAATGGCCTAACCAAAATACATTGATAAAGCGATGCAACATGTACATTGTACAAGCAGATTACACTAGATCGTATTGGCATATTTTGTCTCAAGCAAAGGGTGGGCCTAAAAAAAACTTATAATTATTTTTAACGAAAAACTTATTAGATTTGAAATCTGCATTCAGTTTTCTAAAGGAATCCCATCCTTCGTTTTGAATATCTACCTATTTTAAATAGCCTGAACTCAGCCTAGGGTTGTAGGAAACAAAAAACAATCTCTTAATCCATAGTGATAGGTATCATACTATTGGACGGAAATATTTGTTACAAAATATTTGCTAATTAATCAGCTTCAAATATCTCTATGTAATCTGGGTTCTTTAGGGCGTAGTTGTAGTAGTATTGTTTCATCGAAATATATGTTAGAATACTAAATCACTTATAGCTCTGTTTATTAATTTTATAAGAAAAACCTTCAGAATAGTTTTCTTACCATCTGGCCTACAGTCGCATAAGCTTGGTCAAGAATTTGTTAGTCTCAAAGAGAATAATGCCAACAATTCGCATAACCGGACCGGCTCGGAGCTAACAGTCTGTAACATTACTTAATAAAAATCCACATCTCAGCCTTTTATAAACCACTGGACCTAGAAGCTAAAATTTTGCACACGGTTTTGTTTGTTGAGCACTTCCGGGTTTCCGAAAACTCATTCCTTTAAGGAGTCTTTAAATTTTCCTTAAATCGAGAAAACTCTAAAGTACTGGTACCTACGTACTTTAGAGTTTTATCGATTTTTACTATCAGTGGTCAAAATTCGCCCGTAGGTCAAAATTCGCCCGACTAAACTAACCAATATTATCATCAGTCGCTCCATTCCACTACTGCTCCATTTAAATTTTATATTTTTAATTATGCCAAATCTAGTTACACACTCTTCCGTGCACGCAATGTCCTTAAAAAGGACTTCAAAATGTTTGCTTACTGTATGTAGGGTAGGTACTAACAAAAGATTTCCAATGCTGAATTCATGAATTTTTAACATAAATTATTTTGATTTTATTTTTTTTGTTTAAGGGGTTGAAAAGTGAAAGTTTGTAAAGAATTACGCAATTTTACTGATGGTAAATTCTGTCGAACACGCAGCTTCTTCATTACAATTATGTACTGTTATTATTTTACCCAATATTGCTTTGTTTATTAGAGCAATTGTTACCTTAACACTCAAATGATATTGCTTCGTAACTTTTTACGAGCAACGCAATTGAACCGCTGCGTAAGAAAATAAATGGAAAAAGTGGATGTTCGGAAAAGAAATTGTAACACTTCGACAAGAACAGCTTTCAACGTCGGAAAATAAAATTTGTTTAATTTTTTCCAACACTCGATTGCATTTATAACCACAAGTTATTTTTATAATACATACATTTTTATTTTTATAATAGGTACGTACATTGATCAAAATCAAAATCAAAAGTCTTTATTCAAACTAGGCTGAGAATCAGCACTTTTTGAACGTCAAAAAAATACATAAAGACAGTCCCCCAAAAACGGCCCACCCTTCGCCACTTCCTAGTGCTTTTGCTGGGAAGAAGAAGTGGCGGAACAAACTCCCCAGCAACACATCTGTCTCATTCGTTTAAAGAACGAGGTATACAAAGAATATATACAATGCAATGCTCAATAACTACACTAATGTTTATGCACATTGTAAAACATTACATTTCAAAATTATTGTCACGTGTTAGCTAGCACACTCCAATATACCGAGATTAGGAAAAAAAAAAAAGTAAATTCATATTAACATTGAAATCTAAACTCAAGCAAAACAACTACAAAACTGAAAGATAACAGCCTCCAGGTATAAAAGGCGTACCCGCTTACATGTGCAATGCTGGCTTATATTCATAAGGCTGTGACTCTAAATTTAAAATGATAATCTAGGACCATCGAAGTGAAACCAAAAAGCAGTTAACTGTTATAACAATAATAAAAAAATTAAAAACCATTGGTAAGCAAGTCGACCAGTCACCACAAGCAGCACCCGTTCACGAGCATAACGCAAAGATCAGCCATTACCCTCCTCGCCATATCTGAGGGAAGGGGGCAACCCGATCCTCGACGCTACCGCAAGCAGCGACGTCTATGGGAGAATGACGAACTTGCTCTGGTTACTCAAAAATAAAGATAATTAAAGAACCGTCGAGGTCGCTAGTTCACCACATATTGCTATACAACTCCTTACTGTAAAGAGACATTAGGTACCTACATACCTACTACTCACGCCTTTTTCCAAGGGGATAGGCAGAAACGACATGATACCAGATGCTACTTTCCTTACATAGGTACTACTTTCACTCTATTTACATCTAAGGACCAATTCCCTTAATTAAAAACTTTTTTTTTAATCTCATCTTGGCGACAATAATTAATGTCAAAAACTTGTCAATAATGCAGGGAAATTAGTGTTAACGACTGGCAACTCGAAGTAGGCATCTACCGGACATGACGTGTCATGGCGCGCGGGTAAATGGGTTTGGCGCGCAACAGTTCTGTTTTACTGTGGGATTTTATTATAATTTAACTAATAGAAAGAAATGCTCTGTATACAATATAATTAATTCCATTAATTACCAACCCAATTAAATAGATGACATATTTGGTTTATTGGAACTTACTACTAACAATTGATTGTATTTTGACTTAAAATTATAAAAGGTTTTTAGAAATGTAAAATGGAATATTAGAACATTGTTGTTGAAGGTTGTTCTGTGAAAATAGTTTTTGGGGAAATTGAACTGGAATATTATAAAAGTAGTGAGCGTGTTCAAGTGTTTTATTACGCTATTATTAGACATGTTTTTGAGACATGATGAGACTGAGATTGCATCTTGCTGAGATTACGTTCTTAATTATTTTTTTGCAAAAAAGTTTTTGATTTTTTTTTTTTAGTAGTTCCCATACAAATATTTGCCATGAATTTATTTTACATTGTTAATTGTTAACAATACATGTCATGGTAATAGGGTTATCCAGTTATCCCTAATAAATGAAACTTAACATACCTAACTGTCGAAGTCTAGGAATATTGTACACATCGGCGTACCCCTCAAAGCATACAGGCGTGATGATACGTCATGATGTTGTATAAACAACAAACATCCAAGGGATTCCAGCAATCACGACAGATTTGCCGTCTATTTTTGAAGAGTTCTATTGTATATCTCCGAAGATCAGCACTAGATCTTTACCAAATTAAAATGGGACCACCCCAGGAGCATACTCTTTCAAATCAAAAAAGAATTTTGAGAATCGAAAATCCACAAATGGGGGAGAAATCAGGTAACATACATAAAAAAAATACATACCTACACACGAACATAGAACCTACTCCTTTTTTGAAGTCGGTTAAAAAATACGAGAACAACCCCTCTGTTGACTTACACGGCACACGGCTTATGAGTAGGTACCACGCAGCTGAACTTTCTATATTTCTAAAGTTATTGCAGAAATATTAATTATCCAAGTATGCGTTTCTCTAATTCCTAACAAATTACGTAACACCTATCTGTTAAACCATTGCACGTCCAAATCTAATTATTCAGGATAGGATAAACTTACACTAATAATGGCCAAAATTAATTAATACTGTTACACAATCATTTGTTACATACAATTGTGTGTATTATGTTCTGTATGTGCTTAAGTACGATGCAATCCACTGATACGATTCATCCCATTGATGATCACGTCTGCAGAGTGGTTGGATAGATCGGTTCGCAATAATCTAGATTGGCTGTGTGACTGTCTTCACACTTATTAAGCCTTTTTTTAATAGGACTAAAATTTTATACACATTCCATAGATATTCTTTGATGTGAAACATCTATAGGCGAGGGTATTACCTGATTGCTAACAGATACAGGCCGATGCGACGCATGGCCACGCTATAAATGAAGTTGTAACGCTAATAAAAATCCATAAGTATTTTATTTTAAAAGCAAAAATACCAATACCTAAAAGAAAAAAAAATACCTTTCACAAACCAACACTGCTCTGTCCAATTAAAAATATCAAAAACATAAACAATCATTTATTTCGTTCACAATCCAAAAGGTATGTTAATCCTTGCTCTTGGTCTCGACATCGCTAACCAGAGTGAATACATTCTCAGCTGTAAATCTTCCATGAATGTCTATGTAGTTGCCGCAATTCACTCCACACTCCTGCGAAAATTAATGATTAGGTTAAGTAGGTAATGGAGATTGTAGCTTTCAATACTTATTTACCATGTTTACTTCTACTGATTAAAATGGGTTCCTAAAAACCGCGCGTTAAATTAAAGACAATTCTGTAACACCTTATTTAGCTCCGGAAGTTATTATTTGTAAAATTCTATGGTGAAGTCTATCTAGGCTAGACAACAGAGCCTAATTAGAAAAATCGACGACTAAACGCTGATAAAAACTAAGGGAGGGTTCACCACACTTAAGTTAAAAAGAGATAGACCATTGTAGGTCAAGCAAAAAAGTACCTAAGTACAGACGCCAGCACATCAAGTTACCCCAATGTGTCAAATTTTCCCAATTGAATATGAACTTTATCCTGTTTGACATAAAGTTGAAAAACGATCAAAGAAATTTGACACATTGGGGTAACTTGACGTGCTGGCGTCTGAACATCATGCAAGTTATAGGTACTTAGTAGATGCACTGTTATGTTAACTTTACTGGCAAATGATGGTTAAGTCTCCTAAAAAAAATGAATATATTTAATGTTTACTCACAGGCCCAAAAAATGTCTGCATCCAGTTTTGATTCATGACACATAAACTCTTGTCTGCGACAAGGTTTTTTATTATAAGCTTGGCACCAGTCTAAAAAAAAAATATTGGGATAGACTAAATAAATAATTGTATCTGTACTTTTAATCTACTACCCAATTCGGGATAAGGTTTTATAATGGTATTACAAGGTTAAACCTGGATAAAAGTATAAAAAAATCGATTAGTAATTGGAGCACGTGCTCAATTTTAAAGAAATAATTAATTACTTCCATTTTCAGAACAGAATTAATAATTTATATAATTTCATTCTAAAAATATTCCATTCACCATTTTTAAAACTCAGGACTGATATCGGATCCATTCATTGCGTAATCAAGACACTATGTGGTTCTTTGAAAAAGTAAAGTTTTAATGGAAAAGTACTTATTGTAATAATTTCAAAATAAAAACAATATCCTATTTCAGTCATGTTTTTGTCTAAATACGGCTACGAGAAAGCTAGAGTTCAGTATAATTTGTTTTAAAAATTCAAACTACTTTTCTAACCTATAAATTTTGTGTTTTTCTAGCCGATGTCTTTTGGTCTAGAAGAGTCTATAAGTTTTTATAGTACACTGCATCGAATGGCACCATAAAAGTTAAACGTATTTTAGCAAAAATTTTACAGGCTTTGTAAAAATGACATCGTTTTTAATCAACACAATACTCGACTACCTCTAATATAATCGGTTTATATTACGAGGCTAATGTTTCGAATGGCGATACTTTAATAAATAGTTTTTTTATTAATTAGTGGGTAACTTAAAAAAAGCTGTACCTACCATTACAGGGCTTCCCAATCCCTCAAGTCTGTCGCACGGCAACAGCGGCATAGTAGTGAACCGACAGTTCGTATCTTTGACAGCACTCAGTCGCAAAGGCATGCGATCTGCGGGCTCTGGCTCACCAGCTGGGGTATACCGGACATAGAGAGAAGCTGCCTGCATATTCAGAATCATAATATTATCTGAGAAGTGATAACTTTAACTTTTGGAACAACAAATCTGGTCACCAAGCTTTGGCGTCAAAACCAAGGCGTGAAGACACGAGCAAAGACACAGATGATAAAAACTTTTTTACAAAAAAAAGAACCGACTTCTTAAAAGAACACTAACAGGTGAAAAATAACTCCAGTTTCTGAAGGCGGTGGCCAATAATGAACGAAACAAAACCACCATATGTGCGTATGTACCTATATTTTTTTAGGAGTTCCCTCAATTCCTCGAGGATCCCTCATCAGATATGAGTTTTGTTACAAATGGGACCAATCTGCTACTATACCCTAACAAATATGAAGCGGCAATAGCTCAATGGCTAAGGCGTTGGCACAAGCATATTTAGCTTAGTTGGAGGAGTTAACAAGACTACTAGTAATATGAAACCCACATAGCTAGTAAGCTTTCTAAAAACAAGACAAAAATAAAAGTAAAAAAAATATTTTTTTAAATCGGTCCTTAAATGACGGAGTAATGAGGTAACAAACCCTAAAAAAGAACAACCGAATTGAGAACCGAATCTTTTTTTTTGTAGGGTTTGTTACCTCAGTACTCCGTCATTTATGGACCATTTTCCAAATTCTTTTTTTATTTGTTAAGGTATACTAGCAGTTTGGTCCCATTTGTATCAAAACTCATATCTGATTAGGGATCCTCGAGGAATTGAGGAAACTCCTCAAAAAATATTGGTACACACGAACCGATTTTTACATTTTTAGAAACCAATCAAGCATTTTCATATAGAAAGTATCATTATGTGAAGAAAAACGGATGAAGAAGACATGCGACGGAACTCTTCAACGCATAACAGCAAATTATTCGCGATTGCTATAGTCAGATGTCTATGCAGGGGTTTTGTATTTCCATAACATAACATTACGCCTGTCTAATTTAATCGGGGCCCGGCAAAGATGTACAGATTAATGTTTAGAAAGAACTTCTTTAACAATTCTTAACCGATTCCAATTATTCTTTCAAGTTTTGAAAGACTTTCTTTACGTAGGTACGAAGAAACTAAAAACTGCAAAATAAAAACATTTTTACAAAAAAAAACAACCGACTACTTAAAAAAACACTAACAGGTGAAAAATAACTCCAGTATCGGAAGTCTGTGGCTTTGGTGGTTTTGTTTCGCTCATTATTGGCCACCAACTTCCGAAACTGGAATTATTTTCACCTGTTTCACCTGTTAATGTTTTTTTAAGAAGTCGGTTGTTTTTTTGTAAAAAATATTTTATTTTGCATTTTTTTTCCTTTTTTTGAAGTCGGTTATTTTTCACTTGTTAGTGTTTTTTTAAGCAGTCAGTTGTTTTTTTTATAAAAAAGATTTTTCTTAAAGTTTTTATACTCTTTAAGCTATTACCTTATAATACGAGTTTTTATGACTTGAAATCAAACACGATCCAGATACTGCGATAGATGTTTGTTTACCTATCTTACCTACGTTGTTTAATCATTAGGGCAGTTAATGAGATTCCAATACTCATTACGGGCGCAGTTATGTAGTAACATGATGTACCTATATAACCCGTAAGAGCCGTCATTGAGGCAGCAACATCATTATCTATTTTAATCACGTATCTACGTTATGCTAAGTTTCCATGTAAGACCTGAGCATTCTAATCTTTTCCAAGTTCCTATACATCTTTACCTTATCGACTCGACTGTATTAAAACACACGGTCTTGTCTTCAAAATACAAATAAAAATAAATAAATAAATATTCCACAACTTTCACACAACGCCATCTAGTCCCAAACTATCAGAGCTTGAGCTATGGGTACTAAACAACTGTTAAATATAATTATATATTTTTAAAGACATACATAATTATTATAGATAAATTACACCCAGGCACAGAACAAAATGATCAATAATAAAATATACTTATGTATAAATGAATATGAATATTTACATCTGCTCTTTATTAAATTTGTCTAATTTAAATTAACCTCAGGATTTCCATAATTCTCTGCCCTTAGTAGGAACTCGTCACCATATTTCAGTTTCTTTCCGTGCATATTTTCATCTTGAGCACTGAAAGGAAACCAAATGCTAATTTTGTAAAACACTTGTACTAGGTACTGTAACCGACGATCGCCATTGTTCCTAACAGGGATCTATTAAACAAAAAAAGTTTTAACACCGTTCTGTTACGTTAACACCAAGGCATGTTTGAACTATTATTATTCTATTAATTACGGCCATTGTTTTTTACGCCCAATCATCGAAATTCGACCGTTTCGGAGTCTGCACTGTTTCTTCATAGGTTTTACAAAGCCAAATCTCACACTACCCCGTGCCCATAATATTCTTAAAAACGGATCGCTAGTTTTTGCTTAGCATATTAATACATAGATTCCAAACCCGGTATTAAGAAGCCCTTAGATGCTTACTTACCCACTTTTTGCGCTCTCAGAAGGATTTTCTCCACAACAAAACCATAATAGAGTCGGTGTCTAAAATAACCGCTTAAATTACCTAACTATCTAATAGATACTCCATTTACATTAGCAATAGAAAAAGAGGCTCGTAGAAGCAGGAATGTAGATTATTTTATTTTAGAGATAAGTGAAAACAGTTTTTATTCAAATTTTGAAAAAAAAAAAGTGAAACGAAGAACGTGTCCATGTTCCTCCTAGCTTCTTTGAGGTTTTTATCACTGACACTACAATTTTTAACTAAAATAATATAATATAACTAAATGAAATCCACATTATTTCTTACAATAAATTGTTGAAATGGTTACAACTAAGTGTGAAATCTGCAGTAAAAATAGATTATAATAATTTCTGCGACTATCGTAATTGTAACATGCTTATTTTTACTTTCGTTACAAAGTATGCATTAAAATAACCTTTTTTTAACTTCTATCTAATGCTATTGCAAATGGAGTATAGAAGCATTTAACGATATCTTATTTGTCAAAATTGTATTAGCAGTTTAGGGAGATAAACATAAATACATACAATTCCGTTCAAAACCACAATCCTCCTTTTTACTTTGCCGTAGTCGGGAAAAATAAGTTTGAGAGGCAAACCTTAAGATAAGGAATGTGTTTCGACAGCATGGTGTAAGAATAGGCGACAGCGTCATAAGGCAGCCATCGCTTATGTTCTGCATGTAGTCGACCTGGCGTTCCCGAACAAGAATTGACATAGCCAAGCCATATTTCTGCTTGCCGTCTGCCAGCTTCGGCTTTGCTACACAAAACATCAGTTCATTTACAGTTCAGTTCAGTTTCATTTTACAGTTTAAGATCAGTCGGTCGATTCAGTAAAACTCACACCGTGAATACTTGAGTGAAGCCTAAACTGTCAGTGCCTAGCATTAGTATGGAATGACAGCTCAATTTGTCTTTACTTCACCTACATTTTATGGGGTGATTTTTACAGAATAGCACTGTATTACAAAACAGGTTTTTTTTTCAAAATCTCAACGGTACAGATAAAATATCTACCTGGCATATCAGACGCAACCAATTGTACGTTGAATCCATATTGAACGTAAGTTCCACTTAACTTCAGCGCTCTCTGGAATGAAATTTAACTTTTCACATAGCTACTTAACATTGGAATTTGGCTTAAAAAAGGCCAAATGTATAGTGTAACATATTTTGTTTGTTACTGTGTTTTGGTGACCACTGAAACCCGTGTTGTACCTCAGTAGGTACAACACTGGTTTCAGTGGTCACCATGCATAGAATCATGTTGAGTGGTAGCCTCAGCGTGGTAAGCTTTTTGTGACGCGTGCCACTTACAATAAAATCTTCTGTGTTATTTAATTTCATTAAATAAATAACACCTTATATAAAATAAAATATTTATTAACACCATCATTTTTAAAAATTAAGTTTTGAATCTATAACAATGTGTAAGCACGGCCTCTGTGGCAAATAAATAACATTTTTTTTCTTTGTTTGTTTGTGACTTCTTTATAGGATGGTAGTGATCTATTTTTGATATTATTTAGGTATAATTAGTGAAATACGAATTGAGTGATTTGTGCTGGGAACGGGGCCTACCAGTCCTGGTAATTAAAAAATAGTAGTAGGTAATATATGTATAGGTACTTACAACTTTAAATGGCTTCAGAAGGTGGACTGCGCGGTCTGTCGCGAAAGTCGAATACGCGTACTACCTAATTGCTTACGAAAATCGCTAGGAACCTGCCTATTTTTAGTCCCTCATCGGTACACCATACTCGACAATATTAAGACGCGTGACCCGGTCCGCAATCAACGATGATGGTAAAACGCTATTTTTACTCTAACTAACTAACTAGCATAACTGTCTCTATATAAAGTGTGTTAGTTTTCAATGTTTCAGATTAATTCCTTGCTGACACTTCAGTTTCCCAGGACAAACAATTATCGCTGAAAACTTGATAGAATTCGATTCATCACTAGCTAAGTATTGCCCATTAATATTTGTCTTGATTTTAATCCGTGGTGTTAGGCAATACCTACGACTTATTCCAGTTGCAAACTTCCCTTTAATTGTGTCCCTTTAACTGTTTTGTCCCCTTGTTTGATATGGAGGGATGTATTGTTTTTATGTAACAGAACACAAACATAACATCACGCCTGTTATCCCCGAAGAGGGCAGAGGTGTACTATTAGTAGGTAGTAGGTACACCCTCATTTCGACAGTTATGGAAATTATGTATTTTTTTAATTCCCCGCCAAAGACACGTAAAGAAATTTCATTGACACACTGTGATCCAATGTGTCAGTAACGCCATCTAGCTAGAAGACACTAAACTAGACCCTTCGAATTGTGTCCACTACCTACAACACAAGTAGGTATCGGATAGCACCCTGTACCTAAGTATTAAATGTCTTTGTTCCTCGATGTTCTTTTCCGATTAATTTCGTTGCGGAAGACAGATGTAGGTACCTACCTATAAGTTTTTCCGGGACTCGTGGGGCTTCATCGCCTCGACGCTTTTCTGATAGACGCCACGACTGTTGATTCTGACTTCAGAGTTGAAGAGGTTTGAGAATACCTACCGTGGTGGAATTGTTAGCTTTTGTCCGTAGCAGCCCACGAGTTAATGTTAATTTTGTCAATCCCTCGGGAAGAGTAGTTGGGTAGGTAGGTACCTACTTACTTTATATATAGATTATAGGAATGTCTTTGAACCCCTGACGTGTCTTTCAATGCACAATTTTATAATGGTCGGATTGGTTTCATAGTTATGGCGTGAAATCGTAACAATTAATGATCCGGTTTATGCAGAATAAGATTAAATATAATTGAAAATTTAAACCGCTTAGTCGAAAGTCAGCCACATTTGTCAATAACGAAACATCAAAAGCTTAAGTAGGTTCGTTACCTCCATCAGTAAATTGCTGAATAGGGTCCTAGACCTCTGAAGTAAAAGTTCTCGTCTTTCACGTTTCCTTAAAAATAGCTTGAACTCGTACTGCAACAAAAAAAATTAGCTGTAGGAATCTGTATCTTTGTATATGGGAAGATGATAAGTAATAGGTATTTTAATAATGTTTGAGTAAAGTATGGTACTTAAATTATTATTATTAGTTACCTCATTTTTAAGTCTTTCCTCGGCCCAATTTCCAACAAGAACTGAATTATTATAAGCCATCACGACTGATATTTTGTACGCGAACTTATTTACCTATTTACTAATTTGTCTTGTTTTTTAATGAAGATTTTGTTGTTATTTTCAATGACTTTTTACTCTCTATTTTTGATGTCAGCTGCCAACAAAAGTACATAGTGTAAAACTTAAGTGCGAAACTTGTGTAAAAAGTAGGTACCTATGCACAAAAGAATGTTTGTTACCAAAAAGTATGATACCTAGTGGTAGTACCTACCTATACCTATCCATCATAAAAATAATTGATTGCCCAAATATTATTAGCCAGCTCTCTGGTCAGTCGGCAAGTAATCTCTTTAAAAAGGCTGCGTGCAATCGGGCTCCGAGTGTTTAGACCCCAAAATGCTGAAATCTTTAATTACCAATAAAGTAATAGAATTTGTACCGCTTGAGGGGTTCATTAACAACAGTAGAAGCAGCTACACAGCTCCGACACAGCCTGCTGTACTATACATACATCTACGTGGTACTACAAGTCTGCAAAAAATATTTATTCTTCTTCCACCTGGCGTTAATCCCGGCTATTGCCAGGGTCCGCCTTCCGACTGAGCTTCTTCCACTTTGCCCGATCTTCAACATCCTTTTCGGTCAGGCCATTGGCTCTGATGTCGGACTTGACGACGTCCAGCCAGCGTTTGCGAGGGCGACCACGGGGCCTAGCCCCAAGGACAGCCATATACATGCATCTCCGACCAACGTACTCGATAGGGCGGCGCATGATGTGTCCATAACATCGCAGACGACACTCTTGTAGTTTTTCTCCCACATCGCGGACACAAAGGCTACCCCGGATGCGATCGGATCGCGTTACGCTGCTCATCCACCTAAGCATCTTCATCTCCGTGACGCGGAGTTCCTGGGTGTGTCTACTTAATGCTGTCCAACATTCGCCGCAGCTAAAAATATTTATTGACAATAATACAGGGTGTCTCATTCAAATCGGTCAGTATGGGAAAGTCTGAAACTATAAGACATACGAAGATCTGTTCTGAGGAACCATGTCATCGATTTTAATAACTAGAAAAACTGCATTCATACATTAAAAAAAAAACATCTGTAATTGTAGTAATATTGTAAACGTGGTCACTTCGAGCACCTACTGACCTACCGTCTGAGTTTCAGACTTTCCCATACTGACCGATTTGAATGAGACACCCTGTATACCTATACATTTTATGTACATTATTCACAAATTATATATACACGCACACACTCATACACTCATGCGCACACACTCACACACACACACACTCATGCACACAACCACACACTTATGCACACACTCACTCACTCGTACACTCATGCGCACGTTGACTATTTCTATTTGTGTTGTAATGTGGGGCCTGGAGTTCTAAAATACAGGCCTAGGCTTAGTTTAGACTCCAGGTCTCCCACAAATTACTTATGATTTTTGTTTTTAAAAAATTCTTGTCAACTAATTAACCATTATTGTAATTTGTTGGAGGTAAATAAACATTTTATTATTATTATTATTTATTATAATACGTACATACCATGAGATACCTGGCGTACGGGAACTGGCACAGGTTGCATCTAACACCGAAGGGCCACCCATCTTCGAAGGCAACGACGTCACGCCATCTGATATCATATCTACCACCATCTTGTGAAGTATTGATTGTAAATCTAGCGGATTTATATTCAATACTTCAAAAGATGATGGCAGGTTAGCCACAAAATAAATAACTCGTGACGACTGTTGCACGCTTCTCTGCACAATGCGAATATGCGAAGTAATATCCCCTGCACTTTTAGTTTTAGGTAAGGGTAAAAGAATTGAAAATATATAATATTTGTTATCTGCCCTTCATAACCAGCCGGCTTAAAATGCTCCTACTCCATTCAAAAAAATACTGTAAAAAAAAAGACTGATTGTTGATTGTTGAAGAGAATGATGTCAAAGTTCAAAGTTCAATAAAGTTCACAAGTTTGACGATCACTAGATTATTTTTGATGAGAAATAAATTATTGTTCTTGTATTTTTTTTGTATTCAAGTCTGTTAATGTTACACTCAGTGGATTTAATTTACATAAATCATTATATTATTTGTGTTACATCTATAACAAATCAAGCAAAATGGTGTGGAACAGGATTTGTTTCACGATTTTAATAATGTCTCTATGTGAAATAAGATTTAGCAACGGCCTCACACCGGCTTCATTGGATAAAACTTTTCATAAAGGGGTAGCTGCCTACTCAAATGAGAAATGGTCGTTATGCATTGAGAAATTTGAAGAAGCTTTACATCTTTATAAACTTTACAAATCCATTCTTATTAATTGTAGAATAACATGTAACAGGAAAGTTTATGAATCTCAAATCAAAGAAGATATCGATGATCTGAAAATATTTGAAAAGTACTTTAATAAAAGAGATTGCCTTAATAAATGTCAAGTTATAGAATTTCTCAAAGTGAACCTGAACAAAAGTCTTGAAGACTCTGTGCTTCACGACATGCAAGCTAAGAAACCATATGAATATATGCATATATGCTATTTTCAACAGCGGATGTTTCAGAAGGCCGCCTCAGCTGCCTACACTTACCTGGTGAGCAATCCTGATGACGAGACAATGCAATCCAACATGCAATATTACATAGTGCAACCAGAAATAGACCCATCTGAAGTAATTGATATGGAAAGTGATGACTATGTAATAATGTATAATTTAGGTAAGAAATCATACAAGCAAGATAATTGGGCAGAAACAATTGCAAGCATGGAGGAAGTTATAAAAGATTATTTTGTATCAGAAAACAACTGTCGTGTAGAATGTGAGAGGCTGCCTGGACAAGAGTGGTCTTCAGAGTTTGTGATAACTATGTCAAACAACATAGCATCTCTTTTGCATTGCCGACAACAGTGCCAAGATAAACTTAAATTCCTTAAGTATAATTCTGGGGTGGAGTTCATTGCAGATGTCCTTAATTATATACAAGTATCATACTATCATCTGGAAAAATTTGATGATGCTGCTCAAGCCGTTGGAAGCTATTTGGCCTTGATGCCCGAGGATGAAGACATGTTGGAAAATGTTAAGTTTTATAACAAACATGTAGATCAGAAAAGCTTTGATCCACGGACAGAAGTTGTCTATTACTTGAAACGTGATACATATGAAAAGAATATTCTGCATTTTTTTCACCAAGGACATAAACATGACGTTGATTTTAACTCCATACTTAAATCTTATAATTTTTTGAAGTAGCCTAATTTTACTTACGTGCTATTGATTGAAAAACGATCTTATGATGTTCCTAATTTTTATTAATTCTACTGAAGGCATTTTTTAAATGTTTACACATTTTAATACCTTCTTATAATATTTTAGTGGGTGTACCTACTACAGGTACACCTCTGCCTTACCCTTAGGGGATTACAGGCGTAATGTTATGTTTTATACTATTTTCTAGATTAATTTTACACATTAATTTCACATTTTTGTGATCAATGTCACAATAAAGCCCAAGCTTAACAATGGATCCTTGGCCAAATCTCTGAGGGTTGCGAGGGACACTTGCATGACCAAGATGAAAACACCTGTATCCCTGAAGAGAATATTCTACTTTTCACACCTTCCGCCAGATAATAGAAACAGTTTGATTGCCAAGGAGTTGTTTTAATATTGGTCTAAATACATAATTTCAATTGAGACTCCAAATTCAAATATGTTATAAGTTATAACATAATTCGATTACAATATTCTTGCCCAAGTACCTAGCTTATTTGGCTCTAATGATTTAATAATGGTAAGGTTTCAGTGAAATAAATTGACAATATCAGGCATGAGGTGTGAAAAAATTTTTGTTACTTAAATAAGACTATTGAGGTATTAAATACCAGTTTTAAAGAGCTAATACTAGGTAATAAGGATAATATACAATACAGAAGTGCCATAAATAATGACTTCCTATGTAAAACCAAAGATTTTTATACTTAGGTACTACTTGCCTAATATTTTGATTACATTTTTATAACATTTGTCTTTTTTTATCTATGAACACACAGGGTGACTCACAGGTCATCTGCAATGATCCCAATTATCCTTTAGAATAATCAGATTATCTTCTATTGAATTTTATTTGACTGTCACAGAATAAGTACCTTACTTAGGTACTTATTCCAGATTTATAGTGCAGCAGATAGGACAAAAGTTATCTGTAAATATAAGAGCCGATCGAGTTACCTACTAAAAAACAAATGGTGAAATGGGACTGGTTACTTTGAATAGTTATTTTCCGATTATCATTATTTTGCTTATTATCGTGCGTCATGGCAATATTTAAAATTAGAAACATAGTGTTTTATTTTTATTTGGTGATGATAGCAACAATAGCCACATGCCAATAGGCAATGTATAATTTGTTTTTTGTTGATATTTAGTCATTATATTTTGTAGTTTCAATTTAAACTACCCTCATAGACGAAATAATCGTTTGTGTTTATGTCCTGCTAATACCAGCAAACTTATAGCTGAGGTTTGGGTCAACTTATTTTATTATTGGTACCTATTGACAATGTAGACCATAAAAATATTTGTTTCAATCAGGAATCGATTGAAAATAGCACATTTGAGACTAAATTATCGCGCCGTTTTACAGTACCTACAGCCCTGAAACTGATGCCTAATACTTTTTCCAAAATAGAACTAGGTAAGTACTTAGCCTTACTTGTTCCTCAAGTTAGTAAGGTAAGATATTATCTAACCAGTCGCCCTCATCTCTGTAGTGGGTGGGCAGTGACTTGTCGCTGCCGGCCGTAGTCAAGGCGATGATCGGCACCGATGAGTCCTTGGACGCGGTGTTGTCATTCTGCGAAACGGTCTCGCAGAATCGGGCTGCAGAAATGGAGATAAAGATTACTTCCACACTTTTATGTCTTATGTAATTTTCTTTCTTTTTTTTGTTTCAATGCTCCAGGCGTAGATGGAGAGCAGACAACGTCCTCTTCCAGCCCCCCTGAATGGGTTTAGTGCCGACTGACTCAGGGACGTCCGTCGCCCCCCACTTATATGGATCCGAAGTTTTGGCGCGACTTGTTACAAGAGCGCCCCTCTTAGACATCGCGGGGGAGACAAATACCTCAGTCCTTCACCGTCCATGTTCGGCCCGCGAGGCCGACTTCAGTCGGGGAATGCGGAAGCATCTGTATCCGTGTGAATTCCCGGCGCAGGAGGGAGACGGAACATCGGAGTGGTTTTTAGCAAGAGTCCGTCAGACCCAGGGGCAAGACATCCATAAGAACTCTCCACCTTTAATTTTGTGTTTAAGAGGTTTTTAGGCAATAAAAAATAACGATGATTAAGTATATAACGATTACAAAATTTAAAGTACCTAAACAGATTGTTATGTTCACGAAATTAAATTGATAACATAAAACTTCATGATTCTAGAATCAGGAATCATGAAGTTTTATGTTTTGTTATTAGGTACCTACTTTCCCTTTTAATACAGTGTAAGTACATTATTCTACATAAAATCAAACCCTTTCATTATTATAGTATCCATACAGATACGAACAAAAACATGTAATCCGCCATTTTGTGGTGGCAGCCATTTTGAACCGATTTTCTTATTTTTCATCAATTAAATTCGGTTCATTCGTTCGGGAACATCAGTGCCACAAACAAACAAAACGTCAAACTCATTACAACTCTTCGTTTTTGCGTCGGCAGTTTAAAAGCAAACAAAAGATAAAACTACGATAAGTAAGTACCTAAGTACCTACTTAATAAAATATAGATAAGTAGACTATTATTTCTATAATTAATTAAGCTACAAGTGAGTGTGAGCTTGAATGAGAAGTTTTAGTTAAAATATCTACCTACCGTATTTACCTAAACTACTTAAGTAAGGCCCAAAAAATCTCCGTGATTAGTGAGTTCAGTGAGGCAGTAGGTATTTAGTTTCCATTCCCATCATCTCTCGTATTTTGGCATCCATTTGGTATGTAAGTACCTAATGCTGAGCCACGAAAATCATTAAAAAAAATCCAGGCCGAATTTTTTTACGACCTAATTCCCGCCAACTTTAGACAAATAATGAATCATTTTATACAAGTGAAATAAAAATGTGATTTATGATTTTTGTTTAACATTATAATAATTAGAACGGGGCGTCTATTTTCCAATCCAGAGCCTTATCAACCAACACACTAAGTTCGGTGAGTGTGCTCTTGAGCTCCACGAGCTCATTCCACCATCTCCTTTCCTCCATCGGGAATCCAGACGTACTGCAGGTTATCACCCATTCCTTGTAGATGTTCCACACATTCGCACGAAGCGCTTTGCCTGTTCCTTCATTATGCGCACAGCCAAGGAGTGGAATTCCCTGCCTGCATCAGTGTTCCCGAGTTCATATGACCCCAATCTGTTTAAGTCGCGAGTTAATAGGCTTCTTATGGGTAAGCTCGTTCCATCGTCGACCTCATCTCTGACCGCAGGACAAGATTGAGGTCAAGAGTAGACCCATTATATATATAAAAAAAAAAAAAAAAAAAAAGTTACAAAAAAAAAGTAAGGAATTGAATAAATAAAACGGAACCTTATGCCGATGTTGCTAGAAATAAAAAAATACTAGTCAATATTTAGTAGACTAAAAACTATGGATTAAACATGAATAAGCGCTACTTAGTGAGAATTTTTACGTATTCGACGAACCAGTATCAAAGCATGCAAATTTAAAGCGGTCAAGGCGAAAGCCCGTGAACACAGACCTGTACATAGGTACAATGCAACTTTAACGGAAATTTATGATGCCTGTTTTAATTTTTTAAGATTGTTCTTTGCAGGATTTTTCCCAACAGGCAAACCATTCCGAATTAAAATAGTGAATAATATAAATGTATGAACGCAGCAACTACAAGAAAGGGCCACAAGGCTGTGTTGTATTACATTCCTTTAAGCAGTGTTGCATACATGCAGCTAATGGACCTTGTCAGAGATCATGTTTTTTTTTCGGTATTGATAATACACAAACCAATCGCGACAATATCCTCCTTTCCGCAAGATGTTTTTATCAAATCACATTTGAAAAATAATATAGATAGGTAATAAATGTTTTGAAAATCCCTATATTTTATTATGATACCAGTTACTACCATTTTCAAATAACTAAGGAAATTGAAATCATGCTAAACTCGACTTCTCCGTCGCACATAGGATCTTGTGAAAACTGATTTTCTCAATCTAGATTAACTGTATCTTTTAAAATGTAGTGTTATTACATTTTGTAGAAAAATATATTCAGATTCAGAATGCCCTGGATATCATTCCAGTGTCCCCACCTCCAGTTTCCCTCACAGCATGGGCAGGCAACACAAAGGAGGTAGGGTACGAGAGACGGTAGATATACGAGTATTTCAATGTGTGGCAAAATAACTCCTTTTGGGCTTCGTCACATTTTGGTAATAAATATCACAGTATAAAAGACAAGTAAGTAGTAACAATGTCTTCTTGTTTTTCTTTTTAGTAAATCATTTTTCTGTAGATCCGAACAGCTAGCGTAGCCTTAGACGAATATTTTCAACTGACTGGCAACACAAAAACATTTTCAATACTGGCGATACTTTTTTGGCTTGTTTCCGCTAGAGGGCGTTGTAAGTTTCTTTCTGTCAAGTTCATCAAGTCCAGAGATGTTTTTCGTAATAATAGAAACAAGAATCTAGGGATAATGGTAAGTTTTGACCTGCCTCACAAGATACTGTAGCATTTTAATGCTCAGCGTGGACTTGACATAGTTGGTACATGAGCCACATTATCTAAAAAGATGATCAATTCTATAACAATAAACAGATAGTATTGCCATGTTGCGTACAGGTTTCGGTACTACATGGGCATGTTTGACGCTATTAATAATGTAATTAGTAATGTAGTGTTATGCTGTTTCCCAGCCAGTAAAGTCAGGTCGAATATTTTTATTACTTGACTGGTGCTGATGATGCCTAAAACTTTTTCATATATTTTGCTGATGTACTTGTGGTATTTCTAGTACTACTTGTTAGGTACCCACATATATCTATGCCTAGTTACCTAATTATATCTGCACAGTACTATTTGATTCAGTGCACTGCGAGGTAACAATTCTGTTTATCTTGTGTATGCAACAAAGTTTAGTACCAAAAGGTATTTAACTGGTAAAGACAACTAACTTAATTCATTTGTAAATACAGATTGTACTCATCTAACTATTAAAATATCAACAAGTGTTTTTAAAAAGTTTTTTTAAATATACTTACTTGGGCTTATTTTACTTTTATTTCAGATGAATATAGCTAGCATGGAAAGTTTGAATGAAAAACTCAGCGTTAAAAATCTACTGTTTAGTAAGGCTTGGCCTAACTATGTGGTACCAGTACCAGTTAATGGTCACAAACTGTATGCATGTACAGACTGCGGGGATAAGTAAGTAAATTCATCACTCTTTTTTTAAGCCATGATTTTGGAAGTTTATTATCTTTCGACATGTAAAACTTCTACATGTTTGTGTCAAATAAATGTCATGCTTAGGTGGTGGTTCGATTCCCAGGTCAGGCAATGCGTTTTTGAGTTTTTCTATTAGGTATATCTCAGTAGCAACCCGGAACTAGGTCTGCCCATACTAAAGGTACCAGCCTAACCCTAATATGAACATGGGAATTTAGAATAGAATAGTACTAACATAATTTTAATTGTAGGTACACAAAATAAATTATTTGGTGAGGTGTCAAAAAAAAAAATATTAGTGCGTCCCATACTTGTCATAATATGGTTTCACACTAAAATTGAGACATCCCCAGTAAGTTTATAAAATAATTGTGTGGGAGTTGCCTCGTTTCTTTCCTTAGTATGTAACAAGTTGACAAACAAGAAAAAGGAAAGAAAATACAAAATTGTGTAGCTACTAGCAACAGGTGTGATGTTTTCTTATGTTATTGTACCTATATCATTAATTTACACACCTATATGGAATAAATTGCCACCTCAGCTAGCTGGCTCATGTTACAATCATACCAAAACATATTCTAGAAAAGTTTCTCCTGTCTTGAGATAAGAATACTAAAATATTTTAAAAGGGACAGTATGATGCAAAACTTATGTTGATATGGCTAATCTACACTGGATTGAAGACAACTTTTTATTACAACATTAGAGTAATGTGACTCAAGGGAATGTTAATAGTTAAAGGGTCCAAAATGTGTTTTGGACTCGGATACCTTCAACAATACCTGGGCATCTTGAAATTTGCCCGAAATAAGACAACCATAATAAGTTGGTATGTTGTAATATTATGTTACCATAATAATTTAATATTAGGGCTGTTGTTAATATTTTAAGGAATTCATTACTGAGATGCCCAGTAAGTCAAGCAATTTTGTACTTGCTTTATAAAATTGTTCCAGTTGGCCCAACTGTTCTTCCCTAATTTTTCTTAAATCTCAGGGTTGCCTACTTTTTATCATATTAGCTTTCCCTACACAATGCCGGGTATCAAGGGCATGTGTTAGTTACTTCCTCGGATTTTTTTAAAAAAGGTTGGCGGGTTCTTTGACTTTTCTATACTTACTTTTTCGGCTTGTGCGTAGGAGGTCAGTTTTAACCTAACCGAACCATTCTTTTAAAATATAAATCAAATTTGACCAAACGTTATAATTATTTAATTATAGACCAAATGCCTTAATGACTCTTTATCCTTGGTAATATTCTGCCAAGTAACAATTTGACCAAGTGAAAATGTGCGTAGGTACCTACCTACTAAAATCATTACAAAATCTTGGATTAGGATAATAAAAGGTTGCTAAACATAGTTTAGGTAAGTACCTACCTAGTGAAATTTTGTCAAAATCTTTTCGGCAAAACGTTCCCACCTGCAGACGTTATAAAAAAATTGAAATACAACATAACACCATTCTGAGGTTAGGCAGAGGTGTACAAACTACACCCATATTTAGCTAGTTAAGCCCAAAGAGATATAGTCATTGTTTAAGCCCCATGTAATACGTGGCGAACCTATTGCCATTAATCGGGAAAACTAAGACTTAGGGCTAAGAATGTGTCAGACAAAAAAAAATACCTACCTACCTACTCATTTACGCTTTGTGCGACCTGTAGATCGAACTCGGGAATTTTATTAATTTGGTATTAGTAGTAAGTAGACGGACAGTAACACAAATAAGGTATTCGTACGACAGCTATTGAATTTCAAAATATTTTTTCGGAGGCTAATAAGTGGATCCTGTAATAAATTCGGTAATTACAAAGTTACGTAAGTAGTCGGGTAATTTTATAACTATAGGTACCCTCATAATGCTCAATTAGTTTTGAGTTTATTCAGTTTTTCGTTGGTATCATTAAAACACTCTAGATCAGTGGTTGATTATTTAATATTCAACTGGGTATACCTACATAAACATCCCAATAAGTTTCGACGGCACGGCTAGCGCAGTGGTTGGGGCATCGAATGCTGCACTGCGTCTTGCGGGTTCGATTTCAGCTCATAACAAACATTTGTCCTCGTACAGACCTCGTTCTCATTTCCATGTTGTTTGAGTAGGTAGGTACCTATTGCTACTTTCTCATATCGTCATCATTTCTGCACCCAAAAATTCAAGCCCCTCCATTACGCCCGCCACAGTGAAACCAATACCTACCTAATAAATGTACAATCATGGCCGACTTTCTACAGGCTTTGAAAAAAAATCGTACGTGCAGACGGCGAAGAAAGTCGGGTAACACCCATATCACAGGTGCGGAGGCTTATTCTGTTCTGTCGTTGACAATAGTATTAGGTCCAAAATCAATGGGTCCAAAGTGCTATTTTTCAACCTCCACGTGAATGACTTGCGAATGGTCGTTGAAGCCTGTTTAATACTTATTACCATTCTATTTACACGTCTTTTCTTTCTTTTACAGATTCATCTTTGAGTCCAGTTTTAATCATCACATCAGCCGCAAGTCTGTAAGCATTACCTACATGTGCCGCAATTGTAATCAATTAAGAACGTTCTTCAACAGATGTAATTTACTATTTCATATAAGATCTCACGGTTTCAAAACAGCTACAATTAATGTTTCAGATTTAGTAATAGAACCATTACCGTTGAGTAACTACAACATTAAGCCTTTAACACCACTAAGTGACTATATTATAACATCTCCAGTAACACCGACAGCAAGCGAAAACGCAGAAGTACAACAAAAAATTACATACACCACCATAAATTGCTTGGAATGTAAAGAAAGTATAACTAGTTCGGGGTCCCCTTCTAAAGATAGGGCCAGTCATTATATGCAGTTTTCGAATGACATTATATATTCGTGTCCTATATGTTTATTTGCACTGCCGAGTTTATGTGCATTCAAAGCTCATTTGCGTTTACATTTAAAATGTCCGCCTTATTATTGCCCAGAATGTGGTATTCACCTTGCCAACAAAAATATACATTATCCGTACAACCACGATTGTGAAGGATTTAAGATGATGAGAGCAACAGCTAGATTGAAATGTGCTGCGCCAGATTGTCACCTTTTTCATCCCAATGATTATAAAGACCACATGAAAGATCTGCATATGAAAAAAGTTTATAAATGTCCATACTGCGTCGTTGCTTGTTTCAACGTAATAAGTATGCAGGACCATTTGAAGACACATAAAACGGAAGTTAAGCCACTTGTTTTTTATAAATGTGAAATGTGTCCGGGGAAATTTGTGTTGCAAAGTCGCATGGAGTGGCACATGAAAACTCACAAGATCATTTGCGTTTTCCCATGTTGGCCTTGTGGTACTGTTTTTAAAGAGATTTCTGTTTTACTTAACCATTACATGGCCAAGCATAATAAAAATGACACAATGGGAAGTGCATTGATGAGTATTCTGTCAGAAAGTGATCAGTATTCAAAAGATATCACTAAGCCTAAACGAGTATATCGCGTTGTGAAAAGATGTGACCAATGTCGGAGAAGTTTTATATATAGATGTCAATATACCGAAATACATACTCTGCCTAACGAATGTCCATATAAATGTAGTTCTACTTTTGGGTGTTCTACGGAATTGGATGTTATGCCTGATAGAACGCATAACAACACCCATATTACATGTCACCTATGCAAAACAAACATATCACAAGACTGGAATGATATCAAAAAACATTATGCTGCACTGCATAAAGCATATAAGTGTTTGGATGCTAAAATAGTCCTTACTAGAATTGATGTAAAAAAGTGGCTATCTGGGGCAAAAACTTTAGGCACTAAAAGAAAAATTGATAAGAAAGTATCTAGGAAAAGCAAGAATCGCCAACAAAATAAACCTTCCACAGACTCAATTGATGTTGATAATGTTCAGCTTTCTACTCATACAAGTAAATCTCAAGTTGGTTCCAGTCAATACGTCTGCAGCATGTGCGGTGACAGCTATGAACAGAAGATATTATTGGAAAGACACATGATATCGCACAGGGATCCTTGCATGGCATATCAATGTATGGAGTGTGGACAGAGTTTTGTTGTGAAACCTTCATTTTCTAAACATTTGTTGTTGGAACATAACGTATCTGCTGTCGACGAATATATCAAGGAAAAGCAATGTTACAATGAAAATGCTCTTATTAAATACCAAAGTAATGATATTATTTCTAATGAGCCACTTCGTGAAAATCAGTGTAAGATATGTCGGGAAGATTTCGAAAGTCCAGAAGATTTGGCTAAACATTTCAGAGTTCACGGTATGGCATTCTTAATGAAAAACAACTCGAAAACAAATTAGTGTTTTTGTAGCGGATCTACAGAAAACACTAATTGGAAATTGTACCTTTGTCGAATAACTTATTTTAAAACATTGTTTCGGAACGTATTTTAATAAAAAATAATATCTTTTGAAAACTTCAAGAGCCTAAAAATACTTTTATGATGATTAGTGGCTGGTCCCACGCATAGCTATAGTGTAATGTCATACATTTGTGCAAAAAAAGGAAATATTAAACTAATATTAGGAGCAAGGTGTAAAGATCGCCCCACTCAGTGTAAATCTTGGTGGTGTTCAAGTTTACCGTTGGAAAGAAGGCCAGAGAGTGATAGGCTGAATCTATATCCTATAGTATTAAATTAGGTACATACCTACTTACAGCACTGAAATAAGGACTACAAAAGTGCCACTCTGTAATAACGTATTCTTATTCAAACTGTGAAAATCGATTTTCGGTGAATCGATATTCGCATTCGAGTTACAACGATTTCAGTGGTTTTTTTTTAATTCTGAATTAAATTTCGAAGCTATAATTGTTAGTTTACATCATAGCACAAAATTACCTAATTCTAGTAACATACGAAGTCATTGTAAGGAATAGACAGTCGACACTATTAATTCAATGGCAGATTCATTCATAGTTAAATAAGTATAATAAAAAAAAAGTGCTGTGTAGACTATTTGTACCTACACAATTTCTTTATGTTTAAGCATATAAGTTGAAATGTATTTCGTTTTATACGACTGAGTAGCTATTGATAAAACATGACATTTTTGTTTCAAAAGTTATGTAACACAAAAAATAATAATAAACATATTTTATAGAAAATTATCCACTCTTTATTTCACTAAATTATAAAAATCCTTAGGCTATTAACACACAACGTTTTTTAACGCGCTGATGACGTTCACCGCCATCAGTGTAGGTACACTAAGCAAACACAAGCCGGTTGGTCTGTTGAAACGATACGTACGTGAACTATCTGCTAATAAGCGTTGAAAACGCGCTTATCAAAAGCGCGCGTCGTCAGCGTGATATAAATGCGTAGTGAGTAAAGGCCCTTAGGTAAGGAACGTTATACCACTACATTGTCTTGCTTTTAATTGAATCTTAGGTAATACTATTATCTTATCTGAAATTTATTATGATATTATCGAAAATATATTATAATAATACATGTTCAGAAAATATAATATTTACAAGTTCCATTGAATTTTATTAATCCAATAAGTACAGACGCCAGCACGTCAAGTTACCCCAATGTGTCAAATTTCTTTGATTGTTTTTCAACTTTATGTTAAACAGTATAAGGTTCATATTCAATGGGAAAAATTTGACACATTGGGGTAACTTGATGTGCTGGCGTCTGTACATTGTTTAATCCTATTTAGACATAGTAAATCAGGCCATTAATAGATGCACATTCGAGAAGACTGAAAATTACATTTATTGTGCCAGATGGGAATAAAGCCCGTCAATTTTTTAAGTTTTGCTAACTAGTCAACATCTAAAACATAAGTCTCCTGGAATATCGATATTTGCAAACATGGGATTACATAAAAAGAGATCTGTACAGCAGAAACACAAGCATCTTGTCTCATAAATAAATATTGTCAATTTGAACTTGGTGGATTGAGTTTTTGAATTTGTTACATAATAAATGAAATTCAAAAACACAGTCCAACAAGTTTATGGACCTGTGTTCTTACAGCCTTAATCCTGAGCACACAAAACACAACTATATTGTCATACATAATAAATACCTATTATTTAAACATATTACATATTATACTTTACCATAAAATGCACGAATGCATTGAAAATAATATCATTCAATGGCGGTCTTGCCATCAAGTCAATTAAGTAATATTATAATTACCATTTAGGTATTTGAATTTATTTAAATCATCGAATTTCTGGAATGTACATTTTTTCGATACTATCCAATTTCATTTCAAATTTGTTTTGGTTGAAATCTCAAACCATTCTTACAATCATCTATGGTCACACAAGCTAATACCTCCTTGAACATTAGTATATTTTAGTATAAAAGTAGACGCGAATTTTATCGTTATCTGTAGCTTATCTTAGTTTTATAGAAAGACACTAATTTTTAGAAGTTCAATGGATGGGGTGGCTGTTTTGGACCCTCAACTGATAAAAATTTTCATGGAAAATGTATCACACACCTTATTCTCTACTTAAATAAAGTGGATGATATGCAGTAGACCCTTTTAAACTCTGCCTACAAGTAGGACATTTTTTCTCAAATTTTAAATACTTTTGTATACATTTAATACAGTACACATGTCCACATTTAGTAGATGCCAAAGGATTTTTACCTAATTCATCCCAACATATGGGACAGCCTCCAAAGTTCTTTTTCTCTGAAACTGGAGATGCTGCATCACTCTGAAACATAAAAAGGAGAGGTAGGTTTTTAAAATCCATTGCTTCCATAAATAGTTTATAATCTATTTGTATTGTAGGTAATTATGGCTTGGTGAGTTACTACCTCTGAATCCTTGATTATCCAGACCTTACTCAAGGTAGGCAACTTGAGTGTTTCCAAAACATTTGCATTGTATTCATATTTGGTTTGTGCAATTATTTATATTTGGGAATTTACCACAGAGTGGCTTTCTATACACCTTCATTAGTATAAAAATATTTTCAACAAATTTTTCCTAACCATAGGTTTGGCACTGAGCTTGGTGAACTCAAGTAATGTAATAGTAAGTATAACCTCCTGCTTTCCTAGGGATAAGTGAGAAAGATTGATAAATAGAAAACCTACCTTTCTTGGTACCTTAGGTCGTGACGATTTCTGCTTTTTTTTTTTCTTAGCTATTTCGGCAGCCATTAGCCTTAAGGGTATATGATTGTTCATCATTGAAGCTACCCTAAATGGATGTGGCACTAAATCCTCCAAGCTATCAGTTTCATCTGCAAAAAGTATCATATTTTATTTATTATAATATTAAAAATGTATACATATTTTAACTTTATTCAAATTCAAGGCATTTAATCAAATTAGGCTGAGGATCGGCAATTTTTGAACATCAAAATCACCACTTCCTAGAGCTTTTGCTAGGAAAGTGGTGCTGCAACACATCTGTCTGATTATATTGTAAGATTAATCCTTATTCTATAAACCAAAGCTTTTCATAGGTAGCTACTACCTACCTTTTTTAGTATTTTAGATGTGGAGGTACCCGAGTTACTGACTTATTAATAATTTAAAATTAAATCTATTTTTGAATTGTATGCAAATAGCAAAATTGCTAAAGGGCTACAAGGGCACTATCTGATTTCAAGCATCCTAGTTAGGAAGCAGTTAGGCTGGTACTATAAATCAGATCCAAACTATCCTAACTGCGATTACACCTTCCCATTTCCTAGTTTAGTTAGGTTTCCTACAAATCAGATAGTTTAATAAGCCCTTAACTTTGCGCCGTCCGCTTATAGTTGGTTGGATGTGCAGCCGCCGCAGCCGGCTAACAATTATTCCGATGTAGTTTAACAACTGAATCAAACAAGCTACAATCTTGGTTGCTTCCTAACTAGTATCCTAGCCTAGTTAGGAAGCAACCAAGCGGTCGGTACAATAAATCGTATTTAATCTATCCTAACTGCGATTACATCTTCCAATTTCCTAGTTATGATCCTACAAATGTAATAGAGTAAAAACAGAAACACAACTTACTACAGCTGTCGCAGAAAGAATCATCAGTGTCCAACAAGTCGATTACTGCATTCGTTAAACCATAATGATCCGCTAAAGTAAAAGAATTGGTCAAGTCTACTATACCACTATATCTCGCCATTTTAATACAACAAGTTTTGAGAGCAAATGGCTTTTTCTCTTTTGGACCGCGTCCGTTACAAGGATATTACTAGAATAATGTACTGTCTGGATATTATGTGGGTACTACCGGTACCCGTTACTCTGATTTTAATACTTTTATTTGACTATTACCGACATATAATATTGGCAACTGAGCGGTGAGCCGCGCTACCGACTCTTCTGCCATTTGGCAAACAAAACAAATTATAGGAAAGTATTAAGTAATATATCGATAAAGGCACAGATAATATATCAGATTTCTGTCGAATATCGATGTAAAATAAAATTGTAAACCAAATACATTGTATTTACATACGAACCAACTAATTTGTAAGATATCAATATTTATCTGTATTAATTGTTGTTCTTTTGTTTTTTATTCTGTGCGTCCAAATAAAGTATTTTCTTTCTTTGTTTTGTAATGAAGGGTGTCCACTGTCCATAGCGCACGCAACGTTTTCAACAATGATAAAATGAACGATTGTTATAAGGTCAATACCTACATTTTATTTGTTTACTTTTCATACGTAGTGGAAGGTTTTTTAATATTCATGTTACGTCCGCCAGCAATACCACTCTGTGCTGTATAGCACCCAACTTCGACAGAATAAAAATGTGTGTACGGAAGACTAGGCAGTATGGTCAAAAGTCTAGCCTGCCCACTGGGCAAAAAAAAAAAACTTGTCATCTGTCAATATGGTCACCTGTGTTGACTGACTACTATTGAGTCAGGCATATCGAATTTTTTAATGTTAGTGTTTTTTTTCAGTAACTTTTTTATCAAAGGTGGCCGAGTAAATATAAATATTATTGCACTGTAGAGCTACAGTAACTAAACACTCCTCTTTACGTAAAAAATAATTAAATTTATAGTTAAAAGCTTCGTTCTAAAGACATATCAAACTGACAATTTGTGCCTGGTGGCTTATTGAATCAACAACTTATAATTTGCCAAGTATGTTAATGTTTGTAATCATCGCAGTGGTTTGCACAATCAGGTGATTTTAAGTACAACTGCACTTATCCTTCCAGAATGCATCTCGGAGTTAATATATCGAATGCTTTGCAACAATTGGAAAGCGTAAAAGCAGCTGTAGATCAAAGTGATGACCCCAAGTTGAAGGTAAATTGTTAAACATTATATTTGTATGCTTAACAATACATACACAATGTTATATTAAGAATAACAGAGCATGTTTTTGTTGGACTGATATTGTAAATCTATAGTTTATTTACAATACTACTGAGCTATGGCTGTAAATTACAGCCAAGGGTATCACAGATAATAATCACTGCAGAGGCCTTGCTTGCAATATTAAATTTGTTTCATTGGTCAAGTGGAAGTTGTACAAATATTTTTTCATGTTATTTTACTAATTGGCTGCATATTCCAATTTGAAATGTTAAAAATGCCTTCCATACCTTTAGGAAATCAGATAGAAAGGTGAATATTGAATAGATATATAACATGGTCACATGACCACATTATTTATTACAGAGGAACAGCACATCAAGCTAAGCTATCAATGTATCAAAAATCTTTGATAGTTTTTCAACTTAAAACAAAATATATAAGGTTCATGTTCAATTGTGAAAATTTGACAGTTTCAGGTAGATTGATGAGCTGACGTCTGTACTAGTTTATCAAGCCTTTTAATAGCAATGTGTGACGCTGGTAGAAATTTGATACCAAAAGGCCAAAAAGGAAAAAAAAGCCTTTTAATAACCTTTAAGCTTTTAATATGAGAATAATGGCTCATTGTTTTATTTTTGTTCCTTGAAAAAATTACAAACTGTTGTTTTTTTTTTAACTTTAAAGGCAGCAACCAATGATGACTTGAATATGCTGATCAACTTGTTGGAAAGTCCTATTCTGAAAAGTATAGCAACCCTGCATGATTCAGTGGGAATGCTTGCAACCCAGGTGGCACATCATCCCTCTATCATTCCTGGGGACTTTGACATCACACCTGCAGGTAACACTTTAAACGGATGTAAAATTTACATTGCAAATTGAGTTCCCTGCATTCCAACATTTATTACTGATTAAACTAAACAAAACCTAACAAAAAGAAATTGTTTAGGGAATGCAAGACATGTTTTGTTAATAAAACTCTTTATTGCATTCCAACTATGATATGCTTTAAGTCTAACATTCAGACCTTAAGTTTAAATCAGATCATACTCACTACTCAAGACTAGTGTATTCCATTTATGAACTCTGGAAGACTATAAGTGTGTCATTCATGTGTGTCAGTCATTTGTGGATCTTTCACAGTTACATTCCAAGACCTCTCTATGCCTCTGAAATCATGTTAAGCCGATGGTCCTACCTGTCATTTATGGATCTCTGACAGTAACATACCAAGACCTCTTGGTGCCTCTGAAAGCATGTTAAGACGTTGGTTGTACCTGTCATTTGCGTACCTTTGGCAGTTGTTATAAGTAGACAGACACAGAAAATCTGTGCAACCAGTTTAACCAAGGGGTATTGTGATACCTAGTTATTAAGTTCTCACTAGGTCAGATGGCATGGGATGATGGAGGTTTTCACTCAAAAGTGATCTACATAGGATTAGGGTGTTAATACTTAACATGTTTAAAAATGAAAAACTTGTAAACTTTGGAATAAATAAAGCTTTATTAGGTTACATAGGCAGTGTCTCCGTGTGAGACACTGGTGTCAGCTGCATCTGGTTAGACTGGAAGCTAACCTCAACATAGTTGGGAAAAGGCAAAACAGATAATGATGCTATCTTATTTATACTTAAAGATTGTTAAAAACCAGGCTTTAAAAAAAAAACTACCTACATATTCATTGTTTCTTGTAGCAAAATATTTTATTATTTTATATTTATTCCAGGTGATCTTGCCCTTCAAGCAAGGAACTTGTATGGGAGTAATGAGGGGGAGGAAGAGCAACGTGTACCCCAGGTGTCACCACCACATAGCCTGGAGTTTGGCTCCGGCTCTGACAATGAACGCATTCTAGGACTGGACAGTGGATCTGTAGACTCTAATATGTCTCCTAAACAGGTACATTAAAGTCATGTTTATCTTTATTTATAAAAATCTTCTGTCAGGATCTTTGTCCTCTGTAAACTTTGCAACTGCTTAACATTGGTTAAGCAGTACATTAGTGTGCATTGGTGCTTAACATTGGTTGGTTGGTTATTTCTAAGAAATTGTTCTTAGAAATTGGGATATTTAATTTTATCTTAATTATTGACCTCAAACTAGTAATAGTATTCCAACAATCAATTTTGAGCCAGCAAACTGTGCTGAGATCAGCTAGTAAAAATATTAAAAGAGTAAATGATCAAACATTAATTTTGTTCTTGCAGAGTCGTGGCTTACTAGACTTGTCAAGGGCTGATGAAACCCTTGGGTCTTTGTCCCACAGTATAGTAGGCAGTGACTGGGCGCAAGTAGAGATCATCAACCTGGTCAATGATGGAACTGGACTTGGATTTGGTAATAATCTTTTAACTTTCTCTTTTTTTACAATAAAGTAAATAAAAAAATTATTAATTAATATTCCACAACTTTCCACACAACGCCATTTAGTCCCAAGTTAAGCTTTAGAGCTTGTGTTATGGGTACTAAACAGCTGATAAACATACTTATATATTTCTAAATACATACATAACATAAATTACACATTTGATGATTTGACAATCAAACCGAATCGAAAATCGAAGGGTCACTAACTACTACCCCAACGGGCCAGTCACAATATTGTATTATTATCTATAATTTACTTCATTATTTTATTTCTTTAGAAAACTTACAGCTAGAATACAGATAGTTGACAGTTAGTAAAAGAAGGAAAAATTAACATCAGTTAACAGGTTAAGAAACAGTAGACATGCAAAAGAAAGTTAGAATTAGTATGCATTGGAGAGAATTGAGTAAATGCTTTAGTTTTTGCATAGTATTTTTAGCATTTTCAAAATCAATTTTAGAAATTGGTTTCTAGACTAGAAAATCAATCCTGTTTAAAAAATCTCACTTGGTCAACTCGTTTTTGTAGGACAAATGTATTTTGTATGTTTGCTGCTTTTCATCATAATAATACACCTTGGGACATAACGCTGTTAAAATAAATAAAATAGGCTACCTACTTGTGTATTGTCTGACTTTCCTGACGGTGTAGGTCAGGGCTGAGCCTTCCTGATTTAGTATACATATGTGGGTACAAATTAGGCATCCATTGTTATGCCCAGAAATATTAAGATAAAGAAAGAAAGAAAGAAAGAAAAATATTTATTTGACATCAGTCATCAAAACACACATACACACAATAATTTATAAACCAATAGAAAATATACAAATAGTAGGTACATATCATGTGCTGTGTGCCTCACGGCTGCGCCAAAAAGGTCCATTTCAGCATTCATGCCAGACAGGTGATGCTGTCTGACGCTGGTCTTCCAATGAACCCTAAGGGGTACCCAGTAACGGAAGGAAATAAATAAATATAAAACGAGTAAGTAAATCAGTTCAGTGTGTAATGAGAAGAGATGTAAGATCGTAATCATTAACTTTCTAAAACTATCCATTAGTAGGGCAGAATACGATATCTTTACGCGCCGCTTGCTTTACGTCAATTAGCAAAAGCGGTAGCGGAAACGAGCGATTTGAATAATACCGTGACTTTTTAGGCATAATCGGCGCAAGAACGAGTGGCGTCATCGTCAAGACAATTTTAGCGGGCGGTGTTGCTGATCGAGATGGTCGCCTGAAGTCTGGAGATCATATCTTGCAAATTGGAGATGTAAGTGGGCACAATCATTCTAATTCATACCTTACTGGGACTTCGCTCGCGACTTCGCCCTCGTGATTTTCGTACTTTTCCTTTTGATTCGTAAAACCCCGAGAGGACACCGGTGTCTGCGCTGTCATTGTCGATTGAAAGGTTAAAACTTGACATTCCCTGGACCTCTCTGGCTTAAATAAAAATATTTCACCCTTTTTCATAGGATTTACAGTACATTAGTGGTGCCTAGTTGTCGAAATGAACCATTTTAGCTTTCTGCATTTAGTTTACATTTGAACTTGTAACTATATGCCAAATCTTACTCCTCCCTGCGCTCTTCTGCGATAATCTTAAACGGAAGTGAACTATAAACGGTTGTTTTATAGTTCACCCACATCAAAGGTCTTCATTTGATTTGGTACTTCATTTAAGATCATATGACATTTGCAGGCGCACCTGATGGAGATGGGGTCAGAGCAGGTGGCGGGCGTGCTGCGCGCGTCAGGCTCGCGCGTGCGCCTCGTGGTGGCGCGCGCCGCCGACCCCGCCGCGCGTGCGCCCGCGCCGCTCCCCGCGCACCCCGCACACCCTGCGCCGCTCGTCCCCGCCAGGTACAGTTCACAACAGGACACGCGCACCTGATGGAGATGGGTCAGAGCAGGTGGCGGGCGTGCTGCGCGCGTCTGGCTCGCGCGTGCGCCTCGTTGTGGCGCGCGCCGCCGACCCCGCCGCGCGTGCGCCCGCGCCGCTCCCCGCGCACCCCGCACACCCTGCGCCGCTTGTCCCCGCCAGGTACAGTTCACAACAGGACACGCGCACCTGATGGAGATGGGTCAGAGCAGGTGGCGGGCGTGCTGCGCGCGTCTGGCTCGCGCGTGCGCCTCGTGGTGGCGCGCGCCGCCGACCCCGCCGCGCGTGCGCCCGCGCCGCTCCCCGCGCACCCCGCACACCCTGCGCCGCTTGTCCCCGCCAGGTACAGTTCACAACAGGACACGCGCACCTGATGGAGATGGGTCAGAGCAGGTGGCGGGCGTGCTGCGCGCGTCTGGCTCGCGCGTGCGCCTCGTGGTGGCGCGCGCCGCCGACCCCGCCGCGCGTGCGCCCGCGCCGCTCCCCGCGCACCCCGCACACCCTGCGCCGCTCGTCCCCGCCAGGTACAGTTCACAACAGGACACGCGCACCTGATGGAGATGGGTCAGAGCAGGTGGCGGGCGTGCTGCGCGCGTCTTGCTCGCGCGTGCGCCTCGTGGTGGCGCGCGCCGCCGACCCCGCCGCGCGTGCGCCCGCGCCGCTCCCCGCGCACCCCGCACACCCTGCGCCGCTTGTCCCCGCCAGGTACAGTTCACAACAGGACACGCGCACCTGATGGAGATGGGTCAGAGCAGGTGGCGGGCGTGCTGCGCGCGTCTGGCTCGCGCGTGCGCCTCGTGGTGGCGCGCGCCGCCGACCCCGCCGCGCGTGCGCCCGCGCCGCTCCCCGCGCACCCCGCACACCCTGCGCCGCTTGTCCCCGCCAGGTACAGTTCACAACAGGACACGCGCACCTGATGGAGATGGGTCAGAGCAGGTGGCGGGCGTGCTGCGCGCGTCTGGCTCGCGCGTGCGCCTCGTGGTGGCGCGCGCCGCCGACCCCGCCGCGCGTGCGCCCGCGCCGCTCCCCGCGCACCCCGCACACCCTGCGCCGCTTGTCCCCGCCAGGTACAGTTCACAACAGGACACGCGCACCTGATGGAGATGGGTCAGAGCAGGTGGCGGCAGTTTAAATTGCAATAAAGATGCGCAATCATGTAATGCATCAACTTTTTGTATCACACCTGAAGGAGATACAGCACTAATCTAATAAAAATATTTCTCTTTGTAGACTTCTGTCTGACCCTGAAGCTTTGGACCGGTACCTACTAGACGCGGGCTTCGAACAGGTGTTCCATACGCAACCTACCCCCGTGCCACACAATTCCAACACCTCCAGATTTGTATTCGACCAATCTATCACACCACCACCGGATACAGGTAACTTACAACTGTCACGTTTATGAGTCACGTTATAAACGCGAAACAAACCACGAAAAAAAGATCGAGCCATATTGTAGTCGCAGATGTGTAACACCTGACAACGTAGTTGATACGCCGCTATACAATAAAAAAAACATACCGTCGAATTGAGAACCTCCTCCTTTTTTTGAAGTCGGTTAAATATAACAGCACGATATGGTACCAACCGTAAACAAAATTTATAACACATTTGCTCGTAAAGGGTCTCTTATTCCGCCAAATTCAGTATCGTAATGTATCTCATTACGCACTAGTGCGTAATGGAAATGTAAAACGCACGGTTTGCAAGTTGCTGCGACTTAAAACGAACGGTTCATTTTTTAAAATCTTAACAAAGAGTTTTTATGTCAGAAAAGTGTTCAACGTTTAATGAATAAAATTTACTTTGGAAGAAAAAATAAAAAAAATAAACATTTAATTCGTTAATTTAATTAATTTTCACAATAAATTACAACCATTAGTAACCAAAACAAATATAATTTTACTTTATTAGTAATACTGGCTGATTTTGTGCATTTGACTTAAAAAAAAAAAACTGGTGGCGCATTGCCAATTTGTGATCAAGTTAAAATTATTCCGCGCGCTTTTTCTTTTCGCTGTATTGTTTTTATTGCAAAATTTCAGTCCGAGTTTTATTTATTTCCTCGCAAATAGGATGTTATAAAACGTCGTATGACATACGTGCGCTTTCATATCGCATCTTTCATTTCAGCTCGCCTGCGGCTCGGGCTAGCAATATTGCCTCGGCTGTAATTATGTACCTACCGCTCTTATATCATAATGCACTAGTATGTTCGCCACCGCGCGCGCTCATTGGTCAAAACAAGTAGCGCGGGCTTGCCCTTTTCACAAACTCACTCTCACAAAAAATTATCTAGCTACCGAGAGCAAAGATTTTACACATCAAAAACTTGGTACAAAATTTATACAACTCGACGTACGAATTTCTCTCGTCAACTCGCATTTGTCGAGTTTGTACTATATTTATCACTTTTCAACAGATGCAGAATCACCCGAGGTGGATAGGTTCACAGTGCAGCTTAAGAAAGATGAAAATGGGCTTGGAATCACTATTGCAGGTAATTTACAAATCCAAATGATAAAACAACAAACTATTAACATGCTTTTCATTATGTAGACCCATTATGTACCTACTTTAAAGAGTTAAAATGTTTGTCACCTCTTAAAAAAAGTTGATGGCACTTTGGCTAAAAAAAGCTTGGCATGTTTCCCTTCCTCAAAAAGACTTAGTTCGTAATCATTTGTAATTTACAGGTTACGTATGTGAAAAAGAGGAGCTATCTGGTATATTTGTGAAGTCTGTGACGCCGGGCAGTGCGGCGGCACTGAGCGGCAAGGTGCGCGTCAACGACCGCATCGTCGCCGTCGACGGCGTGTCGCTCGCCGGGAAGTCCAACCAGCGGGCCGTAGACGCTCTCAAGCAGAGCGGGAATATTGTTACACTTGAACTGGAGAGGTAAGCAGCACACAAATCGGAATTGTATTGTCAATTAAACATTTTCCTCGAAAACGAAAGTTTAAAAAAATAACATGTTTTGTTGGAAGACTCTCGAAGAATGTGTTAGAAGGTCTTCATTGACTTCACTATTAAAACCGTAGGCATTTAATATTCGTCAATTTTTGAGTAATGCAGAGAAAAGCAGCGGTTGGTGCAACTCCGGGAAAATTAAAAATATTTTTTGATAATATTATCATAACGTGAGGATTTGTAATTGGCTTTCTGGTGACTATGGTTTCTTTTTTTTTTGTTTTGTTTGTTTTTATTAGCTGTAAGTCCTCCATGTACTAAATAAATAAATAAATAAATATTTTGTTACTTGGACAGTTATTTTGTTAAGAAAATTAGCATCAGTTTAACAACTAGAAAAATACTGTAGGTTCATAAACAAAATTAGATTCTGATCCTTGAATTTCGGTATGTCTCCTAAACTCCTAACAGCAGCAGCAGTTCCTGTCTTAGTACAATCAAAAGTCTCTACCAATCTGATAAAGTTCTTCTTCTTCACTTGCAATGTTCTCTCATGTAAATACGATACTTTATTTTCAGATACCTCCGCGGGCCAAAATTCGAGCAGTTACAGCAAGCGATCGCGGCTGGCGAGTCCAGCGCATCAGCCGCGCCTCCACACAACCCCTTCCTGCACATGCACCGCCCCGACTCCCTCACCGAGCCCGAACACGACATACCCATGGCACAGCTGCATAACTCGTGAGTACTCGAACATTATGGACTATCGTCATCGGACTCTCAAATGGGTACAGCAAGCGATCGTTGTTGCTACCCTGACTCGCATAAACTTCGATTTAGGACCGTCAAATTGATCGATAAATTTATTGAAAAAAAAAAAAAACTTTAAGTTAACCGTCTTGTAAGTTAGTTACCATGCAATAAATTTAAAACCATAATAATTATTATGAGTAACCATTTTGCACTAACGAAATCAAACATTTCCTCTTTATATATTAGTATAGATATAGATAAAGAGAAAATATTTTACTGTTTAATTGTTTGTTTGTTTGCATTGAATCAGGCTCTGAAACTACTGGACCGATTTAAAAAATTCTTTCACCGTTTGGAAGCTACACTATTCCCAGGTGCTTTAAAAAGCCTACATGGCTTTTTATCCCTGTATTCCCACGGGAACGAGAACGCAAGTGAAACCGCGTGACGTCTAACTAAATAGATAGTTCAGTAAGTGGCGATTAAATTTATTTTGGCTTTATATTTAACCATTTCCTCTGCTTTTACAGCATTACAGTGGACAACCCGGTAGAGGAGCCAATGAGCGCATCTCCTCTGCCCGCGCCCGTGGTGACGCGTGCGCAGCCTGCCTTTGAGATGCCGCGCACTAACGAACAAAAAGACGCCATAAAGAGGAAGTGGCAAGCTATTCTCGGTAAACATTTACTTTCATTAAATACCAGCCGCTGGATTCAGTAAAAGTCACTCAGTGGAAACTTTAAGGATGTCTGAAATTAGAAAGCAATCTCAAAAAAAAAATTCTTGATGTTTTTTACTTTGTTTTAGAATGAAACAGTAAAATAAATTTCACCGCGCTTGAGCGCAAATCTAAACTTAAAAGAATCTCAAAATTCTTGAGTCTTTCACGTCAGTCTTCACATTCTTGTTAAAAGGTAATAATAATAACAGATGAGTCCCAAACTAAGCGGAGCTTGTGTTATAAGTAATAGACAACTGATTAACGTACTTTAAGTCTCTAAATACATACATATTATAAGTTGTGTTCTCATTCTCAATTTAGGTGACGAAGTAGAGATCGTAGTCGGCGTAGTAGTCCGCGGCGGCGGAGGTCTGGGCATCTCCCTGGAAGGCACTGTGGACGTGGAGGGGGGGCGCGAGGTGCGCCCGCACCACTACGTGCGCTCCGTGCTGCCCGAGGGACCCGTGGGCCGCGCCGGCGTGCACCGGCCTGGAGATGAACTGCTCGGTAAGAGAAGAATCACTGTAGTGACCGCGGCGGCGGAGGTCTGGGCATCTCCCTGGAAGGCACTGTGGACGTGGAGGGGGGGCGCGAGGTGCGCCCGCACCACTACGTGCGCTCCGTGCTGCCCGAGGGACCCGTGGGCCGCGCCGGCGTGCACCGGCCTGGAGATGAACTGCTCGGTAAGAGAAGAATCACTGTAGTGACCGCGGCGGCGGAGGTCTGGGCATCTCCCTGGAAGGCACTGTGGACGTGGAGGGGGGGCGCGAGGTGCGCCCGCACCACTACGTGCGCTCCGTGCTGCCCGAGGGACCCGTGGGCCGCGCCGGCGTGCACCGGCCTGGAGATGAACTGCTCGGTAAGAGAAGAATCACTGTAGTGACCGCGGCGGCGGAGGTCTGGGCATCTCCCTGGAAGGCACTGTGGACGTGGAGGGGGGGCGCGAGGTGCGCCCGCACCACTACGTGCGCTCCGTGCTGCCCGAGGGACCCGTGGGCCGCGCCGGCGTGCACCGGCCTGGAGATGAACTGCTCGGTAAGAGAAGAATCACTGTAGTGACCGCGGCGGCGGAGGTCTGGGCATCTCCCTGGAAGGCACTGTGGACGTGGAGGAGGGGCGCGAGGTGCGCCCGCACCACTAAGTGCGCTAATTTATACACGCACTTGATATCGTAAGAAATATCTTCATTAATATCCATCACGTGTATAGTAGCATCACAGTTTTGTTTCGTCACATGGCACTTCTCCCGCGCTGCGCACTAACTGCAGCTATGAGCCCCCTGAGTTAAACGCTACACCTATAGTAGCAGGTTACTCCGGAATACAATGTATTACAATCATGCATATTAACTGAGCTATCAGAATTTTTGTCTAGCAAGTCGAAAAAAAGCCATAACAGTTGCAATTGACAACAGTGAATGGTATACTTATCCGATTTGTATTTTCTAACTATTTTAAAGCACAGTGAACATTGTTCGTTACAGAGGTGAACGGTCACCGTCTCCTCGGCATGAACCACCTGGAGGTGGTGGCCATCCTCAAGGAGCTGTCCAGCGAGGTGTGCATGGTGTGCGCGCGCCCGCGCCCCGCGCCGCCCGCCGACCTGGCGCCTCCTGCCGCCACGCTTGTCAAGGTGAGACAACTCATCCTCAAGGAGCTGTCCAGCGAGGTGTGCATGGTGTGCGCGCGCCCGCGCCCCGCGCCGCCCGCCGACCTGGCGCCTCCTGCCGCCACGCTTGTCAAGGTGAGACAACTCATCCTCAAGGAGCTGTCCAGCGAGGTGTGCATGGTGTGCGCGCGCCCGCGCCCCGCGCCGCCCGCCGACCTGGCGCCTCCTGCCGCCACGCTTGTCAAGGTGAGACAACTCATCCTCAAGGAGCTGTCCAGCGAGGTGTGCATGGTGTGCGCGCGCCCGCGCCCCGCGCCGCCCGCCGACCTGGCGCCTCCTGCCGCCACGCTTGTCAAGGTGAGACAACTCATCCTCAAGGAGCTGTCCAGCGAGGTGTGCATGGTGTGCGCGCGCCCGCGCCCCGCGCCGCCCGCCGACCTGGCGCCTCCTGCCGCCACGCTTGTCAAGGTGAGACAACTCATCCTCAAGGAGCTGTCCAGCGAGGTGTGCATGGTGTGCGCGCGCCCGCGCCCCGCGCCGCCCGCCGACCTGGCGCCTCCTGCCGCCACGCTTGTCAAGGTGAGACAACTCATCCTCAAGGAGCTGTCCAGCGAGGTGTGCATGGTGTGCGCGCGCCCGCGCCCCGCGCCGCCCGCCGACCTGGCGCCTCCTGCCGCCACGCTTGTCAAGGTGAGACAACTCATCCTCAAGGAGCTGTCCAGCGAGGTGTGCATGGTGTGCGCGCGCCCGCGCCCCGCGCCGCCCGCCGACCTGGCGCCTCCTGCCGCCACGCTTGTCAAGGTGAGACAACTCATCCTCAAGGAGCTGTCCAGCGAGGTGTGCATGGTGTGCGCGCGCCCGCGCCCCGCGCCGCCCGCCGACCTGGCGCCTCCTGCCGCCACGCTTGTCAAGGTGAGACAACTCATCCTCAAGGAGCTGTCCAGCGAGGTGTGCATGGTGTGCGCGCGCCCGCGCCCCGCGCCGCCCGCCGACCTGGCGCCTCCTGCCGCCACGCTTGTCAAGGTGAGACAACTCATCCTCAAGGAGCTGTCCAGCGAGGTGTGCATGGTGTGCGCGCGCCCGCGCCCCGCGCCGCCCGCCGACCTGGCGCCTCCTGCCGCCACGCTTGTCAAGGTGAGACTACTCAGGGGCATTCGTCATCATCTGCCTAGCCTTTCCCAACTACACTTGGTGGTCTCGGCTTCCAGTTCGATTTATTTGCCTTAATTTTATTTATTCATAAGAACAATTACCGACATTGTGTGTGAATATAGCAGCTTAAAAAAATACATAAAAATAAAATATAATTTATACGATGAAATTAATTGCCATTAAAATAATTGCGTAAAACATACAAATAATAATAATAATATCAATGTCAAATGTAAATAGTAACAATGTCCAAAAGATTAAAATTTAAAAACCATAGAATACAATATAAAATAGTATATTTCATTACAAGTGCGGAAAGGTTGTCATTGCAGAGTTCCGACAAATGTCTACCCGAGCCGAGGCGCAGCCGAAGGCGAGGGATGACAGTCGGAACAAGTTGCAATGACGGTTTGGCACGTGTACAGAACGACTATTTTTAATACAGTTGCGAAAAAATGAAGCAATTTAATAAAATAATAAAAACACAATTAACTCAACTAACCAATAATGATATAATTCACACATAGGTACATTGAAATTGGTAAGTACAGTTTTTTATACTAACTGGGGAAGTTTTAAGTTGCATATTTACTGTTTGATACAAACTATTGTTAATTTCGTATGATTGTTCATGTATATTTGTCATACAATGGCGTTTGCTAGTTGATGGAGTTGAATCTGATGAATTATCATTTTGTGACACAAACAACTAAAAGTCACAAAGATTTTTTCTGAATAATGGCGCCAACCGTAGAATATAAGCTGAGATTTTTTTAGGCAAAGGGAACTATGCCCATACAGCCAAGTCTTCAGTAGATTTTTTTTATTGATATGAAATGAAAATGAAATTTAATGTGATGAAATGAAATGAAATCTAACCTAACCCATTCAATCAAATCATTAAATCTAGGATATTGAAACAAATTAGTAGCTTCTTTTTAGAAATATACGTATTTGCATGAATCATAAAAACTTCTACGATTTTTTTTAGTAAAAACTTCATGGTTGGTTTTTCTTTTTAATAGACATTATTTTGACAGTTGGGAAAGTGAACGCACGAGTTCGGGAAAGGTAAAAAAAAAGCACGAGTATTTAATAGCCATTGAATTAGAAAAGCTATGGAAACAGCATTGCACTCAAAAAGTGGCACCACGAATAGTACGTCTAAGTAGGCGGGGCTTTAAAAGTACGTCTTTTTTGAGAACTAGTCTACTGCGCACTCAGTGACGGAAGGTCGCATTGATCAAAGCGTTTGACGTGTCATTATTTGGTTAAAACATTGGTGGAATTATAAAAAAATGACTTCGTGTGTAGTAAAGTGGTGCAGAAAATGCAAAGAAAGGCGGAAAAGTGATACTGGAATAACATTTCATTGGTGAGTACCTAAATATAAATATTTTTATTTACTTACTGTTTTACCAATTTGAATGACATTGACACTTGAACCAAAAAATAGGTTTATTTATTCAGCATAAAAATAGGTAATTCTAAACTGTGTCTGGATTTCCGCATATTGGCGAGTTATTAAGCGGTTAGAATATACATTTAAAGTTAGTTGTATAAGTATACAAATAAATACAAATGTGAATAAAACACAAACTAGTAATTCTTTGTGGCCGGCGTTATGCAATAAGTGCTCGTAACCAGCCCAATGAATTATTCTTTTAGGATTTTGTTTTTGTAAATAAGTATTTTTTTTTTTTGAAAAACATTAGTTTGTAGTATTTTGAATACACGAACACACATTTATTACCGATTAATTATCGTTGTAATATTTTCAGTTTTCCTAAAAATGAACTAAGGCGAATGTTGTGGGCAAAGGCTGTTCGTTTAAGAAAGAAGACAGGAAGATTGGGCACCAAATAAATTTAGTAGGGTGTGCTCCATACATTTTGATGCTCAAGACATGTATCTGTCGAGTAAGGGCAATCGCATGTTGAAGAAATCTGCAGTACCTATTTGCACGGTAAATAATTTTCATATCAAAAGATTAATTATAATTATTAAAATTATTTTTCGTGTCTTCATTAACCTTATTGTTGGCCTTCATAGATGGTTCATAAAACATACTTAGAAGAAGGAACTGTTGCGTCCGCTGACAGATTATTGGTAATAAATTATGGTCATTAGCTTCTGTTTAGATCAGAAAATAGTTTACAAAGTAAAGTAGGTAGTAGTAGATTTAACATTGTATTAAAGTTCAAGCCTATGGAAAAGCGTGTAATTCTAGTGTATTTACCAGGTTATTAATAATAATAATAATAAACAATAATAATACTTTGATAATTACAGCCTCTGCTTTCTTGTTTGTCTCGGCTGTAATTATCAACTTACCGCATTTATATCATAATGTACTATTACTTTCACTTATTGTTAACATACGATTGAGCTAACATTGCAATAAACCGCGATGATTAGAAGGATGGAAGGGAAGCCTTTGCCCTGCAGTGGGACACATAAGGCACAAGTTATTAATTATTATTATTGTTAACATTCTTAATTTGTCAATAAATATATTTTTACTTTATCCGAATTTTATTTATCTTCATCGACCGCTTTAAAGTGATATCTTGAAAACTTCTAAACCAATTTTAATATATCTTGCATTTATATCTAATTACTCGTACCGATACCTGATTAAGGAATTTTGGGATAGAAGGTGCCCTACGGTCTTATCCAGGTGATAACATATACACGTGCCAAATTTCATCCAAATCCATTCAGCCTTTTGACGAGGACTAACGAATAAATAAACTCACTTTCACATTTATAACAGTCAGTGGTAAGTAAGTATTTTATTATTTTATTTATTAACTATTTAAAAAACTATTATTAAATTATGTTATAGTTAAGTTATATATATAGTTGTAGTAGGTTATTTAATTAGGAATATTTAGGTACATAGACTATATTTTTTTAAATGTAAAAGACGTTGATTTGCTAAATAAATAGTAATATTAATTAGTGAAATAAAAAAAACACCAAATCTCCCCACTGCTCTGGTTCCGTATTATGCCTATGCATACGCATGGTTAAACTATGGCGTAATATTATGGGGAAACTGCCACAGATGCACCAACACTTTTCACACTACAAAGAAGACTGATTAGAATATTAGTTAATATAGATGACACAGACAGCTGCATACCCCATTTCCAAGAACATAAAATTTTAACACTTCCTTGTATATATATGTCGCCGCCAGCGATGGCTGAGCGATGAGCTGACACCGATGGGGGTTTCGTGGTACAGAGTTCATAACATAGAATAGCAATCTTCATTGCAGTAATAACCTCACTTAACAATCTTAATCACAAAACAACTCAAATCTAGGTAACTGACAGTTTCGTGCTGGATGTGTGTCTTGTATGTATGTATTGTATATAGGTAATTTACATTTATATTCTGTCGGAATTCATTCAAAAAAGTCATCGTTAAATATACACAAATAATTTAATTTAGCTAAGTATCTACTGCATAACACCATCCACGCTAGGCTCGCTGTCATCTTGACTCCGCCCAGTGACCTTGATGCACCCAATCGCGCACTAGCTTCGTCTATTATAGTGTGTCAGTTGTTTGCGTAAATGGAACCAAAATTGAAGCGTTGTTTGTATGAGAATTACGTTTCCATAGCTTTTCTAATTCAATGGTAATAGCCCACATCCCGAACGCTATACGTCCCTGCAAAACACCACTTTTTGAGCATCTGTATTAAAAATATGTTTTTAAGCTATTGCATAGCTTCTATCGCGGGCCTTGAGCGTGGGGACCGAATCCAGAAATTCCGTAACGAAAAAACCTCACGCTCCCCACTCCGACGGGCAAGGAGGTGTGGCTTGAAGGCCGTGCATCGTCTAACGTCGTTTCAGTTCGGCAGTCTTCGACACGGCGTTGTGTGCGATTAGACGTATTGGATAGTGGGGAGGGGAAAGGGGTGGGGAGGGGATGGGAGGGGAGGGGGGAGGGGAAAGGGGTGGGGAGGGGATGGGAAGGGGTGGGGAGGGGGGAGGGGAAAGGGGTGGGGAGGGGAGGGGAGGGGGGAGATTGTGAGAGAGGGAAGAAAGTATTGTGAGAGGGGACGGAGGGGCAGGGGAGGGATGTGGAGGGGGGTGGAGGGAAGAGGCAGGGGACGGGAGGGAAAAGTGAGGGAGGAGACGAGAAAATAATTAGGTTAGGAGACAGTAAAATAAACAATATCAATATGGAATGCGCAAAAAAATTCGTGGCGGTGTAAATTGAGCCTAAGAGTGAGCGAAGTGGAAACTCGAGGGATCTGGACACAACAGTAGGCCGAGGTTCAAAGAGGATGGGCGGGGGTTAGATTCAGCCTCTTTGTGTAGTCTGCATGTTGTAAATATGTTGTTACGGAAAATGAGCTATCTAACAAGTAAAACGTGTAACAAAAATAGCATACTTAGTAGGTACCTAACATTTTAAAGCAATTTCAGCGTTCGACTTCAATTTTCGGCCAATTAACAATAATACTTATTTATTTCCGACAGACGTCCAAATTACGTAAAGTAAAAACTATCTTATCATGATAGATTGTCTGATACCTTCTGTTTGATGACAACTTAAGCCTCAAAACGCGTTCATTGACATTGAATATAAGATATCATGCAAAACACGTGATTACTTGATAATTATATTTTAAGCTTCAAAGTTATGTATGTGATTATTCATGCAGTCAATTATTTAGGTAATGACGCGTAAAAATTAATCAATATCAATCAGTCATATCTAGAAGGAAATTTTTATCACACGATTTCCTTGAAAGAGAATTTATGAATGTCGCCAAAAGTATTAGTGCGGCGCACCTTGCATAGTCAACTTAATACTCAATATCTTTATTGTTTTTCAAATGTATTTTCCCTGTAGGGCACAATAAAAAGGTAGGAGAGAGGAAGCCCTGCTTTACGAGATCATTTAATTTTTAATAGAAAAAATGCTCTTTTAAAGAAAAGGTAATCAAAATTAGGGAAAATCTCAAAGGGTTTTTAATAAAGAATCATGATTTTTCCTTTCTTCCTTTCTCCTGGTTATTTTCAGTTTAAAGCAACAATAACAGCAGAAACTAAAGTTAAAAAGATGAAATAGCCGTCGGAAAATCATGTGCAAAGCTCATGGTATCTATTTCCATCCATATGTACGACAATGTCCTTCCACCCTGTATGTTATAGCTCGTGTTGTGTCTATCCCGAAACGCAACTCACTGATCTGTGCACAAATCTCTTAGCTGGCCATGCCATGAGTAAATTATTTATTATTATTACTTTATTATTCCTATTAAATAAATATACATCCTCGCACATACACATACACACACTCACCCTCACACATATATACTCACAGTCACTAACTCACACACACGAACTCTTACACACACACTTAAAATTCGTAGCAACCTTCATTATTCATAATTACCTTTGTAACATCGACACTGTTTCACTTGTTTTAAAGACAATTTATTTATTGTAATTACTATGACTGAACCCTATTCCTTAAGATACAGGCAGTACCTAGTTTAAGGAATAGAGTAAAAAAATTGTGCTTCTGATGACAAATGTTTAAAATTATTATTTACGATGTATCAGTGCAATGTACGATTCCTGTTTTTATAAATAAATATTATTATTAAAATAAATTAAATAAATAAATATTCTACAACTTTTTCACACAACGCCATCTAGTCCCAAGCTAAGCTAAGAGCTTGTGTTATGGGTACTAAACGGCTGATAGACATACTTATATATTTCTAAATACATACATATTATAGATAAATTAAACCCAGACACAGAACTGATCGTGTTCATCACACAAACATTTGTCCAATAATTTAAATCTTATTGCGTTTGTAGTGGTCCCCACGGTAATCACGGTTATTTGACCAACAAATTTATTGCAGGCGAAGTCGGATGGAAGTCTGGCCGGCGCAGGCGCAGAGGAGGGTGGGTCTCTGTCTGCGGGCGGAAAAGTACGCTCGCGCAGTCTTGAGCCGCTAACAGGACTTGCTATGTGGTCGTCTGAACCACAAATTATTGGTAAGTTCAATTTGTATCACTCTCCTTAGATACACATCACAAAACAGATAATAATATGTTAAATGCGTTCACTGCGTAACATATTTAATTTATTCCGCCTCTTTCAGCTTCTAATCATTGACGGAGCCTTGAAGTTTGAGCCATCTGTATAACGTCTAGAATACCTTGTGAAGTTTTTTTTTTAATTTTAAAAGATAGCACGCAGTCTTTCAAAAGAAAATGAATAAGTCGAGCGGCAGAGAACAGAAATTATGTTGTTGAAGATTTAGTTATTTTTTGTTCTAGCTAGTAATGTAATATTTTTTTTTAGCTGAAGGTATAAAGATGTGGTCTATTTGTTTTTCTGATAGTCAAGTATTAAGGAGTAATAGGGGTGTTCTAACATAGTATTTGTTACTTCCTTGCCACATTTTAGTTCAATTGTAGGGGTGTATCCCACTATTTCTATTAGGTATTTCTATTGATAGAAATAGTAACCAAAAAATATTTGAAACAACCTGAGCTTTGCCTCACGTTACTTGACCTAGGTACATAATCATACCTTTATTTGTATACCACAGAATTGGTAAAAGGCGAGCGAGGACTCGGTTTCTCAATCCTGGATTATCAAGATCCGCTGCGTCCGTCGCACACACTGGTGGTGATAAGATCGCTAGTGCCGGGTGGTGTGGCGCAACAAGATGGCCGCCTCATACCTGGCGACCGACTGCTGTTTGTTAACGACCAGGTAAGCTTGCGAACTTATCAGCTTTTAAGTACTCATAACACAAGCTCTACTTAGCGCGGAATATTTATTTTATTTTTATTTTTATCCTGTTGCTTCTCTCACAGAACCTGGAAGACGCAAGTCTAGAACAAGCAGTAGCAGCCCTGAAGGGCGCGCCGCGCGGTGTGGTTCGTATCGGCGTGGCCAAGCCGCTGCCGCTCGCCGACGCGCCTCCCCCACTGCCGCACACCGCACCTCCGAGCCAGCCTTAGAACTAAACACATGTGACTAAGCGCAGAGTCCATCCCTGATAAAGAGACGGTTAGGAACTTTGCATACACTTAGTAACTCGATTACTAGTCGGAGGGTCCCAAATCACTACAGTCGCAAAATGGATAGCTTTTAAACAGGGTATTTAACTGTTTTTAGAAAAACAACTGATAGTATTTTAAATCTAAATACATCTATAACTTGTTTTAATTTTCATAATTGTTAGAACTCAACTCGGTAAACAATAAAATACAGTACTATGTGAAACAGTCCCTGTATATCACGTGGGTTACGTCACGTCACAGCGTAATATAACAAGCTGACAAAAATAAAATCATACACATTTAGTTTATTTATTGTCTTGTGACGTCAATTGATATGCTAAAGACGCTCTATTGGTCAAAAAACAAAATGCATTTTATTCCGTACTTTGTATAAAACCAGTGCTCATTTGTTAAAAAAAAAACTGTTTTAAGACAGTCCAATACCCTATTGTAAATTGAATGCAAAACTGTTTGATAAGATATGGTGTTTAAGCTTTCAGTGTGAACACCGACTTCGCCTGTACTTATTCCGTGATTATATCGCACTTTGTAGGGATTGGATTTCTGCGCTTATTTGTTATTTTTTATGCCCCATGTATTATTGCTCATTAAACTTACCTGTATTGATCCAGAGTTCGGTAGGGAGAAATTTCATAGCTAAGTTTCAGGAACCGTATAGTTATATACATATATCAAGAAAACTTCTGTAGTCTTTGCCCCCATAGGAAAAAAAGGTGTGGGTTTATGTATAATTGAAAATTACTTCAGTGTATTGATGAATGAACTTTACTATAGTTAGATAGAACTCAATATGCACTGTCCTGAGTCAAATTTATCATGTCTCTCTACCAGTACTATTATTAGTGGAAGCATTATATTTTACTGTTTTTACTATTATATTAAGTTTTACTTACCTACTTGACGTGCTTAAATTCACCATTGTGACTGGTGTTCGCATATGAATATATTATAATATAAGAAATATTGAAGTTGAAGTTTGAAACATTAACGATTTTATTAGTTATGAATAAATGAAAGTGCAAGTCATATTTTCATGTATTAGTATAAATTAATCATTCATTTACATTACTTTCGTCGAAACCTTATGTCCGTGGTCATTACTGACTCTCATTCATGAAAGATTATTAGCTAGTGTGTATGGAATTTAAAGGGGAAAGATTTGATTGTTTGAATTGATTAGGCTACGAAACTACTGGACCGATTGGAAAAATTCTTTCACAATTGGCTTAAGCTATTGTCCGTGTATTCCCACGGGAACGGGAACTACACGAGTGAAACCGCGTGACGTCTGCTAGTAAAATATATAAAGGTTTCTGTCATTATTACTGTTTGCGATCTACTGATTGTCATGCCTAGTCCCATCCAACGTTCGTTCTCGGTCAAAATTATAAACTTTGCTTGTTTTCGACAACGTTTCCATTACTATAATATCATGACTAGAATGTAACTGTGACAATATTCTATGATAATGAACTTGTACTTAATGTTACGGTGTGTTCCTTTTCTGAGCAGAAGAATAGTGCGTAGTGATAAAATGCGTTGGGGCACATTGGCGACGCGTCGCGTACGAACTACATAATGATACTTTCGCCGTTGTAGTCTAATTCACTCAAAGTCAAAAACACTTCTTCAAAAACATATTAACGTGAAACTTAAGTTTTGCAAATTATGGTTTATGTTAAATTGTGCATTGATTGCGTCGCGGTGCCAGTGTACTGTAACGCTAAATACTGCGTAACTCGCTTTAGTCTCAGATCGGCTAACAAATAGACTTTTTGTGTACTTAATTATTGAGTACTTAATTTTGTGTACTCAATTACTTAACTATTGACCTGAACTATCTTGTGTTCAATACAAGAAATACTCGTAAAATGTGATTAAAATTATTTATTCATAGGACACATATCAAAACAATATTATAGACAAATGAATCTAAACATTCTGTGATGCATTCCGAAATATTTTAAGGTCCTGTATAAAAACTCAAGTCCAAACAAAACCCTTTTGTCAATTTCGTATAAAATATATAAGAATATGAAAATGTTATCTAACTGACAATCACTAAAAAATATAAATGTATTAAATTTAAGAAAAATAAATATATAAATTATTAAGTATAATGTAACTTTATCGTTCCAGAGTATTACATAATATCGATCAGAATTATTTGTATTTAATCAATCTTGTTAACTAGTTATTTTCTTTACACATTTATTGTCCATTCTAATTTTATTGAAATTAAATTTAAATGTACCTACTTAATTTAGAAAATAAAATAAAATTGAATTATAGATTTTGTGTTTTTTATTTAATAAAAGCTGGTGCCCGTGTCTTCGTCTGCGCAGGATTGGTGCTTCGAGTAGCTTATTTTCTTCTCCAAGGTCCTATCTTACACCAAAAAATATCAAAATTGACCGACACTGGCATGGCCACCATTGGGGACCTAATTTTGATAGGTAACACAAAAATTGTGTCGCTAGACAATCCAAAATTTGTCGCCGAATATCAGAATTTGCCAGTCACTGCAATGGTTCAAAAGATAAGTGCAAGAGTAGGTATATAGGTGGCCGGTCTGGAGAGAGTTGGCCCCCAGCTTGGCCATATCATATCTCGAAAACTAGGGGACTTAGCGAAGATCTGTTTTCTCCCATATTTTGTCGCCAATTAGTCTGAATCAGTCGCCAAATATAACAATAATTTAAAAAAATACTTGTACCAAATACAAACATATTACAGAAACTGTGTCATAAAAGTAATCTGTACAACAGTAACAAAAATTTAAGTTCGAACGACTGACTTCTAAACTAGGCAATATGCCTGTATCTTAGAAGCCATTGAACACATTCAAATCTATCTGTCACTGGTTCGAGGGATATAAGGGTTCAAAAGTGGCCGATCAGTAGTCTCTCCAACTTGGCCATAGGTATTAATCACAACTCAAAACTAGGACACCTAGCAAAGATCTGTTTTGCTTTAAACTGAATTGCTAATTAATCGTCATTTGTCGCCAAGGTACAGATTGAGTCGGTGTGTAATTAAAAAGATGCTAAAGAATTCAATTACCCAATACAGTGGTACAGGCAAGTACAAAATACTTGTTTCTAGACAGTAGGTATCTATGACGTCTTATGAAGGTATGTTTGTTTTAAGAAATATAAATATAAAGTTTTTCTAAAATTACCTAAAATCCACTAAAGCCATTCATTACCTATAAGCAGATCTACAATAAATATATGTACTTTTTTGTGGAACACCATTATGGTGACCTGTGATGTTGTCATTGCCGAAAAACCTTGGTCCTTGGTCATCATGTTGTGGGACGTTCCAGGTCCCACAACAAGATGGCAAGGCTACTGCTTAGCGTGAGGCGAAACATAGTCTCGTGTTTTGTGAAAGCAACCGTTTAGCCAAAATCAAGGCCAAGGTCAATCAAAGGTCATCCACCAAATAGAGCACATTACTTCCCGGGGGGTGTTGTACTAGGGGGATACCAAAATTTCATTATTTTTGGCCTAGGACGTCCCGTTTCAGAGATATACACTGAAAAGCAGAATTTTGCAAAAATTGCTTTTTACGGGTCACAGCTTTCGTCGGCCCTTTATTTTGGTGACCTGTGATGTTGTCATTGCGGAAAAACCTTGGACCTTGGTCATCTTGTTGTGGGACGTTCCAGATAGTTAGCCTACTTTTTTTTTATAAAATACATTTTAGTTGGGAGTGAGGCTGCCTCTAAATCTAGTGGTCGCAAATACTACTGCTTGGTGCGAGGAGAAACATAGCCTCGTCTAATGTAAAAGCGACCGTGAAGTCAAAATCAAGGTCAAAGTCAATCAAAGGTCATCCACGAAATAGAGTACATTACTCCCCGGGGGGTGTTGTCCAAGGGGGGTACCAAAATTTCATTATTTTTGGCCCAGGACGTCCCGTTTCAGAGATATACACTGAAAAGCAGAATTTTTCAAAAATTGCTTATTACGGGTCACAGCTTTCGTCGGCCCTTTATTTTGGTGACCTGTGATGTTGTCATTGCGGAAAAACCTTGGTCCTTGGTCATCTTGTTGTGGTACGTTACAGGTATTTGGCCTTGTTTTTTTATAAAATACATTTAAATTGGGAGTAAGGCTGCCTCTTAATCTAGTGGTCGCAAATACTACTGCTTGGTGCGAGGAGAAACATAGCCTCGTCTAATGTAAAAGCGACCGTGAAGTCAAAATCAAGGTCAAAGTCAATCAAAGGTCATCCACGAAATAGAGTACATTACTCCCCGGGGGGTGTTGTCCAAGGGGGGTACCAAAATTTCATTATTTTTGGCCCAGGACGTCCCGTTTCAGAGATATACACTGAAAAGCAGAATTTTTCAAAAATTGCTTATTACGGGTCACAGCTTTCGTCGGCCCTTTATTTTGGTGACCTGTGATGTTGTCATTGCGGAAAAACCTTGGTCCTTGGTCATCTTGTTGTGGGACGTTCCAGATAGTTAGCCTACTTTTTTTTTATAAAATACATTTTAGTTGGGAGTGAGGCTGCCTCTAAATCTAGTGGTCGCAAATACTACTGCTTGGTGCGAGGAGAAACATAGCCTCGTCTAATGTAAAAGCGACCGTGAAGTCAAAATCAAGGTCAAGGTCAATCAAAGGTCATCCACGAAATAGAGTACATTACTCCCCGGGGGGTGTTGTCCAAGGGGGATACCAAAATTTCATTATTTTTGGCCCAGGACGTCCCGTTTCAGAGATATACACTGAAAAGCAGAATTTTGCAAAAATTGCTTTTAATAGGTGACAGCTTTCGTCGGCCCTTTATTTCGGTGACCTGTGATGTTGTCATTGCGGAAAAACCTTGGTCCTTGGTCATCTTGTTGTGGTACGTTACAGGTATTTGGCCTTGTTTTTTTATAAAATACATTTAAATTGGGAGTAAGGCTGCCTCTTAATCTAGTGGTCGCAAATACTACTGCTTGGTGCGAGGAGAAACATAGCCTCGTCTAATGTAAAAGCGACCGTGAAGTCAAAATCAAGGTCAAGGTCAATCAAAGGTCATCCACGAAATAGAGTACATTACTCCCCGGGGGGTGTTGTCCAAGGGGGATACCAAAATTTCATTATTTTTGGCCCAGGACGTCCCGTTTCAGAGATATACACTGAAAAGCAGAATTTTGCAAAAATTGCTTTTAATAGGTGACAGCTTTCGTCGGCCCTTTATTTCGGTGACCTGTGATGTTGTCATTGCGGAAAAACCTTGGTCCTTGGTCATCTTGTTGTGGTACGTTACAGGTATTTGGCCTTGTTTTTTTATAAAATACATTTAAATTGGGAGTAAGGCTGCCTCTTAATCTAGTGGTCGCAAATACTACTGCTTGGTGCGAGGAGAAACATAGCCTCGTCTAATGTAAAAGCGACCGTGAAGTCAAAATCAAGGTCAAAGTCAATCAAAGGTCATCCACGAAATAGAGTACATTACTCCCCGGGGGTGTTATTCAAGGGGGATACCAAAATTTCATTATTTTTGCCCGAGGACGTCCCGTTTCAGAGATATACACTGAAAAGCAGAATTTTGCAAAAAATTGCCTAGTTTTTTTTTATAAAATACATTATAAGTGGGAGTGGGCCTACTTTGCCTCTTTAACCCGTCGAATGTCGTTATGTTGTTGTTGTTGTTGTTGTTGTGTCGTTGTGTGTTGTTGTGTGGTGTGGTCTAGTGGTCGCAAATGCAACTGTTTAGCGTGAGAAGAAACATAGCCCCGTAGTAAAAGCGACCGTGAAGTCAAAATCAAGGTCAAGGTCAATCAAAGGTCATCCACGAAATAGAGTACATTACTCCCCGGGGGTGTTATTCAAGGGGGATAGACAAAATCAAGGTCAAGGTATCGTGTTACCCAGTTATTGTGCTGTGGGGGTCCGACAGGCAGTCGCTCTATGTAAATTACTGGTATTCTGCTGCATCCGGTTATACTGGCAGCCAACCCCCACATAGTTGGGAAAAGGCTAGGCAGAAGACGATGAATATTAGTAGGTAAGGATCAAAACCACATTAAGATTTTTATAAATTTATTTTTTTGTAACAAAAATATAACCTATTTACACCTTTGCGTAAAGTACTATCAATCACATTGATTCCGATGCACTAGCCCCTAGTTGAGCAATAACAAATTAAGTTAACAATAATATTATTACGTTGTCCCTCGCCCTAAACACTAAGCTTATGTTTATTCCTTATAGAAGTCTTCTATGATGTCTTTGTACTTTTCGTAAACTACGTTTCTCTTGATTTTCAACGTTGGTCCTGTAAAGCAAATAATAAAATTATTAAATCATATAATATGGCACATACTGGGTTGTGCTTGTAAAGTTTTTTTTTACATTAATTGATAGTTAAATCTGTTTTTTTCGTTTTTATCAACTAAAATCTACGTACCTAATTCGCCAGAATGTACTGAGAAGTCTGCAGGAAGAATAGCGAATTTCTGGATTTTCTGTGCGTTCGAAATAGCCTGTTTGTTGGCGCGGGTAATACCTGCTTCAATTGCTTTGTAGACCTGGAAACAGACAGTCATTTATTTCAACCTGTAGTTGGCTTTAGTTCCAACTACTAAAAATTTCAACCCGTAGTTGGCTTTAGTAGTTGGAAACCGGAGATTTTCATTTATACTTGGGAGCATATAAATCGAGCCACTTTGTTTTTACACATAGGTATAATGGTCAATATTTTTGGTAACAAGGAACGGGTAATAAACCTTATATTGCCAAAAAAATATAGTAATAAAAACCCTTCGATCAATAATAACACTAGATGTCGGGTCGGCGTCAAAAATCCGTCTCGGTAAATATAAGCTCACTAGAGACGTGTGTTGTTAATTTGTTTAATTTGCTTGAAACACGGCCAATGTAAACACGTCCCACAATGCCGCGTGTGTATTCAACAGTTGCAAAAATAATCCCCGAAAACGTAATTATTCGGCCGGAGTCTTTTACATTCAGTAAGGACATGAAGAATAAGTTATATTTTAAGCTTTATTTTAACAAATAATATCAATTTTTTAACAAAATTACCGATTTTAAACCACCGCTACAAATGTTTGACCAATGCTCGCCAACATTTGCACAAACTTTTGTTTATCTGAACAGCAGATGCATGGAGTAGATTTGTATTGTAATCATTTTAATAATTTGTTACTAATACTTAATGTTGGTTAAAATCGGTTAATGCTACTTTAGTTTGTTGGACTCTTATTAGGTACTTAGCTTTTCTTTTTTTATTTTAGCTTTCCTAGCAATCCATTTACGTGTGCAGAATGGATCTCGATTGTCGCCAGAGAAAGAAGAGGTTTTGTTTCGTTCATTATTGGCCACCGACTTTCGAAACTGGAGTTATTTTTCACCTGTTGGTGTTTTTTTAAGAAGGATTATTTCTTTGTAAAAAAGTTTTTGTTTCGCCATTTTTAGTTTCTTCGTGTGTCAAGAAAGTCTTTCAAAACTTCAAAGAATCATTGAAGTCGCTTAACAATATTGATAAAGAAGTTCTATCTAAACATTAATCTGTACATCTCTGCCGGGCCCCTTTTAAAATAGACAGGCGTAATGTTATGTTATGCAAATATAAGAACTCTGCATAGACATCTCACTGTAGCAATCGCGAACAATTTGCTGTTATGTCTTGAAGAGTTCCGTCGCCTGTCTTTGTCATCAGTTTTTTTTCACAAAATGTTACTTTCTAAACGAAAATGCTTGAATTGTTACTAAAAATGTAAAAATCGGTACGTGTGTCCCGATTTTTACATTTTTGTGGGCCCCTGATATGAGTTTTTATATAAATGGGGCCAATCTGTTAGTATACCCCAAAGAGATTGAAAATACTATAGAGCGGGCATGTCAAGGAAATGTCATAGAAAAACTTTGATCCCATGTCTCAGTAATGCCATCTAGAATAATATATGAATATTGGAGCGGCAGCGGAGCGTACTACAAAAAACACATAGACTTGTATCCAGCAGGACACACTTTTTCGGACGAAAATTTTGTTCGTGATGTCCGGTCTATAGGTATTGAATGTCTTTGGTATACCCTATCAAATAAAAAAAGAATTTTGAAAATCGTCTATAAATGACGGAGTAAAGGTCACAAAACCTAAAAAAAAATGCAACCGAATTGATGACCTCCTCCTTTTTTAGAAGTCGGTTAAAATAATTTGATTTCATTCAATGATTTTTAACCAGCTGCGCCCCGCGGTTTCACCCGCGTAAACCAGGAGTAGTTAAAAGTAGCCTTAGCCTATGTGTTAATCCAGGATATAAGCTACCTACATACTAAATATCATCCAAATCTGTTCAGCCATTTGAGCGTGAAGAAGTAACAAACATACAAACACACACATACACACTCACACTCAGAAACTTAAGCCTTTATAATATTAATGTGAATACTTCTAAATCGCATACAAAAGCATAAAATTTTTTTTTGGGGGTTGATTATAATGAGCCAACCCGCAGACAAATAATAGCAATGTCTTAGTAAAATAGCTATTGTACAGTATTCCCAAATTAATAATGCACATGCAGATCTTCGCTAATTGTCGTATTCCCGGAAACACCCGAATCATTGAATCGTAAGAGCCCTAATTATGCATGAAGAAAATGCACTTAACCTCTCTATATACATATAGTCATCCGACACTCGGGGAATACGGCCGATGCCGAACAGTGACGAATATTTCTATGCGCATTATCACTTTGGGAGAACTATACTAATTTAGCCCTACTACTTTTTTAAAATGGGTCAAATGTAATTATTTGCTAAAACAAACCTTCGCTCGCATAGAAATATAAATTATTATTTTGCAACTCTATCTTTCAATTCTGACTGTGTTCTGAGCATTGAAATGTCATACCAAGACCTACGTCTAGTTCCAAAATAGAGTAAAGACGAAATTGTGAACAAAACGTTTTTACCCGTATTTTTTAGGCCTTAACTTTCATTTTAGAATAAATATTTTTGTACTTATTATAAAAAATGGCTTTTATTTTTAATTCACATTTCAAATTTATTCCTTTTACTTTTGTCCGACGACAGAAGGACTAAGGCATAAATATTTTGCAATTGTAATTAAACTTTACGCTTGAGTGTCAAGGTTTATAATGAACTGAACTTGATAATATTATAAAACTTTTTTCTATATTAGTAGTAAGAAATGCAATTGTTTATGCGTGTGTAAACGTGGACACTTTAGCGAGGTATTTTTGTTCCTGCTGGTCGATTCTGTTGAAATCACCGCGTGTAAACCTGGGTGTAGTGAACACTGAAGTCTCTGTCAGTGTCACCTATCAGTTGCTAGGGATTGGCAAAGTATGAATCATAATCGAGAATACATAACTTATTTATTTACATACAAACAAACTTAAACTCACGCCCTATTCCCATGGGGGTGGACAGAAACTGCAGAACGCCACCCACTACCTATAATATTGCTTCACATATACCGGTACCTACTTGTTAATATTTTTTCTGTGCTAAGTATTTTATTTATTTTATGCTAAGTAAATTGAATAGGTGATAATTTCGTTCGAAAGCTCTATTGGATTTGAATAATTAATTAAATTAAATCAATTTAGGTACTTCATACCTAAGGTATTACCTGCTGCGCTGCGCCCGCCGATCCGAATCTATGAAAACGCCTTCACATCTTAGTTCACTGTGGACAAATAGCGTCCTACTTTAACTAGTCGTTGCCAAAAATATAAAGCATTTCTACCATCTCAGCACTCTCACAGATACCTACTTACAAATTAATTCTTCTACGTTCGCATAATTACCAAAAGTCACAATGACAGTTGTACGACACTGACTCGGTGCTGTCGCCATGACAACGATACGCCCACGCGATGCCGGTCGTGCTGTTGTCATGGAAACCACCGGGCGGGCGCCCGCCCGGTGGTTTCCATGACAACGCCGAGTGACTTCGATGTATCACGCGTGCGTTTGTCTTCATCTACCATTTTATAGATTATACGGTGTTTATTTCCAAAGATTTGAATGTCTAATTTCAATTTTTATTTTAACCATTCAACAAATATATCGTCATTGTATTATTTTGTCAAATATGTTACTTTTTTAACGTTCACATTCATCGAAAGGTACAATGATGCACACTCACGCCCGCGTTGTTACCATGACAACGCGAAGCGCGCGCTTGTGTTTTTTTTTTTAATATTCATTGTTTGGAGGCCATGTTGTTGACGTATGAACCTGTTTGATTTTAAATAATTATTATATTTTAAGATTAAAAAGTCTAAATTTAGTAGTTGTGCCTAATTTTGATGTCCAAAATTAAAATAAATAATCGATACCTAGGTAAAATTCTTAACCTTAGTCTGTGACAGTCATGGCCTTTTTTTCGCGTAGGTACCTATTGTAGGTTAATTATAATGTCACCAAAAGAATGATCTTTGTTTTATAAGCATTTTAGAGGTTGTAATTGATAAAAATGCAGTCCGCCGTAGTTTTTTTTTATTAAATACCTACGTAATTTTCACATTAAGGGGGAAAACTAACTTCCAAGGAGGCCATGGTAACAACGTGCATATAAGAACAAAGACGTATCGATTTGTCATTGCATTCTTTAGTCTTGCACTTTGCAGTGACATTAGATTTTGATATTTTGAATGTTGTTTTGTTAGTAAGTACTTTTACGGATGCAATTGGTATGACAATTAAGCTGCTACCGAAGTTCCGCCCGTGTTAGTTAAGACGAGAGTTAAGTGGCTATTTACATTGACAAGGACGGAAACAACAATCAAGTGATATTCAATTAATCAATATTATAGGAGGCTCCTGTCTTTTCCGTAAGGGGATGGGCGTCGGCGTCTATGTAGCAACGGTACGGTATTATTAACGTCAGTGTGTTACTTAATCCGTGTATTCTTGAGAACTGGCAGATACCTACCTACTTACAAGCAGTGCAACTAAATAGGTATAAAACCTCTGCCTCGCATCGTTCCGACCTGCGTGCATTCATGCCGTTTCAATTTCGACTGTGCGACAAATAGAGGGGATTGGATTGTTTGAAACTAAGTACCACTGAATGAAAACTCAGAAATGCTAAAATAAATTTACTCACATTCAATGAATGTTTTATTGTCCTTTTTCTGAGTTGAGTACCTACATTAGTACCTACATATTCATATTACCTACCTACATCATCCAACTAGAAAGCAAGATAAATCCCAATAAGAGGTACAAATTAAGGTAATACAGCGTGTTTAGGTCAATCATTAATTTCATTTAACACTTCTAGCTACCCCATTGTAGGTACAGGGGCAGAATTCTTACTTAGTGTTGATAGTGTTTCCATCTCCAAGTCTCAATCCGGGATCAAGACTTGAATCCAGTTGATAGCAATAGACGCCCCTTCTTACATGGGACTTGAACATAACAGATACATACTTACTCATTTACATGTGGCCCACAAAACATATACAAATATCATATTTTAATATAAATATTTAAGCAATTAGGACAACAAAAATAGTATAGGGAAAACAATAGCTTGTGTAGATAATACAACTACTATCCAGATATTATTATCCCACAAACTCTCTCTCTCTTGCTGTAGCAGTGCTTGGTGTGGTCAGAAATAAATTAATATTGCATAAAAAATAAGTTTTACTCATTCCTATCATGTTACAGCACTTTGCAAATTTATATTATAAATTTTCCGCTGCTGGGGTTCAACTTCTTGATACCGGTGGGGCAGGCAGACTTCTCTTTTGGATGTGTAGATACAAGGTGTGGCCCGCCACCTCCGTCATCATCTGGCAGGAAAACCTGCTTGCTGGAAGCATTACAGTGTACATTATTGTTATTATAGATATATTTATGTATCATTCTATTAATTTATCAGTATCACAGTATAGAAAGCCTGCATTAACTGCCTAATGCAGGCTAATGCTACCTTTCTAAAAGTATAGCGGCATCAATGACATAGAACACCTTGTAAGGTGTACCAACTACCTATTATGAGTAATTGTAACATAACATCTTAGTTCCACAATCAACCTCCCTGTGTTTTAAATAATTGATCTGCTCTTTAGGAATGTTTAACAAACAAAAACTGTGTGTGTTAATTGACAGATACCTTCTTAGCTCAACAGCCACTTGGATTTGTGTGATTGATGCAAGTAGTGGTGATGAAATTTGTTTCCATGGTCGCTCCTTCAAGCAGCTGCAGGCTTGTAAAGACTCATCTGCTGAACGGTAGAATACATCAGATTAATAATAAATTGAGCTTGTTTTCATGCCAATAATTTACAATGTTGGTTACACTGTTAAACCGAGTTTAACCAAAGGCTGTCAAATATAATACATAACTTTTATATGTTCTGATGTAACTTTAAAATAATGATTAGGTAGGTACTTTGAGAATTTAAAACAGGATCCATCAGATCCAAACAGGACATAGGTACCTACTGTTTGATTTTGTATTAGGTACATACTACTTTACTTAACTTTTTACTGATAATGAAAAACATGAGAACACTATTACGGGATTGCTTAGCTACCTACATTGTAGTTATAAGTAAGTAGATTCCTACTTACTATCGGTCCGTTTTCGTTCTTGTTACGATCACAATATCCACATTACGTTATCACTTACGTTTCATACAGGGTTGGCATTAAATACTATAATATTACAACTAAAACTTATACAATAACAGTGCTAGACGTCATTAATAATTGTTTGAAAGTTTTCTTTTGTTATTGTTAGGTTATGTGATTTATTATTGATCTGACAGTTTGACAGCCATCCATCACATTTTTTTTTTTTTAATTTTTGACCTGGTAACCGGACCTTTAAGTCAAATCTTATTTTATTACAGACATCACAAGACACGACGTAATAGATTATGTTGCAAAACTAGCTTGCAACTAGAATCATTAAATTTTATTTAACGTGTAAGTTTAACGTTCAAAAGTGCCTTTTAAATGGCCTAATTGAAATAAATGATTTGACTTTGACTTTGAAAAAAAATTTTGGTACTAATATCAGATAGGATAGGTACTAATAATAAATTAAACCTTGGTTTTTGGTGGCTAACTCGAAACACAAATCCAAATTTAAAATAAATCATTATCACAGACATTGGAACGAATGCACCAGCCAGCCCGCTAAACTGCCTTTCATGAAATTTATAATACTTGTAACGTTCAGAAAAAAAGTGATAGTGAGCTAAAACAAGCAAATAGTAAGCTGTAAAAAGCTAAACAATCTTCATCTATTTTACTTGTTTAAATCGACTATTTGAATTCGAGCGTTTTCAAATAGTTTCCGCATAATATGGCCGCGCGGCTGTTCACACGCATGACATAATGACATTTATTTCGCAATTGATAATCTATTACGTCGTGTCTTGTGATGTCTGTAACAAAATAAGATTTGACTTAAAGGTCCAGTTACCAGGTCAGAAAATTAAAAAAAAAATGTGATGGATGGCTGTCAAACTGTCAGATCAATAATAAATCACATAACCTAACAATAACAAAAGAAAACTTTCAAACAATTATTAATGACGTCTAGCAGTACTGTTATTGTATAAGTTTTAGTTGTAATATTAAAGTATTTAATGCCAACCCTGTATGAAACGTAAGTGATAACGTAATGTGGATATTGTGATCGTAACAAGAACGAAAACGGACCGATCGTAAGTAGGAATCTACTTACTTAGAACTACAATATAGGTAGCTAAGCAATCCCGTAATAGTGTTCTCATGTTTTTCATTATCAGTAAAAAGTTAAGTAAAGTAGTACCTATGTACCTAATACCTACAAAATCAAACAGTACCTATGTCCTGTTTGGATCTGATGGATCCTGTTTTAAATTCTCAAAGTACCTACCTAATCATTATTTTAAAGTTACATCAGAACATATAAAAGTTATGTATTATATTTGACAGCTTTTGGTTAAACTCGGTGTAACAGTGTAACCAACATTGTAAATTATTGGCATGAAAACAAGCTCAATTTATTATTAATCTGATGTATTCTACCGTTCAGCAGATGAGTCTTTACAAGCCTGCAGCTGCTTGAAGGAGCGACCATGGAAACAAATTTCATCACCACTACTTGCATCAATCACACAAATCCAAGTGGCTGTTGAGCTAAGAAGGTATCTGTCAATTAACACACACAGTTTTTGTTTGTTAAACATTCCTAAAGAGCAGATCAATTATTTAAAACACAGGGAGGTTGATCATGGAACTAAGATGTTATGTTACAATTACTCTTCATAGGTAGTTGGTACGCCTTACAAGGTGTTTTATGTTGTTGATGCCGCTATACTTTTAGAAAGGTAGAATGCTACCTTTCTATACTGTGCTCCTGATAAATTAATAGAGTGATGCATAAATATAGCTATAATAATAATAATGTACACTGTAATGCTTCCAGCAAGCAGGTTTTCCTGCCAGATGATGATGGAGGTGGCGAGCCACACCTTGTATCTACACATCCAATACAGAAGTCTACCTGCCCCACCGGTATCAAGAAGTTGAACCCCAGCAGCGGAGAATTTATAATATAAATTTGCAAAATTCTGTAACATGATAGCAATGAGTAAAACTTTTTTTTTTTGCAATATTAAATTATTTCTGACCTCACCAAGCACTGCTAGAGCAAGAGAGATTGAGAGAGAGATAGTTTGTGGGATAATAATGTCTGGATAGTATTTGTATTATCTCTACAACCTATTGTTTTCCGTATACTATTTTTGTTGTCCTAATTGCTTAAATATTTATATTAAAATATGATATTTCTATAGGTTTTTTTGTGGGCCACACTGTATGTGAATGAGTAAGTATGTATCCGTTATGTTCAAGTCCCATGTAAGAAGGGGCGTCTATTGCTATCAACTGGATTCAAGTCTTGATCCCGGATGGAGACTTGGAAATGGAAACACTATCAACACTAAGTAAGAATTCTGCCCCTGTACCTACAATATGGTAGCTAGAAGTGTTATATGAAATTAATGATTGGCCTAAACATGCTGTATTACCTTGGTTTGTACCTCTTATTGGGATTTATCTTGCTTTCTAGTTGGATGATGTAGGTAGGTAATATGAATATGTACTAATGTAGGTAGGTACTCAACTCAGAAAAAAGAACAAACATTCATTGAATGTGAGTAAATTTATTTTAGCATTTCTGAGTTTTCATTCAGTGGTAGTTTCAAACAATCCAATCCCCTCTATTTGTCGCACAGTCGAAATTGAAACGGCATGAATGCACTCTGGTCGGAACGATGCGAGGCAGAGGTTTTACCTATTTAGTTGCACTGCTTGTAAGTAGGTAGGTAGGTTTCTGCCAGTTCACAGGAATACACGGATTAAGTAACACACTGACGTTAATAATATAATACCCGTACCGTTGCTACATAGACGCCGACGCCCGTCCCCTTACGGAAAAGACAGGAGTCTCCTTTAAAGGTATTGATTTATTGAATATCACTTGATTGTTGTTTCCGTCCTTGTCAATGTAAATAGCCACTTAACTCTCGTCTTAACTAACACGGGCGGAACTTCGGTAGCAGCTTTAATAATTGACATAGGTACCAATTGCATCCGTAAAAGTAGGTACCTAGGTAGGTACTTACTAACAAAACAACATTCAAAATATCAAAATCTAATGTCACTGCAAAGTGCAAGACTAAATTTGAATGCAAGGACAAATCGATGCGTCTTTGTTCTTAGATGCACGTTGTTACCATGGCCTCCTTAGAAGTTAGTTTTCCCCCTTAATAAGTGGTTTGTTTTATATTTTGTTAATGTGAAAATTACGTAGGTATTTTATTAAAAAAAACTAATTAATTAAAAAAGACTGCATTTTTATCAATTACAACCTCTAAAATGCTTACAAAACAAAGATCATTCTTTTGGTGACATTATAATTAACCTACAATAGGTACCCACGCGAAAAAAAAGGCCATGACTGTCACAGACTAAGGTTAAGAATTTTACCTAGGTATCGATTATTTATTTTAATTTTGGACATCAAAATTAGGCACAACTACTAAATTTAGACTTTAAAATCTTAAAATATAATAATTATTTAAAATCAAACAGGTTCATACGTCAACAACATGGCCTCCAAACAATGAATATTAAAAAAAAAATTTCACGCGCGCGCTTCGCGTTGTCATAGTAACAACGCGGGCGTGATTGTGCATCATTGTGACTCGATGAATGTGAACGTTGAAAAAGTAACATAATATTTGACAAAATAATGTAATGACGATATATTTGTTGAATGGTTAAAATATAAATTGAAATTAGACATTCAAATCTTTGGAAATAAACACCGTATAGTCTATAAAATGGTAGATGAAGACAAATGCAAGCGCGCGGTACATCGAAGTCACTCGGCGTTGTCATGGAAACCACCGGGCGGGCGCCCGCCCGGTGGTTTCCATGGCAACAGCACGACCGGCATCGCGTGGGCGTGCACCGAGTCAGTGTCGTACAACTGTCATTGTGACTTAGTAATTATGCGAACGTAGAAGAATTAATTTGTAAGTAGGTATCTGTGAGAGTGCTGAGATGGTGGAAATGCTTTATATTTTTGGCAACGACTAGATAAAGTAGGACGCTATTTGTCTACAGTGAACTAAGATGTGAAGGCGTTTTCATAGATTCGGATCGGCGCAGCGCAGCAGGTAATACCTTATGTAGGTATGAAGTAGGTACCTAAATTGATTTAATTTAAGTAATTAATTATTCAAATCCAATAGAGCTTTCGAACTAAATTATCACCTATTCAATTTTCTTAGCCTAAAATAAATAAAATACTTAGCACAGAAAAAATATTAACAAGTAGGTATGTGAAGCAATATTATAGTGGGTGGCGTTCTGCAGTTTCTGTCCACCCCCATGGGAATAGGGCGTGAGTTTAAGTTTGTTTGTATGTAAATAAATAAGTTACGTCGATTCTCGATTATGATTCATACTTCGCCAATCCCTAGCAACTGATAGGTGACACTGACAGAGACTTCAGTGTTCACTACACCCAGGTTTACACGCGGTGATTTCAACAGAATCGACCAGCTGATCTTGTATCTAGTGCTATTATTGATCGAAGTAAAAACCTTTTAGGCCATATAAGGTTCGAATCGATGCGCTTTATTATATAAAAGTAATTAAACTAATAGGTATCTATAATGCGAGAAAAACTCAAGTGGCTCGATTTATTTAATCCCAATTGTAGTTCTTTATCAAAGTTAAATTAACAAGCTGTCAGACTCACTGCAGGATCCTTGGTGTTGACAATTTGACTGATCTTGGTCGCTGAGCTGCCGAGGCTTGCCACCCATTTCTTCGTCTCGTTGTCCAGATCGTCTAGCGATTCACTAGTCTCGGAGTTAACTTTAGCCTGAAAAAAATATGCGTCAGATTTAGCTAGATACTAAGTCAAAAATGCGGTGGATCCAAAATGGTTTCGAAGGTTTTTGTTGAGAGTAGGTATTTTATTAAAGTAACACTTTAAGACCCCTTAACTCCCCGCGGCCCCCTAGATCCGCCAATCTGCAAAAAGCTGTGCGCAGGACGGTAAAACTAACCGTGAAGTTTTATTCGTTCTATTCTCCCCTGAATATCCCTGATATCAATATGACTGAAGTTACTCCGTTAAACCCTGTTACAGTGTTTTTTTAGTATGCGTTGGCAAGATATTCAAACAGAACAATAAGTCAGGGTTTACAGCAGTACCTATATAATACCCCTACTACAGAAGAGCGACTAAATCTTTAGAATGGAATACCCACTGTGTATTGTACACCATAAAAACTTACAAATAATAACATAAAAAATCTTTTTTGCAAAAAATAAAACCGACTTAAAAAAACACTAGCCGGTGTAAAATAACTCTAAATTAGGAAGTCTGTGGCTTTGGTGGTTTTGTCTTATTCATGATGGGCCACCGACTTCCGAATTTAGAGTTATTTTACACCGGCTAGTGTTTTTTTAAGTCGGTTTTATTTTTTGCAAAAAAGATTTTTATTTTTTCATTTTTAGTTGTTCCCATATAAATATTTGCCATGAATTTATGTTTATTTTGTTATTTGTTAACAATACAAGTCATGGTAATAGGGTTATCCACTTAACCCTAATAAATGAAACTTAACATACCTAACTGTCGAAATCTAGGTATATTGTACACATCTGCATACCCCTCAGAGCATACAGGCGTGATGATACGTCATGATGTTGTATAAACAATAAATATCCAAGCGATTCCACCAATCACGACAGATTTGCCGTCTATTTTTGAAGAGTTCCATTGTATATCTCCGAAGATCAGCACCAGATCTTCACCAAATTACCACCTCGGGAGTATACTCTTTGAATTAAAAAAAGAATTTTGAGAATCGGTCCACAAATGGGGGAGAAATCGCGTAACAAACACACAAAAAAAAAAAAAAAACTCCTCCTTTTTTTGAAGTCGGTTAAAAAGCGGTTAAATAGGTAAAAGGGAAAAGGTTGCATATAAGAAAGCGATCTTTAGTGTGTTGTAATCACCTTAAGTGTAAGAAGTACAGAGAGGAACTTGCGTCGGTCGCCGATAAGCACAGCGTACCCGATGTGCAGTAATTCTGCCTGCACCGCCTGCTCGATCAGCACAGGAGCTACGTTCTCACCGCCCGCAGTGATCAACAGCTCCTAAAAACCAAAACACTTTAGTAAAATATGAAGCGGTATGACAATCGGTTTGATGGGCTATCGAACCATTTGGTTTAATTGTCTGTAGCAGAAATATTGAGCCATCTGACTGTATCTCAAGAAAAAGCAAAAAAACTTTTTACTTTCAAAAGATTTTTATACCGTCTCTAAAGAAACTGTTAACCGAAAATATTCAATTAAAAAAACTCCACATGCTCAATTTGCATTAGCACTGTTACAATTGACGGAACGGAAAAGTTATACAAAACCATGAAACAAGAATCAATTTAGTTAACATTTCTTCAACCAGTATGTATCGTTGTCGTAACCTGCTTCATAAAAAGGTGTTCAAAAATCTGTACCTTTATCCTTCCAGTAATATACAGAAGGCCGTTGCTGTCGACTCTTCCGATGTCTCCGGAGTGTAGCCAGCCCTCTTCGTCAATAGCTTCCTTTGACTTAACCTCGTCGCTGAGATAGCCCATGAACACGTGGCGCCCGCGCATCATAATCTCGCCTGGTCCGTTTGGACTGGTGGATCCACCGAACATAGTTTCTGTTCCGTCTAGGAGTGCACCAGCAGAGTCCAGAGAGAATCTAGAAGTAAACATTAAGGGTGATATGCTTATTTATGGATGCTTCGTTGATTAATTAGACTATTGAGTGTCAATCCTAGGTTTTACTCACGAGTCGAATTAAGTAATATTGGGTTATTTCATCAGGGTTTTTGTCAGAGTCTGACTGGATATGTGTCCGGTTGACTGCAATGGGTTTGCTCCCTATTTACTGTACCTGTGGCACTCAATTATTACTGTAGTTATGTTATGTAATTTTCTAGTGTTTGTGTAAACGTTTCTTTTAATCATTTTGGTTAATCTTTATGATTAACTTAAATGATTACTTGTTTTTTGACTCATCGTATGACTCATTTGTTTAAGGAAAATAATAATCGTTTACAGCTAGTTACATGCTGTTATTGATCTTTATTACAAAAATAACATGATCACGCCACTATGATGTTTATCAAAATGTAGGTATGTTTAAAGATACCAAAAAAAAACATTAAAATAGTTGATAAAATTTAATTCCAATGAATCGTCCCAATGACATAATAATATTTCTATCTAACATTCGAAATTATTCTGACTAAATCTTATCGTTTTGGAAATCTTAAATACATGGTCACTTGTTAAATTGGCATAACGACTTGCCTGCTGTTTTAAGAATGATCAGCCTTAAGTAGGTAATGGCTAGCTAGCTAGGTGATGACTATAGTAGAGATTGGTAAGATCATAACTTTTAACAATCAAATAGCGAAGTGACAATGGTAGGTATCAGGTTTGAAAGTCTTTTCACCCATAGCTGGTTTTGCCTACTAAAGGTTTCATACTTTGTTAGGAGAAATATTATTCTAATTTCTTTTTACCATTTTGCTATGAAAATATAAAATAACTAGCAGACGTCCCGCGGTATCACCCGCATAGGTCCCGTTCCCATGATAATACAGGGATAAAAAGTAGCCTATGTGTTAATCCAGGGTCTCGGCTAACTCCACACCAAATTTTGAGGTATTCCTCGAAGCGCTACTATTTTGAGGCGCTCCTATTTTATTCCTCCGAGCGCACCTTTTGATAAAAATATTTCTAATTGCTATCGGGAGCGCTCTCAAAAGGTGCGCTCGGAGGAATAAAATATGAGCGCCTCATTAGGAGTGCCTCAAAATAGTAGCGCTTCGAGGAATAATAATGACGAAAAACATAATTATCTATTTGTTTATGAATCTCGGAGTTGTTAGGGGTCTTACACCGAGGTTTTCTTATACGTAGGTACCTACCTCTTGGATAATGCTCCAAGAGCAGTTCTCTGTCTATTATAGTAACAATACTCACTTGGGGTATATGCTGAGTGTGTGAGCCCCAGACGCCTCACTCATGCCGAACGCGTCAACGAGAGGTAAGTCTAGTGACAGGAAGAACTTCTTGATATCAGGTGACAATGGCGCTGCTGACGTCACAAACGTCTTGCAGTGATCCAGCCCCAGAGAGGCGTGTACCTTGTTGAACACCATTGACTTCGCCATATTGTAGCCGAATGAGGAGCCATCGACCCTGCAGATTTGAGAAAAATAGAGACAGTTCTAACTCACTAAACGAAAGGCTGATTTACACGAAGCAAAGTAATTGCCTGTTGAACGTGATAAAAGTAGCTACGGCAATCATAAATGGTGCGGCTTTGAAACCAGCTTATGCTTCCAATTATTAGATTCCTGACAACCCAATACAATTAAATTGTTTCATATAAATAGGCCTTTACAGTGTCTTCGTACTTTAAGAAAACTTTAACAAACAATACACATTTCATTCAAAATCAATAATCTACGGCGTACGATGTACTACATTAAGTTACTATGGGAAAAATAATGAATAGGTAGGTACACAGTATGCAAAATAAACACGAGTGGGTGAGATTAAAATGTATTACTTTGAAGTTTATTGGGTTAGTAGCTGTGACCTTGCATGAAGGAGGAGTCTAGCTCTCTATACTCATAAATCACCTTTTACTGCGGCAAATAAATATGTAAGCTATTTAGCTATTTATGTCTAGTTATTCTGTGAAAACTCTTTGCAAGAAGTGAGGTGAAGTCAAGTACGCCTTCACTTCTCACCTAATGTTCTCAGGGTTGTGTTTTACAGAACAGTAATGCAGATCCGAAACTAAGTTGTAACTAACATTAACATTTCATTACCTACGTAATAGTACGTTATTCACGACCGTGAATAACATAGGTACTATTACGTAGGACACTCGTACGAGCAGACCAGTCGGTCCGTTGGATAACAATGATTCAACAGAAAATATTTATTTGTTGCTGTAATTAAATTGAATGAATATGCAATACATGCGTTGTAAAATAATAATAATATCGAAGTATATTTTATTTCTTGTTACGACCGCAAGTTAATAGGGAAAAACTGTTCATTAGATGTAATCGAAATAAGACAAAAGCAACTGCGAAATGGCCTTATAAGTAATTAAAACTACTTACAAACGACTATAATAAAAACTAATATTGTAATGTTTCATGCTTACAAAATTAAAATACTCAAGCTATTTATAAATTTCTACAAATTAGGTGCACTATACACTGGGAGGCATGCTCCAAACGCTACGGGGTACATTGACCTTACATACCAAAATTTGATCAATTCAAGTATTGTGAAGTCTATTGGCAGGCTGTACATACTGCTCGATAGCGCACTGATTGAAAAACATATTGGTATTATTAATATTATTTTGTCCAGCGTCATATTTCTAAAGACGTTTCTTTGTCACTCTGCTTTCAAGAGGTACATACTATCTACTCAGATCTGGAATCCCTTATAGTATGTTGAATTATTTCCTGTGGTCTTCCGTCTATTTTTGATCATTGATAAGCACGCATTTGATCACTATCTCACCAAATGGTAATCGATGATGTGGTCGACGATAAAACACGCTTGCCTAGAAGTAACTTATTTACTTAACGAGTCGGTGTTTTCTGATAGCTAGGTTGTAGCTATCAGGAAACACCGACTCCGGCAAGGAATTCCGCTCCTTAGCTGTGCGCACAATGTGTTCCCAAAACATTTACCTAGTACGTAAGTATTGGTGGGATGTCCACCATGCGCCGTATGTCTAGTGGTCCGATGATGAAAAGGGCTTGGCTAAATCTATTCCAATTCACACTCCCCGAAATGTAAACGATAGAAAACCTTCAAATTTTAGTGATTCTCTAAACCTAACATTTCGTCACAATCCAAAGGTTACGTCCGGAAACCGATGATATCTATACAACTTTTATAGAGATAAGTGCTTGGTTTTCCTCATAAGTATCTAAGGCAGTAGGTACCTAGGTTACTCATAAAACATGGCGTAAGATATCTAATCGTCGCAATTGTTATCAGTGCAAGGTATCTACACTTGCCTACTATTTCGCCAGACACGCTGTGATGGCCATATTGAGGTTTTTCCGTTTATCCGTGATTATTGTCAGATATGACTGAAGGAACAATTGCTATAATGTATTTTCTTTAGTAACGATCTGATACAGCTGTATTTACCGATTATAATTTTAGGAAATAAATATTCTTTTCTTGTATTCCGCTGGTAATGTTCTATCAGACTGTAAGAGTACCTACCTAAGTAAAAGTACACCTATGTTCACCAAACTCACTATATTACAGTTGTTTCCTCAACATTTTACTAACTAGGAACGGTTTCGGAAACGCCCTTTGATTTGTGACAAACAGAAGACACTGATTCATCTCTTACGTAATTCGCGGAAGTGTTTTCAGTAAGGTTAGCAAGACCTTATAGCCTTTACACTGAACTCATTCTCAAGGCTATTATATAATCTTTTAGGTCATTATAAGATTCAAATTATTACGTTCCTAAAATATTTACCGATATACGTGGAGAAAATGAATTTATTTGCTCCCAGTTTCAAAGTCTGACCGACGACGAATGTCATGAATATTTTCCATATTCATAACATTATAGCTTGTGACCGTAGGAATGTGCGATTTCTTGCTCGATGCCCGAAAATAGAAAGGCAAACTAGACTGCATCTGCTCAATATGCATAACGAAGCATATAATTATTTGTATGCGCTCACACATTCTCTCCCACCATGGCAATGAACGTACGGCTGCATTATCATAAGTTTAAGCGGATTTGCCAATCCAGAAAGAAAATATTGCTAAGTTTGAAGTAAGGAAATCTACCTCATACATTGAATTAGAAATGACCTCATATATATCTATGTAGGTTTCGATCTGTGGGACGCCACTCCCTAATGCTGGTTAACGTCAAACTGATAAACCTCCTAAAACAGACAGTTAACAAAACTTTTTCAAGAACGACAAAATTTACTAGTATAGTCTGCCATTTGTTTTGAATTTTTGTGTTTCAATTTTCGTTTATTTTATTGTGATACATTTTAATTAACTGAAAATTATTATAAAGGCCTTTCCGATAAAGTCCGGCTGTTAAGGTAGGTAAGTAAAGTTGTCTCACCCATTGATCCTGGCAAGATGGTACTTAAGACCTTTGTCCTTAGCACACATAGCGATCTGCTTCTTAAAGTAGCCGCTGGATGCGCCCACAGCCATGATCTTTTCGTACATCTTCTCCCATACACGAGGAACACCCAAGAACCTGTTGGAATCACACTATTAGCACAGTATAAATATTAATACAGTAGGACGACGCCTTTGATCTCTGGAAAAATGCCGACAACTTCTACACGCGTATGACTTGAATAATACCTCCCGCACTACGAACATCGGTTTGTTCACAGTGCGGGAGCGGCTTTCCCGCGTCTCGCCCCTCACACCCCGCACGATTGCCCTGTCTAGACAGCTTCGTCGGTCGACTGTATGTTTTTAGACTGTGCTATTAGTATAAATACTAAAATCAGCGGTAGATATGTGTTTCTCAAGTGCCATGTGTGTGTGCTTCTTATTCCTTCATGCCGAAAAGGCTGAACGGATAATCTTCTTTTCTTCCGAAAAACTGAAGTATTTCCTAAACCTTTTTGGTCGCAGAGAGTTAAATATATTCTTTTTTCTAACATGCAGTGAAATAAGTAGGTATGTTTTTACACTATGTTCTTGTCTATTTTATGTTGTTCCAATTATCCAATAGTTATGAGTGTAGCTATTGGGTAATTGGATTACCAACACTATCTTGTCTCAATCACTTGAATTAATAGATATTTGCCGTAGACTCAGCTGTGATTTAATCTGTTTCTATTACTTAATTTCTAAGGATTTTAAAATCTATTCAGGAAAATGTACACCAGACGTTACAAATATACTTATCATATCAAACAGATTATGATAGTATCCTAGCCACTCCTAATTACATCGGGTGTGAATCAGATGTTTTACATTTTTTTACATAGGTACCTACTTAGATAATCAGGTGTGTCATTTATAGCATGACAGAAGTGTAAGATTAACTAAAATAGATATAATCTATTAACCTAATCATTTGACACAAATATGTTGATGTGTCATAATTATTACCGGTTTGGTTTTGTTTGTGATTTATATCTATAGGTACTAGCTGTGGCCTACAGTAACACCTGCAAATTGTGTAAATCTTACATTTTCGCAACGCACGCCAAAACATCTCGCAGATGACACTATTTGTTATACATTGGCCACATAATACCTTAATAAATTATAAATATGTTATTCTAAAGTATACGCTACATAACTGTTAGGTTTCATATAATTTATTCAGTAGTTTTTGTAAGAGTAACAAACATCCATACACATTTACATAGGTACTTACATCCATCTGCACAAAATTTGTCATTTATTGAGACATACATGGTGGAAGGAACATCGTCACATTCGTCACACATCCGGAGACCATGAATTTTCTACATTATTTTGGACACCCCAGCGTTAAAATCTTTTGTCAGCTTTCCCTCATTTCCGAATTTCACCTGATGTTCTTATTAATTCAAATACTATTAAATCATAACGTCTGTCCCATCTAATGCGCTTTATAATTAGAAAACTGACTTATTTACTTTATTAGGAAAAAAACTCATGAGGTTACTTAGGATTGACGTTTCTTTCATAAATATTTACAGGGATTAGGAACATCAGAAAGAACGTAAACATACATTACCAGTAAATAATAATAATAAAAGTATTTATCTCACAAAAACGTAGCACGTTGCACATTATTATAAAATTGACTAGAATGTACAGAGCTCATGCGATCAGTATGTTTGACGATGTCCCACCCTTCCACCCTGTAATTAGGACGTTGAGTCTTTTATGATAAGAAATCGACAATATTCAGTAAACGTTACCTCGTTGGCCGGACTTCTTTCAGCGTCTCCACTATACTGCCTTTGAGCGCGTCCGGTTGCGCGAAGAACACAGGTACCGCGTTTGATAGGGTTGTGTAGATGTCTACCACCTGGCAATGAATACAGAAATAAGGGCATCGTTATAATTTTGTTCTAAAAGAAAGCCAAACATTTTGACTGCACGACTGGGTCCACGAACTATAACCTCTTCCTAAAAACACTAGGAAGTGGAGAAGGGCTTTTTCGGGAAATGTCTTATGTAATTGAGATGCTCAAAGAGAGTTGATCCTCAGGCCAATTTGAATAAATGAATTTTGATTTTGATTTGGTACCAGCTTTTCTCAATAATGACAGTAAGATTTAACATGAGCTATTTCCAATGATGTTAGCAAGGAACCGTTTCAAAGGTTATTCAATTTGTTTATTCCACTGTACCTGTGCAGCGACGTGACTTAGTGGCAGGAAGGAGATGATGCGGTCGTGCCCCGGCTGCAAATCGGCCACTCGCTCGCCGATGGAGAATGCGTCCCACGTGAGATTATCGTGGGACAACATAACTGCTTTCGGGGCACCCACCGTCCCTGACTGTGGGAGAAATAGGAATCATTAGCAAAAATCCGCCTTTAATATCTGAAGGCCTACCTGTAAAACACTTCGATTTTGCCAGTTATGTTTTAAGTCCTATGTTAAGCTCGCAAATCTGTGGCACCAATCAGGTAAAAATAAAAACTCTGCTACTGAGAAATTTCGAACGAAAAATTTCATTTCGCTTTGCCCGACCCGAGGATCGCACCCGGGACCTAATACTCAGTAGTAGCATTTGCGATCACCAGACTAACGAGTCTATACAGGAGTATAAATAAGATGATGAGTAAGTTATGTTGTCATTAAATATAACGATTAAGTAAGTTATATAGTTATTATTGGCACTTTCCTTCAGTTTTCACCAGTTGTGGTCCCATGTTTGCGGTTGAAAACCACTATCCTTAATGAGAATGTTTGGGATTTACCATTGAAACGTTGATGTCATCTGTTCTGTATATTCTGCTTACATGAAGCTGATCGATTTGCTAGCTGGGATTCTGAAAATCTCCAATACCTACATGGTCGGATACGGCTTTATTATAAGTACTTATAGCACTTTGCTTACTTCAATTTCGTACTTTTCCCTTTAAACTTTAAAACAGAAGGTCCTCCATGTATCAAATAAATAAATAAAGAAGTTGCCATGAATTTTAGCCAGGAAAGATTATAATGTTCTCCACATTGATATTCATTATAATTAGGTCATTATAATTGAAAACTTACGGTGTACACCAACGTGCAGCATTCGTTGACAGCGATAGTCTTAAGAACATTGTCGAGTTGCGTGCTAGGCTCCTTGGCTCCCATTTCCATAACCTGCTCCCACTAGAAACAGAGAATTTAGGTCCAAATTAATACGCAAAAAAAACAAAGTGTAGAAATGGTAGAATAAACCCTAACCACATAAGAGAGAGAGACATATCTTAGAGAGCAGCGGTGGCCAGTAAGTCGTGGGTTCAAACCCAGGCAGGCGCATTACTTTGTGTAATTTATTTCATCACCACTGCTCTCAAAAACGGTGAAGAAAAACAGCCAGAGGAAACCGGCATGTCCTAGAACCAAAAAGTTCGAAGACATGTGACATCTACCAATTCGCACTGGGCTCGCGTGGTAAATTATAGCAAAATACGCGCTTTGACGTGGCGTTGCGGATACCAGCCCGGTATCTTTAATTTAATTAATTTCAAGAGATATCTGCCATCAGGCTTTACTTAAATTTTCTCATCCCTAAGTGAAGTCTGAAAAGGACTCGCAGATTTAGCAGATTAGTTCGCAAATACAACTTACGCTATAGACGCCGGGTATTGAGGTGTCCACGGTGCCCTCCCATTGTATAAAAGCCTTCAAGTGCGGCAGCTTGTGTCGAACTGACAGGATCTTATCCAGCTGTTTCTTGTCCTGTACGGCGCAGATGTTGGCGCGGGATGACAAAAGGCAGTGGTAGCAAGCGTCCGCCGAGTTTGTTGTGTAAATGCCCGCCGCGTACCCACTGGAGAGTTACAAAGATAACAAAAATTTGAGTTTTTTCTATTGTACGAGTATTTGTCATTATCAAAATTGTAGCAGTGTGAACTTGGTTTGACCGTGGGACTCGTAAGTCTCGGTTTGAATCCAAGGCTGTCTACTTATCACTTGCTTTAAAAAAGGGTAAAGGAAAACACCTATGAATAAAAACCAATAAATATCCAAAAATGTTTACATAGTTAGCTAAATATACACCTAAGTAATTCGCTATTTTTGTTGCCTAAATTTCTGCCGGGGGGGTCGCTGTAGTAGGTACCTACCTAATAATTATTATGATATGGTTCCATTTAAACAAACCTTCTTTCATTAAGTTAAAAAAAACTATATTAGGTATAATGTTTAATACTGTTTACGAAGAATGGTTAGGTATTATTAAAAATAAACACGCAAACCTTATTAGTAATTAATAGATGTATAAACATTTTAATACCAGACTATGACGCATTTGCCTTCAGTAATAAATAAATAATAGGTATACCATAATAAAATAATAAATACTGCCATAGTGATTTCTTATCTTGAGCTTGTAAAAAGTTATAAAATGCTAACCCGGATGATATATTACCGCCCTTTTGTAATCTTTTGACCAAGTACAATGTGTATGTACTTCCATAAATACATATAGGTACGTTGTACTTTGTCAAAAGGTTTGTACACAGACATTCAATATATCTGAAAATAACATTAGCTATTTTCAGAAATGTGTTTTACTAAAAAAAGACAAGATTATATTTATCACTCAACTAACCAGTTTTGATGGGAACTATCGTAATCACCTATTGTTTGATTACAGGCGAGACGAATTCTCTATTTTTAACTATTTCCAACATGAAAATAGCATTTTGTACATGTTCCTAGCAAATATAAAATAATTGTGATTTACAACAAATACTTTAGAGAAATTGGGAGAGGAATCCCAAAGAAACGATACATAGTTTGTGTGATGAGCAGGTCGTAACAATGGCCGCGTGCCGTATCATTGATATTGGGCTCCAGCCCTAATACTTGGGAGTTAAAATAAGTAAAATGTTATCCTAATTTCAAATTCATTACAATATGACGCCCGTAGTGTGAATATAAAACTAAAGCTCTAGACAGACGGACCGCATTTCAACTGCAATCCAACCGCAAATAGCAGTTCTGATGCAGTTTGAATGCAGTTGACACAACGTTGTCTTTTACAAACTGCATCCGAACTGCAATTTGCGGTTGGATTGCAGTTGAAATGCGGTCCGTCTGTCTAGAGCCTAACTCGTCATTTAATATGCTGCCAACTTAACATTAATTACCCCAGATATAATTTCCTGGCCAACATCGCTCGCTCTAAGATTACCTTCGTAAACTCACAATTATAGCTAAAGCCTACACAAGTGAATCTTTTTTTAACTTCATCATCATCATCATCATTTTCCTCTTGGTCCTAAGAGCATGCTGTTAGCCTAAACAGTCACGTATAATGCCCCCTCACAATATTTGTCACAGAGCCCGCTTAGGTACGCCACTGGTGACTATTGAGCTCACGACAAATTTGGAGTTGCATGGAATGAGACGGGATTCTGCGCCAACCCCTATTAAATTGGGATAAGCGCTGAAGGGTGACGACTTGAAGAGTAATCTAGAGAGTTACTAATAATAACATTGTACTAACCCGGCGTGAATGGCTGCGAGATCGGCGACGAACCATTGTTCTGAGTTGAAGCCAAGGATGCAGACAGAGTGATAGCGCTCCAGGCCCAGCTTTATAAAAGCTTTCGCCACGGTGCGCACGCGCTCTTGATATTGTCTGAAAAATACATAAAAGTACGTAAACAAATGTACATTTTTAGAATGTTGGTCATATCTTTATATCCCGATCTACGCCAGTTAGGATTTTTTTTGTGTTTACAATCATTGATATTATGGTGATAATTCTTATGACGTTGATAATTTGCGTTATCGTTACTTGGTAATAATATCTTAGTACTAATCTAGGATTTTTTATACCATATATAAGCTCTTTCCGCCCTACTTTGTATGTGAGTACCTATATAGGTTTTATTATTTCAGGACCTTTATTAATTATATTTATAATTATAATAAATAATATTCAATAACTTTTACACAACGTCATCTAGTCCCAAGTTATGCAGAGCTTGTGTTATGGGTACCAAACAACTGATAAACATACTTATATATTTTTAAATACATACATATTATAGATAAATTACGCCCAGACACAGAACAAATGATCGTGCTCATCACACAAACATTTTTGTCCTGGGTGGGAATCGAACCAGGGTTGCCAACCGTACGAGGTTCCTCGTACAAATACGAGATTTGTGGCCTTCCGTACGAGGTACGAGGACACTATCAACCTCGTACAATTATGTACGAGATTTTGATAATATGGATATAAAAACCTTTTGCACCACCATTATAATATAGTAAAAACTAGTGCCATCTATATCAGAACTTGTTCGAACTTACACCAAAAATGTCATTGCCGCATTTATGCGATTATTGTCTATGGTAGTTATCCCGTCAACCGGGAAAAACTGAAGACTTTTCCGAGCTGGGTCATTTTGCCCTATCTACTCTGTCCCTACCCTATGCGAATGCTGACTGCGAGCGGGTTTTTAGTAAAGTCAATTTAATAAAGACAGACATAAGAAACCGGCTAACTGTGGAAACAGTGAACGGCATACTTCTTGCTGCAGAGAGCGCAAAAGGTTGAACTCGTACTGGTAACTGCGTGAGTTTTGAACCCACAAAGAAATGTATAGCCGCATGACAACAGATAAAATATACGGCAGAAAAAACGATGACAGTGAGGATGTTCCTGACATAATATTTGGAGAGGAGATGTAAACTAAGTTACCTTGCAAATTTTCGTAATAATATAGACACACTTAGTTTTTTTGTGATTTTACTTGAGAAATAATAAGGATTTTTTGAAATACATCACAAAGTGATGTTTTATTTAGTAGGTAACTTGGAATAGTTTATTTTATTGAGTAAAAAGCCCTAAATCCAGTAGTTCAATGTCTTAATTTTGGTTTTAGCACTTTTTTTAATGCATAATAAATGTACGAGGTTTAAAAGTCAAAATACGAGATTTTGAGCTGCATACGTACGAGGAATTTTTTTATACGGTTGGCAACCCTGAATCGAACCCACGAGCTCCGGTATTGTAGTTAGGGTCACTAACTACTAGACCAACAGAATAGTCAAAGGTAATATAAGACTGCTTTAGCGTAAGTATAAAATATAATAAGTCAATATAAATATAGCAATAAAGGATACATTAGTTACTATGTAGTTACTAAATCAATTTAAACAACAGTATTTTGTTGTAAATATTCAATTATGTTTGATGAATGATGATGATGAATACAATACTTTTAGATTGAGGTCCAATTTAAAAGTATTGTATTTTCTTTCATTTTAGTGCCAAAGAAGCTAAATTTTTGGACGGTAATATGCAAAATTGCTACTAAATGATACAAATTTTTCATAAATATTCATCTATTACGTATCGAGTTCCAGATGGCTCCTCAATTCAAACGTTTAGATTGAGGAGCCACTTTTGTATTAAAATAACTAGTGATACATTTTGCTGCTAAATCTAGAATTCGTGCTGCATAATAGGCTACATTGCTGCTAAATAATGGTGAGATCAGATTTTAAAAACCTGATGTGGCTCCTCAATCCTTACGGACATCGCAACTTTAGTGTGAAAATATAAAAATTCCATTTCTTTCATAACATTTGCCGTTTTCATCGATTAAACGTATCAGCTAAGTCATATATCTATTACGTAAATAAATATTATTGGATTATGCATTTATTCCTACACGGTTTCATTATCTGGGATTAATTGACAACGATTGTGCACATGGCAGGAAATCAATCAACGATTTCATTAATATATTACGAAAACATCTCTGGTATCTCTACGAGACGGCTTATTTACAGGATTATCCGAAGATAAGGGCAAGAAAATAATCTGTAAACTCACTTGTAGGTGATTTTGTGCCATTTCCCGTCTGCCTTTTTTGTTGCTAGCGCTGTGGAGTCAGGGTACCTCGCTACCGTCCGGTTCAGAAGGCCGGGCACTGAGATAGGGGGCTCAGCAGCCAACCCTCGAGATTGCATGTGTAACTTCACATAACCTCCAGGTTGTGAGTTTATGAAACTTTCAGACGGTATCACCTGGTCGGGTCCTGAAAATGAGATATAACAACATAACAATATTAGTAAACATCAAGCAAGCAATGATAACCTAGTGGTGTGACCGGCGGAACCTATGACTTTTCGGAAATATGTGCGTATTGTATGACTAGCTTCTGCCCGCGACTTTGTTCGCGTTTAAAGCAGAATAATTTTTTTTTTTTTTTTTTTTTTAATTTTAAGGGTTCCGTAGTCAACTTGGAACCCATAAAGTTTCGCCATGTCTGTCTGATCGTCCGTCCGTCCGTCCTCGCTTAATTTCTGTGACCGTTAGCACTAGAAAGCCGAAATTTGGTACCAACATGTGTATCACTCACGCCGACAAAGTGGTAAAATAAAAATTGGAAAAAAATGTTTTATTAGGGTAGCCCCCCTACATGTAAAGTAGGAAGTGATTTTTTTTTATTTCAACCCTAATGTGTGACATATTGTTGGAAAGGTATTGTTTTCCCGCTTGCAACGTTCTATATTGCTACGATGACCAATAGGTCATAGCGTGATTTTATATAGCCTATAGCCTTCCTCAATAAATGGACTATCCAACGCAAAAATATTTTTTCAATTCAAGCCGGTAGTTCTTGAGATTAGCGCGTTCAACCAAACAAACAAACAAACTCTTCTGCTTTATAATATTAGTATAGATTATCACAATACATGCTTCAAAAACGGTGAAGGAAATTATCGTGAGGAAACCTGAGAGATATTTCTCGAAGGCATGAGATGCCTAGTTAGAAGCCCATGAGCGGCATTAAAACTCTAACACCAGGTTATTTATTTTTTACACACATATTATACATACAGTAGTCACTAACCATACTCTAAGAAGAAGGGAAGTATACATCAATCGCATAACATGTATTTGGTGTACCCACTTGTGACCAATATATAATATATAAAAATGGAAATGTTTGATTGTTTGTTTGCATTGAATAGGCTCCGAAACTACTGGACCGATTTGGAAAATTCTTTTACCGTTGGGAAGCTACGCTATCCCCGGTTGACATAGGCTACATTTTATCCCTGTATTCTTACGGGAACGGGAACTACGCGGGTGAAACCGCGGGACGTTTGCTAGTGACCAAAGTTCAGAGTGTTTGGTATTTTGTCTGTATGCCGCTTGTGCCTTGTAGTCCGGACTATTTAGACCAAAAAATGAGAGTGAAGTTACATAAAGTCCCATCAAGCTGAATTTCAGTGAAATTGTTCAAAATATAATTATAAACAATGTCTAGAAGTTCCCCATCATTCCCCTGTAAGGAAAAAAAATAATTCAAGGTCAAAGGTAAAAAAAATGAGTTTTTCGCGATTTTCAGCAAAACGGTAAGTTTTATCATAAAAGTACCTCAGACAAAAATTGTAGATCATAAAATTATCTATAAAAAGTGTATCAATACTTTTTTTCTTACGAGCCACCGTTTCTGAGATATAACGATTCAAAAAGTTATCAAAGTTGTTATCGTCATAATATGCATGAGTACGCCACGTATATACATCTAGAGTTGTAATATTTTATATAATATATATATATATATATATATATATGTATTATATATTAAATGTTTAAATATTTTTCTGTTTGAAGTTATTACCAACGGCATCCGCTTTCTTCTTTCTATGTACGGAGCTCCTAAAAAAACTACCTGTTTAGATAAGCATCGATATGAATGTTTCGTTAAAAATACTAAAAATAAAAAACAAGTTCAATTAGCTTGTCTTCCTCCAACCTCAGTTGCTGCTCACCAACATCTTTTTCGAGTATATATTACCAAGTTCAAGTGTGGCTTGGTTATCAGCTAGACCCTACAGACTGGGGTTGGAAGTTGGTCAACAATATATTAGAGCCAGTTCAAACTTTACTTCCACCTGCGCCGGAAAAACTGCTGAACTTTATTTTTTGCAACTGCAAAAAGGGATGCAGTGCTAAATGTGGTTGCAAAAAAGTCGGACTGTCTTGTTCTTTGGCATGCAAAAATTGTCAAGGCCGGTCGTGCTCTAATATTGAATCACAAACAATGGAGGATTCGTTTGACTCCGACGAAGTATCATGCGATACATCGCTATTGACGCAATTTACTTGCATCCAAAATGAAGATGAAGAAGAAGCAGGAGAAGAAGAACAAGAAGAAGATCAAGAAGAAGAACAAGAATCTGAAACTTACGAATAAGACGAATAAACTTCAACACTTTTTTTTCATTTACATCGCTTTTATCTTTCCCAATCTTTGAAAATTTCCGTTATTTTGCAATAGTTTTACATTAAACAGGATCACAACTGACCCATGGAGTAGGCCTACTGGGGAAACCACGTTAAAAAAAACGCGCTAAGTACACTACCTCATAGGTGGCGTGGAAACGTGAGCATATTATGACGATAACGACTTTTATAACTTTTTGAATCGTTATATCTCAGAAACGGTGGCTAGTAAGAAAAAAAGAATTGATACATTTTTTATAGATAATTTTAAGATCTACAATTTTTGTCTGAGGTACTTTTATGATAAAACTTACCGTTTTGCTGAAAATCGCGAAAAACTCATTTTTTTGACCTTTGACCTTGAATTAATTTTTTTCCTTACAGGGGAATGATGGGGAACTTCTAGACATTGTTTATAATTATGTTTTGAACAACTTCACAGAAATTCAGCTTGTTGGGACTTTATGTAACTTCGAATGTCTAAATAGACCGGACTACTGTTTTTGTGATGTTTATAAGACTTTTGTTTTACAATTAAGCGATCGTTATCAAACAAACATTGAATTTATTACAAAACTGCGCGCTAAAAGGTAATTGTTGCGATCGCGCCATTGTTATCGTTTGTTGCATCTTTATAAAATGATCAGCTAATCAAATCAATTAGGTTTTTATTTCTCATCCAAGTATATTTTTATTACTGATGATGACCTAAGCATGCTTTAATGTTTACTCGGTCTTGGGTAAAACAATTATTATACGTTGTTGCTATTTTATATTGCGATCAGATCTGTGCTGATCTTTTCTCCGAATGACGTCTTTAAGACATTAAAAACAGGTTAATACCTAAGTGCTTGCGCAAGTATGAACAAAAAAAAACCTTCAACACAAACGTTAACTCGTTTGAGAATTAAACGAGAATTAAATAAATCCTTTTGAAAAATAATTGATTGCCACGGATTATTGAGTATTGCCTACATGTGTAGAGGTACCTATCATAGTTAGTTAGAGTTAGGCGATTATCACACTGCCACGCATCACGCTGCTTGTTGCGTGTCTCTAAACTGAAATGAACGCGCGTGGATGCATTTTCTGTGTGTTGGACTGTGCGTGTTTTCTTTACAAACGGAGAGACTTACAAGCAACGTTAAAACACGCATTCACGCGCTACGCTGCGTGGTGTGTGGCAGTGTGTTAATCGCCTTAGGTATAGATTTCGTACCCCAATTTAAAATGAATCATATTCAATAACGAGTTACCAACTCACTTTACAAGTGGAGTCCTCACATACCTATCCCATTTTATCGGGTCAAAAGCTAAGTTCAAAATAAAACAACAACTTACCGTTTAAGTGTTTTGAGTGACTGATTCCATTGGGCACTTGCATTTTACTAACTTTTACGATTTCTTCGCCGTTTTCCACGATGACTGTCGTGTTATTCTGAAAATAACATCATTCATTAGTTGATGCTATTTAAATAAAGAAGAAATTAAAATATTGCGTTGAAAAAAGTCGGAAAACACTACACCTAGCCTAGCCTTATAAGTATTCTGCGAACTACAAAAAAACTGGTTTAGCTTTATCTAAAACAGTTTTGGTAGGGTTGGTAATGTAGAAAACGTATTCTTGATAAATTTAAGACAATAGTCTTGTAATAGTATCGAGTTGTAGTCGGTTCGGGTTTCCAACATTAATTATTTCATTTTAATTTTATTTTTCTTTATTGGCCAAGCAACAATTTCTTACACTACAAATTGTTTAGCTAAGGTTAATGTAACAATTTCTTATAGGTAAGAACCGCATGTCCCAGAAACATAATATTAAGTTGTTCTATAAAATTGGTAACATAAATTAGGTTCATTTTCCTCGTCTGTCCCTTGTTAGCAATTTTCCAGATTACAGAGATAACATGTTAATGAAAGGGTTAAAGATTATGGTGTTGGTGTTTATCCACATGAGGTCATTCGTTCGTCTTGAGATTTAATGAAGCTATTTTATGTGTTGTGATACAACACAACGTCGTCTCATGAAAATATTATCATTCTTTAAACTAGTTAACACTTTTTTATCCTTATTTAAATCAAATCTGAAAGTAAATTAACCTAGCTTTAGTGTAAATGTAAGTCTGAAATCGCCAATCTGATGGTAATCAATGCTCGCAAATAATCTGTACGAGATGAGGTCTTTGCCGCGAAGTGAAATAGTAACAAGCTGATATAAAAGTCAGTCGTTCAATTCAGTTAAAGCTACCCCATGAAAAGTTGATTGAAATGAACTGTCAATGTCTGGCATTATTAGTATGAAATGACAGCTCAATGTGAATTCATTTATCACTCAGACATCACTACGTTTTCTCTGGAAGGTTTTTACAGAATACTTAGGTAAAACGGGGTGGATAGAAACTCAAGGGTGAATAGAATCAGAAGTTTGAAGGGGATTTTCACGCTAGTTTAATATTATTTGATACTAGCAGACGTCACGCGGTTTCACCCGCGTAGTTCCCGGTCCCGTGGGAATACAGGGGTAAAAAGTAGCCTATGTCGTCCGGGGATAGTGTAGCTTCACAACGGTGAAAGAATTTTTCAAATCGGTTCAGTAGTTTGGGAGCCTATTCAATGCAAACAAACATACAATCAAACCTTTCCTCTTTATAATATTAGTATAGAAGTATAGACTAACAAGGTGTCCAAACTATTCTTCTCGATTATTGAAAAGCTAAAAATTATAGTGCTCGTATGTAACAAACAACTTTTAACTTACGTGAATATCCTACTCAAAGTTTTGTTTCTATTCACCCTTGAGTTTCTATATACCCCATTTTACGGTATTACAAATGAAACAAGCCAAAATAAGTAATAATAAACAAAAAAAAACTTTTTTTTTGTGTCTTAAGTATCCAGGCAGTGAACTTTTAATTAGTTTAAAACAATGTCTTAAGTGTGCTGTCAAGCTTTACTTTTGAAATCCGTTTTCTATGTCATAAGTTAAGTTAATAAAGCTATTAGGCTTAAGGTTTTTTTTCAGCCACGCAATAATAATGGATAGTGTAGTAGAAAAAATAAAAACAATGTCTGCTTAATTATTTCGGTGATTGTAGGGACCTATAACGATATTCACAAATGACCTGTAGGTTAATCACACCGTTCGTGCGAAACCCTTTTTAAATATTCACTCTTAAAGTCGTAAATAGCCTTTTCAACATTCCTTCATACGTGTCACTAGACGTACATAACTAATTAGCTTCAAACATGCCCCATTAATGTCTCTGGCTGCTTATATGACCTGTATCGATCATAGTACCTGTCCGACAGCGGAACTGGTAGCAACGAACTCTCTGATCATGATACCATAATAAATCAAGGGTTCAAAATGAGGATATGGAGCGCTAAATTACGACAAGGGGCGGCGAAATCCAGGGTTTATTACACTCTGTGTAAGCGCAAGTTCGTTAACCTAAAATAAGAGCCTTATTAAAACTCCATTCCACAATACCTAAATGCTGTCCTTTTAAATTTTCAGCACATTTGATTAGTCCATTATTTGTTCTGACGAATGTAATTGAAAAACTTCTGTCGTTTCTAAGTATTTGACAATAGTTCTCTAGGAAACAGTCTGGCACACGTAGGTGTTGTGCGATATCATTGGTTTATTACACTATTATCAGATAAATTACGAAGACACACGTAATAGCTATACGACTACAAGGTGAGTGTAATTATAGGGTCGAGGTATGCACTATTCAAGGTCTATGTAAACGAAATTATACGCATTTAGCGAGTCCAGAGTCCAGACTGAACGCAATAACCGTGGAACCTGACATTAATTGTTCTCTGTTATTATTCTCACTAATAATTTGCTATCAAAATATGCAAACAACTACAATTACTTTGATATATTACTTACTGTAAAAAAAAAACATTTAATAAATTGTAAAATGATAAAGTTAAACTTTATGTAGGATTAGACAAGTAACATGCAACATAGATATATTAACATAACCAGTCTATTATGTTCCTACTGTTGAGGACCTAAAACTTTTCTCCGTTTAGGAGACCTGTTCAGGATCTTGTTTTTTCTTTCATATCCCATTGATACGACAAAAGAAAAGACCCTAACTGAGAAATATGCAACAACGATCAAGACTCCCACAACGTACAAAAAATAAATCAGTAGAAAAAAAAATACAATCTTATATCTATAAGGTAATAAACCAAATTTTTGATTTACATTTAATGAAAGAACACTATTGTATGTAATTGCTATGTAAGTACCTTATAAGACTGGCCATGCCCTGGATATATCAAAAAGGTAAAAACCTTTAAAGGTGACCGGTTCGACTTTTGAATTATTGTAATTTATGCAACTTGTTACTTGTTAAGGCAGATAGACTATTATTTTTACAATTCGGCAATCACTTAGGTATAGGAAACACTAACGCTGGATATTAATAATCTATCTCGGTTGCTATCTTGATCCCGATCTTTGTCTGTAACCAATCAACGACCGAATTCGCCTATCCGAGTCTTAAAGATGTCCAATCAGAAGCAACCGTCAAAAACAAAGGATCGGGATTTGGATTGAGATAGAATATTAATATCGGGCGTAAGTCGTTTTTAAAATCAAGGCAAAGCAAATTTCCATAAAACTAGATTTAGACACGTTTAGTAATTAGTCAACGTAATTGGACCGCGTACCGGCATTCTTGGTGCAGTTCATATTAACGTCAAATACATTGAATTGACGACCGTGATCTAAATTAGTGAAACTGTTTATTTTAATAGTCTAAAGTTTGGATACCAATTAATAGTTTGGGATATCTTTACAGCCGGCTTTTGACTAAAAGTTTGAACAATACAATGCACAGTACCTATCCCAATATGATTGAGTGCAAACTCACCTATGTATGTAACAATCGGATTTAATATATTTATTTATTTATTTAATACTTTGAGTACACAAATGTGGGCGGATTAATGTCATTGACATATTTTACCAGTCAGGTTTTGGCTGGTGCAGAGGCTAATAGTGGTAGGCGAAATTGCGTAAATAAAAAGAAAAAAATACATGTTTACGAAGGTATATCTTTTTACCGTTAACAAAATACTTATATGCACAAATAAAAAAGCTTTAATACACGAATATTTTTGAGCACCAATAAAACAAAATTATGGTAAAACATTGGCGCTGTGAGGATACTACTGCTAGCCAACTTCTTAATAATAATAATAATAATAATATAATAATAATATATTTATTTGCGTAAAACATGGAATACAAAGTTGTTAAAATAAATATAAGGTCCAGCATGTTTTGCTTAGAATTAAAGCATGCAAACTTGTGAGTGTTAGTCAAACGCTGTAAAATTTTACAAATAGGAAAAACTAAGGTCTATGTTCCAAAAATTGCTCTTATGAATGTGTTTGCCAACTTTAAGTTTAAAAGACAAGTATCTTTTGGTATCCTGATTTTCTGGGGAGCGTATCCCGCAGATAATAAAACCGTTCAATCAATAAACATGGTATGGTAAGTAGGACAGTGAACAAGACAGTTATGTAATTAACGAATGTGCATTTCTAAGAATCAAAAAACCAATACTCCTGAACCGAACTGTAAAGTAGTTTGTTGGTAAATGTAACTCCCATAAACAATTATAGATAGGTGTTGACAATGACCTATTTGACAGGTATTTTTGTCTTTTTCAAATTGATGGAAAACTGCTTAGATTATGCGCATTAAAGTTGAGGATAGGGGGCTTGTAACGTTGTTGGCTAGTATAAACTGTACTGGCTAGTGACGTAATGCGACATTTTGACCCGATGTATCGCCGTTATTTTTTGATGACGTGATAAAAGAAAAAATATGTGTCGAATATTTTCTTGTAATCTAGATGAGGGACCAAAAACTTAAACTTTGTCAAATAGCCTATTGCTACTTATGACTAAACACGAGTAATACGAGTATTTTCCAGCATCACAAAGGCTTGCCTGAATTAACTCTATGTGTTACGTTTCTACTGTGTTTTTATTTGTTGTTTCATTTATATTGTGATTGGTGCAAATATGCTGACTATGCTGGACTTAGGGTAATTGAGACTCTAAAAAATCGAGAATAAGTCAGTGCTTTTATTTTCAGTGGATGCAGTAATTAAAAAGACTGTCCAATTTGTTGAGGAGATCGGCTTTCGGCGGGATTCGGCCTTTTTGGCGCAGCCGTGAGGCACACAGCACATAATGTGTACCTACTATTATATAATATTTTCTATTGCTTCATAATTATTGTGTGTATGTGTGTTTTAATGTCTGATGTCAAATAAATATTTTTCTTTCTTTCTTTCTTTCTTCATTTTTTTTAGATCATCAAATTGGAAGAAATTCCCAATTCATAGCTCATAATGTTTGAAAAAAAAATCGATTGACCACGTAAATACCGCAAATAATATTTTTTGTATGGTTAAAATGAACGTTATTGGTTGGCATTGTGTATGTTACGCAACCACTCCACAGGTGTAGCTGTACTATCTTCGATGACATTCCTTCATAATCATTTTTTTATATGGTTTTATTGCTAACTGGATTAGTCAGTCCGATAACTATTCCTACACCTTAAGCACAGACGCTTAGCAATCACTAAAAAAAAAACAAAATACGTTTAATGGAGACTGATGTATTTATTACTTTCACTTATCACTGGAACTCAGCTCACCTGGCTGCATCACGATAAGAAAGTTTGTGGATTTACATAATAATAATAAAGATATGTTTTTATTATGAACGGTGTCGCAACGGATGTTAAACTAATTCCGAAGCTAGATAAAGTCTGTAACCTCTGATATAATTTATAATGTCATGAATGTGGTCGATACAGATGCCAAATGTTTTAAAGTAATCTCATTGTTTTATTATTTTTTATCAATATTCTAACATGTCTCTGTTGTTTTTTTAATACTCTTGGAAGGTTTGTCGGAACAAAGCGAGTTTTTTATCGAGTAGTTTACAGCATGATTTTTTATCTTAGAGTGATAAACGACATTTTTTAGAGCTATGTTAGTTAACAAGTTTATGTGAACTGCTAGAAAATGGCATTTTTTATATAAAGATAGCAACAAAGCACAGGGCATCTACGATACATCTACGCCGCTTAAACGGTGTTGCTACGCTGCTACTACGCCGTAACCCCGGGCCGCTGCTACGTTACGTCTAGGTGGTTACAACCGCTACGCTGCCTCTACGCCGTAACTCCGCCGCTGCTACGCTACGACAATATGGCTACAAGCGCTACGCTATTCTTACGTCGTAACATCGCCGCTGCTACGCTGCGACTTTATGACTACAAGTGATACGCATGTTACTACGCAGATGCTAAGTCGTAATCCAATAAAAAAAAAACGATTATCATTAGAAGCAAGTAGCAATAAATAAATAAACTATGAAAAATTTAATTTAATTTTTTATTTTCGTATAGGTAGTATTATATTATAAGTAGTATAGTTTCTAAACAAAGCACAATATTGTTTTACGATTAAGGTTGAAATAACGTGCTCGTGTTAAATGAAAGTAATCAGAATCTATTTATAAACAATGATTTAATTTCAATCAAAAAGCTTATCAAAAATAAATTAGTAGCAGGTGAATCACAAGCATGCAATGATCGGCATGAACCAATGAACACGTGTGATTACTGAGTCATTAGCGCCGGCGCATCTGTGTGAAGAAATGGCCGCACTGCGAGTGAAAACTGTGAAACCCACACATTATAGGTGCCGTCAAACTATTTATTTGATTTACAGGCAACAAAATTCATCTTTCTACTACAGTGCCAATATTATTTTTAATCAACTACAAGAATTCATCACTGTTCTCTTTTTTCCTTCTCTATCAAGTTCACCCAAAAGTTGTCTGTAAGAGATCGCTTATAGCAATAAGAACGCCATTGTAACAGTCTATATAATAATTCAAATTAAATAATAATAATTAAATCTATTGCTGAAAAATATATGTAGAATTTTAACATTGGCCCCAAACTAGCCTATGTCGATACCAACATTCTATAAAGTATTATTTGTAAGTTTTTCATGGTGTACAATAATGAGTATTCTATTGTTTAAAAGTTGTAAGTTAGTTAGTTAGCTAGCTTAGCCTATATACCAAATAGCTAGTTCGACCGTACACTTCCCACTTCGCCTGGCACACTGACCCCGCAATCCACTCTGACGACACCGAATAATGACACATCAATCACAAACCAATTAATCGAATGGAGACATTATGAAGATTATTAACGATGCTTAACGTCATTTAATTACCAAATTGTTTATAAATATGTAACGATTAATTATTGTATCTACGTATTTATAACAACAAAATTTAAACAACAACATAAATATCCAATTGAAATGGATAATATATATTAAACTGGTGCCAAAAGTAACTCTTGCCACCTTTGTTTCAATGCTCGTGCCCGGAGATGATTATGTTTTTTGTATTATAGATGATCGTTTGTCAGCGAGGACTTTATACTAATATTACGAGTAGAAAGAGGACATATATGATTGAAGAAGAAAGAAGAAGAAACATAATTATTTGACATCAGTCATTAACACACATACACACAATAATTTATGAAACGTACAAAATATGCAGTACTTATTAGATAGGTACACATTATGTGCTGTGTGCCTCACGGCTGCGCCAAAAAGGTTAATTTCAGCATTCATGCCAGACAGGTGATGCTGTCTGACGCTGGTCTTCCAATGAACCTTGAGGGGTACCCAGAGACGGAAAGAAAAAAATCGAAAACGAGTAAGTAAATTAGTTAAGTCTGTATTTAAGAGGACGATTATACATAAATATAAAAAATAAATAAATATACCTATATCCTGATTGTTTGTATTGAATAGGCTCCGAAACTACTGGACCGATTTGAAAAATTATTTTACCGTTGGGAAGCTACACTATCCCCGAGTCTTAGCTCTGCTATAGTTTGTTTATAAAACACAATATTTTTGTTGAAATATCTATGAAATTTTACTCGAATAGTATTAGAAATCCGTTGACTGTCAGTCATAAATTATGTCCCTGGTTATTTTGCATACAATGTATAATAATGCGATTGCGGTTAACATGTAGATTCGAAATATCTTTAAACCGATTGCTGATGAAATCTAAGCATATTATTATGGTAACTAAGCGTGTAGGTTATAATGTTGGGTAGGAAATATCTGGATCTAGTCAATAACAACAAATCAGAAAAGAAAATGAAAACTAAATAGGTCATAATAATTGTAACTAAAGCTATAAGTAGCGACTTTCGTGTAATGGCAATGTTGTGGAATGTGTAGGTTTAGACTTTTGAGCTGGGCAGTTGTTTACAAGATTTCCACAACACAAGCAGACAGAGTATACAAGAATAATATTTACAATTCTCTGAATGATTGCCGGTTTCGAACCACCACTATTTCCCACTATATCTGCGGTTCAATTTTGACATAATTTCACATAAATTTAAATCAAATCTAGTTCACAAAAATCTTTTTTAAAAAAAATTATGCCATCAAATAACCCAACTATAAAAAGTAACAAAACAAGGCGAAATTTCAAGCCGTCTGTTGCAGCTTAGTCATTTAGTTTTAAGTACTTATGGTAATAATCAGAGTAAATCTAACGTTAATTCTTCCGTTATAAGTATCGCTGGCGATTATTTAATAAAACAAACATAGGTACAGGCACTTCTAAAACGCTACATAGTACTACATGATACAAGTCTGCTAAGATTGTCATTGCACTCGACACCGAAGGCAAGGTTGTAATGGAGCCAAGAGTGTGATGAAAAAAAAAGATGTAATAAAATAAAATGTTTTTTTATCATTGTTTATTTATTCATGTTTATTTATTATTTGATGTTGCGCTTTTCATGAACTCTAAACTCGTCGTCCTCGACAAAGCGGGAAGTGACGTAAGGTCCACATGAATAATCATCTCTTCTTAGCAAACTGCTAAAAATCTCACAAAGTTTTTTATTGGAAGTGCGATTTCTGCTTGAATACAGTGCGTAATTTAGTTTATTTGATTTGGGGCTAAAAAAAGAGATGTAAATAAAGCAGTTTACTGGCAAAAGACGTCAATTACGTGCCGCGGCCGTAACGGATGTTTGAACTGAAGGAGTCCAACTTGTTTTTTTTTTATATCAACAAGCGTTTATTGATTTAACTAAGTGAAAAAAACCATTTCATGCGTAATCTCTAATAATTTTCTACAATGTACCTTTTAACTAGTTTTTAACCGACTTCAGGAGGAGGTTCCTAATTCGAATGCTTTTTTTTGTTTGTACTTCGATTACGCTGAAATTTATGGTCTGAATTACGTGACTCTTTTTTAGTTTGATGAGTAATAGTTGTCATTTGGTCCCATAAAAAATTAACATTGTTTGCCTAGTAATTTTCTATTTATGAACATTTTTAAATGAAAAGATTGCTTTGGTATGGGTTTTTTACACCCTGTATATTAGTTCTATTTGGCTAGAGTCGAAAGAAACTTAAATCAAACGAATATTTATTTTATGTTAACCTTATACAATCAGTCATTGAAACCTTTTTACTGCGTTTTCTGTTATTGTGCTCCTAGGTAGTTATTGTTACTAAGGTTTATCTTTGCGTGAGTGAGTTGTAACTGTATCTATTGATTTCTCTGCGACCAATTTTATGTTTGCCGGTTGAAATGAAAGTGTCATATAATAGGTTTTTTGTTATCACTGCTTGTCCACACATACCACTGTTTGTCTCTGCATGACCTAAAGGTAGACTGGTAGAAAATGCTTATGCCATTAAGTCCGTGTCTAAACATTTGTGTGCTCGAATAGAAGTATTAAATAAATAAATGTTTTAGTTAATAATTGCCATAAACCAAAAAAAATATATATGTGGCTCATATTCTCGCACTAGTGCGGGAACGCAAAGCATTGTGAACCTAAAAGCTGCGTCACATGTGCCATTGAATAAATAACTTTGTTGTGATGTTTCTTATGTTATTTTTTAATTTTTTACATTTTTTTCATATTGATATGGCATTCCCAGATACTTGTGCCTATTTGAAAGCGGAAATGATTTTGTTGCGTCGCCTGTCATTCTGCTCAGCATTTCGTTTCCGTTGATGCAAACAAGCAGACATTTACAAATAATGGTTGACTGACACGTGTTCTGAGTTTTAAGAGCACATCGCCACGCTATAAGCAAGTGCGGGATTACGGGATTTAAAAACAGTAGGTAAAGGACTGCAGTGCTATTCTGAAAAGTTTATTTGCGAAATCACTTCTGAATCCGCAGTGAAATCATGTGAAATTAAAATATCGTATTCTTAAATGGAGTGATTTCGATACTGGCACCACCAAGTGGTGATCAAAGTGAGACGAACAAAAACGGGTGAGTATTTTGACGTTGACATGAGAAGCGTAGTAAAAGTATGCCTTTCAAGATGATTTGCGAAATGACTTTCGAAGTGATTTACCATTTACAGAATAGCACTGCTGTTCTGTTTCAACTTATAAACCCTATTGCCCGTTAAACGCAGTCTTTTATAAGTACGACAATACTTTGCAGTGTACATCGGACTAAATGTAAAAGAATTATGTATGAAGATAAGTACAGTAAACTTATTAAAAATGTGTTTCTAAAAAACCCACTATCTTGTTATCGCTAGGGAATATTACACACATTGAATACCTTCTTAGTAACAACTATAATAAAGAAAGTGATGAACGATTTTTATTAAACGCAATGTTTTATGACCGTAAAACGTAATTGTAATTATTATGTTACAATTCTAAATGATGTAAATACGTGTTATTTAATGCGAAGAAAGTTTATAAAGTAGAGTACTTTAATAAAAGGCGGACGTGAACGCGGGGTCACCGCTATCTTACGTTATCAGTATCGCTAAACAAATTACCTACAAGAGAAATAACATTTGAAAAACTAATACTAACATTTTTGTTACTTTATGTAATACTCTTGATAATCTTAACTGAAATATTATATGAAATGGACAAAATTAAAGGAAATTTGAGATTTCAGATATCTTAAAATTTTATTGTAAGAGTTAGGTTGGTAGAGTTTACAGATATGTAGGTATTTATCTCGCCTAAATTTACATTGCTGGAGAAAATTGAATTGTTTAATTAAGGAGACGTTGATGAATTTTGTCTTACTGTGACACAAGATAATTCGATTTTTTCCGATTGGTGTAGGGAGCTCAGGTATACACAGCAATTGCTACATGTGATTGGAAGAGTGGTCGGTCGACTGATGTCATGATTGTGTACCGTAATAATATGTTAGTAAGTCAGTATATTTGTGTTCTTCAAGGCTTCTTTTATTTAATGTGCAATTTAAGTGTTAAAGATATGGGTGCATTCTTTTATTTCGAACATTTTTTTTGTCTTCCTCCATTTTTATAAATGTCCAAATGTATAATGTACTTAGGTACTTACATTCTCCTTACAAAAATTACAATATTCTACTTCCAGTTTAATGTTTGTTAAGCATTTTCGATAATAGTATGTGACGCATTTTTTTTTAACTAACCATGGTGGACATCGTTAAGACATGTCGGTTAATCCAAAAATAAACCCCTTCGGTGATATGTTGAATTGATAACAGTTTGATAATGAGAGCGGTTATCACTTATCAGCAAATGGCGTGATATAGGCAGGGCTGCGTGCGTACGTATGTGAAATGCAAAGTTTTAATCCCACTGTGAGTTATGTGCGTGAAATTCCCAAAATTACGTGATATAATAAAAACGGCGACTTATACTTCACATTATGTCATTATAATGGCGTTGTACCACTTAAGTTCCGGTTTAACTTGTTACGTGCATTTTAATACTCAGTGCTGACTCAAATTTCACACGACGCGGTATAATTACACAAAAATATATCGAACACAACATTTATATATTAGACAGAATGAGGAAAATAAATGCATGTTTCGTGATATTACGTAGCTAAATAACTACTACTCAACTAAATAATTATAAAGACCATCAAACCAACAATTTACTTTATATATTATAGTGTGAGTTTTCAGGAGTTTACTGAAACTCCTAGTTACCTAAATAGCTAATCACAACTAGACTAGTAGAATCAGGAAGACATTGATTGTAGGTCAGTTCTTGATTTGTGGCTAGTAGAAATGCACACCATCACATGGCTATGTAAATTTGGGCAGACGACCGAGTAACGGTGTAACGGGTTATTGTTCGGCGCGGGAGTTTCGAGTGTGTCCACTTTGGACGTCTTGTGTCAGAAAATACAAAGTGAAATGGCTTGTTTCTTGACGTAGATATATTACAGAGTTTGATTAAGATATGGCACCGAGTAAGAGATTAGTGTAAAATCTTAAATTCTAAGTCATGTTACCTACTCGTATATTTTTTTTTTATTGTACCCATAAACGGTTCCTGATCGCTTGATATATTGATAAATCTGTTTATTAATAATTAAGAACGCACGTCTTACATTATACCTAATGGAAAATTATGAGGGCTTACCCAAACAAAGACTGAATCATAAAATCAAATCAGAATATTTGAACAATCCTTCACTGCACTTTATAAATAGCTCTAATACACTGTAATGTCATGCTACGTTCTCAGCGTGAAAACTTTGGTGAAAATTTACTCTAACTCTGAAAAAATACGTATATAGAGATCACGATCGACAGCTGACCCTGTGTAGGTCGTCGCGTAGACGGAAAATACATGGGATTGTGGCGACCGAGGTGACGCGAGTACCGCAGCCAACTGGCGACTTGCCCTACTGCGCGACCACGTACAACTCGAGTATAAAGTTCACTTCACTGTTCGCGAAGACATGCTAGAACACCTTCAGTTTTCGCGCGCTAATAACATTCAAATATAAATGCAAAAAGTGCTTATATATGGTGATTGATGGCTTCGGTCGCGGAAAGAGGAAGTACCTACTGTGGAAATGTAAACAAAAAAAATAAATACGTACGGCTGTATCATGGTGTTGTTGTTCCACGTCCATGGTGCGATGATCGCTCACACTGGTCATACTAGTATCACGGCGCACGTGCTTGGTGGCGTCCGCGCAGATGACTGAGCGCGCGTCGTTTACACGCGGTTGTATTTCTCAACCGGCTCTGATAAACAACACTAGCTTTGGCTAATCAGAGGTGATTGCCACATTATTAGTAATGTACCTATTCTTATTAAAAGTAATTTTTATCTAATCGTTTTTTTTTTAATTTTTATACAATGATACTGCAGTACGGCGAAATTTTCATCGTGAGGGCTACATATCCGCTCTGTCATATCCTGTTCAGAATTTTTGAGGAATTATTTACTCTAAAAAAAATTCAATCTAAATAAAATTTAAACTTTTTCTAAATAATTGTCATTTAGTTGAGTGCTTGGGCAGTAGGGGTGACATAAGGTGGTAGGTATAAGGTGACTTTATAATGATATATATAAGGTAATATTTTAGGAGTAGAAAGTCTTCATAAACGAATTAACAACTTTACTATTTATTGAAAAGCGATGAAGCAGGGAGGTCACGACCCTCTGCATTAAGGAGTACGACGACGCAAGGAGAACTTTTTATTATTTTAGCACGTTATAGGTACTTACATGTAATGTAAGTATGTTCATACAAATGTTTTATTAATTATTTAAGAGGGAATACCAGTAAAAGTTATTTATTTCATGATTAGATACTTTTAGCCAATGATATTATAAATAAAAAGGTGTAGATAGGTTTCCTAAACAACATTCGATCTTCAAAAACGGTAGGTACACTAACGTACGCACGCGTCCGTTGGGGCGCGACGCCACACTGAGGTTAGTGTGGCTAACTAGCCACATTTTAACGTGTCGCTTGCTGAGCGCTTATAACTTATATACACCCTTTTACTCATTGGCTGGGACACAAAGTAGAAGTGAACTGCTATTTCGCCGCTGACGTCTCTCACCATGAGATATATCGTCTACCCTCGACCGTAACGTCTTTTTGTGACAGACAAATCCTAATACCCGTCTATACATATACAAAATCCACTTCAAAAACGTAAAATATTAGGAAAAATCAATGTTGGGGAGGTATTGTCCAAAACTCATGGTATCAAATGTGCGACGATTATATATTCCACCCTAAACCTATAGACACTTCCTAGCTATTGAGAGTTAAACAAACATTGCCATTAAACGCATACTTAAAACTGAACACTACTTACATTTATGAGGTAAATGCTTACGCACTACCCAAGTTCAAACGAAGGTCATCAAACGATTAGACTTAACGTGGATATTATGAATTAACACTTACTTGAGATAAATAAATAAATTGATTACTTGGTAATCCTATTAAGTATGTATCTAAAGACCCCACGTCGGACGATTTTTTTTTGGTTTCGTTATCATTGGATTTGATAAACTGTATTTTTATTTCTTTTTACCCGCTTCCGAGTTTTTGTTGGTACCTATGCCATCAAATTGTCATTATGAAGTATCTAGTATTTTATTTTAATCTTTCTTATTTCTGTTCGGTGGCTAACTAGAGAAAGAGATAAACGAATAAAGAGGTATCTAGATGAAATTTTGCATACAACCTCTTGTTCAAATTATTCTTCAATTTGATTGTTGAGTACCTAAAAGAAAAATTTATGATGAAAGACACAGTTTTTTTTTTTGAAATGATGTACTTATTTGTACCTAATTGGGAGGAGACTTTTGATGACATTGATATTCTTAATAGAAATAGAATTTGTAATATGGCTAGGCCCGCAGTTTTAGCATTGCTGTTGGGCATCCTTTATTGACATTTTCCAATTGCAAAACTTAAACATAACTTGAGAAATGTGTACGAAAATTTGAATCATTGTGGTAACTTGATGTGCTGGCGTCTGTACATACTAGCGCATATGTACCTATAGGCAACATTATTCACTAATACGAGTAGGTAATACGTTAGTAATTAGCATTAAAGTCGCAGAGCTAAGTATAAGACTCCGTCAGTAGTTTACGTCGTGGAATCTACAGTAACGCGAGTCAAAAAGTGATAGATATTAAAATTTTCGTGATTGATGTCGAGCTGGGTTTTAAATGCATCTGAGCAAACTGACAGCAGGATTTGGTTTAAGTAAGTAGTTACTTATTATGACAAACAAAAGCGTTCTAGTTCTCAATCATAGATATTCTCAATACAGTTTAAATATCAGTTAGGTGGTCATCCATCCGAAACGTGATCAGAGTGTTCACAGCATGTCTCGGATATCGAATTGCCAGGCCCCCTTTTAGTCAAGCGTCCCTCTTGTTTTATTCTTCGTTCGAAATTCAGTTTCCAAAAATCTAAATAAATATATGTTTTAGAAATTATGACTCTAGCACCAACTCATAAAGTTCAGATTACGCTACAACCACCAAATATTTGATGACTTTCTGAATATGATTAGTTAATCTGAAATCAGTTTAGTTTTCATAAGTTAAAGGTTGATATTTGTTTAAGTCAGGACAAAATACATTGGAAAGATGGATTTGAATATAGAATAAGTACTTATTGCACCGGACGACCCAGGCTTGTTGTAGGTATGTACCATCCGCAATTTTATAACGATATTGGCTACTCTTGTATCTAGGGTCCTTTAGTTACCAACGAATGCCTACCAAGTTCCTACCTATCTTCTAGGGGCCGAGTTCCCATAGTCAGAAGCACAAATTTAATGCCGACATGTTGAGAAACAAATTAACAACAAGTAAAATAATTATCAACCTATATTGCTTTGCATTGACTGGCCTGTTGGTCTAGTAGTAAGTGACACTGACTGCTATGCCGGAGGTTGTGGGTACGATTCCCACCCAGGACAAATGTTTGTGTGATGAGCACAATCATTTGTTCTGTGTCTGGGTGTAATTTATCTATAATACGAGTATATATGTATTTAGAAATGTATAAGTATGTTTATCAGCTATTTAGTACCCATAACTCAAGCTCTCAAGCTTGGGACTAAATGGCGTTGTGTGAAAAGTTGTGGAATATTTATTTATTTATTTATATTGAGCAGGGCTCCGACAACCTACTGCTGTTTTTCATAACCACCCATTTACCTACAGTTAGAAATTACTACCCAGATGACAGCTACGATATCTGATCTCATGATCATCTCATCATTTTATTGGTGTTTCGTGAGTTATTTACTACAGATCGTCATCTGCTACGATGGGTTATCTGTCTTAACTAAGTTTAAAGTTACCCTAAGTCTATCGCTAGATTTAAATACAGCTTAGATATTATTTATTGTTTCAATTCAATTGTATCTTACCTACCAGCAAATTAAATCCAAACATTGCTATTCCGGATTTATTTTGCTCTATATTTCAAAATTAGGTCGGTATTAAAGTAAAATACTGATTCAGACTGAAACGAACCCGTTTACATAGTAACCCAGACGAACATAATTTAGTTTAAAGATGTGTACCTACTGTGTTTTTTTTCATCAAAGTTAGACGAAAAGCATCCTTTTGCTTACATTTATTAGGTAGGTTTTGGAGTTTTACATAACTACGCTATGCATCATTAATTGTGGGTACTGATAGTAGGTAGTTGTTTAGTATAGTTGGCATGAATAAGGAAATTAGGCACGTTACTCGTACCTATACAAATTGTATATTATTATAGGAACTCAAACTGAATGTGGAATCGTCCTCTGGTAAATTCAGGAACTTTATGAAAGTAGCTTTCCAATGGGACAAAACATTCTTTAATCACAAACCGAGAAGGAATCAGTGGGGTCCCGTGAGTGGTAAGACAGCATTTTGAAGAACTCTTAGTTCTGTTCCTTATAAATGGCAGAAATCTAGATAAGGTAACACTAGATGGAGTTAGATAAAAGTACAACATTTAAAAAGTTAAAAATAACACTTTAGCCATGAAATTTTACTTCACGTCGGGGTACCGCTTAAGCAAGAAATGTTCCTAGTAGGTACTTGTAGGTATGTAGGTACTTATTTTAACGGTACCCCGACGTTACGTAAAATTTCATGGCTAAAGTGTTATTTTTAACTTTTTAAATGTTGTACTTTTTTGCGGTGGGGGTTTTTTAAATTTCTAATTTAATTTTTATTTTAAAATTTTTAAACGCATTAATTTTGTTTTATAGAGTTAACAGTTATGAGAATTTTTCAGTGCATTGTATGTAGAGTCAAATGCTGGTTAAAACGAATCCAAACACGACACATTTGCTATTATTTTGTCAAGAGTCTACCTACTGGTGTGCTGGATAGCCTGGCTGCAGCATCAGCTCATCCTGTTGCCATCAGTGCATTGTGTTTAGAATCAAATGCTGGTTGAAATGAATCCAAACACGACCTATCTGCTATTATTCTGTCAAGAGTCTACCTACTGGTGTGCTGGCTAGCCTGGCTGCAGCATCAGCTTATCCTGTTGCCATCAGAGCATTGTGTGCAGAATCAAATGCTGGTTGAAATGAACCCAAACACGACATATCTGCTATTATTTTGTCAAGAGTCTACCTACTGGGTGCTGGATAGCCTGGCTGCAGCATTAGCTCGTCCTGTTTCTTCAGAGCATTGTGTGCAGAATCAAATGCTGGTTGAACTGAATCCAAACACGACATATCTGCTATTATTTTGTCAAGAGTCTACCTACTGGTGTGCTGGATAGCCTGGCTGCAGCATCAGCTCATCCAGTTGCCATCAGTGCATTGTGTGCAGAATCAAATGCAGGTTAAAATGAATCCAAACACGACAAATCTGCTGTTATTTTCCCAAGAGTGTATTAGTCTGCTAGATATTCTGGCTGCATCAGACCAAATACACCATTATGTTGCTTATTAGTATTACAAACATGGGTGTTCGAAATTTTAAGACACACATACGTTTGTTAGTAAAGTTAAACCCCATAGAAGTCTAAAATAGCAACGGTAGCTAACACAAAAGAGCTGATAACCTTGAAACGGCTGAACCGATTTAGATGAATTATGTCTAAGAACCATCGCAAGAAACCCTGCTTTCAAATAAAAAAAACCGCATCTAAATCGGTTCACCCGTTTGGGCGCTACGGTGCCACAGACAGACAGACAGACAGACACACACACATAGCGGTGAAACTTATAACACCCCTCTTTTTGCGTCGGGGGTTAAAAAATAGAGTTCACTACCTCGTTGGTCTAGTGGACGCAAGCGCTAGGCACTGCTGAGCACGAGGTGCCGGGTTGGATCCCCAGGTCGGGCAAAGTGTTATTGAGTTTTTCTATATGGAATTTCTCAGTACAAGCCCGGAGTTTGGATTTGTGCCGGCTATAGGCTCACCCCCTATTAGGTAGGTACATGGGAACTAAGCATGTTTCGCGAAATGTGGGTGTACCTGCCTACTACTGGTACACCTCTGCCTAACCCTTCAGGGTTTACAGGCGTGATGTTATGATGTTATGTGACCAGTAGATAGGTATCCCAAAATTATTGAGTATTTACCTATAGGTATTTTTTAGTTACGAATATACTTTATCATTTTAGAAATAAAGAAGCAAATGTTTGTTACAAACAAACAAAGTTTGTATGTAAGGGGAAGGCAAGTTTTTTATTATGTGTAAGAGTTACTTAAAAAGGGATAAAAAAAAAATTTAGTTTATGTGTCACATTTTTCCAATTACTTTTTTATTGATATGTTTTTTTCGGCAAAATGGTATTTTTTTTTTATCCTATTAAAATCATATCTCGTATAATGTCGGTCCTACACATTTCTGAATATTTAAATCATCGTTTCACATTTATTAGTCTAAAATAGTTTCTGAGTGTACAAATTAAGTTCTCTCGGCGCAATATTTTACACGATTAAAAACAACATTCGCATCAGACACGTATATTTTCTAAAAATAATTTAAGTTTAAAAAAAAAAAAACTAACATAATAATAAATGACAAAGTCGTCATCGAAGACACAAGTTTTTACAACCTAATTTTTCTAAATGGTTAAAGGTTTCTGAACGAACGGAATGTCTTCTTCGTATCGTCGGCCATGTTTTGCACAACAACATCACGTCGCATAGCAAACGTCAACTATTCGTTTACGAATTTCAGAAAACTATCCAAATAATCGCTAAAATTAAATCAATTTGTTTTTATTTCGCAATTTAATTAAATGTTAAAATGAATCGAGCTGAGGGGTTGGTGCAACGAAGAAACGTAAACGTAATTAAGGACAACGCAGAAATAAAGGAAAACCACGACGTCGATGATAAGAAAAATGATAAAAGTTATGATGACGGGGATTCAAAGGAAACACGATTGACACTAATGGAAGAAGTATTACTTTTAGGACTAAAGGACAAAGAGGTAAGAGAACGCATTCTTTGACCGGAGTAAACAGTTAATACAATGAGAATGTCGTGACTATTCCATCTCATATTGATGATTATTTCAGGGTTACACATCGTTTTGGAATGATTGCATATCCAGCGGCCTGAGAGGATGTATTTTAATCGAACTTGGTCTGAGAGGCCGCGTAGAATTAGAAAGAGCTGGTATGCGTAGAAAGGGATTGTTATCTAGAAAAGTAATAGTTAAATCAGGTAAGGAAAGGTTTATAATTACTTTAATCTCATTGGTTTTACGTACTTACTGTATGTTTTTAATGTTTATTTGAAGTCATTTCACTTAGGGTTTTAAGTACCATCCAATTTGATACAAGGTCAATGACTTATTTGTTAGTTTAACATGGAAGTGATATTCAAAGGCAATGTGAATTTATTGATTCCACCTACTGTCCTCTCAATTAGTAGTTAATGTTACAATTTGCTATTACTGCATAGAATTAATGTTGCATAAACCATTTCTTACAATTTTTTAATGTATTTCTTTAGTGTAGAAAGTGTATTAACTATTCAAACTGTACATTTGTAATAACAATACATTTTGTGTAACAATAGTTGTGTTAAAAGGTTGATTATCCTTATAATGTGTTGGTGCACATGTTGATCTAAAATATATTACCTATAAGATTTTTTGATTATAATATGTGCGTACTATATAAAATTAAATTTCAACTTCTTTTTAGATACACCAACTGGTGATGTTTTGCTTGATGAGGCCTTGAAACACATGAAAGAAACTGAACCACCAGAGACAGTGCAAAGCTGGATAGAATACCTAAGTGGTCTGTATCATTAACGCAGCATACATTTATGTAATTACAAAAGTCTTCTACTGCCTAGTTTTCATCAACATCAGACAAATAGGTGTCAGCTATAGTCGTAAATGATTCAATGAACTGTATACCAGCTGTTTTAGTAAAGTACCTACTAAGCTTGTGGTAATTATATTAAGACAACCTTTTGTGGAGGCAAAAGGGTGCTACTTTAGCCCAAGTAGAGGTTGGCAATCATACCATGTGAACATATAATGCCTCATTTGTAATCCTGTTGTTTTCCATATACCTACTCCAATTCCAGGGTTTCTTATTTTAAAATAATAATATGAGAACTTATAATTTCAGGTGAAACTTGGAATCCAATGAAGCTAAAATATCAATTGAAAAATGTCCGTGAAAGGCTGGCCAAAAATCTTGTAGAAAAGGGAGTTTTGACCACAGAGAAGCAGAACTTTTTGCTGTTTGATATGACTACTCATCCACTGACAGACAATGTTGTAAAATGTCGCTTGGTCAAAAAGGTAATTATTATATTTTAATTCCACAATGTCCAATTGAGAACTATCAATTTAAGATAATAATTTTGTCCTTCCTACATTAAATTTGCAATGGTAACATGTTATGATAAGAAATCCTTTTAAAATAATTGATTTTCGATGTAGATATTTGATAAATAAATGTAGATACTTAATTTCATATTAGTCAAAGAGATTTAAAGTACTATAGAGCGGGCATGTCAAGGAAATGTTGTAGAAAAACTTTTATCCCATGTCTCAGTAACGCCATCTAGAATAATATATGAATATTGGAGTGGCAGCTGAGCGTACTAAAAAAAACTCATAGACTTGTATCCACTACAACACAAGTTTTGGATGAAAATTTTGTTTGCGGTGTCCCATCTATAGTAAGTATACTGTAGTGTCGTCTTTGATATTAGTAAATGTATTTTGAAACTAATTTATGTCCATGACCTTTCCATGTGAAAGTAAAAAATACACTTTTGAGTGTTACACACACCCATATCACAGTATAAATATTAATACAGTAGGACGACGACTTTCATCTCTGGAAAAATGCCGACAACGTCTTAGACACGCGTTAGCCCTGAATAATACCTCCCACACTACGAACATCGTTTTGTTAGCATTGCGGGAGCGGCTTTCCCGCGTCTCGCCCCTCACACCCCGCACGATTGCCCTGTCTAGACAGCTTCGTCGGACGACTGTAGGTTTTTAAACTGTGCCCATATGCTTAAAGGTGTGTGGGCAAGAAAGTTTAAAATTCTGCGTGACATACCAAAACCATGAATTAATTTATTTTTTGCACACATGAACCTATTTTACATTATCTTTAAAACCATGTGACCTAATTACATGCTGGGAACCGCAAATTTTATCTCCATTACTCATGTTATTTTTATGTATGCATGAATTGTTACTTTATACCCAAAAATAAATGCCTAAACAATAAAATTATGTTTAGACTATTTGACCTTAAAAATATTGTTTTGATTTAAACTCTTTAAAAAATATTGTAGGGCAATGTTTTGCTGCGCATTGTATTGATGTATTGTTTATCAAACCATTAAAATTTTGTCAGTGCACATTGATGAAGCGGAAAATCAGGTTTGATTTACCTACTTACTTCAATTTGTTTTGTAAATATAATGTTTACATTCTAATAGCAATAACACTCCAACATAAAAAAAATAACCTATGATATATCCACTCCACTAAAGTGTAATTGTGTAATTCTATCACTGATAGAGTTACATGATCATTTTGATGAACATATTGATCCAGTTGCACTAAGATTATCTGCAATTGGACAATGAAGCAATGAAACATCATAATATTGGTTCCTATGTCCATCAAAATGGTGGGATCCAGTCATGAAAAAGTTTAATACTGTCTGCATTTCCTATTTAATTCATTAAACCCTAAAGCTCAGTTTCCAGTTTCCACCGCGAGAGGAACGGACCCATTAATGACTTTGTTATTAAAGAATACCGAAACATAGATATAAAAGAAGCGGAATGGAAATCAATAGTTGATGATGTAAATTTGACTGAAATAAAAAAATACAAGTGTGCAGTTTGCGCTTGCGAGTTTAACGAAGTCATTAATGGGTCCGTTCCGCTCGCGCCGGGCTTAAGAGGACACTAGTGTTCGCACTGTCATTGCCTTTCTATTGTGTCTCTAATTGACACGATTGCAAGGTAAATAAATCAATTTACAGCGTGGAAAGAAAATTGACTTGCGTCTGGATACGATGACTTTAGAACCCCTCAATATTGTTTTGTTGACTCTCTTTTCCTAATGTTTAGTATTTTTGAAGCTTTGAATATTAGTAAAACCGACTAAAACGGACAGTCATGTACAGAACTCATGGTGAGGTGCTTGTCAATTTTCCTTCAATTCTGTACATACACAATGATAACAACAAAATCCTTTCTCCATTTCACAAGAATGTCTTACTTATTTAGTATCATAATATGCCTTAGTTCTATGTTCACTAACATGAATTGTTTGAGAAATATTATTTAGATTTTATTAGATACCAACTGCCAGCAACAGTAAATGGTAATTGGTCAGTCCATCATGAAGATACATTTTGCTTACCATGTTAATGAATAGATTTTTATTGGTTGTTAGAATTATTTATATTTAATAAGTACCCATTTCAACCTATAGATACGCATTCGATTGTTCCTTTACAATAACACGCCCATTAATACTATATTTGCTCTATGTTTCATAAAACAAACAGGTGATTCTTTCAAAACAACATGTATTTCAATACCTATGAAAGCAAAGTGTTGGGAGTTGAAGCTATCCAAAACAAGCATACATTGTTGCATTACCAAAATATAAACAGACAAAAGAAAATTGAGGTGATTTAATCATTAATGTATTTAATTTATTTTCATATTATAATTGCAGGTTCAAGAAGCGGCTTTGAGGCGCTCGATTACTGATGTCGCTCATGCTGACAAGCGATCTCTGGCGCTTTTGATGCTTGCTCACTCGGCTGATGTACTAGAAAACGCGTTTGCGCCCCTCTCCGACGAAGATTATGAGTTAGCAACAAGACGCGTGCGCGCGCTTTTAGATCTAGATTTTGAGGCTGAAGCCATGCGACCAGATGCCTGCGAAATTATGTGGGCGGTGTTTGCAGCATTCACTAAATAGCGGTAACGCGTGTCGTCATCACTGTTGGCAACTAGAAAATGGTAAATTTGTGTTGGATTGAAATAATACTTCTAGCCCATTTTGTAAAATATTAAACGAATATAAATAAACATGATCACCTTTAAATTATCAAATATCAAACATTGAAAAATTATATTATTGACACGGCAATATAAAATTTTATAAAAATGATTTGAAGGTGCATCGCGTATATTACAGATAATATGAACTTGTACAAAAAAAATATATCATTACACAATTTTGTTTTACTGAATCATTTTATTTAACCAGTATTAAATTATTTCATTCAGCTCATTTTCAGAATATTTAACAGAGGTAGAGGGAGTATTGTATTTTTTTTTAAGAATATCAAATAACTACTACTAAATAACATTCATAGTCATTATAAAACATTGTCATATAATTATGGTTTTACGTTGATAAGTGTAGTTTCTAAATTTATTTTATCTTCTATCATAGCACAAAAGTTTTCCTAACCCTATTTGGTGTATAATACTGTTTTCCTTTCATTTCTAAGTGCTTAGTAAAGTTATGGCAATTATTTAACCTTGAAAAGTGTAACAGTAATCTGGAGGTAATAGTCGTTACTTTACTTAGCCTTTATTACTAAGGAGGTGTGTGTTTAAGCTTGTACAGCTGGGCGATGAAAGAACATGCGGCACTTGACATTGCCGACTAAGTATACTAACCATACATAAAGAGAAATAGTTCAATTTTGCATGTCACAACCTAATGGTACAAAACCTCCACGGGAGCTAGAATTTCATTTACAACGGACAGATAGAGGGTTTGATTACTGCATTTTTACTATGGAGAGCAAGCGAAGAGTTGTCCCACTCATTGTGATATACTGTTACAATATACCTAATATAAAAAAACTGTTTTCGTTTTAAAAATACCTACTATAACTGTTACTAACATATTTGTCTGTGACACTGTAAGGCAATTATGCTATTATGTATTCACCGGTTATTGACACCAACTGTACTTGTTAACACATTATTGCATATTATTTTGTAACTAGATGTTTGTTGAAATTTTTTATAAGTAGGTTCTTGTACTTGTATGTCGATCTGCTTTTCAATAATAAATTGGTAACAGTTTATTATGTATGTAAATTATTTTATATCCTATATTATTGAATGTCCTTGATTGGTGTTATATGATTGTTTTTAATGTTTTGTTATACATGTTTAATTATTCAAATGGGTTATTTGACAAAATTTAAGTTTTTAGTCCCTCATCTAGATTACAAGAAAATTTTCAACACATATTTTGTTTTTTTTTCACGTAATCAAAATGTAACGGCGATACATTGAGTCAAAATGTCGCATGACTTCACTAGCCAGTACAGTTTATACTAGATAATGACGTTACAAGCCCCCACTCCTTAACTTTAATGCGCTTAATGTAAGCAGTTTTCCACATATTACAAAAAAAAATATCTAAGTATACTAAAAATAGTATTTTCTTGTAATCTAGATGACGGACTAAAATTTTGTCAAATACCCCATTGTGTGTGATGTATTTAAATTTGAATTGCGCTATGCACACAGTAAGAATGCCTTTTACTTATAGCGTGATAGACAGGAGTGCAAGTGTAATGGTCATTTTATAATTAAAAACTATTTGATGGGGAACTTTAATATTTTGTGAAGAGCAATATTGTTAACTTAACATCTCTGGTGGTAATTGTTTTTAGTATCAATATACGAATATATTACTACTGGGTAATACTAACTATGGCGCATAAAATTTAATTTTAAAATGCGTACGAGATTGATATCCCAGTATAGTTTAAGATAATAGCTGGTTTGTTTATTTTAATTAAAGTTTAGTTTTATTTTAATAAATATACAAGTGAACAGTTACTAAAAAACACTCGTGACGAGCGTCAGTAAAATAGCTAAATTGTCTGTATTTATTTTATTATTTTTTTGTGAAAACGAGACGGCACTGTTTTGTAAAAAAATAATATAGCAAAAAAATCTATTATGTGTTGTCATTCGAAATGTGATTTTTAAGTACCTAGAAATAAATTACTATTCACTACATAGTGTTTATGTTTAATTTCTATTGCATAAACGTTATTATGGTTTACATAAGATCCTTATAATCAACATTAGCACTTAGTTACTCTTAGATTTGGGTTTGTATATAAATACGGTATTATTTTGGTTTGTATATTACCATAAAACTGCAACAAACAAAGTTGAAACTAAATTCAAAAGTGATGGAGACATGTATAAAATTAAGGTAAATAACTATGTATCATACACATACTATAGTATTTAGAAAATTACTCAAATATATTCCTTAGTAAATATTATTAGGTTTTTTACTTAACACGTTTACTGCCAGACTACCCGACACAATAGAAATTTAATTGTTCGAGGCTCACCGGTGACCGGCGTGGCGTACGAAGTATTAAGATTTGACGAAATGGACGCCCCATGCAATAATCCTTTTTAGTTTCGTAGCGAAATATGGTAAGACTTAGTTTGTCTGTCAATGCTGTGAACTACTAATGTTAAAGACATTGAAAAATTTGCGTTTCTTCTGGGCGATTTGAGAAGTTCCGCTAGGAGCAGCACTAGATATAGTATATATGTTTTGATGTCTCTATTGACAATTTGACACACTGCTTTCTTGCGAATTTAAATTCTGAAATATATATAATACTCCTCATGTAAGTCCATTTATACAATGTTCGTTTTTAAACGTAACTGTATATAGAGAAATCAAAATATATGTACAGACGCCAGCACATCAAGCTACCCCAAACTCAAATTTTCCCAATTAAACATGAACCTTATACTTAATCTATACCTACTATGTAATAAAACAATAAAAAAAACTGTCTGTGCATTAAACATATTAAAAAAAAATAATTAAGGGGGTTTAGGAACAGTAATAGAGCAGAATCCAAAAAAAAAAAAACTGTTTGTCTCTTTGTTTGAACACGCTAATCTTCGGAACTACTGGACGGATTTGAATGTTTTTTTTTGTTGTAGGTATAATAGATATTCAGTCTATGCAACACATAGTCATATTTATCTTGGAAACTTGAAAACCTGATGCAGAACCGCATCAGGCCAGTTAAACTATAAGAGACGGTCCAAATAACCGTCTTTAATTAATGCTGTTGTTGATTAAGCAGCTAATTAGATCGTTAAACTTGCGTCTAATTTGGAATACATCGATAATTTCGTTCCGTATCCGTTCTGGGTGTTCATAATGCAGCCGCAAACAGTAGAAAATACTTTTAAAAATGGCTAACATATTTTCTCATCGAGTTTCGAGATACGGAACCCTAGTAGGTACGCGTAGCACGCTGACCGTAGAAACGGATTTTGTCTATAGGAGAATGGATAAAGTGACAGATTGTAGAAACAAAGCTTTAAAATAAAGTGTTCTGCAATCCTACTTCTACTAGCCTCTTTTTTCTAATGCTATAAATGCTATAAAATACCTATAGTTACTTCGCAGCCACTAGGTACAATAAATTAAAAAAGAAATAATAGAACGCACAACCTGACCAATAAAAATCTTCGGATTTTTCGATGTGACATCATACATACATACATACAAAAACTCACACCTTTTTCCCATGGAAGGATGTGGCTCAGGTTGGCTGAACAAATCTTCAAAATAGCTCGCATTTAACTAGGTCACTATAAGTGACGGCTAAACACCCTTATTTCAGAATTTGTGACGCTACTGAATCTTAGAATCGATCGAAAACGTGTCCAGCTAGCTTGAAAACCCACTTTTCGCTGGTCTCTAAATCTTGGTAACGGAAGTGATTTAGACGACTTTTTGCTTAACAACGGGCCTCACATAAATTTGTGACAGGCATCGAGCTAAATGTTTTGTGATACGTACAGTGGTTTAGTAGAAAAATGCAAAAATCTGTGTCCAGCCATCTTGAATTTACGTAGAAAACTTTTGGCTGGCAATTCCGAATCTCAACAACGGGAGCGTTTTCGAATATGGTTCCTTTAATAACATTTAGTGACGCAATTTGTGACAGTAAAAACGTTTGATTTAAGGCGTCACATGTAAGGGTTTACGAGAAATCAATAAAAACTTAGTGTCCAGCCAACCTGAATTCAAGCTGGCTGGACACATGTATCTCTGCTCATGCTGCCTGATGATCTACGACCTTCAATATGTGTTAAAAAATTTGTGACCGGGACGATAATGATAACCTGAATTTGTGACGGAGAAACTTTGCGTACCTAGTTTCAAAGATATTAATCATTTAAATTTTCCTATACAAACATCCATTAATATTGTGCGGTGACCATAATTTTTTACACACACGTCGGTTGCGAGTACTACGCACCTGAACTTTCTGAAGAACCTCACCATTAAGGTCTGCATGTCATTCTAGGGCGTCCCCTCTCGGCGATCCCACTTACATCTGCCTTGTAAATACCTACCTTTCGTTAGTCGCCTTTCATTCATCCTTTCAACGTGACCAAACCATCTAAGCATATTCTTTTCAATTTTTATTACCACATCTTCTTTTAAACCACAACGTTGCTTTATCACATCATTCCTCAATCTGTCGTTTATTATTACACCACACATACTTCGCAAGGAACGCATTTCTACAGAATTTATTCTACTTTCATGTCTCTTTTGCCACGCCCAACATTCACTTCCATACGTTAGTGTAGGCACCATCAAGGCGAAGGCGAAGTGTGGGCCGTTTTTGGGGGACTGTCTTTATGTATTTTTTTTGACGTTCAAAAAGTGCTGATTCTCAGCCTAGTTTGAATTATAAAGACTTTTGATTTTGATTTTGATCACACTATTGTGAACAGCCAACACCATTGTGAATTGTAGGTAACTGTAATAAGTGGGTAGCTATTTCATCATCTGCTTAGCATTTTCCAAACTACCTACATATGTTGGGGTCTGATTCCCATTTAACCGCATGCAGCTGAACACCAGTGTTTCTCATGGAGTGACTGCTTGTCTGACCTCCACAACCCATGACAGTCTACACACATGCACGAAAGATTTTGATAAGTTTTCTATGGTCACCATCTACGGACCGCCCGCAGCAAGCGTAGCTTAACTTTTGATCCACTCATGCGGCTGTTATTATTTAGCCACAAGACTAATGATAAATGATATTCCTTTATTTCTGAAAATTGGTTTTACACGTCGCGGTCGTATAAATGAAATATGTTTTTTAAACTAGATGAAGTTGTCGTTTCACTATATGAATACGCTGAAAAGACTAGTATTTGATTGGTCTTCAGGTCTTTAAAAAAGGGAATAGGTGCCTACCTACCTTATTAAGTATAATGTTACGCACTTATAACATGACATAGCATCTGCCAAACTGCAAAGCAATTTGTCGGCAGTAGTAGCAGTGGAGTTATGATTTGATAGTTGGCGTTTTGTTTTTAAAATTTTCGTTATAGCACCTAGGGTTAGGCAGGGTACGTATTGGCTTATTTTCCTCTAAAAACAATTAGGTAGGTACGTCACATATTTTGAACCTTACCTATCGTTATTTTTGACCCAGCACAAGATAAAATGTTTGTTTTTACGATTTTGTACACACTACTTACATTGGCAGTTAGAGCATCGATCGTGATGCTAAGCGCTGTGTAGAAGATATTTTTATCCAGGATAAGTTCACGCCAAATTAAGTTAATCCATTAATGCAAATTCATAGGTTGTATGTTGAAGTAGCATTAGTCCTTATTATGTTCAAATCGGTTCACTATAACTATTATTTTTTTCTATAACGCAGTAAATGTTCTTTTCTATCGCGTGAGAGTTGTTGACAGTTTGACGGCTGAACTACAAATGAAACGCCTACGGCGTAGCAGGTTGGTCGTAGCATTCGTAGCATTCACCTTATAACGAACTACCCGCAAAATACAAAGGATTATATTTAACTTGTGATTGGTTGTGGATTGAGTTCAACCACAGTATATATATTTATTCCGGTTGACGTCGCCTTTGATCTCTGGAAAAATGCCGACAACGTCTACACGCGATAGCCCAGAATAATACCTCACAACCTACGAACTTCGTTTTGTTCGCAGTTTGGGAGCGACTTTCCTGCGTCTCGCTCCTCAAACCCCGCACCGATTGCCCTGTCTAGACGGCTTCGTCGGACGACTGTAGGTTTTAGACTGTGGTTCAACAGTGTATGTTGTATTTATACAAAAACTTTCACTCACACATTTCATCACATCAATGGTGATTGTAAACCCTACCCTTTACTTACCTATCCTAATTAAATACCCAAATTGTTTCAAGTTTCCATGAAATATAATTTAATATATTCGTGATGTGAATCTTTCATTTTATTGTTTATTTTTACCGCGAACGGTCAGATTTTGTTGTCTTTGGAACTGGTAGTTTCTGACTTAATTCATTAAACCCCAAGCGGACACCGGCGTCCGCGCTGTCATTGTCTATCTTTTGTGTCTCTAATTAACGCGATTGAAAAATTACATGGTTAGGTATAGCTTGTGGTGGGGTCAGGAATGACCTCGCGCCTTTTCCTATACCTAGTATTTTCCCTCTATAGTAGACTTACACTGCAGGGGTCAAACAAAGAAAAAAGCAGAAATATTTTAAGATTTTATTAAAAACTCACACTTCTGCCTTCGCACGGTGGATAAGTCTTGTATCTCTTTATATGACATAATTTCAATTACAGTAGTCAGTTCACATCTCGTTAGACTATTATATTATACTTTTGTGCAAGATCTTGCGAATTGCTAGGGATTTTGTCAGAGCAAAATTACAATAATTGTGAATTAGCGCAATATTATTTTACATCTAGCATTGTGGGTTGTTTCTATTATGTCAACATAATTGGTGGTATTGAAGTTAATATAATATTAGGTGTTATCTAACGAACAGTTTCCGGCCTGCAAGTTCCGGTGACACGACACTGCCAATACATCTATTATTAAAGAACAGAGTAACATTTTACTTATTTTCTAATGACTTTGACGAATTTTACTTTTATATGTCTAAAAGATCAAATTTACAAAATACTGGAACGATATAGTGGGTGTGTCATTGTCACTAAAATGTGTTGATTAATAGCTAAAACAGTGTTTTATTTATTTAAGTACTGAGTTATATTTTTTACTTAGGTTAGGCCGGAAATCATGATAAATATGTAGGTACCACCTCTAATTTATTATCTACCGCACTAACGGATATTTCAGTGATAAGTAGATAGTTTTAAATAACAAAGTATGTTGGTAGGTACAAGCAATATTTTTATCATTCTGCAACATTTTATTTGTGCAATGAATTATTATTAATTAATTTACGAATAACTCGTCTACCATCAATTTGAATTATTGGGGAAGGATTACGCTAGAAACAGATAATACAAGTAAAAAAAAACAATAAATAAATATTTCAACTCGCGACAGTTACTCCTTTACCGGTTGGTTCTCTTTCTCACAGCCCAAAGACTCCTTATAAACCCTACGATACTAAATTTTAAGTTTAAAGCATTATTTCTAACTATACTTATTATCTAAAATGCTGGTGTTTATAATAAATAAATAATCTTAATAGCTAGTGGCTGTCGTAACCCTAAAGCGTTGGGCATGGCAGACCTAGTTTTTTGTTTATATTTATAACGTTAGGTAAGTTCTTAAACTAAGTTTAATTATACTAATTAATTTAAAACAAATGCTAATGTAATCATTTAGCCCAAAGTTGAAAATAATAATCAGTATTGGACCGCGCCGTCATCAGTACAAGTACGAGATACGCACTAAACTTAGTTAATTGTAAATAATTCACTTAATTAAATGTAACTAGAATAAACTATCTAAAAGAAGACTGACTAAAGAATGGAAGTCGCTAAATAAAATGGTTGTTTCTGTACATAACGACAAAATTAGGTCTAGATACCTAAGTACTTATGTGGCAACGTGGTCTTGGCAAAGTTTTAAATGCAACAGTGTAACACGGTAAGATAATATCAATGTCAGGATTCAATGAGTTTACAGTTCGCGCCATGTTAGTTTCCAACTCTGAAATAGACGCAAGTGACTGCGTAGTTACCAATAGGTACCTACCTATTTTATAACAACAGCGTGCCATGCCGTGGGCACCCGACACCTTGATTTCAAAGCGGTAAACTTACGTGACGCAAAACGAACTATGTAGGTATTTTGAAATCTTATCGAATAACTTAGTTTGCAAAACCTTATAAAAAATAGTAATATTGACAATAAATTAAAGAAATAATGGAACTTAGAAACATTCGGTAGTTGGATATTGTTGATATCCGTTAGCTAATATAATATCTTATTTAAACAATGTAATGTAATACTGGGATAAAGCGCGTTGAGATCGTATGTGAATCTAAATGGTGGATGTGGAAGGTGTCCTCGCGGCGGCGTTGGCCCGCTGTCACCATGCCTCCGTGTACCGAATGTCGTACTCCTGCAGCTGAGGCAGGCGCTGGCGCAGAACTTCGAATGCTTCAGCTGATAACTTGGTGCTGTTTAGGTTTAGACGCTGCAAGTTCGAGAGGCCTGAAAAGAAATCCAAATGTAAACTTCTGATCGAATTTCCATTTTGTAATAGGTTTCTTCGTATCGTAGGATATTTGCATCGGCCTGGTAAATACCGGGTGAACGATGTCCCACATCGTCGTATATCCGAATACCATGAGTTCTGTTACCTACATGATTCTGGACCCAACAACTGCAGTGTAGGTACTGTCATCATCATCTGCCTAGGCAGGGCCTAGGCTTCCAGTTTAACCGGACGCAGCTGAATACCAGTGTTTTGCTCGAGATTTTGTGAAAGATATTGTACGTGAATATTATTGTATGTCTTAATTATTTGTAACCCAACAAAATGTATTTTATAATGTAATGTATATGCTGTACCTATCCAGATGAAATTTAAGTTTATATAATACATAAGAAATTAATTAATTACTGTAACTGGTGTATAACCGTTGTAATTAATAATAATAAATAAAATAAATAAATTTACATGGAGCGCCTGCCTGTCGGACCTCCACAACCCAGTTTCTGTGTAAACGTTTGGTTAAACTGGTTGTCAGATTTTCGGGCATCTGACTATCTGTAACGACTGTCATAGATCTACAAATGACAGTCGGGACTCCGAGGCACGGAGGAATCTTGATATGTAATGATACGCGATAACCCATCCACGGACTAACCTCGTCAAGCGTAGCTTAACCTTAGATCGACCCGTTAGGCTGCTACTATTTAGCCACAAGCCCCAGTGCAGGTACTGTGTTGAGCAATAAACATTTAAATTTATATTTATTCAGTTATGTCCGATTGTGCGTGGATGTTTTTTCCACCCTGTATATTTGACCCTACGTTTATAGGTAAGTGCCGTTACTCGGGCAAGCTATTTTGACAAAAAAAAACAGTGATTAGGTAGGTACCTGATAATGCCTCGATTCCTTTGTCGGAGACGGGCGTCTCGCAGAGGTTAAGAACCTGAAGCTTAGGAAGATGCTCAGCGATCAGTTGCACACCGCTGTCGCCAAACTTTGTAGCCCACAGGTTCAAGTAGCGAAGAGATGGCAACTATAGGAATAATAAATATATTAAAATTAAACCCAATTTGTACCGGTTATAAGAATTATTTGCCGGAGATTTATGAATAGATGTACCTACAAATAAATCAAGATTGAGTTAAAATTTGAAAAAAGGGTAGATTAATTATGTGTCAAGGACATTGCTTACTTTAAATTCATAAAACGTTTTCTGAATGTAACGGTCATGCGTATATGTTTAAATAAACATGTTTTGCCGAGTACCCAGGTGTTGTTTGTGCGTCACACATAATATTAACGACATACCTTAATGAGATGATGTGCACACGCGCTGGTGACGCTGGTGAAAGCGAGGGAGAGGCACTCGAGGTTGCCGAGAGCGCCGGCGTCCAGTAACTCGGCGACGTCAGCGTCGGTAGCACGAACTGGCAGGGCCAATCGACGCGGACCGCCTTCTGATTGCTGTAATTAATATACCATTTATTTATTGATTCATTTCTAAGCTGACATCTACCATTATAGAGCTAACATGCCAATTGTAAAAAGTGTGTTTCACTAGGTAAACTTGCGACGTTATGACTGTTCGATAGTTTGCAAAGTTGGCAGTGGTGCAAAAAATGCAATGCCAGTACCTACAGGTATTAAAACCCCAGTCAAAGCAAAGATTCTCTATTGTCTAGTGTTAATGCAAACTTACGAGTCGTTGAAGGTTTTGTTGTCTTTCGCACAGATCCTTGTAATATTTCTGCCCGAGTTCGGTGCCTTGCAGTGCTGCAATGATTTCTAATTGTGTTTGTTCTCCAGTCGTGACCTCCCATTCCAAGAATAAACATAGAGCCTCTATAGCAGCTGGCTGTAAGAGATAAAGTACAGTTCGTTACATTTTAGACACTGGTCGCATGCACCACAATATGGTTGTGGCAGTATCTGCTACTGGAATTAAGAAGTGGATACTCACGTGAGCAGTTAAAGCGACTAGTACAAAGTCGGGGAGCTGTTTGCTCATACTCTGCAGAAAACTTTTCCGTTTACAGCAGCAATTTAGTAGACTTCCAAGCTGAAATTAAATATAGGCATTAAAATCCCTTCTGAGGAACAAAATTACAAAAATAAAACACTCGGGTTTGAGAAATCAATTTACCATATCTCCCCAAATCTGACATAAATCTTCATTAGACAGAGCAAGCATTGGGTCCGAAGGTGCTGCTGCTCTGAGCCACGACGGCGGACTCCGACGGGCGGCGCGCGCGGCCGCCACGCATGTGTGTGCTGCGCAGCGCTGGTCGCTTGCCAGCGCTTCCAACAGCTTTCCCAGCCGCTTGGCTACGCGAGGGCAACTCATGGCACCCGCACACAATGGAACAGGCTGCAAGACTGCTCCTACTACGACGAGCCAATCTTCGTATTCGCACCTAAAAAAATAAGTTCAGTCAAATTCAGTTTTTTCTATCCCAATAGGTGATGCTTCAAGACTTGAGGTCGTCCAACTCTGCGTTTTATTGAGCAATAAGTGTTGTGTGATTTGATTAAATGATGTGATTAAATGTGATAGAAAAGTACAATTGGTTTTGTCCAACTTACATGTGCTCCAAGATATCCGCAAAACACAGAACTTCATCCTCATTATCGTTACAGACGTGTGGTGTAGCAGAGTCACGGTAGTGGTCATCTAAGGCGGCTAGCGCGACCGCCGCCAGGTTCGGTGCCGCACGAGGGTAGGGGCACGTGGCCCGGCTCCCATGGGTCACCTCCACGAAGCGACGGACCAGGGAACTGCCCGAATTGTGCGCGCTCAAGGCACTGCAGACCAAAAAAAATCCAAATTAAACAACAGTTTCATGATTATTCCAATTACCTACAGTTCGACCACCTAACTTCAGGTGAGCTGTCCTGTCTCACAGTTCCGTAATTTACTGAGTGACGGAACTGGCTAGGAGCCAGTTTCTGAAAGCGTAATCAATTTGTTTAGTAAGTATGTTGTTTTTCATGATAGCTGTTTTGATCAGTGAACCAAAATAGTCCCAATCATACTTCACGTTCGTAACCATGAGATGACATATTGTAACATAGTCTTGTTTACTCAAATATGCTAGATTCAAATCGATTAATTAAGCAAACCTAAAATAGAGTTTTCGAACGTCTAGTCGGCTGCTGCACTGCTTTAACGCCTCGATTATTAATAACTTATGCCCAGTTTCTATATTTAAATCAATATCGAATTGTTTTGCTACCCAGTGGCTACTAAACTACACTCCACAGACCAATTATACCATTGGCTACTACGTGAGTCGATAGACATCGCTTGGATATTGTCTGTATACTTTTAGCCTATGCGCGGTGAGCTGGAGTAGGTACCTAAGTATATACGAGTATAAGTATCTGTAGCCTACGCCTGTAGCTAAACATTATCATAAAACCGATTGACGTCATATAAGTACTCGAATTGATTGGATTTGCTAAAGCAATTAATAATGTGTATTGTAACCAAATGAGGTTACAGTGTGCATTGCTGGTACAATGTTATGCAGGTCACTCACATGACTGGAATAAAATGTAACTACTTGTTCCCTAAAGAACTTTTTGCTAAGTTGACATTAGGGGGCATTTATTAGCAGAGCACAATTTAAACACACCTCTACTGTTTATTACTATAAGTAGCAACTGATTGAAGTAATATTTCATCTGATCATCAATAAGATCTGAAGAGTGGCTGAATTGATTGCGTTGTATGTTAATCCGATTGTTTAGGGAAAACACTGTTAGATAATGCACAACATCGTTACCCTACTAAGCTCTTTTATATAAAATATAAATTTGCGTACTTATACATTATTGTTTTTTTTTATAAAAAAAACGTTGTTTTATTTTGGATGACAAATTTACGCAGTTTAAAATACACAATGGCTATTGTATAAAAACACTTTGTCTAATAGCCCTTTTCTGTCGTCCCCGTAGTCTAGTGTATATTATAGTCATATGTAAATAGTAGATCGCAAAAGTCATGTTAAAGTTCAAGAAAGGAAAATACACCCTGAATAGTAAACAAGAAAGTAACTTTACCTGATATAATCTCTAACAAGCCGCCTGGCGTTTGGGGCTCGAGCGAAGTCGACGTTGCGCGTGAGTACCCGACGTACAGGCGGCGCAAGCGCAGGTAAAGGAGCTGCTCGTGGTCGCCGCCGGCACAGCCGAGCCAGCAGAGCGCAGAGGTCGCCGGCCACACACCGCTCCGCCAACAGCGGTGCCGCCGCACTCGTCACATTCTCTGCCCACTCCTCCCAGTCGTCACTTTCCTTATTCTGAAAAAGGGTCAATTTGAACGGTTATCACTCATGAGTCAATTTCAGAGATTTTTTGTGACGTCGTCTGTTGCGTTACAGTGTGCGTCATTTAGAAAGCAGATCGAGAGTGGCCTAAAAATGATAATATGTGGTTTGCACAGCTACTATTCAATGGCTGACGTGAGAATTCTACAAGGAAAATGTCGAACCTCTAATCGTTACCTTCTCCAGTTTGCCTTGCCCAACCTCCTGAATGCCGTTCACGCACATTAATGTACCTATTTATTTATCAAATACCTACCATGTTTCATTTTGAGTTAGTTAACTATATGGCAGAAATAATTAGCCTATCTTCACTACAAACTCTAAGGTCAGTTCATCATCACTTTTGGGAGACGGACACCAACTGAAAGATTGATGAGTCAACCAGAAGTAGAACTTTTTTGAAAGCGATTTATTGCTTCGTTCTGTAATATAAATTGTTTAGAACTGCAGTAAATAAGCGCCGCTGTGACGTTAACTCACAACCTTGCCAAAACGTCTACAAGTACTTAAAACATACATGCTGAAATTTTAATGGGTTAAAGCTATGACGTAGGTACGAACAGCATACAATGAGTTTAATAGACGGGTAAATGAAAATCTGGAACTTATACTACTTACCTAGTTCATTGCTGTGTTTGAACGCTGACATAGTTTTAATTTTATGATTTATTCTGGTTAATCGTTTTATTGATTACATACGGTGCGATATAACTCATGCCCTAATTGCACTACCTATACTCGGCCTATTTTTTTAGCAGTAGGCGTTGACCACTATCTCACGTGATGGTAAATGATGATGTGGTTGACGTTGGACGTTACCTATTTCGTTATGCATTTACTCTCAACTCCGAGGTGATAGCAATCGAGATACACAGACCCTGAAAACCCCAAGGAACTTGGACGAAGTTCTTAGGTGTATGCATAAGTATTTAAGTGTGCGGTCGGTCGATACAGTAAAAGTCACGCTGTCAAAACTTGAGTAAAGTGTACTGTCAATACCTAACATTAGAACGGAATGGCAGCTCAAATTCCCTTCACTTCACTTCACGCATCACTGTATAGAATCTACGTTTGTTGTACCTTTATAATGTTCAACTTATATCTTAGTTCTAGAAGTTTTCAGAATTAATTAAGTGTTATTTTTAGATTACCGCTGATATTGGGGTATCACCGAACCTATAGTCCGTCATTAGTACAGTAACTATTTGCTAATATAAATACAAAGAATTTTGTGAGCAAATATTATTTATGCACCTTAGCAGCGTATCAAATGTACGTGTAATGCGAACGTCAATATTTGATCACGTGTGCTCTGCATGATTTGTGATAAGAACGAGAAATTCGCTTCCATCATAAATGGTAAATCAAAATGGTATGTATATTCTTTATTAAGATTATATTAAATATTTGTGGAACTAGCACAGTTATGGCGGCTACGATTGAACAGCACACGCGGGTGTGGGTGGTCTGGTGTTAGATACCGAGCATTTACGTCAATCGTTTACATGAGGAGATCACGAATCACATTTCATTTAAATTCACACAGTTATCTGTGTTTTCAAAATGGAAGATTTTCATAGGTGTGTTACTTATTTCGCACCTTGTTCACTAGATTAAAGTTAAGTTTATTCACGTATTTTTTGCTAAGGTAGTAAAGTATTTGTGTTTATAATTTTACCTCAGTGAGCAAATCTGTGAGGATCTGCATAGGCGCGCGCGTCACACTCTCGTCTTGTAAAGGCGTGGTCATGACGAAATCCACCATATTCTGAAATAAGATACATGCCATGAATAAAATATACATCAATCTATATAAAATATCTATAAATATTATTTGTTTCATATTTACCTTCAACTCTTTTAAAACGACTTCTCTTCGCACAGTCTTTGTAAGAAAATTCCTGTACCTTATCATATTTCTCTGAAAAATAAACATTATTATAAGAATATTGTACTATGTAAACAGTTAGGTGTAACCACAACAGGAAGGAAATATATAAGTAAATGTCAACTCACCCTCCATACAATGGAATGGTACCATTGGTCCCGTGTATAAGCATCGTTTGCCTATAAAATAAAACGTCATTATGAGTTATATTGTTAACATTATCTAGGGAGGTAAACTAGACAAGCCAGAACATTTGTATTATTCCTTTAATGGAGGAATACAACGACCAACAGCTACGTATTACTAAGAAAAACGAACCTGCAACAGCAGAGATCCGTGAGGCATGACTATTCTGAGGCAGTACTTTCTAGCAGGATCCCAGCGGGAGATGCAGTACACCTCCTGCATACAACTGTATGACAGCGAATTTTCCAATAACCCGGAAGGCTGAAAAAATAAATAAAATATTTCAATAACCACACCATTTCTATTCAAAAATAATTTATAAATAGGTACAGACGCCAGCACATCAAGTTACCCCAATGTGTCAAATTTTCCCAATTGAATATGAACCTTATTCTGTTTGACATAACGTTGAAAGACGATCAAAGAAATTTGACACATTGGGGTAACTTGATGTGCTGGCGTCTGTACTTAAGATTGAATGCATTCGCATTCATCTTTAGTGAATGAAAGTACTCATACAAATATGATCGACACAGAAATTTGTAAAATTAAAACAGCTCAGAACATAATGTATATGAAGTATTTTCGCATGTCTTGAAATAATGTAGCGCACACCTGATATTAATTTTTTAACGTGATTTAAAAACTACACTGTGTACATTTTAATGTAAAATATTTATTTTATAATCTTGTAGTTAAAACACCTAAACCGCAAATGGGAAAAACTGAAGTTCAATTACATTCACCGGTAATAGAAAAAAAATTATTGCGTTGACCGCATTTCCGGTTCAGAGATTGAAACTATTTGTTGGTTTTTTGTCCAGAAGTAGTGAAGATATCGCGTCTATAAATTTTACGATGAGATTATAAAGATGTATACTAAGATGAAGAATGGGAAAGTCTTATTATTCTTCACATGCTAGTAGTGGAAAGCAGCACGCTCTACTTGAGTTGAAACTATTGCGAACAAGGGCAAACTTCTGAAAGTATTTTAGAATTGACATCGATTTTAGGTAACAATCGATTTTTAAACATTAGTTATCTTTTGTTTTAATAATTTAATTGGGATGTGATGGAGTGTAGCTGTATTTTCCTCATTTGGATATTTTATTAATGCTCAGTCTCCTATAAAATATTCCCGCGAATATACAAGTTATCCTCATAAAACCAGGATGGTAGACATTAAATAAATAAGTTAGTTTTATTAAATATGACCTAATTAAACCACTCGTGATTTATGATCTCAGTAACTACATGCTGCTGTCAGCTGATTCATGAACATTCCAATAATATTGCGCGCGATTCATTTAGGTTCATTAATGTTTACTTGATTAAACATATATTATGTTAGGAAAGACAGTTGATCATATGAGTTGACTACTCATTATTAGAAGGTTGGCTTCGGGAATTTCTAGACACAGCGTTTCGGTAAATTTACATGCGCACGCGCTGATGGGTCATAGTAAAAGTAAACATTACAATGCCTTCACGAATGAGTCAAATTTGTTTGACATTAATGGCTCTCCTAGAATTAACAAGTAGCGTGACTGTTTTTTTAAGTAAGGAAGTAAAAGTATTTTATTAATGATAAGTGGGGCAATCATCAAAAAAACGAAAATTTACACTTTATAGAAAAAAATATAGGTAACTAATATTATAAAGAGGTAAAATTTGTAAGTTTGTATGTAGAGGGTCATCTTCGAAACTAATGATCCAATTTTAAAAAATATTGTACTGGTGGAAAGCTACATTATTCCCGGATGACATAGGCTACTTTTCATCCCCGTATTCCCACGGGAAAGGGAACTACGCGGGTGAAACTGCGTGACGTCTGCTAGTAGGTAATATAATAATAAGTTTATTTAGAAACAAAAACACAAGACAATAGGTACAATAAGTGAAACGATGATAGCTGCAAAAGTATAAACTGTAGCGCAGCTACCAACGCCCTTCTCCAGATACAGAATGGATAGATAATCTTGACAAAACGTTTATGGGATGGAACTCTTGGTACCTCTATGAATAGTTACTTGGTGCTGCACCTATAGGGGTGTTTCTTAAATATCTACCCGACTTCAGCGAAGAAAAAAGGAGATTTTTTTAAAGGTAATTATATATTTTTTTGTAATGGCATTTTGCAGTGGACTCACTGAGCGTGGAGAATTCTAAACTGAACAAACCTGTGAGTGAACCTTACAAGGCTTCGGCCAGGGTATCTACGTCGTGTGGTTAAGTGAACACTCGCTAAGAGACTCGCCCCCTTTGGGGCTTGGACCTCGGTGTAGGGTGATACTGAAGGGGCAGCAAAGGAGAGGTATGATCTGAATTAGGTATATTATTTAGAGACTAATTTCCAGTGTTGGACAGAAGGTCTCGGAATCGCCTTTTTAAACTGTTGATGTTGCAGACTGTGCTTCGAAGTTAAAACTTATTAAGATTTCCACCTTTATGTTATAGAAAAATGTACAAAATCAAAGCCTTGCAGTGTTTAAAACTTTATGTACAACATACACTGTAAAATGCACGCCATGACTTAGGTAGGTACGTTCTAAAGTTTCAGATAGGTAATTTATTGTAGGTACATACGTAGGTCTAAAACGGTTTGTTAAGAATTATTAGGTGTGTTTAGAACTAAATGTATTTGTGGTTATGCATTGTACTATAACTGTTAATGGTACGGATGAGTACATTGGGTACCTACCACTATCTACTTCCTTTACCCACAATGACGCAAATCAAGCTAATTTTAAGCTTACAATATCATTAACTGCTTCGTAACTGGCAGTATTACGGGCCCCCTTTAACGTGCAACTTCAATGTAATTCACGAAATATGATTGTAGTATACACAGCTAACCCTTTGTGGAATACAGGCGATATGCGCGACTTCGGCGAAGTACAAAGGAGGGTTATGATTATCACTGCGATTTATGTGTGTATGTATGTTTCACAAAGACGACATGGTGAATCTAAACTTTGCGGCCGGATCGTGGGTGCAATAAACCAAATACGTATGCATTACAAGTACAAGAGCGTGCGTTACAAGAGTATGCTTAGATGGTTTGGTCACGTTGAAAGGATGGATGAAAGGCGACTAACGAAAGGTATTTACAAGGCAGAAGTAAGTGGGAACGCCGGGAGGGGACGCCCTAGAAGGACATACAAAGACCTTATTGGTGAGGTTCTTCAGAAAGGTCAGGTGCGTAGTACTCGCAACCGGCGTGTGTGTATGACAACATGTATGAATGTAAACGAAGCAAAAGAAGTATGTAAGAATCGTAGCATATGGCGCTCTGTAGTTTCTGCCTACCCCCATGGGAAAAAGGCGTGAGTTTATGTATGTATGTATGTATGTACAAGTAGTACTGATTTTCTGATTATTTTTCTAAAAATAAATCTGCATTTCATGACACGCATACATACAATGCACCTGCTGTAAACTCATAAATATTCAACATTTATTGCTCGATAGACGTTTTAGAGCTGTAAATAGCTAGCAACCTATTTTCGTGTCTCGCGTAGATTCGATGGGGGAATTAGGTCAACTAAAGAGAAGGGCGCAGCCATCGCTTTGTGTGAAGAATGCTCGGTAGGCGGGGCAGTGTACGGCGATGTATGACGTCGCGGGGCAATGCCCCTGCGCGAGCCGCACCGGGGCGCGGGCCCGCGGCGCTCTATGACGTCACAGTACTACTCGTGACCCATCCTTGTCCTGCCACCGTATACGTCGGTAGTGGCTCCTCTCAGCTGGATTTTACGTCACGTCGTAATCGACCAGGGTTTACAGACAGAATAATGTTTTTTACAGGGCGTTACAAGTCACACTCAGAAGTAGGGGTTTATGTTAAATTAGATGATACTGAATAATTTGCCAAAACGTACCATGAGATGAAGCGATCAAAATTGTAGAATCGATAACTGCCGTTCTATTTTTTTGAACGAACTGTTAATCAGTAAACATGGCTAGGTTTTATCTTATATCTTGCTATGACCACGTGACTTAACGATTATTCCTATAATTTGTGTTAGTTTTCTAAAGCGCTAACGATTGTAGATAGTCAACTTCACTTCTTCTTCTCAATCACAGGACTGTTAGGATTTGTATTTAAGGTTGTTCTTATATTCTGTCAATAAACTTTATATATTTTTTTTAACTTGTCTAGGCCAACAGAATCAGAACTAGGTAAATGTTATTGCTTGTTTATAAAACTAAGTAGGGGTTATATTGATATGTACCTATTACTTAGTAATTCGTGGTCCACTTGGTTACTTACAACTACAACTTAGGTGTATAGTGTTACGTGCTCCATTAAAACTGAGGTTACGTGTTACTGTATATACCTATGCGTGGTACGAATATCTGATATACCATTATCATTTTCGTCAATTTAAAAATAGGTTCTTGCTTTGTTTGATATTATGTAAGTAGTTCCATTATTTTAAGATTTTATTTATGTCTCCGGATGATTCAAGTTGTGCTACTGCATGAATTAAAATCTAAATTCTACAGGATAGTAATATTTAAAAAAAATACATATTGACGTAACATATACGTCACGCATTAAGTACTTACACATAAATTGTCAAAATTGTGTTTTCAGGGTTCGTCTTTTAGCAAATGTTGTTCATAATGATGAGTAGGTACCTAAAACCCTTTTCAGGTTAAAAAAATATAATTTAATATATAAAATAATTTTCTTTCCAATAAAATTCTCGAATTACAGTGTTTGAAACACAACTCCTCAGAAACGGCTTGACCGATTCATACATATATTTTTTTGTGTGTATATTCAGCAAGTCTGAGAATAGGACGTAGACTTATAAAAACTTAATAAAACTAATAAATTGATTCGAAGGCGAAACGCCTTGCCGGGGCAACGAGTAATAATGCATAAGCTTGATAGATTAATAACTTCATACTAGTCAGTCGGTGTGAGATTTTTATTCCTTTGCATGTCAATTGCGTATCAACTGTTTCAGTTCCATAGTCTTCTTGAAGAAAGTTACCGTAAAACGGGGTGGATAGAAACTCAAGGGTGAATAGAAACAAAACTTTGAGGAGGATTTATACGCTAATTTAATATCGTTTGATATTATCAAGGTGTCGAAACTATCTATATCAATTATTTAAAAGCATTACAGTCCTCGTATGCAACAAACAACTTTCAATTTGTTTTGTTTCTATTCACCCTTGAGTTTCTATCCACCCCGTTTTACCCGGTATCGATTTTTATAAACAAGCTCAATCTATATCCCTCTTACAGAGAAGCGATAAAATAGAGGATTTGCAACAAAAATTATGTAGAGACAACTATTATTATAGCCTTAAGTATTATGTATAATATTAATTACTCTAATATATGCATATAATGCTTATGTAGGTACCTATTACAAATTAAACATTTTGACATATTTTCATGTGGGTTTTTATATACACGTTTAAGGTAATTTTGAAATCGCTAAAACCTTACAGGGGGAATGAGTATAAATAACTTTTACAATGAGACCAACCCTAAAAAATCAAAAACAAAATCAGCCGTTTCATACAATTTCACCTGGTAAGTATTGGATTGAATCAGCTGTTTTTTTTTCTTCTCCTTAAAAGCTCTTCGTGATTTACTAATAACCCTGTATTTGCCTACATGTAGATAAATGTATATCGTGTTAATAAAGACTTATTGTACTTTGGATCCTACCAAAGAGATTTAAAATACCATAGAGCGGACATGCGAGAAAATGTCATAGAAAAACTTTGATCCCATGTCTCAGTAACGCCATCTGGAATAATATATGAATATTGGAGCGGCAGCGGAGCGTACTAAAAAAACTCATAGACAAGTGTCCAGCAGGACGCAAATTTCGGATGAAAATTTTATTCGTGATGTCCGTCTATAGGTATTGAATGTATTTGGATCCTACCTTCTGCAGTGATCTGTCTCTATCAGGTATGCCGGAGAAAATTCATTTTGTGAAAGACGGGCGTTTTGGGGGACTGTCTTATTTAATTGACGGCCTCTTGGTCTAGTGGTCGCAAGCACTACTGCTGAGCATGAAGACCGGGGTTCGAACCCCGGGTCGGTCAAAGTGTTACTTGTTCATTTTTTCATATGGAATTTCTCAGTAGCAGCCCGGAGCCTAGATTTGTGCCCGATTGATGGCAATAGGCTCGCCCCCTATTACATGGGACTTAAACATAACTGGCGAAATGTGGGTGTACTACCAAGTACACCCCTGCCTATCTCTTCGTGAATCACAGGCGTGATGTTATGTTTTAGGTAATTAAGTAAAAAATGAATTCGTGATATTTCCACGAGAACTAACTGCCGACAAATTGCATTGCAGTTTGGCAGATGCTATGTTATGTTATGTTATAAGACTGTAACGTTGTAATTAAAATAAATAAATAATAAAAAAAAGGTGTCCGTATGTTTTTTTTTACGTTCAAAAAGTGCTGATTTTCAGTCTTATTTGAATAAATGACTTTTGATTTTTATTTTACGAACTGGTTTGGTTTACAATAAAGGATATATCTATATAAAAATCAACTGCTGTTCGTTAGTCCGGCAAAAAGTCAAGAACGGTTGGGCCGATTAAACTTATTTTGGTTTTGAAATGTTTGTGGAACTCCAGGGAAGGTTTAAAAGGTGAGTAAATATGAAAAAATTCTTGGGATGTAGTAAAAACAACAATTTCGCTTTCCTTTAGAAACTATTCCTACCTGTCAAACATTTGATGTTCGTCGCTTCGTCGGTACGGTATACTCTTCTCAAATTAAAGAACTTATTTAAATAAGAAATTTTGAATCGACCACATATATTGAAATATTGGGATAATTGCGTATTTAGATTTAAAAAATACAAAAAGTTAAATAGTGTCACCATGACAACGAATTAACATAAATCAATCAGTCAATTTATGCGTACGGTCTGAAATTTATTTTGTTACTAAACTTAGATAGCGGTTTTATGTAGCATAAAAAAGTCTTATATTTCAGAAATCAATAATTACGACAGAGACGAAATTCAATCATTCTTTGCAAAAAGATAATTATTATACTGTTTGGACTTAAAAGTAGACCGGGAAAACTAAATAATTTGTATGTATGTAGCACAGAGGCACGCAGCGCAGTAGTTCAGTTTAAAATTATGAATTTAGTATTTTTTAAATCAATGCATTTCAGTGAGAAAGTTAGGTTCGGTAGTTAGGTTAGCTATAGAATAGGTATGGTAAGTTGGGTTAGGTTATATATACATGTCATTTTAATTTAATCGAACACAAAATGTTTAAATAAGACCACATTAGAGACTCGCTAAATAAAAAGTAGTAGTAGTTATTATTGGTTTGGATCTATTTGTTGTCAATTTGTCATCTTATTAAACGTATGTATATCTAATATATAAAGTTGTGAAGTCACAGTGTGTGTAACAATACTCCTCCGAAACGGCTTAACCGATTCCTATGAAATTATGTGTGCATATTCAGTATACTCAAACCTACTATATAAAAGGGCGTAAACTAAATAAGACTAATAAATTGATACTAAGGCAGAAGGAAATTTGCTGGGCAGCTAGTTAGAAAAAAAATCCTTTCATACTACCTTGTATGCTGAGCACGCATTGACACCATGACAGGCATCACCACGTACCAAAACGCGTCTAAGTTAATGGTTCGATTGAAATATAATTTAGGTAATGATGTGAGCTTACCTGATACGAATAACAATGCGTTACAATAGCTGTACTTACGCGACAATTCAATTATGAAGTTTTATTTGCAATGTGCCATTAGTGGCAGGGAAAACTCCAAATAAACTATTATTGTTCATACGAGTATAACCACATAATTTTTTTAATTCATCCACAATCCGTTAGAGAATTAACAGTCGAATAATAAAATAATCAAATACGCAAAGAGCGAGTCGGGTTCGCCTTCCGAAGGTCCTGTGCATTTGGTAGGTAAATGTGTAATTTTCAAAGTTATTTATTTCTACTACCGCAATACTGAGGTTTCTTTTGTATAGAAATTTGCTGATTACTAAGAAACTGTGCTGGTTAGAGGCGTCGTTTTGTTTTTCTGTAATTAACACATTAACCTCCATCTTGAACTTGATTTAATTCTAATTATTAACCGACTTCAAAAAAGGAGGAGGTTCTATGTGCGTGTGTATATATTTTTTTTTATGTAGGTATGTTACCTGATTTCTCCCCCATTTGTGGACCGATTCTCAAAACTCTTTTTTTTTAATATTTTTGTTTTTTATTTAAAAGAGTATAGGTACTCCTGAGTTAGTCTCATTTTATTTTGGGGATAAGTGGATAACCCTACAACCATGACATGTATTGTTAACAATTAGCAATATAAAATAAATTAATGGCAAACATTTGTATGGGAACAACCAAAAATGGAAAAATAAAAAACCTTTTTTGCAAAAAATAAAGCCGACTTAAAAAAACACTAATCAGTGTAAAATATCTCTAAATTCGGAAGTCGGTGGCCAATCATGAATGAGACAAAACCACCAAAGCCACAGACCTGACTTTTAGAGCTATTTTACACTGGTTAGTGTTTTTTTTTTAAGTCGGTTTTTTGCTTTACAAACTGCAGAGATGTGGAGAGAAGAAATTTCTCATCATTAAAAAATGCGACAAACAAATATAAACAAATTCTTTTAAATTACGTACTTTTAATTTTAAGCTCCTACAGCGCGGGATATAAAATATTTTTTTTTTAATTTTCTACTTGTGTTTTAAACAGTACAACAAATTTCAAGGTCTTTAGGAGTTCTTCTAATAAGCATCTATCGCAGACAGACAAAGAAAAATGCATGATGACATAAATGGTTCCATTTTAGCCATAGCAAATAGGGTTTGCTTCGAGATGGCAAAAATGGAACCATTACCACAAATGACCAATTAAACATAATGATACTAACGACCACGCTTTGACGTCAGAGTTTATTATTTAGGTATAGTAAATATCATTAATAGACTAGGTACGAAAAATTAATTGAAATGAGTTTTTCGCCGTTAATAAGCATGCAACAAATTAGCTCTTGTGATAGAGAACTGAAAACAAAAAAAAATAGGTATTTCATTACAGATTGACGTCAGAGCATATATTAATGTCATTTGTGGAGTAATTTTACGATAGCAATTGTAGAACATACGAGTGTAAAAATAACAGTCACGAACGTGATCCCGAATAGTTATTACAAGTTCCACTGAGGTGCACTTCAACTTTGTTCTTAATATTATTTTTTGATGCCACTATCTGATACAATTTAAAATTTCTACGATAAAATAGGTGAAATGAACTGTGAAGCTGGTGCAGGGTACGAGCACGAAAAGACGAAGATTAAAATAAAGAAAACTAATTTTAATAACAGTACAAGAAATTAACAAAATGACGTAACAAAAACTTTCGAACATTGCCAAAAATTGTTTAGACACTGTCAAATACGAGTATGCGATATCCTAAAAAGGTACATATAAAAAACTAATTCAGAAAAAATCGTCGATGCTGGTGACAGTTCTCTTCAACTCTTTGTGAAATTTTTGGATGACAATTCACTTTACCAACATTTTCACGATGACATTTTACTGAATGACACTGAAGAAAAAGCTATACCGAAACTCAATTAAATCGTAAAAATATCAAAATATATTTTTGGCACTTTTTTTCATCCCTGACTTCTTATAATTAATCTCTTATTTGCGCTTAACATGCTCCAAAATTGTCTTTAAACATGTTAAACATAAAGGAAAAGGCACAAACATGTTTAGCTAAGATATGATAGATATAGCCTGCACAAATTTTGTTCCAATTTTTTTAGGTATAGGGCATTGAATTAAAACTAGTAGTTTACGTCCATCTACTTTCCCGAGTTTAAGAATTAATATGTGTATGAATTAAAATTTTGTATCTGTAGTTTGTTTAAATTTAATTACTGTACGTCTGCATTTTATTTTCGTGTGGTTAGTGTTTTTGACTAATAAACTAATCAAACCTAGGTACATTTGCTTCAGCGCTTGTTTAGTTTAGTCTCTCACTTCTTGAATGTATTTTGTTGTCAATACGTCCACTCGCTGGCATTAAATTCAGGCCGTGCCTAAAAAGTATTATCCATTTACAATGTATGTAAATACATCATGAATTTTGTCTAAATTATTTAGATTCCAGCTAGAAGTTAGATCGTAGCTGAACAAAAACAGCCGCTTAGGTGGAACTTTGGTTAAGCTATACTTGTAGAAGTCGTGTTTTTTCGTGTTCTTAAAACCGAAGAACAGAAGAGTAGGTACTGCTGCTGCATTAGACTGGAAGAAGACTTCAACATAGTTGAGAAATGATAAGGCAGACGATGACGATAACTAGAAACTATTTGGATACGCAATGAGTGACATAAATCCCAAAATAAAAAAAAAAATATTCCACAGTCGTGACGGTACGCGAAGGAATATTTTTAAAATCGTGATAAACACGACCACTACCACTGACCGTGGGTTTCCCCTATGACATCAAAAGACGTAGAGAGAGACATTATTATTAAATAGGGATAAATTCGACAATCGACACGCTTCTGGGAAAGACTTTCTTAACACGACAGGGCAGATTTATCCTGAGCAAGAAAATCTCATGCTTAACGAAACATAGGACGATTTTTTTGGAATTTAGGTTTGTGTTTTTAGATAACTTATTTTGAATATTTGGCAACATACTTTAGAATTCGACTTAATAATACTAACTATTAAAGGTCAAGAGGTATTGGCTACCCAGTAACTGGGATTTGGGGGTCAAGTTATAGGCTGTCGCTCCGTGTAAAATAATACTGCTTAAATTGACTTCATCTGGTAAGGCTGGAAAAAAGCTTACCCCAAAATAAATTGTGAAAAAGTTAGGTAGATGTTTATTAAAACTAAGACAAATTACAACGCGTAAACTATTTGAATAGTTTTAAGACATATTTGAAGACAAAGATTTAGTGTCTGGACATGTCGTGTCATATTTACGAAACGTTGGTAGGTATGATAACCGTCGGGTGTATTACTGATACATAAATCATGATGATAGCCGGATGACGTGCGTAAACCGTCGCCGCCACGTTTTTCTATGCCTTGTGTATTAGTGATAATAAGTAACGGTCACGTGACGGCTTTCGCTTCAACCGATACGAAGTACAAATAGCTACGACAATACGAACACGAAATACTGGAGCTGGTTTCATCGGCCATATGTGTACGATCAGTAGCACACGTACGCAACGTTGGGTAGTGTTACATTTAGCTAAGTAGGTACCTATTAATATTTTCACATAATGGAATTCCCATATTTCCAATTGCAGGCTGCTAATAACCTTTTGGCCTGACATTGTTAAAACGCTACTAACGTATCTGTGAACCTTTTTAGTTTAATAATGTGAGGTAAAATGTTATTGACGCTTAAACGATGAGCGTTTTGTTGATATGAATATTATAATCGGAGCGTCTATTTTCATGAATGATGATAACCTTCTATTTTTAAAAGCTATTTTTGTACTGTGTTAGGGACAATGCTAGGGAAAACCAAGTGTGTACCAAATGAATGTACTTGTTAGCAATGGTAGTACCGGATCTAGGGGGAAGCATCCCACACGCCATTCTTCCGCGACTAATCTTGAAATGTTCCTACTTGATAATATTCTATTTAAGTACTAGCCGTTAATGTTCGTTCCTATTCTCAGACCTACTGAATATACACACAAAATTTAATAAATAAATAAATATTCCACAACTTTCACACAACACCACCTATTGTCCCAAGCTTAGCAGAGCTTGTGTTATGGGTACTAAACAGCTGATAAACATACTTATATATTTCTAAATACTCTAAATACACTTTATAGATAATTAGCACCCAGACACAGAACAAATGATCATGCTCATAACACAACACATTTGTCCTGGGTGGGAATCGAACCCACGACCTCCGGCATAGTAGTCAGGGCCACTAACTATACTAGACCAACAGGCCAGTCACAATAAGACAACATAACAATCAAGTCAAGGCATTTCTATTATAATATTATAATTTGATTAAGTATACAATTTAAATACATTCTTGAAATTTTTCCGTCATTATTTTCTAATTGATGTGAATATTTTATTTTGTTTTGTTTCTATTTTATTTATAAATTTGTTGTCATTTTGATATCATTAGCTCTCATTGTGTATGTATATATTTGTAATTTCGTTGTGTTTTCTTTTTAACTTTAATTTGATTATTTTTAATTTTAATATTAGTAATCTAATAATAATTAAATGTGTTTTCACTCACTTGAATGTTGGGCGACCTATTATTGGCGACTGTATAAGTCTGATGCTTGTTACTATTATTCTAATGTAATGCTGTGTACAGAAGCTATTGATTTACCTTTAATAAATAAATAAATAAATTTCTGGAGAGTTTGGTTACAAACAATATGAAATGAGAATTTTATATACTAAGACACTAAGCAAGTTATCCGTAGAGGCTCGAAATGAGTGCTTATTTAGTGTTTACTTTGTTAAAAACATACCCTCAGCGAGGTTTAACCCCTCCCAAACAGATACTCCTGGATTCGTCATTGAGCAATGGTACCTACCAAAGAGATTTGTTTTACTTATTGAAAGTCTTTGGTACCTACCAATGCATTAGTAAAGCCTTAGATTTTAAAAAAATCGTTCATTTATTTAAATTTCAAATGTTCTGTGTTATGATTGTATAACTGTGACCAACTGCAAGGAAGCGGCATAGTTTTGATTTAACTGTGTACGTCAGAAAACTGTTATTGCCCATTGTTTCTTGAGCGGCCATAATCGAATCGACATAGTATTGAGACTTCAACGCCGTTCATAATTTCTTAATGCACCTACCTTACGTAGTTTAATTATATTATTGAATATCAATTTTCTTAATGGAATATGGCCCTGGAACAGTGACGTTGTGTTTAGTCTAACTGCGGTCGACCCCTGACATTAGCGTAGAACTTACACGTCTGACAGTTCTCCCTCACTGCAGACAAATGGAAAATGCAGATGTGTGTCGTGTTTGTTTTTCTCAAGAATTATTGCTTTTAGCCACGTCTTTGGTAACTTTAAACATTTACTTCGCATTTATTATTGTATAGGAGGGTTAAAGTATCTGATCTACTTGTACGTTCTTAATATCCGTAAACACAGAGTGTAAAAAAAAAACACTACGTTTAACAGCAGACGCTATCCCGGATCTAAATATGCAAATGTCCTCGAATGACACAAAAGTATGAAAAATGTTGGTGAATTTATTCATTCAGCAAAGTGATTTTTCTTGTGTACAATTTACATACGCCAGCACATCAAGCTACCCCAAACCGTCAAATTTTCCCAATTGAAAATGAAACTAATACTATTTTGCAATAAAGTTGAATACTTATCGAAGAAATTTGACACTTTGGGGTAGCTTGATGTGCTGGCGTCTGTCGAACAAGCTGTTTCGTATTTATTCGTTTTTGTTTGTTTTTTTTTCATTTGTTCTGTGTCTGGGTGTAATTTATCTATAATATGAATGTATTTAGAAATATATAAGTATACGTATCAGCTGTTTAGTACCCATAACACAAGCTCTTAGCTTAGCTTGGGACTAGATGGCGTTGTGTAAAAAGTTGTGGAATATTTATTTTATTGATTTATTTTATTGATTTTACTCTAAATAAAAAATGGTTAAAAGCAAAATAATTAAATACTAATTTAGGACTTACTTACTTAGGTATAGATTTACTTGCTATAACATAATTTAAAAAGAGTTAAGGTTTTTACCGCATCTCATTCTTTTCACAAAAAGGAGTTTGACCACACTTTTATGAAGCTCTCTTACATTAAATTACTTACTGATGATATGACAATGGCAAAAAGTATTTGTTGAAAAATCCTCAAGCCTTGTTCGCTGGTTGGATTAGAATACAAGAAACACTCAAACTCGAGATACTGCAAGAATGCGAGGTACTGGGAACTTAAGCCAGGCGAGTCACCTAGGATATATCTGGCCCAGTAAAAATTTGGCCTGATAGAGATTAAGATAATAACCATGTTTTGAACTGTAAAGAACCTTAGAAACGCTTTATTACTTTGCAGGTTAAAATTAATATCGTGTAGGTATGTGTCAATCCGCAGGATGCCCAATTACATCGTAGGAGTGCATTTAATATTATTTTGAGGGCACTAAGGCACGGTGGTACAAAAATAAACAAGATAGATCACGATAGTCCCTCACCGTGTGACGGCACTGACTTTGTGCATCAAAGTAATATAAGTATAGTATTATCACAGTGAACGCTCTGCACACCCGTAATAGTCAAGTGATTTGCTTCTTTATTTATAAGAAGTTAGTTTTCAGTGTAGTGCAATGTATCAGAATGTAAAAACAGACAAGTCTGATGACACGCAACTTTGTTCGCATATCATATGACACTAACGCAACACATAGGTACAAATAAGGCATAGAGCAGATTACAATCCTAAATTCAACCCTACACTGCTAATTTACTTCGATCCAAGTCGTTTACGCTACTTGACTCAACAACGAATTATCTTTTTAGTTGGCTTTGTTACTACCGATGTACAGTATAAATTTATGTTTAAATTTGCTTTGTAAAAATTGAATCTTCGAACCAGAGTCGCTGTACAATGGTACAGATTGGCACACGTGTCGGGGCCGCTACATTTATGGAGCATATAACAACTCGTGCTTACCCAAAAGGCTAACGATTAACATCGAATTTGGATACCAAGTGCAAATGTGTTCGGCGTACACATGACGTCAAAGGTGAACTGTTTTGAACACGAAAAGCCGTTTATGTAGGTAAATGTAAATGTTTATGTTTTCTTTATCTCGGGCAACTTCGGCTCCCTGCTATTCTATAAAGTTATTTGAGAGGTGAATATATTCCGGAGGCATCCGTGGGGCTGTAGTGCAGCGCTGCGCATTACATAACGCTTTGAACAATCACATATCGGTAGCCGGACGTTTCATATAAAAGTGGTGACGCACGAACGCTCTCTTATCTTCTGACCTCGTTGAAGGGTTCGGGCCGAAGCTGCAATCTAATTTAAATAGCAAACGTCATTATAGTGATTATTTTTATTAATGCTCTTAACGAGCTATGGGATATTTTGTTTGTACTTTACCCGGCGGCACGTCATATCAATTAATTTTAAACGATATCGTGATTTACGTGATAAGGCATATTTTTCCTGAAAATCAATCTAATGCATCCCTCATTTGTTTGGATTTTATTTGTAGCTATTGACTGTAATGATAATTACTATTTAGCCTGTGTTGTCCCACTGCAAGGCAAAGGCCTATCGTTCCTTTTTCCATTCAAATAGACTTGAATTGACCATCATAATCCATTGAAAAATTACAATGGCTGAGGCCGTGATTTGATTTGTAACATCACAAAGCTGTTGTTTAAGATTCTGACGAGTAAAATGTTTACTTTGCAAAACGTGTTTGTAAATAGCACTCTAATATTGATTGCAAACAATGTTATCAGATGTGGCAGTGCGGTGGTATATACACGATATAATAGAGAACAATGAACACTTACGGTGCCTAGTGTAAATACGTGTTGTACATAGATATAGGCCTAAGTGGACGAGCCGCGTTATATTCGATACTTATCTGATAACACTGATGGTTATCAAACAAATACAAATAAGTTGAGGTGTTTCTTTTCGAGTCTCCATTAAGGAAAATGATTAATTATCTATAATTATCTATTGGCGTTTTGCTCAAAGAAACAAACACATGCTGTTACAAAGAAAGCTTTACTAAGAAGTTGTTAATTTTAATTCTTGTCAATCACTCCATCGTAGTTCTAATGTTAATTACTAAAGTTATGACGTCAAAAGAAGTGAAATGACTAATCAATTATCTACTTCTATAGTTTGTTGATTGAAGAGTTCTTATCATTCTTTCATCAAATCAGCTCGTCGGAAGTGTAAAAGAAAAACATTTTTATTTGTGTTTTTAGTTTATACAGTGGATCATCCGATACTTAGATAAGAAACTTTTTTATCATGACATAAATAGAAGCAAAGATAGGTTATTTACTAAAAGTACAGATATACATAAGTAGATAAGTTTATGATTTCTAGGTAGTGAGTTTTACTTTTTTTTAAGGTAGAGGATGTTTAATTCATTAAGCCCCAAGAGGACACCGGTGACCCCGCTGTCATTGTCTTTCTATAATATTGTGTCTCTAATTGACACGATGGAAAGGTTAAAGGGGGGTTGGTTCTAAAATATCAGGTATCTCAACCTCTATCACTTCAACTCGTTCCAATATTTTTAAAATTAGCACACCTATTATAAATACGCCTATTACAAATTATATATTTATATAAATTAGCTAGGTACTGTGTAAATTCTACCGCATTGTTGTGATAAGCAATGGTCCATAATTAGCAGGGATTTTCCTTTTGGTGTCAGGGCAAAACCAGGAATAGGGAAATGTGTAGTACCTCTTCTTACGCCAGAAATAGTTACGACTGATTCGATGACATGTGACATCTACCAATTCGCACTAGGCCCGTGTGGTAGATTACGGCCCATACGCAAAATACGCGCTTTGACGCGGAGTTGCGGATACCAGCCCGGTATCTTTTTTTTACTGATTCGATCCATTTTTAACCCCCGACGCCAAAAGAGGGGTGTTGTAAGTTTGACCGCTATGTGTGTGTGTCTGCCTGTCTGTGGCACCGTAGCGTTTAAATGGGTGAACCGATTTAGATGCGGTTTTTTTTACTTGAAAGTAGGGTTTCTTGCGATGGTTCTTAGACATGATTCATCAAAATCGGTTCAGCCATTTCCAGGTTATCAGCTCTTTTGCGTTAGCTACCGATGCGATTTTAGACGTCTATGGGTATTAACTTTACTTATAAACATATTTGTAGCTTATAAATTAAAAAAAAAACCCCCACCGCAAAAAAAGTAAAACATTTAAAAGTTAATAATTACACTTTCTTATCGTTGAGCCATGAAATTTTACTTCACGTCGCTTAAGCAAGGAATGTTCCTAGTACTCGTAGGTATTCAGGTAGGTACTTATTATAATTTTTTGGCACTGTCGTTCCAAGCTAACACTTATATCAAAGAAAATGTGTCGCAAGAAAAACTAGCGACTTTATTAAAAATAGCGATAAGTCACGATTACACATACTCACGTCTTATTTTTGCAAAGCATTCTATCGGTTACGTTGCTACTAGACGTAAAAAAACACTTGTAAGGAAAATGATCAGTTTACGTTCAGATTTTGCAGTATAAAATTTCCGTGAAGAATAAAAATGTTGTTCAAGATTCTTGATACAGTACTACAATAACAAGATTATGTGTGTCCATATAGCGTACTATAATAGCAGCAACATGTTTTTATCATTTAGTTGCTAGTAAGCAAATAAAATACGAAATCATAAAACGTGTTTCAAAAACTGTTTATTTGTCTTACGCTGAAATGAACTTTAGGTTGATCTTTCTATTGTTCCCAAATTTTTATTTAAAAACTGAATATTCAACAATTTCTGTACTTAAATAAACAAAATTGACAATTGCTTCGAAAATATTTATGAAGGAACTGTTCTGATGTCACACATACTTGTAACAAATATGAAACGATTCAAATTTCTTAATTATTGCGCATAAATACGTCTGACGATGAGTAATCATTGACGTATATTATATGTTTATACAGATGTTAAGAAGATTACAAGCTATTTAAACATGATAGTCAATTGTTATTAACTATCCATAACTAAATGACGCCTGCCTACTCTACCTAGAAAAGCCAAAAACTGTTGACAGCACAAATATCAGTAATAGGCTTACGTCAAAGCAATTAGATGTAATGGTCTAACGATACGCTCATAAAAATTGTACTCAATTAAGTAAATATTTGAGACACACTTTGGTCATTAAACCTCACTACGATATAATAGAGTAACCTTGCTGAAGTGGAAATTATTATGTTGCATAGTAGGAATTAACTTTACGGATAACCCACAAACTTTAAGATATGAGGCGTCTTTGAAAATTGTACAAACGAAAAGCTATATTTAACGAAGCTATATTTTACTTCGGAAACCATAGCTTTACGAACAATCATGAAAAGTGACCGCCCGGAAATCTGGCAGCACAATATGTTAAAAATAGATTATAATAAAATATCAAAATATACACAGAACATAACTCTTCAGGGACAATGTTTGACATCAGAATGACGTAGTTGTTACGCAACTATTATTTGGAATTCGTTTCCCAAATCCCGACAAGTACCTACGCAAGTGGCCGTTCCATAGAAATTTGGCGTGTTTGTAAATAGTGAACTTAAACTTACCGTTTTAGAAATAATGTGTTGTTCGTCTAGGCATAGAACGTGGGTTTCCCACCGCCTCAGGAACTTGGCTGCGAGTATCTTGTCTACTACAGTTCTGGTGTGTTGAAAGCAACACACCCTGAGAGATCCCTCGGAGGCTAGTTTATACCGTGGTCCAGGGGGAGGCGCTGGGGTCCCAGTATTATTAGCCGAGTCCAGCCCTGCGTTGTCTGCACAGCATTCCGGACTTGAACCCTGCAACAAGATTGTCTCGTTAGTAAAAGAAAAAAGTGAGGCTCACAATTTTCCATTGTACCTAAATGCTGAAAAATTCTGAAAAACTAATTCTTTTTGGGAATAGTTTTTACAAATGTCTCCGGAGCTCTCGCTGTGAAAAATCGGTCAAGTGTGTGTCGGCCCTCGCCATAAGCACCAAACTCTAAACACTATTGTTACTTCAAGTTACCCCAATGTGTCAAATTTTCCCAATTGAATCCTTATTCTGTTTGCCGTAAAGTTGAAAAACGATCAAAGAAATTTGACACATCGGCGTAACTTGACGTGAGCTGGCGTCTGTAGATCACGGAGTTTTTAATGTCATTTTCAAAAAGTTTTCGATTGGTACTTTGTATAATTCGACATTTTAGCTATTTTGCTACGGAACCTTTAAAATGTACTATTAGGGTATTAAATATAGGTACTGTAGGAAGTACTTTTTGACAGCTATCAAAATACTTTGCTATAAAATCACATTCTTGAGACTGGTGAAAATTCTATGGTTGTTAATAACTTTATTATTTTAAGTTATCATTCAACTGGTAGATTTGTAGCAATGTTTGGAAAATATTAAGAACTAAATGAAGCAGTATGTACAATCTAATCAATCAATATCAATCTATTTTACAATCATAATACTTAATGTACTCTGCCTATTACGTAAGTTCCTAATAATACGTTTTACTAAAAGCAAGTAAAAGTTAAAAAAATGTTAGAAGAGTATTGCATATTTATTTAAATAAGTTGAGATTTAAAAACTGTTTTTACAGTAGATATAAATTAAGGACATCAACCACATACTGTTGTCAATTTGGTGCAATTTTATCGATTTCTTTACTGTTATTAAAATGCATGACTTAAAAAAGCTGTACATGATTTGGCATTAAAATACTCGTGTGACACTGCTTTAATTTACACTCGCATTTTTATTACTTAATACTTTTTAAAATAAGTTTTGGGTTAAGTACAGTCAGCATCAAAAGTTGATGACCGTATTTAAATTTTTAAAATCGCTGTACACCGTATTAAACCTAAATCGCTCAACATGACAAGCGCCAGAAATGAATGATTATCATAAAAGGGCATAAATAGATGACCATCACTTTTCAAAAGTCGCTAAACAAAGTTATAGTAAAAAAGCATAACATTCTTCATCTCTAAAGTCCCTGAACAAATTTTTGACAAAAATAGCATACCACGTATATCTCTAAAGTCCCTTAACAAAAATAACTCACCATAAATATCCAAAAATAACTTAACATCATAAATAACAAAAGTTACTGAACATTACTGTTTCGGATACGTAACGTGTAAACTTATACTATCAAAAGTCGAATTTAACTTTCCAAAATAATTTCGTTTTATTTTCATTGTTTTGAAAAAAAAAACAAGACCTTTGAGAAGCTTGTGGTTAAATAATAAACAAGGTCGATGACGAGGTCGGCCCGTGGATGGGTGACCATTCTTTACATACCAACACTCCACCGTACCTCGTTAAGCACGTTAAGCCGTTGGTCCCGGCAGTCATTTGCAGATCTTTGTAAGTTGTTACCGGTAGTCAAAAGCCCAAAAGTCTGACAACCAGTTTAATCAAGGGGTATCGTGTTACCCAGTAACTGGGTTGTGGAGTTGAGACAGAAATTCGCTCCGTGACGTCCGCCGCCCCCCCATGGACATGGACTCCAAATGGCGGCGCGTCGTGTTCACGCGCGCCCCTCTGAGACGTCGCAAGGGGAGTCTAACACCTCACTCCCTTCGCTGACTTGGCGAGGCCCTCGGGGTCAGTCGGGGGTCGCCGGTGCAGGTGTGGGAAGGAACACGGGGTGGTTCTTAGACAGTAAGAGTCTGACAGACCCTTGCGCCCTCCCCGGGGCGGGGGACATACAAGAGGATTTTCTAACCCTCAAAAAAAAAAGTATTCGCTCCAAGTAAAACACTGGTATTCAGCTGCATCCGGTAAAACTGGAAGCAATCCCAAATATAGTTAGGAAAAGGCTAGACAGATGGTGATGCTTCCTAGACACACCTTTCTTTTCAAAGGCCCACCCACAACACCTCCAGAGGCACTCCGTTCAGCTCATTTCAAAATAGGTTATTTTTTTCATATAAATTTCCTTTTGTTACAAATACAACTGCCAGTCAGTTTTTTTTATTAACGTAGGTGTAAAATAAAAACAGAATGCTGTATAAAGGCGTGCATGCGGTCGAAATCAATCCGGGCTAATATTAGATATTGTAAATCCACCTTTATTGTATATTAGCGTAAGTAGGTACCTACTGCTCTGTTGCTATTCATTGTACCTTTGATTTAATTTAATTAATGGTTTGGTCAAGGAAAATACTTTAAGGATACCATAAGTTTTGAACATAGGCTCGGCATTCATGTAATTTTCAAATTAACGAGAAGCGACGATAAAAAAACTAAAGGGAATTCCTACAAATTATAGCACATACAATGAAATAGGTGAATATTTTATTTTATATTTGTTACTCTACGTGCCAGAGCACTCGTACTAATATGTAGGTGTCCAACAAACAATACTATTTTATACCTATACATATAAAAGTACTCATTGACGTAATTAATTTACCTTACTTGCCGTACTTATTTTTATAACAATAGCGCTCTGCCATGAAACCATTGTTTAGAAACTTGTAACTCTGTGGTTTAAGCTTTGATTTGTTTTAAATTAAAATATTATTAAATAACAACATGTTAGTATGGATTGATTGCGACTGCTTGAAGTCAGAAGCCTTACTGAAACAGGTTGTCGAACTTTCAGGATAGAAAGAGAGGACGAATGGGATGACTAAAGTTGTCGAGTTGATCAATATGATAACTACAATATTTTAAATTTAATTTCATTTTTTGTTTGTTTTAGTCCCATACTAACCCATGGAGATCTACATTGAGTTCAACTGTATCAACTGAAAATTTTATAGTTTTTCTCAGTTGTTTTTTATTCGAACTTGATGTCCAATACACTTTAGACATTGGCAGAATAGTCGACATAGGCTTTGTTTACCATAATAAAAAATGAAATAGAAATTAGTTAATATTCAAACAATAGCAAAATCAATATGTATGTAGTCCAGCCTCCACACCGCTAAAACGAGAGAATGTTCTGACATTCTTCGATCCAGACCTCTCCATATGCTTCAACAGAAATGGTCACGCCAGCACACTGCCCCATAACTGACAGGGCTCGCTATTCAAACAGATTTCTCAACGCTCGTAATTCCATGCAGACCCATTAATCTATAATGCCATAAATCTGTAGCTGTTGATGCAGATGTTTACGCTACGGTTTTAGCCTACTATTCGGAGCGTATAGCCCAAAACAACAGTTTTTGTGTATACGTGAAGCTCTATATATTTTATAGCATCTACTTTAATCTCATATTAATAACGGTTGAAAATTAGTGGTCATAAAACACGTGCGTTCATAATAAAAGGTAGAAAATACGGTTTGAATAATATACAGTATAGACGATAAAAGCACCTCGTTTTAAAGTGCACTGGCCAGGCTTTTCCCGGTACTTTCGAATAAAGACTATTTTGCTAAAAGCTGTACGAGAATATTAGCACGATGTGGGTGGTCTACGTAGTACAATGTAGACACAACAGTATAACTTTTCAGCCAAGGTATTAGATGGCTGAAAAATTGTAAAAAACACACCTCTATATTCTACTTTCAAATAAAGTTAGCTTTCAACTGTAATTATGAAAAGTGAAAATTATGAAAGGAAATTACAATTGCCAACATTCAAATAATCAATTACCATAATTTTATATTAAACTTTGCTTACTTATATAAAACTAGCAGACGTCACGCAGTTTCACCCGCGTAGTTTCCGTTCCCGTGGGAATACGGGGATAAAAAGTAGCCTATGTCCACCGGGAATAGTGTAGCTTTCCACCAGTACAATAATTTTTAAAATTGGATCATTAGTTCCGAAGATTACCCCCTACATACAAACTTACAAACTTACAAATTTTACCTCTTTATAATATTATTATTATATTATTATAGTATAGATATACATTTTAAAATAGTAACTGACGGCAAGGCCGCCCGAGCTACGTCAATATGTTTGTTTAAATCAATTGAGCCATAAGTCAAACTGAATGTCATACTGAAGAAGGTAACGTGACCTAAAATTATATCTTTGATTGTTGCTATCTTATCTGGTGCAATATCGTAGTGCAGAGTGGGTCGGTGCTGGCGCATGACACGACCCACATCGTGGTCGGTGTTCGGTGACGTCATTGCGAAAATTTGGGTCATGAGGGCGCGGATACCGAGGCACCGCCACCGCGCTCCTCCGTTTGAGGAGATCGACTCGAACCAAGAACACTGAACAGTGCCGCTTCACCGCGTGCATCAAACTGCGCAGCCACACTATAATATTATATAAGGTTTCGCAGATAACCAACAAATATTTTATGCAAACATCATGATTTTCTAAACACAAGTATCAACTCAAGTGATGTGTAGCTAATTCAATTTTACAGATGCAAATATCTAGATAATGTTCTAAGTGTTCTGCTTTTCATAGAAGCTCGATATAATATGAATATTATGGCGATCTCTAAACTAATTTAACCTTCGCTCTGCTACCCAATCACCTCATGTCAATTACATCGAAGTACCTCATGAACGTAATTAATGCAAATAGGTACTGTAAACATGGTCAAATACTCATGATTTCAAGCTAATATAGATATGAATATTTCGTTGGATAGTGCTAATCCGTCGGATGTTTGACTTGGAGGTAAACTGAACTATGTAAAGATACAAAATGTAACTTTATGTTTATATTCAGTAGTATAGTTGTCCTTAGAATTTCAACTGTATTCAGTCACCTTCTGTCCGAAGGTTGAAAAGATGGAGGTTAATAAAATTCGAGGTTCTGCGTAATCTTATTTAAAACAGATTCTGGCTGTGACACTGAAATGCGTTGAACATCGTTTTGCTCGTAAATTAAAGTAAACGACAGTTTGTGATAGCTTTTCGTTTCCGATGTTCATTTCCGATTACCATTATTTTATGTCTCCATTAATCGAATACGGTTACCTACTATTCATAGTAACAAGAACTACTTCAATAATTATTGTTTATGTACTGTCTGTTCGTAAGTACTTAGTAATGTTTCACAAAGACTTACTAGTTTCGCTAATGGCTTTCTCTGTTTACCGGAAGCTGGTTTGTTATCGCATGTTAATGGCATTACATAAGCACGCATACTTGTCAGCGCCCTTAGTCATATGTTACGACACCAAAAGAGTTAACACGACATAATTTGAACGTCCGTGAACTCATTTAATACCGGTATGGTTACCGTTAGAACTGAAATTGTTGTGTTTTGATTGCATCCACGTCCACGCCTCCATGACGTCTTTGGAAGTTGAAGCAAGGCAGGAAAATCGAATCATGTACACAAAATGAATCATCATAAGTACCTATAGTGAATGGTCAAAATGGGTTTCTAATGAACTGCTGTGGTTGTCATCGGTTGGTTTAATGACCATATGATTTACCAGGAAGCGCCAAAGCGTAGGCATAGATTACATGGAATACCCACCCTGCTAATCAATTGTTCGTGTGCAGGCACAAAGGTGAACTAAAGCTATTTTCCGGCTGCAGGAGGAACTGAATACCTACGTCGGCACGTCCTTCAAAATCGTGACGTTGGTGAAACAATGGCTTGTAAAAAATCAATATGAACGAGTTACCTTGAAAATAAATGAGGTATTTTTGTAACAACTTTATGTATTACCTTTTAGCGGTTTTATTAAGTAGATTAGTGTTTATTTCCGCGTCTATGTTTGTGTCTCTTACGTACAGGCGTTATAGGGAAATTATAAGAGTGTATTTAAAAATGCATTAAATTAATAAAAAACATGGGACACTGTTTTACACTTTATAGAACCTCTCTTTGTGTCTCTCTCATTAGAACTTCAACATAAAATTCTTACGTAAATCGAGACACTTTTTCTTCGGAAGCTTTTAAGTTTTAAAATGAAGGATTATAACTGAAACTGTTTATAAATTATCAGTATCGAGTGGTTTTCCACAGTTACCTAAATTAATTATACGTTATCTAATCCGTCCTATCCTAACGCAAGTTATAATAACACCTTTTGTGGATTCTTAAACTTTAGGTGCGTAGATGACTACGCCACATTTTTTCATACTCCTATTAGAATTGAAAAAAAATAACTGAATGTTGAATAAAAACAGTCTTTTGTTGTACAGATTTAGTGACGCAAAGTGACTGGTCAAGATTAAAGTGAATCGTTTGGTTGAACCAATCGATACAGCACGCTAGTTGTGGCGGCACCGCGTGCGGGTCATGATGTGACCGCGTGCTCCAGCCAGTCTATAGCACTGTGAAGTGTACATCCATACGTACAAACTGTCATCCCACTCAGCCAGGGGTGAAGGTGACTGCGCCATAATCAAACGGAACACTCGTATTATAAAAACACGATTCATGCGCCTGCAACGAGAATTGTTTTCAAATAAAATCTCACTCATTTTAAATATAATTTTGCTTTTCTGAAATTGCCTTCGTAGATAGTAAGGTTTTTTACATAGGTGTTGGCCAGCTATCACTACATACACATACTGTTATCTTTAGCTGAATACGGTCTATCACATGTAGTTTCAGGCTTTTGTAACGCGCAGAGATAATGTGCCGTATACTCGAGTCGTAGCATTTTGAAAAGATTTAAATACTTTGAGCATCGCTTGTATTTTGTTTGCTTATTCATAATGTACTTAAAAAGCCAATGCAGGTATAAAACTTTGCGTAGCAACTCTTTCATACAGTTAACGTGATCTTACGGTATTTGATATTTTGAAATTGATGTAATCAGTCTGAATTAAATTGTCTCCAAGCTCAAGTAATATTGTATGATGCAACTATGTATTGTCTTATAAGCTAAAGTCAAAGTGCCAGATTAATACGTAACACATAACTATTAAAAAAAAAATTGCACTATCAATGTAAAATTTAGCAGACTGGGGCTTAAATTAAACCCACTGGATTAAAATACTACTAAGTAGGTACCTACATCTATTGCGATTTGAAACAGTGTATATGAACTTAGGCATTTAAGGTATGGGTAACATTGTTAGTATACTTCAGTAATTACATATTTGTTAAGGTCGCAAATTTATATTTTCAAAAACATACGCATACACATTATTTTTTGTACAAATGTAAAAAAAAATCTTAAGTTTTCTACCCCGCTAAATTCAGTTTAAGAAAAACTGAAGATTTCCATAGAAAAAAGAGATTAAAGTAATCTAAAAAGTAAGTGATATTATGTAATTTTCTTTTTGTTCTACCTGCATGATGCAACCTGGTATAGCTCGCTTTTACGCCGTTCTCTTGTTGTAACTTAGATTTAACTTTTACTTAACAACACTGCACTAATTAAGATTGTTTTTATTAAATAAATTTACGTAAATTCTGCTATTAAATGACAAACAGTCACCATGTGCTTTCGTCACACTCACACTGTGAATTCAATAATAACAAAAAATCGCATTTATTATCAATTCAGATAAAAAAGGGGTACCTGTGTCATTTGTTGTTGCTGATAAGATATTTGGCAGGGCCAAAGAACCAACCGAATTGTCAGTAATTAGTCAACTTCCCTGAATACCAGTGTGATAGATCATCGGCGTTCATTTGGCTAACGACACATTATCTCAGCACTCTTTTATTTTAGTTGCGTGTCTGCCAAAATAACTTGTCCACGTTGTTGGTACCGCCGTAAGTTTGGGATATCGGAACAGCTGTGCGACCAGTGTTGTTGATACATAAATAAAGCCATACTAACGTACCGATGACGTCAGCAACTTGAGTTTATACAATCATTTTCTGACTTTTAATGACGTTCATTTATGGTAGAAAGGCTGTAGGATGTGCTTAAGATACAGTTTTATTGCTGTTTAACGAACTGAAGCGTCTTTTGTTTTCTTTTCATAGTTACAGTTACACGAGCTGTGATAGGTACCTACTCGAGTGTCCGACACTGGACTAACTGAAGTTAATTTTCACTCTGGACAATTGAAGTGAAGTAAAAGTAACACAGTCTAGGTACCGCGCTAAAAGCGAAAGTTATGGCAATAATATTAGAACGAATCGCAAATACACCAAAATTTGCGATTCGTTCATTTCTGGGAATAATTCAACAACATTTTAACCTTTGTTTTTAAATAAAAACCTAGTTACCTAATTCGAATAAATATCTAACACACCTTTTCGATTCTTATCTATGTCCGAAGGTCGTACTAATTAAAAGGTGAACTAGTCACCTTACAAAAAGATAGCCGGTTAAAATGGTATTTAATCTTCGTATAGGTAGGTAGGTACCTACACCAGTTTACTTGTCAACCTAACTGAATATAAACATTACGTTACTATAGATGTAAGTATACGTAGTTAGGTAAGTATTTATCACTGTTGACTAATTCAAATGTTTACCTAAGAGACTTCGTAACAAGACAAGCCCACAAAATATGAACCATTAGGTGTCAGTAAATAATATGTCCATTAATATCCTTGTGTTACATTACGATCCGACTCGGTGCTGTGGTTAAGTAAAACCGCGAAAAGAGAACCGTGTTACGTATTACTGATTGTATCTTGATCCTAGAAGGTTTTAACATTTAACTCTAAGATTTTTCCATCTTTGAGTCGCCTACTGCATCCGATACAGTTAAGTTTACTTAATGTAAACTACTATTTAAATATTCAAGGCACGAAAATTTAATTTCGATTTGGTTAGGTGAGTATGTAAGTATGTAGAAAAATGCTTTGTTTTCGACGAGGTGCGTGCGTCTACGGTACGCAAATACTTGCTTGTTTACGTACTTAGGTGCTATGTAAATAATCAGCCTCCGCGTCGTACATATATATAACTTTTGATAAGATCGTTTACGGGTAGTATTTTTTTCAGCCGTCTGTAAATAATATAATGTGAAATGATAAAGAAATTGGAAGACTTACGAAATAGTCTGCGGAGCTCTGGTCTGCAAGCGAGGGTGACAGCAGACAGCCGGGAGACGGCGGCGCGGTGGCGGCCGGGGGCGGCGGCGCCAGCGACAGCAGCTCGCCCGCCGACGCAGACATGCTGCCGGCCGCCGCCAGGCTGCGCAGCCGGTCCGCCAGGTCCGTGTGGCCACCATTGCTAACATTGCCGTCTTTTTCGTCTTTAGAGCTCAAATTGTTAATGATCCGTGGCCGGCGCAGCTTCCTTGACGCAGCACGCCATCGCCTGAGGCGGCACGCGGCGTTGTTTAGAACATCCTCTGTATCTCGGTTTTGTGGTTGCTCCTCTTCGGAGTGTGTGGCGTCATCTCCATCCACCTGCTCATCTATGAAAGGCAGGGTCTGCGACAGGGCGGACGGGGATGGTTCTCCATCACTGATAGCTGTATTTGTGGGACTCAAAAAATCCCTCAGAGCAAAAGCCAGCCTTTGATCAGCATTAAGCCCAACCGGCGCATTGTTCGAGACTTGTTCGGCCGACGTATACCGACTCTCATCGATTTTGCCATCTTTGGCATCAGTCTTCAAGACACCATTTTCATTAGAGTTCAGATCTACGTTAATTTCTTGATTGTATGAAGGCATTTTGAAAAATCGGCTGTTAATAAAATTCATTAGTAGATTTATAAATGCCGCATCGGCGGTTAGGTATACCTAATTAAAAATACGTTTTTTTATGATCTAAATATGAGGCGCCTCTGATCCCGAAAGTCAAACTCAAAACATAGCATAGGCAATAATCCGCACATTTTTATCACTAATGTGGACGATACACTAATTTGTTTTTTTTTATATCTACTGCAGATTTAACAGGCACGGTTAATTGATTCGTCTCGTAACGTCAACTCACTGAACTAAAAACTAACTTATTTCTTGAAGGGACATCACACGAATCTGTCATAATTAAAACTCGCGGCAATATTAAAATTGTAGTATGGATTGCATTCACAATCGGCCTCGAATTACACAAGCAGTGTACACTAACTGAGTGGAGCACAACTGACTGGCGCTAGCATCCTAAGCTATACATATACGTGACGTTCTCGACAGTACACCTCTTGTTTATTGACGATTGCGCACAACGAACGAAGGCACAAGTGGCGCCACTGGTGGCTGCGGATATCAGGCGAACACGAACAGCGCCATCTATACCGGTGTACACTTCGTGCGATAAAACGGATCGCCTCACTAACGACAATGAGCAATCGTGCTGTGGGTGAATCGTCGGTGCAGAACATTTTCGTAAGGTGGCAGTAATTAATAAAAACTGTGGCTATAGACAGGCTGATTTCTGTATAAGCACACGCTGTTGATCTTTAACAGGTTAGCAATTCGACCTATAAACGTACGTGAACTCTGCTATCGGGGTTGTTATAAAACAGTCCCGATTTCCGTGTTTCAATTGTCTAAATAAAACAGTAAACTGATCGGATGAACTATAAGTACGGAAATGTAACTCTTTTGATGGTGACTGAAATTGCCAATTCGCCTTGACTATGACTATGTGGTGATTAATGCTTATCGTATCTTCACTTTGTGAGAAGCTTTGCCATGCAGTATGTCAGTAACACAATGGTAATATCTAAAATTAATATTTTTGCGCTAATCTGTACAATCTTTCTCCATTCCCTATATGTATAATATCATATACGAGGGGCTGAAGCTACTGGCGAAGACCCACCTACGATTGTTGGTACATAATTAAATGCATAAAACAAGTGCACCACGGACCACTTTCGGTCGGAGCAGGGCTATTTTAAAAACAAGAAGCTATGGGGTTTGGTAGCTGTATTGGGCTGGTTTCCTAGAACTATATACCTAAAGAAGGACTAGGCGTGTCCACTGCCTTGACAGTATTAATAACTGCACCACATAATATATAATAGCAGGGGGTGACTATTGTACTTTCAATATTGATTTTCTAACGGTCACTACCTATAGTGAATAACAGGTCGGTAACATAATCATATACTAAATTCCTTGAAGAATGAAGAAGAATTCCACGCAGGGTTGACCCTGCGTGGAATTCTTCTTCATTCTTAATGATCTGATGATCTGATGAGTGGATCTTTAGCATAAATTCCTTTCTCCCGACCATGTTTGCTCTTGTGACGCTCTTCTCAAACCAGAGTGGCCAACGACGCAAAGACATAGCTGGGTAGGTACTCTGGTTCTCGTCAGTTTACTACAGCCGATCAATAAAGGAACGCCGGAGATGACGAAGAACACTTCTCCTGGGGGTCCGTGGGTCGCTACAGGCCAACAGCAACAAACTGCTCTGCGGGTTTCATTAATCGTCACTGCACGTCATACATTTTAGCGATGCGCTGCAGTAAACCATTTAAATAACATGAAATGAAATGGTTTCAGTACATTCAGGTATATTTTATAACGCTTAAGATCTCACAAAAGGTCCCCAATTTAAATGGAGGTACTCCTGTACCGTACAGGGGTACCTACACGTAAAATGGGGATCTTCGCGACTTGTGCGGTGATGGTAACCATCTTAAAATATTTTTTTTCAAGATTTTACTTTACCTTTAAATGCCAACTTATCGGACGGACAGAGGGACGGACATGGTAAAACTAAGTACTTATAAGAGTTTCTTGTTAAGTTATATACCCAAACCTTAACCTTAATACAAATAATATAATACCTTTTTTCCCCAAAATTATCCCAAGGGAACACTTTACCCGACTAAAAAATAACCTATGTGTTAATCCAAGAAATGGTTTATGTATGTTCCAATTTTTATGTAAAAAACAGCCAAATATATATTATTCACATACTTTCACATGTATAATATTAGTAGGAAGTAGGGTATTTAGTTTTTACTTTACCTCTTTTTCTTTTTTTTGGGTTTTGGCCCAACGGCAGTCCCCTCTCAAATTTATACAATGTGTTACTGGGTTATGCCTACTATATAGTCTTTAGGACAAACAAACAGGGAAATAAAACAGCTGCCTACGGGGAAAACATTCCTAATTTGAACATATATATTATGCTGACGTACAACGTACGCACATCACAATTTTTCTTTTCCTGATATTTCTAAACGTTTTCCGTCACTAGAAATTTCACGTGTATCGTAGGCACGTTTACAAACATTTAAACTCACACACACACAAATAACTCGAACCAGAATGACGGTACTAGTAGGGTAAACAAATATTTCACCAATCACTGAGTCACTGCATCAACTGTGCTGTCAAACGTTGCATTATATTATGATTTTGTTCAAAATAACAATGATGGGAAACATGCTGGTCCTGCTCTAGCATGTTTCCAAGCAGGACAATCTAGTGTTTTGGCAAAAACAAACCGATTGCTTAACAAATTTAATTAAATAATTTCAATACATGCTGTTCTGATGTTTTTTTAATAATAATAATTTAGGAACATTTGAGATATATGTGAATATTATGTTGTAGTAATAGTAAGTTATTATGTTGATATAAACATAGTAGGTACCTATCAACTTTATAATTTATATGCATATTATGCATAACGTTCATTTGCGTTTGCTTAAATGTCAACCATCTTAATAGCTACAGTAGTTTTATTCTAGCGAGAATCAAAACTTTTTTTAATATTCTGAATTAATTAAATTAATTAAATAATATATCAGACTAAATTAATGGACGCAAAATGTTTAAAAAAAATACAATTATATGAAATAAAAATCAAAAGTCATTTAATCAAATTAGGCTCACAATCAACATTTTAAGAACGTCAAAAATTACTAAGATAGTCCTTAGTGGACCCGTGGTCCGTGGTTAGTCCATGCTGGGATGACAAAGCGGTAGAACAATACCCTCAATAAAATCATTTAGTTTTAATAATATTGCCACCAGTTAGCTTACACATACCAAAAATGCATACATACCAAAAAAAATACATATTCATGGTAACATTAGGAACAAAAATTCAAGCAAAAACATACAAAATCAAATTAAAAAAAAGCATCCAGAATTGTCCAGACGTGTCCGTTTTTTAGGGTTCCGTAGTCAACTAGGAACCCTTATAGTTTCGCCATGTCTGTCTGTCTGTCCGTCCGTCCGTCCGTCCGTCCGTCCGTCCTCGCTTAATCTCTGTGACCGTTAACACTAGAAAGCTGAAATTTGGTACCAATATGTGTATCAATCACGCCGACAAAGTTGTAAAATAAAAATTGGAAAAAAAATGTTTTATTAGGGTAGCCCCCCTATATGTAAAGTAGGAAGTGAATTTTTCTTGGCCGGTTTTTTCATTTCCATTAGCAAATGAAGATTCACTGAAAATACAACATATTTGTTACACATAACCTTAACATTTATATATGCTAGATACACCCACATGTGATAATCTAAAACAAACAAAATTTTGACAAATGTAATGACATGTTGGGATTAAAAATTAATCCACATTGAAACATCAACGTGGATTTTCATTTTCATTAAAAATAATGCCAAAGCACATACAATATAAAGTTTTATAGCTACATATATAACACTAAATTATTTGGGAAAATTCCGCCATTATACCTACAATTAACCTAAAGTGCGTAGGTCCGATTTTATTAATAATGCCAGATAGGTAAAGTAGTGAAAACTTAAAACACTGTGTGACACATTACTCCAACACATTGTCTGAATGATGGCGGTCTATTTGTATATTATTTTGACCACGCCACGGTCTCATAACTATGGATGCTCGATGGCTTTGTTATACCACACTTCATTGTTCACCTGCCAAGGACTATATGAATATTATGTTATAATAAAAATGTATGTAACCCCGGAGATCGAAGCCGGAGACAAAGTTAATGAAATCTGGTAATGCTTCACTTACTTTACGCAGGTATATATGAAATAAAAAAATTGCGATGTTCTTCAGGAAGGAAAATGAAATAGAAAGCAACTAAAACCCTAATTCCTATTAATTTCTATACACCTGCATAGAAATAGGAAATAGACTTGCTTTTTGTTGTTGTGTTTACTAACAACTTATTAGTTTTAACAACGCTATTAACACCGTCTCTGTAACAATGTATGGACGTGTGTCTGAAAGAAAGGTATAATTATTGTCATTATAAAAACAATACAAATAGTACCTAATTAACCTCTAAGGAAATTAATAGGAATAAAACGAAGGTGACTAATTACTAATGTTATTAACAGTTTTTGTTATATTCCTGACGACGAAGGTGTTAAGACATCAACATTGAAATCACACGCCAAAATTGAAATAATTCTTTCCTTTTTTTAATATGCTTTATACGAAAATCTTTGGCTTTTTTGTTATGGCCTACCTACGGCTTACATTCATGCAACGGAGTTTTAGCTAAAAGAATAATTTTAACTGCTCCCTAACATAAGCAAACCTTGTCGATTATATATTTAACCTACAAAGTGTTCAGTCAAAAAACACACCTTAAATATATTTAATCAAATTGTACAGACAAATCAAGCTGTATTTTATAGTAGTAACGATTTTGTAATGCTATGCTATGAGTAATATGTGAAATTTCGACGTCATTGATGAACTGGGTTTTTGGACTTTACGTTTTAAGGAATAACATATCAAATTGTTTAAGACTATTAAAAATAACTAGTAGAACCAGAGCAAACGGCACGTAACAATAAATATTACTGTGTTGTTATAATCCATTGTTGCAGTACCATACTAGCCATTATGGTTCAAGTGCGGTGAGATTACAACAATTTACTCTTTCAAACGATGGCAAAAATTACGACATGTGCCTGCCGACAAAAGATTAGTAATCCACATTTCGTTGATTGCAACAATTTGTCGCTATATGATCATGCGCATTATACCATGAAGGCTGCAATTGTTAGGGAAATACCATCAATCGTAATTTTAAGGACGTATTTAATGTTTAGCTCATCATCACCTTCAACAATATCAAACAGTGATCGGTCGCGGCGGACGGCGGTTAGATAAGTTTTATCTCACGGTTTATTATTGCATTCCGAATGTGTCTGTGGATTCTGACAGCATGTTTAGGGTTGCTCCCTACCAACCCGACGCCAATTGTGGTGGTGCCCGGCGTGCCTGCACCAATTATCGTGCCCACAGTAGCTCCTACTGTGGCCCCAACGGTGGCCCCTACGGTAGCTCCGACGGTGGCTCCAACGGTGGCTCCAACGGTGGCTCCAACGGTGGCTCCAACGGTGGCTCCAACGGTGGCTCCAACGGTGGCTCCCACGGTGGCTCCCACGGTGGCTCCCACGGTGGCTCCCACGGTGGCTCCCACGGTGGCTCCGACAGTGGCCCCTACGGTTGCCCCCACAGTCGCTCCTACCGGGGCTCCAACGGTAGCTCCTACTGTGGCACCAACAGTAGCACCAACAGTGGCTCCAACCGTCGCACCAACAGTGGCACCGACGGCGGCAACTACTTTAGGTGGAATGATTTTATCTCTCATAATTTGTGTCGATCCTGACGTAGTATGTATATTTAATCCTGATGAAACCATCGCAGGCCCGCTCCCGATTGATCCTCGGCTCGGCACTACTCCAGCTCCTTCGGCAGCTTTGAATAGGCCTCCTATAACTGGCTATAGTGCACAAATACCAACGTACGACAGCGCTGTGAAGTTCCCAAGACAACGCAGAAGCGTGGACCATAAATATGCACTAAGCATCAGAGAATATTTAAAAAGTGTCGGAACAGACGGAAAACACAAAATTGTGAAAAGACAAAGTACTTGTGCCTGTGTCCCTACTGGGACGTGCGTCCGAAGTAGTACTTCAGGAGCCGGTATGATAGACATCAGGATCGTTACTCCGGTAAGTGATAGTTAAACAAAAAGTTAATACATTTTATTTTATTATTATCTTTAATATCAAAAGTTGTGACTGAAACTATTCAGGTAACGACTCAATGCCCAGCTGGTCAAGAGTATTGCTGTGGAGCTACTACTACTAACACGACGATAGCTTGTGGTGTATTACAAACTGTACCCACAACCGCTATCACTCCAGCTGCCGGACAAGCAAATTTTGGAGAGTTTCCTTGGCAGGTACGCATAACTGTTAAGCTAATATATGAGATTATTTTGATGCTTTCTTTTAGATTACTAAATAGTCCCCACTCTTTATTACAGGCTCTAATATTAACCAAACAGAACGATTATATTGCTGGAGGTGTTCTGATTAACTCATTAAATGTGTTGACTGTTACTCACAGATTATTGCCATACGTGTAAGTAATGCTTCATTTGGATAATTATGTAATTGTGAAGTCACTTTATTAAAATTATGGAACAGACAATTTTAAGCGACTTTAATGAATGAAATCGATGATAGTGTTTCAGGTACTGCTCCAAACGTTAAGGTTCGTCTTGGTGAATGGGATGCAGCTGGTACTTACGAGCCTGTCCCTTACCAGGAGTATACAATTACCAAAGTGTTCAGCCATCCGTCGTACAACGCCAATACCTTGCAGTTTGATATCATGGTGTTGAGGCTATCAGCGGCTGTGCCAATAACACCGACTGCAGGAGCAGCCGTCACTATCAATAGGGCATGTCTCCCTCCGGCCACGACATCTAGTTATACAGGACAAAGGTGAGTTTTTATAAGTATTGTAAATGGTGGATCCGGGAGCAGGGCAGTGTTACCAAAGGAAGCGGGATTCTAGGTTTCTTTTCCCGAAGTGCTTCGTCGTATTTTTAAACTACGATGAGTTTCGGTTCGAATGATGCCAGAAAGGGTGCTCTATCTGGCAGAAACTTGTTGCTCCGAAACCTATTTGGCATAACTCACTTAGCATAAACTTTTTTAAACGAACATTGTTAAGGTATAAAAAATATTTAATATAATTGTTTTTTGGCCTAATGTTTTTATGTCCGAATTTAAAATGGGATACTTTTAAGATGGCAGAATTGTATTGGGCATAATTACCTTTGTCAGAGTTACAATTTTGCATAATTTCGTTTAGCATAACGTTTATTTAGAGCGCCGCTTATTTGGCATAATTTGACTTAGCATACTACAAAGATCACAGAATTTCAATAGAAATAATTTTATTAGTCATATTGAAAAGTTTTAAAAAATCACTATGGTGTGCTACAAAAGTTAATGACAGAAATGAATCGCTGCAAAACAGACTTTACGTAGTCTTGTCTGCCCTATCCCTAAAGTGTAACCTAAACCCGCGAAGGCGCGGAGAGGCGAGGCGGCCCGCGAGCTGAGGAGCAGGTGGTTTTAACGCACACCGCCAACCTACGTCTTTGATAAAAACCGGAAGATGACACATTCTAAACTCAATTTCAGCATAAACCTGTAACAGTTCAGACTAGTTCAGATTTTTTATCAAAAACCTGCACTAGTTTGGATTTATGATAAAGTTCTTGTCAAAATAACGGGTTTGCAAAGAGTTTGCTCTCATAATCAGGACTTGGGGCACCCCGACGCCGACGTTAGGTTAGTTAGTTCCTTTAATCCCTGAAGACAGAAATAGGGGCTCCGTTGACAACGCTTTTTAAATTTATTTATTACTAGCTTCTGCCCGCGACTTCGTACGCGGAATTGTTGCTTATGCCAGCGACAACGGGGTCGTCAAAATCGAAGATCTGCTGAAACGTCTGATGTCGAATTCTAAAAGCCCGGGGACGGCAAAACAATGGAATGTGCGAGACGATTCAAGACGTTCCAGATTTTTGTTGGTCAACAGGAAATGCCATAAGACTTAACAACTTTAGCTAAGACGCCATTTCTTTTATGTATACGTTATATTGTCGCTGGGCTTTGGAGTTCCAACACAGGTGCTCCATATCTTCAAATTTAGTTTCACAGCAGAAAACACTCTTCAAGTGGAATAGTTTTTGCAATGGCACCATTTTTTTATCTCTTTTACCTATATATGTTGCGTAACGTTCACGATCAGCGGTCAGTCGCGCATCTCCTTCCCCCACTTATCTCTAGAGTCGATGCGTATTTACGCTGAAAACTCAAGCGTCATGCTTTTACCTTGAACGTCTCCAACTCGCGAGACAGTGCATGATGTTCACGATCAGCGGTCAGTCGCGCACATATTCTTCACTGGTGTCTAGAGACCTGGATGTAGATGCGTAAATACACTGAGAATGAAGGCGTGCTTCGCGATCCCAAGAAGTTTCCGCGGAGCGAGTTGCAGCCTCATGTTCTCGAACAGCATCAAGTCTCTCCTAACGCTCTTCGGTAGATTGTTGGGATCTTATGATCTTTAATCATCAATCACCTTTGGAACATTGGGAAAGATTTGACCTCTTTCTAGGCATGGTTATAGTTTTATTGTGATGATGATACCTGATCAATTAAAATCTAAGTGGCTGCTCCCCTGCGTTACCGGGTAGGCAACCATGTAACGAAGATAAAATAATGGAAAAGGAAATTAAACACTCAAATAACATAAGCCCGAAGGCATATTTATACGAAAAAAAATATGGAAGTTTTGGCCAGTAGAGTCTAATTTTCAATGATATACCATCGTCATCGAAAATCAGTCCTGAACTGTTCCCGCCTTCACCGCGTGGAGGTACTTATGTTATTTTATAATTATGCAATGAAATTAGTGATAGCTTTAATTTCTAAGTATATCAAATGTTTCTGATCTTCGATTTTTATAAGTCAACAGGAAATGCCTATCAGACCGAACAACGTTTGCTAAGACGTCATTCCTATATATGTTATAGTGTAGCTGGGCTCTTGAAGTTCCACATCAGGTGTTCCGGATCTTCAAATTTATTCTCTCAGCAGAAAATGCTCATCACGTGGAAAAATTTTTGCTATGGTACCATTTTTGTATCTCCTATAGTTTAGCTGGTCTGTTGCGGTTCTGCATCAGGTGTTCCGGATCTTCAAATTTATTGTCTTAGCAGAAAATTCTCATTACGTGGAACAATTTTTGCTATGGTTCCATTTTTGTATCTCCTATAGTTTAGCTGGTCTGTTGCGGTTCTGCATCAGGTGTTCCGGATCTTCAAATTTATTCTCTCAGTAAAAAATGCTCATCACGTGGAACAATTTTTGCTAAGGTACCATTTTTGTATCTTCTATAGTTTAGCTGGTCTGTTGCGGTTCTGCATCAGGTGTTCCGGATCTTCAAATTTATTGTCTTAGCAGAAAATGCTCATTACGTGGAACAATTTTTGCTATGGCTCCATTTTTGTATCTCCTATAGTTTAGCTGGTCTGTTGCGGTTCTGCATCAGGTGTTCCGGATCTTCAAATTTATTCTCTCAGTAAAAAATGCTCATCACGTGGAACAATTTTTGCTAAGGTACCATTTTTGTATCTTCTATAGTTTAGCTGGTCTGTTGCGGTTCTGCATCAGGTGTTCCGGATCTTCAAATTTATTGTCTCAGCAGAAAATGCTCATTACGTGGAACAATTTTTACTATGGTACCATTTTTGTATCTCCTATAGTTTAGCTGGTCTGTTGCGGTTCTGCATCAGGTGTTCCAGTTTCCAAGATAAATTATAGCCTATGTGTTGCCCAGACTTAATATCTATACAACAAAAAAAAAATCATTCAAATCCGTCCAGTAGTTCCGAAGATTAGCGTGTGCAAACAAACAGACAAACAGACAGACTTTTTTTTTTGGATTCGTGCTCTATTACTGTTTCTTAACCCCCCTCAATTATTATTTTTTAAATATATTCAATGTACAGACACGGTTTTTTTACAGTCTTATTATATGTATAGATATAGATGGATATGAAATGCATGCCAAAAGATGATTCTGGCTGTGAATTTTCTGCGATATGATGGTTCTACTTTTGATTATCTATACATATAATAAGACTGTAAAAAAACTGTGTCTGTACATTGAATATATTTAAAAAATAATAATTGAGGGGGGTTTAGAAACAGTAATAGAGCACGAATCCAAAAAAAAAAGTCTGTCTGTTTGTCTGTTTGTCTGTTTGTTTGCACACGCTAATCTTCGGAACTACTGGACGGATTTGAATGAATTTTTTTTTGTTGTATAGATATTAAGTCTGGTCAACACATAGGCTATAATTTATCTTGGAAACTGGAACACCTGATGCAGATCCGCAACAGACCAGCTAAACTATAGGCGATACAAAAATGGTCCCATAGCAAAAATTGTTCCACGTGATGAGCATTTTCTGCTGAGATAATAAATTTGAAGATCCGGAACACCTGATGCAGAACCGCAACAGACGAGCTAAACTATAGGCGATACAAAAATGGCCCCATAGCAAAAATTGTTCCACGTGATGAGCATTTTCTGCTGAGAGAATAAATTTGAAGATCCGGAACACCTGATGCAGAACCGCAACAGACCAGCTAAACTATAGGCGATACAAAAATGGCCCCATAGCAAAAATTGTTCCACGTGATGAGCATTTTCTGCTGAGAGAATAAATTTGAAGATCCGGAACACCTGATGCAGAACCGCAACAGACCATCCAAACTATAGGAGATACAAAAATGGTACCATAGCAAAAATTGTTCCACGTTATGAGCATTTTCTGCTGAGAGAATAAATTTGAAGATCCGGAACACCTGATGTGGAACTTCAAGAGCCCAGCTACACTTTAACATATGTTGGAATGACGTCTTAGCAAGAGTTGTAGAGCCTTATGAGCACTCGCTGTTGACGTATAAAAATCGAAGATTTGGAACACCTGTTGTGGAACTCCAAGAGCCCAGCTACACCATAACTCAAATAGGAATGACGTCTTAGCAAAAGTTGTTCGGTCTGATAGGCATTTCCTGTTGACTTATAAAAATCGAAGATCAGAAACATTTGATATAGAAATTAAAGCTATCACTAATTTCATTGCATAATTATAAAATAGCATAAGTACCTCCATGCGGTGAAGGCGGGAACAGTTCAGGACTGATTTTCGATGACGATGGTATATCGTTGAAAATTAGACTCTACTGGCTAAAACTCCCATTTTTTTTATCGTATGCCTTCGGGCTTATGTTATTTGAGTGTTTAATTTCCTTTTCCATTTATCTTCGTTACACGGTAGCTTACCCGGTAACGCAGGGGAGCAGCCACTTAGATTTTAATTGATCAGGTATCATCACAATAAAACTATAACCATGCCTAGAAAGAGGTCAAATTTTTCCCAATGTTCCAAAGGTGCTAAATGATTAAAGACCATAAGATCCCAACAATCTACCGAAGAGCGTTAGGAGAGACTTGATGCTGTTCGAGAACATGAGGCTGCAACTCGCTCCGTGGAAACTTCTTGGGAACGCGAAGCACGCCTGCATTCTCAGCGTATTTACGCATCTACATCCAGGTCTCTAGAGACCAGTGAAGAATATGTGCGCGACTGACCGCTGATCGTGAACATCATGCACTGTCTCGCGAGTTGGAGACGTTCACGGAAAAAGCATGACGCTTGAGTTTTCAGCGTATATACGCATCGACTCTAGAGATAAGTGGGGAAAGGAGATGCGCGACTGACCGCTGATCGTGAACGTCACGCAACATTATTATAGGCTATAATTTATTTTGGAAAATGGAACACCTAAAGTAAAAGAGATATAAAAATGGTGCCATTGCAAAAACTATTCCACGTGAAGAGAGTTTACTGCTGTGAGACTAAATTTGAAGATCTGGAGCACCTGTAGGGGAACTCCAAAGCCCAGAGACAATATAACATATACATAATAGAAATGGCGTCTTAGCAAAGAAGTTAAGTCTGATGGCATTTCCTGTTGACCAACAAAAATAAAAAATCTGGAACATCTTGAATCGTCTCGCGTATCCCATTGATTTCCCGTCCCCGGGCTTATAGAATTCGACATCAGATGTTTCAGATCTTCGATTTTGACGACCCCGTTGTCGCTGGCATAAGCAACAGGATCCGCGTACGAAGTCGCGGGCAGAAGCTAGTGTTATAATATTAGCTTCCTGACTGTCACGTAATTGTGTAATTTTCTATATATATATATAAATAAAGATAATTTATAATTACAATGTATTGAAATCATAATCAGCTATAATGTTTTTTTCAGATGTTGGGTTTCAGGTTGGGGAAAAGACATGTTTGGGTTACAAGGCCAATACCAGCAGATACTGAAGAAGGTAGACGTACCCATTGTAGCGTCAGCGACGTGTCAGACTCAGATGCAAACTGCCCGACTCGGAGCCACCTTCGTGCTGGACACCACCTCCTTTATTTGCGCTGGAGGTGAAGCCAACAAGGATTCGTGCACAGTAAGTGCAATTACGAGTACTAGTGATCGACTAGGAACAAACATGCTAACTTATTACTATGTTCATTACATTACGCCTGTATTCTTTAAAGAGTTGGGCAGAGGTGTGGTAATTCCTTATAGAACATCCACATTTAGCATGTAATAGGGGGCAAGCCGATTCCCATCAAGCGGGCACAAATCCACACTACGCTCCTACTGAGAATTTCCAGATCGAAAAACACAATTACACTGTACACGACCCGGGAATCGAACCCAGCATATGCTCAGCTTAAGCATTCTCCACAACCACACACCAATGAAGTAGACATTGTGTTTTAGAAACAAAACAGCTCCATGAGCAAGTTTATTACGCGAGTAATGTAAAATGTAACGCCACGGTGTTATAAATCTCATACTAATTTAACTTTGTGTCTCCTTCCAGGGTGATGGTGGTTCAGGGCTGGTGTGCCAAGTGAACGGCCAGTGGGTGGTGGTGGGACTGGTGGCGTGGGGACTGGGCTGCGCGAACGCTAACGTGCCTGCCGCCTATGTCAACGTCGCTGGGTTCCTGCCCTGGATCCAAACGCAGGTTGCCACCGCTTAAAGGTGGCAAAGTTTAATAACTTTTTTAGGACATTAAGGAATCCGTTGTTCATAAGCTATGTCATTCACGACAACTTATACATCGATTTATATGTAAAAGATAAATAAATGTTCAATTAAAAAGATGATGATTTTGTAAAATTTAAAGGAAGAAAGGTCATGGCCCAAAGAAACACGTAGTTATTGAAGCTTAACATAATATATTAAGTTAACAGTTTATACAAATAGCCATGTAAACATTATAAAACATACGCCTAGCCAACATAAACGATAGGTACGGACTACTTACAGGAAATACAGCGTTCTGAACGCAAAACTTTAACAACTAACCTTTAACGAAACTTATAACCACTTAAAAATAGCTAGTACGGACGTAATCTAGTATTGCTGCGGGACACGTGCCCGCGTCAGGGACGACACATTCAATACACCAATGCACGGGGAGGCATCTCGTCACTCCTCGTCAGGCTTCTCTTGTTTCACGACAGGCGCGGGCGAGGGCGGGGCGGGGAGAGCAGGCGGAGGGGACGCGGGGGGCGGGGACGACACCTCTATGTACTCGTCAGCTCCTCGCTCCTCTTTGATCTCCGGCTCTCGCTTGACCTCAGCCTGCGGAGGAGTCGTGCGGGGTTCCGGCGGCGCCAGCGCGGCCCACGCTGACGCAGCGCCCCGTGCGTATGCTTCGTAGAAAGCGCGCTGCGCAATCTCTGCTTCCTCAAGATGCACGAAGGCGTGATTGTCAAGTTCAGCTCGGAAGAAGAACTTGAGCCCACATCTCCCGCAGTCGTAGGGCCGCGGCGCGGACGCGTGCTCCGGCAGGTGGCGCTGCAGGCCGGGCGCGCTCGTGAACACGGCAGAGCACAGGTAGCAGGTGAAGGCGCCGATGCCGGCGAACGTGTGCTCGATGAGATGCGCCTGCAGCCGCGTGGGCGAGCCCAGCGCGCGCCGGCACAGGCGACAGTCGTGCTCGGCCGGGCCGGGCGCGCGCGGCGCCGCGTGGCGCGCGTAGCACGCTCCGCACGCGCGCGCGCCCGACCCCGCCTCGCCCTCCGGCAGCGCGCGCAAGCAAATGGCGCATCTGCAATACGAATAAACAATTAGCACTTATTGAGTCTCGCACAGGGCAACCATCATTTGCCTAACCTTTTCTGGTGTATTACTAGTACAACATGAGCAGTAACAGATGCAGCTGCATGCCAGCATTTTACAGTGAGTGACTACCTATCCAACTATCCTTCTGAACTGGATAATGGGTGAAACACGATACCCCGTAATAACACTGTAACGGACTAAAAGACTTACTTAAATCCGGGACGAAGTAGGTAATTGACACGATTTTCGAGTAGGTACACAAACCAAAATCCGTCCAAATTCGGTATGCAATAGATTGACATTGTGGTACTTACCTATGCATAGCTAACCCGATCGACCCCTATGCTGTGTGATTTAATTACAAGCTTTTGTAACATAAACACCGATCCTACCTCTGCTCATCCTCCCCGGGTCGCAGATGGAAGCGTGCGTGAAGCCTGGCCTCGGCCTCGGACGCCAGCGTCTGGCGGCACACGACGCACGGCGCCGGCAGCGCGGGGTGGTGGCGCGCCATGTGGCCCAGGAACGACTCCTCCGACAGCAGGCGCGCGCGGCAGCGGGAGCAAGTGTCGCCGGATACCACCTGGAATATAGGTACAAGAGGCAAAGGATCAGCAGACAGTTTGGCGAAAACCTATAATTTAGAATATTCATTTTGATTAGAATCGGATCAATCGGATTAACTAACATTTTTGCAACAAATAACGAAAAAATGCTTATAAATATCGAACTCTTTTGGAAAAAATAATATATCAGGTTGTTTGATAGGTAGCTTTTAGTAAGAACAGACTAACCTTGCAATGTGTAAGCTTATGTTCCGCAAGTACCGCCGCAGACGGCAACACTTCATCACAGATGAGACACTTGTGCCGCGCGGCCGCGGCGCCCGAGTGCGCTCGCGTGTGCGCCTCCAGCTCCGCGCGGCTGCGGGTCCGCTCGCCGCAGTACGCGCACTGCAAGGCGACGGCGCCGTTCTTCCGCCTGCGCTCTTCACTGGCCGCTACTACTGCCGTGGTCACACCGCCGCTGTCGGCTCCAGGGGTACAGGGGGATCGCGCGTCATCACCACCCTCGCCGCCATTAGTGGAGTCTATTCTTTTTGTTCGAGGTAATTCTCCATTCAAAACCTGCCAGAGAGACATGTTTGGTAATAATCGGAATATGATATAATCAGGAGAAGACTTATGAGAGAAATCGACAGTCACTCACCTGCTGCTGCATAGCATGATGTGCTTGCATGTGTCGTTCAAGCAGATACTGCACGGCAAATGCATCATTGCAAGCGGGAACAGGACAGCGATACGCGCGGTGTGGTCTAGGAGTCCTCGCCGCCACCCCGCTGCCGAGCAGCGCGCCGCACGCGCAGCGCGGGGTGGCGGCCGCGTGCCTGGAGCGCACGTGTGCGGCCCCCTCCGCCTCGGAGCGGAGAGCACCCGCGCCCGCGCCGCACGAACGACATACCCAGACTTTGTTTTCACCACTGTGAGCCACTGCGAAGTGCACCTGAAAATGGTTAATTACAATTAAAACACATTTTAAGTCTACAACACAAAGTTAAATTTTTTGTATTGGTCCGGCCTTACCTGGATCGCAACTTTTGAATCAAAGACCTCCTTGCAAAGAGCGCATCTGTACAAGTGATGCGCGTGCAGTTCAAGCAGATGTTTCTGCAAGTCATCGGGAGCGGCGAAGCTTCGTGCACAACTGTGGCAAGTGTACTCGCATGAGACTGCCAAGTAATGCGCTGTGAGGTGACGCTCCGAGGCGGCAGCGTCCGCGAATGTAGCTCCACAGTGAACACAAGGAGCTGGACTTGATCGAAGCTCCCCTCCTTCTTCGATGTGGCCTTTCAAATGAGCACGGAAGGCTTCAAAATCTGGTAGTGCAGCATCGCATTGATTGCATAGCAGTGTACTTGGTGACAGAGTTGTTTGTGGTGTGCCAGAACCGGAGCGAGGACGTTTAACTGGCGGCATTTCGTCAGGCGCCCGACGGCTTAGATCAGTGGGTGCAGGCTGATCAACTTGGATTGGGCCTTCACCATTTAGTAGGGCTGAATGCGCAGCGCGTACGTGTAGTTGTAACTGTTCCATGCTGGTGAAAGTATCGCGCGTGCAGTAGATACACGCGAGTAGAGTGGGCGGCGGCTGAGAAGCCACGCGTCGCGGTGGCGTCATAGCTGCGGTGTCGACGCCGTGTGCGCTCACCATGTGGGCCTGCATGAAAGAAAAAGATTACATATCTACACCTAGAGCTGAATGGATTGGTAGAAAGCAAGAGAGAAATGATGCAAGTGCTGTGCCGATCACAGGAAGTTTTACCGAGCACATTGTTTTGGTAGTTTAAAAATTACCTGCAACAGGTCTGGGCGTCGAAAAGCATCCCCACATCGCAGGCACCGCAGTGCTCTGCGTCTGTCAGGCTCGCGACCCTCGCGGTCTCTTTTGTGACCCTGCATGTGTGATGTCAGAGCTGCTGCAGTGTTGTACCCGCGGTTGCACACGGTACACTGGAACGGCTTCTGATTGTCGTGTGTCTTCATGTGGATCTTCAAATGGTCACTGGAAAGTAAGTCATTAACGTATTATTTTAATTATAATCATTTTATCGAAATAATCACAACCAATCATAGTAGTTGACTTAATATTTCAAAACAGATGAAGCAAGTTCACAAAGTTTTGATTATTCCTATGTTGCACAGACGCCAGCACATCAACCTACTCCAATGTGTCAAATGTCTTTGATAGGTTTTCAACTTTATTCTAGCAATAAGGTAATTGGCAGTTTGGGGTAGATTGATGTGCTGGCGTCTGTACATTATTTCTATTAAAAACTAAATGATCTCGTTAAAGAGGGCTTCCTGTAATCTACCCTTTAGCTGTGCCCCACGGGGTCCTTAATAATCTCGTTTAGAAAGTTATTACTTAATACAAAATATGGAAAGCAATAAAGAGATGTTAAGTATTGATAAGTATCGATAGAGATTTCAGATTATTTACTAGATATTGCTATTAGGTTTACATCATCTGCCTAATCAATCAAACCTTTGTTGGGGTTGTATTTCAGTCTAAAAAACCAGTATTTTACATGAAGTGTTCGCCTATCACGACCACAAACCGGTTACCTAAAGATACTCATTGGTTAGAGTGGTTGTCACACTTTCGAGCTTTTGACTACCCGTAACGACTGTCATAGATCTACAAATGACATCCTAGTACTTAACCCACAGAATACAAAGTATAATCCATAGTTCTTATATGGTATTAACATGAAGTAATAGGAGGCGAGCCTATTGCCATCAATTGGGCACAAATCCAGACTCCGGGCTGCTACTGAGAAATTCCAGATAGAAAAACTCATTAACACTTTGCCCGATCTGGGAATCGAACCCGAGACCTCATGCTCAGCAGTAGCGCATGCGACCACTAGACCAACGAGGCAGGCATATGGTATTGAGCTCCAGTATTAAGAAGAATAGAGCTAAAAACGATAAGTCTGTTACAATAAACTGAAGAAGAGCTGATTTTTCAACAGTCACATAACTTTTATCTTAATAAATAATGCGGTTTAACATATTTTCTTATTGAAAAGTTGTGTACTAAATCGTTATCCGTGGTTCTAAATGTTACATTTCATCTTATCTGATACAATAGACCTAAGATTTCTTGGAGGTTTTTTTATTTTTAATATTGAACAAACTAGTGAAATAAAAATACTTGGCAAGTGATTATTTTTTTATTTTCATCTAGTTTGATTCCTGGTTTAGTTCAGATTCTTGAGAAATCTTTTAATGCAGTTTAGTTTATTTGTAAATATAAAACAAAGAGATTTATGTTTCCATAGAGAAGACATGCGAATAAATGTCATAGAGAAACACTGTGACTGTGATCCCATGTCTCAGTAACGCCATCTAGAATAACATATCAATATTGGAGTGGCACCACTTGTATTATTGGATGAAAATTTTGTGTGTGTAGTCCCGTCTCTAACAAGTCTTTGATATAAAACAATGGTTCCTAGTTTTAAAACTTATAACACCCCTCTTTTTGCGTCAGGGGTTAATAAAATAAACTTTCATAAGAACTAAAAGTGGTTTCCATAATTTTTTCCACTCTGTGTAAATACAGAAAATAAAAATTCAATGGGTCGTTTTCGACCGTTTCTTACCAGCTTTCTTTCTTATCAGCATCGTTAGGACCGGTCTATCTATCTAAGGATTTGTACTTAATTTGTAAGGTTATTTAAGGAGTCCTTAGTTTATCGTAAAACCTTCGTGTAAAGTTAACGTGAACCCAAGTAATGTGTCTATAACAGCAAAACATCCGTATAAGGATTTTAAAATTAAGATAAATCGTCTTTTTGTGAGCAAGCTGAGACGTCAATTTGTCATATGAGACATAAGTACCCACATAAAGCACGGACCAAACAGAACTAACAAAGAGGCTTTTCACGCAAACTACAGAATAGAGGCGTTCGCCCAAACACCTCCGCTAATGGCCGCGCTCGCCGTGCTCGTTTAGGTATGGGCCATTATTTCATTTTTGTGAGACCCTCGGCGTCATTTGTCAGCGCATCATCTCTTTTCACTCGTCGGTGGTTCGCTGGGCCGACAAATTGCATAGAATTAGTCACGTGGCCGCGGTAAGGTGACGAAAAAGGTGACACGTCGCCTTATGGACGAGAGCGCGCGGTGCCCGTGACTAGCGGTGATCAATCTTCCTCTAAGGCCTTTGTCAATGCACGCGTCTTCTGAGTATTCTTTTAACCATATTTAATCTTTCAATGCCTTCAGATTAGACGCATAGGTATATTAGATATATACATTGTACACAATACCATTTATAGTGAAACCTGCGTAGCTATACAGGGTTATTTTTCAATAACCGGCCAAATTTTCACGGAAATATGAGCAACTTTCACTATGGGACCGACTCTGAAATCACGAAAAAAAATCAGCTGTTTCATACATTTTAGTCGAGTAGGTATTGAACTTTTGTATGAAACAGCCGATTTTTTTTCGTGATTTCAGAGTTAGAACACCCAGTGAAAATTTGGCCGATCATTGAAAAATAACCCTGTATTTTTTAGTGTTATATGGTTTAGGGGTGGAAAAATGACCATTTAACTAAATTATGAAATGAATATGAAACTTTCCATTCATACCAATTTTAAAAAGCTTCAAACCATTATAAAATCACACTCGAATAATTTGGTTCTAAAATGGCGATACCACTCTTACCTTCTAGAAAAAGCAGATTCGCAATGTGCACAGCGGTACTTGCGGTCCCCTGTGTGCAGCTTGACGTGGCGATCGCGGGACCTCTTGTGCTTGAACAAGCGCGAGCAGAACTCACACCTGAATGGCATCTGATCCGAATGGGTCTGTAACAATCGCAAATAATAAGAAAACACACACGCAACGCTTGGATAGTTGAGGCAAATATTTGAATGGAAAATTAAGGGTTGTTTGATTTAGTATAAAACTTTGGTGTGCTGAAAATTTAATGAATAAATCTCATTATACAGAAAAACATAACCGCAACTTTATAAGAAGTGACAATCATGATTAAGTTAGACGCCAGATTGTTCTGACTTGTAATTACTAATTTATCCGTGTTCTCATGAACATCATCAAATCAAAAAACTTAATCGATTACATGAGGAGCGATTAAAATGTGTCGGTACACATTTACGTCACACAATATCGAATCGAAATAACTTCGGGTGCACTGATCATAAAAACTATCGTGAGAACGATCTGGGAACAATGGGCCTACTACCGCTGCGCCTGCGTGAGCTGGCCAGCTTACGAAGTTACGATCTACCGGCGTTTTGTGTCAATAGAGAGAAAAAACACGCAGGAACCAGTAAGCTCGTCGTGACGTCCGACTGAGATATCAACCATTGGGAATCGCTGCTCCATCGCCGCGATCGATTACGAATCATAATCATTCAATTAATTATCTGCGTATCGATTCTTTTGATCTCCTTGATATTTACAAGTACTTAAAGCTAAGCAATGAGATGTGTTTAAATAAGCTAGTAGCGGCCGTTAAAGTGACCAGTCACATGAGTATCAGTTCTATTTAAGATCCAAATAAAACAACAGGCTTACTTCAACTTCCCACATTAGTTTTGATGTAGGTAGTGCAAATAAATCCTATTGTTGAAAAGATTTCACAACGAAACTTCAATCTGAAGCTGCAGTGTAACGAATCGATACGTATCACCGATAACATTCCTGCGCAGGAGCAGTGCAGGCTTATCAAAATGAGATGGATTTGATCGGTAATGTTCACTGGAACGCTTTTGCTGCGAACAACACGTCTTGAGTTACGTCTTCTTGTAACGGTAGATAGGAACAAAAAGTAATGCTCAGGCTCGACAGGTTATGAAACATAGCAACCGTTAAGTCGTGTAGGCAGTTCGCAGATTTCACCATACACACAAAAGCCTCGTCACATAGGTGCTACTTTGTTATAAAACCCAGTTTACACGGTGCTTTTTGCAGGAGAAGTTGCAGCATTTATTATTACACTATTAGAAAACCTGCTTAAATATTTTGCGAGGGGATTTGAATTTTATTTTAAAAGGAAGTGGCCACAACCACAACTGCACCTTTTCTAATGGTAATGTTTAGTTATATAGTCTAGTTTATGGATGCAATCAAAACCTTTAGAAATGTTACCATACAAGGGTACAATTAGGAAACTAACAACATCATCTCTTGCGGGGCGGCTAAGCTCAGCCGCTTATGCGGTTAGTAAAATAAGACAGTTAACAGATGTTGAAACAGCAAGTTTGGTCTATTTTAGCTACTTTCACAGCATAATGTCTTATGGCATTTTACTGTGGAGTCGGTCTACTGACATTGAATCCATTTTCGTTCTTCAAAAGAGAGCTGTCAGAGCCATTTATAATTTACTGCGCCGCGAATGTCTAAAGGAGTTATTTAAGAGAATAAATATAATGACAAGGCCATGTTAATTCATCTATAAAAATATAATGTACCTATCTCGGGAAAAATCCTTAACTTTTTAGTAAAATAAGCGATAGACATAATTTTAATACTAGAAATAAAAATACAATAGCTCAACCTTCCTTTAGATTAGCAAAAGTACAAACATCTTTCATGGGGTCCTTACTGTGTTACTTAAATGTTACAACAAAATACCATGTGATACATTCAAACTAAATGTAAGAAAATTTACTTTTTATTTTAAAAGAATGTGCGAATCTACTTTTTCAAAGGGGCAACTACTTAGAATCAATTTTATATTAAAGTTAATTAAGTTTGACGTTCAATAGTGCCTTTTAACGGTCTAATTTAAATAAATGGTTCGACTTTTGACTTTTTTTTGACATGTCGTTGCTCCTCCTGTAACCTGAATAAACTCTTACGTAAGTCGTGAAGTCGTGATCATTTACGTCGACACTATATCTAAGCACATTACACATACACCCGTGTGTGCGAAGTGTAGCCGCAAATTTAATGCTTATTGATTTATTATGGGAGAATACATTATCATAAAACAGCTACGCAGCCATTTGGGAACTCCAAAGATATCTTGTATCTACGTGACGAAATACGTTTTCTTGTAAAAAGCAAGTATTATTGGGCTCACTCAAAAGATTATTCATGAGTGCGGACATAATGAGTATGGTAATGCGGTGGTTGTGAATAGCATATGGCAGGGAGATAATGACAGCTGTCCACGTCGCCGGCCTTCGCACCGCCGTGAACTGGAGCCGGCCACAAAACAATAGACTCCCAAACTGACAGCCAGTTCACGCTTTTACTAATTGACCACCTCCACGACATTCATTTAGAACAACGCTAAACAAATGTTACGAATGATTGACTTCTATTCCATTTCGGCTAACACGTTTAACGTTCGCACTAAACAAACACAACAATAACAGTTAGGTAATTTGAGGCAAAATGTAGCTACGCGTAAGTTTTTTTAATTTAGATTATATAAATAAGAAGATACCTACAGGGGATCCAATAAGGTAAAAGGTGTCGGGTTGGAGGTTTTGCAGGTTCGTGCGTCCCCAATTACCGCGGGAGACGGCGGGCTATTATCGCAAATACTCAATTTGTAAGTGCTACCTTGTTAGTTGTAGCTTGTAACTGACACACCTCCTTGAGGTTGGTAGCCAAGTTACAAATGAGTTTTATTTGATGCATACTTAAGTGATAGACCTATCACTTAAGTATGCATACCTGTATGTGAACAGGAGGCTTCTACGTCTCATAGTGACATTATTGTTCTTATAGCATTTGTGTAAATTCTTTGCGTTGTATTTCGATAGAAACAGATGTTAATTTTAATACCTATTTGTTACGATCAAAACACAGAGGCGGTCATTAATTCTGACTGCCTCGTTGGTCTACTGCAAAGAGGTTTAAAATACTATACAGCGGACATGCGAGGAAATGTCATAGAAAAACTTTGATCCCATGTCTCAGTAACGTCATCTGGAATAATATATGAATATTGGAGCGGCAGCGGAGCGTACTAAAAAAAACTCATTGACTTGTGTCCAGCAGGACACAAGTTTCGAATGAAAATTTCGTGAAATATGCGTGATGTCCAGACGGGACATCACGAACAAAATTTTCATCCGTATCAATTATAGGAATGTGTTTGGTCTACTGAATGTAGGCGCTAGTGCTGAGCTTGAGGTTTCGGGTTATCATTGTCAGCCTGTCTGGAGTCTGGCCTTGTGCCCGATTTATACTATCCTCCCTTATTGCATGGGAGTTAAACATAACTGTCGAAATGTGGGTGTTACACTTCACTTCTACCTAACCCTTCGTGAATACAGCCATGTTGTGTATGATTGTAACAATAATAATATAATAAATGTATACTAATAACCGTATATTTATACGTGTTGAGCTTCTTTGCTGCCGTCTAGGACTCGTTATTATTATGTTACATGCAGTGCTAAGTTATGCAAAGTCGCGAGCACTTTGTTGTGATAAAAGTGATAAATTACCAGTCCATTATTATAAATCTATCGTCAGGTCGTAAGTGAGCTTATGTTGAATTCAACGCTGCATGCTGTGTTAAGAAAATATGCACATTCAACAAAAGCTCATTTATTATCCCTAATAAAGTTTACATATTCACACATTATTATTGTAGGTACAGGATAATCTTACAAAAGGATTAATTGCTTCACGGCAAGTCAAAATTTAGAACCTTTTTTCGGGACATCGCCAAGCGGTTGGTCGACTCCTAACGTAACCAGAAGGCTGGCCTTTATTTAGGATAGAGAATCAGTATTGCCGTTCAACGTGGAAATGCAAAATGTGTTTTGGGCACTTTTCCCGTTGACACCGATGCCGTTGTACATGTTTAATTTTGCATTGACTTACATAATAGTAACGACATAGTAGTAACGATTAGGTAATAATTTTTTGTAAAATATTTATTGTAAGTAACCGATAAGAACTTTTTGTTTTACATACATATCATACATATCGTCACGCCTGTAATCCCCGAAGGGCTAGGCAGAGGTGTACCAGGTAGTACATCCACATTTCGCCATTATGTTTAAGGCCCATGTAATAGGGGGCGAGCCTATTGCCATCCATCGGGCACAAATCCAGACTCCGGGCTGCTACTGAGAAATCACAGATTGAAAAACTCAATAACACTTTGCCCGACCCGGGGATCGAACCCGGGACCTCATGATCAGCAGTAGCGCTTGCGCGCACTAGACCGTCGAGGCAGTTTTTGTTTTATTAATTCGTATATTGTTTACAAACTTTGAATGGCTTGTACACACTATGCAAATGTCTGTTAGTATCGTATATTTATTTAAGACTGTTACCTATCAATTCCACCAAGCTTATATTACTAGTGAGATTATTCAATTACTACATAGGCTGAGCACCTACTGGACTATCATGAGCAGTAATCCACAGATTGATAAGTGCCGCGTATCCTGGTACAGTCAGCAGCAATTATTATGAGCTCGGAGCCCGGTCTAATTGGGCTAAGTGGACCCACTTCCGCCGACTCGGAGCTTTCTTCTCAGATCTACAGTTTTACTATTATTTTATGACAACTATAAAACTATGAACTATCCTTTGCTCTTGTGTGTAACTACTACTAGTCAGAAATGTGTGATTGACAAAATTCGTTCATAATTCAGAAGAGTCAAATATATATTATATGTAGAGACCCTTGAATTATGAACGAAGTACAAACGCTGACTACTAAAAAAAAGCAACATGAAAATAAGCTTAATATGTTCATATCTAAGTTCTAGCTGGGTTGGCAATTACAGGACTAATCATTTTTTTTACTTTATACGAGAGAGAACATAGATAAGTACTAAGATTTTTTATGTTACTTTTCACAAATACATGTATATCTACAAGGCATTAGCTACAGCATTTTTTTAAGTAAATCGCAGATGGATGAGAGTCAAGTATCTTCGATAATAAGATTACGCGTCTTCAAGCTCAGTAGATCACTTATCTCATGATTTTTATAGCCCTCAATGGCTAAACTAAGCGGAGCACTTAACTAGCTATTCATTTAATTGTATTGATTAAAAACCAAAAAGGACCAACTTCTAATTAAATTCCATTCACATAAAACACTGACGCGACTCGCAAGTGATATTTAAATCACATGTTGTGATTAGCAGTGAGTGACGTGCGAATTTTACCGCGAAGCGCCCGCGCTCTGCGCACTACATCGGCACCGGTACGGCAACACATAAACATAGCAGCGGCATGTTTACTCCACTCACTTAATTGGAGCAATCGGCCCCTGACAGAATTAATAAATTTGATCGTCCGTGCACGATAAATCGCGCCCCGCTCGGGCCAGCGCGAGCGCCCATGCCCACGCACTCACTTAAGAGGAAGCTACCCTCAGCGTAGGCCAATTAGACGCTCGTGAGATTGACAATCGATTAATCGATAGCTGCTCTCTTATTTAAGACGTTGTTTTATTGTGTTTTCAATATTACTGTTGCAATTCTTCTTCTTATCGTGTGGTTAGTAACTAACCTGGTGTCAGAGTTTTAATGCCGCCCATGGGCCTCTGACTTGGCATCACATGCCCTTGAGAATAGTCTCTCAGGCATGCCGGTTTCCTCACGATGTTTTCCTTCACCGTTTTTAAAGCAAGTGATAATTTTAACAATACGCACATAAATCCGAAAAGTCAGAGGTGCGTGCCTTGGGTTCGAACACGAGACCTGAGATTTGGCAATCCGCCGCTCACACCACTAGGCTATCACTGCCACTGACTGTTGCAATTGATTGTCCTACAGTTGAGTTACGTTCATAAAAATGATTTTTTGTTTTTGCTAAATATTGGCTCTTGTCGTCATGATACTTCGTGCGAGAATTCAATAAGCGAAACGATCTGGGGTCGCCGCGGGGGCTCGGCCCCTGGGTGCACCGCGGAGCCCTGCTGGCCGCCGCGTGCTGCTCCCACCACGACACTACACAGCGCTTATGGTAAAAAGACACGCGACTGGTATGTATCACGGCTTGTTATTTAAACTGCTAACAAATACCGTGAGAGCGACAGACATTACGCTCCTAATGGTGGTGAGCTTTCCGAGTAAAGCGCACCAAGAACATTTTAAACTAGTTTGAGGTGAACGTGATAGCTAATAAAAGCTTAGAAATGGGCAACGGGCGGCTACTGAGCGACTTTCTCAGATTAATAACAGCGCGACTTCGTCCGTTCACATGGTCAGGTGCGGGTAGAGCTCGAGGTCAAGTGAGCCGCTGGCCCTCAACGCTACAACAACGATAACACTATCCGACAAGACCTCACGCAAAGTTCAGTTTAAATATTGTTTGCTATGTTAAATGCTTCTATTAACATACCTTCGTTTGCATCAAAACCGGTGCTCACTGCAAAATAAGCCACCTTCTCTACGAAACAAAAACATCTTAAGTACCCATTAGGTACTTGAATAGAATAAACTTAATGTACCCCTTCACTACGCGGTGCGCATGCAGAAAAATGTTAGGCTTCATGATAAAAAATCTTAATATTCTCGTGAATCACAAGTTCTCCGAAACAGTAGCTCTACTTTGTTGGTGCTCGTACCTACTGTTATTAAGATGTGAATCTCTCAGCGTGCTTTAATTTTTTTTCATCCATATAAGTTGTGCTTCAAGTTTGTATGTCAAAATCATAATAAATGAGTTTTGTTACCATTTATATTGTTACCACTCGAATTAAAAATATCAATATTGTTTGGTTTCAGTTTATTATAAATAAAATTAATTAGATAACTAAAAGGAAGCAAACGTGGAGTCACCGCACGTCTGTAGCGTGCCTGCAACATGTGAATTGTGATATTAGAAGATCGTACACCTTATATGTAGATGAAAAAGTCGAAGTTTTTTCTTGAGACTATCTTAGAAATCAATTCCTCGTGCCAAAGAACACGGCCCATCCAACTAAGTAAGTTTTAGGTTAATAGACTTAGCTAGCTAGCTATTTATCTACGCCGAGGTCGACTTTGTCTATATTCTTCCGCTCTAGTCTATCTAGTGGTGCAATCTTACAGCCCCACTCGAAAGTTTTACGATTTCGATTACCTCTATCAAGCACAATACGAATCGGACGGGTTAATTAAGCTGCACGGACAAGATGTGTTCTAAGCTATCGATTGTATTTCAGCATTAAGGTTATATTTTCCACAAGACGTTTTACTGCTTTACGATTTCTCCGGAGGCGCAACGAAAACAAGACGAATGGCGAGTATGCGTGGACTCTGTAATTGATTTATTCTTATAATGATCGCCTTTCCCAAGCAGCGGCGCGATGATAAAGGTGTGGCGAGCTAGGCTAGGGAGTTGTTATCGCAAGCCTATTTCCGGCCGTCACCGCGCTGCTGTCGCGGCTCCGCGACGCGATCATCGCGCGATACATTTGTCGGCGCACACCCGACACCAGCAACGGTCGCCGCGATGCGCTGATCGATATCGACGCGAGCGCAACACGCCAATTGCATACCGATAATCTAATGAAATCCTTTTCCAGATATTCGTCTCTCTTATCTCAAACGTATATGAGCGAGACCTCCCCTAATTTTAATTTTGAACGAGGTGACGGTTTTGCCACTTGAAGTGTACGTGCCGATCCATATCCACATGTAGGCGAGCAGCTCGCGGCGGCATGCAAAGTGACGTTTCTATTTGTCCTATCTCAGCTAGATCTGTCTCGGCGTGTGTCGTAATCGTAACGCGGCGAGATCGGCGCGACACAAAGGAGCCGAGATGTACGGTCGGCATAATGGCCGCTCACGTCACAGCCCTCAGCTCACCAGCGCGCTGCAGACCGAGAGCGATGCATATCTACGCACCGGCTCTGTAAATGGGCTGTTTTGGGTATCTACTTGCTAATGAAGCGAGGGCATGCATGGCGAAACTGGGCTGTGGATTCACAGATATGATTGCCGCTGCAGTCGTATTGTCTGCGAAGCTGTTAGCTTCGTTACTTTATGGAAATGAGAGGACGGCCGGCCGACGTATATTACCTACTTCAAATGTTACTTGCGTTGGTCTAGATCTCTCTGAATAAGTCTTGTGGAGTTAAATGAAGATTACGAGTGTAGGATGGGATGTGTTGGTTTACCGTCAGTCAAGTAGGTAACGAGCAAAATTAGCATCGTAAACATAAATACCTGTTCATGTTTCTTGAGATAAGAAAGCCTGGGGAAGGCTTTATCGCAGAACTGGCACTGGTAAGGGGTGTGCTCGGTGGCTCCAAGCGTGAAGGGCGGCTCGGCCTCGGCGTCGGCGGCGTCGGCCGAGGTGGGTGTAGACGCCGGCGACGGCGACGGCTCCGGCGTCGATGACGGCCAAGAGCTGCCCGCCGTGCTGCCCACACTGCCCAGCGCCTCTGTCAAGAAACAAAAAATAAAAAATATTATCATGTCTGAACTAATTATTATTCTTGTAATAGTTACGGGGCACCTTCAAATGTCGTAGGTATTCTCCGACCAGGGCCATCGACTTCTGTCGATATTAACAGCAGCTGACTTCGCTGAACACTAATAGGAAACCTTCCAAGAGGTGAAAGTAGGTAAACAAGCTAAAAACTGATGTTTGCAAATCTTGCAATGGATTCTATTTAACCTTAATATTTTCGAGGCTCAATGTAGATTGCTGGCAATGTAGGTAGGTACCCTTAATTCGGTAGCAAGGGCTTGTGAAATTGTTCATTAAAGCACTATATCTCTTAATAAAGTTTGACGCTATAAAATTAAGCAAAACCAAGACCTGGAAAATGAACCTAGAGGATGACGACCCTAATAAACGCCGTGTTAATAAATCCTGGCAAAAGAAGTTTGCCTATTTCATCAAGGGGAGTACCTAAGTAAGCTACGAGTTTAAGCCTAACCCACGAAGTGTTACCGTAACCAAAATAAATTAGAATTTAAAAACATTAAGTCTTCAGAACTCTTTTTGAAGCTGTTGAGTAAAAAAGTAGTTTTTAGATTTTTTGTAGTGGTGTATTATTAGTATGTCTCATAAGGAGACAACAGTGAAGATCAGGAAAATTTTGGGAGTAGGTATTAAGAACAACGTTGTATAGTTTGTAAAAAAAAATATGCTCATTTTGCATCATTAATTTAAAAAATGCAATATAACTACAAATATGACTTGCGAGTTGTAAGTCATATTTAAAGTTCTATTGCAATTTTTGCTATTTATGTAGACAATCAGAGTTTTAATTCACGAGTATTATTGCAAATTTTAGGTCTATGCCATGAAAAGTTTTAAACATAGGTAATTGTGACGTAGACCGGCAAACAAAGTCACACCATAAGGGTTCATACAAGTTTGTTTATCAGTTTCATACAAAATCTTAGAAAAGAAAAATCCTGACCTTTTTGACTCTATTATCTTGGATAACTTTGAACACTGTGAAAGCAATTTACCCAATTTCACACAGAAGTACCTATCTATAGTACAGTTAATCAGTTTTTTTTATATAAAACGTTATAATTATAAATATACTGTTCTTGAAAGCTATTTTTCAAATAAAGCCTATTCAATTGGTTAACATAAGATTAAAAATACTGCAAATGATCATGACTAATATTAAATTTTACGAAGTATAATTAAATCACTGTTTGTTTTTTATTCAAGCAATGACAGAGAAGAGCCGCAATACTTTAGTTTTTTAGTAAATGGAGTCATAACGTTCCATTGCAGTCATAATGTAATATTTAGGTAAAGTCAAAGTCAAAGTCAAATCATTTATTTCAGTTAGGCCATTTAAAAGGCACTTTTGAACGTTAAACTTACAAGTTAAATAAAATTTAATGATTCTAGTTGCCCCTTCCAAAAGGTAGTTTTGTATGGAGAAGAATGGGCAAGAAACTCCATACTTACTCTTTTAAAATAGTTTTTACAATATTTGTATACAATAAAAAATACACTATATGTGAATACGATGTACCTAGAATAAACAAAGTAAAATAAAAAAATAACATACTATGCTAAGATAGATTAAGCATTTTAGTAGATAAGTACATAATTATGTGGATAGATACATGGTACTCTCACATTTACAAATATTAAAATCACGGATGAATATTTAACAAATCAAGAAAATATTAAATAAATAATAATAAAAAAAAAATACACAGCAGAATAGCGTGAGTGTTGCAAAAATAAAGCAAATTAAGATTTTGTCAAGTTCCTTGATTGCCCTATGGAGCTGGACCAGCATGTTGCCAAGCATTATTATCTTGAATATAATCCTCTAATTTGTAATATGCCTGTTTACAAAGTGTACTTTTAATATAAGTTTTAAATTTCCTTTCATTTAGTTTTAATATATCAAGAGGTATTTTATTGTAACATTTAACACAGTACCCCATGAAAGATGTCTGTACTTTAGCTAATCTGAAAAATGGTTGAGCTATTTTATCTTTATTTCTAGTATTAAAATTATGTCTATCACTTATTTTACTAAAAAGATGTGGGTTTTTTTTACATGCATAATATTTTCGTAAATGAATTGACAAGGCACTGTCATAATATTAATTTTCTTAAATAATTCCCTTAAAGATTCTCGACGCGGTAGATTATAAATAGCTCTGACAGCTCTCTTTTGTAGAATAAAAATGGAATCAATGTCAGCAGCCCGACCCCACAGTAAAATGCCATACGACATTACGCTGTGAAAGTAGCTGAAATAGACCAAACGCGCGGTTTCTACGTCTGTCAACTGCCTGATCTTTCTAACCGCATAAGCAGCCGAGCTTAGCCGCCCCGCAAGAGATGTTATATGCGGTCCCCATTGTAACTTCTCGTCTAGCGTGATGCCTAGGAAAACGGTTTCATTAATATATTCCAGCTTTCCTCCTAAACGCTAATAGTCGTTACCTGTCAAATTGTAACGAATAATAATATCAATTTGAAGATTTTCCAAGGTGTGTAAAGCACATTACAGGAGACAGTCACATCTTGGATAAAGCTATCATAAATATCGGTAAGGGTCCATATTTCGGAGTTAGGGCTAGAGGCAATATGTCTGCGGCACCTCGGAGCGGGCGTGAAATATAAACAAATTGAATGGGCCGCAATGATGAGCAGCGTCGGTGCAAATGATGACTAATGTCAGGAGGTAGCGAGGCGCATTGCTGTTTGGTAACGTCTCTGACAAATACTACACGACTAATATTATAGTTAAATAGATATACAATACTTTGTAATGTTATTGTGTGGAATAAATCGCATAGTTGGATGCAAATAGAATGTAGTTGAGCTGCTGCTGCCTAGGTGCACGTGTTTCAATTTAATCTAAAATTAATAATGCATCCGACATTGTTATGAAGAGTGCATAATCAGATAGGAAGTCATCCCACCCTACCTTTGTATAACCTGATTTGTTAGAAAAAAAAATTGCTTGTAGTTGACCGAACAATAATATGCCATGCTAGACTATTTTTAACAAGGTAAAAGCTGTTTAATATAATGCCCAATCAAATCCCTCCGTCATATTTTTTGTAACTGGCTTTAGCATATTTAGTATGACTCGAAAATGCATTAAAATTAACGAACGATAATTTCCAATAACCTTTCGGTAATGTTCTATTTAGGAAATCTTGATACTTTATATTTGTGCCTTATATGCCATATACATATGTGCAGTATCAGGACACTCAAAAGTATTAACATTTGTAATTACTCATACAAATCTATGCATAAGTTTCCTATTTCATATAAAAATCAAAGTCAAGATTAGCAATTTTGGTTTGTACCCCCGCTTAAGGTATTCTGTAAACTCGTTTGGTTTTGTTTCTCTTGTCTTACTACTTTCAGAAGTTTTAGTTAAGCTCTCGGTTAGGCTACGTACCTAACGTAGCCGAAAAGAACCTTTGACCACTTTATTTTAGTCTGCTAGGCCATAAAAAGTTTTCTTAAAATTTATGTAATGTACGAATTTTCATTTTGGCAATAAGTCAACTCTTGGTAATACTGTATAGGGTTCCGTACCTCAAAAGGTAAAAACGGAACCCTTAACCCTCATACTATGTTGTCCGTCTGTCCATCCGAATATCAATTAAATTTTGATTAAAATTAAATTTAACAAGTGTCTCGGTCTACCAAATATTCACCAGCGTACTGTACAATATTGCACTTTTAATTAGTAAATAAATATTGAAATTCGCGGAATGAATACAACTTGGCAATCGTAGAACCAAAGACATTCAATAGGTAGTATCTTAAATCTTTGCGTAGTACTCGTTCAAACAGTCCAAAAAAATTGTGTAGAATACTATACCTAACTAAAAAAATTACGTTTTTTGTACAAAAAATACACTAAAAAAAGCAAACATTATTAAAATTATATATTATTAAAAGTTACGGAAGTTATTTAAGTACTTGCCAAACTTTAATTCAACGAAACAACTTTATCCACAGACTTAATTTTTTTCAAACTCAGCTCTCCCCCTATCTCTCAGGTTTCTTTAGCTACAATTTTGATTTTAACACTGATAAACCAAGGAGGAGATAGATAGTAATATAATTAACGACATTTATTTGAAATGTACCCACATTTAAATCCATCTAGTAGGTGCTTAGCATAATAACCGTAATTTATCACGGGGATAAGCTATTCATTATGTTTTTTCGCAATATAACATTTCTTTTACGACTTATTTCCCTTCCGAGCACATTTAATAAGAGGAACTATTTATATCAATCTGTCGCACTCCACGCCCCGGACGCGGTAACGACTTCCACTAATGGTCAAAATAATGATAGCTGGGAATAAACAACATTAAAGAATTACATATAAATCATACAAACTGTAGAATCCTGCTTTTTTTAATAAAAAATGGCAACGTAGCTCCTGGAGTTTCAGAATGGTGGTCTCAGGATTTCTACTCAAGTAGATATCGTTATATTTGATCAGTGTCTCGCATGATCGGTAATTGCAAAAACAACGGTAATGATATATCAAGAAGCGAGGCCAATAAAAAGGCAGACACTTCTGGGCAACAAGTAACGGGACTCGTGCAATTTTAGCAGCGCTCGGTGGATGTGGCCGGTCACTGAGGATAGCCGTAATTAGCAGCGATTGCAGGCAATTCCTCGGCGGGTGACGGTGGCGCCGCGGCCGGCGACCGGTGGGCGGCGGAAGCACACTTCCTAATTGCGCCGTCTACGAGACACCTCGACCGGCGCCTCGGCAATCAACGCCAATCGCTAGCCGACATGGAAAACCGACAAACCACTTTATAATGCTCGTAGACCTTGATTTCGCTAATGCAATGTAAAGTTCTAATGAGATTACTGCTTATTTTTATATAATTTAATTCCTCTTGCTTTACCCAGGAGGATATACCTTGTAGTTGCCGTGTAAGCAGTTTCTTGCCATCTTACCTGCCCATCTTAAAACAATGTGTATTTTACTTAGTTAACATCAAGGGTCTTTGTACTACTTTAAACATAATGCACGCGTAGAGGAGTGTGAGATTTCGAATAGTTTTCTTTATATAAAGAATATTAGAGAACTGCAGAAAGCTAAAACGGTCAAACGTGTATCACTGGGTGACCACTACTAAAATACATAATTAGGCATGCAAAGCGGTTGTAGTTAGAATGGAAGTGCCCATATTTTTATATATTATAACTCAAATATTTACAAAGGTGTATTCCTGTGTATCAATAATATGCAGCCGCAGCTCAACGCAACAAATTTCAACAAATGCTCTTGCTCAACGCATATCATAATTGAAGGATGCAGCACAGACAATGATCCAAATCCGACAGGCCTTGTAAATGTAATCAACCATCTAAGGAAGTGACTCTAAAAAGCAGTTCAAGACGGTGATGTAAAGCTCAATAACACCTGGCACCGTGATTGATTCAGATTTGTTTGCACGCAATTTTAAGGCTGATTACTTGCGACGACACGGATAGGAGATTAACGAGTTGATTAAAGTTTAATTGCAGCGGCTACATAAGTGGAGAGCGGAACGAGGACCATTCATTTACATTAAGATAGCCGAATGATTTTTTTACGATCCTGCATCATGCGGCATCCTACAACCGGTCTAGTTCCAACTAGATATTCAAAGATTAGCGTGTGCAGTTGTTTTTTGTTTTAAGTTATTGATAAGAAGAGATTGATTGAGTTTTATTGTACCAGAAAAGTTTTGCGAATGCATTATTGTGGGTTTTTTAATACAGTACACATCGCTATACACTTCCAGTAGACAGTGATGCGGATGATTAAAAAAATATTATGTTAAAATATCTTTGTTTAAATATGGCTTCTTTACTATTTGATAGTATAAAATGTTTTTAGACTAAAATAGAACGGCAACAATTAACAGTGTGCCACAGTGTGCACGAATGTTCAGAGTAAACGTAACTTAATATAAGTTACGTTACGTACGATTGTAAATTTGAAAGCATTCGTTTTACTCATCATGTTTATGTTTTTTAGACTTCATTATGATCTGATTACGGATATTTTATCTAACTTTGCTTGTCACATTAATATAAACCAAAACGCTAAAAGACAGATGTTTTTTATTCAATAATCGTGCCAATTTACGTAAAATTCATTTTGATCAACAACTGTTAACTACTTATGTGATTGTACTTATGAGATATAGTTATCTAATTGATAACTATTGATTTAACATTTTTTATAAAACAATACAATGGAAAAATAAAATTCCGAATAACACTTTGAAAAAGATTCGTTGAATGGTGCTTTGAATGGTGCTAAGTAACTAGTCAACTGACGCAATTTTAATTACTAAATCTTAAGTAAATTATTTCTTGTTTGAAGCCTCTCTGATGGGTATATTACATAGTATTTTCAAAGAGCTTGTGTCATACCTATTGAACTCGTCATTACCATAGAAAAAATCTTAAAAGAAATTGTTAATTATCTACGTGTGACCATTTAGTTTTTCACAAAGTCTAAAGCTACTTTATGAAAAACGAACTATTATAGGTACCTACTTAAATAATATAATTTTCCGAATAACAATTTACGCAAGCTTGATTCTTTTTACCGATAAATAAATACTTGATTATTGGGTTCCGTACCTTTTGGGAAAGTACTAAGACTATACTGTTCGGCTGCCTGTCTGTCACCAGGCTATATCTAATGAACCGTAATAACTAGACGATTGTTTTTTTTACAGATCATGGATTTCTGTTGCCACTGTAGCAACAAATACTGAATAAGATAAGTATTTGAGTGTGGCTCCCATACAACAAACGTAATTTATTTACCGTTTTTTTTGGTACAGATCCCTTTCATGTCCGAGAACGACTCGTACTTTGCTGGTTTCCACTGACTATAGTAGGTAATATATAATTATTATTGGTTTTATCAATGGGTTTAAAACAATAAAAAGTGTTAATTTTTTTCCACCTTAAGTTTTCTTGATATACCCGCATTTCTATCAAAAAACCTTTAGGATGACAAGTGAAAAACTCCACCGGTATGGTGTAAAACCCTGAACCAAGAGTCCAGTTACTTCAGATATAGGTATGTACGTTTTTTTAAATTAAATAAATCAATAACTTAATTTGTATGACAGCCACCTTGCAGGTGGAATTTTATTTTCAACTTTGTATGTGCATTTATTAACAGTTTATTTAATACTGAGCAGTAAAATAAAAAGCTGTTTTTATTTTTGTTCTTATGGCTTCGTCAGTCATTTACTGAATGAAACCCAACGTTGCCATATTTGCTTAACCAGCATGAGATCACACTTAATAAATTTTGAAGTGAAACAATAAATAAACAGTGTAGGTATCTACGCGTCTACGATGCGCCTACGCTCGATAGCAGCTGCTACGCTGCGTCTACGCGGCTAGAGCCGCTACGTATTTATGTATATTATGGAGTAGATTCTGGATGCGGAAAGTGCCTCCTACGGGTTTATGGCCTGTGGTGATGTAATGATTAAATTATTACTAAGCACCCCTTCTTGATCGCTGTATAGAAAAACTGTTTTCACAAACTCGCAGAGGCTTTCACAAACACGAGAAAAAAAAATGATTTTATGGATTTACTTTATCACTTTATCGGTTTGTGTGTTGTTATTTTAGCAATAGTTATGACTCTAAATGGGTTGAAATAAATTAATTTAAATATGAATTTGGAATTTGAATTAAAATGCATGCAAAATTGTTGCTTTCTAGTTTAAACTATACCAAATCTTAGACTCTTAGTACCTACGAAGAGTTCATTTCTGATTTTACATAGGTACCTCTTCTATGTATAAATTGGACAAAATACATTATATTATTATTAATTTCTCCTCCTTATTGAAATACAAGTTTAATATATTGATTTCCTTACACTTAAAGTTATCCGTTATCAATGAACACGAATTTTATTCTTAACCTACGGTTTTAACAAGCTATTATAAAGCTTTGTTCGCTTTATGGGCTATAAATGTGTTCCCCGTACAGCAAAAGTTTTCAACACTAAATATATAAATTGTAGTACCTACCACTTACAGATTTAACGTGGTGGACAGTGTTCATTTTCGCAGATGTGCAATTCTATTGTTCCTAATAATAATAATACACACATCAAAAGTGTCTAGGGATCAACATATATTTTTGCAATAACTTTTCTCCTGATTGATATTAATTAAAATTTTCTTTAAGGATTCATCAATTAAAGTGTTTTCGTTTGTCACAGTAACGATAAACCAAGTCACCTTTGCATTAATAAAGAAATTTGCCATTTTCCTAATAAAGGGATTTTTGACATTTGAACCACTAACATTAAAGTTCGAAAAAAAGACTGAAATAACAGTTTTCTTTAAAATTTTATTGGGTAACTTAAACAATAAATAATCCGTGTTTCTACCGCGAACACTAACAACACAAGAACATCGGTTTGGCATACTCAAAATGAGTTCATCCAAATCACGCTGTGGAATGGCCGCCCATGTTCGTTGCAACAACAAAAAAAGGTCTTCTTGCGACTGGATACCCTCCATATTCGGCAGAGCTCTTCTCTGTAGCATATCCCATGCATGCTCAATCGGGTTCAAGTCTGGCGACTGAGCAGGACATTGATGTTAGCTGCGGCGAGAGTCTGTCTTACAACTCTTGCGGTGTGCGGTCGTGCATTATCATGCATAAACTGAAATAAGGGACCAATTTGCACTTGTAGAGGAACGATGACGTCTGATACAATCGTCTCAGCATAAATTTGAGCGTTGAGGTTGCCTCTGATCCAAATCAACTCAGTTCTTCCGCCGATCCAAATACCCGCCCATACCATGATGGTTCCACCACTATAAGGATGGACTTCCTGGCAGGATTTTAATCGCTGTTGGCGTCCAGGGGTTCTCCAGTGTCGTATACGTCTTGTATCCGGTCTCATACCAAAACGAGACTCATCAGAAAAGCACACGAAACGCCATTGTTCTTCTGCCCAAATTCTGTGTTCAAGAGCCCATTGATATCGAATCCTACGATTGTGCATTGCTATAGGTGGTACCCGTAGCGGTCTTCGGGAATGAAGGTTCACTTCATGCAAGCGGTTTCTGACTGTTTGGTCGCTAATTAAGTTCCCTGAAGAGTGATGAAGCCTCACGAGTTGTAAGACAGACTCTCGCCGCAGCTAACATCAATGTCCTGCCCTGGCCTGCTCAGTCGCCAGACTTGAACCCGATTGAGCATGCATGGGATATGCTACAGAGAAGAGCTCTGCCGAATATGGAGGGTATCCAGTCGCAAGAAGACCTTTTTTTGTTGTTGCAACGAACATGGGCGGCCATTCCACAGCGTGATTTGGATGAACTCATTTTGAGTATGCCAAACCGATGTTCTTGTGTTGTTAGTGTTCGCGGTAGAAGCACGGATTATTAATTGATAAAGTTACCCAATAAAATTTTAAAGAAAACTGTTATTTCAGTCTTTTTTTCGAACTTTAATGTTAGTGGTTCAAATGTCAAAAATCCCTTTATTAGGAAAATGGCAAATTTCTTTATTAATGCAAAGGTGACTTGGTTTATCGTTACTGTGACAAACGAAAACACTTTATTTGATGTATCCTTAAAGAAAATTTTAATTAATATCAATCAGGAGAAAAGTTATTGCAAAAATATATGTTGATCCCTAGACACTTTTGATGTGTGTAATATAGATTTATTTTCTCATCACAATGTAGGTATGGCATATTACATAGAAATCAATTTAAGTATTAATGCAATTTAATTCTATTTTACATTCATACATAAACTCACGCCTTTTTCCCATGGGGGTAGGCAGAAACTACAGAACGCCATATGCTACGATTCTTACATACTTCTTTTGCTTCGTTTACAATCATACATGTTGTCATACACGCATGCCATTCTTATTTATCAATACAAAACATGAGTAAAATGCTATGAAACCCGAAGTGAGTCCAACACGCACTTAGGCAATTTTTAAATGTAAAAATTTTTTTTAAAGAAAGCTCTAATTTTGTGTTTTTGCCAGCCAGCATGACCTGGTTTAATAATGATATTATACTAGCTTGATACTGTCCCACTACAGGCCTCTTCTCATATAGAGAAGACACAAGCGTTTATCGTCACGCCCGCTCGAGGCCGGACTGATATAGACTGTTTACATTACCATCGCATCGATAAAGGAGAAGGTGGAACGGGCATTACCGCACAACCAAATACCATGGGTTCAGCCAGACTCCCCAGTGTTGAACACCATTAGATACAGCTATCTTTAAATGCTCAACTTTTTGATGAAAAAACGTTGGCCCACACTAGGAATTTCTTCTGTGTATTGGGTGTGTTAACAAACATTTAAACTCACAAATCAACCAGAGCCGGAACAACTACCTACCTGTAGGCCATAAACATATTTGTTTCGAGCGAGATAGGAACCCGATACATGCGGCGCAGCAGACAATCGCATAGCCGCTGCGCCAACCGAGCCGTCATAATATATCTACTTAATTTCGTGTGTTTAGTGACTAACCTGGGGCTCGAGTCTGCTATTGCACACGATTGCAATCAATTGCAATCAAATCAATGACCGGTCATTGATCGAATATTTGACAACTTTGACAGTTTTTGTATGGGAAATATGTCATAAGTTTGACGTTACTTATACGTCAAAAATCGATCATTGACCGGTCATTGAGACACGATTGCAATAGCAGACTCGACCCCCTGGTGTCAGAGTTTTTAATGCCGCCCATGGGCCTCAGACTTGGCATCACAGGGTTTCCTCACGATGTTTTCCTTCACCATTTTTTAAGCCATTTATAATTAATATATATAATACTAGCAGACGTCCCGCGGTTTCACCCGCGTAGGTCCCATTCCCGCGGGAATACAAGGATAAAAAGTAGCCTACATAGTTAATCCAAGGTGTCAGCTAACTCCATACCAAATTTGATTAAAATCCATTCAAAAGTTTAAACGTGAAACAGTAACAAACGTCCATCCATCCATCCATACTCACAAACTTTCGCGTTTATAATATTAGTAGGATATAATAATAAAAAATATAACAACTCACTATTTATTATTTATATATTTAAGGACAACCAACAAAGCAAACACTAAAATACATATTAAGGTTGTCATACTTACATGTCTTTGCATTTTATAGTATTGCCTTAAATAAAGGCTGCCACGGCATGCATTGAATATAGACGTAGGAAACGCAGTTACAAAACAAAATTTACTTATTTAGGTACAGACGCCAGCGCATCAAGTTACCCCAATGAGTCAAATTTTCCCAATTGAATATGAACCTTATTCTGTTTGATATAAAGTTGAAAAACGATCAAAGAAATTTGACACATTGGGGTAACTTGATGTGCTGGAGTCTGTACAAAAAACAGTTAATCGTTACATTAACCCGACATATTATACAAAAATGACTAATTTAGTCAAATTTCTTCGACGACAGCCAATTAATTAGTATTTATGACTGACTGACTTTTTGGACTTCGACTTGGATATGTCGAAGACCAAAAAGTCTTGATTACCATGATAAGTATCCATTTATGCATTCAAAGAGTCGACCATAAAAAAACTGGCTTTCTATCCAACCGGGATCGTAGGAAAAGGCTAGCAGGTAATTAATGAATAGGAAAAGCAGCATTATGCTCTTTCCTCTTCAAAGTTTATTATTATGGATTTCATACATGTTTTATGACTGCTCGTATGAAATATAATGGCCTAGGTAATAATAATTATAATATGCCTGTTGATCGTAACTAAGAAGTTTTATAGATGTGTGTCGGTTGAAAATCTACTTTAAGAGATTTTCTCAAATTCTTTATGTTTATATCCGGGCTTTTCTGTTCTTATAACCTAAATAATAATTTAAATATCAAAAATCGGGTACGTATCATAATCCCGAATTTTAAAAGACCGAATTTTAAAATACCGATGGACGAAATCCCGAAAATTGAAACGCCGAATGTATGTTTGGTCGAAAGTTTAAAATCCCGAAAGTTCATTTGCCCGAAAGTTTACAATCCCGAAGTTTAAAAACCCGAAGTTTGAAATCTCGAAGTTTAGAAACCCGAAGTACAAAATCCCGAAAGTACATTTGCCCGAAAGTTAAAATCCCGAATGGATGAAATACCGAATGGACGAAATACCGAAATTGTCACCGTTTCCGAGAAAACGAAGTACCGCGGCAGCGGCCGCAGAGCTCCAAATTCCCTCTTTTGCAAAGCAAGCATGCATGGTAGATTAGGTTTCCTTGTGAATTCTTATACTGCATCATCATAATATTAATCATTATAATTCAAGTAAAACAGATAGTCAAAATGGAAACGGTTAGGTTAGGTTAGAACTGTGACCACGCAACGCGCGAAGGCGAGCGAGCGTAGCGAGCGTGCCGCGGCAGCGGCCGCCGAGCGCCAGATAAAATATCTTTAAGTTCTAATCTACCATGCATGCGTGCATTGCAAAAAAGGGGCATCTGGCGCTCGGCGGCCGCTGCCGCGGCACGCTCGCTACGCTCGCTCACCTTCGCGCGTTGCGTGGTCACAGTTCTAACCTAACCTAACCTAGCCGTTTCCATTTTGAGTAACTGTTTTACTTGAATTATATTGATTAATATTATGATTATACGATATAATTTTTTATTCACTAGGAAACCTACCTAATCTTCTATGCATGCTTGCTTTGCAAAAGAGGGAATTTGGTGCTCAGCAGCCGCTGCCACGGTACGCTCGCTTCGCTCACTCGCCTTCGTTTTCTCGAAAACGGTGACAATTTCTGTATTTCGTCCATTCGGTATTTCATCCATTCGGGATTTCATCCATCGGTAATTCGTCCTTCGGTATTTCGTCCATTCGGGGTTTTGTCCTTTCGGGATTTCGTCCATTCGGGATTTCGTCCTTTCGGGCATTTGTACATCGGTATTTTGTGTTTCAATATAACGACTATCGGCATTTAAAACTTTCGGTATTTTAAATTTCGGTGTTTTGTACGTCGGTATTTCAATCATCGGTATTTTGACTTTCGGGATTATGATACGTACCCCAAAAATCAACAGCATCATTAAATTATTGAAATTATGCAGAGAATCAGACTTTTTTTAAGTCAAAAATATATAAAACAGTCCCCCGAAACGCCCGCCTTTTGTCACTTACTGGTGTTTTTGCTGGGAAAAAGAAGTGGCGCACAAAACTCCCCAGCAACACATTTGTCTAGATCTAAGTTAGAATTTGAATCTATTCAATATAATGTATTAACATATCTTATGACCTAATAGATAATCAACCGACCACTAATTCTTCTGAAACGTCTTCGATATTGTACATTTATATTCATCGTAATATATTATTCGCTAAACCAATGTACAGACGCCAGCACATTAAGCTAAACTGTCTATTTTAACCAATTGAACATGAACCTTATTCCATTTGCAGTAAAGTTGCAAAACTAATTTGACACATTGGGATACTTGATGGCCTCTGTACCTATCTAGGTATGACGTGCCGTTATTGGAGTCGATACTTCACTTGAATACAATTCATATTAGGGACCTGAAAATACCTGTTCTTTCTGATGACGAATGTCAAGTTTAGATTCAGTTATATTCTGTATACTTTTTCGTTATTTTAGGTCAGTTACTAATATGATTGTTTATGAATTGGGTACATATGGCTCAATGGTAGAACATAGCTGACTTACTGGTAAACTAATCTTATAAACCTATGATTCACATTACCCAAATGATTTTTGAGTTTGACTCAATGAATTGTCAAAGCAGATGAAACATTACTTTCTGTCGTCCTTTCACTTATGATCCACTATGCTGAAGTTTTCATCATGGGACAACTTAAAGACCTTTCGAGTGGTACAAATACCACAGTGATTTAAGAAGTTTAATAGATTTCCAGAAAAGCCACAGTTAAACAATAATAGGAAAGGCAGAAAGAAGGACAACTAAGTAAAATTTATTTTGCGTTACCCCACGATGTATCGGGATCTGCAATGCAAAAAAGCCTTCCACTTATCCCATTATTGCGAAATATAAGTGTCTGTGGCAGTTAATCTATTAATAATCTTACGGAAATCAGCGTTTTAGAACTACTTTAACGTAAAGTGATTAAGAGGAAGTACTATTTCACCCCAATACCACTCAATTAAGAAACTGTAGCAGAAAAGTAGGAAAATACATAAGTTGGCTAATAGCCTTATGGCGTGTTTCAAGAATAAGAGGAAAAATTTAAATAATAAAAAAGGACTTAAACAACTATCGAATACACCGTAGGTGTAAAAACGTATCTATACAAATAAATAAAGAGGAAATGTTTGTTTGTTTGTTTGCATTGAATAGGCTCCGAAACTACTGGACCGATTTGGAAAATTCTTTCACTGTTGGGAAGCTACACTATCCCCGGGTGACATAGGCTACTTTTTATCCCCGTATTCCCACAGGAACGGGAACAACGCGGGTGAAACCGCGGGACGTCTGCTAGTATAATATATAAATATATTTACCTGCTGTCGGCTGATTCAGTAAAAGTCACGCCTTGAAAACTCGACTGAAGTGAACTGTCAATGCCTAGCATTAGTATGGAATGACAGCTCGATTGGCCTTCACTTCACCTACATTTTCACGAGGTGATTTTTACAGCATACCACTGCTGATGTTACAAAAATAACAGTCGTTAAACATACTTCGCGCTTACCGTATAATTGCATTTCCTACTACTTTTCCAATAAATTATATTACTTGGACTGCTTAGTCACAACAAACGTGTTTAGCGCTTTAAGTATATGTAGAGGCCTCGAAAGATCTCTATCGTATGAATGGCAAATTACAATAAGAAAATTACGTGTTTTCTTTATGGGATCATGGTATAATAGGAGATTCCAGAGATCCCAAATAGTAAACAACAGTTAAACAGTATTGGATACAAGAAAATCACGAAGAACTTGTACTTGATCACTTATTTAGACAGAATTAAGATAATTCATTGAATATTATTATGTGCTGACCTTTTAAGTCCTCAGATGTGACGTCGTGGTTTTCTTTGTTCGCCTGGATCTTCTCAATGAGATGCTCCAGCCGACTGCTGTTGCCCTTGAATAGCATGATCATGTCTCCAGAAGCTTGGAGGCTCTCGATCCTGCTCGGAGGTGTTCGTTCAACCAACTCGCGCACCCGGGCTGGTCCGTGTCGGCCGCTGATTGCCGCAGGTGCATCGGTTCCAGTTTATTTTGGTATTTTTTGTGGGTGCATTTATGCGAGTGCGAATTAATGCGCGGCGCGTGTCGGACAGGTGCTACTAATTGAAGGGGCGCGGGTCGCGGGCTGCGCTTCGTGCGCTTCCTCCACGCCAATTATTTGGGTGCCTGCTGCCGATCGGTTTAATTAGCGACAATCATTCTTGGCACGCACCTTTATTTCCCGATTACAGGTGGTTGTGAGTTTCGAGGTAAGTGTCGTCCGTATCGGCGAAATGGTGTAATGACGGTGTAGTGTTCCGGTGGTCGACGTGCTCGTGCCGAGGTGCAGTGATGCAACGGAACGCGCGCCGAGAGCGGCGTGTGGTGCGCGACTGCCACGAGCCAAGCTCCGGTGGGCGAGTCGCGCCCGCCAGCTCCGAGGTGCTGCACCCTGCGCCCCGCCTGCCCGCCCCGCCCACACGATCCCCCCTCCCCCCATCTGCACCCACTCCCTCTTTCTAGCCTTCCAATAATGTTCATAATGGTCATATACAACAATATTACTAGGACTATCATACGACTTTCGATAACACGAGAGCAGTTCAAAATTCAAAATGATTCATCAGCTAATGTTTCTTAAAATATTTGTGCAACCCAATTAAAATATATTATTTCCATGTAATTTCGATAATCCTACGACCCTAACCAATAACACAGCATTCTTAAAAAATGGGTTTTTCGATTTCTAAAAAATAAACAGTGCTCAAAGGATTAATAATAGTGCCATGCTTTCTGTATCTGCCCATGCCAAAAGAAGCAAATAACATAATTGAATCATCAGACAGACATATCTGTGTAAAAGTTCAAAGCTTCCCCAGCGTACCTAATCAGACGTCACATTTATATTGACATATCGTACATCAGTTTGACAGTCGCAAATACGGCACGCGGCTCGAGTAATGAGTCGAATGACAGGAAGATGACGCTAAAAGCTTTTCAAATCTAGAGCATCGAAGGAAAACTGGTTTTAGATTTTCCTCGTTCCACCCACGGTGTGGGCGCGGCCAATGGGCGCCCGGGCGCCCCGCGCGCCCTCCACTCCGCTCCGCTCCACTAAACTTCGCTAAATACAATGCACTTCGCCAAATACTTTACTCTATGTCGGTGCCTACATTTTTTCTTGTTTTGTGTTCGTACCTTTGTCGAGAGAGACCTCTTTGTGAACCTTTAAGCTTTGTAAGTGGTAGCAATAGAGTATTTTATTTAATCAGTTTGTATTGTATGGAAGAAGATGAGATTTGTATAACGACATTGTAATGTGGATTAAAGTATGATTTGAAACGAGAGATTGTGATGGTCACCGGGCGTCCGCGGATCGCTCCTCGGGGGGCGATCTCGGCGGGCGACGGTCGCGGTGTTGCCTTTTAGTTGTGCATATATTAGAGGGATTACGCGGCCTACACCGCAGCTGCTGTAATTTAACGGATAAACTCGAGAAATGTCCGCGTACAAGTACGAACACCAGATTTGAGCCACTGGGAATTCTAGTCGATAAACGTAAATAAATGACAGACTTAGCTTTCAGTGTTTTTTCATGTTTTAGTCGCTTGAGTAAGTAAAAGCTTCCATAATATCATTGATAGGTACATTACTAATATGAGAGTTATTACAGACTCGAAGTTTAAGTTATTTATTGTTCTTTTTTCAGCAATGTTTCTGGTAAAGACTGCAAGATTTGGAACACATAGCTCTTAGATGAGTAGCACTCCAGAGAAACCAAAAGAAGAAATATGGCTCCAAAAAATAAATATTATTAGTGTGACTCTGTACCACGAGCTAACGAAGTAAAATTAGCATTTTCTCTTGGCTAACCATGGCTACACAAAGTAAAGTACAGATAAAAGTAGGCCTCTTTATTAATACTTAAACGCTGCGTAAGTTTATGCGATAATTAATTCTCGACAAAACTTCGATAAATACGAAGACCATACTGGTTGCAACTCTGCGTTAAGTTTCTAAGGGATTAACTGCTTACCCTGTGCATAAACAAGAACACGATGGTAAACGTAAAGTATTTATTATAAACGCCTTGCCTACTCAACAATAACCAGTACTTACTTACTTATATCGTGCAAAATTGTAATCCCACCCCACATCCATTCAATAAAGTCGCACATTTCACGTGGATTACAGAAACTTGACAAATTAATGAACATCAAATATTTAAGAGGCGTTCGCGGGATAGGATTGACATCGAGTTGTCGGGTGCCCGTCGCGCCTTCGCCCGCTGCAAAAGGGTTAAACATTAATACTTAAGCGAGCCCACCTCACTCCTGACGCGGCCGATTACTCTGTCACTGAGCTAAATCTCCGAGTCTGAATAAAGTATTATGAAAAAGTGCTTCTTATCTACGTTGCAACGTTGCCAACGCCACCCTCTTGATGAGGGTCTGAATTTCCCGCTATTATTGCTTAACGTTTTCTGGGTTTTGGGATATGTTACTGTTATGACACAACACGTATTTAAATGGTTCTACTTACGTCGTAGAAGACATGGCCTTTCCCGCAAGAAAATTCTCATAATGGGTGGCACCGACAAGTTAAAAGGCCTGCAGACTTTATTAAATTGTTACAATATCTTTCCTCTATTTAATTTATACGTAACCATAACTTCCAATAAGAAAAAAAAACACTACATCAAATAAGTAGGTAGCCATTATAATCTAATGAAAATCTATAGCAATAATTTCATTTGAAAACCCTTTCTCAGTGCAAATACAAGGAGATGTACAATAACAATAATACTGTAATTTACCAAATTCCCAACTGATAAGTATAGAGTGAACGCGGCAAACACGAGCATCTTGAATATTTGATGTAGAGCTGACTGCGCCCCCGCTTCTTCCGAACTTACTCTAATGTTCAACCCTTGATTTGTATTTGGACGTTACGAGTCGTGAAATCTATCCGCTATCGCATCATTAAACTTTCATCCTTTGTTTACAGAGCTACCAACGAAATTGTTGAAATTTCGTACATGTAGATAGGATTAGGTAGGTGACACAGAAATTTTTAAATAATTCCCAAGGTAACTTTTGACGACCACCTTTTTAGTGCAGATAAATAAATTCTACAATTTTTATACAACGTCATCTAATCCCAAGCTAAGCAGAACTTGTGTTATGGGTACGTACCTACTAACCAGCTGATAAACATACTTATATATTTCTAAATACATACATATTACCTACAGATAAATTATACCCAGACACAGAACAAATGATCGTACTCATCACACAAACATTTGTTCTGGGTGCAAACCGAACCCACGACCTCCGACATAGCAGTCAGGGACACTAACTAAGTACTAGACCAACAGATAAACACCAATTATTGCTCATGTTAGGTAATATGATTAAAGAACCACAAACGCCAATTTGTGCCAACATCACGATAACCGCTCAACACATTTCAAAAAAATATTTTTTACATCTGTATTTAAATATTTGTTTCTGAGCATGACGGTGCGTTGTCAACAAACACCCAAATATTTTTTGTCCATACCTGCGTCTCCCGGGACCCGGCGAAGTGGGACATACGTCTGTTCACGTCCTAATAAATCAACGGGACAGCCGTCATTCCGATGGATTAGGCACGTCCCTATTCTCCCCTTTGCGTCACTTTTTGCGTCACACGCCTTTCGTACAACTCTATCATGAGCTTATTTCTATAATAGCTTTTGTTGAAGCTTTCGTAATGATGATTAAATGATTGCAATCATGTATCTATCATGTAGCATTTTTTTTGAAGCGTTTGGTTGAAACGTTTGATTGAGATTTTTGTATTTTTAACCGACTTCAAAAAAAGGAGGAGGTTCTCTATTCGGTTGTATTTTTTTTTTTTAGGGTTTGTTACCTCAGTACTCCGTCATTTATGTACCGATTCTCAAAATTCTTTTTTTGTTTGATAGGGTGTACTAACAGATTGGTCCCATTTGTATCAAAACTCATATCTGATGAGGGATCTTTGAGGAATTGAGGGAACTCCTCCAAAAATATAGGCACACACGCACCGATTTTAACATTTTTAGTAACAAATCAAGCATTTTCATTTAGAAAGTATCATTTGGTGAAGAAAAACTAATGTCAACGAAGACAGGCAACGGAACTCTACAACGCATAACAGCAAATTATTCACGATTGCTATAGTCAGATGTCTATGCTGAGCTTTTGTATTTCCACAACATAACATTACGCCATTCTATTTTAAAAGGGGCCGGCAGAGATGTACAGATTAATGTTTAGATAGAACTTCTTTAGCAATGATTCTTTCTAGTTTTGAAAGACTTTCTTTACACACAAAGAAACTGAAAAATACAAAATAAAAACTTTTTTACAAAAAAAAACAACCGACTTCTTAAAAAAAACTAACAGGTGAAAAATAACTCCAGTTTCGGAAGTCGGTGGCCCATAATGAACAAAACAAAACCACCAAAGCCACAGACTTCCGAAACTGGAGTTATTTTTCACCTGTTAGTTTTTTTTAAGAAGTCGGTTGTTTTTTTTTTGTAAAAAAGTTTTAGAATATGGGTTTGACTTAACATATTTTTTTAGAAATAGATAAATACGTGATGTCTTAGTATTTTTAAACTACTTAACCTTTTGAACGCCATTGTCACATATATGTGACAAACGAAATCTTACCCTGAACGCCAACGTCACAAATATATGACAAGATACACGTCGCACCATATGATGAAATAAACAATTTAATCATTACTTATGTGTTTTCATTTATATGAAGGTCATTTGACAAAAAAAAGTGGCCTGGCGTCAGGGGTACGGCGATACGTTTATACTGTGGCGTTCAAAAGGTTAAGTAGTGATCCATATTCATCCGAGAAAAAGGTATGAAGGTTGTAGAAACGATAAGCAAGATTACCTCGAGAAAGCTCCAAAAAGAGGCATCCGGCCCCTTTCTCTGAACCCTTAATTTTAATACAAAGGGTAGTTCACGGTTTATTTGAGAGGTAATTCGGAACGTTATACAGTCATCGAGAAGCGTTAAATGAAGGCCACACAACAAACAAATCGATGAGGGTGACGTTTTTTGGGTTGATTGCGGAGAGATAGCGACAACAGGGTGGTCCGCTCACGATATACCACTTCACCCAACGCAAGGGATTTTTTTTAAAATCTGTGTTTAGCTAAAGCAGGGTAAGTAAACAAAAGCTCGCGAGACGAATATTTAGAAAACCAATTTTGCCTTCACTATATAACATGGTTCCGTCCATAACATCATTGTTTTTACCTAGTTTTCAGATTGGACCCACTTTTAAATACAAAAAGCTTACTATCAATGTAGGTTGCACATTCGAAGCTAAATATGAAAGAGAGAAAAATATTTATTTGACATCAGTCATTAACACACATAGACACAATAATGCTTGTGTCTGGAGTGGATTCATGTCATATCGCAGTGGTTTGGGATCGAACACACGACCTCTCGATCGCTAGTCCAACGCCTCAGCCATTGGACTATTGCCGCTTGCTTGATTTGGTAAAGGCTTTATGGTTACTACACAAATGTTAATTCTTAAACTGATATCTACGACTTTAGTCGATTGAATATGTCGGTAAGAAGGTACTTAATGAAAATGAATGAAATCTGATAATTAGAGGTAAGTAAGAGCAAAATACCGTAAGCGTATTCTTAATGGGATAATCATGATAAAAAAGCAAAATGACTGGTACGGTACCATTAAGTTAACTCAAGTATGTATAATACATATTAGTTGATGGGTGACGAAATCTACAAGTTAAAACTAAAGTGTCGAGATTCCGACACGAGCGTGTAATGTGTGTAATAAACACTGTCGGCCACAAAATGTGACCGCCTTGATATCATCAACTTGCCCTCGTGATCCTCTACCATCGCTTATGAGACTTTACTTGCATGCAATCACACTTTTTTTTAATATAAATAAATAATTAGGTATAAAATACCTGCACCGACGAGATGTACTACAGTTTTACCACACAAAGTTGTAAGAAATATGAAATTTTCTGCAACGCAGCGAATATTTTCAACAGAATAACTAAGGTGACAAATTACATGTCTGCGAGAAAACAAAAGTAATTTGAGTGGAACATGCCACAAATAGAACAATAACTTGATAAATTACTGCAAGCAAACAACAATAGACAAACACACTGTCAAATGCGTAGCAATGAGTATCTAGAAATGACAGCCGAATAGTATGTGTACGTCGATAGGCGGAGTCACGTCCTGCGGCGATGGTATCCCTGACGCGGCATTCTGTGAGCGCTACATCTCACACGAAATGGGTCAATTAAGACGTGGGAGTGACTCATACGTGACCGTAACGCCTGATCTCCACACCGATACGAAGCTGTGCTACGTTTCACGCCTTTACCATCGTAAACTGCTGCTGCCACGATCTCGTATCTGTTACTCGTGCGACTGATATCTATACGAACGATATGCGCATGACCGTCGCTGATATTTACACAACTTTATTGGGGCGGTTAAACGCTTTACTTAATCGCTTCTTGTCCATTAAGTTCTCCATTTAACTAAGGCATTCAGCGGGCATTCTTGGGCGTGAACCCCAAATCACTTCCAATCCCGGAAGGCATCAATGGTGGGATTGTTGGTGGGACGGTATTAGTAGCCACCCTTTTTGAATTGCCAGATACTTATATTGCTTTTGTAATCCAACAATATTAGAAACTCCAAGCCTTTATCTTGCCAAATGCCACGCTTTTTGTGATTTGACTAAGAGTGACAATTTTTTAACCGCAAAGTTTTTGTGCTGGGTTTAAAACGGGTACAAATAAGGTAGTGTTCCGTGGGAAAAGGTTCCGCAGTAATAGTGCAACAAGACGTTAAGTCGGGCGGCATGAGCGTGAGCGCGGTGGAACGAACCGAGTCGCATGCGCGGCTTGGTGACAGTTCCGCGCGGCCTCTGCGCCTACTACGCCGAGGTCACCTCGTCGCTCGAAACTACTGTGACCAACTTACCTTACCAAAAAATATTTTACTTTCTGGCTATGTATATGTATAACCTATTTCAAATAAAAAAGCACTGTAAAGTGGTTTACTAAAGTCAGCAGTTAGCAGTTACTATTTTCCTGCACCATTATGTAAAAGAATAATACTGAAAGTTCTTGAAGAATTTGTTCAGTTCAAATCAGAAATCAATCTTCAACGCCTTTAAGTAAACATTTCCTTGTTGCAATTCATTATGTTCAACAAGAGGTTGTATTTCTTTGAAATAATCTGCTTTATTGTATTGGAAGTAAGAAGATCATCTATCAAAAGTCTGTCTACTTAGTCACAGCAGTGACAATAACTAATCTGCGACAAATACAGTTGTCTGTCCAGCCGTGGTGCGATCGTGATCGTCAATTGTCACGGCGCCGCGTCGCGCGGCTTTTTACCACCTTTGGTGAGCTATGCCGTGTTAGTGCACGACCCTCGGTGTTACCACGCTCTGGCTGACGGTTACTGCAGTTTTATTCATCACGTAATTTAACAAAAAACATTATAAATTAAAGTAGAAAGTTCATTGAGGAGTGCAATATCCGCTTTGTCACATTAGAAAAACTTATAAGAAACGCCAAAGCAAAACCGCCTATTTTAGAGTAATTTATGTGAATTAGATGACGGGGCATTAGCAGGGGCGTGCGACAGGCGAATCGGCACGTAGTTCCGGAACTGCGCGGGCGCAGGTGACGGCGATGCTGCGGTTGCCGACGACACCTGCGCTGCACGCTCGGTGGGCACTGAACACACCTATCATCGCGATTTGATACCGTTCTACAAATCAATCAAGACAGATTGAATCATGTTTTTACATAGAGCAGGTTTTATTTGGGGAATATTAGGAGAAAACTCCAATATCTTAAGACAAACATGTCGTTCATAAACTGCCGTCTTATCAAATTTCTTACGAATTGCTAAGACCAAAGTTATTAGCATAAAAGGGACTTGAATAACGCCCTATGCGAGTTGTACAGGAAGCCTCGCCCTCGTAACTGCCGGCAGTGGTCCGTGAGTCCGGCCACAGTCCGGCCGTCCGGTCCGTACCCGCAGCCGCGCCACTCCAGATCGCCACTAGATGGACTTCCGCCTTTTAACTGTTCTTACGAGACTCGGGGCCGTTTCATTCATTTAACTGTGTGCAAGAACACAGTAAATCACCCTTGATTTATTATATTGGACAACATTGTTTAACAGCTTAATGAGGTGAAATCTGCAATTTTAGCATAAAAGTTTTCATTTGGCAATTTAATAAGACTGAAATTATAGTGTTTAAATTACATGAAAGAGCATAAAGTACCTACTGTGTAGAAATCTTGAAACGCTAACTGCTTACTCTCAATAATAGGTATAATAATATTCTTTTTTTTCGGACAACAATGATCCATCATGTATATTCGTGTTAGTACCTACCTATAGGTACACATCAAGTTTACGCTCACCTCGCATTGTATGGAAACCCTATAAAATGCTTTACTGGAAATTCATAGCTTGATGTGAACTTTAATTATATTAATAACTTATTACTAGTGTTAGTTGTCAGAATCACTAATATATACTACCTAATCTATTGCTAAGAAAAATGATACTTCCCCAATAACAACTTACAAAGATGTACCGTTGTTTGCTAATAATCGGATGTGCGTCTACGCTGTATAGGACGTCAAACTATAAACTAACTCAAAACAGGCAGAAGTAAACAGCGAATGGCATCTAAACAATAACAACAATAGACGTAATACCGCACTGGAAACAGGCAGGAAATGCCGGGAGAGCGCAAGATGAAGCGAGCTTCGTAAACTAGCACGCACAATAGCCATAACAAACAAAGGACTCGAAACATCAAACATTCTAGGTACGAGCGAACTCCATAAACATCTTCTGCGTTAATTACATGTTTATGTTTGACGATCAGTCGCAATTATCCGAAACTAAATAGAGTAATCGATTACAGCTACTCTAATGTACCTTCATCAATACAATCTTAACTAGGTATTACTGCAGCTGTAAAAACCCGGCTTAGTGCGTGTTGGACCTCAAACATTTATGGGTTCCGCAGTCGGTAAGAGTGCGCAATATTGGCTTTATCGACAAGGATATTATTAGTATGGATTTAAAAATATATATCAAAGAAACAGAGAAACTAAGTTTCTTCTCCTAAACCAAAAATATCCCACATTGTTTTTACCAATTCATTGATGCTTACCATTGCTAGTTCTAGGTTCAAGTCTAGAGTACCTACTTGGTGTTATTAAGACTTTCCGGTTGATGACAATAGGCTCGCCCTCACTAGACTTAAAAATAACGGGCGAAAATTGCGGGGTATACAATTACAATTACTACATTGGTGCTCCTATGTTTCTTTGGGGAATACAGGCGTGAAGTTTTATTATGATAGGGTAAAACCAGGAGAGATGGACCTGCGGGTGAGACGGACCATTGTAATTTCTACCAAACTATTAAATTTATTTAGTCTGACAACACTTACAATCGATTGTCAACCTGTTTGCTCCGTGTAGAAAGCGAGATTATTCGATTTTCGTTTGTAAAATTAATAAAAAAACGTATGAAAAGGTTTCGGAAGCGTGTTTTTTTTTGTGTGGATGTTTAAAAAACGAAAGTATGTATAAGATATTGTATTTTTAAAATAAGAATTGACGTTTCTGTGTTAGTATGTTCATAAAATGATAAAATAGCCTAAAATTTTTCGTTTGTTTATTTTGCTTTTAATATAAGAAAGTGGTTCTTCTCTCCACTCAATTTAGGAGAGATGGACCATGTTATGTGTGAGTGAGATGGACCAATAGTCCACCGTATTTTTTTTTAATTTCAAGTGGTTTTTAATTAACATGGCTACTTATTTTTAAATCCGTACATTTTTAATGTGTTAATATTTTCTTTTGTAGATAATATGCCATTAACATATAAGAGGAAAAGTGAAGTATGTAGAGGAGAATGGACGGAAAGTGCATTAATTGATGCTTTTAAGGCGGTTTCTAATGGAATGGGTATCAATGAAGCTGCAAAAACATTTGGGATACCAAAAACTACATTCAAACGAAGACTTGCAAAAAATAACTTGACTAAGAGTGATGTTCTCGGTCCGAGTGGTATACTGCTGCCTGAAAATGAGAAGAAGATCGTCATACAAAAGCTGCACTAATTATCCCGATATGTGCGACCGATGCGGAAATACGATGACAAACTGAAGATTTTACTTTTATTTAATTGCTAATGTTACTTGTTGATTTTGTTTTGAGTGTTTATTTTTTTGTTTGGAAGTGTTAATGATTAGTTTTGTTAGGACCGTCTCTCCTTACTGGGTGGTCCAACTCACCCGTATAGTTTGGGAGAGATGGACCGAGGGTACTTTTTTAAATATTTCAATTATTTCCATAAAGATGCTATTATCGTGCCATATTAAAATAAAAAAATGTTGACTATTAATAGTTAGTTAGTTTATCACTAAATTGTTTAACAGTTATTAAGCAATAAAAAAGATATTAAAGTTGAACAAAATGTGGTCCATCTCTCCTGGTTTTACTATACAATATTTTAAATACTATGGCTACTTTTTTTTAAACTCTTCAGATAGAAACATCTTTTATTCAATTATGTGATCCAACCTCGCCTTCACACGCTTAAGTAAGTAAGTAGGTATTCCCATTGAGTGGTTTTGCTAATCGGCTACATAACCCTAAAAAGTCAACACAAAATAAGTACTCAATTTAACACCATCCATTTAACTGTGCGGGGAGAAAAAAGTGCGGAAGGGGCTTTGATTGCCACACAGAGTACATAATAGGTAGCTAGCGGATAACTGATTAAATTTAAATTGGTTCACAGTGGCGATAAGTTGGGGGGTGAAAGGAGATTAGTTGCGCACGCGTTGATGAAGACGTCCGCAGCGTTTAGTTGATCACCTGCTCTGTGATTGCTGGCACCGCATTCACCTGGCTATGCGTTGCGGTTACAGAGCCAAAATACGTTTGATTGCATATAATTTCGGATACCTACCCAGTACCCACTAATAGGGATATTGAGAAGTCATTTAACTTCCTAGATCAGTGGTTGGTCGTAACCTTTTGTCTTGCAATAAAACTACTAACTCAGAACCCGTTCTAAAAAATATTAAAAAGGTGACAACGGTCATTGTCACCTATTTAATAGTTTTTTTTCTTCTACTTCGTTCTTATGGTCAAATCTAAGCCCATTGCTCGCCTTGTCATTGAAAACAAAGTTAGGTAATCACTAAACTTCTTCAATGTCTTTTAGGTAGGCTTTGCGAACTACTTCGGGTGGTTCCGAGGACCACCGTTTAAGAACCACTGACTCGATAAAATCAATTTCCAAGCCACGTTTCAATAGGTCTTCAAACAAGATATCGTTGCGAAAGTAACGCTATGGAAACACATTCATTGTGCGAACAGCTAAAGAGTGGAATTCCCTGCCGGTGTCGGCGTTTCCTGATAGCTACAACCTAGGGGTCTTTAACGCCCGATATTAATATTCTATCTCAATCCAAATCCCGATCCTTTGTTTTTGACGGCTGCTTCTGATTGGACATCTTTAAGACTCGGATAGGCGAATTCGGTCGTTGATTGGTTACAGACAAAGATCGGGATCAAGATAGCAACCGAGATAGATTATTAATATCCAGCGTAAGTCAAGAGTGAACAGGTTGCTTCTAAGCAAGCGTGCTTCATCATCGCTTACCATCAGGTGAGATAGTGGTCAAACGCGTGCCTATCAGTAATACAAAAAAAAAAAGTTAAGTACAATTATTTTCATGGAGCTTTAATGTTATTAGTACTACAATTTCAGCATAACAAAACAGTTTGATTAACGATAAGATTTCGTACACCACGACTCGACGTCACGGTGTAGTACGGGCACGTAATATGGTCGCAGCTAAGGTTCTCACCAACTGTGACTCACACCCATAATGGTCTCCATCATGTAATCAAAGACATAATCATTTTAAAAACCAGTCTCATTCGGAGAATTTCGCCTCTAACTGCTTCAAGCGTGAATTATTAACGTTTACTACAATTTAAATTGTGTTTGGTGTTCAAGCGAGTTGCTATGAAAGTAAATAACTTAATCTAAGATGAGCTTCTATCGAGCAACGTAATCTTGACCACAATGACGATACTTGATGAGTACCTAATAATGTTGTAAAATACGATTTTGTGCCGGTGACCGATGAAAACGTGACTGTGGCGTTTGGCGCTAGCCACAGCACCACGAACCTCGGTAATTATGTGTTCCCATAAAATGTTTTCAAAATACCTCCGAGCTACTTGATGATTATATGTCGCAATGCCTTACGACGTTATAAGTGTACATTGTGAGTTACCTAATGCAAGGCAAGGCTCCGCAAAATTAGCTCGTCGCATAATTAACACCTCAACTTATTTGTTATTTTTAACTTAGATGGCTACAACGCAAGAAGAAGAAGTAGAGAGGCACTTTGGCAGTTTCGGTAATTTAGTTTAGATCTACGTAAATCCGAGCTGTGTAGAACTGCAGTGATTCTGTAAAAATTACCCCGTGATAATGAAGGTGAAGTGAATGCGAATTTAATTGTCATTCCATAGGTCCTAATGCTACAACATTGTTTGTCACATTGTTAGTTCATCATGATTGCTACAACATGTTTGTCGCAATTTTCGTGAGATTACTTTTACTGAATCGACCGGCTATTTGCAATGAATTCTAAGCTTATACGTACGTATACCAGACTATTTTAACGTTTTGCACATCTTCTACATATAATCTACATATCAAACTTCTTCAGATGCGCGCGGTAGTACTTATGCTATATAAAAAGTAGTACAAAGTTTTCTCTTTACCAATTAATGTAGGTATAATACTTTTACATTGTAACGCTACAAAAAATGCTTTGACCCCTGATTCTCACCACGTGAGTCAAGTGGTTCAGACCCAGCGGATGAGCATCCTACTCTTGGGTGGTCGCCCAGCGTCCGTTCATTTCACGCGTTTTAGACATCATTATAGAGCTAAGAGCTTCGACCATAATCGAATAATCAGAGCTATCCCCCTTTTCACTAACACTACGAAACACCTAGTCGAATGTCTGAATAGATGCACTATTGAAATAAGACTCGGTTATCTAGGAGTTAAGAATTCAACATTGCTATCTTTCTGTGAATTAGGTACATAATTAAGAGATGTCGTCTGCTATATTTTTATAAAAATTGGTACCGACCCACTTGGTAATAAATAGATACCACTGACGTAAATTGAATTTCATTTTGTTATGATTTCTGAAGATCTGAAAATATTTTGTAAAGTTTTGTTGGCTTGATTTAATTTGGTTTGATTTAATCATAAAAATGAATTTGATTCATTGCAGTTGTCTCAAGTGGCACCAACGTCACAACACAAGTGATACCATTCTGTCTCAGTGTCCTCCGGTGGTGATATGAGTAAATACTGACCAACGAGAACCTTTGTACTTAGAACAATAAAAAAAAGAAAGCTCCATAGAAAATATACTATGCCATGTTGGTCAGATGTAAGCCCTCACCAGTTTGTGTACAATTACGAGTATATATTACTGCTTGCACCATGCACGGATGCACAGTTACTTGAGCGCATGGGTGCTGGGTGGGTGCTCGCGTGGGTGCAGGGGGCGGGGCGCAGACCGCCCAACGCGACGCCCAGTGTGCCACGCCCTACTGCAACTATTACAACAACTAACTTTTAATGTTTCACAAAGTAACGTTCATACCGTTCAATTTATTTTTTTCTTGTAATTGGTACAATTTTTACAAGCTAAAAATAATATTTAAGTGGTTTAACATTGGTAGGTTTAGTTCTACTTGTGCGTAGATATAAGTTGAGATTACTTTTATTTGTTTTGTTTTAGTGCGGTACTTGGCAGGGGTGATTGTGATATCACTATACATCATCCACGATACATTCAGCCATAGAAATCTATTATTATATCTATGCATTCAGCAGTCAGTGGCGTTTATTTACACTCAGTTAGTATATACCTTAGTAGAACTTGTGTATAGACTTGTTAACTATATTTCGGTGACCCCCTTATACCTAAGTAAGTAGATTGTAGATACAAAAACATAAGGAAAAATATATACCTAATAGGTAAGTAGGTAGGTACTAGAAGACACCTTTTAGATAGAAGAGCGAGTGAAATAAATTTAACATTTCGGGCCTCACACGCGTAGGTACGTCAGGTTCGAAAGTTAAAGCTACGTACCTAATACTTAGGAACTGCTTTAAAATAACGAGTAATAATAAGTTTCCTTGCTTCTGTAAAAATCCCTCACTTGGCTAGCTTTTGGATTCTACATTATAAGTAAGATCCGACTAAGATGAGGCAAAAAGGAGGGTTATTTCCAAAAGCTTTTCTGTATTAGTCGACATATTATAAGTAGGTAGTACTTAAATAAATAAATATTCCACAACTTTCACACAACGCCAGCTAGTCGCCAGCTAAGCAGAGCGTGTAACGTAATAAACAGCTAATAAACACACCTACATATGTATAAGTCTCTAAATACATATTATAGATAAATTGCACCCAGACACAGAACAAACGATCATGCTCATCACATAAACATTTTTCCTGGGTGGGAATCTAACCTACGACCTCCGGTATAGCAGTCAGAGGCACTAACTATTAAACTAACTGGCCAGTTAAAAATGTAGTGCACTTAACATAATAGGTATGTCAACAAATGATGAAAAGCTCTTACTGTAGTAAGATTGTTAGTTAGTTAGTTATTATGAGTGTACAGCTATTACTATTTCAATGTGTTAAAGAAAACCTATCCCAATAGCTTAACTTTAGTGAAGCTAAACCTTTACCTATCTCAAAATAGTCCTGCCAGGCCCGTAGAGGGAGGGTTGAGGGGAGGGGGCTATTCTTAAGCTGCAACCGCGACTGGTTTTAGGTATATTTTTGTTCTATGCTTTTAGAAAGCTTACAGATAGGTCATAAAACGTAAGATCCTTTTGAAAGATCCTTATTACTTCAAGTTAGATAGCAGAACATAACACTTTCTAACAACAATGCTTTTATTTGCGTCTTACTTTTCAGTTTTTATGTATTACGTATGAAGTTTCTGCTGTAGTTAAGTATCCTTTTTATATCTAATCTACTTTTGATTTTATCCTCTTTAATAGGTACTAACTACTGTGCTTTATATAATGCAAAATGCATGCAAAAAAACCGGTATTAATGTATTATAATAATAAATGTTGACACATACTAAACCTTTCAATCGTGTCCGTAAATTAGAGACCCAATAGAAAGACAATGACGGCGCGAACAGCGTGTCCGCTTGGGGTTTAATGAATTATGGTGCTTTTAGTCTAATTAGACCGTAATTAAATATGCAAGTATGTATTAGATGTAGACTTCTATTGTTTTTGTTATGAAAAGGGTTTGCCATAAGCTTTTACATATTTTTTAAATTTTAGTCAGCGTTAGCACTTTTAATGGACTAAAGTTGGTATTTACTGCCTACAACTTTATTCTTGTTATTATGAATGAAATGAAATGAGAACTTTAGTCCGAATTAAGGTAAGCTCTAACTAAAACCTGAGGTCCTAGAATAGATCCTTGTGGGACACCTGATCGTATCTGTGAATGTAACATTAGATAATGTTGATGAGATGTCAGTTAACAGTTATAATAGGATGGCTTATTGCAAGAAAAGCTAACTTTCTGTACCAAATCCTATCTTATAATTAGTTTTCTTTAAAGGTTTATTTAAAACATTCTGTGGACTCTTTCTCTGATGACATGTCCAAAGCATGATCAGAAGCCAATCTATCTTGGGTTAAAATATTCTAATTAATAGATAGTAAATGTGCGTATAAACACTTAAAACATTTGTGGTAGGTACTTAAGTATTGTTTTTTTTATGTATAGATCAAATTTATTTTATTTAATTGGGAACGTTCGACAGTTTGGGTTGGGATAGCTAAGTGTGCTATCGTTTGATTTTCTACAAATTATCTAGCAAAAAAAAACATAAAAACCCCCTACCCTAAGGCATAAAATCCGCCTCTGTACATTTGTGTGCTTGAAGTATTGAATAAATAAGTATCTACCTTTTGTCACAAAAATTGTTGTGAACCCCAATTGGTTAAACTGTCAGTGAAAACGGCCTAGTAAATTTTGTTCTTTAAGTTTTCTCACACGTTCTTTAGTAAATTTTGTTCTTTAAGTTTTCTCCCACGTTCTGCTTACGTAAATGTTTTTTTTTTGTCCTTAACTTTTTAGTGGTATAGTTAAACACGTCCTCCGAGTAAAACGGTGCTTGTTTCGTAATGGAACCTTCTATTTCCCTACCATAATCCATTAAAACGCAAAATAAGCACTTGGATCACGGGCATTGATGCGTGTCAGTATTGGAATCGGAAACGAGAAAAACCAAACGTCAATGCAATTCAGTAAGTTAATATTTTGTAATCGCATCGTTGAACTAAGTAATAGTTGTAAGTAAACTATTGCATCTATATTAAAGTAGAGATGTTGAAGGTTTGAAAACTAAGTTAGAACACAATACGCTACAAACAAGCAACACTGTTACTAGTGAGAAAACAGTATTGCTACTCAACTAACGACGCCAGCCAGTGGCGAAAAGTTCAAACCCCAAAAACTTTTCCTCAACACTAGGAAAGTCACTTGTTAGTAAGTTAATTCCATACTTTTCCGGTAGATGTCAGTATTCGGTGTTGGAGTTTCCGAGAGCTCCACCCCTGTTCGGAACCACCCCTTAGTTTTCACTTTTCTATCTCTCGTCGACAGAGCGCGCTACAAATACTATCTACTTCATTGGAATTCGAATGATGATATTAACGTTCAGTGGTTATAAAACTTTCTGGTCATTTTTTATTCTAATACTAAGATATGCAAATAGCGACTAGTAATTCCACGTAGCTATACGTAACAATAAAGATAAAGCAATACGATTTAAATAAAGCGATTATCATCAAGTAAATTCAGTTAGTAAAGTGGCGAGATCCACGAGTGTTGTGCGGCGGCGGCGGCGGTAGGCCGCGGCGAGATGAAGGAGCCACAGGCCCATAGATACCATCACCGGGCTTTGCAACACGTCGCCGCCGCCGCGCGCCACGCGCCTTGCATCAAATAACTGATAAAATACTACGCACATCTTTAATTTCATCTGCAGAAATCCAAGTATTTAATTTTGATTAGTTCTTTTAAATTAATTGGCGGTTAGTGATGTGACTAACGCGGACGCGACCTCGCTATTCCCACGCCACCGACGAGCGGCAACCCCGCCGTGCTACCATTGTCAGTCACTCTAGCAACTTAACAGTTATTGCCTTCACGTATTAGCATACTGCTGTGATCACTCAAGCAAAATTTTATAGCATAATCATCGGCACTGGTGTTCCGGTCTTGATCAAACAATAAAGCCACAGGCCCCCACGCAAACGAATGATCGGTCAAGGTGAAAATCGATGTCTGCTACGATTTCATGCCTTTAGTGGTGGTGCCATTAGAAAAAAACGGTTTTTTTGTTAACATAGACCCAGCTATAAAATCGGCAAAAGTATTAGAGAGATAATTTTTAGGCTAGTGAAATGTAATGTGTAAATATAAATAAATATTCCACAACTTTTCACACAACACCATTTAGTCCCAAGTTAAGCTTGAGAGCTTGTGTTATAGGTACTAAACAGCTGATAAACATACTTATATATTTCTAAATACATACATATTATAGATAAATTACACCCAGAAACAGAACAAATGATCTTGCTCATCACACAAACATTTTTGTCCTGGGGGAATCGAACCCACGACCTCCGGCATAGCAGTCAGGGTCACTAACTACTAGACCAACAGGCCAGTCAGTGTATTATAACTATACTTGAAGAGCTCTTATTCAACATAGGTATCTGTATCATATATTCAAATAATCAAAATATCAACATTGTCTATATATTTATCTGCGCCATTAAATACATTTTATTAACTTTAAATTTGTTCGTGAAACTTTGGCAAGTTTTCGTATTCGGGACTTCGGCAGTCCGGTATCTCTGTCCATGCATAGTTAAGTGCATCTGTGTCAAGTGTCGACGCAATATCGGAGCTTCCCTCGAGGCTGAAGGCTGTCGATTTAACTTCTTGGCTGGGCGGCGCGCGGTGGACAAACAATCATGAGCCAGTGATGTTCACACGCTGCAGAGCTCATGCATAGATAAGAAGGCTGTTGCGTCGCGGCTCGACCACCTCCCTAGAGCCTGCCGCGTGTCTTGAGATATTACTTCTTTCGCTACCATGACAAGTTGTAAGTGAAGCTGTGCTGTTTATACATGAAAGTTTAATCTGGAAAATATTATAAGCAAAAACTTAGCTTACAGTCTGCCTACTTGATTTTTAGGTAATTTTTGGATAGTTAGTAGATGGTAGACTCAGGTCTTGTAGGTATATAATAAAAGTAAGGTTATACTGACGGTCATAACTATTAAGTATTATTAATAATAATTTATGTTAATTATAATTGTTCACAATTTTAACATTGATCCCAAACTAGGCAAGCCTGTATCTTGGGAAACCAATTTCAGAAATAATAATAATAATTTGTGCAATAAAAATGAAAAAAAAAACAATATTCAAACAAAACTAAATAATAAAAGTATTTAAAACGCTGTGCTAAGATGTGTAACTGTATGTCAGACTGTATAAGAGAGTAGAGAATGTGTAGTGTATAAGTAATTGAATTGATTGTGTGTAAGAGTGAGTATGGGGTGTGAAAGTGTAAAGGTGATTAAGTATAATAACTGTAGTGAAATTGATGTTATCGTGAATTAGCAACTGTGAAGTGTTTCAAAAGATCTTCGCCCAAACTGACAAGTTAATAAAAAAAGGAAGCTTTATATAAGATCCGGGCAACAATTTGCGATAGATTTACAAATGGTACGCAGTGGGGGCACTAAGCATGATGGTCGGTGTGGCGTAGCGGCGTGCAGTGTGATGCTGGAAACAACAGCATGATGAAGTTTAATTGAACTGAGACGCGGGGAGCCGGGACCTCGATTGGCAAACCTCTACTCACGAGACCGACCTCAAGCTACCTATCTGTCAATATTTGTAAATACCTAAACACGTACACACTAAAGTATTGGAAGTATTAACATTTTCATGCATTTGGTTAAAGCTCACTTTGTGATAAATGTAGTACCTAAGTAGGTATACAAACCCTGAGTAAATGCAATTACAACCTCTAAAAGCCAGTTATGTAAGTAGTCATTTAAGTCAGATTAGTATTGGAAAAACCGGGCTCCTAAAATCCCCAGACTTTAAATGCCAATGAGCAGCAATTTTGAGTCTTTTTGAAGGGAAACCGTACCCATTGCACACTTTTGTTTCAACTAATGTTTTCTATGGAATATAGCTAAATTGAGCTGAATATCTACATGTCCCTTTTATGTTGCGACTCTGTCACAGATGTTTTAATGCTAAGATTTAAATACTTAGGGTGCATTTTTTTATTTGTGTTGTGTTAGTGTAATTTTAACTTCTTTACTCACATCCTACATCCTTCTCTGAAGTAAAGACTTGTAATTAGGTACCTCACACAAAATATTTTTTTATTCGTCCAGTCTGTTTTAGTTGTAAGTTTTCAACGTCAACAAATAAATCATATATATGTTTAATTTGCAATTTTCATTGACAATTTTAAACTTCCCCATTCCAATCTGAAGTAGATGGGGTATCGATGGATATGTACAATTTAGTAGATGGGAGATGTATTTTAAGAAAATAATAAAATATTTTTTCGTAAATTAGCCAAAAACCGTCTCAGTATTCAGTTATTTAGGTATTAAAATTTTATGCACAGGTAAAAAATATTGTTCCTATGGCTTACTTTATGTAAACTAAGTTGTTCAAAGTTTTCAGCTACCAAAAGTACAACTTGCTCTTTGGAACTATTTTAAAGCAGCTGCTAAATATCGATAATACCATGAACTAGTTGTTCTCTTCACTCGCGTTACATCCCATCCAACCCCTAGTTTTGAAAATAAAATAAAGCCACACACCGTACAAACGCACACACAAATAATATGGCTCTAAATTGTTAAAGATTTTTCAAAATTGGTTTAGTACCTCCCTACAACGTCACAAACTCACAAATTTTATCTCTTCATAATATTATTATAGATACCTACCATAAACAATATGTACAGACGCCAGCACATCAAGTTACCCCAATGTGTCAAATTTTCCCAATTGAATATGAACCTTATTAAGTTTGTCATAAAGTTGAAAAACGATCAAAGAAATTTGACACATTGGGGTAACTTGACGTGCTGGCGTCTGTACATAAAAATTACAAAGTCGAAAACTGGTGAGCGACACTCTCTCTTGAGCGACACCTCTGGTGTTGCAGACGGTGATGGCGGTGGTGATGCTACGGTAACTGTTACAGGCAGTCCATAAGCCTATTTACCACCTCAGGGGTAAAAAAAAACTACCGGTAAAATGGGGTGAAGTAAGACTCAAGGGTTAATAGGAAGAGTTTTCTTTCAATTCCACTCTTGAGTCTGGACGAGGTAAGCTTACCTCGTCGGTCTTTTCGAAGACACCAACCCGTGAGCTATGTGAAGCGCGCACCTACACGCTCAAGGACATGCGAGGACTGCTGCTGCTGCAAACGTCACGCGTCAGTCACAAACAATATACATCGTCATGTGTGTCTTTGTGCGTTCAAAAAACAAGCCCTTTTTAGGTCTACATATGTTCTGATTATTAAATGTTTCTTTATATCAGACGTCATACAAAACGTCACCCTATCCCACCTGCCATTAAGTCAATACACTCAAACAAAAGTATGCCAATCTTTATTGATAAATAGCAATGGATGATATTACAATAGGGTTTAATTATTGCCTCCTACTACAATAAATTATTTCAAATACTACGTATTGTAAGCACCATAGAGACACGTAGACCAGTAGGTCACTTTAAAATTATGTAATTAGTATCTTTCAAAATCAATGCATTTTAGTATTTATTTTATTTATTTAAGTTAGGTTAGGTACTTAGGTTCGCTATAGGATAGGTATGATGAGCTAGGTTAGGTTAGATCATTCTAATTCTTTCTAACACAGCACAAGAGCACATTAGAGACTCGCTTATTGAAAAAATAGTATTAGTAAAGGTAAGATTGGTCTAACTGGCCTGTTAGTCTAGTAGTTAGTGACCCTGACTGTGTCGTGGGTTCGATTCCCACCTAGGACAAATGTTTGTGTGATGAGCACGATCATTTGTTCTGTGTCGGGGTGTAATTTATCTATAACATGTATGTATTCAGAAGCATATAAGTATGTTTATCAGCTGTTTAGTACCCACAACACAAGCTCTTAGCTTAGCTTGGGACTAGATGATTATGATTATTAAAAACTAGCTTCTGCCCGCGACTTCGTACGCGGATCCTGTTGCTTATGCCAGCGACAACGGGGTCGTCAAAATCGAAGATCTGAAACGTCTGATGTCGAATTCCAAAAGCCCGGGGACGGAAAATCAATGGGATGCGCGAGACGATTCAAGACGTTCCAGATTTTTTATTTTTGTTGGTCAACAGGAAATGCCACCAGACTTAACAACCTTTGCTAAGACGCCATTTCTATTATGTATATGTTATATTGTCTCTGGACTTTGGAGTTCCCCTACAGGTGCTCCAGATCTTGAAATTTAGTCTCACAGCAGAAAACACCATTAATATCTCTTTTAATTTAGGTGTTCCATTTTCCAAAATAAATTATAGCCAATATGTTGCGTGACGTTCACGATCAGCGGTCAGTCGCGCATCTCCTTCCCCACTTATCTCTAGAGTCGATGCGTATATACGCTGAAAACTCAAGCGTCATGCTTTTTCCGTGAACGCCTCCAACTCGCGAGACAGTGCATGATGTTCACGATCAGCGGTCAGTCGTGCACATATTCTTCACTGGTGTCTAGCGACCTGGATGTAGATGCGTAAATACGCTGAGAATGCAGGCGTGCTTTGCGATCCCAAGATGTTTCCACGGAGCGAGTTGCAGCCTCATGACCTCGAACAGCATCAAGTCTCTCCTAACGCTCTTCGGTAGATTGTTGGGATCTTATGATATTCAGTTATTTAGCACATTTGGAACATTGGGAAAGATTTGACCTCTTTCTCTAACTAACTAACTATAACCATGCTTGTTATAGTTTTATTGTGATGATACCTGATCAATTAAAATCTAAGTGGCTGCTCCCTTGCGTTACCGGGTAGGCTACCGTGTAACAAAGATAAATGGAAAAGGAAATTAAACACTCAAATATCATAAGCCCGAATGCATATTTATACGATAACAAAAATGGGAGTTTTAGCCAGTAGAGTCTAATTTTCAACGATATACCATCATCATCGAAAATCAGCCCTGAACTGTTCCCGCCTTCACCGCGTGGAGGTACTTATGTTATTTTATAATTATGCAATGAAATTAGTGATAGCTTTCATTTTTATATCAAATGTTTCTGATTTTCGATTTTTATAAGTCAACAGGAAATGCCTATCAGACCGAACAACTTTTGCTAAGACGTCATTGCTATGTGAGTTATGGTGAAGCTGGGCTCTTGGAGTTCCACACAGGTGTTCCAGATCTTCGGTTTTTATACGTCAACAGCGAGTGCTCATAAGGCTGAACAACTCTTGCTAAGACGTCATTCCAATATATGTTATAGTGTAGCTGGGCTCTTGAAGTTCCACATCAGGTGTTCCGGATCTTCAAATTTATTCTCTCAGCAAAAAATGCTCATCACGTGGAACAATTTTTACTATGGTACCATTTTTGTATCTCCTATAGTTTAGCTGGTCTGTTGCGGTTCTGCATCAGGTGTTCCGGATCTTCAAATTTTTTCTCTCAGCAGAAAATGCTCATCACGTGGAACAATTTTTGCTATGGTACCATTTTTGTATCTCCTATAGTTTAGCTGGTCTGTTGCGGTTCTGCATCAGGTGTTCAAGTTTCCAAGATAAATTATAGCCTATATGTAGCCCAGACTTGATATCTATACAACAAAAAAAAGATCATTCAAATCCGTCCAGTAGTTCCGAAGATTGGCGTGTGCAAACAAACAGACAAACAGACAAACAGACAGACTTTTTTTTTTGGATTCGTGCTCTACTACTGTTTCTAAACCCCCCTCAATTATTATTTTTTAAATATTTCAATGTACAGACACAGTTTTTTTACTGTCTTATTATATGTATAGATATAGATATATATTTTTGTAAGACGGATTTTTTATGGAGAGAGATATTCTTTTTGAGAAACATAAGCCTGTTTGACTCTGTTATAGTATCTGCGACACCTGAGCTAAGCAAACGCCTATTGATGCGTGCTCCTGACCAGGTAGAACCTTTTTTACGCTTCCTTTATTTAACGTAAAATACATTTCAAGTAAGTAAGTACATCTCTTAAAATTATTTTATTGGATATGTTCAGTGTCGTAAAGGTACTATGTACTTTTTAACTTTTACTTGGAAATCACTTCGAGTAAGGGATGTAAAGTGAGGAAATTGCAATAAACATAAGTTTTAAAGCGTCAACCCGCCTTGATGAAGCGTAATTTTTGTTCTTGCCGTCTATATGGGAAGCCTTTACCATTTATTTGAACAATAATTATAATAGTCCGGTACCGTTCAACAATACTTCGCGCGTTAGACTAAAACTAATTTATCAATCGTCCACTGATAGATATTATAAATCTATAAATCGACTTCCTTATGGAGCTGTTAGTAAGTAAACTGCTATAGCATCCCAGAATACTTCTTAAACAGGGCATAATCAATAGGTAATCTCTTAAACGTCAAATAGTGTCACAATTGTGTATAGTGTAGTTTGAGATAAGTTCGTACTGAGGCCGCGCTGCAGGCTAGTAGAATAATCGAAATCAGCCCTGTTGCCAAAAAGGAAAAAAAACACACCTATACAGAATAAAAAATCAAAGAAAGAAATAAAAGAAAAGTTGAACGCAGAAATTGAATTTGACAGGAGTCCTCGGTAAACGTATGGGGTGTGAACGCAAATTAGTGGTGAGTATTTTAATCTTTGAATAAATACAAATGTATCTGTAAATTAAACTAAACGATTACACCGTAAAGGTGGTCATCAACGTGACAGATGCGAACAAAGATTCAGAGTTAACATCCCGTTCTAGACATAAATTCTAGGTGAATTACTGATAACCTATCACATCAGCAGATAGATTTGTGTTTTATTTATGCTTATGCTTAAAATAGGTTGAAATACTGACACAACCGAGGCTGCTTGGATAAACAAATATCTTATCAGCATCTGCGCATAAACTATGGATAAATAGGTAGTAGTTTACAAAATGAATACAGAATTCAGTTGGTCGAGCCCTAAGCCGAACGTGTTTCCTTTTTAATTATAATTTAAATACGATTGAATGTAGAGTAGGAGGTTTATTATTGCCACCTCAGACGTCCCTGGTCCGCCCGAACCCGCCTGCGCCGTATTATCTTCCTACGATCTCTAAGCACAGAACGCATTAATGCCCGGGACCCATTCATCTGCGCAATTCACCATAGAAACAATAAGCGTACCCTTCGCTGCGCCCGCTTGAAAGACTACAAAACGCGAAAAAAAAAATATTTTGTACGTACTTCTTGGGAACCCTTTATTACTGGCGAGGGCAATCGAATGCTTAAAACATTGCAATCGAATACTCGCCGCCGGCAGCGGGTGAATGGTGGCGCACAATGAGGAGCAGCCCGCTGCCGCGCGAGGTGTCGTATGTCGGCCGCGCGTCGCCCACGCCGCGCCGCACCGCGCCGCAACGCACGTCCGCACCGCCGCCGCCGCACCTCTTACCACCGACATACGATATCGCCTTTTTATTTCATAATTTCCACACAAAAGAATCGATGCAAAGGCGTAGGGTGAAGACAATGATCCCGGAGGTAGAAACCGCTCGGAAACCCTTTATATCCAATTTATTGTCTCAAAATAAAATCGGGTGCAAATTAAAATATGTATTGAGCCATACGACCGGTATCGCCAAGGTTTTTATAACAGTCCCTTTATGTTGTCGGTATAAATATTAGATAATACTTAAGCATGTACGTATGATGAACTGCCGAGAGTTGCAGTAAGGGGAGCAGAGAGAGTAGGAAATAACAGATGCGGTACGCTTTCACAAGAAATGGGAAGGATGTAAACACAAAGGGTGCACAAGAGGAAAACAATGTGACAACTATTTGTTTTCTGTATATTATCCATATCACAATACCGTTTTAGTCTGTTTTATACGGTTAATGAGATAAGAGTCGAAAACAACTCGTCAGAGCCGCTAATAAATTGTGGAGGGGGCTTATCGAGACTGGCGATCCGGTGTAATGTGTGTGTTTGGGTAATCAGATGTGAGCCTTCCAACTTTTAATTCCCCGGGATCGGGGTGCGGGGTGGCGGGGGGTCCGGCGCCAACGCCGATATCGCATATAAAAAGGTTGCGGATCGCTCGCTCCTCCATCCGGCGATTGGCTAGGCGGCGCCCGCTGCTCCCCAGGGCCCTATACGAGAAGCGAAATGGGCCCCAGAACACCCATAAGAGAGCGACCCCGCCCGCCACGGCCGAATAATTAGGGCTCTTTGTTTAGATAGCGGCAATTTTATTTGGGAGAGAGCGGGCGCTGGGGACGTCTTCGGCCATTCCAACCGCCTGATATTAATAAGAAACGTGTGTGCCGCAGCCGACTAACAGCCATCGCTGAATGAAAATGTCGCTACGATTTCATTTTCCTTGGCAGAGCCTTCGTAAATCTATTATATTAATATTTTATTAACCTTTCCACAATTCCAAATACTGGATCCTGTGAAATAATCCAAACAACGCCTCGCGATATTTTTGTATTGATAGCAAAAGTTGTGAAAGTGTGAATTACAACGACCGCAAGTTCATAGCAAAGAAAAGGGGAACGTTGACAGTTCCAGGCAATATCACATAAATAATGCAGCCAACAAAATTGGGATTTTGATTTGTTTTCTTCTTAACTTTTAGTTGTCTTAAGCTCGAATGGGGAACACAAAGGTTTAGTGTTCACCTTCACTTGTTCTCCGATCTTTAGAACTTAAGCTTCATAGTGTTGTTGTTAGCGGAGCCGCGAAGTGGAAAATTTAACGACTTTCGCGAGAGGGCGATTGTATAACACGTTGAACTGATGACATTATTAATTGCTACTTTTGTGAACGCACCCAAATCTAAATTTATTTATTTTCTACTGGGGCAACTTTGGCAAAAGGGTAACTTTGCCATTAAAAGGCCCACTTGCTTTCCTAATATCCACAGACGTTATTAGTTACGTAGGTAAATGACTAGAAAGGTAGGTACGTGTTTCAGGATTCTTTCATTTTTGACTTCACGTGAATCAAACATTACTTTACATGTTATACTATCCTATGAACAGTTTCAACTTTAGAATTGTTAATAACATCACACCTCCTTTCCCCGAAGAAGAGGTGTGATGTTTTATTTATTTATTTATTATTTATTAGTAATAAATGTAAGTTTTTTTAGTCAAATCCCGAACTTCAGGTCGGTATTACTATTAAGAGAATGGTAACTGAAAATGGATATAAAAGGTATCCCATACCAGCAGACTGGTGCCACGGTCACTGCATATTGTAGAGATATGCATAGCAGTCGGAGGGCTGCCGCGCGAGGCGAGTTCCGCGGGGGCCGCCACTCGCCTCGCCTTTGTCTCGTCCCCGCAAACTTGCCATAAATGTTAATATGGGATCTTCTCACATTTGAATATCCATTTCTTCGCGAGGCCGGTTAACGCGGCCTTGAATTTTAAATTTTATCGCCGCACCGGGAGTGCCGCAGATGAGGTGCGCGCCTACGTGCTCTCCCCGACAAAATAACCGAGAGAAACTTCTTTTTGTTTGTCTCCTTTATTTTTGTAAAGTGAAATAGACGATCTGGGGAGAAAGTGTAGTGTTATTGTGCCTGTAATTTTTAAAGGAGTTCAAACTCTCTGCTATAGCCACATATAAACTAACAATGTTACCACCGCCATATCCAGATTCAAATCGCTTGGCATAAACCGGCACAGTCCCCACCTAAACATAATGAGGTTGTTAATTAGATGTCTCACAATGAAACCCTGGCACTGTATGTAACTACAAATTGCGACTCAGTTCGCTTAATTACTAATTTTCCTGTTTCTGTTTCGTGTCTGTCACGTTTGGCGTCACACATTCTGATGCTGCGAAAGTCCGTAGCAAAGTTACGGAAACTGGTGGTACGACGGCAGGAAAAACTTGAGGCAAATGAGATTAGTGATGCTAAAGAGTAATTGCTTTAATTAGCCTATCCTTTGCATTATTTACCTTAGTAACTTCTGTAACCTGTTCACAAGGTAAGTGCATGAGTGCCATCAATTAAGAAGGCATCAGATTCGGAGTTACTTGTTAAGTTGACAAATTAAATGGAAATATGCCTGTTTTCATCCGACGTTGCCACTTTATCATTGTTCGTGGGTCCATTAGCGGACAAACCCGACGCGGCTGTTCGATGTCGCGACTCGGTGACGATCGGAAAGTTTAGCTGCGAGCATTTTAATGCGCCCCCACCTCCCTGTCTGACCCTCAATTATTGAAAATGCATTTCTGTCCGCGCCCTGCGCCCGCTGCACTACGCCACATCGCAAATGCACATTTTAAACTGCATCTGATTGCATAGTCGTGTTACTATCCGCTGCTAAAAGTCGTGCTGTCGCTTTATTTAAACCTAAAATTGGCTTTATTGTAGTGGCCAGTTATAACCCCCGCGGAACGTCAAACCGAGGTTGACTGGTTCCTACTGGTTCATTGAAACAATTATGGCTTTGTTGACTAATGATTTATTGATTATATATTTAATAAAGGCTAATGCCGCTAATATAAACATGAAGGTGCGTTTATATTAGAGATGTGCTCGGTTATATTAATTAATTATTTAAATGAAAGAGTAATTTTGGAACTAGCCTTCTAACCTTGCTGTAACAACGTATTTTTACAACTTTTTTCAAACTTAAACACATACATAAAATCTTATGATATATAGTTTCTTTTAAAACAATTCAATTTCGAAAAAAATATTCATTATCTGAAGACGTTATATACATTCAATACTAGCAGAAAATGTTGTTTCTTTCATCTACCCTGAAAAATGAAGGCTGTATTGTCACTCATAGCAGATTATATGGCTCCCAAATTATACGCAACCTGATCCTGAGGTAATTTAATGAGTTATTTTAATAGCAGTCAAATAAAATTCAGTATTCATAACCGACTTGAAATTTTATCGAAAAAAATATGCTAATGATTTATTTTTTTTATATCTGGTCAGCAGAATACAAAAATATTTAATTAAAGAAAGCTACACTATATAGTGTAGCTTTCTTTAATGCGACGTTGTCAGCACGAGCTAGCATAACGAAGACTTATAGCTTTTACTTAAATACCATTCTGATTTCAAAAACGCATATATGAAAACAAATTATTATCTTTGATAAGAGATGTCGGCAGCCGCGGACGCGCGTGGTCCCCCATTCATCGTGAACTAAGTGACGAACGGTGTACACAATTTCGGGCGTCCATTTTAATTGTAAGTTCGGAACGGTCACTGGCCGCAATGCAATTTTAGCTTCCGCATTTTCCGTTAGAACTGTATTTGCTCTTAGTCGACCTCCCCTTTTAGACCAATTCTAAAATACCCCGGAATAACTGCATGAGTTTTGATTTGCTTGTCACTGAAGCATTTCTCGTGAATCGTGAAGCATTTATATTATTGTTTTGTGACCGTTTGACGGCATTAGGCGTACCCTCTTTTACATGTAACTTAAAACATAATATCTAACCGGCGGAATGTGGATACTATTAGGTACTGTCTAACTCTTTGAAGAATACAGGCATGATGTATTATGTTATGTGATGTTTGATAGTTATCGCGGGATACAATGAATAAAATTATGTATTTATAATGAATTTATTAAGTTTTACTGATAATGACGATAAAAGACGACGGGACATTTTATATAGAAACAATTATACAATTAGCACAACGCTAAACACTTCACCCGCAATTTAAATGAAACAGATTACGAGGCCGGCTGCAGTCGGCGCACATCGCTATAAAGGCGCCGCTTCCGCAAACTGCGTGTAGCGAGTACGTCCTAGTCGTAGCCGGTTTAGTGTCGCCAGGAGGGAAACTACGATTCCTCTGAGCGAGAGTATCTGCTTCTGAACTTTATGTTCATTTTATCTTTTCGGCTGTATTGCGAGGCGGGGACTTCGGCAAAGGCCCTCTAGGGCTCCGTTAACGCCGCGGCCGGCCCTATCACCTCCTATACTTCAACACTTTTTTACACTTCTCTATTCAAATATTAATATGGGAGCGCCATTCCGTAGTTGTCTTCTAAGTTAAATTTTATTCTTACGACACGTTTATTATGAGTTTGCGTACTTTTACATTATGGCTCAGTTAAATTATATTAAGTACTTCGAACTTACCTGATCCAAAACTGTCCATGCTCTCCGATTTAATATCAGCCACATCTGAAACAATATTCAACTGATTTGAATTATAATTTGGGGTACCTTATTTATTAAGATTATACATCAAATATACTACTGTATAAGGCGGACTTAATGTCATAAGCACTTTCTTTCAGGCAACCTTTAGGTGATGCAGATACAAATAATAGTGCAGTAATTGCAGTGGTACTTTTTTCAAAATAAAATTTGAAAACAATTTAAGGAATATATATAGATACCTACTTATTTTCTTTAAATATGACAATGATTAGATTAAATATAATACATTATGCACAAATAAGTATACTTAAACAATTGCAAGAAACAGAAACACAGATATAATGGTTTTAAAATAAAATATTTTTACGCACCTAACATTTTTTAAGATAGAACACAAAATCCAATAACATATGACACACCTTTCATATTAGGAATAGGTACGAGTGCCTCTAACGAAAGTTTCTAAAGTAAACCGGGTGGGTGTTATGAAAGTTTAAAAAAGATTTCGTTTCAGTTAGGGAGCGGTAACCGCATGAAGTTGGTGTGTGCCCCAGGCGCGGTCGAGCCTCGGGCCGCGGTCGAAGGCTCTAATCCACTTTGGCGCCGTATCGAGTCCTACTGGGTAGATACCCAACCCGAGACACTTTTCCTGTTTTAAATTCGGATAGGTGGTGATCCAGTTTAAACTTTCAGTCTAATTTTCTAGTTTGGGAGTCCCTTTCAGATATATTTCACTGTAGATGTGTGTATGTATCTAAGTATTAGGTATGCGTAAAAGGCACTTATGTTAGCGACTAAGTAGGTACTCGTACGTTGTTTACAAAAATATAAATGGAAATAAAGTTTGCTTAACTTTTGCGATAGGTATGTTCTAACATGTGAGAGTCGCCTAAATATTGCTACTTTTTAGGGTCCTGTTCCCATAAAGTAAAAACCGGCCAAGAGTGTGTCGGGCCACGCTCAGTGTAGGGTTCTGTAGAATATGTAAATGAAGTTAAAAAAAATGCTAGCATATACGATAATACGACTATACTACAAACTTAGTCCAGAAATTATTTTGTACAACTTTTTGTCTTTTTTGTACAAAAACTGTTTCCATCCAAGTTCAAAATGATTTTCCTAGAAAGTCCTTATAAAGTTCTACTTTTCAGATTTTTTTCATATTTTCTAAACTTATGGTTCAAAAGTTAGAGGGGGGGGACACATTGTTTTTTACTTTTGGAGCGATTATTTCCGAAATTATTGACATTATCAAAAAATGATTTTAGTAAACCCCTATTCTTTTTTAAATACGTTTCTAACAATATATAGCACGTTAGGGTAGAAATTTAAAAAAAAATGACTTCCCACTTTACATATACGAGGGCTACCCTAATATAACATTTTTTTCCAATTTTTATTTTACCACTTTGTCGGCGTGATTTATACACATATTTGGAGTCTTCTACTACAGGCATTGTTTGCTTAAAAGAAGGCTCCAATCACAAACTAACTGTTGTAATCATGTTAAAGAAATAAACAATTTGAATTTGAATATTAGTACCAAACTTCAGCTTTCTAGCGCTAACGGTCACAGAGATTAAGCGAAGACGGACGGACGGACAAACAGACATGGCGAAACTATAAGGGTTCCTAGTTGACTACGGAACCCTAAAAACGGAAAACTTATAGTTGCGTTTATTCAAATGTTTTAGATAAAGTCACTACCTATGTTGATAAATTGAAAAGAAAGATTGTTCTTTATCCACTTAACAAGAACTTAGTAAACTAAATACGGGAGCCAAAAAATCATTATAAATAACCTTTTTTCCAAAAACACTGCGAAAAAACGCTTTTTATATAATAAATTATTCTGAACATTATTAGTTTTTGAGGTTGACATTTATTCCGACTACAGAACCCTTTATTGTGGTACGACACGCATTTGTTTCGTTTTTTTCTTAAACTAATTTTGCGCACATTAACGAGTATTACAAACTAGCTTACGACCGCATTTCGTCCGTGTAGATCCCGTATGAATTAAGAAAATTCCTGAAGCACATCATTCAATTGGCACGTGCTGGTTTCACTTGCGAGTAAGTTTGTATTTATTCTTCCAATCTAATTAAATGACAACATAATAATTAGAGAGCTAATTTTCTCATATTCATAGACAACTCATGCCAAAAAAAAACCCATACTAAAAATTGTTTTCACGAAACTAAACTTGAAGGTTCCTTATAGGTTCCTGACAGTCCCGATTTTCTCGCGATTCGCGATTGACTCAGGTCAGAAAAAAACCTGTATGGATCGGTAACTCGACTTCTAGGCGGTGAATTAAAAGGAAAGATGTACCATTTTCTAGAACTGCAGCATTTCAACTGTTAAAACCGCATCGAATTTCGTGCAGGAGTTTTGGTGTAATACGCATACAAAGATACAGATGATGGACAGAGAATTACAAAAAAAATAAAATAATCGGTCAAGCAGGAAGATGTCTTTTGGATCTACTAGCATGTGATACACTTATATCTTTTTAAAAAATACATTTGAAGTATAAAATGTGAAAAACATTTTTTACCCTTTGAAAGCCCGACAAAACAGTAACAATATTTTTTTTAATGGAGAATGTGTGTATCACAATGTACATATCACTTTAAAGAAACGCCTTTTCCCTGCCACACTACACAAACAAACGTACAGACTCTAGTGCACAAATGATGTATGGAACATAAAGGAAGTCAGTCCGGTCATTCCCCGCGGGCAGGCCGACCCCCGGGACTTCGTTACAGCCGAGATATGCAGCCGCTTACACGATGACCGCCTTCTCACGGGGCACGAGCCATGGACCGATGAACCAAATACTCGTTCGAAATTGGCAAAAATATTCTCGAATATATTTGCATTTAAGTCATATATTGTTAACATAATAATTATCTCAATAACTCCAACTTGTGAGAAGTTTTGTTAATTTTAATTACATCATTTTGTAAAAAATGGTGTTCCTGACTATAGCTACTCTTGAAATCACACCCACTGAATAAAGACCATACCTGAGTAAGATATAAGTATGTTGTAATGGAAAAGCAAAACATACAAAGCGTGTTCTTGATTTTTGCAATTATGCAAATTAGTCCAACGGTTCACGAAAAGCGTAGCATTTTCGTAGACAAACAAACAAACAAACAGTCAAGTTCATAATAATTATCTGTAAGTTTCCAAAAACTATCCGTGATAAAAATTAATTACATGTCGATCATAAAAAATAGGGTCTACGAAATTATTACGTAGCATTTTGCTACGAAGCCCGCTACGGCACACTAAATTAGATTGAAGACATTATAAATTTTTTATAACATTTAAAACACGTGTTATTCGTCAGACTAAGTAAGTATAATAATGGCTAACAGTAGTACGTCAACTAAGTAAGTAGATAATAGAGGAGCACGGAGGTGCTTGCAACATTAATGTGCAGAGGCGCCGCTCACCGCTGCGATTGGATCTTGTGAATTAGTAAGGCCGTGCGGGACGCAGTCTCCTTGCCGATGCTAAATTAATCTGCGTGAGAGTGTAACTTGCGCTAAGTGTCCCCATGCTGCCAGTAATTGATCGATTAGCTTATTACGAGTATTGTGTCTTTCGGTTGATTAGAACATGGATCAATTATTGTTTTACAAATACATTTGCTTTCGATACGCGTTATATTAGAAGCATATTCTGCTGGTCTTCATAGATAGGCTCCAAACTTTAACGCCCCAATTAATTAAAAGCAATATAATCTTGCGAGGTTTATTATACAGTCACACTCAATAATAAACCTCGCGAGATAAATAATCTGATGACGTATTCATGCGAAGAATGAATAGTACAAAAGAGATAGATTTAAACAGGACAGTAAATCACTAAATGCTACTAACAGTTGCAGTTGAGTAAGTAAGACTTCTTGGTGCGAGGTGTCTGCGGTCGTCAACGTGAGCGCAAGATATTAAATACATCCCGGTGGAGTGGGCGCGGCAGACAGCCGGGCTCTAAGGCTGCCGCTAGATTTCCCACGGGGGCACGTTAATTTTCTGCCGCCTTGAGCATAGTGCTCCCCAGGGACACTCTACCTTTCGCGTAGCCATTCAGACTGAAGGTGTTATTCCGGTAACGCCGCGGACTGATGCCGATATGCCTCTCAAGAGAAAACTTTTTCACGTAGCACTGAATAAAAATAACAAAGCGCACAATATAGTGCTCAAGCTGTGTTCTTACGTTCTTACGTTTATGTAATGCCTGAAATATTACGTTAACAGAATAAGAGAGGCTATGTAGATATGTGTATCTACGTTTAGTATGTAGATTGTAAACGTTGGACGAACAATAAAGCAATAATGGTAATGTTATGAACGCTGGGTTTTTAAATTGATGGCACGTGCAGTACATGTGGAAACTACTTTGTTCACAGTGATATAACCTACACTATTGAAACTTTTTGTAACAGGTTTTCGTTCGCAATTGCATTGACATTAAAACTTAGAGTTTTATGGACATTGGACATTGGTTTATGTTTTTCCAATTACCTTTTTTGATACGTTTTGTTTGTTTGTTTGTAATGTCCAGCGGTCACATAAACACGTAGGCTTTCGACTTCTTAATTAGCCTTACCTCTAGTTTTACAAAGTGTTGTGCTTTTGGGGCTATTTCATAAATAGAGGGATTATCCAAAATATTTTTATAATAAAACTGAAATATAGGTAGGGGAGAGCGGGGCTAGAAGTTACCGGGGTAAGTTGTTCCGATTGAAACCAATCCGCGAGGAATAGATATAGGAATGTTGAATAAACACGTCACGAAATGCAATGCCACAGCGCACTGACGGCGGCCATCTTAGACAGGCCAGTGGAGCTGGGAATATTGGATCCGCAGGACGTGCCTCGCTGATTCACGTAAGTAAATATTTTCGTAATTAACTTTTTTGGTCTGTTTCATGAATTTTTACGATTTGCGTTTAGTGTTTTATTGTTTCGATTTGAGGATTTATCTATTGTTGTGATACACTATGCGTAATAACGTATGTTTAGTCACCTAATCTATATTTTGTTTGTTTTGTCAACTCGTATGATTGGGGCAAGATGTTCCTTTTTTCTGGGGCAGGTTGTGACCTCGGAACAACTTGCCCCAACCAATTTTGTTCCAGTAATGAATCATCATCATCAACCTACTGCTGGACATAGGGCTCTATCAATCAGCGCCATAATGAGGTATATATATTGTTATTTTCTTTTACAGTATGCGGACTCACAAAAGAAAAACTACCGAGGATTAATATCCAAGGAATTGCTGCAAACAGCCGCGAATGATGGCAAACAAATAAAAACAACAGATTTGTAAAAAAAAAGTAACAAATCGTGAAGAAAATAATCACAACTGGCTACAAAAAAAAAGAGTTGTATTTACGGCAGAACAGGAAGTTATGTTGGCAGACTATAATATTAAAGTTTAGCTCAAATTTCTTCGTCCTTCTAACAGAAGAACTGAAAAAAATGGTGTACAAATGTGCAGTAAAATTCAGTGCTTACAGTATTTCACCATCTTGGCATAAAAATAGAAAACCTGGTCTTGATTGGCTAACAGGTGAAATCTTAATCCATTTTAATGCTTTCTAATGAAACTTCAGAAGATATATCATAATCACAGTTATTTGGTTTTTGCCTATGATGGTATTTTTTTCATTATTATTATTTTATTGATATATTCAGCCTAAGACGAAGCAATATAGTTAATTACTGAAATAATTGTCAAGGTTGATTAGCTGCAAGTTATTTGATAAGATCCTAATGACTAAATGTTGAATAATTGATTAAGTACAAATTATAGTTACTTGTTAAAACATACAAATGTTTACCGATAATACGTTGGATATTGTTGATTATTTACTGCTGAATAAACAGACTTGATTTCGTCGGTTATTGTTGTTTATTTCACAAATAAAACCTTTAACAGATATGGTAACAACTTACCCCGGCTTGTTAACAACTTGCCCCGAATCGGGGTAAATTGTTACTTTCCGCCTTTGGTCATAAAAAAAATTATAACAAATAAATCACACAATAAATGGCCCCGATAACTATCTTAATAGCAAAGTTAAATATGTAGGTTAATATTAATCACAAAAAAAGAATATTAAAATCAAGTATTCTTAACAAATTTTGAGGTTAACTGAAAATCGGAACTTCTAGCCCCGCCCTCCCCTATGTGTAGTGGTGCCCGGGGGAGGTAGAACGGCAATCAGTTCGTCTGCCCCGGGAGGCTGCATTAATCACGATCCGAGCCGCCATCGCGCCACCGACTACGCGCCACGCGCCACGCAAACTACACAATACACCACACTCTAAACTGTGTTTAATGGCTAATTAGAAACATGCAAGAGAACTTATCTTTTACTTAACTATAGATACATAGTCTCTTTAAAAGGATGTTAAATTTCGGTTTGATCACAACTATCTAAGTTTTCATTTTTCATCTCTGACATAGGAAGTACCTACTTGGGTAAGGAGTTTTCGTTTCAAGAAGTTTCGGATTTTTACTTGTGTGTTGAGGTGAAGTAATAAGGAGGTACAGTCGTAGCCAAAAATAACGATGAAAAAACCAGCATAAATACATATAAGTATTTACCAAGTTGTGTAATGTTTCATACAAGTGCAGAACGTGAGTGTGTGCGTGGCTGGGTCGAGGAGTACTCCCAGGAGACGGAAGGAAGTGTGGCCGGAGAACGTCACCTGGGACTCGCCGGGCGAGGGGAGCTCAGACAAGTAACAGACGTAAACGATGAACGCCTTTGTATCAGCAAAACCGAACAGATAGCAAACTTGGCCAATGACGAAACGATATCCACGATGTGGATTAAAATCTTATCCCCAGTGTAAACAACAAACACTTTTAGTAATTAAGCATTGAAACAACGGGCTCAGGTCGCGGGTCATCCCCTCGTGGCTGTTGATAATATCTAAATGCCTAATGGCTGCTGGGCCTGTGACGAATGTATCGGGCCCCCTCCGCGGCCCCCGCGCCCGCCCGCTCCTCCACTATGTGATAATTCCAAACGCTGCGGCCGCGCCACCTGGGATCATGCAGAGCCGCACTCCAATCATGGAAATACTTTTATTTTATTTATTCAGTTTCAAAAAATTTAATGAATGCTTTTCTTTTATTTTTTAATGTAATAACATTTCTTTCCAAGAGATTCAAAATGATTTATTGCGTGTCCCAATCCAACATTACAGACTTTTTACTACCAAAAACTTTAGAATAGCTATTTATTGGTCTGGTATGTAGCAATTTTGCTGTATAATATTTATACCAAATTAAGACAACTCGACTCGATAGCATTGTTACAAAACAAGTTAATCACAATTATTGGCTAGAATTTGGGACCAACTTCGTGAACAATTCGGGATTGTTGACGCAACGGCAGCGTGGCACGCGGCGCGGTGTCGCCGGCACGCTTCTCGGCGCCGCGTGGAATTCCGAATGCACCCCCGATGTCGAACATCGGCATTTAATTAGCCACATGCCGGTCGAGACGCCGCCGTCCTACACCCGACCAGCATAGCGCGCATTGTTGACCGTCTAAGTTGACAGAATAACTTACATAATGTTTAGGATTAAACTGACATATTTGGACGATACGATCTGTGTTGATCCGATACTTAAGGGCAAATTTGGTATTATTTTGTTGAGGTATGAGATGTATATTTTACTCTTAGCTACATCAATCCACTCATGACAAAGGTTTTCAAGTTCTAGTGTGAGTAAAGTCTAGGATATTACGTTGATGTGGAGTGCGGTCCCTGCGGCAGAGTCCCACGGGAGCGAGCCCGCGCGCCCAACTTCGGGCTCAGCGGCGGCGCCCCCGCGCGCTCGCCCCCCGCGCCCCGCGCGCCACCACTCACCCCCGCAGAGAATACATTTGCGCAACACGAGTGTTGGCCTAACAACGACTGCGACACCGGGAACCACTCGCTGGGAAAAATTACTCATTTTCCGATACTGCCGCGATAGTTCAAGACTTGTAGCGAAACAAAGCCTCCTACAGTCGAGCTGTTTGTTCCCGAGGCATCGCATTTGTCCTTTCGCAATATGCAATAAAGGACTTGCAATAAAATCTGAACAATGAGTAATTTTTATTATTCTAAGGGTGCCTTAGAGGAAGTGTCCATTGTGTCCCACAGCTTTCTTATTATTCGATTGTTTTGCTTGCATGTGCTACGTACATAACCTTTAAACTACCCACATACCAAAATATTCATAGGACGTTATGGTTTCCCTAAACTAAAACCTCCTTTTGTTTAGTTGTATTTGAATAAGACCTGCCTAGATCTAACATTACATTTTTAAAACATCCATTGTAAAAAGTAATATAAAGGAATACTTGTTTTATATTTTCAGCGATGATAAGTAGGAGCAAAAATACAAAGTTTATAACTCTAGTAACCCTTACAAAGATTTTGTTACGACTAGGTAACATAAAAGCTAAATTATCTGGGTGGCATAAAATTAAAACGTCAACGCCGCGGTATGGCCACTGTTTTAAAAACTTCTTTAAGTCATGAAAGATAAAGTGAAGGTAGCTTTGGTCGATGATGGGCGCGGTGGCCAATTTATTTATAATCTCTGGTGCAGAATTGGCTACGAATTAGCATGTAAATATTTGAGGTCCAAGGAGCCGGGTGGAGATTTATCGCGAATGGCGCGAGATAAGCGAGGACGGGGTCGTAAAGCAGCGCGCCAGAGTCGCTCGGCATCTCCGCGCGCCGCAACTAGGGTTACCATCTGACCGGATAAAGCCGGTCTAGGCCGGATTTTTACGTGTTAGACCGGACTCCGCCCGGATTTTACGTCAGACCGGATTTTTGTCATACTTGCATGTCCTCCCGCCCGCTCAAGCGATGGGTGCCGCACGCACTGAGCCCGGAAGTCCCGCAACGCAAGCACACCGCAAGTGCTCGCGCGGCACGGGAAAAGAGAAAAACTCAATCGCCGAAGTCCTCAGTGCATTAAATGGAACGGCAGAGTCACTCAATCAAAGAATCGATCAAAATTTAATCCCTTTGAAAGTCTCGTACTTTCAAAGGGATGAAATTTTTCAAAGCTTTTTCAGAAACACTAAGTATTACCGCTGCTGACCAAACGAAGATAAATAGCGACAAAAAACAAATGTACGAAGAATGTATCAACTACATAAACCTTTGGATAACACCCTTACAATCCTTAAAATGCTTCGAATGGATGTGTTTAAAGAAGAAACTGCAATTTAAAAAAATCACAGATGCTCAAGTGTTTTTGAGAGACGAAAGAATTCCTGTAGATGACGCAAAACTATTTGAAGAGTTCTGCCTGCTTAAAAAAAATCTAAACACATAGTATAGCGATTTTTATGAAGAGCTCGATGAAAAGCAATGGTCTATCTTTTTTAATAAGTATAATTAACGACAGCTCAAGAGTTTCAGAATTTCTGAAGATTTGTCAATATTTCTTTAGTATTTTGCCACACAATGCAAATGTGGAGAGAGTCTTTTCTCTCATGACTTCTCAATGGACCAAAGAGAGAAACAAACTCAGTGGAATCAGTGAGAGCCATATTCCTTACGCAATATACCTAACTATAAACACGTGACGTGTGAACAATTTTATTGCGAAATAGCTGGAAAAAACAACTTTTTGCATGCGGTTGCTAGCAACTAAAAATATGGGTCTAAATAGTATAAGTAAATAAAAAGGTACTTGAATACTATGATTTATATTTAATACAGGTGCGTGACCGGACTTTTTTTTCTAAATCAGGATTTTTAGACATGTCAGACAGGATTTTGCATTTTTAGGCCTGGTAACCCTAGCCGCAACACAGCACACCCTTTGACGAAGTTGTAAAAAGAGCATTAAACCGCAGTAAAAACGCATCGGCCGCGTGGGCGATGCCTGGGCCTGCTCGTTATTTTAGTGGCCTCCTTATGAATTTCAATGAGATTTAGACGTAATGAGCCTCGCTCAGAGGTCTTCGCGATATTAAATAGTGTACTCTTATCTTAAGTCTGAGAAGTTGGATATAATTTATTCATCGTTTACCTACATTAATCTTTATCGTATCTTGTGCTCTATAAATAAGGTAGGAGTAATGACTGACAGTTATTGTACAATTCTCACCTGCCACATCTTCCCCCTCGTAGGGTTCTTCTTTCGTTTGATTAGGGTCTGCATCTTCACCGTCTGTAACAAATAAAACGGTTATAATTTTTATATTAACATTTGAAGATTTATTTTTGTTATCGATGATAAGAAATAGTAACGAAATGAAGTGTTAGTGTGAAAGTTTAGTATATAAACCTCAGTTTATAAATAGGTGGTTCTAGAGATTAATCGAACACGAACTAATAATATGGTACTAAGCCCCAAATTATTTCTGACTGTATTGTGACACCTTTCTAATGGTTACTTATTGAGGAAACATGTAACACAAGATTTTGGCACAATTGTTTAAACAAAAGCTCACTTAGCGTGTCAGATGCGGGCGCGGCTTACATGTGTTCATGTAGACACTTGCTGACAAACACTAGCAAACTACTAATTCCCTTAGCTTATAATATTTGACAAGGTCACTCTTCAACCAAAACTTATGTAACACAATCTTATAATTGCCTGCGTCTCTATAACCTTGAATGAGCATACTAAAACGATATACTTAATATAAGTAACAATAGATATACTTACAAAACAAACAGAAAAGAAAGACTAGACATAAAAATACGTGAGTAGGTCGCAGTGACGATCGATCTTCCTAAATTCTAAAGTAAACCATTCATTATACATGTACTCAACAATCATAAAACCCTTCGCGTCGAGCGACGAGCGACGGATCTGTCACCTGGGGCCGCATATGACAAGCCAAAAGTAAAGACGATAATGTAAATGCATCGAACTCGAGAGTTTTTCTTCGTTCCCCACAATTCACTCGAGGACCGATGTCTTGGAGCGTGAGGAAGCTTCAAACAAATGGGTCTTTTGAAAATCAGAACATAATGTATTCGAGTCGTCTGTTTAGAATTTTAACTGATATGCGGGTACTGCGAGCGGCTGGCTAATCTGACAATGAATGGGAGTCGATAGACGCGACCAGTGAATAGTGCGGCGCATCAAATGCATCTGACATGTGACTAAGTGCTGGGTGCGGACGCTACCACAACCTTAAATTATTCGCATAAATGCCAACTGCGTATTAAATACATTTTAGTCAGCCATGAGTTCTATGTGGATATATTCATTAACTTCTATTCTATGTGGGAAAGATGAGTCAATTTACTATGAAATTATTTCTTCAGAACGGCTAAGTATTATGAACTGCGAACTACGATAGATAATTTTGTATTAAAAATACACACAGGTGGATTTACTTTGTAAAAATTATTCACATTAACTGATCCAAAACTGACTAAGGTCGTGACTAACCTGGCTACAGTGAACTCTTTTCATATGTCTAGGTATAATTGTAACTCTTTTTTAGATAATACAATCTAAAATCGCTTGAAATTTCTAGCAATTTTTAGATATTATGATTTTATTAAACACCTTTCAATGAAAAACATTTGGCTAATGGGATCTCATCATACTTCTGCCACCGAATCGACGCTCCCCTAAATTTCCGTTTCAAGCCTATTTCCTAACAATTCGTAAATCAGAACGTTAGCTTCACAGTGTCGTGTCGTGTCGTGTGTCATTCGCAGACGGACGTCGTGCACCCAATGCGCCGGTCGTACTTCATCCGTTATCGGCGCCTCTACGTCAGTGTCAGCCGAAACTGCACGCACTTCCCATATCCTGCCGCTTCGGCTAACATAGATACTCCTGTAAACGCTTAAACGCATTGCCTTTCATCAGCTAGATTTTGGATTAAGTACTCAGAAACTTTGTAATTTAGGCATTTGTATAATAGGAAATAAAACAGTTTAAGTCTGTCCACCTAAACCTACGTACCTAACTTTCAGAAGCATGGTTTTAACGTTCTATCTTTTTTCAAATGTTGGCCACAAGCTTTCCATGTCCTTTAGCAAACCCTAAAAAGTCGATTAGTAGAGCGGAATACGTCATTGCGGCATGCCTTTGTCTTTTTATTATATCATTTAAAAAGTATTGAGTTGTGTCTAGTTGTAAAAGTATTGAGTAGCACCTGAACTTTCATATAACCCGAAACTACCCAAAATATATTATGTACAAAGTTCCCATGTTCTTATGCAAACTCTAACCCCAATTAAATGGACTCTTTCTCGCCAAGGAATCCGAGAAATTGTAACATTATTTATGAATTGAGATTCATACCTATGTGGTTAATTAATTATGAAGAAAAAAACAACAATCCACAAAATCAACATTAAGAAACCCTGTATGAATATTTTACCTTCAAAGACTTCATCATTAATACATTCTTCACTGTCCTCATCTTTCTTTTCCTCGTTGCATTCATCTGGCATGTCGGTGGGTTCACCGCCATCGTTATCATTATCATCGTCTTTCTCATGCTTACTACATGACCTCTTTCTCTCCCTGTCAGCTGCAGCAGCTTCTTCATTCCACTCCTCTTCTTCCGCTGAAAAGATGGCATTAGTTAGAAACTGATCTTTATCAAGAGAAAATAGAATTCACGCAGTTTAATCGATTACTTTCCATCGTTAAAGTAGTAGAGTTAACGAGGTAGTATTTATCTCTGACTGCGTCACTAGCTTGCATATCTAATGCCTTTGTTGAACTGTAATATCTAAATTGTGAAACGTTATCTCACATTTCGATAAAGTGCCCAATTCAAAACGTAATAGTTGTTTTGACAATTTCGAGGGATTTTCTTGTAAATTGACAGTATCACACAGTTCACAATAAGAACTGACACCGGATCCCCTTACACGTTGCTCTATCTACAATTATGGTAATCTTATAGTGTAGCTCCAATTTCAGTAAACGACTGGGGTGATAGTAATGATAATGTTAGAACAAGACCCGGCCGGACACCGAAGAGAGACCAAAGTATTATTGTGAGTTTAAACCTAAAATAACTATGTCGTCAGTTATTTTTATTCGTTTCCACTCCTGCTACAGCACGAGAAAGAGGGAAAGGGTTTTTGAGGCAGGTAATATATTTATAAGGTAATAAGTAGGTACTAAGTTATGATAGTGCAAAGTTTGTATTTGCACTCACATCGGGATTGTTTTGGAATGGAACCAAACGTAATAGACGTTTATCATACGAAGCAAAAACAAATAACTGCAACTAAAAAGTTCTTATTTCGACACGAATAATTGCGTTTTTATTCGTTAAAAAAAACGTACCTAATATCCATGTACCTATACTTAATATTATAAAGTGGAAAGATTAGTATTTTTGTTGTGATTTTTTTTAAATCCGTCACCGTTAGGAAGCTATACTCTATCCCCGGGTGCCATTGACTACTTTTTATTCCTGTATTCCCACGGGAACGGGAACTACGCTAGTTTATTTATTATATGTAGTCGCAACGTGGGAGTACTCCCACGTTGCGACCATGGAGCCCATATAGGTACCTATATGGGCTCCATGGTGGCCACCACTATCATTGTATTAGGCAGGTGGTGTCTATAAGCCTTTGAGATGATGATCTCTTTGAATTCCACGTAAGAGTTTTACCTACTATTGTTATTGAAGTACTTTTCAAAATATGCATGCCAATGTAATAACTGGAATATTTGATTTTTGACTGGTTTACTTATTTTTTAGGTAGGTCAATTGTGAATTGTACGTGCAGTGCTGCCAAAACCTACCTTTACCCGATCAACACTCACAGCCCTAGGAATCGTATTGCCGTTCAATAACCTTATGCGGTTCCGCCCATAGTCCAATTGACATAATTCCGTATTTTATCCTAAGTAGTACTTGAATGAAGTTACACAAATCTACAATAGAAACTAGTTTGGTGACATAATTAGCAAGCAGTCGGTGGCAGGGCGCGGGACGGTGGCGTGATTGCGCCCCGTCGTCGGCCGCGCCCTCGCCCCGCACACACTTCGAATTATACAATTAAACACAAAGCTGTGGAAAAATTGTCACTCCCGGTTTGTTATCACTGTAAACTTATATGCAAAGCACGGAATGAGGAAGTCACTCATTCTGCTTCCATTCAGGCTGGTTCGATTTTTCTCTTTAACTAAAAAGCTGACGCATTCAAAGCTCAAAATACTAATGAGGTCACTCAATGGGAATACACACCTACACAAAATTTCAGCAACGACTTTAGTACTTATTTTTTTCGAAACAATATATGTACTGTTATCACTTAGCTATTCGCATGTCATCACATAAATAAATCAGTCGTGTAGGTACGTCTATATTCAGATGAGGCTAGAGGAGCGTAGTACCGAGGTCCCGGGAGGGCCAGCCCGGCCTAGTGGCCCGGGGGAATGTCCATCGATTCATCAAAAGCAGGCCAGAGGCAAAATCCTAAGCAATGCCATGGAACCCGCTGTCCCTGAGGCAGTGTTCGTACTTGCAGCCTTTACCTAATATTGTGTTACATTAGGTAGTACTTGCAAGGTATGCACAGGAAAACGTTGAATACTGAAGCGATAAAATGAACTCGATGTCTTTTTGATCTTGATTGCAAACTGCAATTAATGTTAACATCAAAAAAGCAGCGCTAACTAATGAGTTAGTCTAATGCTGGGTTGATTAATTAAACCTTAAACCGAAAATGTTAATGTAGTTACTGGTAAACGTTGTTTTGTGACTATTTTAAGAGGCTGCGCAAACGTAGACACTTTTTGTTACAGACACCATTACCAAATATTCATCATCATTCAGATCCAATCATCAAATGTTTACGTCTACAAAGGAAGTGGCTAATTTCATACTGGTTATATGTATAAAAGTCAAATATTCATTAGAAGCTTGTATCCGACACACGACTCAAAAGTGTTCACGTTAGTGCAGCACTCTAGTTAGCAAAACTGCAACCACAGATTTTCATAAAATCTAAAGTCAGCGAGACTATAATCTATTTACACAAGGACGAAAAAGTATGATCTGTATATCATCAGAAAAAAACCTTTTTTGTAGTTAGTACTCTAATGACAGTTAGTCCGAAAGATTATTTGATTAGAAATAGAGTAGTAGTAGAGATTACCTACCTAATTTCTGCATTTTTAATTGTTTTTTTTAATCTTGGCTAAGAACGTTTGGTTACCCGTGGTTAAAACGGTAAACCCGGTACCTGCCCTTACTGCACCGTCTCAAAAATCCACCCAGTAAAATTCTTTTAGCTTTATCATCAACATATTTCAATGAAGCGCTCAAAATCAAAAGTATCTGCATCCACAAAGCGACGTTGCCGATTCCATTTTGGCCCAGTCTAATCTTTCAATTTTACAAAGGCCCTCGAGCTTTTGATTCGAATGGTATCCATTCAGGTAGCAAGCAGTGTATCTAAATAAAAGCTTTTCAATTAGAAATACTGGGTAAATTTCTTTAAATTACTGAACTTAAATGAAGTCACGCAAGAGTAAGAGAGAAGTGTCTGAACTGAAAGTTGGCAACGTCGCAAATAACTGTCAAATATTCGCTGTTTCGACAACTTTTTCAATATTGCTAATTTAAACTACCTATTAAATATGCAGTACATCGATCACTATTAACGTTTCTATTAGTGATCGTTGATTAAATATGGCGCATAAAAATACTAATTATGAGTTTTGATAGTTCATCGCATCGCAACACTCTATGTTACTATTTTTCAAACCTGTTTCATTGCCCAACTAAGTTTTCAATCCTATTCTTTTAAATATGTAAGTGCACTGTGGAAGGATATTTAACTGTTATGTTTACTATTGACCAATTAAACAGAACAGCGATATATTTAATAACATATATACACGTTCATATAAATGTGGTTTTATCGTCGAAAGAAATAATTAATTTAGACCGGGATATTGTATTTACAAAGCTTTCGTCGGAATCTATTGTCAAACCACATGCTCTTCTTTATAGTACACACAAATTTTACTCAGAATAGCGTGGTATGACGTCCGTGGAGCCATCTCTGCACCATCGCGATAGCCCATCATAACTCGAGCGCAATGTGCCGCGCGGGATCCATTCGGCACCAAAGAGCCGCCCGCGCCGATACTCACGCCAATTCAATTTTCTTACTAACCGTATTGCTATTGCTTATTTTACGAGATGAAATTCTATGGGGAGAAAAGTTTTGATTTCGAAGCTTCAAGATCTAGGAAAACTGTGTTAGAAAAAAATTGGGAAATTCAGGGAAGTTTTTGACGTTATATCGCGTTTCAGGATGTGATTATTTAAAATAATAAAAATAATTTGAAATTTCAAGACAGGATAATATTTTTATTTCTAACTTATTTTCACATAGCTTGGTAACCATAAAATATGAACAACTTTCACAACGGGACCAACTCTGAAATCACGAAAAACCAGCACTTTTATAAAAAAAAAAATCATTTTCAAACTTTGGTATGAATTGACCAATTTTTTGGGTAAACTTAACGTATTTTAGAAATTAAAACGAAAATACAGACGCCAGCACATGAAGTTACCCCAATGTGTCAAATTTCTTTGATCATTTTTCAACTTTAATTATGTCAAACAGTATAGGGTTCATATTCAATTGGGAAAATTTGACACATTGTGGTAATTTGATGTGCTGGCGTCTGTACCTAGATATTATAACCTAGAAATTACTTTAAACCATATTTAATTATGCACAGAGGCCAGCACATCAAGCTTCTCCAATGTGGTAAATTTCTTTGATAGTTTTTCAGTATTATAACAAACAGAGTAAGGTTGATGTCCAATTGGGAAAATTTTACAGTTTGGGGTAACTTGAGGTGCTGGTGTCTTACACACACACATAATCTTACTTTTCGTTTATTGTGTGAATTGTCCGAAGCGCAAAGCACTACTTAGTGTAAATTGTAGTTCGCCCTCAAATTGCTCGTCATATTTAGGTCCTATTTATAACTAGGGAGTGAGCCTATTGCTAACAACAACCGGGCACTATTCTGGGTGCTACTGAGTAAGAGCCTCCGTAAGGAGCACCCCGACGAGGAGCTCATTATCAGTAACCTTCAACACGTAGCAAGTTAAATGCTAATGTTTTATAATGAGTGGAATTTTCAAATAAAGGGCTATTTGACAAAATTTTAATTTGTAGTCTCTCATCTACCTTATAAGAAAATATTCGACACATATTTTTTCTTTTTTCACGTAATCAAAAAGTAACGGCGATACATCGAGTCAAATTGTCGCATGACGTCACTTGCCAGTACAGTTTGTACTAATAATTAATGACGTTACAAGCCCCCTCTCTTCAACTTTAATGCCCTTAATCTAAGCAATTTTCCATCAATTTAAAAAAGAATAAAATACGTGTCGAATATTTTCTTGTAATCTAGATGATGGACTAAAAACTAAAATTTGTCATATATATTCCATTATATGAAAGTATAATTTCTGTGATTTAAATGAAACCACCACCCATTCAAAAAGAAAAATAATCCGTACCTATCTAAACTAATCTAGACTTCTATAACTATGTAGGTATACTTAATAATAATAATTTAAAGAAGAAAGATTTGTACTTTTGTATGGAACGAAAAAACTTAAAAACTACTGGACCGGTTTGAAAGAATCTTCTACCGTTGGAAAGCTACGCTATCCCCGAATGACATTGGCTACTTTTAATCCCTGTATTCCCAAGGGAACGGGAACTACGCGAATGGAACCGCGTGACGTCTACTAGTATTATAAAGCTCCAAATTTAAATTTAATCTAGAAATAACCTTTTTTAGTATTACCCATGTCATAATTACATGAAAAAAATAATATGCCACTGAGCACCTATGTAAACCAAGTATGAGTTAAAAAAGCTTTACAAAAACTTATAAGTAAGTAGTACGTTTTATAAAGTAATTTTTAGTTAGATATTAGATGTTTCGCCGTCTAGGTAAAACGTGGCACAGGAGACATTAACCTACTCATGGGGCGGCACTAAATGTTGTAGGTACGTACCTAATAATTTTGATTAAGTATTCGGGGAGCACAAAGGAATAATAACAATCCCATCTCGGCGTAAGTCATTGTAGTTTCGCTCAGTTGTATATCCTTGGAAACTGTAATTTTAATGTGTTCGGAGGCGTCGGTATGATGTCGAGTGGGAATAGCTGAGTACCCGGACTCCCCGAGGTGGCCGGTCGTCGGCAGGACTTGGCCTGCCCGCGCCCGGCCTGCCCGCTCCCAGCCTGCCCGCGCCCGCGCCCGCTACATCGTTAACTAATGTACAATTTACATTACCTACACATGTATTATGCATGTCTGTTTCCGTAATCCAAATATTTGAGTTCAATGTTGTTAGTGCAATGTCAAAAGACAGCAGTACGGTACATGTGACCCATTAGGGATTTTTTAGGTGTGGGTAAGAATAAAAATGCTTTGTCTATCAAAAATACTGCTTCATTTTAGCTGACACGTCATAGGTACACACTAACTTAATAACTACAACTTTCTGACACCTCATACTTACTGAAGTTTAAAAGTTATAACTAGTAAACCACAATTTCACGGACAGAGTCATGAACAAATTCTAGTTCAGTATGTCAGTAGCTAGTTTATGTCATAATAGCAATTTAAGTAATTCGAAGTAGTACCAAAGATTTAATAACTCTTTCGTGTAGATTCTTTTAACAAAATACCTTTTAACATTTCAGTCCCAAACGCGAGTGAAGATAGGTAAGGGTTAGCTATCAATTAAAAGTCGAACGTCTCAGCTGGTGTTTTCCTTGGAGAGCGGTGCGCGGGGCGGTGCGGTGCGGGGCGGGGAAGCGGGGGCGAAGTCCCGAGGGAGCAGGCGGCACGCGGCTGCCGGGCCAGGCCTCCCGGGACGCCGCGTGGGCGGCGGGCGAGAACTTGGCATCCTCTGGGACTACCCCCCACTACCCCACCTAGTCCCGGCAGCCCGGCTCACAACGACGCTACCGTGATATTTTTAACAGATACTGTTATGCCCGACTCTCGGAAAATTGTTAAACCACATGAGTACTGTAAATAATTCCTTAAACCTTCTAAGATTTTATGTAAGTGCTACGTAAAGACTGGTTCATGCTGAAAGTGCCACATTTTTAGCACCGTAGGGATACAGTGTTCGGTAGATATAAGTACTGGCATTAGATATTATCATAACTCATTATGAAGGGACTAAACGTTGCAGACCCCTACCGTACAAATGATATTTTTACTGAACGTCAGGGGCTCGAGTCTCCTATTGCAATCGTGTGTGATCAATGACCGGTCATTGATCGAATATTTGACAACTTTGACAGTTTTTGTATGGGAAATGTGTCATAAGTTTAACGTTATACGTCAAAAATCGATCATTGACCGGTCATTGAGATACGATTGCAATAGCAGACTCGACCCCCAGATACCTAGCTTGTATCCTATCGATATTGAATCAAACACGAACTCGGATTTTTCAAACACCCTTGGCCAAGTTACAAACAATCAATCATGGAAAATGCGTGGTGTTATGTTTCTGAATACAGTGATGATACGAGACAACTTCGTATACCAAACATTTCACACTCAGTGACTGAAGTACACACAATAATATTAAAAAATCCTTCATAATGTGATTCATTATGTAAGTAGGTACCTAGCCCACATTATTATTGTTACCTTTTATGGATTTTTTGCGCGAAACAGGTGAGTGATTTATGACAGTCGACTGGGATTTGAAAAGAGAATTCTACGCCATGTTAACAGATTGCATTAATGTTTTACATTTTTTTTTTTGTTTTACTTATCCAATGCGCGAACTTTATATATAAAACATGTAACAGTGTCATTTCATTTCATACACGTTCCGCGAGGAGTGGAAGCGAGGCTACAATACATCATAGGTATGTCTAAATTAATTATGATAAGGATGTGATATTGAACACGCCAACAATGTGACTATTTACTATCAAATCGAATAAATATAGAAAAGTTTGTGAAAGCAAAAAACTTATAAATTAACTTATAAGTTTTTTGCTTTGAAAAACTTTTCTATAATGGACACTTGAAAGTAAATTATTTTCTTTTAGATTTTGATTCCTAATTAATTATCGTAGAAATGTATTAAGTTTAACAGAACTGAACGAAACTTCCTTGTTGGCCTGGTAGTCGCGAGCGCCACTGCTAAACAGAAAATCTTGGGTTCGACTCCCAAGTCAAGTACAGTCTTATTAGGTTTAACTCCCTGAAATTCTTTACATTGACTCGACTCCTATTATATGGGACTTGAACATAAATCTCTGCCCAAACAATACTAATAATACCAGCCTGTTACAGTCCCACAGCTGGGCAAATGTCTCTTCTCAAGCACAAACACTGATCAAGGCTGATTGCCTATTTCAGACACAATTTTATTTTTTATCTATTTTTATTTATTTGGGAGGTTTACAGCTATTAAAAGGGTTATCTATAATTTTATATCTTGCAGAACGCCAATTGCAAATTTGCCAGTTCACAATTTTTCACAATATACCTAAACTAGTCTAAGGCCGTCCAGGTTCCTTATAATCTGTTTCTTCACTTGAAAACCTGCCCAAACCTTCAGGAAAAATAGGCAGTCAGTTATGTTATTGTTTTAGAAGAGAATCATACATAACAGGAGAAAGATACTTAGGAACGCAGATGCATAGCCAAATCAATGGTACTGAAACATAGGGAACCCAACTGAGCGTCTCCCGTCTCAAGTTCGCACAAAGCAGCAACTAGCACAGCAAATAACATCGATTAAGCAACTCACGGGCAGCCAGCAGTAGATGAGAGGTCAACATCAACATAAAACTGTTATGATATGGCTTTAGCGTATTTCCCAGAGGCACAGGGGAGGTGCGCGCCACCCAGGGGAAATTTCCCGGCGATCCTCTGCGGGGCCTCTACAAGTTTTATGGACGCGCAACACCTAGGGCTGCAACAGCTACTGGATTAACCTTTTTAGACTAATCACCACTTTAATTAAACATTTAACATTAGAAGCCCTACTTATGTAAGTCTAACATAAGCTGCCGCTTTTGATTCTGTGTTTTTTTTCCTGACATCTCACCCTTGTAAGTCGATGTTACTATGAGCATTTTCAATTGCTTGGATTTTTTGTAAAGGCTCTGGTTTTTTTTTTTTGTAAACAGCTTCTTAATCAGAGATTATTTGGCAGCCCTGTAAGCACCCCGCGCTAGCCTCACGCCCCGGCGTGGCCATCAACTTCTTATTGTTACACTTAACGGTGTTCAAGATAATAAGTGCTGAAGTACTGTGCACTGATTAATTTTAATTAACAATTTTTAATTAGTAAATTAGTGCTACTTCCAGGCAAAATTTTATGGAAAAGCATATCCTAAATTCATGGGTCTTTGTGCAAGCGTTGTGTTCAATGCTCGTGTCTTCTTCTGTATGAGAAAAGGCATTTGCTTTGCAGTAAAACAATAACAAGCTTGTAATATATTTACAATGAATAGCTCCATTAAGTATTAGGTATATCCGTATGAGTAAATCCATTTCGAATAATTAAAAGTAAGACTGAGAAAAAATAAAGGTACAAAACAGGACTTAATTTTCAAATTAAGTTTCCCAACTGCATTAGTGTAGTCTAAACATCGGAGCACATAAGCTCAGTAAAAAAGTTGACGTACAAAGCCAAATTGACTTAACCCTCTTCAAAAGGCTTACAAATACGTCCATCCGAAGCTTTTACCTCGAATAAAACATTCATACGGTTTATTGTGATCTTTACACCTTCTACCCCCGATCAATCCGTTATGTTACGTACATAATGTAATTACAAATTATGCATACTATGGACCCGCTTGAATATTTCAGCAAGCTGGACGTTTGAATTTTGTATGAAAGTTACTTACGACGTTTTGGATATAATGTTACCTATTTGGCTGGATGCCCATAAACATGTGGGTCTTCTCTGATCTTCCTTTTTAAATATGTCTTTTGCTGTGTATGATAGAATGATGCTATTCGGATTTTCCATAGCAAAAAGAGTATTTCGTAAACTTTATCTGCATGTGAAAATCTGGTAATCTTAATTTTGAAAGTTCCGAACAAAGGGAAACCGTGTTGTTCTTCCGTTACCCCGTAAACTTGTAGGTGAAATGAGAACGAAGTGAGCTGTCGTCGCTTATTATTTCTACAATTGGACAGTTCACTTCACCCAAGTTTTCACGGGGACGTCTCTTCAGAATGGACCTACCGGATATCAATTTCTTCTGCACCATACTTATCTTGGTTAATTAACTACGCATTAATTCACATGGTAATCCAAGTAGACACATTATGGTCCTTCAACACTCGAGCAGGTAGAAAACGACGTTGAGTAAACAATTCAAGATACGGCAATTCGTTTTTATTGTATGCCTGGGACAGGGAAGGATTAACATTTTCACTGGATGTAAAATTTTAATTCCTCTGCATGAGGGACGGGACGTTGAAATTGACGTGTTATTGGACCCCAGCGAGGGCAGCGGGCAACCTGGCAACGGACGCAGTATACCTACAGATCAAATCATACCTAATCGAAAGAAAACTGAGCATTTAGTGACATGAGACAGGGGTTCACGAAGTCGGGGAACTCTGCAGTGTCTCAGGTGCGAGGTGTTTACCATTAAGTGGCAGATTAGCTTTTTATTATGGTGTATGATAGGTAGAAAAGTAAAGTGTATGACATTTTGTAACAAACCTTTGCTTTAATGTCGGGACTTTAAAAGAGACTGTGCCCTTTAAGTTTCTTTCGTTGTTTCTTGTCAGAGTAGTCAGATAGTGAAACACCGATCTCGCCTTCTAGTTAAAAAATGTCATGTAAAAGTGTTTGTTTAAACCTATTTACAGAAATAAATATCACTTATCATTTAACAATGTATTCTGTTCAATGAATAGCGTGATCACGTATTTCTATAAAGAATGTATTTTTTGTGCGCGAAAAAGATTATTATTTACATATTATAACATAATATAACGCCTCATGGGCAATATAGGCATGTTTAATGCAAAAGTTTACCTATATTGTTTATGTATATTTTTTTTATCCTCATATTTTATATAAATTTGTCCAAGTGGTGGGACCTGTCCCTGATAGAGGTGGATGCAGCTTCGAGTTAGTGCCTCTAATTGCATTATTTGAGATACGTGTATTATTAAATAATTTTGTTGTATATTTTAATTTTGATATCGATTGTTTTTAATGGGTAATGTTCGTATTGTACGAGTTTAGCTTTTATTTAATGTAAGTATGGACTTTGTCTGACATTAGTAAATAAATTAATAAAATTGCCTTTACTTTATTGAATTGGTAGGTAACAAACTTTGCTTTTTGCAAAACTCTTTTGCCTTTATAATTGTAAAACATCTCTGCAAAAGTAGAAAGCAACAATGAAACCATAACACATTGCGTTATACGTATATACAAACGTACTGAAGAGCTAGTATTGCATTAGGTATCCCTGGAGCCAGGCGAAGAGTCGCAGCATCCTCGCGGTCCCCACGGGACGCATTACGAAAGTACTAGACGCCACTAGATCGATACATAAAGTTACTACATTACATAGCTGTTAGTTCTGCAACAAATATCATTGTTCTCTGTACTTACTGAACTGTAAAACTATAGAGATCTAGGTACCTATCATCCTATCATTTTGAAATTGTGATGTAGGTAATACCTAAGTTGTTTGCGTGATAGAAAGCAAAGAATACTATTAACTATAGACGAGACAACACGAACAAAATTTTCAACCGATACTTGTGACCTAATGGACACAAATCTGTGAGTTTAGTTTAGTACGCTCCGCTGCCGCTCCAATATTGCTATATAATTCTAGATGGCGTTACTGATCAAAGTTTATCTATGACATTTCTTCGCTTATCCACTCTATAGTATTTTAAATCGCTTAGATGGAAAGTGACTAAACTCAGTACATGTTTAAATTAGGTATTTATCATACTTACATACATTACCCACATATCAGTGTAAGCTACTCCGAATTCTATCGACTGCAGACAGATTGAAACTTTCAAGAAATCCAAGTGAAAGTTTGAGCGACTTCATTGAACTCTTTTCAACTCTAAGCTGAACTCGGCTACTGCTAATCTACGACAAAACTTTGCCTACATTTGGAAGAGATTTAGCTTACCTATGTACTACTCTACTGAGAAGGTAGATAAACTTGTTCTTTATCATAAAAATAATAAAGCCCCTCACATCTCGTATTCTGCTTAAATTACGGCCCTGGTTACCAGGTACCCTATGCAGGTGCTTATTATTGTCAACCTCACATGTTTGAACGTATACCTACAAAAAAAAATCTAATCATGATTAGGTGACAAAATCTCTAACATTAAAGTCAAATGAAGTTTAAAAGCTTTACAATTTACAGCACTAGCGTAGCCACCATCTGAATGCGTCAGTGATGACGTCGGGTCATCCTTTAAACCCGCAGTCTGGCTGCATGCAGAAGATACATCGGCGCGATGTTATCCGGGCAGCGACCGCGACCAGTCACTGATAAAACGTTGATATTAGGGCGCCGCGACCGCACCGCGCCGCGCTCCGTCCATCACCAGTACCGACGCCCTCTCATTGACGCCAAGCCATTAATTGTTTACTTATACTACGTACCTCTACGTAATTTGAATGGAACTGGCGTGAGGATGAACATTCGAGAGAAGGCAAATGCGGATATTGTATGCCTTTGGCATGAAGCTGTTTTTTTTTTAGATTAGTGCTTGACTGCAATCCTACCTGATAGTAAGCACAACAAGTGATGCAATTAATGATGGTAAAGCGCACTAGTTTTTAAAGAGCCTATTCACTCTTGCCTTGAAGACACCTAAATTATAATCGGACGGGAAGACCGTCGCAGGCAAGCTGAAAACTATTATTAAATAGTAGACTTGGTGCATAACCAAGGAGGTAAAGCAGTGTCTTAGGTCACGGGTGCTTTATTGAAGCCCCAGCATAACGAAGGATGACAGTGCTAACTCAAGCAACGCGAGGGATTCAAGCTAACCCAAGACAAAGACACATTTATCACCAAGGAGAATACTCTACTCTTCACACCTGCGAGATATTAAAAAGTCCATTTAATAAGTTCTTTTTGGTACATTTTAATTATAAACTTTTAGATGAGGTTCCAAATACGAAACACATACGACCCAGCAAGTAGGGTTGTACTGACTAACTATGTCATTAATTAAAAAAAATACATTAAAGTACCTAGGTACATAATTTGTTTTGTAGTGCACTGTGCAAGTTATTATGTTTTTAAGACTTAAGTTCATTATTGATTAAGTAGTGTGCATAAAACATCTTTGTTGCTAAATCAAATATGTTACAAAGACGGAAAGCATGTTACGTTGTTAAACTTAGAAATATAAACACACTTATGAAATCAATTTACAAACAACTGGGTAGCACCAAACTGAACTGGGATTCCAGGTTTTTGACAAATATACGAGAGATTACAAATTAATGGAAAGGTATCTCAAATATTAACGTAGGTAACTAAGTGCGAGTACGTACCACTTTTCTGTAATAAGTACTTAATTTATAATGATAAATGATAAATGATAAATGATATTTATTTCTGTAAATAGGTTTTCACACACACTTTCCCGCGTCATTTTTTTAACTAGTAGATGAGTTCGGAGTTTCACAATCTGACGACTCTGAGAAGGAACACCGAAAAAAACTCAGAGGTTATCTTTGTCAAATCATGTAAGATCCACGCAGATTAGTGTCTGAGATGGTCTTTTGAGGAAAGAACCACACAGATATGAGGGGACCAGATCTGTCAGTGCAAGCATTTGTCAGTAATCGTGAACTCAACTCAGTATATATTATGAACGCTAAATACGTGCCACCTAATCGTCCACGAAATCTTTACTTTGTAAGGGTGACGTTGTAGGGGTAATCTCTGGATTTACTGATCCAATTTTGAAAACTATTTTTCCAAAAGAAAGCCACATTATTTGTGAGTGTCATAGGCTATATTTTATTGTTTATACTAAGAGGGAGTGGAGAGGAGGGAATGTTTAAAGTATTTGTACTTTAAACATCCCCTCCTCTCCACTCCCTCTGCAAGCGAACGAAGTCGCGAGCGAAGTTCCAGGTAGTAAGTAGGTAGGTATTTATTTCAAAGTCAATCACATTTACCGTCCACAAGTTACGACCTAATTTTTACGATTGACCACTTGATTGGTGAGTTTAGCGCCATTAACGCTAACGAAGATATTGTAACAACTTTGGCATCATCCTTTGATTGACCCAAGGAAAGGGAACAAAGAAACTAAAAGTTTTGCGAAATAAAAATTAAAAACAACTTTTTTATTAATGTAGGTATCCAAAGTTTTCACTGGGAGTTCACACCGATATTGAAAATTTTTGTCGAACTATTGTTAAGATTTATTTATATTTGAAGAATAATATGCTTTTTTTTCTTTTAGGACCTATAAGTTTAGTGTTTTTAAATGTTCAAGAACTAAATTCATACTGAACAAACACTTTTTCAGACCCTCCCTACAATTTAAGGGTTAAAATAAATTAACGATATAATAAATTTTTGCAAGGCTAAATCAACACTAAGGAAAATTAACCTAATTAATGTTTTTCAAGCGATAACTTACGTTTCAGTGCCCTCGGTTTAGCTTGTTTTCTTCGAGACATGGTCCCACGCTTTATCAGCGCGTAATAACGCAACTAACACTTCATTTCACCTTCAAAAATCACTTTAAACTTTGTCAACTTTGTTTACACAGTAACGTACGCGCTGTAGGAAGTAGCGGTAAAGTTTATCGGGAAAGTAAAAGTGTGCGGCGTCGGGAGTGGGCGCGCGACACGTGCCACGCGCGGGTCCTCCCGCGAACTGAGCTTACTGGCGCCCAACAAGTGGCAATAACAATATTGTAACCTTGCGCGCAAACTCGTAAGACATGTGCTATCCCGGCCAATGTTTGAGTTTTCTTTGCTATAAGCTCGTCACGTGTTAGACATCTCTGTGAAATACCCATCCAGTAATAATCTTGACTAATACCTAGGTAAATACACACATCAAAAGTGTCTAGGGATCAACATATATTTTTGCAATAACTTTTCTCCTGATTGATATTAATTAAAATTTTCTTTAAGGATTCATCAAATAAAGTGTTTTCGTTTGTCACAGTAACGATAAACCAAGTCACCTTTGCATTAATAAAGAAATTTGCCATTTTCCTAATAAAGGGATTTTTGACATTTGAACCACTAACATTAAAGTTCGAAAAAAAGACTGAAATAACAGTTTTCTTTAAAATTTTATTGGGTAACTTAAACAATTAATAATCCGTGTTTCTACCGCGAACACTAACAACACAAGAACATCGGTTTGGCATACTCAAAATGAGTTCATCCAAATCACGCTGTGGAATGGCCGCCCATGTTCGTTGCAACAACAAAAAAAGGTCTTCTTGCGACTAGATACCCTCCATATTCGGCAGAGCTCTTCTCTGTAGCATATCCCATGCATGCTCAATCGGGTTCAAGTCTGGCGACTGAGCAGGCAAGGGCAGGACATTGATGTTAGCTGCGGCGAGAGTCTGTCTTACAACTCGTGAGGCTTCATCACTCTTCAGGGAACTTAATTAGCGACCAAACAGTCAGAAACCGCTTGCATGAAGTGAACCTTCATTCCCGAAGACCGCTACGGGTACCACCTATAGCAATGCACAGTCGTAGGATTCGATATCAATGGGCTCTTGAACACAGAAATTGGGCAGAAGAACAATGGCGTTTCGTGTGCTTTTCTGATGAGTCTCGTTTTGGTATGAGACCGGATACAAGACGTATACGACACTGGAGAACCCCTGGACGCCAACAGCGATTAAAATCCTGCCAGGAAGTCCATCCTTATAGTGGTGGAACCATCATGGTATGGGCGGGTATTTGGATCGGCGGAAGAACTGAGTTGATTTGGATCAGAGGCAACCTCAACGCTCAAATTTATGCTGAGACGATTGTATCAGACGTCATCGTTCCTCTACAAGTGCAAATCGGTCCCTTATTTCAGTTAATGCATGATAATGCACGACCACACTCCGCAAGAGTTGTAAGACAGACTCTCGCCGCAGCTAACATCAATGTCCTGCCCTGGCCTGCTCAGTCGCCAGACTTGAACCCGATTGAGCATGCATGGGATATGCTACAGAGAAGAGCTCTGCCGAATATGGAGGGTATCCAGTCGCAAGAAGACCTTTTTTTGTTGTTGCAACGAACATGGGCGGCCATTCCACAGCGTGATTTGGATGAACTCATTTTGAGTATGCCAAACCGATGTTCTTGTGTTGTTAGTGTTCGCGGTAGAAACACGGATTATGAATTGTATAAGTTACCCAATAAAATTTTAAAGAAAACTGTTATTTCAGTCTTTTTTTCGAACTTTAATGTTAGTGGTTCAAATGTCAAAAATCCCTTTATTAGGAAAATGGCAAATTTCTTTATTAATGCAAAGGTGACTTGGTTTATCGTTACTGTGACAAACGAAAACACTTTATTTGATGAATCCTTAAAGAAAATTTTAATTAATATCAATCAGGAGAAAAATTATTGCAAAAATATATGTTGATCCCTAGACACTTTTGATGAGTGTATTATAATGTTTTGAGGAATCATCACTACTTATGTTGTCTAAATTCTAAATTATTTTGGTTACATAAATATTATTTGTAACAAAGTTTCATTTGTTTATTCTATTTTGTCTGTTAAAGTATTTATGTAGGATTTTCTAAACATAATAATAATTTTATGGGACTACCATCGAGACGAAGTTTATCACACTTTTTTTTATTAAGTGATATTAGTTTTTTTAGTTTTATTTATTATACCTAGGTACTTAATATTTTCACTTTACTTCACCTGCGGTGGATGACCTTAAAGTGTTACATACCTAGTAGATATAGGTAAGTACCTACCTACTTACTTACTCAAGTAATGAACAAGAAAATGGTAGTCGACTTGTGAATTTATGTGGGATCTAAAAACTGACAAGAGAAAAAAAAAATGCTTATGCATGACCTAAAGGTTGACTCGTAGAAAATGCCTAAGGCATTAAGTCCGCCTATGTACAGAAGACGCCAGCACATCAACCTACCCCAATGTGCCAAACTTCTTTGATAGGTTTTCAACTTTATTCTAAACACAGTAACGTTCATGTTCAATTGGGAAAATTTGACAGTTTGGAGTAGGTTGATGTGCATTTGTGTGCTTGAAGTATTAAATAAATAAATAAAAAAAAAATGCTTCTTCCTCTTTTCCTGTGGTTAATGACTAACATGGTGACAGTTTTAATGCCGCCCATCGGCCTCTGACTTGGCATCACATGCCCTCGAGCAATATCACTTGCATGCCGCCGGTTACCTCACGATATAGGTACCTATGATTCGACAATCCGTCGGTCACACCACTAGGTTATCATCACTGCTTTTTACCCTAAAACGGAATGATTAGAAACCAAACTTTGAAGAGGATTGTCACGCCAGTTTAATTTAATCTACTACTTACAAGGAAACCATTCATTAGTAAGTATTCATCTCAATTATTTAAAAGCATCAGAGTCCTCATTATGTAGGTACGTTACAAATAACTTTTGACTTAAGTACCTAGGTACCTACGTGAGTTTTGTTTCTATTAACTCTTGAGTTTCTATTCACTTGCTCTTTTTGCTTTTTTACAGGTGACACTTTGCCTTGCTGATCTAGATCTAGCGGGTACCTACCTACAAAGTTTATAGAATAAGGATCAGTTTACGCTGGTTTTATTACAACTAAGACAGAACTTCGGAGTGGTTTGAGTTAGGAAGTAGTAATATAACATTAATCAAGCCAAACTCAAAATCAAACAAAGATTTAACTGTTGAGTTCTAAACATTGCAGGAATGTAGTGCGTTATTGGTTGTTATCAGCTCCTATTTTAAGCGATGTTAATTTTAACTAAGTACCTACTAAGTAAAGTGCCTATGTACCTACCTACCTATGTCCTCTAATTTGAAATTGGAAATTCATAGGAGGTGTGGCCACGACAAGCTGTGTAGGTACAGCTTTGGGAAGGAAATATTGGAGCGCGAGTCCTACGTCTAATCGCAATCGTTCGGAGAACATAAGCAATTTAAGTAATTAGAAGTGTCTCTGGGCCCTTGGAACGCGACTTCCAAACGAACACCTAGGTACTACTTGTTCTGAACCGGGAACCACAGGTTACTCTCTAACTTAGATAGATACAACTATGAACTAACACTACTAAACCCCTAAGTAGGCTACTGGCGAAGTAATACGGTGACCTTTCGAGCAGCCAATCTGCCACATGGCCGAGTAGTACCTATGGAATTCTTACGTCTATAAAACCTCCCCATTGGTGGTCACCGCACATACCTATGCCTAACTACCGCGCCTTGTAATTTATGAGGTCCCAAGTGGAAGCCAGCTTTCGTGAACAATAGGAAATATAATTGGGTCTGAAATTACGGTAGTTGACGAGTTAAAATAATCTCACCAGGGCCAAAACGTTAAAGCCGTCGTAAATTTTAATTACCTATCTACACGAATCACTTATAATATAGGTAACGACATGTATGATTTTTACAGATGTTTAATACTTACTTAATTAAAATGAATCCCTTCGCCTGACGCTGGCTATTGTGAACCTAGAGTTTACCAAAGTTGCAGCACCAAACCCTGTTCCCCAGTACTCCATCCATCCCAGTTCCCTTATCCATGTAGTCGGCGTCCCCGTGAGTTGTTTTTTTTTCCAAGTAGGTACCTACAGACGCCAGCACGTCAAGCTCTCCCAAACTGTAAAATTTTACCAATTGAACAAGAACCTTACGGTTTTGCATTTAGCTTGATAATCTAACATTTTTTTTTTGTTAGTTTGATTTACTAGCCTCTGTACATACCTACAGGCTCCAATTAAGAGAGATGCAATGTCAGTCCAAACACTTATTTATATAGGTACCTACCTATACATTAGGCATGTAGTACCTAATACTGCCGTGTGACGGGCTACGAATCGGTTACGTGGAGATAACAAAACGGGTCTAGGTAATTACTGAAGTCATTATTAGATGATTGTTTAAGCTATTAATGCATCATCGAACATGTAATAGCGGTGGTTTACTTAAAATAATCTTCCCGTGATAACTATACCTATGCATAAGAGATTGACACTTCTATTTCCTGTTGTAGTTTACTTCTTTTTCCACCTAGATAAGGCTGTCTCTTTCGCAAATCTCTTCCACGTTCACCGGTTGTGCTTGTTCATAACGTTAAAATATAACATCCGACACATCGCAATATGGTAAGTAGTTTGTCAACAGCTGATAAGTCTCAAATCATTTTAATCTACCAAATTAAATAAAACAATTAATAAAAACGAATTAAGTGCGAGACAAGGCGCGTAGTTCCTACAATGTAGACCAACCGTACTTAATCTGTATGCGTTTCGTTTCAGATAAAACGCAACTACTAAACCACTTGACCGTTATTAGAATCTTGTATGTACTAGAAGTGTTGGTTGAGGACCTTACCCAGTTTGTGAAGGCTATACAAATAAAAATAAAATACAGAAAGTATCTGCAGACGAGCTTAAAAGACCGTAAGTCCATTAAAAAAGGCTATTATTCACATCTGTAAGTGTCAAACAGCTTTGACCTAAAGGTCCAGTTACCAGGTCCTAAAATTCCAAAAAAAAAAAATTGTGTCAAACAATTGTCAATCAAACACACAATCAGCTGTTGTTGTCAATGTCAAAAGAGTCCCAAAAAATACGGAAATAAAATTTAGTGCAAACAAATACCTATATTTTTTTAATATCATTGTATAATATAGCATTCTATTATTATTTACAGTTTATATAAACATAACAAATGGATCTCCCGTTTGAGGTAAGCATGTACAATTTCACATTGCATGACTTCCGTGTCTTTGCTACCTTTATTAATGTTTTCTTTGTTTGTCCCTTCTATCATTTTTTCACGTGATTATGGATTATGTAGATTATTTTATTTTGTCGATATTAAGCTCAAAAAAGTTCATAGTATTTTAATCGTAGAATACTTACGAATAAATCTGTCTCTGACTCAATCATAATAAATTACCCTTCCACTTCTTTCAGGTTTTAGTTTATCTTTTCAAGTACTTACCAAAGTCTGATAGGAAAGCTGCTAGTGAGACATGTCGCTCATGGTACTTGGCTGCAAATGATCAATGCTTTTTGAAGAACAAAGTAGCTGTATTTTACAAAACAGTATTATCTGATGACTCCTCACCACTCACCATATTCGAGGACTCGCCCATCACATACTACAACTATTTATTTAATGAAGTGGAACTATCAAGTAAACAAAATGAATTCTGGAATAAAATGGGTGAACACATCCGATGTTTGACCATAAGGAGCTGTGATATATGTGAAAAAGTATTTGTTTACATGCTACAAAAATGTACGAATCTTGAAACTTTGAACATACAGAGCTGCAAAGAACTTTTCATGTCGGGCCGCCTGCTGGAGGGGAAGAGTGAAGGGTTTTTAACAGATAACCTTGAAAACTTGAAATCTTTAAGCCTCTCAGGAAATCAGTACTTGACAGATGCATTGTTCAATAGATTTGTATCAGCTGCTCCAGCCCTAGAGGAACTGAACTTGTCAGCTTGCTCCTTACAGTTTCATCTTGGGTTAGTAAAGAAATTCTACCCTCCAACTACTGATATTTTCCTGAACCCATCAGAAAGTGTATTAACATTTTATTTCATTCACCAGTTGATTGTTAGTAGAGCTAGAAATATCAAACGTCTGCATTTTTCTTGTACTCTCATTGATGGTGCTGCACTGAAGACTCTATCAGAAGTAAAAGATTTAGAACTACACTCCTTACAAGTGCATTCCTGTGATCAACTCACCAACGCTGGCATATTATCTCTGACTACCCATCAAACTTCTTTGAGAGAGCTTGATATAGGCTTGTGTACACGAGTGACCGACCAATCACTTGTACATATATGTAACAATCTAGTCAATTTGGAATACCTCAATATTCAAAGATGTCGAGCTGTCACTGACACTGGAATAGCAGAACTGCATAAGTTAAAGAAATTAAAGTCTTTAAATATATCACAATGTGAACTTTTAACCAAAGATGGTCTAGAGAAAGGTATTTGTTATAAAGAAAATGAATGTCTTGAAGAACTTGATATTAACTGCTTGAATATAGACCAAACAGGAGTTATAATGCTTTCTGAGAGACTTCCGAACTTACACATGCTAAACTTGAGCTACTGCTTCAATGCTGTAACTGATACCTCAGTACAAGTAATTTTTAAGAATCAGTTGTTACTTCAAACCTTAAAATTGAGCCATTGCGATAAGGTGTCTGATGCTGGATTAACTGGCATGGGAAAAGTTGAGACAAAAGGTGGGGAAGAAGGTCCAATCATGTCAAGTATTAATGAATCACACATGTCGCCTAAAATCCACTTAGGATCCAGAGCGGAAGAAGAAATAGTTCGTGATGCTAGACGAAAAAGAGATGTCATGCTTATGTGTGAAAACCTATCAATGGATTCATACACGGGCTACTCCTTAGCTCGCATAAGGGGTCTTAAAGAACTAGATATAAGTGGATGCAATAGAATAACAGATGTGAGCTTGACCTATGCATTTAATTTCAAGGAACTGGTAAATCTAAACTTAAGTAGATGTCAACAAATTACCTGTAATGGAATAGAACATTTGGTGAAAAATTGTCCAAGCATTGAATATTTTAATCTGACAGACTGCTACAATCTAACAGATGATGCTGTTAAAGAAATAGTTAAAGACTTGCAGAGATTAAAACAACTTGAATTAAGGGTAAGTAAAATATCATTTGGGCTCTTCTCGCAAAACTATTTAAAATTACGTTCTTCAACTATGGTAAACTTTTTTTCAGGGGTGCAATCAGCTGACTGACAAGACCTTGGAGGCAATAAGAACGCACTGCAGTAAACTGCAGTTCCTGGATGTGCAAGGTTGTCGCAACATGTCTGCAGAACTGGCCTGCTCAATTGGATCTCTACCGTCACTGCATACAGTATTGATGTCCAAGCCAGGCCCTTACATAGATGATGGAAAAAAGAGCAGAGCTCCTGCCCCAGCGTTCCTCCCGGCGTTGATGAGAAAACTACGATTACACTAGGCCAATTTGTATTTAATACAATGAAAATAGTGATCAACCTAAATGGAACAGAGAAACCTCGAATAAGCAAAACTATCTGTCTGAAAGAAAACAACGAAAGTGATTATACAAGTTTTTGGTGACGGTTAGCGCAGTGGCTTAGCGTTTGGTTGCTGCGCTTCGTACCTATTAATCCCCGCACGGAACAAATATTTTATAAAGCCAACAGGCCTTTGTGTATGTGAGTTTAAATGTTTGTCAACGCAATAACTTCAGAGGAAAACTTCCTAGTGTGGGGCAACGATTACTCAATAAAAGAAAAGAAATAAAAAGTTGACCAGAATTGTAAGAAGTGAAAAATAAGAGTGTGTGATTTGGTCTAGTCCATATGGTGAAAAAGTGCAGCTTGCTGTTTTGTGTGAGCTTACCTATGTAAATGTTGTAATAATGCACTAAATGCTTTCCGATTAGGTATACCTAAGGTTGCCACAAGTGCCTTACGAGCAATTATGGCAGTACGAAGGCTTCGTCGTATAGGAAGTAAAGTACCTATTAAGATTCTGTTACAATCGTGTACTTACTCCACTACGTCATCGTCTAGCTATAAGGTACAAAAAACTACCTAATCAGATTTACTATCGATGGCCTCAAGGCTAAGGTAGGTATCTGCTAGAGATAAAAGGCGGAAAAGTATTTTCTTAATCATTGTACAGAAACATACGCGTGTTTGGAACAAAGTGTCATTTCCGATGAAACATGAACCTTATTCTGTTTGTGATAAAGTTGAAAAACTATCAAAGAAATTTGACACATTGGGATAGCTTAGGCGGTTAACACACTGCCACGCATCACGCTGCGTGTTGCGTGTCTCTGAACTGAAATGAACGCGCGTGGATGCATTTTCTGTGTGTTGGACTGTGCGTGTTTTCCATACAAACGGAGATATTTACAAGCAACGGAAGAACACGCATCCACGCGCTACGCTGCATCATGCGGGGCAGTGTGAGAATCGCACCTACAGAACGTAAGGGAATTGTGGCTGATAATGAAGGCCCTAGCAATTGTATTCCTCACTTTTATGCGTAGCTTACTTGATGTTTAAAATTTATAACGCAATTGGCTATCAATTAAATTTAATTCGGTATAATAAATATATTATGTAATTTGTGAAAACAAAAACTGTAATTATTATTCTGTAGCTGTACTGTACATAGGTACCTATATTTAGTTTGAGATTTTTTGTAAAGAAATAGACCTAGAATCCTGAAACAGGATATCTTTAGAAGCTGTGATAACATTTTATAAACTTACCTGTAATTATATTTTTAATTAAGTACAAATTCGTTATATACGTTGCATTAAAACCTTTAACCACTTCATTTGTTTGAATTAAAGTTCTTATCCAAGGAATTAATTCAGTTTTGTTTTTATTTGATAGGGTACTTACCTCTTATTAAATAAAAACAAAACTGAATTGCTAAATTATTACCTATCACTACCTAAACTAATACGTTACGCCTACAAAAGTAGAGACTTGTAGGCCCAACACACATAAAAGCGTGCCTATGTTACGTACAGAGAAAGTTATGGAACTAGGAATATTTTAATTAAAAAAAATAAAAATATTGAAATCATTAAAACCGGATACCTATATAGATTATTTAGATACTTTGATTATAGATTATTTAGATACTTCCACGCTGGCCTAGTGTTTGGGCTGTGTTAATGGAATCCCATTAGGATTTTTCAGCCCAGGGACTCGTTTTGTTACCGGTGGATGGCACTGGGCTTCCTCCGGACTCGGCTTGGCTGTTAGACATGGAGGAGAAACATACTTAACAGGTGAAATGTGGGTGTATAAACAATGTTTTTGTCAAAAACTTTACCTAATCTTTGGTGAATAGGTACATGCATGATACCAAAGAATCTCTTTGCATGATACTATTGTGAAAAACTTTCAAATAGAAATAAAAAAACTGTTGAGCGTGCTTAGTTTAGGGTCGGTACCTACACACCTCTCGGAAAATGTGAGTTAGTGAAACCCTTCACATTCGACCGATGATGCGCTTAGTGCGTCGAGTCGAGGGAGGTACAGCATCCCATGCGCTAGGCGCATTTTCCGTCAGATACGTCCCGACCCTTCATGCGGCGATATTTGAAAAAACGGGCAAGTGCGAGTTGGACCTGCCGACCGAGGGTTCCATACATAGATAAATAAATAAAAAAAATAGTTAAGGAATTGAATCGCGCAGTTGTTTTCCGAGCTTTTCCTGGAAAGAGAAGGATATTTTTTCATTATTAATAAGAAAAAAATCGTCGGAAAATATTAATAAAATATATTTTGCAATGTCCTCACGAAGCCCTTTCATACTTATGATACCCCATTTGAACTAGAAGCTTCCATTTGAAATCACGACCCGCGTAATAATATAAACCCCATTTTTTAAAGAATTAATAACAACTATGTATGTAGGTAGTTTTGAAACTTTTTCTTGTGCTTGTGGTTTAGAACGATGTTTCTAGCCAAATTTCATAGCTCTAGGTTGTCGAGAAGTAGGTATCCTATGAATTTTGATTCCCTTGAGAATGTCGAAATATGCATTTTTTGCTGAATAAACGGCCGTAGGTATCTTTTTTAGGGTTTCGAAGTCAACTAGGAACCCTTATAGTTTCGCCATGTATGTCTGTCCGTCCGTCCGTCCTCGCTTAATGTCTGTGACCGTTAGCACTAGAAAGCTGAAATTTGGTATCAATATGTGTATCAATCACGCCGACAAAGTGGTATAATAAAAATTGGAAAAAAATGATTTATTAGGGTAGCCCCCCTATATGTAGTGGGAAGTGATTTATTTTTTAATTTTAACCCTAACGTGTGATATATTGTTGGAAAGGTATTTTAAAATGAATAGGGGTTTACTATAATATTTTTTTGATAGTGTCAATAATTTCGGAAAAAATCGCTGCAAAAGTAAAAAACAATGCGTCCCACCTCTCTAATTTTTGAACCATAAGTTAAGAAAATATGAAAAAAAAAACTGAAAAGTAGAACTTTATAAGGACTTTCTAGGAAAATTATTTTGAACTTGTATGGAAACAGTTTTTGTACAAAAAAGACAAAAAGTTGTACAAAATAATTTCTGGACTAAGTTTGTAGTATAATCGTATATGCAAGCATTTTGAACACTTATTGTGACGGACGGGAAACTACGGAACCCTTCACTGAGCGTGGCCCGACACGCTCTTGGCCGGTTTTTTTTACGTGAACTTAGAAGTTCGATTATTCTACGACTTTATAGGACCGCGGACCTGAGTACACTCTTCAATTTTCAACTTTATAACGTCACACATTCCTAAAATAAAGGGTCTTGACAGTCAAGACGGAAAACTAAGTGATCTTTTATCTTTTCTTTTGGGGTACGGAACCCTAAAAAAAGCGGTGGACGCACGTTGCGGGTTCGATTAACGCACGGAATCAAATCTGTATGGCCCACCTACTGGTAGTTGTTCGTGCAGGACGTGCAGTTCGTGCAAGAGAGTTTAAATGTTTGTTTAACGCACCCAAGACAAATCAAATAAATAAGAAAAATTAAACATCAAGCATTGCAGCTTTTGAACTAATATTTCTTTTTAAATGCCGTCATACATCTGATATAATAAAACAAAGTTTGGGGTAGGTTGATGTGCTGGCGTCTGTACTAAATAAAAACAAATAGTAAATTTCAATATTTTATTACATTGAATTTTTAAAATAACTTAAATTTAACATAGATGTTGTATTCTTACATACTTGATTTACTTTAATCTTACCAAACTTTGTTCATAAACATATTTACTGTTATAATACAATGACTATAATTATGTATGTAGACTATAAATTAAAACTTTTGTGGTTGTTTATACGAGTTACACAGTTATCTAATAATTAATTTGTAAATATATGTAGTTCTGCAGTATATAACTTAGTTTTAGCATTACTTATTTTTATCAGTTTTTAGGTAAAATTACCATTGACAAACAATTACTTATAGGCCTATACAAGAAGGTGGACAATTTCAGAATGAACTTATGATAAATGTATTTTCTACTTTTTAATTTATACTGCGATGCAGGCATGATGCTTGCTGAGCATGACGGGAAATGCGTGTTTATAATAATACTTTCTAATTTTGCGGGTATTTTTGATTTGCATGAGATAGCGCAAAATGGGATGTTAGGCTAATTTACACTCTAAAATTAAGACTTACATTATATTATTAACGATTATACATATACTTAGATCTTATATACACAAAGTATATAATTTGTCAACAAGGACAAATAAAACGTTTTATAATCATCTTCAAAACTCTTTCAATAAAGTATTTTTTTGTAAACATTTTTTAAATATCCCTGTGCAAAAATTCAACAAAGCAGTCCCACTGCTGCACTTAAATACATAGTTAATAAACAAAATAATGGTTCAATGCACCAAAATAAATAAACTACTACACCTGCCAGTGTGATTAGCTAGTTACATAAATAGGTATGTACACACAAACTTTAAAAAAGAAAATGCAATTCATCAACAAACAACACATTTTGAGTTTTATTTTATTGTGCAAATTCAAAGCCAGACTACTGCTCAATGGAAATACTCAGATACTTCATTATCTCGATCATTCACGGACTTTATCATAAACACATCATTGGTAATACAATCTAAGTAAGCAACATAAAATTTCTTGACTGAATATTGGCCATTAGTAAAAAAAAAGCATTGCTTGCATGTTCATTTATATCACTGTAACTATTCATATTTTATAAGGCATCAAAGTAACTAGAGCGACACAGTTGCAAACTAGCTATCACAAACTATTGTGAGGATGACTTATCCAGCTGTTTTATTAAGGCATCAAAGTAACTAGAGCGACACAGTTGCAAACTAGCTATCACAAACTATTGTGAGGATGACTTATCCAGCTGTTTTATTAAATATTTGAATAAGTGCAAAGAACCTCAGTCACGCGATAAATACACTTACATGTTATCATTACCCTAATATTATAAAAAACTCGTTTGTAAAATTCGTATTTGATTAAAAAAAAGTTTGTATCTATTTATTGTTCTGTGCGAGCTTATATTTAAAAAAATCACTCACATAATTTATAAATGTTGTCAAAAATACACACTGTTGAGTTATCATACTTATTTTTATGAGTAACAAAATTTCAAATCTGTAAAGGCTAGCTCATTAACACGAAACTTAAACAACTCCAAAGGTAACTACTACATAATATGTATATTATGTAATATTAGCCTCATCCCGTGATTTTCTATTTCAAGCTAGTAGAAATGATTGAGAAATAGCTTATTCCTAGGTTTTTGGTAATTTTTTGCTTGCTAAACCATAATATTCATGTTAAACCGAAAATTATATCGCCTCATATCCTATGTAAAATAGAACGTCCTTGTTTAATAGATAACCTATTATTAATTCGCATTCCCATGTAAATTAGTTTGCCTAAAGTCTAAGTGGCAAATTGACAAACCAATAAATAAAATTTGTATTTTAATTGTAAGCAATCACGCTAAGCTAATTGTATATCTTATTTTCGTTTTTCTTCCTCGATTATTATAATATGTATAGACTACACTAATCAGTTATAAAGTCAGTCCACACGAAGTATTAACGAAGTGAAATACTTAAATTTTACGTTCTGGACGAACGCTTCTTCTTGTGATGTCGTGTTTAGGCTTTCCTCATGGTTTCAACGTAAAGGAAGGCGATTCCATTCGCATCTGCGGCGTGTTTAGCGTCGAGCTGCTGGGACTGGGCGACACGCACGGGTCCTGAGAATTATCGCACTCCAGATCTGGCATGTTTATATCCTCAAAGTCTGGAATATTCCCTGTATACGAGATTAGCTGATTCCCTTCAACTGAAAGTTGCCCAAAAAAATAATATTATTATTTTTATATATCGATTTAAAGACCGACTGCAGTTTACTACATACTAACAATATAATGTAAAGATAGCCTAAAAATACTAGACGATATCTACGTTACCAATATAATGTATTACAATAACAGTATAAATGTAATAAAACAAAACAATGTCATATAGTCAACCATGCGAATACTTCAAAAGCAACCAACAACTAAATAGAACATAAACATAATAATAATTATTGTCAATCCTTAATGATAGTAGATATATTTTTGAGAGCAATATCACACCTATAACATAACGTCTAACTTAAAATAAACAACTACGTACGATATACATACAACCCGCGCCTAAATTTCATAAACAAAATGAAACATAAGTTAAACGCTATGAAAAATGCAGCTTTAGAGCAATTCCAAGCGCGTAACATTTAAAATATAATGCGCTTGTCGAAACACAACAACATAATACTAACATAGCTTTCGGAAACCGATGTTATAGAATAAAAATATAATTGCCTCTGAAAAAAAAGCACTGAAATGTACTCTGCTAACTGTGGGGTGTATTTTCATCGTTTCCAGTTTTCCAGATTTCTAAATGCAAATCATTTTCTAGTCTATTCGTGCAAAATCTATTTTGTATAAAATCTACTTTGGCGTTAGGCATACGAGAACTGAATTACTACCATTATCCTCAGTAAACAGGTGCTGGACGCGACTGTCGTCACTGCTTACATTCGAAATCTCACCTTTCTGCTTCTTTGCTTTAATTAACAATAAAATTTGATTAAATTTAACATATAACATTTATTTTATAACTATTTTGCCTAATTTTAACATGATATTCTAGTCAAACAAACAATGTTTTCACAGCAAAAACTGTCTTAATAAATGTCGCGGCAAAAAATATAGCTCATTTAAATTAAACCACTTGGTGGCCTCGCGGGATGATATGTTTGCAGTTAATTACCTACTAAATATTATATAAATGTTCATTTTCTCAAAGATAACAACATAATTCTATAACACTTCTGTTCATAATAATTTTAAACATTACATTTTGTTTTAAGAATCTTGTGGGTGTCATATCAATAAGAAGTGCAACTGTACAATTGCTTTTTTTATCATTATTTAATTTATCAGCCAAGGGTTGTAGGTCCATCTGAGTTCAATTTTGTCGCGACACAATCTACCTATCATCTGTGGTACTGACCGGAACCACCACATCTATATTAACCCTTTACCAAATACATCCACCACGTCATGTGGCTGAGACGCAGTCAGCGTTGAAAAAATCTTGCAAGATGAGGTAGCAACAGGCTACTTTGCAGGGGTGGCCTCGCTGTTACCGATCAGCCAATCAAAATCAATCATCGGATACTGTTTGGTTGTATCTACAATTAACATAAACGTGAATATAACTCTGAAATCACATGCAGATATGTACTGGCCTTTTAGATCGCAATGATTTGTTGATGGAATTCGTGCGTGTGCATTTTGGTTTGAGTGATGTTGTAGGTAGGTATATGCTCTTAATGTAATATTAATGATAGAACGAAACTGGCATACACCAAGGACAGAAAATATTTTTTAACTCTGTCCTATTACTGAATTCTTACAAGCTCTATTAGTATGTATGTGGTTGAATAAGCAAAGAAGTTACCTCATTGTGTTTTGTAGTGCAAGTGATTATAATGCATTATGAATGAAATAGCAACCTTCGTGAATCCCACAGTATTGTGGGAATTCAAATATAACGAAGACAGGAAATTTTGACTTTCCTTTTACATTGTAGGTATGTTTATTTGAAAAATAATATACAATGACATAAAAAATAAAAAGTAACTCACCATTATTAGCTGTTTTCGTCCTGTCTTCCATTGAGTTATAGGGCAGGCCGTAGAATGGATCATCAGACCCAAATAGCTGAAATAACAATAACAATATTAAAATAATCCGATTATCTCCAAAATATAAATACGTAGAACGACAATGATAGTACAAGATAATATGACGGATATATAACAATACATGTATAATTTAGGTAACATGCACTGGGTGTGTAACTACCGTAATAAGCGTTACTTAGTTCTTCAAAGTAGGTACAATGACATGTTCAAAACCATTACTTAATAAGTAAGTGCCTACTAAGGTATCAAAAGGGACTGTCAATGATTAGTCAAAAAGTAATATCCATGAATCATATTTATCTAGCATCTATTAGTCCTGCTGATTAAATATAACTATTACATAATTATTTGATGTAGGCTGACAGGAAGGAATAGCGAGAGACATCGAAGGTAATATTCTTGCATCTGCAGTCTATGGACAATACAAAAATCATTTTATGGATTAAATTTTTATAGTATTGATTTGTGTTAAAATCTACATACATTATAAGAGTAGGTAGTAGGTACCTATTAAATACCTAACTAAAATTATCGTTATATGTATACCTAAGTGATGTATCCTACATGTGAAACAATCTAGCTGAAATAGAGTAAAAAACCCACAATTGGCATTACCAAATGTAATCATAACAATCTAAAAATGTCAATATAAAAACTCTGAATTGTTTCTATATGAACCGGTCACTAACGTGCGGACAAACATGTGCGTCTGTGTGCGTGAGAGCGGTAGGCAAGTGCCGGCCGATTGCCGCACAAGGCTCTACACGCGGACCCAACACGTTGTCTGCAACGTGACCTGCGCGGCACTACCAACCTGACGATCTTAAAATAATATCAATGTTTACAGTGCGCTATCGATAGGAACCTGTTGTCTGTGTGCGTGCGATTCCAATGGGCGCATTCATTAATAACTAAGTTTCTTAATGTTTTATATCTAATCTGTACCTTAGAGGTGCACAATAAACAAAAACTTATAAAAATGTTTGAAAAAAAAACTAATAAATTGCTAAGAAATCGATGACAGTGACTTGACGTTCTTGGCAATCGTTTTTTATCTACAATCAATTTCTTGCACAGTGTATTTTACCCCTGAGATACAAAACTTGGCAACATCTGAAAACAACATTTCAATTGAAAAATACTATTTTTGAACAAGTTTGGAAGCAGACTGTTGTACATACGCCTAATAACGTGTTGGTGTCAAAAGCGTAGTTATCACTTCGAAGGAGTTCTCTAAGCGATTCAAGGTCCGTTTGCATTGCATCCAAATGGTCATCAATATCATTCCTGAAACACATAATAAATTAAATTATCAACATGCTTTTAGAGAAATCCAGCCAGCATTTTTACATCCAAAGATTTTTAGAGGAACAGTATTTTTACATCGAGGACTTGTTATACCGTCATAAGAACTGATTGTATGTACAACTTAACACATATGCATTTAGCTTAATTACAATGTTTACCCAAAACCTAAATTAGTATAGCAGTGGCTGATTGGCTAAACAGATTGTATGATAAAGCTTGAATACATAATGAACACTTTTCTTTTACTTAGCAATCATAATAATGTAAGTAAGGCATAAGTGACAATTAAGCGAAGCTTAACCTTGGCAATTGCTCGTCTAATATAGATACTTATTAAAGTTTTTAACCACATAGAATTAATATCAAAGTTTAGAATACTTTCAATAGATATTTATACAAGACCACATCTGCATCTGTAACTCAGAATAATAATTATTAGTTTTAATACATCCACATACTTGTTTGAATTTGCTCCAAAGAGGGAAGAGTATTCCTCCCGATTTTTGCTGAGGTTATCTCTCCTATTCCTGAATTACGAAATTACATCCATATTAATTATACACTTAAAACACTTACTTTTCAAACCTTGTATTTAGTGAAGTAGGACTTTTAATACTGCTCTATAAATTATGTACAGCGATTCAGGAGTATTTTAAAAACAAAAAGTACAGGCAGTGCCCTACATTACCTGACCCTTCTTCCCCAGTTCTTCTTCCTAAGAGGAGTCAAGTAAAGAAGGACAGTGACTGTACACAGGTACTGAAACAGGAATTTAGTTAAGATTTTAATTACCTTGTCTGGAACCTGTTGGTATTGTTGTTCACAGTAGCTAGAGTCATGTTATTCCAATCACTGTCATCCTGAAGTTCTGTTTTGATATCAGCCAGATTCAAGGCATGCTCATTACTTTTGTTGCCTTTCTTTGATTTTCTGTTAGCTTTCAATTCTGGTCTTTCAATTTTAATATCAATGCCACCAAGCATTTTGTCTTTAGATGTTGTTAGGAGTGACTCTTGAACCAGATCTTGCAATGCATTTTGCATGCTTAAGTCATCAGCAGCAGTAACCCCAGCATCACTAACTGAATCATCGCTGGCAAATATTTCTGCTGGAAGTCTCAAATCTGCCGATGGATTTAATGTGTTGTAATTTCCTGATGAAAGAAGACCTTTACTTGTGGATGCTACTGTGCTTTTATTAGCAGAATGAGTACGGCTTTTTAAGTGGGATGGTACTTGTTCAATTTTAACAACAACTGAAGGTGAGCCCATCGCACTGTTAACCACTTGGTCTAAGGTAGGCTGATTCATAGGAGGAGTTGCAGGAGCTGGGGAAACTGATGTGATGATGGGCATGTTGTTGGGTGTTCTTGGGGCAGCATTACTATTGGGTATTGTATATGCTTGTCTGTTTCCAGCTGAAATATTAAATGTATTTCATCATGATTTACTTAGAGCTCAAATAGAAAAAGAATGTTAAGTAATCAATAGTTACCTGCGTCAGGATCATCTCCATCTTCCATAGTGACATGATACATTGAGGTGGTGGGATCACCTGGGCTTTGGATAGTGTTGGCATTAGTCATGTTGGGTAGTTCAACATCAATAAATTCAGATTCAGGTAGAGAGTCCTGGGTGCCCTCATTGTGCATGAAATCGTCGTGTGCCAGCTCATGTATAGTTGGTCCATCCTCCTAAAAAAAGGCATATTTTAAGAAATGCATTTCAATCATTTTTTTTTTAATAAATCTAACTAGTAATGTGGGGTTCACATTACTTGTTACTAAGCTAAATATACTTGTATTGGGCGTGGGTTCACATCAATAGTGCAATGGATTGAACTAACAATCTCTAGATTGCCAGGCCGTCACCTTAGCCAATGGACTAAATCCGTATAACTAACAATTGACTAATCTCAAAGTTATGTAATGAAAGTCTATAAAAATATGACAACTCACCAAATTATCCTCACTTAACTCATCCAGCAAAGTTTCTCTGTCTAATTTCATGTTCTTTAATCTGCCAGGATAAGATCCGTCTGCACCATTGTGAGCTGCACTGTTGATCATCAATTGGTATGGTCTCTTCACTCCAACATTATTTCCAGGAGCATTTGGTGGCCTAGTGGGCTGCACCAGTGACATCAAGAATTGGATGAGCTAAAAAACAATATGAATTTTATATTTTTAAATACAAATTATAATTTATGGCAATTATTAGAAGCAATTAATGTAAAATGTACTGACATTGTTTACAATTTGCTGTTGTTTTATGTGTTTTTGCCTCAGAATGGCCACTTCTCTCCATAAAGCTTCATTCTCCTGTTTCATGGCACTGAACTTGGCATCAAGACTCTCTTGCTTGCCTTTCATTTGTTTCACATCTGTTAGTACTTTGTTCATGAGCTCTGGCTTTAGAAGAACTTTCTCACCACTTTCATTGCTAGTAACTATTGTCTTTTGGTTGGCAATCTTTCGTTTAATGTGCTCTAGTAGATAACTATGACTTTTCATGAAACAAGGGTGAGAAAATTCAATTTCATCTTTTTCGTAGCGTAAGCCACCATTTTCAACAGATGTTATCTTATGAAATCCATACATATTTAATTGCCGAATGAAGCTCGCCATATTGTTGTGCTTGTAATATAAAGGAAGAAGTTCCCTTGCAAATGCTGCCTGATTTTTTATAACAAATGTTTTTCCACCCTGTAATAGACAGATACATACATCATATTAACTTAAAAAACTGCATTGAAAGAAGAAAATATGTCACTCCTATTGTCTACAAACAAATGCTTTATTTAATAGCAAACTTCTGGTCTACTTGTTTAATACTAAACTGAAGAGACATACACAATTAAATGAGTGTTTACAGTGTCGAAGAATACATGCCATACAAGTTACAACATACTTTCAATTTGACTACTTTCATGACCTGGCTAGCCATGGTTCAGATTTCAAGCATATGTTTGATGTTGTTAAGAAATGCATTGAAGCTCATATTACTTTATTGTTGTCTAAAGTTATTAAACAAAAGCTTTGGTATAATACTTTCACTTCAATTGACATATTATTGATATAATTATAACTATGTGTGCCAATACAAAGTACTCACAAAACTAGGCAAAAACCTCCCTACTTTAAAAAAAATAACAACTGAATGTGAAAAAAATTGTAAATTGTGAGATCAATAGCTTAAAATGTTTTCTCAGCCTTAAGATTTTAAGTACCTATCACCAATTAATTCACGTCAGAGGCCAAGAGCATGGTAGTAAACGTGACCTGTAAACTATTTATTTATTAAGTCTCAAAGGCAGTCTGTCCACTTGCAACATTTTAAGGTTGTTTTCGTAATGACTTTCTATTGGGAAATCTCAAACTATTATGCGTCGCAGTTTAATAATATGTCATTTAACTGTACGAGACGTATTTTTATATCTGATACAATAATAAACACTCACAGGGCTCCAAGAAATCAGATGGTTCGTCTCAGTATCATTGACGAGTTTCCATAATTTTCCAAGGAAAGCAGGGACGCTGGCTCCAATTTCCACTACCGAACGCATGATAATTTTTGTTTTTAACACTGTGTATATAAAAGACAATAAGTCCTTAATGATATTTTCAGAAATATTATAATGTTAGACTCAACACAGTACTCAAGAATATGATTCTCAAATCGCCATTTTAATTATAAACTCACACACTGACAAAATTTATTACACACACACTGATGCTTTGTGTAATGGGTACACTATCATGATAGAATAGTCTGTTGTGTGCAGTTGTGTATCGAGTACAGACAGTACACTCACACAAACAAAGAATTAAGTGCCAACATCATGTCGATAAACTAACAACTGCGTTCAAAAAGTATCCACATCAAAATAAATAATATTTTATATTATTGAAATCATTTCAATTATATAAAATTATGAGAGGCTTGGAAGATCCAGAGATAGAACATTTATTTCAGCATTCAAACAAAATATGATTGACTGTCCAATTTGTCCTCTTGCAATCCAACTTTTTTTTTTTTTTCCTCTTTGGCAACTGAGCCGATGTCGACTATTCTGCCAGCGTCAACAATCCAACTTATTGTATACTAAAAAAAAAAAAAAAAAACATGTCAACTACAAAAAAAAAAAAAAAATGGATTCTTTTATCAAAGACGTTCAATGCCTATAGACCGGACATCACGATCAAAATTTTCGTCCGAAACTTGTGTCCACCTTGGACACAAGTCTATGAGTTTTTTTTCTTATATTATTCTAGATGGCATTACTGAGACATGGGATCAAAGTTTTTCTATGACATTTCCTCGCATGTCCACTCTATAGTATTTTAAATCTCTTTGTTCCTTAGACTATATACCTCTTTGTTCACATACAGTTTATGTAAATAACAATATTTTTTAACAATTTTGTAATACAATAAAAAAAGTTGGCAACACTGGTTCAGTATTCGTCGCCTGCTCAGTCTGCATTTTTGTTAGTTCACTCGTGACTTAATCTGTGGTTTGGTCTAGAGTTGAGCAAAACAGCTCACCAAAATGAAATCAAAAGATATTTAAAGTTATCTTTTCGACATAGTGCGATTGTTCAACCATATTCATCGTCATATCATAAATTATATAACATCTTCTTGAATACTATTAACTGACATGTGATAAATTAGCTTTTTGACCACTGGTCATTATACCGTAAAAACTTAAACGGGAGATTGATATCACAAATTGTGGCACAGCTAATAGAATTTTAATTTTAGTGCAATAACCAAATCCGAAAAATGATGTATTCTCTCTGAGCTACTGAGTAGATACAGTGAAGTGGACTACATAACTAATTTTAATAATTTAATTGACTGACATTTTCTAAATCTTGACATTGTATTTTTGAATGTTTTTTTTTTTTTTAATAACAATCACATGGCACTCTGACTGTGGATTGATATGACACTGTGATTGACATTGAGGTTACTTCCACTATCTTAGAAATCTGCTTAGTTTTCCTACCTCAGCGCCTACTCCACTCGCTGAGTTGACACTCACACTGAATCGTCAGAAGGGTTTTGACGATTTTTTATCTTACTTTATTCATTACTAGCAGACGTCACGCGGTTTTTCTATATTCGTAAAAGATTATTACTTTTACACCTGAGTATAATGAGTAATCAAAGAGGTGTAAAACGAAAAATTGCCTACCCGTATATTTAAAATACGGATAAGCAATTTTTAAATATTTATAATAAATTATAAACGTACTTTAATGTTACATGCCTAGCTGCATACTTGATTCTTACTTATCAAAAGTAGGTACTAGCGCAAACTGAAATGGTTGTATTTTGAAGTGTTAACCTTTCAAGGAAGTGTAAACAAGTAAACCGCTTCGTTGAGTAACTCGTTTCGTCACCAGTCTGTCTGCTACTCTGCTTTCTCTTTCTCTCAGGCATACGGCAGTGGTAGGTAGGCTCCTCCTCTTTTACTCTAACCCAGAGCACTAGCACATATTAAATAGTTCAACTTAGATTTTAAAGCTACCAACTACCTAATCTAAGTTGAACTATTCGGTCGGGCTTCCCGAGACGCAAACGTTTTTTTGTCAACAATCAATCAATGAAAATAGTTTCATTGATTCGCACTTTACGTATTTCGGTACTGTTGATAGCAACAGTACCGAAATACGAAAAATGCGAGTCAAGATACGCATTCGTGAGTAATCTTTGGGTACTCGGTATTAGATAGCGTACCGTTACTCAGTAACGAATATAATAATAATAGTACACACGGCTACACATCAAGATATGCATTTCCAGTATAAACTGATCTCGCATTGTACAGAATTTTAGTACAATGCGAGGTCAGTGTAAACTGGAAACGTATAGCTTGATGTGTGGCCGTGTGTACATACGGTTTGTCACAGCTCCTCATGAACTCAATAAGTTATCAAATCAATATTGGTAGTGATCAACTTGTTCGATTTAAGCAAACTACTGGTAGGTACCTATTTATTGGCTGTTCGGTGCGTGCGGATGTATTAGCTTTTGTATCTTTTCTAGTTTTCTTTTGTACTGTCACTCATTCACGAGCTAATCAAGTCACATACAACTCTAGTACGGTTTCGGTTTCGGTCATCATTGGAATGAAATTGAAACTTGAAACCTATCTCATTTCGTGAAATTGTGCGACTTCATTGGATTGTAATAATTTTTAATCGTAACGTAAGAAGTTGTTCAACACTAATTTCCTGGTGAAAAGTAATCAAGGATTTATTTAACATTACTACAGATAGATAACGAGATGGAGGTAAGCAAATAGAAAATTATTAATCATTTTTCTAATTCAAACAACTGAACCTGTTTTTTCAATTGTAGTTAAAATTACTCGTTGTAGATTGAGATCCTGAACGCTTCTGGATCTAAACCTCTAGGGAAGATAGTGGTCAATGAAACGTCTACTATAAAAAATGTGAAGGAAAAGATTTACCAGACAGTCAAGAAGTCCTTGCACCCCGACCGGCAAGCTGTAAAGTTAGAAGCTAAAGGAAAGACACTAAAAGATGAAGACACCCTTAAATCCCTGAATATTCAAGAAGGAACTAAATTGTTTGTAAAAGACCTGGGTCCTCAAATATCTTGGAAAAACGTATTTTTAGCTGAATATGCAGGTCCATTATTCATTTACCTATGGGTTTACCAAAGACCATGGATTCTGTATGGAGTTTCAAAAACATCCCCTGGAACTGTGGCAACGTGAGTTACTTATATTATTATTGCTTCAAATGTTTTGTCCTAATATTGTATATTAAAAACTAAACTTCCTCAGCCATCATTATTTGAGACTTATTTGGCTTCAAGAAAAGAACTTTGCATTATGTGCAAAAATGGATATCTTTGAAAGAAGATTGCACTGTTTGTAGTTCAACTACACTGAATATTAATATTCTTCTTCTTAAAGTTAATAGAATAGAGTAGGTACTCCTTATTGTGCACCATAAAAACTTACAAATTATAACATAGGGGCTACATAGGGTGATACAATGGGCATCCTTATCACTAAAAGTGATCTCTGACAGACAACTTTATAGTGTTAATGAACTATTATGTATAATTAATTCATAATAAATGTGCTATTTTACTATTATTATAACTAATTATAGTATTTTTTTAAATATTTCAATTACAGTTTTGCAACAGCATGCTACTCCGTTCACTACGGTAAACGACTTCTAGAGACTCTATTTGTCCACCGCTTCTCTCACGGCACAATGCCATTGCGCAACTTATTTAGGAACTGCGCATACTACTGGTTGTTCACCTTGTATGTGGCGTACCACATCAACCACCCTCTTTATACTGCTCCTTGCAATACCTGTTTCTACGTGGGACTTGGAGGATTTATAGTAAGTAATTCATTTTATTTCACTTCAAACATTTATTTACTTAAATTCAACCTTCAAGGTTGGCAGTCATATTGATAATTTTATTGATAAGTACCATAATTGTAAATATCGGTAGGTAGGTAAGAAAAACATTAAATAAATCATTAACTTGTCTGTTTGTCTGAACCAGTTAAACTGATATTTTTCTGCAATGTTTAAAGTATCCAAATATCACGCTATTTACTACAAGATGGTTGTTATCTTGATTGTAGTTTTTTGAGTTATAAAATAAACTCATTTGTTTGTCACAACTGCTTGTATTGAACATGATTGTGGTCCTGTATGATTTCCCTAACAAACTCAGTGATATTAGGTATTTTTTTCCAAATATGTATATCTGTTCTTGCTAGGAGTAGATCTGTGCCTGTTGATAGCAACATGGGATTTCAAGACTTAATAGGTCTGGGTGTATGATAGAGTTCACCAACGCCTAATCATACATACTTTTGAGTAGAATAAAACTGACTTAGCAACTTTTAAAGGTTTCCTGAAAGGCTTTAATTTCTAAATACTAAATAATGAACTCAATCTAATTCATATTGTGTTTATCCATAGCCAACACTTAAAATCAAACATTTCTCCATAATATTGAATTCCACATAAATAAAGATACAGGTAGAAACTGGTGGCATACATTTTGTTTACTCATTGTCAATACAACAACCTATAACCTTGTATAAGTGACAAAGTCCATTCCGTCGACGACGTTAAAAGGTAATGCAGTATTTTCAATGAAATAATACAAGTATCATGAACTCACAGCTAAACTTCAAGCCACACATTTCCAGTATAAGCCGAGCTCGAATTTTACAGGATTTCGGTACAGTGAGAGGTCAGTTTAAACTGGAAATATATAACTTGATGTGTAACCGGGTATACAGTGAATGTGGTTTACTTCCTTTTCAATAGCAGTAGGTTTTAAGTTAAATAAACCTGTAGGTGCATGCGAACTGGTAGCATTTAAATGTAGAAATAATAACAATAGGAACAATAAAATTCGGAATAAAATGTTGGCCTAGTTCGCTTTATGGGGTCTGTAGCCAAATCACAAAAAGGGAACCTTATTATTTTGGATTGCCCAAATGTCTGCTTGTAGGTTTAATGATCGGATGATATGTAATGTTTAGATGAAACGTGTACCACGTATTCTATGTACCTACCTCCCTACCTAAGCACCAATCAATAATTATGTTCCCAGTAAATTGACCAAAAAAGTAGCAGTTTTGATGGCATAATTTAAAAAAAAAACTATTTTTATTACCTATTTAGTGAGATAGGATATTTTACCGCAAAAATAACTATGTTTTTCCTTATTTCTTCGACAATAAACAAACTTAATGTTGCTCTAAAGAAATAAATAGGTAATTATAAATCATATTTATTTAGTTATGCTATAGCTACAACCAAAGTTGGGCACGTTTATACCGCTTAGAAAACTCTACAGTGCGTCGTCCGACACGCACTTAGCCGGTTTTTAACTAAATAATGTAATCGCTACTGCACGAATCCCGACGTAACCTTACGCTTCACGTAAGTATGTACCTATTACAGAAGAGTTACGTATAAATATCGCACAGCAACTAGGCCGTATCCACGTTATGTTCTTCAAAAAATATAACATGGCTGGCAACTGCTATTATATTAATTATTTCTTATTATTTAGTCATGATACATTTATAGACTTTAAATCCATGTAAAGTTTTGTTTAAGCAATCACTTTACTTGTTAAAATTTGCGTAACTAATTCACGCAAAGCCACATAATTGTAAGTGGCTTTGCGTCAATAAGTTACGTATTGAACAAGTGTTGAATGGCTATCTGACTTTGATTACAGTTCTGTGAGCTTGGCAACCTCAGCATCCACTTGTTGTTGAAGAATCTGCGACCTCCTGGCACAAAAGTGAGACGCATTCCCGTACCTGATGGCAACCCCTTCTCTCTACTCTTCAACTTCGTCTCTTGTCCTAACTACACTTACGAGTTCGGATCCTGGCTGTTCTTCACTATCATGACTAAATGCGCTCCAGGTAGGAAAATAAATTGTTTGTGATTTATCTGATTAAAGTAAATGACACTTATATCAAACTTCCATTCTACTTGCTATTTATAACAACCTGTCGGTCTCTGGTAGACCGAAAGTATTATGCATTCAACATTTTCAATTCAACACATAATTACAAAATGAGCTAAACATTTTTTAATTATGTAGGTAATGTATTGAAAATTTTAAAGTCTAATGAATGTTTAACGACACATGAACTTTACTTTGTTTTCGTATACCATTTACATGCTCATTGCGTTATGAATGATAATTATGTGCGAACACTAAACAAACCTTCAATCGTTTGACGGTAACTATGGCACTTCAGTTTTAGTGACGTTAATGTTAGGGTTCCGTACCTCCAAAGAAAAAAAAAACCTTTGTAAGATCACTTTATTGTCCGTCTGTCTGTCAAAACCCTTTATTTCGGCAATGCGTGGAGGTAATCAAGTTAAAATTTAAATCGTATACTTAAGTCTACGTTCCCACGAAGTTGTGCAAAATCAAACTTATAAGTTTACGTAAAAAAAAGACACGGCCGTTTTTCATCAAAATAACTTCGACACTCTCAAGGGAATCAAAATTCATAGGGTCACTGGCCGTTGACCTAGAACTGTGAAATTTAGCAAGTAACATCATTATAATCCACAAGTACAAGAAAGACCTGTTACTTAGGGCCTTATCATACTAGCGGTTCGGAAGCGGCTGCGGGGCGGAGCGGATGCACAGCGAATGCATCTCGTACACGCCGCGGCTGCGTAGCGAGGACGTCGCGGACGCGTGCTAAATACGTTACGTTTTCGTTTGAGGGGCTGGCGTTTGTTCGAGGCAGTACAAAATGGCGTCCACTTTGCTGTTCGCGGCGATCCTATTGCGCGTCCGCAACGAATTCGTTGCGCATGCGCGGCGTGTTTGTTGTGTATCAGCAACGAATTGGTTGCGCGCCCGCTCCGCTTTGAGGACGTTCGCACTCCGCTAGTATGATAAGGCCCTAAAAGTCAACTTTTGTTTTGTAGCTGGCCTGTTTGCTGCTGCCGGGTTCTACCAGATGGCTGTATGGGCCATCGGAAAACATCGCAACTACAAGAAGGAATTTGCAGACTACCCCAAGGGACGTAAAGCTATCTTGCCTTTTATTCTATAAGTATTTACCTATTTATTATGATGTAGTAGATATTCATCGCTCAATGCGAGGGCTCATCAGTCACAAAATATACTCCTACGTCGTTATTTCTATGGTCGGGTATTAGATAGTGCTAATATGGGTGATGGCTTGTATGTATTGTATGACATGGATGCATTGGCATCAAGGACAGTTTTCGTTAAGAAAATATTAATTTATATTTTTTCAAATATGTTTACGTTATAAAATAGGGCTTATTTAGTTTTTATAAAAACATGTTTTACAGTTTAACACCCAACGATAGACGACTACGTTCAATAAAAAGTTTTCATATAAGTATATGTTTATTCTTCTCCCAATTGACAAAACCAACTCAAGCTACATAATATCATGTGTGTATGTTTAAATAAATGCATAATACTGAAGTTTAACAGATCTATACTTGATCGAACAATCAAAACACATTACATAATTAGTCTTGTGATGTAATGTTATGTCCATCAGTGCAGGTCACATTAGAAGTTAGGATTAGTATCTTTATCGTTATCAAACTCGGCATCTTCAATACACCTTACTTTGACGAGTAAACGCTCATTTTCTTCCTTCAAAGCCGAAATTTCATCTTCCTTTTCCTGCAAAAAACATTTAGATGACGGTTACTCGGCGGTAATCAGTAGGGTATTTCACCACACATTGTCGGGGCCTCATAGCAAGCATTGTTTTTACTAAGCACTGGAATGTTGATATGTGTGATCGCTACGGTCCCATCATTTTATCATTAAACTAGCAGACGTCACGCAGTTTCACCCGCGTAGTTTCCGTTCCCGTGGGAATACGGGGATAAAAAGTAGCCTATGTCCACCGGGAATAGTGTAGCTTTCCACCAGTACAATAATTTCTAAAATTGGTTCATAAGTTCCGAAGATTACCCCCTACATACAAACTTACAAACTTACAAATTTTACCTCTTTATAATATTAGTATAGTACAGAAGTATAGATATCGTACAGTATGTACCTACAGCGCCGTGTATAATGGAGTATTTTGCCTAGCAATATTATGTATTGGGGAATTTAGCTAATTTTAGATGTGTTTTAGGTAATTATGGTACCTAACACATTATAAACAACGTATTTTTTTTGTTCCCTTGTTGCATTAAAAACGATGCCCTTTAGAATCGGACAACGCATTCTTAATAGCAATGCAACATATCAACTTTTTATCGCCTTGAAATTATTTATACATTTTGTTTTATAAGAAGCAAGGAAAGAAGGTCATGTATTAAAAATAAATAAACGAAGTACTTAAGTAACATTATACATAATCAAGTCTGTTCAAAGTCCAGCCATTAACCACATTTTTTTCTAGCTATTGTTATCTTGTTATCTTTGTGATTAGGGCCCACCTATGTTTGGAGACAGTATTGTTGATCAGAATTGAATTTGCAATATGCTTGCGATCTGTAACCTGGGCCACAGATATAGTAAACTCAAGGCTTTAGTCAAGTTATTATTATTCCCACTTATAACTGTTACATTTAAAATTAATATAAACTTCATGCGACCTCGGTGGGTGGACCCGACCGTAAACATGCAAAAAGTAAAAATCATTTATTCAAACTGTGAATAAACTGGTACTTTACACATAATTCAGTCGGTCTTACGGTTCAGATGGTACACGCGTTTACAAATTTACCTATCGTCAATGACATGCAAAGTTATTTCATAAATCGAATTCAATCGCTTAGGGGTACGCATCGATACTGAAGGTGGCCTTCGGAGGTTAGACAGAATAATTTATTACACTTAACAACTTTCCCTTAAAACAGTTAAATACTGGAGTAGTAGGAAGGGTAATCAAAATCAACGGCATTACAACTGGTAGTAAGATTGGTAATAACTAGGGCAACAAAGGCTCTTAAGCTTGTAGCTAAATAATGGATGGTTGACCATTCACACATATCAAGACTCCTCCGTGACTCGTAAAGCACGTAAAGCCGTTGGTCCCGGCTGTCGTTTGTAGACCTATGAAACTCGTTACAGATAGTCAGAAGCCCGAAAGTCTGACAGCCAGTTTAACCAAGGGTATCGTGTGACCCAGTAACTGGGTTCTGGAGTTCCAACAGGCAGTCGCTCCATGTAAAACACTGGTATTCAGCTGCATCTGGTTAAACTGGAAGCCGACCCCAACATAGTTGGGAAAAGGCTAGGCAGATGATGACAACTCTTAACTGATGTCCTACTCATGTCCTGTTAATAACTTTGATAATGTCATACCTCAATCTTCTGCTTGAACGTCTCATCAAGTTTCTCCCGATCTTCGGTGACATGCTTGAGCTTGGCCCGCGCTGTGGCTGGCGGTATGTACCGCGCAGACATGCCCAGAATGGACTCCATTTGGAAGCACTGAGTTCGAGTTGATTTCAATTCGGTACGCAGATTATTAACCTCGGTTAGCAGTGTACAGTTCTCCTAGAAATAATAATTTGACATAAGATGCGTAACTTTGCGGCAAATCAACATAACGTCCTAACTTTGTAAGTTGAATTGTATGTTAATAGATTAAAACCGAAAAATATCAGGCCTGCCAGGATGCTTTTTAGTGCCCATATGCAATACCCAATAACGCTGCCCGGCCGCTTCCACCGCAACCCTATTTTCTCAGAACGAAGCTGTTCAAAGAGTTTAGTTCTAACACACGAACATGCCACTTTGTCGGTGACTCTGTATGAATGTGATATACCTCGTCGTCGAAGGATATTTATATTATTTATGCTCCTACGTTTAAGGGTGAATCTAGGCAACAAGAGCGAAAGAAAACAGCTTGCAACCAACACACCACCATACCAGAATAATACTAGACTAGACTATTCATGACTTCATGCAGAAAAAGGGTCTTTTTATATTTTCCGCAAGGGCGATTGATTTCATCGTCATTTAGGTGACCATATTAAATTTGGTTACAGTAAAATAGAAAGTAGGTACCTATACGGAGAAGAAAAAATCAATGGGCCCTAAAGGTCACTTTCATCATTCATCTTGATAGTTTATTATATACCTATTACGCTTGCTATGTAAAACGTTCGTAATAAGAATTTATATGGGATACCTATAAACCCAGAAAAAAATATGTCGGTCGTTTCATGTATGCTCATGTATAGGCAAATAAGTCTTAATAAGTAAAAATTTTTTTGGAGATTCTCCATGGAGTTGCGATTTAAATGAGAACTCAAGAAATTGCATTTTCCTGAGTCCACACATGCGAAGGGCATGACGACGATGAGCACTAAGCAAGCTGAGCTAAGAATATGTGTGGCCGCGCAAAACTATCAGCAGTCGCAGACAGAATTGTTCACGGGCCAATTAATTCTTATGGGTAAACGGGGCACCTACCGACAATCTTCCCAACTAGCCATTTTATCTTGCGGATATGCTGATTTAAGAACTGAGGTGTTACAGCAGACTTACACGTGTCTAGACTATGACAGTACATCTTATAAATGCATGATTTAAGGCGTTTTGTACTAAAAGAATACTAACACTTATTACGTGCTCTTATAGATGTTTATAAAGAATCGTTGTTACACATTTATCAGCACAGTTGTCTTACAAGTGCATTTTTTAAGAGTAATTTCTCTTGAATATTATTTGCACTTATAAAAGCATCTTAAAAGTACATTCTTTCTTAGTAGATTCTGCATTGAGTGTTTTAAAACACTTAGGACCTTAATAAACTTTTGCATAAAACTCTATAAAGCCAATAAGTTGCAAGTGTGAATAGTTTTCTCTAAGTCACATTAAAGAGAAGAGGTATCATAATAGATCTCAATCAGAATAATTTGTCTTCTAAAAGAGTTGTGAACACTTTATTAAGAATATGTCGGCCATTATATTCGTGTAAACAACGCTAAGTGTTTGTAACAGTTAAGCATGGAGTTGGAAAAATGGAAAAGGTTTAAAAGAAGTGGAGCATTTATAGGAAAAAAATGAAACAAAAATACACAGACTCATAAAAAAAGCTACTTGGTACCGTGTACTAGTAGAGCTACGATTGAAAACGATGGAGCCAGTAAATCGTTCGATGGTTCCGTACAAAAACATGAAGAACAAACACAAAAAGAACATAGCAGCTCTGAAGAGTTTGAACTGGCAGATTCTAGTCTTAATTCTGGTTCTGACGATAGCGATGAAAGTCAATGTGAAATAAATACAACAGATTACGAAAAAAATATACAATTTCGTGAAGAAATCAAAATATGGCCTGTTCAGAATAATATACCACACTCGGCGTTTAATGAACTTTCCGTGATTATTAATAAAAGGATCGAGCACATACCACCCAAAGATGCTAGTAAAAATATTTTAAAACACACTCACTTAATAGTACCCACTTACCCACCCAGTAGATACTTAAGCATGTTTGGCTCACCTAACATTATACCTACCACAAAATGGTCATTTGTATGCCTCATGGCATAAGGAACCCTAAATTTATTAAATGGCTGCAAGTAGTTACCTTATGTAAGTGGTCAATAAGACCCAAAGGTTTAAAATTAACTTAGGTAGTGTGAAATAAGACATTTTAGTATTAAGCTTATCTTAGAGAAGAGTAATTGGTCTTAACAATCTCTAATGGCGTAAGTTTTTATTTTTACAATTAATTATTATTATTTTCCTATTATTCAAAATACATAACGCAGTGAGCCTGTGAAAATATTCCACTTTATACCACAAATCATTCGAAGAAATGTACACCGCAAGTTATTTAAGTTCATAGACACCTAACTATCATGCAAAGAACTAAATGATTACAAGAAATAAAAATACTACTAAAACAAATATTACATGAGTTGACAATTAAACTTTTTTTTTATTCCAGCAGCGCTCGCGCACACTTTTTCGGCCGTTGTGATAAATATTCCTGTACTGAGCTTCCACAGAGCAATATAAGGGGAATTACACTTATAAGAGCAGTCGTAAGAGCGCTTTAAGTCCTATTTTACCTTAAACCATGCTATTATAAAACCATCATAAGTTATTTTGGTATTACAATAGCAGTGACAAGATTATTGTACGGGAAGTCCGGGAGAGTTGAACCAATTTTAATATAAAATATCATAATTACTTGTTTATTGGGTTTAGAGAACCGATTATACACTTATGCGATGCCTTACTTTAGTAGGTACATTTGTGCTTAATTGTATTGCTAATAAATGCGCAGGTAAAATTTTATTGGCATTTTACTAAAAAATGAGAAATGAGTCAAGTCTCCCCACCTGCAGGGACACTTGAACCGGGGTATGGGGAGAGTTGCCCATATTGTTTATGGGGAAAATAAAAATCATTTTCAGCTTCAATCATAGTTTTATATATCTTATCTTATACAATAATTAACTTGTTTTTAATACTGCCATCAAAGAAAATGTAATTAACATATTATTAACACATTAACATTTAACATAACACGAAATGTCTAAGGAATTTCACGAAACTCTTAGTAGTCATCCAACCGCTTGAATGAGCATCTCGATCTGACCCTTCCTGGTCCTTCAGACACAAAATGGTCTTGATACCTAACCCTTGGAAAAATGAAGAAGGGAGGTATCACGTTTCCAATCGCATTAACAGCAAAACAAAGGGTTACAGTAGTTCCTCTTTCCGCAGATGTAACTTGTCCAACTTGTTTAGACTTTTTATTAGCTATCACTTTTGGACAGTTTTGTACGGTTGTGCATCCAGTCTCGTCACAATTATAAATATTGTGAGCCTCAAACTTATATCTCTCAAGAACTATCCTAAAATTTGTGAAAAAATCTTCCACATTTTTTTTATTAAAGCTGGTGGACCGAGACAAGCTGGTGGCTTCGGGGGTTCTTAAACTTATTTCTGGATTTCGGGAAAGGAAACCTCGAAATCAATCTTTCCCAGCGGAGTTATTCCTCGTCCAGCTATCAGGAAATTTCTTTGAATTTACTGTCGCATATTCAAATGCCAACTGCATTGCTTGTTTTCTTGTCAAACCATAATGCATTTTACTGCATGTCAACAAATAATTGACAAGAAGCTTTTCCTCGGCTGTTGTAAATACCTGTGATGCTTTGTATTGACTGTTTTTTTCTTCAAATTTATGAATTTTATCTTCATTTAATTTATATCGTCTCAAATTATAAATTCTATCTATGCCATATTTATTTGAAGTTTGTCTAATAGAAGCGCCTCCCTTAATTTCATCTATGGCATTTTGCAACTCCACTTCTGTGTGTTTTTTTCGTTTGCGTGCATTTTCAGGAGGCTTGTTTTGAAAAGGCATCATACAAGTTGGCACTGCAAATACAATAAATATTAAGACCAAAAAACAATTAAACAAAATTAAGTATAATTTCCCTGCACAGGGAGACATGAACCACTGAGCAAGTCTCCCGCAACCACCCTGGTGCAACTCTCCCACTCACACTAATTCCCCATTTAGGTTATGACAAAGAAAAACCTCCGATCGTAGAGAAAAAACACTTAGCACACGTCAAACTACATTTGTCTGGCAATATAATAATAGCAACACACAATACGTACCTCAATTAATACAACAGCAATCACAAAACTACTTAAAACAGAAAAATATACTCCGCAGCAACAAAAACACGTTTTACATCGTCATTGACAAACAACACTGCTATGGTGCAAAATCGCTGCGTACTTGTGATTGGCCTCTTGCGTGCGACCAATGAACGCTTTGACGTTTCGTTCGCGCTAAATTTAAATACAATTTTGAAAGGTGGCTCACCTCTCCCACCTGGGCAAGTCTCCCGGTTTTCCCCTAAGTGTAAATTAAACTTCAAAAAGAGCGTTATAAGTTGACTCTAAGTGAGAATTCTCTTATAAAGTGCGCCTAAATCGACACTTTCAGTTGTTTGTAAGTATTAAAAAAGAGAAAAAAATATAGGTCTTGGGACACTTGTAAGTAAAAATTTTGCTAGTTGGGTTGGAATGTGTTGACGTCGTCTCTACCAGCATTGACCGTGGGTCCTCCATTCGCTGCGGCTTAGACTCTAGTGTGGTCGCAAAAATACCTACATCCATAATTTTGCCAATATCGCTCTTAGAACCTCCCATAGCCTTGGCGAGCTGGAACTTGAAGCCTGCCACCTGCTTCTCCAGGTGATCTCGCTGGCGGTTGAACTCGCGAACGGCTTCGTCGTCCGCTATGCGACTTCGGACAAAGTCGATATCCTCCACGTACTTATGAAACAGCGTCTGTAATATTCCAAAATATTAGAAACCCATGCCTACTTCATATTTCCAAACTGTTAGCTTGTTTAAACCCCAAAATTGCAACAAGATTGTTGTACCTATTCAAATTACCACACAAATTGCACATTGCGTAGATATTTGCATATCGTGTTAAACCTGCATTAACATCAGCAGTGAAATACTCACTTTCACAGCCGACTTTAATTTGTTTGGATCTTGGAATTCAGCCGTCATGTTGTGCAGATCGATTTTGATTTTCTTCAGTGTATTTTTTAATGTTAAGTTTCTTTCTGCTTCGGCCATGAAGTCTTTTTTAGCAGATCCCAATTTTTCATTCAACTGCGTAATCTTAAGTTCTGAAATACAATGATAGCAGTGTAGGTTTCCTCATCACGCGTAGCATGACCCCCGTTGAAACGGCTTTTATCTACAAAATAACCGACAAAGTAATAGATCGTAGAAAGATTCCATATGTTTTGAGCACGACAATGTCAAGTATGATGAGAAGAAATGTGTAGATTCTTCATTCAACAATATCGAGCATTATCTCTATCTATCCATCCATCTACGATGTCATGCTACGCGTGCTAGAGTATTTAAATTGTCCTGCAGATTATAGCTACTCGTACAATTTAGGCAAAAAGTATGCCTGAGTAATTAGTTACGCTATACACTACACAAACAAAATTTTGCAACAAAATTAAACATTGCAGGTGCAAAAATTGATACCTTACTGTGACTACCTAATAATGACTAGGTGTTGTTATATGATTCCTACATGATTGGCGAAAAAAATTACAACTGAAATAGAAATGATAGGAATATTGCTTTACCGCGGAATGCTTTTTTCTTTAGAAGACTTTCCAATGAAACTTCCAATTCAAGTATTCGCACTTTTTTCGCTTTTATTTCGCGTTCTAACGGGTCTATCTGTTCGCAAAGGTAAAATGATATAATATTTCTCACAGCTGTAACTTCTTTCCTACTTGATGGGTGGAAAATACTGCTATACGCCTATTTAAATATCCATACCAAGATCATGTTTCGCATTAAGTAATTTTAACTCCTCATTTTCCATATCATCAATTTGATGTGTCAATTCTCGTATTTCTCGCTCTTTAGGTTCAATCTATACGTAGATATTGTTATTGAAATCGGTTCAATATTCAAAACTAATTAATAGTTTATATTAAATGTATAAAATATATATAAAGTATCCCAACTCACTTGATTTTTCAGCTCAGTTATCTTAAAGTTCAATACAAATTTATACTTTTCGAGTTCTTGTTTCTTTCGTTTTAATTCGTATATTCTCTTTTCTTTGTCTTGTATTGAACTATCTCTTTCTGCAATTTCTTTCTTCAAATCAGCAACGTCACGTTCTAGAGTCGAAATTACTTTTTGGAACTGTTTGTGTTCAGCTGTAAATGAAATAATAATAACGGTTGAAAATCGTTATTTGGCATTAAGCACATTGCAATAATTCCCAGCTTATACCTAATTTAATAATAATTAAAGTAGGATGTATGGCCACCAAAAAAGTAAAGTATGCAGATAAAAAAACACTACGTTTATCATTATTATGTGTTTAATGCCCTAATAAACTAAGGACGCACATAGAAAAGTGACGTCAAAGCAAAGCTTCACAGCACATTTATAACATGGTTTAAAAGTTATTGGCTGGTCAGCTGTGTGGTTCTTTCCTCAAAATACCATTTCAGGCAGTTATCTGCATGGTTCTTACATGATCTGAGCTCTGAGACTTCTAGACTTCTGAGTTTTTTTTCGGTGTTTCTTCTCAGAGATAGTGAAACGCCGACCTCATCCTTTAGCTAAAAAATGCCATGTAAAAGTGTTTGTATGAACATATGTATTTACAGAAATAAATCCTTTATCATTTAGCTTCCCAGACACCTATCTGTTTTGCTTACTGAACATTTATGTACCTTTCAACTGCGATATTTGATGTTTGAATTCATCAATGTCCTTGTGTGCACTAATCAACTTCTTTTTCATAAGCCCAGTCTCTCCTTTTAGCCGCACATTGGAGTCTTTTTCTTCCTTCAACTGAACTTCGTATGCGGTGCGAATTTCAATAATTTCTCTGTCTGCATCCTCTTCGATTGAAGATTTCACAGTTTCATGTTCTCTTTTCTCCATATCTGCTTGTTCTTGTAACTATGTTAGAAATAAAATATGGCTTAATTTGATTTATACATAGACTAGAAACTCCTATCCCTCTAACAGGTAAACTCATCAATATGAACAACTTACTTAGGTGTTAACTCTCAAACGACAAGTTTTTTTTTGTGATCAATGTATAAAACATTTTTAAGCTCAGCGGTCCTTGTGTTGATGTGAATTTCCCAAAACTAAAGGTCATGAACATTATTTATAAGTGATGACAATACCTCTTGCAGCATCAAATCTTTTTCTTCCAATTTAGCTTCAAACATATTATTCATTTCCCTTAGAGCTTGTCTTTTACTCTCAGCAAGTGCATCAAGTCTGTCTTCATAATCTTTTCTCATTCGAGCCGTTTTATCTTCAAGGCTCTGTAAACAACAATCGTTCAAATAAAATAACACACAAGTGATAAAAGGATACATACTCGTAAGTAATTATCTCGTAACCTTATTAGGTAATATCTAATATTGTAACGAGATGTATCCTTTATATAAATAAACTAGCTGTCTTAGCAAACTTCGTCCTACCTTACAATCAATTTAAGTATTAGTTTCATTTGGCTTACGTCCTATTTTTAAAAAGTATCAAATTTAAAAAATATATTTAATAGATCTCATATGTAAAATTCTCGTCTCACGGTGTTTGTAAATAAACTCCTAAACGGCATGACCGATTCGAAGTTCTGCGTGTATATTTAGCCTACTAAATAAACACACAAAATTTCATAAGAACAAGAATTTTCTTAGATCTAAAATTTTTGTTACTTTGAAATGTAATATTACATTATTATGACCTATAAGATTTGAAGTCTTACCTGGTATCTGTCGTATTCACCAATAAGTCTGACATTGAAATCCGCTTCTAAAGCTTGCAACATTCGCTCGTGGCCCGACTTCAACTTGGCGATATCTTGTTGAATCATACCTATTTCGTGAGTATGTTCGTTTTCCATTTGCTGTGAAGATAAATTAGAACGTTAACTAAGTACAAACAATTACTTAAGTGACTGAAAACTAAGGGGCGAGTAAATACCTCATTCTTTTCCTTGAGTTCTTCAATCGCAGCGCAGTAACCTTCGTGAACTTCTTTCAGTTTCTCTGCCTGTGTCGCCTCGGCTTGACGCAGTTGATAAGTGTGTTCCGTCTCGAGTTCACTCATTCGCGTACTTAACAACTAAACAAACAAGTTCATTCAATTAGTAGCTTCCAATCTTAGTAACAGATTCTGTTTAAATTTTTCGCTGTAGGTATGAGGAGACACAGTTTAATTTCCTTGAAATTAATGCGCGATAAGTAGACTTAAGTAATTTATTATCGACACCTTCTGCGACCTATTTAACATACAAAGGCTTTGTCTGTGAATAAGCAAGCATCAAAATAATGAACGGCAATTCGTGTCATATTCATCGAGTCATATTGGTTCTATTCTTTAATATTATAACAAAGCATTTAGTTAAGATTTTAAATAATATTGTACTTACATTTATGCTATTTATTTTTTCCTGCAAATCCTTCTTACTTATCAATATTTCTTTGGAGTACGCGTAGTCTTTATCCAAGGCAATAGCTCTTCCGTCAGCGTTAGTCAACCGCCATATGCAGATAGAAGCATCTTCAGCGACGGAAACCAAAGTCTGGTCGTCGTATGAGAGCGCGATACCGGTCACTTTCTTGTTGTGCATATGGAATTCGTTAAATATGGCTTTGTCTAGCAATGGCAGCTGTATGGAGGTAATGCCGCCCAGGCCGCCGGTGATAAACAGCATCAGATCCGATCGAGACAGCAAAATTGTATCAAGTGGAACACCAATAAGACCCATGTTCCTTCGTATGGTATTGGAACCAATTTCTTTAATTTCTCCATCTGATCCAATTCCGTATGTTGTTTTTCCATTGCTTAAATGTGGGTTAATCAAATAAATCATACATTTTATTCTTGGTAAATATACTTAGTGCAACTTGTCTTACCTATTTACCGCGCATCCGGTGAACTGATTGGTTTTTAATATTATTTCTCCAACTCGCTGACCGGTGACCATGCTCCATTCGTACACAGCACCCTCGGTGCCGCACGATATCATTGTTAGATCATTTGCAGACCATGCTAGACTTGTAATCTAAGAAATAGAAAACAATATGATCATTACTTTAACAAATTTAAAAATAATAACTTAAATGAATGAAAATTACCTTTCCGTTATGTCCTTTTAAATTAAAAACATTCTGAAATGATACTGAAGAAAACACTTGAATGACTTGACTGTTAACTGCAGCGAATATGTGTCCGTTGCTACTAAACTTGGCTTGTTTACAATTCCTTATAGGAAACTCTCGCATCACTTCAAAGTCATCTATCAACACTACCATGAAACGTAGTTTATCCGAAAAACCAACAATTGAAAATAGACCTGAAAATAAATGAAACTTCATTTACGAGTAATTCATTAAACCCCAAGAGGACACCGGTGTCCGCGCTGTCTTTGTCTTTCTGTTGTGTCTCTAATTGACACGATTAAAAGGTTTCTTTAAAAAAAAGGTTATTTAACTGCCTTGTAAGTCTAGTGGTCACAAGCGCTACTGCTGAACTTGAGGTCCCGGGTTCGAGCCAAGGGTCTGGCAAAGTGTTATTGAGTTCTGCCATCTGGAATTTCTCTGTAGCAGTCTGGAGTCTAGTTCCGTGCCCGATTGATGGCAATAGAAATAGCCCCCTATTGGCGAAATGTGGGTGTACTACAGACTACAGCTACACCTCTGCCTTACCCTTCGGGGATTACAGGCGAATGACAGGTTTTGGTAGTTTGTCAGAGAAACAAAATCTTCTGCTTACCAGTAGGATGTAGGGACACGCAGTGGATTTCTTCCTGATACAGTTTTATCATTTCTATGTCATCTGTCATATAGTTCCATATTCTTATACTCTTATCTTGTTCTCCTGCCGTCATAAATATTGGTTTCCAGGCGCACATTGACAACGAATTAATCCGGCCATAATGCATTGCTGGTCCAAGCTCACTGAACGGTATCTCTGGATTCTGAAATGTACAGACGCCAGCACATCAAGTTACCCCAATGTGTCAAATTTTCCCAATTTAATATGAACCTCATTCTGTTTAACATAAAGTTGAAAAACGATCAAAGATATTTGACACATTGGGGTAACTTGATGTCCTGTCGTCTGTACAAGATGTTGTTAAACTATTTTTTATCACATCTCTCTTGCTTGACTTCGTATTTTTTTTTGTTTTAATATTTTTATTTTTACTCTGAAGTTATTGTTTACCTCTTTGCACCTACCATGCATTCATTCTTTGCATCACCTTAAGGTAGATTGGTAGAATATGCCTAAGGCGTCGTCGTCCGTCCGTGTACAGTTTCTTTACTTGTGTATAAAGTGTTAATAAACAAATAATGGAATACTGTCAATTGCAAAGTGTTTGCTTTGCTTTCAGCTATGTTGTCACTATGCAGATTCTTGAGTTCTTGACACTGACGACAGCGAGTTTGCCAAGTACTAAGTACCTACTTAGCAATCTCTAACTACAAGGAGCATTATACCGTGTGACCGGTGGATTGCCAAATATACGTTTCGAGTTCGAACCCAAGGCACGCACATAGCTGACTTTTCGGATTCATGTTCGTATTGCAAATTATCACTTGCTTCAAAAACGGTGAAGGAAAACATCGTGAGGAAACCGGCATGCCTGAGAGATATTTCTCAAGGGCATGAATCATAAATCATATTTATTTCTGCAAATAGGTTCATACAAACACTTTTACATGTAATTTTTTAACTAGAAGGTGAGGTCGGTGTGAAAGTAACTCAGAGGTCACAGTCTCTTTACAAGTCCAGACATTGTCTTGGTCTGATCATGTAAGAACCATGCAGATCAGTGTCTGAAATGGTTTTTTTTTGAGGAAAGGAAAAAACCACACAGATATGAGGGAACCAGATCAGTCAGTGCAAGCATTTGTCAAAAATCGTGAGCTCAATTCGGAACATGTGATGCCAAGTCTGAGGCCCATGGGCGCATTGAAACTCTGGCACTGGGTTAGTCACTAAACACATGATATGATGATGATTATAAGTACTAGGTTACCTGTAACATGTGCTGCCCAAACATTTTGACAGTATACAACTGTTTCCTCAATGTTGTAATAAGCAGAGTTTCTTGATTAGGATCAACTGTTATGTGTTGTATTTCGTCAAGCGGAGACCACAGCGGGTGTTCTCGAGTATGCCTAAAAAATATTTTAAATTCAATTGGATTGAAAATGTAACTAAGTACTTATATTTTATTTAATTAAAATATGACAGTACGAACTTGTAGGAATTCTTTGTAATTCTGAAAAGGTTTCTTTTTCTCCAATGATGGAGTGTTTCCTTTTCAAACATGTGAACATATCCCGGTCCGCACCCGAAAGCGAATCCTGGAGAAAAAACATATATTTTGGTTTAAATTAAACGTATTGTTTTGTTAATGTGTATCCTTATCCCATCCATCGCATATATCCTAAATTTTTGTAGATAAGAATAAACTTTTAGGTAGGATGGTCCCATATTAATTAGCTGCCTATCTGAGAAAGTGGTGATTAGTATTTTGTTGTGGTTAGTTACGAGTACGTGGCACTAATTACTAAATCAAAAATCAGAATCATGAATAGGATTAATATTAGATTGTGTAAATAGAAACGAAATTGGTATAAGTAAATATCTGTTTATAAAGTTATTTTGCATTTCCAAATAGATGAAAAGCATGATCATAAAATAAAATGATGAAGGTATTCAGCAAAAAAAATATCTGTGCTATAAGTTTTTCCCATTAAGACGATCTTTATATGTATACATTTTGACTGACGAAATGTCTTCATTACGACTTTTGAAACTAAAGTTATAATTTGCGTTTATTCATAAAAGTTTTTAACCTCTGGATCGCCACGTCAAGAAGCAAAAACGTGCCCCCGGCGCTCATCTACTAATTATTCCTTAAAATTCGTCATGCAGTCCGGACACGTGGCGTGCTGGGCAGTTTTTGATTTGTCATCTATATAATATGTATATGACTAGAATGATCAAAGGGTTAAAGTCACTTACCTTTAGCGAAATTAACAAAATTTGTGACTGGATAACTTTCTTCTTCTTTCGCTTCGATGGCAGACTCTTGTTTACTGGAAAGGCTGGTCTTATCGCTATCTGTCTGCTCTTGCCTGTTTATAAAATAAGTTTTACTCACACAAATTTGTATTTAGAGGTATATAGCAGTGGACGTTATTTGATGAAAGAAACAAAGTATGTTGGAGTTTGTCTCCCACAGACAAGTTTAGCCAATTAGTATGCTCTGTCTGCGTATGAGTTGATATAATAACAGATAGGTACCTACACCTATCTCACCCCCTACGCTTCTAGATTAGAATTGTTTTTCAGACCTTGATCTTGGCTTCTAATAACGACATAACAATTATGTGACTGACTTCTTCTTTAGTTAAGTATTCGCTTTTGGATAAGAATTGTTTTTCAGACATTGATCTTGGCTTCTAATAACGACATAACAATTATGTGACTTGTACCAAAGGGGCTGACTGTCTGCTTCTTTACTTATTTACCTACTTCTATCTAGTCATGTCCATGTCAGAGGCCCATGAGCGGCATAAAAACGTTCGCACCAGGTTAGGTTCTGACCACACAAAAAAATAATATCTAGTCCTAATAAAAGGTTAAAAAACTTACTCCAATTCAACTTTCTTCAGCGACATTTCTAAGACTTCAGTGGCTTTGAACAGGCAGTTTTGTCGAAGTTCGCCATTTTCCACCATCATGATCATTCCGTTGTCTGTCCCGAACATGATGCGGTCCGGCGTTAACCACATACAGGTAGTTATGTTTATCTACGAGCACGTGGAATACACCAATTATGTTATTTACTGGTACATAAATATATACGGCAGCGTTACTGAAAGTATGGGTCGCGATGTTTGCGATCGAATATTTGGTGCGCCCTTAAAAATAGTGACAACCAATCGACCGACCTGTTAACGACCGGAAGAGGGTTTTATGGCTGTGATTAAAGCCAAATGTCAAAAAAATGTCTGCGTTAAACTTAATGCGATTAAATTTAACAAAAATTGATGTGGATGCTAAAGCTAGGTATAATGCCAAAAAAATAAGAAATAAATGCATCGTTCTCTAAAGAAACTCAACCAAAAAGTTTTTATTGGTTCAAAGCAGACTCCTTCATAAAGTGTTATTCAGCACGCATTAACAATATATCTGATTTTCTTACATTTTCAGCTTTACACCAACCCCATTGACGCCAAACTGTTTCAGACACATTCATAACGCGGAAAGTGTACGGTCCAGAAATAACAACCAAAGTTGCATCCGTGGGGTTGCATTGCACCTGTGGAAGCAACTTTCTTTAATAGCGGTAAACTGGTGGTTAGTTATGGCTGAAAAGATTTTCTTACGTTTGTAACGATGCCTTGGCCACTCGGGTTTTGCGCTTTAGCGTGGCTCTCAACCTTGCCCTTGTCCCAGTTGTAATAATATAAGTACCAGTCTGGCTCTCCAGTTATCGCCACAAGATATTTTGAATCAAATGTAAACTGCACACACGCGAATTCTCTCGCTTGAGAGTTTTCGAAAGGTACTGTTAAAATTTTCCGCCGTTTGTATGTTGTCAGATCGTAGACAGTTATTATTGGTTTCTGACCTTCTTCGGCGATCTCGTTTAGTGCAAGCCATCGTCTGAAATGTTTATTATATTATGTTCATTGATCATCATTACTCTTCTCTGCCCTAATAACTAAAGCCTTTTTGACGCTTACCTATTTGGCGCGAGAACCAATGACTTGATAGGTTTGTGTTTATCCTGGAGTCTGATAAACTTCTGTTTCCTTTGAAGATGGTTGTGAATAACAATGACGCCACCAGCTGGGTACAAAATCTCCGATTCTGATAAAAAATGGGCATTGTCCCTGTACCAGAATAAGTTAGTTCTAGTGTTTTCAAAACAAAGTAAGTAAGGATTTCCGCAAAGACATTCAATATATCCGCGAGAGATAGTGTCGATTAAATATTGTTCATTTTAAGCGACGTCTGTAAGTTTGTAAAATAGTTTAAATTGAATTCAAGTTTCTCAAGTACCTACACAGCACACATAGCGTATCATTATGAGCTTATTACCTATAATATAACATTTTTTTGTAAATTCACAGTTGTCATTAAAGTTCGGTGTGCAACTGGACGCCAGTTAGTCTGTCAATTTAATGAGACAGCCAATAGCCTCGTTGTTCAGTAAAAATCTTTATCTCTGTCTGTTTTCAATCTTCTGCTTCCTCTGTAGTTATTTAAGTAAAAGGACCTTACCAAAATCAAGTCATTTATTCAAATTAGGCTGAGAATCAGCTCTTTTTGAACGTCGAAATAACATAAGACAGTCCCCCAAAAAGCTCACCCTTCGCCACTTCCTAGTGTTTTTGCTGGGAAGAAGAAGTGGCGGAACAAACTCCCCTTACCCTCCACCTTACCTATAAGCCTAAAACAACTTCAGCTTCTTACTGAATTTTACCCGTGAGCCGATTTTGTTGATACTAAGCACACATCATTATGTAAGTAAGTAGGTAGGTAGATATGATGACACTACAACGTACTTAGGATACGAAATACAGTCGAGGTAATACCGCAATTGCTTATTGTGGGTCGGCTGTCATTCTTCATCTTATCGTGTGGTTAGTAACTAACCTGGTGTCAGAGTTTTAATGCCGCCCATGGGCCTCTGACTTGGCATCACATGCCGTCGAGACATATATCTCTCAGGCATTCCGGTTTCCTCACGATGTTTTCCTTCACCGTTTTTGAAGCAAGTGATAATTATACAATCCGCACATGAATCCGAAAAGTCAGAGGTGCGTGCCTTGGGTTCGAACTCGAGACCTATGAATTGACAATCCACCGGCCACACCACTAGGCTATCACTGCTGCTATCGCTGTCATTGAGGGTCTGACAATGGAGACTGAATCCCATCTGGGAACTCCTTACTTAGAAACTAATTCTGGGCACAACACTGTATGTGAATAATAATCATAAAACACTATATTTACTACTTACTCAATATCTGTGTTAAGACCGTAAAATACACGAGCCGAAAGATTTGGTGCGATCGGAACAGCCATAGTCGATTTGATTTAAAATATCGTAAAACTACCAACTGTTAGTACAAAAAGATACAAAACTTGTATTGCACTGCAAACGCTTGTTACAAGTCAAACTTGGTCAAACTAAAACAGTTGTCATGGATACTGGTTCAATACGTCTAGTAATTTGACCTATTTCGCTGGAATTAAATGATTCGCAGTACGAATTTCTATTATTGTATGAGGAAAAAAGTGATATATACGTAACTGTAGTCTAGATGTGGTATTTTATAACGCGCAGATACAGACAGCTGTTTGTAAACAACAATTTATAATTATTAACGTTACAATACAACCACACCAGTCAATATTTAAGCCAAGTCAGAAACTCAGCGGGCCGCATAAAACCTCTAACACAAGACTAGTCACTTACCCAGAAAAAGAAGAAGTCTTTCCATTAAAGACTAGGCCAAATAGCCATTAAGAGTTAGATCAGCTTGCTTTCGCATTCTTTTTAAATTTTCAGGCTTTTCGGCATATTTCACAATGTAGTCTAGTAAGTAGATAATCCTTATTCGCCTAGGTCTGGGTGGTCTCGGCGTCCGCGAAAATTCATGAAGTTCTTATCTTTTTAGAAGATGTTTCTTATCTTTTTTTTTAGAAGATGGCCTTTGGTGTAGTGCGCAACATTTGTCGACAATTCGACATCCTCGCGCTCTTAGGTGTCAATCTCGGGCAGTGCATGCACCGCTGCTGCGCTCTAGGCCACTAATTCTGCGAATTGCAGTTTTAATCCGTTACCATCCACCGTGGAATACTGCCAATCAGAAGATTAACACATTAATCTCTGATCTTCACATTAATGTCAATTCACCAGATGACATTAATGTGAAGAGAAGTGTTCTTGGGACATTTATACTTGATACTTAAGTATTCGCCCATAATGTATGATTGTATGATTTAGCTAGTTTTAGGGTAAATAGTTACTTAGTTTATCTCCATTTTAAGTGACTGTGATCATTTCGTATGTTGTCAATAAAATAGTCTCTGTCATCCTATGGCCCGCAGTAACCCTAGAAACTAACTAAATCCAACTCCTAGAAACTAACTAAATCCAACTGTTGCGTGCCAACTCCTACTAAAAAGAAACGCAGAACTGCTTAAGAGGTATTTACTGGTTTACATACAAAAGAAACTGCGCATTCACCATTTAGCTGAGCTCCGTCTGATTGGACCTCAATGTCGTTTGTAGTAGCGCATCCTCTCTGCAATTTCCGAGATAAGTCGCTGCTTCCTCCGCCCGACGCGACGCTGCCAATACAAATCATATTTACCTACACGTGCCGACTGCCATCATATTTTACATTTTATTTTCATCACGGAAGCATATTATAAGCATTTCTTTACAGGATATTATACAAGTTCCCATCCTACACCGTCATCATCTAGTAATGTGCAACGGATTGCTGGAAAACGACTATTTTTGGTGTAGAAATTAAACAGCGATTTCTTCACCAAAAATACATTGCGCGCTGTCGTACCATATTAAGTTTTGTATGGTACGACAGCGCGCAATGTAAAGCACATTAAACAGTATGTCATCAAAAACAATAAGAAGTGATGAAGGGCAGGCGTTTTGGTAGGGGCCTGTCATGTATTTTCTCATTGCATTTTACTTGAATAAATTACTTTTTTCATCGGTGCATGCAACGGTACGTCGGTAGTGGAGTATTATTAGTGTTTCCCCGAAACCAGAATAATTGCATGTCAATTATGGACCAGTACAAAAAAAGCCCAATGATAAAGAACAAGTGACTCGCATCTTTTTACCCACACCCGTTAGACTTTAATATTATCCTCGCGTGCAACTAGTAGGTAAAGATTGTGTAAGATTACTGCAGCGTGGTGGGTATGTAGGTATATATCTAATGCAAATAGACACAGAATTATTGCAATAAAGTTAAAACAGTAATACCTTGCAGCATTTTAAAAGGAGGATCAGTTTTTTTATATCTATAATATACCTACTTACTACTATAATAGTAGATACTACAAACAACTTTAAACTTAAATACCTATCTAAAGTTTTAAAACATTCGTTGCATGATTCTTTCTCGTTTATCTGATTATTGACTAAATTATTGAAATACGGGACAATTACGGGGCTCGTAGCTATACCTACGGGACGCATGTCACTATACGAAATTAAAATTTAATTCATTATTTACGCATTTTTTTTTGTTAGATAGTTGAAAATTTTCCGATCTGGAATCGAAAATTAATAGGCCTCCAGGCTATCACTTGAGCGAATAATATAGCCGGTCACAGTTTTAAGATGGAATGAAACTCATAGCGAATCTCACTCGCTCCTTTCGTTTTTTTTTTTTGAAAAATAAATTGTTTCAGCCTAGAAGTAAGCTTTTTCACCTGAAACAGTGGGATAGAGAGGTCAAAAAGAAAGGTAGGTATCTATGACAGTGCCAGAATAAAATTAATAATCACAACAGTTATAGGTATCGCTGCAGTCTGGAATCTGGACACTGGATGCAAAACTAGATCATAGATAGAGAGTGATTGATATGATAGAGTGTTAAAATTTCGGTTAGCTTGTACCTACTAAGATCGAAATCTCGAGATGTTTTTCGACACACTTCTTCGGTTGTTAATATCGCGGTCTAATTTAACGACTTGTTATTTATACTAACTTTGCGTCTAGCACGTCAGGCAGTCAGGCTACATGACTAGGTAGAAGCTTTCTCTTTGTTTCTTTTCTTTCGAGACTTTAGTTGTTATGGTTAATTAGACGAGTCTATCTTGAGCACCTACATTTATTCATAAGGTACTTACCGAGGTACTTAAACTTACGAGTTTCATACCTTGGGAGGCGACCTGCCAACTTCTGTGCCAGGTGCCGTCGCATTTGGATTTACTGTATCCGATTCCCAATGTGCACTTGGTCGAGTCCAAGATCGGAATAAGGAAGAAAATTTTAAGATATAGCTATGTTATGATAATTTGTACCTACTTAGCTAAATTGTGTTACTTGGTACAGTAAGCTTAAGTCTTTCTACGCCACGCCGGTCATCGGTTATCCCCGAAAAATTAAATTTGTATTGTGTCTGATGGTTAGGGAGTCAAAGTGTTAAGTAATTTTCCTTGTTGCTTCTTACAGGCGATGTGTGAATCATCGCCCCTAAAATGTGAACCTGACCTACTTTACATATCGTTCTTAACTCTATTAACGATATGGGAAATCCTGAACAACTAAGTTAGGTATAGCTAAGTGCACCTAGTCGCATACTGAAGTATGTATTCATTTTATGATAAAAATGCATAATGTAATGAGATAAGAAAACAGCATTCTATTATAATTCATATGGACATGAGTAGGTACCGGGAAGTCCCGGTCTTAAAGGAATGTAAACAATTACAGACAATTACAGTTGCATTTCTGTTCTTAACCGCAAATTAATACAGTTCCATTAATGTCTATAGAAAGCACAGTCGATAACAGTTTGTTAACGAGTGACCCAGTCAATTAGATGGCGATATTGGTCACGATGATGCAATACTAGACAATTAAACACTTCATGCTACATGCAGACTATTGATGGCATATTTAGGTAGATATTCGATCAATACGCGAACCAATTGCTTTGCTTCGTTCACTGAAGACAATTAAGCCTTCCGTTCTACCATTATAAGAACAGCATGTAAGTACCTATGTTAGGCATACGCATTTCAGAAATCAGTTAATGCCCTGTAGATATGCTAATCATGGGCAGAAGGTGGTCTCGGGAAGTGTCAACCGGCCTTTTTTAACTGTGTAAAATTGCGAGAAAACTTAGTTGAATGCAGTTAAACATGTCTATTCGCTGAAATATGTTGTAATCCCACATAATAAGATGACTGAAGGACTTTATCATTCATTGACAGTAGGTAGGTACCTATTGTGAACTGTAAAATTGTGTTGATTATATTGGTATCTGCGAATAAAGGAATGATATTTTCCTTTACCCTTGTGACTTGTTCAAAGTGCAAGCATTAAACTACAAAGAACAAAAGCAGACGATGACTAAGTCGTTTTACGTTTATTGCAGGCAGTAAGCCAATTCTGTAACATTTTACGTAGTTAATAATGAAAACTAAACATCCAATTCGCTTTTGTTTACACCTGCGACCAGCCACTGGTGATCGATATAAAAATAAACTATTAACTACGGTCTACGGCCACGGTATACATGAATTACTTAGTTAACCGTGTCTGAAACTTAAGTTCAGTGGCTCCGACACGCCTGTGTGATCAGAATAAACCTATCGAAATTCTTGCTAAAGTACCTATTAGTTTTGTTTTCTCAAAACTTAACGATATGTCAGTATATTGGGTCGTAAAATTCTATTTATAGGTGTGATAAACCATGCCAACATTTATTACTTATAAAGAAAAGCAAAGGGCATTTTCTCCTGAATATGTAGGTATGTGCCTCTATTGTGCAGTTCACCTTTTCGTGTTCGAGTTGTAGTGGATCGATAGCACGAAGGCGGTCCATTAGTGGTGGTATTTTAGTTGTGGTGGCCCACTGCTCGCGTGCCGCGACTTGAATCACAGTCCATCAGTTCCATCACTGAAATAAACCGCGGCGTAGTTAATTATAAACGGCGTACCAAGCACAATTGTGTGCTTGGTACCTACAAAGGCGAGTGTTAAAATTAAAATACATTTAAGTGGGTACATTTATATTTAAATGTTATAACACTCGTCTTTGTTTTCATTTGTTCCTGGGAAGGTTAATTTACCTAATGCTTTTAATTTTGTCAATTAGAGACAAACAGAAAGACTAAGACAGCGCGGACACCGGTGTCCTCTTCGGGTTTAATGAATTTTATTTTAATGGTGAATGAAAACCCAAAGTTGAAAACTTGCAATTTTTGATAAACTCTAAAGCAAATTAAACTTGCATCGACAGATTTCTTAAACTGAACATTTGAGTACCTAGGCAAGTACCTCTAAACAATAGCAATAACCTTCTATGGTGTTAGTTAAATCCTAAATATTTTATCGACCAAGTATGAGCAGAGCAGAGCAGCTCGGCCAATACATATAGGTAAATATTTCAAGACGCGATTAAATTTTCCGAAGTTGACACGCCGAAGGTCGCGTTGGGAGGGTGACGCGACTTCTGCATGGCGTCATCTTAAGCAAATATACGCCACTGTTTACGGTAAACACCTATAAGCCACGTATCGTAACTATCGTGTTGTAAAAACACATAAGTATTATCACTGAGTAAAAATGTCCTATGGAACCCGGATGCTACTACTTAGGTACCTACTAGACGCTGCTTCTTAATAGCGCAATATAGAAAATAGTGTGTGCCTATAAGTAGTCAATCTACTGTAGATCCTTGTAGAACGATTGATGGACGATAATGAAACAGTGTTCGTAATGAGACTTTTTAATATATTGATTGCGTTATAATTATAAAAGCAACTTTCTTTTTCTCTGATGTTCCGTTAACGGGTGTGCAGTGAAGCAGTGTTGTTACTTCAGCAGTGCTAGTGCATCGCGCGCGCGTTTTATGGTCGGTGTCGGTGACTCCGCGTGGTGCGATAACGTCGCGTTTATGGCTGACGGCTGACAAGTGACGGCCCTGCCCGGCAGCCGCGTCGCCTCGTGTGCCGACTGCCGCGGTGGCTAGTCCGCTTCAACACGCGACGCCGAGCGCCGCGACGTCCGATCTCTCTCCACCCAGTCAAAACGCCGCGAAAACAAACACCGTAATCATCTCGCCCGCGATAAAACCATACAACGCGCTATCAGTTCTTGATAAGTCTCCAGTGTGATAACTGATAAAATAAGTGGTTGACGCCTAACTTAGGTACTGTGTATTATGTAAAACCCAAAAATTGGATTTCCTGGAGACGCAATTATGGCTGCGGCGACTTCTCCCCGCAAGACGGTCTCCATCTATGACTACCCGGAACATTTGAACCCTTTCCATGAGGAGGACAATCATAACAAGATCCGGTTCTGGACTCTCGGCAAGCGACTGAATCGGTCGAACAGCATAAGCTTTACTGGACTGAAGGACCTTAAAAATTCATGGTGAGTTCAAAACAAGACATAATATTTTCTATCATTGTTTTATGCTCTGTGTTACAAATACAGTGCCAACCTTGACAATTGGTTTCAGGCTTATTTGTTTTCACTTTGAAATTGTAATTACATTTCTAACGGTGTTGTGTTCTAAATTACTAATGACTCTTGAATGTCTTAGCTAGAGGCTATAGTCAAATACCTATCGATGAATTGTAGGTAAATAATATACAGACTAATGCAAATTATAACACTAATCAATATACCTACCTACCTACCTTTATACCTTGTTTAGGATAACTAGGTACAAACTTACCTAAGTAGTGAGCATGCTGAAATCATGAGAGACAGTTAACTAAATATAGACTGTAAGTCAGGTTTTGGTCATAACATAACTATGTATACAAATTACCTACCAGATCTCACGGTGATTCATAACTTCTTGAGAAATACATAATACAAATAAGTATGATAGTATTCGTGCAGCGTGCTACTGCTTCTACAGCTAGTCGTTGAGGAAATATATGTATACACCTACTTACAGATAAAAAAATACGAATAGGATCATAGGATTACTTACCTATCTGTGATTTGTTTAATATAATTGACGCCTCGCTCCAACTCCAACATCACAAAAGCGGGGCGTCGTCGTCGTAACTTCTACCACTTACCGTGAATTTATTGTGAGTCGATACAATAACCAATTACATTATTCAAATTACAGAAAATATCCTCAAATAAAATAAGTACTTAACGATTGTTAAACACAAATGTATAGCATAACTATGTTTGACTTGTTTTTTTTTTAAATGCAAATAAATGAGGTAAGTAAATAGCTAAATTTACGTTTTACATATCTTTTTGTATTCAAATCATGGGAAAGGATTCCGCTAACCCAACAAAGTTTCCAAAATAAATTATGCAAATATATATCTACAAAAACAAATATATAAGATATTTTAAAACTATAGGTAGTGAAGCAGTCCTCATTTTATTTCACATGTAAAATAATTAGGGATGCCATCAACGAAAACATACTTGAATTCAGCAACTTACTAGTAGTGAAATTTTAATTAAATAATACATTTCATACATTCATCTATTAGGTAGGTATTTGATCTTCCTTTATTCCTGAAATGTAACCCTACACTACAAGACTAGAGAAAGATCATAGGAATGATGGAATTAATTTTGCTAACGATGAGATTATGGCAAATACCTACCTAGAGAATAGAATAGAATAAAATACTTTTTTATTGTACACACCACGAATATCGAATTGTACACTATGAAAACTTATAAATTATAACTTAAGAGATGGAAGTATGGAAGAAGGAAAAGACATGCTGCACCGACCCCTTAATAAATTGGGATATACAGGGTGTAACGGAAAGGGTATATACATACAAACAGGGTGAATAGAGTATTTAATAACGAGTCTTTCCTCAAAATTTCAGCTCCCAACTAATAACTTTGAAACTTCACGATATTATTTAATATCGACAGTTTATTAAATGCAAAATCATAACAAACGTGTCACCGCACTATGAGGGTCATAATCCTGTCCGGCCAGGTTCAAGTATATCTATCTCGGGTTCTGCGCGCCTAGTACAGACCTATCGGGCTCTGCCTAACCGACGAAGGCGCGACGGCGCGGGCGGGCTCAACTTTACAATTATGTATGTATATGTATCAAAACGTTGCCATGTTGTTTCTTATCACCAAGAGAATCCGTGCCCTTCGTATGTATATACCCTTTCCGTTACACCCTGTATAAAGGCAGGAAGATGGTAATGATGATGAAAGTGGAATAAAATGTAACAAAAACTTTAGAATTAAAATAGATGGAACGAACAGTAAAACAATAAATAAATGCTCAAGTCTAAAATTAAAAAGTATCTAATGTGCATTAGGCTCCTCCAACCACTATTTCTACATCATCTACCGTCGCGGCGCCCCGGCGCACTCTACATACTTATAAAATGGCGGCACGTCATGGTAACAGCTGATCGGTTGCTGTTGTACGTGTACCCCTTTGTGGGATGTTGGATTTGGGCTCCAGGTTTACGATATTATTAATGTATTTTGTTTTTGAAGAAACAGCACGAGCTTGCATCAGTTTTGAATAATATAATTATGTGTAAATATCACACATGTTTTAATGCCTTGCTTTGTGCAGATAGATAGAGTTACTACCTACCAAAGACATTATCAAATTGTACCTACATAGGAGGTACCTATACTCCATTAATAATAAGCATTAGAAAAAGAGGCTCGTAGAGCAGGAATCCAGAACATTTTATTTTAAAGTTAAGGGAAAACAAATTTCATTTGTGAAATTGAATAAAATTAAAAAAAAAAAAAATAATAATAATAAACCCCGCAGGGCAGCTTGTGGCGAGCTGTTGGGCAGTAGCGACCCCACGGACCTGATCTCCCGGGAGATTTCTTGTTCCTCACCTCTGGCTTGCCTTAATTGGCCGACCAGAGTGAACTCTGACGAGGAATGGAGCTCCCACCTCTTTCTTGTCTTAGTTGGCCGGCTAGAGTGGAGATTCGCAAGAGCAAACGTGCTCGGAGGAAGGAAGCATTCCAGTAAGGTGCTGGTAGGGATCTTGACCGTACTTCCGGGATTGTCCTGATAGCCGTGGGATGCCTCTCCACTCCTCAAGCACCTCAGGTTATGTTGCTCTCTTGTCGCTACGTCACTATGTGCTAGCGGCCGTTTCAGAGGGCCCATTATTGAGTGTGCAAGTCACCCCCTGCCATTTAATACCTGTATATAAAACATTGGTAAGGCAGGGGCCATAGTCCTTCATAGTTTTAGATATCCAGTCCATTTTAGACACCCTAACCTATAGTCCAGTACTTTTGTTTTCATAGTCTGCAATAGTCTTACACCAGTCGTAGGTTTTCCTTAGGTGCACTTGTGTAGTGCATACAGGGAAAATCTGCGGTTGGTGCCTCATTTCATTAAAGACGACAATAGGCCTCTGCGAGTTGGCTGCGGCCCCTCGTACGCCTTCCAAAGGTCCGGAACCCAAGGGTTCCGAGAAATAAAAGCAAAAAAGATAATAATAATAATAATAACAATGTGTTGTTATAATTAAAGTTAGAAGAATAAAAGTGAAACGAAGAATGCGTCCATGTATGGTTCATACCTGCTTCTTTAAGGTTTTTATTATTGACACTGTAATTTTTAACTAAAATAAAATAATAATATATCTAAATGAAATCCACATAATTTTTAAAATAAATTGTTGTAATGGTTACAACTAGGTACGTGTGACAGCTGCTGTGAAAATAGATTATGATAAATTCGGCGTCTATCGTAATTGTAACATGTTTAATAAATTGAACTTTCGTTACAAAGTGTGCATTATAAATAATTTTTTTTAAACTTCTGTCTAATGCTTTTGTAAATGGAGTTTACATACATATACCTACCAAAACCAAAAAATATTATCGTTAGTAAAGCGCCCCTGTCCACCGCCTCAGATGACTACCTCAGATGACACTACACTACTCATTTTGTTAGGGAAAGATATCTCCTTGCCTCTGCAAATAAGATCCTTTTTAACCGACTCAAAAAAAGGAGGAGCCTGTGCTATGGCTTTGGTGCTTATCTTTCACTCATCATTGGCCACCGACTTCCGAAACTAGAGTTATTTCACACCTGTTAGTGTTGTTTTTTTTCATAAAAAAGTTTTTCATTTATTTAATACCTCAAGCTCACTATGTTCAGAGGCGGACTTAAAGCCATAAGCATTTTCTACCAGTCGACCTTTGTGTTGATGCTGAGAAAAGCAGTGGTTGGTGCAATTTTTTATTTTAATCTTTCGATATGACAGCCGCCATGGCTTACGCACATAGTCCACTTCCGGCACCAAGTGCGAATCCAATCCCATTATTAATAGATGAGGGTCTATTGTAAACGAATGCTTTTTAAAAAACAATTAATCTTATAAAAAAAACACTTCGGTAGTAGGAATACACTAACACTCAATTCGTGATATGCATTTTACCACATTATCATTGGTGCTAGGAATTTGTCATATTTCATTGGTTGATTTCTATGATTCATTGAATAAATACTAACGTATGAAATTCCTACGTAATGCTGGTTTGCGAAAACTTCAAGTGCCTCAAGTATAGGTACATTATTTATAATTAGGTAGCAAATGTGAAAAAAGTAAGGCTGGTCATTTTAATGCAGTCATCGACTTTGCTGACGATATATGTATTTAAATATTCCACAAATAAATAAATTTTATTATTACTTATTCTTTCTTTGAACTTTATTCTAAACACAATAGGGTTCATGTTCAATTGGATAAATTTAACAGTTTGGGGTAGGTTGATGTGCTGGCGTCTGTACTTATCCAACGTCAGCAGTCATTAAATGTGTAATTACGTTGTACTTGTAATGTTTTTCTATAATCGCTAATGTCTGAGAGATCACGGACATACTGATTAATGTAAATACATTACTAGTTTTGTACGCTTATAAATAATACAAGTATTTTGCCATAGGGCAAAGTACTTCTGTGTAGGTAAGTAGGTAACTAAACCGAGTAACCTAGATTCTAGAGTCATTAGTATTATTGTTTTTCTGAGTGACACTAGAAAGGAAATTGTAGGTTTGGTTTGAGTAATAATAATAATAATAATAAAATTTATTCACTAAAATGAGTACACACACAATTACAAAGTCAATAACAATAAGTGGCTTTATAACAAAAATAACGGTACTTCGTAACTGATTATGGGAACCTCTGCATCCGAAGTAGGTGGTAACCTGTATCTCGGAATACAGTCCATCCCCTTTAGAAAATTAACAATTTAGTTGCCATTACCAACAATGTGAAATTGCCACTGCGTGCCTAGTATTGTGCAGTGTGTATGCGTGCATGTGAGTGAAGTGTGTTGGGTTGAGTGTTGTGTGTGGAGGTGTGATGTATGATGTGGCGTGTGTGTGTGTGTGTGTGTGTGTGTGTGTGTGTGTGAGTGTTTATGTGAAAGTACAGGGTGTGTGATCGAGTTTGTGTCAGTAAGTACCTACTAAAGTTGTGCAAATTTAATTGGGAATGTTAAAAATTTCCTCGGTCTGCTCATATGAGAGGGATAAAAGGTATTCATGTACTTTTTTCTTGCAGTGGGACTTATTTAAAGAATATATATCCATGATTTTATTAATTTTGTTATATATGTACGGACCAATGAAAATAAAAAATCGTCTAATGAAAGATGTTTTAATGGAATGTTTTCGGGAACACACTGCGTGTTTTCTGCGTTTTGCTAGGATGTTAGGGTTGTAAACGAGCTCAACATGTTGTTTTAGTATAATGTTTTCGATAAACAATTGACGTACGGTAAGGACTTGACAGGACTGGTAAAGTTGCGTAGTTGGATATAGGATAGGTCTAAAAGTAATTATTTTTAAAATTGCTCGTTGTGCTATTTCTAAGTTTCTCATTATAGTTTTTGCGGCTCCACCCCAGCAGGAAATACAGTACGAGATAATCGACTGGCATAAGGCAAAATAAATCTGCTTCAGCAAAATTGGGTCAGCCACGTGCCTAAGATTTTTAAAAACACAGATGAGTTTTCGCACCCGAGCACACAGTTGTTTAATATGGTCTGCAAAACTAAGATGACTATCTATTGTGATACCCAGGTATCTTATGTTCCTCACACGCTCCAGAGGCACGCAAGCACAGCCCACTCCGTCAAGACAGCTATGAGACACAATACGATAACCATCAATGGCTCCAGCAAGATGACGCATGCTAAAAGTTATATACTTTGTTTTCTCTGCATTCAAAGTTAAAACATTGTGTCTAAGCCATCTCGTTACCATATTAAAGCCCTTTTGGGCAGCATTAAAGGCATCATACCAAGTGTCCGCAGAGAAAAAGAGAGCCGTGTCGTCTGCATATGAGATCAACTCGCCGTGAGGTAGTTGGAGTTTCGTTAGGTCGTTGATGTAGACGAGAAATAAGGTTGGTCCCAAAATACTGCCCTGAGGTACTCCATAGTTGACGGAGAGGTCAGCACTTGTATAGTTGCCAACTCTAACACACTGTTTTCGCTCAGTGAGATAGCTCTCAAAAAGCCTTAGTTGATTGCCCCTAATACCCAGTCTTTCGAGCTTTTTTATCAAAATGGGGACAGAAATCGTATCAAAGGCCTTACTAAGGTCTAGAAAAACAGACAGGCATTTTTTCCCGTTATCTAAATGAGTAGAGATATAGTTGATAAGAGTATGCACTGCCCCTTCAGTAGATTTACCTCTGCGAAAACCAAATTGTTTATCTGAAAGTAGCTTACCTTGTTCGAGATAGTTTACTAGTCTGGTATTCATTATTTTTTCTAGAATTTTCGAAAGTGCAGGCAGGATTGCTATCGGTCTAAAATTATTAATACGATTTCTATCACCACCCTTATGTATGGGACGCACTTCAGATCTTTTCAAAGGGGCGGGAAAGATGCCGCAGTCAAGGCAGGCATTGAAAACAAATGTAAGAGGGTGGACTAGAGTTCCTATATTAAGTTTTAGGATCTTGTTAGAGATTTTGTCCCAACCCACCGCAGAGTCAGGTTTAAGTCCTAAGATAAGGCGTTCGACCTCATCTTCAGTCACGCTTTCTAGCACAAGCGAATCAAGTTGAGTGGGGTAATTCGGGGAAATATCATTAACAGAACTGGAGAATTGGTTATGACGCGATTTTATGCAGTCCTCAGCCAAGGTTTTGCCGACATTATTAAAGTAGTGGTTAATTTCATTCACAGACAAACTAGGCGTTGAGCATATGTTTAGGAGCTCATCAGGATGGTCTTTGTCCTTACCAGTATTTGTAATTGTTTTTAAGGTTTTCCATAACGTTTTGGGGTCATTTTTAACTCCCTCAATTAAAGATTTATCATATGCCCGTTTTACTTTTTTAAGTATAGCATTACAGTAATTTCTGTAACGTACATATGTTAGTTTAAAAATTTTATTCTCTGGTGAACTTTTAGATTGCATATGCAACATATCCCTATTCCTCATACATCTTAGTAGTCCATGAGTTATCCATGGCTTAATTATTTTTTTGCGCCTAGATAGTGTAATAATTTTAGTATTTTTATGTAACGCTAATTGGATACTGGTAATAAGATAATTTATAGAATAATTTGGATCCTGGGATGAATAGATGGGGCCTAGGTCTATGGATGAAATATCCAGTTTTAATGCCTCCATGTCAATTTTAGTTATTGTAGTGGTTGCAAAGTGGCGTGGCTGTTTCAAATTAATGCACATTAGAACAGGATAGTGATCAGTTAAATTAGTGTGAGGAATAATTGTGAGCGTAGGGAACTGAGTTTTGATCAGAAAGTGATCGAGGCATGTTCCACTAGCTTCACGAGTCACGTTTGTATGGGCAGGCAAAAGCCCGTGAGAGGCGGCTAGGGTTAAGTATCGTTCACCTGAGGAGTCAATTTTATCGAAATTAATGGGAATGTTGATGTCTCCAACTACTAAGATATTTTTGAAGGCTGCTAATTTTGAGAGGATATCATTTAGCGACATCAAAAATGTATCGATATTTTTGATAGAAGGTGAGCGATACAAAGAAATAATTGCAGTGTGTTGGCCGCTTAATATTACCAAACAATTACCGTCTACAAACTGGGGCTCTTGTGTTATGAATTTAAGGTGATCTTTGAAATAGACAACCACCCCATCATTTTGTCTATTATTATTTTTTGTGGCCGAAGATCGATAACCTGATAGTTTGGGTATCGTAGTAGTCGTTGAAATCCAGCATTCTGTAAGAATCAGTACATCACATTCTATTTTAAGTCGGTTTAGCATAAGTTCTAAACCAGACATGTTACAGTTGATACTTCTTATATTCTGTGTGAGAATCACTAAATTATTGGACAGGGAGTGGGATATCAGTTTGTGACAGTTATCGATGTCACATGTAAATACCTTGGAGATAGTTACATTATCAATATCTGTGGATAGTTCATTTAAATTACCGAATCCTATTATAGAGAGATACTAGGGTCTGGAGTATGAGCAATAGATTTCGAAAAGGGCATAAGTACGAGGTTGCGGGGCATTTTTGTAAACAAATTAACAAAAAGTAATTAGTGGCGAGTAACAAACTGAGGCTAAAAGAGTTTTGTTTTGTGTTGTGCTTGTGAGTTGATGAATGTTGAAAGAGTTTAGGAAAGAGTAATGTACAGTACTGTGTAATAATAGGTGTGTCTTTTGGTAAGTGTATTTGTGTCGATTTAGAAATACTACTAGTGACAATTAATAAAGCAGGAAATAGTAATATTAAAAATGACATGCAATATTGATTATGAGGATAACAACTATGTACTGGCTTTACTAATATATAGATTAAGGACATTAGTCATAGGGCGGTTTTGAGGTCAGCTTCAGTATTAATCCTTGTAGCGGATTGGCCTTCTTTCTTGCGAATATAGATTTTCCCGTATGACGTCCAACAAAATTGTAGGTTGTTAAGCTTTGCGAAATCACGTGCTTGGTAGAATAACCTCTTTTTCTTATGTGTTAGATGTTCAGACATAAAGATAGGATGTGAGGGGCTATCGAGATTTATATCAGCCGTGGACAATCTTAAATTTTTGTGGTTTTTATTATAAGTTTTGTAAGCTTGTAATATAGTGTCTTTCTTGATTATCGTTGTAAGGTCCACCACTATAGTATTTGCATTATTAGTTGTGCGAACTTTTGGTTTTAGACGGTACACATCTCGAATTTCTGACTTATTGATTTCAATATCTAGTTTTTTTCCGGTATTTATAATGATGTCAGAAAGGGAAGATTTATTTTCGCCTTTAGATGCTGGGATATTTCTTATTTCAATGCATGAGGACTGAGTAGCTAACTTAAGACGAATTTTTTCCAACTTTAAGTTATTTTAGCCAGCCAGTAAATCCCTCACATACCTACCTTCCTAGACTTCGCTGCTTGAATTCAAAAGGGCCATAAAATTTCGAAAAGTCAGTTTTGTACAGGAGCCTATCAAATAACTATTATTTTATGACGTAAGTACTCAATACTACCTACATATATTGCATTCCATAATGTGTACGTACATAAGGGTATGTATCATATGTTATATTATACCATAGGAAGGCATTTGAAACCTATATTAGTAGGTACACAATCTCAAAAAAATGATAATTACAATCTGAATACTGGGTGTATTTTTTGCAAATATAGTAGGTATTATAAAATTCTCGTGTCACAATGTTAGTTACTATACTCCTCCGAAACGGCTTGACCGATGTTTATGAAATGTTATAGGTATGCATATTCAGTTGGTCTGAGAATCGGCTACTATCTATTTTTCATACCCCTAAGTGCAGAACGAAATTTGCTGGGGGCCCCATTACTAGCTGCCCCAACCTTATACATATAAAAGGAAGTTATATCTGCGACTGGTGCATTAAACAGTATATTTGATTTGTGGCCTTTTTGAATTAAAGTATCGGCTTGTAATCTGAAAACAAAAGTCAACCTGTACCTAAATATAATTATTTTGTATGATAACAAGTATTATCATTATCTTAACACATCACGTGGTAAGTCTAATTCACAATTCTATTCATGTTTGCTAGAACGTAAGGAATTTAGTGAAATTACTTACATATACATAAATAATAAATATTCCACAACTTTTTCACGCAACGCCATTTAGTCCCAAGTTAAACTTGAGAGCTTGTGTTATGGGTACTAAACAGCTGATAAACATACTTACCTATATATTTCTAAATACATACATAGATAAATTACACCCAGACACAGAACAAATTATCGTGCTTATCACACAAACATTTGTCCTGGGTGGGAATCGAACCCTCGACCTCCGGCATTGCAGTCAGGGTCACTAACTACGAGACCAACAGGCCAGTCAAAACCAGACATAATATATTATAATGACTGTGAAATCATAATTCGACACTGCACAGATTTCTTTTGTAGTTATAGGTATCTGTAAAAGAACAACAATAATTACGTATGATTAGTAGATAGATAAACGGTGAAAGATATATGATATGACACATGAGATTGATAAGTTTGTCACACTATAGAAATAAAATAATTACCAGCACTGCGCTCAGGGCGAACAATTAGTTATGTAAGCATGAAATACCTTAGGAAGACAAGTTCTTTCTTTACTAGAAAATACGAGGGCAATTCATTAATAGGCAGCAAGCGTTATCGAAGGACTAAATAATATCAACTTTGAAGCATCATTACTTGTTTGTTTAACCATATCAACATGTGCGTGAATAATGCAATTGTCGTCAGATGTTTATTAATAGGATTGAAGTCACTCTTCTCGCTCTTGGATATTGAGTAGGTAGGTACTACCTAGCTAATACGTGATTGACATCTAATTTACCAGTTTACAAACGCGTGTGGCGAATCAATCACAACGCAGAATTTACTACCTTAGTGTTAAACCAGAAACCATAAAACCTCCGTGTCTTCGGATCATGCACATATATTTATAACTAGGTACTTACCTAGCTTCCTAGGCTAAGAAGTTTACAGCCTGTCCATAATGTGAATGCTGACTTCCCAAATAATTAAACATATAGGTAGCTTATTAGTTACGAGTACCTACCTATAACAATGTAATTTCGATTCTAATGAATGAAATAGCTCTTATATCTTTTCTATCAATTCAAATATAAATATGAATCAACAGCATACAACGACATGATAAGAAGGTATCTATAACATTTATATAAATTTACTGATACAAATATTTTTGTTCAGTATTCCAATATTATTAGCTAGGTAACGTATTACCCACGCTTCTTGCATGTTGCACAAATAATATATTGTTTCCAATCTAAAAATACTTACGTATGGACTTGGGTTGGGACATTTATAACGTCATCAGATATTATTAACAAATAAGATAGAAAAGATAATAATAGATTTTATCAGATAAAGCGTTCTGTTTCTCCTGTACGGTAATTAAACTCCAGCGCAGTTCACATAGTTTGGATAATGCGCAAATATCCGCAAATCTACATACTGCAAAAGCGGAACAAACGTATCGTGTAGGTATGGATTTTATTAAACTTCCCTTAGAAGGTTTTCTTAAAATTAAGATTGATTTAGATACTTTGATTAACACATGGAGGCCTGAAAACACTGGAGTCGTTATTCCTGGTAAATGAATAGCATAGCTCAAACACCACCGTACTCATAATATCAGAAAGTTCTTTATTGTGCTTCTCTCAATGCACACGTGCCTACCTTCCTACAATAAAAGAAAGCAATTGCTTGTCACAAGACTAAAGTATTTTCCACCTTTGACGTCATGATGATGGTAAAGGGCAGAAGCACTTGAATTATCCACTAAATCAATTCCCTGTACATATGTCAGGTGTTCAGCTGGCAATTAATTATGAAATAACTTTGCTATTTGAAAAATTTTTAGTTTTTAGTGCATCATCTAGATTACAAGAAAATATTCTATTAATATAAGAAAATATCGGCACCTATTTTTTTCTTCTTCAAATTGATGGAAAACTGCTTAGAATAAGCGCTTTGAAGTTGAGGAGAGGGGGCAAGTAACGTCATTATCTAGTATAAACTTTACTGGCTAGTGACGTGATGCGACATTTTGACTCGATGTATCGCCGTTATTTATAGAATACTTACGTGAAAAAAAAATATGTGTCGAATATTTTCTTGTAATCTAGGTGAGGGACCAAAAATTAAAATTTTGTCAAATACCTAGCCCATTGCGTGTGCTTCGTTATCAAGAGTGTTTTAGTTGGTTTAAGGTTGACGCCGAGACTGAAACAAAAACACTTCATCGGTATTCAATCCTGAAATCAAAGAAACTACCAAATATGTATTAAATATTATTAAATTTAACGTTATTTGGTCCAATTTTTTCTTGAGTAAAGATCTTTGTCGTCTAGAAAAGCACTACGACACTCTCTTTTTCTGCCGCTTACTCAGTTATGGCAGAAGGAGTGGGGTAGGTATGTCCAAAGAGATTTAATATAATATAGAGATGATATGGGAGGTAGTTAAGGTAATAGAAAAACTGTGATCCAATGTCACAGTAACGCCATCTAGCATAATATAGCAACATTAGAGCGGTAACAGAGCGTACTAAACTAGACTAATCGACTCGTGTCCTCCATTAGGACCATAGAAATTAGGACACAAGTATCGGATAAAAATTTTGTTCGTGATGTGGATCTGGAGAGTTTGTTCTTCCCAGCAAAAACAGTAGGTAGTGCTGATGAGTCTTGGGGGACTGTCTTTGTAATTATTACGTTCGAAAAGTGCCGCTTCTATAATTGAGTAATAATCGTCGGTAATCTACCTATAATACTTTGAGTTTTGATTTCGAGTTTGTTTGGGAAAATAAGCCCGCGATACATTTTTATAAACTAGTTACAAGACTTGTATGAAATTTTATTTATTGATGCATTGCAAGTAGGGCTTTCAAATACCGGATATTAATACCGGTATTGGATCTAAATACTGTGATCACGGTATTAATACCAGTATTTAATGCAAGTTCAATCAGGACAATAATAAAACCATTAAAATACGTGTTTTTAGTTCTAAATCTTTATTAAGTATGTTAATTCATGTATGTTTTACTGTTAGTGGTTGTATATTCATCAAAAGTTAACGTAAAACGTTCATTATTGGCCTTCAATATTTCGAACTGTGTTGTCATATGATTTTTTTAATTGTGGCTTTGCTTTTGTACCCAATGTGTTTTAGAAGCTGGTGAGTTTGGTAAATTATAGCCCAAATTCTTAAAAAGTCTCTGCATATATTCGGATGTACAAAACTTGCTCAAAGCCATCCAATCAAAACCATCCAATGCTGCCATCCTTGAAACAACTAATTCCATTGAGTGAGAACTTTGTAAATAGTCCGTGATTCCAGTTTTCTTTCGTACTTGCTCATCGTGTACTGCTAATTATGGTCTTGGTGATTTTGCTTAGGATGATGAAGATGTACTCTCTTGTGTATTTAATTTGTGTATTGAGCACATATGAGAGCGCAATCCACTTGTGCTTCCACCAACAATCTTTATGATTTTTTTGCATAAATTACACTTTGCAGTGAGTCGATCATCAGCGGTAGTGAAACTATCCCATATGCCTGTAGTATGTGTATTAAAAAAAAATCATTCTTAATTGTTTTTAGTACACGAACGTATACGAAAGTAGGTAATTAGGCAAAATACAATTGAAGCTAGAAAACATACCAAAATCTAAAATTTACACTTCCTCAATCGAAACCGCACAAATATTTGCCAACATAGGTATTATACCATATTTAATCTTTGTATTTTATTTAGGTCTAACGGATAACGTAATTAGTTAACAAAACATAACAATAATTATAATATTAGAAATGGAAAAGGATTGTAATATCAGATGCCACAACTTGTGATAAGCTGTTTTTCGAAGACCATCCGATCGCGTGATACGCTTAGACTGAAACGAAGAATTAAAGATCTACTCACATGTTGTTCGCCAAGAACGTTTTAGGCAAGACACGAAGAGGCAGCAATGGCGGTAATCTTATTAAACTGGGGCCGAGGGGCGGAAGGGTGAGCTAAGGATAACAGCGGGATGCTTGTGCTGGTGAAAACTAGTGAGAGAATAATATCACATCTAATGTTTGTAATACCGTAATCACGGTATTTAGGCGTCAATACCGGTATTGAAAAATGACCATATTAAATCCGTGATCACGGTATTCAAAGCCCTAATTGCAAGTGTGTTGAAAGACGTTTCGTTTAGAAAGCATGTGTATTTGTCATTGCACACTTATTTCAAAATGTGCCCACTATTTCAACTGCAAAGATAAGCACTTCGGTACTGTTCTTTCAACCTGAGAAAAATCGCAGGTAAGCAGATATGTATGTAGGTAAATGGTTTCATATTTCTAAACAAAATGATGAATTAGGTACCTATCATTTTTTTTGATATGGTTCGAAAATTGATGCATTGGTTTGGTTTTAAACACAATTCTCACCCATTCACCAAGAGGTTGAGAATTGCAATGTTAAATCTCTCCATCGAGAGGAAGTCGCATTTGTTTGGGAACAATACCAAATTGACGCTCACAATGAAATCTTCGTACAAAAACAGTGTAAAGTCACCTCAGCATGAATCAGTGGTGAAATCAAACCAAAAAGGGGGTGTGAAGGGTGTCAAAGTTCGTATATGGGAAATTACAAAATCAACGCGACCGAACTCGCGGCTGAAGTGCTAGTTTGAAACAGAATGTAAGGATATACCCACTTATTTAATGCAAATGGCAATTAATAATCAGACGCAACCTATCCTAGGTAGACACGCAGTAACCTTCGTAATCAGTAGAGAAGCATACTCCGCAATTTATTTTTATTAGTTACGTGCTATTAGTAATAATTTAATGCGAAGGAAATATCTATTTGATGTATGCTTAACACGAAGCCACAACTCAGGATGAATTAACAAGCATTCAGTGACTATGATTACCTTCCTGCACCGTTGTATACATACCTAATATGCTTAGATAGCTTCGTGTTTTATCAAGTTTGATTGTGGTGAAGTTGGCTGGATCTGGTTACACACCAATGAACTAGGTGAGGAAGAAATTACTCTACAAACTCCTCTTGACTCATGACATTTAGGGCTAAACTTAGATTAGAAAATAGGGCGATTGGATGACGATGATCCTGATTTTGATTCTCGTTTTAATTTATACACCATAAATTTAATTACGAAATCTTTATCGCTGCCCTAAAATACACTCTTAGAGGTACAGTGCAGTTGTCCAATGATAATCGATTTTGCAGATTACCATCTCAGAATAAAAAAATATTCCTACATGACATATTATTATTGTTGCAACTCTCAAACAAATTTAACTCAAATTTTGTGGCAAATGATTATATGTATTGTTATTGGCCTTTATTTAGGTCAGAGAATCAGCATTGCCATTCAACGTGGCAATGCGTCCAGTCTTTGGGGCACATTTCACGTTGACAGCGATGGGGATGAATTTTTTGATGCCTTATAATTATTTTACTTTTCTTTTTGTTTTTATTATGTATGTAGAAGAAATAATAGAAAAATCATTATACCTATTGTCATAAATCCATTGTCGTTAATTGTAGGTCATTCACAATGAATTTGAACTTTTTTCACGGAAAAATTAAAAAAATAATTAATTAATATAGACTTTAAAAACTTAAAGTACTTACCCACCACTTCGGTGTTTCTAATTACAATAAAGGCAAACTTTTATAATTATAAACTTCATTCCCTTGAAACTTTTCAAGAAAAATTGGGATTATGCACTTAGCCCGATAAAAAAATTAATTGCCTAGAAAGATTTGAGCATTTTTTCAATCACCTAAAACAATGCTTCTGAAGCTCGTTAATTTCTTAGTTCTCTCTAGTTTATTTCAGTCGACCTTTACTTTATTTTTTAGTTTATTTTATTACGCCTTGTTATTCACAAGGCGTAATACTATCTCGTCACACTGCTGTTTAAGTTAGTAGTACCTACCTACACATTTGTATCGAATTTAGTCGCCGGCCGCGTCGATGACGATTCCTAAAAAGTAGTGCTACAAGCACTATGTCTTTCTGACTTTACAGCCGTGGAGGGAAACAACAGAGTGAAAAGACCGGAATGCCAGTTTACCATTTTTCAACGCGAACACCCTGAATAAATCTGTGGAAATTGTAAAACTTCGTTAAATTGTTAAACATTCCATCAATACATGTATTGTTACAATAATAATGCATCAGAATTCGAAAGCTTGAGTCTCTACTTAAATTATTACCTTGTGGTTACGAAGATCACTACAAGTATTTTGTCGACTTTCGAGGAATAAATCAATATCAGAATGTCATAGGGGGAATACGGTTGACCTTTTTATCAGCGCGGGCAAATATCATACATACATATTGATGTGCTAATGTGATTTACGTGCTTTTATAACCTACATACCTACTTCTACTTATACAAAAATAACTTCCGTAAGTTCGTTTCGGCGTCTACGAAAGGTTACACTAAAAGCAGGTGGAGGGAAGATTGGCAAGTCTTCTTGACTGCCAGCTTGAAAACAGCGGTGACATGACAGATAAGCTCTTAAGATACAAGCGCGGTTCCACCGTAGTGGGCACTGTGGGTTTGCTCACAACCCTAATTGAGGTCAGACAGAAGGGATTAACGTGCTCATCGCACAAACATTTATTTGTCTTGGGTAAGAATCGAACCCACTAACCACTAGGCCAACAGGCCAGATATAGTAGTAGTATACCTACCTTATGTTGAAATGATATACCAATCGAGTTAAATTATAACCTCCTACTACTATTACTTCAAATACTACTACTTTCTAGTATTATTATGTAAGAATATAAATGTAACATAGAGACACGTTAGGTAGGGTAAGTTAGGTTAGGTTATATGTATATTTTGTCATTCTAAAGTTTATTTCTAGAGATTTTAAAAGATACATTAGAGACTCGCTAAAAAAATAGTAGTAAGTAGTTATTATTTTTCAGTAAAGATATTTGTAGTTAACATTTTCTTCGGGTCCTGTTTCAATTTACATATTTTATGTTTATTACGCCCATTCATTCAATGAAATTTTAAAAATGATATCTGGGGGCACGGTAGTGCCCCCGCCAAGACGAGCCAAGCGAAGCGCAAGGGCACTACCTACCTTTTCTCGACGTGTTTCGTCATTTTTTTGAACCCTCATAGAGTTGGTTTCCGATGTACCTACTAGAGAGTTCATATTCTCAGGATATAATGTCAATAATAGCTAGACTAATTAAACATACAAAGTTTCAATAGAAAAGCTCTAATACTTTAGATTTTATTGATATCTATCAGTAAAAAAAAAGAATTTTGAGAATCGGTCCACAAATGGGGGAGAAATCGCGTAACAAACACACAAAAAAAAGAAAAAAAAAAAAAAAAACATACCGTCGAATTGAGAACCTCCTCCTTTTTTTGAAGTCGGTTAAAAATGAATGGCTTGGCTGTTTCGTTACTTATTATTGTGTTAATTTTCCGCAAATGGTACGAAAAGTAGAGTAGATATTTTCCTCGGTGATAAAGCTGACTTAGTCTTGGATGGACTTAAATCCCTCGCTACACTCAGGACTCGTCTTAAATCCCTCTCTTCGCTTGTGATTTAAGTTTTTAACACCCTCGCTCCGCTCGGGAGTAAACCTCGAGTATTCGTTACGCTCGCGATTTAAATCGTCACCCGCGACAGAAGACACTGCTTTATCCCCTTGGTTTGTAATCTACTAAGTAATATATTTGTGAAAGATCTGGAGGAACTTTGCATTGATCTACTGTAAGCGTAAGGTTATATGTTATTTATTACTCGTTTTATTTGCGAAGTGGTCTTCGATTTTAATTTATTAGTTAGTTGCTTAAGGAGCTCATAACACAACAACAATAATAATTATACCCTAAACATACACAAATATATATTAATATATCCTAAATTGTGTTTTTATAACTACATATTTCACTGTCTCCAGTGTACTGTCTACACTAGTGCTAACTAAGCGGTAAATATTACAATAGTATTTTCGTATTGTGACTCGTTCGATGTCATTGACCCACTTAAATATTCAAATTAGCAAGTTTCGATTCCGCAGATCGGTACAAAGATTTTTGTTTTAAACCCCGGACTCATAACGAGGGGTGTTGTGTTATAACTTTGATGGCTTTGTCATTTACGGTTTTCCGCTTTTAGGCTCAATTTTCACCGCTGCGGAATGGAATAGAATGGAAGCGTCAATTTAGCCTAGCCTTAGGGTTCTGTAGCCGAATAGTAGGAACGAAACTTATTATTTCAACGTTTCCAAAAAATATTGTATTAAATATCTTTTACCCGAAAAATGTTGGTACCACCATAGTCATGATGGCGTGGTAAAAGGTGTAGGTAGGTGTAGTGGTAAAGGCGCCTGCCTCTTATGCTCGAGATCCGGGCGAGTACCTAAGTAACTTTTTCCATTGATAGTTTCCTTTCTTACTTATTTTATCTTAGACATTATTTACATCGGTAAAAGAAAACATCGTGGAGAAATCTGGACTCATAGTCAATATAGTTTTGAAAGCCCCAACCCGCCTTGAGCAAGCGTAGTGATCATTATTGATCAATGCTGTAACGTTGCTGCTGTTGGAGTATTGGATAGAAACAGGCTGGTATTGTTATATTGGCATTATACTTACTACACTTTATGTAGGTACCTACTTACCTAAAACAATAAAATAGGTTGGTAGGATACTTAGGTTGTGAAGTAACAAAAACGATAAATTAGGCATGGCATCCCCGAAAAAGAGTGTTTCGTTTTCTTAACATTGAGAAAAAAAAGATACGCTGGTGAAAAGCAATTCTAAAGATACAACTGCAAAACTTATTAATCTTTTTTTACATCTTCAATGTGCGAACACGCTTGGCCAATATTTTTAAATTTGCATTTTAATAACGTATTTTTAGCAAGAATTACCTCCATGTACTTAGGTACTTACCTACTACCTATTTAATTGCATTATAATCTATGTACTTATATAAATAAGTAAGTACCTGGTCTACCTAACCTGGTTAGATCATTAATGCGACTTCTACTAAACCTTCAGTAGGTAGTGGTAATTAAAACTAATTTAAATACGCAGGCTGGTATGCGAGCATGCGAAGTTATAAGTACTAGTACCACAGATAATAGATTAAGAATAAGCTGCCATTGTTCATTCGCGTTATGTATGGAATGCTTTTAACACATAAGATAAAGAGGCTAAGGTGAATCATACGTCCAGCAGAAGTGTGATAAAACCTCTTTAGAGCGTAAAAGTGGGTCACGCCCAGTTCAGTTCAGTTAGGATAGTTAGACCAATATACGGACCGTTAATTCTCTCCGCCATATACTTTAGAAGGTCACAGCCTTGTCAGTTATAGGGCATAGTGGCTCTACCTACAAAGATTTCATCAAAAAACTAAGAATAACCCGATAACTAAGAATAATACCCGACCAGGGAATCGAACTCGAGACGTGTGCGATACCCAGGTCGAGGATATAGAGTAATTCCATCTGGAATTTTTAGTAGAAACCCAGTGTCTGGATCTGCGCTCCTTCGATGGCAATAGACTTGTGCCCAATTTTTTGGCACTTAACTATGACTGGTGAAATATAGGTGCAGTCATAGGTAAAATAGGCGTGATGTTATACAAACGAACTAAATAAATCTACACAGATCATGTAACCCTGTCTCCTAAACTAGGTATTCCTGTATCTTAGGAGACAGAAATAAACTATGAATATTAATTATTGTAAAAAATATTTGATCACTCTAATACCACGCTTGGGCCGCATGGCTAACGCAGTGGAGACCGCAATATGATCGATGCTGCCGCAAGGCGCCATGCTATGACCATACCTTCTCGTATTTCACTAGGCAATAAGTATTCAGAATCACATTGCGTTTTATTGGCCACGTCATCTACTTAGTTAGTTAGGTACTCAATCATTTTTACCTCAATAATAAACCTATAATTTGCCTTCTTACCTGTATGAATTATGTAAATACATATCACCATTGTGGCCTCACTCTGATGTGTTTGAAAAAAAAAGTTTTCTAGTAGGGTTTTCCTCATCGTTGAGTAGGTACTAGTGCTAGTGTCAATTAAAAGTTATAGTACCTACCTAATAAGTATATTCTGCACCTTTTTGCCTAGTTCATCATCATTAAAGTATCAAAGAATAAGCTAACTGTGTTAACTTTATTTTCAAACATGGTTGACGTAACACAAAATATGTCACTGATGTGCTCACCGAAAAGACGAACACGGATGACTGACCCACGCATGACGATTAGACTGATAAGAGTATTTTGATCATAGGAGTAGTTGTAGGGACACCCACCATGGTCTGTCTGTCTCGTTCTCGTAATTGCTTTATCCCCTTAATGCTGAATCTCGCTTGCTTGTAAACCCTCGTTCACACCCACATAGGTACAAGCTGTGACATAAGTCTCCATCAATTTGCATAGACTTATCAAAAACATATGGTGATCAGAACTTGTATACCTACTTATCTATTGTACCGAAGGTTGTTCTTTCGTTGTTAGTTAACACACAGCTGCAAATGAGGTTTTTACCAACAATATTTCCATAGCCCCACGTCCCCTAAGACGACCCACTGACCTATTGTCTTCAACCAGGCACAAATCCTGACCATGGATCACTGCTGTTGCACAGTCAGATATGTAGGTAGTTTCAACGTAATTTAAGTTAAAATTAGTTGTCAAAACTTTAAAAGTGTTAAACAAATTGCAATCCAGAATGTAGGTAAACCTAAGTTAACCGTATTCCCAATAATCACAGAGCATATCGACATTGAATCTGTAGTCAAGTGCAAGCGCAGTGCATATCGATAACTCTAACTGCAAACTGCACATACGATAATCTAATCTACCTACCTACCTACTCATAAATAAATCGTATGTTTGACCCCCAGTCAAAGAGTTCAACATACGATATAACTGGAATCACGTTTGATTGGATAATATTGTTTGAATTTTTTCATTAGGTATTTATTGCAGGTAGATATAGTTAGAAACAATCCTAATTCCAAACGGCGCATTATTCTTCAAAATCAAGTGGGTGCTTGACGTGCTTGTCGCTAATTATAATGCTAGTCCCTAATTTATTAAGGCTTGGATCCCACCTGCACCAAATACGAGTGCAATGCGTGCGGCATGCAAGGACGTAATGCGAGACCAAAGAGATTAAGTTTATTGAATTTCTTTGTGTGTGACAGCTAGGAGCTGTCTACGCAGCGCACATGCACATGGATCGCATTTGGTGTAACATCTCACATCAAGTCACATATTCTTGTATGTACCATATACTCAATCATTGAGGTAACAGATATCGTAGAATAAAAAACACCTTCCTCATAAATATATTTTTGCAGGTCTTGACGTTATCCAATGTAAACCGTGGTAAAGCCATTACGTGCATTACAAGAATAGATATCGCCTAAGCTAATATCATACTTCCTATCGATGAGGTGAAGTGCACTTTACGAGTTATTGTTGATATTTCCATGCCAATGTTATTGGTTTAACTCCCGTCTGTTACCAAGCATCTAAAAACTTATAGGTTACCCACATAGGTACCTAGGTACGTATATTTAGATAGTGTTCAACATTTACCTTGGTTCAACCTTAGTCTTTATACCTAGGTACGTTTATTAATGATCCTACCACACAAAACCTAGGTTCATGCAACTCACGAATTTTCATATCACTGCACTTAAAAAACCATTTGGAACAAAAACATGTAGCCGTCAAGACTTCTTGTATTTTAATGATCGAAATGTAATTTACTAGATTGATACTTGAGTAAGATTTTAATAGCACATTTTTAGTTCAACGGTATGAACGTTACCTACACCTCAGAGCTTGTTGCATTTGCCTAGGACACTGCATAAAAGTGCAGGGTTATCTACTAGGTACTGTATACACTTGTAGCACAGTCTAAAAACCTACAGTCGTCCGACGAAGCCATCTAGACAGGGCAATGGTGCGGGGTGTGAGGGGTGAGACGCGGGAAAGCCGCTCCCGAACTGCAAACAAAACGATGTTCGTAGTTCGGGAGGTATTATTCAGGGCTAACGCGTGTAGACGTTGTCGCCATTTTTCCAGAGATCAAAGGCGTCGTTCTACTGTATCAATATTTATACTGTGCTTGTAGTTAGAAAAACAGCAGTGATATTCTGTAGAAATGTCACAGTGAAAATGTAGGATATGAAGTTAAGTGAAGGCGAAGGATGTCATCCAATACTAATGCTAAAGATTTACAGTTAACTAACGCTTACTGTCGGGGGCAATTTATTACAGAACAGTCCGGCTAGTTGGTTCTTCGAAGCTAGTACGGCACGCGTAGCATTATCACTGTAGAAACTACGACTGTAGATACTGCAGTATATCGACAGAAGAATCGTCAAAGACACAGATGGTAGAAACATTTCTGCCAATTAGAGAAGAAATAATGTTCGGTATTGTAGACTTCAGTGCCATAAGTCATCACTGGCAAAGTGGCAACACACACTGGTCGAAAACCTTCGACTTGAGACACTGATCCGAGGTATGTCGGACGAGAAGACATTACGCAATTTTCCGAACGCTGCCCAGCCGAGTTGGATTCGGCGACTGACCTCTTTCTTGAAGTCGGACCTACCTAACTGGACTACTTGTCCTAGGTCTGAAACGTGGTCCCTCACTATGAGCCTTATGAGTAAGCTCAAAGTAGCCCAACGAGCTTTGGAGAGGGAGTGGGCAGGGCACATAGCACGGAGGACTGATGACCGAAAGGGTCGAAAGGTTCTCGAGTGGAGGCCACGTATCGGTAAGCGCAGCGTAGGACGTCCACCCACAAGGTGGACAGACGACCTCGTTAAGGCCGCGGGAACGCGCTGGATACGAGCCGCTTCCAACCGGTCTTATTGGAGATCTATAGGGGAGGCCTATGTCCAGCAGTGGACTTCCTATGGCTGAAATGATGATGATGATGATTATTGTAGACTTTGTCAACTGAATAATCTACACATTTGTTCTCTTCATGCTCGAAACAAAAGAAATGTTGCTACAATATGTCACTTTGTCGATTCTTCTGTAGACAAAATCCTTTTTTACTGTAATCATGCTTATATGTACGAGTGTTCAAGTATTCTTCTTCTCCTAGTGCCTAGTATAGAAGTACAGGCTGTTTCAGCCAAAATATTCAACGTTTTAGGTACCCACCGCACCTGAACTGAGCTGAGAGAGAGTGTTAGTGGAGTAGTCCACTAACACTCTCACTCACTCACTCTCTCTATCTTCATTAACGTGCTGGAACACGCGATGACATGTCATCAACACTAACAAAAACGTAAAAACATCATGTGAACATGCAGTTTGAATCAACACTGCTGAAGAGAAAAAAATATCGTTTTGGGAAAATTTAATCTATCGCTTGCAATGTGCGCCACCCTTTATGACAGTTACATACTGCTCAATCTGGCACAGCACAGCATTGTTCTGATGTCATAATCATAATAAATAATACCTATTATCTACCTACCTGACTATCATTAACCTAAATTCCGCTGATAACTTAGGTAGGTACCCTACCTGACGCTAGCAGAATAGTCGACTTCGGGTCAGTTTCCAAAGAAGAAAAAAGGTACCTAATTATTTAGGTACCTACCTCCTGGGTAGGTATAGACGCCAGCACATCAAGCTACCCCAAACTGACAAATTTCCCGAATTGAACATGAACCTTTAATAGGGTTTGTAATAAAGTTGAAAAACTGTTAAAGAAATTTGACACATTTGGGTAGCTTGATTTGCTAGCCTCCGTAGATACCTAAGTAATTTCCTTTTTGTTGTTTGGTCATTGAACCGGTTCGAAATAAACCCCGAGTGGTAGACGCTTTTGGTAGGCTGTATGAAATAGATACATAGGTACATTTGTTTTCTAAAAAAAAATATTAAGGTTGAGGTCACCCTTTCATGTTTACCTTGTCAGTGGATAACACAACGCGAGAAATGCGATAAGGCGGAGAAACTCTAAACTAGTGAAGTCAACATAAGGGACTACTCACACTTACACAGCTCCATTTTCAGCTTTTGCTGAAAACACGCAAACAACAAAGACAAAAGCTGAATAAGCGTGAGTAGTCCCTAGAACTTTATATAAACGAGTAAATAGGTATAGATACCAACATGACACATAGATCTACACAATATATGTAGTTAGTGTTGTAATCTTTGACCCCAGTAGGTTACTATTGCACGTGGTTTACCTACTCTGTGAGTTAAACTAAGTTTTTTGTTTTTAAATGATCTAGAGAATAGAAAATAACACGAAAGATGGGTCGGTAAAATATCCAGTGAAGCCGTCACTAGACCAAATATAATAATATCCCCAGGTCGAAGGAGAAGCTAGCCTGTATGTCTAGGTCGATCTGTGGATGGTTGATCATTCATTACACGAGACCTCTCCGTGCGTCGGACAGCACGTTATCCTGTTGGTCCCGGTTGTCATTTACAGATCTTGGTTGTGTTACCTCTTTGATCCCGAATTCCCTGGGGCTCGAGTCTGCTATTGCAATCGTGTCTCAATGACCGGTCATTGATCGAATATTTGACAGGTTTGACAGTTTTTGTATGGGAAATATGTGTCATAAGTTTGACGTTATACGTCAAAAATCAATCATTGACCGGTCATTGAGACACGATTGCAATAGCAGACTCGACCCCCTGGTCTAGTCTTTCCAAATAGTAGGTATTGTTGCCCAGCAACTGAATTTTGGAAATCAGATAGGCACTCTAATTAAACAGGAAGCCAATTCCAACAGAGGTGGGATAAAGCTAGAGGGATGAAGCAGATGATAGGTAGGTACCCACGTTATGAAATATTCGAAGTCCCAGCGGATCTCCTTGGATTTACTGCAGTTCAACTGCAGGTCGTGCAAATCTCAGTTTATCGTAGTGATGACGTGACGATGAAGATTTAATGTCATACAGATTCAGACTGTCTGTTTATATGACTTAACTAAGATAGCAAACGAACGACTGTTTGTAAAGTTGAACACTAACAATCTTCGACTGGGTCGAGGTTATTTGTCAGAGGATATGCATAAAACTGTTCCATTCAAAACGTTATCTTTAGGTACTTTGAATAAAAAGCTGATTAATTTATCAGGTGCACGAAAAGTAATGTTTCAGAAACATAAATAGTTGGTATGATGGAACCAAGAGCATTAATTAGCTTAGTGGTTTTGAAAAGGTAAGGCGCAACGTGTAGAAAAACATTTATTTTAATTTTTAACATGCATTGTAATCCAAGCCTAACATGAAGGTATGCAAAGTTGCAGCTCGAGGATAACTGGTTAAATATTTAATTTTAAGATTTTTTTTCCACACAAACACACCTACTAAGTAACATGGCAAATTAAATAAAATCTTGTAAAAAATCATAACCATTCCTTGGTAGTCGAATAAAAAAGGGCACTACCTACGCTAAGTATAAAAATATAGGTAGAGAAGACTGCCAGGTTGATCTTGATACCAAACAACCTAAAGGACTTACCTGTTTCTTTGATTTTTTTTACGACACATTTACAAAATCTATACATATAATAAGACAGTAAAAAAACTGTGTCTGTACATTGAGTATATTTAAAAAAAAAAACTTGAGGGGGGTTTAGAAACAGTAATAGAGCACGAATCCAAAAAAAAAAGTCTGTCTGTTTGTCTGTTTGTCTGTTTGTTTGCACACGCTAATCTTCGGAACTACTGGACGGATTTGAATGATTTTTTTTTTGTTGTATAGATATTAAGTCTAGGAAACATATAGGCTATAATTTATCTTGGAAACTTGAACACCTGATGCAGAACCGCAACAGACCAGCTAAACTATAGGAGATACAAAAATAGTACCATAGCATAAATTGTTCCAAGTGATGAGCATTTTTTGCTGAGAGAATAAATTTGAAGATCCGGAACACCTGATGCAGAACCGCAACAGACCAGCTTAACTATAGGAGATACAAAAATGGTACCATAGCAAAAATTGTTCCACGTGATGAGCATTTTTTGATGAGAGAATAAATTTGAAGATCCGGAACACCTGATGCAGAACCGCAACAGACCAGCTAAAGTATAGGAGATACAAAAATGGTACCATAGCAAAAATTGTTCCACGTGATGAGCATTTTTTGCTGAGAGAATAAATTTGAAGATCCGGAACACTTGATGCAGAACCGCAATAGACCAGCTAAACTATAGGAGATACAAAAATGGTACCATAGCAAAAATTGTTCCACGTGATGAGCATTTTTTGCTGAGAGAATAAATTTGAAGATCCGGAACACCTGATGCAGAACCGCAACAGACCAGATAAACTATAGGAGATACAAAAATAGTACCATACAAAAATTGTTCCACGTGATGAGCATTTTCTGCTGAGAGAATAAATTTGAAGATCCAAAGCACCTGATGTGGAACTTCAAGAGCCCAGCTACACAATAACATATATAGGAATGACGTCTTAGCAAGAGTGGTTCAGCCTTATGAGCACTCGCTGTTGACGTATAAAAATCAAAGATCTGGAACACATGTTGTGAAACTCCAAGAGCCCAGCTACACCATAACACATATAGGAATGACGTCTTAGCAAAAGTTGTTCGGTCAGACAGGCATTTCCTGTTGACTTATAAAATCGAAAATCAGAAACATTTGACATGGAAATCAAAGCTATCACTAATTTCACTGTATAGTTAAATAACATAAGCTGGGATTACCTCCACGCGCTGAAGACGGGAACAGTTCAGGACTGATTTTCGATGACGATGGTATATCATTGAAAATTAGACTCTATTGGCCAAAATTCCCATTTTTTTTTTAAATTTTATCGAATAAATATGCCTCCGGGCTTATGTTATTTGAGTGTTTAATTTCCTTTTTGATTTATCTTCGTGACACGGTAGTCTCCCCGGTAACGCAGGGGAGCAACCACTTAGATTTTAATTGATCAGGTATCTCTTCACAATAAAACTATAACCACGCCTAGATAGAGGTCAAATCTTTCCCAATGTTCCAAAGGTGCTAAATTATTAAAGATCATAAGATCCCAACAATCTACCGAAGAGCGTTAGGACAGATTTGATGATGTTCGAGAACATGAGGCTGCAACTTACTCCGTGGAAACTGCTTCGGATCGCGAAGCACGCCTGCATTCTCAGCGTATTTACGCATCTATATCCAGGTCTCTAGAGACCAGTGAAGAATATGTGCGCGACTGACCGCTGATCGTGAACATCATGCACTGTCTCGCGAGTTGGAGACGTTCACGGAAAAAGCATGACGCTTGAGTTTTCAGCGTATATACGCATCGACTCTAGAGATAAGTGGGGGGAGAAGATGCGCGACTGACCGCTGATCGTGAACATCACGCAACATATAGGCTATAATTTATTTTGGAAAATGGAACACCTAAAGTAAAAGAGATATAAAAATGGTGCCATTGCAAAAACTATTCCACGTGAAGAGCGTTTTCTTCTGTGAGACTAAATTTGAAGATCTGGAGCACCTGTTGTGGAACTCCAAGAGCCCAGCTACACCATAACACATATAGGAATGACGTCTTAGCAAAAGTTGTTCGGTCTGATAGGCATTTCCCTTATAAAATCGAAGATCAGAAACATTTGACATGGAAATCAAAGCTATCACTAATTTCACTGTATAGTTAAATAACATAAGCTGGGATTACCTCCACGCGGTGAAGAAGTTTATCGAATAAATATGCCTTCGGGCTTATGTTATTTGAGTGTTTAATTTCCTTTTCGATTTATTTTCGTGACACGGTAGTATAACGCAGGGGAGCAGCCACTTAGATTTTAATTGATCAAGTATCTTCACAATAAAACTATAACCACGCCTAGATAGAGGTCAAATCTTTCCCAATGTTCCAAAGGTGCTAAATGATTAAAGATCATAACTGTTGTGGAAATCCAAAGCCCAGCGACCATATACCATATATTTATAGAAATGGCGTCTTAGCAAAAGTTGTTAAGTCTGATGGCATTTCCTGTTGACCAACAAAAATAAAAAGTCTGGAATGTCTTGAATTGTCTCGCGCATCTCATTGTTTTCCCGTCCCCGGGCTTTTAGAATTCGACATGACGTTTTAGATCTTCGATTTTGACGACCCCGTTGTCGCTGGCATAAGCAACAGGATCCGCGTACGAAGTCGCGGGCAGAAGCTAGTCAACAAATAAATTAAAAATACCAGACTGTTACTGACCCACTGTGCAGGGCAAAGGCCTCTTCCTAATACCGTGAAGGCTCGAGTATTGATCACCACGGTTGCTCAAGGCGGATTGGCGATTTAAAACTTAAATTAACTATAAGTCCAGGTTTCCTCACGATGTTATACATACTTCACCGACGTCAATGATGGCTAAGATTAACGTAGAAAGTACATATGAATTGAAAAAGTCACATTGATACTTGCCTGGATTTGTACCACAACCTTTTGCATGGGAGGTAGGCGCCATTACCGCTGGGCCATCACAAATACCTAAATAATCTTTTCTTGCAAATAATGTCATTAGGTGCCTTCCTACTACTTTTATTTGCTAGAAAAGATAACTTTTACTTCTCGTGTATTTGCATACATCGTCAGGCGAATAAACACACAATGGCCCAAGTCGGTGGGCGAACGTTGTCCGTCACGGGACAATTGTGACCGCTCAAGTGGAATCAAGTGCACTAAACTTCCATTACCTTTGTCAGTGTTGCGCCTACAGACATCCGTTATCAGCATTGTGAGAACTTCTGCCATAATAACTTTTAACTAGCGCTGTATTCATCGCTGCTCTTTGAGCATTAGTTTATTTAATGCGGGTTCCCACGATCTCCCACGATAATAACCGGGATCCCAAATTATGATTCCTATTAATAGTGTTCTGTAGGTATTGGTGTTTTAATCATATTATTTTCCGTTTTCAGGGCCCTACGGTCTTTTATGAAGAAAGGAAAGAAGGGGACCTCTTCAGAAAAGTCTAGCAACACCCAATTAAATGGGGACACATCACCCATTGTTTACCGAAGAGCATTGCAATGTAAGAATACAAATTGTTGATTTATTGTCATTTACAGCGTCAGGCATTTCAGATTCGTTGATAAACTTTTCAATTTGGTTATGATGATCTTATTTTAATTGTTATAATTATTTAGTAGTCTTCTTCTTATCGTGTGGTTAGTAACTAACCTGGTGTCAGAGTTTTAATGCCGCCCATAGGCCTCAGACTTGGCATCACATGCCGTCGAGAATAGTCTCTCAGGCATGCCGTTTTCCTCACGATGTTTTCCTTCACCGTTTTTGAAGCAAGTGATTATTTTGACTGCCTCGTTGGTCTAGTGGTCGCAAGCGCTACTGCTGAGCATGAGGTCCCGGGTTCGATTCCCGGGTCGGGCAAAGTGTTATTGGGTTTTTCCATCTGGGATTTCTCAGTTGCAGCCCGGAGTATGGATTTGTGCCCGATTGATTGCAATAGGCTCGCCCCCTATTACATGGGACTTAAACATAACTGGCGAAATGTGGGTTGTACTACCAGGTACCTACACCTCTGCCTAGCCCTTCGGGGATTACAGGCGTGACGTTATGTATGTATGTATGATTATTTAACAATACGCACATAAATCCGAAAAGTCAGAGGTGCGTGCCTTGGGTTTGAACACGAGACCTGTGATTAGTACAGTGTGACTGGCCGTTGGTCTAGTAATTCGTGGCCCTGTCTGCTATGCCGGAGGACGTGGGTTCCATTCCCACCCAGGACAAATCTTTGTGTGATGAGCACGATCATTTATTGTGTGGCTGTGTGTAATTTATCTATGTGTGTATTTGGAAATAGGTATGTATATAAGTATGTATATCAGATATTTAGTACCCATTATTCAGCTCTGCTTAGCTTGGGACTTTAATGGCGTTGTGTGAAAGTTGTGGAATTTATTATGTTTAAAACGACTAAACTTGCTGATCAAAATCTTAATATTTTCCTCAGATTCGACAGGCTCAGGCGCACGCAGCACGGTAGCATCTCCTGAGAGAGGTGACCGCTACATATATGGCGGCTCCATCACTCCACTACCTCGCTCGCGGTTTCAAGAGCGACTGCGCAGCACTAGTCACCATGAGGTTCAATCACTAAGGTAAAGAGAAAGAGCCTTACCTAATGTTGCTGTCTTAGAGTACAACATAACTCAGTAATAAAGTAACATGTGTGATGATCTGTTAAGCCCGCATGAATCAAATCAAGCAAATGGCTGTGTGCTTACATTTTAACCCAACCTATTTTAACTTTTTTTACCTCATACTGGTGGTTACCGGGTAATGAGTTGAGTGGATAAGTTCTGTCTGTGGTTTTAACAGTTAAAGATAAGCAATCTACAAGATCATAAAGACAGATCTTACAGTTGCATAGGTATAGGTTTTTAACGTGGTCAAGGAAAATGTTATCTTGTTTTCCTTATATTTAACTACACACGACCAAATATTGTTCTCTAGTGTGTATAATTATGTCATCGCCAAGTCATAGTTTGTCCATTCCATACCAGGTGAGAAAAACCTTAATAAATTATGTCCTGCCAAGGATGCTAATGACTGAATGAGTCAGATAGTTATAATAATAGTTTACTATTATAATAAAAAAAAATAAGTTTTTTTTTATGTTTCTAGTGCAACTCCTCGTCTGGCCCGGAGCGAATTGTCGGGGTCTCGGCTGAGCGTGGAGAGTACGAACCCCTTCGAAGAGGATGGCCCTGTACCTCCAGTTCGCGCCTCAAGACGTAAGAAAAAGCGCGCGCCTCTACCGCCGGGGCCAGTTTACACCACTCCTGAATCTGTCGACACTACGGTAAGGACACTATCCATATTTACCTACTGCAAAAGGCCCAAAGGAAGACATACAAGCAAATTAAGAGTCCTGTTTCCATTTGAATTTATTATAAAGTAAACTTTGATTTGGTTCAATGTAAAGCCAAGTATTATTTTGGTTTTGTCAAAATTAGGAGACGTCCTGCCAGTCACCACAAGAGCAATAGACCTACAAACAGATAATTGGCGAATACTTCAAAGGTGTCACTTCCTTTTATTCATTTTATGGTATACTCATAACCTAGTCCCAAAAAGACTCCACTTGCACTGAAAGCTATCGTCACCACGAATGCACTTGAGTAACTGTAACAGGCTTTAGGGGATCAACACTAACATGGGCAGTCAATAGACTTTCAATATTAGCATCTAACACTGCTGTATGTTAATGTACTCTATTTACACTCTGCTAACATTTGGGAGAACTGACAAACGTCTACATTAAAATAAATTATATGCAGCATATTTGATAAAATATGTGAAGGCTACGAGTATGTCATGGATTACACTACAACCAATAAAATTATGCTAAAGTAAAAATTCTTGACATAATTATTTTCTGATTTAAATAACTAAGTACATGACACTTTACCTATATTTCCAGATTTCCAGTACCACGTCAGAAATACAAATTAACGAGACCGAAGAAACAATACTAAATAAAACTGAGGGCGATTTAGAATTAGAAGATATGAACTTGAGTATTGAGCTAAAAATAGTAGAAGATGAAGATGTTGAAGACAAGAAAACCGACACTATAGAAGTTAAACCAATCACTTCCAATGCCGTTAATAATAATGATGTGGCGGACGACATTGAAGAGAAACCGAACAACAAAGAAACACATACAGACAACCAAACGGAAACAACCGAATCTAAAGAAAACGAAGTTATTTTAAGAAATAGTTCTTCCGAAGAGGATATCCTGAACTCCGCCGCATTCCATAAAGTAGACATTGTAACATACAGACGCAATTCGAGCGTTAATGAAGATGACATACGATTACGACGAGGTAATTTAGAGGACTTCCAGTCATTATCGAATAAAAGGAGCAAGAGCCTCACTAATACCTCAGACACGACGTACACAACATACGATATAAATTTAAATGATAATACAATGCACATGGACACTAACGGAAATGACGGGCCCAAGAAAGTTGTATGCAAACTTTACGACGACCCGCAAACAAAAAAGAGCATTGAAACGATTTCAAGTACAGAAAAGGAATTTCTAGAAATAGACAGAGCTACTAGGGAACTCGAACGAGAAATCAATAAACTAAATTCCGCTTTGAATGAAGATGATATTCCATGCGTCGAGGCAAGATTGTCAGTGTCAGAGATCAAGCGAAGGTTTGATAAGAATGATACATCCTCACCAAATCCAATACCAAAGCCTAGGAGGAGTCACTATGGAGGAGGCTCAAGTACTCCATGAATGTTAACCCTTCCAACTTAATAATGGCTGTTTAATGTGGGTCCCACAATTATAAAAAATATAAGTAAATAATTATTAAATTTTGCATTATCAGTATGTACAGTAGGCCGCTCGTTGTAACATAACCAGAAGCTGGCCGCACACCCTATGGAAAACCACATTTATTATTAAATGTGATGCGTGCGCGTCCGTTCAGCTGAGTGGGACGCGTATGCATCTCATACTAAACTGGTGTTTTAAATTGAAAAAAGCTGGATCGAGCAAAATATTTTTTTTGTTGTCCCTAAAACTCCATTATACGCCAGGCATGGCAATGTGCTCAAGTCCATCGACGTGCGGCTTATTGTACGCGGTTTGCTTTAGAAAAATAAAAAAAATGTATTTACACTTATCATATCAAATATGTTAACATATTGAAAATAAAATATTACAAATGAAATAAAAATGTATCAGATGTAATCAGAATGAAGCCCATACTTTTTCAGGAAAATCATTAAATTATTATATTGTAAGTTGTGACTAAAACAAGAACAATCCATCGAGTGTGCACTAGTAATTAGCAAATATTAATTTAAGTATAATGTGTGCTGTAAAATGTGATTTTTAGATAATAACGATCGTGGTTTAGATGTAATCGGATCTCAAACATTTTTAAAGAGGATTGCAATATGTGATTATAAAGTATCATAATAACACAATGCTTTACTAAAATACTAGTGCCTTCGTTATAAATCAAAATATGATACAAGAAAATAATACGTAAATCATAGCGTAAACAAGGACATTGTTTTGCCATAAAATATTCTAAATATTTAGCGGCGTAGTATAATTTATTTGTGATAAATATTTTATTATTTTGAATGTTAGTGAGTAGTGAGTGCAATTAGACTAAAAGGTGACACGAAGTTAGGGAAGGTTCATATCTGACGGAACATGCGCCGAGCGTTTGCGACAATGTACCTCGACGCACTAATGCATCATCTGTTGAGTGTGAACCGTCAAGTGTTTTTCTATACATTTGTCTGTTCTGGCGTTACGCGACCGATAATACGCGACGCATGTTCCGTCAGATATGAACCTTCCCCTTTATACTGTCCAGGCGTAGCAGGGCACATTTTGAGAAAATAGCCTGCATTTTTTATTTACTTTTATTTTTGTTTATTTCAATGGTTTACAAATAAAAAAATAATAGTCTTTGTTTTGCTACCTATTCTAGACTTACTTGCGATGCTTAAAAGATTACGTTATATCATGAATCCTTGATCCTCAGAAGAAAATAAAAACAGCTGAAAATTTTCTAATGTTCTAAAGACCTCTAAGGTCAAAACAAAAAAGGTTTACAAATGTTCTGTACTACAAACAAATGTTCCTGTTTTTAAAGCTAATTGCACTCGACTATTCATGTACCTATGCTTTGGTAGAATCACGTATACATAAGCACACGGGTAGTCTGTCAATGGTATGCTATATAGCATAGTATATGTATACATTAACTTACTGCAACAGTAAGGGCTGTTAATGCACTATGTTTTCGTGTGCAAGATTCCTAATTATTTATACAAATGTTCACATTGGGATTAGTTATTTGTTAGTTCAGTCATTGTTGTTTAATAAATTATTATTCTATTGATTTTGTGTAGTTTTATTGATTTAAATGTCATTAATTATTGTGTAATGTAAAGGAATGTGATTAAAACATCATAGAAACTTAAGAAAATATTTATCAGTGGATATATAAACTATACTCATCATCATCATCATCGTCATAGTCTCATAACAACAAAGTGTATTAAGCTTATAACTTACTTACTCTATCCTTTTTATACTTTATAAATCTTGGTAAGTTTGATGATGCAGTACTAACAAGTACCTTGTATTCCTTCGGAAGCCTTTTTTGCTGCCTTGCCTGTAATACAGTAAAGGTTTAAAACAAGGTACACTCAAAATATGATTTTAAAATCATATTTTGCATATCATAAGTCTCCCAAACTTACCTTATTTCGCAGAATTGGCGCTAGAGTGGCCAATTTATCAGTTAGCTTCACTTTAGCAGCCAATATATCGGTTTCGTCTTCTGAATATAAATCTACAAGCGTGTCTATTGCTTCAGCTAAAACCCATACTTCGTTTTCCTTATGTGCTTGTTCTAGTATAAAATCAGTGATGGTGCATATAACATTTGATGTGACTTCATTCAAGTTATTGACTAACAGTAGAGCGAGGATGCCAACCATGCGGATTAAATTTGATCTTATTTCAGGCACTATACTTTCCCTAATTCCAGTAAGCATAATCTGAAACAAAATATGTTTTTTATAAAAAAAATGTTAATACATTACTTTCCGCGATAAGTTTGTCACCAATTCACCACTAACACACAGACAACATGACGACTTTATCGTCAATCGATCTTCAAAAGAGAAAAAAAATCTGCATAAAGGCTGACTTAATTCCTTGACGAGTGAAAAAATAAAAAGCAGCCAAGTGTGAGTTGGAGCGCAAGAATTGGACTATTTACTTGAAACTGAACAATCTCGAGCATTCATGCGTGGGCGACGGGCGTACCCAGCTTTTGATCGACGGAGGGAGGCATTTTTTTTTTCTTACTATTTTCTAGGACTCATTTATACTTCTCAGAATTCTGTATGCAGCGTCGGCGTGGCAGTGCGTAGAACAGTTGGAGATACCGATATAATATTATAAGAACAATTATTATGATTAGGAATGGTGGATTTTCTTATGCAATGCAGCATATCAGCATTTTAGTGTCAGTTTGGTGTTAACCACACCAGCCTACCAGATAAAACCTAACTGAGCTCAACTATAGATGGGACTGGCCTTGTAGTTAGTGGTCCTGTCTGCTATGCCGGAGGTTGTCGGTACCCAGGACAAATGTTTGTGTGATGAGCACAATCATTGGTTCTGTGTCTGGGTGTATTTTAGAAATATATAAGTATGTTTATCAGTTGTTTAGTACCCACAACACCAGCTATGCTTAGCTTGGGACTAGATGGAGTTGTGTAAAAGTTGAGGAGTATTTATTTATTTATGGAGGTCTATACCTCTTACCATCACTCTCAAACAAGAATGCTGTGTCAATGTAGAATCAATAAAGGTTAGAAATAATGACGATCCAACTATGCTACCTTGTAGCACACCATGTTCAATGCACCATTCTTTTTGTCCATCCCCTAACATTTTCAGAAACTCGGAAACAGAATAAGTTGTGTATATATTACCATCAAGCCTATTCAGTTTTTTGAACAGTAGCAAGACAAGACACCTTTGTAAAATCTTAAATCTACAAACATTGATCAAGATCCAAGGTAACCGTTAAGATGTTAGCAAGACTATGTGAAACAAACACCTGGTTTCTTAACGAAGTGTTCTAGGCAAAACCAATTAAACGGGAGTTAAGTGATGCGAGTGCCTCCTGTTAATTCATTATGAAAAATATATAATGATAAAATAATAATTTTCGTCCCAGAAACTAGGTGAAAGCATCTACGGTGTGATTGGCTGAAAACTTTAATTATGTACCTTTAGAAAACAGTGATGCATAATTAAAATCATTTACAAGTCAATTTCCTAATTCAGAGTGTTGACTCTATTGTTGTCAAACAAATTTGAGATTTGTATTGATAATTTCATTGGTCATTCAATGTTAAATTCATATTTGCTATGGGTGTATAAATAAATTTACAAAAAAATCAATTATGGTTGATATATATTTTTAATATTTAAGTAGGTAGCTATTATAAAATATCCGTCTTAAGTATGACTTACCTCAATATCTGATAAAGCCAAGTCACTAAACAAACTGCTGTCATTGGTTTTGCCATTTTCTCTAAACTTAATCTTGTCTAAAGCAGCTCTCATGACTGCTGTTGCAGATTCAGACAGATTTACATTTTCAACATCTTGTTTAAAAACTAATTTTCCTGTATCAACCCAGATTTTGTAGACGCCATTGACTCCTCCAAGATTTTCAATGGGAAGTGTTGATATTAAATTATTTATGCATAGCAGAGCTCGGGTTTGCAAGCTAAGAATTCTGAAAAGATTTTAATATGGTTTAAGGCAATGAAAATCTTACAACATTGAAATTGGTAAATTATAAATTAATTAAGCATAACATACCTCTTGTATATAAGTTGTGATCCATCATATTCTTTTAATATTAACATAACATTATTTGCAGGTAATTGGGTCCTAGCCCAAACTTTATCAAATATTTCCAAAGATATTAAAGCTTCCATCACTTCAGGGGGCAGCTTGTCTTCTGCAAGAATGGTATCATCACCATTTTCAATAAGTTCCTCATCTGCATCATCACTATCTGACGAGTTGTTGCCTTCAGCATCATCACCATCTACAAGATCATTTATAAAAAGTGAACTTGAGCTTAACTTTTCAATCGATTAGAGACACAATAGTAAGACAATGACAGCATGGACCCCGGTGTACTCTTGGGGTTTAATGAATTAATGTAGAAATTAATAAATTAAGTCCGCCTTTGTAAGTTCTGAAGATTACCTTCTACATACAAACATACAAACTTACAAACAAACAAATTTTACCTCTTTATAATATTAGTATAGATAAAGAAATCTCTTACCTTCACATGAACAAATGTTAGCAATAATTTCAATAGCACTTTGTTGGGCAGTTAACATTTGTGATACCGACTGTATCTGGCTTTCCAATTGCTTTTCTGCTTTGCCTTTAGGTGCTTCCACTTTTCCTGATCCGTCACTTAATGGCACAGTACTTGATAACTGACTACAGATTAGTCTGTGATCAACTGACAGTGTATTAGCTAATATAGACATGATTCTATTGATTACGTCACTAGGCAATGTTGCAATATTGCCACCACATGTGTTGATTATAACTCCGGCTGATAGAGTTTTTAATAGTACAATGGTAGGATCTCCTCCTTCCAGTCCCAACAAGGCTTGTAGCTGCTTCTCTGCATTTGACTTTATCTTAGCCATTGCTGCAGGATTGTCTTCCACAACAACAAACAAACATTGTAAAACTGCTGTTACAATGTCACTACCGAAAGTCCCAAGATCTAAATAGCGAGGTAAAATGTCTAATATTCTAGACTGTCCCAAGTATTTGACAGCAAGATCTAGAAGAAAAGAAAAAAAATAAGAAAAGAAAATAACCTTACATAAGCTGTAATGTCTAATTAACATTTTACTTACCCGAACTCTCGCAAAGGTTCAAAAGTAAATTAACAATTTGAATGAATGTGTCAATATCCTCATCCTTTGTTTTGGAATTTGTATCAGGCATCCAATTTTCAGCATGCTGGAAAAATTAAGATTAATAAATAAATAATTTTAATTTCTTAGTTTAGTAACAATACTGACATTGATTTTAAAATAGTTTTGGTAAATGTGGGGGTTGCTGGTAAGCTTGGTGCATGCATAATTTTTCTAATTGTAATTTATGTTATTGCATAATAATTATAAAAAATTGTGTTTTTAACAACTAATCTTTTCTGTTTATATTTGTTATCTTGGCAACCAAAAAAAATTGTAATAAAGTATTTATGCAAGAGAAAAAAAAGGATTTAATGCAAGACACTGCAAAATATTTAGTCATTCAGCTAGATTAAAGTGAAATATCAAAATTCTTAAAAATCTGTAAGAAGTTAATTCACAACTCAAATTCATGACAACAAACCTCATGGAAATAACATGTCACTGGAGTCATGATGTCTTGTTCCATCATAGCATCGCAAGTGTCCATGTTCACTACAGATAAATTCCGTAGTGTGCCAGCTGCAGCATTTCTCACTGAGCTAGCTTGGTCGAGCAACAACGGAGCTGCCACTTTCACCAGTCCTCGACTTATAAGCTGAGGTATATTCTCTGCATTTTCTATCATTATGGCAAACGTTTGAAGACCACAGTACTTTTCTTCCACATCAACAGCCTATTAGAAAAGAAAGAGTAAAGTTATAAACTTTGACACAAGGCAAAGAGCAGACCCAAGAGATAAAAGGGCGCATCTAACTTGTGTTTCATGTATTAAAGAGTTGGCACGACTTTTAATGGAATTCTGAGCCAGATATAAACAAGAATATTTGAGTCACCTGTAGTTGATCCAATATTGTTTGAATAGCATTTTCCTTGCTGTCAACTGGGAGTTGCTCTTCTTCATCACTATTATCTTCCGGTAGACTTTTCCTTGCTCTGGATGGCTTAGATTTTCTAATTTTACCCATTTTGTTAAATCTAACCTTCAAAGTTCAAACGAATAACACGCCGGAGCTTTCCGTCAGTGAGTGTCAGAGTGTGAGTTGTGACAGTGTCTGTCACTTCTGATCTGTCAGTCAGTTCCGTGCGTGCCACAGAGAACATAATTATTATGTATTCCGTGCTACAGAGCTCGAGGTAATGTAAGTCTGCAGAGTTGTATGAAACGATAATAAAAAAAAATTCTAATTGATTTTTTTATCATCGTTTAGTATAAAATTAGAAGCTTTATAATTAAAAAAAATAAATGGTTATGGCCCGTTTACGACCTTACCGCCCCGTGAGCGGTGGCTAAGCGCAGGGCGGCGAGCTTCAAAAGTAGGTATGCAAATGCACAAAGCCCACCACGAGTCGGTCGAGCGGTGACTCGTGGCGTGCTTCATACATTGTCATACTTGCAGCAAGGTCGTGATTGGGAAATTACTAAAAGTATGCACAGACGATCGAACTTGGTTCGGAATGGACCACGAACATGGTCCGCTTCGAACCAAATTCAATCGTGTGGCGCACGGTCCGCCGGACATTATTATTATTAATATCGGTACGGCTGGTTCGGAGCGCTCGCACATCGAACGCGGTGCGTTCCGAACCGAACCGATCGTGTGGACGGCGCACCGGACCAAATGTCGGTCCAGTCGCTATTGTGCCACCGTACGTGCAACATCAAGATCAAGATCAAACAATTCAATAAATGCTTTGGAACTCATTCGAAGATATATACGAAAATCTTTATCATCGAGATCTTTAATGAGATATATGTTAATATTGCAAAAGAGACCAAAAGTAGAATAAACGCTGTAGAAATGCGTTCCTTGCGAAGTATGTGTGGTCTAACAATGAATGACAGATTGAGGAATGATGTGATAAAGCAACGTTGTGGTTTAAAAGAGGATGTAGTAACAAAAATTGAAAAGAGTATGCTTAGATGGTTTGGTCACGTTGAAAGGATGGATGAAAGGCGACTAACGAACGGTATTTACAAGGCAGATGTATGTGGGAACGCCGGGAGGGGACGCCCTAGAAGGACATATATATAGGTACCTTATTGGTGAGGTTCTTCAGAAAGGTCAGGTGCGTAGTACTCGCAACCGGCGTGTGTGTATGACAACATAAATGAATGTAAACGAAGCAAAAGAAGTATGTAAGAGCCGTAGCATATGGCGCTCTGTAGTTTCTGCCTACCCCCATGGGAAAAAGGTGTGAGTTTATGTATGTATGTATGTATGTATGTGTATATAAATATATAAATTGTTGTCTGTTTCTGAGATAAAATTTTGCCCATTCTTTTCTTCTTTTTCGTTCATTATGTAATGGCGATGTAGCAACGATAGTTGCCGCAACTAATGTTATTTTGGCCTGTTTTGATAGAATAGGCGGCATGTCGAGGAGATGTGTTCACGCAATGCTAGCACGTAACCGACTGGACGGTTCGGAGTCTGGTGCGCTTGTCTGTTGTGTAGACCGCACCGTACGGTTCGTGGTCCGGTCCGAACCAAGTTCGATCGTCTGTGAATACTTTTAGACTCCACTACAGAACAGTAAATCTACCCTAATTCCAACAAAATTGACGTGTACTTTACAATGCTTGTACCTACCTACTTATAAAAATATGATGCATGCTTTACCTATCGCATAATGGTTGATATGATTTAAAATAAAGCGCTCATGTAGTATTCATTTTTCATTCTTATACTTCAAAAACTTTTAATAATAATGGCACTAAATTGATAAAAAAATGGCACTGATTCTGTTCTGAAGCGGTTGAACTACCAGTCAACCTCTATAGGTAAGTTTAAACCTTAGATTAATAACACACAGAAGCCGCGTTTCGTACAAGACTTAGCACATGCGAAATCGTGTAAAAAATTATTATCTTTTTTTACGCGAGCTGAATGTGTTGACTCGCGAGCTATGTTCGACGGAACGTGACTTACAGACAAGCCAGTTTTGGCTCAATTTTAGTTGCCTTACTTTTTGCACTCATACTGGGTTTCTATGGGCTATTAAGGTTTAGACATTCATAATGTTATGCTCAGAGAATCAGCACCATTAGGGTATTCATTTGACTAGAATAGTGTTTTATCACTTTTAATCTGTTAAAAAAATGATCTTCCTTCCATAACCCCTGAAGCACAGGTTGCTGGAAGTTGTACGGCAGCCAGTAATAAATCTGTTAGACCCTGCAATCAAGGAAAAATCGATCATAAAACAACGGAGTATTCCCGTTTGAGCACCTAGTTTTTGAGCACCTATGCATTTAGCACCAAAGGTATTCCCATTTCCCATAGTTTAATGCATAGGTGCCCAAGCGGGAATACTCCAAAACAACTACTTACTATAATTTCTAGGAATAATTTTCTAAACAAGTAAAGTCGATTTTAAGTTTTAAACCCGTTTTCTCTAACACTAGATAACACCTACATTAGTACCTACCTACTAAATACAACTCTCCCAGGCAGCGGTAGGGCTTCTAATTAAACGTTAAACGGGCAATAGTCGAGTTTTATTCAAACATTAATTTATTATTGTGGTAAAGTCCTACTTGCAGTTGCAGGTACATCAGGTACCTACAAGTTGTTAATGCTACAGGGTTCGCATCAGAAACATACAGAAGTGTTTTCATATTTTGTCTTTTTATATTTCATGTTTTCTTATTTTCATTAACACTGGGCAAAACTTAAATAAGTAATGATTGCCTAAATAAAAGCTGCTGCGCTGTTGCGCTGAAGCGCTGATGGAGTTTCAAAGAGGCTGGCGCAAAAGTTAAAAATCCAACAACGGGCTTTTTTTCAAATATTTAAGTTTGTACCTATTTATTGCAATCCATAATGTACAGACGCCAGCACATCAAGTTACCCCAATGTGTCAAATTTTCCCAATTGAATATGAACCTTATTTTGTTTCACATAAAGTTGAAAAACGATCAAAGAAATTTGACATCAAGTTACCCCAATGTGTCAAATTTTCCCAATTGAATATGAACCTTATTCCGTTTGTCATAAAATTGAAAAACGATCAAAGAAATTTGACAATTTGACACGTCTGTACATAAAGGTGGAAGGTTAAAAAATTTCGAGTAAAAAATAAGGACCCTGTCGGGCACAGCAAAATTTAAATGAGTATAGAAGTGAGGAAGAGCGCGGATCCACCGTTGCGGGCACTGCGGGCATGCCCACAACCCTATCTTGAGGGCAGACAGAAAAAATGATCGTGCTCATCACACAAACGGGCAGGACGGGCGGGTGCGGGAATCGAACCCACGACCCCCGGCATAGCAGTCAGGGTCCCTTATAACCACTAGATCAACAGGCCGGTCACAGTAGTACCTTCTTTATGTAAGGATGATACCAATCGATCGAGATAAATTATTACCTCCGACTAAAACTACCTAATCTAGTATTCTACCGATTTTACGTCACGCAGCGCAGTAGTTCAGTTTAAAATTATTTATTTTGTATCTTTCAAAATCAATGCAGTTCAGTAAGGTGAGGTAAGCCAGCACCAGTCGGGGGTCGCGGAAGTATCTTCTGTTCCCGTGACTCCCGGCGCAGGTGTGAGACGGAACACGGGGTGGTTTTTAGTCAGTAAGAGTCTGACAGAGCCCTCCCTCCGCCCGGGACGGAAGATATAAATGAGAATTTTCCACCCCCAAAAAAAACTTCCATTTATGTTAAGTATATTGAAGTGTCGATATAAATCGTGTTTGTTCAGGCTTTAAACTTTCATAACATTGTGAACTGTGAAGTACAGTAATAATCTTCGCACACCCGTGTAAAAATATTACAACATTTACAATTTATAAATAATTTGTTGTTACACGTCGTGTGATGTACAGAACCATTAAGTGTCTTAATCTTGTGGCGCTAAAACATTTCCTTTGTATGAATTTAATGTATGGATCGTGGGGAAAAATTAGACCGGCTCACGCTTGATGAGTTTTTGAGTGGCCGAGGGCCGTGACCGTACCCTACCTACTCCACTAACGCTGTGTCACGTCACAACTAACCCTGACGGTACTACTGTGTGAAGTGTTTTTAAACCTCAGTAGCTTTTGTCATTTCGTCACCAACTCACTTTCTAACTCTTTTTAGGAGATTTTGATTAGTAGACATAGAAATATACGTTCAGTTAGAGGTCATTATCTTAAATTTTGAAACACTCACCGATAATGGACTTATACAGACTGTGAAGGGAAGTAATATTACGTAGAACCAAGCAGCAGTAAAAGCTACCCAAAATGATATAAATACGAAGATAATTAACCACAATAGAGAAAAGATGATGTTGCCCATTTTCTGAAAAGACCAAAACCAAAATGTCAGTGCCATTACAATGTTACAAGCTTGTGCAAACATATTGTGCCCATACAATCTGCAATTGCTGCAATCGCAATGGTGCCCGCATTTTTATGACTAGTTTGTTATAAGTTCTATTAATAGCCTTTAGCCCCAAGGGCTAAAGGCTATCAATTTTGGACGTATAACGTCAAACTTATTCCCATACAAAAACTGTCAAAGTTGTCCAATATTTAATCATTGACCGGTCATTGAGACATGATTGCAATAGCAGACTCGACCCCCAGGTCTTTAGAGGTTTCATTCATGGGTGTATAAAAAGTTCATCAGTCTTATTTACTTACAGGATCTGTGTAATTTCGGGACTGAAAACTCAAATCATCTTAGATTCAATTTACTACTTATGACTCGGCTGTGGCAACCAAGTATACCTAATGTAAAAGTGGGATAAACGCAGGTGAAAGCTACCTACGGCTATGAATACTTATAATAAAATGTGTAAACAACTTACAAGCCTCAGTTTATTATTTGCTTATCAGTATGTTTGACACCAAGTTCCCTTAATAAAAACAGTACCTACTCGATAAATTAATAATTTTATCGTAGTTTAAATAAATAGAATAATTGATTTAGAACAATCTTTTTCAAAAGCCATCAAGGCCACTTGTCATTATCACTGACAACTGACACGTCACGGTGATGCGAACAGAGACAACAAGGGTAGGGTTTTCATGGGTAGAACACCCTGTGAAAATTTGTCACACCCTGAATGGTCAGGATTTAGGACACAAAACGAATGAAATCATAGTATGAAACAAACAGTTAGGTACACGGGATTCTACTAACCACTTGGTCTTGCTGGTTAGCATTCGAACATACGTGCAAGAGGAAACCTTAAAGCTGGCTGGCAATAATTCGAATTATGCCTAATAGTCTTTGGTTTTACTGAAAAGTCATAGGTCATATTGTCAATTTTACCTCTGAACTAGTAATAATAATAGGGAACCAAGATAACTAATTTAAGACGTCAGGTCAAGTTTTTTTCACATAGGTACATTCCGTTAGCTAAATAAGGTAAGTGCACCGGACGCGCGAAGCGTCAATGTATAATAATTATATCAGTTTCACATCGTTAGTTCTCAAGTGGAAAGTGATGGAGGTGGTCGCCCACGTCGTGATTCCGTAAATTTATTCTCTGTTGTACGCTGCCCTTTGTTTATCGAAGCTCTAGCGCCAAATGCGCGAAGTCAACTTAACTGCAGCGGTGGCTTTTCTCTAAAGATAGAGCCTTGCGCGTAGTGCTGCCGACGAATCTTTGGTGTGTAAGTGGTGGTTTACCGATTTGAATGTTATCAGAGTCATATTTTGCACTTGTTGAAACAACCTTTCAGGTTTATCGAACTTCGTTATCGTAACCTAATGAAAATATGAAATCAAGTCTTGGCTCCCTGATTCAGCGAAGCTGCGCTGCGACAGCGCTGCGCGCAAAGCTGTATATTTTAAGAATCACAGGACAATAGCAGCCAGCACCCAGAGCCCAAACATTACCTACTTGAAAAAATATTCCAATGCGATTGTAGCAATCGGGGATGGTAGATCAGTCAGAAGCTTGTAACTAATGGCATTAACACTTTTGTATTTGGTCTTTTCAGAAAATGAGCAGGTGCTTACTTACTGTTATGTGGTTTTTCATCCTCATATTAATATCATGGTGGGTCGCTATTCTTGGTGCTCTCATCTACGTATTTTTACTGCCATGTTCAGCCTGCATAAAAGCATGTGAGGTGAGTTGCGTATTAATTTATACTATCACTATAACAAACTACAGTCAAAAAATCTTATGGCAAGAATAGGTTTTATCAAGCAGTAGCCAAACACCATTTTTATAGCCGGTATGCATAATAATAAGCAGCATAATCAACCTCTATGTTCCCACTGGGACACGGGTCTCCTCTCCATAAAGAAAGCTCTAATCTACCACGCGGGCCCAGTGCGGGTTGGTGCCTTCGAATTTTCGCTTCTAAGGCTGGCCGGTTTCATCACGATGTGTTCCTTCCTTCATCGTTTTGGGAACAGTTGTGATGAATTAATTTACACCGTCTGAGTTCGACACTACGATCCACAACTCGTAAGTCTCAGCCTGACTGATTTTTGCTTCGCCGTATTCAATTCGGTTTTCGCCGAGTTGGGTATAAAGTGGACTGTTAATCGACTGTCTTTGGTGAGCAAAATACAAAAGACACTTTTTACAGAATGTTTTTTTTATATTTCTATGTGAGCTTGGTTGATTGCAGGGTTGCACAGATTTTTTGCTGACAGTAGTAGAATTCCCAAGATACTGTACTGACCAGATGATAGAGGGATGTCGACCATAGATTCAAGACAAATTTACAGTTGCTGCAGTACTAAAAAATGGCGCTAATTTCTTAGCGGAACAGTCTAACGTAAAAACTTCTTAGTTGTTACTATGAAAGTAGAGCGACAGCTCTAGGTACTTCAATTTCTTTCTTTGCTTTGTTTGATAACATAATCTATATTGCGTCTTGTTGGAACCCAATACAACCAGAGCCTGTTTTTTATCGAGTTTTCAGTATAATGCTATCATTATTTGACAAAGCAACTTGGGCAAAACCCAATTTGGTAATTACCTACTATTTTAAACGTGTCTGATAGACGGAATGCGTAACTGTGAAGTAGGTATTTAATATAAAATTATGCATGAAAACTACTTGCAATCCTTATTTAGTGTAACAATTGGCTGCAAGTTCGGATCGAGGTTATTATTATAATGTATACATATAATGTTAGCATACCTATAATATCATTACTTTTATTTTACTTATTAAAGGTTCGGCACACATGTTTTAGTCACTCCCGACCCGTGGTACAACTGCGATGTCTAACTACGGAGAAGTAAATTTACCCATGGTTCAACTGGTTGTTCTATGAGGAAATATCTTTACCAATGGTTCAACTCGAGTGAGTTGTTCTTTCCTTGGTCCAACTAGTTGGACTTCTGGGAATTGAATGTATCTATGGAACAACTACTGGTAATAAACAGGAAAAGGTTATCTATCAATGCTGAAGTGCCATAACAACGAAGAAATTTAAAAAGCGTAGACGACGGAGCCCCGCTACGCGAGGCTCCTATTTCTGTCTGCAGGGTTTAAAGGAACCTAACTAACCTAACGTCACGATGCCCCAAGTCCTGTGTTTTAGACGTTCATTTGTTTTACACGATCATCCTATCCCCGTGGTCCAACCAGTTGGACACAATTCCACCGTTGTACCTACCATAGGTCATAATCATAAATATCAGAAAAAAGAGTTGAACCATGGGTAAATTTACTTCTTCGTAGTACAGACGCCAGCACATCAAGTTACCCCAATGTGTCAAATTTTCCCAATTGAATATGAACCTTATTCTGTTTAAACATAAAGTTGAAAAACGAACAAAGAAATTTGACATATTGGGGTAACTTGATGTGCTGGCGTCTGTACAACCAGTTGGACATCGCAGTTATACCACGGGTCGGTCACTGTTTTAGTAAGTAAAAGCGGTAAGAAGTACACCTTCATGTTTAAAATAATGTAGTTTTACTCAGGTACGGTTATCTGTATTATCCTTCTATCGTTTTTCTAACTTGATTATATCAGTTCCTTTCAAATCAAAAGCATTTTTATTGTGTAGATTAGGTACCTAACAAACGAACAGTCAGACTACCACTAGGTTGTGATTAGTTTTGAAATAATTGGCTCTAGTGACTTTCGGCACTACTGAGGGCGATAACGAAAAAGCTTATAGCTTTCTTTATTATTGCGGATTTATAGGACTTCATTTTCGTTAATGAAAATGTGACTTTGTCTAGGCTAGGCCTCCTGGTGTACAGGTAAGCGGTGGTTTACCGCTTTTAATATTATTATTAACAGAGTCATAATTTGCAAGAATTCAAAATCCTTCCAAGTTTTTGGCTTTTATTGATGAACGAAAAAATCGACTAGGCTTAGCCTTTATCAATTTAATCTTGTGAACAATAAAATTAATTGTTGTCAAGTTTTATAAATCTAAAAAGTCACCTAATTTGGCGCAACATCGAGTGATGAGCGTGATAAGTATATGCGACTATCCGTATCAGCGGCGGCGGCGCGGCTCGTCAGGGCGGCGGCGCGCGGCGCGGGCTGGCTCGACGTGTGATTGTGTCAGCATAGTCATCTACTTCGCTTACTTAATTGCACCCCCGCAGTGTGATGGATGGTCTGTGCCAGGCCAGCCGGCACCCTCCTCGCAGCGCGCACCCCACCCCGCGGCACACCCACGAACACAAGGGTTGTTCCCAGAAATTCCATTATCATCGGACTCGTCTCGTGGGCCGCTTCATTTAACATTAACAACGCGCCGACTGTTACAATCACCTTATTGTATTGAACACTCAAGTTTCTGAAATTCCACAGTTTTGGTAGCTCAGATTACTTAGAATCTGCTACAGGCCGCAGCTAAAATGCAGAGTTCGCCGCATTGCCGCTGAGTTAGATACCTACTTAGCCGTTGATATAGACTAATTATAAAGAGGTAAAATCTGTATGTTTGTAAGTTTGTATGTAGGGGGTAATCTACAGAACTAATGATCCAAAATTGGTTGTTATAATTGGACATTATTCCCGGATGATATAGGCTACTTTAAGCATATCCCTGTAATCCCACCACCGCGTGACGTCTGCTAGACCTGTTATTACTTTATAAAACATAAAAGTGTCTGTCGACACAAAATCATCGTTTCACTTATTACGGTAGCAATCACACATTTTACTCATGGCTATGTCCCTGCATGGTCTATATGTATATAAAAAATCTAAAACCCCCGGTGCGTGATTTTACGACAGAAATATTTTTAATCTAATTGTTCATTCTCATAATCGCTCCCCTTAATGACTTTTTTATGTTTTCGGGTTTATGTGTTTCTAACAAATAAAGAGGGGGCTCTTGAGAAATCCATCACTTTAATCGTCTTAGGGCTGATTTTTCAAGTCAACTTTTATCTCTAAATAATAAAATAGAGTAGTTTATTATTATCCATTGAAAAGCTGTCAAAACGGCATTTTTATTCCTCAGTTGTCAGTCATTTGACCATTATGTATAGAAAAATCGGACTCTACATAATACCTACCTTTCATTTTTCATGATGTAGGTACTTGAGTCTAAAGCGTTGGATTGTATGTTGATCACACCTTGCATTAGTGCGCATAATTCGTTCTTTCCTCGTGCTCTAACTTAATGGTCAAACTGATTTGACCCCGAGGAATTCTGTTCCGGGTAGTCAAACTGCTTAGTACAACGAAAAATATTCACCCTTTGTTTACTTGTAGTTATTAACAAAAATAATTTGCTTCCTCGTGGTCAAACTAAATAAATATAAACATTCCACAACTTTTCACACAACGCCATTTAGTCCGAAGTTAAGCTTGAGAGCTTGTGTTATGGGTACTAAATAGCTGATAAACATACTTATATATTTCTAAATACATACATAATTATTATATATAAGTATCACCCAGACACAGAACAAATGATCGTGCTCATCACGCAAACATTTGTCCTGGGTGGGAATCGAACCCACGACCTCCGGCATTGTCAGGGTCACTAACTACTAGACCAACAGGCCAGTCAAATAATAATATTAATAATATATCGTTTATTTTCTCCTCACACAATAGACTTTTACCATACAATAATGATACCTAAAACTAGTTACATTCTACAGTCCAGTATATGAGAGGAGCTGGTGTCTGAAGTAGGTGGAACCCTGTATTACAGATCACCAGGTCCCCACCCCCAGATTTAGATTTACAATTATATTTGCTATGACGTTGTATGATATATTGCCGTCAGAGATTTTAATTCTAATTTAACTGTAACCTTGTGTTTGATGGTGTATATTGTATTTTTGACAGTGTATGTTTGTGATAGTTTTCGTGTGTTATGTGAATAGTATGGGGGTGTAACGGTATGCATGTGTGTGTGTGTGTTTTATCCCTGTTTCTAATTTTTTAACAAGCTTTCCGTTTCTTTATAGTCAAGGTCAAGCAGCCATTCTTTGACCAATCGTTTACATGTAAATGGTGGCTAATTAAACTTTTTATCAAGCTGTACCTACCTATTCATAAAAAAACTATTATTTTTAACTGTATTTTTTTGCCTTTTGCCAAATTAATGCACTTTCGTTAAAACTGCTTTTGATGTCAAGTAAGTACTTAAGTACCTATTTATATTATTTCTCGTAGTCAAATCAGTTTGACCACGAGAAAAGAACGACTACTATTTTCACTTACCTATTACTATTTTCACTTTATTACCATAAGTAGGTACCTATCTTTATTACCTATTTTCTTGACATGCCAAACAAAGTTCTGTTTCTCACTTTTATGTTGCATAGCGTGTTGTTTGTTCGTGTTTTTTTAAGGAACGAGGAGAACGTGGGCTCCGTCAGTACTTAACTTAATAAAGGGGTGTTTAGAGAGTGTACATTACAAGGTTGTCGTCAGAAATCCACCCTTTTCCGGCCGATCGAATAGAACGGAAGCGAAAAAAGATCAATATTTGGACAGAAATGATTATAACGCACACGACCGGATGCGAATGGCGGCTGTAGGTAGGATAGAATGTAAGAACAGAATGTGATATTCGACAGAATCATGATTGTTAAGGTGATTCATCCCGTGATTGCTCCTATAGGTACCCGAAAACATGTTAGAGTAGCATTCGATTCGTTAATGACGCTCCATAGGGTCATCGAGTTAATAACACAATGAAAATTGCTCACACAGATCTAACGTAGGTAACTTTTCAAGATACTTGGAAACAAAGAGATTTAAAATTGGAAAATAAATAAAGAGAAGAGCCTAATTTATGGTTTGAATAACTACTTTTTTATTATTTTTTTCAAATAAAGTTAAGCATAACAAATGTAAGTTGGAATTTGATGGTTTCTAAAATATTATTATTATTAGTATCGAAGGTAAAATAATTAGTATTTTAATTTTGTCTTTGATAGTTAAAGGAGGAAAAATATAAACTTCATGAAATACCTACTTACAAGAGAAATCTTGATTATCACGGACACGCATTGATGGATTTGCCTTAACTCGGCTGTTCTCGGCATTCTCTTGTCTTGTCACAACAGACTCCAGTTTTTTGTCGACTGGTATCGTATTCGATTGAATTGAATCGGATATCGAGCCCAGAGGCAGCGCAGTTTGTATGCCTCGAGCGAATTCCCATTGAACCGGCATATCGCGCACTTCCGCAACACAATCCGATCCCGAAGCTATTGAACACGATCCGATGTTTATTTTTCGTTGGAGCTTTATAGGTACCAAGATGTTTTATAGAGAACTACCATGAGAATTAAGTAATTCACATGAGTAAATAGGGAAAGGCGACACGGTTGACGAGCAACTCAGGTAACCCGCCCGTACCGATTTACTACTTACATCAAGTTGAGTTAGCTTGAATATTTCGCCTAACTTTTTCTTATTTTTAAAGACTTACATGCACATTAATTTGCCTATTAGCCTTATACTTATTCTAGCCTAGACTAGCACAGACGTCACGCGGTTTCACCCGCGTAGTTTCCGTTCCCGTGGGAATACGGGGACAAAAAGTAGCCTATGTCACCCGGGGATAGTGTAGCTTTCCAACGGTGAAACAATTTTTCAAATCGGTCCAGTAGGTTTGGGGCCTATTCAATGCAAACAAACAATCAAACTTTTCCTCTTTATAATATTAATTTTATAATTTTTTAAGTTTTAACTTACATTAATTTTCTATTGAAAATCCATAAATAGGTACACCTATCTACATAAGTAGGTACCTCTTTCCTTTTTGTTATTTTAAATATTCCGCATAGCTAAGTATAATCATTTCTGTAAAGTTTATTTAATCTGATAATATATCTTCCTTTATTTACACTACAGCAATGATTCTGGAGTTATTTAAACAAGTTGATAGATAAAGAGCGATAGGGAGAGCGGTGCTCTTGTCATGAGAAAGAAAACCAAACAAATAAAGATATCCTGGTCTCAAGTCGACTGTGTAACACTAGGAGTAGCTGTGCTAACGCAAACAACATGATACTAAAATTAGATACTTTTTACGTTGAAAATTTTATTAAAATACTTCTTTGTTTATCGGTCTGCGCATAAAATAAGAGATTAATTTTTATGAAGCTATAGTTATCTGTGGACGTCAAAAAAACCTAGGTAGGTAGGTATATACTTAGGTTAAATTAATTAAATTTTTCCAAATGTTGTGTTTAGACTTTGTGATTATTTAGGTAGATAGAATTTGTAACATAATAGAAAACCCTGTTTCTTAGGAATTAAAAACTCTGTACCTAGATTGTTTTATCTATTAATTTTGGTACCCGCGATTTGTAAAGTTTTACGAGCGGCTGGCAAAAAATTAAACGAACAAAACCAACAAAGCCTAGACTTCTGAACTATAAGTTACTCTTCCTTATATAATATATTTAGACTGGCCTGTTGGTCTAGTAGTTAGTGACCGTAACTGCTATGCGGAGGTCGTGGGTTCGATTCTCACCCAGGACAAAATTGTTGTTGTTGTGTGTGCACACAATAACAGCTATTCTTGGCTTAATAAACTCAGATACACACCGAAAAACTAGTAGGTATAGGTTGGTTTTGGTCTATTCAGTGTGTTAACTAAATTATTATTTAGGTTCATAAAAAAGGTAAAATAACACAGGCCCAAAGTAAAACCTAAACTGGTGTCTAGAAGATATCGTGTACCAGGTAGGTACACGATATCTTCTAGACACCAGTTTAGGTTTGCCACCTGCTTAAAACCAATATAGGTAGGTACCTATATTGGTTTTAAGCAGGTGGAGTAAGACTATCCATATCGTTTTTGAGTAGGAAATGCTGAATGGTACGGTTAGCTAAAAAAACTTCTTCGTATATTTGTTAGTGTCCTATAGCAACGTGTGTATTTGTGTAACCATGGCAACATTATTTTACATTGAGTTGTCTGTCATGTTACTGAATACCATTAAAAGTCTAAAGTACAGGCGTTGCCGCATAGTTAAAGAAGAAATGAGCATAGTTGTTATTCAAGAGGTCATATTCGTAGAATGTCGGAAATAGCGCTTCCGAGTAACTCTTACATCGAATCTGTTGTCGCCCGTCCTGTGTTTATTTATACAACTTCTGTAATCTGATGGCGACCGACGACGACTGAGATCGTATCACTTCACGACTAGAATAACTGTCTTACCGTCAAAGAAGGTCGCACTGTTTTGTAATATTGACAAGGTATGTGGATATGTAGACGCAAACGTTTAATAAGTACCTAATATCCGAAGACAGACGGTCAATCGAACTAACGGATGGAACGAAATTAAAATGGTTCCGTTTTACCTTTCAGCGGTGGAAACTCAAAAAAATGTATTAACTTGAAAACCGTCTCCTTACTTACGTCGTTTAAAAATAGGCGTAACTTCCATAATGGTAGTGATTGTAACAGTTCTATTGAGCTCAAAAGTATTTCTAAACATCGCGCGTTTGTATTTCCCAATATAGACGACGATTGCCGAAGCCCATACTTTCCCTGTGATCAGATATCACTTTACTTACTTACTTATTTGTTTTTAGAAACGTTCTAAAAGTTCAATCAGCGACGATGCTAATTGACGTTAAGTGTTTGTTTTGTGGTTTAAAGTTGAACATATAAATCGGATCCAGCCTTTTGATTTTGAATGATGTTTGACTACCTACGCAGGTTCACGCAACTACCCACTTAGGTACTTTAAATAAGACAAGCAATCCGCCCCGGCTTCGAAAGTTTTCTTTGGTGCAATTTACCTTTTTATTAAAAAAAATACATTTCTTTCACGAACAATGAGCAATTTAATTGTGTCTGGAATTCCGGTACTTAAAGTTTGAATTGTAATTCTCTAAATCTCGATCAAAACCCCATTAATCAATTTTTATTGTGTGGTAGATGTTAAGAACCAAACGGTCACATAGATACACACGAAAAGCGGCGTTGTCTTTTATGTAAGTTATGTATTAAAGATTAGTAGATTAGTCCATAAGTGAGTAGGTAAAAATAACATTTACCTACCGACACAGTGTGTACCCACTAGGGGTACATAGTCGTGAAGGTCGAGACAAGGTAATATTATCATACAGTATTCCAACTTCATACAAACGGACGAAGCGCGAGTTATACCTACGCGCCTCGATCTCGGCGCGGCGCGGCGTGCGCTTGGCAGACATATGATGCAGGCAGTCGCGACTGTGCCGCAATGACGAACAGTGTGTTGTTTTTAACAATAACCGCGCGATTTTTTTGAGTACTTAAAATAAGTTCAAGTTTAATATGACGAGTAGCAATATATTGTGCTGTTTTTGGTTGCATGAATTCGTCAATAATGCATCAAGAGAAAACTTTTTTTAGATTAAGTACCTAGAAACTCTGAAAGGCAAGACTATAAAACAATTTTACTTACTAGTAGATAAGTACAGTTCTGCAAAAGTCTAGAAACAAAACTATTTTTTTGTCTGCTGGCAACAATTCCAAAATAATGACATCTCATTATAAACAAAGTTCACGACTTCGTAGAGTTTTAATTTCGACCACTAAACGTTGATTACAAAACGTAAAAAGTGACGAATAATGATTAAAACCATTCGGAGTGCTGGCAAGGAGGTTATTTATACCTAAGGTGTACAGGCGATGTCTGGCGGAACAGGAGACCCAAACTATTATTTCTGATCTTAATAATGTTTACTAAAGAACCGCTGATAATACAGGTATGTAAGAGTTTGTTTTGTTGATTTTAGTTAAATCAAGTGTTAATTGATAAATACAAAGCTGTATTAATTTGCTTGCCTAAGGAATAACCAGAAATTTGAAACAATAAATGTCGAGCACATAGGTTAAGTTAACATTTTTATGCATTACTCTGGTATAGCGCGCCGAGAGTAATTGATACTTTGGTGACTTGATTTTTAGGTGAATGAAAATTCAATTTCTACTTAACTCAAACTTTAAGTGTGATATAAAGGCAAATAATGATTTGTTCAAGCGTTTGAAATTTAAAAGAAATTATCGTGCCATAGTCTAAATCTATTACTTAATTCAGGGAAATCTGTTAGCATTATAAGAAGAGTTGTGCTGGAAGGAGATTAACAAAGGGATATTTTCTACATCCGGCTTATTAACAGAATGTGATAAAAATGTTTTGCTTTTAAGATAAATTAAATATTTCGTCTTTACAGGAAACAGTGAACGTGCATTCCAAGCTATTACCGAGGAGGATTGGAATAACTCGTGTCAATATGTAATAAAATTAGAAAAGGATTACTGGGATAAAAAACTAACTATGTACGAGGAAATAGAGCGATTAGTCATAAATATAGAAGATAGCAGCAGCACCTCTGAATCCAAACATGATTCAGATGAGTTTGCGGCCAGCTCTAGCCAAGACCTAGACATGGTCGGGGTAGAATATTTTGAGGAAGATTTACTAGAATAATATATGAAATATAGAATTATGTTATACAATTTAATGTTTTTTTTTTATAATTCCTAAACAATGTTGTGAACTCAGGAGTATTTACCCAAATATTTATTTTTAGGTTAGTTATCAGTTGCGTGTCGAGAACACGTCCTTGTTTAATTAAACTACTGATTACTTACTGCTTTGAAAAAATAATATATAAATAGATTAGAAATAAATTTGTCGAAAAAAAGAACAGCTAAGTATCAAGATTTGGTTGGTACGCTATTCGGTAGCAATGGGTTGCACTACGAACAATACAGTGGCGCCCCCGTTATTTTCTACACTTTTTTGCAAAGTTGTATGTACATAATGTGTGTCAAACATGAACATGGTTTTTTAATTACACCTACCAATCAAAACACAACACGCATTGTTATGAACAATTCCTATTCAATTCTCGAAGTATTTTATTTGTTTACCTATATGTATAAAAAAATAACCTACATTTACTTACATCACAAAACTAAATGGAAATAAAGTAGGCAAATGTAATTAAAATGCTGGAGGCGGGCAGCCCTATCGATTCGCATGTTTGCGTACCGCGTGGCTGTAGGCATTTATTTCAAAGATACGGCCGAGTTATAATACTGGATGATAAATATTACCGTGGTTGAGAGGAACTACATAGGTACCTACGTAAAGGTAGGTAGGTGGAAACAGATCGCCGGAGTTTTGCGGCGCACCGGCAGTGGCGCGGTAAGATCAAAGAGCTCAGCGCGGGTCGACGCACGCGGCTCTTGATCGCCGCGTCACGTCCCGCGCGCACATCGCTCTGCTCTCCGGCTCGCCCGCCTCCTCAACAACGACCTCAACTCAATTCTTTCGCCGTTTGGCCGACTTCTAAATGCCGCTCTATCGGCACTTGGTGCGAGCAAAATTATACTTTGAGGAAACATTAAAATCCTGGTAGGTAAGTACCTACTTGCTTACTTAAAGAACTCTCAACAATATTACTCTGGTTTAGGAATTTTTATATTTTTTTTTATTGTAGGTACTTAAGGCACCAGCCACCAGCTAGCCCACGATATAATATTATAACGTTTTAGAGAAAGTGTCAATGGTCGGTATATTGAAAACATGCCTGTTTTGACAATAACTGTGGGTGTGTACTGCGTTTTTGAGTTTCAATAAGTACATATTTTTCATAAGTACTACGTTCTGCAAAATAAAAAAAATACTTCTTTCTCCATAATAAAACGGAAGGATAATCTTTAGGAATATTATGGAGAAAGAGGTAATTTTTTTATTTACATCTTTATCATCGTTGTTGGTTGTGAAGCCTATGTTATGGTTGTCATTTCCCCTCACCCCAAAATTCTAGTGTCCCAAAGACATCGAGCTACAGTTTCCAGCCGAAACTGAGAATTACTGACATTAAAAGCAGTTTTAACGAAAAAGCATTTATTTGGCAAAAGGCTCAGACACGCAATAAATAATTAAGTAATAATAATAAAAAATACAGTCAAAAATAATAGTATTTTTTATATTCAGCGTGATAACAAGTTTAAATAGCCACCATTAATTACTTATTGTGGTGCTAAAAGCGTGAGATTTTTGTCTTTATTGATAAAGTATTTACCTAAATATTATTATTTGCGTCTACTTAAAATACATACTTCACGAGAGTGAGCAGCGCCATCCCGTGGCTCACAACTACAATGCTAGCAGCTCACAGCCCAGAGTTGCATAATAGACCGCATAGATGGCCGAGATTCGATCTAAAAAAAAACGATTTGATTTAAAAACTAACGCAATTTTTAACCGACTTCCGAAAAAAGTAGGAAGTTATGAATAAAGTTATTTCACTGTAAAAAATAAAATATAGGCTAGATTGTCAAAGCGACCGTGACCAAACGTTGACAATGTGACCTCAACTGGTCGCGGCGCAATGTTTCTATTCAATTTCGGATTAGGTACCTATTCAGCTATTCGCGCTTAAAACTTATTTGCCTAATATTATTGTGAGCGCCGTTCTCAGTGGTAGACTACATTGGTGTTACACTTCCACCTGCAGCACAGTAACTATTATAAAACGCTAAATAAAAATATTAATGCGCTGGGCTGGGATGTATTCCTGCTCTTTCGATTTTGAAGTTTCTTCATTAGATCCCTACTCGTTTTCTCTTTTAAGAGCTTTTTGGTGTTGTTTCTTCTAATTAATCTGATATTGCAAACTTAGTTTTTACCTATACTTATCCACTGACAGCTACGCAAAGTTAAAATTGTTGGAAAAAGGCTTGCAATAGGTATTTCACCCTACCACCATACCATTATGTTCAAAGATACCGCCAGGCGCCAGAGATGTCAAATTTTGCACAAAAACATTAGGTAAATCAAAATAAATTAAGTATTCTCCTATACTTAAGATTAGTATTTACTAGGGCGTGTTACTGATTGCAGACAGGATAGAAAAAGTAGGTAGATATTATTTATTCAAATACCGAGTTTGAGTTGATGAGTTTTTTTTTATCTTAAAGTCAATTAAGCTCTATTTCGTTCTTCCCGTCGGTTTGCAATCGCACCTGAAAATAATCTCTAGTGATCCCTGAAGATGTAGGAACACTTCAAATTTAATTGATCAGATTTAATATAACACCTTCAATGACCTTCTGTTTACAGTGAAATAAAAAACATTAAAAATACCGTTTTAACAACAACTGTATCACCTTATAACCACCAATATAATATCCTAGCGAAGGTAGATATATATACCTCCTCGATATTCGTAACAAATACATAGTTACATGACCGAAGCCACGGGCACAGCTACTTACGAAATATTCGCAGAAAACTGACATAACAGTAGCTTTAATTCTTCACACATATAACGTAGGTACTTAATGAACTTACGACATAATATTTCTAATGCCTTTCAAAGATAATTACGGTGATAAAAGCACTAGGTTTAAATTCGCTGATTTGCTTTTTATGTAACTTATTTTCCCGGCTTAACCATCTTTGAACCGGTTATTGTTTACAAACGACCAGCGTTTAATGGTCGTAAATTGCTTCAAACGAAAAATTGCGGCCTTGCTATTCTGTGAGCCTGTTCGTTCTGTATTTGAAAGCTGAGTCCAAGCACAAAAACAAGAAAATAACGTGGACTGTAGGCACTAAGCACGTCATTTTAATAGACAATCAACAACTAGCTATGATTGTGATTATGAGAAATCGGTGAATATTAATTAACTCATCTTAAGATTTATTTTAAACGTTTTGTGCAGATCAGATCGGACTGCTACAAAACAGCTGAGTGCTACCTACTACTTCATAATACCAGAAACGGGCCTGCCTCGGCCCTCCTTTTTATTTAAACTCTTTTATTAAAAGTTAAATAACTAGCGATCGGACTCTATTATTTTCCTATTTTACCGCTACTTTCTAATGATTACGTTCAATTTTTATTCATTATGTAGATACAGTCAATCGCACATTAGGTAAATTTGCCCTACGAAAACCACCTTAACTGCTCCGACATAAATACGCTGTCAATTCCAGATAATTTGTTGTCTTGTGTTCGCGGTTGACAGCAACGTTGCATTAAAAATAATACAAAGCACACATCACAAGAGACTTTCATGTGTGAACCCCGTTAACTTCCCCTTACTCAAAAGCGAGTTCCTCCTAATCCGCTCGCAGCATAAATTGGATGAAACAAAAAATAAGTAGTAGTAAGTAGGTAGTTATAAAATCAAAGCTCGACGGTGCGTTCGGCGTGGCGCATGGCGTGTCCGTCGGCCATCGTAACGCAACGGGTTGAATTAATTAGTAGTGCAGTGCTCGGCGGCCGAGCCACTCACTGTCTTTATAACATAATTTGCACTTCGTGCGGCGAGATCAAAGCCGAGGCCGTTCGATGGCGGCGCCTTTGATCACGACGAGCCTTTGACTGCCGCCGCCTCCGCCGGCCACGCCTCGAAATAGTCAATTTGTCGCTGGTTTTTTCAAGAGACGAAGTGGTACTTTTACACGCAGGGAAACATCGTAAAATATTCTTTATTTACTACGACAATAGCTCGTATAAAAATTTGATATTCTACCTAGCTTGAGCTATTAATCTAGACTTTTGCTAGAAGTGAACCGTTAAATGATTCTAGCATTTCTAGCAATTTAATACATAGTTTAGAAACTGGCACCGATAGATATTTTTTTTTAACGATACCACATATTTACTTCCTTGCTTTTAATAAAACGTTAGGTTGATGTTTGCAAAATAACAAAGCATGTAAGTATTAAAATATTTCAGCCCGTATATTCAGTACTTATTTGATAATTTTTACCGAACAAATACAAATATGTACCGTTGGTTACAGATTTACTTAATAAATCTTGTTGTGTCTTGTTTCCTACATAGACTACTTACATAAGGTCTGTTGTAGGTAAACCTAAACAATTAAATAGTAATAAAAACATTTAAGTATGTATTGCAGACATTTGCTCATTTATATAAATTATCCACATTAACATAATAAGTTGGTAAGTATATTAAGTACCTACAGCTAGGTAGGTAGGCCACAGTAGCTAGTAGCTACCCATATTACTCATATTTGTTTTTAATTAAGTCATAATCAAATACGGTCTAGCTACCTAGTGAAACTTGAACTAATGAACATAAATAAAACTAGATCAAATTCTAAACGCAGACAATATAATCCTAACATAAAAAAACATTATAGCTATTATTAAGTAAGGTAATGTAATACAAGATTTAATTAAAAATGTAAGCGCTGTTTTATTTAAACTTGTCTTGGTTTCACGTGAAGCCGACAAAGAGATGAAATATGTAGGTAATCAATTTGATAGCGCAGAGCGCAGACTACTGGCCGGCACGTATGATACTATCGCGACGCACATTTTGGCCGATGGCGATGAAACTGCTAACACACTGTTGTAAATGGAACTTGTTTTAGTTGGGCAGAATATCTACGCATTTATTTGGAGTAACATTGAAATTCGATTTTATTTAAGTACCTAGGTATAGGCAGAATTGAACGGTTTTTCACACAAATTCAAACATGCCAAAAAACTTTAGTTGTATATGTCGTTCGAAAGAACAAAAAAATTACGCTTTAAAATTATAGGTGTAGGTGCATAACTTTAATTAAGAGGAAATGTGGCGGAGGGTCGGCCGTCTCGAGCTCGCCCAGTCGCGCGCCATGCCATGCCAGCGGAAAGATCAAAGTCACAAATATGAGTATCGTATCACTGCCGGCGGCGGAGACCCTGCCTGCGCCCTTTTTAATATATTTTTTAAGTTTACAACTTAGCTCACAGTTCTTCTTTTACAAATAAGTACGTTTAAAAAGCCAGCTGCAGTAGAATAAATCTTTTTAACTTTATGCAGATAGTTATAATACATTGTAAGTATTCAAAGCTATCTCAATAATATATGTATCTGGGTAACCAAATTTAGTATTCGTAGGTGGTGATTTCTATCCCACACGCTGTATTCAGTTTTGGCTTTATTTATAAATCTTTTTTTTGGAGACATCCAAAAAAAAAGACACATCTTTATTAGTACTAATGTAACTTTTTCTCATGCTTCAGAGTATGGCATGACAGTAAAATAATGTAGGTATAGCTTTAAAACCATTACAATATTTTAATACCCGAAGCACTAAAAGATATTGAAATGATTCCAATATTAAATTTTCTTAAAAGGTAAACAACATTTTCCATTTAGCGAGGACAATTTATTTAGCAAGATCTCCCTAGATATTAATCGCGACGCAATGCGATGACTCAGTTTGACAAAGGATAGTTAAATATTATCTAACTCCTAAGGTTAAATCGTCTAACTAAGCCCAGACGAGAAACACTTCATACTAGACTACCGACAATTTTCTGCGTCACTAACATAGTTTGAAGCATATTGTTAATTAACAGTCAGGCTGTCTACTGTCGGTCGTGTAGGTTCAAGTTGGTTGGTCTGAAATATACCTAGTCACTATACAGGATGTCTCATTCAAATCGGTCGGTATGGGAAAGTCTGAAACTATAAGACATACGAAGATCTGTTCTGAGGAACCATGTCATCGATTTTAATAACAAGAAAAACTGCATTCATACATTTCAAAAATATCTGTACTCCGTTCAGGAATCGAACCCGGTTATTTTGAAAAAAAAAAACCTACACTATTTCTATTTAGATATCGATTGTGTAGGTATTAATCAGTAAATGTCTGTATGAAACATGATGTCTAAAATGAATAAAATGCATTGTTTTGCCCTAAGTGGCCCTGATCTGCAGTGGATAATTTGTAAGCAAAATCTGCTCGTGAATAAAGGGATGAAGTGGGCTGTCAATTTTTTACAAATCCATCAAATGACGCTCATTTGATAAATTTGTAAAAAATTACAATGAAATATTAATGGGTTGAGGTTGTATATAAAAAAACTTTGTGACTCAAGAAAATGTGCGCCAGGAACGCGTGCGAAGAATGTGAAAAAAAAAAGAATGTTCCTAAGAAAAAGGGTCTTGACACGCGGACAGACAGACAATAAAGTAATCTTATATTAGTGTTTTTTTTTCCTTTGAGACGTGGAACCCTAAAAATTATAATAGGTATTATAATTAGTGGGACATTCGTTTGGCTACACATAATGGTACTTCTTAGTAATCAAAATTAAATAAAAAATTAAGCTAGTAGGTGACTTGCATGGGAAAAACTGGTTTGATAATATCGTGCCCAAAGATTTTAACATCGCCCTGCGCCGCTAAAAAGAATGAAAAGAAGACAATAACATTTGGCTATGATGCATAATTATTGTAAGTACTAGGTCTTCACGCAAAGCTAATTAAGAAACAAAAATAGTACCCACGGCTACACATCTATCTATACCTTTCCAGTTTACGCTGACCTCGCATTGTACGGAAATCCTATGTCATGCGAGATCAGCTTATACTAGAAATGCATAGCTTGATGTGTAGCCGTGTGTACTAAAGACGGATGTAATCAACGTAAAAACTAAGAAAATTACAGTTTTTTTATAGCAACGCCCTAACTAAACGCTTTTTTTGTTCTATTAAACCAAAGTGTCTAATGATTTTTTGACCACTTGGTAAGAACAGACGGTGCGCGGGCGGGGTTGGGGATGCACGATGCTACAATAAGTATTAACGTGGTAGACGCTTAGCACAATTGTTATCGAGTAATGCAAGAGAGCTGAATTGTCAGGAAGGTATACAATAAAGGGAATGCTTAAAACTACCCGCTGCCACTAGTTTCATTCTCTATTCATTATTTTTACGCAAATGGATAACTTGGGGGAGTATTTTTACAACAACTCAAATACATTTTGAGCTGCAGCAGTTTTTGTTGCCTTGAATATGGCACGTGACGCAATAACCGGCGGCGCGTTTGATGTCCGCTTTGTATCCAGTAAATCCAGTAATGGATCGGTGAGCAGGCAGAGTTGTCGCTTGTGACGTTACCGCTAAAGAACGCGCCGACAAAGGGCCCCGCGGTAGCACAAAGCTATTGATATCATTTAAATCCCTTTGATAATCACCGACGTTGTTACATCCCTTTGGGAACAGAACGAAGCGTTGGTAGTGCTTGCCGTTATCTGCATTTCACTTACCTACTGCAGTGCTGTCATTTGCATACGTGGTAGGATTTTGTTTGTTTAGACTTATGCCGTAGTACAAGACCTACGAACGACCCAAGATACGTTGTAAGAAACGGTTAAGTGCGAGTAGAAGACTGAAAGGGTTCATGAAAGTGTAAATCGATATTTCGGTGATCTATTTAAGGAATCTGTTTAATTCTCCAGTAAGGTAGCTTGTGAAATAAACGACTTGTTTTCAAATAGACAATAACTTTGTCTATCTGAAAACTTACATACTTTATAATTGTAATTTCAATTGACATTTTGCATTCGTAATTTTTATTTGCCATTTTGTATTTGGAATTTTATTTGGCTTTTGAATTTTAATTTGTATGTCAGTAACGACAAAACATAGCAAGAACTTTTACTACTGTTAAGATCCATCATAATGATACCTATGTTTAACAAATAAATAAATGATTATGATTATGATCAAATAAATAAATGATTATGATTACATCTTATATAAGTATTGCTTGATATTTTTAAAGAACGACTGAAGTGTATCTTGTTTAGGAATGGCAAACAATTTAAATCCTAATTCGGATAATTAGGAACCCGTAGCTACAAAAATCATAATGTCTTCCGAAAAAAGAAAAAAACATATTCAAAGCAAGTTAGCCAGGCCTTAGGCAAGCCAGCAAGCAGCTTGCAATTAGTCACACAAGCAAGCGTGCAAATAAAACAACGAGCAGTTTCTGGTTATTGGAAGAAAAATACCTTCTATCTTTACCAAAATCTATAAAAGTCCGACCAGCCATAGATTATTGTTGAATAGTGACAGTAAACAAAGCAAGCATACAATCCAGAAATACTCATCAACTTCCCATAAAAGTCGGATCAGCATGAAGATTTAATGGTGAAAGCAGTTATTCAAGCAGGTAAGCAAGCAAGCAAGTTATAAGTAAGAAATAGGCACTAATCTTCCCTGTCCGAGTCGAAGATCTGCCTGAAGTCAATGGTGTCTGATGTTATTTATGGCAAGCATGCAAGCAGGCAGGTATGCAAGCAGGCAGGCATGCAGGCAGGCAGGCAGGCAGGCAGGCATGCAAGCAGGCAGGCAGGCAGGCAGGCAGGCAGGCATGCAAGCAGGCAGGCAGGCAGGCAGGCAGGCAGGCATGCAAGCAGGCAGGCAGGCAGGCAGGCAGGCAGGCAGGCAGGCAGGCATGCAAGCAGGCAGGCAGGCATGCAGACAGGCAGGCATGTAGCAGCAGGCGCGGGTCACACTCAACTCTTGATTATAGAACAGCTCACGAACAGCTCTCCTATATTTCCTTTGCGTATAAATAATATTGTATTTATGAAAATTTGGCTTGATATAAACATGCCGCATATTAACATGTCAGTTTTCTTATTTCTACGAGCCAAATTCAGTATTAGATGTTAACTTTATGAAAAAACGTTGACGAGGCCCTGGTACCCTAGATGAGTAACCCTGGTATGTCGGGAAATAAACTTTTCTTACGAAAGTATAGTGTACTTTTTTATCGTGTTAAGTTCAGTCATGAACCTAACACGATAAAAAAAGTTCTTAATTATTTTACTATTGCAAAATTAGCCTAACATTTTATGGTATTTTCCTGGCCTGTAAAATGTTATCCACACACACACCTGCCATCTAATATTCACACTTGGTAGCTATTAATTCGGGATCACTTTTTAAGCGTCCGACATACGAGAAAACAGGTTTTGTTGTAGGTGAACGTAAAGAAAAAGAAGCGTTCACGCCGCCGTAAAGTATAAGGGGATAAAAGGAGATACGTAATCGTATGTTATTATTTCTTTCTTTCTTTGAAGTACCGAGCCGACAGAACAAGCCGGTGTCTACTACAAATTGCATCTGTGCCCGCGCCGCACGTTTTGCTGCCATCGGCATCGTGCGCATCATACCGTAGTTGTAGTTTTCTTTATGTGAACAATGAACATGCAAGCATAGGAGTAGCTAGGTACATAATACAAAAAAGTAGGTTAGTATTTCAATACCGTAATGTTTTGAATAGAAAATTGAGGCAACGCGGGACTCTTCAAAATAAAACTGCGAGATATTTCTTATTAGTTCAAAGAAATGTTGAATGAAAAGAATGTTCTTTACAGAAATACCTTTTCTAACGTTTACTTGTATGTATACTCTAGTAAACAAGTGCTTTCTCAGGAAAATCTGGAGATTGGAGAAGTGTGATGAAAATACGTGAGTGGGCATTGCCCACACGACACGATAGAAGTCGAGCGACCACATCTGGCGACGTGCCAGCCGGCTGAATAGCAGAAATAACGCCACTATCAACATTCCAGGTCACTTCGTAAGATTATCTTTTTATTATATGCGTTTACTAAGATTAATACCCGTTTTCACTAACAATAGGCGACACCTGAATGGACCGTCTAAATAAAAGCGCACTGTGATAGCACTGCGCAATCCGCAAAGATATTTAGGCAATACATTGATATGTCGCCTATTGTTCCTGAAAGCGGGCATTAATCTTCTCACAGACACTAACAAAACAAACAATCTAGCCGAGCACGTGGTTATTAGGAGCGTAACTGCAACTCCAACGTAAGTATCGTAGGTAGCGTTGAATGACAGAATTGATTGCCTCCTAAAAGTAGAATTCACTGTTGAATATTGTAATATTAATTATGTTGTTTGTAGGACGTTGTATTTGGAATAAAAAAAATTAAAAAGAGGCAATTTATCGATGATATTGAAAATCGTCCGGCATAGCCATCAACACTATTTCGTGGAACACGCCACCCACGTAGAACTTGCGCGCGAGACCCTCCCGGGCGCTCTGTATGGTCATCTTATTGTAACGTCATCCGATAGATACCTATATTATAGTGAATAGTAAAGGTAGGTAGGCTCTACGTACCAATGACATTTACGTCACCTTCTCGGAAGCTCAGTATTTGATTAAAACCCTATCAGTTCATACAGTTATTAGGGCATCGGTGCATTAAGCTAAGAGATTTTTTATCAAATACTTTCTAATGAACGAGAGAATAGGTACAATTTTACGTCGTCGTGAAGTTTTCTTTATTACAGACATAAAACTTACATAAAACTTACATAAAACAGTGTTTGTTGTAAGTCAGTTTTGGAATACGACCTCATCTTGGTCGACGATAACTTTTCGACAATAAACCTAACACGAAGAGGCCATAAAATTCTAATTTGAAACGTTCTGGCTGTGCTACATCCCTAGCGGGCACCCGGGCACCCCACGAGCCTGCACCCTCTACCCGGGGTCTACTCGCGAACAGTGTATGACTTTAACATAGTTTGAGTTTCTCTTATTGCTATCTAAAAAAAAATGACCAAACAGCCAAACCAAACAGATTCACATGAATTCACACCAATGTTGATGTAATTTAGTCAGAGTTCAGACTCAAATCCTAACACCAAATTCAGGAAAAAGCTAGGAAGGTGATTTTATGGCGAAGGGCCAACATACAATCAATCAGAAGTTAATGACACGTTTCTTTTTAAGTACCTACCTAAATATGAAAGATTTTCAATTTTTTTTTATGAATAGAAAATAAGAAATTAGATTAAGTACCTAACACTTAACCCTTAAATGCATGGATTTTTAAAATTTGTTAAAAAAAATATTATGTTACGTGCGTGGGGGTAACTAATACGGGAAAAATAATAAAAAAAATATTTATGTAATTTTAGTATGTTTATTTAAAAAAAAACTTCAGGTATCATTTTTGATACTCCATGCACTTGGCGCATAGAAAAACCATATACTTATATTTTATGAAATAAGTCAAAACAATTGTTATTTCTATTGTCGCACAGAGAAACATGACATTTTCCACATAAAACAGATGTTAATTTGCGACTGTGATTATATTTGCATTTACTGCGCTTATGCCGCGTATTGTCTTTGATGCCCTACACCATCAAAACGAACATCTGTTGGTGGCATAGTTTGTTCATGTGCTCTGTTAGTTCTAGCTTTTTTTGGCTTTTGGTGCCGTCTCTTCTAATCGACTGGAACTTAGCTGACCGCGTCTATTTTCATTATTTGGTACCTGATACTTGCAGAGAGATTCAGCTAGTTCCTTTCTAAATTTACATACATTCAGAATATTTTTGGCTTTTTCTCCTTTCGAGTCAGTACCTTTTGATACAGCACCCATGCGTTTATAACGGTCATATCTGGCAAATAGAACAGCCGTATCGTCCATTTACGAGACTTCATCCTAATGCGATAACGACCCAGGTAGCTGTCCATAAGGCCAACACTACCCATGTGGGAAAATCTTTCTCTTCTTGAACAATACGACCTTACGTTAGGGTAATGACACACCGATGTATAAATAAGTATGCCGATAAATTTACGCAGATCCAATAGAGTAATAGTGTCTGTAAAGTTCGTGTTTGTCTGTATTGCGTAACTGTTGGACTCTTGCTCTATTGACTCATCCTCGAAAAAATATGTGAAATCTTGAAAAGGAGTGGTTAGATCTATAATGTGCTCTGGGTATACTGTATTGCCTTTGAATGCGAAAGCTCCAATTTTTTTCGTTTCCATACTAAATTTCGAGTGAAAAGATTACCAATGGAATGAATTGTTGTAGAGGCTGGCGGGGGTAGTGATGTAGATGTAGATTCTTCGATTTCCTCACCAGTGACTAAAGTTGGATTTTCGTTATTATCGATAACCAAAGGTGGATCTTCTTCATCATCATTTTCTTGATTGTGTTCCAAATCGTGTACTATGTCATTCGCGTCAGTGTAATAATCGATGTCGTCTTCATTATATTCTAAATCGTCCTCTGATAAATCTCCACTTTCCAGTCTACGTAGCTATTCCTCAACGTCACTGTCCAACAATCTCTTAGCCATAATCTGAAAAATAAGCGACAGCCAATGTAAACAACAACACCCACAACCAAAAAACTTATACAAAAAACATAATTATATAGCGAAAAACTGGCAAAACCACAAAATCAAAACCGCAGTATTGTTAGAAAACTCGAAATTTTATCAGCAAGCAATGCATGAAGTATCATTTTTGATACCTCATTAACTCGGTTATTTTTATTTAGAACAAAACACACACATCACAAATATAATTATTTTATCAAATTGTGCAGAATACTTACTTTTGGTGAACATTTTATTTGAAACCAAACTTCCACAAATAATTCAACAAAAACTATTTTCAATTACGCGGGAAAAAGTTCACGTCAAAAGTTGCGATAGGCTTTTTGACAATCACGACAAACCACAGACTAAATATGGTTCTATAAAAATTCGTTTTTAATTTCGTTCGGAAATGAGTTTAGGTTTACTTAAACTTAAACATTAAACCGCTTAGCATTGGAATTAGTACACATAATCCCTGCCAAAGGTTACGTATCAATTTTGATACCATATGCATTTAAGGGTTAAGGTGTCTTTTTTTGGCTTCACTATATTCGTCTCAATGATGGAAGTTCGGAGCCGGTTGAAGAGAGGCTTGGCCTGCTACTGACCAAGTACCTACTATCTACCTTCCTTAATCTTTTTTGTAATCGCTTACTTTAGGGTCATCGACCGCATGGAGGCTGCCATTGCCAACGTAGCGGATGCGCGTTCACCTTTCTCTCTATTACTGCCCTATAGGTATTACCTGCTGCTCACTTTCTTTGCTAAGTAAAAGTTGCCATAAACAGAAACTTAGATGATAAAATAAACATCTGTAAATGTGCTCTTATTTAGTACTTATTGTGACGTTTCCACTGTACGAAGGAAAATTTTAAGTTTTTTTTTCTATTGAAGCACCAAACTATGGGTAAAGTACGAAGAACATACGAAGTGATAGGATAGGATGTACCTTCTTGTTTTCGATCCCTTATATTTGTTTAATATTTCTGTGTGCCTTGTACGTTCGCCTGAGGTTAACGTAAAACGAGTTTAAAATTGCAAATTTACATTTCAAATACAATATTTATTTAATTCCACGGTAAATACCTACTATGTATTTTCGATCTAAAAATAAGCGCTTGAATTTACGTTATTACATCAAACGTACTTTTCATTTGTAATTTTAGCAAAGTATATATACATATATAAGTATTTTGTAACAAATGCAAGGAAATATAGAACTCATGGTTGAACGTACCTTTGTATATTTTCAAAATACGCTTGATTCAAGACACCTCAACTTAGTCATTGTCTTTCTTCCTTCATCCGTCATTCTATCTTAGAAAACTTGACAATTCTTGAGAAGACTGAAGGAGAATGTAGCGGAAATCAGTTGAGTTGGATGACTGAAAAGGATAAAGTTAGATTTACATAAGTACCTAGGTTTGGCAACTATTAGTACAGGATTTTGGAGAGACGACAGACAGAAAAATAAAATGTATCTTGATGAAACTAAGTAAAGATTGAATGAATTGTGTGAGAAAAAGATTTACATTATACCTAGCTAGATAGATAAACTATGCACGTGGTAGTTAACAGGTTATTATAACGAAGAAAGTGGTTGTGTAACAGAGGTAAGTAATCTATGGAATATGCTTAATGGATAATAAGGACGGATGGCAGATACCTTTGCAAAAAAATCTTTAACTTGTCCTGCCAAATTGGTTAAAAATAACACTTAAGGCATTACTCTGGCAGTGCACAGTGCTTTGATTGTCTAAAAATAGATTACAGACGTACGTTTTTAAAGTTATAGCATGAAACTTATTAAAAAAACACACCTTTGTTTACATATTACTTATGAACATATAAAGTTTTAAGTAAGTATAGATATTTTTAAGCAAGCCATAGTTTTCGTTTCCAGATTATTAAGAATTTCAAAAACTAACGACTCGGTCGTCTGCAGGGCGGTATCTTTGAACAAAATGGCGGTACTGGTGGCGGCATTCTCAAAGGTTTGACAACAAAAGAGCGGGCGCGCTCAAAGCACTGCCGTAGCCGTATGTTTGATATCATAAGTACCGTTAGTACGTGTAAACTAACCTCTTAACTCATGACCTTGTACTTCCGAATAGTTGCGAACTTTCTTCATAGCATTTCACAGATTATTTTCGAATGGTTATTAGCTGTAAAATCTCGAACTCTTGTAAGATGTTTTAATTTAATGTGCTACTGACTGTGTTGGGGTAGGCAGGAGTTATCGGGATTGAATTACGTGATTATTTATTTTACTATTAATAAGTTACCCACGAGATGCGTTTTGCGATTTCGCAAGGGATCCTGTAGAATTAGCACGAACGCGAACCTGATCGCGATACCTATCGTAAATTCAAACATTTTTTAATCGAATCTTTTACAATTTTGTCTAGCACCTATGTGAAGCGTGCGCAAAAAGTCAGCTCTTAATGAATGAATAGTCTTAAACGCAATTCAATAATATTTATTTATAGTAACTTTATTTCCACAAAACGGCACGGGAAGTGCATAGGTACTTTGAAGACACAAAATATAGACGGCGCCCGTTGCACCATCTTAATATACTTAAGTAAACGTGTAAAATTTCTGGATGTTGGAAAAAACTTGTCGTTAATTTGTCGTTCACTTCGTGCATTTATGCTAATCCCTAGCATCACCTCAAATTTTTCACCGTTCACACAAACGGTGCGTGCGTAGGTACAATACCTACGGGCAATGTTCACGACCATGAAGCGCATTGCTGATGCAAGCAGAGCGCGATAGCATGATGGACTGGCCTGTTGGTCTAGTAGTTAGTGACCCTGACTGCTATGCCGGAGGTCGTGGGTTCGATTCCCACCAAGAACAAATGTTTGTGTGATGAGCACGATCATTTGTTCTGTGTCTGGGTGTAATTTATATATAACATGTATGTATTTAAAAATATATAAGTATGTTTATCAGCTGTTTAGTACCCATAACACAAGCTCTCAAGCTTAACTTGGGACTAAATGGCGTTGTGTGGAAACTTGTGGAATATTTATGGAATATTTATGATGGGGGCATTATCAGAGCCTCATACAGATTATTGTTTCTAACGATCAATCGTAATGAATGGTTAATTGGTCACCCATCCATGAGCGCAGCCTAACTTCAAAGCTCAGAGAAAACAATAAAATGATAAGTGAATCTTGAGGTCAACAACCCCTAGGCACCGGCTGCTCGACGGCCGCCCGCGCTGCATGTATTGCCATGTAGGTACCTAAGTTTCTCCATTAAATTTTATTTAACACTTTCTGCTACCAGACTTCGTCCGCACGGAATTTGACAATTTAATGATTTTCGCCGAATCCTAATCAGACAGGTAGGTACTAAAAGAAAAGTAAATTTTGAATTACTCCTTATATACCTAATCAGATATTTGCCAGTGAACGTCCTGTCAAAATCCGCCCAGCCGTATCAGAGATTACATCAAACAAACAGACAAAAAAATTATAAAATATTGCACCAGTAGGTAGGTACTTTCTTTGATATGCATTGTGTAAAAATCTGTTATTTTGGCATTTCACACTTGCAATGTTTTTTAATATGAAGATATGAATTAGGTATTTGGAGTGGAGATTTTTTCAATGATGTTACACATATTATGTAAAATACAACATGTATACATGCATGAATAAGCACAATAAGTAGGACACATAATAGACATTCAATAGGCATACCAAACCTACACCTGTAAATACTGTAGGTACATTTATAACTTCAAAGTAAAAAATATAAAGTTAAATGTTTTTACGAACGAAATAATGTCGGTGGATAATAAACAAGGTTGTCGATTCAAATACCATTATAAGATGTACCTTTATCATTCAAGTGTATAAAAGCTATAAGAAGAACGTGTTTTATGTTATTTGTTGATACTATAATAAGATAGAGTAAGATAAGTAGGTACCTACTTTTTCTGCAATTAAGTATATTTCAGGAATCCGTTGCATTAGCTTAGGTACTTCAAACAATAAATCAAACATTTCCCAGAGGAAGCTTTAGTTTTTTTCTTGCAACTATTGCTCGTATTATTATGAACGTAAAAAAAACCCCTAAAAACGCCTTAGACGTGAGCGCGTCGCGCATTAATTATATGGTCAAGGTCAACGGCGGCATTATGCAGGCCCTGGCTTTATAATTTTCTAAGTAACATTCCTAGTACCTAGCTTCCATAAAAAACAGAAAACTTTGAAAAGGCTTTACGGCAAAATTCTCCGAGTGGCCTTACTCGGGACGATCGTCGTCACGCATACGGTTGTATTTTGTATACTATCGAGCATCAGGCGGTATTTGTTTCGCGATCGCGACACAGTACTTCACAGCAGCCGCTAGCCGCCAGTGCCGCCACACCGCGTCGCACTATCCCGCGCCCTCGCCGCCCCTCCCTACCCCTACTCCCTTCATCCATCAGTCAGTCACTCGACGGCACGCACGAGGTACGGTCGCTCGTTTTCTCTCGTCGCTCAACATTCACGCGGACAACTGGGTCAAAGGCTTCGTGTTAACGTCGAATCCTTATACGTCCTGTGTTGTGACCGAATACAGTGCAAGTGAATTAGAATAATAGTTAGTGATATATCAAATTAAACCTGCGGTTCTTTTGAAGTGTACGGGATGCGTGCGTGAGCGCAGCGCATGACGTGCTACGAAACGTTGAGAGCTCCGGCACCCGCCGCGGACGCCCCCATGGCGCACCACTTCGTCAAGTGGTGGCGCAACAAGTTTAGAAATGGATACAAGAAATTTAGCAGTAAGTTATATCCATTGCTACTTACCTACATACTTCTTAAACAAACAAGTTGTTGTTGATAATTGACTCTGCCTTAGCGAACTTGTGGTTAAAATTTTCAAAATACTGTGTTTTGTCTTACATGGGACAACAATCGTTGATTGTAGGTACTAAAAACAAAAACATGTCAGTATCGTAATAAAAACAAACTAAACAACACTATGTACATAACTAAGAGTGATACGAATAGCAAACTTCACAATATTATTATAAAAACCGGTCAAGGGCGCGTTAAAATAGAGCAAGAAGGGTTCTATAAATCATGTTGTTTACTTACATTTACAACAACGCCATCTGGCGATTCGTTCCTTGTAATTGTTTTTGGTGTTTTATCGTTATTATAGTTTCACCTTATTTTCTGCCATAATATCTATTTGGACGCTAGTTCCCACCTACGTACATGCCTGTTACATAATTACATAAGTACCTACTTAAATAGCTAAGTGATCAAACTAATTACTGAAGTGATACATTTAAATTTCATTGTTTTCTAATTTTGATCGCGATTCTTAGTCTTTGTTTTTGTTATTATATATTATAACAACAGTGGTCGTTAAACCGACCTTTTATTCTGATGAAAATCACTTCAAATTAAGTAAATACCAAATGGAAAAGGTACTTAGGAAGTTAAAACTGAATTCTAACTGATCTTCCTCGATAGACCACTAATTTTAGAGTTGTAATCTAAAATTGAGAGTCAATATAAGTACTACTACAACATTTCGGTACCTACTGTTTATTATTGTTATTAACCTATCGTGTCTATTCAATTATCTTGGTCAGCGCAGTGTGAAATAGCTAACTCATGTAAAGGTTATACCTTTATCGTGCTTATTATAAGATTTTACGATCTTGCACGATGTTATCAACAGTCGGTAAGATCAAACACGAGCGCCGTTGCCACGGCGCGACGCGACGACCCGCCGAACGGGCCGGCCGATTCGTTCGCGGCAACATGAATTGAATGGAAAAAAAAAACAAATAATAGGACGAGTCGTCTTCCGCTACACGACCACAGCCCACGTAGGTATACAGACCCACGTTGCTTGTTTCTTCAAAAGAATTACTTTTCACGTTGTAAGCAAACCAATTCATTGAAAGCAATTTATTTAGATAGGTAGGTAGGTACTAAAAAATGCAACCTAGATTTCATTAATTAAAAATGGGGATCAAAGCATTCAGTATTTTTATAACACGTGTGTTATTATAATTACACTAACCACATGAAAGCAATTAACATATCAGTCTGTTGAAATTAAATAAAAGAGAACTCCGGCTTCTTATAATGATTTTGAGCAACAGAGGCGCCCACTTAACTAATACAACTTCAAAGCAAACAAATAGAAATAGCTCTTTGATCTTGTTCTGTCTAATGTTACAAAATATTATAAACTGTATACTTCATAAACTTCATTAAGAAAACTTCTTTCATTTTAATAATCCCCTGCTGCCGTACAGTTTGTTAGTAGAGACTTGCCGAGTAAACAGTTTTGCTCATTTCATCAACTTAACAGCTACTTAGTTATATCACAGAGAACTTTAATATTAAGCTTGTGTATTATTTGAGAATATGTAGGTACATATTTACTGTATAAAAGTATTAGTTAAGTTGGGTTACCAGGTACTTTTTGTATCCAAATTCTTGATGTTATATATTTTTCACAATTAAATCAGTATAACATGTATTAATATAACATTTACGAAACAGATAAATTGAATATTGAGATAAATCAAAAATCACTCGAAAGAAGTTGACCAAATTCGATGGAGACAACCTTTTGAAACATTGTTTAAAATAAAATAACTTTAAATAATTATAATCGATGCACAATTGGCGAAGATATCGCGCAACATTATGCACAGTGTCTACACACAAAAAAAAACAGTAAAATTGAGAACTTCTTCCTTTTTTTAAGTCTGTTATAGAAGTATTTTTTTCTGTTTTGAACTTATTTTATAGGTACCTATAGACTAATTTAATCGTAATCGTATACCTATCTAAAACGGTTTGTATTTTTTTAATACCGTCTATGATTTATTTCCAAGTTATTTATTTTTTCTCTTGAATTCAGATTTTCAAGGTTGTTTTAATATTTTTGACGTTTGGTACCTAACTCTAAAAGTTAGCAATGGAACACAGGTTTGTTATAGCGGATTAAATAGAATGCGCCTAAATCACTGTGCAGGAATGTGGTAACGCGTGGTCGCATTATTACGTGTCCAGTAGATGTTGTTACCCAAAGAGTTTAGTCGTTAAGAGACATTTGGTCCCCGAGCCTACCATTTAGACGACACAACTTTAATTTAGGTTGGTTAGTAACCATAAAGTTTGAAAACTTCGCAATCATCTCTGTTACTTCCTACTTGGTCTTGGTGCTAAATATTATCTTTATCACCCTCCTGCCTTCATCCCAATCTACTTAAAATTGCATAGCCTGTCTTTTTTCCATACCTATACGTATATATTTATAAGAAATATCAAAACTCACCATCTTTCTAACCATCGTGATAATAAACTATAGTGACAAAAATATAACTGGCAGACCAACGTAAAAATAAAAATGGTTCTAAAATAAATTTTGTAAGATGTATAAAAGAAATGCCGCTCTTTTGAAAGAAATAACATTAGCAGCAGATGTGCGATGCTACGGTGGATCCCAAACGTTCCAAAGGGCGACCCACTCACAGGGCCTTCCAGGAAATGTCTCAACGCTCCCCGTAACCTTGTGTCGTTTACATCTCTCCGTCGCTCGGCGCGGGCGTTCGGTCGGTCCGCATCACACAAAGTTTTTGAATTTCGCCGACAAGCTTTTGGGTATACAACTTTTTTTGTTTGCCATTATGTTACTCGCTTTGTATTCCCTTGGCAATGATTACAATGACTAAAATAGCATGAAATACGAATTGAAGAAAAAACAAAATTTAGGTTTCGTAGGTACCTGTTTTTGAGTTGAGAGGAGTTGCGAGCTTGGAGCAAACAAGCCTAAATCAATTTGTATTGGTTCTGCATATTATGTTTATACTCTTTGTTTGCCAATTTATGGAAGCAGAGTTCTCTTTTATGTTTCCTTCAGTGTTCTTAAGTGTTTGTTTCTTTTTGTTTTGAAATAATTGATTTGAGTTTACATGCCGTCGGTATTACTGTACCTGATATCAGACAGATAAAAATTGGGAAAAAAAGTGTAGATTATAAAGATTTCACTGAACAATTTAAGTTTCATAATAAAAACAACTATACTGTTTCTGAAATACTTAGTTGTTAATAGGGAATGTAATCCGGACTATCCGTAATCCGAAAAATCTGGATATCCGCAAATTTTTACTTGACTTGTAAATCCGGATTCGATAATCAAATCCGCGGATTTTCTGAATAATAAGAAATTATAATTCGCAATTACATTATCACGCGTATAATGGCTCGCGTCCTCCACAGGCGACCTCTGGAGGACGATAGGACAATAGTAAAACTCTTTAGAAATTCTCCGACTAAAAACGATACAAAAGTATGTCCAAAACGAATTTGGGAAAGAACTTGTACTGTTGCTCGACTGCAAGCCACGATGCTAGAAAGATTTATTAAATTAAAAACCTGTATTCAAAAGTCGTTACTGGATTTAAAAAGCGATATCAACTTCACTGATCAAGAGTTTAACTTAATCCAAGATCTGCAATTGTCTTTAGATATTTTTAAAGCGACAGTGCAAGCTTTGTGCAGAAGAGACGCAACTCTGATCACTGCTGATACTGCACTGAAACTGATGATCGAAAGTTTAGAGAAAAAAGAAGGAAATCTGACAAAAAGTGTTTCTGACGCCTTAGGATTAAAGAACGACGGTTACATTGTGTCGCAGGAACCATGTTTTATCTCCACAATTCACATGAATTTTCCAACTCACCTTCCGATGAAGTATTTTATAAGCCATCTAAGACAGAAATAGAAGAAGTAATTTGCAGAACTGTAGAAAGCCGTATTAATCCTATAGAAGTATCTGTTGAATCACATGAAACTATTCCCAGAGAACAAGAGTCTTTAGATCAAGAAATGAGTTTTCGAGAGAGATTAGCATTCGAGTTAAAGAAATCAATAAGGCTGGAGAAGAAAATGTGCTCATCAGCCGAAAGCCTGAAACTGATATTCCCAGTTTAGTGCGAGTGGAGATGGCGTTATTCGAGGATAGTGGTTCACGAGGACGATATTTGGAGGCCGCTTACAAGCATCTTCAATGCATTCCCCCTACAAGCGTCGAATCAGAGCGTGCTTTTTCTGCAGCAGGTTTTTTTTGTATTATTGAAATTGAATAATTCTCAACAACAAAAATAAAAATCATATGATTTGATTTTCCTGTGTTTTTATTTTAATCCATTTACACAAATATAAGAAATATCATATTAATAAACTGATATAAGTAGGTTTGTTTGTTTTCATGAAAATTCCGTAAAATCCGGATAATCCGTATTGGCCCAAAAATCCGTTCTTAAAAATCCGGATTTTAAAACAGGACGGATATGCATTCTCTTGTTAACGTCAATGATTGGAATATTTTTAATTATAATTATGTATCTTTGAGAGAGGCCTATTCTTACCGACTACGCTACCCCTTTCGGTTTCGTAAAACCGAAAGGGGTAGCGTGCCGCTTAGCAACTGTAACAGTAACTGGGTTGTGGAAGTCAGATATGCCGTCGCTCTATGTAAATACTAGCATTCAGCAACAGCCCGTAAGATTGGCATCTGACACAGTTGGGCAAAAGCTAGATAAACACTGATGACAAAACATTCAGTAACAGGAGTTTTCAAAACACAAGAGTGAATTATTTATAGTATCACACAAGTGTTTGAATGCCTACCTACGTGCATTTTTAAACACTACTATACATATATACTGAATCCATGCAATATTTGTTAAAAACACAATTAAATTATCTCACAACATGGCGCCCAAATCCAACATTCTCGTTTACGGTCTACTGCTGGGCTAATTCGTTATTGTGGTGGAGGCTTCCACCACAATAACAAATTTAATCAAAATTAAAACTCTTAACTGCACTATGGTTTACGATACTTGTACGACAATGAATAAAATAATTTCATTTTCATGTCGTGAAAAACGTTGTACCCTTTTAAAACATATTGGACTTCGGAGAAGTGTGAGATTTGTTATTGTTGGCAGAACTGCATAGAGTTATAGTGGTGCATAAAACAGCACATACTTGGTAAAGTCACTCGTGGATTTATTTCAACTTCTAAAAAGAAGAGAGAGAGCTACTATAATTATTGAAGTACCAATACATAGATCAATATAGTAGGTTCCTTTTTTCCGCTATAAAATATTAACTTCAAACATAATTAGATTTTCGAACAGTCGAAACATACGCCCGAAAAAACCTGGCAACAAACTAATCAGGAACATTACCCTGAACATTTATCCATCACACACAAATACACAATAGAAATCCGTCAGTGAATCGAATCATTTGATTTTTATTTCGATTCTTCGATTTGTATCTCGCTCTTCACGCATACCTAATGACATTTAAAACATGTCTAGAAATATTACCAAACTGCACAGAAATTCAATAGTTTTCACCGTATGGACCGGGGCTGCCCAGCTTACACCTTACAAATTGGCTCTATATTTATAAAATTTTGACGCCAATAATATTAAAGTCAGTGGAACTTACCGGCCTCTTTTGTTTTTCAGTTGGTACGGAGAGCGAGCGGACGGACACCGAGGAGCTGGTGGGACGAGCCGCTTCTCAGTGTTCTGCGCCCCCCGACCTGTTGCCGAGCGAGGCCAGAGCCCTGCTACGGCCGACAACACCGCCTCTGCGCTCCTCGCATGAACCTTCCTACAAACCACCACCGTCACCCACCCCGGCGAAGGAGAACATTGATGATAAACAACCTAGATTACGATTTGAGGTAAATTTAACCAATAAAGCATTTACATAATCTTAATAAAACGTAGAAGAATGTGGAATGAGTCCAAATTACTTACTAGAAAATTCCTTGCTAGGCTCTTCATTGCAATAACCATGAGTGTGGAATTTAATCATTGGTATTATGTACGCCTATTTAAGTAATACTTTTTCGAATAAAGTCGTATGGTTCTTTCAACATGTGGCTCGGATTTAAAGAGTCTGGAAACTAGATTAGAGAGACTGGAGAGACGATTAACTTTTACCCCTATTTTAATTCCGTTTTTAATCCGTCTTTTATTTTTCTTGCCATTTATGTCAGGTAAAAGAAAGATACTTGAGCTAATTCCGCCGAAAAATTACGCGAACCTGTGGTTTAGCGAACCTTTTGTTTCGGTAGGAATTATGGAGGATCAATGAAAAAATCCCTAGAAAATCCTTCGCAAACAGTGATTGTAAGAATGAGGAAGTATTGTTATTGTGTGGTTTGGGTGTACCCAGACGATAGCCACCCGTGCGTGTATGGGAATTAGAAAGTGGCGATTAGTAACCAAGCAAGTCGTGACTTAAGATTTAATCAAATTCATGTCTTTACAATCTACATAATCATGAATTCTTAAGAGAATTTAAAGAGCGACGCGACGACATAAGCCGACGTTGTCATAGTTTCTGTGAAAATTCTATCCTTGAATGGATAGTAACAGTTTTTCCTTAAATCTTGGAGCCTGAAATACGATTTCTGTTCAAACTGTTAAGTAGGTACGTTGAGTTCATGAATGTCAAATTCGGGAACTTAAATACCTCCATGATTTTTTGAATAATAAAACTGTACTTATGCGAATTTCGCGTTTTTATCAGTCCGGTGATATTTCCTGTTTAGAACCTACATAATTCCTTGATTTTCGTTCTATTGGTAAAGCTATTTTTTAAATCCTAATTTCTCCTTTATTAATTAAGCATATTTTGACATCCATCAATCATCATGTAACTGGACTTCTCACTTCTCTGGACACCTCATTCTGGGTGCCTAGACAGTATGATTATGATTATGTAGATAGATACGCTCGTAAGAATAATCACGTTCGTTTCCATATAAGGGTAACAAGGATATTAGATAATAAAAACTTTTTTGCAAAAAATAAAACCGACTTCAAAAAAAACACTAAACGGTGTAAAATAACTCTAAATTCGGAAGTCGGTGGCCCATCATGAGTAAGACAAACCCACTAAAGCCACCGACTTCCGAATTTAGAGTTATTTTACACCGTTTAGTGTTTTTTTTGAAGTCGGTTTTATTTTTTGCAAAAAAGTTTTTTATTTTTCCATTTTTAGTTGTTACCATAAAAATATTTGCCATGAATTTATTTTATATTGTTATTTGTTAACAATACATGTCATCATAATAGGGTTTTCCACTAATCCCTAATAAAATAAAATTAACATACCTAACTGACGGAATCTAGGTATATTGTACCCTCCTGCGTACCCCTCAGAGCATACAGGCGTGATGATACGTCATTATGTCGTATAAACAATAGGATGTTTATTGTTTATACAACATAATGACGTATCATCTATTTTTTGCAAAAAAGATTTTTATTTTTCCATTTTTAGTTGTTCCCATACAAATATTTGCCATGAATTTATTTTTATATTGTTATTTGTTAACAATACATATGTCATAGTAATAGGGTTATCCACTTATCCCTAATAAATGAAACTTAACATACCTAACTGTCGTAATCTAGGTATGTTGTACCTACACATCTGCGTACCCCTCAGAGCATACAGGCGTGATGATACGTCATGATGTTGTATAAACAATAAATATCCAAGCGATTCCAGCAATCACGACAGATTTGCTGTTTATTTTTGAAGAGTTCCGTTGTATATCTCCGAAGATCAGCACCAGATCTTCACCAAATTAAAATGGGACCACCTCAGGAGTATACTCTTTCAAATAAAAAAAGAATTTTGAGAATCGGTCACAAATGGCGGAGAAATCAGGTAACATACATAAAAAAAAAAAAAAAAAAAAATACATACACACGAACATAGAACCTCCTCCTTTTTTGAAAGTCGGTTAAAAATAAGCAATAACTGTCATCAGACAACTAAGATATCAAACTAATGTAGTGTACCTATTCAATAAATGGATAAGCTGCCAAACAATTATTGTTTTCAATACAATCATTATTCGGATAATCACAACACTTCTGTAGCTAACATTATTATCAATCATGCATAAGTACTTTTAGTTCTGTTATTAACCAGCCGCCTCGCTCCCTATTCACGTTTAAATATGCGTGACGTTACATCGTAGAGGTAATGGCGGGCGGCCCGACTTTACCTTGTTCTGCTGTAAAATAAAGGCACTAAAGGCAATGCTAGTTTCCTTTTAAAGCGTGAGGAGATAAGGAGGACGCCCGCCTAGCCGGCCGCCACGCGTTATGTCCGGCGCCACTGGGTTATCTACTACAACATAACCTTTCGACCGTAATCCAATAAGGAAACGGTAAAAGGAACACTGATTACTCGTACACTAAATTGCTATCGAATAGAAATTAGACATCCACTTCCAGATCACTGAATCAAAGCTAAAACAGATGGTCAGAAAAGATGCAGTTGGTGATGATGACTTTAAAAAATATTTAATGTATGTGCTGCCATAGTTCCGATCACCATTTACGTTAATTTAAATTATGTTATGATAACTCAATATGCGTGTCAAGGTTTTTAATATCCAAAAGTAGGTAACGTTATTGTTCTTTCTTTTAGGAGCTGACGTGTGATGTAGAGCTGCAGCATCCAGAACCTTCTAAACAACAGCCGCTCCAGTTTTCCTTTACACTCTATGACCTCGATGGCCATGGTCGCATGACCAAGGACGTAAGTACTACCCATGTTTGAATACCTACGTTCCCAGATCAATATTATAAACATTTGTTGACCATTATTTCAAATTTACAGGACATAGCTGGGATCGTGTCAACAATATACGAATCCATAGGAAAATCAGTGACGGTGCCACACTATGGGTCAAAAACAATACAAGTGCGGTTAACAGTAGTGCCAGAAGATGGCAAAAGTAGAAGTCACCGAGAGAGGCGAGAAGCCCGGCGACGTCGACGTAGAGAATGTTCGTCAGCTGCTAACGCACCGCCGCATGACTGCATAGATCACAGTGAAGACGAGCAAAGAGGGAGACTTTCACCTGACGATGACATCTCTTCCAAGTCATCGTGTTCAGGCGACCGGAGACCCGTTCACAGTTCACCAAGACAAACCACTTACCTACAATCTAGAGCCCACCGTCAACCACGCAGAGAACATCGGGAACGAAAACACACTAAGAAACGTTCCGGCAGTTTGCAAAGACGCGAATTACTAGAAATCATTCAAGCTAACATGGAAAAAAACCATATGACCTTCCAAGCCTCAAGGTATGTTTCATATTAAGGTTTTAATTTGATCGGAAAACAAGATACAGGGTAGAAGCATCGAAGCACAATCTCATAGGTACCGCGAATCCAGCATTGGAAGGTCCAATATGTTGTACGTTGATCTCCCTTCCACCCTGTAAAACCAAAACTTATTTTTATCGAATAGGGTGATAAGTAGGGTCTAGAGATTATCTAGATAATTAGTTTTCGTCTTTATGAATTTATATTCACCTAATGTTGTGTAGTTTTGCAAAGACTATTAGAAGAATGTTCGATACTTTTTTGGTGTTCCTAACCACCCTTTATATTTTTACAGGAAGCCCTGTGAACCTGTTACTATTGAAGAAGAAGTTACAAGCAAATATCAGAAGCTTCGAAATAGATCTTACACAGTCAGTGAGAAACCAACAAATGCATTCCAAAAAAAGAAATCTGATAATTCTGGCAACGGATACCTGGATCTAGCAAGCGGCGGAGATTCACATCTATGTAGGTATGACCGTTACCTGCACGCGGTGATTTGTTCGTCGGCTCGCCACGCGAACACTGGATACCATCAGAAGCAGACCCAGATGCCGCGGCCGCCGCGAGTGCCGCATACGCATCACGCGCGATCTCGCTCGCATGACCTACCGGCGCGAGCGCATGCAGCGCAACAACCTAGAGTATTACAAATAATATTCTTATAGAATTTAAGAAAGGGCATCTCCGGTGACGGTTTTGTCCAGCTCACGTGCTGAGTATCTATCTAACTATACCTGTTTGAGCGTCAGGTAAGATTGTAATTATTGATGAGTTACCAAGCGCTGTTTTGAAAAAACTTAAAAAAAATAAGTAACGAAGGTGAGATTTATTTCTTAAGGCGTTTAAAATGTTTGCCCTGTATTAGTATTCATAACTCAAGCCTAAAGTAATTTCGTAGCACGCACGATCCACCGCCTACTCTAGCATTTAGTTGAGGTTCTCATTTCTAAAGTAATCTTAAGCACTATGCCAGCATTCTAAAATCACCACATACATAGATCACATATTGGCAAAATATTAATGTTTCCTATTACATTATTCTAAACGCAGTCAATGACAATGGTTATCTTTATCAGTCAACACAGACTTAAAATAGTAACATTAGGGTGGGTATACACAAATTAATAAAAATAGGAAATGTGATAAGGTCCGTGTCACAACATTGGTTTCTATCCTTGTAACGCATGTTGTGGCTAAAAGAGAGATAAAAATATTTTTTGATGGATGGATGGATAGAAGGAGCAGACCAAAAAAACACGATTGTTTAAACACAGAATTAAAAAAAAACAGTTAAGTACCTACGCTTTTTTTTGGTTAGTTAAAACCCCAAAATGTACGTGAACATAAATTTGTAGAACGCGATATTAGTTTTGGTACCACCAAGTTGTTAATAATTAAAAACGTACTTTTACGGAAATTTGGTTGTCTAACTACACCTTATGTATGGTCATCTAAAAACCGTTCGCTTCTTAATTTTGAGCAAGGTGAATACATGGCTGTCTCTAGAGACCGTTTTGTGCTCATCTAGCCCGAATAAGAGATTTTGTAATCTATTAGGTAATGCTACCCTAAATAGAAAATTTGTTTTGGTGTGCATTTCTATCACTCTACAACGACCACATCAATCTTATTTTAATTAGACCCTTATCTTTATTTTAAAAATGCCGTATCGTATAACTGATTTTTGTCCCAAATAAATTGAATATTCTGGAAACAGTACAGTACTGAAAGAGATTTTTGACTATCTTCAAATCCAATTTCAGGTTAAAGCTAGCAAACTTCGATGTAATTGAGACAAAAACTAAATTTAAGCGATCGTATGGTGTTTTGAAAAATGTGTCTTCATTGTGCTAATAATTGTTTAGAAATAAGTATACAGGTGTCTCATTCAAATCGGTCAGTATGGGAAAGTCTGAAACTATAAGACATACGAAGATCTGTTCTGAGGAACCATGTCATCGATTTTAATAACAAGAAAAACTGCATTCATACATTTTAAAAAACATCTGGACTCCGTTCGGGAATAGAACCCGGTTATTTTGAAAAAAAAACCTACACTATTTCTATTTAGAAATCGATTGTGTAGGTCTTAAGCAGTAAATGTCTGTATGAAACATGATGTCTAAAATTAATAAAATGCATTGTTTCCACATACTTTAATTTATTTTAGTAGGTGCTCGAAGTGACCACCGCCATCGTATGTCTTAAAGTTTCAGACTTTCCCATACTGACCGATTTGAATGAGACACCCTGTATAAACTTGCGAAGTGTGTGCGCCATGCAATGGGTGCATTGTGCACAGTGAAAGGTTCTGCAATATTTACGCATCCAATTAATTTTACACCTGCAAAAGTAAGTTTGTATGTTACAGTATTTATCAAAAAAAAACATGAAAAACAAACTTATTTCTGCAGTTGTAACGAGCCAATCTCCGAAAACGCTACGTTTACTCAATTTTAGATTACTCTGTATTATTTATGTCGTAGTTTTACAACACTGTTTAGAGGCACATGGCTAATTACATTGCTAGAATGCCAAATCTCCGAGTAAAATATTTGTGTTACATCGGAACGGACAGACATAACAGACAGGACTAAATTAAAAGTCTTCCGTTTTTGACATTTGGAGTACGGAACCCTAAGAAGTCAACTTATTGTGAAAGTAGGCATCGTGTTACGAAATCTCTAAAGTACCTTCCTATAATATCTCCGTTCTATAGATCTGTGAATAGACTTATTTTTTTTTATAACTGATAGAACTAACTCAGTATTGACATAGAGTTAAGCCATTGAAGAAAATTTCTTTGATTTACTTTTACTGTTTTTATCTACTATACTTATACTATCTTTAGTAGCTGATTTATGTATGCTACAACATTAGTTACTTATTTTCAAATTCAGCATGTGACATATGACGCAATTAGAAGAATCCTATGTTCAGTAGTAGACTGCAATAGGATTAGTTATAAAGATAAAGTAAACGCGGCCTTAAATATTAAATTGGTCAAAAAGTGCCTTTACTTGGTAACTTGGGTATTGAGTGGAATTTGAAATGTAAGAGAGTTATTGATGTAATGTATACTGATAGGTGATAATGCTCAGTAGACTATGTAGGTATCTTTGATAAATACAAGACTCATTCTAGAGTTTCATAGACTGATTTTAGTTGTAAGTGTTAGGTACTCCAGCGATAGTTTATAACAATGTTATATGAAGAGTTCAAGTACAATAAACATACTTATTTTAAGGTTGCTCATCTACTTACTTTTTACAACGACAATGTTTTTCAGTTTTCCAAGTATGTAATAAAAAGCCCTCCCATTACATTACCAATATCAGTATTCGTTATTTTAAGTTAATGAAAGAATCTCTATGTTTTATCTACCTCTATTATGCTTTCATAATGTATTTATAATTTATTGTGGACGGCTGAATTATGTTAACGTTAGCAGGTAGGTCTTTGTGATAATTTGTTAAAGAAGTAATTGTATGTAATGATTTCAACTGAAAATTGTCCAGTTGTCAATGTACAAAGTGCTCTATCTTGTCAAAAATATTTATTGTCAAATATAATCATGAGAATTAATTTACAATGTATTTGTTTTACTTAGCACCTCATCTGCCAATAAGTCTCCGTCTTGAGGTGAACCATATCACCAAGAACAGCATTAGCACACCTGTTATTACGATCGTCGTTTCCTTAGGCAGCCCACATTTGTGTACCGAGTAATCGCTTGGTGTAAAGGTCACCTAAAATGATGACATGTTTATAATAACTACAAACTACTGACTTTTGACTACTGTGAAAACAGTCAGAAAGTGAACTTACCAACATGTATTTGGGATCAGCCCTGTTCCTCCATGAGAAAGACGGTACTGAGTATTCATCAAATTCCAATGTTGCTGGTTCCTGATATACATGATGTTGCAAGCATCCATGATGTGTGTGACCACCAAATACAACTTTCGGTTTGATTTTAGAAACTAGGTAGTCTGTTGCTTCCTGAGATAGGGCATCTATTTTTAAGCGGAAAGCCTTATTTCGTTCAGGTAGCGGCGGCGCATCTGGTTCGGTACACACCGCGTCGGATAATCTGAACAGTGGAAAATGCTGAAATGTAATCGAAGTTATTTTACACAAGGTGTTTCTAGTTTTACTGAATGGCCTGTATCTAATATACGTAGAAACGCACCTGCATGAGTATTGGTCTACTATATTTAATTTTCAAGATACCATCATAACAAAACTTGGGATTTTCCGCGCATTTCAATATTCCTAAAACCAGAAAATTGACAGATTATTTCATTTGACACCTCATTAAAAATTAAGATTAATTTTAAGAAATATAATATATTATCATTATAAATTACCTGCAACTTTAACAAGGTCGTTTTTAGCCTTGGTGCATAGGCTACAGGAGTCTCCTTCCATTGCCATAGAATTAATTAAAACAAAATGGTTTTCTTTTAAACTTATAAACTGAACTGATGAAGAGTTCAATAACTTCGAGAATCTTCGATCCGAACCCCTACGTATGCTAGAAAAGAAAGTTATTTACAGTTCAAAATGTGAATATGGCAATAAGCAGTGTACATGCACTACTTTTTATTGTTTTTAAGTTAGTTACTCAATAGGTAATTTTGAATACATACTAATTATGGAAACCTATATCATGATTTCCAGCTACAACATGCATGGAAGTATCACTAGGTACGGGAAACAATTGATGAAATCGATCTACATAATTCATAAATTGCTTATCACTACTCCATTCGCCCTCATCGAAGAGATCTCCTGAAAATTACATCAAATTAGTGCAAGAAGTGCAATCAGGTGGAATATACTCAAGTTACACAGATAGGTACTGATGTGATACTATTACTGATTATAACGTGTTTAAAACAGAAATGGAATACATTCTCCTACCCCCTTAATTAATCGAATTAATAAAGTTATCTAAAATTTAATCCTCGAAAAAATTGTGGTAAAACTTTACTCCATGTTTATTTATACTGGGGTTAGGTAATGTTTGTAAAAACCGCAACGTAATTAATAGCTTTTTCGCCTTGGCTTAGTTCCTTCTTAACTGAACAATAACTAAACCGAGGGTCAGAAACGCGGCTTTGCTCCACAGGCTGATTTTATTAACAGGCGACAAATTTCCACAGGATGAAAGCTTTGCTCCACAGGCTGATTTTATTAACAGGCGACAAGTTTCCACAGGATGAAAAACTTTCACTACGGGACCAAATCGAAAATCTCTTAAAGAAACATTTTCATACAATTATTTCGAGTAGCTATGAAACATTTGTACCTATGCAACAACTGATTTTTGATTTCAGAGTTGTTCTCAAACTCTCAAGTGGATTGTTTGTGTTCATATTCACGGGTCAAAGTTTGTCGCCTAAATAAAAATCAACCTGTATACATGTATAGCAGCTTACAATTGTAAGTAATAACTAATCCATGATACATTTTAAATTTTGTCACACAAATGATCTTGACTCCTATTTGCTGTAAGGATTTTGTAAATCAACACAGTTTACATTACTTATAGGTACATTTAAATCAGCTGGGTGTTCACAAATTTAAAATAAAATCAATAAACAGCTAGAAGTTCTACAAAAATTCAGTATCCATGAATTACCAAGCTGGCCGTATATGTTATTTTGGCATAAATTTAATCATAAATACATGGGATATTCGTTACGGAAGATAATATCAGAAAAATTGTGTTACTTTCAAATCGACCACCGCTGACCTACCACACTACTGTTATGAACACTTTAGCTAACTTTACCCAATACAAACACCACATCTGGTTTGTGTATATGCATTATTGCTTGAAAGGCCTGGTGCATCTGCCACTCACGTCTCCATTTGTCCAACCAGTGACCTTTCCGTGGACCTAATAAATGTGTGTCCGCTAAGATAAATGCTTTCAACAATTGATTATCACTGTGTGTCTGCTCTAAAACAGGCCAAGAACACTGTAATAAAAGAGAGAAATAAAGAAGAAAGTATTTATATAAATAATAAAACATAACCTTAATAAAACAACATTTCAATATTTACAAACAAAACAGTACTTATTTATATTTACCTGTATTGCAACCACATAGTAAATAAGATATTCACAATAAATTGCTGTAAATAGCACACCCAAAAGAAAGAAAAGCAGTTTTTTTGTAATGCGATGCATTGTAGTCAGAACTCATGTTCTTGTATAGGTTTAGATATTGATTAAACAATAAAGGAGTAACTATTTAATTAGTTTTATCAAATCTTATCAACCGACACTTAGATAAGTTTGAAAATTTAGTTGAGGTTGTGAAGGAAGGAGTGATATAGTTTTGACAGTTGTAAAATGTTACTACTGTTAAAATAAATTCAGAGAAAGAACAACATTTTAGTTTTAGCCTCATTTATTTAGTAAAAAATTATGATTATAGAATACATTTATAATTATATACAATTGCATTAATAATCGAGTGTAAAATTTTATTGTTAAATGTCATGGTGAATTCATAATTCAAAGTTAAAATATCACAGTTTCTTTTAAAAAAAAAATATTTTGTCAAGAGATTATTGAAATGAGAAGAAAAAAATCAAAAATTAGAGAATCGGACTCACGCAACTAGATCTTCTAAATTTGGAACCACTCAAAGTCGTAGTTAGATACATGTTTGCACACTAATATTTACCCGAATCTCAATAGCCTTTATCCATTCCAGCAAAATAGGTCTCGTAATGTCCGCAAAATACCAAAAATACCATTCTTCCAAGAAGGGGTGGTCAAATTATGTAATGGAACTTTTACGGACTTTTTATCATCATCAGATAAAAGAAAATTTTGGAGTAGATAAATGGAAATCTGTCGTATATTTCCACTAGACTAGACTCAACTTTACAACATTTCATATTACAATTATTTAATTTGTATTAAAACTATTCTAAATTTCAAGGCCATACCTAGTACCTACTGAAATTAGAAGCTGTGATATAGACGAAGTCGCACCATTTATTTAGTAGATAGGCAACCAAAAGAAGGATTTTAACATGAATTGACAGAGAGAGTTCTTCAAAGAAAAAAAACAGTCTCACATGTAAATTTAGCTTGAAACATAAAGATACACACGCACCAAGCGCAATAGTCAGTAGTCATAAAATTCCCGTCATCAGTGGCATACTTAACGATTTATACAAGCAAAAATATACGCAACCTACCAATAGTGTAGGAAGGTATTATTAATAATAAAAAAACACAACCTAAGTACCTACAGCAGGAAGGTATTATTAATAATACAGAAAAATACACATCCTAATTACCAATAATATTAGTGAGGAAGGTATTATTAATAATTCAAAAAAAATAAACAACCTTATGATCGATTGAGAAATAATGTTAAAAGTGATGCAAGGTGTCACAATACTTAACAGGTACTTACTCAATAAATATCAACAATATTTGGTATTATAATACTTCATTAAAAATTTTGAACTTTTGGTATATAATTATAATAGGTTTACTTATGTCGTAACGGAAAACTTATAATATGTGGTTGGTATATTGAAATACAGTAAATGCTTCAAAATAGGCCGCGAAAACCAGTTTTTACACATCCTGCAAACTAGCAGTTCAGTTCACATACGAAATACGGTTCTAGTTTAATAATAATATAATGTATTAAGTAATCTAAAAGCATTTGACTAAATCTACAAGATTTAAAAACTTATTGCGAATCAGAAGTTAATTTCTAGTTTTCCGTCAAGTAAAAATTCCTATAAGAGTAGCCTGTTCAAAAATGTTTTTGACAAAAGTGGTAACAAACAGGTTAGAAAACGTGGATGACTCTCATTGTAGTGCCACATCAGACCACAACAATATTAAGATTAAAAAAAACGAATATTATATTTTACAAAATATTCAAACAAAGATTATTGAAAAAAACATAGCGGCATTTAAATTTAAAATCTTTTTTCTTATTTCAGATGAATGTGTAAGTCATGCCAATTTCCAGATATTACAGTCAAGCCATCCAGTGTTTGTCGAAATGGCTTAATATAAGTCTATGCTTATGTATTCAGTTTGTTAACACTTACTTCAAAATTTTTTGGTACAGATTACAACTAAATAAAATACATAATAATATTTTAAATTAATAATAATTAAGCTCAATACTCAAAGTCAAGTAGTAGCAATAAAAACTAAATGTGTCATGTGCTCACAACAAGCGCAAATATCACTGATATTGATATAGCATAGCTCATATTTTACCGTTAAGAAACTACAGAATAATCTACCTCGACACTAGTCGTGCGTTCTGCGACTTTGTGTTGATTTACATAATATTTAAAGTTAGGACTTACCATAAAACTTACTATTTAATAAGAATATTAGTAGGTTAACATTAATTTTTGCTTTCCCAAACATGTCCATGACAGCACAACCTTCATATTGTTTTTGTAGAAGATCTTGTATATCGACTTCAATAGTTTCCATCTCAACACCCATGAATTTTCCTTTAATAGTGAATACTCCGTTGTGGTCAGTTGGGGTAATGTCGAATTGGACATTTTTAAACTGAGATGATGACAATCCATCTATTTCCAGGAGAACACCTCTTTCTAACAACTTGGCACCAGAATACTTCACAGTCAATTTGGATTTCAATTTCTGCATGTCCTTCCCTGATCTTCTCAAGCAAGCATGGACGCTTCTGCAAATAATGCATACAATTATTTATCGTCATTAAATTAGCCAAACTTGTACCGTACCTGGTTCTAGACGGCTTGGCGCTGGAAAGCAGTAAGTACAGATCGCGGCACGTAAGTTGAACTATGACCAATGCGCAGTAACAGATTTTCGGGTATCAATCAAAATGCGGTCCGGCGTACGCCACGGTAGTATGCGCGTAACCATAGCAACGACCGCCACTTTAGTTCAACTATTATGCCGCATACTAGGTATACCTGGACGGACTCGGGCCTTTTGACTATCAACAGGCTCAACAACAAAAAATAAACCGGCTAAGTGCGTGCTAGACTACACACAGCGGAGGGCTTCTTAGTCGTGACGTGATGAACATTTACGCATGTACTGTCGATTATGTCGACTGCAAAAATAATTTTGTATTTCATAGTTTTCTGAAATGAACTATGAAACACAAAGTTATTCTTAACTGACATTAGAATCGCAAACTCAACATCAATAATATGTACAGTAACTACTTACTTCTTTCCAGTGTGTAGGTTAGCAAGGCAAGACTTAATGTACTGATCATAAGATTTGCATTTTTCTTCATAATACTTCGTTTTCTCTTGTAAACTTTGTTTTGTTCGTGTCAGTGTAGCTAAAGCTCTTCTTTGGGCTTGTCTGTATTTACCTTTATTACATAGATCAAGCGCAATCGAAGTCACTAATGCTTGGTAACCATCTTCTCGAGTCACATACCCTTCGTCTTCAAGCATTTGCAGATTCTTACGGAGTTTTGCTATATGCTCCCGTAAGGTCATTGCTTCGTCTTGTCGAGCCTGACCTGAATAGATACGTCGTTGTATTCTTCCAGCATATTGTTCTTGCTGGTGTTTTGTGGTACCAATACATAACGCTTCCAAAAGATGTTCTCCTAAAACACGTATCTTTTTATAGTATCGTTTATTCTCAGGTTTTCTAAAGGTTGGAAGATATAAATTGAATACTTACCATTTAAAAATGGAATAATAGACACACACAACTCTTTAGTTTTGATAAAGAGTTTGTTTAAGTCAGTCATATCGTCAGAAGGTGCCTGGAACTTATTTGTGAGCGCCAAACATACCTCTAACCTCGCATTCTCTTCTGTAGTGTCTCCCATTTGCTAAAGGAAAATGAAGTTCAAGTTAATGATTGTAACAATAAGAGGTAGAAAAAAGATTATTGTTTAGATATACGTACTGTATCAACATCTCTGGATGCAAGCTGGGCGACTGAGGGTACATCGCCCAAATCATCCAGTAGGTCGTTAAGTCGGTCTCGAGGATCAGGGGCTATTATGTCTTGATATTCAATCAAAAGCGCGTGCGTATCAACAATTTCCTAAAAAGAAATGATCACATTTTATTTCGAGATCTGATGAATTTATTATACAAGGTAGCCTAGTCTTCATGACCTATTTAAACTTTTCTACGATTTGTGTTTCCCGACTATGAAAAAAAAAAAACTCTACTCTTAAATCCCCGAGATGGATCTCTAAGGGTATAAAAAGATGTAGCAAAAGGAAAAGAGAAATGTTATGGCAGTATAGGCGATCACGTAATCTTGAAAATAAACAATCACTTAAACAATATTCGAAAATATTAAAAAAAGTGATACATTTAACACAAATATCTCAAAATAGTCATATAATCAATAATGCACAGAATAAAACTAAAGCTACGTGGAAAATTATTAATAGATGTAAAACAAACTTCCCTTCTGAATCTGTAAAAAAAATAATAAATGGTAATGAAATAATCAGTGACCCTATAGAAATGGCTACGGCATTTAATAATTACTTTATAGACTCAATTCATTCTGAAACTAATAATAATAGTACTGCTATATCTTTCGTAAATTCTTATCCTAAATCTTTATTTATGGCACCGACTGATGCGTTGGAAATATTTAATATTATTAATTCATTAAAGAACACAAATAGTGCAGGTTACGATGGCATAACTACTAAGTTTTTAAAATCTGTCTCGCATATAATTGCACCTGTTTTGAGTTTTATTATTAATTTATGCATAGAACGTGGCCACTTTCCAAGTTTGTTAAAAATGACCATAATTAAGCCACTGCATAAAAAAGGCGATAAAGCCGCTATTTCAAACTACCGTCCAATAGCTTTGTTACCGGTCTTGTCAAAAGTTTTTGAAAAAGTTATCTATAAATCTTTGAACTCATATTTTGAAGTAAACAGTATACTAGCTAAGGAACAATACGGTTTTCGAAAAAACAGAAACATAAATAAAGCTGTCTATGAACTATTTGCAGAAATTGTTGTTAATGTTGACAAAAAAAACCCAATTGTAGCAGTACTTATGGACATGTCGAAAGCATTTGACCATGTAGATCACGAGATATTACTGGGTAAGTTAGAACGATACGGTGTCAGAGGAAACGTACTAAATCTAGTGAAATCATACCTCACTGGCCGAAAACAAGCCACTGTTTTGAGTAGAGTTTGTTCACAATCCAAGACCGAAGTTACGTATATGTCATCAATTAGAGAAACAGCATGTGGTGTACCCCAAGGAAGTGTCCTTGGGCCCTTGCTGTTTCTTATATATATTAACGACTTGCCAAAATGCACCGATTATCAAACTGTTTTGTTTGCTGATGACAGTACACTACTTGTTCCATGTAAAAATATAGTTACTTACGAAGATGACATAAATAAGGCTATCGTTTGCATAATAAATTGGTTACTTGAAAATAAATTAAAAATTAACATAGATAAAACAAAGCTTATGACATTTTATCAAAGAACAAAAATAAATAACTTAAACATAACTTATGCAGATCAAACTATAACTGAAACAAGCTGTGCTAGATTTTTGGGACTTCACTTGGACACTCACTTAAACTGGAAGTATCATGTAGAAACTGTCTGTAAAAAACTTAACCAGTACTCATATGCACTCTATAATCTAGCCAAGATAGTAAATGAGTCTGTTGTTCTTATCTCTTACAAGGCTTACGTTACATCTGCGTTGCGTTTTGGAATAATATATTGGGGAAATTCAACTGATAAAGAAATTGCGTTTAAGGCCCAAAAAAGATGTTTGCGTGCTGTGTTTAAGCTGAAACCAACTGATAGTTGTATTCCCTATTTTAAAAAAAATAAACTTTTGACATTACCCTCTATGTACATTTTTGAGACAGCAGTATTTGTAAAATCTAATTTCCATTTGTTTGATACATTAAGATCTACGCGACGCAACAGAGAGATATGCGCTAAACCACATAGCACTGCTCTTTTTAAAAAAAGTTTTTTAGGAATGGCACCTAGGATTTATAATAAGATCCCAAAACTAATTAGAGAAACAAAAAATATACACGATTTTAAAAAGGCTTTCCTGGTGGTATTACATGATAAAGCATATTATACGTTGAATGAATACCTAACTGACACACTTTGACTACCATTATTATGTCCTGTTTCTTACCATTAACATTAGAATTTATTAATATTATACTTTATTGGAGATTCTTTTTTGTGTTGTTTTGTGTGTTGACAATTTGAATACTTAAAATTTATTTTATTTTGTTGTATTTTTTGTGGTTTTAATCTCATTTTATTTTATATTATTGTATTTTTGCATGCCTAACTTGGTGCAACACAGTTGACTACGCATTCAAATAACGTCTAGAAATGTATGACTATGTACTGTGTTGAGCAATAAACATTTGAATTTGAATTTGAATTTGAATTTGAATTCAATTTGGATCTACTTTGAGCATTAGATGGCGCTGTAATTTGCGAGAAGCACTAATGCTTCTCGCAAATTACAGCGCCATCTAAAATCATCTATATTATGGAATCATGATATAGATGATCTACCGAGGCTTACCTTTGCTCACAACGACACTTTAATAAGAAGATTACGGCTATATTACTGCTTTTAATTTGAATCAGTGAGTCGGTAGGCAGGCGAAAAAATAATTACCAGGTACAAGTTACTGTAATATAACTGATAATAATTCTTCTAATATTTGTTACGTAATAAGGACCCTTCTCTATGATGTTCGAAAATATATACGTATTGCGCACCGACATCGGGCAACAGACTGCTCTATATTTTCATTTGAATTTGCGAAAACAGCAGCGCTGGTTGCCGCGCGCATCTAGATTCCTGCAGTGCCGCCCGCCCGCTGAATCCATTTAGGGTCGCCGCACACGGAACACTGGCCACAGCCACAAACGCCGCCACAAGAAGCCAGAAGCGGCTAAAAATGAAGCTGACGCGTGCGACAGCCACTTGTTGCCGGTGGTCGACAATTGCGGTCCAGGTTGCTACTTTTTTTAACTCGTGCATGCAGTATCATAATGGATATTGATTACCGTAACTATCACTTTTTGAATCCCAAATCGCAGGATGGGATTGAAACTCTGATATGAATAATTCTATGAACAGGTTGACTGAGAGAAGGTAGAGGTACGTTAATCGCGCGAGTGGCGTGTGGCGGCGTTCTGTGTCGCCGTTTAGTGGCCGGTGCGGGCCACAAAAAGCGAGTGGCGAAAATTTTTAGCGTGTGGCGGCCACCGGCGTCAACCGTGTGCGGCGAGTCCATATAAAATGTATGAAAATTACAGGAAGTATGCCAGTGGCGGCGTTTTGTGGTTGTGGCCGGTGGCCCGTGTGCGGGAGCCCTTATTACTTCGAGAATAAAGGCGAAATTGTTTGCAACAATATACAGAACGGTTAAGTTTTCGTTATTAAATTCAACTGGAGATACGTTGTCTAAATATGCAGAAAAGGAAGCATGAATGAAACTTAGCTTCTTCGTCATTTTTATGTACGATCCTCAACTCTACAGACTAATTTGTGTTTATTTCTTTTTTATTATTTTTACTTATTTTTGTTATTATTTCGATTCTATATTTCTTAAACCAATAGCTCGTATGTTTAGTTAATAACTGTTAGTATAAGTTGGTAATAAATAAAATTTGTGAAATCTGTATTTTTACTAAACACTTGCACGGTTGCTCCACTCTTTAACCATACCTGTTCCAAATTACACGTGGCTGGAGGCGCAGGCACATTAAAATGTAGTTATGCGCTAATAAAGAATTAAAATACCAGCTTATAATTTATTATTTACCTGAACTGTGATGTAGATGTGTGGATGGTGCAACATCGTGGCTTCTGTGTACTCGTCGACTGCGAAGTATTCCTCAAGAGTTGGGCCGCGACAGCATCGCCGGAATAGCTCTTTCATTTTCTCATGACACTCCACAATAAACGGATTTAGGCAACGCAAATGACTTGACTCCTCTCCAAACTTTAAAGAAATAGAAAATCATTAGAACATTATTACGTTTTCATAAATATTAACAAGAGTAACTCTCATGCAAGCAATACTTACGCCTTTTTTCGCCGCAGAAAAATGAAGTATTTTGGCAACTGAAGCAAGATTTTTGCGCTGATCTGTCGTCAGACCAGTACCATTGGGTAAATTAATAATATGAAATGCATCAGGAGCTACAATGGCTGCATTTAGAAATTGGTAATATACGAGATTGCCTATAACCTGAAAGAAGATTAAAGAATAAACAGTTGGAATAAGAATTGTTTGGTCAACTCAACATTACAGAATGATTGGGTAGACTTACTTTTAAAATATCTTTCTCAGGAGTGTGGGGAAATTTCGAAGTTAGAGCTCTATGTAACACTCTGGCCATGTATGTTATACAAAATGGCAACAGTTCTGTGGAATTAATAATTTCATCCAGAAACATGGTGACTATGGTTTTGAGTTGAGTTAGAGCTTTCTCCAGCCGGGATTTGACTTCAGGATAAGTTAGCGCTTCTTCCTGAGTCACACTGTATGCCAATTTCCTAAATAAAGAAAATATTTACATTAAATAGTCACATAAATGTTGTGTTTGATATTGTTAAGTTTAGAAAAATCAACTCACGATATTTGTCCAGTTTTCATTTCAGTTTCATTTCTCCATGCTTTATAAATTTCGACAGGTCCAGTTTCTATATTAAGATCTCTATCTTGCAACATCTTATTAACAAGTGGACCGATTATTGTTTGCAAACTGTTCAACCCAGACAGCTGTCTAGAGAGGCTCACAGCCATTTTAAGCACTAATGGTGTTGATGCTATTATATCAAATGGTTTGACAACTTTACAGCTTATTTCTTCTTCTAGAGTAAATCTAAATAGTTTAAGTAATAAATATTCATCCCTGGCGTAAGCACCGAAGTTGTATAAACTTAAAACGACATTTTGTAAAAAGAAATTAGTCTTGTTTTGTGGTATACAGAAAAGTAGCTTTGACAAATATGTCGGATTTGTTTGTAGCTCATAAAAAAGATGTTGGTATCCATCTAAAAGTCTTTTACTTTCTTTGGTCAGTGATTTTAACCCCTTTACGGCTGTTGAAACTGTCATCAACGATCCTTTACCATCTGGGCGTTTTTCTAATACAAGTTTTGTCATTGAATTGTGCTTAACTAAGTTATTTAACTTTAAGCCATGGGCAGCCACTTCTTGCAACGCAATACGATTTTGGACAAGAAGGCCAATTTTTAAATCCATGTCATCTAGTTGTTTAGATAGTTCTTGATTTTTTCTTATTGATTGAACCACTTCAGACTTCAGAGACTGTAACTCTATTTCTCTATCATAATCTTCAGTAGAAAAATCCAACATAGGTATAAACTTTTTAACAACTTTAAGTGAAGGATTGTTTGAGTAAAACAAAGACGTGAAAGCCTCGCGTGCTCGACGTCCTCTCCAAAGAGCCTGAATTTTAATTATTTTATGTTCCTGAAATATTACATTACATTAATAAAAAATAGTGCTTTAGACCAGACGACTATGGTAAACTTCTTTAAAAAAAAACGTGCGTGGGCACTGCCCTCTTGCTCCTACAAAGTGATGCAGACAATAGGCCTGCACTGTGGTCTAGATATACGAAACGTAACTGGCTATGAGAGAAAGAGAGAAATAAAATGAGTGATTGCACCTGTTTCTTTTGCCCCTACAGTAATATACGAAACGTAACTCTCTTTCTCTTTCTATCTTCACTAATTTATATCTCCCTCTCAACTTCCGTTCGGTCGCCCGATCACACTTTTCGTAATGCTCTCGTCACGCATTCACCAGATAACTCTTCAAGTCAAACGTGCGTAAAGAAATTTTACTTCAAAAATAGTAAAAAAACTGGTAAGTTAACAATAAATGGAACTGGTAAATACCTGTATTTTGTACCATGCCAACGGATTTTCTTTTCTCTCCCTTTTCAATTTAGCTTCTATTGCTTTCATTTTTATAAGTGTTCCATATTTCCTTTCAATTGTAACCCTTCTCCACCATGCTTGAATTTTCACAATGTACTCTTCATTATCTTTGAAAAACTCGAGTCTATCCTTGAGAGCCTTCCTAAACAAGTATCCCCTACCATAGGCTTGAATTTTTATAATTGCTTTCTCAATAACCATCTGCATATATTTATTAACATGGTGTTTATTAGTTTTCTCGATGATCGCGTTTATATCTCTTCTGGTTAAGTAACGAGCGTGAGGAACAAAATCCTTGGGGGTAGACCAACAATATGTATAGGATTCCACATCAATGTATACAGTATTACCAGCATTTGTATGGCAAACTATCCATGGACAAATATGATGACCCCTCTTTTTTAAGGCCTTAGAAAACATTTGGAAATAAATATCTTTACATGTGCTTTCTATTGTTGCAGAAGTACACAGAACAGGGTGCATTAGAGCATCCCAAAATTCTTCAACATTATTTTTCATAACAGCCAAATTTAATTGCACCAATGATTCAGTGAGTTCCTTAGCATTTTGAGATTCTGAATGAACTTCATTAACTATCCCAACAATATCCTCAAGCCAAAGGTTTTGAGATTCCTTATGAACAAGTACTTTTTTCAGTAAACGCAGGTAGAGATGATTTTCTTCCTTATGTAAAGGTGTGGTTAGTTTCAAGCATGAGTGTTTCAACAGAATCATTAATGTGTCTGAATCTTCTTCAATAACTGCCTTATTGACATGTTCTATTACTGATACCACTGTAATGAAACATATTACTTTAGTAAACTACTACTTGATGACATGCCATTACAATGTATTAAAATTGAAGTCTCTGTTTGTGAAGTTAAAATACCATATTTTTACTCAATGCATATGAAAGTATACATAAACAGTACATAAACGAAAAAACCTTGTTTTAATTTTGGTATGTCAGTCTGTTTGTCTGTCTGGGCTAATATACAAAACAGCAGGACCAATTTCGATGAAGCTTTTGAATGGCAGACTAATAAAACTACAAGTAGTAAATAAGACTTCTAGAAAAAAAATTGATTCCCACAACCAAATAAAGTTGTGTGCAATAACTCATTTCAAATAAAGGGTATACTTACATTCCTCATTGTCATCATCTTTCATGTTTACCATATCTATTGAGTCTCTTATATCATCCAGTGTTAGCAATGGACACGCACATTGCTCTCTTATTTTCACTTGTAATGCTGTTGCCAAAGCGGACAAGTACCGCCGACGACAATGCGGACGCAGTGCTTCAAGGTGTAACTGTTTGGAGTTGAGACAGTTCCATACAGCAGTATCATCTCCTCGGTCCACAGCTTCAGATATAGCGGCAATTGCTAATAGATATGATACTGAAGCTGCTATTTCACTTTCATTTAAGTTCTTTTCCAATTCAAATTTCTCCAATTTCATTTCTTCATACAAAAGTGGTATAGCATATCTATTAATTTTGAAGTTCAGTTCCAAATGAGAATTATTCAATGCAACAAACAAGTCTTGAGGGGTCCCTTCATCTAAAGCTCTGTTGACATTGTTGATTGCTGTTTTATGGTCTGTATGTTCAAGTGCCTTTTGATTCCCTTCGTTAATAATGTTTTGGAATATTTTGTGCCAATTTGTAAGACTCTCTACATCAACATCTTTATTGTATTCATTTATTTCTTTTACAATGTCGCAATAAAAATCTAGATTATTAGAGTTGTAATCCTTTATCTTTACCCAATTTTCTTTGAATATTTTGTCCAGAGCAATAATATCACCATTTTGGGAAGCAGAACATGTTTTCTTCCATAAATATTTGTAGTTAACAGCAGTTATGTGGCCTTGTATTTCAACAACAGTTAGTAACTCATCATATTCATCAGGAATGTAGCTATCATTTAGAGAATGATTATGAGCTGCTTGCACTTTTTCATGTTTGGCAGATTTCAAAACCTTCCTATACTCATCTATTAGCCGATTTTGTACATGTTTTAACTTCAGTTGTGGGTTCAGTATAGCTGAAGTAATTGATTTGTCTGTATCTAGGAGTTTGTTAAGCTCTACAACAGCATTATGCATGGCAGCACCATCATTACCACTATTATTTTTTGATAATATGTTCCCTATCTTTTGAAACATTGGAAGTGGGTGTTCATACTTTTGTAAATCTTTTGAAACAGAGTCCAATTCTTCATCTACACAAAAAAAAATACAAATGAGTTACTCAATGGCTTTAAAAATAAGCTAAACAAGAATAAAACTGTTTACCTGTGAATATGGCTTTCCCAAACAAGTCATGTATAAGTGGCGCTTTTCCAAGCTTAAATAAATGTGAACTTAGAGCATGAATGCAGTAAATTACTCTCGGCATGTTCTTTTTGTCGTAAATATCAGTAGTCTCTGGCTGAAAAGTCTGTAACAATAAATTATAATTTTGGATATTATTTGAAAGTAATTGGGATAATCCACTTAGCATAGGTACAATTTTTTTTATCTACCACTGGCAGCTCGGTCTTCTTTAGAACTTGCAGAAATTTGTTTATGTTATCAGTGTGCTTGAACTGAAGTCCCATTATCTGAAACAGAATCATTTAAAAATTGTATTCTTCGTACTTAGCACTGCCTACCATGGGTTAAGTTTTTGAGCTACAAAATATTGAATAGTAATTAATATTTTTAATCATGCAAATTATATTGAGGGAGCATAATGGAACAACCCATGGGATTCTACCTCAGTGGGTATGACCATGTTTATTTCTTTTGTAATTTTAATAAAATCTAGCTGCCCCAGGAATTAAGTTCTGCATTAGAACTAATTCAAATTGGGGTGGACCACATACTACTCAAGGGTATGAAAAAAGTTTACGTCCTATTCTCAGACCTACTGTATATAATCAAATTTCATAAGAAACGGCAAGCCATTTTAGTGGAGTGTTGTGTCGCATATATGCGACACATATTTTCGTTTCCCTACCGCTCGAGTCGTATTTCTGCGACAGAGAACATGCATGATTTTTTCGTTTTATTTTCAAAGTACTGACTGTACAACTGTGTGGTACAACTAAACCATTATCGAATTGAGATATTATTTTGTAACAAAACACTAAACATCAATACAACAATATTGTTTGTCCTTATTTACTGTAGGTATTATTTTATTGATTTGTAGCAATTTTGGCCCGGCAACTAATATTTAGCTAAGCGGCTAAAAGGTTAAATAAAGAATACTGTTAACCAAACAAATAGCAGGTTAAATCAGGAGTCATCTATACATAGTAATCATTCTTACCTTGTATCGCTTTTGATCAATGTCATAAATCTTATTCAAAGGAAGCATGTCTGGAGAAATGAAATTTCCTAATTTTGCCAAATAAACTCCGTTGCGTAAATTTTCTTCGAACTCTGTAGCTGGTGGTAGTTTTTCCCTTAGACACGCTTCTAGCCAAGTCTTGGCTTCTTCCAGTCGACATAAGTATTCATAGGCAATAGTTCTTTGTCTTATAGTGTCCATTTCCAGTCCCGTCATGCGAATACCGGAGTCGCCTACAAAGAATTAGTTTGTAAACAGAATCAGGTAGATATAGTACGATTATCGCTTAGTCTTCGAATCGCTTAATGAGATTAATGAGGTACTAGTGAGTTTGCGAGTAAGAACATATTAAACTTACAGTCGTCGATTTTTCCAATTCGTACTTCGTCAATATCCTTCCCCATATTGGCAGAATATTCTCTGTGGCCGCTCCTTTTAAAATTCTCATTTAAAATACTACAGTGTCAGCTTATCTAATTTCAAAGACGTAATATTATGGATATAATTTTCTGAAATCTTTGAACAGCATTCAAATCACAATCTTCAAAACAAAACGGTTGTTCCGTCCGTTCCGTCCGTGTTCGGTTATTTTTTGATTGCTTTGCTTCGTTTCCTTTTACGTAGTTTGGTCGTTTTGAGACCAAGGCTTTTAGCACTTTCAGTACACACGTTCCACACATTTTCGAGTCACATTTTCGACAGCCAACAGTCGATTCCCTTAGAGCATTTTCCTGCTCTAAGATAATTAGTTTAAATGCTCTAAGTCGATTCCAGAAGATTGTAAAGATAAAGTGATTTCAGAAGGATGTCTGTAACATTGATAAATGTAACTATAGATTTTTAGGATTTCTTTTCTAGTTTCTGCCAGCAAGGTGTCCTTGTTCGCTGATAGGCATTCCTAATGTCAACCTTTAGGATGAGCTCTCCTTTGCCAGAATTTAGTTAGGTCGATGAGGCAAGTACGGGAGCCTCACAGACCCATTGAATCCGTAGCCAAACTTTGGGAGCTTATATTTCATCGAAACCTACAGCATAACAGCAAATCATAACTGCCTTGGCGACGTCAGTAGTTCAAATAAACAGCATCCAGTTAAAAAAAACTCTTTTGAATAGGTATTTGTGTATTCCATACACTGACAAATATCTTGTCAAGACAACATGACATCCATCAATTTATTCGATTCTTGACTTGTGGCGCATCTAGATATAGTTTCAGATTCAAATGGAACCAAAGGATGAATCCATACATTTAATGCATGTAACAGAAGAGGAAGATTTAGAACCATTATCTCGATTACCATCTGGTTCTTCACTAGAACCGATAGCACTTTGTAACTGTCTCTTAACTGCTGAGCCGTCACATGAAGTAATTCCAGAACGAAAGAAACTTGTCTTCACAGCAGTGTCTCGAGCGGAAAAATATTTGCGCGAGCGTCGTATTTCTGAGCTTGTAAAATTTCTTCTAACTAAAATATTAGCAAGAAATACTAAAAGCAATGTAGCTGATTTCACGGCCAACCTTCTAGATGACTGTATGATATTCCGTTCAGGACACGGAGTCGCTCCAGTATTGTTCGAAGAAAGGTAAAGGACAATAAATGTACTTGCAGAAATTAAGTAGAGATCCTATCTAACATAACATAGACGCGCCATGTCGAAGAAATGTTATTAAAAAAAAGAGGTTCTAAATTTTTGTTTAGCGAATTAATACATGGTTATTCGTATGATACTTAACCATATTTATTTTGTTACATAGACATTTGGAAGCAGTTGTTAAAAGCTTCGATCCAAGTCAACGAGGATGGCTTAGCAATGGGCAAGTCCGCAGAGCATTTACTACACTTGGTTTAAGTCCACCAGCTAATTTAGGAGAAAGGATGTCAACTGATATAGTATTGGAGAAGATGCGAATAACACAAGAGCAAGAACTATATGATTTATTGACTGCTGGAGTACCTGGATTTTCGACAGAAGACAGTATTCAAGATAGTCGATCTCCTACTACAACTGATTAGTAGGTATTCAGATACCCATTTGTGTCAAGAAATGTTGTGTAGACAAAAAAGTTGAAAATGGAAGCTGGCATATTCGTCCCGAATCATTAAAAAGGCTTAAATATGTCAATTAGTTACCTATTTATATTAAAGAGTGTGAAATATTAATACATTAATTAAACACCACTACTATTAAATAAGTTTTTACTTTTACAATTTTAACAAAATTGCAATATCATTAAGAATTGACTCTGTAGTATTACTGAAGCTGTGTTATTGTTTGTACTGTTACCGGTCAAACCGATTTCAGGCGAAACAAGTTTGTTCAGTGCCCTAAGTGCGAGTTGTTTTTACGCTAGTTAGCGTAAAAACAACTCGCACTTTCGATTCAACAACGTTTCCCGCGTTACGTTACGTTACGTTAACGTTTCAAACGTTCACCGCGTTTGGCTCTCTGATTGGTTAAAAGCTTGGAGCGGCCCAATCGGAGCGCCGAACATCATGAACGTGTCGATCGCGTTAACGTAAAACAAACTCACACTAGGCACTCTGGTGAGACTTTTTGGAATTCTCATGTTAACTATTACAGTTCACGAGGTACAGCAATCTGTCACATACACACATCAAAAGTGTCTAGGGATCAACATATATTTTTGCAATACCTTTTCTCCTGATTGATATTAATTAAAATTTTCTTTAAGGATTCATCAAATAAAGTGTTTTCGTTTGTCACAGTAACGATAAACCAAGTCACCTTTGCATTAATAAAGAAATTTGCCATTTTCCTAATAAAGGGATTTTTGACATTTGTACCACTAACATTAAAGTTCGAAAAAAAGACTGAAATAACAGTTTTCTTTAAAATTTTATTGGGTAACTTAAACAATTAATAATCCGTGTTTCTACCGCGAACACTAACAACACAAGAACATCGGTTTGGCATACTCAAAATGAGTTCATCCAAATCACGCTGTGGAATGGCCGCCCATGTTCGTTGCAACAACAAAAAAAGGTCTTCTTGCGGCTGGATACCCTCCATATTCGGCAGAGCTCTTCTCTGTAGCATATCCCATGCATGCTCAATCGGGTTTAAGTCTGGCGACTGAGCAGGCTAGGGCAGGACATTGATGTTAGCTGCGGCGAGAGTCTGTCTTACAACTCGTGAGGCTTCATCACTCTTCAGGGAACTTAATTAGCGACCAAACAGTCAGAAACCGCTTGCATGAAGTGAACCTTCATTCCCGAAGACCGCTACGGGTACCACCTATAGCAATGCACAATCGTAGGATTCGATATCAATGGGCTCTTGAACACAGAAATTGGGCAGAAGAACAATGGCGTTTCGTGTGCTTTTCTGATGAGTCTCGTTTTGGTATGAGACCGGATACAAGACGTATACGACACTGGAGAACCCCTGGACGCCAACAGCGATTAAAATCCTGCCAGGAAGTCCATCCTTATAGTGGTGGAACCATCATGGTATGGGCGGGTATTTGGATCGGCGGAAGAACTGAGTTGATTTGGATCAGAGGCAACCTCAACGCTCAAATTTATGCTGAGAAGATTTTATCAGACGTCATCGTTCCTCTACAAGTGCAAATCGGTCCCTTATTTCAGTTAATGCATGATAATGCACGACCGCACACCGCAAGAGTTGTAAGACAGACTCTCGCCGCAGCTAACATCAATGTCCTGCCCTGGCCTGCTCAGTCGCCAGACTTGAACCCGATTGAGCATGCATGGGATATGCTACAGAGAAGAGCTCTGCCGAATATGGAGGGTATCCAGTCGCAAGAAGACCTTTTTTTGTTGTTGCAACGAACATGGGCGGCCATTCCACAGCGTGATTTGGATGAACTCATTTTGAGTATGCCAAACCGATGTTCTTATGCTGTTAGTGTTCGCGGTAGAAACACGGATTATTAATTGTTTAAGTTACCCAATAAAATTTTAAAGAAAACTGTTATTTCAGTCTTTTTTTCGAACTTTAATGTTAGTGGTTCAAATGTCAAAAATCCCTTTATTAGGAAAATGGCAAATTTCTTTATTAATGCAAAGGTGACTTGGTTTATCGTTACTGTGACAAACGAAAACACTTTATTTGATGAATCCATAAAGAAAATTTTAATTAATAAATGCAAAAATATATGTTGATCCCTAGACACTTTTGATGTGTGTAGTTCAATTGACGTACGGACAGCTAAGGCTACTGAACCCTTAAAATACACACCCACCTTTTAACCCTCCTTTTTATGAAGTCGGTTAAATATCGGTCGCTCGGTAATCTCTTTGGGGAGAGTCTATGGATGGAAAGATCCGTCCAGTCTACTGTCAATCTGTCATAAAATTGTCAAAGTCAATAGTCAAAACTCAAATTGTAAATATTGTAAATATACCAGTCGCAGTGATTTCTGTGTGATAAATATTTGATATATTAATATTCTGTAACTTTAGAGAGTTATCAAATTGTTATGAAGTTTTGTTTAAAAGCAAATAGCGATGTTTACCGTGGGAATTTTCTTACACATTACTTTTTTGTTTTCAATTTTTGACATTTATTTTAAATCGCCTATTGTAAAGAATGTGGTGCCTTATCAGCCCCAGCATGAACATCTGGCTGGAAGACTCGTTCTCTTCATGGTTGATGGACTTAGAGCAGAATCCTTCGTTAATCACACGACAATGCCTTACTTGAGGTTTGTATACTTTTAGAACTTATTTAAATAAATAAACAGCCCAAGTCGTTTACTTGAGCAGAGGATCGTTGCACTTGCATAAGATCTTTATTTTCATTACAATCATAGAAGTGACATTTGGTATTCTTCTGTAGGTCAAATATAGTCAGCAATTGATATATCCTTATCCTCAGTGCCGAAAACAATGTGGTAATCAATTCACTTTCTGTATGAGAACAGACCTATGCCATGCTAATAAAGTGTAGGTACTTGTCTCTTGTGACTGGCCTGTTGGTCTAGTAGTTAGTGGTTTTGACTGCTATGCAGCAGGTTGTGGGTTTGATTGACAATGTTTGTGTGATGAGCATTTCATTTGTTCTATGTCTGGGTGTAATCTATATATATAAAAATGAAACCCGTTTCGCGTTGTCACGGCATCACGTGTGAACGGCTGAACCGATTTCGATAATTCTTTTTTTTAAATGTTTGTGGAAGTCCAAGGATGGTTGTTACGGAAAAAAATATTAAGAAAATCTCTCAGAAATATTGAAAAGTATACATTTAATTTTGCATATTTTAAAAATGCAGCGCCATCTTGGATGACATGACAGGAGTCAAACTTCCCAGTTCATTATCAGGTGACAATTTGAAATTGACAAGTCTTAAGCTAAACCCAAGAAGGTAAGGTTGTCAATTTATAATACGCACCTACGTTCTGAAATTTATTTTGTTACTAAACTAAGAGGTTTTATGTAGCATGTAAAAGTCTTATATTTCAGAAATCAATTTACGTAATTAGCAATGATGACAGAGACGAACTTTAATAATTCTTTGCAAATAGAACAAATTTACTGTTAGGACTTTAGTTAAAGTAGACCGGGAAAACTATAGGCATAAATTGTATGTAACATAGAGGCAATAGTTCAGATTAAAATTATGAATTTAGTATTTTTTAAATCAATGCATTTTAAGGTAGTTAGGTTAGATAATTGGGTTAGCTATAGGATAGGTATGGTCAGTTAGGTTAGGTTATATATACAAGTTGTAATTTAAAAGTAGTAGTAGTTATTATTGGTTTGGATTTATTTGTTGTCGTCTTATTCAACGTATGTATATCTAATATAAAAAAAATAATAATAAGAGCAATAAATTGACTCTAAGGCACAACGAAGTTTGCCGGGGCAGCTAGTTTATTTATAAATGTATGTACTTAGAAATATATAAGTATGTTTATCAGTTATTTAGTACCCATACCACAAGATCTGCTTAGCTTGGGACTAGATGGTGTTGTGTGAAAGTTGTGGTATATTATTATTTATTTACTTTACAAGTTTTAAAATGTTTGATACAACTTTTTATTCATTCCAGGTCTGTGGCAAATTCTTATGGTAGATGGGGCATCTCAAATACTCAAGTGCCAACTGAATCACGTCCAGGACATGTGGCAGTCATTGCAGGGTTTTATGAAGATCCGTCAGCTATTGCTAAAGGATGGAAAGAAAACCCTGTTGATTTTGATTCAGTTTTTAATCAAACATCCTACACCTGGTGTTGGGGTACTTATGACATTGTGAACATCTTCACAAAAGCTAATATTGATGATCACATTGTTGTACATGAATTTGATCCTTATGACCAAAGCTTCAGTACAGACAAAAACACTACATTACTAGATGCGTGGGTGTTTGAAAATGTCAAACAGTTTCTCCTGAATGCTAATTATGATAATGTTGTGAAAGAGAAATTACAAAGTAATAAAATAATACTCTTTTTGCATCTACTGGGAACTGATACAGCTGGGCATATTCATAAGCCCAAGACACCGTAAGTACAATTTATTGTTTGATAGTGTACAGACGCCAGCACATCAAGTTACCCCAATGTGTCAAATTTCTTTGATCTTGTTTCAACTTTATAGCAAAGAGAATAAGGTTCATATTCAATTGGGAAAATTTGACAGATTGGGGTAACTTGATGTGCTGGCGTCTGTACAATGATAATGGTTACCCTTTCAGTCCAAATAAAAAATTGACACCTAATAATTACAGGAACTTCTTAACAACATTGAGACATGTTGATCAAGGAATAAAGGAAATAGAAAAAGTAATTAGAGATTATTATAATGATGATGGAAAAACCACATTTTTGATGACTTCGGACCATGGCATGACTGATTGGGGTAACTTGCATAGTATTTTACAACTTCTAAAATATAAAACTTTCTCCTTTCGCCCATGCATGTGTGTAAGACCTGGTGTATGAACATAAACAAAAAGTAAAAATCAGAGCTGGTGGCATTTTGTAGTTCCTGCCTACCCCTCTGGGAAAAATGTTAGAAAATAGTACATACAATAAGTAATGATCATGGATCATCAATAAAACATCATGATAATGCTTGCTAAGGCTTACTAAAAAGCTAAAAGCCCTAACTCAACCAGAACTTTAAAGGAGGCTACAGGTAAGGCCTTCAAATGATCATGATACAGGTGTACTATTTATTCTAAATAGCACAATTTGTTGGGTGGCTGCTTTATCCTGGAATCTCAAAGAGATTTAAAATACTATAGAGCGGGCATGTCAAGGAAATGTCATAGAAAAACTTTGATCCCATGTCTCAGTAACGCCATCTAGAATAATATATGAATATTGGAGCGGCACCGGTGCATACTACAAAAAACTCATAGACTTGTATCCAGCAGGACACACTTTTTCAGATGAAAATTTTGTTCGTGATGTCCGGTCTATAAGTATTGAATGTCTTTGTGGAATCTTAACTATTTGTAGCTTGAAATCTTAATCCTGACACTGCAATTTTCTTAACGGTTCAGTGGAGTACCAGCTTTGGGGATATTTCTTACATACACTATTTACTTTTTCAACATTAATACATCTGGTCATACACACACTTTGGATGCAAGCACTGTAACACCTGACCTTTTAAAAACATCAAAAAGGTATATACTTCTAAGGCATCTCGGTGTTCCCATCCACATCTGCAATTAATTGACTGGCCTGTTGGTCTAGTAGTTAGTGACCCTGACTGCTATGCTGGAGGTTGTGGGTTAGATTTATATGTAATATGTATGTATTTAGAAATATGTAAGTATGTAACATGTGTGTTATGTGTGTATGTATGTTGTTAATCAGCTGTTTAGTACCCATAACACAAGCTCTTAGCTTAGCTTGGGACTAGATGGCGTTGTGTGAAAAAGTTGTGGAATATTTATTATTTATGTCTGCCTTTTTTTGTTACTTGCCATTCATTAATTAATCCTCTCATTAAGACATAGTTGCGTGTCATTTTTATAGGCTCACATGGAGCAGGAGATGACCATGAAACTAAAACACCCTATGTGATCTGGGGCTCAGGAGTCAAGCAAACAAAAATGCAGCAAGTGGATCCTGAAACAGATGGCATGTCCTTAGAACACAGGCTAGACATTAATCAAGTGGATTTGTCTCCTCTCATGTCCACTATTCTCTCTATTCCTGTGCCTGTTAATTCTAGGGTAAGTATTGATATCAAGATATCTTTGGGTGTCACCTTTAGGTCTATATGCGTTTGCCCCATATTATGCAATAGAATCTGATCTGACCTACGCAGCAGGGGGGCACTTTTTGTTATTATAATGATGTTTGCCCATATCCTAGCTCTTGCAGCCTAAATCCTACAAATCTAAAAATACATTCAAATTATCAATTAGATGTTAGATTTCTAAAAATACAAATCTTGCCTGGATGTGAAGAAAATTTTATGTAATTAGTTAATAACTATGTCAACTTCCACAAGTAGCTCAGTAGGTACTTTGTGTATTTATAGTTATTCACGCAAATGTCTCTTTTTGGAACAAAGTTCCTAAACGCGGCTTGCGTTAGGAAATGATTAATGAAATCGTCACGTAAGGGAAAGCGTTTTACCTCTTACATGCGACTATCTCTATCTCTTTGTTGGTCACCAAACTGTTTAGGTTAACCGACATTTGCCAAGATCTAGAAGAAAACAGGTGACCGTTGCATAAAAGTGGTAGGCTTTTTGAGACGGATGGCTCCACAGAGGCCTTCTGCGAGTAAAACAGCCTTTGGAGGACAGAAGCATTCTGAGTCGGCAGGCTGAAAAAAGTCAGAAAGGTTTTTGATAGGAATAGACTGGTAGGAATCGTCGCTTAAGGACAAGGCGTTATGCTCCCTCCTTCACTTTCTCATGAAGGCAGGAAGTAATTTTTCCCCTCGGTTAGCTACGAATCCCGGCATGTTACGTAATTAGTGTCGTAGAAAGTAGAGAGAGACTAAACGCTTATTTTCCTACTGTGATATAACGAATTAGGAAGCTTTCAAAGTAGAACGCCATATGCTACCACAGCACCGATCACGGGCTTGGTAGCATAACCTCACGCCTGTATTCCCCAAAGAGTTACGCAGAGGTGTATTCCGGTACCTCCACATTTATAGTACACCCACATTTCCCCAGTTAGCTTCAAGTCCAAAGGTGTAGGAGGTGAGCCTATTGCCGAGTAACGGGTACAAATCCAGACTCTGGGCTGTAACAGAGAAATCGCAATAACACGATGCCTGACCCGGGAATCGAACTCAGGACCTCATGCTCTTCACTTGGTCAATCAAAGACACAACTTATTTTACGACATACTTATATGTAGGTATACTTATTTTATTGTGTGGAATGAAAAGTAAACCACATTCATACAAGGAATACTCTATTTGCATGTTATAAGTGTGAATGTTTTAAATTTCAGGGAAAACTAACAACTGAACTGTTTGATATGACCTTGTCTAACAAAGCCAAAGCTATATATAGCAACGGTAGGCAATTAGCATCACAATATAACAAGAAAAGGCTTGATGTGGAGGAAAATGCTATCTCATACCTGTATCAACCTTACGAACCATTCAGCAAAGAAAAATATCAAGAGCTTATACAATTTACTGAGAAGCTACTTGCTGAAGAAGAATATGACAAAGTGATACTGATGAGTGAAGAAATTATACACCTAAGTCTTTCTGGCTTGAAATACTATCACAATTATTACCAGCAGCCACTTCTAGTATTAGTTACTTTATCGTTCTTGGGATGGATAGCATGTTTGCTAAAAGTCTTATCAGAACAAAAATTTAATACTCAAGCAGACACATCTATTTTGAAGAGCATGGCTTCTACAAAAAGTTTCAGATTTCTGAATATAATATTTTCCTTTTTATGCTTGTTGTCAGTATATTTAGTCTATGGTATGATTCAGTAACTTCTGTATTATTATTTTTTAGTTTATTTTAGTTTATTATGTCACTAATGAATTTCTTCAATTATTTCAGCACAAAATCTACCACTCCAGTATTACTTGTATGCAATGATGCCTCTATTTCTGTGGTGGTATGCCTTATCATCACTTTCGGTTTGGATGCAGGGTTATGGCCAATTTAGAATAAACAGAAAATTTGGTTTATTATTAGTTGAGATTTTAAGTTATACCTTGGGTTCGATTGCATTGGTAAGCAGTATTTTTTTGATGATGTTTATGTTTTATACATTTTTATACAGGGTGGATGGGGCATCGCCGCACATCTAGAAACTATGAGTTCTGTATGCTATGATTCTGGAATTTGAATTCAACGTTGGTTTCATCAGAACAAATTACAGGATTGTTTACTGTTTAAATTGAAAAGAACATCAAGAAAAACTCGAAAGCAAAGAAAAGCTGACGAAAAATTTCAACATTTGGGGGTTCAGAATCATGTAGAGAATTTATGGTTTCCGAATATGCGTCTTTGTCGCTTCCACCCCTCTATGTTCTATAACTTCAATAACGATTTCAGGGTCTGTCATTTACATACAGATGGATGTTGAGCATCCCACTTTTGGGCATGGGCATATGGCCATTCTTCTCTTCAACAAGACACCATCTGTCAAAACCAATACTCATTGCTTGGCCTCTTGGATGTTTGTTACTTAGTGTCTTTTCCTTCATGCCTGTCGTTGGCAAAAATGTTTTTATTGAACTTGTGTAAGTATTTATGTTTCATGCCTTGTTTTAGAATTCGAACAGATTCCAACATACCAGAAACTAACGGATGACTATTCTTTCAGCATAACTGCAGGTGTCATTTGGTTGGTAGTAATTTTGCTGTACATTTATAAAATACTGTTACCGCTTTGTAATAGTAATATTGAAAGTAAGAACGAAATTACGCTATCTGTAGTGCAAGCAGTTTTACTTGTAATATCCCTCCATAATATTCATGTGCAATCTGAGAGATTTGAACAAGGCACACCTGTATCATATTTCTATCAAACATTAGCGTGGCTTACAGCAGGTTAGTTAAAGGGGAGTTTGTGGTAAACTTGGCTATACCGTCTCATATTATTGGCCAAACATGAAGATCAATCTTGAATTGGCTTGTTTAAAATTTCAGGAATTTCTTTAGTGCTTCCTCTATTGTTTTCAAAAAGACTGGTGTGTCGCATATTGGCAATAAACACGTCAATTTTAAACTTCTACCTCCTGCTATCAGTCTCCCATGAAGGTCTATTTATAGTAGCTTTGATATTTAATCTAATGTGTTGGATATACATTGAATCCAAACTGCTGCAGATAAACAATAATAAGGTAAAGTAAAAAAAGGATACTTCTTTTCGTTTTCTTTTTAGAAATATCTAAGTACATAAAATTAATTTTCTTTTGTCTATATTATTTACAGCTAATAGAAAGCAGTTTTGAAAAAGAGAATAATGAGAGAACATTCACCACAATCGAAAGAGGAATAAGCAGTCAAGATTTTAGAAGAGCCTTCTTTTTCGTATCCTTTTTAAAACTTATAAATCTTATGTCCTAATAGAAGATTATCATCTGCCTTTTCCCCAAGCGCGGATCCACTGTAAAATACAATAGACAAATGTTTTTACGATCAGCACGATGATTTGTTCTGTCTGACCTCAATTAGGGACAACCAACATTTGTCTTGGGTGGGAATCGAACCCGCGAAGCGCCGTAGATTTATAGCACTAGTGTTTTATTGTATTTACGGGTGTTGCCCTATAATGCTCAATTTACTAGCTGCTTTGGCTTGGACAAGGCGCCCTGGGTCCCAATTGTCTACTTAACACCTTGACTGCGGGCGCTATCGCCTACGCCAAGCCGCCCGTGCGGACGGCCGCACACCTGCTGCGAGAGCCGCACAGTCGTATCGGATGGTCGAAAAATAATACGCCAGTGCGGATATAGCGCTGGGTGTGTTTTAATCCTCCAGTGCGGCAAAACACAGGCTATTGTGTTTTTTTACGAATGTAACAAGTTATTTCGAAAATGACCATCCTACACAATAGGACCCTCAAACTAACACAATAGGGTTTAAAATCCTTTGTGAACACCTGGCATCTTAATTGCTAAAGTGAAATAAAACAACATTGCGAATATCAACTTAAGCCTAACACAATAGGGTTTAGGATCCTTTGTATACACCTGGCATACCGGTCATAAAAAGCTTAAATATACAATTTTCAACTTTATGATTTTTGTAATTTTATAAGAAATTCTAGTGAAACCCTTACTGGTTCTGTATTTTAAATAATAATTTCTCATTGACTTGAAACTTGAAATTATCAAACGTCTAATCAGACGTGAAAACTCACAGCAGTTGCGAGAACCGCACTCGCGGCATAATTAAATTTTACACGCTGGGCGTGATTTGCCGCACAGCCGTATTGGAAAATATGAAATCACAACCGGTGTGCGCGAGCCGCACTGGCGTTCCGGCGGCGAGAACACAGCGTATGTGAGTCCCGCAGTCAACGAGTTAAGGTAGTTTTAATTAGGACCGTCGCCGTCGCCTAGGGCTCCTCCAAACCTATCCGAGGTGGAACGCTAAATATTTTGTAGATGCATTCATGTAAAGAACAATTAAACGCTTTCTTTTGGCGCTAACAACATTTCCTTTGTATGAATACAAGGTATTGACCGTAGGCAATACTAAGTCCGCTTTACAAATTTTTGAGCGACCATGGGCCGTGACAGCCGAGGCCTAGATCCGCGCCTGCTTTTCCCAACTATGTTGGGGTCGGCTTCCAGTTTAACCGGATGCAGCTAATTGCCTGTGTTTTACACGGAGCGGCTGTCTGTCCGACCTCCACAACCCAGTAACTGGGTAACACAATATCCTTGGGTTAAATGGGTTGTCAGACTTTCGGGTTTCTGACTACCCCTAACGACTGTCTTACATTTGCAAATGACAGCCGGGACCAACGGCGTAACGTGCTTTCCGAGGCACGGTGGAGTCTTGCAATGAAATGAATGGACACCCATCTACGGACCAACCTCTTCAAGCGTAACTTAACCTTCGATCGACCCGCGAGGCTGCTTCTATTTAGCCACAAGCTTCTCCAAACAGAAGCTATTTATATCCAAATAAAAACCCTTAACTATTCCATCAGATATTGTATATTATTTTAGCTTTTTTTGGGACTGGAAACATAGCATCATTGAACTCATTTGAAGTCAGATGGGTAACCTGCTTTCTAACGTCATTCCAGCCCTTTGTAATAACTACACTCATATTGCTGAAAACTTTAGCTCCGTTTTTGAGTGTAGCTTGTAGCTTCAGAGCAGTGCAACATCTAACTAAGGTAATTATAAAGTTTGAAATAAAGTAACTTTGACTTTGGTTCCATAAATAGTTACTCATATTACTTTTTCTTCTAATTTCAGGCGCCAACTGGTTATTTAATTATTATTGTATTAATATATTCCAATCTAATGGGAATACAGTTGTTGTACAATGTGAAGAACACTGGTAGCTGGTTGGAAATTGGTACATCCATATCACAGTTTGTTATTGTTCAAGTGATCACATTATTTATTGTTTTAATCAATCAAATAGCTAAATTGTTAACTGATATCAGTATTCATAGTTTAACAGATAAGTTATTTAAAAGTCGAAAGAAGTATGTTTGAAATAAAATATTTTATTCTTACAATATGTATTTTTATTTTATTTTGTGATAGATACTTTAAAGATTTACATGTATAATTCAAAATCTATTCTGTTGGATGTGTAAAACTGACTGTCCTCGCCTTGCTTTCTTACCCAAACACCAGTTTTGAAATATCCCTCTGTTGACCACTTGTGCATTTGGTCAGTAGAGTGAGGCCCTGATATTTCCTCATCATTTTGATTCCACTTGAATTCCCATTTCAATTCTGGCTGTTCTTCCTCATCCTTATCATCACCTTCCTTATTTTCAGGATTAGTTTTCAAAACACTCTTTTCCTTTTGATCAAAGTCATCAGCATACATATCCAAATCAGTATCTTCTTTCTTATTTTCATGTTTTGCTATGATTGCACCAATTTTTTCAAAAGTTTCCTGGTAAATATCCATGTTACCTAATTTGGTCAATATTTGGTTAGCGAGTTCTGTTACTCTTGTAACTATTGTACTGTTTTCATCAACAATGCCAGCTTTCTTCCTTTTCCAGCGTTCAGCACTGGATATTTTTGAACTGGCCCCTACAAATAGAAAAATGTACTAAGTAAAAACCCTACATTCAATAATTCATTGACATTCAATGCACTGTCTAAACCTCTGGGTCTGGAAGCATGAAATTTTGCCCAAGCATTTTCAAACAGGGTAGATTTTGACCATAGAGATGGATTAAGTGGAAAAATCATAGAATAAATAATGATTAATAAAGATTTAATTTGAAGCATGTCCGTTACATAATACGCCAGTCGCCATAGAGACAGAGTGTGTCAAGCTGACACATATAGTGTAGTTTACAAATCCAACACATAGTAGTTAAAAAAAAATATTCTTAGGACTCTATCCATAACTTTTTCAGTTATTGCACACATAATAAATTTTGAAAAAAATTGTAGTGTAGTGGGTTATATTTTAATTCTCATTGTTTTTTATTATTATGACGTCAAACAATTAATTAAAAGGATTATGGTACCAATCCGTTGCCAATGGGAACCTAATAAGGGCTATGGCTTTAAAAGACAATACATAAAATAACATAATTATGCATAAACATGATGCAATTATAAATAATATTGTTTGAGCCTTTGTAACCTATAGAGTCTGTTATGATTTTAGTGTCACAGTTGATTAAATAAAATCGGTTCAGTAGTTTCTGAGCCTATTTAATGCAAACAAACAAACAATCTTTCCTCGTTATAATATTAGTATAGAAATATAAGATTATAAAGTTCTTGTTTTTTAACTTACCAAGGCGTTGAAGGGTTTTCGCAATTGTTTCCTTGGGCTTCATGTGCTTGATAATTTCTTTATAGTTCTCCAGTAGATTAAACTTTTCTTCTGGCTCATCATCTTCACTACTGGACTCATCTCCAAGCCCTTTATTTTCATCATCTTTGTGCACTTTGTACTTATCTTCTGGCCTGCCCTTGACTTTGACCCAGTCTATATTATCAAGCCAGCCATCTCTTATTTCCTTCTCTTTTTTCCAGTGATAGTGACCCTGGTTATCAAAGTGACCCTCTTCAAGTTCTTCTCTCATGTTGAATGGGGTAATGGTAATCTGGAGGAATACAAATTGAATAAGAATACTAGCTACCCGGCAAACTTTGTTCTGCCTGAGAATCTATTTATTAGTTTTATTTCATTTTTATTCATTTACTTTTTATTCTCAAACTTCCTGAAACACAGTTTCATAAGAATCGGTCAGGCAGTTTCAGAGGCGTTTTGTTTCAAACTTACAAACGCTATGACAAGGATTTTATATATTAGGAAATTAAATGTGTCTTATGTATCACTAGTTATTATTGATGATCTTACTTATAGTTAACATTTTGGGGGTTGATAGTCGAAACTGTATTAGGTACAAAATCTCAATAAAACTCATCCTTGGGTAAGTTTTGTTGTGTTTATCCAATGCAGATTAGAAATGCAAATATTAATTTATTAAACCCGAAGCGAACGCCGGCGTTCGCGCTGTCATTGTCATTCTATTGTGTCTTGACACGATTGAAAGGTTAAGTATGTACTCACTTCACCTTCCATTCCAGCAACTCCCTCTTCTTCACCTTCGATGTCGTCTGCATGGAGAACATTATTTCTTTCCTCCTCGGCACCACTGTCCTCTTCATCTGAGTCAAGCGAATGCTTTTTGCCTTCTGTTTTCTTCATAATAACTTCATCAACAGGAAAAGCTTCAGAGGCTGGTCGCTTTGCCATTTTACTAAGCTTTGATTTACAACGGTTCGAGAGGTTGACAAAAAACAGAAGACGACCTTTCTTCTGGTTCTACAAGCAACGATGCAAACAATTACATTTGAATGAATACAGAACGATTGATGATTTTATTGATTATTGTTCAACTTCAACTCATCTATATTGGATTGACAAATTGACCACAATAGATAACTCTATGACATTGACATATAATTTGACGTTAAAACCAGTGTTACTACATCTGACTCAAAGCTTGGTCCTTAGTCCTTACTGAGGGGAAATCCTGAATTTTACGCAGGACGTGGAAATACCATCTAGATTATTTGTTGTCTATGAATGTTGTGCGGGCCCTACCATGTTCGTAAAATGTGCAGCGCAGTGGTGCAATGCCCAATAAGCTTTGTAATGTAACCCGTAGGGGGGCCAGAATCGTGTTAGAGAACTCATGGCAATCGCATGCGTCTCATGTGCGTCAATGATCTTCCACCCTGTTTATTGTGGCATACCTGCCTCACAAAGAGCATGTCTTGTGTGCGGTAATGCGGTAGGCAGTACAGCAAATATCCGTAAACATCATTAACAGTACCTAGGTAACTTATAGCAAAAACCTTACACCCTGTTCACGGAAAAGGATGTAAAGTTCCTCATCCACCATTGAAAAGGGAGGATCCTCTGACCAGACGGGTGTTGTGGCTGGTGGGATATTACACGACGGTTGGTGTCGGGTTCTTGTTAAAAACATTGTTCAATACTAACATGATCTAGGTTACGTCCGTTTTAGTTCATAAGTGACAACATAGATGTCGCTAAAACAAAAAGTACCGTTTTACACACGTAGATTCCACAAAAATCCAAAGTAATCGTATAGTTAGGTAGCCTAGGTGTTATACGAGTAGACAGTTGGAATACATCAATATTAGTAACAAGGGATATTACGTTTTTTTAAGAGTAGTATGAAAAAACATATTGTGATGTATAGGTATAATCTATTGTATATTAGGAATACAAGCAGGCAGTATCATTATAGTACATGATTATCTATTTCAGATCTAGACAAGTGCACATTCTTTTAGTTTTTCTTCCATATCAAGGTCTTGTTATTAGAAGGCATTTCTACTGTATCCATAAGGGACAAATTATTATGATCTGCTAATTTTATCAGATCTGCAATATCTCTTAGACCCCAAGCTGCATTTCGTGTTCTAAGTGAGGCATCAAACTGAACATTGCTCTCAGGCGTAATTACACCATCTTTACTATAAGGCCCATAGGTAATCATAAGAGCATCTGGTTTTAAATAATTTCCAGCATTTTCAAATAATCCAACTGTGCATGCATATGGGCTAATGTGCATCATGTTACTATTGTACATATAGTCGACACTATTCTCTTCAAAACCATAAAATGACAGTTTTTGACTAATGTCAACAAGCTTTGGTGGCAGGATGTTTTTGGTAGGACAGTTTTTAGCATAGTAAGTTATACTGCCTAACAAACTATCATCCACTTCAGTTGGCTGAAACCTAACTCCAGGAAAATGTGGTGCAAAATATGCTAAGTGTTGTCCAGAGCCTGCTGCTATCTCCAAGAATAGTGAGCTCTCTTCATCTTCAATATTATCAGCATCACAGATGATAAACCGTTTTAAAACCTGTAGTATTGGGTCTTGGTTTCGTGATGCAGATGGGTAGATTAATTTATGATTTTTTATGCTGAAACAAAGAGTTAAGTAGTTATTGCTTTTTATTCAATATAATGATAGTGGTGGAACCTTTTTAATTAAAATAATTTTTACTATGTAATTATACAAAATAATAACCAGACATAAGACAATGATAGTAACGGCAGGTACTTGACTTTTGTAGGGCGTGTTAAACGATACATACCTTTCATCTCCATTAAAATATGTAGCAACTTCATTAGCCATTGAAGTTTGCTTAAGATTTAAGCGTTTGCGAACCAGAAATCTCAGAAAATTAATCTTGACGGTTATGGAAACCTAGTTTTACCCCGAAACTATAAAATTTTCACTGAACATTAGATTACTATCAACAATTAAGGCAAATTCTTTTTAACTTATTTAAGCCTTAACAATGAAATACAAAAGGTCTTTAGTTACTTGTACGGTTTCACCGGCTTTTCACAAACAGTAAAAAATCGATCTATTTTATTAATTTCAGGAAAAGCACTAAGCAGCAGCTGTTTTAATGACAGATTGTTTTGACATTAAAATTTGACTTTTGTCGTGATCAGTGTTGCCACCAGATTGAGGGCTTCAGAAAAACATTAGTTCTAAATTACAGCTTGGCAAAAAAGAGTAGAAACGGAACTAAATTTTTGTCTGTTGGCAACATTTCCAAAACAATGACATCTCATAATAAACAAAGTTCACGATTTCGTAAAATTTTAATTTCGACCACCAAACGTTGATTAATAAACGTAAAAAGTGAAGAATAATGAATAAAACCATTCCGAGTGCTGGCAGGGAGGTTATTTATAAGGTGTACAGGCGATGTCTGGCGGAACTTGAGGCCCAAACAATTCTATCTGAACTTCACAATGTTTACCAAAGAACCGCTGATAAGACAGGTATGTAAGAGTTTGTTTTGTTGATTTTAGTTGAATCAAGTGTTAATTGATGAATAAAAAGCTATATTAATTCGCTTGCGTAAGGAATAACTAGAAATTTGAAACAATAAATGTCGAGCACATAGGTTATGTTTACATTTTTTCTGCATTACTCTGGTATAGCGCGCTGGGATAAATTGATACTTTGGTGACTTGACTTTTAACTGAATGAAAATTAAATTTCTACGTAAATTATACTTTAAGTGCGATATCAAGGGAGAGAATTATTTGTTCTAGTGTTTGCATTAGAAATGTAAAAGAAATTGTCGTGTCATTGCCTAAAAAATAAATCTAAATCTATTAATTTAATTTTGGGAAATCTGTTAGCGTTCTAAGAAAAATCGTGCTGGAAGTAGATAAACAACATTAACAGTATGTGACAAAAATGTTTTACTTTTAATATTGTTAGACATAAATGAAATATTTCGTCTTTACAGGAAGCAGCTAAACGTGCATTCCAAGCTATTACCAAAGAGGATTGGAAGAACTCGTGCTAACATAATAGAAAAGGATTACTGGGAAAAAAACTAACTATGAACGAGGAAATTGAGCGATTAGTCATAAATCTAGAAAATGATAGAAGCAGCACCTCTGAACCCGAACATGACTCAGATGAGTTTGCGGCCAGCTCTAGCCATGACATGGATGTGCTAAGGGTGGAATATTTGAAGGACGATTTACTAGATTAAAATATGGAATAAAGAATTAGATTAAACAATATGATGTTTTATTTTTATAATTCCTAAACCATGTAAACTCAGGAGTATTTACCCAAATATTTATTTTTAGGTAAGTAATCAGTTGCGTGTCGAGAACACGTCCTTGTTCAATGAAACCACTACTAATTACTTACGGATTTAAAAAAATAATACTTATACAGGTTACGAATATATTGTTACTTTATGTCTAAAAAAAGTTGCTAAGTATCAAGATTAGGTCAGTACGCTATGCGGTTGCAACGGGTTGCCATACGAACAGCACAGTGGCGCCTCCATTATTTTCTACTCTTTTTTGCCAAGCTGTAAAACAACATACAACAAAAACATACTTGTACTAACACAACTCTATCATAGTGGTAGATCCACACAGCCCAAAGTAATGCTACCAGCATACATAACGGCTCTGAAGTCCTAATATGTTTGGGGTTGATTCATCACTATTTGTTTTTTGCATACAGATAATAAAATATGGACTGGAAAATACCTACGAAATAAAGGTGCATACATGGATGGAGCTCATTTTGGCTCATAAAATGGCTGCTTGTGCTAGGGTTGTGTTTGTGTGTGTGAACCAAGGAACATAGGTGTTATTTTAACTAGCGTCAATACTAGATAGGTACGAGTCTAACAAGGTATCACGTTTGGATCATAAATAAATACATAAAAGTCCGTTGTAACAGAAAAAGATTCAATTCTTCTGTTATCTGAAAACAAAATTCTTGACAATATGTGGTTTTGTTTGTGGAGAAATAATAAACGCAATTGGAATGGAGTTATTAATCGCACATCTTTGAAGGGGCTAGACCGAAAAATGAGTGAACAAAATGAAAAACGACACCAAAACTGATTTTTATTTGGAGTCGTTTTTGAAGCACTGCGATTGTCTAGGAAACTAAAACTGTTTTGTCACATGTTGCACGTTTACGTATTCAAGTGAAAGAAAACTGTGAAGAGATAGACTCATAAAAATATGACCAATTTACCTATTATGCTTTCGTTTATTTTATCTCTAGGTTAAAAAACCAGGGAGTAGTATCTTCTGAATAACGGTTGATTACTTAGTAAAGTACGAGCTTACAACATAAATATAATACTCTACTTAAATCCTCCAGTTACATTGAAAATGCTACTTTGAAAAATTTAACTAACTATGCTAAGAACATTAATTATTTATCTAAATGACAATTTACTTGCTGCACTTAAACACAGTGCAGGGTGCTATAAGCCAACAACATAATTTTAAGCTAAAGAAGGCTTCATGCATACATTTAGCCTAAACTCACTGCTATACATTATTATTTCAACATAGGACGCCAAAGCAATCAAAGCGTTCAGCAGATTGATTGCCTTGGTTGTGTAAGCATATCGAGTAGAAATGGTAGGCACTTGTATAAATACAAACACAGATTTTGTTAGGGTTTAGCACGAAGAACAGAAAACGTAGACGCAAATCTTGGCACATTATGGCGCTTGCCTACAACTGTTCCTACGTCATGTCGAAATCTTACCATAATAAGCAACAACATAAATATTGATGTCTCTTTTGTCCAATACGATTACTGCATTTATTGTATTTTGAATACCAGTTTTAAGTGTACAGAATAACTCGGTAAGTCGGCATCTCCATGTTTTCCTACCTTAATTCGTCACTAAACTCTTTATTTGTCAGAGGCGGGAAAAACGTAATAGAGTGAAGGCGCGCTTTTTTGATTTTAAAATTTTTATTTGGCTTTTTTCATAATATCTCTGTAAATATTTATTGATAGTTAGTGTAAAGTGTTAGTTAATGTAAGTAATGGCTAAGAAGAGGAAAAGGAAGGAGGGGGATCCGCCTCCGAATCCCCAGCAGGTATTATCCACCGATTCTGACTCAGCGGAATCGGCGGACACTTGCTTTTCTTTTAGGGAGACTGTTGCAGACAGGGACCCGAAGGAAAAGTACAAAATTTTTAAAGTGAAGGGGTACACTCGCAGCTACCCTGAAGATACTAAACAAAAAGAGTTGGATGTATTCTTAAACCACACTGAGGAAAATAAACCTTTTAGTGATAGGGACCGTATGGCTCTATCTAAAGGAGTACGTGAGCATGGAGTATCGGGAGTCATGCATTTGCGTTCTATAAATAAATACAAGGTCGGCATTACGTTTGATTTGCCGAACAACGCAAATATGTTTATTAAAAATAAAAAATTATTGGATCAATTAACACTGAAGGCATCCATCCCTGCTGCAGACACAGAGGTCACTGGGGTTCTTACCTCGGTCCCCATCGATATGTCGAATAAAGAAATATTTTCATTGATAGGCAGTTCTAAAAATGTTGTTCAAGTAAGGCGTTTCATGCGCAGGGTCAGGAGTGATGAAGGCTTGTCCTTTGTCCCCACACAGGCTGTTGCTGTGACCTTTGCTTCGACCATCTTACCCGACTATATCTACTTGGACTCTTGGCGCCATGAGGTCAAAAGGTATATCCCACCAGTTAAGCAGTGCCTTAAGTGTATGCAGTATGGGCATATTGCAAAATTTTGTAGAAATTCTGAAGTATGTTCTATTTGCACTGAAAATCACAGCTATAAAGTGTGTCAGGTTAATCCAAAGAACGCCAAATGTATAAACTGCAGTGGTAACCATTTAGCTATCTCTGCATTATGTAATATAAAAAAACAAAAAGTTGAAGAAAATAAAATAAAAAGTAGAAATGCAACATACTCTGATCTCTTCAACGCTAACGCATTTCCAGCGCTATCTGCGCGTAATTTAGATACACAAGTAAGTAATCTTATGAAATCAGACAAATTTTTGAATAGTTTAGTTGAAACAATTACTAGAATAGTTAGCAATAAGGATACTCCTATCAATTCATCGTCGATTAAAGAAGCATTAAAAACTACTCTAAGTAATAAATTTCCTTCAACCTCCTAATGGATCTTTCTGATTTAAATATAGTGCAATGGAATGCTCAAAGTTTAAACAGTAATAAACATATCTTTATCGATTTTTTATACAATTACAAAATACACATAGCAATTATAAGTGAAACATGGCTTAAACCTCAACAAAATTTTAAAATCAATCATTATAATATTGAAAGAAATGACACTGGTAACAAACATAATGGAGTAGCAATAATTATTCACAAAAGTATTTCATACACTAAAATTAATACCTTTTTTGATAACTCATTACAAAATATCTGTGTAAAAATTAAAGTTAACAACAAAGAGTTAAGTATAGTAAGTATTTATAGTCCTTTGAATTGTAGTCCAGTATTCAAAAAAGAAAATTTTGACTTATTAGTGAAGTCTATTCCTGAACCTTTTATAATTGCTGGTGACTTTAATGCTCATCATACTTCTTGGGGCTGTAACTCTGACTCTGTACGTGGACGAAATGTTTTAGATGTAATTGATAATAATAATTTAGTTCTGCTCAATAATGGTCAGGCAACAACAATTGGTTCTTTAACTTGGCGTCCTAATGCGTTGGATTTGACGTTAGTTTCTTCGTCTTTAGCAATTAATTGCGAATGGAATGTACATGATTGTCCTCTTGGTAGTAGTTATCACATTCCTGTAAGGATAAAATTATTTATTAGCAAAAGCAATAATATTGTTAGCAATTGTACTAATGCTGAACATTTGCCTATTTACCCTAATTACAAATTGGTAAATTGGGAAAAGTACAGTAATTGTGTTGATGAATTGTTACTTGATTTTAAAGTTGATGACACAAGTCTTCCTGATTCATATTCCAAATTTTGTACCATTTTGCGCACAGCCGCTGCGAATTCTATGCCAAACTTGAAACATTCCAATACCAGTCATTTTGTCAACCCCTCATGTCATAGAAATAATCCTAAAGGGCCTTCACTTCCTTGGTGGAATCAAAAATGCACAGAAGCTGTATTGAATTTTAAAACTGCATATTTACTGTTTAAGGATAATTCATCTGAAGAAAATTATATAGAGTTTAAAAGGCTTCGCGCAGTTAAAAAACTTACATTAAAAACAGAAAGGCAAAAAAGTTGGGTTTCTCTTTGTGAAACATTTAACAGGTGCACTCCATTGTCTGTTATATGGAAATTCATGCGCAAGTATAATAAAACATATAATTTAAGTACTCAGGTGGATGATACTTGGGTTTTGGATTTTCTTAAAAAATACACACCAGACAATGTATCAAATGACTTAAAGTCTTCTTCCAATGCTAGCATTAATTCCAGCAATAGTTTTCTACTTAATCCTTTTTCCATACAAGAATTAATATCGGCCATATCATCCAGAAGAGATACTACCCATGGTCTTGATGGAATACCTTATATACTGTTCAAAAAACTTAACCTTACTAGTTTGAATATTCTTTTAAAACTTTTGAATTTATTATGGGAAAATGATATTTTACCTGATAGTTGGAAGGTGGATTGTCTTGTACCTGTTTTAAAACCTGATAAGCCAAAAATGTGTCCTGATTCGTATCGTCCTATAGCTCTGACTTCTTGTGTTGGCAAGTTATTTGAACAATTATTAAAACAACGCTTAGAGTTCTATATTGAGAAAAATTCAATCTTACCATCAAATCAATTTGGTTTTCGTAGGAATCATTCTGCTAGGGAAAGTGTTTGTCAATTACAGCTTGATATATGCAATTCTTTATCCGCAAACCACAATTTGGTTGGAGTTTTCTTCGACGTTGCAGGTGCTTTTAACAGCGTAAATATAGATATCTTATGTAATGAGTTATCACAGATTGGGATACCTGTGAAAATTATAAATTGGGTTAAAAATTTTCTTCTTAATAGGCAAGTTTTTGTAAAATTTAACAGACACCTCTATGGACCTAGACTATCTTCAAAAGGAGTTTGTCAAGGTGGTATTTTATCGCCTTTAATATTCATATTGTATATACGTAAATTAAATTTAATTTTAGGATCTCATGTTAAAAACCTCCAATTTGCAGATGATTTAGTTGTATATGCATCTGGGAAAATTATAACACATGTAGTTGAAATAGTTAATGTTGCATTAGCAAATTTGTATAAATATTTTTCTTACCTTGATCTTAGTGTTAATCCATTGAAATCCAAAGTTGTTGTATTTGGTAAACAAATTCTTAATATGCCTGACGTGGTGTATAACAATTGTGCTCTACCCATTTCACTTGAGGTAAAATTCTTGGGTGTTATTTTTTTATATAATTTATCCTGGAACAATTATATAAAACATTTAATTAGTAAAGCAAATAAAGCTCATAACATATTAAAATCCTTGAGTGGTACATATTGGGGTGCAGACCCTAAAATTTTGTTATTATTATACAAATCTTTAGTTCGTAGTCACTTTGAATATGGTTTCTATTGCTTTGGTGCAGATTCCAAACATGTAAATAGTTTAAATATTTTGCAAAACAAGTGTTTGCGTGTAATAACTGGGGCATTCAGAAGTACTCCTGTGGTTGCAATGCAAATTGAATGCAATGTTCCCCCATTATCTATTCGTTTTGATTACTTAAAAGAAAGATTTTTGTTGAAACTTTATAGTGTATCTGGTAATAGACTACTTCTTAATTTGTTACATTCACCTGCTCATATTTCTTTAAAATCTTTTTATATGGTACAAGGTCTCCAAAGTTTTATGAATTTTATTCAAAATGTTAACATTTATCAATCAAAACATATTTTACCTTGTTATGAGGGTACTTTCAATGGTAAATTTCCAGCAATTGAAGTAATTATAAATAATAGGAAAAATTTGCCTTCAAAAGAAGAAGTTTATGCTATGCTGTCACAGTGGTCTGATCATAAATTGGTGTATACTGATGGTTCCAAGAGTGATAAAGCAGTGTCTTTTGCTATTTATGACCCCTCTTCAAATATTGCTATTGGACGGAGAATTGATACGAATGCTAGTATTTTTACAGCTGAAGCAGTTGCTATTTTGAGCGCTATGAAACATATTAAAAAATGTAATTTAGAACATAGTAAATGGCTTATAGTTAGTGATAGCATGAGTGTTTTGAAAAATCTGGACAATAATAAATTACTTGCTAACACCAACTACATAATTCTTTTGATAAAGCAACTATGGTTTGAATTGTCACAGTTGGATATTGTTGTTCGTTTTGTTTGGGTACCATCACATATTGGTGTTGTGGGGAATGAAAAAGCAGATTATCTTGCAAAAAAAATCGTTGAATTTGAAGAATTAATCTGTGACACTGATGCGAGTGTTTTCCTGCCACATACAGACGTAATTAGCCTTCTACGGCGCCGCATGTGCGAGGCATGGGGGAGACATTCATACCATTGTACACATGTTGAAAACACGGGGTCTTGGTTTAATAGTCTTGATGTTCAAATTAACTCTGTACCTTGGTTTTGTAAAAATAGTAGTACATACATGAATAGAAAATTTTATTCGATTATCTGTCGTATGCGCTTTGGTCATTGTCGTTTAAATTTTCATCTTCATCGTCTTAAAATGGTCAGCTCGCCGCACTGTGATTATTGTCAATCTCAAAAAGTTCAGTCACTGTATCATATCTTCTTCGAGTGTTCGTCTTTCAACATTCAGCGCCTTGTGTTGTCGGATGAGCTTCTAAAAATTTATAAAACGCCTGATAAGGTCCCGTCGTCCATACAGGAGTTACTTGTGAATGCTACCACTTATATATATTTGTACAAATTCATACTGGAGACTGTAAATGATATATAATCGTTTGTGTTAGCTATATGTATGTACATATCAAAATAATTATTACCTAAGTACTTTTATCTTCGTTATTTTTAAATAGATTTAAGATGGTTAGAAATAGCTTGTAGGTTATGTGCCTATCTAAACATAAACATGCAGAGATAGCTAAAAAAAAAAAAAAAATTTGACATGACATTACCCAGGATTTGACTGTACTTCGTACAAACTTGGATTTGACTAAAAAACGAAAAATTGACTATTAAAAATATCGAATTATGACTACATACGAAAGACTTAAAATAAAACATTATAATTACAAGGGAAATTACGAAAGACATTATATAAAAACTTAACACGACAGAAAAAAACATACGAAAGACTAGGCGGTATGGTCGAAAGACTTTAGCCTGCCCACTGGGCAAATAAAAAAAAAAAAAAAAAAAAATCAACAAAACTTCAAAACAAAACAACAAAAGTTATTTGAACCACTGCGTTTTAAACACTCGTAAACGCGAAAAATAAAGAATGAACAACTTTCAAAAAGAATTTGTAATGGGCATGTTCTTGGACAATGACCATGCTTGTAGTATGAACAGATTAGTGGTAGCAGTGGCTAATATAGTTAGTGAAAACAATGACAATATGAACATGTTTAGTACGGCTTTTGAAAAGGAGTTCAATCATTCAACGCAGACTGTAGAAAACCAATGTCCCGGAAATGTCCCTGTTACTCGTCGTATTAAAGGATTCTATGAAAATACCGTGCGTAATTACACCGACGATGATTATGCTGTCAGATTCAAAATGAAGAGGAGTACTGTTCAGGTAGGTTGAATGTTACCTTGCTTATATGGCATTATATAATCAGCCTATATGTTTCCACTGCTGGGACACTTCAGGCCTCTTCGTTGAGAGAAGGAGTGGGTTGTAATCTACCAAGTGGGCCCAGTGCGTGTGGTATCCTCATGTAGTGTTACCGGGCCTATTGACATCCTTTCTGAAATTTATAATTATCCATAGATATAGATAATGCTTTTTCCTATGTAGAATATTATAACATCTATTAAATAAATTAGCCTTGCTAAAGTTTTTTAAAAAACCATATAAAATGATGAAATGATATATTATGTAGTTCTGTAAAAAGGTTTTCACAAACACTTTTGCGTATTTTTTTAACTAGTAGATAAAATTGGTGTTGCACTATCTGACTACTTCAGAGTAGACAGATAGGGAGTAGTCGGGTGAATTTTCGAGCGTTTCAACCGTCGTCATTACCTTCCCCTAAGTGTTAAGGGAAAAGAATGTATTTTATGGAATATTTTAGCCATTTCCAGATTCTGGTTCTTAAACAGATTCTGAGAATTGCTGAAATATTGCATTAAATTTATGTCTGTTTCATTAACATTTAGGGGAAGGTAATGACGGCGGTTAAACGCTCAAAAATTCACCCAGTCGGAAGAAACACCGGAAAATAAATTGAGAGGTCACAGTCTCTTTTAGTCCGGACATTATCTTGGTCAAATCATGTAAAATAAGTACCATTTTTATTTCAGACACTCATAGACTTCTTGAAGAACTATGTGAAGCCTGGAAATATACCCCTTGATAAGAAAGTTCATGTGTTTCTTTGGTTAATGGTGAGTGATTGTTCTTATAATGAATTAGGTAAACTATTTGGTATGCACAAATCATCAGTGAGCTATATATTTCATGAGATAGCTACTCATCTCACTGAACATAGGTATAGCTTTATAAGCTGGCCATCGGCTGAGGAACAACATATTACTAGGATAAAGGTTAACAGCAGGTTTAAGTTCCCTAATTGTGTAGGTTTCATTGACACATGCCGTTTTAAAGTGGGGTCAAAGAGAAATAAAAAAGATAAGCCAGATATCGTTCTCCTACAAGCAGTCTGTGATGAATCTCTAATGTTCCTAGACATTCACGTTGGTGAAATAGGAAAGACAAAAAAAAGTAGAGTGTTTAAAGAAAGTGCTCTAGCCCATGAGTTAAAGATTTTCGTAGAGTTTGAGAACCATATTTTGGGAGATTCTGAATATAAATTAAAGAAAAACCTAATCACTCCATTCACAAGTGAGGAGTTGTTAACTAGCGAGGAGATGAAGTTCAATGAGTTCCACTGGAAAACTCGAAGCTATATTGGTCATGCATTTGAAGTAATGAAGGAACGATTTAGGAAGTTGAATCACATTGATGTTGTAAAGGTCGAGTCAGTTCACCTTCTTTTATCTGTGGCATGTATATTGCACAACTTTATACTGATGCATGAAGGATGCTCAGAGGTGAAAGAGGAAGCTGTGACTTGTGATGATGGTGTTACTATCAACACTAGCATTGTTCAAACTGCTCTAGAGAAAAGACAGTTTTTATGTAATTACATTAATTATATTGATACAGAAGATGTCTGATCATCGATATAGGTATATTTAAATAAGTAATATTATCTTGCTAATTTTCTTTCAATTTTTAAGGAAGCGTTCATGATATGTTAAGATCGTAGCACACGTATCAACTCGGAAAGGGATAGTTACTGCCTCGCCTTTACCCTTGGCGTGAAACAGACGTCCACGTAACGTAAGCGGATCAGAAGCTCTGGCACGTCGACCCAGTTACAGCAAGGCGACGCCGCGCTTACGGCTCGCAGACAGCTAGTTGACGGCTAGGCGGCACTAATTCAATCTTGAATCCGAACGTTAAGTAACGAAGAGACGTAAGCTAGGGTACGGAGAGCCGTAAGCGCGGGGATTGCAAGTCGACCACGCACCGCACCGCGGTTCGTGAGCTTGTCCCGAGGCAAGGCGATTACGTTACGATTCCGATAAGTGTACGTTGCAGTAGGGAGTTTTATACAAATAATACTGAATTGCTCGAGTTAATACGGTGACGATCCCTTTCCGAGTTGATACATGTGCTACGAACTTAAACTTAGGTACAATGCCTTTTATCCTTATTGTATTTCTACAAATAAAACCACTTTGTAATGTTTTAATACTTATATTTTCTCTTCTATTACTGAAATTTATACAATTGCCAGCATTATGATATAAAAAATATAAATAAAACATATTTTTGAGTGAGTAGTGACTACTAATGACATGTTTTGATGACATTATACCATGTATTTGATAACATCAGTTTTAATATAAATGATTCAAAAATGTATTAAAGTTTAGTTATTTATTATACACATTATTATTATAACTCATTTTGAAAGGAAACTTTTTGTGATACTCACTTTATTTATACGTACATAGATAAATCACTTAGTATATTCATACCCTCTACTGCTTATTTACTTTTATGTACAGAAATAGATAGTTATTTTATAATTTTCTTAACTTAAAAGAGACTTTGATTGTTTCACGGTGGGAATACTAGCTCATTTTTTAAATTTCTGGTCAAGTCTGGTGGATATTTCAGCCTAATAATATTTTAATCCACATCAATACTGAGGTTACTTTTATAAAGAGTGTTTTCCTAGCCAGTATGGGTAAGTTCTCAACTTCATGTCAAAGAGAAAAACGCTGAAAAAAACTAAGGTTTAATTTTATAACAAAATAAATGTGAGCCTAATTTAAATAAAAGAGCAAAATATATTTAACTAAATACCAAAAAAAAACTGGCCACTACTTCCCCAATACAAAGTAAAATGTAGTAATTGTTGGTTTAAAGTTGCTAGAAGTCATCAACAATATTATTTTTTATGATATGATCTTAAAAACGTTTCGAAGTGCAACGTTTTGTCCTGAGCACAGCTGAACTCTTTTTCAAACTCGTGTGTGCATGTGACTTTTTATAAAAATCAAAATACTTGTCATTGATTTTTTTCTATTTTGATTTTAGTTTATTTCTTTTTACTGATTACATTCAGCCTAGGATTTCTTTCAGCGATTTTCTATGATTCAAAAGATAACCACAATGGCTTAAAAAAGACACACCCTGTACCTATACATAAAAGTTGTGATTAAATTAAGTTCATAGTATTAACACAAATCTGAATAGGAATACATATTAACTAGTCAAGCTTATTTGGTTCAACATGAGTACATTAAAATTGAGAACAAAATAAGCCTGTATTATAATATTTAATAAATAATTAATTTTCTCTGTCCCGATGTATCCTACATAACATTAGGCACTAAATTGGCAACCTACAAGGCACTATGCACTTAGCACAGCAATACATGCTATAATAATAATTATATTATGATTTTTATATTGTAACAAAATTTATACCTCTATTATTTACTACAGCTCATAATACTATTTTGCGGTTTTTTTTAAATATGTTCGTATAAAGATGTTCATCATTACATTTTAAGTATAAAAACGATCGTCTTTAGCTAGCACAGCTAAGCTACTCGGGTATAAAACGTGCTGCTTTCGTGTAATATTACTGCAAATTAAATGTGCCTAACGAAATTAAAATACACACTAAGTCAACTGATATTTTATATTCATAACAATAATGAATATCAAGGTAATTTCGCTAAATTCATGAGCTGACCATGTCAAGCCACGATATTGATGAGCCTGTTTGGCTGTAGATACTAGTAACAAACAATACAACACTATATACACATTTAATTATATTTACAAAATTATAGCTGCACCTTGATATTATCTCCTACGTATTTAGGATTATGGAATGTGACAAAATCTGTACCTAACTAATACTAAAGCCGAATATTTACAATCGGTGTATAATAAATGAGTCCTATCAGTCTGATTTATTGTTGTCCTTTAACTTTATGATAGATGTAACGATTTTTTTTTCATTTATAATCGATATCATTTAATGATTTCATCTAAAAACAACAATAACACGTTCATAGATTTAGAAACATACACTCTCTAAATGTTTACAGTCATTCTGATATATCATTTTAAATGCAATATTCACCGTACTTTTACTTGAGTAAATAACAACATTAGCTATAAGAAATAACCAGTAGACTGTACACAGGCAGGAGACACATTATGTACACAAATCATAGTAAACACTGAGTCGATCACTAAAACACTGTCTTAAGCCGAATGTTTCCGGAAGACTTGGCACTCGCGTCACGGTTCTATCGTCTCAATCACTTGTCAATGGATCCATACATGGTTTGTTTGGGTAATTTTCAAATATAAGTCTTTTTAACCTTCTGTAAGGTTCCGCACTTGAGATCCTTGTCGAGGGATTCTGTGGAGTTTCGCAAGTCAAGTGTGCGCTCCTTGCCGAGCTCCATGTGTAAATTGTCCTGTTTGGGACAAACATTCGCCACCATGTTCACGTTTTTCGACCGAGGTATGTACGCCGTATTGGCATTTAACGGTGTCTCCAACGGGCTTAACCTGAAATAGACACTTTAATTAACTAAAGACATTCATAAGGTACCCTATCTTTGTATTTATAACCTACTGTAAAAAGTCGTTCATGTTATAGTACAGTGATTTGCTAATGTGTTTATATCATTAGCATGGTTCTCATTAAGGTTGATTTATATGTAGAGATATGTTACATGTGTAGTGCAAAAACGATTTGTGACTAAGCATGTCGGATCTGTACAAGGTCAATGAAAACAATAATCACTAGTGCGAGGGCTTATAATATTAGATACGTGGCAAAAACTTTCAGCGACCATTTGCGGAGTAGGAACTATGACTCACTTCTGGAAATCATAAAAACTCGCCTGTAAAGGAAAACTGGAATGTCAGTTGCTAACTTTTTAAGCGTACAGCTTTACAAATTCTTATTAAATTTTAGTTAAAAAATATACTGACGAATAAATAATTACCTGTTTAAATGATTGTGTTGTTCATTGAAGGGTGAGGTATCGGTAAAAAACGGATGTCGAAATCGCCGTGAGAAAAGATATCCAATAACGAATCCGACCATGAGCGTGACGAGGCAGGACGCTACGACAGCAGTCATCAATGCTTGTGCACTATAAATGTTGCCGTCGGCGGCCTCCACAGTCAGCAAATCTGTAAAAACACATAATCTTAATAACTTGAAATTAAAATACGACTAAGGTAGCTAATTACTCGAATCAATTTGCTAAAGATTACCAATGCACTGTCTTTATATATTATATGTATATTTATTTACCTGTCTCATGTTTGTTGTTATTTGTAACTTTATCGTCTGACAAAGTATTCGATTCGACGACTTCGTTTAATATTTCATTTTGGATGTCATCAGATATTTGTCGTATGTCTGATTCTGATTGGGTAGGCTTCTTAGTGCCTGGATTTCTATTGCTATGTCTATCACCCGGCAAGAGTGCTGGCAACTTATTACATATATCAGTCTTTCCATGTTCTACATTTTGTAGAAACCTCTCGGGATTAGGAAATTGCCTGTTTCCAACCCAAGAACATACTTGCTGCTTGGAGTCCCATGCACAGTGTGGATCTTGTAATGCAACACAATCCCTGAAAGCAAAGCACAATCCGTTAGTTATTTTGTTGTTTCAATAAATCAAAAATGATTATATGTTACGTTGCTATATTTTTAACTTGTTTACCTGCACGATAGCACGTTTCCACAATGGGACAGGGTCACCGCTCGGATTATGTCGCCAGAGGCAACAATTAATTTCTCTGTAGTTAGGGCGACATGCATTTGTTTGATGGGCACGCCTTGAGGTAGTACTTGTACTTCTGATATCACAGCAGTTCTAACAGGATTTCTACTATACTCATCTACACTGGCATCAAAGTCGCCTTCATTGGCTGCTACATTTACCGCTTTGATAACTCTACCGTCATCCGTACCGATGTACATGACGTCATACTTGTTTCCATTCATCGCCTGAACTTGAGGATGCACCGCGATAGCAGAAAATCTATATTGCAAACTAACTCTAATAAGAACTGGCCTCGCTAAGAATGATGGAACAGCTTTATCCATTAGTGGATGTGTTTTTATAAAATTCACTGCTGAATCAGAGAGTGTCCGGCTGTCTTCAACGCAAGATCCCGGTCTGTTTTCTGGTAATTTTTCTTTTTCTAGAGGCAGCCAATTAGAGTTCATACCCTCTTGGCCTTTGAATGATCCCTCAAATGCATCTATGATGTCCCTCATGGAAAAAGCGCACACAGCAGACCCTCCTATAGCATTTTGAGGAGTAGTAAATACTGCGTATATTATATCATTTTTGCTACTGCTTTTGCCATACATTCCATTTATTAGTTCAGTTGTTGCCTCTGTAAAAAAATGGAGATTAAAAAAACCGTCAAGTAGGTAGCAGTACATAAGGAATGCAACATCTCTATTTGAGCCAAAAACTTACGGATTTCATCGAAATAGAAGGGATATTCTCCAGGCATAGAACAATTGAGGCGGGTTTTCAAGAATGAAGTCCAACGGTCGCTAAACGTATGTGGACCTCCTTTATCGTTGAGACAGATCCTTGCTACTCTGGAGTATACTGCCTGCAGAAGTAAATAAATACAAATAATGTTAAAGTATGTCGCTTAGTAATAGAATTTAAGTTTTTTTCAGCATAAAACAAACATAAAAATGCAATATGCCATATTAACAACACACACCTTTCCGCAGTTCATGAATTCGACAGCAGTTTCACGATAGAAGAAGTAAACATGGCTAGTAGAAGCCACAGCTCCCACAAAAGAAGGATCGTTGAGCAGACGGAGATCTGAGCGCTCAGTTCGTACAGGTTCGCGATAAATCAGGGGATCGGTTCCAGAAAAGTCAGCAGCCGTGGCTGTGTATAACTGTCCGTCTGGAAAGAAAGAAAGAATGATTTTCACAATAGGTACATTATTTCCGACAGGCAACAAAGAGTTAGGGCCTCTCGTGATCTTGATTTTTTGGGTTTCCTTTTGTTGTTACTGTAAAGTTTGGGACTGTATAGCCAAATAATGAAAAAATTGTTAAAGACTTTTGTGTTAAAGACTCTCGGAATATGCGATTAAATTTCCATATCTACTAAAAGTTAGCATTAACGAAAGATTCGGTTGGAGTGTGAGAACTACCGTAGTAATAATTTTGCTTACCAACAAAAATAGCAGTCGAATTATGTTGTGGATCATAAGGACAGCGGCCTGATCCGTCGATTTCTTCTAGGTGATGGTTAGGTGGGTGCCTTGCGTACCGACGACATAACGGTTTGAATGCATTGGTGCCACAGACCAGCAGTCGTCCGTGCGACCGCGCCGCTACGCGCGGGTAGTTCTGACATTCATCGGCGGACTTGCCCTTTAATTGGCATAGCTCCCTGTGTGCGTCCGTTGATTGCCACTCCAGTCGCTGTGGGCGAAAATATTTGTTTATAGATATTATGATGATAGATTGTATGATGTGATTTGCATTCAATACGATAAAACTGTCTGAAATGTAAATTGTATTAAACAATTTGAATTTGGAAATAGAAACCAAGTCAATTACTGCATTTTAAACAACCAGGACTCTCAGTCAGGCGCGTTAGTTAATCCGATGGCCGCAGTCGGCCTCTGTTAGCAAACCGACAAGTCGGCAACGGCGCGCCGGGTCGTGCCTGCACTATTTATGTAGGTAAGATATGTAGGTACAGACGCCAGCACGTCAAGTTACCCCAATGTTTCAAATTTCTTTGATCGTTTTTCAATTTTATGTCAAACAGAATAAGGTTCATATTGAATTGGGAAAATTTGACACATTGGGGTAACTTGATGTGCTGGCGTCTGTACATAAGTCTAGTTGTATCGTGCGTAATCTGCCTTATTTTATTAATTTGAAACATTATATTTCATCAAAACATGTTGCCTTATTTGTTAAATAATTTAATCTGGGATTTAGGTCGGACCGACAGTTGTTATTAACTTTCTCTGAGCATAATAAATAAAGCTACGGCGCAAATGTTTTGCTCAATTTGCAATTTTGCACAATTTGTACTGAAAGTGACTTTTAAACGACTCATACTTGTTTTGTAAACCAGTTACTAGTAGCAGCTAAATTTGCTTATATTGTGATAGATGGCTATAGGTGGCCTTCTTTTACTTTATATCTGATCCGCGTCTGTGACTACGTGTTGGTGTTAAAATGCAGTGCAACCTACATTGAAATTGTGGACATTATCGTCTAAGCGTGCAGTTATCTTCGCGGCAAGATAGCGGTATCGATATCGTCCATCGTTGTCACTGTTAAAATACTAAAACCTCATTTCTTTTCCATCAAACAATTTATTGAAGTGGCTATTTGATGGATTTTTACAAAATATGTGTGCTAGTTAGCTAGCAGTATCATTTTGGCGGTTATTGAAAATACACTTGAAAAAGATAAGTTGCTCAGGTTGAAGAAAAGTAACCGTATAGGTATGATTAGTATTCGGGCAAGGCGGAGTGGCTGCCCTGCGCCGCCGGCCGTGAATAATTCAACGCATCACCGCACTGGCCGACTCTAATATGTGACGAGTAATTTAAACACCGAGCATCTTATTCAAGTCAAACTTTTGAATGCTATGATGTTCTTTTTATAAATTACCAAATAGGCATTTGTAATTTTTTTGGACAAGACAAGACTTAAGGTCACAGCTCATTAGAGCCACCCGGCACCCACTCCGCACCGCCTCGCCTCGTGCGGTTAGTATTCTTGATATGGACTTGTATGGGTATGCGCTCACTACATCAACTCCGTAGCGTCACCGGATCGCCTCTATCGTAAGCCGTCCACGCGCGGACGGCGGGTGGACCACTCGGTGACAACTCGCTGCCCTGCGTTGACTGCGCATCGCCAACGCGCGGGTCCGAAGCGGACCGCGCGCTGCCTGCGAGTGATTTAGACATGGGTAGTTCGCGAACGATTGAAGGAAATGAACTACTTCATTTCGTAAAATAAACTTATCATTCGATCAGTAGTCATTCAAATGTGTCTCTACTTCATTTAGTTCAGCCTTTCTTTTCGCTCGCGCCAACTGAATGCCGAACACAACCGAACTACTTACACTCGGCCAGAGCCAGTCTCTCTCGTACACGTTCGTGTCACTTAGCCGGCGATTTCTAAATACGATTTTTAAATACGCCAAGTTTGACAAAAAGATCAAAGTAAAAAAAAAAACAGATAATAAATTGCATAAATTCATAATTATTTCAAGGTTGACAGTCCTAAGCCTGTATAAAGTATGAAGGAAAATCGAGATATGTATAAAACTGAACTAGTGAAGTGCTCAGTGTGTGTGTGTGTAGTGTTCTTCGTAACTTGTCAAATGTCAATCGCACTCTCGTCTCGTCGAACTAAATGAAGTACTGAACTAAATGAGTGGACTACTTCATTAAGCGAAAAGATATACTTCATTCAATTCTTTTTACTGACACATTTTGCGCATCTCTAGAGTGATTCACGCGAGGACGATACGTTGGCAATGCGCCGCTCCCCACCCTCCCTTCATTCCCTTCATTCCCAAATTCGTGGACTAAGCGACGTCCACTCGTTGACCACGCGGCGTTCACTCGTTGACCACGCGGTGTTCACTCGTTGACCGCGCGGGGTTCACTGGTTGATCGTGCAACGTTTTGGTGATAACGTGGCGTCCACCCGTGAACCACCTGTCGACAACGAGTGGACGCCGTACGACGAGGCGGTGCGGAGTGGGTGCCGGGTGGCTCTAATGAGCTGTGACCTTTAATGTCCAGCAGATAGACATTGCGTTTGGGGCCATTCTATTCAATTAAATGTGTTTACGTACATAGCAGCAGTTTAGTGTCTACATACTTAAATGCTAATACCTGGCTCTATTGACTATGACCTACTAGGGTTCACTGTTATCCTCTTTTGCCTCCGATTTTATAGTAACTGCGCGGAATTCGAAGTAGCTCTACCTCATTACATTGTTTTTCCTTTGACTTGCTCTGGCGTGAATATCGGACACGGATGACTTAATAATAATAATAATATAATAATACTTTATTTTCAGATAACAAGATCCAATTTGTTAGTATTAAAAATAAAAACTTATAACTAGTGTTAGTGAGACAATCTTAATCTACTCGCCCTCTGCCGGACCCATGAATCGAGGTATCAATACTCATGTGAACATTAATACATCGATTCATGTACGGACAATCAAGCCTACGTCCTATCATACTCAGAACGCTGTTGCGACTAGCCCTTACTCTGCTAAGCATTGACGCGCACCGTTTGCGCAGAGTAGCGTAGAAGCAATCGATGCGCGCCTCCGCAAACATGCGTGATGCACTGCAGTGCTGGGGCAGCCGCAACATCGTTCTTAGTGCGTTATTGTACTGTACCCGCAGGGCACTGTACGCTTTTTGAGTATAGACTGCCCACAGGCTGCAGGTGTAAAAAGATGTACAGAAGGCTCTGAAGAGAGTTACTTTAACTTCATTTGTGCATCGAGCAAACCTGCGAGCAATCATGTTTGCTCTCACGGACAGTGCCCTACGTTCACGTTCAACATCCATGTCGTCCTTAAGGTCCTCGGTTACTAGATGGCCCAAGTATTTAAACTGGCGTACCCTAGCCAACTCAACTCCATTCAGCTTAATAGGGGGCACGGTAGAGGGACACTTAGTACCAGCCTTAAAGACAACATACTCGCTTTTCTTCACATTATACACCAAGCCATGACCACTAGCATAGGCTTCACATATCTTTAGCAGTCTTGTAATGCCACAAACCGAAGCGCTCAGCAACACCATGTCGTCCGCATAGCTCAGATTATTAACACAAACATCATCTATGCGACAACCGACATGCTGACTACTGAGCTCCCTACTGAGCTACTTAAGGAAGAAAAAATATATGAGTGTGTATAATATGGTCTCTGCGTTGCTATGTACCTAATGTCTATTTATCTCTGTCTGTAAGGTCATTGGACGAATGTCTGATGTGCAGTCGTAAAATCATGCCTATAAACACAGGACCGTTTTTCATGAGTGAAACGTTAGTAATTTTTGGCTCTGTGCCAAACAATCTCTCGCCCTACGTCCGTTCGTCCATGTTGTTTCGTATTTTTTTATTTCTCACTCCGTGTGGTGCCGTCAATCGAAACCCCGAATTACATATGCTAATGCTCTTTTATGTCATTTATCCAAATATTTGTATAAATTATTTGCGCGTGTCGTATAATGTAATATTACTATTAAATTGTCTCTATATTTGAGGATTACTTTTATTTATTCAGTAAGCCAAACGTCAGTAAATTTGTCTTTGCAGATATTTTTCTCTATTTATAATAATGATACCTAATAATAAGATAATTATTTATCAGAATACCTAGGCATAGTTTAAAATATGCTCATCCAGGAAATTGCTTGGTTCAAAAATACTTAGGTAATCATATGATTCACCGCTATAACACTTGGCTTGAAATTAATTTGCCTTATAAAATGTTAGTACAGCGATGGTGCACATATAAAATGATACGGTAAATAAAATCTTATAATACGATTTACAAAATAAACAGTCTTCCGCGCGAAATGGGTCATAACGTAACTAAGAATAAACAGTGAGTGCACTAGAATACCTAGATACTATAGTTGTTTGCACAAGATTAGATACATAAACCTGTAGTGGAGTGCGATGCCTATTAAGGTTTTCGTTACTGGTTCGTTCATTGACCGGCTGCCGCTGCTGGCGGATTAGCTTGGCCAAATCTACGGCGATATCAATCTGGACTATCTGGTTACTGTTCTGGAGATATCTCTTATCAAGGAGTCCGGATTTTAATCAAATTCAAGATAAGCCATTTCAACAAGTGATTTCTAAGGGCTACTGTTGCGAATAAAAGATATTTGTACTGGGCGTTTCTTTCTATAACGCCCGATTATTTTCACATTGGTTCAGATAGATGCAAAATATTATCTAAATTGTTTAAATAGTTACCTGTTCCACATTTTCTGACAGATCGTAGAGGCTTAGGTTGTACACTGTGTTCCTGCAAATGGAAAAAAAAATGTTATAATAGACAGTCAATATTAACTAAATACTTAAATAGTTAAAAACTATACTATTACAACAAAACAGGTTCTTTCTGAGAATGGTCGCACCTGATTAAATAATACCGAGATACTTAGTATTTTGTAATGTGCCTTCTTTGGAATTTGCTGATCGGTGTTAATTTACATAATCGGATCATTTAGGGCGATGTGAATGGAATAGTAGAGTAGAATTACCTCATTTAAGATCTACTTTAGTATAATAATGAAGTGTTAGTTTACCTGCCGCCAACTATAATAGAGAAGTCATCTTTGTCTAATATACGGAAATGGTCTGGCGCCGTCGCATTGCCTACGAATTGCTCTGAAGTTTCATCACCTGGAACAAACATTAAAATGTTTAATACATACAAAGTACCAACAAAAAGTTCAAAATATAAATCAAAACTAGCGTCACTGATCTAGACAGTGCTAGAAACACGACATCCTAAGTGCCTACAGAAAGCAGATGCTGCTAAAGCTGGTGAATTATTCAGAAAGATCCGCACAGTTCAGCTCTCTATAAAAACACTGACGTTACTCGTATAGCTAAATTGCCTTGATTAATATAATATCTATACATATAATAAAACAGTAACGACAGAAAAACTGTACATTGAGAATTTTCAAGAAAAAATAAGTGGGTTTTGTTAGAAAAACGTAACTGGTGACAAAAAGTGACTTTTTAGAATTTTTGTCTGTTTGTCTGTTTGTCTGTTTGTCTGATTGTCTGTATGTATGTCCGGGGTGAACTCAAAAAGTACTGCATGGATTTACTTCAAATTTTGCATGAATATTACTAAGAGGTCGGGTCAACACATAGGCTATATATTATCACGCTATCACCTACGGGGGAGGAGCAGTGAATCTTTATTCTTCTTACTCATTCTGTGGAAGCGTGTAATCAAAGGACGCATATTTAAATGTTGGTTTTGTGTAAGCTATGCTATTATCTAGCTTTACACTATAAAAACTTCGCCATTTAAGTAACTTTGGCAGAGAAACATAGTTTAATGAATGTTAGTAGTATAAAGCCAATTTGGAATCAGCGCCATCTATGAGAATGTATAAAAATCAAATCAAGTAACACATGAACACTTTTTGAAAATTAATTTAAATTTTGATCGTGTTGGTGAGGTTACATACATACATACATATCGTCACGCCTGTAATCCCCGAAGGGCTAGGCAGAGGTGTACCTGGTAGTACACCCACAAAGGAGAGGAACATAGTTTAATGAATGTTAGTAGTATAAAGACAATTTGGAATCAGCGCCATCTATGAGAATGTATAAAAATCAAATCAAGTAACACATAAACACTTTTTGAAAATTAATTTAAATTTTGAACGTGTTGATGAGGGTAGTAGTTAGTTATTCTTAAAATTCATAGATGGCAATGTGCATTTTTTTCATAAAAGTTGAATCGTATAATTCGTTTTGACAAATTGAAGTTCCAACCCTTCCCGAGTTGACGCGGGGATCGAGGGCTGACGAGATGAATGCTTCGGTGAAACGATCTTCGTTGTGGTCACAAGTTCGTACGCTGCGCTTGACCATTAATATAAGAGCTCGGCTCGGCGGCATTGCAGGCGCTCAAGAATTCTCCGATGTCCTTCTAAGTCTTGGCAAAGGCACTTTACCAGAAGAGAGAAGTGGACAGGCGGTGCTTTCAGAGTCTCTCGGTAGAGTGGTATCCAGCTTCGAAGAACTCATTCGCTGTGTGTACGTGGACATCAGTCGTATAGCGCACCAGCAGAATTCGTGTGAGAGGGCCATTTTGGCGCCCAAAAATGATCATGCTGCAGCAATTAACGAATGCATTCTCTCGGACATTGAGGGGAATGAAGTGGTCTATACGTCGATAAGCACTGTCGTCGAGCAAGATGACGCCACACATTATCCCGTGGAATTTTTGAACTTCCTGTCAGCAAGTTGACTTCCAGCGCATACCATCAAGCTGAATGAAGGTCGGCGTCCCGATTATGCTTTTTAGGAACAAATCTCCTCCAAAGTTGTATAACGGGTGGTGCTTTAAAGTCATCTCTCTCCACAGACACCATTGAGGTGGAAATTATTACGGGTTGTGGCGTCGGCAAGGCAGTATTTATACAACGCATTCCCCTTATACTTCATAGCTTCCCGATCCAGTTCGAGCGCGTACAGTTCCCCGTGAGTGTTTGCTTAGTGATGACAATCAATCGTAGTTTATAGGGAAGTGTTATAAGGTAAGTATATACCTTTGAACGTATTTTTAACCGATTTAAAAAAAAAGAGGAGGTTCTCAATTGGACGGTGTTTTTTTTTTGTGTGTTTGTTACGCGATTACTCCGCCATTTATGGACCGATTTTCAAAAATCGTTTTTTATTTGATAGGGTATACTACCAGGTTGGTCTCATTAGTATTGAACCTCAGATCTGATGAGGGATCTTCGAGGAATTGAGGGAACTCCTCAAATAATATAGGAAAACATGTACCGATTTTTACATTGTTTTTTGGTGACAAATCAAGCATTTACATTTAGCAAGTATCATTTCGTGTAGAAAAACTGATGAAGAAGACAGGCGATGGAACTCTTCAACGCATAACAACAAATTACTCGCAATAGCTACAGACACATGTCTGTGCATGGTTTATGTATTTCCCATAACATTACGCCTGTCTACTTTAAAAGGTTTAGAAAGAACTTATTTTGCAATTATTAACCGATTTCAATGATTCTTTCAAGTTTTGGAAGACTTTCTTACATAAAAAGAAACTAAAAATTGCAAAATAAAAAAAAATACAAAAAAACTCTCTTCATGTAACTTATATTTTAATGCTATTTTAAAAGTTGTTAACTTATAATGCTATAGCGACACTAGAATCTTAGGTAGGTATATTTGGTGCTGTAGAACCTTCACGCAGACGACGTCGCGGGCAGCAGCTAGTTGTACATAAAACTATTTTTAATTTTTAGTAGCACAGCCTAAACCTAAACAGATTGTATGTTGAAGAATGTTCTAAAAGAAATATAATCCAGCAAGTAGGAACGAATCTTTACACGTTTTTGTTGTCGGTTTGAATGTGCATATTGGAGATTTTTTGTGCAGATCAAACGAACAATGTTTCCATTGTGCAGCGATTAAACAACAATGAACATTTGCGATTTCATAACAATTGGTTGGAAAATTCTCACACGTCACTATAAAATAATACTCCGAAATCCCGAGAACTTTCTTGCACCTGCCTTGTAGCAGGAAGTTATTTTTTAAATAGCTATATACGTTACCTGTTTTTCTAATCATGAAACCATATAAGAAAAGTTTTCACATGAAACATACCGTTCCTGAGGTATACATATACACACGTGTTTTCTTTCTTGTTTCATTTGGCATGTAATTAACTATAATTTAGTACATTAGCAAGCGGGTAGTTGCATGTAGCGCTACTTATTGAAACTTTGACAGCCCTATAGAAACTCCCTCGACAACATTGAGGAGAGAAACTTTTTACTTTCCAACTGATGCCAAAGTAATTAATGATGTAGTTTGGTTTTATGAAGTTTATTAATATCTCACCATATTTGATATGTATGCGTGCGTTAGCATCCGGCATCCAGGCTTGAGCCGTGGACGCTAAGAGGACAAGGACCGCGCGCACGACGGCCATTTTAACTTAATATCTCCTCTCTATGCGCGCCATGTTTCCGCACTTCTGGCACCCTGTAACAAAACATTTAAAAACATTATTTAAGTTATTTAAATGGGAATGCTCTTGAACATTATTGTTGTCTCCGGATTCAATTTCAAAGACAATGTAAAAGCCTAACTCTATACTGTACGATTTTTAATTCGATGATAAACTGTATTTACTTCTAAATAGCCGACTAATTTACAAGTCTTTTAATAATGTTAATAAATGAATAGAAAGTAGGGAAAGACTCAATTCATAGTAAGCCACGTACTCATTGCTTTTGGTTTGACATCTATAGGCTCGCATCCTAGCAAATGGGATTTTAATTTAAAATGGCGAAATGTGGATGTACGTCTACTATAGGTACCACTTCTGCTAAACCCATCGGTCATGATAAATATGTCTAGGGATTTCTACCGAAGCTTTGCAGATAAAAATATTCCTTTAAGCGCAACTTTTGCAATGTTAGTATAACTACAATCATGTTTCCAATCAGTTTTTTTTGTGTAAAATTGAATGTTAGTTGTACCGAATCGAGTTTTACTGTCAATACCTGCACTACCTGATCGTCTTTCCACTCTTTTTCTTTAAAGAAAGGATCAGGTAATGCTGGACGCCGATTTTACATAATAAAGCTAAATTACACGTGTATGTCTGTATGGTATATCTGCTGTTTGATTATGCCTATTTTCATCTGCAGTTAAACGGTAATTGAACATAAAAAGATAGGACTAATTTAAATGATAAATGTAAATGAGTGCCTGAGATGCCGTTGAATGCACGCATATCTAGAGACTGGTCTGGTTCTCGGTCACACGGGATGATCGTTTGACGCACGCAGCATGCATCCGCACACGCACTCATTGCTCAGGATTCGCATACTACTATTTTTTTTATTTTTTTATTTTGCTATCCTTGTCGATCGTGAGAACCAAAACTCGATCGTCTCCTCTCAGTCGTGATCTGAGCACCCACGGATCACTTGTTACGATATCTTATTTTTAATCCACCTTTTATGCCTCGCTCGATACAGGTTATTGAAGACGTTTCATTTTTTATATCTACGCAGAGATATTACAGTGAATGGCTGTCGTAAACTGAATAATCTATCTTATAAATATTTAATTAGTTCGCATGACATTATTTATAGAATATGCTTCTTAATGTGGCTAACACTCTTTTTTTAATGATACTTATTATGATTGCATATTGCTATGGTTTATAGCTAAATAGTCGATTCCGTACGCTATGGTTTATAGCTAAATAGTCGATTTCGTACAAGTATGGTAGGTACCTGTGTAGTTAGGCGAAGCTCATGAGGTAAAGAACAAATGCATTTTTCCCGAAATTAAGTACCCCCAAAAGTCTGAAATTGTGAATCCGCTTTGACCATTGGTTAGATATGCCTTATCTGTATGTAAAGACATTTGCGAAGCAGTGGCATAACTTTAGGCTGTATCATTAATTAGAAATATATGATAAGTAAAACCAATAAATGCACATGAATGTAAACAACAAAAAATAATAGTGATTCATGTAGTTCATGCAATAATAATTACATGTCAGATCTTCTTCCTTTTGTGTCGACAGTACATTTGTATTATACTGTTCGGGCCCGGAAGGTGTCAGATGTTTGGCATTGTGTAACGATATTAAAAAGGGTTGAGAAATGTATGTAACATGTTGCACGCATACTCGCACAGATGTGGCTCACAACACAACACAATGCACAGAGGACTGAGTGCAATGCGGGGAGGGTTACGCGACGCATGCATTTGATATTTTCATGAGTTACATTATACCAGCGCGGTGCTGTTTTGGCTTTTGGGAGCAACAGCTGTTCACTGATGTATCCAATTTAAACTGGTTTGCGTGAATTCTGCCCCCACGACACGATATATTGCGCTTCGAACGTGCAATTTATGCGCGCCGAGCGGCGAGTGTACCGGAACAATTAACGAAGTAAACAAATGAGCGATTACCGGTACGCAGGCCTAACCAGTTACGTTCATGTTGAAGTTTTATTAGGTACAGAATGCGTGGGTTTTACTAAACTACTTTGAAATTGCAAACCACTAGAAGAATATCTGCGCTGTGTTGATTTCAAAATATCAAAGAACTAAATAATGAAATTGTACCGTCTGACGTTGAATACGAAATAAGAAAGACAATAAAAATGTAAAACAGGTATACGAATGAATATCTTATAGAGCGAGTTAACAGTAGTAGGTACTAGTTGCCATACTCCAAGCAGGTAAGGTGTCGCGGGCAGTTCTCATGTGTATTTCTCGTTAGCGTTCAATTTATGGAACAACGTGTCCATGTACGTCGGTGTCCTGCGCATTATTATATTCCCTTGTGATATTTTATTGGTATGAGAGTCTCCGGCAGATTACGCTGGCTCAATATGCGGTAAATAAGATAAGGCTGCAGTTGCGCAGAGCCGGTTGACACTTGAGCCTCGAGATGCGGCCGCGACGTGCTGAAGACTTACTCGATCCCACGCAGATCAGGAAGCTGCGGTTACTTTCTGTCACTTGTAATAAATACTCATTTGTAGGAGCGTGGGGCTGTTTAACGTTCGACTTGAAGGACAGAAACGCTGACACGGTAAAAGATACTTATGTGCCATTTTTTTTGTAAGGAATCTCATAGTCGCTTCTGGCGGTGTCGCAGTGCATGAAATATATGATTTTCAACGATGGACGCTTGAAAGTATGTGGCAATGTGATGTGCTTATGGTTTGAAAACAAGTTTGTTCTGTATTTTCTACAATAATTAAAACCTGGAAGCTTTTTGTAGGTAATGAGAAAGGAAGGACAGAATTCTTAAGTCCTTGATTAAGATAAAATCTGTCTCTAAATTTGTCTGAAACAGCGACAAAGTGAAGAGTTTAATTTAACGCTTATTAGGTAAACGAGTGGCTGTTGTAGAACTTAAGAGTCGGAACGGATACGTTAAAGAATTCTAGATTTTATGTACCGTTTTCATAATTAGTGATGGTAAATTAAATATTTATGTTAGTAAGAATGAGACTAGACTTTTATATTCTTTGAAAGTCAGGCATTTGCGTATTATTTTGTATTATTTGAGGCTTCTTTATGAACATAATTATGCCACTTTATGTCTGAGTTACTTATGTTGTATTTACGTTTTTCCATCAAGATATTTTCCTTCGCATATGAATATTAATAATAGGGTATATGCATGTAATTTTTTTATATTTTTAATTCACTGTTTACAACGTTTTAACATAGTAAAAAATATAAACATGTTTAAAAATGCATTAATGAAGCTTAAAAAAATATTTAAAATACAGAATAAATTTGAGCTGTTTAAACGCCGCCATGTTCGCGCGCCATTTCGATTACGTCATTTACTATTATCCCATTACTATTACTTTGGGTGTTTTCGTTCTTCTAACCATTTCACCATGAAAAAAGCTCAAAAACCAGTTTACAGGTATTGCTTGCCTATCCGAATGCAAAAACATTATCAGATTGTGCTTTTACAAAACCACTTTCAGTCATTTTCTTAAATGTGTTATAACTTCACTATGAAGCTAAAATTATAGTTCAACATTAAATGAATTCACAACACACACGGCAATAATTATGTTTTCCAATAAAAAGTCCATTCCAATACTGTTTTGTAGGCGTAACTTGCCTTGTTGTCGTAGTATTTGACGTCATTTTTCGTTATAACCAATGGTGATGCGTTTCACAAATTTGTATTTCCCGCGCTTAATTCGCACTTTAATTTATTATTTTAAATAATTATGACGCTGTTAAAAAGTAAAATAATGATTTAGTTCATATTTTCTGCCATTAAAAATTGGAAAAAAAAAATCCTCGAACCAAATTAAAATTACATGCATATTCCCTATTAATGTAGTTATAACGTACTATAGTAATAAGTGATCTACATAAGTTACATTGTATGCCAACCACTGTTTTATTTACCTGGAATAAGTATTATTAATTAATTATACATCCCTGCATTCTCATCAGCAGATTTTTAATCAGTAACACCCAGCAGGGTTGTACTGAGCCACGAAACTATAACTTGGGTGCGTCTCATGTCAGATACAAATAATTATTGTTAAAGTATATAATAATTTTAATAATTAATAATAATAATATATTTATTATAAGTTGCTGAAATGTAAAATAGCTTCTTTATCGCATTAGGTTAGCCTGTTAAGATAGATGTAGGTAAGTAAGGTTCTAAATAAATAAATAATTGTTATAATTATTTTATTTTAATGAGGTTACAAGGTTCACTAGAATATAATACACGCAAAATATACCAGAAGTTGATATTTTTGGTGTCGTAGCGAGAAATTTCAATTTACTTTTAGTCGCGATTTCTCGGGCTTGGCGGTCGTGCTAGGCTGGCCTATTATGATGACGCCAGTCACTCAGTCGGTAGACAAAGGAGAATGGGCAAAAATAAGTGTATCTTGGTCGACCTGCTCGAAACTAACGCCATCTATATTAACAAAAAAATGTTAATGTAGTCTTAGACTAATTTATAATAGTGCATGGCAAAATTCTGCCTACTTGCCCTATTACTAGCCATACCCTGTCGAACTGCTCTAGTTTATAATAATGCCTGGCATAACTCTGCCTACTTGCTGACCAACACCCTGTCGTGCAGCTATAGAGAGGAAACACCCTTTACTGCTATTGTTTTTGGCATATACACAAAGAACCCTATTAGCTAAACATTGGTGGTCATTTAATTTGTATGGCTCATTTGTGTTGAGTTGTATGCAACTTTGGTTCCAACTTGCCCATTCTTCTTTTGTCACAATTTGAGACAAACAGCGTTGTCATGCGTATCATATTAGCCCTGCAGATTCCATTACAAGACTTTATTAAATGTGATGGGTTTAATTAAAATGTAACTGTCTGCATTTACTTTGTTTGAATTCGACTTTGTCCGTTTTGTTAATAAAGGAGTATGTTTGTTGGCTTACGTACCTACCTTATACATCAGAAAATTACAATTTAATTTAATTATAAATGTGGACTTTAAGGATAACTTCTTTGATAACTTCTTTATATAATATTGAGTGAGTTAGAGAATGAAATATAGGTATGTATTAGTTTGGCTTTACCATCCGCTATATAAAATTGAAATATATGCTACATGTAGCGAACTTCCTAGTGAAAAAATCGTGATAAAAATATCATTTGTTCCAATTAACGTTCGTTACTTCGTAAGTACCTACTTACTGATTGCGGCAGCAATGATAAACCGTACCTACATAATATGTACCTACATAATATGTATCATATCTTATATCTACAACTTGCTAGTGTGTTGCGATAAGTTATCAGTAAGAAGAACCGTTCCTAAAATAAGTACTAATTACTAATTGTTTACGAATTTACACACGGTACACATGTTTTAATGACACAAGTAAGGATGATACATTGTCTGACACCTGGACAGTGCAGTACCTACCCGTTGTTCTTCTTGTAAACAATCGATAGGTATTATGGACAAGAACATTATCTACGTGTGGATGTGACACATTGTATAAATTAATTACCGATTCATTGTTAATGGTTTCCGGTATTTTAAATATAGTCATACAAATCATACAAGCTAAGTAGGTTCAATTAAGTAATAACATTGTATTATACCATAATAGGTAGTGTTGTGTAAGGATAAACGTTTTACAAAACTGTTTTTCCTTACATACTCGTAACTACAATTCAGCCAAGTAAGTACAAAAACATTATTAAAAGTTTGGTAGTCCATGGAAACCCTAACTTAAATTTATTTTATTTTTACATGGTGTACAATTGAGTAATCACATTATATCAATTTTACCATATTAGGCGATTTTATGTCACGGAAAACGTTTTTGTAAAATGTTTTCATCAAAACACCCACAATGGACTGCCGAAAAGTGAAAAACCATTATTAAAAGTTTTAATCATCTATGGAAAACCCATATAGGTAATGTAATTTTAACGAATTTTTAATAATTATAGCCTTTGTCAGTTGGTAAATTTAGAGATCTTGTATAAAAATGCGACTATAGTCTCAAATGAGACTCTGCTCTCTTAAAAAATGTTGGAATTTTTGAATATTTTCACCAAGTACGTTTTGGCGTAGTAGATTTTTATCGAAATGTATTCCGCTATTATGTTTAGAATGGTCTGCGGGTGAGGGTAGAGAAGGTACTTTATCGGTAGCTTATTTTTAGATATGTTAGGTGTCCCGGCTCGTGGCCCGTGTAATGTAAGGTGTAAGAACGAAATGGCTTCCTTAATGGAGCTCGCAGACGTTGGGTTAGCAACTTACTCCTATTTATACATTATTACTTAGTAATCTTATAGAAAAGCAAGTGAAGCCAACGCCTTTGTACGTGTCGTATGAGAGCGGATTACTTAAAACGTGTGTTTGACTTTCAAAGTCCAGAGAATACTTAAAACCTCACTTAAGTTTTATTATCTTTTAAGTACCTATGTATTTTTTGGTTAACTGTACCTAGTACGAGATTTAGATTTTGAGACAATTAATAACTTGTCTCGTGTCTTGGTGGTTAAATCGAAATGTTTGATGTTATCCGTTTGTTATATGAGAATTATAAAGATCCTAAGATGGTACCTAATTCTTTTTTCTAAGTTTGATTAATGCGAAACCTCATGGTTCTCGTACAGTATGTGTTGACTAAATAAGAAACATAGGTAAGGAAAAGTACACTCTACTTATTACGTGCATGAATGATGCACAATTAAAAATACATTATATTCCAGTAACTTGGTTATTCCTGCAGGAATTCATGTCATCTGTGGAAACTCCCGTACGTAATATACTGTGCATGTGGTTACGTGATAATATGTAGTATATTATGAAGATACAGTATAGCATATTTTAGTCATGACTGATTCACCGATGAGTTCTAACCACATTAGCATCACTGTTGTTATTAATAGCTGATGCTCATTATCTAAGCATTATGATGGCAAATTGATTTTCACAATAACCATAATTACATTTATATGTAAAGTTATTGCAAATTACAAAAAAGATAGCTACAACCTAGGGGTCTTTAAGACAAGAGTGTTTAGGTAACTTCAAGGCAAGCGAGCTTTATCGTTGACCACATCATCGCTTACCATCAGATGAGATACCTACTGGTCAAACGCGAGCCTATCAATAATAAAAAAGAAAACGAAAACAGGAATGCTTAATCAGTTACAGTTACGCTTGAAAAGGTAATAATGTACCTACTTGGAAGTGTTATATTGCTTCATAAATGTAGGTAAGTGGCTTGGAATATTTGTGTTCGAATAATAGATTTCGACTATGGTTAGCGTTAACTGCATCCCTTGACACTACTAGTAATAGTACCTTTATGGTATTAAACATAAATAATAAAATTAATCGTTGGCAAAATATTTCCGTTCAGGGGCAAAATGACCAATTCTCAAAATGTCCAACGGTGTCAAAATGTCCAAGTCCCAAAATGTCCAATGGTCAAAATGTCCAAGTCCCAAAATGTCCAATTCTCAAAATGTCCAATGCCCAAAATTTACAAGTCCCAAAATGGCCAATCTTTACATTTAACTGTAACAATTAGTACCCAAATTATTTACACTTATTAAGGAGATCAACGTGTAAATAGTAACATTTATAGAACCATTTGCATGTGTAACGCGAATTAACTATTAAATGAACTTAAATAAATGAAACAATTTATTTGATATTACAGCAAATAATTTTGTATTTTGACAAATCCATTGGAGCGATAAATAGGATCATGTCAATTAAATTTTCAACAAACTTGCATGAAATCAGGCTGTTATTGCACTGCTTTTAGTGTATTTAACACGCATGCGTTGTTGCATGTTTTAGTGCGTCACAGATATTTTCGGACCCAGCAAACAGTCTTATTTTGGCTTTGATTTATTTATTTTTGTCGCCAAATTTTCTTTAATTAGTGTTCTTTTAAGTATGTAGGATTTTTTATATTATGCTATTTGACAATGCTCAGTGTACGGTTACAGTTATTGATGTAAACAAAAATGTAAGTAACTAAGAAACATATTTTTTTATTAAGGAGTGAATGACACTTAAATTTTATTTTCAATCACTCGTTAAATATGTGGAGTGCCACCTCCGATTTCAATACATCATTGTTAAGTGGTAAATTGAATATGCATTTTTTCAAATAACATCGATATAGGAACCTACTTACTCAGTGACAATAATTATAGTCTCCGAGTATAATTTCTGTTGAACATCCAAACGAACAGACGGGCCGAAATTAAAATTCGCAAGCCGTTTTCAGTAATATTTGTTACAGAACATTAAGTGTCAGGTGTGAAAAAATATTTATTGTTTACTCGTAAGTGTGTTGAAAACCGTCTGTTGCAACGCGCGGCATTTGTTTCTGTACTCTCAGACTGCAATCCCGCCTTGACAGCATTGTCAAACTTTGCACACTATATTGGGGTCGCAAATGTGGTTCACCTTATAATTATGTATATAAAAATTATCACAACCTTTGTTTTTTAACATAATATAGTTTAGTATATACATTTAAATAGCTTATTTTATCGATAAACTTTAAACAAGGCTAAAATAATTAAACAAAAGTAAAGTTTTTGAAATCTTTTTTTAACTTGCTTTGAAAAAGGAGGAGTTCCACAATTCGCCGTAATCTGTTTTTTCGGCGATAAATTTTTTACCACGGCGGCGAACGATTTCGGTGATTCCTTTTTATTAGAACGACCGTAAAGTTGGTGAAGTTTTGTTTAGAGCTTTTTGAGTAAGCTTCAATAACATTTATTTGATGTAATTACATATGTTGATAATGTTATGTATGATACCACTACTAGCTATGTAGGTAATGTTTTAAAATAAATTTATTTGTGTAAGTATAAAATAAAACGACGTGTGCAAATAAAAAATACTTAGCAAAGTTTACAAAAAAAACTGGCTCTTGTTCTTGTTTTTAATTAGTGATGAAGCAATAGTAATAAGTACAATCAGTTCAATTTTCTAGTTAAACTTTTAGAGGTCAAATTACTTGCTCCAATTGAAAAAATCAAATTTTGGTTGTTAGAAGGTACCTACACTGAACTAAAATTGTTGGTAGGTTGCTAGAATGAGTTAAAAGTCCACTGTTCGTAATAAAATTACGTTTTGGGAGTAAGCGACCCAGCCTTGGTCTTAGATTGACCTATTGGCCCCCAGTTTTAATTAGTTAACATTTGGTGTGCCCCGGCGCATCTGGTATTTTCATTACTATCATCAGTGTGACACATGACGCGCACACAATTACGCAGGATGTTGATAATGTTTTCATTCATTATTATAAACTGGAGTAATTGTTGCTATTTGTGAATCAGACGTTGATGAATCTTACATCGTGACTTATTATGATTGGAAAATGAGAAAGGTAAATGACATTGTTTTTTGAAATTGTTTTGTCTAGTTGGTTATCTTTTTCCGGTTATAAACCTCATTATAACCGCCAGAAGATAACCCGAAAAAGATAAACTGCTTTTAGATTTGGAGTAGAACGCTCAAGCTTCTCCAAAAAAGGTCGTTATTTTTGTTTAGTTCGTTGTTCTATTGCATAAGAAAAAGTAAATTATATAATAATAATTAGGTTAACAAGGAACAACATACTATAGGTACCTACCTTAATTTGGTTTTGGGCTTGCCCCGGGCCAAAAAGATGACAGGATAAATTTTATTGATCACTTCGTTCCCCGACCAACTTTGTTCCGATTTAGAATCAATTTATAAGTTTACGTCCTATTCTCAGACCTACTGAATATGTACACAATATTTCAAAAGAATCGGTCAAGCCGTTTCAGAGGAGTTTAGTTACAAACACTGTTACACGAGAATTTTATTTCTATTAGAAAGATAGAAAGATTAGGCGGGAACGCAATAAGTTGATGACGTGCTTCTGTTGAGGCTACGGATTTAAGAGTTCAGGTAATTGTCAATGTAAGCCATTATTATGGTTGATAGAAGGTTCACACTGCACATTTAAACGTGCGTGTCAAGCGCATTAAAAAAACACTTTTATGTTTGATTGCTAATTAATTTGTTTCCCAAAATGGTGGAACTGTCTAAGACAATAAAACTACCGCTTATCTAATTACTCATACAGTACATTGTACTTAAATTGATACGAGGATGTTATCATTCAATTATTCTTTATACTGCGTAGGTACATAACAAACACATATTTCGTAAAAAATAAGCTCAGGTTTACACATAAGCAAGTTAGCTTCATTAAGTCTGTAATAGATCTAATTGGTTCAGTTTCCAAATCAGCAAGTATCATCGCAAGACTTTCCAAATGAATACAGTGGGTAACAAAGAGGACTATGCTCGTAGTTCGCTTTTGAGTGTACAATTTGCACCGTTGGCGTTGAGTTTCTAGTTGAGTAGTCGAGTCGTTGGTAGAGCGGGCCTGCTCGCTCGCAAGTCGCTTGCCCTGTGTCAACAAAGCATGCTCTCTCCTTCTCTCCCCTATCCTATGGGTTTTGTTTGTGCCGCCTCCGCAACGCTCTGGGCCCCGGCCCGTTATTTAAAACTATTTAAACAAAATCGTTGTGTAAAGTTATAAGAAATTTCCACCGTACACTCACCAATTTTGAATATTCCCAGCTTTGTAATCCGATTTTGGTTCGTTTTTAAATCACTGGTCATCGCATTGTTAATGTAGTAAAATTCAAGCACAGCATTTAATTACACTTCACTCATTCATAAATATCTGTCTGACCTATAGTCAGATAAATCACAACGCTCACGAAAAATCACAGATGCAGCACTCGAGATCACAAAGGTAGTAGGTAACCGGTTTGTAGAGAGTGTAACAGAAGTGGTGTGTTTACAGTGGGCGCGTTGACGAAGCCAGCGCGTAGAGTATCGTTTCGGCGTGCTCTCGCGGCGCACTCGGCAGAAACACTAGCGCGAGCGGCGCCCCACTATCTCGCTCCCCGAACTTGCCCGACAGGCTCGTCTACTTCTTTTCCGAACGTGCGCGTGCGCCGATGCCACGTTTCGTCCCGCGTTGCCAGTTCTCCACAATATTTCTTTTTGTTTTGTGTTGACGCTTCTAAATGAGGGCCCATAAAATAGAAACGTAGTTCGACGAATAAAAAATAGGAGGGTTATAATTATTTAGTTACTGGCTCTTCTACTAACTGGTAAAAGCTTCATGATGCATATTGCTATATTGAAATTTATCGCTTACGGGTGTTACTTCATAAGTCACGTGCTTTATTAAATAGAGCCTGTAGGGAGTAAAATATCATGAAAATATAAGAGCAAATTGCAAACTGTTTGAGTGGTATGAATGAACGAGCATTACAATTTATTTATTTATTATACACTTTGAATAAAACATTTTGAATTTAAACCGTTTGTGGATAAAGCATGGTAGAGCACGAAGAGCATAACTCTAAGCTCTACAGTAACTATTTCGCATATTCCACTGCGGCTGTTAGTTATTGCTATTATTATTAATACTGTGATGTAAACTTACGAAGGGACAGACACATGTGGCTGTCTAAGTTTATTATACGCAGCCACGCTCGCCCCTCGCTGTGCGCCAGGTAGAGGCCGGAGAGAGTAGGGACGGGACCGAACGCTTTGTAAAATGCCCACGACTACAATTCGCCCTCGCCTGCTACGCTCAACTTTTGTCACAATATTTATGGCCATTTGTTTCGACCAAGGAACTCAGTTAGATACTTATTTATAACTAGTGGCCTGCTCCAGCCTCTCTCAGGTATCAAAAACTATGTTAATGAAATATTGTTTCTTTTTTCATTTTAATTTATCCCTAAGCTATCACGTGCCGTAAAACAAAATTGACGGTTGAAGCCCGAAAAACGCGCTACGCATCCTTATTTCTATCAACTGTTTAGCATCAACCGATGCCTTTCTTCTATTCCTGAAATCGTTTAACATAAATAAGTGGGCATTATTATTTTGGATGCTCACCTAATGTCAAATTGGTGTCCTTTACTTTAATTCGGGATTCATAATTTATAACACAACAAGCATAGAGATTGAAGATACCTAGTACCTACTCTAGAGAGGACACGCGAAGAAATGTCATAGACAAACTGTGATATCATATCTCAGTAATGCCATCTAGAATAATATTGCGTACTAAATTAAACTCATAGACTTGTGTCCAATAGGACAGAAGTATCTATATGAAAATTTTGTTCGTGATGTCCCGTCTGTACTTAAGTATTGAACGTCTTTGACAACAAGTACTTATGCTGTCTCGAAATGACATCGATTTCCTTGTTCTAAAATTAAACTAAAATCTAATTAAGTCTCTAATTTTAGTTAAGAAAAGGTCAGAGAGAGAGAGAGGTAAGAACTAAATTAGTGATTTTCCTTACATTTCGCCATGTTTTGGGTCGATGCGTTTGAAATGTCAACTGTGTATGAAAACTAAGTACCTATAACCAAAATTTAGCTCTTCTCCTTTTTATTGGATGAAAGATAATGAGATAAACCTTGGTATTCGTTTCTCATAAATCTATTTTCCTTTTAATACTTATTACGAACATCTTTAACTACAGCACCTACCTAACTAAGGTTACCTATAAATTTGTGTTCAACAAAATGTGTGGGACAGCAGATTTTATTTCTTCAGAAAAGCTTGTATTATGTTTAATAGGCTATTTGACAAAATTTTAATTTTTAGTCCCTCATCTAGATTACAAGAAAATATTCGACACATATTTTTTCTTTTTTCACGTAATCAAAAAATAACGGCTATACATCGAATCATAATGTCGCATGACGTCACTAGCCAGTACAGTTTATACTAGATAATGACGTTTCAAGCCCCTCCTCAACTATAACGCGCTTCGTCTGAGCAGTTGTCCGTCAATAGAATATATTCTTGTAATCGTTCGGCGTGGTAAGGATTTATTACTAATTCACTGACTAAGTATTCGAGGCATATAATTTACGTAACGGCAACTTTCTCTTAATCATTAACATGGCTAATGCATTTGGGATAACACTGCAGTCGTTTGTTGGAATAAAGATCTTTAGTTATATATATGACCAACATGAGATATTGCGCTGCAATTGAGGCACAGCCACAGCCACAGGACGTCCCGCGTTTGTTGTGGGAATATTTGTACGTGTCAGGTGCTACCTGGGCCCGTACCTGCGGTAATGCCATTATGCTGCCACAGCCTCCTGCCAAATGTACAAATAGTGTGGTAATAACCGACACAGATAAGTGTTATATCCGTTTATTAAAAGAAATTTACGCACTATAACTTTTATATTAAACTAACTGCTCCAGCGAACTTTGATCCGCCTCAGAATCAGTTAATAATGTTGTGCTACCTTCTTAGTTTCAGCTTAAGCGCTGCATTTAAAAAATGTTTAAGGTAACTAATTTTCTTCACATTATTTTTTGAGACAAGAGATAGCTATGTCTCTGGATATGATCTATCTCCCTGCCAATTTCGTTAAGATCCATTCTGCCATTAAGTCGTTAAAAACCGTCAAACGGAGTTACTTTCTCATGTTTAATATTAGTATGGATTCTTAGTTAACCACGTGGGACTTAGGGCCTATTCAAAAGAATCGTGTTACAATTTCAACTTCATCTATCATTCTAACGTGATTGGTTATATCGAATACGGAGCGCCATTAAAATATTTCTTTCTTAGTATTGCCACATTTTGGCTACTTATGGGTGATTTGATATTGTAACTGGTATCTCTTAAGTAGCAACGTAGACTGGCCTTACAGTGACGCATGACGCTACTTTTGTCTCAAATAGTTCTATAAAACAACTGTACATTCATTATTTCTTGCATATTGTTACCTCGACGTATATTTCTTAAGAAGTAAATCATATACCGAGAATCAGATATATGCATTACCGTAATAATACTTATAGTAAAGATAGTACAACTGTAGGAGCAATCGATATTGGCCCATGGCTACGTAACGTCCGACTTTCTCCTGAATAACATATTACGAAGATAAGCAAGAAGAGGTCCAAGATGGCTGATAAGCAGAGCAGGTAGTGGGAGCGCGCGCCGCGCCGGGGACGCGCGGTGGGTTATCGCGAACATTTGTCACAACCAAAGCTATTCAACATTATGATATAACGTTCCCTTGCTTGCAAATACAATACAACCGATTCCTACTATACCTTTCTTATTTTGGACTCCTACCCTAAGAAACTTTTGGCGTGAGTACTTAGTGAATTTAATGCAGTCACATTAACTTGGTGTATTTTAAGTCCGAATTACGTTATCAGATCTAAAACGGTTTACGATCTCGGCGGCGCCTATTTGCATATCCGTGACGGTGGTTGGGGGTGAGCAGTGCGGACTCGCTGCAAGCCGGGAACAATATATTTTAGCCAAAGACGACGCGCTATCTCTCGCTATTGTATAGAATACCGAGAAAGGTACCTTTACAACTGGCATTATGCCACAGCTAAAACCTATGCCTGAAAATGCTTGAAATCTACCTTGCAGCCTTGCAGGTTAACTATCTTTGTGTTGTTTTGTTATTAAATGTCATATTACAAACAAATCTTAAATGAACTCAAAGAGGAGAACTGGTAGCGCTTGCTGTGTACCTACAAAATAAGCACTTCAAAAGTTGTGCAGTTTGCAATATCTTCGATAAGGCGAAAATAGTTATCTCTGGTATTCAGTGAGCGGTGAGCCAAGAAGGGTAGCGCGGCGATATCTGTTAGATGTAGCTTCGCTAACGACAGCGCTCGACATCTCACTCGCCGAGAAAACCGCCACATCTTTTCTACATAGACCGCTCCGATAAGCAGAGAACGCCATTTGTCATTACCATATCCTGTCTATTCGCTCGCTCCGCTCTTATTAATAATGACTCACGATGAACTGCGGGGAAGAAAAAAACCTACGTGATTGAATGCAGCTATGAATCTGGAGCTTGGGCGTGTAATCCACTTGAGTTTTCTAAATTTCATCTCAAGCACGTCGACTGATAAAATTAGACTGTTTGGGACCGCGTGTGTTCCCCTTTTATTATATGCCCGTAACATAAGTTGCGTGACCGTAGAATTAGACTGGTATGATAATGGCAGTTGTGTAATCTGTTACAAAGACATTTGGATTCCATCGGAATGAAATCCACGGCTCAATGATTGGGATGTCTATTGTACTTGAATGAGCTTCATTTAACCTAGGATCTGCGTTGGTGTGTGTTGACGAATGTAAATCGTAACTTCGTTGCTTTAAAGGTACCCATGGCAATTTCAGTACCGCAAGTCCGTACCCGTACTTAAAAATACAGAAAGTAGCGTATTTCTCTCTGTTCTTTTTTATAAACGCCTTCATATGCCTGAAATCACCTACGGAGGTTACCAGTATCTAATAAAGTGATTTAACGCAACTTTTTATCATTTCCCACGCTGTAGTCATACTTCCTTTGTGATAGAGCTGTCCCATTTACGGCCACATACAGTGTGTGCGTAATTACTTGATAACCAAGGGGCGCATTTTGAAGCTGTTTTCAGCACGATAATTCCTAAATAACCTACCCCTATCATATTGACTCGACAAAATTGACATAGACGCGAAAAATTTTTTCATTTCAGACACTTGTAATTTTTTACAAAAAGTTTTTATTAAATTTTATTAATTTATTTTTTATCCTGAAATCCACTAGATATTAAATTCAAATTATTTTCAAAATTAATACATACCAGCCGTACCTTCATCCTGGTGCTCGTTTCGCGACCCGGGAGTCCTGGTTCGGTGTTGTTTTCGGCCATTTTCACTAAATTTCCTGTAAAAAACACGTTTTTTCGGCCAAAACTCAACATTTTTCTTCAGGTTATAGTAAATATTTTTCAGCGGTTGGATAGCCCGCGCCGAGACGCGTCTTTTGACACCTCGCGCGTGCTTCTAGCGAGCAAAAAACTTTGAAATCGTCGTCACTTTGATTTTCACGGCTTAGAAAATCAACCTATACCCCGTAGTCATTTGCAAACATTGTAATTACTTGATAACCAAGGGGCGCATTTTGAAGCTGTTTTCAGCACGATAATTCCTAAATAACCTACCCCTATCATATTGACTCGACAAAATTGACATAGACGCGAAAAATTTTTTCATTTCAGACACTTGTAATTTTTTACAAAAAGTTTTTATTAAATTTTATTAATTTATTTTTTATCCTGAAATCCACTAGATATTAAATTCAAATTATTTTCAAAATTAATACATACCAGCCGTACCTTCATCCTGGTGCTCGTTTCGCGACCCGGGAGTCCTGGTTCGGTGTTGTTTTCGGCCATTTTCACTAAATTTCCTGTAAAAAACACGTTTTTCGGCCAAAACTCAACATTTTTCTTCAGGTTATAGTAAATATTTTTCAGCGGTTGGATAGCCCGCGCCGAGACGCGTCTTTTGACACCTCGCGCGTGCTTCTAGCAAACAAAAAATTTTTGAAAATTTTGCCCTCCCACCCACCCTATAGTGGTAAGGTAGGTGAACAAAAAACATTCGCAAAAAATTTTATTTTAGAATTACAATCTCTCGTAAATTGTCTATTAGGAAATCTAAAAATTTTTCAATTCACGCGTTTTTAACACTTCTATTTTAAATTTTAAATTTTTATTTTTACTGACGAAATTGCAAATATCCATAATTATACGACGGTTAACAAACCTGACTTAGTGTCGTAGTGTGTCGTGATTATTTACTTATACATTATTGTACAAATTGTTCTGATCCCCCCTTTACAGGGATTCCATAACAGTTATAGCATAGGTGTCTTCCATATAACCAAAAGTAGTGTTTAGTTGATCTCCAATTTTATTTTACAAAATGTTCGGCATTAGGACACCGGCTGCCAAGAAACTAAAAGCCGAAGAAGAGAACTCAGATATGGGAAGGCCACAATTAGCACGAGCGGGCCCATCGGTAAGGCGCAGTATTGGTGAACGGGAGTCTGACCAGCCAAAAACTGATCAGTCTCTCAAGACCCCGACCCCCCCTAAAAAGGCCCCTATTACTACCCCACCGAGACCTAAGTCTAAATTCCTGAGTTCCCAGGAAGCCAAGTTAAATGCAGCGAGACAAACGGTGTCATCAGAAGAGAGAGTGGCTAGCGAAGAGCCGCCTAAGAAGTACTTGAGCCGAATTTCGGAAGCTAAAGCCTGCCTTACCAAAGCGAAAATTCAGCTTCTGAGCTCCCGCAACCTGAAAAGAGAAATAAAAGAAGAAATTACGAAAGCGGTAGAAAGGTTATACGAGCTAGTTAAGGAGGCAGAAACAGAAAAGAGTGAAGGAACAGAGAAGTGTGGAGAGCAAAAGGACCAGAGACCGACTACGGATGTTCCGACAGAGTTGGTGAAAACGCTTGTGGCAAACCTCCAAGAGCACAATCAAGCCATGGAGGACTGCAAGCAGCACACGCTGGCTCTGTCAGAACAACTTAAACTGACCCCTCGCTTTCCAGCATGCGAAGGGCCAACCTACGCCGAGATGACTGCCATCCCGAAGGAGCGACCCCGAAAGCCCCTTCACTCAGTCGTCGTATCATCAGTCGATGTGTTAGACACTAGTGAGGGGGTGATCGGAAAGCTAAGAGTGGCAGTCAATGCCAAACACGAGGGCACGCGAGTGGAGATGCTGCGGAAAGCGAGGGACCAAAAAGTTATCATCGGATTTGGTAGTAAGGAGGAGATGGCAGCTGTACAGGAGAGGATCCGGAAGTCAGGAGGTCTCCGGGTTGAGGAGGTAAAAAACAAAGACCCCCTCATCATCCTTAAGGACGTCCTTTCCTGTCACAGCGATAGTGAGATTGTTGAGGCCATGAAAGCCCAGAACACCCATCTGCTGGGGGATGTGGCCCCGGAGGAACTGAGGATGGCGGTAAAGTACCGCCGCCGCACCAGAAACCCACTCATGGGCCACATCATCCTGCAGGTATCCCCGGCGATATGGCAAAGGCTGACGGTGGCGGGTCGGGTGCACGTTGACCTGCAAAGACTACGAGTGGCCGACCAATCACCGTTGGTGCAATGCTCGATGTGCTTGGGGTATGGGCACGGCAAAAAGTTCTGCACCGATACTGTCCCACTGTGCAGTCACTGTGGGGATCAGCACCTGCGATCGGACTGCCCGAAGTATGCAGCAGGGAGCACTCCGAGCTGCCGAAATTGCCAGTTGGCAAAAGGCAATAAGTCCGATCACAGTGCGTTCAGTAGTGACTGCCCAGTACGAGCAAAATGGGACAGTTTGGCGCGATCTAGTGTGTCGTATTGCTGAGGTGGCTATGGTAGAAACTGATGTTAATATCCATTCAGTAGACACCATCCGAGATGAGAGAGAGTTTTGGAGAACCTGGAGCAGAATCAATGACAGGCCTGGAATAATGACTATTCCAGGACCCTGTCACGCTGAAAATAAGATCCGCTCATACAACGATCTCTCACTTGGCTTCTTGTCGCCTCGGCGGTGCGACTACAATAGCTCATTAAAAGTAGAAAAATCTTTGTTGCTAAAATCGTATTGTTACCGTTATTTATGTGATGTATATTTGATATTATAGTGTAATATAATTAAGTTGAGTATATAACACGTAAGTAACAAAATGTAGTGAAAGTCGAGTAATATGATATTCCGATCTATAATAATTATAAATTACAAATGTCATACGAAAACCTAATAGCTAAACAAAATATAACGATTAACCTGAATTAAACACCATAAAATTATAAAAGTCCAAAGTAACCAATTGTAATATTATATAGTCGTAGTAGTAGAATAAAATCACTAATTAATAAATCAAATCAAGAATAATATAAGATACTCCACAATATAGAAGTCCCAACAATCTCGAATTAATACAAACTTGCCAAATACCAAAACACCAAATCCGAATAATAAACTTACAATAAGCAAAAAAGGTCTCTGATCATGTTAGAGGGCACCTAAGCAAAGGCAGGAGTGGGTTTTAGCCGGTAAGAGTCCGGCACTGCCCAGACTGACTCCCAGTGGGTCAGTGTGGGCGTCCATGAGGATTTCCCACTCCTGTCAAACCTAAAAAAAAAAAAAAAAAAAAAAAAAAAACATACAGTGTGTGCAAACGGTCAGTCTGCTTTACGTAGGTATAGCGGATTCGCTGACAATAGAAACGATTAGGTTAACCGCTTACATTTAAGTACCTACTACGAGAGAATTAAAACGATTGACAGCATTATGCGGGACAGCTTAGTGCTTGGTATAGTTACAGGTGCCATAAACCGGGCCGCGGATGCGCTCGGACGTTCTAATTCCAAACAAATGCAAATTGGGCGGTACCTACAGCCGGTGCTAGTATAGTGGACATCCGCTGAATGGAGGCGTATTGTGCTCGAGCGCTAATGGCCGCGTAATTGGCACGAGGTTAATCGCGGCCACACGACCACTTCACCTGGAATGTACTCTTTTATCTGTCGCTATCGAGATCATCATTTTTACATACCAACTGGCAAATTTAGATTTTACGTGAATGTTGGTAAGTACGTGCCAACATTTGTTAATCTTTGACTGTCGTTAAGAGTAATTAGAACCCCAAAAATCTGAGCACCAGTAAAATGACCAAGGGGATTCGTGTAATCCAGTCATTGGCTGTGATTAGTTGTGATATGCAATCGCTCCATGTAAACACTGGTATTCAGCTGCGTTCGGTTAGACCGAAAGCCGAGCCCAACATAGCTGGAAAAAGGCGAGACTAGGGCGAAGGTTTCTGTCTAGACAGATGATGAGCGTTGGTAGGCATAAAACTGCTAATATTTCCTTCGTTTTTTAAATAATAGATTTTCTGTGTTAAGTGTTAAAATACACGGAAGAAATTAGGGCTGCATGGAATTTACAGTAAGTAGGTGGATTCATTCTACGATTAGCTTAAGGTACTTATATCAGAGAATTTGAGTGCGGGCGGCTTGGTATTGGATAATGAGCGTAGGATAAGCGAGTTGGTGTCAGCTGCGTGTCCTTGTCCGGTTGGTTCGGTCGCTCGGTCCGCTCTCCGCAGGAAGTCGCTCATTGTGTCGTGCTGACCCGTCACCCGTGCCCGACCGGCTACCAAACCACCGGCCTGCTCACTAGCCCGATATCAAATGATAGCATTACACGTTACACCTACTCTAATATCTGTACGACCCACATTGTGAATAGAATTTCAATTAACAATATCAACCAAGTTGTAAATTAGTTTTGATTACGTACCTAAACATTAGTTGAACAAAGCACGGTGTAGCCATATCGTTGCCAGTATTATTTCGTCATCAGATAGGTATTGTAGCTATCATGCATCAAATAGGTTGTTTAGTTTCCTTTGCCTTTCGCTACGTTTTCAAAACGTGACATTTCACCGTAGGAACAAGCAAAGCGTTTTTAGAAAACAGCGTCCATACGTTGCAAAAAACGCAACCACTGCAATGCCGAGTACAGGCGAATTAGTATCGTGCTCGCAAAAACGACGCCCAGTGCAGTGGAAGTGAAATTATTGTACACTCAGCTACAATGTCATTGTAGAAACTGTTATCAGCTTTTTTAAAGTCATCCTTTGGTACTTCCTATGCTAGAAATTGTGCTACGCTGACACCGTCAGTTGCGAGTGTACTGAATGGTTCAAGAAGATTTTATGGGATGCTCTAAGTATTGACCGTGCACATACTCACATAGTGAAGATCTGACTATCAGCATCGTGTGTTTTGAAACCTGTCGCGCGTACTCCTCAGTCAGGTTGTATGTAAAATCGTATTGTGAGAAATACTCAACACTCAACTCTACAGTTACGCCAATGTCAGTCGCTCACTGTCGGTCTCATGGTACAGTCGCCGTCAGATACATTGTAGCAGACAAGGTGACCAAATACTTCTGAACAATTTAAAATGTCTAAGTTCCATACACTACAAGTTACCCTTAATATATCTGAACATTCATAACTTCATTAATATCTGAGCAGATGCTTGTCAGTAATTTCTATACACACAATTACTAACCAAAAATATCTGAACATTTACAACGTCAAGTGAACCTACGCAGACAAATACTGAGCTTACCTAATTCGTTACCGCGTGATATTAAAAACGTACTCAAAACGACTATAGACTTGACTATCTGTGGTTAGTCCAGTCATTTGGTAGTTTTACCTGGAAAGTTTTTAAACTAAATATTAGTAGTTCGTTCTTTGTATCACGTCACGCGGTAACGAATTAGGGCAAGCTCAGTGTTTGTCTGCGTAGGTTCACTTGACGTTGTAAGTGTTCAGATATTTTTGGTTAATTGTGTGTATAGAGATTACTGACAAGCATCTGCTCAGATATTAATGAAGTTATGAGTGTTCAGATATTAATGGTAACTTGTAGTGTATGGAACTTATTGACATTTTAAATTGTTCAGAAGTATTTGGTCACCTTGTCTGCTACAATATATCTGACGGCGACTGTACCAACAACAACCTTAGTAAGATCGGTAAGCACTGTGGTAGTTTTGCGTAGATGACACGCAGCCGCCGCCGCGACGCGTGACGAAGCAAGCGATTGCGGTGTACCTCTACCACTTTTTTCAGTTACAGTTACTTACCTACATAAAATAACAACAACAACGAATTCCTTAAGTTGTGATTGTGAGTAAGGTCAGAGTGGCAGGACATGCTGATGTAATAGTGTTTTGATACATTATTTACGGTAGGTACCTACACGTTTAAGTAAGATTGCTAGCCATTTGTAGTTTTAAATCTTTCAGTAGACCGGTACCCATGTTTGAACGCACATGTTCTAACAAAATAAAAAAAAAATATAATAATACCAGCCTGTTACTGTCCCATTGCAGGGCAAAGGCCTCTTCTCATACAGAGCAGGAAATAAAAAATAAAATTAAATTAGTTTTTGTAAAATGTAACTAAGATCAAATATTATTCGTTATGTTCATCAGTCAATAGAGCAGGTACAGACGCCTGCACACCAAAGTGTAAAATTTTCCTAATTGAACTTGAACCTTGTTCTATTGGTTTTAAAGTTGAAAAACTATCAAAAATTTACATAATTGGGGCAGGTTTATGTGCTGGCCACTGTACATAACAGTCACGGTGTAAAGCTATAAAAGTATTATTTATCTTAGCAAAATTACTTAATTAATTTAATTTCTACCGTCTATGTATCTGAGCGGTTTTCATAAAACCTACTTAATTCTCTACATTGTTCGGATCATAGGTACATAATTGTCTGAAAGGTACTTGTATTTAGTTCCACGAAAGGTCTACATGTAAAAGAAAGGGGTGTGTGCGGCTAGGGTCCGGATGTGCGCAAGACTCCGTAATTACGCGGCGTGACGTCATGGTCGGTCGGCGACTCCCACGCGAAACGCGCCCTCTTATCACGACAATTAAATCGCACTGACATGCACTGCCCGACCCCTGACATCACACAACGAGCTCTCTCAATTAAAAATGTAGAGTATCGTACTGTAACCCAACTGCTGTACTTACGGTTGGCTGCGCTAAATGCGCAACCTACATTTTATAGTAATGGACATTATAATTGCTGTGCAAAAGAAAGACGCGTATCACGTATGTGACGGCTGTTGGCATTTTCCCGTCTTTTAAATTAAACACGGCACAATGTTTAACCTTATTACTGGTGCACAGTTAATGCTTAAATCATAGTTGAATAGTTGATTCAAGGAAGTACCTACCTATCCCACTTGTGCACGGCTTCACTTCCGCGTATATCCGCGGCACAATCGTATCTTGTGTAATGCCGACACTACAGGAACAGAATGCGTATAATTAATCTCAAGTATTGAGTGTGAGAAAATAAAGCTAAATGAGTCGACACTCGTGAGATCGTAGAACAACAAAGTCGGCGAGCCTCGGCGACGCTAAATGCGATTCCCACAATTGGCAATATATATTTGTTGGGAATTGCTTTGTGTCAACGATAAAAACATAGTGTTAGTTACTAATCAGTTAGGACAAGAATGAGGTGTAAGGACAATGGGTAATTTTGCTCTTGTATTCCCAACATACGGGTACAATGGAACGGAGTGCATATGCAGCCGACAAGATTTCACACGATATGCAATGCGAGCGAGCCCGCCCAGGGTTGTTTTACTATTGTTTGACTGTTTTCACGAATAAATTTTGTTACTTTTCTTAAAAAACTTGTGCCCGCTTATTGAGCTTGTTTCAAAAAGGTTCTTTTTTTTATTAAAACCGGGAATCTCACCGTTTTACAAAAAGCTATGCTATGTATCTAGATGGTCAGATGTGTATCTTACATAGACGTAATTTAATATAACAGAGAATAAGATACGGACTTTTTAATAAACAACCATTTTTTTCAATTGTACAATTACGCAGCTCTTTTGTCTGAAAGAAAACGTACCGGTCTATGGCTTTTCGTTCAGCACTTTAAGTTTTCTTACTTGTCTTTTGCTTTAAGTACCTACCTTAACTATACACTTAAGGAGAAGGGATGTCTAGTCTAAACTATAGGTAGGTACCTAAATCTATATACATATAATAAGACTGTAAAAAAACTGTGTCTGTACATTGAATATATTTAAAAAATAATAATTGAGGGGGGTTTAGAAACAGTAATAGAGCAAAAATCCAAAAAAAAAAATCTGTCTGTTTGTCTGTTTGTCTGATTGTCTGTTTGTCTGTTTGTTTGCACACGCTAATCTTCGGAACTACTGGACGGATTTAAATGTTTTTTTTTTGTTGTATAGATATTAAGTCTGGTCAACACATAGGCTATAATTTATCTTGGAAACTGGAACACCTGATGCAGAACCGCAACAGACCAGCTAAACTATAGGCGATACAAAAATGGTCCCATAGCAAAAATTGTTCCACGTGATAAGCATTTTCTGCTTAGAGAATAAATTTGAAGATCCGGAACACCTGATGCAGAACCGCAACAGACCAGCTAAACTATAGGCGATCCAAAATGGTCCCATAGCAAAAATTGTTCCACGTGATGAGCATTTTCTGCTGAGAGAAAAAATTTGAAGATCCGGAACACCTGATGCAGAACCGCAATAGACCAGCTAAACTATAGGAGATACAAAAATGGTCCCATAGCAAAAATTGTTCCCCGTGATGAGCATTTTCTGCTGAGAGAATAAATTTGAAGATCCGGAACACCTGATGCAGAACCGCAACAGACCATCTAAACTATAGAAGATACAAAAATGTTACCATAGCAAAAATTGTTTCAAGTTATGAGCATTTTCTGCTGAGAGAATAAATTTGAAGATCCGGAACACCTGATGCAGAACCGCAACAGACCATCTAAACTATAGAAGATACAAAAATGTTACCATAGCAAAAATTGTTTCAAGTTATGAGCATTTTCTGCTGAGAGAATAAATTTGAAGATCCGGAACACCTGATGTGGAACTTCAAGAGCCCAGCTACACTATAACATATATTGGAATGACGTCTTAGCAAGAGTTGTTCAGCCTTATGAGCACTCGCTGTTGACGTATAAAAATCGAAGATCTGGAACACCTGTTGTGGAACTCCAAGAGCCCAGCTACACCATAACTCAAATAGGAATGACGTCTTAGCAAAAGTTGTTCAGTCTGATAGGCATTTCCTGTTGACTTATAAAAATCGATGATTAGAAACATTTGGTATAGAAATTAAAGCTATCACTAACTTCATTGCATAATTATAAAATAACATAAGTAGTACTACGCGGTGAAGGCGGGAACAGTTCACGACTGATTTTCGATGACGATGGTATATCGTTGAAAATTAGACTCTACTGGCTAAAACTCCCATTTTTTTTATCGTATGCCTTCGGGCTTATGTTATTTGAGTGTTTAATTTCCTTTTCCATTTATCTTCGCTACACGGTAGCTTACCCGGTAACGCAGGGGAGCAGCCACTTAGATTTTATTTGATCAGGTATAATCACAATAAAACTATAACCATGCCTGGAAAGAGGTCAAATTTTTCCCAATGTTCCAAAGGTGCTAAATGATTAAAGACCTTAAGATCCCAACAATCTACCGAAGAGCGTTAGGAGAGACTTGATGCTGTTCGAGAACTTGAGGCTGCAACTTGCTCCGTGGAAACTTCTTGGGATCGCGAAGCACGCCTGCATTCTCAGCGTATTTACGCATCTACATCCAGGTATCTAGAGACCAGTGAAGAATATGTGCGCGACTGACCGCTGATCGTGAACATCATGCACTGTCTCGCGAGTTGGAGACGTTCACGGAAAAAGCATGACGCTTGAGTTTTCAGCGTATATACGCATCGACTTTAGAGATAAGTGGGGGAAGGAGATGCGCGACTGACCGCTGATCGTGAACGTCACGCAACATATTATAGGCTATAATTTATTTTGGAAAATGGAACACCTAAAGTGAAAGAGATATAAAAATGGTGCCATTGCTAAAACTATTCCACGTGAAGAGTGTTTTCTGCTGTGAGACTAAATTTGAGCACAGGGCACATGTATATGTTATATTGTCTCTGGGCTTTGGAGTTCTCCAAAGCCCAGAGACAATATAACATATACATAATAGAAATGGCGTCTTAGCAAAAGTTGTTAAGTCTGATGGCATTTCCTGTTGACCAACAAAAATAAAAAATCTGGAACATCTTGAATCGTCTCGCGCATCCCATTGATTTCCCGTCCCCGGGCTTATAGAATTCGACATCAGATGTTTCAGATCTTCGATTTTGACGACCCCGTTGTCGCTGGCATAAGCAACAGGATCCGCGTACGAAGTCGCGGGCAGAAGCTAGTTAGGAATATAATACTTACTTACCTTCGTATGTATGAGTTCGTATAACTATTTCTGTTTAACCGACTTCAGGAGGAGGTTCTCAATACGATCGGTTTTTTTTTCTGTATTCTGTAAACCGATTGACGCGATTCTTTTTAGTTCGATGCGGAAAAGCTGCCATTTTGCCCCATAAATATTTAAAATGGTTTAAGCCCGGTTGTTTTCATTTTATAAAAAAAATTATGAACATTTAGTTTATTTTTTATTTTTCTTATGTACCTGCTTTATTACGAATTAAATTAAATTAAATATAGAATTATGTGTTTTTGTTTTTACAATAGAAATATCTCTACTGGTTTTTAAGGATCGACAGAGACAGTGACCTATAGAATCTGGCCCCTTTAAGGTAAAAGTGAATTTAGACCTTTTTTTCCCATGACATAAGTACACAATTGGAATAATGCTAGGATACGTATCAGCTTATTCTTAAAGCACTGTGATTTAAGGAAAGGGATAAAGTTTATACTAATACTTAAAATGCCTGATATTGTCTTTGTTTACCCGATCGAAGCTAAGGTAGTCCGGGTCACTAGTTAATGATATTTTGTATTTCAATTACCGAAATAATATTTTTTCTTAACTATGCTCATTAATATTAAGTCTCTAAGGTTTCTTTTTTTGATAACTAAGTACCTACTTAGGTACCTACGTCAATTTTATAAAAACCACTTAACCCAAAAATGAAAGCATTTTTCATTCAATTCGCATCGAGCAATATTCGTAAAATTGTTTTCGATATTCGTCTTATTAGAGAACTGCTAAATTGACTCCGTTTTCTTGAATTGTGAAGTACAAAATATTATAGTAGATAGGTACGTAGAAGAGTCGAAATCTACGAAACAACTTTAAAATGAGTGAAGTCGATGCTGCACCAGGGAAAACATTGAGTATAGAGTAGATTCCCCGTAATGGGATCTGTTGTTTGTGTTTTCCGTACCCATGTAGGTACAACAATGTATCAGATTTTACGTAAACAATTAATTGCGCTCACCACTGTAGTTACGACTCGCAAGCTTTGGGTTGTTTGACAAAAATAGACACCGTTTGTCATGAAGTGGTGCAATGTTTTACATCCTGCTTGTCCTCTCGTCCTTTTTGTGTACATAGTCACAGTAGTCAGTGTTGTTTCGTGTGTTTTGTGTTTGTACAAAGTGGCGGACACCGGACGTCCGCGCGCGGCCATTGCGAGAGGCGACGCACATTAAATATACAGCTGAAAACGTTTATTAAGTAGGTAACATACACATTAAAAATACACGTCTCTTTGTTTGTTAATTTCTCACGCTGCTAAAGAATAATATCAAATTGTAATTTCCATTTACATGTGGCGTATCAAATGTCTACAAGATGTAAACTGTTAACTTGGACGTAACTTAAGCATTCACCAGCCAGCCAGCGTAAAAAATCGTGGATTCAATTTCACTTAGTAGGAACAAGTATTTTAACGATTGCTTCGACTACTAAGTACTTGGTTGTAGCTGTGGACTATTCAGTATTCGTGCCCATTGTTTATAATTATGTTTTGCGGACGCATGACGTCAAGTAATCACCAGCTATTTAAAAAAATCCGAACAACGTACAATAATTTTGCAATCTAGTTGTGTTACATTCATCAGCATGTTAGTTCACAATGTTCACATGGTCACAACGCAGTAAACAACACAATGACCCTCCACACTTCTATACAATTGAAATTTTGTACTGATGTAGAGTGCTACACGAATAAAAAATAAAAGATGGAAAAAAAATACTCGTACTCACTGCTAGTATTTTACCTTTTAGAAAATACTTTTAAAAGATCCAAAATAAAATTTCGAACACAATACCCGAGAACAAGAGATTTGCAGAAACCCACAAAATGATGCAGCAGTATAAATACAGGGCCATTAAATCTGTTGTTCCAGTAACAGGATTGTGTAACAGTATCTGAGAAAGTGCCTACAATAGTGATTTTCACTCGGTTCGCTTCGTCTGCTTTGAGTTGTATCTACCTACATTATTCGCATTTATTATTTAACAAGACAATATCACGCTACTCCGGATTTAACGAGAGCTCTCTCCAGTAGCGTAGCTAGTTCTAAAGGGGCCCTGTACCTATCAACATTTGATGGGGGCCCTTATACCCGGACAAGCTCAAATAGAAGGGTAATGTTTTAACTAAGTCAATAAAATAGCACAATGTAAGCTAAATTATCCGAGTTAGGATTCTGGAACCAGATAACTCAAGAATTCATTAAAGAGTGAGCAAAGCGAGTTACAAAATTCTAGCAACTTATGAGCTAGGTTAACTAGACAATTTGGAGCATCCTAACTGTACTAGTATTGTGACAAGGATATGGCGAGTCTTCATTGCAGAGCGAACGAAGCAAGATAGAAAATTGAAGCATCCTAACTCTCATAGCTATTAAGCTATTATCAGATTTATCAGATTTGAATGGTGTTAATTCAGTCTCTTATTAATAAGTATTTTAGGTTGTCGATAACTTTTTACGGATGTTTCCTTGCACAAGTTTGGGCCCCTATAGCTCACAGGCCCCGTACCATTGATGTGACTGATACCGGCATTAGCTACGGCCCTGGCTCACTCGCCTTCCACTAAAAATTAATAACACTAAGCAAGTATTCAAAGTAGAAAGTGTCTGTATGAAACAATTTGTGAAAATTCGCGTTTCTTGTGAAATTACTTGACAATGCCACCGAACGAGTGGTGAAGCAATTAAAGCATTAGGTGGAGTCATGTAATTATGTTGATAAATATGTATCGCAATCAACCGGTAAGTTTGCGAGCGTCAGGTATGTAGGTGTTGCATGTCGCAATAGTTTCCTACTAATCGATAACGGTGATTTGTCAAGTGCACTAACAACATTGAAAAAAAGCACTTTTACCTGCTGATATAGCAATGGCAATAAGTTGAAATGTTTACATTGGCAACAACAAACAGGGTGCGCACAGTTTCAATGATCTTGAATTTTGTAATATTTGGTAAAAATACTAACTGTATTTGGTTGTTCAGTTACCTATTGTTATTCACAAATCGACGGCTGATGAAGCCAAGTCAAACTGCACCATCCAATTTGGGAAAACGCGTGGGATTGAGTGTATAAAATACTTATCATAAAACTTGTTACTCTACCTGATGAGGTAACATAAATATTATACAAGGTGTTGGTTATAAAACGATGTGACTCTAAGATGGAGCGGAGCACATTTAACCTTAATTGTTTGATTGGCTATGAGTCGCGTCCCGCGGGCCATGTCAACTATGCCGATGTCTCAGCACCCTTGTTGAGCCTTACTGAGTTCCCAGTCATTGATCACTATAGTACTTCGAAGTACTTCTGAGTCAACTATCAATGGCTGAAAGATCGCTGATTGTAAGATTGGGAACAGCGTTTACTTTGACGTTTCTTTGTCGTTATGCCAGCCTGTTGGCCTGTTGAATGGATAATGGATATATGGAATACTACGGGTGGTATTCGCATTGGTGCTTTTCAAATTTTAACCATTAGTAGAATGCCTTCTTTTTTATTTCATATTGTTTTAAAGACCGTGTAAACATTGTAATTTATTAATGCAAACCTAATGAAATACCTCGTAATAATATTTACCATAAGTACTAAACATTTATCTCGTGATTTATTGGTTTTGTGATTCTCGTTCTTAAATATTCTCAGAACAATATCATAAACCATGTCTGTTTAGCCTCGAGTCAAGTTCTGCACTCAAACGGATAAGTTATTTGCATAAGCGAATTCGGCGAACGACGCCGCGCGCGCCGTTTGGTCATTATTTAATGAGGTTCACCTAACATGACAATACGACGAAATAACGACGTAAATTACACACAATTATGCCTACACGCATCGATGCTCACGTTCTGTACAAACGTACGTTCATTGTTGTGCTGCGCTATTCATATGTTTTGCTGCCCAACACGTCCCGTTTGATTACACCCTGTAGGCTATCATAGAGACTATCCGCATTTGGTCCGACTACTAACCAAACAAGCGCTGCACTTGTTCGCGGAATATCTAAAATAAGCCGGTGTAAATCTGCATCGTAACGTTTCCTTATGAACGCTAAGACTACTGGGCGGCGCGTGGTGCGGCATGTTGCGCCGCATTCGCATAGTTTATGCTTCCCGAGACCAAAATAATTCACAATCGACGGCATTCGTCATTGAACGGCGAGTGTTGGTGTTTCATATTATGATGAAGAAAAAGCAACAATTCGTCATTTTAAAAATTTCATGGTTTTAAACTTCGTCGTATTTTGTTTGAGGTATGTTTTTCACATTTCAGAACCGAGCGAGTGTAAAATTCATAATAAAAGCAGTGGCATTTTTTGTAAACATGGCTTTGACGTTACAATAACTTTGCTTTCAAAGTTATTCAAAACATGCGAGAGTTATTTGCTAAATAGTTAAAGGAACGTGCGGCTCGCAGAGTTTGTCCGGTGAGGTTGCCGCGCGGGATTTACAACGGCGCGGAGTCATTTTGAGCGGCCGAGCGAGCTGCGTCGCCATCGGAAGTGCCGCGCGGTCGCGGACATTCTTCAAATCTTTCCGATGAACTGCCAATAGCGTGCTTATATGTGTGTCAGTAAATGTTACGGTTACAGTTTCATTCATGAGCGTATCCTTTTCATGTCGGAACGTATAGTTTCGTGCGGTTACTACGATTAAATCGATTACAAATTTATCAAGCGTGGCTATACAACAGCAGTTCGTGGCCATTGAAAAGACACAGTTTAATGAAGTAAGATTCCATTAGATCTATATCTGATGTCGGGTGAGACTGTACACGTGTGCGCGTGATCAATTTATTGTTGCGTGACCTATCCGCCGCCTTTGTTCCCTCACCGTGACATTCATAATTATTTGGAGCAAAATGTCTGATTAGGTTTTGGGATTTCTGCTCACTAATGTTTCTCCTAATCTGTGATCTAGACCATGCCTAGAATTTCTACTGATTAGTCGCTGAAAACTTTTTGCATTGCAACAAGCACGAACATAGGTAGGTACATAGTTTTCAATTACTTAAGGCGAGGTGTCCCCAGCCGTGTAGGCATTTAACGCTTACCTCAGGCCCCGCAACCAATAGCGCTACGTAATAAACTACGATGCATCGGAGAAACGCCGCGCGCTGTCGTCGTACCGCTCATTCATGACTTCACGAACTCGAGTAGGTACACAGTTGCGTCACAGAATAGAGTAATGCCGTAGAGCAACTTCAATTTATTAATTTAGATATGATAGAATTCTTGAACTACGATATCAATATGTAATTCAAAAATACTTAGATGCATTGAATGGTTATTTAATTTTAGTATCCCACCTAATATGAATATAAGTATGCGTGGAAAATATGGGTTTAGGGAAAATGGGTTAAATAAATAAATAATTGATTTGTTAATCACAGTTTAATTAAGATTAGCTAAAATATTGCCAGATAAAAGTAAAAATGGAGGAAAAATCAATTAAAAGTATAGAAATAAAAGTAATAAAAATATGTAAATTAAACTAGGCACATTTGGCTACAATTCGTCGAAACGTAGTTGACGTGGTTTGAATGGCAAAAAACTAAAACCTAATAGATTCTTTATAATTATCTGTCTGTCTGTCTGTCCGTATGTCACAACCATTTTATTAAGAAACTGTTAGGACTACACAGTTGGAAATTGGTAGGTGGAGGTGGTTTGGAAACCGCTATACGTTTTTATAACAAAAAAAAAACGAAATTAACAGAAACTATTTTTTTTTTAATGAAGTATTATAATTGCAGGCATAACGTAGTTTATATACAAGGTGTTTCTTTTGATATCCCATAACTCTTGGGTTATATTCTGTGGGTAAAAATAATACTAAAACTCCTAGAATAGATGGTCCAAAAATGCATAGTTTCGGAGATTATATCATCAATCATAATTAAATTATCAGTTGTTTAGTACGGATCTGGGACTTTTGCGCGAAAGACATTTGCGCGAAAGACACTTGCGCGAATCCATTTGCGCGAAAAGACAGATGCGCGCATGAACTTTTGCGCGATTGGACAGTTGCGCGAATAGACACTTGCGCGCCAAGAAACTTGCGCGAATGGACTTTTACGCGAAAGGACAGATGCGCGAATGGACACTTGCGCGACTGGACTTTAGCGCGACTGAATGGCCACTGAAGTTTACTCAATGGAGTAAACATAACATCACGCTTGCTATTACTTGAAGGTGGATTTTTTTGGGTTTTTCGTCATCGGTGTCGTTTTCATGGTTTTCGGGGTCGCTGATTATGAAAATAAGGTCCAAATGAAAATCCAAGATGGCGCCGAGGAAAATTTTTGGTTTTTCTAACATGGGTGTCATTTTCGTGGTTTTCGGGGTCGCTGATTACGAAAATTAGGTCAAAATAAAAATCAAAATTGCGCCGAGGAAAATTTGTTGGTTTTTCCAACATGGGTGTCGGTTTCGTAATTTTCGGGGTAGCTTATTAGGAAAATGAGGTCAATGAAAATCTAAGATGGCGACAAAGAAACTTTTTGGTTTTTCCGTCATGGGTGTCGTTTTCGTGGTTTTTGGTATCGCTAATTATGAAAATGAGCCCAAAATGAAAATCCAAATGGCACCGTGGAAAACTTTTGGGTTTTTCCGTCATGGGTGTCGTGTCGTTGTCATGGTTTTGGAGTTCATTGATTTTTGAAAAATTTTCTTCGTCGCCATCTTGGATTTTTATTTTGACCTAATTTTCGTAATCAGCGACCCCAAAAGCTATAAAAACGACACCCATGACGGATAAACCATAAATTTTTCTCGGCGCTATCTTGGATTTTCATTTTGACCTTATTTTCGTAATCAGCGACCCCGGAAACCACGAAAATAACACCCATGTTAGAAAAACCAAAAATTTTCTTCGTCGCCATCTTGGATTTCTATTTTGACCTAATTTTCGTAATCAGCGATCCCGTAAACCACGAAAACGACACCCATGACGGAAAAACCAAAAATTTTCCTCGGCGCCATCTTGGATTTTCCTTTTGACGTTATTTTCATAATCAGCGACCCCGAAAACCATAAAAACGACACCCATGACGGAAAAACCAAAAATTGTCTTCGTCGCCATCTTGGATTTTTATTTTGACCTAATTTTCGTAGTCAGCGACCCCAAAAACCATGAAAACGACACCCATGACGGAAAAATTAAAAATTTTCCTAGGCGCCATCTTGGATTTTCATTTTGACATAATTTTCATAATCAGCTACCCGAAAACCACGAAAACGACACCCATGACGGAAAAACCAAAAATGTTCTTCGTCGCCATCTTGGATTTTTATTTTGACCTAATTTTCGTAATCAGCGACCCCGAAAACCACAAAAACGACACCCATGACGGAAAAACCAAAAATTTTCCTCGGCGCCATCTTGGATTTTCATTTTGACCTAATTTTCGTAATCAGCTACCCCGAAAACCACGAAAACGACACCCATGACGGAAAAACCAAAAATTTTCTTCGTCGCCATCTTTATGTGTTATGGGTACTAAACAGCTGATAAACATACTTATATATTTCTAAATACAAACACACCCAAACACCCAGACACAGAACAAATGATTTTGCTCATCACACAAACATTTGTCCTGGGCGGGAATCGAACCCACGACTTCCGGCATAGCAGTCAGGGTCACTAACTACTAGACCAGCAGGCCCGTCACTAGACCAACAGGCCCGTCATCGTATGATCTCAATCATACCCTAGAGTTATGGGATATAAAAAAAACACGTTGTATAACTCAGGCATTAAAATTATATAACTCAGGCATAACGTAGTTTTGTATTAGCGAAAAATAAAAACATACTTGTAGGAAATGAGCAATGTAATACTGTACTTTGCTACACTGTGGTACGAGTGTGCTGTGGTACGTGACCTTCACAAACATAGACACAAAATATAATAATATTATTTGTTGTGTTGTGGTAGCTGTGGGTAGTTTTACCTAATACTCACGTGACGTGCTGCTGGTGGTTTGATGTTCATACTGGAGACAGTTCCTATGAGTAGACGGTGTGACCACCATCCCATCTTATTCACTATTTACTACAATAATGTTCATCATCATCATCATCAGTCTATAATGTTCCCACTGCCGAGACACAGCCCTCCTCTCTATGAGAGGGAGTGGGCTATAATCCACCACGCTAGCCCACTGCGGGTTGATAGATGTCACACACCACTGGGCCACCACTGCTCAAGAGTATGTTGATGCGAGTATTTTTTTTTGTTTCAATGCGCAAATTCATGGCGTTACTGATTCGATACTGAGAGTAAAATCTTTTACCTATTAGAAAGCTACGTTATGCCTTAGGTTACGTATATTTTATTATCACAAAACAATTAGAAAAAAAAATGGCGGGCGATTTCGTAGGCAAAATCTATTAAAAAATACAAAATCCCAGCAGGTTGAACGGGTGAACTACCTATTTGACGTCACGCAACAATAAACCACTATAGCATTTGCGCGCGTGGCGACTTTATTTGCTCTATGTTAGGGTTCAAATACTACTGTTCGATACACTTGGTATGGTTGGTAAATACGTTTCGCGGTAAAAATAAAGCATGAAAGACTTTCGCGCTCATCGTTGTTATTTGCATTAGTATTTTTTTTTTTGTAAACGTTGCCCTACTCTAGAAATTTCTCCTGTGTCGTGGGTGCGTTTACAAACATTTATTCTCACATACACAAACACCCAGACCCGCGAACAACTACTTTTAGGTCATACAAATATTTGTTCCGTGCGGGAATCGAACCCGCGACACGCTGCGCACATCGCTCAGCCACTGCGCCAACCGTGCAACCGTGTCCTTGTTGTAAAAGTATTATCCGTACCTACCTAAGTTTGTGATTCAATTTATCATCTAAGGTATTATTTGTATGGTAAAATATAATTTAGGTAGGTACCTAAATAAAAAATATCGTCAAAGTATTCCTACCTTTTTTGTTTACCTATTCAGTCTTCGTAGAGCCAAAGAAGATTTTTTTTTATTCTTGACCATTTTGATTTATTTTACTTATCTAATGTACCTAATAAAACAAAAAATATTACAACTATTTAAAAAACTAAATTAAAGTGATGATAAAGTATAAACATGTATTACTATTTATCGAAATCGATTTTATAACGGGGATGACGGAAAAAATTGGCGCACGTCCGACCTCGAACACGTTCCGCTCGGGACTAAAGGACTCGGAGCGAGCGCAAACTAGTGAAATACACTTAACTTTGGAATTTGTGATACATTTATTTTCATATTGCACATTATGTGACCCGAGATAATACACATTTTTTACGACCTTTATTATGATATAAGTTTTATTTTTCAAAGCCTAATATAACTCAAGTAAAACGATTATTTAGCCATCATTTGGACATGTCTTTGCGATTTAATTGGATGCAGTGAAGTGTAAGTAATCGTGTATCGCATGCCCGACATATCATGATCAAAGAGTCAACTATGTAATACATTTTTTTCAAAATTTAAATCCGTTCCATGTACGAGTAAAACGCTATTGTTGACGACGTTTATTGGGGTAACCTCGCCTTAACTAGGCATGCTCCATTCAACGTTAAATAGAATTTAATGCAGTTTTAATGTTTGGTGTGAAGCGGGAAGCCGATTAGCTTGAACCCATACACACAACGGTCGCGTGATGCTTGCATTGCGATATATAAATTGCTGTTTGCAGAGACAATGGAATGGCCCCTGGCATTAAACGAGCAAAAAGATCTTCAATCTAAAGCCAATTTTTATGTAGGACAAACAGATTACTAAGCCCCGATTATAGTTTAATAGCATGTTTAAATCTTAAGCAAGCATGGCTTATCTACTTTTGTTAAGTTGAGGGCAGGGCAGTAAATACTCTTTGTAGTGTTACAAATGCTTGGTTTGGAAACTGGATATTTAAGGAATTTTAGTCAATTTGTACATTAACACAATTGTACAGTTAAATTAGATTGTTGTTATCTACCTAGCCAATTTATATCTACAACTATCCGTTTATTTTGTTCGGCAAATCTTCTATCTTGAAAAACAACATTATCACATGAAATTATCATTTTATTCAATGAGTGATTAATCTAGCAATATTTTAATTGAGCTTGACATAATGTGTGTGGATGTCGTTATTATAGCAACAACTTAAATTAGAAAATGCCTGAAATGTTTTCTGACATAGAGAGGGATTTGTTGCTGCGTTGATCATGAGATTTACGAGTAAGTCTAGTTATTCTTGCGACAAGACGTTTCACAATACATATAGCAGTGACATAATCATAACGAGGGAACTAAAATTGTCTGGAATTCGTTCACGTTGTTATTGAATGAGAACGACGGCGACGGTAGCATCGCGCCGACTGGCGGCACAAATTGTTGATTACAAAAGAGCAGCAATTGAGACGTCAGAGACGCAGGAAGCGAACAGATTGAAACTTATGTCTGCGTTGCAACTCGGCCAATCACTGCTCATCTAGTTTATAAGTAGATTGTTTAAGAACGGGCTCGTTATAAATAACTAGAAAGACCAACAAAGTAGCGTTGCTGGGTACTCACCGGTACCGCGAGCATGCGCTCCACGAGTTTGTTTCAAAAACACGTTTCGGGAATGGATGTTCGTCGCGTAACATAAGCTCGTGTAACGAATGTTTGCAAAACAAATTCGTAAAGCGAACGCTCACGGTGAGCACCATACATTAGTAATAATATATGATAATAAAAACAATGCTTTCAAATAATAACAGTGACTGTTGAGAAAGTTACATGTTTCAATAATAAGTGGTAGGTTTAGCATAACATTTACACGCTGAAGGTGTCATTGTTTGTAATATCTCACTCTAGAGCTCTACCTATTGTAACTTAATAGTAGACGAGCAGATGTTTTGCAGTTGACCTGTCATACGTCGCTGTGGTGTAAAAGCCAAGGATAATGCGAGAATTATTTCATAGAAGATTGGAAAGCGTGGTGGTTGCTGTGGGCAGATGAGAGAAAGTGCGGTCGTAGGTCGCGGCCGCAGCCCGCGGGGCCCTGTCACCCGCTCCAAACAACGAGATGATACCGCGAGACTTTATTGTGAAACATTCTCACAATATTACGCGGTAGCCTCATAACTAGCGATCAAAACATAATGAATTACCGTATGTAAATACTATAAAAGCCAACAAGGACAAAAATAGAATTCATTCAATACAAACAAAACTAAATTAAGAGATTGTTACCTTATTACCATAACATATTCATAGCGGCCACGCATGTTTGGAGTGATATCTGTCAACGTCACTACTCTAAAATGCTAAATATTTGTTCCAGCAAATGCATGTTATGGAAATCCATTTACCGAACGGATGCAACTGCTGGAGATGGGGTTATTTTATGCTCTGTAAAGTTTGTGCCTAGGTATGTATTTCATTAGTGAGATGCAACGTGGCACAAATTGGTCGATGCAGTCGCCAACGACCGGACGAATCTCATTAACGGACCAGATTGATAGCCCTGGAAAACGCTTTAAATTATTTCACGCTACATTTATATTAAATATCACAGCATCTGCGATGTATGGCACATAGTGATGATAATTATACGTGTAAGCTCATCTTTTAATGGGCTGCAACAGATGACGTAACGTGATAGTGTTTGTTCGATACATGGATATACTCGTATGCTTCGGATACACCTCGCGTATTCTAAGTACTGAATATGAGTTCCATGTAGGACCAAGTACTTAGTGTGTATTATTATAACCATTCGTAGCAAACTAATTGCTTGATTGTGAGTTTCAAACCCGAATCAATATAAAGTTTCTTGAAAGAAGTTGATGTCTTAAAAATACTTAAATAGGTAGGTACTTACTTACTTATAATGAAATTTTCCCAAGGACAGTTTCTAAAATATAATTTTTGCCAAATATTTTTATCAGAGAGAATATAATAATGACGGTTATGTGGATTGTTATTTGTTAATAAAATCTAGGTAGGTAACAATAATGATAGATCAAACATGTTTTAAATTTTCTTGAAAGAAGTTGATGTCTTAAAAATACTTACCTAAATACCTAGGTACTTACTTATAATGAAATTTTCCCAAGGACAGTTTCTAAAATATATTTTTTGCCAAATATTTTTATCAGAGACCTAGATTTTATTAACAAATAATAATCCACAACTCGGATTATTATTTGTTAATAAAATCTAGGTAGGTAACAATAATGATAGAGCAAACATGTTTTGCTACTTGTTTCGATATAGGTAGAGGTCATATTGACCATGCATAGTTATTATAATATTAAAATCCATTTCGGCTTAGGTATTTTATGTTGAACATAAAGTTTCAATAAAATATTACTACCGATATTTAGTGTCAAAGTTCAATATCAGCCCATAATTTCGTAATGAATTACCATTGAAGTTATTTACCGAAAAAAAATTAAAGCGCACTATAGCTTTAAACATCAGTTTAAATAATTCACATAGAATTGTATACAGGCTGCACTTGCAAAGTTTCAGAAGGTAACGTGCACGCTACGATAACATCGCAAGTCGTTGAAACGGGTGACATGATTGCAAGAAGTGTTCCCGAGTCACGTACTACTGTGTAATGTATACGTAATTGTGCTTGAATATAAGCCGAGTCAACACGTCCCGGCCCAAGCGGTCCCGCGATGTAGGCTCTTGATAGTACATCAAATATATATCCGAACCTAATTTAAATAGATAGGTAACGGTTCGTTGTGCAATGGGACATCGACCCGCGCCCGGAGTGAAGTTCATTTGATCACTTATGCATCAAACGCGTTCCGACACTCTCCCTCCAGTGGCCGCCACCATAACAACCTCGTACCAGCATTCTACCAGAAATAATAACTCTTTAATAGCCCCAGTCAAGTTTAAAAACGTTTCAAATTTAATAGACGGTCTTTGCTACGGCTACAACCGAGCAGTGTATCAATCACTTCTTGCTTTGATTTACATTATTTGTCACTAACACAAAAACAGCCCTGGAAACTGCTTCGCACAGAAAAGATAGTTTGAGATGTATTATTTAGTTAATAAACATGCATTATGAACAAAAATTAAAATTGCGTAACATGATTTATGAAGCTAAGTTAATAACCTAAGTACTACTTTCTTGTCGAACTAGACATTCAAAGAAGCAAATAAAATATCAATATTATTGTATAATGAGTTTTTCATTACGGAACCTAAGTGTCCACTATACACGAATCATAAAAAAGCTGTTCCAGGGTAAAACGTTTCTTCAAACGCAGCGCGGTGAAAAGGGATCTACCGCAGTATGGGAATTCCTATAACTTAAGCTCCTTATTTCTCTAAGGTTAATTGATGGCTTACGGTTTGTAAATGCGTGCAAGAATGCTGCCCTTGCAGATTTAGTTTCTGTTAGTGGGGCAATAAATTGTTTATCCTTGTCTGTCGGTTTGGGCTCTCGTTTAACTACAGTACCAACCTACTCTTGATAGTTTCCGGAGCGCAATTTATTCGTCAAGCGACCTAATACGCCTAGTTGTTCACAATTATCCGGTAACGTTCTGTTGTTTGCATTAATCAACTAGGTATGTTTGCACGAAACATGCAGCATAGTGATTTCTACAAATTATAATTTAACCCAAGCCTCTATTGATGCAATCTATTTGAAGAAGCGCGCCATCAATGATTCACACCTTTGATGTTTACGTCTAATTCAAAAATGTCAAGGATCTCTTTACGTTCTATGTTATCCAACCTCAACCTCAATAGTACCTATTAGTCCTACGGTTTTTACTTGAAGTACATAATTAATGGTTTTGTATGCAAGTGCAAGCATATATTATGGATGTGATGTCGTCCCTAGTCTTGGTAGTGAGCAGAGAGCGTGTCTGGTGGCACTTCCCTCCTCTCCGGATCACTGCTCAGGATCGTCCGTTGACTTAGTATCCTAGCAGAATTGAACTTTGTGTGGGGTCAATTGCATTAAACTTACATGCACTTCGTTAGATTTAACGTTACACAACCTATACTTACTATGAATATATTACGGCTTTTGTGGGATGGCGGGCTTTATGGACAATAACTAGAGACGGGCGTGCTAAAGTTAAATTTAAACATTTGGTGGAAGCCACCCACATAGCACAGATCAATGCTGACATAGGTCGATTATTCAACCAAATCCCGAGGGAAATAATATTAATGTGGACATGGCGGCTTTTTCACGCACGTAGCCAGCAAATGGAGTTGGAATTTTGTGAGATGCGTGAGGTCACGAGCCGCACGACCACTATGTTGCTGTCACAGAACATTCTGTGGTTGCTGTACACAGTGCGACGGCGGTGTAAAAAATCTTCCGTCACTCACTTTTTGCTGTTTTACTTTAATACACCAAAAAGTTATAAATTCGGTCTACCATCCTTTTTTAGACGATTAAAAATAAAATTTGTAAGTAGTCTAGACTGATTAATTGCTTCTGTTACTTTCACAAATTAAACCTATTGTTAATCGTAAATGCCTGACAATCACTAATGAAATAAAATTCGCATTAAAGAAGAAACAGAATCAGCTTGTTTGTACTCTATTAGGTGCCTATCAATACTAAAACCTTGTTAACTGTAATTGACTCTTTTTGATGGATTTAAAGAAAATGTTGCAAAGAAACGTCGTGTTGTAAGAAAAGTCATCAATCAAGTGATACAAAAAGAAGGAATCCGCAACGCGAGACAACATCTCGAGCAAACTTTATGAAAAATGTTTTTTTTTTTCTTCGGCGCTGACACAGTCTATTGAAATATCACAGAGATATTCGAAGAAAGATCAAATTAAATGCGACGTTTACGAAATATTAGACTTTCGGTCTCTTTATTAAATGTTATTACCTATAACGCTCATTAAATTAGTATGTTTTGATTTATGTAGGTAAGCTATCAAAACAACGAACGATCTTCTGTTTGGGTTAATTCTGTTGACCCCTCAGGTCAACAATATCTATTAAAATTCTCTATAAGAACATTCCACGGCGCTTCATCTCCCACTGAGCGTATCGCAACATGTGTAATGCCAACTGTTCGATACCACGACATTGTGAAACTATCAAAGGCAAAAAAGGCCACGCCTAATACTTCTATGTCAACATCTTAATATGTACCTATTTATGTTTATAAGTTCATTAATTAACGTGTGCTACGAGAACCGACGAAGGTTATGTAATTATTGACAGAGAGCATGGAAGTGTCGTATTTATCATACACGCTGGCTGCGACGTGATAGTTCGCAATACGACCTGCGTCGTCGGTGCTATGTGCCATTGCAAGTGAGAAATGTGATCAGAATACGTAATAATAACACATACATACACATTCAACGGCTCAAGCTGCAATTTAGATAAGTGGCCTTAACGGACAGTGGTGGATAAATGAACTGCCACGGTCGGACATGTATTATCACACATGTTTTCCCTCAGGGTTGAACTGATACCTATCAGACATTGACTGGACTAATACACAACAGATTTAAATTTAGTTTGGATATTTATAAAGAAAAACTAATTGTAGTAGGACTACCACACGCAGCTTTTACGTTATAGAGCTTTCGTCTAAAATAACCATAAAACTATCGGTTATATGAGGCGTAAAATAAGTTTTCCTAGAATAAAATTCACCTATCGAGATAAAAAATTACGAAAATAATCCATTAAATTAATGATGGGCCAAACAAGAACGCCGTGACGCCCGTGACGCGGGTACCGGTCGCTCCCGCGGGACTCGCTCCATTTGTTATCCCGCTCCCGCTCCCGCTCGCGCGCCCGCTCCGCTATTAACAGTCTGAGCTGCTGTCACTCCATGTCCTCTGAACGGTTCTTTGTCATTGATTATCTGAAATGTCGTGATCGGTCAACTGGTTATCATTTACAAGAGGGAAAATATTAACGAAAATTCGATGAATATTGGGTAGGTTAACTTATAGCTATATAGTTATACGTACATGACTATATGAGCATAAACTGATTATGATCTCAAGGTATTCTGAAAGAAGACTCTATCTAAAATTCTGAAAGTCATAGAAGCGCAAAGTGTGTTCATCAAACGTAAACAAGCCGGTCTATTTTCGTTTACCTAATCTCCGGTACGTGGGCTTAACCCTTTCTAGGGTTGGCAAGTGATCGAATTGATTCTTAACATTTATATTTACGACAAGGACTCTTTTGCACGTCTAATGGTACTGATGTCAACTTCGAGTGTCGCCTAGCCTAAATTATTGTCGATTAGGTTGAAAGTTTATTAGTTTTATATTCTAAACGGTAACCGACAGTGTAATATCCTCTCATTATTTTCCTACCTCTTGGCAAAGGCCACTGCTCACACATATAAGACATGGAACACCCCCTTAGGCGGAATGGAAATTTCAGATTTTTATTCATTTTAAGTCTGGGTTCCTCAAAAAACCAAGTACAAAATTTAAAAAAAAATCAGCGTTGCTTTCTGAACACCCACTTCACTTGTGAATTATTTAATCTGTCAGAGTGTCACTTAGTGATCAATGATTGATATTCCTTTTCTGAACCAGTCACGCTCACGACCTCACGCCCTCGTCTCGTTTGAACTTAAGTATCCTACTGTTTATAATATTTAATATATAGACACTTTAAAATGAAAATAAAAAAATACAGCTGCAAAAGCTCGTTTAGACAATGCTACACGGCATTATTATGAAAACAATATCGTTGTTGAGCGGATGAATAACAATGATAATACCAGGGGTTGGTTTCTAACAGTAATAGGTTTATGTGAGCAGTATATTTTCAGCCCTATCCCGGTATTAGCGAGCGTGTGCCCGCGGCTCTGTTCCGGACGTGAATGGACGGGGCACGACTCGCGAATGAAGACGCTCCCATCTATTCCGCTTGCATACTTGCATCACTGCCATTTTTGCATAATACTCGCTTTATTGCAACCGCGCTGAATGTCAAACGGTACGCCCAATCCCTCTTATAATAGGTATGCTTGTAGCAGAAATTAAATTTGTACATGCTAGACATGCTAGCAGTGCCGCCCTCTCTAAAGCCAAAGGTAATGTATGGACTTTGTCCCGCTTCTATTAAAAATTATTTAGCTACAGTAAAACGTGACTATGGAAAGTTTTTATGTAAATATTTAATTGACCGTGATATTGGTTTCCCATTTGCATAATAATATTGTTAAATGGTCAACAAAACAAAAGAATTCCCATAAATACTTTATTCAAGTTTCGTTGTGTATATTTCCTCTTTGTTCGCGTTCATTTAAGTCAATATTGTGACTTACATCACAGTTTTGGGCCTTCGTGGAAACCTCAACTATCTAGAGATTGATGTTTACATGTACTTATGGGGTGGTAGGGTAGATAAACAATGGACTACGCAAATAAACCAGATGTAAATACGACAAATAATAGCTTCGTGTTGTGCCCAAAGTTGTTTAATTTAGGAGAAATATGTAGATATATAATGTTTTGAAATGTTACATTGATTGCGATTTGAATGCTTAAAGATTCTTGTATTCATACTTAACAAGCAACCTTGTATTTGATCATCTTCAGATATGAAGACTTTTGACATTCACTTCTATATGACATTTAAGTTAGTATTAAAATTGCAGGTAATTTTAATCGATGTGTTTGCTTATATTTGCATTCTAGAGCGGAAAAAGCCGTTTTTAAATGCTATGACGGTAGAGGTCACCAGATGATTACAAACATTGAGTAAAATAAATCTTGCTAGATTGTAAACTTTAGGTAAATTTTAAGCACTGTAAGCAGAACTTATAATTTACAATAAAGCGCATCAAAATTCGAAAGTTATTAATCCTTCCGAGTCTTACCCAGAAAATGTGAGATAGCACATACCTATCTTACGTTTGAGAAGAAGCTTTGATCATAATAATGAGAAAAATAATAATAAAACAATACTTTTCTCTTTTAATACAATGGATTTGTGACTAAGTTATTCAGTTGTTACCTAATTACTTATTAGACCTAGTGACAGCCAGTCAACTCATCGCGTCAAGTGACATTCCTTAATACCAATGTAAAATGTATTTTTAACGACGTTCCGTGTAAGCGACAGGTAAAATGCAAACATAATAACTACTTATTGTGTTCAACGGTATTTTAAAATGGTCCACTGCGTTCGAGGTGACATAACGCAGTAGGCCGGTTGCTCTGCGAACTGACTCCTAACCTTTACGCCATGAAGTAATAACAAAGTCTCAGTCATAAATTGTAATTAAATCCATATTTCCTCACGTCTGATTTTATCCGCGAAGGAATCTGAGTTACAGCAAATAATATAAAGAACACACATACATTAACGTCATCGCAAAACTATTGTGTCCGAATAAAACAATGAAGTCTTATTGTGTGAGAATAGACGTAAATGGATCAGTAAAAGAGCAAATTATCGGGAAACAATCGAGGATTGATGTAGAGTCAGTGACTCACGGGCCTGCTACTGACTCACGGACGGCGCTAACAGATATTCTGGGAATAGCAAATAGCCTTGACAATCGCAAGTAGATTGTTCGCTGGCCCATGTCTCCGAAATAAGTCAATGTGAACGGAGAAGCACATGAATGTATGTAGGCATTCTAATGATCACGACATGCCTCAGACATGACACTAATATTAAATGCAAATTAATTCCAAGAATCTGTTTTGGTAAAATAGGTGCTAAGTACTGGTTTGGCCAAGTTGTTATAAATACTAATAGGTACTAACGTTAATTATAGACAATGGAACAATGCTGGTGGCACGAATATTTAACGTATTGAACTTGTCGTTTACAATGAGCTTTGCTAACAAACATCTTTCACATATAAGAATGATATTGTTGACCACTTTAATAAATCTTCTAGGATATCTTATTTCAAAAGACATAAATCTGGTCCATTGTACGTGTGTCACGACCAATCTAAGATATAACCACCAAAATTTAGCGAATAGTTCGGGTCACAATCGGGATCGGTATCGTATCGCTACGCGCAAGGATCGAATGCGTTCGGTTGTTCGATTCCATCGAGTAAAGATAAATGGGTCTGTAAGTGCGGGCTAGGAGGGTGTGGGGAATATGAGGGTGCAGGGGCACGGGAGCACGGGGGCATGGGGCTAATTGGCTGTCAGCTATGAGTCCGGTTGTACACTGCTCTCATTGCACGCTGAGTGGCATAGACGGTTAGCTGACGCCCCGGGCTCGTCCTGGTGACATGCGGTTAAAACAAAACAATGACGCTTGATTGGTTTGGTTAGGGAATAGCTGAAGCATACCTTCTACATAAGTAATACGTACTACCCACATCGACCAGGAGTTCGCCACGTGATGATAATCAGATTAGCGTGGGAGGTCAATCTTGTTAAATGCTTGGTTAACTAATGTTTCGGTAGTTGCAACCATTAAAATTTACGCTCATACACTATGTAGGTACACAGCTCACGAGTACAAGCTCTATCAACTCATTCCAAACAGCTCAGCTCGAAGGGCAGATAGGATAGGATAGACCCACTCATTAACAATAACGTGCATGACCGTGAAACTGAAAAGCAATAAGTTCCCTTAATGTATCAAGTGATTTACTGGCGCAAGCAGTCACTTCACAGTTGTGATAAAGTTCAAATTGTACTGTGCGTGTATTGTGGGGTTAGATCCTGCATAAAATATATGTGTACATAAACAAAAAGTTTGAAAACGCGTAGGATACGTGACCTGAAATGTTAATGGAGACATCGCTCACGGTGACGTTTACTGAGCCGCTGTCCTTAACACTTTTATCTCAACAATTTTTGCGGGTTTGTTTACAAAATTTTAGTATAATTGGAATAAAAAGGTACCGTGGAAAGCTATTGTTATGTGTATGAACTTCGTGTGGTCAAAAAAACTCTTTCACAAGAAACGTTTGACGCTTTGAACAAATGTTAACCAAAATAAACTTACTTAGTTATTACATACAAAGACACTCATTTTTATCCAAGAATCAACAATCTGTATGCGGTAGAGATGAATTTAGAACGGATGATGCACCTCATCGCCGCTTGCCCCCCGTGAGTCCGGCCCTGCCAGGTGGCTTTCATTAGCATTTAAACTTATTAACGGGACAGTCCGGCTCTCATACGCGCTCCAAACCCGTATTTGACCAATAAACTTGAACTCACAGCTTCTATCTAACTAGTTACCAACAAAATCCCGTAATCGCTTGAATATACAAATAGTATTATGAAATGTCCACTAAACACTGTTTGTTTTTTTAGTTAAATGACCCATCAATCAATAGTTCCTCGAACTTTTGTTCTTTGTATTACAATTCAAGGTTCACCGCGTCCATTTGCCAAGGTTTATTTAACGAATCGCATAGAACCACAAAAACGCGTCTTTGTCGTTTGTTCGCATGACTTGCCAAGCTGGGTTGTGTTTATTAACTTTGCTATTCAAAACGCTTATTTCAATTAAATCATTTACAAGAGAGGGTCGTTTGGCAAATGGAAATAAATGGATTTTATTTCCGATTTCGAATGTCTCAAGTCCTTCTTTATTCGGTCCTATTAACGAGAACACATTTAGCAATTTACAAAGAGGAAAAAACGCAATTTCGCATTCACGACCGCAGCAAAACAGAGAGGCTCACATAAATCTGCAAAGACATACAAAGCGAGCGGGGAGCGTCCCGGGACAAAGTAATGAACTAATTACATTAGTCTCAGGATGGTCGCAAGAGATGCGGCTGAAATGGCTAAACCGACAGACTATTAGCCGCGTGACGCTCTGAGAATAATGATGATTGCGCGCTAACAATGACCCCGAATTACATAAACAGAGAAGCGAAAAATACTGCACTAGACAAGAAGCAGATAAGTTGTGTAATTGATTTGGGTTTAGGTTTGTTTATTTACCTACATAAAACTTCAGAGACCCATAAACTTTGCAAATGTGTATGTTCCGGACACAGAAATGGTTGGAAGTTTGTTCCTAATAATGTCGCATGAATGTTTGAAAAAAACTTTAATGATGATGCATAAAATAACAACTAAATATCTACTAAATACTATTGTGATGACAATTGACATACGTGACGCTGTTGCAACTCATAGTGACAGGTACAAGTGTATTTTGACCCCGATTTTAAGCAATCGTCGAAATTGATTGTAATCGTCTTGAGTCATTTGGTTATTACCGCGGACCAATTAATTTATCTACGCGATTGCGGTTTCAGAAATATCTTTTTCGGAGATGATGTCACTTTTATGATAGTAACATTTCGACAAAAATGGGAAAATCTCCTGAGATTTCTACAGATTGGAAATATAATTACAGTAAAACGTTTGTAGGTTTAATTGTTTTTAGGTAAGTAATTAGTTTTGTGTTTGTGCTTGGTGCGGGTATGGCCACGGTTCATAGAGTGCGCAACTGTCTCCACCGCAAGACGCGGAAGCCGGCGCGAGATCGGGGTCCGTTAGGCCCGGTTCAGGAATAGACGTTCTTGTGGCCACAGCCTGTGTGAGACCGCACGACCGCCACCGTGCCTGTCAAAGGTCTTCAAACGCAATGTTGTGCTCACATACCGTGTAACCGCATTATAGAAAATGATTTCACATATCAAAATATCAAATCCGTTCAGAAAACCTACTAGACTATTCTGCCGTTATAAGACCATTTTAATAAGACTAGCAAAGAACCGCACTCTGTGAAAAGCTTTAAAGTGTCCTCCCATTAAGTGTGCTAGAAAGCAAGATAAGTTTTAGTTACTTACTGGAATCAAATAATGAAAAAAACACATTGTACTAAGTAGATTGATTAAGGAAATTTATTATAAGATTGTTACGTAAAGAGTTTTGTAACAACAACATGTTGCTGCAAAGAAATTAAGTCATCCATGATTGCATATTGTTTTTGCAACCGCTATATTGCTAATTATATCCTGTCGGATGGACTTCTGAAAATTGAACTTCTGATTAAAGTAGAATACCTATAATTTAAATATCAGTAGACAGGTATTATGTAGTTCAAAGCTAACAATATATTGCAATCCCTAATGTACATGCAAAGCGTAGTTATTACAGCATTATCATCGCATCAAGATCGCACGTTGTGGCGGTCTGTGGGGACCGACATAGCAGGTCAATGTTCAGTGTTGAAAACGTGTGCGGAATGATGTGCGTGCAAATGTGTATGATCATTGTAATACCATCCAGCGAACACCATACTGACTAGGTAGTTCAGAAGATGCCTCTGTTTTTTTGCACAATCACACATTCTAAAAGTTTTTTTTATACTTCATCGCCATAAATGCGATAGGTAAGTATATAATTAAGGAAGTCTTCACACATACTTCTCTAAGTTAATAACTAATTTGTCTGAATTCGTATTCCAAACTAGACTCAGTTTTTTTAATTCACAGTGTATCGCCAATTATCAATTAAACATTCAAGCAGACGTTTTTTTTGCTGAAACCCATAACATTTTTTTGGGGTTGTCCTTGAAAAATCATTTTTAGATTCGAGTGGAATAATAACATTGAATAAATTATGTTTAATGGTGTGTGGGTTTGTTTTTTTACCGGAGACCGGTCGCTGTTGAGTGTTCTTTTTTGTACGTAATCAATTTTATATTTGGAGTGTAGTCGTGACCCGAACGCGTGAGGCTCAGGCTTTCGAGCAGGGGTCGAGCGGACCAACGACATACCGTATTCAGGACATTTCAGACACAATGAAAATGTAATCTAAAAACGTTTATAAATATGAAAAAAGGTGAACCTCAAACCTCAATTACGTGAAATGAGTTAATTCTAATCAACGACAGAGCATATTTGATCCTTACATGTGAATAATGTGGCCGACAACTTTGCGAGCGTTTATGGATTATTACCAGTAGACCAGAAAGAACCCTTTCTCGGAGAGAACTCTTTATTAGAATATAACTTCATTGTCAGTTAACTTCGTACGATGTAAAAATCTTAAATTCACAAAGAAAAATTCAGAATTGAACACCTAATTGGAAGTTCGCGCGAAGAGTTCCTTCGCTGGAGATTCATTAATAACTAACGGAGGTAGGTCCTGTATGCCACTATAAGCTACCAACAACATTAACTTCCTGCCCCACCCACTGTACCTACTCTGTTTTAATAGAGTCATAATTATTCATCTACAATTAACTTAGCGAAAAAAGCTTTGCGTTGCTTTTAAGCGCTTATACACGAAACGCTTCTAGATTGTAATTTGCATACAAAGAAAGAGAGTACAAAACCGAGACGTTGCTATTTATTACAAAAACGTTTCAAAAGCGGCGACGCGGGAAGAAAATTTCAGCTAGAATATCCAGTTGAGTAAAGTCCCGGACAAATTGACGCCGTGGCTTTTGCGGACTGCGGGGGATCTGTGAGGATTGTTATTGATGTGAGGAGCGCCGCCGCGCGCCCGCACTATCTGATAGTCTTCATTATGGGCGATCATGCGTGCCGGATACACAGCCCTGAAAGCGGAAAAACCGTGAAATATAGCCGCGGACGTCACACTTAACGCGTATGAATTGCCGCAAATCCTCGCCTATTACATTTTATCCCAAAATACCTTTACTGTGTAGCCGCATCGCTCCGTGAATCAATACACAGATATTTCCTGTTGATCTCTGAATTGATACAGCGAAGAATAGTTTCACTGAATTCGTGTTTTACGATTGTTATAAAAATATAGGAGATGATGTAATATCCATAAACAATGTTATAGGTACCTATGTTTCATTGAATATTTTGATGCACTCTTGAGTTTTATAATGTGTAACAGTTAACTCTGTGGATCATTAGATCTCGTGCTAGGCTAACGATAATGTCCGTACAATACATTAAAGTTGCGTCCTATTATATAAAAAAGTAGAACGTGGTTAATGAATCTGTGTGTAAATTATGCTGCGGAATATTGTCAGAATTTGTTGTAAATAATAAATAACAAGTTAATTTACAGTCGACTCTATAGGTATTACCTATTATCTTCTTGCGTGTGTTGCTAGGAGCTTTTAGCTAACCCTTCGTCTTAACCTACCTGTCTTGAGAAGATTATAACAAGTGGATTGGGAGCTATACATCAAAATATTGTAATCTACTACGAAAATATATTTGCGTATTGATATTTCTTCTAGATTCAAAAGCGGCAATATTCATTGGGCTAAGGTGGCTAAGGCGTTTGACTGAAGATCGAAAGGTCGTGAATTAAATCTCCACTCATTGCACTATTGACGTAAACCCAATACAGACACAAGCATACCTATTTAGTTTAGTTGGAGGGGTTAACAAGTCTACTACTAAATGTGCAACCCACAGTATTAGTAAACTTTTAATTTAAAAAAAAAACAGTCTTTAGCAACCAATTGAATGACAAAGAAAATCTAGGTAGGCGTTAAATCTTACGTCTTTACTCATATCGGTTCGGCTCGGGCAATATTTATTTTGCGACGATAATAAATTACCTTTTTTCGTACTACGTATTATTGTTACGCTCAAATCCCAGTTGGTACATTTTTCAGTACGTACCTAATAAATTATGTCTATAGCTATAGATACGAAGGATGAATGCCTAACAGGACTGAATGATTGATCTGTTTTGTGTTCGTCACAGTAATAAGAAGCTAAAAAACTTTTTCTTTATTGGAATTTATTTTGTGAAGTGTTTTTGTTCTCTGTTACAGCTAAAATATCTTTATTAATGCCGTTTTAGTTATGCTAAAAGTCTTGAGATTTTGTATAATACATATAACTGTGTTAGTAAATAGATTTTAGGTTGATATGTTGAATCAAATTATTTCATTAAATCAACTGATTGCTATTAATTTGTGTTCGGTGATCACCCTCTATGTGCAAACAAACAAATTTTACCACTATAATGATAATGATATAGATTATTTATTGTACCTGGCCCACATGTTCGGAAACGCATCTCAACAGAAGTGTAGAATTCATTTTTACAGCTTTTATTTTTTTGGATTTTTTTTGGAACTCGTAACGTCAGGAACTAAGTTGGCATTTTTCAAAAACAAAAAAATCTTGTAGGCAGAATTACTAATATAAAAAACAAGATTCAACGATCATTTACTATTCACGGTCCATTGAAATATTCACATAGCAAAGGAATACGCAGATCGCGTTCAATAAAATATATTAATAAGAGTATAATAGTTTTTTTGTTTTATTATATTAGAGTGAAAAAAATATGTTTATTTTAACTACTTACAATACAAGCCGCAGTGGGGGCATTGACATATGAATGTGTTGTAAAAACGATAATTAGGTAGAATATCAGATAAAGGAACTGAATTTACACAATGTAAATCACAATTTTTATAAATTTTTTTTACAACTTATATTCAAATATAATATTAATATAAATATATGACAGTAAAACCATGCCAAATTTCAGCCAAGGTATGGTCGTTGGCCGAGTCCAGCTCGCCCCTTGCCGGTTTTTGCTACATAAGTGCGGTATAATACTTAGAGATCAACATTATTCATGACTAACAGATTAATAAAAAGTTTCCATAACAGCAGGTGAAACTAATAAAAGCGTGTTAAAAATACATTAATTTCAATGCACCAAACGTGGTATGTTATAATAATATATTATGAAATGTCAACTTGATTCACGGCTACGAAAAAATGGCGTAGCACATTCGTAGCAGTTCAACGTCTGTTTTCCGTAGCCTATGAAAATAATGCAAATAAAGGAAAATCAGGGAGCCAAGTTTATTCTGTCCCCATCCGAACTATTCTCGGCGCAGAATATAATCCATATTCAATTCATAATCGGAATACATTATATGTCGGCGGGGTGCGCGTACGAGCCGACTGCGGCGCAACGAGCCACATTCTTCGTTCGACAAACGAGCGACTGTGGGCCCTCAATTATTCCGCCAGCATTGTCCCGGAATGTCTAATTTGCTCACGTAATTTTGGTTGGAATTTGTCCCCGGCCGACGGATGCTGGGAACTATTTTTATTGCTTGTTTCCTATTTTCTGTAGTCCATCGGGAACAATATAACTTGAAGCTCGCGAACTCTAACCAACTTGTCTGCGAACAAGTGTATTGTGAATTGCACGTCGCCGGCTCCTGCACGCGCCCGTGACGACGTTAAATATGTTTTCTTTAAGTTTGTTGTTTGGGCCCCGTGAGAAACATTCCGTGTGCCATGTATAGTGTGCTGAACACTTTGTTAATCGAAACCTATTGTGTTTCAGCGTATTGTAGGAGGAGGTCTTTATTCATGAGGAATACTTGTACGACTATTAATTATAGCGGTGCTGACTAAGTAATACACTGGTAACATATGTAGAACAATAACTTACATTCTGTATCTTAGTCGCTGTAGGGAAGGCTGCTAGCACATTTGTTATTTCTAGATTTATTCGCATAAACTTTTAGCCCTGTAAAGTAATAAAGGATTATAGCTACAGAAAAGACGACCAAATTGTTTTGTTCATAGAGATACAGGAAAGCTTAAAAAAAATATAGAATCGAGTACCTACTCGAAGTCAACAAAGTGTCACTTCACCGCTACTTGGCTGGAATTTAAAAATCTGACTACCAACATCACCGAACCATAAAAGGCAAATGACGGATCTAAGGGGTCAAGAAAGGACAGCGATATTGCAGCAAATCATTTGAAAATTGGTTTTCCAGTAAGTTTAGGGCAATTATAGGAGAAAAAGGATCTGTAAACGTTACTGACCGTTTTGTAAATTTGAATGACCGATCGCACGTTCTTTAGAAAATTAAGCGTTTTGTCTGAAAACGACACAACACAATAGGTATATGATTATGAATAAGAAAAAGGTTTAGAACCTTTTTAGTATTAGACAAATTTAGTGTAGCGCCTGTCAAATAACTGCAATTTTGAATGAAGAATCCTTGTACTCGCGACACAGGGAATCCTAGTGTGAGTTTCAGGAATCAATGCACTTTTCTATACAATAAATTGTTCTTATTCTTAATGAAATTTATATGATACGTTCAGGTGCAATGGCATGGCTCTGTATCTATTAATGACTTTTACAACTTCGCAGAACATTAAACTCTTTCGCATACTTAATCTTTTTCCTTCTTTACAGCCGGCGGTAAAATTACTTTTATATTCATGATCATTGATTACTCGCTTGACTCGCTCCGAAGTGGGAATTCTTTATCAAGTATCTTTTAAGTTCAACGTTTTAAAAGTGAAATGAATATAATACAGTTATACTAATATTATCTATAAATATGATGCAGCTTATATGCAATTATTACTAATGTGATAGTCGATATATGGCTGTTGTTACTCTTTTATGTAAAAAACTGCAGAATGTTTTTTTATGAACATTTACATTAAATCCTTTACTTCAGAACTATGTAGAAAGAGTAAGAGAAAGACTTTTATTTAATCATTAATTTAATAAAACTTTTAAAAAATACAGACAAAAAAAAAATTGCCAAATAAAAAAAATAAAAAAACTTAATAAAAAAACAGATCATAAAGTTCGCCAATGTTATGACAGTAGCATGCCAATAGTATTAAAATAGTATCATTCTAATTATTATTCTGTAAAATGTCACTCTAAGTTTAATTAATTAAAAATATGTTCGAATTATAAATAACTGATAAAATAATCAGAAAAACTCGTCTCAAATCAATTCAAACTAAATATTCGCAGAGGAAGTTGCAGGTGGCTGCTACTACACGATAAAAGTGTAAAGTATCTACGTTGTGCTCTGTGATAGATGTAATTGAAAACGTTAGCTATAGGTATGATGTTAACAGTGTATAGAGATAAGTGATTTTGGAATGATGCCAGGACGTGGCCCGTGGAGCCCCACTCCATTTGCTCTTTACATAACTCAGTATTCAAGGGATCATTAATCTTCCTAGTTCCACGCCAGGCCGAGTTTAATTTTAATAAACGGCTTTAGCCATACTACGGTATTAATTTACATGCCTTAATGAATGGAACTTGTTATTTGGATTGTTACGATTTTAATTGTGATACCGAGCAATCAAAAATGTATTAGTAAATGTTGCCATTGTGCAATGTATTCTATTTAAATAACTATGCAAACGAGAAGATTGGAAAGCGATAATACAATCTATGAACAAAGAATTGTTTATGGTTGGTACCTATTTTCAAAGAGTTTGTTATATAAGTTCGACATTATTTGTTCCTTCTTAAGGCTCTATAATAATCGTAAATGAGCCCATAACTCAAGAGAAAGCACTACGCTCGTAATTCTGTTAGTAGTCGCTGATGTGGCACGTAATACAAGATTTTAGAAGCTCTCTAGCCCCAAGGGAATGACCCTTGAATGTTCGAATTCGTCCTTCATCAGACCCACGCTGGGTATTTTATAGCCCGGGGTCAAAATTGTACTAGAACACAGGTGTGTGATTTTGTTATGTCAGACGTTAGGACAAACGGCTAAGCGGACTGTTTTTGTTCGGCATGTAAGAATATTAAGATAATTATAGAGGTCTATGCTTGGTTGGATAGCTTACAGCAATACTTCTGCTGTCTGTAAAAAAAACCCCTCGAAATATTAGATTTTTATATCAATAGAAAAAGTTTGGCGTTCTTTTAATTCAGTTTAGTTTATCTAATTCTCGTTCTTACGATGTTTGGTATCGAACGTTGATTGAGATCATAAATAGTAACTTCGAATGACCTATATTTAACTTTCTTCAACAAAAAAAAATGCTGATTTCAATAATATTGTAAAATGAGGCCAATTACCTACTAAGTGTTTTGAACTATACCGTCGGTAAATAACACACATACACATACATATCGTCACGCCTGTAATCCCCGAAGGGCTAGGCAGAGGTGTACCTGGTAGTACACCCACATTTCGCCATTACGTAAAACAAAAAACATCGGTAAATAACATCTTCAATAATTTCATCATTAAGTGAAATTTCAACCCAAATGCCCAGGAAAATACAAATTTTACCACGGAATCTATAATAACCTGGTGGGTAAAAGTTAAAAGTGGTGATAACTAAAACAAGCAATATTAATTAATGAGATTCGATATCAAATATCACAAAAACAAGAATTAGTTTCTTGTTCTGAACACCTGATACGAAGGGATTTGGCGAGAAATAAGTAAAAGAGCCCCATGGAAATCGTGAATTACTTTTGTTCACATTTCCGGGCGTTGTGTTCCTGCGTGTTATTCACGCCGTACAATATAATACTGAAACATTTGGAAAAACAGGCGAGTGGTTCGTTCCAGACGTAACCATGAAATGTGTGATTTAGCCGCCTTCTGGGAAATACCTTGGAGCGTCGGTCGCTGCCGATGCGGGGGTAATACCTTAATTCGGCTAATCTCGTTTTCGACCGGAGCCCTGCGGTTGGGCTGCCTCACGCCAGATCCTCACTCAAACGCGATCCACAAACGTCTTGTTAGATCACTGCTGTCAGTCTGCCCTTATTAATCAAGCTCTTAGTGAACCATCCACTATTACGGATAATAGACTGTAAGTGTGAAAAAATATTCCTCATTGCAATGAGGTATTTTTTTCTCATACAGTAGCAAATACTTACCCGAGAAAAGTTTTATGACAGTCATATTTTATAGTCGTGAACAACTAGTTCCTGAAATATACGGCTACTGTATTTGAGACAATTGTATGTAATTTTAAAAAACTGGCCAAGTCCGCGCTTGACTCGCACTCTGAGAGTTCTGTGTCATAGCTGTGCCTGGTAGTCCGAGGCTCACATACCTACGTAAATTTTAAACTCTGCATAGAAAGACAAACTTAATTTCTCTGCTGATAAATCGCTGAAAAATAGGTGGGTTTGGTTTAGGTTTTAAAAATGAGTAAAGATATTTAATTGAAATATCTGACTTTGTCTTGACTGCGTAGGTTTTGAAAATTTAAAACTTTCACCCATCCAATGGACCGCAAACCTTAGTATAACTAAGGTACAATTACTCTAGCTGTCCCCGAGAAAAATAGTTTTGAGTAGTCATGACGAACGCGAAGAGACGATCAGCAACTAAGTAGATTATAATACAAGTATTTGCGACTTTTCTACGGAACTCTAAAAATAAATTAACCGGTGTTCCATATCCAGAAGCGAAACAGGTAGGTATCGTGATAGTGTGCGGACAGCTTGTAATCTCAGGTTTACATCGACATGCAAATCTCCATCACGACACTTGCTAGCCGTACTTCTAAAAGTAGTTTCAAGAAAAACTCACTTACAAAGTGAGCAGTGTAGGTAATGTTCCATGTTTCTGCAAAAACTAGGTAACTAGTTAGCTTGTGCAATGAATAAATTGTATCTACAGATTTTTATCTCAAAAAGTAGAATAGAATAGAATAGAATAGAATAGAATAGAATAGAATAGAATAGAATAGTAGCTTTTTACGAATTCTGTCTGGAATGTAAAACGGAATATCTCAAGACCTAATCTTTTATACAAAGAGATTCTGACAAAGAACAATTAGGACGCTTTGTACATAACTTCAGTAAGGTTTTATGGTTGTATTTCGTGAATAAACTAGCATTGACTCATTTGAAAGTGGCGCGGACAGGGACCGTACTTTCTCTGGCGCCGTCCGTAGTTTCAACTCCTTATAAGGAACAGGTAAGTGAAGTCCATAGAACAACGAGCTAAGCTATATTTTAATGACACTCATTATGTACCAGAGCAAACAACGTGGTCTTTCCTATTTCATCAAATAGTAACTCTTTACATGGAGAAATAAGGTACGTACAAATAAGGTTGGCGACGTATTGAACTATTGATACTTCATATTGTGTTCAGTGTATCATTACCATATTGACTATGTACGTGGTTCGATTTTTCGCGGCGTCTCCTTGGAATAGTAAAACGAAATGTCTATAGTGTGGTTGCATTCTTCTTTATAGCGGTACTAACACGTTTAACGTCTGCCCATTTCTCACTATGTCACTATACCCATTTCAGTAGAACAGTTTTATTTGTTGTTCTCTGAAAGCTTGATTTAACCATTTGAAATGTTTGCAGAAGTCTCGGTCGGATAAATGGCTTGTGTAAAAGCCGCCACTCAAAAAGTTTGAATGATCCGATTACTTTTTTATTAGGCCAGATGTTCAGTGTCAGATCTCGATTTTATGTGCAGTGGAAACTCTGTTTATATTAATCATTGCTGGAATATATTTATAATCATCATCGTCGAACTATAGTGTATTTGGATCAACCTCTGCGAGTAGAAACGATAAAATATCTGGGAATATAGATTTCACATACGACAGGTTTTTTCAAACAAATATTGTGTGTAAGGAAACTCGTTTAGAGAGGTTATCTCTTGCAGAAAATTGCTTTACATCTCCAAGGAAATATCACGGACAGGAAAACGCTTCCGTTAGTTGTGAGTCACTTGAAATAAATCTTCCAAAACTGGTGAAAAAGCTTTTAGAACTGTTCATGTGTGCCTACGTATTGTTATTGTTTACAATACATTTACTGTCTTTTTATAGATTTAGTTAGAAGCTGGTTTTCTGTTGTCTGCAATTGTTTTTGTTCTGTTTCATACTTGAGCACCTCATTAGGTACCTATAATAATCTGGCACCTACAGCATATAAAAACTAACACCGTATTTACATTTCCATCCAAGTATTAAAATTATATTCTTCGTTACCTATGGGTCTTTAATGAAACCGGTATGTACCTACCTATTATACTTTATCTACATATATAATCTCTTTAATCTAACTTTTCATTACGCACTGTATCTCTTTCACATCTATCCAATTTCGTAATTAAAACGTTAAGGCGACGTGATATTATATACAGTATAATTAAATCAAAAAGCGTCCGGACCCGAGTGGGGCCTGACGAGTCCATAAACGGGCCACAGACAGGCCAATTTGGTGCGTGCGAGGATCGTGCAGGGGTGCAAGTCACGCGACGGACAGCCCCAACCAATGCATATTAATACACGGAATTACATTACCAACCATCGTTTATCATTAGAGTTAGCACGAAACTGGCCAGTTCTGCTAATTGTTAAAAATAAACCTAGACGTGCCATCCATTTTGAATTTTAGTTTTCATGTGAGTGCGGGATTAAATCGGGCCATCTGTCACTGGTAACTGAACGTAACGGACGGCAGTTTCAAACTGTTCATAAAAATAGCTAAACTTATATTCTTGGTGGCACTTCACATGTAATAAAACATAGCCCATTAAAATTATGCTTTTCATTGGTCGTGTACATCAATTATGGGGTAAAACGTGAGCTAAATGAAAGGGGAGTGCAGGACGAAGCACGGAGAGCCCAGTGAGTCAGCTTTGGCGACCAGACGGCGCCAGTCCCCGCCACGCACTGTCTTGCCCACCCCTCCCCACTTTAAAATTGTACTGCCGATGCAATAACATGGCTGAATTATTATTTTCGCTGACGGAAGTCTATATAGCATATAAAGGGGTGTATAAATTGGTGAGGTGGGTGAAATATTTAATTAGGCCCGTTAGAACGGTAATAGTTTCTATCACTGCGTGTTGAATGTAAACATATTGCTCCAAAACCATGCGGTTTTCAATCAAATATCTATTATGTAAATATGGGTAGGAGCCATGAAAGGAGAGCTTTTAGAATGAAAGCAGAACGAAACCCAATAATGACAGTTTGAATTGTTTGTGCAGCTTTCCATACGGACTAACTACGATTTAAAATATTTCATTTCACTTTGAGTTTCCAACAACAAGGCAGTCGGGGGCCGAGAGCCGGCTGTGACCGCACTTTGGGATAATGTTACACGATACAGCGCAAGCCATCCCGTGGTTTGGCACTCGACGCAAGACGCAAGCCGTCATACCGGCGGCGGCTGCGCGCGGCGCGGGCCTGCTGCGACCACTGGGAGCCGGCCCGAGCCAGCCTCTTGTGCTAGATAATACTGATGTCTCTAAGGAACATCAGCTGTTGTTGCAAATATTCAAAGTTGCGATACATAACGTCACTAGTATATCGGCTTTTGAATGACGTCATGTCATTGAAAGCCGATATTCCTATTTTATATTCTATCCTTAAAATATTATCAAAGCGTTAGCAGCATAGAAACTAAAAGGAGACAGTGTGGCAGACGCACGTACAGTACCTACATGCAGGATCTTTTTATAGCCAAGGCGCCGCAAATAAAACAGAATCAGACGCATAGCGGGGCGCGGCGCGACGCTATGCTCGACGTTCATGCTTCTTGTATGAGTTGTATGTAGCGGGTAAACAATAAACTCTTGCTATAAATGTTTACAACTTTAAGTCAAGACGGCAGCTTCGACCGCATGGCAGAGTTCTGTTTGTTCAAGCACAACGTTCGTATCGTTCACGAAGCTTTCACTCGGTTCGATGCCCCGCCACCCAGTCCGAGCTAACAGTGAGAAATAGCCGTAACAGTAGTTTTAGTTCGAAACGATCCGGTTGATGTATTAAGCTTATTTATATTTCTGACAGGTTTCACAGTTTTCGAAAATAAACAAACTGAAATTAATGTGTTCTAATTATGTGCGGAGGCAGATATTATGGAAATATTTAAAAACAGATTAATAGGTAGAATAGTGCCTGTTGCCTGTAGGTACTGTATTGCACCTACCTAAACCATAATGCATCAGAAAAAGAACCGTTAAGGGTTAACAAATTGAATCTTATCGCTAATGGTGATATTTTTGGAAAAACTGATAAGAAAGGTAAGTAGGTATGCTGGTAGTGGGTACCTACATAAACCACTCAACGTTCTGTAAAGTAAATGTTTACAGACATAAGACAAATTTGTATAAATCGTGGATACTGTTAGTAAAGTTTCAATGAACAATACAAGATTTGTCAGTGGTCTCTAAATATAGTTGTAAAGAGCGCAGTCAGGCGCCTGCGACGCTGTCGCTGGTGACGATTTATCGCGCGAGACATCGCAGCACTCGGCGACAAAACTGCCCCCGCACCGCCGCGTGCGCCGCTTGCTGCTCCATTTACATTCTACTTGTGTCCGTATGAACCCTGTACCTACTTCACTGTAGTAAATGGTTAACAAAATACCGCACAAAAGAACACTTCCAGCCCTTTCAATTGATTATTCTCAAGACCTTCGTAAGTTAATGACATTCACGCACGGCCTTTAAGTTACTTTCAAAAAAGGAGGGCACTTAATTGTTTTCTTTATAAGAAAAGCTTTTGTTTGTCGTACCACCGGCTTTGTGACGGAAAATTAAAGTACTCCAGAGTTTCTAAATAACAACCAGCTAATAGGCGAGCAAGAAGATTGTCGTTCCGTTATCATCAACAAGAAAAGTATAGCTTTAATAAGGCAAGACGACCTCCGCCGCCTAATGTAGCCGGGGCCATTACTTGGCTCCCCCTAATGGATATTTACTCTTACAGCAAACATAAAAAGTCACATCTTACAGACGAGTCGATAGTGTGGTTTAGTTGCCGCACGAAATATTTACTTAACACAAAACATATGAGTTACAATTTTTCCAATGTGACGATAAACGCCATTAAAACATCAACTTTCAACTTAAAACACTTTAAGTTTTATTTAGGTCTCTTAACATAACGGAATTATCTTAATGTCGTTTCAGAAAATCTTTAAAGTGAAGTAAAATTTTTGATCGGTAGTAAAAAGTTTGTTTAATTTATGAACGCTACACGCTAACAAACTTGGATCCATTAAAATATTCAAATGAAATGAATACGAGATACCAAATGAAATTCTTATTGGCTTAAAAGATTTATATCTCTACATTTAGCTACCCAACTAGGGTAGTCGCTTTGTTTTCTGGTATTAAACCTAAATGCCAAAGAGACGATGTAAAAGTTCACATTAAAATACTTTGGTGACTAAATAGTATAGTTGGCGTTGTTTTAGCGAGTTCTAAATCAGTGGCGCCGCGCGGCGGTGGGCGGGCGCGCGGGCCGAGGGCGGGCGGCAGACGGCGAGCATTTTTGATGGCCTTGAAATTAACTGCATAGTTATTCTTGATCTAGAACGTATTAGCTTTATACAAACTGTTCTATCATAAAAGAAAATGGATTATATTGCGCTTTTATGTGCCATATGTTATCGTCTGACACTTCAAATACCTGAATTTTATGTGATGAATTTCGTACGCACATTAAACTGCCTTCAGCGGTTGTATTACTGACGTGATTTCGAGTTCTGATGTATTTTCGGAGTAAACACACGTGAAAGACGAAATATTGCCGTTGAAATAGGAATTTCAAGTGTATTTATTCTCTCTTCCAAGTACATAGTACGTAGGTACATGTTTGCTCGTAGTTCGTACTTACGTAGGTACAACAATAAGCAGCGCTCGAGGTTCTCTTTTTAATCCGTAAATGCCAACTTTATCGACTGACTTATGCGGCTACGAACTATAATTACCTACAATAAACAAAAATAGTGCAGCAAACGTGCTTACGAGAACAGAAATAATTCATTGTTTGTTTACCAGGACCAAGCGTTAAACTTTAAATTATTTATGTCAATCAATCATGTGAATCTGTAATTAAATAATGAGGTTTTTAAAAACATAAATGATATAAAAGCAGCGGCAGGAGTAGTAACCTAGCGGATTGCTAAGTCATATTATAGGTCTCGAGTTCGAAACCAAGGCACGCACTGATACTTTTAGCTGTGCTTTTAGGCTAGATATGTGAGCATTGCATTATAATCAATTGGTTTAAGAACTGTTAAGAAAACATTGTGAGGAAACGGCATGCCTGAGATATATTTTTGATGGCTTTTGAAGCCATAACAGAGACCCATGGGCGGATTAATTTTATTACACCAGGTTGGTCACTAACCACACGAGAATAGCAAGATGACCTAATTAAATAAACATTATATCATCCTACATACCCTTTTAAACAAAATTGTTTCATCTACGATCAGTTTTCACCTCATTATGGTAAATTCACGAAACCGCCGAAGCTCTCATTTGGGTCCTTCATTTTGACGAAGCAAGGAGCTAGAAATCACAGAGAATAGTAACTAGTAAGGTTGGAGATCTGGTTGCGGTTAATTACGGCGACACAGTTGTGGCGGGCCGCTGCCGAGTAACGGTCACGACACCCTCCGGATACCGGCGGCGACGGTGCCGGACGGCGGACCGAGCCGTGCCTGAGCCGCCGCCGTGCCGGCCGCCCCTAATCGCGCTGACTAATTGCGCGTTTAGAAAAACCCCTTAATGATCCCGCGTTACGTAATGCTTGTCGTGTAACGGCACAGTAACTGCAGCCATTTACATTCTCCGAGTATTTATGACGTCAGTTGACATCTCGTCAACGGCAAATGATAGGTTTACTCTATTATTTTCTTATGCAATTTCTGTTAGAACATAGGTATATGAATCACTGCTAATTGCAGTTTCTTCCAGGTTGTAAAACTTGTCATTAGATACTCCTAAACTAATTATGTTAACTTTATGCTTTACCATACATTTGACCAGGAATTTTCAATGTAAGTGTGTTGAGAAGTGGAAATTGCACGACTGATATAATGGTTCATGGTCATGTCAATTCCATCTAAGGGCGCCTTCAAAATAGCCGCAAAGAGCCGCGCGGTGGCAGCGCGGCTGCATCGCTGCCGCCGCGCTGCAACCTAGCGGTTGCAGGTTTCGAGCATCATAGTGTTGTACATTTAGTTTCAACCTTATCGATAAATTGTTCAAGTTGATTTTCGTTCATGTTTGAATAAAAACACGTACGCATCATCAATAGTCGATTGATGAACCGATGCGCGGCAGCAGCGCGGCTGCAGCGCTGCAGTCGCGCGTTTTTTATTTATATGGATTAACAAAGCAGCGCCACGGTAGCGCTGCACCCGCGCTGCCGCCACGCGGTACCTGGCGGCAAATTTGAAGGCGCCCTTATAAATAAACTTCTCGCGTCACAGGGTTTCTTGCCACTCTTCCGAAACGGCTTGCCTAGTTCTTGTGAAATTTTGTTTGTAGTATTGAGTAGGTTTGAAAATAGCTCGTTCACTATTTTATTTTTAAAAAGGCGGAACGCAGTTTGCCGGGCATCTTGTCTCTATATAAATTTAAATGACAAGCAATGTTGATATGCTTGAATTACTCAAACGAAATACAACAAATAACAGAAATTGTTTTCTTCGAGGCTACTAGACCATCCATAAAATAAGAGTCATAATGCAGCTACGAGTACGTTATCGACTACCGGTCAACAGTTACCTGAACTTATTTGTACTAGCATCTGCCATTTCTTATCGCATTTTAAATGGAACTAGTCAGGTGTGTGGTGTGGTGCAGAGTCAAACAGAACCATATGAAAGGTCAGAGGAGGTCAGTGTCCCTGCGATAAGTTTGCAGGTGCCCGGCAGCTGCGACCACGCGATAATTAGACACCATTGTACCATGATACAGGAATAAATGATATTAAATTTGTGTTGCTGATAAAAATATTTATGTGGAAGAGAGATAACTTTGTTTTGTTGAACCTGAACCAGCAGGCCTAGCCATATTACGTATTCTATCTAGCACATCTGTTTGTAAGTTTTCAGTTTTCACTGATCGGGATTGTCAGTGTTTAGTGAAAAACAATCAAAACATGCTAGTAAAACATTAAAACAAAATAATTTAACGAATTAAAAAAAGAAATTGTGCGACTTGCAAGACCAAAAAGGTGCAATGCGATTTTTATTAACTTTTTCAATAAGAAAATTTCATAGGGTTAGATAATAAAAACCGTGTCTTTTACAGTTAAATTAAGAATCTTGTTCAGGTGAATTATAGTGTTCTAGAATTATATACTGAATGGTATCAGCTTTAGGTTGTGCGTTGATGGCCCTTTTATCCTGTATAAAAACTTTCTGTTTTGTGTAAGTTTTCCCTGCAAGTTCTTTAGTTAGTTTCAACGACATTCAAGGGCCAAGTTAACTAAATTTGCGGCGTGCGATGTGTAGTTTTTTAGCTAGGTATATGGGATGCACATTTCTAATAATCTTATTAACCCCTCCAACCGAGCTAAATATGCCTGTAATGGGCTCACGACAATGGTGTATTGGGTGGTAATCGACGTCACGACCTCTTGATCGCCACACGGGCTATTGCCACTTATAAAAGATACTTGCCTATATGTAACTGCGAGGAAAATTATGAATCCCCCAACCTAATGAGAGCGTCTTATCGATGTATAATTAAGGACGAATAATCGGATTAAAGGAAACAAATCAAATTACCTGCTCTAAGGCGAAGAAAAGGTGGCGATTAAAAACCGATTTTTAACACGCTTTTGTGTGCAAAAAAGAACCTGGATTCCTTAAAATATTCATGTCTCAAATTAACGACTATCCGCATGAAGTCAAAGTCAAAGTCAAACCATTTATTTCAATAAGGCCATTATACTTTTGAACATCAAAAAAAGTTAACTTCAAAAAATGATTCTACTTTCCTTCTTCTTGTTGTTGTTGTTAGTGACTAACTGGTATCCGAATAATCCCGCCAATGGGCCTCTGGCATGCCGTTGAGAAAAATCACTCCTCTCGATGTTTTCCTCCACCGTTTTTAAAGCAAGTGATAATAATACAATAAATCAAATCAAAATCAAAAGTCTTTATTCAAACTAGGCTAAAAATCAGCACTTTTTGAACGTCAAAAAAAATACATAAGACAGTCCCCCAGAAACGCCCACCCTTCGCGGGGCAATTGCAATACGCGCATGCACCCGAAAAGTCAGAGGTGCGTACCTTGAGTTCGAACTCAAGAAATATGGCTTGACAGTACACCGGTTACAACACTAAGCTATCACTTCTATTTTAAATTTTTTAAATGTTGAATTGATGATCTATCCTGATCTATTTGAAGGAAGCTTAGTAGTTGCTAAGCCAAGGCTCACTCGACTTGGCTTTGACTATTTCTGAAGAACAAGGTTGAACTCTCGTCTATGTCTTTAGGCTATTAGTCTGGTGGTTGATGTCCACTGACCTGCTTCTAGACATTCGTGTATAAAAACCGCAGTAGTTGACCACCAACAGCCAGCCTTGACACTGTAAACTATCAGATTGTGAAGGATTTAATCAATACTAATTAGCCTAGCACTTTTTACTTGTCAACTTTTTTTTCATGTTTAAGGGCCAGTTGTACCAAGGTACGGGAAATGCATGGGTGTTACTGCTTATTTTGTGTAAACTTTTGATCACAGAAAATGAAGAAAAAAAACACGATCCGATAAAAATAGTAAAGTTTATATTTTTTAAATATAACTTACATGGTACACGATGCCATCTCTGATAAGTATAATTGTTTAAGTCATTTAAAATGGCGACTTAATGTCAATTTTATGGTGTTTTTTTCCATTTAGTCAAATATTACTATCCAGGGGAGCTAACATGGCGCCACTTATATCTCGTGTCGTTCTGATAAAGAACTTATGTCGTACTGTCAAACCTGTTTTTGTCGTCAGGCTCTAACATGCGCGCTATATTTAGTCGAATTTTGACATTTTCTTATGACAAGTTTCTCGTCGATGGTTTTCGTAGACGAGAAACCGCGAATAACTGAGAAAAAACTGGAAAAAGGGGTAACAGTGTTCTGTGAAATTTATGAAACAATATTTAAGTATCATGGCGGTGCCGTACTATAAATCAATTAACTGTGTATGAGGAAAGGGAAGCAAGAAAAATACAGAGGAAGGTGATTCGACGTCGTTTATATACGAAGATCAAAAAAAGAAAACAAAACTATGTAAGTAGATTGTTTCTGGTAGAAGCCAAATCCAAATTGGGCTTATTTTTTGACTAAACTTTACCACCTTCTACTGTTCAATAGATTTACGCGGTCCAAGCTCATCGAGGGCCGCTTTTACTCGTTCCCACTGCCGCTCATATTCAGCGGCACCCTGCGGAGTTTTAAAATCTCCTGCCGCAAAGTTTGCATGCTCATGCATATATTCACACAAATATTTAATTTGGCCTTTTGTACTGCGTATTCTGAAACATTACAGTTCAATTTGTAACTATCAATCTCTTTTTCAATTATTAAGGGCACTATTATTTTACAGTACACACAATGACAAGTAAACTTTCGTTCGTATTACGAATAATGTTTTACAGTAATGGCAGAACGTTGATACTTGCTGAATAGTGAACATTCAATAGGTATTGATTTACGTATGGCATAGTGTGTTTATTTTGTACATTACAGTTAGTACATTTCATCGAGATAAATAATATAACATAATATTATGATTACATAACTTAAAACTCGTAGAAAATGCACCCTTCACACGGTTTGTTTTGGAAGTCACTAAAGCACATTGAATAAAGAGTTGCTAATAAACTAATAAGCATCTCCGCCATCTGTGACGGGATTTTGATCTAATACTTACAATCTCTTTGATGCCAAAGCCATCTTTTTTCTACAATCCAACAATTTTTCAAATAGTATTGAAAACTAACGCACCACAATCAAAACAAATTTTGAATTGACAAAATGTCAAAGAGACAATTTTAAGGCCGCGTTCACAAATATGGCAGCGTTCCCGCAATTTCCACCTATATTGACCGAATGAAACCGGCGTTACTAAACTAGACTATGGTGTTGTTTTCATGAAATGCCAACATCGGTTATCTCGCGTCGACAAGGCGAAGTCACGACGAGATATCTTCTCGAGCGTGGTGCGCATGTTAGGAAAAGTGACAAACGAATCGAGATCGACAAAGTTTGTCATCTCGTTTATGAGATATGTCGACTTGCGCATGTTAGCCCTGCAGGTTTCTGACTTTACACATCCCTTATCCGAAAGTACAATTTTGATGAAAAATTTACATTCAACTACAAATAGATACAGAGGTTAGAAAAAGTTAAAAAAAATACTGCAACTTCGTCTAAGGTAAAAAAAAACCTAATGTTGTCTTTGTATTGTCAACTAGACGATATCCTCCAGTAAGATAATGCTTTCTAAATTATTATTAAGCATCCTGTTTGTGACAGTATTATTAATCACATCATCGTCATAGGCGCAGTATTTGCTCTGTCTTTCTGTGCGGTACGTTATTAGCAGAATAATCTATAGTGGTACAGTACAGTATTCGTTCTATGGTCATCAATCATGAGCCCGCAGCAGCCCGCTTGCTTCCACAAAATACATGATCCTGGAAAAGTATTACGTTGGTTCTTGCTAATCCTCGATTTATGGCCCTTTGCGTTATTTACCCTCGCATTAATCATTCCATCTTAGCTATAAAATGTTGTTGACAAAGTTTATTTCATTCTATGTCTATATTTGGATTCGAATCTGGCAGGCCTTTTGTAAAAGCGTAATTTTGTTGGGAGAATATTAAAATTTCTGCGAAGCTGTAACATGTTACAACGGGCATGCGCGAAGAAAGATTATAAAGAAATATTTTGCGAAATAATAAAATTGTTCGAATCTTATTCAATTAAAGAAAGTCGGTTTTCCTCGTTTTCTAAATATGGAAGTTACGTAGGAACTAGTTTACCAACATGCCCAGTATTCATACAGCAAACAGTGGCGCGACTGATCGAAACTCTGTTAGTAACTAGTAATCATACATTTTATTTAATTAAAGGGCGTTACAATGCCAACGTTTGAGTTAACCTGACCTTCCGTGGAACTTAAGGTACCTAAACGATCGATCAGCCTTCTTATAGCCTCAGTCATTGCGTACCAACAACGAACCGCCTACCAACAGCACATTCACATACGAAGAATAATACTTAAAGGCATGGTTGTACAAATAACCATATAATTTGTATGTATAGGATTATGTACCTAGAAACTATTAGCATTACATAACGCCTTTATTCCTCAAAGGGCTAGGCAAATATACCAACATTTTACCAGTCATGTTAACGGCCTCATGTATAAACGAGCTAACCTGTCGCCTTACTGCTGAGATATTCCAGATTGAAAAACCAAGTGACGTTTTTCCCAACCTGAAAATGGTCCCCCGTATCTTATGATTAAGTACTAGGCGCGCGAGATTGATAGTACCTACGGACCTATTTAATCTTGTACGTGTGTCTTCTATAAGAATAGAATTGCAACAAGGCAACACTTCCTCTTTTATGTAACCGAAGTACATACTACAGTGTGGAACGATTTCTTAGTATTAAAAGGCATTCTCTTGAAAGTTATAGTTATCTGTTATGCATAAAGTATTCTGTTCGCTGTAATAAGTTCCCTCTAAGTTATAGGTACCTCTAACAATGCGTATGCTAATTCGGACATTTTGATGTGACCTCTAGGTACTTTTGATTTCTTGCTCCAAATCAAAGTTACGTGGCACGACACCATTTCGCAATTTGATCTAGAATAGATATAAATTATTCAGATTGCATTAATTTGACTCGTAAATCCCTAGTTAATCTTAATATTATATTTACATAATTTATGTGAACTATGCTCAAGTGGTGTCGCCAGTTGGTCTGCCAGAATATGTGATAACATAATTTTCCTTTAGTTCAACTTCAGTATTTTCCTGGGTAATGATGTCAGCGGCTCGCCTTGAGTTAAGTTGGGCCTACATTCCGTCTCATTCCGCAGTGCACGTGTAAACCTGTATAATTATACATTTGCTGCAATTGAACGTATGCGTTAATCAACTATAATAGTGAGCGCAAGACCACGACTCCACTGCTCTATTAATGTTGTAAAATGTTCGTTAGTTCATTAATTCATTGTTGTTGCTATATCTCAGAACTACATTCTCTTTACACTTTCTGATATGAATTTGAAATACCGAATTGCTTTTTTTTTTGCTGTTTCAAATCGATTTCTATTCGTCGTGCTTAAATGGAGCTTACTTAGTTGTGGTGTAACTGATCTGAAGACCAGTTCTGCAAAGTTTGAATTAATTCTAGGTTGAGTTAAGATAACGCTGGTTTCCTTTCAACGCATACAGTTTTATCTCCTTTGTGCTGTTTACAGTTTTCGCTTGGCGGTGAACTTATTAATGTGACGTCATCGCGTCGAGTGGAGCCAGTTCCTCGACTTTTAATTTCTTCAAGCAATGATTTAGAGTGAGTGATATGATAAACGCTTGATTCATGGAAATATTGAAATATTGTCACTCACTCGAAGGTGGAGGTATATTTTTGCTGTAAGCTGTTGTAATCCTACCTGGCATTCATTCTGAGCTTGGAATATTTTCGTGTGAGTATTGACAGTTGACGTAAGACGGTGTAGGTATTAGGAGCTAATCTACTTAGTTATCAAGCGTAAGTGGAGGAATAGAATGGACCTTGAAGGCGTTATTTTTTGAGCTCGCGATGGATTGGCGGCGCGTGGGCGAGCCTCAGATCCTCGGCTTACCTCCCGCGGACTTATGAATGAACAGGTACGACTACGCCCACGAACTTACACGTTTAGTGGCAATTCTTATCAGCCTTTCCTCATTTATGTTACATTAGTTTAGATAATAGGTACTGTGTTTTTTTTATTTGTAGGTACCAACGCGATATGTTTATGATTTGCTCTTAAGAGCTACCATAAATCAGTGTATTTTTACACATAAATAACTATTGCATTTTTTATAAAGTCATATCGCAACGGATGTGTGTATAACCAAGATAAAACTACAAGGACACACCATAACGGCACATGTACTCACAATAACACAAGGTTAGGGAATTCCCTCGACATTTGGAAGAGAAATATTATATTTCTTTGTTACTCAATCATGACTAAGCAATCATTTTCTTTGAAACCCTGGAGAAAGAAGGTTAAGTTACAAAGAAAGACATAATTAGTACAGTATTTGTGTCGGCAAAACAAAACATAGTGGCGGGAGTCGTGGTACTTGTACCTTCTTACGACGAATTAATATCAACATTTAAATTGCTTAGTTAAAACATGAAACCTAAGTGAATGAGGCCAGCAGAATTAGTGTAACTACTTCACTTACCCATTACTCGTGAATAGTGTAGTGGTGTTGTGGCACTTATTGGTCGATATCGCACTACTTGTTCTGAAACAAATGAGAAAATTTAAATTATTATGCGCCTCTGTTCTCGTTAATTAGTTTGACCAAGAACCTATTAGCGTGGGCACCATTCAACAATCTGGTATCGTGACTACAGCATTACAATAACGACTGTAATGTGTCTATTAGGCTGTATCTTTGCTGCCTACGGTTAAGCAGATAAACAATAAGTAACCTATATGTTACCCTACAAGATGTCAGCATGACGTAAAGCCAGTATTGTGCGAGGTTCGGTCGCAATATGGCCGTCCGTGCCGCCTGTCGACCGACATTGACTAACTGATGCGACAGCCATATCGAAACAGTTGAAAATTAACGAGCACGCTTTGCAGGATTTCTTTAAAAAGTCCAAATTATGCAATTGTTGTTACGTAATATTTAAATTTATTTATAGGTAAATGGAGGTCGAAGGTTTCGTAACTCGTAACGGTGTTATACCGTGTTTTATTTATGAGAAATTAAGATGATTCGCTAATCGTGGGCGCTGTTACCGTAGTGGTGAGCTGTCAAGGGGTCAGTGCTGACTTCACACTCCCAATATTGTGTAATCTATTACCTAACGAGTGTCATGCGATGGTGGCCGATCGGGCTTCTTCTTCACCATATACCACAAACTAAGGCTTGAACTCAAACAACTATACGTCTATGTCATAAACTTGTACCGAGCGTGTCATATGCCTGTACATTTAACCCTTGCTGTTATCTGTGACTTCGTATGTGTTATTGTTATGTATTTATACAACGTGTTTTTTTTGATATCCCATAACTCTAGGGTATGATTGAGACCATATCAAAGAATCAACTGGCATATGAATTATGTTTCAATCATCCTTTTTTTTTTACTATCATACAAAATAATTCGACAAAGTCACGATGATTAATGTAAGACACCCTTACGTGAAAGAAAAGTGACGTTAGAAAGAAGATTCGTCGTACTGGTGACAATTTTTGAACTAATTAATAAAAATAATACCTATTAATAATACTTAATAATAATATTCCACGACTATTCACACAACGCCATCTAGTCCCAAGCTAAGCAGAGCTTGTGTTACGGGTACTAAACAACTGATAATTTAATTATGATTGATGATATCTCCGAAACTATGCATTTTGGACCATCTATTCTAGGAGTTTTAGTATTATTTTTACCTACCCTACCCTAGAGATATGGGATATCAAAAAAACACCTTGTATATTAATCATGTAAGCATTTAATTCTTTAAACACACAAATGTACAGAGACGGATTTTACTGCCATTAGGTCTTGCAGAGACAAATGCGGCGGTATACCTAAGCTATAATATTATAGCGTTATATTTGTATACATATAAGGACTAAAATAAATATAAATGGCCACATATGACTAATCATCACTTTAAATCGGTCAGACCGATGTAGCATCCTTTTTTCGATTTGTTTATATTATTATGGCATTGGATGCCATAAAAGTCAACTTTACGATTTTTTTAAATATCACATTTGAGCTTAACACGGCAGCATTCAGCAGAAAAGCTTGCTATAAGCAAGTTTGCAGAAAGACTTGTACTTAGTTAATATCTTTTTTTGGCATTTCCACCGAAGAAGTCAGTTTGAATCGTTTTTTTTTCGTGGAATGAAATCGCAACAAAATGTTAGCAGCTGTGCAAAGCTGTGGCAGGTGCTTATAAAATCCGTTCATAGATTTTGCGTGAAAGAATTACAAACAAACATAAACTTTTACATCTTATCTAATTTTCATATTTGTAATATTAAGTAGTAGAAAAACTACAAAATTACCTTTTGGAAGGGGCAACTAAAATCATTTTCTTATTTTTTTACTTTTAAGTATGACGTTCAAAAGTGCCTTTTGACGGTCTAATTGAAATGAACGATTTGACTTCTGAAGAAGGATTAACTTTCAAATAGATCTCTGAATTTCTCAATTAATATTTAACTAAAAATATATAAGGAGATATCTATTTTATAAATGATAAACTCCTATGTAGCTCCGTAGCTCGTGGAGGAAACACAAAAGAATATGGCTAGTTTTATTAAGTCTGAAAGTTACGTAAAACATAATTTGCCCCACAAACTTTGGGAAGACGAAGTAAATAAAACCATTGACCCGGACAGAGTCGCAGTTAAAAGCTAATCAATCCGCATAAATCACAATACAATCGTGATTATCGCGGCAAGTAATTAAAAGTTTTTTTTGTAGTCACTCATCCCACTCAATCAATTTTTATAATTCACAAACCTGTTCGTTACCGTTAACTAATTTTCGTTGATTGTTTTTAGTATTATAACACTTGGTGGAATAGACACAAATAATGACGATACTAGGAAATTTAAAAACAGCTGCAAGCCATGCAACCATAAATGAAAAAAATATTTTACGAGCCGTGTTTGAAAATAATTTAGTAAAAAAATTCAGGCGTACTTACTACTTCAATGGGTCGTGCGTGGTGTATAAAAATGCGAAGTTCTGATGAAACAATCAATCGTTATAGGTAGATAATTAGCTACAGTTAATTATCTTATTATTCTATGAGGCGCGTGCTAGCCTCAGACACAATGGACGATAAAAAGAAAATGACTACTAACTGACAATACTTACGCAACTATTGTTAGCTGTTACTACGATCAGTAAAAGGTATTGTACAGAAAGGTACTCACACAGAACAGAAATGCAATATCTTGTTAGGCAACTGTCGTTTTCATCTCGATACACGTCGTAATCAAATTTAACGGTTATTGAAGCCGATAAAAAAGTTCAGCATCGAATTGTGACGGACTGGTGAACCGTGGCAGGACGACCGAACTGTTTATTATATTTCTAATAATTTAGTTTATGCAATTGCTTGATATGGACGAGCGGATACGTTGATAAGTTTCCAATTACTCAACACTGAAGGGAACCCCGTCTCAACCAACATTGCCTAAGGATAATAAATATAGTACCTAAGTGGATTAACTAAACAAAATATTCCAGTTACAATATTATGCAAGGTGCGCTGTTTTAATAAAATACTTGTAAATGGGTGTTGTCGTACGATACCGCGAGTGTGGCGATGCGATAAAGTCCATTTCATACTTTATGTAGGTGATACAAATGTAAAAGTTGCGTACCAAAGCATTGATTACGCAGACAAGCGCCTTGACTTGTTTAAATATACCAGATAAATATATGTTATTATTATTATCTAGTGTTGTGAAACGAGAACCTTCATCAGCGCTACTTGATGCCTCTGTGTCGAGCTCTGACGGCTCAATTACTGAACAAATAGGGACTCCGATTTAGAGCTATACAAAATATACTGAATGCAGTAATCTCGGCGGTTTGTAATCTTTTGTTATTTACACCTCACTGGTACTGTTGGTTTATAATTTATATTGCAATCCTCTGATTATCAGTGTCTATTTGTAACCAATAACAGTACAATACCCTTACTGGCACTTATTCTTTACAATAGGAATATCATTGGAAGTAACGTTCAGATCTTTGAAAAGTACGAGTAATGATCGCCTTGGGATATAGTCTAATGGCTGTCTTAATCGCTATCCGCGGGAAAATCGAGGTGTAATTAACATTAATCATAGAGATGTGGGCTCCGAGGACTGATGGTGAACATTAGTCGTTGCTGACGGCCGGTCCGGTCATGTGGACTGATGTACGGCGCAGCGTCGGGCTCCGGTCCGGACGCCGGTTATGAATGACGCTGTGACAAAAGAAACACGCTGCAAATGACGCTGACTAATAGTCGTGCAGTGTTTAGCTGAGAGTGGCTGCTGCGATAGTCTTTTATCCTGACGACTAATTAACTAACAACTCCGTCCGTATCAACATGAACGTGGCATAAGACATCTGTGCATTGAACATAGATCATGCTGCAACATCGCCTAATTTATCGCCCAAGAACCAATATTTCCGAAGTATCGTTACGATAATTCTCATTGTTTCCGTATTTTTTTCAGTTCAATTTATTGCGCTGACATCGCGTGACGGAAGCTCGCGCCGTGCCTGGCTCTGCCGGTGTCCCAGCGCGCCCGCCGTCGTCGCTGTCATGTCTCTGGTCACGCCAGCCGCCAGCCAAGCTCCACCACTGCGCCGCTATGCGGAAGGTATGTGCCCTACTATTGCCAAGCTAGATATCCAATAGGGAGTCTAATCATAAACCTGTGATAACATTAGACCTTTACGCCACCGCCTCCTATTTTTTTTAGTTCGAAATAGACTGGTGGAGAAGTTACTTACAATATCTTAAAAAGGTACGTAAACGCATCCGGCCCATGAAGGAAAGGCGCAAATATGACAAGGTGTTCCATATTGCCTAAGAGATCTTGTTTCTCGACTTCCTTTTTGGTGCATCATGTCTAAACATCGGCTTCCTATAACTGTAGTGTAGTCGCAACTGTAGTAAGGCAGCTGCGTGAAGCCGGCTCTAAATCAGCGCCTGCGCATCGACATCGACCGACCAATGGCGGGGCGAGTCGCTAACACGCCGTCATGTGCACCTGCCACTAAGAGGAAGCTCTAATGAAGCCCGATGCATCTTGACTTTAATCTCTTATAGTTGATAGTGCAGCAGAAATTTTATATAATTCGATATTAGAACGATTAGTTTACATAGGGGTTATTTTGGTATGATGCAGTTCAATAGATACCTTTATGAGTCACACTCGATTTCAATGTTTGGCTTACGTTATAAAAGTGTTATCGAAACGCACTTTACACTGTTTTCTTTTAAGCCGGATCTGTATTAATATCAAATTTTCAATCAGGTCGGCAAAGGCTAACATTTTCTGAGAAATTATAATATAATATTCGATTCCATTAACGTCAGTTATTGTTTGAATATGAAGGATAATTCAAAATGGGAACGGGAATCTCACTAATCTACGACGTATTTCTTAATGGAGTTCTCCAGTTCCTTTCAATGAATTTAATAATTTACTTACTCGCCACGTATAAATTGAATGTAAGAAGCGATCCGCGGGCATGTGTGCGCTAGGGTGGCCTGCAGCCCCGCAAACGATTAAAATTCAAAGCTTGTAGAAATGTAATTACTTCTCAGTCTGGTCAGAGTTCCACCGACTTTTATTCGGAGTAATTAAGTTTTATGTCGGTTTTACATCTCAACTCGAGTTCTGAATCGTCTTTCGAATAAGTTGCGGACGATCAATCTCTTGATCTTCATTCCCATCATCATTAAAACCGCGTAATAACTCATTGGGTATTATAATAACGCAAAAAAGCTCCAGTTGGTCCGTTTGTGAGTTCCCCATCTGGTCTGGGTGTAGTTATATGTGTTACAAGACGGCTATCTGGTAGCAATCGCGGTATTGTTCATCCTACGTTGTTGCTCAGGTGTTTTCGCCGCACAATCAGCAGTAAAAAGGAATGAAGCTTTCATAGAAGATATTCTGGACTGCTTTCATGCTTCATAATAGCTTGTTTCGTAATTTCGTAAGCTGACTAATCTTAAGATTTTGAATTAATTCATCCCTTCAGTCGTGATAATAAAGTAGCCTGGCGCGGTGAACTTATCTCTTGGTTATCACAAAGGACTTTGAAAATTATTTTCGTCCTACAACAATGGATTTATTATTTATTAATTTTATGGATCCAATTTAAGATAAGTTATCTAAGTAAATGTTAAGAACCCGGTAAATTATCATGCCGACAGTAAGTATGTTTTGAGGAAACGTATTTTAGGTCTTGAAATCTTTAATTAGGTGTACTACTTATGGTTGACTGTGAAAACTATGTTACCAAGCTAAGTTTAGTTTCAACGTGAGTAATCACCGGCTAATAAGTTAAGGAATCGGAAATTATTTATTATGTTATATGATTTTAATATTTAATTTGAATTCCAGCAAAGACTGGATTCAGACTCGTATATTTTGTTTAGTGTGTGTACACAGCCATTTCATTCGTGTCCGAGAGGTCGTCGGGTCTACGAGAGGATGCCACATATGTGGCGAGTTTCAGGATCATGTCAGGATCTACTGCATGTGAACATATTTCAGGATGGGAGAGGGTGGTGTTGCTTCCTATTTAAGATTAAACCTATTTAAAGGCGGAATTAAAACTAAATAATAAGACAAGACCAATTCCCACACGGAACAAAAAGTGTAGCTTATGTTGGTAGGTAACCATATTGTTATAACAACAACACAAATACACACACACACACAACCTACATTGGTGACCCCAACGTAATCCTTAAAACAACGTTTAAAAAAAAACATAGGATTTTTCTAGCTATGATTAATTTAGGCCGATATTCTAAGTCCTAGCCTCGAAACTTCCTCGACCTCGACTCAACTGAAGTTACCTTAAGGATTTCCTCGACGAATCCTCGAAATTGGTATTCTTAGTCAAAACTCGGTCTTGTCGTGAGGTAATCTTGAGGGTCCTCGAGTAAGGTTGAGTCAAGGTTGAGTCGAGGGAAAACGTCATTAAATACGTCATTGAATCATAGATTCATGTTTTTTTTTTGTCTATGGTCACTCAAAAGCTGTCAGATTGCTGTTTTTTTACATGCTCTGTGGTTTTTTTTATCTGTGTCGCGTCGCGCCGCCGGTCTTGTTGTACGTAAAACGGGGTGGATAGAAACTCAAGGGTGAATAGAAACAAAACTTTGAGGAGGATTTTTACGCTAATTTAATATCGTTTGATATTATCAAGGTGTCGAAACTATTTATCTCAATTATTTAAAAGCATTACAGTCCTCGTATGCAACTAACAACTTTCAATTTACGTGAATATCCTCCTCAAAGTTTTGTTTCTATTCACCCTTGAGTTTCTATCCACCCCGTTTTACCCGGTAATACTTGTAATGTTTACAAATGCATTTTGAGCTTTGATTTGTTTGTTCTATGTTCAGTACTTCAGTTATTATTTCACACTATTTGATGGTACTAAAATATGTCGGGGAGACAAATATGGTAATAATAATAATAGTAATAGCAATGGTCTCTGATATTTTAGCCACAATTTTCGACGTTACGGATTGACTTATTTTGTGCAAATCTCCACATACAATCTGCGAAGTAAAATCAAAAGTTACTTAAATAATCATAATTGAAAAATAAAGAAATAATGGTTTTCTAAACGTTTATAGGCAAACAACAAGGTTTTACTTACTTGAAAATTTCCAGTAGCATAAAATCTTAACGCAATTAACAACTGAATTAAAGGTGGAATGGGCAGTCCTCTGTTACTGGACATAGCTCTGTTATCGAACACAAGTGGTAACAACATATTCAACACAGTTTCTTTCCTAAATCGATAGCGTCTTTGGAATTCTACAATGTCATAAAATTCTATGGGGTTTTCTGCATCTCGTAAATAACGTCTTTCGGGATAATCGTACGGATTATCATACAGATAATTCAGAAACCTTTGGAGATCCATTGAACACACTATTCAAATAGAATAATCAGCTTTGGTACTTTGTTTATCGAGCGGGGGTGAAAGAGTAGAGTAAACAATGCGCTTAATGTAGTAAATCTTCCTTGAGTGTTCCTTAAGGTACATCCCGACGTACCTTGAGTTTGACAGTTGTTTCCTTACCTCGACTGAGGGAAAATGTCGAGTGACGCAAAGTGGAGGAGATTTTTTGTAACTATGAATACCGATTTCCTTGAATGAGGTTGAGTGGAGTCGAGGAAGTTTCGAGGACACGTCTTAGAATATCGGCCTTAGTCTCGCGGAATTAACCGTAGACGTCATAAATTGGCGTAAAGCCATTTAATTAAGCAGATAAAAGATTTATAAGAACTGAGGTTTAGTTCAGTGAAGCACATATACTAGTATGTTTGATATTTACTAAATCATAACATTTATTAGCGCGTTTAACTGTTGCTAATGTAGTTTCTGCGAACACCCGTGTTGTTTTTAGCTCTAGCCGGTTTTACTATAACATACCTACCTACAAACCTTCATATAGCTCCATTATTTACCAAATGCTTTATGTTTAAAGTGAAATAACAAATACAATGTGCGAACAAAGTTTAAATGGAATTTTCTAGGAAACTTCAAACGATAAAGCGGATTCTTGTAACTGAAGAACTCTTGAAAGATACAAGCCGTGTTGGTAATTACACAGAGAGTTAACGCAACAGCCGCTGTATTTGTATTTAGTGCCAGTTACTAACAAGAGCGTAAGTACCTATATAGCAGACTACCAAGTACATACGTTTAACTGCCTTTTTGCATAATAGATAATCATCTTGAAGCTTAATAGAAAGCTATCCTAAAACCTAGTAAGATTAATGGCGAAACACCAATATAATTAAATAAAAAATATATTACTAAGACTTGTTTCACGTGTAAAAACATATTTTTAAAACCAATTAACAGAAATAAATAAGTAAGTAGTACTTACCTATGTATTTAAGAATCATCTTTTTAAATTTTAATATTTTTTTGTACAGAGGGTCTTGTCATTTGACAAAACAAAACACACTAAACGCACGCACGCTTGGAGCAATAGTAACGCCACTCTAGTCGATCGAAGGTTAAGTTACGCTTGCCGAGGTCGGTCCTGTGGATGGGTGTTCATTAATTAAATGTCAAGAACTTTCTATTGATAGTCGTTACCAAACTTAGAACCCCAAATGTCCAGTGTTCCCAAGGGGAAAGGGGAGTACTGGGTTGCGGAGGTTAAAAGGCAGTCGATCCATGAAAAACATTGCTGGCTGCATTTGGTAAGACTGGAAGCCAACCCCAATGAAATTGGAAGAAAGCTAGGCAGATGAAGATTTTATGTCAAAAAAACCTGACATTCAGGAATGAAATTGCTATTATCATTGAAATAACTGGCGTTCATGATCCATGGGTCTACCTATGTGTGCGTGCACCGTACCGCAGCGTAATGATAAGTCGCCACCCCAAGCTATTCCATTGTGGCTGGTTGATGTGGCCACTCAATTGAATTGAAACTGTATCTGGTGCCAGTCGCTTACGTATAAAATAGCCGCGTGGTCGCGCCGCGTGCGCACAGCCAAGCATTAGTAAATCACTTGATATCGATACTCTATAATGCTTAATGTGGCTGCAATAGGCCGTATCTGCGCAACAGGATGGTGAATTATAACCATCTGCGAAATAATCACACGCTATTTTTGACTTTATCGTGACTACGATTAAGATCGAAATTTTATGCATAAAATGGATGACAGCCGGTAACAATAATGTTGCAGTACCCGAGTATTTACATTATCTGCTATTTACTTTATGATTGTCAACGATAATACAGTGCAAGTAAAGTACTTACGTATAGATTTATTTTATAAGGATTGAGTAGACAAGTATGCTGCAGGTACTCTAAGCTTGTAATCGTGCCTAAGGGGATTTGCAAATTGTGATTGGCGGAGGAGGAAATATAGTAGAAACGGATAAATACAGCGAATAGACACTGGAATTGTGCATGAGCTTAGTCTAGTCCTAATTTAAGTCAACGTTGACCTACCACGAAGCTTTACTTAGTCTCTGCAGTCGCTTTTGATCTATTTGCCCCAGCAACTTCTTCACACAGATATGATGAATATTATGAATGGGTATTATATAACTGCTTCTAATTTACAAATTGGTTTCCTATAGTAATGATGGACAAGCATAATTTAAATCGTAATTGAATTCAGAAAATATGATCGATTAGACGACAAAATTGTCTTGTCTTACTTAAAGACAAGACAATTATTTTGCCTACCATTTTTTGTTAAATTAAAGTAATACAAAATCACCATTCATTTGAATAAAAGCTACGTATACTTATCGAAAAGAATCATTAATTATTGAAGATGTCTCAGAAAGGCAAACCATTTCATAAGTTCTTAGATACTCAATAATTAATGTCATTGACTGCTTTATGTTATTTGCGAAGTATTTACGTTTAATTAACCATAAGTATCTATTAACTAACGAGCTAGTAATAAACGATTTTACAGAAACAATGGTAATAGGACTTTAAATGCCAGGATACCACTTCACTGTACCTTAATAAGTAGGTATTGTTTAATAATATTGTTGTCTCAAGATATTATTTCTAGCAAGACTTATGTATATTTATACTCTATTTAAGTCACCATCAACTGAGGTCTATTCGTATTTCAAGCTATAATTAAATAATAATTACCATACTGACCATTAAACAAGGTACTAAATAATTAATAACGTATCTACAAAGTAGTTCAATGTATGACAGTAATTGTGCTTCCATCTGCGAAATGCACGTATAAAGTGCCAACTTATCGTCTAACTATAAAACCGTGCAATAAATACCTATAGCTTTGACTGTAAAAAAAGACTGTCCTGGGTGGCTGGCTAGGACTTTGTCTAACAGAAAGCACACACATGACATGTTGTGTGTCCAGAATGTTTCTCAAACAAGTTTTTAAAGATGTAGCAAAGCTTTTAGTACCTCAGTTGGTCTCGCCTCCCAATGAGACCGCATCGATTGGCACGACAAAAATAGTACATGAGAATAGTAATTTTTCCAGCTTACTGCAACTTTTAACAATATCTGTGAATGCAGTTTACAATGACTAAAAACTACATCGGTCCTGCAGGGCTATAGCGTATCTCCGTTGACCGTTCATATAGGGTGACTGGAAATTAGTGACCGATACTTAAACACGTGATTGTACTCATGGATACGAATAACTTTCCCAAAGAAACTATTTTTTATATTCATTAACTTTCAATTAATTCAATTACGTCAGTACTGCACGACGGGAGCGGTGGGGGTGGCGGGGGAGCGTGTGACGCTACTACTAATAGATTTTGCTCTTCCCGAGGTCAGACTATCAGCTGAGAGATCGTGCCGATTCGTGCCTACTGTGATAGACGACATGCGCAAATTTGAAACAGCGTTTTTGTTATTTTATTGTGTTACGTCACGCAGTTTCACCCGCGTATTTTCCGTTCCCGTGGGAATACGGGGATAAAACGTAGCCTATGTCCACCGGGAATAGTGTAGCTTTCCACCAGTACAATAATTTTTAAAATTGGATCATTAGTTCCGAAGATTACCCCCTACATACAAACTTACAAACATACAAACTTACAAATTTTACCTCTTTATAATATTAGTATAGATAGTATAGATTAGTATAGATAAATTATAGTGTATAAAAAAACTTTCATTGGAAAAGTTTAATGAAATCATGAATACAATTACGTGTTTAAGTATCGGTCACTAATTACCAGTCACCCTATATAGTGATGATCATTGGACTAAGTCTTCAACGATTAACTGTCAAACAGCTAGTTTCGTTTTCATCTCTCTCATCTTCATAATTAGCATCAGTGTGTATCTAGGATGACGTCATGCACACTCGCAGAGATGTGATGAAGCGCAGCACAATACCACGTCTGATAGTCACCGTAACTTGAAGCCCACTTAAAAGGAAATGCTTTTTTTTTTAATTCTCAGTTTTTAATTTTCGGTGTGCAACTGGACGCCAGTCTCATTTTATCGATGTGTAAAATAATAATAATAAATAATAATAATAATAATATAATTTCATTTATTTCTCACCACAATATTTAAAGAGATTACATGGTAATATTGTTAGTAATTATAATTATTCAACTCCAATATTGTGGGAGACTGGTGCCTAAGCTAGGCTAGTAGCCTGTAATATAGGACACCAGGTCGCCACCCGGAAAAACAATGTCAGGTCGTACTAGAGCAATACACCTTTAGTTGCGACAAGTTCAGTGTTGTGGGAGGTAAGTAGTATAAGGGTGTGTATTAGATGTAAGTGAAGTATGTGTGTGTATATTTGTATGTGCGTTTGTGTGGTGTTAGATTGCTGTACGCGTAGGTATTGGTGTTATAGAGAATAGTTGTAGAAGGTATATTATAACTTTCAGGACTATCAGTTGATAGTCATAGTAGTACTGAACGTGTCCTTATGGACCCGTTCAGTACTATCGTAGGATAAGTCCTGGAGCCAATTGGTAAGTTTGGTCGTCAATGTACTTCTGGTGAGAGGAAGTACATTGTAAAAACGGTAAAAATCGTTGAAGATTTCTTTAAAATATAAGCCGTATCTCGCAAGACCTACGTAAATGTTTCACAAGTTGCTGTGTGGCAACAGTTTAATTCACCATTTTATTATTATGTCACCAAGTACTCGTATCTGTTAGACGCAGGAAAATTCTTGACGTGAGATTAATTGCCGTCGGAAGACCGCTTGGCGACTCACGCGCAGGTGCGTTCTATGACGTGTTGCATAACACTGGCGCATTCCTTGAGCTTAGTTGGGATTGCTTGTCATACGATGGTTTAAGATAGTGCCAGACCAATTACCACTTTAACATATTAATTGTTATAATATTCTTTTGATTTATTATCGTGAGAAACTTTTAAATACTACATAGCACCAATGTTAGGTTAATAGATTTCAACAAAACTGTAAGAAAAGGACAAACAATAATAACAGATGCTGCTCTGAATGGAATTTCAGACTTCATCCAAATAAATATAATGGGTTGAACAGTGCACAACAAACAAACAACATAAATATTTATATTTCGGTCACATACCAAGTTCACTGATTTTGTTACCATATTTGCCTTACATTTATATGTATTGTAAAGGTCAAATGTAATTAATTATTGTAATGCATTCCCTATAGGTAGGGTAACAAATGTAACAATAGGTACAAATGCTCCGAAACTACAGTTTAAAGCGTAGCGTATTTACAACGTTACCAGACACTGCGTAGACGTCGGCGTAGCTTCGATTTCATTGAAGCCGTTTAGACGTCTCGTAGAGGTTGCGTAGGCGTGTTGAAGAGGTCGCGTAGGCGTCAAGTAGACGTCGCTTACACATATTATAGATGATTATTTGTAGAATCGTTAAAAATTCACGTATGATTTTTACGTTTAAGTTTCCTATAAATTACATTACTATTCTGTTTAATGTTTAAACAGAAATTGTTGTTGAAGAACATACTAGTATCAATATGTAGGTACTGTTTTGGAATACGGTGACTTACACTTAGTTCAATAACCATCACACTAATTCTTATTAAATACCCCACCAGATTCTGCTTTAGGCTGCTAAATAGTAAACATTAATATTTACTATAATATCTAGTTTATAGTATGTACTCATGAATATCATTGACTTACCATAATGAAGCAAATATAAGTTAAATATGTCATCATTACCTAACCTAGCTCACTTTTTGCTTAGTCGTCATATTTCTTCAAGTTCTACTGACCTTGCTCTTTTTATTTACGCATAAGAAACGAAACGTAGCACCGTAATGTAACGTATAGGCGCTATAAATAACACATATTATTGCTTATTCGTCGACGAAATCCCGTGGGTAGTACAAAACATACAGTGGTACCAAACTACTATTGACATTTAAATCATTTGTTTCGTTGCGTACAGTTGTGGACATATTGCACAATACCCATAGGTTAAGTAGGTACTACCTATTTCTAGTTACGAAAATATCGTATCGTTTGTCAAGCCATTCAAGAGTCTTAGCCTTGAGTTCACAGACAGCCTGGCCCCATCCGTACGATGACATGTCCCGATGTAGATATGCCTATATAAAATAAACATGCATGTTATCTACACAAATTAGTCGCGTATGTACCCACCAAGCCCATTTAACTATACATACATACCTACAATCTACATGCACCGCACTCACAATGGTATGGGTTTTTACAATCTGTATTTAACGTAATGTATTCGACGACCTCAAGTGTCCAGCGACGACATAAAAACAATCGTTGATCAAAACAGTTGATTGATACATCGGTGTATTTAATAGAAGACATCATTAACTACGGTACCTACTACTTATTGAATCTCAATGTCAAAACTATCAACTTTTTACATAAGTTGCTAAACAGACTAGTTTTTTCCTTAAAAGTTTTTCGCCATGTTTGAGAAACTAGACACTTGTCGATTTATCGTAGCGAATCGATCTTTAGGAAAACTGACACCGATAATCGCGTCGCTCGGCACTAATCGATTGCCAATATAGAATTATAAGTTAGTTGCACTGTGAAACGTTATATTTTACGGTTAATGCCGCACTGAACCGCAATTTTCTTTTTTACTGCGTTCCCAACGCACGTAAAAAGTTCAGATTATGAAAATGAAATGTATATTTGCTAACCGCATTTGTTGAGCTAAGTAAATAGGATCACTGTTGAATGAGCGTGAACTGCGGCGTTGCATTTAAACTATGCTTACAGAGTGAAAAAGACATTGTTACACATACTAATACTATTCTCAACTTGATTCCGGACCAACGTTGTTAATCGTCGAGTTTTAATTGATTGTTTTTTTCTGATGTATTGTTGATTCTAATGTTTATTTTACTTTAAACTGCAGAAAATCGTGATTTCTGTCTAAACCAATGCGGTGAAATAAAAGAAGTGTGTTCAAATCTTATAAGGTTAATAGGAATGATGTTTTTGACATGGTTCTTTACAGTTCTAAGAAAAAACAGTAAAAAAAACGCAAAAATTAAGAAAATTACGGACGAAAAATTGAAACACTGTACAGAACTCGTGTCATCAGTGGTATGGAGTTTTTTGCCCGTTGTTCTCCATACGAAACTACCTTTTGGAAAGGGCAACTAGAATTAGGTATTATTATTTATTTAATTTTTTGCAGGGTGGAAAATCCAATGTGGATGTCAATCTCATACTGACTAAAAACCACCCCGGGTGTTCCGTTTCACACCAGCGCCAGAGGTCACGGGAATATAAAATACGTCCGCAACACCCCCCTGTTTAGTCTAACTAAAGTTTGACATTCAAAAGTGCCTTAGAAGGCCTAATTAAAATAAAATGGTTTGACTTTGACAGTATGTACAACGATGTCCCTTCACCCTATATTTAATCGTAGTGCTAAATAGTCTATCCGTTTGTTGTGGAATATTACAGCAAATGACCACCTACGAGTACACTAATCGCTTAGCCAAACATCGCACTGAAAGCTGTAGTTTGTTATCCGAAGTTTAGCACCTCCAAAGTCGTCGCTATCTAAGCACAAGGTGTTACTTTTAGCCCCATCCATTCTTCCAAATGAATTATTTACTCGACTTTTGTTGAGTGGAAAGAACTCTTCACTTATCCGAGTTAGTTCTTGTAAACTACGTTGGCTGTATTACCTACATTATGCATTTGTATGTGCATAGTGATTTAGAATAAGAATATTGTGGTTCTTGTAAGGTTATCTAGGTACATGAGAAGGAAAATTTATCAGCTAATTAATAATCACCATGGCAAAACCCATGCTAATAATATGTTTGATTGCGTTGCTGGTGTAATGGTGGAGAGCGCCACTGCCTATAATGAGGCCCTAGGTTCATTTCCCGAGCAGGGTAATAAAAAAAAATGTTCAAGTGTAAAGTAAAGTAAAGATTATGATTTACATTAATTCCATTGGATGACAATTTAAATCTAACCGTTATGTGGATCTGCCTAAACTAGGTTTATGAAATACCTGTGTTGGGTAGATTGTGTTTGAGTTTTTTTATCTGGATTTTGTCAGTAGGAGCCCTGAGTCTGGATTTATGCCCGGTTGATAGCAAGAGGCTTGTCCCCGTAATGTGTCAGCAGAGGTCTACCTACTATACCAAGGTATACCTCTGTCAAACCCCTCCGGGATTACAGGTTTAATGTTATCTATGCGGATACGTTTAATAGAGCGATAATTAGCTAGATGAATACGCAATTCATTTGTTTCTACATTTATAGTTCAATAAACTAGCCAATTAATAACCATTTTACAATTCTGAATTCAGTTCGTTTCACAATGGCGAACACTAACTCAACGGCACCGAGATAACTAATTGCTAAATCTGTGTACCTACTGTATGAAAATTAATTTTGAACTTAAGATGTGGGGCACGAAGTTTCAAGGTTAGCGTTGATTAATCGTGGTTTTACTCCCGACTTCACTCAACGCATCACGCAACATTGAGATGAATAATCAAGGGTGCTACGTAATACGAGTAATAGACAAAACCTTGCCATGTGAGTGATATTGTTCAGACATTTATACGTCAAAACAAAATTACACATAAATAGAAAATGAAGTGACTGTTTGTAACGTCAAAATAGCAACTGATCTGCCTATCTGTAGTTTTGGGCGATACTCCGAAACGACTCGTGCAATTTTGACGGCGCTTTCAGAAAACTGATGGTATAAGGAGTAACTAAGGCTTTTCTTTTAGAAATATAAATACGGTTTCGTGAAAAAACAATATGTTATTAAACTGTGCGCAGGCGAAGTTACGGCCAATAGCTGATATATGTATAATAAACATATACGGACCTTGTGATGTGTGTTGCCAGTGTTGCTCACACAAAGAACTTAATTAATCTAGCCAAAAAACTTTAACGTGTAACGTGCCAAGCCACCTTCAAAGTTCAAACCGTGTCTTGCGTCGTACCGTGACGTGATCTACCTTTATTTTCAATCACATTCCCCACATACGCTTGGTACTAGATTAAAGAATCTAACCCATTATGTTAATACTGTACATTAGGATTTATTTCTTTGTAGCGATCTCTCCGGTCCCCTTATTAAATCAATAGTAGTTCAGTCTGAGTCCACAGTTCATACATTTTACTTTCACCGAGCGGTATGTAAATAGAGCTTGTTCTCTTACTGTTGTTTGTGTCGCTGCGATATTGTTTTCTAAATAGATTCTTAATAACAGTTACGTTCGATGCCCCGGAAACATTGTTAGATTTGTGTGCTCAATGTATTTTATATAAACGTTATTCAACATTGGACTATTAAAGTAAACTTTAGTGGTGGCTTAGTAGTCGGAATTCTATCGTTTAGGTATGTATTATGCACTTTTTCTTCACTCTTTGTTAGAGTTGGTATAGAGCTACAATTACCAGCTCCGTCTAATCAAAATTAAATAATTTTCCGAATAAGGTGACCAATAAAATCATCGTCAGTGGTCCCTTAATAGGTCGAAATTCGACCGTTTTAGCATTATGCACTTCAAGCTACCCGAAAATGTCAAATACCTATTCCAAATCACACTAATATTATAAAAGCCGAAAGCCGCGTGTTTGAGTGTGTTTGTTTGTTACTTCTTCACGTGTAAACGGCTGGAGCGATTTTAATAAAATTGGGTATGGAGTTAGCTGACACCCTGGATTAACACATAAGCTACTTTTTATCCCTGTATTCCCACGGGAACGGGACCTACGCTGGTGAAACCGCGTGACGACTGCTAGTTGAACATAAACCTTACCGTGTTTGTTATAAAGTTGAAAAACTATCGAAGAAATTTGACACATTGGGGTGATTGATGTTAGTGCAGAGCTATTACAAGGAACTCACAAGGCAGCTTTTTTTGACTGAGGTGATCATAATCAATTATTGCCTTTTTCTTTCTGCACTTCTTCACCGCATAAACTTTAACTATAAGTACCACATTTTACATTCCTCCGTGAGGATTATATTCTTAAAAAAGGGATCCAAAGTTTCCCAACGGCGTGGCGGCGCACGGCGGTCTAAATAATCCATAGCAAGTTATAGGCAACGATGGTGTGATGATATTAAAACATTGGCTAGTCTGACAATATGGCTTGGATGACACCTCGCTCAACCCACCCTTAGAACAATAGGCTCGTTAACTTCAACAATAACAGCTCGCCGGCGCCCCGGCTTTGCCCGTCCGACTCTGTTATTTATAATCGATGAATAAAATGAATCAAAACCTTTCGCATTGATGCCTATGACCCGATACCGTTTGTTAGGGTTCCGTATGAAAATTGGAAAAAGGAACCCTTGTGGTGTTATCTCGTCTATCTGTTGCGACTGTGCTACTTTAGCAACTTCTAATGCAAAACAGCGTATTTGTAGCGAATTTCGAGTGGGTAAATTAGGTTAAATGGGGTATTATATGAAAGGTAGACTAGGTTAAATACTTATTATAATCGGACATTATATTTTAGTAGATATTTTTATTTTATTCACGTAGGTATGTCTACAGCTTTGACGTATTTTTTTTTTCATATTGAATGGGTCTAGGTACTCTTGATTTCAATTTGGTCCTGAAGACAGAGATGAGGTCGACGATGAAACAAGCTTACCCAAAAGAAGCCTATTAAATCGCGACTGAAACAGATTGGGGTCATATGAACTTGGAAACACCGATGCAGGCAGGGAATTGCACTGAATTCCCTGCGTGCATTGATCCCAAGTTTTTAAATTAAATCAAAGTAACAACGATGATAAAAATAAATAAACAGTGTATGTAAGTAACATACTTTTAAATTATTTAATATTAAAAAAAAAAATACTTTAACAACATCTAAACTTAATTTCGTTGTCGCTAAAAACCTTCAACTTTGAACTGTTATTGAAATAATATTTTTCCACTAAGGCACAGAACCCTTGGTGACTGAAGTCTACTTCGCTCCTAACCTACCTGTGTTTTTGTGTCCATTTTGTTCGACGGGCGACATTTAGCGTTGTCACAACCGGTCTATTAAGTCTGTGTGCACGTTATCTGTGTATGTGTGAAGTTTAAGCTCGATACATAAACTGGCATGTTGCAGACTCGTTGTATAAACATCAAGTTTTATTGCTTGGCTGTGTTCCACGCACGAACGTTAAACCCGCCTGAGCCCTGGAGCTGTTAGTGTTAGCACTATAGTTGGCTGTGGGGTTAGCACTGTCGGCTGTGGTACTTGGTCGTCGGCTCCGGAGTACAGTGGGGGCACGCGGCGTCTCGCTCGTGGCATCAGTATGCAGCGCGCGCGCCGCCCCGCGTCCCTCTGACCGCTCGGTAGGCTTTCACGCTTAACGCACCGACTTGTAAGGATAACGTTACCCTGCCATCTACGCGTATATTGTGAGTATACATTATGAATAAACTTTCTCTTCGCTATTAATGTTACAATTTGGATCACTGATGTTTTTTTTTATTCATTCATACATGATTGACTACTCAACACCACAGACTTAGCTTTTGTTTCTAAAAAGAACAATTCTGAACTCTTCAAGATGCTCAGAAATGGCAGGTTTACGTTGTGAGACAAAGTCACACCGTTGTAGGTTTTACAACTAAGATCAAACAAAATTTATGAATAGGTACTAATTCAGAAATTGTGTGTAAAAGTGAGTTGCAAAGGCAAATCAGGGTATAGGTACCTACCCTTCGTTAAAGAAAACTCAAATGAAAGAAGAAAGAAAAAGAAAAGGAAAGAAAAGAGAAGTTTCTTTCTTTCTTTTCTTTCCCCGTTAAAAAACACTCAACTGACATTCACAATTTACATTTATCCAATTCATGAATGAGCAATACTGTATCCCGTATCTCTAGCAGTTTCAAGAGCATACAATATTACTAATGCGCGCTGTTTTCAGCTTTTCGTGTGTTTTTGAACACATGATTTCAGACTATCTAAAAAAATCAAATTTACCTCGGCTTCGCTCAAATGCCTTACCTACCCTTCATATTCAGCACAGTTTGAGTGACTTGCTCATAAAATATTAGCGCAAACTAAAATGAAACTATAAAACAGATACCTACAAGGAATGTTTGTAGACTTTGTACCCACCTAATAATTGCTATAGTTAGCTAACTGAATAAAGATTGTTTGCGAGATCAAGTAGTGAAGTCTGGATTGGTTATACCTACTCGCTGGCTTCATTCTCCATGGTTAAAGCCCTAGTGTTACCTAACTGATGGACGACTGCCAAACTCGCAGAACAAACTCACTACTACTATATGTTCGTGCCAAAATATTATATCCCATATACAATATTCCGTTTTCCCTTTATCAGACTGGTTTCGCATTTCGTGAACTCGCAAAGCCATTTCAGAACGTTTCTCAATAACTACATTTTTCATTACCAATAAAAAACTTTATTTGGCTTTATTGCAACGATTTGCCCGCCTTTATATATAGCATATATATTTATTCCATCAGATATAAATATAATTATATGGGTGTCACAATCTGTTCCACGGTAGCTATATATTTACATAATTATACTACTTATGCCATATATCCCCGACACAAAAACAGTTGTCCATTCTTTATATGTTAAGTATAAAACAACTAAAACGCTGCATATGTATTCAATGCTGCGTCTGATGCTATTGTTTTGAAACGAATTACTATCCAGAACATTAAATTAAATCCTCATTCGTAGGCGGCGGGAGTGGCGGCTGCTGATTTGGATGCGCGCGAGGATGCTCAGCGCCGCGGTGCGGGCGGCGGCGTGCGCGCAATCACAATGCGCAATTATATTTAGCTTGTATGACAATTATCGCCCGTTGAAATAACAGAAACTGTGTCAGGGCGCCGCGCTTGCGACACGGGACACTGCGAACACCTACAGCGTTATCTAGCCGCTTAAAGCTGTAATCAGCTTTCAAAGCGCTACAGCCGCATTCGTCAGCGATAACTGCGCAGATATAAATTACGAAGCCGCGACACTCGCTGAATAATAAATTAGGGCTCAGCTAAAACGGCCGCGTTCTAATCTCTGGTCATGATCTCTATTTCGGATCACCGATTGTTGATAATGGGCGTACCGATATGTTATTACTACGCTATCTATGTTAATATAACTACTGCTTGTCAGAACTTACAGCCCAAGTTCAGCCTCACTGGCAACATATTGGGGTTGAGTGCACCACGCTTCAATAACTTGCTTTAGTCTCCCAAACTGCTTGATTAAATACAAGATTTGGGATATATTAGTAACACAACAACATGTTCTTACATAGCAGGTCAACGTATATTACATGGATAGATTGAGGTTGAAGGCTGCCTATTAAGTTCATGTAAGTACCTATGTTTATTTGAGAATCCTACTATTTATACTCGTACATATCTATTATTTATTGATCCATTAAGTACGGAACTCTTGCTGTTACCTAACAATACCATGTACCTACTGAGTAATGGATAAATAGGTACTATCTCTATTTAAGATGCAAGTTATCTTACATTTTCTTCTTATAAGAGATAGTCATAGTAATAAACTTAAATCGTACAAGACCTGCAAAATGTGGTCATAGTTGTGAGCAAAATCTGATTACGATCTACTTACATACTTACAGTTAAATACAATGCACGGAGTAAGATAATATAGGCTGTATGTGCGGTGTAATAGCTACAGCTACATGTAAAATGTAAACAGCGGGATGTACCGCTATCGGCCCACCTCCAACCAGTTTAATGAAGAGATTTGGCACGACTGCGACTGCACGAGCTTTAACGGTGTCTCCCCAGTCCCAGTCCCCAGCTAGATAAACGCGTTTATTATTGCACACGATATAAACACGCTTTTATGTAAACGTCAACATTATTATTCAGTTGCCCAATTTGTATGCGAGCAGGTGCAGCCGCTAAGTTTTTGTCAACGTAAAATAGTTTATCCAAGCTTTTGTATAAGCTGTCAATCTTTCAAGATGGATGGAATTGAGAGGCCACATCGATACATAAAACAGTTGTTTTTTGCCTGTGTGCTTGCTTAAATCTTCTTTACTACGTTATAGATTTTTGTACGGGTTTCATATTTCCATCATCATTTAGAGAATTTATTTAGGAATTTATTCATATCTTACTTAGATATAACACAGTTTTCTCGATGTTTTGTCACTATTGCATTGAGACATAAAAAGTGGAATACATCAGCATCGGGATTCGGGAGCAAGAAACGGAGCGCGAGTGTCGATCACGACTCGAAACGAAACAAATACTTAGACAGTACCGTTTTGTGTCATGCGGCGGACGTCGCAGATTGCTGAGCCGGTCCAGGAGCCCACACACACTCTACTACTGTGTACTGTGTACATAATATGTACTACACTGGTGGCACACAATGGGTGCGGTGACAATGGCGCACCTACCACCGTCACCGCTACTCCCAATATTCCTCATTTGCATACTCCTCTCCTCTTGTCGATGTACTGCTACCCCGACATGTCTCTTTAAGTCGCAAGATACCTTCACGTTAACACTAAAGGTACCTACCTACACAACATTTGATCGCGCAAATTACTTATCAAAGAACAGAACTTGTGTTTTAGCGCTGACGTCTAGTTTAAATATAACAAATATGTGTTCAGCGGGAGTTATTCGTGTCTTTGTAGCTTAGATACGAAACAAGCAAGGTAGGTAATGTGAATAATTTAGCATAATAAACTATGGAGTTATCGCTTCTCTGGTCTAGAGGCAGCAAGTATCACTAGATCGCTGAGACTAAACTCAGGCCGTTATTTCGAAGTCCGGCTAAAGTCTAATAGAGTTTTAATACGGTAATTGACTAATTGGCTGTAATTACAAACCCACCGAAACACCAATTTCTGCTAACTAAACACGCATGTCGCTAATTTCGTAAACTGCGGAACAGTTACTTTAATGGCGTTTGAATTTATTTTAGCTGGTGCTAACGCTAGTCGCTAACTAAAGGTGTGTAACTTTAAAACTTACAAATTGAACACAAGATGGGGTAGGTGTTTCCGATGGCGCTTTGTAAAAAGAAATGTGCGGGAAGACAATTACAAAAACGACAAAAACGCTGGAAGCAATCCAGCGGGCATGCTCTTAATTGGATGAGACCACTTCCTCTAAACGACATCTCGCCCTCTGCGCCTCGCCGCGCCTTGCCGTGTCGCGCGGTGCCGACTAGTGCTGCAACTCTACAACTTTCATATTCTACTAACGAGGCTTGTGTGGATTGTGTTTTCTTGTTGCACCATAGTAATAGAAACAAATAACAATAAGCACCTTTGTGTGTTGATTACACATGCATTTATGAACAAATCATTCGACGGACGGTATAATAATCTTCGATATTTAGTAATCAAAAATCAGACACAAACTGCCTGCTAGCACATTCATTTTCCAATCAGGTAGACAAATATAATAATATAAAACGTTCACGTATTACTATAATACTGATCTAATCTCCGAATACTATTTCCATAGCGTAATCACGTCACGCGACGTGGTCCATTGTTCTAGTCGATACTACATCAAAATAATGGCCGCGAGAGATTAACTTTTTGCGCACCCGTGACCAACTGGCCGTTTGCAAATTAATAAGACAGCATAGCTGAAACATTGCTTTTGCGTGTCGCTGGTACTCTTTCAATGAGCTCGCTTAGCTTTTACGAGCTCTCGATGCCATTGTGAGCGAAAACAGCGCGTAATCAACAGTAAAAACAAATCTCTTTTGTTTATACTGCACGGACATTACTCAAGTAGACATTGATGCATTACGTAGATAATTACGATTGAACGAAGGGTGAATATCGTATTTTAAAGAGTGAAGTGTCAATTTGCATGATAGCTCGCTCTCTCCTTCATCGTGAGAAAGTAAATCTTAAGAGTTTTGTTGACAATAGCTGTCTCATTCAGGCCGTTTGTGAACTGATGGTTCAAAGTGCTTTTTTGTACAATAGGACGAACGCCACTAAAACTTTGACCTTGAACTGGTCTAGCTTTCTAGTCATTTCAATATAATGCGAGGTCAGCTTATACAGGTGTTGTTACAACGGACTTACCGCCTACTGTACCTACATTATTAATTTCATTGTAGCAATATAATTTTACTGAGTAATTTTCTTTTCAGACCTAACTTGCTCCTTTGTTAGCGTACTCTCTATTATGAAGGACAAGTCATATTTTGGTCCAGTTTCTACATATAGGTAGTGTTCATATCTACGATTCATACTATCAACATCTCATTAAATGATTTCCCGAGATCAGGTCAGAATGCTTTTTCTTAGTAATGAAAATTAAACCTGGGTCAGCAGTTAGGTACCTACTCTATTCCTATGAATTTTTAAATTGGATCTTTCATTTGACATCATAGTACAATGACTTGCAATCCTATGGTATGTCGTCAATATCGACTCCAAATCCATTCCATTACCTAGGTAAACAATCCATACGACTATTTGTAGATTAAAATTACGAGTAGAACGTCTATATCGCGACTAATAGGAGAAAATATAGACCTAGATTGGATTTGTTTGGACAATGCAACCTAACCTTTCTGTCATTTAGAGCTTGTAAGTTAGAACAGTATGTCTTTGATTAAAAGCATGACTTGCAATCTAAATCAATACGTCATCTGTAAACTGTGGGTGAACTACAATGCCTACGCCTCTGACAGACAACACGTCTGTCTGCCTCTCAAGGGATCCGCTTCAAGGCTAAACACGTGTGGTGGTGACGTATGCTCAACGTTCTATAGACCGTACTAACTGGCCACGTACACTAAGTGCAATTTGTTCACCAGTCTATATCAATTAAAACCTCTACAAAATGTACTCATTACCGCTCAGTTAATTCAATTAGACGGAACAGCCAGCGTCGGTACGTAACACAAATTTAAAGTGTTTTATTAAAAGTTTTGCGTCTTGTCTATGACGCTACTCCAATTCTTTTGTCTCTTTACTTTAAAAAGTTTGCTTAAACGCTAACTTAGTGTCTAAGTCACGTCGCTTTAAAGAACTTAACAATGAATTCAATCTTTTCCTTTGAAAAGTGTCAATTAGAACACAAAAGGCTAACTTTCTATCCCAAAGTGACTACTTACCGAGGAGGGAAGTATAATGAAATGATAGGCGTCAGATGAAAGAATTAAACGCATACATTTCGAGTTGTCTTTTACATCTTCAATAACAATGAAACAAGACTACTGCCTCGAGGACAGTATTTGGATATACCTACATGAAATAATACCACAGTTGAAAACCTACATTATTACGTCCGAAATGTTTCATGGAATCACAAAGCATCTAAAAATAGTTCTCATTTATAACCAACTAGGTACATGTTTATATTTTTTGCTTATTAAATCACAGATATTGATCAATTCAATTCTAAAGACTTACGGGAAAAATAAGCTGACAGGCTTTTTAAGTTTTTAAGCTAAATCGACCGAACAAAACAATCCTTTAATCGAATTAAACCAATTTTGCTGGCACAGTTCGAAGAGTGACAAGTTAAAAAAACAAACAGGGTGAACGAAATGGCATTGAATGGGTGGAAGTGACCGGTGTTTGAACAATCGGTATAATTAACAGCGTTGTCTTCTGCCGATCGAAAGTCGGTCAAGACTCGAGCAACGTTAGTTACGTGACCCATTTATTGCAATTGCCACGAATTGATCTCCATCAGTGTTACAATGGACTACAGATGCCAATCGATTGCAAAATTGTGCTCAACGCACGCAAGATTTGGGCTTCTGTTGTACGCTCGACTGCTCTAAAATAAGCGCTGATTGAACACACACAATGTATAAATGAATAAATAAACGTAGGTCGGTACGTTGAAAGATGAAGGTACGTCGATGAAAATGGGAATGTTGAGATACATCAAGTGAAAATGTAGTAACAATGTCGGCTTAATTAACTCTAACAATCACATAGCTGTAATGAATACCGGTTCTGTTGTTTTAAAGCAAGTCAAGGGGAAAATATTGTATGGACGCCGAGCCTGGATCCAATTGTGTTATTCGGCAAGCGACACTTGTGAGGCCTCCCAGAAACATTAGTAATGGCACTGAGTTAAATTCGATGATTTGTTGGCCTACTTGCGCTTCGTTCCCACCTGACACGCCCGTATTAATTTATAAGCTGTGAGCTTCCCTTCTCACTTAAATACAAAACTCTCCAAATAAATCTTCCTTGAGTTTAGATCAAACCAACTAGACTTGTAAAAATGTGTTCCACTTTTCAAATCATTTATTAAAGTAAAACATTCTAGAATAACTTTTACCTACGCTTTGAATTTGGATACTTAAAAGTGTTTTTAAATAAACTTTTACGGGGTCACGTCTAAACAAAGCCAACATAATAATTACTATGCGAATAAACCTTTACCAAGATTTTCAAAAACATTAGGCAGTCGTAGCTGTCTTAGCCAGGTTTGATCGAAGAAAATTATGCAGCTATTTAGTAGGCAGCGTGGTCGCCACATTAAAAGGTTACGGGCCAAGTTCAACCACTCTTATTATCAAAGCATTCGATACTTAACAAATCGCTTTTAAGATAAATGTTTGATCTTGATATTGTGTCGTTCACACAATGACATTGTTTTAAACTTACAAGACGAACTACTTACCAAGAATGAATGAAAAACATTTTAGCTTTAAGAATATTCCAAAGTGTTTAGTATTCATCTTAAGTTTCGAATGAATACTTAAAATTCTGCTCGAGAACATTATTATTAAGTAACAATGATAAAATTTAATTTTGATCTTGGCATTATCTTATTAATTCATTATGTACGTACTAATATAATATGACCTCCTGTCTTGAGCAGTGGCCGGCGAACTTAAATATAAGTAGCCAAAATTAAACTCAAAATAACATTCATGTGGACTGAAGATAACATTAATTCTGTGTGAATTTCTCTGGGATATCGGCAAATTCTTAAAGTGAAGGCTGTTCGTCAGGCCATAACCTCCGACCCTTATAATCGTTAACCCCTCCTGTATCTACAACTCATACGTTTATATTATATGTGTAGTAAGGTAAATGGTGACGTCATCCGCTTTCCCGCGGGGTCAGATGGTTGCAGGATAAGTGCCGCGGCGAGTCGCGAGTCGAGATGAACCCTGGGCTCCACTGAGTTACGGTAACGAGTCTGCGGCCCGGTAACGTCTACCCATCCACTGACGTTACCGTCAACTTATCTAAGACATCAGCCGTACATTTAGTTCCTAGCTGAATATGGCCGAGATTGATTGTGGAGATATTTTAGTCAAGCATTCAGTAGGGTTTCAAAGGTAAAGAATGCATTATTCATTGTGTTTCGGCTTTCAGAGATGTGTCAGACAGACTACACTTTCGGTTGTGTTGGAATAATTTTTGGCTTCGTATTGTGTTTGTGGAACACATCTAATTTGTTTGAGTTGTTACGATTGCCTTAGCCGGTATGTTTGTGCTACGTGCTTTATGAACGTTCGATTTGTACGATTTGTTACGGCCAATGCACTGTGCTTATTAAATTGACACTGTTATAATTTTGTCAACAAGACAACTTTTTCTCAAGTACCTGCTCTACTTTCTGAGGCTATCTGACTCACTTACCACACAGTTAAGTTATTACCTAATTAAATGTTAAATGCTTAAATGGTAGCTTTATGTTAATTACGACATTTCAACAAATAATTACGTACATACTTACATACATAGTTACTGACATTTCAATAATAACGCTGTGCTCTTTATATGAGTAAAGTGTGGGTACAGTAGGCCACAGGTCAGTGGTACAATTTGGCCTTGAGTTGGCCTAGTGTAGTACGGAGATACAACAAATTACGAGGTCAGCTTATTCTGGTTCTGTTACTAGTTCCACTGACGTGCAGCCTATTGTACCAGCTACAATTTATTTTGCTGATGTATGGCAAGTCTAACTAATAATAATTAATGACTCGTGTAAGTAAAAGGTGAATAATTAACGAGTCCTTTTAAAAACCTTTGCGCTATTGTAGCTTGAAGTTAATTGGGCCTTACCTTCACGTTCAATGTTAACTTGAGTCGTGCAACGCTCACCGTTGTTGCGGCACTCAGCCTTATTCAACCACGGAATTATACTGACAGTCACCCACTTTCAATCATACGAACCGGTCCGAACAAAGGGTTCACAGTTTCTTAATCCTACTTTGCACCAAAAATTAAACAAACCACGCGATTATTTAATTAACGAGAACTACACACACTTGACAGTTACCGCCAGTACCAAAGTTAGGTGAGATAACTTTTAATTATCTGTATTAAGTTGTAAGCCTGTTATAATAGCATTGTGACATAATCTGTATTTGTACACACTTGTAATGGCATAATACCTACACATACGCGAGAACACAACAAAATCCACACAATAGTAACAAAAATATCAATGAATTTACGTCATAGAATAGAAATGTCACACAAAACACAGTGTAGGCGTAGTACAGTACTCGGCAAGCGGCGCGCGCGCTTCGGAAACACTCGGCAAACCTCGGCTTCATGTGCGAGTAAATAAGAAAACAACTTTTGTCTCTCGCTCGTACTCACGGCAAACGGGGAGACTTTAGATTAGATCACTGAACTAAAAAGAAACAGAAACTTTGTCGTTCGTCCGGTTGGCGTCGACGCAGAGGACCGGTTTTATTGTAGCTTTTTAGTCCTTACTAATAAAAGTCATGCATAGATAATCGTACAACACACTCACAGGGAGCTTTACGTAAGGGATTGAGTGTTATAGCTATGGAAGGAAACTGTTACCGAACGGAAATGGACACTAGCAGTGGGACCATTTACATAGAACCAGAATATAACCAGCCGAGACTTAATTGAACGTGTTTAGTGTTTATGTATTTTCGTGTAGAGTTGTATTTCGGCTCTGTAATATCTAAAATACTGTCATAAATGGAACTATTTTTGGTGGTGAGTGGGAGCTAGCTGAGTCAGGAAAACATTTATTATAAAATGGCGATAAAAATCACAACTTTCATTGTTGCAAATTAAAAATCGTATACAGCTACAGAATAAAAGTTCTATAGAGATGCCACAAAAGATTACTGAATTTGAATGAGAAATCAGTCTCACTGTTCTAAAAACATATTACTATAAGTATGTACCTATATTTTTTGGGTCGTTAGCGTAACTGTCGCTAGATTTTACAGTCCTGAACAAATACAACCGAAGTGAATAGAGCTGGTCGTACATTAAAGACGCAGTCATTACTCCGTGAAACTTCGACGTAAAGTTGAAATTTGAATATGTCCAGTGGCAGCACCCGCAGCGGTACTCCGGTCCAGAACAAGAGCCCGTTAACGAGAGTAGCGGTTGTTTGTTTTCCCACGCCTTTACAGAACTGACAACAAGCCTGAACCGCGACATAATTGTCCATCCACCATCACTGACGATATTCGTCCAACCGAATCAACTAAACTACGTGTCAATGCCTTCTACGCAAATAAGTCGAGACATTATTACACTTTTTAATATTATGCTGTTAACATCAAATGAATTCGTGCGACGCCCTGCGTAAAAATGTGCCTCATTTTCCCTAATGGTGATATTATATTAAATGTATACTTAAGAGGCTAGGTAACAAAAATATAACAAATTAGCTAACGGACGGTATTTTAACAATTCGTTTTTACTTACCCGACGCTTAATTGTCGGGGGAAAAAATTTCAAGGGTATTAATAAAAGAATTTGTCTCCATACCTTGTTCAGAAGATCCTGCGACTTCCAATTTAGTCGTAAGTAATATAAAAGTCACGATGCAAACTTGTCTTTGAATCCGAAAAGTTATGTTCAAGAGTTTTATATTCACTTATGTCTCCAATGTGTTCCCACAAATGTCCGATGTAATGAGGCGAAATAACCCGTTTGTTTGACGAAATTCTCTTTACACAAAGTACCTAAATAAAATACGTGGAACAAGAAAGTTTTACTAACAACTATTAGCTTTACTTGGAAAAAGTAAATGCGATGCGTATGAAAACTCAAACCATGTGATAAGTTTTTTAGTACTTTAGTTAAAGTCTCAACATTCGGTTACCGAGTTGGCAACTGGCGGCATCCACTGACATCACTCACTGTAAAGTACACGATCGTCGACAATATTCACGATAACAAACAGTTTCAGGGGTTAATGTGCGCGTTCGTCCCGCTGGGCGGCTGGCGCGACACTGGGCGGGCGGTCGCGCGCGTGTCCGCCCGCCCGCCCTTGCGAAAAGTTCACGGCAACAAAGTGACTTTCTTTCTCTTTAGTGACATTATTACATTTCAATCGTGTTGAATAAATAGTGCCTTATTTCTAGAGGGACCCGAGTAACCACACGTCATTATTTCGGTGTTATTACGAAATGTCCAAAGATGACAAATATTATAACGAAACAGTCGAGAGTTTATTGAACTCGTCTGTGTACTTTAACCCTTCGTGGAATACACTAACCCTGTTATTTGAAAGTTCAATCCTTTGTAAGCTCTTTATTTTGGTTGTCTATTACCAAATTTATTTAGAAAAAAAAATGCTTGAATGCGTGCTGATGGTCCCGGCTGTCATTGTCATTGTACATCTTTGACAGTCGCTAACGAGTTGTCAAAGCCGCGAAACAGATAACCAGTTTAACTAAATGGTATCGTGTTACCCAGTTATTGGGTTGTTGAGGTCAGCAGGGCTATTGACTATCTTTTATCTATTTTTTTTTACAATTTTTTTTTTACTTTTTTTTTTCGCTTTTGATTGCCAGTGACTAACTGGCGTCCAGCGCACTTTGATGACAACTAAGAATTTACAAAAAAAATGCTATTGCACTTTAACCTTTCAATCGTGTCAATTAAAGACACAATAGAAAGACAATGACAGTGTGGACGCCGGCGTCCGTCTGGGGTTTAATGAATTAAGTGGACTTCAAGTCATGGTGACTATCAGACGGAGTACTGTGCGCTTCGTCACATCTCTACGAGAACCCATGACGTCATCCTAGATACACACTGATAATAGCCGGCGTGTGTGTATGACAACATGTATGAATGTAAACGAAGGAAAAGAAGTATGTAAGAATCGTAGCATATGGCGCTCTGTAGTTTCTGCCTACCCCCATGGGAAAAAGGCGTGAGTTTATGTATGTATGTTGTATGTATGTAATAGCCAATACAAAACTAGCTGTTTTACAGTTAATCGTTGAACTTTTTGCCCAGTGATCATCACCTGATCTGTCAACGGACATACGCTATAGCTCTGCTGATAGGCTGTTGCTCCGTATAAAATACGTATGTTCAGCTGCATTTATTTAAACTGGAAGCTAAGCAGATGATGATAACTGTATTGACTGGCCTGTTGGTCTAGTAGTTAGTGACCCTGACTGCTATACCGGAGATCGTGGGTTCGATTCCCACCCAGGACAAATATTTGTGTGTTGTGCACGATCATTTGTTCTGTGTCTGGGTGTAATTTATCTATAATAATATATGTATGTATTAAAAATATATAAATATATTTATCAGCTGTTTAGTACCCATAACACAAGCTCTTAAGCTAAGCTTGGGACTAAATGGCGTTGTGTGAAAAGTTGTGGAATATTTAGTTATTTGTATTCAGTCAAATCTAAAATATCTTTTTACAAAAAAACAAAAAAAAAAGTTTTGCGTTCAATTAACTATTGTAGGGCATTGAGAACCTATGGTCGTTGTAGGCACCGTGCCATTCCACTACCTCTGTTTGCCAACTTCCAACAGAGCGTGTAATATAGTCTACATTAGATACCTACACAGTGTCACAATGAACCACCTCACTCATAGGAACACATTAGTCACTATCATTATAGCGCAAGTACTGCTTTGGAAAAACCCAAGAAAGTTAATCATTTACGGCGAAATGTCATGTCGAGCTAAGTATTGTTTTGGTTTTTGGTAAAGATTTTCTGAGTTATAGCCCGGGGTCGACTGTTTCCATAATTGGCGATTAGGTTCCCTATTATTACAGTACTGCTAAAGTATATTACTGTATTAAATTTTTTATAATGACTGAGCCATCCAGCAAAACTCCAAAAGTCATGAAGTGGCTGCGTAGGGCTTTTATTTTAACATACATAAAATTAAGCTCAATATACTGGCATTTTAGTTAGTCGTGTGTGTGTGTTTGTGTGTATAGGTGTAGGTGCTGTGTTGCACTGTGAGTCTTTTGTGAATTTTAATGCTAACATTTTTATGATGGCGAATTAGTCACTATCATTATAGCGCAAGTACTGCGTTGGAAAAACCCAAGAAAGTTAATCATTTACGGTGAATTTTGTAAGAATCGGTCAGGCCGTTTCGAAGGAGTTTGGTAACAAACACTGTGATACGTAAATTGTATACATATATGAAGATAAATACATGCTTTAATTAAGATAACTATTATAATAATATCTGATAATAATAATATCTGAAAATCTGCGATTGGTGCCTCATTTCATTAGGACGACACTGGGCATCTGCGAGTTGACTTCGGCCCCTCATAACCCAAGAGTTCTGGGAATTAAAACCGAATAATATTATTTATTCTGAAATATATAAAATAAAATAGAGTTTCTTAAAAATTATAACAAAGGGATTTAAATTTAATGTAAGATGTCTGAACTAGGTTAGATAAACCTAAGTATCACAAGCGACAGGAAGATGGAAGATGACAATAAATAGATCCAAAGCAATATTAATTACGATTACATTCTTATTTTCACGAGTCTCTAATGTGCTCTTTAAATCTTTTGTTTTGAATGACTCTATATATTTGATTTTTTTATTTATTTTTTATTTACCATTTTACAAAAGAATCTTATAATCTATCTTAGTTTAAATAGCAACCAAAAACCACAAAGGTTTAAACTAGTGCTATCATTAATCTATCTCAATATCGCAACAAATTATTGAGGTTTTATTTTATATGCGTACGTTAATGTCGATTAGCAATTCATAAAAAAAATAAAAACTTTAGGTATTAAACAAACATTGTTAAATAATACTTAAGTAATAGTGTTTAAGTTCACATTTTATATTTTATGTATACATATAACCTAACCTAACTTACCATACCTATCCTATAGCTAACCTAACTACCTAACCTAGTTAGGTTAGGTAGTTTAAAATTTTGTTTTTTTTATCTTTCAAAATCAATCCATTTCAGTAAGGTAGTTACCTTAAAGATAAAAAAAACAAAATTTTAAACTGAACTACTGCGCTGTGTGTCTCTATGTTTCATAATAATATAATACTATTATAGAGAAGGTATTTGCATAATAAGTAGCAGTAGGAGGTAATAATTCAGTCGTTACTTTTAGTCCGAAAGTCTGACAACCAGTTTAACCAAGGGGTATCATGCTACCCAGTTACTGGGTTGTGGAGATCTGACAGGCAGTCGCTCCATGTAAAACACTGGTATTCAGCTGCATCCGGTCAAACTGGAAGCCGACCCCAACATAGTTGGGAAAAGGTAATGATGATGATGATGAGTAGGAGGTAATAATTAAAGTACTACTTTGATTGGCCTGTTGGTCTAATGGTTAGTGGCCGTGACTGCTATGCCGGAGGTCGTGGGTTCGATTACCACTCAAGACAAATGTTTGTGTGATCAGCACGATCATTTGACCTGTGTCGGAATGTAATTTATCTTTAATATGTGTGTTTTTAGAATTGTCTGAGGTTTTCTCCGGCATAGCACTAACCGCTAGACCAACAGGCCCATCTAAAATGATTGTCGCTGAGTTTCGTTTGAGACTAGATTTCAAACGTATATAATAACGGTAACTGACTTTTGATCTTGCCATACTTAAAGTCATTTTCTGTGTTTGGCTTCCAGTCCCCTGTGACCCTCACAACTTAGTGGCAGGGTAACATTTTACACGCTAAAATTATAGGTACTCTCTAAAATAAAATATAATTGAACCATGTTGCTAGAAAATATAAAACAAATACGAGTCGAGTTGAGAATCTCCTCTTATTGTTACGTCGGTAAAAAATAGTTCTAATTGGAAGTCTGCGGTAAAATGTATTTGAAATGAGAATATAGAGCTTCAACTTAATTTGCTTTTACAATCACAATACACGTCATTTTACCAAGTAAATTCGCAATATTTATGTAGGTAAAAAGGGTGGATCATTAAATATTCTGCGAAAAAAAATCTTGTGTATGGCACGTGTAGCTTTATCCCAGTAGGTACTTACAAATCCTCATCAAGGAAAATATTTGTACCTATTTTCCTTGATGAGGTTTTTTTAGTATAAATGAAAAACACGAAACTTAACGAACAACTTACTAAATAAAGCCCATAATATCCGGCTCTAAGATTATTGATGCCTTTGAGAATCAAACTCGCTACGCAATCTCAGCGGTAACAAGAATTATCTATACTAATATTATAAAGAGGTAAAATTTGTTTGTTTGTTTGTAAGTTTGTAGGTTTGTAAGTTTGTATGTAGGGGGTAATCATCGGAACTAATGCTCTAATTTTAAAAATTATTGCACTGGTGGAAAGCTACACTATTCGCGGATGACATAAGCTACTTTTTATCCCTGTAATCCCACGGGAACAGGAACTACGCGGGTGAAACCGCGTGAAGTCTACTAGTAACAAATACAGCGAGGCGATAGTGTCTACATTTCGGATAAGTAAACTAGACGCTAATAGCTTTAATAGTAGCTAGCAGTCAACAGGGCACGTCATAGATCCCAGAAAGATATTCCAGCTATTTGGCGATCGACGACAACGGCTTTCGGCCGGAATTCTGTTGTGCTTAACAAATGTTTGCTCCTACCCTGTGGCATGTAGATCGAGCTGAAACTGAGAGCTTAATCCAACAGACAGTGTTCTAAGCCTCTAGGTATACAGCCTATGTATTCCAGGATGTGAGTTGTATGGAATTAGTTTAGAATTAGTTCTAAGAACGGAGTTGAGTACACAATTGTGCTGCGAGGAAGTGCTTTCGAAACTACTGAAGTATGGAGAAGATACCTGTATTAAAATATTTTACTAATGACTTAGCAATCTACCAAAATTCCAAATGTCATGAATGGGCATGTTTCACATGTTTCATGTCAAAATGTAATTAGTTCATCAATTAGAATATAAAAAATAATACACAAGTATTTTTTTTTCACCGTACGACTGACCACTGCCACCCAAAATACAAGCTTTCGCTTAGTTTGGGAGACAGTGCCAGTACCTTATGTACATTAAATTAACTTGTGCCTAATCTTAAGTCACTCTGTAAAGTGTAAACTTGCGACAATAAAGATTATTATTATTTTTTCTTTTTCATATTGATGGAAAACTACTTAGATTAGGCGCATTCAAGTTGAGGAGATGGGGCTTGTGAGGCCATTAATTAGTATTAACTGTACAGGATAGTGATGTCATGCGACATTTTGACTCGTTGTGGCGTTATTTTTTGATAACCTATGTGAAAAAGAAAAAATATGTTTCGAATATTTTCTAATAATCTAAATGAGGCACTAAAATTTTTGTCAATTAGCTGCGAGGAGCTTTTTTTTTAACAAAAGAACCTACAAACATAAAATTCAGCTTAAAATTATAGACTTTTTTATGGTGAGTGTGTGTGTTTATGTGTTTGTGTGTTGTGAGTATTTTGTGAGTTGTAATGATAACATATTTATGATGGTGAATTCCCGAGGTTGAACGCACAAGAGACCTACAAGGCCACAAAGCGCGTCTGTAAACGCCGTCGGCGTCGTCCTCACGTAACAATTTTCTATTTTCGTTTATTCGTACTAACAATTTCAGCTTTATAGCATTCGGGCGGATTTCTGTATTTTCTGTCAATAATATTAAAGGAATTTACGAGCGAATACCTTATAGATAAACCTTAACGATATATGGCGAGTCGACACGCAGATGTTTTATAGGAATATGAGAAAAACATATAGATCCTATATTTAATTATGTCACGTAAGTGCATTGCATTTTTCCTGTCTTCTGTATAGTGCTACTCTTTCACAATATTCTTAAAAATGCCTGGTACGAAGCACTACTTGCCCGCTATTTAAGTACCTACTTGCCTCTGAATTTTCCATGTTTAGAAATAGAAGTCGCCAACAATTTTGCTGTGGTACATAAATAAAATGATCATCAATTACCTAGCCTTTTCCCAATTATGTTGGGGACGGCTCCAGTTTAACCGGACGCAGCTGAATACCAGTGTTTCACATGGAGCGACTGCCTGTCAGACCTCCACAACCCAGTAACTGGGTAGCATGATACCCCTTGGTTAAACTGGTTGTCAGACTTTCGGGCTACAAGCAACGACTGTCAAAGATCTACAAATGACAGCCGGGACAAAAGGCTTAACGTGCATTCTGAGGTTCGGAGGAGTCTTGGTATGTAATAAATGTTCACCCATCCACGGATCGACCTCATCAAGCATAGTTTAACCTTCGATCGACTCATGCGGCTGTTATAATTCAGCCACAAGCTCCTCGTACATAAATAAAATGATGATTCAGTAAATAGAGCATAAACCTCAGGTGTGTGCGATAGCCCAGACATTTGATATGAGGAAACAAGCCAACGCGTTTGGTCCCACGTATATCTTGGTTCAGATAACCCGCGAGTTGACATCTTTCTGATTTACAACCGTATAGACGCTTTTCCCAGACGGTAAAGTAACGACAGTTGTACGATACTGTCTCGAACACTATAATGCTTTACGTGTATCTTATTTAATGATCAGCTCTAAATTAACTATCGTTACCATAGATTTTTTAGATTTCTATGATCGTGACGGAAAAGTTGATCATTTCATCTTATAATAAATGTTAAAAAAAACTCTATATTTCTAAATTTTTATATTATTTTGATAATACCTTCAATGTGATGTGATACCTCAACATTTCGACATTTTATTGCAAAGTTTTTTTCTTACTCATAAATATACTACCTACTACTATATATTATTTACTACTAAGTATAATCATTTTAAATACCGTCAATGTAATTAAATATGCAGGAAATTCGTATTTTGTTTACGAAAAGTGTTGTTCCTTGTACAATTTTGAAAGCTAAATTGATGCTTTTGTAATAATTAATAAAGTTCTACAATCATCTGATGAAGATGATTGATGATCTTCTAAAAAATAAACAAAACAAGTACTTCATCAATAAAATATCAATATGTATAACATGAAGAGTTTTCAAAGCACAGTTCACCTATTCCCTTCAATCAATCCTAACCTTAATGCTCAGAGGTAATATACATATATATGTATTAGGAATACTAATTTATATTGTACAATAGTTTTGGTAACCAACCGTATTAAAAAAGGCAGTTCTAATTTCACGCTCGTGCGCTCCACGCATGAAGCTTTTCGTTGGCAAAAGCTCCCTTGACACCCTCGTGCCCCTGCTCAATTAAGACAAAACTAATGATCTAGGTACAAGTTAGCGCTACTAAATTCTGTATTACTGTTCTTCTATAAATAGCCCCTAAATTGTTGTGAGACTCCATTCTAGTTCAGTATATGACCCCATTGTATGACCATCACCATGTTACTATGCAGTACGAGAATGAAAAACCGTCCGCATCGAATTGATAAGTCGTTACAACATTCCTATCGTGTCTATAATCTGTATGAGCCGTATCAGAAGCCGAAAACAAATTACTCTATATAGTCCATTAAAGTCGGTAGACAGCCTCCACGTCCGTCCCGCCGTGTGTAATAAAACTATTGGGAATTTTAATAATAAAAAAATCTGTTTCTGCCTCTAAGTAGTAGAGAAATACTTTCAAACGAGATTTCACTTTAGGTACATTGAAATGTAACCTTGTTACTGGAATGTTTTTGTAGTAAAATAGGTCCTATCTTTGTATGTAGACTAAATCTAGACGCCTCTATAACGCGCTGGTGATGGTGGTGTAATATCATTTTTTTAGGTATTCTTGAGTTTGAGTGGCTGTGTAAGGACATTTCATTGGTTGCTAATAGCATATAGGTACCTAATAAGTACTTACTCATCGTAAAAAAGTATAAATAAAATCCAATTTTTTGTCAAGGCGAATGAAAGGTTAGCGAAATATTTTTATGTAGCCTTAAAAGTCCCTCCCGTCTGAGTAAGTATCAGCAATTAAGCGACGTTTATAGAAAGCAGGATGTGTGGTGGTTGTGTGCATACGCTCGGAATCTGCGAGATCAGTAATAAGAACTGGCAACAATCTACACAGAGATGGCACCGGATGCCGATGTGCCGGAGGGAAAAACTCATAATTGCTTCTGCGTATCGTTACCGACTGCGAGGCTCCACGCGCGGCCGCATCGCTTTTGCGCCCTCTGTACGTCATTAGAAGAAACAGCATGCAACTACCTTCAAATAAAAAATCCTAAAATATGCTTGTCGTGAACGAATGACATCCTGATTGACGTATCAATTAAAATGGCACGCCGGACCTGTCGGTGTTTATTGGAAATTAGACAAGTTTTTGTGTCTGGTGCGTACATTGATTTATTTATGGACTCGACCAAAAGTGTTTACGTTACCTCTCTGATGTAACTGGATTTTAAAATGGAAGTGCGAATGGCATACTAAAACACGAATTAAGTGATACAGACTAATTCAGTTTGTGTGAGCTGACCTTTGCACAGACCGGTTAATTATTCAGTTTCATACCCGTAATTAGTTAATTTTAGTTCAGTAGTCATACTTACGTTACGGGGGCTGTTTTCCTAACTTAATAAACAAGGGCTCGCTCGCACAACATTAATTACATTGCGGATTAGATACACGTATTGAATTTTAACTAATTAATTTAATTAATATGAAAGATATCGGGTAACAAATGTTCCCAGGGAACAGTGGCGTTCCGAATTAAATTATTCAAGTCACGGTAGGCTCGACAGTGACTGTCCCGCATCCCGCGTCCCGCGTCCTCCGAGCACCGAGCTGTCAGAGGGTTGCTCTTCTCCACAGAATGGCAAATCACTACATCTTGTTCGATAAACCATTGTCTAATAATGGATGCTTGTTATTCATGTGTCGCTATGCAGGACCTGTTCGACAATCGATACCTATTCTGGAGGGTAGTGGTGACCGAGTCCCGGTTGTGCGACCACAAGGGGACATGCAAATTGTAGCTGTATTATCTGGCGTCGGATGCGGCACCAGGATTTACATAGGAATGGAGGCGCCGTTAGCGGTAGTTAGTTAGATGGTTCCAAGGAAACGTGAACTGGCCGGGTCGCGCGGTTTGCGCAGTAAACGTCGCCCGCGCCGCCCGCGCCCGCGTGTTGCGCACCCCAACACACCAGATGATTACAGAAGCAAATCTAGGAAGACGCTCATTCATAACTCGAGCAAAACGTTCACGAACTAAATCTGCATAAACGTCCTATTACCGTAGTGAAAATCTAATATTAAGATCTCGTTTCTAAAGTAAAAGAAAATTACCACGCTGTGCTCATTCCCTGCATTAAAAGTTATGTAAGGATATTATGATAGCTGGGTAATTTATTACATAAACCGATTTAGCGAACACCTGTAGGTATCGTGTACGTTGCATAAAGCTTGGAAATCACACTGCAACTAATACTTAGATATTACTAAATCTGACACAGCTGTTAAAGATAATGAGATGTTTGTTTGCATAAATATTCAAAACTCTCTAATTTATCTTATTGCGTAACTGTAGCGGTTAAAGTTCAAAAAGCTGTTTAATATTTAGCTAAAACAGTGTTTCATCATTGTAATCTGTCTTAAATGTTGGTCTGTAGGTAATTAATTTGGCTGGCGGTCAGTTAGTCTTGACAAGACGCGTGGGTTGTGCAACTCGTGACGTATTGCAACCGCCTGCGCCCGCGCCGATTTCTGCATTAACCTTGGACTGCAAAGTGTGTGCCGCAAATTGTACGCGAAAGATAGGAAAATCTTGATTAAAAATATTGATTGTAGATATAACAAAAATGCTCATGTTCTGGAAATGAATAGCTTATCTTATTGAATTACTTAAATATTATGTTGTTTAAAATCGCTATTGCTGTGACAGTAAAATGTTACTATTTTCAATGATACTCGTATTATGCATAAAAAATAACAATAATCAGGTTATTTTTATTACATTATTCCTCGTTTTATGATCCATAAGTTGTGTGGAGGTAAATAAAAATGCAATGCGAAACATACAATAATGATTAAATGTTGCATTTAAAATGTTAACACATACATAATAGGTACTTAAATACCTAGCTCTCGAAATCTTGTTGGCTGAAAATTGTGTTAATTTCTTTCCTACTTGAATTCTCAATGCAGAATCCCGGTGTAAATTGATTATTGTGAACCAGTCAGTTATCATTTATTGTTTGATATTGTGATCATCGTTTCTCTGTACATTGATAAAGTAAGAATATATTCATATTTATTCAGTCGTGGTTTAAAATAAAATGAGTGGGTTTTAATTAGCAATATGTGATGGATTGCAGATCGAATTCCATAGTGCCTTATTAAGATCATTTGTGCCTACCTACTTTCTAAGTTTATCTTAAATATCATTGACTTCATCGGACTACTTTATATAGGTCTGCACTTACCAATCTAACTTGCAAGCGTGGTGATCATTGCTCGTGTCTTCTCTGTTATCCGGGTGACAGAAAGTCTTTGCCCTGCAGTGGGACAGTAACAGGCTAGTATTATTATTATTTTAATATAAGACTGGTCCGGTCACAGGTGCGTTCGTGTGTGGATTACTGCAGCCACATATGGGCTAGTGCTGCAAGACGCCATCTAGCATCTTTGAAGTCAGTAGAAAAGCGTGCGAAAAGGCTTATTGATGACCCAGATTTGGCAAAAACCAACCTGCAAAGCCTTGAGCTCAGGCGTGTTCTATAGGATACATTTTGGAGAGTGCTATGGGGATTACATGACCTGATTCCGCCGTCATCATTCCACCATCGGACGACCCGATGTACGGCGAATGTCCACCCTTACATGGTTGGCACCTCTATGATCCGGACAAAGCGTTCCCATCCGATTATAATTTAGGTGTCTTCAAGGCTACTTTACCATCGTTGATTGCATGACTGCTTACCATCAGGTGGGATTTCAGTCATAATATTTAAAAAACAGTCTAAAATAAAAATGACAGTCGCTACACTCTGGTGTCTTGCGCCGCCAAATTGTCCGCCCGTTCACTTATCTTACTATCAGTCCAAAGCGTTACTGCTCACTGTTTATAAACGGACAATAAAATCTACAATCTCGATTGTGTACTACACATTTATATTAACTTCCAGATGCTTGAGATAACATTGACAAGCAAATATTTCGGTGCTCTATCATTATCGCGGAATTACATTGAAGTATGTCCTTACTAAGTATATGTTTATAGGTATTTATTTCCTTTTTATTTGTACACTTTGAATGTTTCAGTCTACAAGTGTGCTTGGCAAATTTATAAGTCTATATATATTGACGTGTATTTATAATACAAAATGAAATGAAGTGTTCATTGTCTTGAAAAGGTCAATTTTATTCTAAAAATATAACCAATCGGAGTTGTGTTATTTTTGGTCTAATGAATTTGAAGATTAATATTTGAGTGAAGTGGACGTTTAATTAAGTATCAACAAATTGACTGTTACAAGAACCATCTTCAAACACAATTTTTGTTATTCAAGAGCTTAATTTAAATTTTATATTATGTGGGTTCGATTGTTATCTCAATAACAACATTGGTTTTTGTGTTGTCCAACTCTATTGAAAATGTTCTTAGTTTATCTTGTATGCTTCGAACACCATTGACACCAAGCGAGCAAGAACAGGTATTTACTTTGTATACAATAATATAGACCCACAACACCACACCACACGCAGAGAAGGCCTATTGTCAATAATAGACTCAAATTAAGGCATGAAACTTGTTCGGGAAACCGATTGTCCGGTCCGAAGTGTATGTGAGGTTCAATTGAATGGCCCAATAACAACAAAATGTGGACTTTCGGCTGTGCTCCATGCAGGAAATCATAGTTGACAGATAATGGGCGCGATTAAGTGTCACCCGACAAGTGGTCCGCCTGCTGCTTGGTGCGACTATTGAGCTCTGTTAGGTATAGGTACAACTTGATGGGACAAACACCAGCACGTCAAGTTACCCCAATGTGTCAAATTTCTTTGATCGTTTTTCAACTTTATGTCAAACTGAATAAGGTTCATATTCAATTGGGAAAGTTTGACACATTGGGGTAACTTGATGTGCTGGCGTCTGTACATATTATGTAGACTTAAGCATTAAGTCAACAGACTTAGGTAAAACATGGAAAGCTCTTTACAAACATGAATTGCTCTTTTCAACAACATCACGATACGTTTTTGAAGGTAAGTATCTTTAATGCAATAACTTTTCATTTCCGCATGAACTAAGTAAAAAAATAATACAATTTTAAGGCTCTATGAAAATAGAAAGCGAAAAAGTAATTTTTGCTTATCGAAGGAATTTGTGGCGTATTTGAAAGATTCGTCCCGCCGATAACTTGATTTCAGCTCTACAGAATGAAGTGGTCTTGAAAGTTGCTTGAAATGATTGATCCAAAAATAACTAGAATTGTTTTCGTTTATTTAAAGTTAGCGTTACAAAATCAAAAGTTGTAGGTGGCTGACCTGAGTTTGCGGTCGTTTTCCAAAATCCACACGCTATCGTGACGATAATTCACGCCAAAATTATTCGGTCGTCGACCGGCTCACGAGCCAACTTATTGATTATTGTTTGCTGTAACTTTAACATCAACCTTTAATAAAGATAAACGAAATTTTTAGTTGACATTGTGTTTAGTGGAATGGAAAGTTGCTTTCTTTTTCTAAGTTGCGCTCTAATATCTGAAACAATTTAAAATTTTGTATGGTTTCTTAAACGTTCGGTTTGGGAGTTGAAAAATAATGGAATTAGAAGATTCTATTTGCAGTAAACGTGTTTTATAGAATAAAATAAGATGCTGTTTTGAATACAAATACGAAATGTATAGCTTTAAACGGTTGCTGAATACTTAATAAGTTTCTGCATATTTCTTATTGATATTATATGAAAGGCTCAGTTGATGTGGTCACGCACGTTACGATGCCATGGCGGCCGCGTCGCCGACATGGGCAATGCAGTCCCCTCTTAACTGTGACCTAATCAATGTTTGATGTTAGAATTGATTGGAACTATGATTTATAGATTCCGGTACTGATTCAAGAAACAATTTACAGCGAGTCTTAGAATAATGTCTGTAATATTGTGCTTGCAACTCACGTCGTACCCATATAAATATGGGTTTGGTTGACTCTTTGGGTCAGGAACCATGCAGGGTCATTATAGTATTAGCGATAAGGCCGCCCATTGTAACATCCTATGTACGAGTACCCTTAAAGTTATAATTTGTAAGTTTTTATGGTGTACAATAAAGAGTAAGTATTCTATTCTATTCTATTCTACGAGAAATTACTAGGAACATGTTTTACCTGCACTATTTATGTCAAAAAGTCAGCCAGCGCATTTGCTAGAAAGATTTCTAGCAAATGCACTGTCTAGTCAAGCGTCGTTATGACCAACATTTCGTTCAATTGTGTCGCCCGAATGACAGTTGGGCAGACGCGACGCTCAAAGACAAAAGCTAAATGAATAATAAGGCGTGGAAATATGAAAACAAAGCAAATTAGTTAGACAGTCCGCGCTACAGGTGTAATAAGTAAGTTAGATGTTATATGCCGTAAAATCTGGTAGCGGGTACATACATATATACGTACATAAATTCACGCCATTTTCATATAGCGGAAGGTAGAAACTATACCTACAGAGCGCCTTATGCTTCGTTTGCATTCATACATGTTTTCATACACACACGCCGGATGCGAGTACTACGCACCTGACCCTTCTGAAGAACCTCACCAATAAGGTCTATGTATGTCCTTCTAGGGCGTCCCCTTGCGGCGTTTCCACTTATTAAATATCTGCCTTATCATTCATTCTTTCAACGTGACCAAACAAAAGTAGATACTTAAAAAAATAATTCTAGGCGTGAAAAACTATCGCAGTTCTAAAACTATTTCTATATAAATAGTTTTATATTAAAACACCCCACTGTTCCACAGTTGAGAATTTCTTACTCAGTTTTATACAAGAAAAACTCTGTTAAAGAAAACAATATCGTACTGGATCGGCCGCGATTCCAAAATGAACAAGTGGAGAGGCGAAAAAACAAGCTTGTTATCTTCAATTAGTTTTCGAAGAGAGCGATCGGGGCCAGAATCATAAAGAGGGAGCAATATAATCGGGATCGGTACTAAGAGAATTTGGTTTAAAAAAACACGCTTTGCGGTCCAGTGGTCGACGGCGGAGTGCAATACGAAAAAAAAGGGAAAAGGGTTGGGTTTCTTACTTACCGGAGTTGTATGACCACCCTACGTTACACCTCCGTGGAGACCAAGGTAACCATGTGTAATAGAATACCGAGGCACGGAGGACTTAATTGACCTTTTGTGGGGTCTGGCTGAAAACTAAATTGAAACTTTTGCTTCGTGCAGGTTATGTATAGAGTACCTATATCTGTACATGAGGTTTCTAAAGGTAGGTAAAATTGTCAGTAGGTAGGTAGGTATTCCAATAGTTGGTGGATATTTTTTTTGTTACCTATTTCTTTAATGGTTTGCTGGTCGATTATTCTGCCAGAGCGTCTAGGTAAGTAGGTAATCAGTTTAGATTGGTAATTTAATATGTTTGTATTTAACTTGTCTAAATAATCTTGGCTCGAATACTCGATACGCAAGAACTTACAAAGGAGGTTGTAAAAAAACGCTATAAAAATAAAAATACAGCAAGAACCTTGTATTTTATTACTTTGCCAGACGAAGCTGGTCTCAATACCTATAAAAAGTTAAAAACAGTTGGCAGTGGCTACGTGGCGAGGTTATTTAGATATGTATAAGTAACCTACACCTGTCATACCAACAGGGTTGATCCTGCACGTCAGCCCTTCTGTTCAAAGGTCAGACCATAACGCAAACTACCTGAATATTTTAACGCGTTGGTACAGTCGTGTTGCTTATAACTTCGACATTTTTAAATTCGTTCCTTTTTTTAAATTAAGATTGATATTCTTTTTTTACAAGCTAACTGCTTTGAAAAGTTGTAGATAAATATGTTCAACCTTTTCAATGACTAGTTGAGTTGCTAAGCGTAAAACGTAAGAACTAAAACCATATTAATAGCCTGGCAATTTTTTTATGAAAATTCAATATGATTTGCTTAATTGTTAGTGGCGCGTTTAATGGTTATCCACGAACCATATAATTATTATACATATAGGTGCTAGGTTTTTTATTTTTCAGAATACGCATTTACGTATTTTATTGTGAATGTACCGACTGTACAGTAGGCCTCAGGTTGTTGGTTACACTTTAGCGTTGGTAAGTAGTACGGATTTTCAACAGAATAAGAGTCCAGCGTGTACTGGTTTTGATACCACTAACGTGCGGCTTTGCGGCCTACCGTACATCCCTCAAAATGAACAACAAACCGCGCTTTGACCCCGCATTTTAAATTAAAATGAAAAAGCCCAACGTCAGCAGTTATAGTTATTTTTTTTCCGCATGAAAATAAGTTAGACGTTGTGAGAATGCATTCGTGTAAATTCCACATGAGATAACTTTGCTTGTTCCATTATTCAGTGTTAAAATCTGTTAGCGTGACGACTTGTTTAGTGTATAAATTAAGCAACTTTTTTTATTTAAATTAAATTTGAATTACCCATTTGCCGCATTCTTTGCCAAACTGCATTCTTTCTTTTAAAACAAGTCTATTGCTCTCGTTTTTGTTAGTCCAAATTGAATAACAATTTATTTTTTTAGCAAATTCTTTGTCGTTCATTGCTTTCTATCTGAACATGTCTATTCCTCCCGCTATCGCTATCTATTGAATGCGGTAAGTAACAAGGTGACTTTGAATAAAATACCTTTACAAAAAACCTTCGCTTTAACTAAATTTTTCTAAACATAATTAATTGTATGAAAAATCATTTATTTGAACAGATAAGAGAAGTAGGTACATATAACAAAACACTTGTTAAAATAGCTCTGTGTGAAATTTAACTCCACCACTCGAAAAATAATAAAATTGCGATGTGCTAGTCGATTTGTCTGAGTCAGTGGCGCGACTTCCGTTCGAGTCGCCACGTTCTGGGAAACTGGCTGTATTCAACACTACATAACTTTACTATAGGTACCACGTTTACATGATTCACTATTTGTTACTCATATTTGAATCCTCGTTTCCAAATTCAGTCATGGTCGCCGACTTAATCAATTTTTTTTGTTCATTTCAGCTCTATTAACAAGCACGGTCGCCGAATGACATGCGTTGGCTGTGGTACATAATAAAATGGTAAGTGACTCTCTGTATTATTTCGTATTGAATTGAGCCACGAATATAGACTGGCAAAGAAAGTAAAATCAACACACACATATCATAATTACATATTAGATCGTTCGTTCATTGAAGTGAAAGTGCTGCTTAGTCACTTTGTAACCAAGTTGAGTCAACGTTTGATTAAGAAACCGCATCGGATTTGGCAAACTATCTGCTTGACGCAACGATAAAACATCGCCAATTTAGCATCTAATTTCGTACCATGTTTTTTTTTTTGTTTAATAGACATTTTCGTCAATCACCATCAAATAATTTCTAGTAAATTGGTGAGGAAAGCGTGGCTTAAGATAAACAGATTGACTTGAAATACCTAATGCACTCTGGTTAATAATAATTGCAATATTTCCGGGAAACGATAACTTATGGCATCGAATGCATTCAGAGGAAATTATAACCAACCTTTTAACCTGGACGCCCGGGAGGCTGTTTGGAGTTTAAATTAACAAGATAAACATAATTGATTGAGCTGCATCTTACTTAACCGTGATGAAGCGCATCTTTTGAACATGATACCATTATAGTTTTCTATTAGGTGTAATATTATTACTCTCTACGAGACGCCCACGCAACGCCCGCGCATCGTCCAGCTCCCACACAACGTCACACGCGCTTGTTAGACCCATGCTTTCGTTTTTCTATCTCACACAGCCACGATATATGCATATCAATTACAGATGGACTGTATTAACGTCTGGTGCTTTATTTATTTTGATAAAGTCTTTTTAGAGTTCCGTATCTTAGAAGGAAAAACGGCTACCTAGGAGCTTGATGGACTAACACATCAAAGGTTTCATATAATATTTTCTCTTTTTCTTTGGAACGGGTACTTAAAGAGTATCAAGCTGTAAATTCTGAAAAATGTTAGTTACATGCATCGCATGCGTGCATTTCATGCATCTATTTGTATTGAAATCTACTCATGTTAAACAAGTAAACTGATCTTTATCTTTATCTTTACAACATTACATTTGCTGTTATAATATCCAACGAGGAGAAGGTTTTCATTTGAAAATGTCTGTCAATCCAGGATCGGAAATATGCCATATTATCTTGACACACCTGCTTATTTTTCAGTTTTTGTTTAATTTAACTCTGTACACTATCTGCTCTTGAGTCCAGACACTAGCTGGGCACAGTTCTGAGACGGAACCCTCAGAGCGCGAGTCCTTCTCACATTTGTCAGGTTTTTAACGAATTAAACTAAAAATTAAATTAAAAATTTAAAAAACCCCCACCGCAAAAAAGTAAAACATTTAAAAAGTTAAAAATAACACTTTAGCCATGAAATTTTACTTCACGTCGGGGTACCGCTTAAGTAAGGAATGCTCCTAGTACTTGTAGGTATGTAGGTACTTATTTTAACGGTACCCCGACGTTACGTAAAATTTCATGGCTAAAGTGTTATTTTTAACTTTTTAAATGTTTTACTTTTTTGCGGTGGGGGTTTTTTAAATTTTTAATTTAATTTTTATTTTAATATTTTTAAATGCATTAATTTTGTTTTATAGTGTATACAGTTAGGAGAAATTTTCAGTGCATTGTATGTAGAGTCAAATGCTGGTTAAAACGAATCCAAACACGACATATCTGCTATTATTTTGTCAAGAGTCTACCTACTGGTGTGCTGGATAGCCTGGCTGCAGCATCAGCTCATTCTGTTACCATCAGAGCATTGTGTGCAGAATCAAATGCTGGTTAAAATGAATCCAAACACGACATAATATCTGCTATTATTTTGTCAAGAGTCTACCTACTGGTGTGCTGGATAGCCTGGCTGCAGCATCAGCTCATTCTGTTACCATCAGAGCATTGTGTGCAGAATCAAATGCTGGTTAAAATGAATCCAAACACGACATATCTGCTATTAATTTGTCAAGAGTCTACCTACTGGTGTGCTGGATAGCCTGGCTGCAGCATCAGCTCATCCTGTTGCCATCAGTGCATTGTGTGCAGAATCAAATGCTGGTTAAAATGAATCCAAACACGACATATCTGCTATTATTTTCCCAAGAGTGTATTAGTCTGCTAGAAATCCTGGCTGCATCAGACCAAATACACCATAATGTTGCTTTTGAATATTACACACATGGGTGTTTGAAATTTTAAGACACAAATATGCTTTTAAGTAAAGTTAATACCCATAGACGTCTAAAATAGCAACGGTAGCTAACACAAAAGAGCTGATAACCTTGAAACGGCTGAACCAATTTTGATGAATTATGTCTAAGAACCATCGCAAGAAACCCTGCTTTCAAATAAAAAAAACCGCATCTAAATCGGTTCACCCGTTTGGGCGCTACGGTGCCACAGACAGACAGACAGACAGACAGACAGACAGACAGACACACACACATAGCGGTGAAACTTATAACACCCCTCTTTTTGCGTCGGGGGTTAAAAACGTGTTCAAGCGTAACAGCTGCTAAGTATCATGCAACAGAACTCTAAAGTTACAATAAAACTCTAAAACACAATATCGTGCAAGTAGCCATAAAGTATTAATCAACTTTAGGACAGTATTGGAAATATATAGAAATAATAACAGCAAGGGACATATGCGAATGAATTTATTTTAATGGCGATGCTTCGCAGTATTTCTCATGCGGCGCGACATTGCATCGCCGCCGGTCAACGCAGCGCCACCAGTCCCTGTGTATAATTCATTTCGCCCATAGCCCCATAGGTCCATCAGACACGACACACGATCGATTTACATCGCAACGACACGTGAACGGGCCAGCGCCGACATCACAAACAACGTTCCTTTTAAACGGACGTTGTTAGATCCACACATCTGAGATTTAGCAAGCAACATTTATAAACATTGTTTAACTTTAAATAAGTAAAGACAAATAAAGGTATACATTTGTAAATACTCTAAGTAAAAACCCAACATCTTTAAGCTCAAAGAACAGAGGCAAGAATTAGTAAAACAAACGATAACTAACCCCCCGCTGCACCAACAAGTTAAACGAGAAGTGTAATTGAGCCTAAATTGGAAGTTGGGAAAAATATGGCCCGGATATTTCTTGTTATACCTAAGTTATTTCCAAAAACGACCCTCGCCTCGTTCACGGTCACTTGCTGTATAAATATGTCCCCTGGAAGGCTAAAAGTTTGTATCGTCGCCATTGTCGGTCTACTGCTCCCTAGTGCATTGTTAAATCCAAAATCAGATTAAACTTAACCTTTGCAGACCACTATTTCTAGCCCGCGGCGGCCAACGTGATTATTGAGTTTAGAGCATTTTGCACCGAAAATATATTTAAATAGATGATAGTAAATATTCCTAACATAAGCATGAAAAGTTTATAGATGGCATGTCTAAATAAGTCGACGAACTTGTTGTGAAGGACAGATATAATGTAGGTACAATGGAATTGAAAACATGTCAAATTGTCAACCCTCCTCTCGATGGACTTATGATTTCTACTTATAAATAGAACAGAAAATAAATTGTAACAAATAATACACATGATATTGTAGACGTCAGACCATAAATTAGTAGTTATTTATTGTACCTACACTATGTCAAGTCGAGAGCGAGCAATCATCATCAAGAACTGTATTTAAGCGATATTAGGTACATCAGTGGTACAGCAATGCTATAAAATCTGATCTGTATCGATTTCCGCTATAAAATCTGTTAATTTATACTATAGATAGGTTTCCTGTTAAACATGAATTTAATAGTGATTTAATTACTTGCTTGCTACATAATTTAGCGTTATTTGTTGGGTTGGTAATAATAGGATTTGGTACATACCATTATAATAAAGGGGACCAATAAACTAAATTTTAAAGACGTAAATTTGATTTTACATCAAAGGGAACTATGCAGTAATTAGAGAACATTTTATAGGGTATTTGTTTAGGAAAACATAACATAATCCAATACCCCTGATAGAACATTATCATAGAGTTATCTTTAATTTCAATACATGCGGAATTTATAATGTTGTACTTGTTCCAGCTTATGATTTTATGATACATTTAATAAATAATAAAAATACCAGCCTGTTACTGTCCCTCTGCAGGGCAAAGGCCTGTTTTTATACAGAGAAGGCACGAGCATTGATCACCACGCTTGCTCCCTTGAGCGGATCACCAATTCGCCTTCGAATTATTCTCGTATTAACTATAAATCCAGGTTTCTTCACGATGTTTCCTTCACCGACGACAATGATGTTAAAGAAAAACTCAGAAAGGTAATCAAAATTCCCCTGGGGCAGCTAGAACCGCCTAAAAATTAATAATGTTATGATACATTACAGAGAGCCTCAATCAGAAACTCCTCTTACTTATTAGTTTAGTAGATGAATATATTTCAGAAGCATGCTTATTCCGAGGAAGAAATCAACTTCCGTCGCCTGTTGCAGGAACTCCAAGCATATATTCATCTCACTAATTGAGGTTGTGCGAGTGTATATTCTCACCCTCCCAGGTGAGATTTATTTCTTGTCTCAATCTATTACATATCAACTTCAAAATTTTAAATATTCTTAGTCAGTTACAATAATAACATGTTATCAGGTTAATTGGTAGTGACTTCTTTAACTAAGCAAAGGTTAAGCCAAAAGGTCTACTTAAAAATGTAGGCAGCTCTCTGACATTCCTTTTTTAACACATTTTCTGCCTTAAGATGTTAGGGTTTAGCTTCGAACATTTTCAACTTCGTAATGTCATCTCATAAATTTTAAAATTAATTTTCATTATTATTCTCTATTCAGGTTGTGTGTGTGTGTAATTGCAATATAACACTTGTGTGAGTTTTTATAATGTGCACAAAGAAAAAAATTTTTTTTTTCTCTATGGAATTTCTCTAATTTTTGTATCAATTTATGTAAGTAAGTATATTATACTAAAAATAAGGATCCATAGTGTTTATCGTTCGATTCGTTTGCAACTAGCATATTTCCAAAGCACCAAACATACCGTAAAACAGGGTGGATAGAAACTTAAGGGTGAATAGTAGTAGTAAGGGTAGTATAGTCGACAAATGAAGCTGGAGCGCGGACGCGGGTCGCCCGGACGGTCATGTGCAACGCGTTCAATTGTTTTTTTTTAAAATGTCGCAGCTAATGCTGAGATAGGGGCCTTTTTGGTCTCGCACAGGTCTTTTCATTTTATTTTTGTCTTTACTTTTTTAATCTTTTCTTGTTTTTTTTTATTATCTATATTGTTGGTTCTGTTGTTTAATGTTCTGTGCGTCCAAATTAAAACTGTGAGGAGGATTTTTACGCTAGTTTAATATTGTTTGATAGGTACTAACAAGGTGACGAAACTGTTATTTTAACTTGCGTTAATATCCTCCTCAAAGTTTTGTTTCTATTCACCCTTGAATTTTAATCCAGCTCGTTTTACCCGGTATGGCCAAAAATGAAACCTTTACAATTTCCGAAAGTTCGTCCGGATGTAACACAGCCATTTTACTCGAAGACAAAATACCTATTGTATGAAAAAATAAAATACCTATTGTATGTACCGCTAAATAATGGTGTACCTACTGAAATACCTAGGTATGAATGAATGAATGAATGATATATTTATTTGCAAGAATATAGGTAGATACCCTTATGTAATACCCTTATAACCGGTATCAACAATACCGGTAACACCTGTACTGGTACTCTTATCTATTGTGATGTGCGTCACCTAGCACGCACTTAGCTAGATTTCTTGGATAATAGGAACCCATCTATATTTAACTTATCTGACAGAAAGGGTCTAAAATCAAATCCACGTATTGATATTACGGGCTATTCAATCTGACTAACTTGCGTATTTTAGTAGTACAATGAGGTTTTGTTCAAATTATCCCTAACCTACATAGACTATTACTAAAGGTACTTGTTGTCACAGGCCATAAAATAACAGTGAACTAAGTCTAGAAGCGTACATTATGTTGTGTATAGTTGTGTTTATATCACTTAGTCTGCAACGTTTGGCAGCACTGCCAGATGTTAAGAGCTCGTTTAAATTAGGCCACCTAGAGCGAGTTGTTCTCTAAACTTGTGAACCGTTGATTTGGCAAATTGGCACCGGTCCTTACTTCTGAGCACAAGTTAGTAATTATGAAAGTTTAGATTTTTAAACATCGTTTTAAATATCGGGGCTTCACGACTAAGGGTGACTCCACCCGCCCTCGTCACCGCCCGTGTCATCCTTATTCGTATCTGAGTCATGCATGTCTGACGTTAACTAAGACAGCCAAAGGAGTTTTACATTAATGATTCATTATTCAAATAATAGAATCGGATTTATTTATAAAAAGTAAAGCTTTAATGCTATGAAAGCTGGCTCTTTGTTAACTACCAATATAAGGTCCTTTGTAGGTATTATATTCTAGGACGGTACCCGAGCTCACTATTGAAATCTGTCAGATTCAAGGCTTAAGTCGTTCTAGAACACAGGCCTTTCATCTATTGTGATGCCTCTCACATGACAGCACCTCTCTAATAACACAGTTCAAACGTGAATACGAATTTGAAACTGATACCATACAAATAACGTACATCAATCTACACCAATATTTTACATGCTCTCTAAAAATATGAAACTTCAAATACAAACTCATAAATATTTGGAAAATCAAAGGCAGTAAATAAAACACTGGGAACAAACAACACAGATGGTTTCGCATATATTTCAGTTTCAACTACGGAACTGAAGCACTTTTTCGGTCTGACAGTGTCGTTTTTCATTTGATATGTACTATCTTTATTCACACTTTGCATATCGTAGCAGTTTATAAACAAGTAGGTATTGTACAGTTTGAAACTGTATACATTTTTCAGTGGAAGCGTGGGCGGTCGATTAGTTTTGTTTGTGATCGGCAGTCGATGATTACGAGGCTCGAGTGCACCCAAACAACTTGAAATGGAGACATTCTGAGAACTTAGTATCCATAAGGAAACAGAACTGGACTTAATTAACATGGAAGTCCATCGGCGCTGCGACCGCAACTTGTTTATCTGCTGGATAATTAATTCACGACTGACAACACCACGAACTTGTCACGCCAAGTTTGACGAATAAAAAAGCAGACTAAAGCATTTATAAAATGTGTTTATGACACAAATTATATAAGTATTCTCAGCTATTTCAAGAAACAAGAGGTCAAATCTGCGAGACAGTTTTGAAGTTCATATTACTAGGTCGGGCAAATGTACAACATACGTTAAGTACGAGCAATTTGAGCAAATCAACTCAACTAGGCCACATTATTACACGACGACCGCGAAGTGATGTGACTAGCTAGAACATCATATTTCATGGACCGTTAGCAAATTATTCTATCTGTGCCCATTACCTTAATGTGTAATTTGTACATAGCGCTCGTTAAACTAGAAGGTCTATTACCTAAAGTGGGCTGAACGCAAAAAGGTCTTAAATATTTTAGAACCCCAGTACATCTGGACCTCAGGAATTAAATGTTAAATTTCTCTTTCGTGACTATAAACTTCGGTACTACACGTACGTCTCTTGATCGCTTATGATAATAAAATATTTAATGTATAAATAAAATCGTCAAATGCTTGACAACGCATTAGTTATAAAACCGTGGGCTAATTTACCATTCGGTAGTTAAATACGACAGTTCTGTTTTAGGGTAGCCATGTTTTCTTAATGTAATGTTTTTTTTGGACAATCAATGTATAGTACCTATATTATATAGTAATTTTATATTATAGCATTTTTAGGTGGACATGCGACCTCATTAAGGCCGCAGGAACGCGCTGGATGCGAGCCGCTTCCAACCGGTCTCATTGGAGATCTATAGAGGAGGCCTATGTCCAGCAGTGGACTTCCAGTGGCTGAAATGATGATGATGATGATTTTTATTTAGTAATTAAGTATAGTAATTATTGTGTTTATTATTATGAAATTTAAAGTAAAGTCAAAATGTAGAAAACATCAGACCAATTTCTTGGGAACTACTTTTGGTTGCAGTTTTTATTTTATTTTTAAGTTAAGGTGCCCAAATAATTGTTTCTCTCATCTTTCCACTATGCTTTTATCACGTAAAGTCGTAAAGTATTCCTTCTAGAAATGCATAGTGGCTGGAACGTATAAAAAAATAACTGTTTCAAATATTACTTAAAATAAATACTTAGCAATTTTTGTGCAGTACCTATATAACATTTGTCATCGGTTTTTCAAGCAGTTCTTCGAACTTTGTGGTTAAGTAAGATGTTTTATGTGGCTATTCCATATAAAGTTAAACTTGGTCGGATAAGAATAAAACTGAGAATGGTGTCAAGAAAATAGAGTATAACAGCGTACTCTGTTACTGTCGTCGATTATAAAGTACGTTTACGTGAAATAAGAGTACCTTCAATACTCTTTATTAGAGTGTCTGTGTGGCAACCCTATTCGTTTTATTACTTTATATACTGCTATTAGTTTCTGTTTACACTCTGAATTGATTGGATATTTCTTTCTTTTTTTTCTTTCTGTATGCGTTGGTACTAAAAGATTCCACTTAATGCATGTTATTTTTGTCCTAATCCCGTTGTTGGACCTCCATTTACGTAATGTTTTATTAAGCCTCCCAACAAGGAGTCTATCTAAATGCGTGTCCTCCGCTCATGTATAGATGTGTATGCATAAATATACATTGCTTTTATTGTTTCGAGTTCATAGTACCTACAAGGCAAGTGCGCTTCCTTTTGTACCAGATAATAGCGTAGTACTATTAATAAGGCTGTACGTATGTAGGCGACGTGCTTAAACTACAGGTATGTCAGTAGGTTCACATAAGTCTGCTAGACTTAACAATGAGCAGTTTTCCTCGTACACCACCTACTATAAAATGCATGAGCTACGACAAATCCATATAGAATTCATATGCAATTCGCCGAACACTGATTGTTAGATATTTGAATATTAATTAATGGATGCGTATTTTATGGGTACAAGGCAAGCCTCATGGTGGAGCTAATGGTTCTTTGTTGTGAACACCATGACCATTTTTGGGAAGGAAGTGCGCGAATCCGTTGAGTAAATGGCGCTACAAAATATGTGGGTTAGGACTGTGGTTTTGGAAGTGCACTGCGACAACGCACTGTTAGCTAAATGTGTGTTTATACTTTTAACACGGATATACACTAAGCTCAGTAAACAACAGCAGTCGGCTAAGTAAAAACCTATTTTGTTTTCAAAGTAGCTCCCCGGCAAACCGCGTTCTGCCTTAGAATCAATTTATGTCGTGTAAAAATGGACCGGGAAGACATATGTCACCTGCCATGTCATCAAAGTAAAGCGCAGCGTTTTAAAATGTTTAATTATCGTCAAGTTTTCTTAAACTTTCTAAGGTTCCGCTCAAATTTCTTAACTTTTTCTTTTATAAAATCCATTCTTCTGATTATAACAAACACAACAAAAAAAGAATTAGCCCAGCCGTTCACGCGTGATGCCGTGACCAAGGAAAATAGGGATTAATTTTTATATATGTATATAGATAGATATGGACATTTATATTCGGCTATTTCTCTGTAAGCTATAAAGGGAAACTCTATTACAGTTTGTCACAAAAAGTATCTCATCAAAATTCGACATCATAACACTCTCGTAGTCATCATATTTGGAATCGCTGGGAAAACATAATTTACCCGAAAGTCGCGAAATAGTCCATAAAATAAGTTTTATTCGAGATATAAGAATTCATGAAAGTCGATGTAAGTGCGGGGCAAGTGCCTACTTATTCAAGACTAGATTATAAAGTCGTCCCACAGGATCGGTCGCGTCCTCGTTTATCCTAATAGTGTCATGATTCTGTTCCTTCATGTATCGTGACGTCACCAACGAGTGGGCTTCATATTGGTGCTACGGACGAACGCGTAAAGAAGGATAGAAGGTACTTGGAGCATCCCAGTTTAGTCCCTATCTGTTTGTTTAGCCCTTCTATTGCTTATGTCTATATCCTCCTATTACGTGATGCTTCTAGTGGTGTTGGGCTTTGGTTATCTCTTCCAATTCTGGGCGATCTTATTTGTTGTTACGTTTCAGAATCTGACAAAACTTCACAAACTTGATATGTATAGTTTTCTAATGACTATATGAAACAGGTTTTTTAATACTCATAGGTTCATGACTACAGTTAATTTACGTACGGATCAACAGTCGCTGGTAACTTGAAATATGCAAAATCTTTTTTATTAATCTTATACTTATCTAGATATTTAATGCCCATAACATCTGTAAAGTTTCGCTAGCTAATTTGACTTCAACCAGTATAGACTGTAACCAGTTGACTTTGTTCAGGCAATCGCTGGCTTTCCTTCTGCTTAGTTTACCAAAGCTTCCAAGTTGTACTCTGTGGACTTCTCCAACCACATTCTCTACTTACGTGTTGCGTTAACTGCAATATTCCGTATTTGGTCAACCAAACTAGTTGGAGCTTGGCATGGCGCACTCAATGCCTCGTTACTCTTTGTTCCTACATCACTTTGCATGCTACAAATTAGCTGCCACGTAATACCTTAAGCTATTGAAAGATATTGAAGGTGTTGTTCTGGAACCGCGAACTAACTAATGTTTTATTTATTTGACATCATTAACGTGATTAATGATCACTAGAACCTGCATCTGCGCTGGCGTCGCGAAACAGTAGAAAGTTTTAGGTCACAAAAGGTTACCGTTATTAATATAATCCGACACGCAAACCAATATTCATCTTATACTCAATCACCCGGTTCGTTCGCTCAGCTCACATTAAAACTTAATAGAGGTTACGATAGTGTCAAGTCATGTATTATAACAGCAAGCGCAGCGTTGTCCTACTGAAATATTGAACTACTTTGGTACCTCTCCGCTACAATAGATTGATGTCAACTGGTCTTTTGTTTGTTGTTCTTATCCATAGGTCCTTGTGGAGGTACTTAGTAGCCAATTTCGTTTAGAAACCCAACAAAAAGCATATTAACCCAAACCACGTATAATAAGTGTCAGTTACAAATAAGTTCGGTAAAAACGTCAAGAGATAGCAAAAAGCTCGATGAGAAAGTGACATTTTTATCTCGACGAGTAAGCGTTCTTGTCCCGTCCTGCACGAAAAAAATGGCGGCATTCTCTCGCGCAAATGACGTGACAGAACCCACCGAGTTCCGGTCGCCCGCAGCCATAGACGCGCGAACCTTTCCGCTGACGAGCTGTCCCAAGTAACGACTGTCAGCAGAACTGAAAGCGTGTAATAAACGTTACAGATTTTTACTGCGGCTTTTTATATTCCCGACAACATTCAAACTTAGAAATAACAGTAGCGAATAGACTAATATTTCTTCATAAAATATTAGAGACATAACATAATGTAAATGGTCGTTAAGTTCCCGGAGTCATATCGCGGATAATTTTACTGAGCAGTACTAGATAGGAGGCACGCGCTCGGAGAGAGCAAACAAAGGGCGCAGCGCGGTCAAGTTTGGCGATTCACAGGCAACTAGCCGACCGCCATTGCCATATCTCTACGCCGTGCACCGCCGCATTGCGACTCACCATTGTTGCGCTCACCCAAACACCATTATGCAAAATAAATAGCTTTTAGCTTAAGTAATGACCGGGGTAATTATAATGTTACTATGGAAATTAATGTTTAAAGCCACTATCATCGTGTAGCGTTAACGATTTAACTTATGCCGCGGCGAGAAATACGATTAAATTGTATCATCTGTTTAACAAAGTTTGAGTACATGCATCTCGTTAATCGCGGGGCGGATAACAAATTCACAACGCGCGACATTGTCGACATTGTCAGGGGACACGCTTCCGAGGAAATGTGAAAAGTTACGAACTTAGCCGTTATCTGGAAACTATGCCTCACATCTGCCTTGACGCCGTGCCAAATGGAAAAAGTGGAGTTTAATAACTGTGATGCTTCAATAAGTGTGTCATACATACAGTCACTAGTTTGATTGATTTTGTCTTTTTGCTTGATACGAGTAGATGTGGCTAAAACCACCGAGGTTAAATGAATCGGTTTTAAAATCATGGAATGTAATGTAATTGGCAATCCGTTTCCAAGGTTCCACAAGCTTACTAGTAAGTGGGTAAATTATACAAGTACAAGATACGTAGAATAGTTACTTTGCACCTGTGTACTTAATAATTTTAAAGTAAATATAGGTGACAATGAATGTTTGTACTCAAAGTTTGTAAGTGAAGAAAGAGTAATTTAACAACCGTAAATGGAAACAATAAAAATCAACGAGAAGCATCAAAAGTTTTTCTAAAGCTTAACGGAGGATTTCAGAGATTTATTACGAAACTCTTATCTGTTCTCGTAAACACTTTACACCTCCAAAGTTTCGAGTGAGCAGATAAGTAAATAGATTATTTTTTTAACGCAACTTGAAGTGTGAAGTGATTCGTAACTATTTTTTACCAGGAACCGGTCTCAGCACTCAACTCGGCCAGTCTTGTAAACTTGTCAAACCCGGTTTCCGTGTGCACCTGATTTTTAAACAGTAAACTTATTCAACTCAGTCTTTCTATTTTTAATAAGATTTGCATCGGAGACCCGCTCACTGCTCAGTGTTGATTCGACGAACCGGTCCAATCAGCATGCTCGAACACTTTGGTGATTTTTAATAAAATTATATTAGTAACTCTAAAATATGAGACCTATTCCTGTTATAATCAAGATAAGCCTGTTTGTGTTCATATGTAAATTAATGATATAGTGGACTTAGTTGCATAAACACAATTTATGGACTGTAAATCATAGCTGTATTAAACGAGGTTTTCGGGTTTTTGAAATACAATATTTTTGTTATTTCATGGGTACGAGTTGTAATAGGATAACGTACAAGTATGCTCTGGCTGCGTTTTAAGCGGCTTTGGTTTGTTATTAGCTTTACAAATGTGTGAGCTTAATGCTTGTTTTGTGTAAAAAATACGGCAGCCAAATAAAAAGGAAAAAATATTTGGGGCTTAGCGCTCTGTTCAGAGCAAACCTAAAGCGTCTTATTAAAAATTATGTTATACAGAATGTAGGGCGGAAATTACATTCTTGTGTGTATAGGACAATAGTCAACCTTGGAGGAAATTTTGGTCTACCCTGTTAAACTTGTAATTTCTGTATCTTATAGTACTCCTGAAAAGCTGTATTAAAAATGGTACCGCACAAAATATGTTTAAAACGAATAATAATAATAAATAGACCTATTTTCTCTTTTATGGTGTTTTCTGCGTTATTAAGAGATATTAAACGAATAGCTTGTCGTAAACAGAGAATTCATAATCGTTATACAGCGTGGTGATGACAATGCGACAATAAATGAAACTTCGTATACTTAAGGACGTTCCCAGTCTACATACAAAAAATCATTTGAAAATATCCAGTAGTTTAGTCACAGGAGGTGATTTTACTTTTTTAACATTTGTTACATGATGTATCTGTTAATACGGAAGCACTGACAGGTTAACGACCCCCGCATCGGTACATCAAAACATTAAAGACACGTGGTGACGTGGCCAACTCGCAACCTACTTAAAAACTTTCGCCAAATCAGTTTTTAAATTTAATTTAGTGAAAATTATGCCTTAAACCCGTGTCATAAGAGTCATAAAGCGTGTCATGTCATCAGAGTTCGATAAGAAAATAACGCACGCGGAAGTAAGTTGCTATGCACTCATATCAATAGAAAATTTAGTGTGTGCGAAAGAGATAAATCTAGTTTCGTTTGCTTATTACTTCACTTTCTTGTCGAAACTTGCAACTACAAATTTAGGTCACGGTCACTGGTCAGTGTATCGCCGTAATCCTGTGACGATCCACGCGTCATTGATTTGTGCAAGCGCACCGGTGCTCGCGCCGCCTTTGAAGTACCTACCCGCCGCCTTTCAAGTACCTACCCGCGCTGCCCGCCGCGCCGCCGCTCGTGTGTTTTTGTAACGAACGACTGATTATAAGTGAGAAATTGGACGCTTTATTTTAGTGATAAGATCATAATTATGACACGTATAATAGTAATAGGTACTTAGTTAAATAGTTAAGTGAATGTGCGAAATTAAACGCTTAGTTTTTATTGTGCTTTCGTGTTTTTTGTTAAAAGATAGGATAATATTGTCTGTTAATAAATTAAATGACATGGCTGCAAATGGTGGGTGACCTCTTAGCAAACGTTAAAAATAACCTTCTCCGACGGTGCGATTTGTGTATTCGTATTCATGGCGGCCATATCGAAAAACGAAAAATTTAGTGACATAGGTACCTACCTACCTACTGAGTTATGTGATTGAATAGTGATCCTGATTGTGATTAATAATTTGATTAATAAATGATGCCCTGGTGAGAGTTACCTACCTGATTATTCAGTTAATAATCTGTGATTCAGTGTTATTGTTTTTACTGAGCATTAATAATGGCGACAAAAGATCAAGTCGCTGCAAGACCGCGCTGTTGCCACTTTTACCACAGGTTAGTGAACTAATGTTTCTAAAGGGCGTTCTATTTTGTTTCAAGTTTTATACCATTTAGTTTGTTTGATTTTAATTTTTTTTTAATTTTGGTGTTAGGATTTTTTTGATGGTTTAGAATTATTCCTAGGAACTAGCAGTGTCCGTGATTTCATTTATTGTCGCATTGTCGTCACCACGCTGTATATTATCTGGTTATAAGGTAGGTTTGACCATTTTATCGTGCACAGTTTAACTTTTTGAAAAAAAAAAAAAATATGCCGTACCTACTCATACCTTTTCTCTAGCATCAAACATATTTTTTGACTGGCCTGTGTTGGTCTAGTAATTAGTGACCCTGACTGCTTTGCCGGAGGTCGTGGGTTCGATTCCCACCCAGGACAAATGTTTGTGTGATGAGCACGATCATTTGTTCTGTGTCTGGGTGTAATTTATCTATACATAATAATAAGACTGTAAAAAAACTGTGTCTGTACATTGAATATATTTAAAAAATAATAATTGAGGGGGGTTTAGAAACAGTAATAGAGCACGAATCCAAAAAAAAAAGTCTGTCTGTTTGTCTGTTTGTCTGTTTGTCTGTTTGTCTGTTTGTCTGTTTGTTTGCACACGCTAATCTTCGGAACTACTGAACGGATTTAAATGATTTTTTTTTTGTTGTATAGATATTAAGTCTGGTCAACACATAGGCTATAATTTATCTTGGAAACTGGAACACCTGATGCAGAACCGCAACAGACCAGCTAAACTATAGGCGATACAAAAATGGTCCCATAGCAAAAATTGTTCCACGTGATGAGCATTTTCTGCTGAGAGAATAAATTTGAAGATCCGGAACACCTGATGCAGAACCGCAACAGACCAGCTAAACTATAGGCGATACAAAAATGGTCCCATAGCAAAAATTGTTCCACGTGATGAGCATTTTCTGCTGAGAGAATAAATTTGAAGATCCGGAACACCTGATGCAGAACCGCAACAGACCAGCTAAACTATAGGAGATACAAAAATGGTCCCATAGCAAAAATTGTTCCACGTGATGAGCATTTTCTGCTGAGAGAATAAATTTGAAGATCCGGAACACCTGATGCAGAACCGAAACAGACCATCTAAACTATAGGAGATACAAAAATGGTACCATAGCAAAAATTGTTCCACGTTATGAGCATTTTCTGCTGAGACAATAAATTTGAAGATACAGAACACCTGATGTGGAACTTCAAGAGCCTAGCAGCTACACTATAACATATATTGGAATGACGTCTTAGCAAGAGTTGTTCAGCCTTATGAGCACTCGCTGTTGACGTATAAAAATCGAAGATCTGGAACACCTGTTGTGGAACTCCAAGAGCCCAGCTACACCATAACTCAAATAGGAATGACGTCTTAGCAAAAGTTGTTCGGTCTGATAGGCATTTCCTGTTGACTTATAAAAATCGAAGATCAGAAACATTTGATATAGAAATTAAAACTATCACTTATTTCATTGTATAATTAAAAAATAACATAAGTAGGAGGTACTACGCGGTGAAGGCGGGAACAGTTCAGGACTGATTTTCGATGACGATGGTATATCGTTGAAAATTAGACTCTACTGGCTAAAACTCCCATTTTTTTTATCGTATGCCTTCGGGCTTATGTTATTTGAGTGTTTAATTTCCTTTTCCATTTATCTTCGTTACACGGTAGCTTACCCGGTAACGCAGGGGAGCAGCCACTTAGATTTTAATTGATCAGGTATCATCACAATAAAATTATAACCATGCCAAGAAAGAGGTCAAATTTTTCCCAATGTTCCAAAGGTGCTAAATGATTAAAGACCATAAGATCCCAACAATCTACCGAAGAGCGTTAGGAGAGACTTGATGCTGTTCGAGAACATGAGGCTGCAACTCGCATTGCGGAAACTTCTTTGGATCGCGAAGCACGCCTGCATTCTCAGCGTATTTACGCATCTACATCCAGGTCTCTAGAGACCAGTGAAGAATATGTGCGCAACTGACCGCTGATCGTGAACATCATGCACTGTCTCGCGAGTTGGAGACGTTCACGGAAAAAGCATGACGCTTGAGTTTTCAGCGTATATACGCATCGACTCTAGAGATAAGTGGGGGAAGGAGATGCGCGACTGACCGCTGATCGTGAACGTCATGCAACATATTATAGGCTATAATTTATTTTGGAAAATGGAACACCTAAAGTGAAAGAGATATAAAAATGGTGCCATTGCAAAAACTATTCCATATGAAGAGTGTTTTCTGCTGTGAGACTAAATTTGAAGATCTGGAGCACCTGTAGGGGAACTCCAAAGCCCAGAGACAATATAACATATACATAATAGAAATGGCGTCTTAGCAAAAGTTGTTAAGTCTGATGGCATTTCCTGTTGACCAACAAAAGTAAAAAATCTGGAACATCTTGAATCGTTTCGCGCATCCCATTGATTTCCCGTCCCCGGGCTTATAGAAATCGACATCAGATGTTTCAGATCTTCGATTTTGACGACCCCGTTGTCACTGGCATAAGCAACAGGATCCGCGTACGAAGTCGCGGGCAGAAGCTAGTCTATAATATGTATGTATTTAGAATTATGTAAGTATGTTTATCAGCTATTTAGTACCCATAACACAAGCTCTTAGCTTAGCTTGGGACTAGATGGTGTTGTGTGAAAAGTTGTGGAATATTTATTTATTCATTTAAAAATAGTCAATCATCAGATCTGAATCTAGTTTCATTGCCTTTCAAATCGATTCCGAATATTTCCAAAACTCCTTCATGGTCGTATTCATTAGAGTTTAGACAAGTTTCGTGTGTATGTATAAACTAGAAGCACTTCTGAACTTTCCTCATTCGCTTCAGGCACTAAGTGCTTGCTCTTAAGTTTTATTTCCTATCGAGCCAAAGACATTCAATAAACTATAGACCGGACATCACGAACAAAATTTTCATCCGTAACTTCTGTCCGTTCGGACAGATGACACATAGTCTTACGTAGGACATCTGCCTGTCAAGACGCATTTGTGTCAACTTTGTGGAAAGTTGAAAAATATTATTTTCCACGAAAACATGCATGGTTGCGCCTTACGTTATTGCAAATCCCGTTACGACAAAAATAATGGATGTCGCTACGCTTTATTTTCGTAGGTATTCTTTGTATTTATTTAGTAATTAGAATTAAATCATTTTCATAGATTGTTCTAGAACATTTGGCAATTCTGTATTTAACGCCCTCTTGTGTTGAGTAGCTAAAGTACTGTTTTGTAGAGATGGGATAAAGTTCATCGATTCTGTTATCGATAAATGTCAAAATAATAATAAATAGATAACTCAACAAAATATTACAATATTAAATTAAATTTATTAAAATATTATACTGTATGAACATTTCAAATAGGTTTCTGTTATTTAAGGTTTCCTAAAGAAAATTGTTGTGAACACGAGACGTGGATACGGTTTTTTGTGTGAATTAATATGCATAATTTAACATTTCTCATCATCTTTTACATATCGTATTAAATATTTTAACAGTATTGCTAAGCCAGACTAGGATTCATTTCACCTCAAAAAATTAAAAGATAAAAGATATTTATTTCCAGATAGATTGTACAGTTCCACTTACAGACTAATAATATAATCTATTAAATTTATATAACTCAAATTTGTAAAAAGTATAATGAACTCTGGTACCCAAGGTAAGATTTAACTTGTGTTATGGATACCAGTGCTCTCTCATGGTTTGCACAGAGTTACATTAAATATTAGATGGAGGACGTGGTTTTGATGTAATTAGTAGAAGGCAGTAAGTATTTTTATACATAACAGTCTACACACAAATTTTAATAACTAACAACAAAGATTCATAGGCACCACTTACTTTAGCGGCAAGAAAATTGCAGTCCGGAGCTTCATTAGAATTTTTTTCTATGTTCTTATTGCTATGCATTAATTTTAGTAAAGATACGAGTTTTGCGTATGTTTCAATATGCACGTTATGTTTTATTTTTAAAGTAGCTTTCAAAAATTGGGTAAATACTCCACATTGCAGATGATCGCCTCGTCTGTGATGAATCTAAAAAATAAGATAGCAACACAGTCTCCTAAAAACTGCTTGCACCCTTTGTAAGTCTCCATTCATTGAAGACATGGTATGCTTTCAGATATTTCTCAGGTAGGAAACTTAATTCTGCATTAATAACTTGTTGTTTCAACTCTTCCGGTGTTATAATACTGTTCTCGTCGCTAGTTTCACTTATATTTACGATTATTTTAATATTTTTTAACTTATTCAACTCTTTTCGCCAGCCAAGAAATTTTATTCCCGCTCTTTTATTTAAATTAAGACGTGTTTGGAAATAGCACCCATGATATTTTATTAAGTACTCAAAATATATTACGTAACATTATTGAAACTAGAAATAAATATTTTCAGGTTAAATATCAGTTTTATTTGCATTAGATACTTATTTTCGCTTAAATACAACAATAAGTTAATAATTCTATAAATTACATTACAAGACAATTATCTTTTTGCAAAATTTCTTTAGTTAGTACGAAATTCCGAACGTGTTTGTCTTTGAGGTCGAATTCAAAATCAGAACTTCGAAAGGGCTGGTCTTTGTCTCTCTCTCTTTCTAATGACGGGAAAGAGATAGAGTGTGAATGTTTCAAATAGTATGATTAACCCGAGGCTGATTAAGATATTTGCGGCTCTAAAACAAAAATTAAAAAGTTACTTGGTCTCACTGATTTCAGGCAGCAAAACCTACATGTTTGAGCTACTGAAGTGAAAAAAATATTATAACTTTTATCAATATTATCGATACCTTAATCTAGATGGTAACATCCCTATCACAAGTTTCTACTTTCTACTTTACGGCACGTGGTACTGCCAGACTTACGATTTATCCGTTTATCTACGTATTTTCGACCTTGCTTCGGATATATCATAAACGTATACGTATAAGATTCATAATCTATATTTTCTTGATTATTTTTTAATAGAACATACGTAAGGAATACTGCGCTATTAAGTAGGAAGTTTTAATAATTTTCTACAATATACGGCGCCAGCGCTGAACCAAACACAAGGTCGTAATAGTGAGCAGACCATATTAATTATTATAAGCATAATAATGAAACTGGATTTATTTTCTAAGTCAATAGTTTTGTAATTAGTACCTAAGGTAAGACGATAATCACTTTCTCATTACGGTCCTCTTTTAATTTCAGTTACAAATGTGTTTCTTTTTTTATGCCTGGCTTAATTTGTTTAGTTTTAATACCTATTTATTTAACTGATTTGAAATATTTTTTATTTTTCCGGCATTTTCCTTTGATCTGACAACACTAAAATTTAATTCGGCTATAGCTCGCTTGGTGGCCACCAACCAGAATGATTATTTTAGTCAATTTCATTCTTGAGTTTGCCGTTGCCGTTCTAATATCGCTATTTAATGCTAGATGACCGTTACTGAGAGATGGGATCACAGTTTTTGTATGACATTTCTTCGCATGCCCCCTCTATAGTTTTTAAATCTCTTTGTATCGAGCCAATAAACGCACAGTGTTACGTAAGAAATAAACAAAACATAGTCGACTAACACGCCTCTGATTACTATGTGTGCAACCCATTGAATTAGCTTTTCTAATTCAATGGTGCAACCCTAAGAGAAGATTATGCAAGATACACTTGTTTCATGTCTATCATACTTTTCACGAAGCATTTAACGGCTACATAATCTTTGAAAGTTAAGATCCACGTTGACTGCGACGTAACAGAACATTGCGTTGTTTGAAATAAAAACAAAAACTATTTCTATCTCTCTCATTCTTGTTTCTTGATCATCGTGTACCCATGGCAGCTTTTGGCCCAGGGAGGGGGACAAATCAGGAGGCATTTTTAGCCTTTTGATCGTAATGTACCCGGAAAGCACGTCAAACCGTTGGTCCCGACTTACATTTGTACTTAGATCTTTAACAGTTGTAATGGGTAGTCAAAAACCCGTTTGGCAAGCAGTTTTTCAAGGAATATCGTGTTGCCCAGTCACTGGGTGAATGGAGGTCAGATAGACAGTCAATCCATGTAAGACACAGGTATTCAACTGCATCCCGTTATACTGGAGGCCGACTCCAACATAGTTGGGAAAAGGCTAGGCAGATGATATCAGGGATTCATCAGCCAAAATTTGGCTTTGACATCATCGACCTAGTGTTGTCTGATTAACATACAATAAAAGTAGGTACGATATGTTTAAAATCTCTTTTTGTATTTTTTAATACGTTTATTGAGCATTATGCATGTTCACAAAGACATTCAATACCTATAGACCGGACATCACGAACAAAATTTTCGTCCGAAAAAGTGTGTCCTGCTGGATACAAGTCTATGAGTTTTTTGTAGTACGCTCCGCTGCCGCTTCAATATTCATCTATTATTCTAGATTCTAGCGTTACTGAGACATGGGATCAAAGTTTTTCTATGACATTTCCTTGACATGCCTGCTCTATAGTATTTAAAATCTCTTTGCATGTTCATAATGAATTTACTGCATTATGTAGGTACATAAAACACCAGCTTACATTTATTTCTAGGACTATGAATGCTCCGCGAAGTAATTTCCTCGACAGCATTCTCTGTTAGCACCTACTTATGGATATTGTAGATCCCGATTCTTAAAAAAAGCAAGAATCCAGATCCAGAGGTTTCAAGTACTAGGATGTGCAATTTTCTTCCATCTTTGATTTTTCTAAAGTAAAATAAAAATAAAGTAAAAAATAGAGTAAAATTTAATAAAATATCTTTTAAAAGTTGGAAACATGTATGTAGGTACATACTGTATGTATTTCACATTTTTCGTTTAGTTTAAAAGCAACGATTGTAATTTATTATTCATTGTAAAAAAGTGCTCAAAGGTGGACATACTCGTAATGCCATAGGCATCTTCTACCTGTCTGAGACAGAACATTGTACTTTGTAGGTGCACCTGTTATATGACACATCATGTTTGAGTAAAGAAAAGCGAATAATACATTGTCAAACGGATAGAATTTTAACTAAATTAAACACTGTTTTAAATATGTTTTGAAAGTCTTTTTTTCAAAGTTCTTGTCTTAACCCGCCTCAGTAAACACCAACATTTAAAATCCATACAAATTACATGTCACAGCAATAGTTACGTGACAGCATTCACCACGATTTATCTCTTGTAAGTACAAATACATTAAAAATAATTAACTTGCCTCATACACTAAGTAATACGAATGGAAGTGAAAGTACAACCTGACTTATCAGTCCAGTTAAATTGTAAATGCTAAGTAGTTGATCGCCGACGTGTGGAATAAGAAAAAAAAAAGTTAAACCAGTTTAGGGTTCTTATAAAGCTTTGATTTAACGCAAAAGCTAATGAACCGATTTTTAAAATACTTCCACCATTAGAAGGCTATATTATTACGAGCGAAGTCCTGTAAAAATGGAACATAGGTAAGTCATTATTTGCCTGACGATATTAAATAAAAAATTGTTGGCAACACCGATTCAACGGCGCGAAACTGCTGTCCACTGGCGGGAGAATATTTACAAGTTATGGCCGTTGACGTCTCCAGCAGTCATATAAGGGCTGGGCACGAGCGGAGCTGCCTCTTTTCGGACTGACGAACGGCTGAATAACATCTTCCTAGTGTATTTTCGATTACTGTAAACGTATATAGATAAATATATTATAGTTGTGATTTGCTTTTGAATTTTATTAAGATTATCATTGCCATAGGTATCAGACAATAATTACCTTATTAGTCTAAGTTCACAAAATGAACAGTCATGCGCAAATCAATATCAGGAACTGTATAGTGTTTTCAAGTTTATTAAAACTCGTGTTGGCAGGATGGCAGTTTACTTCAGACTGAATTTATTTCTCTTAAATACTATTGACAACTACTTACATAGAAATAGACAATACATTGATAAAACCTATTTTGATATAAATTCTAACACCCCCACTATATCAAAATATTAAACAAACCATAACAATAAATGTTATCAAAAAAAAATATCATGCAACACTTGGGTATAAAACAAAATACAATTTAAAAAAATATATAATGTAGATAGCTCCTGACTTTGTAAAGCGAAAAATCCTATGTAGGATCTTTTATCAATTGCCACTGGACTAATCTGCATCAATATTATTTTAGCAGTTCTATATTTTTCTTTTTAACACCCATTTGCACTGTACTCTGCATCTGGAGGGTTAACAATCTTCCACGCTTGATTGTCCTTGAATTACTGCAGCTCATCTGCTATCGCCAGCAACCACTGTTGTCTCTCTGGACCTCTGATAGCCTCTGCATCTGTCAATTCTTCCCCTACAGCAGTACATACATACATTGACGTACTCATATCTTTCTGGTTCCTTTATTGGTCCATCAGTCTATATCTCTGAGCTGCATGAGTTTGCTTTATAAACCAACCTTCTTGATAGATTCCTCAACACTTTCCCCCACTGAATCTAGAATCAGGTACTAGAGGAACTGAAACTCTATCTGGCTTCTCAAATACAACATCTCTACTTGTAGTAACTAGATTTCTCATATCTCTTGATAGTGTCAGAGAAACCCACAGGCAGCTGCTTCCTAGCCTTCTCGTCCCACTTCAATTTCTTTCTTTCAAGGACCATCACAGGATCAGAATGAACTATCTGGAGTGTATTTGTAGCTCGAGTCCCTGTTGAGAACGACAGCCTCTTTCCACAGCAAACTTCACATTTAAACATGCTTGTCACAAATGCATCAGGATAATCCATCCCTTTAACTATGCCTTGCCTCATTTTGTGCATGTCACTGCTATTGGTGTGCCCAAGACATCTGTGCCATGTATCTCCATCAGCAACAGTCAAAAGACAATTCTGTGTTTGTAAATTTAGTTTAAAGTTAATAAACACCACCAATCAATACTGCATCCTCACACAATACATTCTTAACTGTTACCTTATAATCATAGCTGGTAACTAATTCCACATCGCCGGAACAAATTACAGGAACCTGCATTTTGTTTGCCACTATAATTTCCGGTAAACTCGATGAATCCAAGGAATTGTTTACCCAGTTTTCTTTTGCCGTCATATGCCTTCTCGCTTCGAAATCAATGTACCAATCACTTCAACATAATTTTCCACTAAGAAATGCAACACTGAAAAGCATTATACTGCTTCTTAGATCCCTTTTAAAGTGAACATTGATTATGATAATGACCGAACTGCTGGCATTTGTAACATTTTACATTTTTCTTGACGTTTGACGTTGACGCACTTGACAATGGAATTATTTTGACTAAAGTTGACTTTGCTGATCTTGCCTTTTTGAAAATGTTTGGTTGCCAACGCAATCGTTCAATTGTTCAATTGTTTCGGCCGGTTCCATGTCCAATAATTTGATTTTGATTGTATCCGCCGAAATCTTTATGCCCGTATGCTCTATAGCATAGGCATAAAACGTTCTGGCAAACCAGCCAACAATAAAAAGCCAATCCATTCCTCATTAGTCATGAACCCTGTACCACTTGACTTCTGCGAAGTTTCCACTACTTGCATCACATAGCTTGTCATACTTTCACATTTTTCCAGTCTGATAGAAATCAAATGACGTAGAAAACTGATCCGCCTCGAAAATCCTGAGTCGTCGAATAACCTTTTCAGTTTTTTCCACAGCTCCTTCGTAGACTTAGTATCCTTGACAATGAACAAATAGCGATGAATCTATCGTCAAAATAAGTTTAGCTCGCGCTTTTGCATCAGCCGCTGCTGTTTCTTGAAGTCCTTCTTGCTTTAAATGTCAGTGCCATCAAGCACAAGCAAATTTTCAACAGCAAACGCCCAATCATCAAAGTTCTTGCGACCTCTGAGCTTCGGCACGTTCATTATAAAATTGGATGTCATTTTCAACGTCACTGCATACAAGATTATAGTAACAGCATAATTTTCAAAAAAAATACGAGTCTGGGGTCTGGGCCCATAACCTATTAAAACTCGTGTTGGCAGGATGGCAGTTTACTTCAGACCAAACCTTCAGACTGAATTTATTTCTCTTAAATACTATTGACAACTACTTACATAGAAATAGACAATACATTGATAAAACCTATTTTGATATAAATTCTAACAAAGTTGATGCTGACACCCTTTATGTACCCGGATTGTTCTTGCAATCTTAAAACCGAACTTTATAGCTCATACATACTGCTCAGTGTCGTTTAGTTTGGAACCTTGGTATTGAAAGCCGGCTCGCTCTTCACCGATTTTATTTTATTTTATTAGTTGGTACCTAATTTACGTGATGTTTGCACAACTGTCTTATTGTGAATACATTCGATTAGTGGACGCAACAATAAAAAACTATTTCGACACACCTACATTAGTGCAGTTCAATAAAATCATCAATCGTATTGTCTTTATTTACAATAATCTGGCGTCACAGTATTTGTTCTCGATAAACTCTGGAACTATCTAACTAGGTTTTAGAAAATTTGGCTTACTGAGTGTAAATTAGTCAAGCTTAAACTTATGGTTAAATTACACTTAAATACTAGGTATGTTTAAGTTGGCTTCATATATGTATAAATGGATGTAATGGTCGGTCACCCATCTACAGACTGAACTCGTCAAGCGTAGCTTAACGTTCAATCGACCCATGCAGCTGTTATTAATTAGGCTATTTAACTTTTGATGCTTCTGGTTGATGTTTTTAGCTTTTCTGGGCCACCATGACACTTTGTTCTATAAAAAGAAAAATGGAACACAAGTGAGGAACTAAAAGTCACGCGCAAACAATCAAGGGAAGGGCGTATAGTGTTTGAGAATCAATGAGCTAACAACCTGTAACTGGTACGTTATTGCAATCCTAAGACCTATTACGTTATTGCTTCACGTTGCTTCAAACGTCAAGAATTATATCTTTGAAGCAACGGCTGTCTATCTATTACAACGTCTCAATGAGAACAACCAATAAGAGGCACGTGTTGTTTTCTAGACGAATATTGTAAAGGAAAGATTTGGTTTTTTTGTATGTAACGAATTATTTTAAGAACTACTGGACCGATTTGAAAAAATTCTTTTCCTGTTGGGAAGCTACACTATTCCCAGGTGACATAGGCCATAATTATTCTTCGGGTTAGAAAGAAATCATGTTTTTCAAAAATCAATTTTGATAAAGTTGACCATTTTTTATTAAATGGCGGTTTTTCCAGGACCATGTTCTGAACTCATGCGTTGATGTATCTTGTAGGTACATGTAAATACCTATAGCAATTTTACAAAATTCCACGACAAGTATCTTTGACTTTTCAGATTCATGTGTGTATTATACGGTGAATGAAAAGATCGTCAGGAAACCGGCATGTCTCAGGACAGATTGCACTAAAAACTTTTTTACAAAAAATAAAACCGACTTCAAAAATAACACTAAACGGTGTAAAATAACTCTAAATTCGGAAGTCTGTGGCTTTGGTGGGTTTGTCTTACTCATGATGGGCCACCGACTTCCGAATTTAGAGTTATTTTACACCGTTTAGTGTTATTTTTGAAGTCGGTTTTATTTTTTGTAAAAAAGTTTTTTATTTTTAACCGACTTTCAAAAAAGGAGGAGGTTCTATGTTCGTGTGTATGTATTTTTTTTTTTTTTTTTTTTTTTTTTTATGTATGTTACCTGATTTTTCCCCCATTTGTGGACCGATTCTCGAAATTATTTTTTTATTCGAAAGAGTATACTCCCGAGGTGGTCCCATTTTAATTTGGTGAAGATCTGGTGCTGATCTTCGGAGATATGCAACGGAACTCTTCAAAAATAGACGGCAAATCTGTCGTGATTGCTGGAATCGCTTGGATGTTTATTGTTTATACAACATCATGACGTATCATCACGCCTGGTATGCTCTGAGGGGTACGCAGATGTGTACAATATACCTAGATTTCGAAAGTTAGGTATGTTAATTTTCATTTATTAGGGATAACTGGATAACCCTATTATCATGACATGTACTGTTACAATTAACAATATATATAGCAAATATTTGTATGGGAACCACTAAAAATGGAAAAATAAAAAACTTTTTTGCAAAAAAATTAAACCGACTTCAAAAAAAACACTAAACGGTGTAAAATAACTCTAAATTCGGAAGTCGGTGGCCCATCATGAATAAAACAAAACCACCAAAGCCACAGACTTCCTAATTTAGAGTTATTTTACACCGTTTAGTGTTTTTTTTGAAGTCGGTTTAATTTTTTTGTTCCATTTTTAGTTGTTCCCATACAAACATTTGCCATGAATTCATTTTACGTTGTTAATTGTTAACAATACATGTCATTATAATAGGGTTATCCACCTAACCCTAATAAATGAAACTTAACATACCTAACTGTCGAAATCTAGGTATATTGAACACATCTGCCTACCCCTCTGAGCATACAGGCTTGATGATACGTCATGATGTTGTATAAACAATAAACATCCAAGCGATTCCAGCAATCACGATAGATTTGCCGTCTATTTTTGAAGAGTTCCGTTGTATATCTCCGAAGATCAGCACCAGATCTTCACCAAATTAAAATGGGACCACCTCAGGAGTCTACTCTTTCAAACAAAAAAAGAATTTTGAGAATCGGTCCACAAATGGTGGAGAAATCAGGTAACATACATAAAAAAAAAAAAAAAAAAAAAAAAAAAAAAAAAAAAATACATACACACGAACATAGAACCTCCTCCTTTTTTGAAAGTCGGTTAAAAAAGAAGGAAACCGGCATACCTGAGAGCTATTTCTCGACGGCTGGGAAGCCAGGTCAGAGGCCTATGGGCATACACCCTGACATCAGTGTAGTGTAGTGTACATAGTGTACATCACTACTATAGTGCGATTCTGTTATAATCACCGCATAAAAATGTATGTGAGGTGAAGGCCTATTGAGCTATCATTCCATACTAAGCCTAGGCATTGACAGTTCACTTCACTTAAATTTCCTGGTGGAGTGTGAGCGGGGCGAACGCATAAGGAGAAATCTGTTTAGCACACTAAATATGTTTGGAATCGGTATTTGAAACAGTTTCTTAGCTAAGCCTATGTACGACGAGGCAAGAACTCTTTATAAAGTTTATTATAATCATTTAAAATAATTTAAAAGTACAAAATTTGGCTATGATGGAGCGACATAGTCAATATATTGTGACAAAGCTCCTTAATAAAGAAAGAAAAAAGTTAGTCACGTAAAGAAGAAGAAAATCCCACTTGTGTTTTCAGTTACGAATATGATAACGTTATTTTTTACTCGAATCTCAATATTGGTGTAAAAACTCCGTTTGTTTTTATAGAGTTTTCTTCCAAATTGAATTTTGACGGAGACAGTATCACGACGGGAGCAAATAATTGTTATCACACGTAACTGTCTCGCTCCACGTACCTACTCGGTGCCAGTCTTAAGTGTTACGACGACACGTATAAATGTAAATAGTGTACTGTAGCGGCATTGTCTTACCGCCATTATGTTTGCATAACGTCATCTACTCGATCATATAATATTTCTTTACTTCTTTTGCATTTATCAGACCGTTCATACAGGGTGAAAAGTATATCGATCCATAAATACTGATAGCATTAGAACAATGCGTGATTCGTGGACCCTAACGTTGACACTTTTTTCTGATTTTATTTTTACTTCAAACTTTTATAACCCAAGAGAAAACTAACCCTAATATCTGCCTGACCCAATGATAGATTGCCATAAAAAGTTAATAATTATGTCAATTAAAACCTCACAGGGTTTGAAGGAAATCGTGAATTCAGGCAGTTTTAAGTAAGTACAAAGAAAATTTTCATTACTGTGGGATTCAAGATTATGTTCTGAACTCATTCTACCGGATAAGCGTCTGTTCCCTGCATGTATAAAAACAAATTATTTCCATAAATAGCTGATCTTAAAGTAGTTTATCTGATCCAATTACGAAACTCCCACGACGACATCTTTTGGCTGACCTTTGCCCACAATTTCACTGTCATTCATAACCATTAAGGCCAAAATTGGCGTGTTTACAGAAAGACCGTCAGCGTCGTGATACAACAGTTAACTGAATTTCCATAGTCGTGGGGGTCGATTATTGAGCAACGATCGACCGTCACGAGCCGCTAAGTTTCTACTCTACATTAATTAGGTTTCAATTTGCCCAGACTAATAAAGCGAGCTCAGAGTTTGCTTACGGGAGAATAACTTACCGTTAGCGCTGTAAGTAGCCGCTTAATACAGCGCTGAAAAACCCGAGTGGTGCTGTTATAACAGCTGCAGTTAGCATAAATGCATGTGTAATGTTCCTGGAAGGTGTTGACCATCACGTGCCGCTGTTCATAATGATCTGCATTCGTTATTACGAAATTAAAGCCATATCTACCATTTTTTTTTTAATGACCACTTGACAGTAAAACAGTTACATTTATAATTGAAATTGTCTCTTCATCTTGAACGCTCGATCTGGTTTCTTAATTTAGATGATGATTATCACCATAACTTTGTATCTATTAATTTTATTATAATGGCTTTAGAAGGGAAACCAATTTAAAAATTGGACTACCTGTATAATGCTACCTTGCTACACACATGCGTATACTAACTAACTCTAAAAACCCGTACCCTCGCTGGGTTCATTTTTTTTGTAAATCCCAAATAGAAGGATCTTCTTTAAAAAATATTAACAACCAACCCTTAACTTAATTTTATTATTACTATGAGAACCACAGCCTTCAAATAACAATTATGCGACTACATTTAAATATACTGTTTATTACTTCGTCTGTACTAATTATTATAATTAGCAATTCAGAAAATTATTGACTTTGCATATTCCACAAGGAAAAAACCTGTTTCGCAGTACGTAAGTAATTACTGATGCAAAAGAGGTTTTGCACATAAGCGAAGTTATTTCCTGATTCAGTTATAACTACACCTGGCAAGTGTAATAGCTGCAGTTTCAAAGCGTCCTTAAATAATAAAAATAACTATTTTTAACCAAAAGTTGGAAAACAGGAGCCCGTTACATTAAACAAAAAACGTACGAACGTAACCTACTTTAGAGAAATTCTCGCCCATAAATAGTCAAAATAAAGTCTAGTGTCTGCTGCAGACAATCTCTATCAGAGAGTCCTGGTAATTCGGTGTCACCCTCAGAGGCGGGTCATATGTTTTACTGACTGGATTCGATGCTCTTTGAACTACGGAATGCTTCGTAAATTCCCTGGTTTACGGCGAACGCGACCTAGCCGGTCAAGACGGTGCGATATCATTTTTACTATCTCCAGAACAAAAGCTATGCTTAAATAATGCACTGAGGTTGCGGAATGCTCGGTCAACCGCAAGATATCGGATAATAATTTCGATTTAGTTACTGCTTCCCCTTTTCTATTTTACCGACTTCTTAATATAAGAGGATGAGAACCTCCTTGTTAAAAATTCGTCACAATTTGTTTTATATTAATTTTCATGTTTTATCCAAGTCGGCTGGATCGTTTTAGAAAATTCATTATTTTGTTTGAAAGAGGTATACTTTACAAGTGGTTCAATTGCCACCAAGTCAAGACCTGCGATGATACGATCCTGTGGAAATCCTATTATTAATTAGGTATTTTTTTAAAGTTTGTTTTCAACCATTGATACGAGTGTATATCAATGTTTTCAACTCGTTTCTTCGACAGGGCTGGTCCCACAGAATTGTTTTTCAAAGTGATTGTGGTGTTTTATTTATTAAACAGATTGCTGACATCAACTTTGCCACAACACTGTTTTCTGTGTTTTGTAACGCTCGGTCACCGATTTCCTTCACCGCTATAAGGTCAACGGTTCACCTCAACGTGCTCATTTTTTAGTTCATAATTTGTTTCAGTACCTATAAATTTGCTAGTTTGTGGAAGAAACACGTCCATGGTCTTTGACTGTTAGTACCTTCCTACTTAAATGGAAATGGGAGTTAGTAATTTCATAAAAGATACTTTAAATTTGTTTTAATTAATATCTATTTGGTATTTTATTTAACAGATTTCAGTTTCCACCAGCGTTATTACCTACGTTCCTAAAAAAAATGATTTAGTTCACTTGCACTCGATTGTAGTAGATATTTGAAAATAAAATAATAATATTATGATCACATAGCGTTGAGTGGAATGTCTCAATTTAATATTATTGTAAACAAAATGATAATAAAAACCCCAGAAATGTTTATAGAATTGTCGAATTACATTTCGGTCGGGTGAAATACCAGAGATTCAACTTTATGTGGGCGAAGTAAATAGAGTTATTTTTTGCTATGCCACCCGCGGTCTCTCACTCCATCTGATTCGGCGTTTATAGCAGCTGGGATAGTGCGAAAAGAATCGTAAAATCCTCGATAAAAGCTTTTATCGCGTCCACACTTCAGCGATTGCTTCCTTTTTCGTTTCGTAATTCAGTCATGATTACCTAAATTCATATTACCTAAGGCCAAACGATATCCGCAAAAGGCATTGTGCTCAACTTTAAGTTAAAAAATAATCTGAATCAAATACAATATTTTATAGCAATAAAACCCATTAACGATAATTTATATCGCCCGCTTTAGAAGATAATTCGCCCATGAACGCTCCCGAAGGCATCCCGAGTCACGACGCGATCTCGCTCAGCTCCAGGGAGAGCAGCTAACCTCGTTACTTACCGATACGACTCCGGCTAGATTTTGCAAGCGAGCAATGGCTCTGTAATTCATTATCGGCGTTGCAACCGGCGCTGCGGTGCAGCGCGGCGCGGCGTCGGCATTGGCGCGGCTGACGGCGACCAGCGCTCATTTGTGCGCGCTCGTGATTACGGCTACGCTCAATGGGAACCGATTTCCTCTCATACACTCTCATTGAGCGCCACTTTCTGAACGCATTATCACGCTAAACTATCACGACTATACAACAGGGCTTCCTCAGCTATTGCAATTGGATGTGCAATTTACAACATCCGTGGTATTTTATACCGGTTATGCGGGCGCAGGAAGCATCCCCACTGAAAGTTAATAACTGCTCTTAAGCGGAGCTTGTAATTTGTTACTAGACTAGGTGATAGTGATTAATAAATAAGTACTTGCGTGCTTAGTTAAGCTTTAGTTAAGATAGACTGTAGAGACCATTTTCTTCGTTTTTTTATGCGCTTATGAGCTTATACTTCACATGGGTCATGATCATTGGAGCAGACCAATTTTTAGATTTCAGTCTGGCTGTTTTCGTAGACTTGTTACTTGCTACGATACACACTTTAATTTATGCCCTGTCCGTGTTGTCTGGCACCTTGCATAGACACATCGACTTCCAATGCATCAGTTACAGCAACATAAATTTCCGAGTGCGTTCACGTTAACAAAGCGGATGTCAGGAGATGAAAAATATAGTCGCGACGGGCAGGGCATGCGGACGGCGCGACTCGGCGGCGATGCGGCGCGGCGGCGGCGCGGGCGGTGGTCCGTGTCAATGCGACTGATTGCGACTGCACCGCGGACTGAATCACCCGCGCACACAATGCCTCATTTGCATACACACACGTCTACATACGTGAACTGCACAATTTTATCAATGATTAAGCTCAAGCTACTGACGCATCTTGGATAAATAACTTCCATGTCACGAACAAGACGATTTATGGAAGGATGTTTTTCTTTAATCTACCTACTTTGTTGCCTTTGTTGAACAGTCATCAACAAGCTGACTATTGTTAACTTTTGAATAGCTCACTTGATAATGAACAGCACTCTGAGCCGATACGCCTTTATTAATTGAAGCAAACATGAAACACCCCCGCACTTTGCCCCATCGTTGATTGTGTCTGCACTCTACGTGTATCACATAACACACGCACGCTCTATGTAGAAATAATATCAGCTAATATGATTATGGAAACAACAAATCTCTGCACGTGATATTCATAAGGGATTATTTTCTAACATTAGGTGGTACGTGACTTGTGCTAAATTACTTGGTAAAGCAACAAGTATCAGTGTATTTGTCTTTAATAATAGCGCCATAGATTGCGTCGCTTGCAGGCTTACATTATATGGAATAACATCGAACTGTACTTAGCTTAGGACCGTTTAAAGCGAACACTGGTAAATGTTAAATAGAGCGGGAATGAAGGGAGTTATTTGTAGTTGGGCGATTTCGATGAGGGTCGGTTCGTATTTGCTCGCGGCATCACGCGCTGGTAAACCGCGCCTTGACGCGCTTTTCGCTTTATAAGAGAACGATTTGCGTTTTAACCGACTGTTGACACGCTCTAGACTTCGAGGCCCATTCGTACTTTAAAATAAATGGGACCCTAATTGGAAAACTCCAATTTGGATTGTTTGCAAGGTCCCATATTTAGAAAAGTTTCCAATTTTATTGTCATGACCGCAGGGCTGTTTACATTTTTACTTCGGAATTGTTCGTGCTCACCGTACCCTACTTAGTGACTTCTATCCATTCTGATAGAAGAAGTTTTGATTGCAGCATTGTATTTTAATCACTTCAATGCAACTTATACTATTTACTACATTGTTTCAATGACAGTTGCGTGTTGTTTTAGCAGTTAATTCAAATAGCTGGTTGTCCTAAGCATTTAAATACTCTGGTTGTGATGTCTCAAGGCAATTAGTGTTAAGTTTCTTCGTGTTCAATTTGACACGAGTCCTACTTTCGAAGGCGAGCTGCTTAGTTCTTTGTGTGCCGGTTGATTATACTAGCTAAGTGCCTAAGTATCGTTTGACTTTCTATTGCAGTCCGCATTCAATTGATTGTTGCCCCGTGGCGCTGGCCGCAGCCACCACAGTAGCCTATACCTATAAGCAAGCTCATTACGAGATGAGATCTTATCCAACACCTTACTAATCGCAGTAGCAATGAATATAGCATCTATACCTACATACACTTGATGGAAGAAAGTGGCTGAGATCGTGGGAAATAGCGACACAATGAGTTTAATAAACAATAGGTAGGTATGTACGCCGATTGTTTAACAAATAAAAGACAGAAATTTCTCAGGACTATTGTTATAAATATAAAGACTTTTCTGAAAACTTTGTTCTATGCGTCAAGGGTACTTAACATTCACACGACCCTGGCTAGTACTGCGATTCATTACATCATGATTAATAAATAATTAATATTCGTCATTTTGTGATCATCGAGAAAATCAACCAGAATCTCAATGTGTTAAATAATAAGGACTGATAGTAGACAATTATATAGCTGTTAACCCATTTCTGCCTACAAATTATTTATTACTGTCTCTCTATCCAATTATTTATGTATCACCTCTTATCTAGTCAATTACCGCAATCCAGACACAATTAAATTTCTATTGTTTGCGGACACCGGTGTCCACGCGGAGCCTAATGAGCTAAACAGGACAATGCAAACTATACCTACCTTTAAAGGAAATGTATTAAAATGCAAATTTATCTGGGTAACGAAGGATTGTTGTTGATAAGGGTATCCGACATTTGTATTAAAATAAGAGAAATCGACGTAAAACGCTTATGTAAGAAATCTTTTAATTACTTAAGTTCCGGACAAAACATATCGAGAACAATCAAATGCTTTTAATAAATTCCCAAATAACCATCACTTAGTTGAAAGTCGTGGAAGTTGTTATCTGGCCGGGTCACCGTGTTTATTGTACCCAAAACAAATTTTAATACTTGATTGTTCCGTGTGTTTGTGTTTCGCAAACCATAAAGAAAGAATCGTGGTAACTTCAGATGCTTGGAATGACGTCATTTCATCTTTACTACAAGATGTATATTCACACGACAGCAAATGATTTTGGAAACGTGTGTCCAACAAATATTGATTGAACATTTATTTACTGAATCCGTCAGGAGTATAATTTTATTATGTTCTATGAGATTGATGATTTCTACAAGCATCTTTTATGTTAGACAGAAGAGGAAAACTCCATAGTTCTATTTAGGAAAGCTATCGGGCTGACTGTCTATGATAATTTGAATGCATACTGGCGTTGTCGTACAACACACGTTTTCAAGTGTCAATACACATTTTATTTTACGGTTCCCAAGTTACGAGCGCACAGATTATATGTATATTGTTAACGATAGGAATCAGTAACTCCGACCTTTCGCGGTTGTCATAAAAGCCCAGCCACCGTAACTCCGTAATGACTTTTGTCACGGATGCCTCGTCAGCCATGTTTATTTCTAGAAATTCTCAACAGTTTCAATCAATTTAGTGCTTCCTGCCTTACAAATAGTACCTAACGATAAATCTTATTGCATCCGTACAACGCAACCGTCACTAACACTCATTTGATTCTAGCTTGTAGCTGTCACTATAATACAAATATTTCTAACCCTCTTCGTTACAGTTCTTTTTATTTTCACATGCAACACTATGCGCTTAGTTATGAACATAATTACTTACAAAAAAATATCTTATGAAACACCTCAACGGCATCTCTCGTGCGTAGACTATCATGTCTATCGTCTACATTATCATCAAAGCATTGTTATGTAAGCACTCAACCGGCACCAACTGCTCTTGATTGGTATAAGAGCAAAAGTAGTTAATAATATACGGAACAATGTAGGTAATTATTTTGACAGTCATCCGTATCATAAAATATGGTCCAGACTGTCTCGGTGCTATTGCATTTTATATTCTACTAGCTGTACCCTGCCACACTTCGCTGTGGCACATTGTGATTGAATGGTTAAAAAAGCAGGAAAAAAAAATAGATAAAAACAATCCTTGATACGGATTATATATCATGCTGAAATTTCAGCTTGATCGGTGCAGAACTTTTTGAGTTTTTGAAGCGTACACAAACCAACATAACATTTTTAAATATATAGATTCATCATCATAATCTTCATTATTCAGAATTCTAGCCGTTACCCAATTATATTGTTGTCAGTTTCCAGTCTTACCGGATGCAGCTTAATACCAGTATTTTATTGCACTTAATATAATGTGACATAATAATATCACACCACGAACAGTGTACAGTATCACATTCTTTGTCATCAATTTCATTGCAAAATGTTTCACTTACAAAATGTTATTTTTCAATGACACAAAAACATTCCTTGTAGGTAATAAAAATCTCTCCGTGATTCAATCAATTCAATACAAGAAAAATTCAAGCAGAATACTTTTGTACAGACGCAAACCGAGCAACTAACTCAACGTGGTTCGTGGTCCTTTACTTTTATTTTGTCATTCTCATTGGCAAAATACAGAGTTCGACACGATCTTTCAATTCCATTTCTCTTGAAAATAATATTTTTATGAGCTTGTCTTCGATCTGGAGTAATATCGATGACTATAAGTATAAATTGAATATCAAAGTGCGTCGTTGGTGTCCTCCGTTGGTACGAAGACGGCACTTCAATCAGCCTTAATGTCAGGTTATGCAAAACAACGGAAATGTCAGCTCGCAGCAGACAGCTATTGATCACGTCGCGTCGATTTCTCACACTTTTAAACTTGCACAATTATTATTAACCATAGCTGTTTTTAAATTTGTTATGGTGGAGCACTAAAGCCGTGGTCCTGGCCATACTGCATTACACAAAATCGCTGTCAATTATTATAATTATGAATTTACGTTCTCAAACGGACGGAGTCGTAACAAAGTTATGGTCTACGAATTGCGATACTAAAGTATACTAAATTTGAAATAAGTGTCAGTTATAGAAGTCATAGCAATGTTGCAGTCTGCTATTAAAATGAAGGCAGCTCAGTTCTTATTGGTTTACTTAGGTACTTATTTAATTGATTATAGATTATAGGTAGTACTGATGGTATGATTACACTTTAGTCACGTTTACGTCAATAATGATGAATGCACTACATACTTGAGTCATTTAAAGCTACACTTTCCTCCACTGAAAGAATATAAGTTTCAGCCAAGTGTTATTACAGTACGTAATACGCTCATTTGTGCGTATAAGCACACTGCACACTTGAGCAAATAACACCCTTTTTTCAAGAGAATTGGTCTCTGAAGGCATTTCGTTCACTTCAAAGAGGTCACATACTCGTGTCCGACAATGGAGACACGTGCGTTTGTTTTATAGTTAGCGTTTTAATGCGAAATCTACACGACCGAGCCGCCTAGACAATTACCAGCCTATACACAATAACAAAAATCAATAGTACAATATAGGCATTCATCGCATAGTTTAAATATTGTGTGATAATCGTGGATGAACTGGTTATAAGCGTTTACAGAATTACGTAGAGTAGCCGTGTACCGCGGTCAATGACTCCTAGTATCAACAATGCCAGGTTATAACTTCAGTTTCATGAACGCGGTTCTATTGATAATGTATAGCTGTACAATATCAGGGTTGTCCGGTATCTAATCAATGGATAACCTTAAAGTGGCGTGAATACTTAATAATGTTATAAAGGGTAAAGATTTGTATTTTTGTATGTAACGCATAAACTTAAAAACGACTAGACCGATTTGAAAAATTCTTTCACCGTTGGGAAGCTACACTATTCCCGGGTGACATAGGCTACTTTTTATCCTTGTATTCCCACGGGAACGGAAGTCCGCTACTGTTTTTTTATAAATTATCATCTTCGTCGTGCCCTTATGCCAGTCTATGTGGGTTCGATAGTTGGTTTTCTTCTTTCATCCATTTCTATTTACCGACATTTCAATGGTCAACACCTATCTAGACACTTAATACAATCCATCCATATTTTTGTAAATATACTATGCCAATCGCCGCAATATTTACATTGCAAAAAATGACGTTTTAAAAACAGTACTTGGACCAAGACTGTTAGTCTTCTTAATGCAATATCAAGTTCATCCATTAATTACCGCGCACCCTGCTTAGTTACTGCCTTTCTACAAATAAGCAGTATAAGTAGTTACATTTGCTGAACACAAACTGTGTTATGTGAATACTTGATCTTTACCTTCTTTTTAGCATGTCACCACAATGTTGACAAAACTCACAAAAAAATAAATAATAAAACATATTGATGTTGTAAAGTGTGACGCTATGTTAGACCACATTCAGAATTAATTATCACTAAAGTGTAATGAAGTAGGTCTGTAGATTAAGCCCTTAGCACCGCGGTCGTGTTCAGTACAAATTAGCAAATAATTTCACTAATGAAAGTGCGATGGCCCCACCGCGCTCACTAATTTATGTGCAGTATATGTACCTGTGTAATGGCTGCCCAATGTTAAACGTTCTGGTTATGAGTCTAGTTCTGTGATTCAGCCAATTGAGTCTTTTGTAACGTGAACACGACACATGCAAGGCGGTGGTGATGGCGTAACTATGACAATGTCCTCGAGCCGTGTGAGTTATTGATGGTTGGCACGATATCAGTAAAAACGCAACCACTTTCACCCACAATTTTATTAACAGGTGCGACGTTGGCTAGTTGTTTAGACATGCGCGTAATGAAATAACATGGAGCTAAGTAATTACACACATACAAATTTACATTACAACGCGTAATTTGGAAAGTGAAAATATTTAATCGATTTACGCTTGTGATCGATTGATTGCGAAACATTAAGACAACGCTGGCAAGTGCGAAATGAAATTTCTTACCCGACCAGGAAAAATTTAATAACCAAGTAGGTACCTACGTGTTGATATTTTTGCTGCCATACTCTACCAGTTTACCTAATTCAAACTGCTTTGATGCAACAATAAATTGTATAAATTGGACGTAGTATCAGAGAATACTGAATGAATAAATAAATACGGATTGACAGCAAATCTCCTATGTCGAGGTAAATTGACAGGTATGAGTGGTGCTAATCACCGCCAGCGACATCGCATCGCCTGCCTCCCGGCGCGCCTCGGACACACCGTCCATGCATTTACATAATGAGATTACAATTCATGACAGAGTGCAGGCCTAATTGCACTAACTTTATATTGTACATTTCAACCTAATTTCTAATGCAATTGGAATATGAACGCTTTAACTTTACACATCATGTAACTGAATATAACGCTCGCATTAAAAACTTTAGCTTCGGTAAAATAAAACTTATACAATATGACTTGTCAAACTTTCCCCAAATAACAGAAATAACTCTGGTGAAATATGTAAATGTTGCTGAAGTAAGGACAAAGTTGCTTTATTTTTTTATGTAGGTAGTTTAATATTGGTATTTATGAGGCCATAAATCATATTATCAATAATGACGATGACGCCAGATGTACGGTAATCGTTTTTACAATAGTTTCCCACGTCGTTAACGTCAATAATAAAATAAATTTTGTATCAATATATCTAATCTCGGCAGTTGCCGGCTCCGGCCGCAGGAGCGGTCTTTGGATCCAGTTTTTCTAGCACTCGGGAATGCAGTCCATTGCACCTGCCGTACAACTACTACCTTGAAAATAAATCGTAATTGATAGCTTACTAATCAAAACACCGCAGCTTTATAGCTCCAGTGAATAATGTTACTGCTTTCGAATATGCCCCGTTGATCAATAATATGGTATGTTTGGATTTGGAATACTACCTATATTACCATTGAATTGAGTAATCAATTAAGATGTGTAAAGTTAATTGAACACATGCTTCGTTTGTCGTGTCGATTCCATATTAACTTACCAATGTTTTCAGAGCTTTTGATTTTGAAAAAAGGTCAACTTAAGTTGGTAACGAACAAGAAAGTTCATAAACCAAACAACACTTTTGTACCGCCGAACTTATTTAAACTTAAGATTAGGTAAGTGCTGTATTTCATGACCGCAGTTAGCGAGGTAATAATTCATTTTTATAAAGAAGTCAATAAATGTTAGCAACAACTACCACAGTAAAAACCTGGACGGGTATTTTATGGTTAAACCTTGAACGAAACTAGTTGTAAATTGGTTAAACATTAGCGTCGCGTGCGACATCAATACGTAATAAATATAACTGTTGGTGAACTTGTGGCGAACACTGAATACCATTGAACCAAGCCAGCTTGAACGCGCCCTGAATATTATTTGCGTGTCACCAGACTACATTTTTCAGTCTACAAAATGTTCATACAACTTGCAACTTGCGTGTCACCGAATTTATTATTTCCCTTTGTCAGAAAAAGTAGTTCATATAAATTTTCCAACGAATAGCACTCTGTTCAAACAAAATCTTCTTTTTTAAAGTATCATCAAAAGGCTCGTTCAAAGATGTTATCTAAAAGATTCAGTTGACGCTCCTGTTTTTGAAGAGGACGCGAACTGGAAGACGCCAGATAAGGAAAACAGTATATCAAAGAAATTAAAAGAACATTAGATAGGTCTCTTGGCCAATGGCGTGACTTCTGACAGTGAAGATGTACCTACAGGTAAGTTAAGTGAAGTACCCACAGAGTGGAGAAGCTTTTATCTTTACGTACTGAAAACGACAGGCATAGATTGTGTATAATTTATAAAAACACGCAGTGTGCAACGTAAACAAGACAAGTTTGCAAAAACTTCGCCAGCTAATTTCAATGCAAATTAGGAATCAGAGCGAATAAATTTCTTATTGTCTGAAGGATACTAACACCAGCCTACGTAGCTCTCTTTCAAGACAATACTAATGTCCTCACCCACACTAAAGTTAGGTGTTTCAAACAAACTAACATTCGGCAAACTTCACAATGGCAAAGGTAAACAGGATACTCCATTGTTTTAACTTCGGCCAATAAATGATTGTAATCTTCGCCGACTGAACAAGTTCCCGAGAGGAACTTTTAATTAAACTTGAAATTTCCAAGTTATTTCGCATTACAGCTCATTATGCACTGAAAAACTAAATTCAATGTGTATCCAAGAGAGAATTGTGTGACCTATTTAAATTACTTCACGATTTACCTGCAGCTTAGTCAAAACCGTCCCGTCAAGTCAAGTGGATCGCGGAACATCACGATCTGTCGTGATTTTGTGAAACAACAGGATAATGTCTACATCATCACGTTGTGTTGAAAAGGTGAGCTTCAGACTGCACTAGTTCTTACCTATAACCGAACCAACATTTACTTATTGGTGGCACGTTTACGAATTCATGGCTTTATATAAAAGTATTCCACGAAACACCACGTCATTTCCGTCGCGGTCGCTGCACTTGCGCGAAAAAGTTACCAATTTATCAGAAAGTGGAGGAGGTATATTAACTTTTCCCTCGTGAATCAACCGCTTACACGATACCGTGATTGCGTATACATTCTGCTCGATGAGGAAAGAAGGACGGAAGCCCGTCGAGACCGGAATGTGTGAGGAGGATGTATCGTTACATCACGATCGAAAGTAAGGGTCAAATCACAAGTTCGATTGCTACATTCCCAATGTTTGTAAATCCACTACCCATAAATTATTTACATTCCATTTGGGTGGTTAATTGTTCAGTAGACGACGGATGACAGCGCACGAAATAAATCAATTTAAATAAATGAGAACTAAGCAAGGATTACAAGACTTAATAAACTTGTACGAAAGTCTCCAATTTCTCGTAGTAAGTCTCGTGTCAGCTACCCGCGCCCGCCGCGCTCGGCAAACACAGCCAAGCCCAACCAAGTTTCCCGAGAGGCGTGACATTCATATTACAAAAGTTATAGCTCAATGAAATATGTGGTAAGTTAGTTTTTACCACTTCCAAATCCTCGAATCCCGCGTAACTTACAGCAAAAACTAACTCCAGTAAAATTAATTTGATGATGTTACCTACAGCTATTTCCGCCTCAGGTAACCCGATTGCAACGTCTGTTATAATATCATCTAAGTGGTCGTTTTATAATTAAACGTTATCGTTTTAGAAACTACCGCATTCGAAGCGCGTGGTAGGTAAACTGGTACTTTGTAATTTATCGTGACCTTAAAATTAAATTTGAAACTGGATTCAAATCACACAGAGAGTAATTAAGCGTGTAATGTTACGAGATATTCCGCGCCCTCATTCCGTTTAATTGCTTATAGCTATTTTAATATGAGTATCAGTAAACGGTCATACGCAGCCTGTGTGACCATTAGGTATGAATAGCGTCTATTTTACATATTATTTGAGACTGCTCAAATTCTGTGCGCGTGTGTAAAGTGATGATAACAGATGGCTGCTTCGAGTTAATCGCGTGTGTCTTTTAAGGTCACGCAATAGGCTGTTAGAAACCGTCGCACGACTTTATTATCTTGCAAAATTTAGCTTACCGTACCATATCTATACAATCGAAACTTATAAGCAGATTTCGAAGTCGCATGGTACTTAATTGACATCGCGAAAATCCGAGGATTTGGACCAATTTATTAAGATTAAAAGGCAGGCATCTAAAACTGTGCACTTGGAATTGTCTAAAGCCTTTGATACGTCAAGAGTTTAGATTACCTTTGAACTGAAGCTTTTGTAGATGGCTGCATTCAGATATAAGTAGGTAAGTGTAAGTTCGAAATATTCCCAATTTTTTTATAGTTTTAACATATGGAACAATTATGGCGTTACGACGACTTTATCCAGCCAGACAGTTTGTTATCTTGGTTGCAAATAATGATAGTGCGTTCTTGGCCTTATGCGAATTGGAACGGATAACGCGCGCGTGACCTACATGCGAACGATCACCATCAACCATTGTTACTAACTAAGCTATCGTATTTTTGGACACCCATATTAGTATAACGATAACGGTACAGTACGCACTTTGTGTAGACGCTAAGTTTGGCTACCGGAACATGAGTAAATTATGTTCTTTCAGTACAAGACTTACATTCATGGAGCTTTATTTAATTATAATTATAATTTATTTAATTTTAGATATTAAAAGGGTACAGCTTTGGTTCATAGTTACTAATCGGCTAAATTTTGACAAAATTTTAGTTTTAGTCCCTCATCTAGATTACAAGAAAACATTCGACACATATTTTTTTATTTTTTTCATGTAATCAAAAAATAACGGCGATACATCGAGTTAAAATGGCACAGGACGTCACTAGCCAGTACTGTTTATACTAGATATTGACGTTACAAACCCCCGCTCCTCAACTTTAATGCGCTTAATCGAAGCAGTTTTCCATCAATTTGAAACAGAAAAAATTATGTGTTGACTATTTTCTTGTAACCTAGATGAGGGACTAAAAACTATTTGTCAAATAGCCTTACATTATAGCCAACAATTCTCTATACTCGGTTTGAGGCTTGTGCGAATATGACAGACTTTCACCCTAAAAATTAAGTTTGCAATTGCACTTGTAGTACAAAAGTAATCAAAACTATCTAGTATTGAGTCCTCATAATACTAGATGATTTTATTAACTTTTGTATTTTTTCTATCGATCCTTGATTTTATCATTTTGGTTTTGTATTATAGTTTGATAGAGGTACTATGAAAATGTTAAGATGGTTAACATTAGTTACATTGTAAAGATGCCCAAAATACAAAAACAAAGTAGGTTAGTGTTTGGCTACACTGCACTGGTACCTATCGTTAATCTATAAGTAGGTACTATATCTATAGGTAGGTAGGTAGGTAGGTAGGTAGTAGCAGTAGGTACTATACATATACTGCTAAGCATGGGGTCTTGAGTTCGATTCTTCCATCTGAAATTTCTAAAAAGCAGCCCGGAATCTGGATTTATGCCCCGTTGATGGCAGTAGGCTCGCCCCCAATTATAAAGGACTTAAGTAAACATAACTGGCGAAATGTGTTTGTCCAATACACCTCTGCCTAGCCCTTCGTGAAATACAAGCACGAATGTTATGTTACGTTATATCTGTGGCCCTAGTGAAAAGGGGTATAAGTCCAATTTTGTCGAAAATGAGTTAAGTGTACCAAAGTGATCAGAAAACCGAATTTAAAGTTTTTTTTGGTGTCAGTTGGACCCCTTTACACAAAGTAACTTTCTTATTTTTAGAGATAGCTTAGATCTGTCTTCACCAAACTATAGAGCATTTTTTTCTGATCACTTTGGTAGACTTAACTCATTTTCGACAAAATAGGACTTATACCCCTTTTCACTAGGGCCACAGATATTTGTGTATCTACATAAATTCATTCATTTTAAGAAAAAAATGTTAAACGCGCCCTAAAAAAGATATTGGTGGTCTGAACCATGTTTTCAACAGTTATTTTGACATAATTACATTTATATCTTATTAATTTATATTATTGGTTGCTGTATACGAGGATTAAATTTGCATACGTAACAAATAGGCAATAATTTTAACAATATAATATTTAAGATTTCCGTCATTTCCTTAATGCGAACAATATTATACATGAATAATTCCTAAAACGACCATTTATATGTTAATTTGCAGTGACACTTTTAATACAGCGTTAGATATAAAATATTGGTAATTAACATAATTATTAATGTTTTGTGTATCTTATTAAAGCTGAATCGGTGGATTGGCACGTCTGAACCACCGGCGCCACTCCACCGATTCAGCTTTTAATAAACAACTGTACATCGATCATCTTCATAAATCGAATGTGTATTTCGATCAAGTGGTACATGTGTTCATCTCCCGCACTTAGACTGCTGTAGGTATCCTTAAAAACCGGCCAAGAGCGTGTCGGGCCACGCTCAGTGTAGGGTTCCGTAGTTTCCCGTCCGTCACAACAAGTGTTCCCACTTAAGAGTATAAATATATATACGATTATACCACAAACTTAGTCCAGAAATTATTTTGTACAACTTTTTGTCTTTTCTGTACAAAAACTGTTTCCATCCAAGTTCAAAATATTTTTTCTAGAAAGTCCTTATAAAGTTCTACTTTTCAGTTTTTTTTCATATTTTCTAAACTTATGGTTCAAAAGTTAGAGGGGTGGGGACACATTGTTTTTTTTACTTTTGAAGCCATTATTTCCAAAATTAATTACATTATCAAAAAATGAATTCAGTAAACCCCTATTCATTTTTAAATACCTTTCCAACAATATATCACACGTTAGGGTTGAAATTTAAAAAAAATCACTTCCACTTTACATATAGGGGGGCTACATTAGTAAAACATTTTTTTCCAATTTTTATTTTGCCACTTTTTCGGCGTGATTGCTGCACATATTGGTACTATATTTCAGCTTTCTAGTGCTAACGGTCACAGAGATTAAGCGAGGACGGACGGACGGACGGACAGACAGACATGGCGAAACTATAAGGGTTCCTAGTTGACTACGGAACCCTAAAAACTGTTCAATTGCATTTCCGGCCACTCACCATGTATAGTTCCGTAGTTGTCCAACACAATACTTTAAACCCGGTACAAAATTTATATCTACTACCTGTTTTACGCAACTAACAACTTTATTTTTTTTTACAAAAATAATTTGACCTTCTCCAAGTTGGTCGAATAATGATCGAACTGGTTAAGCTTACTTAGCTGTAATACTTTTTATTTCGTACAATACAACCGTTTCGTTGGCATGGCCACGGGACAGGGGACCCTTGACTGTAAAAAAATAGCACTTCGGAGCTTAATGTTTTTACAAACGGATCCTTTTGGACGATAAACTGTCGTCACAAACGCGTATTCTTTTTGAAAGATCTAGCTAAGACGAGAAAGAAAAATACATCTTTACTATACGTGAAGAGGAGATACCCTAAAGACCTTACCACTATGTCGGCATTACTGTCATGTACCGATGTATAATTATATATCCATACCAAATTACAGCTTTCTCGTACTAAGAGTCTCAGCTATTATTAGTGGACAGACAGACTGACATGGCGAAACTAAAAGGGTTCCTTATTGACTACAGAACCCTAAAAAGTTAATAGACCTAGCTCACATGTAAACCGGGTCACGTTTGTACTAAAAATAAACATAAAAATGGTTTTAATCCAGCGTCTACAGCTTTTTTGTAGGGGACCGCGCGGCACTTTGCAAGAGCCAAGTTGACGGTATTACCTCCCTTGGATTATGACCTACATTTAGTACTTCAACATCTAATTTAACGATGATAATATTGTCATGTTTTCATACACATAACATTTTCAAAACACGACCGTAGACCCATCAAAGTTATAGCTACGATTATGTACTGCGCTGGCGGTGATCAACCGGCGGCGCGTCGTATATGTAATGTATACGTATCTACAAACTAATTTGCCTGTAAATTGTTAGGGTGCGATGTTGTTTTAGCGAAGGGTGAGGCTAGAATCATTAGCTAAGATTACCTTAAAACGTTGTACGACCTAACAGTTGAGGGCGCAGAGTAATCAAATTGTTATCAGGGAGTCCCACGTCTTGCGTTAGTCGCTTGTGGTAATATCGCTCCGTATATGCCGAGACACGCGCCACTGCGCACCTTATATTTGTGTAAGGTGTATAAATCTATCATATTTAAATGTAAACTCTTTGACGATACGATGGCGGTGATGTAAAATGGGCAGCACTCAGCAGGTACTCAACCTATATCCACCCTGCGGGCTGTTTACATTGGCTTTACACAGTTTACTTCTACCGATTTCTGTCTTTGCTTACAGTAATTACAGCCTACAGGTGAGTTTTCGTTCGGAAATCATTTATACAAGTACCATTAGGTATGTTCCAAATGTGCCTTAAAATCACGCCCATCCGTAAACTAACCTTTCTTTTAGAAAAATGTTTTTACTCAGTTGGTGAACTCTAAAATTATGTAAGCAGGTTTGCAATTAGGATTCACTGATTATTATTGTAAAATTGATATTTTTTTGACATTGCTTATTTTTATTTAGTTTTGGAATTTTCTTTGAATCTAGTTTTAAGTATAATTGTAAATGTTATTATTATCAATATGTTCGACACAATACTGATTGTTCTGAATAAAGATAACTACTACTACTACTACTACTACTATGAATGCAGTATCTACATTCTACATGTCTAATGGACCCCCCTATGTATTGGATTAATTCAATGCTTCGTCGATTATTTTCTGGTGTTATTTCTATCTAAGCCAATAAGATATTTAGTTACTTTTCCATCTGGAATTTCTCAGTAACAGTCCGGAGTCTGGATGTGTACCTGATGACAATAGGCTCGCCCCCTAATACATGGGACTTGAACATGAACTGGCGAAATGTGGGCGTACCACAGGTATACCTCTGCCTAACCTTAGGGGATACAAACTACTTATATGTAGATAATTGTAAAAATTACAATACCGATGAAAACTTTTAACGCTGGGAGTTCATAAACATGTAGGTACAGCAGGCCTAGATAAATTACAAATTCTATTTCTATTATATGTAGAAAGAAAATGGCGTATATGGAATCAGCTGTTTGTCACCTGTCAAAGATAAAAATAAATATAAAAGCGGCGAAAGCGGTGTTTTAATAAGATGCCGTATACAATCGCGGCATGTAAGGAACAGAACTTACTATACATATATTTTGTATAGAAGAGAAACCGGTATTAATGCAATTTCAGAGCATTATTGCTCTTGTATACATGGCAAAAGAACTTTGGGTAGCTGCGCCCATATTATGAGTGTACTGTATTACTTGGGTTGGGCCAGACATCAAAATGATTTTAATCATCCCGGATACACTCTGGAAGATGTAATCATAGACTTAGAGAACCAATAATGTGTACAATAATAAAATAATTTCATTTGCCTACTCTTGTTTTTTATTAAGTTTACCCTAACATTGCACAAAATGTAGATGGCGTTGTCAAAATAGATGCCTAAATGTCATTTATAGAATAAGAGTAAAGAAAGAAATAATTAAAAAAAAAATCACATTTTTGAAGCTCCTTACATAAAACAACTAGCAATTTATGACATTTAAAAAAAGATTTTGGTAATGCCCCCTACTGAATATTATGTCACATATAAATACTTAAAATCTGAGATACATTTTATTTGCGCCGGGCCTGGGTTTTTTCCCCATACATTGTGAGCATTGTTCTTTATTGCAAAATGTTAACGAGTAGGTATTTGTAATATGGCTGAAAATTAAATACACTTGACAGTTGACAAACAGCTGTTCTATATACGCCATTTTCTTTCTAGAATAAAAATAGAATTTGTAACATGGTTAGGCCTGCAGAATACATGGTCATCAGTATGTGCGTCGCAGTCCATTCCACCCTGTATACATTATACAGGATGCGTACCTGTATTAACACGGAACATGTTTCAATTGAAAGCGTGGCGTGTAGGCCGTGCTCAGCTTTGCACACACAAGGATTGTCGCTGGTGACAAGTTCCCCACAGACACACCATAAATCGTATTAAGGCTTTACATACAGCTTAAGTCGACAATCTAATGTCGCAAGCAATAATATTCGAACACAGATTTCAGGCGTTATATGTATGTAATTTTTTGAAAGATTCCTGAGAAAATCTTGCATTAATTCCTTCAACAGTATTTCTGTGGAAGCATTAATGCAAGATTTTGGAGAGACTTAAAGCAAGTCTGCGTCCCTGCAGAACCAAGGCTAGCTTATGCGTATTTATCAACATCAGCCATGGTAATGTATTCATAAATTACCAACAAAAACTCAAAACCTACATTAAACACACAAAGTATCTACCTAATTATAATTGGTAGATAAAAAAAATATAATTATATGATTTACAAACAGCTAATTTAAACGGGATATCTAAACAACAGTTTTATTCAAATGGTTGTGCGTGTATTTTTGTTAGGTTCAGTTGGTAGGTATTGTTTTGTGGCTAAGATAACAATTTGTCATACTTATTAAAATTAGTTTGCTTGTACAGGAATTAAGTTAAAAAAGCATTTATATACTTAAAACATAAAAAAAACCATAAATCCGTGGAATCTGTTACTTCAGGTTTTTTGCGTATGTAGAACTTAATGACAAGGTGTGTCGCCATTGTTTGCTCTAGCTATGATTTATATTACTAAACGTAATAAATAATTCATACAATAGACCTAAATACATAATAGCGTCAAATGCTATAATTTAACACGTCCTCCCACGCGCGGGTATCCGCTGAAAGTGACTTACGACACTAAAATAGACATTATGATAATTTTAGCAATACAAGATGAAAAATTTTAAGCATTGTCTCGGATCCTTCATTTGGCAACATCCTGTGTGCGCAGTCGTTATTGATGGTATATGTAGAGGCCAGCTCATCAAGCTACCCCAAAGTGTCAAATGTTCTTTGACAGTATTTTAACTTTATGTTAAACAGAATAAGGGTCATATTCAATTGACTGTTGACTATGACTGTTTGAGGTTGCATGATGTGCTGGCGTGTAAACACAAATAGCGATATCATTAATCATGGGTGCTTTATCTATGTAGTGGTCACCAACGCTACTGCTGAGTATGAAGTCCTAGGTCCAACTCCAACTGGAAATTCTCCGTAGCAGCCCGGAGTTTAGATATCTGTTCCATGGCAATAGGCTCGCCCATGGGACTTAAACATAACTGGCAAAATTAGTATAACCACTATAGGGTCTATAGTTACACATCTGCCTAACCCTTCGAAGAAAACAAGCGTGATGTTATGAAACAAACTCTACATAAGTCGTTATTTTATACAAATATTATTTAGTATCTTATTCAAAACTAAATTATTACGCTGCTTTATTCATTAGAAAGTGTCACCAAATTTTATTAATCACACTCCTAATCTTAATTAATTACTTATATCTATGTACCTAACTGTTTTGGTGACTATGACATATTCTATTTTGAAGGTAACAAATATTTTCATTATTCAAAAATAATTTATTTAAATTGGCTTGACAATTTTCAAATAAATGTAGGTAGGTACCATGTAATCTCGACTAAGTGTTCTTTACTCAATAAATCATTATTACGATTTAAGTTTGAACGTTAGAACAGTATCTTCTAATAAATTCTAAGTAAGAATTAAAAGTTTATTGGTCTGTGCTAATCTAGTTCAGATTAACGTGTATTTAAAAGTCATTAAACCTGTGAACTCTAACGAAATTGTATAATTGTTGTCTATCAAAATGGTTATTGAACTCTATGCTATTATACTCTATAATGATTTAAAAAGTGTACGTACATGACTAGACTAGAACAAAGATGTTTTTCAAAGTAATTATTTTGAATATTATTATATTTAAAACAAAACAATACCAATATTGGACCAACAAAAACTTTTTAATATCAACGCCCAAAGCCAATATCATCCCGAATCTCTTTAATACAATCTAAAGGCACAGCCATGTAAAACAAACATTTGAAACAAAATACATTTACTTATAAATGGATACGTTTATAAGTTTCGTCTGTTCAACAACAATCTTATTGGGCTTTTGAAGGCTTTCTTTGGAACCAGTTTAAAGTTTGTCGGCACCGGCAGCTCTCGGTTGACCTTTTCTGAACGACAACCATGTCACTACCTTCTTAAAAGTACCCTGCTCCTTTTTATAACCTTGGCTGCGTTTTCCTGTTGGCATAGTGAATGTTATCAGAAAATGTGAACGGCCACTTACTCAAGCAGTCTTACACTCGGCACAATAGAAAATTAAGATGTTTCGCTCGCAACTCAGAGAAATGTTATTTACGGTGGTAATAAAGTGGGCTGTTTGAGATGTGAATACTAGAAAACACTGACTTTAAATAAAAGTGTATTCAAAACCATCTTGATCTTCGCAGTCTACTGCTGATTATAGCCTTCTCCCAAATGCCTACAGCTCGGTCCCCCACCTTCCGTATCAAATCTGTCCCAATATTTTAATAAGCTCGTCGGTCTTCTGGGCTAGGTATATCTGGTAAGGGTGACGCTTACCCTCAACACCAGCAACCACTTCTGAAGGATTTATTTCGACTCAAATCGCTATGACAACGACCTCTGAAACGCCCTTCATATAAAATTCTTCCAGACATTGCAGGCCCGCAGATCCGGTTTTTTTTCTGGATGCTATTATTTTTATTTATTTTTAAACCTTAAGCTTTGCTCGCTTCATAGCAGAGTGAGCAATCTGATTTGTGGTTTAACCCAACTGTCAACATCCACGTTTTACCACCTTAGTTATGTATGCCATAACATGCAACAGACACTGATTGAAAACCGTAACGATTTAATGCCCGAAGCATCTACAGCACGATCACGACACCTCATCGCTAAACAACTCTGATTCACGTTTAACTACAATAAAATTTCAATATAATCACCGTGAAATAACTCCAATAACTCCTATTGCACGCTATAATTTCATATAGCTACTATAAAGCCTTTTCAGTATTGAAATAACCCCTAACTGCAGAACACACGCGTGCCAGATTCACCGCCACGACTACTGAGGCAGGCATAATAAATCGTAATTTCTATTAGTGCCGCTATATCAATTAATGTTGGATTTAATTATCTGCAGACTGTCTACCCAGTAGATAGTCCCGCTGGCTCATAAATCACGGGCGTAGTCACTGTGTGCACCTAGGACATATGACTGTGCAATCGATTGTGACCGATCGTGATCAAACCGTTTTTAATCTACTTCAGCGTTCGAACAAAAGGCTCAAACTAACATGCCTTTGCACTTTGATTTCAGCCATTATTGGTGCATGATAGTAGGTTACTATCGCTTTTCTGCAGTTTCCTTCTCATGCTGGACATTGTATTTATTTATAATGACTGGATAACATTAATATTGTTAATTATTATTAAGGTAAAAACGACACAATAGGTAGTCAAATAAAAAAAATCCTATGTTTCTTTTTTGCAATTTACTGCACAGTGATACCTAATCGGAAAAACCGGACAAATGCGAGTCGACTAGCTTGAAGGTTCTTTCTCAAAGACATAGCATGTGTGATGTCGGTTGAAATGATAAAACTCATAATCATAATAATAATCATTTATTTTTTCTTTCACATGACAAGTACTATAACTAGTGTTCGAAGTGCCCTTTTATGCACAAATTGCCTGTATTAGGACACTTCGCTCTTCCGAAACTTATTTTAACAAACAGTACTCCCATTATTAATAATAACAAAAAGATAAAAGTAATTATTAAATTAAATACATTTTTGGTTCTAAAATAAAATTTAAGTTTGTGAATTATCATTCAAAAACTGGACAGAAATAATGATTGTTACATTACTAAAATTTAAATGGAAATAACAAAATAAAATTAAAATTAAAATTAAAAAAAATAGTTAATGAAAATGCATAAATTAGATCAAATCAAATTAGACTATTTCCTAAATATATCAAATTATTACAAACTTGTTTCCTCAGGAACGCTACATTTCTAATAAAAAAACAGCTAGGATCTCAGAAATGCTTTCCCAGTAACCAACATAAACAAATGTTTACTCACATTATATGAAAATGTAAAATAAGAAATTTCTTTCAGGCTAATGAATTAGAGTGCCTACGTAGAAACATCTTACAAAAGTATTAAGTAATACGAGTACAGCTGAAAATTCGTAAAATTGCCACAACATTGAAGACATTGTTCAATTAATAACAATGAAAGCAACACATGTGGTCCGAGATTTACCTCGAGACCATTTTGTATAATTTTAACAGTTTTAAGGGTCTGTAGCCATATTGAAGAAAGCGGAGCCTATATATTTTTTTTCTGCCATTTTACTCGGAATCTATTGGCACCAAATCGATGTCTGCAAGCTAAACATTAATTAAAGAGTAAGTTTTGAAAAATAAGAATTAAAAAACGACTTATAAGTACCTATATTACAATGTAATATAGTATGAATATGAAAGTACAGTCAGTACACATAAGCATAGAGGATATTTATAGGATCCCATCATTTAAAAAGACCATCATTTTCTAAGTGTAAAGTAAATATTTTAATTTTCGGCTGCGGAATCCTTCACAGTTCTAGGCACACCTGACCAATTTTTTGTTAAAACTCTGAGCTGAACACACAGAACAGTCCTTGCGATTATGTTAAATTAGTTCTTCTTTTGTTTGCCTAAATAATAATACAAATAATTATCAAATTATGTTGCCCTCTTGTCGCTACGTCACTATGTGCTTGCGGCCGTTTCAGAGGGCCCATTACTGAGTGTGCAAGTCACCCCCTGCCATTTTATTGGTGTATTTATAAAGCATTGATGAGGCAGGGGCCATAGTCCTTCCATAGTACTAGGTAACCAGTTCACCTTATCCACCCCTAACCCATAGCCCAATACATTTGTTGCTTTAGTCTGCAATAGTCCTGCACCAGTCGTAGGTTTTCCTTGGATGCATTTGCATAATGCATACAGGGAAAATCTGCGAATTTCAATAAAGACGACAATAGGCCTCTGCGAGTTGGCTTAGGTCCCTCGTTCGCCTTTCAAAGTACCAGAACCCAAGGGTTCCGAGAGCTAAAAGTTAACAATTTACTAATTTACAATTTACGAATAATAAATTACGTTACTTGTATGTTTGAAAAGCAATACGATGAATAGTAAATTAAATCTTGAAAAGGTGTTAGAAATACGTAGAGGTATTTGATAAATTTCACATAGGTAGCGGGTCTATCTGTTTCTTGCAATCACCTATGTATGACCTACCTAGGGAAACTCGTTATTGTGAATATTTACAAGTAGGTATTGCCAGATCTGAGACTCTGCCTCTTCAATGAACGACAGCGAGCCATTTCTGATTTTTCGTCAGCATCAGAATGGGCCTCTAACTTGGCATCACATGCAGAAATATCCCCCAGGAATACAAGTTTCAATCAGGCAATCCGCCGGTCACACTAATAGGCTATCACTACTTACTATAGTGACATTTATTTATTAACTAAATATGAAGTTATGATCAAATGAGTTAGGTACCTTTTTTAACATGCTTCGGGAAACCATTTTGAACCGGGAGCGAAACTATTTTATGCCGGATACTAGCTAAACAGTAAACTGACTTTCATGATTCGTGGATATAAAATGTACAGGCTTAAATTAAATTCCCTCGTGAAACTGAAAACAGATTTTCTAAACATAGCTAGTTAGTAAGTAGTACTAATACTATCAACGGCCGTTGACCCCATAAAGTCAGCTGTGGATAGTCAGACTTTTTAATGAAAATAAAAAATTAGCTCACTAGTTTTAATACCTAAGCAACTATAAAGCCATTACTAAACGTTGTCTGTCCGATCATTCTTCCAAAAGCGAGCTGTATCTCAAAGTAAAATTAGACCGTCATATTATATGCACTACACTGCTGCTCTTTGTTTCTGGCACTTTTTAACGTCAAATCTCATATACACAAATAGGTAAACAGTTGAAATTTTAACAAAGGACCTGAGTATGTATTTCTATTGGATCTATCTTACAAGTAGCAATCGCTGTATCTCTAATGTTGTACGGAACCCTAATTTTATTTTTAATTTTCTTTTTTGTTATTAAGAGGCTCAATAAGACCATGGCAACCCCATCGTAACCTATTACAAGTGAAGCTATACATAACACACCTTATAAACTATTAGGAATTTAAAACCTTACTGACTATTTTATACAAATATAGCTGCGTTAGAGAAGGGCTCCGAAAATGTACGTTGAATATATCCCACATCTATAAAATTCAGCGCCTCTCTAGCTATTAGGGTCAAGACGGAACCCTTATTGTGCGAGTAGACTCGCTCTTAGCCAGTTTTTTTGTTTTATCGTCATTTGAAATCGATCCCCCATTTGCAGAGTTTCGCTAGCTAATTTAATTGAACCCTGTATACAGGGTGGAAGCGACATCAACGCACAACTGAAGCCGGACACCATGAGTTCTGTAGGTACAGAAGCCTAGACATCAAGGTACCCCAATGCGTCATATTTCTTTGATAGGTTTTCAACTTTATTCTAAACACAATAATGTTCATGTTCTATTGGGAAAATTGGACAGTTTGGTGTAGGATGATGAGCTGGCGTCTGTAGGTAGGTACATACATGATTCTAGATTATGTCCAACTTTTTACGTAAGTTTCGGATATTATTTTAGCTTAAAACTGTTAAGAACCATGAAATTTTTTGCTTATGAGTAAATAAGTCGAAATAATGTAAACTAAAGATTTGCATTGTCGTTGGACATCAATCACGATTTTATTCAGTTCAAAGTGTTTACGACAATTGAATTAAACACCATTTTGTATTGTAGCAGATAGGTTTATTAAGGCTTTTACAAATAATTAAAATTTAAGCACGTTGTGCTATCGACGAATTTAACAGGACATTTTAAATCGAAAAGAATAAAAAAATTAAATTAAAAATTTAAAAAACCCCCATCGCAAAAAGTAAAACATTTAAAAAGTTAAAAATAACACTTTAGCCATGAAATTTTACTTCACGTCGGGGTACCGCTTAAGTAAGGAATGTTCCTAGTGCTTGTAGGTATGTAGGTACTTACTATAACGGTACCCCGACGTTACGTAAAATTTCATGGCTAAAGTGTTATTTTTAACTTTTTAAATGTTTTACTTTTTGCGATGGGGGTTTTTTAAATTTTTAATTTAATTTTTATTTTAAAATTTTTAAACGCATTAATTTTGTTTTATAGAGTTTACAGTATGAGAATTTTTCAGTGCATTGCATGTAGAGTCAAATGCTGGTTAAAATTAATCCAAACACGACATATCTGCTATTATTTTATTAAGAGTCTACCCACTGGTGTGCTGGATAGCCTGGCTGCAGCATCAGCTCATCCTGTTGCCATCAGTGCATTGTGTTTAGAATCAAATGGTGGTTGAAATGAATCCAAACACGACATATCTGCTATTATTTTGTCAAGAGTCTACCAACTGGTGTGCTGGATAGCCTGGCTGCAGCATCAGCTCATCCTGTTGCCATCAAGGCATTATGTGCAGAATCAAATGCTGGTTAAAATGAATGCAAACACGACATATCTGCTATTATTTTGTCAAGAGTCTACCTACTGGTGTGCTGGATAGCCTGGCTGCAGCATCAGCTCATCCAGTTGCCATCAGTGCATTATATGCAGAATCAAATGCAGGTTAAAATGAATCCAAACACGACATATCTGCTGTTTTTTTTCCAAGAGTGTATTAGTCTGCTAGATATCCTGGCTGCATCAGACCAAAAACACCATAATGTTGCTTATTAATATTACACACATGGGTGTTTGAAATTTTAAGCCTCACATATGTTTGTAAGTAAAGTTAATACCCGTAGACGTCTAAAATAGCAAAGGTAGCTATCACAAAAGAACTGATAACCTTGAAACGGCTGAACCGATTTTGATAAATCATATCTAAGAACCATCGCAAGAAACTCTGCTTTCAAATAAAAAAAACCGCATCTAAATCGGTTCACCCGTTTGGGCGCTACGGTGCCACAGACAGACAGACAGACAGACACACACACATAGCGGTGAAACTTATAACACCCCTCTTTTTGCGTCGGGGGTTAATAAACGTCAGCAGGAATGACACTTCAAAAATCTGTCAAAACCTGTGAGAAGGCGTCATAGACACAAAGTAATCAGAGCATTAGGAATAACTTGGAAATAAGGGTAAGCAGACGGAAAATTTCGACGCTGGGAGGTGAAGAATCATGAAGGGAATTTATGGTGACCGAATGTAAAAAATAATTGATGAAATGAAATGTTATATAATTCTATAAGTAGATCTTCCCAAATGTGCGTCGATGTCCGTTCCACCTTTTATATGTATTCCCTCCCCTAGGTGAACTTTTCAACTTTTTCCCATACAAATTACAAAGTGGGCATTTCCCTCGGAATTTAATTATCACATGAGCTCGCTGAAAACATAGCTAGGTATAATATGAAATATTTTATGTCCAGCATGGGGATCGAAGCTGCCCGCATCATTTTAATTACGTTTAATTTATTAATTTAATTTCATAGTTTATAGGTAGATAATAAATAAATTTTAACGTTATTAAATTATGTTGATAATGTTTTTAGTTTTCATTAAAATGATAATGCTTCTACCTTAAATTCATTTTTTGGTTATTGACTTGCCTATTGGTAAGTTATGGATTACATAAAGAAGAGTATCCGTTTTAAACCAAAATCTGAGGATTGTAACCGGTTTTTAATTGGTTTTAAATCCCATGACGAGTGCTATACTTACATTGATTACAAATGAATGAAAATGTAGGTGTATAGATTCGTACCTACCTACTTAATCAATTTACCCTACCGATAAGGCCATTCTGAACTGATAAATAGCGAGTTTTTGGCCAGAGCAAATATACCTACACTCTCACTCTACACTAATTGTATCATAATACCTAATGCTAACTTTTTTAATGCAATGACTCTTCTTAATCTATTCCACTTAACTCCCTAACTTCCCATGCATCTTTGAAGACGGCACTTATCAAGTGAAACACTTTAAAATAAACAAGTGACAAACGGGGTTCCAGATATAACTTTTCTGAGCAGAGATACTAGACTTGAATCATATTTAAAGCTCTATAGAGTCTACAACACATACTGGTAGCGCCATCTGTTGGCAAATGACTGCTTTATTGCAGTTACTTGATGTGAGGGCTAACCGCACCGCCCATGCACCGTCCGACTACAAAATGTTAGCCATAACGCAGTTAGCTTCGAGGTACGAAGCATAGGTGGCGCTACAATATGCACCATCACCATCACGCTATGTTTGTGTGAGGTGAGCAAAACAATCAAAGTACGGAGTTTACAGGACTGGTTAGAGATTGTATACATTTCGGTGTACACAATAATAATAATAAAGTTCAGTATTTATTTGCTTTTCGTTCAACCTCATAACCTACAGGATGTATTTTTAATCATTAGACAAATTTTGACATTCTATTCTACTTTTGTGTGCAACGGCAGATTTTTTTCGCGATTTCTGAAATGGGCCAATAATGCAAGTTGTTCATATTCGTCGCCAGAATATCCTGTGAAAATTTGTCCTTTGAATAAAAATACACTCCGTATAATATGTTCATGGTAACTTTGAAAGGTTTGGCTTAAATGTTGTTTCTGAACTAAAGTCAATGCATACATAATAGGCAAGTGCTGTTCAGTGACATTATTAACTGGTGTTTCCGGAGAGAAGCGAATGAATCAGCGTCGGGAGGGGACCGAACTTAATTTATTGCTATACTTTGGTTAGATATAGCAATAAATTTAAATCGTCACGCCTATATTCCACGAAAGTTTAGGTACCTACAGATTTACACACAGACTGTGTGTGGTAGGACATCTCAAACCAAACCAAACCTAAAACTAACCTATAAACAAACCGCAAACCGCAAAACTATAATATTTCACCAGTAATGTTCAAATCCCACGTTATGGGGGGCAAGTATTTTACTTCCAACCGAGCCGATATAGGTAAATTCCTGCCGGAAAAATAAAAAAACACTGCTATACCAGAGAATCGTATTTAGGACTCCATGCTCAGTAGATAGTAACTAATATTATAGTCCTTGCAACCACTAATTAATAAACTGTCATTCGAGGCATGCAGTAGCAAAAAATATACTGTGCAAAATTGAGAACTTTGCCCAACGTAGTACACACGGCTAGCTGTGTAGGTACATCAAGCTACACATTTCCAGTTTAAGCAGATCTCGTATTTCATAGGATTTTTCAATACAGTGAGAGGTCAGCGTATACTAGAAAGGTATAACTTGACATGTAGCCGCCGTCGTCGTCGCTGCGGTCGTGTTCACGTCAGCACACAAACCGCTGGTGCTAACGGTGTGGTCGCAGAGCTATTTACAGTATAATTTGCGTCACTTTCCATAACATCGTTCTAAATCTATCTACTTTTATTTTAAGCCTAAGAAATCCCAAATGTCTCCCTCATTGAGAAAATATCTGTCTACTGCTAGAAAGCCCATCAATATAATGTAGTGCTTAGTATACCAGCCGAACGATTCAGTTTATGTCACCTCGTGAAAACTTGAGTGAAACGAACTGTCAATGCCTAACTTTAGGTAGTATTCACCTCGTGAAAACATGAGTGAAGTAAATTGTCAATCCTATGGAATTACAGCTCAATTCGCCTTCACTTTGCCTACATTTAACGCGCTGATTTTAACAAAATAGTAGAGCAGGTTAGTGTCAACAGTAACAATCGCGGACCCCGTTGCGGGCACTGTGGGCATGCCCACAACCCTAACTGAGATCAGACAGAACAAATGATCGTGCCACATAAATTGTCTTAGGTGGAAATCTAACCCACGACCTACGGCATAGCAGTCAGGGCCACTAACCACTTGATCACGGGCCAGTCAAAGTAGTACGTTATGTATGGATAATTCAGTTTAAAATTTTGTATTTTGATTCTTTGAAAATCATTGCGTTTCAGTAAGGTAGTTAGGTTAGGAAGTTAGGTTAGCTATAGGATAGGTATGGTAAGTTAGGTTAGGTTATATGTATATATGTTTTTATTCTAATTGTATTAATAAATAAGGTTTAAAGAGTAAGTAAGTAGTAGTACCTACTTAGTTATTATTGTTTTGGATTCATTTGTGGTCATCTTATTAAAAGTATGATAAAAAATGTGTAAATATGTAGTAAAATATGTGTGTTTGTTACCAAGCTCCGAAACGGCTTGACCAATTCTTATGAGATTTTGTGAGTATAATCAGTAGACCGGTCTGTTAATAGGTCTTAAACAATTTTTTTAAATGCGGCTCGAAGCAAGCGAGGATTCATTGTTTCAGGAACATTGGGCATGCCCACAACCCTAATAAAATTTAGGTCGATTGGTTTTTAGGAATTTTCTTCGGGAGATTTTAAATAAATATGTATATGACATGGAGTCCCAACCAGAAAAAAATTGGTCACTAATTTCAATGTCACATGTGCCAACAAGCAGCTCTAGGCCAACACCTGTCGGCTGTCGCCCAGGACGCCAAGTCCGTAGAGGCGCCAGCCTCTAATGATTGATGGGTTTGGAGAAAGGCTCTTCCAAAGCCATCTGAGTTGGAGTATGTCACCCGGGGACAGTGTGGCTTCCCAACGGTGAAAGAATTTTTCAAATCGGTCCAGTAGTTTCGGAGCATATTCAATGCAAACAAACTAACAAACAATCAAATCAAATCTTTCCTCATTATAATATTAGTATATATGTAAGGATATAATTATCTGTGAATTATGATTAAATAATAAAATGACACAATGAAGGTTGTAAGGTTGTAAGGTTGTTTGAATAAAAGGAATGTCTTGTCAACTGTCGTTGTGCATGTCATTGTGTTGTGTTAGATAAAATATATAGGTATAGATTTTATAGGAGACGATATTCGTGAAATTAAAAGCTTTGAATGTTGTTTCTTATATTACAGGTAATGTACCCCTATTAATAAATGTTTTGTAAAAATCTAGGTTGTTAGAAATACGTGCTTGATAAAACCACAATAAAAATCTTATATTACAGAAACGCAGTTGAGTTTATTTGTGAATGTCGATCACCGTACATAAATGATCTTATAAAACAACATTCTTTGCAAAGATCAATTTAAAAAAATGGATAAACTGAAGTTTGAGTTCACAATTAAAAGTTTCGATGACCAAAAAACAAATGTACTGGCGGTAACCTCAATAACGACAAAAATGGGTAATGTTTACTGTATACCACTAGAATACCAGCCAATAAAAAACCATGGAAAATTAATGGAAACTGAGACTTTTAAAACATTAAGGAATACTTTGCAAAGGAGACACGAAAAACGGAGTTTATGGATAACTTTGTCAGATGAGCTAAGAAAGATTTACATGGATAATGATGACAATATACAATTCAAAAATTACTTCCTAGAAGAATTGCTAATTTTACCTGGATTAAACGAGGCAAATACCAACCCACAATTACCAAAGCAGAATATGAAAAAGATCTCGGACAAATTTGTAATAGACAAATTTACAGGAGAAAACTCGAATGTAGGCCAATGGATGGCTATTTTTGAGAGAGAATGTGCTCGATTAGAAATAATTGAGGATGAAAATAAAATTGAGATTTTTAGACTGTTTTTGGATAAATCATGTTTGAATTGGTACAGTTCTATGCTGATAAAACATACGCTGACTTCAGAATGGAAACGATGGAAGGAAGATTTTTGTGATACTTACGAGAATAAAGGTTGGACACCAATAAGATATGCAATAGAGTTTAGATACAAAGTAGGATCACTATTGGATTATGCAATAAAAAAAGAAAAAATATTGTTAGAAATGGACAGCACTATAAACAAAAGTACTCTGATTGATCTGATTGCAGTAGGTCTACCAAGTTTTATAACGGACAGGATTGATAGAAAGAAAATGAATGAAACTAAAGATCTATTTAATGAAGTCAAGAGCTTGGAACATTTACTTAACAAAAAAAGTTTTGATAAAAAAAAAGTCACCAATCCAGTTATAAAAACAAACGAAATTAAAGAACCATGCAAGATTTGTAAAAGACTGAATAAAGGTAACAGATATCATCCTGAAGAGTTGTGCTGGTTTAAAACAAATGAGGGCAAACAAAATGTTATCAATTTTGTTAACAATTCTGAAGTAGAAACCGAATTAAATGATATGGACCAAAAAAACTAGTTGTGCCACCATTAATTAAAGTCAAGTTGACATTAAATAACACATTGGATGCATTTGGAATATATGATTCCGGTTCGAACATCTCATTAATTAATTCAAAATTGCTTAAATTAAAAGATGAAGAAATAAATAATGCACAGAATGTGAAGTTAACTACAATTAATGGTGTAAAAAATACAAATGGAATAGTAAAATTGAAAATAAAAATACATGAAATAGAAGAAGAAGTAAATGTGTTTGTAATTAACAAGAACAATTTCAACTACGACTTTTTGATTGGATTGGATATGATAAAACAATTCAAGTTAATCCAAAATGAAAAGCTGGAAATAACACAAAAAATAAATAAAAATCCGGAAATAGAAGCAAGAAAAGAAAAGACAAAAAGTTGTAACAAGTTTACTGTAAACTTTAATGAGCATGTTGATGAAACTAATTTCAGGATTTTAATAAACAAACTTGAAAACGAACAAGAAACAAAAATTAACGAACTAATTGAAAAATATAAAACTATCTTCGCAAAAGATAAGTATGATATTGGAACTGTTAAAGATTTTGAAGCCAGAATTGATTTATTGATAGATAAATACTGCAGTAAGAGACCTTATAGATGCAATATTGAGGATAAGAAAGAAATAGAGAGTCAAGTATCAAAGTTATTGGAGAAAAATCTCATAGAGGAATCATACAGTCCATTTGCTGCTCCTGTAACGTTGGCATTCAAAAGAGAAGACAACAGAAAATCAAGACTTTGTATAGACTTTCGGGATCTGAATAAACTTGTTATTCCGCAGTCACAACCATTTCCGTTAATAGAAGATCTGATGGTAAAAACAAGAAATTGCAAATATTTTTCTGCACTTGATATAAATTCGGCATTTTGGGCGATACCATTACGAATTGAAGATAGAAGAAAAACAGCTTTTGTGACACAGGACGGACATTATCAGTGGACCTGTTTGCCGTTCGGACTGAAGACATCTCCAGCGATATTCCAAAGGATATTGAGTAATATTATAAGACGACATGAACTTACAGATTTCACAGTAAACTATATAGACGATATATTGATTTTTTCAAAATCATTTCCCGAACACATAACCCATTTAACAAAATTATTCGAAGCCATAAAGAAGGAAGGGTTTAGATTGAAATTTTCAAAATGCACATTTGCATCGGATACAGTGAAATATTTGGGACACATTATTCATAACAACTCAGTGAGCCCAATAAAAGATAACTTAATATCAATTAAACAATTTCCAGTACCACAGAATCAGAAAAATGTAAGACAGTTTTTGGGAAAAATAAATTTGTATGAATATGTACCTAATATTGCAATAACATTGGATCCACTACACAACTTACTAAGGAAGAATCAAAAATTCATTTGGACAGAAGAATGTCAAAAATCCTTTGAAAAAATGAAAAATCTACTATGTTCTCAACCTATTTTAGAAATATTTGACCCTGACTAACCAATAATAATTTATACAGATGCAAGTATACTAGGCGTAGGAGCTGTATTGAAACAGAGACAAGAAAACGCAAAAGAAAAACCAGTTGCATATTTTTCCAAGAAGTTAAATGAAGTCCAGAAAAGAAAAAAAGCAATTTATTTAGAATGCCTAGCAATAAAAGAAGCAGTTAAATATTGGCAACATTGGCTTATAGGTAAAAGATTTACGGTTATTACTGATCATAAACCATTGGAAAAAATGAACATTAAATCGAGAACAGATGAAGAACTCGGAGACTTAATTTATTACCTCTCTCCATATGACTTTGAGATACAATATTCTCCAGGAAAAAATAATCTCGAAGCAGACTGTCTAAGTAGAAACCCAGTATTAGAAGCACATGAAAACGAAGACGAACAGTTGAAAGTAGTTAATTGGATAAAACTAGAGGATATTATAGTTGATCAAGAAAAAAATGAAGATTTACAGAAAGAAAATAGAAAGTTAATATCAAAAAACAAAATATATTACAAGAAAATCAAGAAAAAGGAGAAAATTGTTTTGACCGAAAACTTTAGCAAAAGCTTTGTCAAAGAAATACATAAAGAATATTGTCACATTGGAGTTAAACAAATGCAAAATAAAATTACACCTTACTACACAGCTAAGAATTTAAGACAGAATATAAAGAAAATATGCAGAGAATGTGAAACTTGCATTATGAACAAATCAAGAGGCCAGAATAAATATGGACTAATGTCTCATCTGGGACCAGCCACACATCCTTTTGAAATAATGTCCATTGACACAATTGGTGGATTCGGAGGCTCAAGATCAACAAAGAAGTACATGCACCTCTTAGTGGACCATTTTACCAGATATGCATACATTGTCAATTCGAAAACACAGAATTCAAATGACTTCATAAAACTTGTCAAAAATGTCACAGAAGATAATAAAGTTGGTATGATCTTAACAGATCAGTACTCAGGAATAAATTCAAAAGATTTTAAAATTTTCTTAGAGAAAAAAAATATTCCTATTATTTTCACAGCAGTAAATGCACCTTTTTCAAATGGAATTAATGAAAGACTTAACCAAACCCTGGTTAATAGAATAAGGTGCAATTTAAATGAACAAAACAAAAAAATAGCATGGACAACAATAGCACATAAATGTGTTGAAAAGTATAATGAGACTGAGCACTCTGTCACAGGCTTTGCACCTGTGTATTTGTTACAAGGAAAAAACATTGCATTTATACCAGAAGAACTAAAAGAAGAAAAACCAGAAAAAGAATTGTTGAGAGATAGAAAATTGGCTCTGAAAAACAGTATAAAAACACACAACTACAATAAAAAAATATATGACAGAAATAGAAAACATTATGAGTTTAATGAAGGAGACATTGTGTTTGTAGAAAATGGCAATAAAATAAACAGAAGAAAGATGGACGAGTTGAAAATTGGACCATATGAAATTATAGAGAAGCTGTCAAACTCAATATACAGAGTCAATACAGGACATAGGAAGTCAGAATCGAATCTCTTTCACATCACTAAACTACTCCCAGCTCCTGCATCTGAATATGGTAGTTCAGACGATATACAGTAAAATTGTATGATACAATTTACTTCCTAAAGGGGGGGGATGTAAGGATATAATTATCTGTGAATTATGATTAAATAATAAAATGACACAATGAAGGTTGTAAGGTTGTAAGGTTGTTTGAATAAAAGGAATGTCTTGTCAACTGTCGTTGTGCATGTCATTGTGTTGTGTTAGATTAAATATATAGGTATAGATTTTATAGGAGACGATATTCGTGAAATTAAAAGCTTTGAATGTTGTTTCTTATATTACAGGTAATGTACCCCTATTAATAAATGTTTTGTAAAAATCTAGGTTGTTAGAAATACGTGCTTGATAAAACCACAATAAAAATCTTATATTACAGAAACGCAGTTGAGTTTATTTGTGAATGTCGATCACCGTACATAAATGATCTTATATATATAGAATAGGGTTCATTCAATTGGGAAAAATTTAAAGTTCCGGGTAGTTGTCTGTTCATGCTATTGGTTGCATAGGCGGTTACGTGAGTCAAGCAAGTCCCCATTACAAACATCGTTGTACGAATCTCCCTATGACAATATAGGTGAAGTGAATGCGAAGTGGACTGTCATTCCATACTGATGCTAAGTGTGTTGTCAATTTCTAGCATTACAAATCAGCCTGCATCATAGTAGGTAACTTGGTGCAGGCTGATTTTTACAGAATATATTGGCTGGTTTAATAGCTCTAATAATTTGTAAACATTCCTCGCTATTAAGTATTATCCATGACATTGTAACATTGAAAAGTTAAGTAGGTTCTTGTGGATTTGAAACGAACACTGAACTTAACAGGGTTGCGGCAGGTTCGGTTATTGATTTTGTTGTTTTTTTTTACAATTAAGTAGTGTGTGTGTGTGTGCCCACAGTTCAAGGCTAATTCTGTGAAAAATACACATTTCATAGGTAGGTAGTTAGGGCATTGAACAATTTGATTATCGTGACTTACCTACTTCTACTATAGCAGTGTTACAGTTTTTACGTACGTATTTAAGACATCTCATTACGATATACAACGTGGCGCTACAATGGTGACATTAATTTAACACACGGGTAGGGCTAGTGGCCATTAACCACATAAATTATGATTGGTTACTTCACTATAACTAAACAGTATTAGAATATCAGGCAAGAAGTAGTCTTTGATTTCTTTACACATTAAAAAACTGGCATCAGTGTGTAAATCTTTAAAGGCCAAAAACCACTTCTTGTCGGTACGTTTATTTTTTTTACTTTGGTGGTACCTAAGCAGACAGAACTCACACAACGCCACATACAATCCATACAGACTCCTTTTACTGGTTTAGTTACGCACTACATAGGTAGATAGGTAGGTACTATAACACGATTTGATGTATTTATAAGAAGGATAAAGAAATCAGTAGGTACAAATACTCTTAAATTAGCCCCTTAAGTACTAGGATTTCCTGTACCATAGATGGAAGCAAGTCTTTAGGCAGAAAGATAGGTAAACAAAGTCATCACACTCTTTGAGAGATTACTAGAGTTAAATTATGTAGATAGGTACACAGAGCCATCACAGATTTGACACACTCGGTCATTGTCACCGCACCTATTTTTAACACCACGTGTTCTAACAATGAGATAACTGCGTCAATTTTATAATTAGATGATGCAGGTGGAAAATTAGAGCACTGGACGATTGCATAAAAGATAAGAAAGGTCGGAAAGAAAACTGACGTGAAATTACGGAAAGTTTTTAATAAAAATAAGAATTCAATAGAAAAAAATGCTAATTAAGGTAGTGCCTACCACAAAATAACAATTAGTCGATAAAAAAATCCCATTAACAGAAAGAACATAATAAACAAACTGGAATTTATAATAGATACTTAGTGTGTTTTAGAATAATATTAGGGTCAGTATACGCATAGGTAGTGAGGCATGAACCGCGGGTGGAAAGGAAACCTAATACCCACGGAAGCCACTGCTATGTCAAATCACACGCATACTTGCCTCACACACTCATATATTTAAACACACACATGTAGGTGGACACGGTCGCTGTAAGTCCAATTTAATGTCTCACCCAAGTATCTACTCCACCCACGATCATTCTGTCGGAAATTTCTCATTTTTCGTATATGTATATTATGGATCCTTTCGCCATTTTGAAAATAGGTAGAGCTGCCACATATTGAAGATTGTAGGTAGGTACACGGTTAGATGATCCGTTTTGCATTTTTCTCCTTATTGTTCCAAGTAGGTATGTATAAAATCTTCTATATGTCGGAAGGTAATTGTTAAAGTTAAATATTATTGGTAACTAGATATGCTGAGAAATTCTGCTTCAAAATAAAGCGAAATAACTGTCTTATAACCATTCAAGTTCAGTTCAAGTCTTCATCTAAAACCAGTAACATCTTTTCATTTTCTTTTGATTGCACACATCGTTAAATGTAAAAAATAAGTGTTTTTCACTTAAGTACTTTGTCTTTTTATGCAACAGCAATTTATTGATAAATTAATTTGCAATTAACTGTAACCTATAAGCCTAATTGGCTGCTATTTGTAAGCTTACCATTATCTAATGACAGAAGTTTGACGACCAATTTAAGTAATAAGTCATTTTAGGATCCCTTGGCGATTGAATATTGCCTATAGGAGAGCAGTATTGTCTTATACTTCTCCTCAGTATAGGGGCTAATTTGATGTCACACAAGTGGAGTGCTCCATTCATAGCACACGCGCTCGCAACCGCGCACAACACAATACAAATACTTCTCAATAAATATATTAAACTGAGCAATAAAATAGTGTAGGTAATGTTAGCACAGATGTGAAAGTGTTTCATTTTATTAAACATTGTGTGTAAGGTGATTCACCGAGGGTGACAAGCGAATGTTACAATTTGTGGACGTTTTCTTTGAGGCTCGCACAAGCGAACTACACATAAGAATACATAAATTAAAAAAATGAGTGTAAAATATGGAGCGACGGATGTGGACAGAAAAATAGAAGAGACCAACAAAGAAGAAGCGAAAGATGTTGAAATTAACTTGAGGTAATTTACTTCCCTATCGGGAGCGTTTATCTAATCTCGTGCAAATTCAGTTTAGTGCAACTTATCCAATTAGTGTCATACGAAACTGAATTAAGGTAAATGAGGAAAATGGCTATAAGCGCTTGCGTGAATACATCCAACTACACATTTCCCCCTCACGAAGATATCCTCTTAAAGGATCCTTTCTCAACCAATTTGTGTAATTTAGCGTACTGGCAGCTTCGATCAATTTGGATAACAATAGCAGTGTAACACATGTGCACATTAGTTCAAGTGCAAATCGAACGTCTTGAGAAGTAGCTGCTACCTACTCTACTTCTCTGCAACATGCTTTTTGTGGCTGGTAACTTGTATGGCGTTAGGCAAGCACGAAATAGGAAGATATATTGCACTGTTTCAACTGTGTGCTCTATAATATTGAGTATTGAGTATACGACTCTCAATTGAAACTGCTTTATCGGTGCTACATTTATTACATTTGAAAGACCCTTGCGATAGAAGATGCAACTAGAATAGAATGGAAGAGTCTTCGTCGTCACCATAAAACTTACAAACAACAACCACAAGCTATAAACAAAAATAACTGTTAGAGCTACAATGACCGGCCTTATCGCTAAAAGCGATCTTTTATATACATCCTTTATGATATGGACTTGTTAAAGATGTAGAAAAGTTATGCAAGTAGTTCGCGGTGTGTGTCCGTGTCTGTTTACTGTATTAAAATTGTACATATACTTCAATATATGTATTTTATTATACATTTAAATTACTGAAGGTACAGTTATGTTCGTATATCTACATTTACTTATGATCGTGCGAAGAAACGAATCGTTTGTTGTAATAATATGATTATTTTAGAAGCAAGTTAAGTAGTGATTCTAGATCTTATTTTTTAATAGAAGATATGTGTAGTTTAGGGCTGCCTAACCGACACTCAGTACGCATTCCATAGCCGTAAACTGCTTCCACTGAGAATGATAACTAGGTTTTAGTCTATAGGTAGATCTCCACGTAGTACACAGTTGCCAGTTGAACACTGTGTACTGAACCAATCTCATTAAGATACACCGAGGTAAGCACTTTTTATTTGGTTACTAAATCCGAAATATCGTATTTCAATGTATATCCGATCAAGTGACCTAAAAAAAATGAAATTACCCCACGATTTTTCAAATAAAGCACTAGTAAAAATCTTGATAGCCAAATTGAAAACGGATAAAATGTCGATCTGGGTGTTACACTGCCTGTTTATTCATGCCTACTGGCACTAGTTGATAGCAATGAAATTTAGAAGAATTCTACCTACCGCCAATTGTGTAGTTAAATAAAAAAAAATATAATTAGCGATGGCATAACAGGAAGTCCACTCCGCATATATATATACACATTATACACGTAATAGAGAGAGGTCAAAATTTTATTGTCAATGTATAACTGTTAGTTGTTGGTCTTAGATTACAGTTAGTGTAATACCTACTTATGCTCTTCTAAACCACCAGCCCACCAGCCCACTAGTTTTTATAACTTTTCCGATATAAATATCTAAATAATCTGGGAAAATCTAAGTAACATAAATGTTGGTGGATCCAAAAACCAGCTTGTTTAAAATTATCTCGAGGAGCTTAACTGTGCACCTTTTTAAAAGAAATACCATGAAAATGTTTTGTAAAACGTTAACGTATTCACATTAAGTTCTCTTTGTATTTCCAGTGGCTCGTTCAAAAGAAAATGGTGGCGGGTCAGTCAGCACGTGCTATTTGGCCTGGGCCATGTGTACAACGACCTCTGTGCCGCCATGTGGTTCTCCTATATGATGCTGTTCTTCCAAGCCGTGCTCAACATGAGAGCGGCAGTGGCTGGTGCTATGCTACTCTTAGGTAAGTATCTGATTATTATTTAACGTTAACTTATACAAATTTGAACTGCGAGTCAATGTACGGCTAGTGACCAAGTAGTTGCTCTTTCCCGAAATGCTTGAGCAATTTACATGGGACTATAGGGTTAAGGGGAAGTTCAACCCTAACTAATTACAATAGGAAAGGGACCTATGCAGTCGGTTACAGCCTGTGCGTATATTCCAAGAGTATTTTTTTCTTTTTCTAATATTAGATAAAAAGAAAAAAAATACGTTACAGAAGATGTTAGTATTATCTACATGGTTAGTAACTTTAGTTTTTCTTAAAAAATAACCATTAGATACATATCCAATAATACTCCACTAACTAGACCTAGCTTAATACAGAAAACTGAAAATTGTTTTTATATCCCGTAGAAAGCTTCCAAGATATTTTCCGTAAAAAGACAAACTTTGAGCGGTACGTACCTTCATCACATTTTAAATAAGTTATAATTATTCAAAGAAATTTCAACTATATTATGATCTATCATTGTTTTATGGGAAGGTCTTATTATTTTATTATTAACACAATAGCCGTCCTATTTTATTTTATTGGAAGCTTTAGTTCTGCAATTCGATCCGTATTTACTCTTCGCTATTTAGTAATTTTGCGGTATTTATTTGTCATTGTCTATTTTTCTGTACCTTACTGTCAAATGTTTGCTTGGTAATGTCACGCTGCTTTGCAAGCCGTATTCATTCGTATTTTTCTTTTGTTTTTCTTTCTTTATCCAAGAACAATGTTAATGGAATGAACCGATACTTTATTATAAATATAAAAGCGTGGATGCTCCATTATCTTTTTCTCGTATGCATAGTAGGTATATATTACTTGGTGTGTTGTTAATTTATTCTTTGTAATTTAAATGATTCTATCAATTAGAAGAGTAGTTAGTTTAGACAGGGTTTAAGTGGTAGGTATTGTTAATAGTTTGCGGGTTAGTTTAGTTGATTGCTTACTTGATTTGGGACCTGCCACAGAGTTCAAGATTATCAATAAAGAAACGTTTTTTTAGGGTTGTAGGAATATTTCAACGCTCTGTGGAATCATGTGTTTCACTTTGAGTTGTGCATCAATGCCACTTCTACACTCTATTGGGCTGAAATAACATAAGCATGACAAAGGCTGCTCGTAGAAATCACATAATAAATCTTACAGAACAGATACTTGTTCTATATTTTTTAGGTTTCGCCCCATCTCTTCCCCTTCCCATTTCTTCCCTTATGCGTTTATAGACGAGATGGGACATTTTGTATGTGGTGTGCGCATAGGGGAAGACACCATCTCTTCCCCTATGCGTTTACACCAATAAATTGTTAAGTCCCATGACAACCATTTTTATTGTTTTCTTCCTTTGACATTGTTCATTTGTAAATTCCAGGTCAAGTTATAGACGCATTGGCGACACCAGTCGTGGGTGTGCTAGCTGACAGATTTGGAAGCCTGAAGTCCTGGCATTTAACTGGTAAGTGTTATACATTTGAGTATCTATTGGTATATATTACCTAGTGGACAGCTCTGTTTTTAGACAGGTAGGTACTGAGTTAGGAATAAGTATCTAGGATAGGTGAAATTATTTTTCTCAGGCACATACCTATTATGATCTACATGTAAGTATGTAAATGAGGTAATATAACCTATATTTCGCAATATCAGAGATATCTACCTACGAACAGCATCGTCTTTCCCATTGTACTTTGGATTATAAATCTCATAGTTTATATAGTCATTCAAAACATCTTTTGTGTTCAACTGCTGCTTGCGGAAGTTCTAGGTATTGACTGCAACTCCGCAAAACACACGACGGTTTACTAAACACCTAACATACAATTTTGGTGATCGACGTAACTTACGAGTAGCTACTGACGCCAGCACGTCAAGTTACCCCAATGTGTCAAATTTCTTTGATTGCCTTTCAACTTTATGGCAAACAAAATAAGGTTCATATTCAATTGGGAATTAGACACAATGGGGTAACTTGATGTGCTGGCGTCTGTACACTAAGGTTCAGGAATGATTACATCTACTTATAGGTAGGTTTTTATAACGCATTCCTACTCATTTGCAAACAAAGGAAAGTAGCCCAGCGCATGCCAAAAATGGTAATAAGCTCTGTGCCTTTTAAATTTACCAACATGAGCAACCAACATCAATCTGATAACGAATGAAAACTATTGTAGTTAGGTTTCCCAAACAACCTCTAGAATAAAAGTCATGCAGATATATGTATACCAATGTACATATTATGTAGATACACTAGATATGTGTAGGAAGATGGGTCTAAGATGGTATTTTCATGGCTCAATAGAGCTAAAAAGCGTTTTACAGAAACACCATCATGACTGCCTCATTGGTCTAGTGGTCGCAACCTGCTGAATATGAGGTTCCGAGTTCGATCCCCGGGTCGGGCAAAGTGTTATTGAGATTTTCTATCTAGTTTTTATCAGTATCAGCCCGGAGTCGGGTGTAGGTACCTACTACATGTACACCTCTGCCTAATCCTTCTTGGATAACAGTCGTGATGTTATGTTATGTCCATCATGATGATGTTTTTAAAGACTGACCGAAAATGCGCCGAAACCAAAACAGGCATATTAATGGTCTACGTCTATAATTTTTTGTATTTTTTTTACAATATAGGCTAGGTATAGTAAGCAATAAAAACGAATACAGTTTTAGTCGTTAACCCTTGCACCTAGTTTTATCTTTAAATAAATTAATTTTAAAAGAAGTAAGGACTTGGTGATTTGCTGGTAAGTAAATATTAATTTAATCTGCCTAGCCTTTTCCCAACTACGTTGGGGTCGGCTTCCAGTTTAACCGGGTGCAGCTGAATACCAGATGTTTTACATGGAGCGACTGCATGTCAGACCTCCACCACCCAATAACTGGGTAACACGATATCCCTAAGTTAAACAACTGATTGTCAGACTTTCGAGCTTCTGACTACAAGTAACGACTGTCACAGATCTACAAATGACAGCCGGGACCAACGGCTTAACATGCTTTCCGAGGCACGAAGGAGTTTTGTTACCATGTAACAAATGGTCACCCATCCACGCCGACCTCCTCAAGCGTAGCTTCGATCGACCCGTGTGGCTATGATAATTTAGCCACAAGCACAAGGTTAAAATGGTATGTTTGCCAAATACCTACATGTGATTTAACTATGTTTTTTTAGTTTTGGTTTTTCACCGAAAATGTAAAGCAAGTTTCCATTTTCGTTCGGTCAGTACTAGGGAATGCAATCTCGTACGAGATTTCCGCCTAGCGAGATCTCGCGAGACTCAAAACCCAGTCTCGCGAGATCTCGCAAATTACGGGATCTCGCGAGATTGGGAGAATCACAATTAAAACATGTGCAAATGCTTGTTTTAAGAACTAGTAATTGACATGATATGTAATTAAATAGAAACTGCGTTGCTTAGTCATAAAAATACATTATTTTTATTTTAAAAATCAACAGAGTACTTATTATTTTGTCTCTAACTCTAATAACATTTGTTTATGTCTATAATTATTATACCTACTGTAGCTAATCAGTTCAAATTCTTACAATATTGGTAACATAACAATAATTATCTATATTTAGTCTTTTGTAAATTATTACTTTAGTTTCAATAATTAAGAGTAATAGGAACATTACCTAAGGTAAATAAATGCAACAAAACAAAACTTAACTTCACAAATTCTTAAATAAATGTTGTGAGATCGTATTAATCAAATAAAAGAAGTTTAAAGTAGAAGTCAGATGAAGTTATCAAGGTACGGAAAGGCAAGTTAGTTTGTCTGAAAATGGCTTCTCAAAAATCACATCATGTCGAGAGTATCATCTGACAGACGACTTCTGATTTTGCATGCAAAATCAGAAGTCGTCTGTCAGATGCGCCAGGCACGGCCGCACGGACGGCCAGGATTCAGTTCCCGCGCAGCCGCGCTATGAAATACACATCGTCACGCTGCAAGTGTCGATCTCGTTATCTCGCGAGATCTCGTACGAAATTTGACGAGATCCAATCTCGTAAAATATGGCCGGGATCTCGCGAGATCGGGATCTCGGCGAGACGAGATTGCATTCCCTAGTCAGTACCTATAGGTATATCACATACATACATTAGTAAAAATACTTCTAAAATTTCAGGTTGCGCCTTAGTGACGTGCACATTTCCCCTGCTTTTCGTAAGATGTTGGGGCTGCTGGTTGACGGACGACCTCGACTACCTGGACTGGTGGATGCCGGTTTACTACGGTGTCCTCATAGTCGTCTTCCAAATCGGATGGGCAGTGGTCCAGATTTCTCACCTGGCGATGATCCCTGCCATTTCAGATAACCTACAAGTGCGGGCTGATTTGACTTCAATCAGGTAAGATTCATGCAGATTTTTAGCGGCATCTATCTGGCCACATCGAACTAAAACTAAAATATCCTTTATTCATCGCGATGATAATGTTATCCCCGCGATTGAACAGTCAGTCACAATTAAATACACGTCTGGTCGGAGGATCCTCCCTTTTCTACAGCGGATGCGAAACTTTATACCCTGTAACACATAACCCTTAAAATTAATATTCTATAGGGAGTTCCGTTGTAAGTATTTGCCAGCGCTATGCAATCTAAAGCATCAGCTTAAATCGTAGTATTATGGCCACAGTTGGTTCATGTACACAAACAACCGATTCTGCTTCAGTTTCTCGCGGAAAAAAACTAATGATAATATTATAATATTTACATAGGTATGTAGTAGAAAAATAATACCAACGTAACGTTGATGCTTGAAAATGTATCACAATTTGAACTTGGTACTAATATATATGCAATAGCTTCGGCCTTCAAGCCACACCTCCTTGCCCGTCGTGAGGTTTTTTCGTTACGGAATTTCTGGATTCGGTCCCCGCGCTCAAGGCCCGCGATAGAAGCTATGCAATAGCTTAAAAATCTCTCTTTACCAATTTAGATAGGTACTGATTACATAAGTGTGTTAATGAATTATAACATCAGGCGTAGCATCAGGTATAAGTACTTCTGATTTCCCGAATTTATGCATATAATATATGCATGCATGTTGATATTAATTATAATAACTACCTCTTACTAACCTTTTAAGTAGGTACCTAAGTAAGCAGTATTCTTAAGAACTCATCCCTACGTATTTATAATATTGTAATCATTATCTGTTTCAGATATATGGCTTCAGTGACGTCAAGTTTGGCTGTGTACCTAATAACATGGGTTGTACTAAGGGCCAGTAATTACAGCACGTTCATAGGTCCCATGGATGACTACAAATTCAGGGTAAGCATCCATATAAACCGTAACATAAATTGTGGGAGTATTCCCGTTTGAGCACCAATGCATTTAATATCTACCAAAGGTTTTATATTGATTGGTAGTGTTATGTTTTGTAGGCTTGCTGAATAAGACACCGTTGAGGTTGATTTCGATTATTACTAAATAAATGACACACAACATATTATAGTCTTATAGACAGTACAGTGGTAGCAGCTTCACAGACGGGGACAGACAACGTAGTGACGCTGGCATTCTTAATAGGAACCGGATACATAGATAACATCTAGTGATGTGCACACTATTAACGTACTAAATAGTGGTGTCACAACAGGTAGTAATAATAATAATAAAAAAAAAGGATTAATTTCTCACCACAACATAGCACAATTTAGTTTTACGTAGCTAAATTTTAGTAGTAGTAGTAGCTACATTTACATATTGTGGGAGACTGGTGCCGAAACTAGGCGGTGAGCCTGTATTTCAGGACACCAGGTCTCCACCCCGTCGGAGATTTTACAATTGTTCAATGTACATATTAGATAATTGAATACATAACAATGCGGTAAGATAAATAAACAATTTAATTTTAATAAGTAAAATTAAAATTAAGTAAAATTAAAATTAAGTAAAGGGTTAGTAGATGAAAGTGTGAATGTGTAGGTTGTATGTGTGGTTGTCTGAAGAGTGTGGTTGTATGTATGCAGGTGTGAGTTGTGTGTAAAATCCAGTCAGTTTAGGGATTCACGTCAGAATAAAAGTTAATAAGCTGCAAACTCGTGTACCTAGGTACTTACCTACACCTTCATTTTGGTTATCTAAAAGTTGTCACAGAACTCAGAAGTCCCCATAAAATCTCGTAGGCATCTGCGTCGTAAGTTACTCAAGGTCAAAGGTCACAAAAATTATAATTAGAGTCCCTTGAATTGACAGCTCAATTCGCCTTTACTTCACCTAGATTTTCACGGGGTGATCTTTACAGAATAGCACTGCAGTTCATTTCTAATGATCGCTTTCACTAATGTTAGCTTGATTATTGTTGAGATTAATTATCCATTTAATAACGTGCCGACATGCAACTACTATTTACCTACCGACAATGATCCAAGTGGTTGCACCTATGTATCCAATTCGCACCTACTTTTGAATGATTGAGTGAGGTTACCGGTTAATGTCGTGAGGTCATTTCATGACTAGTAGAATTGCACTAGTAGATAGATACCTATGCTACGAGAATTGCACTGTGTACCAAATTATTCTGGTAGATTCTTACGCTTGTAAATGATAGCCCAAGAATCCTGGAATCTAAGCATGAAACAATTTTGCTCCCCCGACAATGAAGCTCGTCCGAAGATTTAATTGAAATTATTATTTTAATCGAATTCAATATAAGATCTTTATTGTAATTAATTTTAATTTTAATCATTATAAACGAATTTGAATGTAATAAAGTTGGTAGGTACTTAATCAAATTTGAAACAATTTTATTGTAGGTAGGTACTTATACTTAGGTATTTCATCACTCTAATTTTAATGAGTAAGTTACTTTCTTTTTTCATATAGAATTATGTATTAATAATAATAAAAAAATAAATAATACGATAATGAAGGTAGATATTTACCTAGGATAAAGGTTCTATCCATCTATCCTATTCCTCCATATTGACTTTCGGAAAGAAATACGGTCCTATCTGTTGAGTCGATTTTTTGTTATTTATTTATTTATTAAAACTTTATGCACTAGTAAAAGACACTGTACAAAGGCAGACTTAATGCCTTGGGCATTTTTACCAGTCTGCTACTACTACCAGTTTACTTAACTTGATTAATTTATTTAACTTGTAAGCCTGACATTCAAAAGTGCCTTTTTATGGTTCTAATTGAACTAAATAATTGAACTAAGACATTGTTTTTCAGGATGTATCACTAATCATCTCTGGAATCGGGATATTATCATTCCTATTATTCCAAATATTGTTCAAATTAAAATCGAGAAAAGAAGAAAAGGCGAGCAATGGTCACGCTGTGAATAATGGTTCGATTCCCGTACAAAACGAAGAAAATGGAACTCTTGAAGTCGCCAAGTCGAAGATCATGTATTTTCTTCGTATGCCACTTCTTTACCAAACTAGTTTATTGTGAGTATAATAACTCATCCTCTTTTCTCCCCCACTATTAAGTCCATCCAAAGGTTGTAAGTACGGTATCGCTTTTGGCGATAAGGCCGCCCATTGTATCACCCTATGGTGTTGTAGCTCTTACATCATAATTTGTATTTTTTTATGGTGTGCAATACTTACAGAGTACCTATTCTATTCCAACTTCTAAATTTATAAACCATTTAAGTTACTATTTTATAACTTAGTACCTACCTAAGCAACTAATACTTACATAGGAAGTTTTCTAGTATGTGTACCTACCTACTACCTCATCATCTGCCTAGCCTTTTCCCAACTATGTTGGGGTCGGCTTCCAGTTTAACCAGATGCAGCTGAAAACTAGTGTTTTATCCTTGGTCCTCCACAAACCAGTTACTGGGTAAGACTATAATATACTCCTTGGTTAAGCTGGTTGTCAGATGTTGGAGTGTGCTACATGTAGCAAATAATTTAGTTGAAATTATTGATATTTATTCAATTGAATTAAATTAAATTCAAATTCTTCTAACTTATCAGACAGACGCGTTACTGGGGTGTTTGTTCCGCCACTTCTTCCCAGCAAGAACACTAGAAAGTGGTGAAGGGTGGGTTTTTGAATGCTGTCTTATGTTAACTTTTGACGTTGAAAAAGTAGGTACTAATCCTCTGGCTAATTAAACCTTTTAACCGCTTGTGTCGCATATAGGTATGCGACACATATTTCCGTGTCTCTACCGCTCGTGTCGTATTTCTGCGACAGAGAACATGCATGATTTTGTCGTTTTACTTTTGTAATATTCACTGCGCGGTAGGTACTTCGCAGGTTGTATCGTAGGTAGTGGTTGGTTGAATGCAAACGACGACTTGGGCAGAATATTCTTTTAATTTGTGAGATCACAGAGATATTACAGGAGGCACATTTATTAGGTTAAGTAAAGAGAGGCGATGACATACCTAGCAGAAGCGAAAGAAATAATGAATATACAGTGTTACCAGGAATTACAATAGCTAACTTTTTTTTAATAATAAAAATATTGTCAGTTAAGGAGTGGACCAAATTATTTCAACAGGTACCAATACCAACAAATAAAACCAGTTTTAAATAGATAGGTACCTACATTAAATATGCAACAAAAACTTAAAATCGCTACAACGGTTGCTTCTTTTTATTTATTGTAGGTACCTATTATTTTATTGATTTGAAGCAATTAGCCGGGCGCTAGGGGCACTGCAAGCAACAGATAGGTATTCGCCAAGCAGTTAAAAAGTTAAATAAATGCCTTTTGATTTTAATTTATTACTTATCTTCTTTCAAATTATTCATGTTTCAGATACGTGTTTTCCCGGTTATACTGGGCTCTAAGTCTAGTCTACGTGCCGTTGTTCCTAGAAGAGCGCCTAGTATTCAACCCGAGCGCTGGGTCCGAGCTGGTCGCAAGTGTTCCTCTAGTCCTATACATATCGTCATTCTTCTTCTCTTTACTTCTCAAGAGTAAGATTAATCGATTTGGGAATCAGGTAATTTTTAGCCAAAATTATTAACCATGGGTTGCAAATAATACGAAATTGCACCTACCACTGTTTGTCTCTGCATCACCCAAAGGTTAACTGGTAGAAAATGACCATGGCATTAAGTTCGCCTCTGCACATTTGTTTACTTGTGTAGCCTTTACTCACAAACTATTACTGTAGGTTTATTGTAAGAAATAGTAGGTAGTTGATCTTCCAGTCTATTATCATCAGATAGGAGGAGTTTGGAAAAATCCTATGATTAGTTGAGTGAGGTGCTTTCATTCATTAAATGATAAATGATATTTATTTATTTCTGTAAATGGGTTCATATAAACACTTTTACATGTCATTTTTTTAAACAGAAGAGGGCTGTATTTCGCTATCTGACTACCCTGAGAAGAAACACCGAAAGAATCTCAGAGGTCACAGTCTCTTTTAAAGTCCAGATATTATCTTGGTCATGATTATGTAAGAACCATGCAGATTTGTGTCTGATAATGGTCTTTTGAGGGAAGAACCACACAGATAAGAGTGAACCAGATCAGTCAGTTATGGTGAGCTCAACTCGGAACTTGAGGAGCTCTACGTCCTGACGAACAATACCAAAGAAAGAACGTTTCGGTTGGTCGCATAAAATACTCAAACTGCCAGACAAAATGTTAAAAAGAACGTTAAAAATTAAAAAAAAAGAAAGGAAAAAAAAAGTTTACATAGTCCTTACATTCACAATTAAGTATTAAAGAATAAAAAATAAAAGTACTTTTCATTAAGTAACTACTTATTCATTTTTCTCCGCAGATGGCGTATCTAATAGGAAGTCTACTAAGTCTGATAAGCTGTCTATGGATAGCTGTAGCTATAGATCCACAAGCTAGTATAGTACAAATATATATGGTCGCTACGTTAATTGGTAAGTACCTACTAGACATCTACTATACCACCTGTAATTTTCATTCAATTTACGTTAAAAGCTTAATGTCCTTTCCTATCTTTCAAGTTAAAACCGTCGTGAGCAGGAACATTTAGGCAATTGGCCTATATACTCTTTTTACACTTGGGGTTGGGGCTGGCTACCTCTCTAATCTACTAGGGTAGGTAAAATAGCCTGAAAACAGCTTGACCATACCTGCCTATGCAGCTATGTGGAAAACAATGTTAGGTACAGTTGTCATTTGAGATTTTGAATACAATCCAGAATCTAAGGTACTAAGGGACCTTTATCCTTAAAAAGGGCAGTGTAATAGAATTCTTGGAGTAAGATTGCCTGCAAGAGCCTACCTTCCTGCCTTCCTGACTACCGGGCCGTGTACTGTACAGTCAGTGCACGGTTACCTGATCCATCTTAGAAAAAAAAATAAGGGGAAGATGGGGGCAACGCAGCTCACCGACTGTAGGTACTTAGAATAAACATACATACCATCACGCCTGTTATCTCCGAAGGGTAACGCAGAGGTGTATCTGTTGATTATAGGTACACCCAAGTTTCGCCAGTTATGATTAAGTCCCGTATATTAGGGGGCCATATTATAATATGCCTTTGTCATCAATCGGGCAAGAATACAGACTCCGGACTGAGAAATTCTAGATAGAAAAACTTGAATAACACTTTGCCCAACCCGGGACCTGCTCAGCTGTAACGCTTGCGACCACAAGTCGAGGCAAGCAGTAGGTACCGTGTAGTGTAGTGTGTGTGTCAGTGTGGTGGCTTTTTACCCGTCGCACTATTTTCGCGTTATTAATATCTATGCCTTCATTATTTCCAGGCGCGGGAAGTTCAATAACCCTCGTGTCCAGTCTGTGTGTGACTGCGGACTTGATCGGACCACATTCTCATCAAGGGGCCGCCATCTACTCGATCGTCACTTTCGCCGATAAACTTGTGACGGGAATCGCAGTGGTCGCCATTGAGAATTAGTTAGTATACCTACATTATTAATAGACTATGGCCAACTCTAACCCAAGTAGCACCCGGGTGCCATCAATAGATACCCTGGCGCCCTCGAGATCGCGATTAAAATGGAGTACCTAACTTACTTACTTAGATATTCGCCAGTGATCCCAAATTCAAGTGCAAATGGTGCAATAAGAAATTATAATTATAAATATACAAATATTTCTCGACATTTCCCACAACGCCATCTAGTCCCAATTTCCCAAACAAAGCAGAACTTGTGCTATGAGTAGGTACTAGAGTACTGATAAACACTCATAAGTACATTCCTAAATACATACTTACAATTAGGTACATATTAAGTACTTATACTTACCTAAATTTATTACACCCAGACCCAGAACTAAATTTCCAGCTCACCACACAAACACTTGTCTTGGGTGGGAATCGAACCCACGACGTCCGTTACAGCAGTTAGGACCACTAACCACTAGCTAGAACGACAGCCCAATTGCCCGAGTATCTGTTCGTATCTTGTGTTGCGCCTTGTTACTTAAAACTGCCCGCCTGGCGTCGCGTCGGCCGTAACAGTCTATAAGAACACCGCGACCGACGACGCCTGGCGTGGTCTCCTAGAACCTTGCGCCTATGTGCACCCTCACTGTAGGTACCTAATCAACAAATATTTGACAAACGTGCTACGGAAGCACATTTGGATCTGTGGTTGATCGTGGGTCGATTTATTCTTAGTTTCCGCGTCGGCACAAGCTACACGACAATGTGATCTTATGTACAGACGCCAGCACATCAAGTTACCCCAATGTGTCATTTTTTTCCAATTTAATATAAACCTTAATCTGTTTGACATAAAGTTGAAAAACGATCAAAGAAATTTGACATATTGGGGTAACTTGACGTGCTGGCGTCTGTACTATGTATTAGGTACCTTATAAAAGATTCGCTATTTCTAATCAATTATTTCATGTCAGTCCTCTTTTAAGAGTTGTTATTCCGTCCCAGTGATGACTCGTGGGATTTGTAAAGATGGAAGCTAAGTTCTGAGCAGACATCATGCGGGAATTCATGGTTCAGTAGACACATGATTCTGGACCCCCAATTATTGCAAATGTTCGTCGCTTATTTCTCCTAAGACTGTAAAGCATCGCTTTCATGCGTCCTTTCCACACTGTATAGCTTGCCATCGATCATTGAAAAACTATCGTCGTAACAGATTTCCATTACAGGTGTTCAACTACAATGTTAAATTCGTTCATAATGTAACACAACATCACGATTGACGCCTGTAGGTAGTCACCGAAGGGATTAGACAGAGGTGTATAAAATGCACACTTGAGTTTCTTGATGGTATAATAACTCTAAAACATCTTTCCTACGCGAGTTTAACTAGCACTCTTCCGGTTTTTTATATTTTTAAATACTTACCTAATACCTATCGTTTTTGTTACAGCAAATGTGATAATGAAGGAGAATGTCCACAATACTACAGGGGAGTCCTAACGTACGCCTGCGGTGGAAGCGCAGTCCTCGGCATGCTCTCTTTGTCTTTCGCAAAATGTATACCCAAGCATAAAAATGAATCAAATATTTAAATAAAATACATACATATTTTTTATTATTTATTGTTTACGACTTGAATGGTTGTACATAGAGAATGTTTTGAATACATTTAAGATGTAATGAATAACATTAGTTAGATACAGAAACTACAATTCCTTTATGCCAATGTAAGTTATAAATTAGAAACTAGGTATGTAAATATTACGATGCCATGCACATAATATTACCTATGTAACTAATCTTAACTAACTTATCAGCAGCTAACACGGCTATATTCTGCAATCAAATAGGTACATAAAATTCTCGTGTCACGGTGTTTGTTACCAATCTCCTCCGAAACAGCTTAACCTATTCTGATGAAATTTTGTGTATTCAGTAAATTTCAGTAGCTCTTAAAATAGGTCGTAAACTTTTTTTAAAAGGAAGTATGAAGTTTACCAGGGCAGCTAATAATTTACTTACATAATTTAATATTTGATTGCAAAATATCGTTTTATATCATTTAATCAGATTTGTATTGTGTTTGTGTGAACACATGTCAACATGCAGTTTAAATATTATTACTACATTGGTATATGGTAATAATAAATTGGTAACTACCTATTACTGCAGTGTTTTTACATATACAATGTCGTTTTACACTGTAGGCCACACAATTATACTGCAAAATATAGCATTAATTAATGCTTTTTGAACCATGCCTTACACTGGGGGTTTTTCTAATAAACTAGAAATTTAATTTATAATGGTTTTATTGAACTCAATTTAAATACATCTAGAATTGGATCGTAGCCATACAAAAATGTAGTAAAAACTTGATTTACTACTACCCTAAGATGAGGTCTATTACAAGTTCTTTTGACTGAGTTAAACAATTGAAACTGTCTAATTTGAGCTTTGTCACTAAATGGTCCTTCTAAATAAACACTATACAATTTCGTACAAGATTGTATTAATAATGTAGGGTCAGCCATATCACAATGATCCCATTGCTTCAAATCTATTAAAACAATGTTTTCTAAGCTCTTACACTTACTTAATGCATCAAAAAACTCTTTAAAAACCAGTTCCCTATCAACTAAGCGTAAATTTTTCATGGAATGACTTGAGTGTATAGCTTGAACAAGTTCAGAAGAATATTTACGTGTTCGTAAACTTGGCATTTCAACTGATAGAGTTTCTAGATTAACACACATCTGAAATAAATTGTTGAAGAAGTCTGCATTATATTGCACAGTCCCATTTAGACTTAAAAACGTAATTTTACTAAAATAATTAGCATTACTTGGCAGCGAGACTGAGTCCACCTTCTCCGGGGTAAATACTAAACTTAGCTCAGCCTTGTCCATGTTTTTCAATAAATTATCATAATCTAGCATAACAATATGCTTCATCAATGATGTCCTTTTTTTCGTTGTAAAGTTACTGTTATCAGTATCATTATCGGGATCAGCATCTATTGCCACATTAGGTTTTGGATGTGTATAGATCCAATTACAACTCCCAGGACAGCTGTCATCAGAGAGTGCTTCGAAATAAAAAGGGAAATATGGCTTGATACGCTTATAAAATTTTTCAAAGAAATTTTGGTCAAATTGTGTGGTTTGCCTGTTCCATACGAATATAGCAGCACTTGATTTTTGATCTTCCATGAATTCAGTGAGATTTCGTGGAGTGACACCAAAAGTTTCAATAAAGAAATTATTTAGTGATGGTGTTGCATAAACTGAAGGACTAAGGGAAGCATGTTTTGTGTAGATTGCACAAAATTCATATTTTGCATTCTGTATCAATGAAATGACAGGGAACCTGCAGAGATTACTGTATTGACGTATTTTCTTTCTCCAGTTACACAACATAAATAATGCAAAGTTGTTAAAGCAAGGCAAGTCATCCTCAAAATATTCCCTTGTGAAAACTTTAGACCGCACATTTTCCACTTCTACAACACTGAATTTTAATGTATTTAATTTGGCTTTCTTTAAAACATAAACAACTAACAAAGACTGAAACAAATTGTAAATAGAACCAACAAAATGAACATTTTCAAAATGTTCAAAAAGCAATTGACTCTGCTCAAATGTTCCTTCTGATAAGGGAGCAGGTGCTAGGCCATATTTAAAGTCAATAGTAATATCTTTTATAGTGGGACATAAACTGTGTATTGCCATTAAATCTAAAATAGTCAGATTTGTGTGCGAGATATCTAAGACTTTCAGGCGTTTTAACTGCTTAAAGGCTGGTAAAACTTTTGTTTTAGATAAGTCAGGTATGGCAGACATGTTGAGCTGTACCAGATGACCACATGCAGACTTGAACAGACTCAGTTTCAATGTGTTTGCGGTGGCCAGCGTGCACACAGACAAGTTGCATTCTAAAATAACACCAGTGGCACTAAGCATGTTTCTGAATAACCTGCAAGTGACATACATGTTGCACAGTGACATAAAATCCAGTCTTCTCATAATCATCACAATGATTTCTTCTGGAAGTTCCGTAATGTGTGCCATGGTAGCTGAAAACAAAAAAACATCTTCATTACTTGCCATGGATTAACAATGGCATGGAAGGTGAAGTGGCAGATTGGCTGCTCCACCGCATGTTGCAGTTTTAATTTCCACACATAACAAAAAATATTTGTAACACACAGGTAACTCTTTGTGTATGTGCCACCCACAATACAGAAGAAATTACTAGTGTGGGAAAATTTTAATTACTCAGCTGGTTTTTTTTTAATATTAGGTAGGTACTCAACTATACGTAATCTACACAAACCTAAATCATATGCCTGGCTGAACCAAACCCTCCAGCCACGAGATTGCTTTAAGGAACATTTAAATAAATTATTTGCAAGCATTTATTATCCTAATTCGAATAATATTAAAAACAACCATGAGTGTTTCAGAATAAGTAAGTCAATTATTTATTTACATAAGTACCTACTTGTATTTTGTTTGATGAAAAGTGTCTTGCTCTGAGAGAAAAAATTCTTTTGTTAAAATAATATGTTCACCTAAAATTACATATTTACATAGTAACTGTTTTAATTTAGAGCCCGCGACAATCACACCTTTGAAGGTACCTACTTCTATTCGGTGATCGTTCTTACCGGTATTATGGACACAGAAACTTTTAGCCTTATAGCATGGCACGGGTTCTTGATCTAGTCATGAAATACAGAGTTATTTACCTCGTTTTTTTTCTGACAAAAATCACAAAAAAATCATTTAGACGATAACATCAAATATCTTCTTATCTCCGCACTTCACATAGACTTCGGACTGCATACATTTAAACATTTTTTGTGGTTTTATATTTACAACAGATTATTTGCGAATTGCATTCGCATTCATTGCAATATTATTGATTGACTGTCAATTTGACATTTTGACTGACACCACAGAATACACAAATCAGCAAAAGGCAACTGAACTGGCAGACACAGACAGAAGGAAGGCAGAGACTAGAACGTACTGTGCATTGTGCATGTCATTGTCATGTCTGTCCGTTAGTACTTTACCTAGCCTTGCCTTCATGCTTCATGTCATCTCTGTGGAAGCGCTACTATCGTACGTACAAGTAGTATTGTAGTATAGTATAGTATAGTAGTAGTATTGTAGTATTCTATTCGACGCCTGCAGGACTATTTGGCCGTATTATCATTGCTCGTCAGGTCGTGACTAGCGACGTACTGGCATTTAGTTGCATACCGAACTTAGTATTGCAATTATAGTGAACAAGCTGCGGTGACTATTAAACGGGATACAGTGCGCGTCATCACACCTATGCGAGTGCGCATGACTTCATCCTAGATACACTGATAGCAAATACGAAGCTATTGTGTGTCAAACAGATAGTTTCGTAAGAAATCATTGATTCCATGATTCCAGCCCTGCAGGGTCGGACCTAGCCTCCAAAAAAGGTTGTGGTCACGGCCGAAATAAAAATAAGCCAAGCGATTTGATTCCTGCGAAGCAAGAGTTCAAAAAAGGCCAAGACTTTTACATGCAATAACTACTCAAGCATAGTCGCAGCTAGCACTTGTTAAAGCACTGTGTTAATGTGTTTCAAATATTAGGTACCCTTTAAAATCTCAATTTAGATTGTGGGCATGACCATCGTGCCCACAACGGTGGATTGCGCTTGTTCGTCATCAAACATGGGGATAGAATTCTTTTTATCGTATTCTGCTTTATTTTCAGTAGGTTTAGTCTACACATTTGCATCAAAATAAAGTAAGCAGTATTATTTATTTTCAACCTTTACCTACTGTGATGCGTAGAACGAAACTTATAAGATGTCACAAACCAACTATTTTTGTTGACTGACGGATTCTTAACCGACTTCAAGAAAAGGATCGAAAGAAAGAGGAGGATAGGAAAAAGCGGGTTCCCAGTCCAACACATTTCTTTTTTATTTATGATGAGAAAACGAAGACCTGATTTGGAAACCCAAGTCTAACCACCGTTATTCAGTTTCATAGTGAGTCCAGCAAAGCTATCATTGCCAGTGACTAATTACTAGCGTCCAGTTGCACACCGCACTTTGATAACAAGTGAGAAGGTTCTCACTTGTTATCAAAGTACAAACAGTACATAAAAATCCTTTGTAATTATAAACACGGCTACACATCCAGTTATACGTTTCCAGTATAGGATTTATCTAATACAGGATTTCAGTACAATGCGAAATCAGCGTAAACTCCAAAGGACTCGTAGACAACCAATCTTGCATTTGTTTCCTAACTATCTATTGCCAATTTGATTTAGACCGTAAAATGTACGTACTAGGTACATTATCGGATCTTTAAGCCCTATGGCTTTGCAGACCAAATTATGAAACTTTGAAAGCAGGCAGGAAGCATGTCGTTGACTCAAATCCTAGCACTGTTAGTTTCATGTCCCAAAGCTTTTATTCCGCGATCTCAGAAGTTAGAAGTACAGCTTGGCAAAAAAGAGTCTGACGCGGTGACAGATGAAACTAAAAATGGATGATAGTGGCAACATTGTTTTATTTGTCAACTGCTAGTACATCATGTGTCAAAAGTGCGTAAATATTCGTCGATTTTCATAGATTTAACCAAATTATTAAGTTTAGTTGCAAAATTAACGATTAAAAATTAATAAAACCATTCGTAGTTGTATCAGAGCAGTGATTTACCACGTCTTTTTGTGGTGTTTGGCCAAATCTGAAGCGGAACAAGTTTTGTCCGATATCGGGAATGTTTATCGAAGAACTGCCGCTAGGACAGGTATTTAACTCCGCTAATTAAATCATTGTACGTTAAATAAGTTTTTCTAAATGTATTCAATGCGTAGTTTTGTTGATATACAGGTTTAAGTAACTATTTGTCTTGTTTACAGAAATTGAAATTTAAGGTTATGTTTTGTAGTTTGAAGAGCCTCGTATACCCATATTTGATACTTGAAGATAAAGAATAGGGAATTAATAATAAAGTACCGTATCTTTTTTTGTTATAGGTAAATGTGTCAACACAGTAAGAAAAATGTTTGGAAGTTTAAAAATGAGATATTTTTTCAACACCGGGAAAACATTTCAAAGGTCGCCCGAAGAAAGTTACCACCTTATCATTGTGACGTGAATCCAATTGAATTAATATGGGGAATTGCAAAACATTAAATTGCTTCAGACAATGTTGGATTCATTGATATAAATGTATATAGCCTAGTTTATATATGTGCATATTTAAAGTTGCTATGTTAGAGCCATTGTTTATGATTATTTTTTGTTTTTAAAGGTGGCTGCTGAACAAGCATTTGCAAACATTACTAAGATTGGAAAAATTCATGCAGGGATTGTAGTGATAATTGAAAAATAATATCATCACAGTAATAAATATCACAGATGACAGTAGCAGTGATTTATCAGAATTAGAAAATACTAGTGTTTCAGAAGTTGCAGGGAGCTCTAACCAACATGTGAGCTTTTCCGGGATCGAATATTTGATGGTAGTGTGTTCGATTCGTCTGATCAAACTTTTGGTATTAAAATAAAACTTTAAAAAAAAAGTGTTCTTTCATTATCCCTGTAAATAAACTATTGTCGTTAATTTCTAACAATCTTACGGTTAGACTGCTCTCGAGGGTATGATTATATCTGTACAGCTTGGCAAAAAAGAGTGTGGAATAAATGAGGTCGCTAGTATCGCGCATGTGGCCACCCTGAATAGTACGACTTAACAGGTTTGATACTTGTTATTTTTCCCAAAGCTAAGTTGTGGTAAAGTAAAGGGTGGTTCTGTCTGTCGGATGCTACGCAAACACCATGGAAGGCTTCAATGTCCAGTATTAACACTATTAATAGTGGGCAAATATGTATAACAACATGTAAAAAAGTATACGAAGCATAAGAAGTATGTAAGAATGCATATGCATATGCTACGATTCTTACATACTTCTTTTGCTTCGTATGCGATCACTAGTTTCTGCCTACCAGCGTGGGAAAGAGGCGTGAGTTAAAATACCTATGTATTTTATAGTGGGCACTGAAGCCTTGCACGAAAGTAATGCATTAGGTATACACAGACAGATAATAATCAAGCCCACGAGAGCAGTCTAACCGTAAGATTGTTAGGAATTAACGACAATAGTTTGTTTACAGGGATAAGATAATGAAAGAACACGTTTTTTTAGTTTTATTTTAATACCAAAAATTTAATCAGACGAATCGAACACACTACCATCAAATATTCGGATCCCGGAAAAGCTCAAATCTTGGCTAGAGCTTCCTGCAACTTCTGAAACACTAGTATTTTCTAATTCTGATAAATCACTGCTACTGTCATCTGTGAGATTTATTACTGTCATGATTTTATTTTTCTATTTTCATTACAATATCCTTGCATGATTTTTTCCAATCTTAGTAATGTTTGCAAATGCTTGTTCAGCAGCCACCTTTAAAAATAAAAAATAATCATAAACAATGGTTCTAACATAGCAAATTTAAATATGTATAAACTAGGCTACATACCTTTATATCAATGGATCCAACATTGATTGAAGCAATTTAATGTTTTGCAATGCCCCATATTAATTCAATTAGATTCACGTCACAATGACAAGGTGGTAACTTTCTTCAAGCGACCTTTGAAGTTTTCCCGGTGTTTAAAAATATCTTATTTTTACCTTCCTTAAACATTTTTCTTACTGTGTTGATAGATTTACCTAAAACAAAAAGATACGGTACCTACTTTATTATTAATTCCCTATTCTTTATCTTCAAGTATCAAATATGCGTATACGAGGCTCTTTAAACTACAAAACATAACCTTAAATTTCAATTTCTGTAAACAAGACAAATAGCTACTTAAATCTGTATATCAACATAACTACGCATTGAATACATTTAGAAAAACTTATTTAATGTACAATGATTTAATTAGGGTGCATAAATACCTGTCCTAGCGGCAGTTCTTCGATAAACATTCCCGATATCGGACAAAACTTGTCCTGCTTCAGATTTGGCCAAACACCACAAAAAGACGAGGTAAATCACTGCTCTGATACAACTACGAATGGTTTTATTAACTTTTAATCGTTAATTTTGCAACGAAACTTAATAATTTTGTTAAATTTATGAAAAACGACGAGGATTTACGCACTTTTGACACATGATGTACTAGCACTAGACAAATAAATCAATGTTGCCACAATCATCCACTTTTAGTTTCAACTGTCACCGCGTCAGACTCTTTTTTGCCAAGCTGTACTGTCTTGCACTTTCGTGCATGGCTTCAGTACCCACTATAACATACATAGGTACATTAACTCACGCACGCCACTTTCCCACGCTGGTAGGCAGAAACTACAGAGCGCCATATGCTACGATTCTTACATACTTATTTTGCTTCGAATACATTTTTACATGATGTTATACCTACACATTTTCCCACTATTAATAGTGTTAATACTGGACATTAAAGCCTTCCATGGAGTTTGCGTAGCATCCGACAGACAGAACCGCCCACTTCCCTTTGGGATTATATAGGTACTAAAAAATAACAAGTATCAAACCTGTTAAGTCGTAGTATTCAGGGTGGCCACATGCGCGATACTAGCGACCTCATTTATTCCACACTCTTTTTTGCCAAGCTGTACGTTCTTTTTGTTAATGCGAATAAAGTTTTAAGCGTGGTCAGTTTCTTAATAAGCTGAGCTGCAATCAAAATGCAAAGTTCGGTACAAAAAACTCAAAAATGTTATCGAATCCATGTGGTAAGTAGAACCTCTGACGTTGTTTAGTGGGATTCAACACACGGCATATAATAATTAAATCATGCTAAAGTATGGGTGTACCCAGGAAAAACCATTTTCGATTATTTTTATTTTAATCGTCATTTCTAAAATTTGTTGGTGGTTGCTCCTTTGCCGTTCCATAAGAATCAGCTATGAGCTGATGAGCTGAGCAACGTACAAAGTGCTGTAAGAAACTGTCAGGCTTAATGAGTATATTTTTGATCAGTGCAGCAATTTTTTTTTTATTTTGCTACCACAATAATTGTTTACTTTCTAAATATGGTATACAATTGTGGTTAAAAAAATGTTTAATTAAGCAAATAAGATAAAATCTTTCATTTCACAAGTTTTTTTTTTCTTGTAACTCTAAATCATAAACCGGAAATGTGTTTGACGTTTGTGAAGAAAATTGGTGTTGGTGTCCAGCACTAAGTAACTGACGCGTCAGTTACTGAGTGCTGGACACCAATTTTCGACGTAACAGTCAATTTGATTCTTAGCGGTCGTTATGAAGTAAGTGTAGTACTCAAGTTTCAGGGTATTTTTGCATGGATTTTCAAATATATATAGCTACAATAATTATTTTGCATACAAAAGGCATCTTAGATGCCTTTTGTATGCAAAATAATTATTTGCCGCCTTGCGGCCTATTAGATGCTTTTGTGGTAGATGCCGCATCTACCACAAATCTAATAATTGCAAATATTTTCGTTGTTGAAGTTGGTACCCATAAATAGGAGTATGCCGTCGCAGGAAAAACTGTTTGGCAGATATGGAATTGTAAGCAGACTGACAACCAAAATCATAAAACCAGATGTGGGATAGGGGGATAGTATGCAATTGTGTCAATTTTAAGAAGGGTTAAGAAAAACATTTTCATAACCTTTGAAGAAGTGGATATATACCTAATACTTTATGGTCTGTTTGGTTTGCTAAGGCTTGCTTGCTTGTTGCACCTTATTGCTATATGCTGCTGTTTTCCCAATAGTTTAAATGCCGAGACGGAAACAAGTAAATTTAGTCAATATCCCAGATGGGAGTGAAGACGAAGAGGTTGCTGATGAAGATACAGAATGGAGAAATAATTGAGGACTGGGCCCGTTATATTTATCCGAGACCAATAAAGATAGTGAAGATAGTAGAATCAAAGTTAGAATTAGAAGACCTAAGTTATCATCCTTCAACAGTTCGACAGGGTAGGTACTGAACAGGCAGACTTCTAAGAAGACATGTAAAAAGGGCCTGTGAATGTGGCTTATTTAAAATATATGCTTTGATCATTTGATTCTTTGAAAGAAATAATATAAAACCAAAAATTATAAATAAGCGTTTTTCTAATTTAATTCCATCCCTCCCTTCACAAATGCAATCTATCCCCAGCCTATCCCAGCAATCTTGGTATTACCCGTACGTATGCTTTCTGGTCTCTCTGGTCATATTTTTTTATTTCACGCCAGCTTCTTTTTCATACAATGACATATTTGGCAAACTTGTTAATAAACCTACAACGGCATGCAATGCCATATTTTGACATTGATAGTTTTTTGAAAATATTCCCAAAAGTAATAGAGATAGACTTTTTTGACGTGACAACGTCTTATAATTCGACGGAGCCGGCTGCACGCACGAAAAAACATGACTCATGCGGCGTTACCTCGCTCTGAGGCGTTCCATTTAAGGCTTGAAGTGCAAGCGAGAGCGTGGAACGAGCGACAAAGAGGCACAATCAGCCTCCGCGTTCGGCAGCGTTCGACAATCGACATCTGTCTCTCTCCTACTTGAGTGAGCGATGCGTCCGTGTGAACAGCTGTTAAACAATAATGAAAAAGATGGAGATGTAATCCATCAGTGAAATAGGTAGTTAACTTGTAAATGAATAAGTATATTTTATTAATTTAAAATGGATATAAACGAAAATTAAATAAAATGTATAATAAACCAAAGAGTAGGTATGTAACATCAATTTGTAAAACAACAGTCAAGTTAATCATCAAGGGAAAATTTGACACATTGAATGTGTCAAATTTTCCCAATTGAATATGAACCTTAGGGTGTTTATCATAAAGTTGAAAAACAATCAAAGAAATTTGACACATTGTGGACTTGACGTGCTGGCGTCTGTAGTAAAATAAATACATAATTGTATTTATGCGTACAAATAAATGTAACTTGATCAATTCAATTGTGATTTCCATTTACCTCCATATCCATATAATATCTATCAAACAAATAAAATTTAAATTTTCTTTTGAAAAATGATACCATTCCATCAGTATTTTTTATGACGTTGTCACGTTCAACCATCGTCAGCGTCAGTAAACCGACTTTACAGACAAGACAACCGATTTTTTTCCATTTTTTTATGGTCTTGCATGCAAGGTCTTGTAAGGTTACAGGTACTACTCCATATTTTATGATGTGGCTAGTGTTAAAATGCCTGTATGTACGTTCGAGGCTACAGGAAAAAATATCAGTCAAACTATCGAGAATATAAGTAGTAATATTTGTTTGACTACATTAGCGGAAGTGATGCATTCTGTAGTTGGTAGACATGCCTACGCGAGCAATAGTGATGCACAACAAAAAATATTAGAATATATTCAAATCCATGAAAGTAGTTATACAGTAATGCCCATGTCTTTAACTTTGGTTATGAATGTGTTGGTAGTTTTTTAGATTACTATTTAGCTACCGACTTTGAAAAATTTAGAGACTTTTCTACTATTAGTGTTTTTTTTGAAGATGAAAATATTTTTTTTTCTTAAATAATGTTATTACGGCGATTATTTACGATTGCTATGTCATTGATGTTCCGTATTCATCAGTCTTCCTCTAGTTCACATTTAATTATATTAAATGCTAAGTAAAAGTACTAAGTAACTAAATTTAAATTGGATCAAAGATAAATGACAATCATGTTACATTGACCATAAAAATATAGCCAGAAGTTGTTTTGTTAATGAAATTAAAAAAGTGTGTGTGCCTTTCTGTACACACGAATAATCGAAAAAAAAAGTTGACTATAATTATTATAGTTAATTTCAGGGTGTAGGTTTTTTATAACGGTGTGTGCGCTAGTTAACAAATTTTTCCCTAACGCGCTTAGGCCAAAAAAGTTTAACTTCAAAAATAAATGAATACCTACTTCTTTTACATATTTCAATGATTAATTAGGTATGTATTATTTTATTTGTTTTATTGTCTAGTGGGGTTCAACACATGGCATAAACCATGCTAAGTATGGGTGTGTTTAATTATTATCTGATACAACGTGGTATTTTCTGATGTCAAAATCACGAATAATTGAATACTTGCATTTGAAGTAACATCCCTACGCAATTATTTCGTCAGGCAGCTGGCAGATGGCAATATGGCTGTAGCTTTCGAGTTTCGCTGGCAGTGCGCGGTGCTCGCATCATTTCCAGCACAGAAGTAGTATTTCTGACGGCTCTAAAGTTTCGTTTTTAATTTTTTTAGTGGTTATTGTCTCTGTTTACCTTAAATTAACTATAGTTTTGTGGCAAAATTACTGTTCTTTCATTTCCGTCGTCACCAGAATTTGTTCGACGACAAAATGGCGTCGCTTGACAAGATTTTACTGCAAAATAGTTTTTCGCATTTTATTCGCTTATCATAAAAATATGCCGAAAAATTTGTTGCCGTGTGTTTTATTAACAGTTTTGTTAATGAATTATTCAGGTTTTCTTCGTTTCGGTCGTTAATTATATAAGAAACTGTGTATTCCTTGAATTTACTACAAAATGCACTTGGTAAGTGATTTTAAAGGCTTTTCCTTTATTGATATTGTGTATTTGTTTATTTTAATATATTTTCAAGGTTTGAAATATTCATGGAACGTTCTGGAAGTCTTGGGTGTGGCCCCGAAACAGGGTGAAATTTTAAGACGTAATAGTGAATTTAAGGGTTTTTGTGATTGTTTACAATACATTTTGCTGTTTTTATGTATGAAAACATTCTTGTCCCACGCAAGAAAGTGTTTGCGGTGATTCTTTGTTACGTAATCTTCCCATAGCACGCAGTGAAAATGATTTCGAAAAGGGACCCATTTTTGCAATTTAGCTTTGAAAATTGGTCTTGCTGGGTATTGCATCTGCATTCACTATCATTTGAGGTTATGTTAGGCGTTTACAGTTTGTCCTGATATATTTCAAGTGTACAAACTGGTGTAGTTTCTAAAACTCTGCATCTCTCCCCCAATTTATTTAATTTTTGTACATTTTCCTTAATTTTCGAGGTTTTCTGTCTTTAGGCACAGTGCTTTGAGGTTATTTATTATTTTTTATTGTTTTTTCGTCTCATACTAGGTTCCAGATCAGATAGGATTAGTGTTAATCAAGGCATTTTTGGGTGAAATTAATTTTGTTTTAAAAAAACCCCTAGTTTCTGGGACTGTTTTTTTCTTGAACACAAACAGTTCCGTACTCTAGAAGGCAAGCCTATAGAATCTGTTAGAAAAACAAATCAAATACAGAATGATTATAAATGCTGATGTTGACTTGTAATCACACTAAAATAATTACTTTTTATTATTTATTTCATAATTATTTAATTATTTTTAATTTTTCTGTCATTTTGAGCAGTAATATTTTCTGTGCGATGAAATACATTTAAGACAGCCAAGATAATGGCAACATGTTATTTAATTTTGGTAGCCACTATTAATGCTAAAATTTGTTTCAGAAGGGCTCCATGAACGAATCTGGAAGTGATTCGAATAGCGATAAAGGTGAGAAGAGTGATTCCAGTGGATCTGGATCAGGAAGCGAGAGGTAGGTTGTGATGATTCCATAAATCTGTTCTTGTCTTTTAATTATTTTGATTGTTTTGTAATAATAGTTTTATTTAACAGTGAAAGCGGGTCTAGTTCATCTGGTTCTGGATCTGAAAGGTCTGGGTCGGAGAAATCATTGGGCAGATCACATCACAGTGATGACACAAAATCATCACCTAAGTACAGTAATGCCAACTCATCAAAATCTGACCACCATTCTGATAAAAATTCTTCAGATGATGACTCTCCATCGAAATCTAAATCGCGTAATAACAAGTTAAAGTCTGATTTGTGGGAGGATAATCCAGACATTTATGGAATCAGGAGATCGGCCAGATCAAGAAAAGAACCAGATAGACTTAAAGTAGCAGATAGTGATTCAAGTGAAAGAGGCAGGACTCATAGTAGAAAAAGTAGGAAAAAAAGGTAGTAAAAAAATTCGAGTTCATTGTAGTATTAAAATCTGTTCTTATTTTTAACAAAACCCCAATTTTTAGTGATTCGTGGAATTCAGACTCTTCAGATAGTGACAGTGACTTAAAAGGTTCACCACCTCCACCCTCCAAACGACCAGGCCAAAGAAGTGTACCTCTCAGAAAAAGAAAACCAACACGCAGAAGATTTTCTAGTGATGAGGATGAAAGTTCAGAAGGCACTGATGATGAACACAAAAGGTAAGAACTTATTGTATAATTTCTTGAAATAAGCAGCAGTGTAAACAGATTTTAATGCTAAGTTTGTAATAGGTGATTTTATGAATAACTAGCTGTCATTTGCTTGCCCTATTACTACTATTATTACATATTTTTTTTATAAAAATGTTGTCTCGGATAAAAAATTGCTGAGGTCTTTCTATGGGTCCTTTTGATGTCTAATATCTCTATAAAAGATAACATACTGACGGCACTTTGTGTACTCGGTTACTATTACTTAGTAACCTAAGTTTTGAGTTCAATTTATGGAAAATAAAATGAAGGGTGTAAAAATTTATGAGCTTCATTCTTTAACTTTTCTTTATTAGTTGATAAATTAACTTCTGTTATGTCTAGTTTACTTGCAGACAAGTTTCCATAAAATTCGAACTTTCTTCCCTCGTTTTTGTACCCTACATTAACTCAAGAATCAACGTAATATCTCTTATTTCTGTACAAATAACAAAAGAAAACCAAACCTTTCCAAGGCAGAAATCTAAAATGTTTGCATTCTTCTTGTTTTATTAGCTCAGGCTATCAAAACTACTCAATTAAAGGTTTAGTTGTTGCTATGCAATTTTTCAGTTATCAGAAGTAAGATATTTGTTTGTAGGTTTTTGAGTAAAATGCAGTATCCCTATATGCATACCATTGCAGTGATGAAATGACTGAAATTATGTCATGAAATTATCCGATCACATAATGCAAAAAAATATATTTTTTGTAACTTCATCATATAATTATATTATTATTAATTATTAAAAAAAAAACAGTTATAATGATATATTAATAAAATAAAACATTCTTAAATTAAAACAGTAAAAGATATAAAACTACCAAAAAATGTTCTAAACGCTTTTATGAAAAAATTACTAATCGCTTTTTTTTTTTGTTAGTTTGTTCTGTCCCACTCTAGGGCAAAGGCCTCCCTCCACTCCTTGACCTTTACCGAATATTCCATCCCTCCATACTCAGATTTTGGAGGCAAAGCAAGTTCAAATAAATATTTTGATTTACCAAAATAGGTTTAGCATAATATTGTTGAGCTACACTGGAAAACTAGCCACAGGCCGAATACTGTATTGTTATCGGACTGTGGCCAGTTTTTCGCTATTCGATCGAATACTGAATACTTCCAGTATTCAGTCAAATAGTAATAATATTTTGTATTCCAAGAATATTTCAGGTCTATTTTATTTACTATTGTGAGATACCAATAGCATTAATGAACAAAGATACAGCTTAATTTAAAGATTGTTAGTTTATTTTGACTATTTAATATGCGTAGAGCCAGCAAGTGGAATAATCAAATATCCGGCGGACGGATATAGAGCCTCACCACGGAGCTTGTGTTTTATCGGATTTAACCGAAGTCAAAGAGGCAAAAGTGAGCGCGAATAAATAAATAAATTTTTGTTTATAGGCTTCTATAACAAACTATACAAGTTTTTCCACTCTCAGGCGATCATTAGAAGTAGACCACTCCTTTTTCTGCAGCCCAACCGTCTAGCTGAATATGGGTGAAATTTTAATTACAGTCAAATGAGTCATCTGTTTACAGTTTTTATTCTGGGATTGTACTTCGCATTTGCGACTTCTCATTTGGTGGGTTCCTTTTTAATTTGTTTGAAAATGTGGTATCCGTATCCGGCCGGATACTGGGTTCTTTTTGGATATCCGTTCATCTCGAGTATTTGGCCTAACTATTCGTTGCAAAACTTTATTGACGCTTTGTCATTGTAGAGCAATTTTTTACATAATGCTAAGGAGAAAATTAACAGATGTGTAAATTAATTACCAAAGATGTGTAATTATTCAAATTAACATAAAAAACCGATGTTTTAAATCTATTTTGGGTCTTTCTGATGAAATAATAGGATTTTTTGTATCAATCAACATCAATCACTTTATTCTTTAAAAAATATGTATGCTCTTTCCTTCATAAATCCGAACACAAAATGGCGGCGCATTTTGTGACTGTTACCACGCGTACTTGACCGAGATGCTTACGTCTGACGATGACGTCAGAAACCATTTGTTTGCGTTAATACTTAAGAGATGTCGCTTGCGTGTTGCATTTGTTTGAATGGTTTGTTGCCATTGTAGGGCAGCAACGCGACGTACGGGCGCTGCAGTTAGTTACAAAGAAGCGAGTGATGAACAAACTGACTCTTCCGACCTTTTGGAAGTGGAAGGCGTGGAAGGCGAAGCTGAGGCGGAGCCGGAACCGGAAGACCATAGTGAGACTATTGAAAGGGTCTTAGGCATCCGGCGAGGGAAGAAGGGAGGTAGGCTTTAGTGATATTAAAATATATTTCTATTATTCCAAATGATATTGCATGTAACTGAATAATGTGTTGTGTTTGGTGTTCTGTTATTTTTGCATTTTGGTGCAAATACACTGTTAAATTTTAGCTAATGTCTTCTTATCATTATGCAGTCACTGGAAATGTGACTACACTTTACTATATAGAGGAGCATGGAGATCCTAATGAAGGCTGTAATCTTGATGATGCTGAATCAACTGAGCCTCAATACCTGATCAAATGGAAAGGCTGGTCCCATATACATAACACATGGGAGTCTGAGAGGTCACTCAATGAACAAAAGGTTAAAGGTCTAAAGAAATTAGAAAATTATATGAAGAAAGAAGCTGAACTGTCATGGTGGAGGCAGCAGGCAGGTCCTGAGGATATAGACTACTTTGAATGTCAAAATGAGTTGCAACAAGAATTGGTGAAAACTTACAACAATGTAGAGAGGATAATAGGTGATTATTTTATTGATTTGTCATGGACTATTTATTAAATTTGATGCACAAGTAACACAATTTAAATTAACAATATAAATACTGTTGAAATATGGTTTGATAGTCGTACTTATCAAGGCTACAACTGTTTGCTTTACTAGCGGAACAAACACGGGAATTAGAAGGCGGCGGGACAGCTCATGAGTACTTTTGCAAGTGGGAATCACTTCCATATGCTGATGCTACTTGGGAAGATGCCATTTTAATAGAAAGAAGATGGCCAACACAAGTAGAACATTTTAAACATAGGGAAGCTGCTAAAACAACGCCTTCGAGACATTGTCCTGTCTTGAGGAGAAGGCCAAAGTTCCACCATGTGAAGGACCAGCCGGATTACATTGGAAAAGACGCGGTAAGCGGTTTTACGTTATTTTCTGCTGGTACTTTTAAAATCTTTCGGTACTTACTGAGCTTAAAATGTTTGGTAATTATTTAAACAGCCAATGTAAAAGAGGTTTTTGAACAAGTTGATTGAGACTACTTACGTCATTTTGTTTATTTCAGGTTTTGACTTTTTTTACCACTTTAAATATTGTACAATATTTTATAGTTTGTATTTTTACCAGGGTTTTGCGTGTTTGTTAGTCATGGAAAATATTGGTTACGACGCCATCTATCGGTCTGAGCTTGAATTAACATGTTTGGTAGTTTTCCGTCAAGTTGTTCGAGATATCAGTTGGATGGCGCTCTACTCTCATAACTACTTAGTAGCCATGACCTTAAAAACTTTTTATAGGCGACTTCATTCGAAACTACTAATAATATATGCTTCTGAATAGCAATAAGTAATAATTTTCGACTTACTTACTAAACATTTAAAATTAAAATTGTTGATGTTTCAATTGTGGCCGAAATGGAGGTTAATATCTAACATTAACAACCAAAGGACTTACTAGATCATGTGGGAGATTCAGAATGGGCTTCATTTCTGAATTGTAAATTATGTTTTACTTATTTATTTTAAAAAATGCTGGCGTAAAAAAGCCCTTCCCTTTATTTTGTAATCTTTTTAATGAACATAAACCCTTTATAGACGTTTTGGTAATTTTAATGTAACTTTAAAAAATCTTTTTTTGTTGTTTTCAGAGTTTTATATTGAGAGATTATCAGATGGATGGATTGAATTGGTTAATACATTCCTGGTGTAAAGACAACTCAGTTATTCTTGCCGATGAAATGGGTTTAGGTAAAACTATACAGGTATGTCCCTAAAAGGCATTGATGCACTCATAATTTTGAATAACTTTAACTATGAAACGAACTTTGAAAACGCGAAAAAAAAATCGCAGTTCAGTACAAATTGTGTTCATACACATACACAACGAAATATATCGAACAGCTGATTTCAAGGTTCGTCCCAGATTGAAAGAGTTGTTCATAATGATGAATATAGCGACGTCTTTTCAGGTTTAGTATATCAATGGTAACACATAACTACCAAATGTTGAGTTTTAGGGCTTTCAGGTCCCGGAAAATAAGAAAAACTCAAAATCTAATTTTGAAAATAAAATCTTTTAAAAATGATCAGTTGATACATAAGCTAAATATTTATTTATTTACTTACTGAACTAATAAAAAAGTTTAATGACGACTTAGGTTTCAATGAAATTATTAGCAATTAAATTAGTTACCCGTAAACAATATTACAAAAATCTGCCAACAGTGCTTAATATGTAGATGTAACTGATTTTACAAAAATAATATTGGTGATGAGGTGTCAACGTATGACCATTGATATACTAAAATAAATGTTGTGTGGAAAATGCAATATATGTTCCTAACCTGTTCACATTATTTTCAGACTATTTGTTTCCTATACTACCTCTTCAAATCACAGCAACTCTATGGTCCATTCCTTTGTGTTGTGCCTTTAAGTACAATGACGGCGTGGCAAAGGGAGTTTGAGCAGTGGGCGCCGGATATTAATGTTGTTACATATATTGGTGATCTCAGTAGTCGAGAAATTGTAAGTAATTATGTTTCTAAATGCCTAAGAACGCCCAATTGATGTGAATTAACATAGAACATTTTATACAGTATAAAAATGTATTGGTCGAAACGCTCGGGTCATGGGGTCCGAGTGCACGCAGCCTTTTCAAGGAGATTTCTCGCCGACTGGTCGACACTTCGCGTGACCAGAGTGCTGGCTTATTCTTTGGCCAAAGAATTAGCATTGCCATCCAACGTGGCAATGCTGCCAGTCTTCTGGGCACGTTTCCTGATGACAGCGATGGGGAGGAGTACTTTGACGCCTGAGTGTTCCGATTTTGTTATTTTCTAGAAGGGGGTTTTTGTATTTTTTTTTTTACTATTTAATTTGTAGTTAGTTGTAAGTGTACATAATTTACATAGCTAATTGCATCTTGTTCTTCTTTCCAGCTCAGACAATTTGAATGGAGTTTCTCAAGCTCAAAAAGACTGAAATTCAATGCCATCTTAACCACATATGAGATTTTACTCAAAGATAGACAATTCCTGAGGTCCTTTAGTTGGGCGTGCTTATTAGTTGATGAGGCGCACAGATTAAAAAATGATGATTCTCTATTGTATAAAGCACTTAAGGAATTTGATACAAACCATAGATTATTGGTAACTGGTACTCCATTACAGAATTCTCTGAAAGAGTTATGGGCCTTATTGCATTTTATTATGCCTTACAAGTAAGTATTCTACCTAGTATGTATTTGGTATAAAGGAGGTACTTTTTTCAATACTTTCATAATCTTCACTTATTTCAGATTTGAGACATGGGAAGAATTTGAGAAGGATCATGAAGATGCTGCTACAAAAGGTTATGAAAAATTACACAAACAGTTAGAACCTTTTATCTTGAGAAGGCAGAAAAAGGATGTAGAAAAATCACTGCCTGCTAAAGTAGAACAAATATTAAGAGTGGAAATGACTTCTATTCAAAAGCAATATTATAAATGGATCCTGACCAAAAATTATAGTGCACTAAGGAAAGGTGTAAAAGGGTCTATAAATACGTTTATTAATATAGTTATCGAATTAAAGAAATGTTGCAATCACGCCTTATTGACCAAGCCTGAAGATTTTGAATCTAGGGCATCACTCGCCACGACTGATGCTGTAGAGGTACACATCACTTTGATTCATTAATATGTCATTTCTCTCTCTTTTTAATATTTTTAAAATAATAAAATAAAATGTATGTTGTTCCAGAAATTATTAAGGGGCTCTGGAAAATTACTCCTATTAGATAAGCTATTATGTAGGTTAAAAGAAACAGGCCATAGAGTGCTTATATTTTCTCAAATGGTCAGAATGTTGGACATTTTGGCTGAATATTTACAAAGGAGACATTTTCCTTTTCAACGACTCGATGGCAGTATAAAAGGTGAAATTAGAAAGCAAGCTTTAGATCACTTCAATGCTGAGGGCTCTACGGATTTCTGTTTCCTATTGTCTACGCGCGCTGGCGGACTGGGTATCAACCTGGCTACTGCCGACACTGTAATAATATTCGACTCTGATTGGAACCCCCAAAACGATTTACAAGCCCAAGCGCGAGCGCATCGTATTGGACAGAAAAACCAGGTAATTATTATTTTTGAATTTATGTAACTAAGTAGAATTTTCTTTTTTTTTGGTGTAATTGTTAAAAAACGTCGCTATCATGTACAAATTCAAAAGCAGATTAGTTCAGTCATTACGCTGACTGTGCCGTCAAATATGGTAACATTTTCTGTAAAATTTCAGGTCAACATTTATAGGTTAGTTACTGCTAGATCTGTAGAAGAAGATATCGTTGAAAGAGCTAAAAGAAAAATGGTGCTTGATCATCTTGTTATCCAGAGAATGGACACCACTGGTCGGACTGTTCTTCAAAAACGTGATGCGTCGGCCACAAGTGCAAATAATCCGTTCAACAAAGAAGACTTAAATGCAATATTGAAATTTGGTGCTGAAGAATTGTTTAAAGATGACGATGAAAATGATGAGGACCCTGTCGTAAGTATTGCTTCATTCGGTGTTTTAGGCATGATGTGAAGTAAAAAATAAGGTTAATTTAATAAAAAATAAAAATAAGGTTTTATAATTTTTTTCCTTCTTCCGCAGTGTGATATTGACGAAATCTTACAACGAGCTGAGACACGCGACGAAGGTCCCTCAATGGTGGGAGACGAGCTTCTTTCGGCATTTAAAGTTGCTAGTTTTGCCTTTGATGAGGACAAGGCGGTAATGGAAGTTAAAAAAGAAAGTGGAGAGGACGATATTAAAGATTGGGTAAGTGTCGAATTTCATTCCTAATTTGCGTCCGAAATTTGCTCCTAAATCTCCTATGTTTAGAATTTTATCGAAATCAACATTAAATAGCAAATATATACTTTTAGGATGATATTATACCTGAGAATGTTCGGAAAACCATAGCTGAGCAAGAGAAGAATAAAGAAATGGAGGACTTATACCTTCCACCAAGGAGAAAGAATCTTCAAGCAAATAATGCTGACGGCGGTGAGTAACCATATGGTCCGAAAATATAGTTGAGCTGTGTCATCATTAATTTATTGGGATTTAGTTTTCATACTTAGTCCTGAATTGGACTATTGTGCGCGGCTGAAGACTGTTTCTTTAATATTAATCATATTAAGATATACATACTGATACTGCTAGCCTGCATCATCCCACTGCTGGGCCAAGACCTCTCCCCATGACTTCCAATTTTTTTGATCCAGGGCTAAAAGTGGCCACTGGTCGTTTCCAAGTCGTTCCGCCATCTTTTTCTTGGTCTGCCGGTACGCCTTCTAGCTATGTCAGGGCTCCATACATACATACTAAACGTTATATTTTTGTGTAGCTGAAGGTCGTAAGCGCCGAGGTCGTGGCTCGGCTGAGGGCGGCGACGGCGCGGACTTGGACGGTGACGCTGAAAGCGACGGCTCCGAGGGCGGCTCCGACGACGACCGACCCCGCAAGCGAGGCCGTCCTCCCGCCTCGCACAGAGAAAAAATCAAAGGCTTCACTGACCAAGAGGTATGAGACTAGAGAACTTTAACATTAGAAGACAATATAATTAAACTATCAATTTGCTGTACCTACCAAATAAACGTCGCTGAGTAGGAATTAGTAATATTCCAACTCAGCGACTTTCAGTTATTTCTGTGCAAGAGAAAATCATATGTAAAATTTTTGACTAAACACTGTTTATAAAATTCCAGATTCGAAGATTTGTTAAGAGTTTCAAGAAGTTCTCTGCTCCATTAAAACATCTTGATAGTATCGCGTGTGATGCAGAATTACAAGAAAAGCCATTAGCTGAACTCAAGAAGCTGGGAGAAATCCTGCAAGAGCGATGTAAAGCGGTGCTCAATGACACAACGGAAGCAGCAAGTAAGTTCATAGCATAACTTTCTAAAATAGTTTATGGTTGTGTAATTTTTTGTTTTATGTAGTGTAGTGTATACAGAACCCGAAAGGGAACCTAAAAAAATACCTTATACCTCCTTATTTATTTTACCTTAGGAATAAGTCCAGTAGCTCTCAGAGTTCAATTACATTATGAGGGAGAGATTAGATTATCCATCAGTAAAAGGGAATCGGTTGTACAGTATTTATTTATGCCTGTCAATTCTTTTTTGTTTATTAGGTGCTTCTTTTAATATCTAGTGGTCCAAGAGATAAAGTATTTAACTTTTCAGATGAACAACTGGAAGGAAGGAAAAACACGAGAAAGACATTCAAGCTTGGTGGCGTGCCTGTCAACGCTAAGACGATGGCGGCGTGTCAGGACGAACTAGCTGCGCTGGACGTCTTCCTGCCAGATACTAAAGAGGAGAGGCTCAAATGGCAATTGGATTTCAGGTGTGTAACAAAACGTGTTTTCAACTAAGATAACATTTTAATATCGTTTGCCTAGCCTTTTCCCAACTTAGTTAAAATACGAGTCTTAAAAATAATAATATATTGTTTAAATTTTGTAGGACAAGGCCTGCAAACTTCGATGTGGAATGGGGTGTACCAGATGACTCTAAATTACTAGCAGGAATCTATCAATACGGGATGGGTTCTTGGGAGGCTATTAAAATGGACTCATCGTTTGAAATTGGAGATAAAATACTCACCAATGAAGATAAGAAACCTCAAGCAAAGCATTTGCAGTCCCGTGCCGAGTATTTGTTGAAACTGATAAAAAAATTGCTTGATCAAAAGAACGGCAAACAAAAACAGAGGAAACCTCGAACTAAACGGGGCCAAAAAGAGCCTGTTACTAAAGATATTGTAGAAGATGACGGTAGTTCTGCAGATGAGAATAAAAAATCAAATAAGACTGGTAAAAATGATAAATTGGATAAGGTTTGTAACCTTGCTAATATAAACTAAATATGTTTTGTAATTCAATCAAACATTCTGTTAACGTTTTTCTTCTATTTTCAGAATAAAAGTAAATTAGAGGATGTGTCCACACACGACGAAACGTCAAATGATAGAAAAGAAAGAGATAAAAAGCGCGCAAAGAGAGATAACAATAGAAAATCTGATAAACTGAAGCCACGGAACAAGAAAAATGCTGGACCAATGCATTTTACTGCAAACAATGAACCAAGAGCACTGGAGGTTCTTGGTGACCTCGATCCTTCAGTTTTTGAAGAGGTTTGTTACAGAAATATTAATTACTAGAACTTCGCTCTCGACTTCATCTGCTTAAAATTTTGTACTTTTTCCTTTAAACTTGGTCATTTTCTCGAACCTCTGTAGTTTTGACAATAAAATATAGCCTATGTTACTAGGTGATAACATAGCTTTCGAATGGTGAAAGAATTTTAAAACCGATTGAGTAGTTGGCGAGTGAGTAAATCCCTATATAAAAACAAACAAATTTTGCCTCTTTATAATTTTGTGATAAGTACCTATATTATTTCTAAGACTAAGTACTAAATTTTATCTTTTTTTATTTTATAATATTAGTAAAGGTATGAAGCAGTTGTGTAATTTTTGTGAATTCATTTAGTTGATGGCAATTGTAAATTGTATCTTACAGTGTAAAGAAAAAATGAGACCAGTCAAGAAAGCCCTACGAGCACTCGACAATCCTGATCAGACATTGTCTGAAACTGATCAAGTTGCTAGGACGCGGGCCTGTCTCACGCAGATCGGCAACCAAATAGATATATGTGTAGATGCATATCCAGATCCTGAAAAGAAAGTTGAGTGGAGAAGTAATCTCTGGTACTTTGTTTCAAAGTTCACTAATTTCGATGCGAAGCAGCTTTATAGGTTATACAAATATGGACTGAAGAAAAACGAATCGTCTAGTAAGAAAGATGGTAAACATAAGGAAAATGTTAAGGTTAGTGTCTTGTTTTAAGGATGTATGAAAGTATGAAAGTCGTTTTTCATTTTAATGAGGTGTTGTAAAACTCCATTACAATGAAAAGACAGTGAAAATGAAAAATTGTGTATGGATTTCGAGTAGCTGGTTTTTTTCGACGCGAGATTTCATTTCACAGTAAAACTTGTTTTAATGTAGAGTACTTACTAAACACATACAGGTTTTCAGTTTTTCCCATTTCAATTTGTATAAAATCTGACTTGATATTGCAGAATAATAAAAACCACAATAGCAATCATGTGAAGTCTTATAAAAAAAGTGGCAAAACTGATAATGCAAACGATAAAAAAGAGAAAAGGCCTAAAACTGATCGAGATAAATTCGATAAAATCAGCAATGACAAAAATCCACATGCTTCTGGAATCAAGAGAAAGCTAGAAGAAGGAGAGTGTGACCCGGAGCCGAGTGAAAATAAACGACATGAAAGGTAAATATTCATTTCTGGTTGGGATTTTGTCTTCACACTCATTTGGTGACTAACAATCTTATTCACTTTCATTCCAATCGCTCGCCTGCTTCCTCATTTTTCGTTTTCAAAATAATAATCTTTATCTCATTAAATCGCTAACCTCTCCTGTGTCGCTCACCGCCATTATCGCTTTGTCCATCCCTGCAGACATAAACACAAGCACAAGGATCGCAAGGATAGGGATAGGAGCCTGAAGCGGGACGATTTGATGTACAGAGAGCGGAGTCGGACGGAGCGGGAGCGAGACCGAGACCGAGACCGCGACAGGGAGCGCGACCGGGACCGGGAGCGGGACCGAGACCGGGACCGCGACCGGGAGCGCTCGCGCACGCGCCGGGACAGCGGCGGCGTCAGTGCGGCGCGCTCGCGCCCGCCCTACGGCATGCAGCACCCGCACCCCGAGCATCCCGCGCACCCCGCGCACCCCGCGCATCCCGCGCATCCCGCGCACCCGGGCTGGACGCCGCCCGCCTACCCTGGCCCGCGCCAGTACCGCACGGAACGCACGCCGCGGCCCCACGACAAGAGGAGGTAAGCCTGTCGTAACTCTCAACTGGACTGTTTGTATTTCCATCGATGTAGATTCTATGTTGTGTTTAATGTTCCCAGCAGGTACAGTGCATTCGGCGGCATGCCGGGCCCGTACGGCGGCTACTACGACAGCGCCAGCATGGCGGGCAGCATGGGCTTCCCGCCCACGCGGCCCTATCCCGACGAGTGGCGCGGCTACACGCAGCCCGAGTACGCGTACGACGAGCGGGACTACGAGCGGGAGGTGTACCGGAGGGATTACGATCGTCGCGCACCTCCCACATAATGCCGTAGTTCCGTTGCCTTGTAAATAAACTTATATTTTATATTTTGTAAATAGATAGCCTGTAGACATCTCTTTCCGAGAACGCTGGTTTAACCGTGAAGTGTAAAGTTTAAGTGACAAAAAGTGCTGTGGTTTTATCTATGTGATAAGCGAAATCGCATCTATATAAAATGAGACGTTAATAGTGACATTTTGTAAGTAAGACTGTATAGTAAATTTATTTATTGCTGAATCTGTCGATTGATTGTTAATGTACAGAATTTAGAAAAAAAATACCATTAATTTTTATATTGTTCCAATTTAGTCGCAGTCCTAATGTTTTTTTAAAAATATCTAATCCAATTTTCTATTTATTTGATGCCTCTTATCATGATTTATATATGTAACTTGACAGAAACAAGTGATATAAATAAGTCGTAGCAAATGTACAAAATTTAGCAATGGTTAGTAGGTTTGCATGTAATTTAAAATCATGTGCAATTTCAAGAAATTGTGTATAGCTTAGCAGAATGAGCACATATTGTCATTGCATTTTAGCAGTGGACCGAAAGGAGTTTTAATTTGTAAATTCATTTCTCATTTTGCGTGCATTTCCGAGTCCTGTCATGGCTCGTACAATCCTATTTTTATACATTATGTAAAGTCTTATTCTCTGTTACATGCAATTGTGAATGTAATGAGAGTGGAAACGTCTTAAAATGGTATATACCATAATAAATAAACATATTAAAGTTGAAACTTGATTTTTATTGGTTCGAGTACTACAACCGTGGCTCATTCCAACGTATAGTGCTTATAACAGTGCTTATGGGTGCCATATACCTATCACGCCATAACTCTAGTAAAGAGCCTTCTGACGTGATGCAAGGAAGCAAGACTGCTGGAATGTTCAATTACATTATGAGGCTGCCATCTCTGTAACTCAAGATGGATGCCTGGAATGCCCCGTCCAAGCGGGCAGTGTTGGGCAAAATTTAATTGCAAGGTACAAATAAAAAAAACAATTATTAATTGTTAATTGTGAAATATCAACGTGGAATATAAATTAACAATTGATTACTTGTGACGTTTAAATTAACCCTTAAATGCATATGGTATCAAAATTGATACGTAACCTTTGGCAGGGATTTTGTGTACTAATTCCAATGCTAAGCGGCTTAATGTTTAAGTCTAAGTAAAACTAAACTCATTTCCGAACGAAAATAAAAACGAATTTATATAGAACCATATTTAGTCTGTGGATTCTCGTGATTGTCAAAAAGCCTATCGCAACCTTTGACGTGAACTTTTTCCCGCGTAATTGAAAATAGTTTTTGTTGAATTATTTGTGAAAGTTTGGTTTCACATAAAATTTACATCAAAAGTAAGTATTCTGCACAATTTGATAAAATAATTATATTTGTGATGTGTGTGTTTTGTTCAAACTAAAAATAACCGAGTTTATGAGGTATCAAAAATGATACTTCATGCATTGCTTGCTGATAAAATTTCGAGTTTTCTAACAATACTGCGGTGTGGTTTTGCCAGTTTTTCGCTATATAATTATGCTTTTTTATAAGCTTTTTGGTTGTGGGTGTTGTTGTTTACATTGGCTGTCGCTTATTTTTCAGATTGTGGCTAAGAGATTGTTGGACAGAGACGTTGAGGAATATCTACGTAGACTGGAAAGTGGAGATTTATCAGAGGACGATTTAGAAGATAATGAAGACGACATCGATTATTACACTGACGCGAATGACATCGTACGCGATTTGGAAGATAATTAAGAAAATGATGATGAAGAAGATCCACCTTTGGTTATCGATAATAACGAAAATCCAACTTTAGTTACTGGTGAGGAATCTACATCACTACCCCCGCCAGTCTCTACAACAATTCATTCCATTGGAAATCTTTTCACTCGAAATTTAGTATGGAAACGAAAAAATTTGGAGCTTTCGCATTCAAAGGCAATACAGTATACCCAGAGCACATTATGGATCTAACCACTCCTTTTCAATATTTCACATATTTTTTCGAGGATGAGTCAATAGAGCAAGAGTCCAACAGGTACGCAATACAGACAAACCCGAACTTTACAGACACTGTTACTCTATTGGATCTGCGTAAATTTATCGGCATACTTATTTATACTTCGGTGTGTCATTACCCTAACGTAAGGTCGTATTGGTCAAAAAAAGAAAGATTTTCCCACATGGGTAGTGTTGACCTTATGGACAGCTACCTGGGTCGTTATCGCATTAGGATGAAGTCTCGTAAATGGACGATACAGCTATTCTACTTGCCAGATATGACCGTTATAAACGCATGGGTGCTGTATCAAAAGGTACTGACTCGAAAGGAGAAAACGCCAAAAATATTCTGAATGTATGTGAATTTAGAACGGAACTAGCTGAATCTCTCTGCAAGTATCAGGTACCAAATAATGAAAATAGATGCGGTTAGCTAAGTTCCAGTCGATTAGAAGAGACGGCACCAAAAGCTAAAAAAAGGCTAGAACTAACAGAGCAAATGAACAAATTATGCCACCAACAGATGTTCGTTTTGATGGTGTAGGGCATCAAAGACAATACGCCGATAAGCGCAATAAATGCAAATATAATAACAGTCGCAAATTAACATCTGTTTTATGTGGAAAATGTCATGTTTCTCTGTGCGACAATAGAAATAACAATTGTTTTGACTTATTTCATAAAATATAAGTATATGGTTTTTCTATGCGCCAAGTGCATGAAGTATCAAAAATGATACCTGAAGTTTTTTTTAAATAAACATACTAAGATTACATAAATATTTTTTTTATTATTTTTCCCGTACTACACTTGAGAGCAATAAAATCGCACACGTTGACTTTTTGTTGTTAAAGCAGTTTTTTTCATAAATGTGAATACATATTAAAATAAAACTTACACTATTTGAATGTTTACTTCAGTACCTTTCTAATGATATCAAATACAGTGTAAAAAAAGTACCCATAGGGAGTTTTAGGGCACAAAACCCAACATACGGATAAAATTACCCAATTTAGCTTAACAAAGAATAAAAATAAAACTCAAAATGCTTGATCAAATTGTTTTTTAATAAGGTGTATTCCCTCCCCTAGCCTTGATTACAGCTCTTAATCGGTTTTTCATGGACCGTATTAATTTCACCATGAAATCTTGTGGTATGGCGTTCCACTCCTCTTCAATGGCAAGTTGAAGCTCTTGGAGGCGCGTAGGAGCAGGGCTTCTTGCTCGAACTCTTCTTTTTAGCTCATCCCAGACATGCTCAATCGGATTGAGATCAGGACTACGAGCTGGCCACTCCATCGCGGTGATTCCAACATCTTCCATGTAGTCGCAAACTGTTCTAGCGACATGCGGTCTGGCGTTGTCGTGCATTAAGAGAAAATCTTCTCCCATAAGCCACGCAAGCGGCCTCACATGTTCTTCGAGCACTTCTTCGACGTATCGTGCAGCCGTCAAACTTCTCGATCTCGGGCCGGTATTCGCCGTAGTGATGAATACAATGTCAGTTTTAGTGTCCAACATTATGCCACCCCAAAACATACACGATCCACCTCCAAAAGCCACACGTTCGCTTATGCAGCATTGTGAAAATCGCTCTGATGACCTTCTGTAGACCCTAGAGCGTCCATCATGACCATGTAAAGTCATTCTGCACTCATCAGAGAACATAACAGCCCGCCATTGGTCATACGTCCAATTTAAATGTTCCCTAGCAAATTGTAGCCGGGCTTGTCGGTGAGCTGTGGTCAATTTGGGACCATTTGCTGGGCGATGTGAAGTCATTCCTGCTTCACCTAGTCTTCTTCGAACTGTCCACCGACTTATACTGACATTGCGAACTTCTCGAAGCTGTTGTCCCAGTTGAACCGCGTTCAGTTGCCGATTTCTCAAAGACCTTGTCACAAGAAAGCGGTCATCACGCTCTGATGTTGTGCGTCGCCGGCCAGATCCTGGTCGCCGAATGTAGCCACCGGTCTCTTGGAACCTCTGGTATACACGACGAACAGAGTAGCAGCTCAAATTTAGCCGTCGAGCAACTTCACTTTGGTTATGGCCTGCTTCGAGCAAGGCAATAACTTGAGCGGCTTCTGCGGGCGTGGTATCCATATTTTTCCAGTAAATCCGTATGCTTCCAGTAGAGATGTTATCACGTTGACCTTCGGTATGCAACTGAATAAAAATTCCAATAAACTGACCTTTTTATACCTGCGGCTAAGGGTGCAAGTAGTGACAACGCAAACGCGTGAATTTGGGGAATTCGGTGTACGGTCGGTTTTTGTAAGTTACGTGAAGGTCAATGATTTTAATTTTATGTTTTTGTAAAGCTAAGCTTGTATGCTTTAATTTTGTCTAATGATTTTTACTCAATATCTTTCGATTTTAGAAAACAATCAGTAATAAACCAAATTACAAGGGGTGTGCGATTTTATTGCTCTCAAGTGTAGTTACCCCCACGCACGTAACATAATATTTTTTTTAACAAATTTTAAAAATCCATGCATTTAAGGGTTAACAAGTAATTAATTGTTAACAGTTGGCTTTTCAGATAACAATTAATCAATTGTTATTATTCCTGCAATTAAAATTAAATTAAATTTAAATAATAAAAATAGAAATATAAAAAACTTATTACAAAAAAAACAACCGACTTCTTAAAAAAACGCTAACAGGTGAAAAATAACTCCACTTTCGGAAGTCTGTGGGTTTGGTGGTTTTGTTTCGTTCATTATTGGCCACCGACTTCCGAAACTGGAGTTATTTTTCACCTGTTAGCGTTTTTTTAAGAAGTCAGTTGTTTTTTTTGTAATAAAGTTTTTCTTTTGCAATTTTTAGTTTCTTCGTATGTAAAGCAAGTCTTTCAAACTTGAAAGAATAATTTGATATTGGTTAACAATTGCTAAAGAAGTTCTATTTTAACATTAGTCTGTAGGTACATCTCTGCCGGGCCCCTTTTAAAATAGAAGGGTGTAATGTAATGTCATGGAAATACAAAACCTCAATAATTTGCTATTAGGTATGCGTTGAAGAGTTCCGTCACATGTCTTCTTCATCAGTTTTTCTTCACCAAATGATGCTTTCTAAATGTATACCTACGCTTGATTTGTTACTAAAAATGTTAAAATCGGTGCGTGTGTACCTATATTTTTTGAAGAGTTCCCTCAATTCCTCGAGGATCCCTCATCAGATTGAGTATTGATACAAGTAGGACCAATCTGTTAGTATACCCAATCAAATAAATAAATAATTTTGAAAATCGGTCCATAAATGGCGGAGTACTGAGATAAAAAAAAACAGAATTGAGAACCTTGACATAATATCCAGGTTTTTCAAGAATAACAACATTACCTACAGGTCGCCAAAAAATAGAGCCGACGGAAGCTGTGACCGATTTAGAAAGCAATTTTTGTTGGTACCAGAAATCCTGTTTTCAGTCTATATCTCTGAAACGGGACGTCCTAGGTAAAAAATAATGAAATTTTGGTATCCCCCTTGAGTGAGCACCCCCCAGGAAGGAATGTACTCTATTTTGTGGATGGCCTTTGATTGGCCTTGGCCTTGATTTTGACCTTATGGTTACTGTAACACTACACGAGGCTATGTTTCTTTTGAAGCCCAGACATTATCTTGATTGGGTCAAAAAATGAGCCGACGGAAGCTGTGACCGATTTAGAAAGCAATTTAAAATTAAAAAGTAGACTTGTCTAGTCTACGTACACATTTACCAGTTATCGTAAGCCACTCGCACTAATCAATAGCAGTTGAGATCACTGGACCAACGAGGCGCCTCCACTTCTACCTACAGTGCATTTCATGGAAAAGTCAGACAACTATCTGGAACATCCCATATTAAGATGACATAATATCCAGGTTTTTCAGGAAAAACAACATCACAGGTCGCCGAAAAATAGAGCCGACGGAAGCTGTGACCGATTTAGAAAGCAATATTTGTTGGTACCAGAAATCCTAATTTCAGTCTATATCTCTGAAACGGGACGTCCTAGGTAAAAAATAATGAAATTTTGGTATCCCCCTTGAGTGAACACCCCCCGGGGAGGAATGTACTCTATTTTGTGGATGGCCTTTGATTGGCCTTGGCCTTGATTTTGACCTTATGGTTACTGTAACACTACACGAGGCTATGTTTCTTTTGAAGCCCAGACATTATCTTGATTGGGTAAAAAAATAGAGCCGACGGAAGCTGTGACCGATTTAGAAAGCAATTTAAAATTAAAGAGTAGACTTGTCTAGTCTACGTACACATTTATCAGTTATCGACTATCGTAAGCCCCTCGCACTAATCAATAGCAGTTGAGATCACTGGACCAACGAGGCGCCTCCACTTCTACCTACAGTGCATTTCATGGAAAAGTCAGACAACTATCTGGAACATCCCATATTAAGATGACATAATATCCAGGTTTTTCAGAAAAAACAACATCACAGGTCGCCGTAAAATAGAGCCGACGGAAGCTGTGACCGATTTAGAAAGCAATATTTGTTGGTACCAGAAATCCTGTTTTCAGTCTATATCTCTGAAACGGGACGTCCTAGGTAAAAAATAATGAAATTTTGGTATTCCCCTTGAGTGAACACCCCCCGGGGAGGAATGTACTCTATTTTGTGGATGGCCTTTGATTGGCCTTGGCCTTGATTTTGACTTTATGGGTACTGTGACGCTACACGAGGCTATGTTACTGTTGAAGCCCAGACATTATCTTGTTTGGGTCATGTCACATGTGTGAACCGTTCTGATCGGTGTCTGTACACATTTATCAGTTATCGTAAGCCCCTCACACTAATCAGTAGCAGATGAGATCACTGGACCAAGGAGGCGCCTCCACTTCCACATAATCTGTATTTCATAGAAAATTCAGACGACTTTCTGGAACATCCAATATCAAGATGACATAGGATCCAGGTTTTTCAGGAATAACAACATCACAGGTCGCTAAAAATAGAGCCGACGGAAGCTGTGACCGATTTAGAAAGCAATATTTGTTGGTACAAGAAATCCTGTTTTCAGTCTATATCTCTGAAACGGGACGTCCTAGGTAAAAAATAATGAAATTTTGGCATCCCCCTTGAGTGAACAACCCCCGGGGAGGAATGTATTCTATTTTGTGGATGGCCTTTGATTGGCCTTGGCCTTGATTTTGACCTTATGGTTACTGTAACACTACACGAGGCTATGTTTCTTTTGAAGCCCAGACATTATCTTGATTGGGTCAAAAAATAGAGCCGACGGAAGCTGTGACCGATTTAGAAAGCAATTTAAAATTAAAGAGTAGACCTGTCTAGTCTACGTACACATTTATCAGTTATCGTAAGCCCCTCGCACTAATCAATAGCAGTTGAGATCACTGGACCAACGAGGCGCCTCCACTTCTACCTACAGTGCATTTCATGGAAAAGTCAGACAACTATCTGGAACATCCCATATTAAGATGACATAATATCCAGGTTTTTCAGGAAAAACAACATCACAGGTCGCCGAAAAATAGAGCCGACTGAAGCTGTGACCAATTTAGAAAGCAATATTTGTTGGTACCAGAAATCCTGTTTTCAGTCTATATCTCTGAAACGGGACGTCCTAGGTAAAAAATAATGAAATTTTGGTATCCCCCTTGAGTGAACACCCCCCGGGGAGGAATGTACTCTATTTTGTGGATGGCCTTTGATTGGCCTTGGCCTTGATTTTGACCTTATGGTTACTGTAACGCTACACGAGGCTATGTTACTGTTGAAGCCCAGACATTATCTTGGTTGGGTCATGTCACATGTGTGAACCGTTCTGATCGGTGTCTGTACACATTTATCAGTTATCGTAAGCCCCTCACACTAATCAGTAGCAGATGAGATCACTGGACCAAGGAGGCGCCTCCACTTCCACATAATCTGCATTTCATGGAAAAGTCAGACAACTATCTGGAACATCTCATATTAAGATGACATAATATCCAGGTTTTTCAGGAAAAACAACATCACAGGTCGCCGAAAAATAGAGCCGACGGAAGCTGTGACCGATTTAGAAAGCAATATTTGTTGGTACCAGAAATCCTGTTTTCAGTCTATATCTCTGAAACGGGACGTCCTAGGTAAAAAATAATGAAATTTTGGCATCCCCCTTGAGTGAACACCCCCCGGGGAGGAATGTACTCTATTTTGTGGATGGCCTTTGATTGGCCTTGGCCTTGATTTTGACCTTATGGTTACTGTAACACTACACGAGGCTATGTTTCTTTTGAAGCCCAGACATTATCTTGATTGGGTCAAAAAATAGAGCCGACGGAAGCTGTGACCGATTTAGAAAGCAATTTAAAATTAAAGAGTAGACCTGTCTAGTCTACGTACACATTTATCAGTTATCGTAAGCCCCTCGCACTAATCAATAGCAGTTGAGATCACTGGACCAACGAGGCGCCTCCACTTCTACCTACAGTGCATTTCATGGAAAAGTCAGACAACTATCTGGAACATCCCATATTAAGATGACATAATATCCAGGTTTTTCAGGAAAAACAACATCACAGGTCGCCGAAAAATAGAGCCGACTGAAGCTGTGACCGATTTAGAAAGCAATATTTGTTGGTACCAGAAATCCTGTTTTCAGTCTATATCTCTGAAACGGGACGTCCTAGGTAAAAAATAATGAAATTTTGGTATCCCCCTTGAGTGAACACCCCCCGGGGAGGAATGTACTCTATTTTGTGGATGGCCTTTGATTGGCCTTGGCCTTGATTTTGACTTTATAGGTACTGTGACGCTACACGAGGCTATGTTACTGTTGAAGCCCAGACATTATCTTGGTTGGGTCATGTCACATGTGTGAACCGTTCTGATCGGTGTCTGTACACATTTATCAGTTATCGTAAGCCCCTCACACTAATCAGTAGCAGATGAGATCACTGGACCAAGGAGGCGCCTCCACTTCCACATAATCTGCATTTCATGGAAAAGTCAGACAACTATCTGGAACATCCCATATTAAGATGAAATAATATCCAGGTTTTTCAGGAAAATAAACATCACAGGTCGTCGAAAAATAGAGCCGACGGAAGCTGTGACCGATTTAGAAAGCAATTTAAAATTAAAGAGTAGACTTGTCTAGTCTACGTACACATTTATCAGTTATCGTAAGCCCCTCGCACTAATCAGTAGCAGATGAGATCACTGGACCAAGGAGGCGCCTCCACTTCCACATAATCTGTATTTCATAGAAAATTCAGACGACTTTCTGGAACATCCAATATCAAGATGACATAGGATCCAGGTTTTTCAGGAATAACAACATCACAGGTCGCCAAAAATAGAGCTGACGGAAGCAGTGACCGATTTAGAAAGCAATATTTGTTGGTACCAGAAATCCTGTTTTCAGTCTATATCTCTGAAACGGGACGTCCTAGGTAAAAAATAATGAAATTTTGGTATCCCCCTTGAGTGAACACCCCCCGGGGAGGAATGTACTCTATTTTGTGAATGGCCTTTGATTGGCCTTGGCCTTGATTTTGACCTTATGGTTACTGTAACACTACACGAGGCTATGTTTCTTTTGAAGCCCAGACATTATCTTGATTGGGTCAAAAAATAGATTCGACGGAAGCTGTGACCGATTTAGAAAGCAATTTAAAATTAAAGAGTAGACTTGTCTAGTCTACGTACACATTTATCAGTTATCGTAAGCCCCTCGCACTAATCAATAGCAGTTGAGATCACTGGACCAACGAGGCGCCTCCACTTCTACCTACAGTGCATTTCATGGAAAAGTCAGACAACTATCTGGAACATCCCATATTAAGATGACATAATATCCAGGTTTTTCAGGAAAAACAACATCACAGGTCGCCGAAAAATAGAGCCGACGGAAGCTGTGACCGATTTAGAAAGCAATATTTGTTGGTACCAGAAATCCTGTTTTCAGTCTATATCTCTGAAACGGGACGTCCTAGGTAAAAAATAATGAAATTTTGGTATCCCCCTTGAGTGAACACCCCCCGGGGAGGAATGTACTCTATTTTGTGGATGGCCTTTGATTGGCCTTGGCCTTGATTTTGACCTTATGGTTACTGTAACACTACACGAGGCTATGTTTCTTTTGAAGCCCAGACATTATCTTGATTGGGTCAAAAAATAGAAACGACGGAAGCTGTGACCGATTTAGAAAGCAATTTAAAATTAAAGAGTAGACTTGTCTAGTCTACGTACACATTTATCAGTTATCGTAAGCCCCTCGCACTAATCAATAGCAGTTGAGATCACTGGACCAACGAGGCGCCTCCACTTCTACCTACAGTGCATTTCATGGAAAAGTCAGACAACTATCTGGAACATCCCATATTAAGATGACATAATATCCAGGTTTTTCAGGAAAAACAACATCACAGGTCGCCGTAAAATAGAGCCGACGGAAGCTGTGACCGATTTAGAAAGCAATATTTGTTGGTACCAGAAATCCTGTTTTCAGTCTATATCTCTGAAACGGGACGTCCTAGGTAAAAAATAATGAAATTTTGGTATTCCCCTTGAGTGAACACCCCCCGGGGAGGAATGTACTCTATTTTGTGGATGGCCTTTGATTGGCCTTGGCCTTGATTTTGACTTTATGGGTACTGTGACGCTACACGAGGCTATGTTACTGTTGAAGCCCAGACATTATCTTGTTTGGGTCATGTCACATGTGTGAACCGTTCTGATCGGTGTCTGTACACATTTATCAGTTATCGTAAGCCCCTCACACTAATCAGTAGCAGATGAGATCACTGGACCAAGGAGGCGCCTCCACTTCCACATAATCTGTATTTCATAGAAAATTCAGACGACTTTCTTGAACATCCAATATCAAGATGACATAGGATCCAGGTTTTTCAGGAATAACAACATCACAGGTCGCCAAAAATAGAGCTGACGGAAGCAGTGACCGATTTAGAAAGCAATATTTGTTGGTACCAGAAATCCTGTTTTCAGTCTATATCTCTGAAACGGGACGTCCTAGGTAAAAAATAATGAAATTTTGGTAACCCCCTTGAGTGAACACCCCCCGGGGAGGAATGTACTCTATTTTGTGGATGGCCTTTGATTGGCCTTGGCCTTGAATTTGACCTTATGGTTACTGTAACACTACACGAGGCTATGTTTCTTTTGAAGCCCAGACATTATCTTGATTGGGTCAAAAAATAGAGCCGACGGAAGCTGTGACCGATTTAGAAAGCAATTTAAAATTAAAGAGTAGACTTGTCTAGTCTACGTACACATTTATCAGTTATCGTAAGCCCCTCGCACTAATCAATAGCAGTTGAGATCACTGGACCAACGAGGCGCCTCCACTTCCACATAAACTGTATTTCATAGAAAATTCAGACGACTTTCTGGAACATCCCATATCAAGATGACATAGGATCCAGGTTTTCCAGGAATGTCACCATCATAGGTTGCCAAAAAATAGAGCCGACGGAAGCTGTGACCGATTTAGAAAGCAATTTTTGTTGGTACCAGAAATCCTGTTTTCAGTCTATATCTCTGAAACGGGACGTCCTAGGCAAAAAATAATGTAATTTTGGTATCCCCCTTGAGTGAGCACCCCCCGGGGAGGAATGTTTTCTATTTTGTGGATGGCCTTTGATTGGCCTTGGCCTTGATTTTGACTTTATTGGTACTGTAACGCTACACGAGGCTATGTTACTGTTGAAGCCCAGACATTATCTTGGTTGGGTCATGTCACATGTGTGAACCGTTCTGATCGGTGTCTGTACACATTTATCAGTTATCGTAAGCCCCTCACACTAATCAGTAGCAGATGAGATCACTGGACCAAGGAGGCGCCTCCACTTCCACGTAATCTGTATTTCATAGAAAATTCAGACGACTTTCTGAAACATCCAATATCAAGATGACATAGGATCCAGGTTTTTCAGGAATAACAACATCACAGGTCGCCAAAAATAGAGCTGACGGAAGCAGTGACCGATTAAGAAAGCAATATTTGTTGGTACCAGAAATCCTGTTTTCAGTCTATATCTCTGAAACGGGACGTCCTAGGTAAAAAATAATGAAATTTTGGTATCCCCCTTGAGTGAACACCCCCCGGGGAGGAATGTACTCTATTTTGTGGATGGCCTTTGATTGGCCTTGGACTTGATTTTGACCTTATGGTTACTGTAACACTACACGAGGCTATGTTTCTTTTGAAGCCCAGACATTATCTTGATTGGGTCAAAAAATAGAGCCGACGGAAGCTGTGACCGATTTAGAAAGCAATTTAAAATTAAAGAGTAGACTTGTCTAGTCTTCGTACACATTTATCAGTTATCGTAAGCCCCTCGCACTAATCAATAGCAGTTGAGATCACTGGACCAACGAGGCGCTTCCACTTCTACCTACAGTGCATTTCATGGAAAAGTCAGACAACTATCTGGAACATCCCATATTAAGATGACATAATATCCAGGTTTTTCAGGAAAAACAACATCACAGGTCGCCGAAAAATAGAGCCGACGGAAGCTGTGACCGATTTAGAAAGCAATATTTGTTGGTACCAGAAATCCTGTTTTCAGTCTATATCTCTGAAACGGGACGTCCTTGGTAAAAAATAATGAAATTTTGGTATCCCCCTTGAGTGAACACCCCCCGGGGAGGAATGTACTCTATTTTGTGGATGGCCTTTGATTGGCCTTGGCCTTGATTTTGACTTTATGGGTACTGTGACGCTACACGAGGCTATGTTACTGTTGAAGCCCAGACATTATCTTGGTTGGGTCATGTCACATGTGTGAACCGTTCTGATCGGTGTCTGTACACATTTATCAGTTATCGTAAGCCCCTCACACTAATCAGTAGCAGATGAGATCACTGGACCAAGGAGGCGCCTCCACTTCCACATAATCTGTATTTCATAGAAAATTCAGACGACTTTCTGGAACATCCAATATCAAGATGACATAGGATCCAGGTTTTTCAGGAATAACAACATCACAGGTCGCCAAAAATAGAGCTGACGGAAGCAGTGACCGATTTAGAAAGCAATATTTGTTGGTACCAGAAATCCTGTTTTCAGTCTATATCTCTGAAACGGGACGTCCTAGGTAAAAAATAATGAAATTTTGGTATCCCCCTTGAGTGAACACCCCCCGGGGAGGAATGTACTCTATTTTGTGGATGGCCTTTGATTGGCCTTGGCCTTGAATTTGACCTTATGGTTACTGTAACGCTACACGAGGCTATGTTACTGTTGAAGCCCAGACATTATCTTGGTTGGGTCATGTCACATGTGTGAACCGTTCTGATCGGTGTCTGTACACATTTATCAGTTATCGTAAGCCCCTCGCACTAATCAATAGCAGTTGAGATCACTGGACCAACGAGGCGCCTCCACTTCTACCTACAGTGCATTTCATGGAAAAGTCAGACAACTATCTGGAACATCCCATATTAAGATGACATAATATCCAGGTTTTTCAGGAAAAACAACATCACAGGTCGCCGAAAAATAGAGCCGACGGAAGCTGTGACCGATTTAGAAAGCAATATTTGTTGGTACCAGAAATCCTGTTTTCAGTCTATATCTCTGAAACGGGACGTCCTAGGTAAAAAATAATGAAATTTTGGTATCCCCCTTGAGTGAACACCCCCCGGGGAGGAATGTACTCTATTTTGTGGATGGCCTTTGATTGGCCTTGGCCTTGATTTTGACCTTATGGTTACTGTAACACTACACGAGGCTATGTTTCTTTTGAAGCCCAGACATTATCTTGATTGGGTCAAAAAATAGATTCGACGGAAGCTGTGACCGATTTAGAAAGCAATTTAAAATTAAAGAGTAGACTTGTCTAGTCTACGTACACATTTATCAGTTATCGTAAGCCCCTCGCACTAATCAATAGCAGTTGAGATCACTGGACCAACGAGGCGCCTCCACTTCTACCTACAGTGCATTTCATGGAAAAGTCAGACAACTATCTGGAACATCCCATATTAAGATGACATAGTATCCAGGTTTTTCAGGAAAAACAACATCACAGGTCGCCGAAAAATAGAGCCGACGGAAGCTGTGACCGATTTAGAAAGCAATATTTGTTGGTACCAGAAATCCTGTTTTCAGTCTATATCTCTGAAACGGGACGTCCTAGGTAAAAAATAATGAAATTTTGGTATCCCCCTTGAGTGAACACCCCCCGGGGAGGAATGTACTCTATTTTGTGGATGGCCTTTGATTGGCCTTGGCCTTGATTTTGACCTTATGGTTACTGTAACACTACACGAGGCTATGTTTCTTTTGAAGCCCAGACATTATCTTGATTGGGTCAAAAAATAGAGCCGACGGAAGCTGTGACCGATTTAGAAAGCAATTTAAAATTAAAGAGTAGACTTGTCTAGTCTACGTACACATTTATCAGTTATCGACTATCGTAAGCCCCTCGCACTAATCAATAGCAGTTGAGATCACTGGACCAACGAGGCGCCTCCACTTCTACCTACAGTGCATTTCATGGAAAAGTCAGACAACTATCTGGAACATCCCATATTAAGATGACATAATATCCAGGTTTTTCAGGAAAAACAACATCACAGGTCCCCGAAAAATAGAGCGGACGGAAGCTGTGACCGATTTAGAAAGCAATATTTGTTGGTACCAGAAATCCTGTTTTCAGTCTATATCTCTGAAACGGGACGTCCTAGGCAAAAAATAATGAAATTTTGGTATCCCCCTTGAGTGAGCACCCCCCGGGGAGGAATGTTTTCTATTTTGTGGATGGCCTTTGATTGGCCTTGGCCTTGATTTTGACTTTATTGGTACTGTAACGCTACACGAGGCTATGTTACTGTTGAAGCCCAGACATTATCTTGGTTGGGTCATGTCACATGTGTGAACCGTTCTGATCGGTGTCTGTACACATTTATCAGTTATCGTAAGCCCCTCACACTAATCAGTAGCAGATGAGATCACTGGACCAAGGAGGCGCCTCCACTTCCACATAATCTGTATTTCATAGAAAATTCAGACGACTTTCTGAAACATCCAATATCAAGATGACATAGGATCCAGGTTTTTCAGGAATAACAACATCACAGGTCGCCAAAAATAGAGCTGACGGAAGCAGTGACCGATTTAGAAAGCAATATTTGTTGGTACCAGAAATCCTGTTTTCAGTCTATATCTCTGAAACGGGACGTCCTAGGTAAAAATAATGAAATTTTGGTATCCCCCTTGAGTGAACACCCCCCGGGGAGGAATGTACTCTATTTTGTGGATGGCCTTTGATTGGCCTTGGCCTTGATTTTGACCTTATGGTTACTGTAACACTACACGAGGCTATGTTTCTTTTGAAGCCCAGACATTATCTTGATTGGGTCAAAAAATAGATTCGACGGAAGCTGTGACCGATTTAGAAAGCAATTTAAAATTAAAGAGTAGACTTGTCTAGTCTACGTACACATTTATCAGTTATCGTAAGCCCCTCGCACTAATCAATAGCAGTTGAGATCACTGGACCAACGAGGCGCCTCCACTTCTACCTACAGTGCATTTCATGGAAAAGTCAGACAACTATCTGGAACATCCCATATTAAGATGACATAGTATCCAGGTTTTTCAGGAAAAACAACATCACAGGTCGCCGAAAAATAGAGCCGACGGAAGCTGTGACCGATTTAGAAAGCAATATTTGTTGGTACCAGAAATCCTGTTTTCAGTCTATATCTCTGAAACGGGACGTCCTAGGTAAAAAATAATGAAATTTTGGTATCCCCCTTGAGTGAACACCCCCCGGGGAGGAATGTACTCTATTTTGTGGATGGCCTTTGATTGGCCTTGGCCTTGATTTTGACCTTATGGTTACTGTAACACTACACGAGGCTATGTTTCTTTTGAAGCCCAGACATTATCTTGATTGGGTCAAAAAATAGATTCGACGGAAGCTGTGACCGATTTAGAAAGCAATTTAAAATTAAAGAGTAGACTTGTCTAGTCTACGTACACATTTATCAGTTATCGTAAGCCCCTCGCACTAATCAATAGCAGTTGAGATCACTGGACCAACGAGGCGCCTCCACTTCCACATAAACCGTATTTCATAGAAAATTCAGACGACTTTCTGGAACATCCCATCCCATATCAAGATGACATAGGATCCAGGTTTTCCAGGAATGTCACCATCATAGGTTGCCAAAAAATAGAGCCGACGGAAGCTGTGACCGATTTAGAAAGCAATTTTTGTTGGTACCAGAAATCCTGTTTTCAGTCTATATCTCTGAAACGGGACGTCCTAGGCAAAAAATAATGAAATTTTGGTATCCCCCTTGAGTGAGCACCCCCCGGGGAGGAATGTTTTCTATTTTGTGGATGGCCTTTGATTGGCCTTGGCCTTGATTTTGACTTTATTGGTACTGTAACGCTACACGAGGCTATGTTACTGTTGAAGCCCAGACATTATCTTGGTTGGGTCATGTCACATGTGTGAACCGTTCTGATCGGTGTCTGTACACATTTATCAGTTATCGTAAGCCCCTCACACTAATCAGTAGCAGATGAGATCACTGGACCAAGGAGGCGCCTCCACTTCCACATAATCTGTATTTCATAGAAAATTCAGACGACTTTCTGAAACATCCAATATCAAGATGACATAGGATCCAGGTTTTTCAGGAATAACAACATCACAGGTCGCCAAAAATAGAGCTGACGGAAGCAGTGACCGATTTAGAAAGCAATATTTGTTGGTACCAGAAATCCTGTTTTCAGTCTATATCTCTGAAACGGGACGTCCTAGGTAAAAAATAATGAAATTTTGGTATCCCCCTTGAGTGAACACCCCCCGGGGAGGAATGTACTCTATTTTGTGGATGGCCTTTGATTGGCCTTGGCCTTGATTTTGACCTTATGGTTACTGTAACACTACACGAGGCTATGTTTCTTTTGAAGCCCAGACATTATCTTGATTGGGTCAAAAAATAGATTCGACGGAAGCTGTGACCGATTTAGAAAGCAATTTAAAATTAAAGAGTAGACTTGTCTAGTCTACGTACACATTTATCAGTTATCGTAAGCCCCTCGCACTAATCAATAGCAGTTGAGATCACTGGACCAACGAGGCGCCTCCACTTCTACCTACAGTGCATTTCATGGAAAAGTCAGACAACTATCTGGAACATCCCATATTAAGATGACATAATATCCAGGTTTTTCAGGAAAAACAACATCACAGGTCGCCGAAAAATAGAGCCGACGGAAGCTGTGACCGATTTAGAAAGCAATATTTGTTGGTACCAGAAATCCTGTTTTCAGTCTATATCTCTGAAACGGGACGTCCTAGGTAAAAAATAATGAAATTTTGGTATCCCCCTTGAGTGAACACCCCCCGGGGAGGAATGTACTCTATTTTGTGGATGGCCTTTGATTGGCCTTGGCCTTGATTTTGACCTTATGGTTACTGTAACACTACACGAGGCTATGTTTCTTTTGAAGCCCAGACATTATCTTGATTGGGTCAAAAAATAGATTCGACGGAAGCTGTGACCGATTTAGAAAGCAATTTAAAATTAAAGAGTAGACTTGTCTAGTCTACGTACACATTTTTCAGTTATCGTAAGCCCCTCGCACTAATCAATAGCAGTTGAGATCACTGGACCAACGAGGCGCCTCCACTTCTACCTACAGTGCATTTCATGGAAAAGTCAGACAACTATCTGGAACATCCCATATTAAGATGACATAATATCCAGGTTTTTCAGGAAAAACAACATCACAGGTCGCCGAAAAATAGAGCCGACGGAAGCTGTGACCGATTTAGAAAGCAATATTTGTTGGTACCAGAAATCCTGTTTTCAGTCTATATCTCTGAAACGGGACGTCCTAGGTAAAAAATAATGAAATTTTGGTATCCCCCTTGAGTGAACACCCCCCGGGGAGGAATGTACTCTATTTTGTGGATGGCCTTTGATTGGCCTTGGCCTTGATTTTGACCTTATGGTTACTGTAACACTACACGAGGCTATGTTTCTTTTGAAGCCCAGACATTATCTTGATTGGGTCAAAAAATAGATTCGACGGAAGCTGTGACCGATTTAGAAAGCAATTTAAAATTAAAGAGTAGACTTGTCTAGTCTACGTACACATTTATCAGTTATCGTAAGCCCCTCGCACTAATCAATAGCAGTTGAGATCACTGGACCAACGAGGCGCCTCCACTTCTACCTACAGTGCATTTCATGGAAAAGTCAGACAACTATCTGGAACATCCCATATTAAGATGACATAGTATCCAGGTTTTTCAGGAAAAACAACATCACAGGTCGCCGAAAAATAGAGCCGACGGAAGCTGTGACCGATTTAGAAAGCAATATTTGTTGGTACCAGAAATCCTGTTTTCAGTCTATATCTCTGAAACGGGACGTCCTAGGTAAAAAATAATGAAATTTTGGTATCCCCCTTGAGTGAACACCCCCCGGGGAGGAATGTACTCTATTTTGTGGATGGCCTTTGATTGGCCTTGGCCTTGATTTTGACCTTATGGTTACTGTAACACTACACGAGGCTATGTTTCTTTTGAAGCCCAGACATTATCTTGATTGGGTCAAAAAATAGAGACGACGGAAGCTGTGACCGATTTAGAAAGCAATTTAAAATTAAAGAGTAGACTTGTCTAGTCTACGTACACATTTATCAGTTATCGTAAGCCCCTCGCACTAATCAATAGCAGTTGAGATCACTGGACCAACGAGGCGCCTCCACTTCTACCTACAGTGCATTTCATGGAAAAGTCAGACAACTATCTGGAACATCCCATATTAAGATGACATAATATCCAGGTTTTTCAGGAAAAACAACATCACAGGTCGCCGAAAAATAGAGCCGACGGAAGCTGTGACCGATTTAGAAAGCAATATTTGTTGGTACCAGAAATCCTGTTTTCAGTCTATATCTCTGAAACAGGACGTCCTAGGTAAAAAATAATGAAATTTTGGTATCCCCCTTGAGTGAACACCCCCCGGGGAGGAATGTACTCTATTTTGTGGATGGCCTTTGATTGGCCTTGGCCTTGATTTTGACTTTATGGGTACTGTGACGCTACACGAGGCTATGTTACTGTTGAAGCCCAGACATTATCTTGGTTGGGTCATGTCAAATGTGTGAACCGTTCTGATCAGTGTCTGTACACATTTATCAGTTATCGTAAGCCCCTCACACTAATCAGTAGCAGATGAGATCACTGGACCAAGGAGGCGCCGCCACTTCCACATAATCTGTATTTCATAGAAAATTCAGACGACTTTCTGAAACATCCAATATCAAGATGACATAGGATCCAGGTTTTTCAGGAATAACAACATCACAGGTCGCCAAAAATAGAGCTGACGGAAGCAGTGACCGATTTAGAAAGCAATATTTGTTGGTACCAGAAATCCTGTTTTCAGTCTATATCTCTGAAACGGGACGTCCTAGGTAAAAAATAATGAAATTTTGGTATCCCCCTTGAGTGAACACCCCCCGGGGAGGAATGTACTCTATTTTGTGGATGGCCTTTGATTGGCCTTGGCCTTGATTTTGACCTTATGGTTACTGTAACACTACACGAGGCTATGTTTCTTTTGAAGCCCAGACATTATCTTGATTGGGTCAAAAAATAGATTCGACGGAAGCTGTGACCGATTTAGAAAGCAATTTAAAATTAAAGAGTAGACTTGTCTAGTCTACGTACACATTTATCAGTTATCGTAAGCCCCTCGCACTAATCAATAGCAGTTGAGATCACTGGACCAACGAGGCGCCTCCACTTCTACCTACAGTGCATTTCATGGAAAAGTCAGACAACTATCTGGAACATCCCATATTAAGATGACATAATATCCAGGTTTTTCAGGAAAAACAACATCACAGGTCGCCGAAAAATAGAGCCGACGGAAGCTGTGACCGATTTAGAAAGCAATATTTGTTGGTACCAGAAATCCTGTTTTCAGTCTATATCTCTGAAACGGGACGTCCTAGGTAAAAAATAATGAAATTTTGGTATCCCCCTTGAGTGAACACCCCCCGGGGAGGAATGTACTCTATTTTGTGGATGGCCTTTGATTGGCCTTGGCCTTGATTTTGACCTTATGGTTACTGTAACACTACACGAGGCTATGTTTCTTTTGAAGCCCAGACATTATCTTGATTGGGTCAAAAAATAGATTCGACGGAAGCTGTGACCGATTTAGAAAGCAATTTAAAATTAAAGAGTAGACTTGTCTAGTCTACGTACACATTTTTCAGTTATCGTAAGCCCCTCGCACTAATCAATAGCAGTTGAGATCACTGGACCAACGAGGCGCCTCCACTTCTACCTACAGTGCATTTCATGGAAAAGTCAGACAACTATCTGGAACATCCCATATTAAGATGACATAATATCCAGGTTTTTCAGGAAAAACAACATCACAGGTCGCCGAAAAATAGAGCCGACGGAAGCTGTGACCGATTTAGAAAGCAATATTTGTTGGTACCAGAAATCCTGTTTTCAGTCTATATCTCTGAAACGGGACGTCCTAGGTAAAAAATAATGAAATTTTGGTATCCCCCTTGAGTGAACACCCCCCGGGGAGGAATGTACTCTATTTTGTGGATGGCCTTTGATTGGCCTTGGCCTTGATTTTGACCTTATGGTTACTGTAACACTACACGAGGCTATGTTTCTTTTGAAGCCCAGACATTATCTTGATTGGGTCAAAAAATAGATTCGACGGAAGCTGTGACCGATTTAGAAAGCAATTTAAAATTAAAGAGTAGACTTGTCTAGTCTACGTACACATTTATCAGTTATCGTAAGCCCCTCGCACTAATCAATAGCAGTTGAGATCACTGGACCAACGAGGCGCCTCCACTTCTACCTACAGTGCATTTCATGGAAAAGTCAGACAACTATCTGGAACATCCCATATTAAGATGACATAATATCCAGGTTTTTCAGGAAAAACAACATCACAGGTCGCCGAAAAATAGAGCCGACGGAAGCTGTGACCGATTTAGAAAGCAATATTTGTTGGTACCAGAAATCCTGTTTTCAGTCTATATCTCTGAAACGGGACGTCCTAGGTAAAAAATAATGAAATTTTGGTATCCCCCTTGAGTGAACACCCCCCGGGGAGGAATGTACTCTATTTTGTGGATGGCCTTTGATTGGCCTTGGCCTTGATTTTGACCTTATGGTTACTGTAACACTACACGAGGCTATGTTTCTTTTGAAGCCCAGACATTATCTTGATTGGGTCAAAAAATAGATTCGACGGAAGCTGTGACCGATTTAGAAAGCAATTTAAAATTAAAGAGTAGACTTGTCTAGTCTACGTACACATTTATCAGTTATCGTAAGCCCCTCGCACTAATCAATAGCAGTTGAGATCACTGGACCAACGAGGCGCCTCCACTTCTACCTACAGTGCATTTCATGGAAAAGTCAGACAACTATCTGGAACATCCCATATTAAGATGACATAGTATCCAGGTTTTTCAGGAAAAACAACATCACAGGTCGCCGAAAAATAGAGCCGACGGAAGCTGTGACCGATTTAGAAAGCAATATTTGTTGGTACCAGAAATCCTGTTTTCAGTCTATATCTCTGAAACGGGACGTCCTAGGTAAAAAATAATGAAATTTTGGTATCCCCCTTGAGTGAACACCCCCCGGGGAGGAATGTACTCTATTTTGTGGATGGCCTTTGATTGGCCTTGGCCTTGATTTTGACCTTATGGTTACTGTAACACTACACGAGGCTATGTTTCTTTTGAAGCCCAGACATTATCTTGATTGGGTCAAAAAATAGAGACGACGGAAGCTGTGACCGATTTAGAAAGCAATTTAAAATTAAAGAGTAGACTTGTCTAGTCTACGTACACATTTATCAGTTATCGTAAGCCCCTCGCACTAATCAATAGCAGTTGAGATCACTGGACCAACGAGGCGCCTCCACTTCTACCTACAGTGCATTTCATGGAAAAGTCAGACAACTATCTGGAACATCCCATATTAAGATGACATAATATCCAGGTTTTTCAGGAAAAACAACATCACAGGTCGCCGAAAAATAGAGCCGACGGAAGCTGTGACCGATTTAGAAAGCAATATTTGTTGGTACCAGAAATCCTGTTTTCAGTCTATATCTCTGAAACAGGACGTCCTAGGTAAAAAATAATGAAATTTTGGTATCCCCCTTGAGTGAACACCCCCCGGGGAGGAATGTACTCTATTTTGTGGATGGCCTTTGATTGGCCTTGGCCTTGATTTTGACTTTATGGGTACTGTGACGCTACACGAGGCTATGTTACTGTTGAAGCCCAGACATTATCTTGGTTGGGTCATGTCAAATGTGTGAACCGTTCTGATCGGTGTCTGTACACATTTATCAGTTATCGTAAGCCCCTCACACTAATCAGTAGCAGATGAGATCACTGGACCAAGGAGGCGCCGCCACTTCCACATAATCTGTATTTCATAGAAAATTCAGACGACTTTCTGGAACATCCAATATCAAGATGACATAGGATCCAGGTTTTTCAGGAATAACAACATCACAGGTCGCCAAAAATAGAGCTGACGGAAGCAGTGACCGATTTAGAAAGCAATATTTGTTGGTACCAGAAATCCTGTTTTCAGTCTATATCTCTGAAACGGGACGTCCTAGGTAAAAAATAATGAAATTTTGGTAACCCCCTTGAGTGAACACCCCCCGGGGAGGAATGTACTCTATTTTGTGGATGGCCTTTGATTGGCCTTGGCCTTGAATTTGACCTTATGGTTACTGTAACACTACACGAGGCTATGTTTCTTTTGAAGCCCAGACATTATCTTGATTGGGTCAAAAAATAGATCCGACGGAAGCTGTGACCGATTTAGAAAGCAATTTAAAATTAAAGAGTAGACTTGTCTAGTCTACGTACACATTTATCAGTTATCGTAAGCCCCTCGCACTAATCAATAGCAGTTGAGATCACTGGACCAACGAGGCGCCTCCACTTCCACATAAACTGTATTTCATAGAAAATTCAGACGACTTTCTGGAACATCCCATATCAAGATGACATAGGATCCAGGTTTTCCAGGAATGTCACCATCATAGGTTGCCAAAAAATAGAGCCGACGGAAGCTGTGACCGATTTAGAAAGCAATTTTTGTTGGTACCAGAAATCCTGTTTTCAGTCTATATCTCTGAAACGGGACGTCCTAGGCAAAAAATAATGAAATTTTGGTATCCCCCTTGAGTGAGCACCCCCCGGGGAGGAATGTTTTCTATTTTGTGGATGGCCTTTGATTGGCCTTGGCCTTGATTTTGACTTTATTGGTACTGTAACGCTACACGAGGCTATGTTACTGTTGAAGCCCAGACATTATCTTGGTTGGGTCATGTCACATGTGTGAACCGTTCTGATCGGTGTCTGTACACATTTATCAGTTATCGTAAGCCCCTCACACTAATCAGTAGCAGATGAGATCACTGGACCAAGGAGGCGCCTCCACTTCCACATAATCTGTATTTCATAGAAAATTCAGACGACTTTCTGAAACATCCAATATCAAGATGACATAGGATCCAGGTTTTTCAGGAATAACAACATCACAGGTCGCCAAAAATAGAGCTGACGGAAGCAGTGACCGATTTAGAAAGCAATATTTGTTGGTACCAGAAATCCTGTTTTCAGTCTATATCTCTGAAACGGGACGTCCTAGGTAAAAAATAATGAAATTTTGGTATCCCCCTTGAGTGAACACCCCCCGGGGAGGAATGTACTCTATTTTGTGGATGGCCTTTGATTGGCCTTGGCCTTGATTTTGACCTTATGGTTACTGTAACACTACACGAGGCTATGTTTCTTTTGAAGCCCAGACATTATCTTGATTGGGTCAAAAAATAGATTCGACGGAAGCTGTGACCGATTTAGAAAGCAATTTAAAATTAAAGAGTAGACTTGTCTAGTCTACGTACACATTTATCAGTTATCGTAAGCCCCTCGCACTAATCAATAGCAGTTGAGATCACTGGACCAACGAGGCGCCTCCACTTCTACCTACAGTGCATTTCATGGAAAAGTCAGACAACTATCTGGAACATCCCATATTAAGATGACATAATATCCAGGTTTTTCAGGAAAAACAACATCACAGGTCGCCGAAAAATAGAGCCGACGGAAGCTGTGACCGATTTAGAAAGCAATATTTGTTGGTACCAGAAATCCTGTTTTCAGTCTATATCTCTGAAACGGGACGTCCTAGGTAAAAAATAATGAAATTTTGGTATCCCCCTTGAGTGAACACCCCCCGGGGAGGAATGTACTCTATTTTGTGGATGGCCTTTGATTGGCCTTGGCCTTGATTTTGACCTTATGGTTACTGTAACACTACACGAGGCTATGTTTCTTTTGAAGCCCAGACATTATCTTGATTGGGTCAAAAAATAGAGCCGACGGAAGCTGTGACCGATTTAGAAAGCAATTTAAAATTAAAGAGTAGACTTGTCTAGTCTACGTACACATTTATCAGTTATCGACTATCGTAAGCCCCTCGCACTAATCAATAGCAGTTGAGATCACTGGACCAACGAGGCGCCTCCACTTCTACCTACAGTGCATTTCATGGAAAAGTCAGACAACTATCTGGAACATCCCATATTAAGATGACATAATATCCAGGTTTTTCAGGAAAAACAACATCACAGGTCGCCGAAAAATAGAGCGGACGGAAGCTGTGACCGATTTAGAAAGCAATATTTGTTGGTACCAGAAATCCTGTTTTCAGTCTATATCTCTGAAACGGGACGTCCTAGGCAAAAAATAATGAAATTTTGGTATCCCCCTTGAGTGAGCACCCCCCGGGGAGGAATGTTTTCTATTTTGTGGATGGCCTTTGATTGGCCTTGGCCTTGATTTTGACTTTATTGGTACTGTAACGCTACACGAGGCTATGTTACTGTTGAAGCCCAGACATTATCTTGGTTGGGTCATGTCACATGTGTGAACCGTTCTGATCGGTGTCTGTACACATTTATCAGTTATCGTAAGACCCTCACACTAATCAGTAGCAGATGAGATCACTGGACCAAGGAGGCGCCTCCACTTCCACATAATCTGTATTTCATAGAAAATTCAGACGACTTTCTGAAACATCCAATATCAAGATGACATAGGATCCAGGTTTTTCAGGAATAACAACATCACAGGTCGCCAAAAATAGAGCTGACGGAAGCAGTGACCGATTTAGAAAGCAATATTTGTTGGTACCAGAAATCCTGTTTTCAGTCTATATCTCTGAAACGGGACGTCCTAGGTAAAAAATAATGAAATTTTGGTATCCCCCTTGAGTGAACACCCCCCGGGGAGGAATGTACTCTATTTTGTGGATGGCCTTTGATTGGCCTTGGCCTTGATTTTGACCTTATGGTTACTGTAACACTACACGAGGCTATGTTTCTTTTGAAGCCCAGACATTATCTTGATTGGGTCAAAAAATAGATTCGACGGAAGCTGTGACCGATTTAGAAAGCAATTTAAAATTAAAGAGTAGACTTGTCTAGTCTACGTACACATTTATCAGTTATCGTAAGCCCCTCGCACTAATCAATAGCAGTTGAGATCACTGGACCAACGAGGCGCCTCCACTTCTACCTACAGTGCATTTCATGGAAAAGTCAGACAACTATCTGGAACATCCCATATTAAGATGACATAGTATCCAGGTTTTTCAGGAAAAACAACATCACAGGTCGCCGAAAAATAGAGCCGACGGAAGCTGTGACCGATTTAGAAAGCAATATTTGTTGGTACCAGAAATCCTGTTTTCAGTCTATATCTCTGAAACGGGACGTCCTAGGTAAAAAATAATGAAATTTTGGTATCCCCCTTGAGTGAACACCCCCCGGGGAGGAATGTACTCTATTTTGTGGATGGCCTTTGATTGGCCTTGGCCTTGATTTTGACCTTATGGTTACTGTAACACTACACGAGGCTATGTTTCTTTTGAAGCCCAGACATTATCTTGATTGGGTCAAAAAATAGATTCGACGGAAGCTGTGACCGATTTAGAAAGCAATTTAAAATTAAAGAGTAGACTTGTCTAGTCTACGTACACATTTATCAGTTATCGTAAGCCCCTCGCACTAATCAATAGCAGTTGAGATCACTGGACCAACGAGGCGCCTCCACTTCCACATAAACCGTATTTCATAGAAAATTCAGACGACTTTCTGGAACATCCCATATCAAGATGACATAGGATCCAGGTTTTCCAGGAATGTCACCATCATAGGTTGCCAAAAAATAGAGCCGACGGAAGCTGTGACCGATTTAGAAAGCAATTTTTGTTGGTACCAGAAATCCTGTTTTCAGTCTATATCTCTGAAACGGGACGTCCTAGGCAAAAAATAATGAAATTTTGGTATCCCCCTTGAGTGAGCACCCCCCGGGGAGGAATGTTTTCTATTTTGTGGATGGCCTTTGATTGGCCTTGGCCTTGATTTTGACTTTATTGGTACTGTAACGCTACACGAGGCTATGTTACTGTTGAAGCCCAGACATTATCTTGGTTGGGTCATGTCACATGTGTGAACCGTTCTGATCGGTGTCTGTACACATTTATCAGTTATCGTAAGCCCCTCACACTAATCAGTAGCAGATGAGATCACTGGACCAAGGAGGCGCCTCCACTTCCACATAATCTGTATTTCATAGAAAATTCAGACGACTTTCTGAAACATCCAATATCAAGATGACATAGGATCCAGGTTTTTCAGGAATAACAACATCACAGGTCGCCAAAAATAGAGCTGACGGAAGCAGTGACCGATTTAGAAAGCAATATTTGTTGGTACCAGAAATCCTGTTTTCAGTCTATATCTCTGAAACGGGACGTCCTAGGTAAAAAATAATGAAATTTTGGTATCCCCCTTGAGTGAACACCCCCCGGGGAGGAATGTACTCTATTTTGTGGATGGCCTTTGATTGGCCTTGGCCTTGATTTTGACCTTATGGTTACTGTAACACTACACGAGGCTATGTTTCTTTTGAAGCCCAGACATTATCTTGATTGGGTCAAAAAATAGATTCGACGGAAGCTGTGACCGATTTAGAAAGCAATTTAAAATTAAAGAGTAGACTTGTCTAGTCTACGTACACATTTATCAGTTATCGTAAGCCCCTCGCACTAATCAATAGCAGTTGAGATCACTGGACCAACGAGGCGCCTCCACTTCTACCTACAGTGCATTTCATGGAAAAGTCAGACAACTATCTGGAACATCCCATATTAAGATGACATAATATCCAGGTTTTTCAGGAAAAACAACATCACAGGTCGCCGAAAAATAGAGCCGACGGAAGCTGTGACCGATTTAGAAAGCAATATTTGTTGGTACCAGAAATCCTGTTTTCAGTCTATATCTCTGAAACGGGACGTCCTAGGTAAAAAATAATGAAATTTTGGTATCCCCCTTGAGTGAACACCCCCCGGGGAGGAATGTACTCTATTTTGTGGATGGCCTTTGATTGGCCTTGGCCTTGATTTTGACCTTATGGTTACTGTAACACTACACGAGGCTATGTTTCTTTTGAAGCCCAGACATTATCTTGATTGGGTCAAAAAATAGATTCGACGGAAGCTGTGACCGATTTAGAAAGCAATTTAAAATTAAAGAGTAGACTTGTCTAGTCTACGTACACATTTTTCAGTTATCGTAAGCCCCTCGCACTAATCAATAGCAGTTGAGATCACTGGACCAACGAGGCGCCTCCACTTCTACCTACAGTGCATTTCATGGAAAAGTCAGACAACTATCTGGAACATCCCATATTAAGATGACATAATATCCAGGTTTTTCAGGAAAAACAACATCACAGGTCGCCGAAAAATAGAGCCGACGGAAGCTGTGACCGATTTAGAAAGCAATATTTGTTGGTACCAGAAATCCTGTTTTCAGTCTATATCTCTGAAACGGGACTTCCTAGGTAAAAAATAATGAAATTTTTGAGTAAACACCCCCCGGGGAGGAATGTACTCTATTTTGTGGATGGCCTTTGATGGGCCTTGGCCTTGATTTTGACTTTTATTGAAGAATGTTCATTTCTAGTGAACGTTATTATAAAGGGTACGTTATTGTAAGTAGATTTTTTTTTTGTAAAAATCAACATTTTCTTAAACAGAAAATTACATTAGACTTTAATTACTTGCCTTACTTTAGTTTTAGTCTTAACAATTGTCGCTTAATCACACACTTCTTTTAATCACACACAAGTTCACTTTTATGCAGTTAAATCTTATAGATAAAAAACAAACTTAGTTTTTATCGTTTTGTAGAATGTTAAAAAAAATAAGGGTGTAGAATTTTACTATAAAAGTGTGAAGTAGTAGAAATATTGTATAATATCCTATTCACATGATATTTGCAAAACCGGCGGGGTCCTCTCATCTTGAAGTTCACTCTTTTTGGATCTAGCGGTGTTTTTTTACATTCTACAGACGTACAACGTGCCGCAGTTGTATTTTATTCGGAGGGTCGAGAGTTTGGAGTGCTGCGGGTTCCATCACACCACCTGGAGACATTTATGAAGGCAGAATTTTGGCCGACGGGTGTTGTGTGTCGGCGTTTTCGAGGAAGGCTACATGACACCACGACTCAGCGCATTACGTTGCCGACCTAACGTGTATCTATACAATTGTTATTTTTTATGTATTAGTTTATTATTAAGTATATAAGATTAAAATAAATAAATAAATATTCCACAACTTTCACACAACGCCATTTAGTCCCAAGCTAAGCAGAGTTTGTGTTATGGGTACTAAAAAGCTGATAAACTTACTTATATATTTCTAAATACATACATATTATTATAGATAAATAACACCCAGACACAGAACAAATGATCGTGCTCATCACACATACATTTGTCCTGGGTCGGAATCGAACCCACGACCTCTTGCATAGCAGTCAGGGTCACTAACTAATAGACCAACAGGCTAGTCAATGATTATTGTGAGTATTTTGTTTATGGGCCTGAGTTGCCTGAGAAATAAAGAATTATTATTATTATTAAAAATAGAATCACTTGGGCCTCGAAAAATTATAAGTAACTCGATAGGAAAAAAAAATCACATTGTCATATTTTTCGAAATGTTATTATTTACAGCGAAAACAATTTTGAGCGCTGGCGAGGGGGGAGAGTGGTGTCCTCCCAGTGCATCGATTAAGGATAAAAGTAGAGGTTGTGTTCTCTTTTCTTCCTCTGTGTAAAAGGGTGGTGGCGTCTAGCGTTTGACGCACTCTTGAGTCCGACGGACCATGTACAGACGTCAGCACTGACTTTGACTGCCTCGTTGGTCTAGTGGTCGCAAGCACTACTGCTGAGCATGAGGTCCCGGGTTCGTGCCCCGGGTCCGGCAAAGTGTTATTGAGTTTTTTCATCTGGGATTTCTCAGTAGCAGCCCGGAGTCTGGATTTGTGCCCGATTGATGGCAATAGGCTCGCCCCCTGTTACATGGGACTTAAACATAACTGGCAAAATGTGGGTGTACTACCAAGTACACCTCTGCCTAGCCCTTCGGGGATTACAGGCGTGACGTTATGTTATGTTTTTAAGGTTGAAAAAACGATTAAAGAAATTTGACACATTGGGGTAACTTGACGTGCTGGCGTCTGTACCTTCAACAAAGATCGAAGTGACAGGTTATCCCTTTTCGTGCGCTCTGAATTCTGGTTCTTGCAATTTAAATAATAATTATTATGAGCCTGTTGTGTTGCACTGCAGGGCAAAGGCCTCCCTTCCATTCTTCCACTCGTTTCTGTCTTTAGCTACTTCTGGCCAATCCAATTTAAATAAAATAAATCAATATTCCACAACACCATCTAGTCCCAAAGTAAGCAGAGCTTGTGCTATGAGTACCTAAGTACCTACTAGATAACTGATAAAAATATTTCTAAAACAACATACATACATACACAACATATAAATTACACTCAGATACCGAACAAATGATCGTGCTCACCCCACAAACATTTAAATTTGTAGTTTAAATAAATAAATAATAAATAAATGTTGCACAACTTTTCACACAACGCCATTTAGTCCCAAGTTAAGCTTGAGAGCTTGTGTTATGGGTACTAAACAGCTGATAAACATACTTATATATTTTTAAATACATACATATTATAGATAAATGACACCCAGACACAGAACACCAACAGGACCGTCAAAAAAAAAACACATTTTTCACACAACGCCATCTAGTCTCAAACTGAGCTGGTCTTGTGTTATGAGTACCAAGTAGATAACAGACTGATAACATAGGTACTTATATACCTATTTCTAAATACACGAATATCTACTATAGATAAATTACTGGCTAATTACAATAATGTAATGTATGTGGTGTGTGTTGAAGTTTGTTATTCTGTATACCAGTGGTGACAGTGGCTAAGTTGTCATACAACTCGATCCCCATCGGCTTCCCTTTTGAATTTGAATAATGGCAGCAAGAATCTAGTATTATGAAATATATTAAAGATTTCTTATTAACACCAAAGGCATAAAGGGTAGTAGGAAGACCGATCCGGACTTACGGATTCTGATATTAAGAGAAACAAAAACTAGTGATATAGCCCAAGTAGCACATTAGCGAAAATTAAGTAAACCATAAGGTTTTGAATCGAGACCTCTCAATTGCTCGAATAATAAAAATATCATCAGTTCTTAGAAAATAATATTGTATGCAGTAAGGCTTAAGCTTAGAAGTACCTACAACTGGTAGAACGTCACAGCAATGTCCATTTATATTCAACTGATATCGATCGCAACTTCTTATTGGATAAGAAGCCAAAAAGTGTAGGTAGTAGGTTAGTACGCTATACATATACATACCTTTTTACGCAACCGGCCTATGATGTAGGTAAATGGCAAGTCATATTTGTCGCAAGCGTTACTGCTGAGCATGGGGTCCCGGGTTCGATCCCCGGGTCGGACAAAGTAAAGATATATTTGACATATTTGGTATTGCTTAAAACAGCATTATTCTATTGTAAGTAAATTTCGTCGGGGATTGGGTTCAATACCCGGGTCGGATAAAGTGTTTTTGAGTTTTCCATCTGGAATCTCTGACCGACAAATTCTGATATCGGGCGTCGAATTTCGACTAATTGGCATTTAATTTTTGTTTTATCAAAATTAAAATCCAAGATGGTTGCCAAGCCCGTGTCGGTCACGCAAGAATGTGTGGTGTGGTGTGACAGGAATAGTCAAATCTGTATTTGAGTATTCGCGAAGTACTCTTTGAAGTTAACTTTGCTTGAAGTTTGTTATACTGTATACCAGTGGCGAAGTGTTCATACAACTCGATCCCCATCGGCTTCCCTTATGAATTTGAATAATGGCAGCAAGACTCTAGTATTATCAAATATATTAAAGATTTCTTATTAACACCAAAGGTATAAAGGGTAGAAGAACACCGATCCGGACTTACGGATTCTGATATATTAAGATAAACAAAAACTAGTGATATACGCATTATTATAAATAAGAACTAAAAGAAGTAAAAAATAAACAATATTTTATTCCATAAAAGTACACAACCAAAATATTTAGAGAATCACCACCGATATTATTATAAAAGCAATTATTCTGCACAATTAGTAATTAACGCAACACCAAAACCAAAATAACTAAAAAATAGGAAAAAAGGCACATTGTAATGTTCCTTTAGCACGTCCGTCCTCAGCAACGTCCAGACATAAAGTGAGTTACTGGCTGCACTACGCGCCTCAATTTGTAGGCTGTTGTCGGATGACAGTTGACCACGTGACTTTATGTTGTGATATCGTCTTCCGTTTCTAACACGGCCTCTCCTGATGCTCTGACAACCTCGTCAGGTCTAGTTGATGGGCCTGAGTCTTCGTTGTCTCCTGCAATTTAAGCAATCCTGTTACATAAGACAAACACAAAAACGAAAACAACATAATATCTCAGATACTTATAAGTACTGCGCATTTCTCGTGGAATGTCATGACATACGGGAATCTTAACCCGGACTTTTTCCCAAATACTGTAGGCATAGGCTCTCAGTTTGCATACCTCCCAGGGGCTGTAGACATAGGCACAATGTTAGCGTATCACCCAGACTTTTATCGATCAACACTGTAGGCATAGGCTCTCAGTTTGCATACCTCCCAGGGGCTCATGACATAGGCACAATGTTAGCGTATCACCCAGACTTTTATCGATCAACACTGTAGGCATAGGCTCTCAGTTTGCATACCTCCCAGGGGCTGATGACATAGGCACAATGTTAGCGTATCACCCAGACTTTTACCAACACTGTAGGCATAGGCTCTCAATTTGCATACCTCCCAGGGGTGATGACATAGGCACAATGTTAGCGTATCACCCAGACTTTTACCAACACTGTAGGCATAGGCTCTCAATTTGCATACCTCCCAGGGGCTGATGACATAGGCACAATGTTAGCGTATCACCCAGACTTTTACCAACACTGTAGGCATAGGCTCTCAGTTTGCATACCTCCCAGGGGCTGTTGACATAGGCACAATTTAATGTTGGCATATCACCCACATTTGAATAAAATAATTGCCTTCATAAAATGCAGCACATGTTTCAGGAGTCTATTCACCCCTCCAGAGTACCATGAACTGCGCAGTGGCATAATAATATGTGGTCCATATGGGGTGCAAATGGAAAGACCATATGCCACTGTTATAGGCTGTTGTCGGATGACAGTTGACCACCTGACTTTATGTTGCGGTATCATCTTCCGTGTCTAACAGTATGTTATATTTTTTAGTGTCACTGCTGTATACCTACGCTATGTATTTGCTTAAACTTCGATCATCTTCGCGAATACTGTAGGGTTTTTAAGGTTTAAGAAAAAGTTATTTTAATGATTACATAGGTGGATATGTAAGAGGAAGTTGGAAAGTAGCGCGAGTGATCGAGAAGTTGCGTGGAATTCGGTAGTCATGGTATGGGCCATAGATATCCGTGGTATAGGCAATTGGTGCGGAGAAATGAGGATCATGAGAAACATAGGGAAAGACCAAATAATGATGATGGATTGTGTAAAAACTGATATGGTTCAGAAAGAGGTGAGAAGGCGGCAAATGGAACAACAAGACATGGTGTGCCGATCCCTAAATAAATCAGATTAGTATTATTAATAACACTAACAATATTTTAACACTAGCCTTGCCTAAGAAAATTGGTTTGTACCAAAACTCATTCAAAACGGCTTGACCGATTCTTATGAAATTTTGTGTGTATATTCGGTAGTCTAGGAAAAGGATGTAAACGAATAAAACTAAGAAATTAATTACAAGGTGGAACGAAGATTGCCAGGGCAGCTAGTATTAGTATAAGAATATAGGGGAAATAATCGTTATTCTTGAGAGCCTAAGGTTTACTGTAAGAAAAGATACCAAGGTTCTTATTTATGATTTTAGATATTGTTGACTTGACACCTATGTACCACGCTCAGTTAAATTGGTCTTTCTCCCGATGGCATGCGGTCGCTGGGATCACAGTGCGCATGACCGAAAGTTCATTCAGACAAGTGCTTCAGTAGCCCTCCGTCGATTGAGGGGACATCGCGCCAACGATGAGGCCTTGTGCGCTGAAACACAACAGCACTTATGTCTATTTGTAGACAAATAAACGTGCTATCGGCCTCCAATACATCACTTGTACTCGTAACACAGAAAACCAACACTGGGTAAGTTAGTTAAACTGTCCACTGCCACGTTTTAGGTTTGAAGTTGATCGCTATACCTAATTAAGTTTACTTGTAAATATAAGCAAAACCGAATGTTGTTATTGATCGCGATGCTATTGAATTATGAATTTTAAATGCATTTTTACCAGTAGTGGAACAGAATAGCAGAAAAGTTTACGTGAAAATTAAACGTTTTCGTAGAAAAAAGTGCAATGCGAATATATGATGTGTGATGGTGGAAGCAAGAAGGGCCAAGTGTGGCGATCCTGTTGGACCATGGTGAGTGCAACGCTGCCGGCGCTGTTTGTGCTGGTGGCGGCTGCTGAAGGCTGTTACCTTTTCCCAAGTGGTAAGCAAAGTAATAATTGTGCATGCCGTCTGTCATGACAGATCAACTTAAAGCTGAATTAATTATTTCTTCAAAAGGCTTTTCTAGACTTTACCCTGCAACGTTAGACTCGCATAATTTATTACGTGTGTCAAGCCGTGGTTTGCCCCAGTGGTGGTCGGTTCTGCGCTAGAACTGGCCGGCTGCCGCTTCAGCTTGCTAATTCTTTGAGCTATGTCGATGATATTGGTTAAAATGATGATAAAGTTACTAGTTAGTATCAAACTATTCATCCCATCTTCTCATAATCAGACGTACCGGATCCGTGTCGTGACGTGACGTGCAGGCCTGGTGCGCTGTGCCGGCCCACCTCCGATGGCCGCGCGTACAACTGCGAGTGCCCCACGTCGTGCCCCAGCTACGGCGACCACGAGGGCTCGAGACCTCTGTGCGCAAGCGACGCTCGCGACTACCCCGGAGATTGTGAGATGCGAAGAGCTGCCTGCGAATCCAACACTAATATAACTTTCAAGTATTACGGTAAATGTGGTAAGTGAGAATTAAAAACACTTTCAAAACACAATATTATGAATGATTGAAGCTATGGTAGAGGGCTTATAGTAGATTCCCACATATGCATATCGACGTACCTACGTCTTGCCATCAATTAGTATACAAATTCGCCTGATACTGAAAATCTCCTGATAGAAAATCTCTTATATCATTAAGTTCAATCAGGAAATCGAATCTAAGACTTTGAGCTTAGCAGTCGCGTTTGCAACCAATGGACCGGTTAATCCTGTGCAAGTAGTAAGTAGGAACTTACTTTTCTTTGTTACCTATGAATTAAGGTTTTTGATCATTGGTAGGCACGTCACTGTGCAGGTTTGTTTAGGTTCAGTTTGGTTTAAACAAAGTCACTTGCGTTCTAATGTCTTTTTTTCAGATCCTTGTTCCGGAGTCACCTGCCCCGACCCTGAAGTGTGCCAGCTAGACGATCGTCGCTCACCTTCCTGCCGTTGTGCCGAACCGTGTCCCCTAGAATTCTCTCCTGTGTGTGCCTCCGACGGCAAAACTTACTCCAACGAGTGTCAGATGCATCGAGAATCCTGCCGAGCAAGAAAACAGTTGAAGATCATATTTAAAGGACAGTGTAGTTCTGGTAAGTAGGGGTTTAGCAATAAAAACATTTTTATATTCTTTGGATTTGGTATCTCGTAGGTAAAACTTTTTAACTATCAGCAGATAGTGAGAAAACAATAGAGGACAACCTCTTCTTGCTAAGTCGTCAAATCTAAGTAAAAACTAAAAGTCAAAAGTTTATTTGGTCACTGGAGGTGTAGGTATATATGTGTGTGAGATGCATGTGTGAACTCTCACACACACTTGTGTATGTGCGCGTGATGTTATAAAGTGTCGGTCTAATACATCTACTTACTTCTTTCAGGTGTGAACCCTTGCGCGGAGGTGGAGTGCCGACACGGCGCGGAGTGCCGCGTCGAGGGCGGCGGCGCCGTATGTGCCTGTCCTCCGCCGTGCGAGCCGGTACTGCGGCCCGTCTGCGGCTCGGACTCGCGCACCCACGACAGCGAGTGTGAACTGAGGCGGGCTGCTTGCCTGCTTGGAAGAGAGCTAAGAGTACTACACGCAGGAGCTTGTGGTAAATATCTACCTTGTGTAAACCTTAATCTAAGTACCCATAAATGTGTAACAATAAAAGTCCGTAGTTAGTTCGACAATCAGTTTACAATTGTAAATAGTTCAGAATAGTCTAACCTTTTGGTATTGCAACGCTGAGCTCTCATTTTTATAATGGGTTGGCAGACCGGTTACCACATTGGTAAGTTACCGGGCAAGAGCGATTGCAAGACGCTGGTTGCATTTGGCGCAAATTGTGAAGACAATTTTAGGTTTTAAATATTATTTATCAGTGAAGTTTCGATATTATTAAAATGCACAATGTGTAAAATAATATATGAACTCACCTTCTTGTATTTGCAAATCCAGGTTCTAACGGCGTCTGCGCAGACCGTGTGTGTCCTCACGGCGGTGAGTGCGTGGCGACTGGAGGCCGGGGCGTGTGCCGTTGTCCCCGCTGTTCTAACGAGTTCGCACCTGTGTGCGGGTCGGACGGCATCTCGTACGGCAACCGCTGCAAGCTGCAGCTGGAGGCGTGCCGGCACCGGCGCGACGTGCAGGTGCTATACGACGGGCCTTGTAGTAAGTAACACGATGTTTGTTAGCACCACGGCACGGTCTACCAATTTAACGACGATTAGTAAATCATTGTCAGACAGAATTTTATTTTCACAAAGTTCTTTGATATCAATCAAAGAACATTGTTACTTTTTGCTCTAAGACAAAAGTAATTTAATCTACTTAAGTTGTTTTTAGTAGCATTTTTTGTTGAGACCTATTAAAGCTTGTCCGCTTTTGAAATTTGCCGTAGGACTAGGGTTGCAAGCCCATAACTTTACACTAACCTCTTCTTGATGTCTAGAAAATAAAATCCTCTGACATTGTAACCCCAAATGTAACTTTTCAACGGATTGTTAAAATTCGAGAAACGGAAAGAGATACAATGGCATTGATTCTCTTATTTAAAAAAACCTAACTAAAATTAAAGAATTGACATCTCTTACTGATGTACACCATTAAAAAAGGACAGAAACTGACGGTGACAGATAAGAACTAAGTTAGAAATGCCAAACTAGTTTTTTCCACTTCGCCTTGTTTTTGGTCTATGTCAGTGTGAAAACAGAAGGTTAATTAAAATTGACAGCTGTTGTAGATATCCGTCCTTTTCTTATTGGATATGGGAGAAAAAGATGAAAATAGCCTTAATTAAGTTTAGTTATACATAAACGTAATTGATATTTTCACAGTTTATTTAATTAAATAATAATATTTATTTCCAGACGGGTGTGAAAATAAGAAGTGCGAATTTTACGCCGTTTGCGAGAGTGACGGCGTTTCTGAAGCGAGCTGCGTTTGTCCCAAGCACTGTGAAGAAGGCACTGTAAGTATATATTTATTATTTATTAAAACTTTATTCACGCAAGTGAAAAAACTGTACACAGGCAGACTTAATGCCTTAGACATTTTCTACCAGTCTACCTTAAGGTGGTGCAGAGAGTATTTCGATAACACAATAAAAACGGGTGACTAATATCTTGTGGTTCTAGTTGTCGCAAACGCTACTGCTGAGCACGAGGTCCCGGGTTCGATCCCCGAGTCGAGCAAAGTGTTATTGAGTTTTTCCATCTGGAATTAACCTGTAGCAACCCGGAGCCTGAATTTGTACCAGATTGATGGCAATAGGCTCGCTTTCATGGGAGTTTAGCATAACTGGCGAAATGCGGGTGTACCACAATTACACCTCTGCCTGACTCTTCGGGGATTACAGGCGTGATGTTGTGTTTATGTTAAATCGAAAAAGGTTTTAGGACATTTTTATCTACCAACAATTTTGTTTTTATTTGTAGGAAACGGAAGAAGTTTGTGGTACGGACAATAAGACTTATAGCAGTGTTTGTTCACTGCGTGACACCGCTTGCCGAGAGAAGAGGCGGCTTCATATCAAGCATATGGGATCGTGTGGTAAACTTAATCAAACAATGTTATATGTAGTTCATAATGAGAGGCCTTGCCATAGTAAATTTAGAAACTTCATTGGCATATAAGAGACGAAGTTTGATGACACGGTTGGTGCAGTGGCTGAGCTACCTGGCTGCTGTGCTTTGTGTCGCGGATTTGAATCCCGCACGGAGCAAATATTTATGTAGCACACAGGTAGTTGTTCAGGGTTAAGCTGTTTGCGTATGTGACGTAAAATGTTTGTAAAAACACCTACGATACAAGAGAATTTTCTAGTAGGTACTTATACATAGATAGTTTTCAATAAAAATAAATAAGTATCTGAAGAACCCAAAAAGCTGTGATTTACCTCTTATAAACTAAGTTTATGTTGGTTCAAAACAATAGGCGTTGTGTTTCTTAAACACAAATGATTGTTTTCAACCACTTGATCTTTTGATAACCCAGTCAAAGGGATAGGTAAGTCTTCCCTTTGTTGAAAACATCAAAAAAACATGATGCATGATGTGGTGAGATTGCAGTAAAGCACTAGTTCATAATATAAAAAAAAACATGATGCGCATTTAACCCAGTCATGTACCATCTACTTCAGAGTCGTGTGCGGAGATCGCGTGTCCAGCGGGCACGTGGTGCGCGCGCGGCGCGTGTGGGTGCCAGGCGGCGTGCGCGGAGGCAGCGCGCGAGCCGGTGTGCGGGGACAACAGAAGGACATATCCACACCACTGCGCTTTAAGGCGTAATGCATGCGAGGCAAAGGCAAGAGGAGACCCGCCACCCAGAGTGGCGTACTACGGCGAGTGTACTGACCAGGATGAGAATGGTACTGCAGGTGAGGTGCTATATTAGTAGGTTAATAAAAACAGATACATACATAAATAGATCGATAAAATCGTTTGTTCAGCGCAACAACATAAGACAATACAGGTAATCAACCCAATAGACCCGCAATTACCTATACTTAATGGTCGTCTCAGAAAAGTTTTAAACTGAGTCAAAGCTGAGTAGGTAGTGTAGTATTATTATTTTTTTACTTTTTTTTACCTTTTTGCTTATTATTTTCACTTTGCTCGCGAAATCGTCTGCGTGAATGTTGTACTTTTTCCTTCAAACATTAAACATTACCTCTACCCCGTCATTGTTTTGGATATAGGTAGCCCATTTTACTCGGTGATATTATGCTTATAACTCTAAAACTGTTTTTAAAATCAGTTGAGAAGTTTTTAATGTAATAATAATAGTAATTTAAATTTATTTCAGACGCACGTTCATACGTTATTACATAAGTAGAAAGTGCACACAAAACAAGGTGCACAATAGGGTGTTAGCAATTTGATAGGAAAAGTCTTTGAGTTCAATCCGTACAAGCAAACCACATCAAAGAAGGTATTTTTTTTTCTATTAAATAAATAAATAAAACAAATAAATATTTCACAACTTTTCACACAACGCCATTTAGTCCCAAGTTAAGCTTGAGTCGAGCTTGTGTTATGGGTACTAAACAGCTGATAAACATACTTATATATTTCTAGATACATACATAAGAAGAGATAAATATATTATTATTATATTATTATTGTTAGCCTGTTCGGTCCCATTCCTGGGCAAAGGTCTGCCTCCACTCCTTCCACTTTATTATATCAAGTTTCATCCGCGTAGTTTCCGTTCCCGTGGGAATACGGGAATAAAAAGTAGCCTATGTCCACCGGGAATAGTGTAGCTTTCTACCAGTACAATAATTTTTAAAATTGGATCATTAGTTCCGAAGATTACCCCCTACATACAAACTTACAAACTTACAAATTTTACCTCTTTATAATATTAGTATAGATATAGATTATAGGCAAAATAAGTAGGTAGGTAGGTTACTTAAACAACAGTCGATTTTTAAAAACGGCACACTAAGGCATGCACGCGTCCGTAGACACTGAGGTCAAGTGCGGCTGGTTAGCCACATTTTAACGTGTCGCTTGCTGAGCGCCTATAACCTAGCTACACCTTTTTACTTATAATATCATTGATTATAGTTAAGTATATTATAGTTATAGTACAGAAATAAAAACGCCCTTAATCAGAGGACTTTATGTCTTCCAATTCCTCAACCTCCAATTGCTCAAGGTTGTTATTGTATTTTTTTTTACAGACGGGAACAGATCATCAAAGTACACAGACCTGACTAACGAAATCCGCGCGGGAGATGAGAACGAGAACTCGAGTGAGGCAGTGTCGGGCACGGCGGTGTGCGCGCGCGTGCAGTGCGCGTATGAGGCCACGTGCGCTGTTGACTCTAATGGACAACCCAGGTTCGAAAAATGCAGTGTTCTATTGTTTATTTATTATTTATTGAATACTGCAGGCACACTAATGTACAGAGGCGGACTTAATGCCAGAGGCATTTACAAGCAAGTTAATAGTACCTAAGTTATATAAAGTAAGTACCTAATACTTAGTAAGACAATAGTTTTTTTTTTAAAACGTTACCTGATCCTGTACCCAAGATTGGAACTAGACAAAAGAACTCCTCAACAGTCAGCCGCTGGCAACATAATGATCAAAAAGTTAGGACTTGTTTTGCTCATTTGTCTTTTAAGAATAAGTAATCTAAAGGTTGCCTCAAGTCACGCTTTTCGATATATTCTTTACCGCAGGTGTGCCTGCCTTTTCGACTGCGCCGCCGCCGCTGCTGCAGCTACGTCATCAGCTCCAGTTTGTGCGTCAGACCTGAGGCTGTATCCCACGCTATGTCATATGAAGCTTGAGGCGTGTCGGCGTCAGGAGGACTTGAGACTCCGACCGCTTCCACTGTGTCGAGGGTTAGAGGTAACTAGATTAGAATATTCTATTTAATTATGCAGTGTGGTGGGAGAGTTTGGTAAACTTTCTTGAAAAAGTTAAAAAAAAAACAGCCTGTTACTGTCCCACTGCAGGGCAAAGGCCTCTTCTCATACAGAAGGTACGAGCATTGATCACAACGCTTGCTTAGGGCCGAATGGTGATTTCAGACTTATATTAACTACTAGCAGACGTTACGCGGTTTCACCCGCGTAATTCCTGTTCCCGTGGGATTACAGGGATAAAAAGTAGCCTATGTCATCCGGGAATAATGTAGATTTCCACCAGTGCAATCATTTTTTTTAAATTGGATCATTAGTACCGAAGATTACCCCCTAGTGCCCCCTACATACAAACTTACAAAACAAACAAATTGTATCTCTTTATAATATTAGTAAATAAAATAAAAAATAAAAAAAAAATAAAAATTTATTATAATATTAGTATAGATAAGTCCAGGGTTCATTACGATGTTTTCCTTTACCGATGTCAAAGGTGTCTAAAATATTCTTAGAAAGTACGTATGAATTGAAAAAGTCACTTTGGTACTTACCCGGATTTAAACCACAATCTCGTGCATGAGAGATAGGCTCCATAAACTCTGGGTCATCACTCTTTTGACTTAAAAATTAATATTCCAAAAATACACTATGCAGCCTTTTCTGTCAACGACAGTAATATTATGAAGAGCCAAAGAAGTAGGTATGTTTGGATGTAGAAGGTAAAAAAAAGTATTTCACTGATGGTATCTAATAAAATAATTGACTAAGCCACGAGTGGCTTCGTATACTGGGGGTTTTAATATTTATGTTTGCTTACAGTTCAGACCGTGTGGTGACGATGAGCCGCTAACCGATGCTGAAGGTAGACCCATTGACTGCGGAGGTGGACCTCACAGGAAGGACTGTCCTGTTGGCAGCTACTGTCATCACACCGCAAAAGCTGCTCGGTGCTGCAGAAAAGGTAAATTCTTTTATCATCACGTCTATTTTCCCCGATGTCGTCGAATCTCATCCTTTCCTGACTATGTTGGAATTGGCTTCCAGTCTAACCAGATTCAATTGAAATACCAGTATTTTACATAGAGCGACTAACTAAGCTCCACAATCCCGATACCGGGTAAAATGGGGTGAATAGATACTTAAGGGTACCTAAATCGAAACAAAATTATCAGGAAGTTATTCAGGTAAGTTAAAAGTTGTCTGTTATAAGCGAGGACTGTAATGCTTCTAAATATTTGTGATAAATAGTTTCGACACCTCGATAATATCAAACAATATTAAACTAGCGTGAATATCCTCCTCTAAGTTTTATTTCTTTCTAGTTTTACCCCGTTTTGCGGTACTGTTTAACACCATAGCCCTTGGTTACACTAGTTGTCAGACTTTTGGGCTTCCGTTCACCCGTATCGATTGTCAAAATCAAATCTACAAATGACAGCCAGGACCAATGGTACTAACGCTCTTTTCGAGACACGAAGAGATCTTGTTATGTAATGAATGGTCATGATACACGGCTACTTTTATTTAAAAAAACGATGAGGGATCTGTGCAAAAACAATTTAACCCAAGAAATTTAAGGCAGGGGAAGTCGCAGGCACAGCTATTAAAGTCAAGGTTGGTGGGCATAATGCTTTTTACTTCAAATTACAGGAGAAAAATAATTTTCCCCACAGTTATTGCGTATACAACCCTGACTTTAACACTCAACTCACATACACATTCACCTCCACACTCTCTCCTACACACATAACACACACTTTTTTGTCTTTACCAGCGAATTTTTTTGTCTTTCACGGTAAACTAATCTATTCCACTCTTTTATTTTTGTTGTATGAGTATAAATCATTTTGAACAGCTTATTAGCAATTTCATATACCTATGGCTATACACTTTACATGGGGAAGTGCGGAGAATCCTAACGCAAGCAAACTAATTGCTTATAAGGATGCTTCCCATTGTAATCCAGAGTAAGTTGTTGCAATAAGCATTTGGTATTATTTTAGTAGCCAGTTAACTGCGATAAAATAAAGAGTAATAATGTAAGTCCCAGCATCAAAGACATGTAGATAAATCTTAATTAAATCATAGACTATTTGTCAGGCCCCAAATGGCAGGTGAAAATCGAACATGATACCGACCAGAAAGTACACAAAGTAAACACAGCCGGTACCTACTAATATACTTGTTTGCATAATTTATTTAGAAAGTTGCATTGCTCACAAGATAAATACGAGCTATTTACATATTTGCCTGATCTATTTATGGTAGTCAAAGTGAAAGACATTACCGATCATGACGGTGCCGGATGTGTACAAATCACACATGGTTTTATAATGAAGTTACGTTGTGATTTCATTAGCGGAGCTGTCGTTCAATATCGTCATAGAATTGTGTACATTAAATCCAATTAATTTCAGTATTCGGAGACCTCAGTAGTGCTCTAAAAACTTCTTTACAAACAAAAAATACCACCGACTTCATTTAAAAACACTAACAGGTGTAATAGTTTCGGAAGTCTGTGGCTTTGATGGTTCTGTTTTATTCATTATTGACCACCGACTTCCGAAACTAGAGTTATTTTAGCTAAAGTGGCTATGTCATACCTAAATTCGTATGCGCGTTCGTATAATTTGGGCTTTAAACAAAATGTTTACAAAATGATTGGTAATTCGTAATTTTTAAAAGCTCTTGTTTACCGTAGATAAGGCAGTGGTCGAGAAGAAAGGCTGTCAAGAGTCATGGCATGGTTGCTGTGCGGACGGCGTCACAGCTGCAAGGGGCCCAGGCGGTGCCGGATGTCCAGCAGTGTGCGGCTGCCACCGGCTCGGATCCGTGAACGAACAGTGTGACGAAGAAGGACAATGCGTTTGCCGGCCCGGAGTCGGCGGCCTGAAGTGTGACAGATGCGAGCCTGGGTATTGGGGACTTCCCAGGATTGGCACTGGATATACTGGCTGTATACGTGAGTATGATTGGATGTAGTCTTCTGGCTCTCCAGATGTTTGCAACAATAAATAAGTATTTCAATATGACTGTCAGTCAAGGTTTGATGCTCAAAGAACAATAAACTCACTTTATTTATTTGTGTGTTTATACAGGGTGTAACGGAAAGGGTATATACATACAAACAGGGTGAATAGAGTATTTAATAACGAGTCTTTCCTCAAAATTTCAGCTCCCAACTAATAACTTTGAAACTTCACGATATTATTTAATATCGACAGTTTATTAAATGCAAAATCATAACAAACGTGTCACCGCACTATGAGGGTCATAATCCTGTCCGACAAGGTTCAAGTATATCTATCTCGGGTTCTGCGCGCCTAGTACAGACCTATCGGGCTCTGCCTAATCGACGAAAGCGCGACGGCGTGGGCGGGCTCAACTTTACAATTATGTATGTATATGTATAAAAACGATGCCATGTTGTTTCTTATCACCAAGAGAATCCGTGCCCTTCGTATGTATATACCCTTTCTGTTACAACCTGTATATGCGGTAAACCTTTAAAAAAATGTGTCGATTCTAGCTTGCGGTTGCTCGGCGTTCGGTTCAGTACGAGAGGACTGTGAGCAGATGACTGGTCGCTGTGTGTGCAAGCCAGGAATACAAGGACAAAAGTGCACTATTTGCTCTAACCATGAACACACACTGGGCCCTAATGGATGTTTTGACCGTGAGTATTGATCCAGTTACACCAAAGCAAAATACCAATTGAAAGCAGTGTTTTGTGCATTCTGCGACCTGTGTCAACATACGTTTGACTTACACTTTTCTCCTCAACAGCTGAATCTACACAATTGCCAGCTACGAACTGCGACCACATGACGTGCTACTTCGGGGCGCACTGCGTCGTGCGCAGCGGGCTCGCCACCTGCGAATGCGGTACAACAGAGTGTCCGCCGTCTGACGGACCGTCTGTTTGTGGTAGTGACGGGCGCACCTACCTCTCTGCTTGTCACCTGCGCACGCACGCTTGCAGGACGCAGTCGGACGTGGTGGTGCAGGCCTTCGGGCCATGCAGCGAGGAGGCGCCGCACGTGCGCCGAGGTAGTCGCTCCAGTAGATCCAACCGCTCGTCCCTCTCACGGCAAAATAGTGACCCACACAGCAACACGCCCCTGGACCCCGACAGAACATCGTTCAAAGACTTCGAGTTTAACAAACAAAGCCCCAACTCACTGCAGTTCACAGACGCTTCCGTAGACACCAGTGATAGCGGCAAACCCGACAGTCCTGAACCCGAGCTGACATGTATTGATATACTCCCACCAATTGGATATCGCTAGAGTTGTAAGCTAGAAATGTTGTAGAGTTCATTTTCGTAGTAGAATACTTGATTTAATAAACATAATTCGATTTTATATCCTTCAACTGATAATTCACAGAAAAAACGTACACTCACTCTAGTAGTGTGATAGAAAATAACGTCGAAGGAAATTGTGCTAAATATAGCGGAAATAAAAGCCAAACTTTTATTGATGTCGTCGAAGAAGAATTTGATTCTAACGAAGTGGAAGATTATTCTATATATGAAGAATATTTAGAGGAGAATAGCCGTGATATGTACGAAGTGCCCTTGTTTGATGGTAAAGCGAGAATGACGGCTCGCGCAAGGTTTCCTGCAAAACGTTTCGATATTTGGGCTGAGGTCTCTGCCGTTTGCGGTAAAGGCGCATTAGTGAGTGCTTCCGGTACGAGGGACCATTTGTGGCTTGGATTTGTCGAAGATAGGGCCGTGTTACGGTGGGATGCTGGGAGTGGGCCATTTGAATTGCACACCGGAAAGGTTAAAATTGAGGGCAAGTCTAAAGTTTCTGCGAGGAGGTATAAGAAGGACGCAGTTTTGAAGCTTGGATCTTCAGTGGCAAGAGGATCTTCACAGGGACGTATGAGCTCCCTGGACGTTGATCCCTACATCTACATTGGTCATCCTCCGGACAACGTTACAAAGTTAGCACCTTTTTTATTCACATCTTAGTTCGTTTTTATTTTTGGAGAAAGTTACAATCTTAATGTTGATGCAGGTTGTCGGGTGCATCACGTATCCCCGGCTTCGTGGGTTGCGTGCACCGGCTGCGCGTGAGCGGCCGTGACTTGATACCTCCATCCCGAGGACTAACCCTTACTTCGGTCGGGCTTCGATCTTGCACTCCACACAATTTAGCTCGGCTCGTGTGTCCGTAAGAACCCAACTGTGTCCGTAAGAACCCAATTGAAATAGTTAACTTGGGTTAGTTGTTTCTGGCATTTCATATTGCCCCAATAAGTTCAAAGTTTGTACTCCAATAACCCAATGGTATCTTTATTTATGTATCAAGAAATTTCTTCCATTGTTCGTTACAAACATTTCAATATTTGAAGCACTCTGTTGATAGTAGATATTAAATTACGGTTAAATATAACAGATTTTAATGTAGAAATCGCAGTAATATTGTTAAAATATTTGAACTATTTCAACTGTACTGAAACTATTTCCTATAACTCTATGCTATATACCTTGCAATGTGATATTTGTGTAATTGTAATTTCCTACGGTTTCTAATACCGTAACAATTGTTATCTTTAACATATCTAATTCTATGCATTTTACAATAAATTATCTCCTTTTATATAATACAGTTATTTGAAATATTTATGTTTTTTGTTGCTTTCATAGTATCACCTTACCTTTCCTTTAAAAAGACATGTGTGTCCATCGATTTAGGCCACCCCTTGTTACTAGTGGTAACATTATCTTGACTCGCTTTTGACTAAGCTCCGTTATCCCACGCAAGTATGTATGGGATAGATTTACCGGAGCCGCACCAATCTATTTCGCTCACCTATGAAAACAACGTAATTATAACCACAGTCTAAAAACCTACAGTCGTCCGACGAAGCCGCCTAGACAGGGCAATCGTGCGGGGTGTGAGGGGCGAGACGCGGGAAAGCCAAACTGCGAACAAAACGATGTTCGTAGTTCGGGAGCGTAGCGGGAGGTAGGTATTATTCAGGGTTAACGCGTGTAGACGTTGTCGGAATTTTTCCAGAGATCAAAGGCGTCGTCCTACTGTATTTATAATATGCTGTGGTATAACTGAAATATAAGGAGCGTGCCTCACAGTAGTCGCATAAGATGTGTAACATCTAACATTATTATGTCAACTTCAACTCTTTTTTATGGTGTTTGTGGAAGAGAGACACCACAATTTTGCCAATAATACGTAGGTACTTTGATAGACCATCAAACGCTGGAGATTAAATTAGTAATCATTGTTGATTTAGGAAGCTAAGAGTTTAAGTACAATTTTTATGATTAACCAAAAAAAAGAAAACAAATAAAACCTTATTCTGCTCAGACATTTCAGTGTTGTAAGAGAAAAAAAAAGAAAAAAAAAGTAAGAAGGGAAATTACATTTTTATCTTATATACAGGGTGTAACGGAAAGGGTATATACATACAAACAGGGTGAATAGAGTATTTAATAACGAGTCTTTCCTCAAAATTTCAGCTCCCAACTAATAACTTTGAAACTTCACGATATTATTTAATATCGACAGTTTATTAAATGCAAAATCATAACAAACGTGTCACCGCACTATGAGGGTCATAATCCTGTCCGGCAAGGTTCAAGTATATCTATCTCGGGTTCTGCGCGCCTAGTACAGACCTATCGGGCTCTGCCTAACCGCCGAAGGCGCGACGGCGCGGGCGGGCTCAACTTTACAATTATGTATGTATATGCATAAAAACGTTGCCATGTCGTTTCTTATCACCAAGAGAATCCGTGCCCTTCGGATGTATATACCCTTTCCGTTACACCCTGTATAAAATTCTCGTGTCACAATGTTCGTTCCCATACTCCTCCGAAACGGCTTGACCGATTCTCATGAAATTTTTTTTGCATATTCAGTAAGCCTGAGAATCGGCTACTATCTATTTTTCTAACCTGTAAATGATAAGGTGTGTTCACCCCAAATTTTGATTTTTTACTTTTTTGATAATTTCTATTTTTTTTATTTTTTTATTATGTGGCATCAAAAAATACATACAACTCTAAATTTGCACTTTTTTATCACCAACCCTTGCTTTTTAATAGTCATAGCAGAACTTTTAATGACTTTGAAATATCACGAGGAGAGGGAAGAGGGAGGGAGGGAGGGAGTCGGAGTGGGGATCGTGAGAGGGGAGGGGGGAGATTGTGAGAGGGGAGTGTTGAGATTGTGTGAGGAGGGGCAGGGGCAGCGGGAGGGATGGGAAGGGGAGGGGGGAGGGATGGGTATGGGAGTGGATGGGAAGTGGGGGAGGAGGGAGGTCAGGACAAAGGGAGGGGGCGGAAAAGGAGGGAATGAGAGGGGGGATAGGGAAGGGTGAGGTGAGAGGGGAAGGGAAGGGGGAGGGGAAGAGGCAGGAGCCGGGTGGGGGAGGGAGGGGTGAGGGGAGGGGTATGGAGGGGTGAGGGGAGTGGGAGGGAGAGGGGGGGAGGGGCGGGGGAGAGGAGTTGATAAAAAATGCTATGCAATAGCTTTACCGCGGCAGTCTCCGAGTGCAACACGTCATTTTCTCTTTTTTTTTTTAACCAGTCAATCACAATGTGCCACAGCGAAGCGTGGCAGGGTACAGCTAGTTTACTTATAAATTTTTATATCTTTTTATTTCATAAAACTTGCGGACATATTATGTCATCGTTGTAAATACGACGCAATTTAATAAATTGTGTAACAGTACGACGCGGTACCAACCTCACGCACAAGCATCTCTTCGCCACTGCACGCGCTCATAGGTCATATCATACAGGTACCTACCTAGCGCCAATGATATTATAAGTAAAAAAGGTGTAGATAGGTTACTTAAACAACATTCGATCTTCAAAAACGGTACACTAGCGCACGCACGCGTCCGTTGGGGCGCGCGCCACACTGAGGTGAAGCCAAATTTTAACGTGTCACTTGCTGAGCGCGTTGATGCCGAAAATAGTCAGTTTCGTATGGAACGATGGGGGCTTTCATCGAAGTGATTACATTTAAGGTAATAACTGAAATTAAAGCGGGGGTCATTAATCATGGCCTGCAGTGTAGACGTCATTAGGTTTGTTCGGTCACGCGTCACCAATGTTGGGGGCAGAAGTCACTGCTGTATTTACTATAAGTAATCGAGTCCATAGAATAGTTTGTTACGTAGTGATTGAATGAAGAAATAGATAGAGTACGTCTAGCCTCAGAAAGCAAGCGACTTGGTTTTATTCTTAGAACAATCATGCATTAAAAACCTAGTACCTAAGTACGAGTACAAAAAGTGAGGTCACTCAAAGTTACGTTCCATCGAACACGACTCGCCTAGCATAAAGTGGACACACGATTTCGCTCGTGTTTTGTACTAGACGCGGCTACTATGAGTTATTATTCTAAGGTTCTATTATTTAACTGCCAAAGCTGTCAAATATTTTCGTGTCCATTCCGTCTTGTGTCGGAATTTGCGGCAAGAAATTTTTGTTTGTCCAATTAACTTCTGTCTAATTCTATTGTAAATGGTATAGTATAGATAGAAGTTTTCAGCTGCATATAAAAGTCTTATATTGCAGGAATCAATTTACGTAAAATTGATGAGTGACAAAATACATAAATGACAAATAGGCGAACTTTAATAATTCTTTTTAAATAAGTATACAAAGACTTTAAAGTAGACCGGGTAAACTAAGTTAATTGAATGTAACATGGGGACACCCAGCGCAGTAGTTCAGTTTAAAATAATGTATTTTGTATCTTTCAAATTCAATGCATTTCAGTAAGGTAGTTAGGTTTAGTAGATAGGTTCGCTATAGGATTGGTATGGAAAGTTAGGTTAGGTTATATATGTATATGTTTTCTTTCTATAAATTATATCTAAATGTTTAAATCAGAGCACATTAGAGACTCGCTGAATAAAAAGTAGTAGTATTCATTATAGTTTTGGATCTTTATTTATTGTCATCTTATTATAAGTATGGTTCTATACTAAATATAAAATTAAAATTAACTTGTTCAATATTTTTTACAGTAGCCGCTAACATAATATGGGAAATCGATAGACTACTTTATTTTTGTTCATTTTCAAGAAACATTCAAATTCAAAAGCCTAAATTACCTGGTGAAAAAAGCCTACAAAAAGTTATCAGATTTGTTCCCTAATCTAGGTTATTATGAGGTTTTACAATTACAGTGGCATATTTTAACGATTTATTGTTACATATGAGTCGATTAATATATAAGTAGTATTCTAGAAACATTTATAAAGGGCAACTGTTTGTTATACCTCTGATGATCGTTTACAAAGTAGCGTATCGAACAATGAAAATTCATGAAAACTGCGCCGCGCGCTATGAAGTTCGAGTTTGAACATTGCAGGAATCGGATACAGAACTTGTAAAACAACAAATTATCATTAGATTACCAGTCTATTCAGGAGTCAGTTCCCAAAATTTCGTGTAAATTGATCACACAGTTTAGTCAGAAATCGACGTAATATCATTGCCTAGCGCGCGCTTCCTCGATTTCCTGTAACACATTTCCGTCGATTTTCACAAAATTACTCCCACAAGAAATATCCAGCAAACGAGATGAAAGATATTACTCATCAATAACAAGACACGTTACTAATTGCAATACAATTTTCAAGAACATACATACAAAACCTCACTCTTTTTTTCCATGGAGGTAGGTAGAAACAGCAGAACGCGACCTGCTACGATTCTTACTAATACATTTCTCTTGCTTCGTTTACGTTTACACGCTGACCTAATAACAACAACGCAAACATAATTATAAAAATAAAAAATAAAGGCGCAATTATGTTCATCCTGCTTCTTAAACCTTACTATCGTCAAGTTTGATGGTGAGTTATTAGGTACAGGAGCTATTCATGATGTTGTGAGTCATTCGGTATGCTACATGCGTTACCAATCTCTGCCCTTACCTATGTAAATTTATTTGAAGTCCACGCAACATTCTTCTATTTTTTATTTACATAACACCACACGTACCTTTTTAACCGATTAGTGTTCGATTTGTCTTTTATTCAACTCTTTTTGTGACCAAACATCTGATCCAATTAAAAACAATACCGAAAATGTTCCTAATACCCATTCATTCAGTCAATAACACGGCAATTAAAGAACGGAAGGGCACTATATTATTCAAGTTATAATACTCTACCCTCAGTTTCATTGCCGGCCCATTATTTCCTTATCAACGGTTCACCCCCACTTCCCTTTCATAATCCCCCCTTATCGCTGTCTACTCCATAAAAGCCGGGGACTTCCAAATTTAAAATCATTATCCTGTTGCAGGAACAAGTGGAAGTCGTAAAGTTATTTTATAAGTTTTTAACGACACTATAGTTTTAAGGTTTGCTTGATTATAGTCAGATAGGTCTTTACGCCAAGGTTTATGTTTGACGAAGTAGGTACTATTGATTTTGTCTTTCTGCTTTAGACTTTAAATTTACTGTCGGGTGACTAACTCGTTCAAGAAGAAATAAATATCTACTGTCTACTTAAATCGCCCTTGCAGGGTCATATACTCACTAGGATTAAGCCTAGCGCGATTAACCCACCAACTGGTTGTGTACATCGTGCATTGAATTAAATACATGTAACACTTATACCACTATTCAAGAGGTTTGAAATTAAAATCAAAATAGACAGCTTGCTTCGACGCCAACCTACGAATGTTTTTACCATGAACCCATATACATGCGGGATAGTTGGTATTTAAATATCGTCTCTGAGATAACAATACTGTTGTAGTTGTAATAGCACCCTACTAGGCTCTCGTTTAGCAACATCAACTCCTACCCCTTACTTACCCCTTTATTAATAAATAAGGAGTAAAGACACGACCTCCCGATTTGCCATACATTTTTTGAGAATTAAGTGAGTTAGGCATGACGTTAGGTACTGCACGTTCATTGCTAATGGAGTTAGTGTTCAGACACTGAACAACTTGGAGTGGGTGATTACTAAGCAGGCGAGACCAGTCGGGGGTTGCGGAAGTATCTGCTGATCCCTTGACCCCCGGTGCAGGTGTATGACGAAATCCCGGGATGGTTTTTAGTTAGTAAGAGTCTGCTAGACATCCATGACTATGACAAAAAAGGTAAACAGTGATGATTTTTTTATATTCAATGTTTGATAAATCCTTTTATCAGTTCGATAAGCCAAAATATAAGTAAGTAAATGACAGCCAGCTGGCGTCGGAATCCACTATTTAATACTTTGTAATAACCATCACATCGAGGTAAAATAGACATAAAGCTAAACCTACTAAAAGATAAATGAACAACACAAATAACAACGCGTATAAAATACTAAAACAAGTTTAATAATAAAAATGTTTCAGTATTACTACAAACCCACCATTTATTACGAGAGAAAAGTCGTTCTAGTCATCTCGGCGAGTTGTGGTGAGAAAAATAAATAAATTTTTAGCTCGCGAGTGTCGCTCCCAGTCATTAAGATTGAGGTGAACCATATGAGCACTCACTTAGGCGGCAGACATTAATTTCGTCATAACAGTCATTTGGCCAACCGCCTGTGCCGCAGTAATATTATTAAAAGCCTCTATTCATTATTTCTCCATCCCCCTCCATCGCTTAAACGCTATCGTATTGATGTGACTTTCTGCGAGAGATGGGATGATGGAAATTAAGGTGCCTTGAGCTACAGATTTTGACATTATCTCCCGTTAAGCCGACGTAGTTACTAGCCGGAATGTAATCCGCAACGTAGGTATTCCTTTGGGAATATATTAATAAGATTTTCTTTTGTTGGCAGCTTCTGTGCGTAATGCGACGCATGTATACCTACGTAGATATGTGCTTAGACATTTTTCCGATAGTGAAGCCAGGAGCGGTACGAACAAGAGTGTAGGTAAAGCTATATGTCACTCGCGTTCATTACAGTGAATAATTAATGCGCCCCCTGTCAGGTAAAAGCATTCGCCGGAGTGTCGGCCACCTATGTCTGTTCGGCGTACATCGTTACCGGCTAAGTGCTTATGAAGTATTTGTTAAGAATGACAACAGAATAGATGCCTATTTAGCACCGATGGTTTAAAGAAAGGGTCGGGGTCGAGGGTCGACCGGTTAAAACGGCGTAACAAAAGGGAGTTTATAAGTGGTGTTAGTGAAACCTGCCGCCCCCTCCAGTGATTATAGGCTTATCTGTGTCTACTCTTTATTATTATTTAGGATCGTCAGATTTTATAATGTTTGTTTTAATTATTTCTCAACGGAAATCCCGTTAGGCAGGTTCGTAAATCAAATTACATTTGCTGATTAAAAATGTTGTACGGCCTTCTGCGTGCTTTCAGTGTTTTCTATTTCCATCGTTATTATGATGATGTGATATGTGCGTGTTCACTGATTGTGTGATGTTTATTCTGGAGATAGACTTGCATGCATTATATGAAATGCTTAGGGTCTATCAGGCGTATGCTGCCTCACACGGACTTGTCTATAATGTGAAGAAGTGCGAATACATTGTCTTAAGGCGTCTTTAAGGTGAATGCCCGGATAATGTGCCTAACATTACCCTGAACGTCAAAAGAGTGACAACATATCTAGGACATCTTCTCACTGACGACCTTAAGGATAATGTTGATATTGCAAGGGAGCGTAGGGCATTGGCGGTCCGAGGTAACATGTTGGCACGAAGATTCGCTGGATGCAGCGGCCTTGTGAAAATAACACTCTTTACAGCATAATGCCAGTGCTTTTTCTTCTGTATACAGGGTGTAACGGAAAGGGTATATACATACAAACAGGGTGAATAGAGTATTTAATAACGATTCTTTCCTCAAAATTTCAGCTCCCAACTAATAACTTTGAAACTTCACGATATTATTTAATATCGACAGTTTATTAAATGCAAAATCATAACAAACGTGTCACCGCACTATGAGGGTCATAATCCTGTCCGGCAAGGTTCAAGTATATCTATCTCGGGTTCTGCGCGCCTAGTACAGACCTATCGGGCTCTGCCTAACCGACGAAGGCGCGACGGCACGGGCGGGCTCAACTTTACAATTATGTATGTATAGGTATAAAAACGTTGCCATGTCGTTTCTTATCACCAAGAGAATCCGTGCCCTTCGTATGTATATACCCTTTCCGTTACACCCTGTATATTATAACTTCTAACACTGGTAGTAAGTTATTTAATGTTTACTAACACACTGGATCTCGCTCAAACATGACCCGCCTCCAACAGCTGTTTTCATTATTTAAGTTTAACTAAATAATATTTTTTTATAATTTTACTATAATATTTAAAAATTTAACTTCGTTTTTTTTACTTTTGATTACGCAAATATGATCAGTAACAGGTACGGATACAACCCAATTTTCTTTGTACTAATTAAAAAATAGGGGTAGGGGTAGGTAGGGGGGTGTATAACCTTACCTCTTTTTTCCATGGGGAAGGCATAAACTACGGAGCACCATCTGTTATAATTCTGACATAGGTTATTACATATTTACATTAACATTCACCTTCTTTCTTTTGCTTCGTTTACTTTCATAAATGTAGTCATATACACACACGCCGGTTGCGAGTACTACGCACCTGACCTTTCTGCAGAACCTCACCAATAAATCTGTGGTCTGTGTATGTCCTTGTAGGGCATTCCCTAGAAGGACATACACAGGTCAGGTACGTAGTACTAGTAGTAACAAAAGGTTAAGTGGTAACACTTTTGTTACCTGCCTTTTAGTCATATTGTCAACATGACCGATTTGAATTGAAATTTCATACACTAAAGTGAAAATTTGCTACCGGTATTTAATGTTAAGGCATAAATGTATTCAAAATGCCGTTTTAGCCAGCCTTGGAGCTATATACCGTGTTGTTTATTACATAACGTTTTCATAGGAAGCGCCTAGTACACGACATTGTTAGAATTTTCAAACGGGTTAATATCAGGAGCGGCTGAGGAATGTTTAATTACCGCTGTGACATCCTACGAGGAGTGCGAGGCGAGGAGACAGTTGGCGCTAACGTAGCGTGCCTCCGTAGGCTTTTCAACGCACGCCCTATAATGGTGCGACGTATCTTCTTATGTTTATGTATTAGTCTGTTTGATTTACTATACTTTGCTATAATTACGATCTAGTCTACATCCCAATTGGTCAAGTTTGCTTGAACCTAAATTATAAAAATAAAACTAAGACTTTGTCCACCGTTGAAGGCAATCTTAGAGTCTGTTAAGGGGAAGCATTTTGTTCATAAGACTATAGTTTGCACGTGATAGGTACTTGTCACACAATTTTATTAATACTCATCACTGCACTAATTCAAACGGTGTGGTCCTTTTCAATCTTCTCACTAGACCGACAAAACTAGTTGGTGAGAAGCTGGATATTAGATTGAATTGCTTTAACAATAACAAAAAAATGTAGTGAGCTTTTCAAGTTTACAATTCCAACGAAGTATTCAATTCCCATGTGCCTAGTAAAGTTTTTAAAAAGCAATCAAATTCTAAATACGTACAACAGCAACAGGTTATGAAGTCGCGGCCAATTTTTCATAAGAGCGCAACGCGAGCATTCTCATAGATTTCACTCTTGGCGAGGAATTAGCGCGAAAGCCACGACAATTATTTACGACGTTTCCAGTGCGGAATTACAGCCTGCCGCACCACCGCGGCCTTTTATGTTTATTCACAGGTTATAATTCCCCGGCGTAGAGGATTATTTGAAAATGTAAACGTAGGTGCGCCCATATTTCACGCCAACCGCCGTCGGGTGGCAGTTGTGAAAGTAATCACTACAAACATGTCGAAATTGATCCCCACTGTACGCTTAGATGAGAGAGGTTAGCACGCTCTCATTTGTAATGCACTGACAGAATGCATAATGGAATGTGGATTTGTTTCAGCCCAGTTGGTAAGTGCGTTAACTGACAGCTTTGGTATTGTAATTAACTCTACATATCGATAAACAAAACAGATAAATACCCTATTTTATTTGAATCGTTTTGAATGATTGCAAATGGCTGTTAACTGTTGGGAAATCCATAAACAACAAAAGCAAATCGAAGATTGTCGTCGTAATCATAAATAAAGCTCCCATCGACAATAATAAACGGTGGCCATAACTACGTACGAAATGAGTATTTACAGGAAATGCAAATGATCAAGGTGTCAAATAGCGACCATTAAATTTGGATAACGCAGCTTACGTTTATATTTCGCACGTAATCCGGCCGACGTGTAAAATACGGCGCGTCAGTGTATATTAAACTCTGCAATAATTTCGCTTGTGTCAGTGTCATAAATATTGTCCAGAGATTTTCATATTAATTGCAGCTCCACTAGAGCACCTCTGTACGCATGAATTTTAATTTTATGACCCTTGTTTACATCGACCTTTGTAAAAATATCTAATTGGAAATCCAGTGCCTATTCCAATAACACGTGACTGTGTATTTTGTTAAATAACTATGTTTAATTGATGTGTTACCTTATTTTTTATATGTTTAATTGATGTGTTACCTTATTTTTTTTACTCTTTAGAAAGTATTCATTGAATGGAAACATTAAACTAATACTTAACTACCTCTAAAATATGGTACCTATCAAGGAACTCATCCGCATCGCTGTCCACTGGAAGTGTACTCAAAAGACTGGTGGCATTGCCAAGTTGTATGGCAATACAACTTATCATAGTCAAAGACTAAGGTCAAGCTTTTTTACTCTAAATTCTGACAAACTGATGCTGCGCTGCGTGTCTCTGGTTTGTTGCCCGCACGGGTTAAATCTTTGAATGATCAGGTAATTGTTCCGGGTATGGTTGTTTGTGTACGTGAGGTTAAATGATTGTCAACGCACCCACGGCACTTACTGAAAGAAGATAATACTTGTGTGGAAAGCGTTTTTTTATAAAGGAAACATAAAAGTTAATATGATTTAATAAGCCAAGCAACTTGCTTAATTGACTTTAACAAATAATATTGCGGCAAAGCTATGTTTTGCAGTAAAACCGAAGAGATAACGGTCCTCGAAGGCAAGAAAACAAATTGATTTTTGATGTTGCCGGCACGCTTCGTGATAATGATTTTCTGTTCTTTTGCTACCTGATTGCATGACAAAAACTTAATTTATCGATACACTTTAATAACCATCCTGTGTTAAAGTATCTTTTACTGAACACTTATATAACAGGGATTGGTTGAATTATGTTTTCGTTAACTGATAGTTGAATTATATGATTAACTATTATGGCAGCGTTTTAATTGTACCAGTTGCAGCGATATAGCATTGATAGTGCTTAGTGGTGTGACCGGCGGACTACGACGTCACACGTCTTGAGTTTGATCCCAAGAGGAGAAAAGATACTTCTCAACGGCATGAAATGCCAAGTCATGTCCATAGGTCACATTCAAACTCTGACAGCAGGATAGATATTAATCATGCGAAAAAAAGAAAGCGGTAAGAACGCGTAAGTACAGACGCCAGCACATTAAGTTACCCCAATATGTCCAATTTTCTCAATTGAAAATGAACCTTATTCTGTTTTCCATAAAGTTGAAAAACGATCAAAGAAATTTGACACATTGCGGTAACTTGTGCTGGCGTCTGTACAAAGACAGAAAAATAAAAATAATATTTTCTACCCTCGATTCATGACGTAAAAATATGTTTGTAGTTTCCGCAATATGCGACGGAAGATGACCTAATCTTTGGTATGAAAACGTTGCAAGTGCTGAAAGAGTTTTATCGCAGTACAACCAAAAGTAAATGGAATTTCAAGAAATGTTAACACACCGTGGAACTTTATCTTCGTTACTTACATGTTAATTACTAGCTTCTAACCGCGAATGTCCGCGAGTACGTCGGAAAATAGCTGCACTTTGCACCACACCCACTATTTAACATTGGCATGAAATTAAAGTTTATGTAAGTACTTACATAAATCAAATAATGGTAGGTTTCTGTTCACCGTATTAAACGGTCACTCATATTAATTACAATCTAGACCTAGGGCTAATAAGTAATTTAATTTTTGAGGTATTCCTCGAAGCACTACTATTTTGAGGCGCTCTTAATGAGGCGCTCCTATTTTATTCCTCGGAGCGCACCTTTTAGGAGCGCTCCCGATAGCAATTAAAAATATTTGTTTTTTTTCCTCCAAAAAAAAAAAATTTTTTAATTGCTAACGGGAGGAGCGCCACAAAATAGTAGCGCTTCGAGGAATACCTCTAATTTTTAACTTAATCTACTAGAAACTTACGAAGTTAAAAATGTGTCCATTGGCAGTTTTATTATTGTCTCTATTTTATAATAAAACGACACTATATTCTCGTGTTCTTTAAGAATAGCACTCACTGCACTACGGCACACTTTTTTTACTAACCTAACTCAAAAAGCTTAGTTCATTTTCATTCAATACCTATAGACCGGACATCACGATCAAAATTTTCGTCCGAAACTTGTGTCCTGCTTGGACAAAGTCTATGAATTTTTAGGGTTCCATAGTCAACTTATAGTCAATTTATAGGAACCCTTATAGTTTCGCCATGTCTGTCTGTCTGTCCGTCCGTCCTCGCTTAATCTCTGTGACCGTTAGCACTAGAAAACTGAAATTTGGTACCAATACGTTTATCAATCACGCCGACAAAGTGGTAAAATAAAAATTGGAAAAAAATGTTTTATTAGGGAGCCCCCCCATATGTAAAGTGGGAAGTGATTATTTTTTATTTCAACCCTAACGTGTGATAAAGGTATTGTTGGAAAGGTATTTATACATGAATAGGGGTTTACTAAAATCATTTTTTGATGATGTCAATAATTTCGGAAATAATCGCTCCAAAGGTGAAAAGCAATGTGTCCACCCCCTCTAACTTTTTAACAGAATTTCATAGTTTAGAAAATATGAAAAAAATCTGAAAAGTAGAAATTTATTAGGACTTTCTAGGAAAATCATTTTGAACTTGATGGAAACAACAGTTTTTGTACAAAAAAGACAAAAAGTTGTACAAAATATTTCTGGATTAAGTTTGTAGTATAATCGTTTATGCAAGCATTTTTTTCTAACTTCGTTTACATATTCTACGGAACCCTACACTGGGCGTGGCCCGACACGCTCTTGGCCGGTTTTTTTTTAGGACGCTCCGCTGCCGCTCCAATATTCATATATTATTCTAGATGGCGTTACTAAGACATGGGATCAAAGTTTTTCTATGACATTTCCTTGACATGCCCGCTCTATAGTATTCTAAATCTCTTCGTTTTTAGTCTACTTACTATGTCCGTGGTGCAGTGGCGAAGTATCCATACAACTCGATCCCCATCAGCTTCCATTTTGAATTTGAATAGGTAATGGCAGCCAGACTCTAGTATTAACAATTATATTAAAGGTTTCTTATTTACACCAAAGGTATTACGGGTAGTAGGAACGCTGACCTACTGATTTTGACTTCAAGAGAAACAAAAACTAGTGATACGAATTTTTTTTTTTGTGTTAGCTCCCCTTTTAAGAAAATTTACCCCTCGCCACTGCTGAGGTGTCAAGGAACTTGATGGAGAAGCCTTAAATAATGGTAAGTAAAAGGTACAAAAGTTTTGTGAGAAGGACAATCACTAAACATTAAGTTGGGATGTCCTTTTCACAAGACTATTTAGTCTGTCTGTGTTTAAACTACTAACACTAGTAAAAAGTTAATTTGTTGTAAACTAACAACACGCACGATGGTTCATTGTTATCCGATAATTAAGAATATTATTATCATTATAAATATGTAATTATTATAATATTTCACCTAGCGTACATACTTATTAGGTGCCTCGGTTTTGCCTATTTCATGGTAAATCAAATCTACCAAAAAATAAAAATTGGTAATTTTGCATTAGACCCACTCTTAATAAGGGTTCCTTTGGTTTTGAGCACGTAATACAGAGTATGTGGATACGAGATTCTGTGTCAAACAATTTTTTGACATATCAAATAGTATGGCGCAATGTCTTCTAGATCTAAACACGCACACTCACACTCTCTTGACTCTAAAATTATTTTACGAAACAAACGCAAGTCTTGTTCCTGCTGGAAAAAAAACCAGATAGTTTCATTCATGGTTCCGTAATCCATTAAAATATCTTTGTAATGACATTTTTATAGACTTCGAATCACACTCTTGTCCTATTTTATATTATGGTAATCGTATATCACGATGCATGTTCTGTATGTACAGTACTACATTAAATTTTATAGAGACGTTTGGGTAACAAATGGGCTTTCTATGGAGACGTGGATAGGAAAACATTAGTTCGTTTTCTAGCTCGACAAATCAAGATAGTGTCGCGATAAACGTCGCATCCAATCACCTGGTGTCCTATTACCAGGTGCGTGGTGTTATTTACGCGGGACCAATCAGTATGTAAATATGTAGGGTAGGTGAACGTTCTGGAGTGAGTGGGCAGAGGCCCTGCGTCGCACAGCCTCCGGCGCGCCCTGCGCACGAGCGCACGCTTATGGCATCGCTTCTAACGTTGCAAATCCTCCGGTGACGAACTAGCTTTATCTGATAAACAAAAACCGGAGCTCGGGAAATCAATGTGTTGACTTATCGGGACGTTCATTCCATTAATTGTTTATTTACCATTCGCGATGGCTCTTGGCTCGTTTATATTGTTGATGTTTGCTCTGGACATGGTCGCCACAGACGTGCGTTTGGTGCAGGATGCGACGCGGCCGCGGATCCGCCTGCGTCACGCGACCTCCGCCTGCAACAAAAGTGTCACTTACAACAAAGTCCTGCTGAAACATGTCACGCTGCTGTCGAAGTACGTGTTCACTGGCAAAGTGTTTGGTGTAAAATCCGGTTATAATGGAACGAGAATATACAAAGTGAACATACGTCGGGTATTGAAAGGTGATTTAAATGAAGTAGGTGTGCTGGTGAAGTTTGGAACCGCAAAGTCTTTACGCTTCAGTGATGCAACGATTTTCGTGGAAAGCTCCAGTATTTCGTGTCCACCTTTACGTGTTCGCACATACGGTATATTTTTAACTGAGAAGAGACGGGATGGGGGCACTTTGTGGCTTAGCTTAGTAATAGAACCTTTGGTGTTGACGTTAAGGAGTATAGGAATAATCGAGGCGGTTGTCAAAGGTAAGATTTATTTTATGATCGTTTTGGTTAACCAACGTACCTAATACTAAACAGCATCTCTATTCTAACATAGTCCTTGGAAGTTGTTTACGACTCATTGTCACTGCCAGAAAACGTGAAATTCCATAAATTCTCTCGTAAGTACGAGAGTACTTCAACCAGACCACGTAAATCAGTAACCAGTTTATGTGTTCGCGTTGTTTTAATAGTGGTGCGTAAATAAACAAGTAGGCGGCAATTAGTCGAGGGGCGTGGCGACGTCAGCGCGGCCCGCGACGGCAACCGGCAACTTATTGCTACCTGTTACTGGCCGAGTGACTCGCGATATCGATATTGCCGGCAATTTTTAAGTCAATCAAGTAGCGAGCTGTATTTTCTTCAAGCTCACTTCCCGTTATAAACGTTTCAAGAGGTAAATTAAAACTAATATAATAGTTTCGAACACAAGAAAAATACCCATTTACCGAGGAAACTTGGGCCAAGTGATGCACAAGGAAGAAACACAAGATAGGCATTAAAGATAGGGATTGACACAAAGAACTTGGTGGGCCTTTTTTATTAAGAATTGCAATCCCTACTTTGATAGTAGATACTGACCAACAAACCGAAATATTAGAATGAAAAAAACAATGAAATGTCGTATAACAAACGGCTTTTGTTATTAGTTATCAATCAACAATCTTCTTTTTAATGCTCGAAAGACATAGTTCACCAATTTTAAGAGTCTTATTTTAAAGAACTTGTTGTACCTACTCGTCTTCGTTATAAGTCAGCCTAAAGCAGCATAATGTTCGACATTGTCGGACGAAGGGGTACAACAAATGAATAAATTACTCACAGCACTTAACCTAGATTTTATATTGAGAACAGGTTTTAGCGCCTTCAGGATTTTTTCATTAAGTGCACTTCAGTTAATATTACTATCTAGAACTACTTCGAGATATTTGACCGAATACCATTGCATGCTTACTTACCTGCTAACAGTACCTATACCGTTCAATGGATAAGGTTGTAATGTTAAAGTTACCTAACTGCGCAAGAGACTGAAAAGCTTCCGCAGTCAGCTGGGACGCGATTTTGTGATACGCACAAATGGGGTTAATAGGAACACAGGTGAGAGAGAGAGAGAGAGAGAGAGAGCAGAGAGTGACTTACGAACAGTAAGTCGTGGGTTCGAACCCAGGCAGGCGGCATTACTTTGAGGAATTTATTTCATCACCACTGCTCAGCTCTCAAAAACAGTGAAGGGAAACATCGTGAGGAAACCGGCATGTCCTAGAACCCAAAATTCGAAGACATATGACATCTACCAATTCGCACTGGGCCCGCGTGGTAGATGGCCCATACGCAAAATACGCGCTTTGACGTGGAGTTGCGGATACCAGCCCGGTATCTTTAATCTTTAATCTTCTAGGAACACAGGGGTGAATACTCGTAGAAACAAACTTCGAATATAATTTTCACTTATGTTAAAAGTTGTCTTTTACAAACAAGGTGTCTAATGTTTTAAATAACGAATCAAAATGAACAATTTCGAATTGAACTAACTCAATGTTAGTTGATTATTGTTTTTATGATTTTTGATGTCCATTCATCAATGTTTCGTTTCTATTTACCCCAGTGTCTACACTGGGGCCTGTGCCTGTTCTAGTGCAGCCTAGTCTACTGGGCTGCACTAGTTTATTCTGGAGTGTGAGTATTTATATCAGGATAAACTAGTTTGGCCTAGCCTAAACTGGTTTATCCTATCGGGCTTAGGACGAATCAGTTTGGACTGGGCTATCCCAGTTAAGTTAATCCTATCGCGTATAGTAAGAACTAGTTGAGCCTAGGCAAAACTAGTCTGTCCTAAAATCGGGTTTGGCCGGTAACATATACATTCTGAATAATGCGCTTTATAGATATATATATATATATATATATATATATATATATATTGATATTCATATTCTATCAACATGCCTTTTTCGTTCTGTTATTGCCCACATTACAAAATAAAATTGGTGAACAGAAATATTCTGTATCGCAAAACTTTATGCTTACTAACTTAAATTGCGCTAGCCTAAGCGTAGGTAGATGAGAAAGCTTAGTTTATTGTAGTCATCTAAGGTTAAATATCACTGTAGTATGATCATAACCAGTGAAGGGTTTCCAGCTTATCGCCCACGGACATCACGACAGACTGTTCCTATAAATTAGGCCTAATAGCGCAGAATAAATAGTACAAGCTAATAGTGTCATAGTGATTCAATGTGAAATCACTATCACTAGTAATATTATAATTTAAAACAAAGCCCTGTCTGTTTGTCTGTACACGATAAACTTAATACCTCCTGCACCGATTTTCATGCTGCTTTCACTAATCGATAGAGTGGTTCTTGAGGAAGGTTCTATATAATTTGACAAGTTTTTGTATACTTTGGCTAAAATATATTGATATTTGTTGGCGGTGTCGGCATGTTGAATGACAGTTTTGGCGTTATCCCTGTTTACGCGCTCAAATTGAATTTAGTGCTACATCTGTTTCTAACAAAGTCTGCTCAAATACCAAGTTAGATAAATAAACCAGTTCCCTAAATTATGACATTATGTGCCAAGCCTTTTTCTACCTTGTTGAGGTCGCCTTTCAGTTTAATCAGATGCAGTTAAATACCATAGTTTTAGTAAATGGAGCGATTGCCTGTCTGTTGTCCACAACCTGGTTACTCGGTTACAAGATGTTACCCACTAACTAGTTCAATGAGACTTTATGTCACCGAAACAGTATAAACTTAACAAAAAATGTCGTCACAGTTTTTTAATAAATAAAAATCAATTTCCGTGGAACGTGTAATGCGGGTAACTACGGGAATATTAAATTTTCTACGCGCATGTCTCCACAAAGTTCGTCATGTTTTGAAGTTAGGTTTACCTGGCCGCTGCACCAGATATTAATATTATGAAAACCACAACTCGACGGCAACTTTTGTCAGTAAACAGATGAATTTGACTACCTTGAGTCAACTTTATGCTGGGATACGAGTCGCACTTTATTTATTTACTCAGTTCTACGTCTTGTGGCGGTTTTGAAACTAATATTAGTGATGGAGGTAGTATTTTTTTTTTGGAAAGTTGTTCTGTTTTATTCAAGAAGGTAATAAGTCCTCTTTAAGTTCTGTTGAAGATTTTGGATCAAATTCTTAAGGAGTAAATATCGAACGCAGCTGTTGCCGCTGCCTCTCTGTTTTTGGACCTTCTATTAGTATCTTAGTAGCCTATGACACTTACGGTTTAGCAGGCGATAACCAAATTAGTGCCCGCAACCAAATAAAATACATACATCTGCCCTAAATACTTTAAATGGTTTGCAACTCTGTAAGTAGGTTCTTGGATCGTTTTCATATGAGATGCTATATGTTGTATTTTATATAGGGCGACTGATAAAGTGACCGATACTTAAACACGTGATTGTATTCATAATTTCAATAAACTTTCCCAAATAAACTTTAATATTCCACGCCTATCTCGAATCAGTATCATGTACAGACGCCAGCACGTCAAGTTACTCCAATGTGTCAAATTTCTTTGATCGTTTTTCAACTTTATGTCAAAAAGAATAAGATTCATATTCAATTGAGGATTCATATTCTCTGAGCTGTACCTAATGAATGGTTTCCTTTATAGACAGTATCACCTCAAAGACAGTTTCAGTAAATTATTTACTCAAACCTTTGTTCACTTTACCACCTGATTATGAAGAATTAACTCGAGTCCCAACAATGACTTATTCACAAAGGTTATAAAAACTTCGGTCGTGAGGATTTTATGTTCATTTCGGCATTATATTTCACACATGGTCGTTGTTAAGATTATAAGAAAACATAAAGTTTTGACGGGCGATGTTTTATGTCGGCGCGGGCGACTGTCTGATTGCACCCATTGCGTCGAGCCGACCAGATATAGGTACCGAGTAGGAGTAAGTACCGAACATATCTTGCTATTGTTTTGTTTTAGTTAGAATTTAGTATCTACCTAACGTAATAATTGCCACGCAAAATTTAAAGGGTATTTACCGGCTTATTGTGTTTTTTTTGTTTTACTAAGAGCGCTTATTACCTACTTAACAAAATAAAATAGTATCTATGCCGTTGTTTTGGTCTAGGTCGAGCGGTCAGCACATCAAGGCACCCTAATGTGTCAAATTTGTTTGATAAATTTTCAACTCTATTACACACAGAATAAGGTTCATGAGCAATTGGAAAAAAATGACTGTTTGGGGTTACTTGATGTGCTGGCGTCTGTACATAAACTAAAAGGTTACCTTTGGGTTCTGCGGTAAAAAAGGCAGTTATTTAATATTAGTTTTAAAAGTGATACTTAGATTTTAAAATTCATTGACTACGTATCAGACTATTCTATGGTACTCGTAATAGATTAGTTAAGTATTGGTGGTTCCTATTTCCTATCAGCCATAAGCATTCAAATTTTATAGATTTCATCTTAAGCCATTCAGAGGATGGGATTATGACGCCAATAAATAGCAACGCCTCCGTAGGTAGGTACCGGCAGCAACATATATCGTTGAAGTCAAGTAAAGGAAGAAAAGCCTTTAGTTCGTTCTGTGAACACAAACCAAATATTTCCTCAGCTATTACGACAGGTAAACAGGCCTGTTGGTCTAGTAGTTAGTGACTCATGACTGCTATGCCAGAAGTCGTGGGTTCGACTCCTACCCAGGATAAATGTTTGTGTGGCAAGCACGATCATTTGTTCTTTGTCTGGGTATACTTAAATAATCTATAATAATGTATACATATAATTAAAAATATAAAAGTATGTTTATCAGTTGTTTAGTACCCATAACACAAGCTCTGCTTAGCTTTGGACTAAATGGCGTTGTGTTAAAGTTGTGGAATATTTATTTATTTTATTTATTTATTAGAGTCAGATAGCACTGATTGTACTTAGCCTACACTGATAAGGGCCGCGACTTACAAGTTGTAGGTTGTCGCCCGGTCAGGCGCTTTACTTTGTGTAAATTAATTCATCACCACTGTTATCAAAACGGTGAGGAAACCGACATGTTCTAGACCTATACATTTTAACACAAGTGACATCTACCAATGCGCATTGAGCCTGCATGGTGGATTACGGTCCTCTCGTTCACACAGAGAAGAAGCCTGTGTCCCAGAAGTGGGAGCATTAAAGAAGGATAATGTATTATTTATCCTCTGCTCAGGCCACACACCATCGACCTTATTCTCCAAGCTTCACTGATCAGTTGGATGTTTTGAGTGACTTTTGTTTCCAACTGTACCAGGACTCACGCTAAAGGCACTGCGATCACTGGCTCATTCGTAATCTATCCACTCCTACGACACTAACGACTTTCTTGGAACTGTGTAATTACTGCTCTGTGGTTGCCTGTGCGTTAGCTAAATGATTTAGCTCAACATACCTATCGCTGAAACACATTACCAATAAAAAAAGTGTCCACTTTGTCAACTATTGATTTTATTCATGGTCATTAGGAAGATTATACTTTCGTAATGTCTTTTGTATAAATAATAAATCATAACAGCTATTTTTTTATCATAATGCTTTTGGTACCATATACAGTAGGTACACACACTTATTACTATTTTAGACTATAATATTTATGTACAGTAATTACGAGTTGTTAGAGCCCGCAAGTTTGACAACTTTAATTTAACCAAGAGCCATTGTGTTAGCCCAGTCACTGGATTGTGGTTGTCAGAAAAACAGTAGCGCCAACAAAGACATTCAATACCTATAGACCGGACATCACGAACAAAATTTTCGTCCGAAAAAGTGTGTCCTGCTGGATACAAGTCTATGAGTTTTTTGTAGTACGCTCCGCTGCCACTCCAATATTCATATATTATTCTAAATGGCGTTACTGAGACATGGGATCAAAGTTTTTCTATGACATTTCCTTGACATGCCCGCTCTATAGTATTTTAAATCTCTTTGAGCGCCAAGTAAAACTCTGCATCTGGTTAGACTGGATGCCAATTCCATCATGGTGATGGGAAAAGGCTAGACAGGTGGTGAATGTTTATGGTACTATAGCTTTTATGTAGATACGAATTATTACGAAAAAGGTTCTTATACAGGGTATTTTTTTATCACCAGCCAAATTTTCACGGGGTGTTCTAACCATGGATATGAATAAATTACACTAAGGAACCATCTCGGAAATCTCGAAGAAAGAATCAGCTGTTGCATACATTTAATAACAATAATAATAATCCACAACTTTTTACACAACGCCATTTAGTCCCAAGCCAAGCTTGAGAGCTTGTGTTATGGGTACTAAACAGCTGATAAACATACTTATATATGTCTAAATACACACATATTATAGATAATTTACACCCAGACACAGAACAACTTATCGTGCACAACACACAAACATTTGTCCTGGGTGGGAATCGAACCCACGACCTCCGGCATAGCAGTCAGGGTCAGTAACTACTAGACCAACAGGCCAGTCAAACACCTACAGGCCACATTTCGGTCGAATACCCATTGAACTTTTGTATGCAACAGTACATATTTTTTTCGAGATAACCGACTTGGTCCCGTAGTGATAGTTATTCATATTTATGAATAGAACATCCTGTGAAAATTTGGTTGGTGATTAAATAATAACCCTGTATATTTAGCTGTCTCGAATTTATCCTACAGGTTAAGTGGTTATTAAAATATTAGTAACAACGTAAAAGTAGAAAGCTTAATGTCTGAACTTCGCAGGTCGTTAAAGTTGATGATCGAGTTCGCTTGAACTCTGACTAACTTGGGATCCTTCGGGATAACAACGCCAACTATAAAGTCAGGAGCCAGGCCAAATCTCGAGCGTCCGACACGGCCACTTTTATTTATTAAATCGAAACACCTTAAGGCGGTTTTAAATGAAATCGTCCATATGCTCGTTACATAATTAACTCGTACTGGATATCATTAAAAGGGAGTGACGTTTTGAGTATTCGATTCGACGAATTTATCGGATATAAATCGGTCTTCCATAATTGTTTATGTGGGATTAATTGTTCCGCGTGGGTCGGCTTGCCGACGGCGGCGGCGGGCGGTTCTCGTATATCACTAAACTGACGCGCTATTCAATTATTCCACGAGCTGACAGGGACTGGTCAAATGCATAAAAGTTTCCATGCACAAGTTTTGCACTCTTACATACATATATAGTCGAACGTGCGATTTGCATGCTCGTCACTCATCGTTCGTAAAAGCTTTTTAATTTTGTTGGTTTTTGCAACCGTTTTGTCAAATAAAAATCGCAATTCTTTGCCAGATTTTTCAAAGCTGTTTTAGCTTTGAAAAATCTGGCAAAGAATTTTTATTATGATTTATTATTACTAGGCATGATTTATTATTATTATTATGCATGATAAATATGATTTATTATTAAATATGCAACCTTTGAAATTCCTCCTCCTGGGTAAACGACTAACTCTGTCTAAAATACTAGATATATAAGACATGAATATACAAACACTGTTGTGACATGTTTTCACTTCTTTTTGGTATGGTTGTGCTTTAAAGATATTTACGCATACTGATAAATTGGCATCCTTGTAAGAGGCAGCATAGCAGACGGTCGTGATTTCCTGATTCAAGCACTATTCGAGCCTACCTCCCCATCATCATCATCTGCCTAGCCTTTTCCCAACTATGTTGGGGTCGGCTTCCAGTTTAACCGGATGCAGCTGAATACCAGTGTTTTACATGGAGCGACTGCCTGTCTGACCTCCACAACCCAGTAACTGGGTAACATGATACCCCTTGGTTAAACTGGTTGTCAGACTTCCGGGCTTCTGACTACAAGTAACGACTGTCAAAGATCTACAAATGACAGCCGGGACCAACGGCTTAACGTGCTTTCCGAGGCACGACTATTTTTATTATGAGCCTACCTCCCCGTGGTTTGCAAAATGTTCCTATCTGTTTAAAAAAAGAGAAGAGTAATCAAAAGAACATCTAACGTATATGGGGGTGTCCTAAGATCAGATAAGATACCAGGCAGGTATCCGCGTATTTTGCGCAAAATCTACCACGCGAGCCCAGTGCGATTTGGTAGATGCCACATGTCTTCGAATTTTAGGATATGCCGGTTTCCTCACGATGTTTTCCTTCACCGTTTTTGAGATCAGTGGTGATGATATAACTTACCCACGGGGCCGCCACTACTGGGCCACCGCTGCACTGGGGTGTCCTAAATAAGGTGGTGTTTGCCTATGGGTTCTTTACAGATTTGGATTATTTAAAAATGGCAAATTATCTACAATGTCAACTATGACTATATATCTTTGACTCGTCTATGATCGTGCGGTTACAACAATAATAGGTTCCCCCTCTTAACCCGAGTTTGATCGTAAAATACAATTATGGGATCAAGGGGGTACTGAGTAGTGCCTGACTAGTTCTATCGGTAGACAGCAAACTACTGCAATCTGTCTATCAAGCATGATGATTTTAGGTATACAAAGCATAAATCAAGACAGGCAGGACATTTCTGCCGCATGATGAACGAGCTATGGGCTCGTAAAACCCAAAATTGGTGCCCTACAGTGACACGGGGCCGCGGCAGACTATGAAGGAGATGGCGGAACGACCTGGATGTCTTCCTTTTCCTTCCGCCAGATGGAAGGAATGGAGGGAGGCCTTTGCCCAGCAGTGGGGCAGCTCGGGTTAAATAATAATAATAAAGCATAAAGGCTCGCAATTGCGCATGACACCATTTTAAAAAGATTAGAGAGGATGGCACAAAGGTGTCGACGCAATATGGGTCCCATACCAAAACCTTACCCAACTTCCTGGGCAAAACACGAAGACATTCCATCTGCTCTCTTCCTTAAAATGAAATAAGTTCAAAACACAACACTTTTCCATAACGCTCACTAGATTATGAAGTGCCAACATGAGTTTCAATTAAGCGTCGAACCGTGCGATAGTAAGTATAACGCCAACATCTCGTCCGGGCAGAAGGCGCTGTTAAATCTGGCGCAGATAATAAAGTGGACCGTATTTACGACGAGCTCGTAGCCAAGTTATAGGTCGATTCGATTAGTCTGATACAGAGTTTACGGAACGTGTTTACGGCAGCTGAGTAACTTGTGTATTTAGCTGCCACACGTTTATACACGAACACAACTATTTGTGTTGTGATTTACCTATTACTGTTGTTTCGTTAGTTACGGTGTCACAAGTGTGTGAAAAAAATAATAATTTAGTTTTTGATCGATTTTAATATATGTAAGGGGGAAATAAAAATATATTTTCTGCTGTTGTTTTGTTGGTTAAAGTTACGATACGTCACAAATAGTGTCTTTTTCTTTTTAACATCAAGCTTTTTTTTTTAAATTTTCGTTATTTATATGGACCTGTGTAATTTTACATGTTTTTCGTGTTTTGATATTATCTGTTTTTTTTTTGTTAAATTGTTATTAAGGGTGTGTACTTTTTTACAAAGCATTATGTACAGACGCCAGCACATCAAGTTACTCCAATGTGTCAAGTTTCTTTGTTCGTTTTTCAACTTTATGTCAAACAGAATAAGGTTCATATTCAATTGGGAAAATTTGACACATTGGGGTAACTTGATGTGCTGGCGTCTGTACTTATTTATTTTTGGGAATTATTATTAGATTTATGTTTTTAATTTTAGTTCTGAAATCCTAACTATTCCAGTGTTTGACAACAAAGTACATATTCTGAAGTATCTTTCTTGTTTATGGACCTTAAGTAATCTTGAAAATCTGACTATCTTAAAAGCTAAATTTTCAGTGTAATTTACACTGCCATTTTATTTCTAGATGTGAAAAATCACAGCTGTCTCATGTTGTCACTAATAAAGTACAAGTCAGTAAGTTCAATTTTATTGTGGTAATAATTTTGTAGGTATGTGAAATCTGCTCTCTTAAAAACTGGCTCTTTTATACACACTCTCCGCTACTAACGACATTGGTTTTGGACTTAATTTTCCTCAACAAATTCACTTATGTAAATTGTTGCTGACGTCATCACTATTCCGAACACATCCTAAATGGAAAGTATCATGAACTGACCCACATCCTAATGCCTTAAACAAACGTTACCCTTGAATCAGTATTGTTTTACCCAGTAATTTATTGCTAACATCTCTTCCGAAATTAGCTGCTGTTTGATGTTTACCGTGTTATTTCCTCGACTCTCATTGCGAGCAGGGAGTCTTTGACTGACCTTTGCAAACAGCATAAGTAGGGTTTGGTTATTTGCAATTAATATGTTGTCTTGGTACAGCGTTGTTGTTGACAGTGTCCTAAAACAACATTTTGAATATTTGGTCTGTGCAGTCGGGAACTCGGGAACAGTGGTATTGTTGCTCTCGCCTACACCCTTATTATGCAAACTGTTCGACATTTGCAGTATTTGCCGCGGAGAAAATGTACGTGTACGGAGTGTAAAAAGACTATTCTAATAACTGTACGTACTTAAGGCCACCCGCATTGTCTGTCTTGTTTGTCTTTTTGCCTTTATTTTGTATTGAATTTGCTTCAGCTTGAAAGGGTTTACCCCACTCGATGATTACCCTCACCAGTGGGTTCTTCAGAATCATTAACATCATTTGCTTATGTATAATATTGGAACTTTAGTAGAAAAACAGTCACATAAGGAAAAGCGTTATTGGGGCCTTTTCACGCAGGTAGCAAATATTAGCATGCGGATAATTCGACATTTGAATTCTTTACCATGCTTGTTGTTGTCTTCGTGTTCAAGACAAAATATCGAAAGCATTTCATTTCATCTCTAAGTACAGAGTAGTAGGAATATAGTGAGATATTGTTTATACCGTATTTGCAGCCACGTGCGCCGATAAAATATCGGTTTTAAAGATTGCAGTGGTTCAAACGTGAATAGACTTGTTATGTGTGTGAATTTTAGAGCTACAGCACTTATTGACGTTAAGGCAAGAATCGCATAAAACTTTAGAACATTAAGTTGATATGTAATTTTGGTTACAATGCTCACCAATACATTTGATTTTGAAACGAAATGGGCCTGTAACTGTCCTTGTACAGGGCTAACCTCTTCTCATACCGAGAAGGCACGAATATTAAATCATTACGGACCGCGCGTGCCCTAGACGTGGTTACGATATCGGGCTTATATTAGGAGAAGTCTAGGTGTCTTCACGATGTTATCTTTCCCAATATACTGGATATTGATACACATAGCTAAGGGCTCGTACACAAAACTGCGATGCGACGTCGCTTCGCAAAAATGAATACGCATCGCATGAACTTTTTAACGTTAATTTTCTGCGTTGCGAATTCGCATCGCATCGCAGTTATGTGTACGAGCCCTAAAGTAACAAAAGCACATTACGATATTAGTGGTATAGAGTTAAAAATAAATATTATATTTTTAAAACCAAATATTAAATTGAACCCCAAAAAGTTTATTTCTAGCTGATCCCAAAATAGATTCAACTCGTCGAATTTCTGAGAAAATCTTAAATACTTAAGTATTTTTATTTCAGACTAGCCGACGTTACGCGCGTAGGTTCCGTTTCCGTGGGAATACAGGGATAAAATTACCCTATGTTATTTAATTGAAATCGCTCTAGCCGTTTAGCCGTGAAGAAGTAACAAACATACACACTCACAAACTTTCGCCTTTATAATATTAGTGTGATTTTCTAGGGAATTTAAAAAGGCCGGTATAGTATTCTCTGAGAATAAGAAAACAAAAAAAAAATACAGAAAATATACATAATGTTGACGTGCTCTATAATTGCTGCAGCTTTTATTTATTTTTCGTTCACGATTCTTGTGTTCAAACAGAAACCCTAGTTGTTTCAGTAGTTCGTTTACAAAGCTCAGTGGAATTGTATGTAGTAAACATTGCATGTTGTTAGGGAATGTGAGTCGTTCAAAATTCATGTTAGCTCACAGATTTAATCTCTTGTTTCTACGTTGCAAGTTCATCTACATAGTCATAGTTTTCCTTATAAATGTATGAATACGAGAAAGAACACAGTGTTTAATGATCGGAACAGATTGGAAGAACGTTTTGAATCAGGGCGCGATTGTAAAGTCAACTCATGAACGGCACTTTTTAACGTCATCAAAGAGGAAAAAAAAACTTCATACTTAAAAGTGAAAAAAAAAATAAGAAAAACTTTTTTGCAAAAAATAAAACCGACTTCAAAAAAAACACTAAACGGTGTAAAATAACTCTAAATTCGGAAGTCTGTGGCTTTGGTGGGTTTGTCTTATTCATGATGGGCCACCGACTTCCGAATTTAGAGTTATTTTACACCGTTTAGTGTTTTTTTTGAAGTCGGTTTTATTTTTTGCAAAAAAGTTTTTTATTTTTCCATTTTTAGTTGTTACCATAAAAATATTTGTCATGAATTTATTTTATATTGTTAATTGTTAACAATACAATGTCATCATAATAGGGTTTTCCACTAATCCCTAATAAATTAAAATTAACATACCTAACTGACGAAATCTAGGTATATTGTACACACCTGCGCACCCCTCAGAGCATACAGGCGTGATGATACATCATTATGTTGTATAAACAATAAACATCCAAGCGATTCCAGCAATCACTACAGATTTGCCGTTTAGTTTTGAAGAGTTCCGTTGTATATCTCCGAAGATCAGCACCAGATCTTCACCAAATTAAAATGGGACCACCTCAGGAGTATACTCTTTCAAATAAAAAAAGAATTTTGAGAATCGGTCCACAAATGGGGGAGAAATCAGGTAACATACATAAAAAAAAAAAAAAAAAAAAAAAAAAAAAAAAAAAAAAAAAAAAAAAAAAAAATACATACACACGAACATAGAACCTCCTCCTTTTTTGAAAGTCGGTTAAAAAGATTCTAGTTGCCCCTTCCAAAAGGTATTTCATATTCATTTATTTTTGCATTCCATAATGTGTAAATATGGCTTAAAGGTAAAGTAGACTTATGGCCTCTTAGGGGTATTGCAGAAAATATGATAAATAATTTATGTGGTAGAAAGGACTTTGACAAACAACCTGAAACTAGTTAAGTGAGTTATTTACATAATAGTGTTCCACTCTAGAGTTGAAATTAAAATTTCCATTATGTATTTTTTTTGGTATTAGGTACTTATAAGTTACATCTAACTAAATGAGATTTTTTGTGACTGGCTTTTGGTCTAGTAGTTAGTGGACCTGATTGCTAGGTTGGTTGGACGTTGGGGGTTTGATTCCCACCCAGGACAAATGTTTGTGTGATGAGCAGGATTATTCGTTCTGTGTCTGGGTGTAATTTATCTACAATATGTACCTATGTTTATCAGTCGTTTAGTACCCATAACACAAAGTCTGCTTAGCTTGGGACTATATGGCATTATGTGAAAGTCGTGAAATTTATTTGGTGGTTTTTTAACTTAATCGATTGGAAAGATTGTGGGAAGGCTAATGAAGTTGTTAACCTTACACTTTCAATATTAATGTTAATAATCACAATAAAATTGAAGGACGTGTGCGAACTTGAAACGCCGTAAGAGCTCATTAGTTTCTTAATTTAATAAGTTAGTTTGGGCGCAGACGTAGCTCCCGTCGCACGCATAAATTGCTTATGGCTTTCATTAAAACCTTTTATGATCCGGTGGCAGTTCCCATTTCGCCTGTTCCAGCCGCGCATGTTAAATTATTATAATTTTAATGATACATACGTACCTATATATGCAAAGTATACTCACCTCTCTGCTCACCAAGCACTTTCAGTTGAATGTATTTTTATTTTATCCTTTTATAATAACGTCGGAATAATTGCATTCACCTCATTATTACGATGAATAATGTATTATGAAGCTTCATTTTTATATTTTTGGATACTACCAAAACATGGAAAGATGTGTTCTTATTTACTTTTATTATTTGCTTAACATAAATGATGACTCACTTTTTAGGGTTATGACTTTAAGAGGAAAACCGAGCGTTTATATAATCTTTCCTCCTTTTTCACAGAGGTTTTATTGAGATCTGTGCATTTTGAAATTACTTTTGGAATAATGTTAGGTTCGATGACAAGCAACAGGTCAAATCACCAATTATTATGCTATACTATACAACTTGTACTCAGTTTTATATCAACTGCGTTCTAAAGGGCAATGCCCATTTCTGGCCATGTTGTTCCCATCTATGTAATAAATACTAAAAATATACAAATTTAGTAACTTAAATATTGCTATTACCAAATTGTGATGAGTACAAACAAAGGAATCAAAAGCAGATTTTCATATGACACTCGATTGTTTATTGTTTATTACATTCTAATATTTCGGTTCGGTAGTCAGTAGGTACTATCAAAATAGGGATTACAAATTCATAATAAAAAAGTCCCACCAAGCTTTATGCGAAAAACAGCTATTGTTCCTTTTGATCTGTGATGTCAATCCTAAATCCTGACATTTGCTTCTTCCATGTGCATCACTTGGGCAAAGTTTCGTCAGAAAATGGGCATATCCCTTTAATATAACAAATACAGTTATTAACTTTCTCATTGGACCACTGTTAGGAAATTTCGTCATACTTCATTCGGTATATCAAAGGCGCTGAGCAAATGTATGGGCTTCGATGACTTTATACTAAATATTAAGAGGTTAAATTATCTTAAACGGGACAATTAAGATTACGGCGTCGAAAGTGGTCGTAATGTCATTGCCGGCAGCCCATTTACAACGCAAGGGCAAGTGACCATGGGGCCTATATCAGTTTTATTAGCTTTATTTATATTTACATGTGTGCGCTGCGGCTAATAATGTCTCATTCAAGAGGATGGATGAATCACGGCCATGTCCAGTGAAAGGCATGTTTTTGTGTAACTTACTAATTAACTACATACCAATGGATAACTTTAGAGACTGGAATGCGGTGTCATTTATAATAATGTGTAAGATACATTCTATGAAAGATTGCGGAGAAAGAAGATCTATGTTTCTTTATCTATAAAATGATACATCTGAACGTAAAAAATGACAAGAGACTCTACTCTCAAAACACCACGGTCACCAATTTAGGACAAGTATTTTGTTTGAAAGAAGAAGTGGACCAACAAACTCCCCTGTGACAAACCTCTCTGATAATTTAGAAGAATTTGAATCTATTCAATATAACGCAAAGTAATTAACATTACAAAACACAGACAAATACAAAAACCCGCTGAATCCTCTCCTAAAACCATTAGCTAAATACAACAGATACTTACACAGAATTTCTTCGTTTTTGAAGGTCAGTCCTTGGCCCACGATTTTTACTTCGTAAATGGACCGAAGGCCTTTATTTAGAGATCATTTATTATTTAGGCTATCCAGCCGTTTACTTATTGTCCGGCTAACGAGAGGTTTGCGTGTGGCCCAACGGTTCCCGGATCTACGAGCAAGTCCCTTGTCCACTGTCTCTTGGGAATGCAAGGACACTGCTTAAACAACTATTTTTAACATTGTTTGAACGTTGAAGAAAATCTGCACTAGGACAATTTAAGTAGGTATCTGTTTGATGAACAATTTTTAATTACTCAACTTTTTTTTAATATTTGTACATCCATTTCACTATATCCAGTCTTACTTAAGGGGTATTGTATTACCCAATTATGGTGGTCAGACAAGCATTGGCTCCTTGTAAAATACTGGTATTCAGCTGCATTTGGTAAGACGGGGAATCTGACTTCAACGTAGTTGAGTCTACTAGCATAGTCCGATAATCATTTGATTATCGGACTATGCTAGTACATCCTAAATAGATATTTATCTATTTAGGATGTCTGTGTTTTGTATGAGGATTACGTTTCTATCTTACAAATTTTAAGACAACAGGCTGAAAAAATCTCAGTCACATTAAACTTTAATAATTGTAATGAACTTTGTAATTAAGTAAGTAAGCCTTGACCTGCCTTAAGGCCACGGACATGGAATCAACGGGCAGCGGAGTGCTAGCGTAGCGGACAGCGCTCGACTTGCGCGTAACGCGGTGGATTCTGAGAATACTTACCAGTATTTTACATGTAGCCTTTTTGACCTCCGCAACCATATGTCTGGGTAACACGATTATCAGACATCACGGGGTTCTGATTAATCGTAACGGCCGTCATAGGTCTACAAATGACAGCCGGGATCAACTGCTTATCGTGCTTTTTGGTAAGAACAAAATATATAATAAACCTTTTCATTATAAACGTGTTTTATCTCTCTTGACTTTGTATTTATTTTGTTTTATGTATGTATGTATCTGTGTATTTATTTATTTTTGTCACTTATTTGTCATTTTTTTACTCTGTTTGATCTACTTTGTTCCATTTCTAGACTGGTAGAAAATGCCTAAGGCATTAATTATTTAATAAATAAATATTTTAAAAAGTCACATTGGTCTTGCCCAGATTTATAAAACTATAGCCTAGGACATGAGAGACGAGATATTAATCAGTGGATCGACCCAAGAAACACTATAGTAGCAAATATGATTAATAATAGCACTCTGTCAATGCATTAGGTACCGTTGTTATTTACTTCGATCGGCTCCCCTTAAGTAGGGTAAAAGCTAAGTAACAGTAAAGAAGGTTACTCTAAAAGCTTTCTAGCGTTTACTGAACATCTATTAACATGATGACATTATGTTCAAGGAATTGGTACTTATAATGAATATTATGATACAGTTTATTGCACAGTATATTATAAACAAATTAGGCCAGTATATAATGTTTATTGCTGATTTAATCTGGCTAAATTCTAACATTATTAGTTAATGTTTTAAATATTGTCTTGTTCGTCTAGTGGTTGCAAGCACAACTGCTGAGCATGAGGGCCCGGTTTCGATCTCCGGGCGGGCAAAACTTAAGTTTTTTTTTTCCATTTGGAATTTCATATAGTAATCGCTCGATTGATGCTCGTCCCCATTCAAAGGGACTTAAACTAAAACGATACCTCAGACTTATCTTTCAGGGATTATAGGCGTGATGTTATATTAATGTTTTACGTACATACGTAATGTACAGACGCCAGCACATCAAATAACCCCAATGTGTCAAATTTCTTTGATCGTTTTTCAACTTTATATAAAACAGAATAAGGTTCATATTCAATTGGGAAAATTTGACACATTGGGGTAACTTGATGTAGGTACTGGCGTCTGTACATGATACATGAGTTCAGTATACATGTAATTCATGTATACGTTGAAATTTTGCCCAGCGTGGACTGTAAAGTTTGTTAGGAAGTATGAATGTCAAAACAACATAGGCTATAATTTATAAAACAATATATTTTAACAATACAAAATTTATATTTTTTAGATATTTATTTATTTTCTTATAGTAAAACAATATTCTCTCTTTTTTTAGAAAGCCTACAGTTATGTGAGTTGCTCATTACTAGTAGTCTTGTTAACCCCTCCAAATAAGCTAAATATGCTTGTGTCTGGAGGAGGTTCACGTCAATAGTGCAATGGGTGGGGACAGAACTCACGACCTTTCGATCGCCAGTCCGAAGCCTTAGCCCATTAGGCTATTGCCTTTTAGTACTTTATTATTCAATGTCTGTTCTCACCTTTCTACAGTCACAAGCCTAAGTACCAATGCATAACCTGTAATGAGAATTCCATAGTTTTATCATTTAAAGTGTACATAATATACAAATGCATAGCTTCTATTATGGAACTAATATTTTTTTCTTTTTCACAAGAAAACCGCTAATGAATTTTGTAAAAGTATCAACGCTGGAGACTTTCGCAGAATTAATAACCAGTTATAATAAGTTTTTTCTGAAATAATCAGTTGCTTCTCTACCTTGTGCTTACTCTACAGTTTTTCTTTATGTTGTTTGTTCCTTCCAGTAATAGTAAAACTTCAGACAGAACAATGTATGGTTGACCTGATTTATTCGTTCGTTGGAGTTTGCACTGCGTAGTCATAGCTAAAGTTGTTCATTATTTTGTGTGTAGACGTGAGGTTTTCTTGTAAACTCATCATCTGCCCAGATTTTTCCGAACTATATTGGGATCGACTTCCAGTCTAACCAGATGTAGCTCAATACCAGTGTTTTACATGGAGTGGTTGCCTATCTCCCGCCACAACCTTGTGACTAAGTAACACGTATCCCTTGGTTAGACTAAATGTTAGCCTTTCGGGCTTCTGACTACACGCAACGACTGTCAAAAATCTACAAATGACAGCAGGGACTAACGGCTTAAAATATTTTCCGAAACACTGAGCCATTGTTTTTTAATCACACCTACCCTGTATTAATACCTGTATTATCTTGATGTACCCTGGTACATCAAGATAATAATAGGTAATAATAAAAGGGTTCCGAGCTGTGTCCCGCCCAAAGGCATACAAAATATTAAAATACATTAATTAAATTAGGTACAATTACAATAATAAAATAAACATGTCAATAAATAAAATAAAGATAAAAAAAGGGGAAAAGATTACAATAAAATAAAAATGTCACTAATCTATACTTCTATACTAATATATAAAGAGGAAATGTTTGATTGTTTGTTTGCATTGAATGGGCTCCGAAACTACTGGACCAATTTGGAAAATTCTTTCACTGTTGGGAAGCTACACTATCCCCGGGTGACATAGGCTACTTTTATCCCTGTACTCCCCCAGGAACAGGAACAACGCGGGTGAAACCGCGGGACGTCTGCTAGTTCATTAATATAATAAAAATGTAATTTAACCAATTTATTTAGGGTGACACTCATCGTTTAAAATTTGTCATTCAAATAATCGTCAACAGAGTAATACACCGTGTTATTTAAATATTTTAATAGATTACTCTTAAATTCATTAATGTTTATACTTGAGATAACTTGTCCTGGTGATTTATTATATAATTTCTGAGCCACTGCATAAAAGCTTTTGCTATGAAATTCTGTTTTAGTTGCCAACACTTGCAACTTGTTCGAACGTCTTTTACTTTCTACAAATCTTTATAATTTAATGTTGATATGTATAAATGGTCACCCATCAACGGACTAACCTTATCAATCGTAGCTGAATCTAGAAGCTTGCGTATTAGTATTCGTTTTACAATGGACGCGTTTAATATATGATAAGTATTTTCTGGTTCACGCAGTAAAATGTGATCACAGTTTGGTTAGTGTTTGAGGAGAGGACCCAGGTGGAACTAGCTACTTTTCCTGTAATCTTCATCTTTCGGTCGCCCTTTTACGACACCCACGGGATTGTCTTTCCGTGGGGGAAAAAAACCTCATGGTTATTGATAAAATACGATCGTAAAATGTGCGATGGGCTTCGAAAGTGGGGAGTATTATATGGACACGGGCCAGCATTAAATTCTTTTTCACTAGTAATATTTTACTGAGTCTACGGGCTTCCTGTAGGATTATTGCTAACAGCCTCGCTGTGACTACTCCTGTTTTATTTTTTGCTTTTTACTTTTTTGGAGTCCCGCATTTGCCTTTGTTTCCACATAAATTATTATGAAACCAAATTGTTGTGTTCACTAAAAATATGTTCGCTTTATTCTGCACTGAATATATATTTTGCTCAGTATTTCTTTTCACCCTTTATCTCGTTGGCGTTTTTGTAATAAAGTATTTTAATAATATACGCACCTCGTTGCTTAGGAATTCATTGGAAACTTCGGCAATTGTTGATATTGAGACACTATAGTTGGTAGTAAAATGGACGTGTAAAGTCGGTTTGCACTCGGGCTTTGACTTCAAAATTAGCCAATTTTCTTTTAAGGTGGGCAATAGAGACTCACAGATAGCTAAAGGGCAGAAAAGAGTCTGTTTGATTCTTATTTATTATAACTTTTATGTCTCTGAGTTTAATAGATTCCGGATTAAGTGCCACAATGCTTCTTAATTGTACGCACGAGTATTACATGAAAGGAGCGAAGAATAAGGCTCGAGGTCGCTGTTGGTTTCACTTGTATGGGGCTGGCAAACGAGTTTCTATTGTGAGGGAGCTATCGATTTAACAATGCAATATCGTGGACGAAAATAACCAAAGTTGATTGCGCTTTTCAGCTCGCCCATAATTTTTCTAGAGTACATTATCGTAAGTTACATGTTAACGTCGCCGGCGACAGCTTGTTAATCTGTAGCGACGTAAATCGGCCTCGTCTCATCTAGGGCACCTATTTTGAATAAATTCTAGTAACGATCCCATTGACATTGTCGGCACGGCAGCCGATGTTGCCGCGTCTGAAACATGCAAATGAAGACATGACGCCGACACCGGGATGTTTATGCTCGGCGCTCGGCTTTCAGCTCAGGCTCCCGGCAGGAGCGAGGCCCAGATGTTAACACTAGTGTCGTGTTATCGCCCTCGCCGCCGTCTTAAACACGTTTTACGTAACGCCGAGCACTCGATAGCTATCTACATAAATTTGCGGTTATTTGTAGTCTCATAACGGTGTAATTTGCGGGAACAACGTCCCAAGTGCTTCCATTCGCTTGATGTTGTATTCCGGAAATATAATCAAGGGTTTAACGGAGTAGAACACTGTTGATGGCTCTGTCTATAAAACGATTTTTGATAAGTGTAGCGGCGTTAATAAGGTTCTTTCTCGGAATATAAATTGGTCCAACCTCGACAAAGTAGCGCGCGACGGCTCATATTTTGTTGCAAACGAGTTTGAGGCAGTCTTGTCGATCATCGAACTTAATTGACTTGGTGGCGCTATCGTCATCGTTAAGCTAATTGTGGTGTTTTCTAATTTACAACAGAAAATCATTAGGCGAAATAACACTATTATCGAAGGATTACTTGCGTAGTACGTAATTATAGTAGAGCGGGTGGCAGTCATTTGCCTTTGTCTAAAGTGTAATTAAACCGAGCGGAGCGTAATGCCCACGCGCACCATTAGCTCGGCAGATTCCCTTCTCCCCGTCCCTGCTCCCCCTTTTTCCCCTCCATCCATTTCGCCGTGAAATAAGTGACAGCGGCGAGCAATTTATCTCATTGATCCCTTTGCATACGTCTCAGTCAATGCGCGCGCCGGCGACGCCAGCGGCAGGGCTCGCCTGAATGGATTTACGGGATTTCATACCAACAGAATAAGGGGATGCGGCACCGTTTATGCTGAATTACTTATACATTTTTGTTGGGCCCTCTGATCTTTGTCAAGTGACATTTGTTTCAGAATAGAAATATTGTGCGGACGTGAACCAATCATGTTTTGTGAAGTTCGTTCGCGTTTGCGCAGCTTATTGTGCAGGATTAGGCAAAGATTGATAAATTAGTTTTCTATTGCACGTAATCTTCTTAGTAACGTTACTGACACCGACAAGTCTACCAGTCAAATCTGAGTGAAAAAAAAATAAAGAATATAATATGTTATGCTTAGGTTAGTTGCATTTTAATTCATTGGAATGGACATTTCCAAGTTTTCACTTCTTATATTTTTTTAGTGTTAAGTACCTAACCATAATCGCACCGGCATGATTAGGAATATATGAACGTACAGACAACAAAAGGAGTACCTACCTAGGTAAGGATTGTAGCAGGTGCCATTCTGTAGTTCCTGCCTTCCTCATAAAAAAAGGCGAGAATTTATAATAGGTATATCTATTTTACACATAAAACCACACGCATACTTTCCCTAGCGTCAACAATTTCACAAAGGAACGTGATGGATTTTATCGCTCAGTTCGGCTAAGTTACGGGCCCCTAATGAATTTGTTCGCTTACATTGATGTAATGTGTCGTAAAATAAATGAAGTTTGCATGTAGAGGTTTGCTTGTTTTACTTGAACGCTATTAAAACAACGACCAGGGTCCGTGTCGCGCCGGGAGGACTTGTCGCAAATACGTTGTCGACTTATCGAACAGTGTTGTAAAACAGCTTTCGATTACTGGCTTTAGATGGTTGTTTTTAGGGTTCCTTATCCTTACCACAAGGTTGCCAATAGGACCCTAAGCCTCCGTTGTCCATTTGTCTGTCTGTTAGACGGGTGTGTTTCGCACGAACTGTAATTAGTTCACAGTTCTTCACAAATTAAGTAGGTATTTATATTATTGCTATAACAACAAACGATATCTAATATTTAAAATTCTCGTGTCACAGTATTTGTTACAAAACTCCTTCGGTATGAGAATACGACGTAAACTAATAAAAACTAAATAAATCTAATAAATTGTGTAATTGAAATTGTGTTTTAATTTGGCGTGGACCACTCTTATCACTTAGGGGTATGATACACACAAAATTCCATTACAATCGGTAAAACCGATTCGCAGGACTTTTGTCACAAACACTGTAACACGAGAGTTAGAAGATTTCCCGTCATTAATTGCTCAACCTTATACGGAACATTCGTGCGCGAGTTCGACTCGCACTTAGTCATTTTTGCAAGCCACATAAGTATTTTTAATTTGTAATGTCAATTGTGCACTTACATTTTTATTATCATTAAATTCTCACGTCTTACTGGCAATACTTTCATTAAGAAAACTATTATCTAGATAGTAAGGGCAATATTGCGGTGTCCTAAATAACCACTCCCGTTTTACTATTTTGTTTCTCATAACCTAAGCATCTTGTAAGCTCCGAAATCTTTAATCTTGCTTCAACTTTTCCTAACTAAGTTTGGGTTAGCTTCCAGTTTAACCAAATCCAGCTGGAAGAATAATCATAGAAGCGACTATATGTATGACTTCCACTACCCAATAGCTTGGTGCCGTTACTTTTTTCGACTTGCTAAGAAATTACTACCTATGTATTATACATGTTTACGCATTTTATATAGATGTAGTGTTAGTAAAAACAGACATAGTTACATGTATAAGATAAGAAACACCTTGGAATATCGTCCTAACATTAAATTTATGCAACTTTTATCGGGTGTAAATGCATCAGGTGACATTCTTTTAATCAACGTCTTCAACTAGATTATTTTATGTGGAGTTTTTTTTACGCTTCTCGTCGTAATTTACATGTTAATGCACATTTTGTTGTTTAATACTTGTTTGAAATGTTGCTGCTAATAAGAACACAGTTTTCTTGCACGAAGAAGGCACACATTACACAATGTTGGTACACGACCCTACTCGAGAATTTATACGTAACTTCATACAAATTTATGTTGGGTTACCTACTTAATCATTAAAATTGTTTCAAAATGGCAAGGGATCCATGTTGTTACTTAATTAAAAGTATCTCTGATATGTTCTATTATTATAGTTTCAAAGCAATTGTAATATGTTAAAACATGAAAAGGCGTTAGTTTTAGGCACTTACACCAATTTGGTTTTACCTAAAACTACTTTTACTATAATAATACCAATAACCAGTACTAAAATTACTAATGCGAAAAAGTATTAAAGGTTCCAACCAAATAGTTTCTATATGAATTGCGTAAAGGTGACGTCACGTCAGGATGCGATAATTTATTTTTATTGCTTTTTATGACATCGTGACAGTAGATCCTGTTCCTGGCCACTTTATCTCGCAATTTGAAGATTTGCAGTAGTAAGTACTGAGACAGAAAGGTGGCAACTAAGAGCCAATCAACATTTCTGCAGGATCTCACACCAGAAGATTTTACCAAACATTAGCACAGAAACGCTAAACCAAGAACATGGAAACAAACAATTAACTAACGTTGCATTCCACCCCTTACTTGTACACAGCACAGTCTGTTTATTTACCAACCTCGTCTGATGAATTATATCCCACTGACAGCTAATGAAGTTGCAAAGTGCATAACTGCCCACCCAAATGAGTAGCTGCCTAATTTATTTGCGGTTAGCAGAAAGATGGCCGACACGCGTCGCTGGCAAGAAATGCAGCTCCGCCTTCAATTAACATAATTGAAAACTTGACGCGTCCGCTAAGTACCGTGAACAAAATAAAATATCGTTTCCCACTATTAATGGATGCCGCTAACTAAATTCCTTGTAATTGAAACAACAATGAGCGTGTCGTACACGCTTTGAAGCATATGGTAAATAGACTTAAGCTAAAACGAGCCTAGTCTGTAAAAGGAACCTGGATTTTAATTGACAATAATGGCAACGCTTATAACAAAATTGACAACTTCTAAATTTCATGAATGATTACCAAATAAGCTCATATTTCCTAATGAAAACCAGTACAAAAGATAGTTAGGTTCTTTCCACATACTATGACAAGCTATAGCCAAACGGACACATAGTCAACGATGAACCTATCTGTTGGCGGTATTATAAAAAAATATGTTTTCAAGTTAACCGTTAACAGGCAGTATTCTGAAAGAGCCAAAAGGTGTTATGAATTAGTTATTTATTTAGTGGAAACAATTAAGATACAGAGATCTTCTCTGATTTTTGTGGTTGATTAAAATAGTTTGAAAAATTAAACAGTGATTATGGTGTACTGGACAATCTATAAAGGTATCGTTAAAAATAGTTGTCATGGTCTTTTATTGCCACTTGTAATTTGACAACTTCTGCAGAGCTTAAAAACAAAATAATATGGCAATGCTATTTGACATTAAGGTACTTTGACTTTGGATATTATCAAGCACCATAAACCATTTTTAATTAAAATATAATAACACAAATATAATATAATATAATAATTATAATATAATGAATGGTTCGGCAGCGGTGTATCTTTACCATTCTCACATTTCGCACGATAAAATATATTACGTAAATATGTATGTTTTCTTATGTTATTTTGGTGTTTATAATGAAAATGTATTTTCATAGCACACACATATTTCCTAATTAAGGTTTAATCAAACATTTTCTGTATGAAGTACCTAACTTCTGTTTTATAACTGAAAATATATTCAAACTAGCTGCCATTCTTCGTTCCACATAAAAAAAAAAATAGATTATGTCGTATTTTCAGACCTACTGAATATACACACAAGTCACAACATTTCATAATAACCGGTGAAGTCGTTTCAGAGGACTTTTATGACAAACACTGTGACACAATTTTTTTTATATTAGAAATCAATACTAAATAACAACACAACACCAGATAGTTGAATCATCAATTAATGAACAAGACATTGCGATGTTTCCATTAGCTATGATTCGATTAAGATGCAATTGTTATGCAAATACGTGTGCTGTGATACTTCATTGTCTGTTTGTTCGTCGAGTAGGCCCCAGTGGGCTGCTAATTAATGGAATCTATATTCGGCCGAGACGCGCAGCTTCGCTTCAAGCTTCGCTCACAATGGACCGCTACGTTCGATCCTCGGCTCGCCCGAGGGTCTATTATGTCCTTCTTCCCAGTAGCGAACGCCTTTGATTTTGCAGCGCATCCTCGTTCGATGAGAAATAGTTGTTCACTAACGTAGCAGCACTGCAGTTGCGACGATGCAGATGCAACGCAACGGTAACATGAAGGCGTATACTCACTTGCAAATCCCTAAACAATCAAAAGTTACAAGTACCGCCCACCTCAAAATAACGGTGAAAAAGATCACACCATTATACATAATCTTTACGATGCACGATGTGGCAATTGCATCAGAAATGCAGTCGTATATCATGGCACAATGGTAGCGTCGTTGTATAAACAGCCACACAGATTTATGATAACACCAAATCATTTTGGTGTATATTCAAATGGCGCGTAGTTGACGCCAACCCTACACTAGTTTTGGGGCACTTTCCATCCATTACCGCCCACATTAGTCGGGTAGTCAATATCTCAGGCGGTATGCAATCTCGTCGGAGTAGGTGCCGTCCGTCGGGATCGCTCGCATATCTGCCATCGAAGCCTCTCCGTGTAGGCATGCTCAGCTCTTGTTCCTACGCTGTTGTCTATAAATCTATGTTCGTAAATTCTTCACTGCGGGGATTTGAGGTTCAGCAACTTGGAGAACTTTGTTATTGAAGTTGAGGCGACGGTTTTGAAATGTGCTGAAATTGAAATAGATGCGACTGAAATTGAAATTGATTTGTTTACAGTTATGAAATTAATATTGCAGATACAAAGAAAATTATTTTTTATTTTTTCACCATTTTACTTTTCCTCTATTATAATTATTTTTTACAGCCTTCTTTTTGCGCTCTGAGTTTTCGTTTCAGCCAGTGTTGCGTACGCAATACCGTTACTGCGGAAATTAAATTCATTTTGAGTGCCAGTAAGCTGTATATGGAAACCTCAAAAGCCGTATTACGTTGTCACATACGCTTTATACATATACGTGCGTTACAGGATTACTGTAATTGCATACGATGCGGTTATCATCGTGCGACGCTACGCTTCGATTTTATTAAATTAATTAAAATATATATATTTTTTAATTTCATTAGGACGATTCCGATGCTTTCAAGTTGCCAGCGAGCTTTAATTAGCGTCGTAATTTGATTGAATTTTAAAGTAATTGCAGTTTAATATTTTTGTTGTTTTTTTTTACTTTTGTGGCCATGTTACGGGTTGATATTGATATTTATCATGACATGAGAGACACAGCTTACTTACAACACAATACACTTCATACGGATAAATTACGATTCGAATTTACAATAAAGACATAACTGTTACGTAACAAAATGAATATATTGGACATAACAGCGGCAAATCATTCTCAATGAAAACATAAACAGTCAATTCCGGTTCACACAAAAAGCGGGTGAAGTTTTCGTAAATGTCCGAAGCGGCCATGAATAAGAGTGGTCGAAATGATGGTACCTATTGTATTTCTTCTGAACGGGTCGGTAATAGGCATAAATATTGATATCAGGAATCTATTGCTGGCGGGCACATTGTCTGAACACCTGCCGGCCGCGTATCGCCGCGGTGAGCAATATCCGCGGGCAACCCCGCATAAATATCCATGATGTTTCAATTTATATTCATGATATTAGTAAGTCAGACGGAATGTACGTCACATTTGATTCCCTTTGTTGCTAGAATAAATATGGAACGCTGAAAGTATTCGTGCACCTTTGTGTTAGACTGTACTCGTGTGTTCCAGGTTCCTCGTGTCATGTTTATGAACTTCATATTTTAGAGATTTGTTTTTGCGCTTTTGAAGTTAGGGATGCAAACGCCTCTGGCTTTAGCTATTATTTTTGTGAGAGCATTTTAGATTTAACATTCTGGGATATTTTCTGTTATAATAGTTTCGAATTTCTAGTTTAAATTTTGTAATTTGAGAACAGAAATAATTTTCTTGTTTATGTTTTAGGTACTTATGGTCGAGAATGTGATCAAAGTTAATTTGCCCTTATAGAATTGCATCCAAATAATCAAAATACCGCGTGTTCATGTATGGAACCTATACAGGTTGGAAAAAAAAGTGAGCCCTGAAGGAAGGAAAACCACTTTCAATTATTATAATTATATATATGTACCTATATTATTTTACGTAAAAGAAATATTCTTTTGTTTTTTTTTTTAATAAATAAAACTGCTAATGTATACCACTATTTTATTCTACTGATCGATAGGATTATTGTTAAGGATTAAATCTCGCTACTAAACGTTTGGTCTTAGAAATAAATAAGACCCTGAAATCTAACATAATTTTATTTTTTCATAAAAAAAATATGCAACAGTTATACAATACATTCAAACAAATAAAACGTTCTACATAATTATGTATTTTTACATTTTTCAACAGAGCTCCTCGTCTAAGAAAGAAATGTGCATGGAATTAACCATTTTACTATTTTCTATAGTCAGATAACTTTTATAAGAATATATATGTCGGTTTGACATCGCTCAGGTTTTATTTTTAATGCAGCAGGACTCAGGAGTGGAAAATACTTATGGACGCCCACACCGACCTACTGATGAGTCATTCAGCCCAGACTGATCCATCAGTGGGTCAACAATTGGGTGGGTTGGGACTTTGGGGGTTCAGTAGGAGGGCAATAATCCAGCTAAATAAACTAAATTATTGAAGTTATACTTCTTTTGTAGCGTTATGGAAAAACGATGGGAGTATTTTTTTACGATGCGCGCACACCGTCACGAACAACCGACATCCTGAAGTTAGCCATAGTTAACATTTTAAGGTATTCCTCGAAGCGCTACTATTTTGAGGCGCTCCTAAGGAATAAAATAGCAGCGCCTCAAAATAGTAGCGCTTCGAGGAATACCTTAACATTTTAGGTTTTTAAATCTGAAGAGTTAAAATATCAATGGAACCTCCATTGATATTTTTTCTTCCCTGTGAAAGGGACATCGACGCAAACGTACCTATATTGTTTTAATTTGTGACGTTTTTAATCATGAAAAAGTCTTTGTCGTGACTGGAAAGTGAAATGCCTATATGTGGTTATGTTTTTCGTTTCTATAGGTACTAAAAATATACTATTTTAGTAAGTCAACTATTCTGTTACCAATTTATGGTGAGTACAAATGCGCCAGAAGCCGACTTTTCTATGACACTCAACTGTTAATTGCATTCTAACATTTCGTTTCGGTGGTACTATAAAAAAAGGGATGCAATTCTTTACAAAAAAAGTACCACCAAGTTCTATGTAAACAACAGCCGTTGTTCCTTTATATGTGATTTGAATCCTGATGTCTATCTATCATTTGTTTCTTCCATGTCCCTTATACCCTGTACACTAGTATCTTACACAACTACTTTCTCGTTCCTACTGCACTAAATCCCTTACCTAACAACGTAACACCCACGGCAAGTGACGCGGTGACCTATTAGAAACGAGACAACATTATTCATACGTCAAAAGTTAATTAAAACCAGCTCCAGCTGAAACGGAGCAACGTCGTGTGAAACTAAATGTTATTAGTAAGTTCTAAACATTTCTAATGCCTCGGGAACAGCGGCCGTCGTGTAGAGCATGAGTTAGTGCCGCTATCGAGACCAAACCGTTCACTGGTGATTTCTACTGCAGCTTATCTTTATATTGCTGTACAGCTCTACGGTATCGCCACATAGAAAATGACATAAACTGCATTCTGTAAGTTTGTACTTCATTTTACTGCTAGTGTTTTTTTCTGATTGATGATAGGCAACTTCTTCTTTTTCTTTTTTCCCTGTTATTGTTTTTTGGGGCCTGGACTCTTCACTTTGTGGAGCCTATTAGGTTGGTTAGGTGTTGTCGGTAATTGGCCATCTGGCTAGTTGGATGTCTCGCATGATTTTGACCACCATGCTAAACCATACCGTATCACACCATACAATTAAACATAAATATTAGAACTTGGAGTATACGATTCAGACCTTCCGTCCACCATACGAGTTGAAACTTAGGTTGTATGTGAAAAAGTTAGACAAGGGTGTACCTAACTATAGTAGGTAAACTCACATGACATGTAAAATATAATATAATATTAATAAATAAATAAATTCTATTGTATATTTTCAAATTTGTCTTTTATTGCAAACCTGGAAACTCACGGACGTTAGGTTTCCATAACCATCCATGACTCAATATTTCGCGCCGTCCATGGTAGGTAATTATTTATCAATTTTTGGAACATAATATTTTATGTGCAGGCCCATTCATAAGCACTTCAGTGTAGCCTGTATATTAAGAGATGGAACGGCCATCAAAGGGAATTTCATTGTTACAAGCTCTAGACTTTGAAAGCCATCGGGGATTGCAGGCAACGTCTATGACTAAACCGGCAAAGTGATCATGCCAAAAGCTTTGATGGAGCATATATTACTTATATATATAACTACTGAAGTATTTAGTTTTAAATAGAACCCACTTACCGGTTAAAATCAAAGGGGAAGTTAATACTCAGAGCTTTGTAAAAGTAAAAATATCTATTAAGAACTAAGTAACAAAATATACAATTAGGCAGCTTAACTAAATGAACTCAACTTTCAAACTTAGTAAAAACCTGCATCTTAATATTTTACTTAATACACATGAGTATAACGTTCATGTAAAAATGAGTAGTTTGCTGTCAAGGAAAAAATGCCTAAAGGACTGGCGGCGTTGCCACGTTGAATGATAATGCTGATTCACTATCATACATTTATGACATTGACCGTGATATTAAATAAATAAATAAATATTCCACAACTTTTCACACAACTCCATTTAGTCCCAATTTAAGCTTGAGAGCTTGTGTTATGGGTACTAAACAGCTGATAAACATACTTATATATTTCTAAATACATACATATTATAGATAAATTACACCCAGATACAGAACAATGATCGTGCTCATCACACAAACATTTGTCCTGGGTGGGAATCGAACCCACGACCTCCGGCATAGCAGTCAGGGTCACTTACATACACACACACAGTCTTATCATCCAGATCAAATTTCTGTTTGATTTGTAAATGTCTTTAAACAGGGCTCTAACTCTTCATACTAAGTGTTAATATTCATATAATTAATGGAGTTATCTGACAAGCAACATAATACTTTTCCACCCTAATGTTAGGCTGGTAAAGTGTTCAAATCAAAACAAATCAATTAAAGTCTGATAAAACATATTATCATGTGGTTAAAGTACTGTTGTAAATAGGTTGTAAAAAATGGATTTAAAATATAGGTACAACAGCTCACTTGACACATAACGTGTTCATTTTGTTTATTGGCATATTTTGGCATCCAACAATTTTATTGCCTTGCATTTGAAGATACACACTTGCACTATTTACCTAAAAAAAATGGCATTGCAACTATTGAAAGGGTCAGACAATAGGAGGAGGTTAAAATTTCATTTAGTTAGGCTGCCTAATTGTACATTTTGTTACTCAATTTTTGTATTACATACATACATACATAAACTCACGCCTTTTTCCCATGGAGGTAGGCAGAAACTACAGAGCGCCATATGCTACGATTCTTACATACTTCTTTTGCTTCGTTTACATTTATACATGTTGTCATACACACACGCCGGTTGCGAGTACTACGCACCTGACCCGAATGATTTTTGTATTAGGCTTAAATTATTTATTAAAGTCCAAATAAACTTATGAATTAAGTTTGAATGTATTTAAATAAAAGTTTAGTTTTTCATCACTGTTACACAAATAATGTATTTATTGCATTTCACGTGAAGCGCGATGCCAAATAGTCTAAATGTAGTCGTCATACATAATCGAGAGGCCATCAGTGCGGTGTATCGACGTGTCATTATTCCTTTATTCGCTCTGATATACTGATGTTTTATGCAATTTTTGTTCCCAATCCGAATAAATATTTTAAACCCGTTCAGTTCATGCATAATATGCGAGCGGCGCTAGTATAATCCGCGAGTGAATAATATTTTTTATATCTGATACTTTTTCTACTATTGGTGCTGGATCAGTGAAGCGTTGAGTGATTGTGGTCTTCTTTAATTTATGTGCTCATAAAAAAATATACTAGAACAGTCAAAACTTTCAATTTTTCGGAATTTGAAGGCTTGATCTTCCATAGACACATCATAGACTTATTAAAGAATTATACACGCATGGGTTTTCTTTAATGTCATATTTTGTCGCACTGTAGCTCGTTACACCTTCCCTTTAGCACGTATTTTGCCGATACTCAACGCCCTCGTGGATACCAACCGTGTAAGTGTTTGCGACTCTGAAAGAAGATTGAATGACCGATTTCACCTAATTTATTTTAATTAGCAATTTGCTGTACTAAATACATAAATAAATTATTAGGAAATACTTTCCTTTTGGTCCTGTATAGATAACGTATTTTTGAATAATTCCGAAATTACTATTTTGTAAGTAAATTTTGCCACCAACAAATAATAATGTATGAGAGAGAGTGTATTTTGATGTCTCCAATTCTGAATTAGATCAATACGGAGTATTCCCGTTTGAGCACCTATTTTTTGAGCACCTATGCATTTCGCACCAAAGGTATTCCCATTTCCCATAGTTTAATGCATAGGTGCTCAATAAATAGGTGCTCAAACGGGAATACTCCATCAATACGGTTCAAGAATTATTTAGACATAGCTATTTCCACCGTCGTCGCTCGAAATACGTGTTGACTGAACTGTCAAGTAGGTAAGTAGAAGACAATGTCCGTCCGCAAGCTCCGTCCGATTAGATGACGGCAAGAGTGCTCCGTAGAGAACTAATAATGGACACACTCGTCGGTAGTGGCTTTAGAAGTTTAAAAGTACTTACATTTTGTTATGACATAACAGCACACCTGTTATTTCTGAAAGGTTAGGCAAAGGTCTATGTGTAGTGCACATTTTGGCATTTATTTCGAAGTCTATGGGATAGGGGGCGAGTCTATTGCCATTAATCGGGCACGAGTCTAGACTGAAATAATAAAATTTAAGAATAAAAGTAGTCATAGTCATAGTATTTTATTGACAAGGGATTCTTACAAGTCAGATTCAATATTTTGCTGATAAACAATTATTAAAAAATACATTACCTAAATTATTAAACAAATGTCAAATACAAGATGTGAAACAAGTTAATAATACCTACTACTTAGAAATTCCTACTTAGAAATACTCAATAAGAAGCCGGAGCGCTTGTCGCCACTTTTTTATGTCAGGGTGGAAAATCCTCTAGGATACCCTCTGAGACTGTCACTCTTATTAACTAAAAACCACCATGTTTCATCTCTAACCTGCGCCGGGGGTCGCGGGAACGGACGAAACCCCTTTTGAGTAAATTTTGTAGACACAACTTAATTTATTTTTCGAAAATACAAATACTGAAAACTACAACAGTACCTACAAAAATGACCGTACATCAACTTGCTGCAATAAAGGCTTATGGAATTGTCAAACAGATAAAATATACATATCGGCGAGTAGTCGTATCTTCCGGAAGTGGACGCGGTGGGCAGATAAATTGAATCATTAATGGGATGTCCTCGTGCCGACCGGAAGTTCCACCGGCACCCGTCAATGTAAGTTCCGCCCGTGGTTAAGTTTCAGATTGACGCGCCCAATTTAGTATAAATTTGTAACTAATCCATCCAGCCCCTGATCAGTTGACGTTAATTACATTCCAAGCAGGATAAACTGAGAGTGCCTGTCTAACTATCGAAGACGAGCTGCCATTGTGGGTTATGTTCAATAATTACTTCAAAAACTTTGGGTATATGAAGTGAAATAGCTTTGGTGTATGTAGAGTGTGTTTATCTAGGCATAAACATAAGTCATATGGTAGCCTGAGAGAAGCATAGCCCGCAGGTACGGAATTTACAAACATAATCGGCTGCAATCATACAAATACCGTATTAATTGTGACTGGCTGCCCGTTGCCGGCCCATCGGCAATGCTGCAGTAACCTGTTTCCGCATTGGAAGTCGTTCGCAGTATAGCTTTTAGTATATTTCGAATCGTCATCAAACTATGTCAGCAGCTCATAAACGCACGATTTAGTGGAGCGGAACTGAAGTGTTTAGTATAGGCAATAAACCGTAGATCGAGGAGCTTTATATATAGCAAAAAGGCGAGGTCTAACGGACATTACTGAACAGTACATTTGGTCCGCATCGTCGCTCCCGCTCAAACGAACCCGAGAGCCGTCCTTCAGCGCTCAACACCTTTGTGCTCTGAGGAACTTCTGGTCTGTTGAACCGTGATTCGTAAAAGACTAATGATGTCTCATTTTCAGGTGTTTTTCTATTTGTACAATATAAGGACTGTTATACCATTTTGCTGATACTTTACGGATAACTTAAGAGGACTTTGTTCGCCGTCAGCTCTCTTTGAAGTACAATCAATCGGTTGGATTTGTAGCCAGTAGGTAATAATTGTGAAAAAAAGTTAATCACCGAGCACCGATGAAATATATGTTACTGCACTGGAAAATGTGCCTTAACTGACGTTAATTTATTAATGGCGCAAATGACCAATGCGACAAAACATTGTAATTTATTCATCACATTTTCATTATCAAAGAGTAAACATCATTTGGTGGACGTCGCCCCTACCTATTTGTTCCTATCACAAGAACCATTATTACAACTGAGAAACACGGCCCGCTAAGATGCTACAAGTTAGAATGAACTTTGAAGGAACATATCACAGCCCTACATAAAAATAAACTTTAATCGTAAATTCGATGTAGATGTCCGCTTCACCTAAATTACTTCGCAGCGCATATTTTAAGGGGAAGCATTGGTTTTGATAGTCGTGACCCTAATTACTGCTCCCACATTTACATGCACAAATGTGCGTTAGGCTCTAGTTACAGCGCCGAGTGAGCGCATATTCTGATCATTGTGGAAATTATGACATTGCTTTGCGTCATGTTATTTTGTGCAATTTTTATTTATTCATTGGGTTTTTTTTCGATACTTTACATATTTATAGGTAACCAGCTGACCATTAATTAAATTATACCTTTCAGTTTTCTCAGACCTCCCATCTTTAATTACGTTAAACACTAACATTGACTACGTCATTTTACGATAATTCTAGTAGAAAATAGCTGTTAAATGAGGATCCGCCTCTGGCTACATGTTGTCTACTTCATAAAGAATATTTTTAACGAGAAAGTAATCTTAATAAGCTCAGTGCTGGTCTCGATTTGCATTTTCAATTTAATGCCTACGTCTAACGCTCCTGCGCGTGATCAAATTTTTGTTCTATTCCTTATAGTTAGAAGGGACATAGTCGAATGCTTTTTCTTTCCCAAGTTATGGCGTTTTTCTTACTTTCATCGGTATATTAATTGAGTTAGTCAGCCGTAATAGGGGTGTATCGGTGTTTACTAACCGGGGCGGGCTTAATGAGCGGCTTGTTGCAGTTTGACAGAGTGATTTAATATCGCGGCGTGATCGTTTCAGTAAATCGGGATTAGTTTGGGGTGAGTCCGAAGCGTGAATTATTGCGGGGAATATGCCGCGTTGTCGGTACCGAAATTATATTCTGCGTCAATATCATGTGTGTACAATCAGCTACGTCGATAGCTTTTGCTCTCTTGCTAGCTATGTTTAATTATAGACTCACCTCCGATGCATTAGAAGCGCTTTTTGAACGTCGAACTTTAGCAAATTATACAATTGGAGTAGTTGACCGTACTACAAATATTTATCGCTGTTCATAAAGTTCCGTAATTGTATTCCTAAGTAAAATTTAAGCAAATCTGCGATTTGTAATCTGTTTGCTTTAACGTCTTTAGATTAGAGAATGACTTCATTATGATAACAAAACGTGAATGAATTGACATTAACCTTTCGTAATGTCGGTATCAGTGAGAAGCTGAACACGAAATATCGGGTAGTTGTACCTGGTAAGTGGTTCACAAGCACATCAATTACACGAGTACGAGTGTACGGGTGGTAGATCGCCGGAACAAAAGCATGCCGACAACTCGACGAGTCCCGTGGTCCCGTACGAGAGCCGCATGCAGTTATTAACACAAACAAAGCTGTATGTGTGGGAAGATGTGCATTGTGCGTACTTTTTATTCTTTTGACAATGGCCTCGGTTTGTTATTATTGCATTACCATGATGTTTTCGTTGATATGCTTATGTAAACACCTTTGTTTTAATATACCAATGATTTCCGAGCGGGTAAATTGGATAGTTATCTGAAGATAATGTGTAAGAGTCTAAGAGCTCGTATTTTAGCAAAATAGACGGCAATAAAGATTATAAAACAGCCATTACAAAAATTATACGTATAAAATATTAACATAAATTATTGGATCTCGCTGGGGTACAGCGTTTCACCATTAGTGTTGTAGTTTGTTGCGGCGCAGATAACATTCCCGTTTTGCTGTTTCTGTATCAACGTAGGTATACTGCAATTACACCTCAAAGATTTGTTAGCATCGACTACAGATGTGGTACACGCTATGAACTCGAGAATTCTTGTGTGCGATGTTTCGGTGTACCATGTCGCGGGGAATTTCTACAATTTAGGTAATTATTCTGTCTAATTAATTTCTGTTACATGATGTTATTTCAAAATGTCTTACATTTAGAGTGAACCTGGATTGTGCTTCTACTTTTAAATAATGTAGTACGTGTGAAATACCAGAGCATTTTCCGTCGTTAAGAATTACAAACTTTCATCTTCATTAAACTTTCTTAGCAATAAATAAAACTTATTGTGCAAAGTTTCATGCTTGCTAAACCCACCTGTTTGACTATATGTGGACTGTTAGTGAATGAAGACATTTTGTTGAAATCTTTTTAATTGTTCATACAGAATTGATCCTAATACAAATATTTTTAGGAATAATATTTTTTATGCAGTTCAGTATTTACGACTACAGATTTGTCTATAAAAAAGGCAGTGCCATCATCGTCGCCCATATCTTGCACCATGCTCAGGCGAGCGGTTCGCGGCGCCACATCCCGTCCGCCCACGCGCGCACGCATCGCGATCACAGGCTTTCACAACCACGCTTGCGTACCACGGACTCCGGCGACCGACGAGTTATGCACAACACTATCTAGCTCACTCCAGACGGATTTATTTGCCTTCGACTGCCTTCCAGAGCATACTAGTCATTTGGCACGTCGAAAATGCTGTTGTCTGCGTTCGCTGTGACTGTGACTTAGTTGAGCTTGTTCTAGTTTGTTAGTTCACTTCATGGTCGTTTAATATTGGCATATGCGAATTACTTTATTATTATAAGCTTTAAAACTAGAATCCACTAAAAGTGCCTCAAACGAAAAAATAACTTAACAACCACTGATGAGAGTAATTACTTACAACGGCGTGTGTGTAATTACTTGTAAATCCTTTTAAGGAAAGTTTTAAAATTTTAAATGCCTACTCAAGTCATTGTAATAAATCGATGGCTCAATTAAGAGCCAATTAAGTATTTACGATCTCAGTGAGTGAGTACAGAGGCTTCCCTTATTTCGTAGCGGGAGGCTCTGCGTGACAGGCTTCAGTCAGCGCCGGTAAGCTGCGCGCGCGCACGCGTTTCTCGCACGCACCGATCGACTCTAACCTCTTGTTTGTTTACCAACAACCCGATCGATCGACCGTGAGAAACTCCCGCCATACTCATTATGATCATGTTCCGAATAAATTACTTTTATTCCTCGCATAAAAAACTGATCCTATCAGGGTTTTAAATATTCAATTTGATGACTTTCTGTTAGTGAGATGTCAACGCCTCGACCCTTTAATAAGTCGTCGTCGCCACTTTATACGCTTCTGTGGATATAAATAACGTGCATAATGTGACAGATACATTTGTTGCGACCGCATTCAGGAGTGTTAACCGACGATTCTGCGACATGAAGCCCTCGATGGTTATTGTTTATGTTATCGCGCTGGCGATCGTCGTCGGTGGCGAGATCAGGATCCGCGGCAAAGTAAGGAAAAGATACTCGTCACACAGGCGCCACCGCGCCGTGCTGCCTCCGTGTGACTTCAATGAGACTATTATCAATGACGAGTGGTCCTTAATGGAAGCGATAGGAAAATCGAAGTACATTTTTACTGGGAAAGTTCTGAATGTGAAGAAATTTCGATCGGAGGATGAGTCTTCGAAGAAAAAGTCCAATTTGTACACAGTGTATTTGAGACGATTGTTGAAGGGGGATATAAGTGGACTGAGGACGTTTGTGAAGTTGGAAGGTTCGCAGGAGACTTTGAGTGGTTCGACGTTGATGGTGGAGCGTCCTCATGCGCAGGAGTCATGTGCGCCGGCGCCTCGGCCGCGGCTTTCTGCGATCTTCCTAAGTGATGGCGAGTACGCAGACAGGGGCAGAGGACCCACTCCTAGACTTCGGATCTTGACTGACCCGGTGCCGTTAACGCTGTATCATTTGGATAGAGTTAATGCTGCTGTAAAAGGTAAGTAATCAGTGGCTTTCTAGCTATATTAAAAAATATTGTGATCCTTGCTCAAGTTACAAACATTAAAAGGTACGTTCATGAAAAACAAATCTTGTCATGGAAAATAAAAAGGTATCTACAATTAATTTATGTAGGGATGTCAAAAGACGTCAAACAAAAAAAAACAAGATACATTTAAAAACAAAAACAACATACATTGTGGATAGTAAATCTGATTAAGTGCTATCTATTAAATTACAAAAATATTGTAATAAATGTAAAATATTGTAATAATAATAATGTACTAAATAAATAAATAAATAAATAAATAAATAAATAAATAAATAAATATAAACACCAGGAAAAGAGTGTCATTATCATTTAGAAAATCGCTAATAACGGTGTCAACCTCCATTTAATCTAAAAATATCACAGACCACCCATCAACGAACCAACTTCAGCTAGCGTAGCTTAACCTTTGATCGAACCGTGCATCCGCTATTATTTAGCCACAAGCCCCTCTCAATATAAGTCTACACAATACAACAAAAATAAAACAAATCCAAGCAAAGTAATGCAAAGCAATCGGTTTAACATCATCCAACTTACAATAACGTGTAGGCGTTGCATCCATAGCGTACATAACATCGGGAACGTATTAAAAGTCGATTTTGATCGACATCTTGACAACTGTTCGTTAACTTAATGGAGTGAATGCGATCGGAACGTTTGCTCGGCCGCCCGAGCTTAACATAAACATAGGCGCACACCGACCGCGATCAATCAATGTATACCGCACCAGATTATTGTTAACACAAACGTATTCTAATTAACTAAGCAAACACTCCAAATACCAATGGTAATTGTAAAATAACATCGGTTTAATAACAGCGTAACAAACACGAATGTATATTATACAATATCAAGACTTAATCTGTTCATCTCTTCTTAACAATTTCAAGAAGATTCATTTGTGAATCTGCAATATTACTTAGCGTTGATGAAATGCTACAAATTCTTCTTTTATTTATTACTCCAATATCTTTTATACCTTTTATAAAGGCGGCTTGCCCAGTAGGAAAGAATGTAAATAATATTACGCTGAGATGCTCTTTAATTGAATTCGCTGTGGGTCACGAATAGACTTTATTCCGAGTCAAATACTCTGCAATAAATTTTATTGCGAAAGCCATTTTAACCTAAAAATTCCAAGAAGATCCAATTTAAGCTTCGCATAATCCGGCGATGAGATGAGTATCGCGGGTGTCTCGTCCTCGCTGCCAGCCGCGCGGTCCATTCGCACACCCGCGCTCTCGCAGGGATGTGACTCGCACGCCTTATCTGACACTTCATCGTAGAGACGCTGACACGTGACTCTTTGCTGTTATGTATCACTTCAGTGTCGCCTTAGTTAGCGACTGCGACGTCGCCTTCGACCGGACGATACGTATCAGGCCAGAGGCCGCACGATCCGTGGGAATCCTTACAGATAAACTAGGAGACCCACAGACGGCCGCGATTTAATCTCCTTCATTAGGCATTTAAGGGCTCGCATGCTAAATAAGCTCGCGTGAGTCCATCTGAACCTTCGACAATGGAGATTTTTCAAAGATATTCTATATATTAACAAGATCAGTGATTCGAGGCAGCGCGTTAAGAAATGCCATCGCATCTTTACGTCGATGCTTCACCGGACGGTTTATATCTAAAACTATCATCGCAGGAGGCGTTATAGGCTGTAGAGAAAGTAATGACTGAGTATATTCGTCACGATAGCTACGTACCACACACGAAGCGAACATCTGATTGCATACTGCGCTCCTGTAATGACTATTAAATTAAAATATCTTACGCTAGTACCTGTTGGGAATATTCAATTATCATCTTGTTATAGACACGGCTACTTACTTAATGCTCTATTAGGAGGAAGATATTGATCTGACGCGCCGTCAATTGTGTTTAACGAAATAAAGTGCAACTGATTCAACCTTCAAACATGTTTATGTTCCTGCGTCCACTTACAACACAAGTATATTTCACTAGAATGGTAATTTCCAATCATCAGAAAGAGATGATGACGTGATTTGTGAACAAGTTATCTACTCAAATGTTTTTGTGTAGCAATAAAGTAAACAGGTAAACAGACGACTAGTCTGTGAAAAATGTTACAAAATATAAAGTGCGACGTTGAAGATTCGTCAAGAAAGCGAGCGAGCCGACTCGCCCGCCCACGCTCGTACCACTTTCCAAATTCCTCGTGTAAGCGCTTGCAATCACCTATGTACGTGCGACGACGACTAACAACATTTTTTAAATCTCGTTTACAGTAATTCCACTACATAGGTTCACACCCTGCCATAATAATATAAGTACTATCTGCCTTGGCTTAAATATATTATGTACTATTTTCGTAACAACTACTTAACGTGACGTCGTGTCGTTTACCTACATGAGCCACATTTTACATCCATGTCAAAGGAAATTCATTAGAGAGAATAATAATATATTCAAAATTACTTTTCAGCTGTATCTTAATACTAAAACAAAAAAATACAATACCTATCATAAAAAAACGCAACATTCCACTGCAATTATATCTCAGCGCATTTGTTGATAAAAATTTTAGTATGTATGCAGTATGAAACACGGGGAAAGTTTATCTGCTAGTTCACCCCCGAATTTGTACATGAATATTCAGGGGCGCAGCCGGCCAGGCGGGCACGACGCTGCGGCGCATTCGGCAATAACTGTTAACTTGTGCTGCGTATTACTCTAACCTATCTGTTATCTGGAACCAAGTGCTCGCTGACTCACTTCCAAATGGATATTTAAATTCTTTTGGTGTCAGATTGCTCAACTGACAGTAACCACCATTAAAAGGGAAAGCTTTTTGCTAACACTCTACCACAGGAATATAGACATACGCACTGCTACTTTCCATTTTAAACCATGTTGCCAATTAGCACGGCCTGTACTAATTACCTACCGACTCGAGTCATAGTTTAACGTAACGTAAGTCCATGTTTGTTTACGCTGATGAAGGTTGTATCGAATTGCGAGGTCTCCCAGTCCGCGCGCGAGGCTGCGCTAGCGCACGCGTCTCGGTGGCGCCACGCCGACAGCTTGCGCAACTTTGTGTTCCACGTGAGTTTACGAGCCACATCTAAAGTTTTAACGTATAAGCCACTGAAATGGCTGCGATATTCATATGACATAGAACTAAACAACGAAATAACAATCAAAATGGAGCTAAAGATTTTAGTGTTATTGCTTTACTGCTTCACGATCATTCATGCCCATTTCCGTATAAGGGGTGAAGTGAGGAAACGGGATACGGTTTACCGCAAGAAAGACATAAATGGCTCCAAATGTGTTTTAAACGAGACGATAACTAATGACTACGAGATTCTGTCGTCAGCCGTGTCTGAATCTAAATACATTTTCACCGCTAGGGTCCTGAGCGTGAGGAAGATAAAGCGCGGTACGAAGCCCACCGCAAAAGTATTTATGTTTTACAAACTGTACATCCGGCTGGTCATAAAGGGGAACATCGACGATTTGAGGAGTCACGTCGTGTCAGGAGACGAGCGGACACTGAACGGGGCGATAGTGTCTGTCGACTGGCTTCGCACGAACAAGTGTGCTTATAAACTTTACCGACATTCCTCGGGGATATTCTTGAGTGACGGATTTTTCGAAGAGTCAAGCAACGGGAACAAGCCTCGGCTTCGGTTGTTGAACGAACCTCTTCCACTGTCACTTTATGATTTGGATAGAGTGAATGCCGCGTTGAAAGGTAAATGTTTACTGTGTTCTAAGGTGTCGGCGTTTGTGACCACTACGTATGCACACAACTTATAAACCTATGTGCTTTTATTGTCCCCTTGTGTGCACTTACGCTTTATAGTACTTCTCTATGGTTTTATATCTATGCGAGTTTTGTGTTAGTTTTTTTGTCTAGCTGTGTTCTCAGAGTATTTGAAGGCCCATTCAAATTGTATCAAAAGTTTTTTCCAGCGAAAATGAAACGAATAGCTGAGGTTATTTTTATGAAAAGCTGGTAAAAGCTTTTACATTTATGCATAACATCGTGGCAACTGTCTCGCTCATGATTAACGCTGACGGTAGATAGCAGAAATAAAACTGTGTATTAAACGAACAGGAGGAAACAAAAGGCTGACAGATACTTTTGAAAATGTTTGACAGCACAGTTTTTATCGGACTTTAACAATTGGGCACATATCGTTACGGTTGTTTGCGAACGTGCGTGTGTATAAACTACTCACATCTCTCGGATTACACGTCACTCTATAATATGTCGAATTTCATATTGGCTTTTCATATTATACACTTTCGTTTATTACGTCATGCTGCATACTAACTTGTGTTCTATTGAGTATGATAATTTGTGGCACAGTTCCACCTCTACGTCTGAGTCAGGATCTGTGCAAGGTCGAGTGTCAGTGGCATTATACGCCTACTTATTTGTTTTATCGTATCAAAATCGACATAGAACGGGCTGTGAGGAAATATTGCCATAATTTGTTGATATTATGTATTGTGTTGAAGAGCATTTCGTCACGTGACGTCGAATACATAAATATAGGATGCAGATAGACGTTGTGAATCTTGAAATATTCTGCGTTGCTTCGGTAATTTTATAATAATCAAAAGTAAACATTCTTTCATATGCTTAACTTCTACTTTATACCTTACTACTTTCTCAAAAAATATTATATTTTAGTCAAATCAGTAAAAGCTTTCTCTCGAGAGCTTTTAAAGAGATTTTAAGTGAGCAGAGAGTCTTTGCGCTGAAATTGTAAGCTATTACATTCACTTGAACACTTAATAATTGAGTCATAATAATAAGAATACGAATGTATATTCCAGATACCGGTGGGCTACTTAAATAAAACTTCAACTACAGACCAATTGAAAAATTAAAAAAAAGTAAAAGTATGTTTATTATTTTGTTATTTTTTTCAAATTTAGATATTTTAGAATCATAATTTTGATTGTTTTGTTTTTCTTACTTGTTTTAAATATTTGAATAATAAAATTAAACGAAACGTAAAATTTTAACCAATTTATTTCTAAATTTTTATTATCAATAATATTAATATGTTTATTTTATTTATTTATTATTTTAGTCGTAGAACAGAGTTTGGATTCGTGCCTGATTGATGTCAATAAGCTCGTTGAGACTTAAACATAACTATCGTAATGTAGGTACTTTTTAGTTGACAGGTACCTACCTATTACAGCTTAAAAAGTAAATTCACAAAAAAAATATTCTCGGTTGTGTTTTTTTTGTAAAAGAAAAAAAAAGGAGATTGCACCACGTCTCTAAATTAACTTTAACGATGTTAAAAATAAAATCACGAGCCTTATTCGAGGAGTGGTTGAACTAAAGTAAAAATATTTAATAGTACATTTGCAGTGTCATTATGGCTCATACGATCCCGTGGGCGAGGGTTAGGACGCACTACACCATGCAATTTACTCATTCGAGGACGAAGCTATAATGTCTTATGGTCTATTAGGTACCATTACCAAGTCTACCTACGTCTGAGCGCCAACGATTCCTAAACGGGCGCGGTAAACATGTACTAACATACCGAATTTAGGCGTTTATTTATGTACAGTTCTATGTATTCGTTTGTTAGGCTCAAATACCGGCAAAGGTTGTGGTTTTTGACAGTCGTCTTTAAATTTGAAGGTTCTTAAATATAACACGAACGGCATGTAGAGTTACCAGTTAAATAATGCTATTTTAGGAATTTGGGGTTAAAGAAAGAGTACCCATTAAGTAAGTGCATTAAATTGGACTGTTTTCAGCTAAATTATATAACAGCAAACGATATTAAAAAAAAATGAAGCGAACCATATAAGTTTAATCATTTAATATTCAATATTATGCAGTATTACTGCAAATAAAACAATATGATAAACACGCACGTTTTATTATATGACAGTAATATTAAGCGGTATCTATTTTATAAGGCCGAAGATAAGGAAATTCATATGGGTTTGCGATACATTTAATGTTATTAAGTACACCATCGCCCACGACTGACAGCAACTTGTTTCGGTTCTATTTTTTCCTTCTAACTTGTAGCATACTTCAATCGATCCAAATTCAAATTGGTAATGGTCTAATTTCGGACGAATGAAGCCCGGATCTTGTGCACAACCCCTCATACAAATAGTCGGTACCTACTACGGTTACTTCGGACTGAAATTTCTCGGATTCTGATCGGATTTGGATCAGATGCAGCGCGCAAACAGTCTTACCTTCTTCTGTTATACAGGGACCAGGGTGGACAGGACATCGACGAACATACTGATGAATCTGTTAAACTTGTTTGATCTACTTTCAACTTATTTACAAAAACATAAAATTTATAATCAATTGGAAAAAATTGAGATTGTATATTGTTCTGGAGCTTTGATATTTTTCATCAGGTTTTTCCAAATATTTTTGTTTTTTCTTTGTTTTTGTTCAATTTTTTATTTTTACGTTTATACCATAAAAAACCATGAGTAAACCATCATTGATATCTAACTAAAGCGTGAAAAAAGTACATCAGAAAAAAATTAGACAAAGACGAAAATTTCAGCGGTCCAAGATATTTTTTATACTACCTACACTCATATCAGATGTGCCTCAATATCCCTTCCACCCTGTATTTTCTTCTATTAATAGCATAACAAATAAAATAGTCTACAGTTTGCTTACAGGTTTCTTAAGATAATCACGCAATATTCTTCTTAATATTTTTCCACTGGGAGTCTTCGGTATTTCCTCAACGAAATGGACACCGCCTCGCAATTGTTTCCATGATGAAACCTGAATAATAAAATAAACTGTTAGTGTTTCTTTGACATTGATGAGCTACAATTCGTGTTAATTAAGCACAGGATAAATGGATGGAACCATAAGTCACACCTACAGATCGAAATTCATCCAAATCAAAACTAATTTGTTTAATTAAATTCGGCCAAGAATCAGTTACTTTCAAACATAAAAAATACATAAGACGGTCCACGAAAATGCTCAACCTTCACTACTTCTTATTGTTTTTGCTGGGATGGGAAGTGGTGGACAAAATTCTCCAGCAATACGTCTGTCTAATACGCACAAGTGAGAGCAAAACACATAAACACTTACAATAATTTTGAATCAATTTTTAATTATTTAAGTAGTTGGCAATTTTATAGAACAGTGCTTGTGGTACAACTTAATATTATGTTTCTGGGGCATGGGGTGCTAACCTGTAAGAAATTGTTACACTAACCTTAGTTAATGGTTGATTATTACTCGAAATATTTTCAGTGTAAACAATTGTTGGTTGGAATCAGAGGAACAAAAAAAAAATTGTTCAGTTTATTGCGTGCGTACCTACGTATTGTGCCATATTTTTAAGATAATAAAACCGCATTAACAATGGCATACATATCAATCAATATAATTATTTATAAGCGATTCAACTGTAGGCTCATAATGCAAAGAAGATAATTTATACACGTTTTCACAAACACTCGGCGAAAAATATATATCTACCTAATTATTATTATATTGGATTTTTAGCTCTGAGCGAAGTGCTTATATTTCTATAATAAGGTTTCTATTAAAGCATCCATTTAGATGTCGCAAATTGTTTAGTAATGAAAGCGGGTATTAAAGTCTTTGTCGTAAATACCCAATTGATACCTACTTAGATACTCAATAATCTTAACATTATCTCAATATATTAAGCTTGTGTCATTCAATTTTGTCCAAAAGTGTCAATGAAAATAATATTGATAACAAAAATTACGACTACACTAAATAAAATGATACGAGTGGTATTAACTTTCGTTTAACTTTAAACAGATGATAAACATACTTATATATTTCTAAATACGTACATATTATAAATAAATTACACCCAGACACAGAACATATGATCGTCCTCATCACAAAAACATTTGTCCTGGGTGAGAATCGAACCCACGACCTCCGACATAGCAGTCAGGGTCACTAACTACTAAACCAACAGATCAGTCAAAATGATAACAATTTGAAAGCAAAAGCGCTTCTGACCACTCTGTAACAACAAGGTGAAACTGATACTGCTAAACACGAGGTTCTGGGTTAGAGTTCTGGTTTGTGGTGGTTAGTTCTGGGTTCTGGGTTTTGGGTCAGGCAAAGTGTTGTAAAGTTTTTACGTCTTTAATTTATCAGTAGTAGTCCGGGGTCTGAAATTGGGCCCATTGTTGGTGACAATATAGGCTGCTCAAAGGGGGCATGAGACTAACGTAACTGGGGAAATATGGGAGTATTGTAGTGTAGCCTTTTCCGAACTCTTCGTTCTTTAAAAACAGTCTACACTTAATAGCCATAATTTAGTTCAAAAATGTTCAAGATACATTAAAGTCACTGGAAGAATCAATAAAGATGGTTGCTAGCTAGTTTGGGCTCGCAAATATATCTTCTATTATCTAGTGCTATTTACCTATTTATCTTTATGATACTGCTTACGTGTGGTCGTTTATGATTACAGTACTTATTACCTGAATTGTCAGTGGCTTTATATCTTATCTTTATATTTTTATCATTCTACGTAATCATATTTTGACGCACAACAAATAATGTAATCGAAAATTTTATAACGTTGTTTATAATAGAAATTATATAGTAGTAGGTAGCAGTGGCAAATTGTCCATACAACTCAATTCCTATCGCCATCTTTTTGGAGGTTCGGAAGAGCAACGCTACTGCTATTGAATAATGGCAGCCATAGTCTTATATTGGCACATGTACTATAAGTGTTTACAACAAAGGTCTAAAGGATGTTAAGTAGACCGATGACTTCAAGAAAGACAACAAAAAATAGTGACACGAATACTAGAAAATTGACCCCTCGCCACTGTACGAAGTTAACGTTACGGTACTGGATTTTTTTTTTCAGTAAACCTCTAAGCTGTTGCTGTAAGGAAAGACGCTAGGATGACGAATTGGAAGCAATTGATTTTAGTTATTTTTATTCCAAAAATAAATTAATGTCTATCTTATAGCATGCCATCAGCTTATAAAATCAAGATTTTTGTTGATGTAAAATTGTAATTGCTTTCAAATAAACTGGCAAACTACCGACGAGAATATGTTTAGAAGTAAAAGTGTAATATATTGACGTGCTTGCCACTATCAGCGTGTCATCGTTTTAGAATTTACTGGCATATATCCGACTACGTTAGTGCAATATTATTATTAATACGATCACCATTTACAGCTTTAAAATCTGGTCGCGTAAAGAAATGTACTCGAAGGGGCTTTCATTTGCTCTAAAGCGAAACAAGGAATAGGTAATATTCGAACTAACCTTTCCAGCTACGAAATCCATAAGTTCCTTGTCAGTTACTGTTGATTGTAGAGATTTCACTACAAAAGCTGTTGGGAGTTCTCCAACTAGTGGATCTGGCTTGCCGACTACTCCAACATCTTTTACACCTGGGTGCTGGAGCAATATTGCCTCTAGCTCTGAAGGGGCAACCTGGAAAATTAAAACAACTAAATAACATATAGGTCATCATCATCTGCTTAGCCTTTTCCCAATTATATTAAAGTCGGCTACTAGGTTAACCGGATCCACCTGAGTACCACTGTTTTACAAGAAGTGATTGCTTATTTGATCTCCACAACTCAGTGCCTGGGTAACACGATAGTCCTTTATCAAACTGGTCATCACAATTCCGGGGACCTAAGTTTCGGACTTCTTGTATCCATTGTCGAAGATCTAAAAGTGATAGCTGGGACCAACGGCTATTATTTAGCCACATACATCTGTCAAATAATGTAATATCTAATTACACACTAATTTATTACTACTTGTATTTGTTTAAGATTTTTAATAAATATCTTAATACTTACTTGACCAGCCTTATACTTAATCAGCTCTTTAATTCTATCTACAAAGTAAAAATAGCCATCTTCATCGTAGTAACAGATGTCCCCTGTTTTGAAAAATCCCTCTTCGTCTTGTTCATCCTTCAAGTTTTTTCCAATGTAACCAGCAAATAACTTTGGTCCTTTTAAACGAACTTCACCCTCCTGATTAGGACCCAAGGTTTTTCCAGTTTCAACGTCTGCTATCTAAAAGGCAATTTCATTAGTACTTCGAGTTAGATACGTTTGAATTGAATAAGTAATGTCTTTACCTTAACTATATTTCCTTGAATAACTTTTCCGACACTTCCTGGTTTATATTCTGTATCTGTTTCTTCAGTTAATCCTCCTGAAGATTCTGTCATTCCGTAGCCTTGTAATACATATTTGAGACTCTTAAATCTGTAGAAACACGTAGAATTATAATTTTCTATTGTGAAAGGGTAAACATTAACCTATTTAAATGTATTAGCATCATGATACCTCTGTTTGATTTCATCAATGACAGCTACATCTAAAGGTGCACCACCGCAGTATATTGCTTCAACTGAACTTACATCGTAATTCTTTACAATGGCCGATTTTGTAAGCATTACCACTAGTGGAGGTACCGCCAGTAATGTCCCAGCCTGGAAATTAATTGCAACATTAAATTTATAAATGTGCTGTAAAGATTTTTTTTTATAACATGCAATGATTTTATACTAACCCTATATTTTTGAATACATGATAGGTATTGCTCTTCTATAAATCTAGCTAGGTATAGTACAGTTTTGTTATGAATAAGTTCTTGCATTGTACACATGATTCCAACGGTGTTGGACCACGGTGCGATTGACAGAGTAATGACATCTTTAGTAATGTAACTGTAACATAAAAGGTAAGCAGTTATGGTAATTAAATTTTTATTTTATGGTAATTAGATTTTTTCCAAATCAGCTGATAGTATAAAAAACAGAAATCAATAGAATCACTTAACAATTGCAATATACATTAATGTGTTAATTAGCGTTAGTAGCATTCTAGTTCAGAAGCAAAACTGTAAAAATTTATAAGAATTACATGTTAGACAATTTTACCATAACTATGCAAGTGGGTCGCTATGTCAATAATATTATTTTATAATATAGGTATATTATTTGCTTACGTAGGTTGACTACCAGAAGTAATTAAATTGAGGTGAGACAGCTTAGCTCCTTTGGGCAGCCCAGTAGTTCCAGATGAGTACAGAATTAAGGCCGTACGTGCCAAACCTATCAAACAACTAGAATTTTTAAAAGTAATTATGTAACATAACTACTCATTTCTATTGTAAGTAAGCATGTTTATAGTTGTAATGGTTTTGCCAAAAATAAGCATTTTATTGAGAAAAAATACGTATCTATTTATTTAAATATAAAGTTGGAATCTAACTTAAAAGTAACGGATTTTTTAAGATATTTTCTTTATACCAGATAGTAGTCAATACCACATCTAATCGGTTCAGAGCCTCCTGGTTGAGCTCTAAATAGTCGCCAAATCAAAAAAGGGTTTACTACGCAGTTTCTTCTCCCTACTTAGACAGAATACATTTTAACCATAACACATGTTCGAATTATTTATCAATTAGGTATTATCATTATGAAATTATAATTCTTACCATTAATAGGATCGGTTACTGGTTTGAAAGCATTAACATTCACATATGTTTTTATTAGATCGTTAAATTTCAACAGTTTGGGATCATTGACAGAATTTCCAAAAATGAAGAATTTATCCACAATGTTTGTAGCTCTCATGGTCTCATAAAACGTTTTGTAAGTCTCCGGTGAGAGGAACACATATTTCGGCTTTGAGATACCCATCGTATGCACCAGTTCATCTGCGAAAAGAAACAAAAGTATTGCATTTTAGTTTACAAATCTAATCTTAGCGGACTCGTAATTTTAAGATCAAAAATATATTACACTAACTCTTTAATGCGGTTTAACTCTTTAACCTCGTTAAAATTCAAAAGTAAATTAAACAATGTCGGCTTTAAAATCGAAGCAAAAAGTAAAACCAAGCGCTTAATAAACTTCAACTTAAGACTCACTTTTGCCGTAGGCAGCATTGAGGAAAGTCACTGTAGCACCACTACACCACGCAGCGATCGAAGTAATCAAGAATTCTATTCTGTTCTCACTGCACACGGCGACCACTTCATCACGTTCCACACCTAAGCGCATTAGCGACGAGGCAGCATTCACTACTAACTGCACCAACTCACCAAACGTTATTTGTTCCCCTGTCATCCCATTGATCTTCGACATTCAAAACATTTTCAATTAGGAACACATTCAAACAAAACTCATCTGAATATTATTTTCATTTCTACCCCTTACCAAAGCAACTTTATCTTTAGACCTCATCATGTTATCAATAGTCATTTTCCCAAAATTCATATGCGATGGTATCGAAAATGGTTGATCGTTATAAATAATTCCGCGTGTACTTTCTGTTGGACTCATTTTGTTTTGATAGTAATCAACAATGTATTCGATTTGAAAGACTTCTATACACTGACACTTCAGGCATAAGATACGATATTTATGTGGATAACGAGTTATGTCAACACGTAGATAAAATTAGCGTAGCCTTGACAGATAAGGTATAATACGTCAAAAGTAACGAAACTATATCTTTAAAGTAGGAAGAAATATGGTTTGTATTTGTCACAATCAACTATAATGTGGTCCCTCACTATCAATGGGCCTTATGAGTAAGCTCAAAGTAGCCCAACGAGCTATGGAGAGGGCTATTATCGGAGTCTCTCTGCGAGATTAAATCAGAAATGAGGAGATCCGTAGAAGAACCAAGGTTACCGACATAGCTCAGCGGATTAGCAGGTTGAAGTGGCAGTGGGCAGGGCACATCGCACGGAGGACTGATGACCGATGGGGTCGAAAGGTTCTCGAGTGGAGGCCACGTATCGGCAAGCGCAGCGTAGGACGTCCACCCACAAGGTGGACAGAGGACCTCATTAAGGCTGCGGGAACGCGCTGGATGCGAGCCGCTTTCAACCGGTTTTATTGCAGATCTATAGGGGAGGCCTATGTTCAGCAGTGGACTTCCTATGGCTGAAATGATGATGATGATGAACTATAATGTCATTATTTAAACTGCATTCTATTGTTAGAAATCCATGAAACATGCAAATTTTAATATTCTCTCAGATGAATATCAATTTAAAGGTTACAGTTCAGTTGAATTAAGATGTGGCACGTGGTCTGGCCTGTCCAGATGTAAATGACGTAAATATTTGTTTACATCCGCACGAGGTTAAGTGAATAAAGGTTAAACTGCACCTAACTCTAACTTACTTGAACTAGGTCTTACTGCACATCAACTTCATATGCAGCTGTAGTTGTTTTATCTAGAAATCTTTGCATTAGGTACTTGTCGTTCTAGCTAGCTATCTATTGCAAATATTCTTGAATAAGACGGTAGACGGCATAGGTATCAAAATTGTCATTTCAAATATTACACTAATGATGATACAGAATAAAATTTAAAACATTGGTAAGAGAGAGAGAAATGTTAATAATCTATTGTTTAAGTTTGTTTAAATTACTATATCTATGTCATATGGGTATTTACCTGAATTAAATGAATTTTATTTATTAATTTTATAGAAAACATATTAAGAAAAATACAAAATAAATTATTTGGCCGAATGTATGTATGTATGTTTGTAATGGGCATGCTGTATTTGTCCTCAGTTTCAACATTTAATGATTTGCCGATTTGACATCTGAAGAAAGTGATAAAGTAATGCTATCTCTGTTGATCCTACTTATCATAGAACCATGATAGGTACTAAAAAAAATGTTAGAAATATCATAGAGATAATAAAATCGTTTTAATCTGCACAGTTGGTTTTGATAATACTATACATATATACAGCATGTATCTGAAAAATAGATGGACATAATAATATAAAATAGAGGGGTCATTGTACTCATTATTAAAAACAACTTTTACTGAAAGACCTATCCAAAACGCTTAAATAAACTAGCAACTCCTTACATGTTCACTTAACTCGACAAATTTTAGGAAATAGTTGATATTTTTTAAGATTTCAAATGTGACTATCTTTTTCTGAGACACGCTGTTTATTTTAGGTATACTTAATTATGTAAATCAGATAGACATTATTACACAGCATTGCTATTTTGTAGAAACCACTCCGTGAATATGTAGGTGAAGCATGAGGCGAAGTGATGGTCCTCTTCTTGTCGTGTGGTTAGTGACTACCTGGTGTCAGAGTTTATGTCAACCATCGGCGTCTGACTTGGCAGTTTTCTAACGATGTTTTCCGTCACCGTTTTTAATCATTAAACCCCAAGCGGACGCCGGCGTCCGCGCTGTCATTATCTTTCTATTGTGTCTCTAATTGACACGATTGAAAGGTTAAAAAAATCTTTTTTGCAAAAAATAAAAACGACTTAAAAAAAACACCAACCGGTGTAAAATAACTCTAAATTCGGAAGTCTGTGGCTTTGGTGGTTTTGTCTTTTTCATGATGGGCCACCGACTTCCGAATTTAGAGTTATTTTACACCGGTTGGTGTTTTTTTTAAGTCGGTTTTATTTTTTGCAAAAAAGATTTTTATTTTTCCATTTTTAGTTGTTCCCATACAAATATTTGCCATGAATTTATTTTTATATTGTTATTTGTTAACAATACATGTCATGGTAATAGGGTTATCCACTTATCTCTAATAGATGAAACTTAATATACCTAACTGTCGAAATCTAGGTATATTGTACACATCTGCGTACCCCTCAGAGCATACAGGCGTGATGATACGTCATGATGTTGTATAAACAATAAATATCCAAGCCATTCCAGCAATCACGACAGATTTGCCGTCTATTTTTGAAGAGTTCCATTGTATATCTCCGAAGATCAGCACCAGATCTTAACCAAATTAAAATAGGACCACCTCAGAAGTATACTCTTTCAAATAAAAAAAGAATTTTGAGAATCGGTCCACAAATGGGGGAGAAATCAGGTAACATACATAAAAAAAAAATACATACACACGAACATAGATCCTCCTCCTTTTTTGAAGTCGGTTAAAAAGTCACACTGGTGCTTGCCCAGATTTATAAACCTATAGCCTAGGGCATTTAAATGGGACCACCTCGAGAGTATACTCTTTCATATAAAAAAAGAATTTTGAGAATCGGTCCACAAATGGGGGAGAAATCGCGTAACAAACACACAAAAAAAAAAAAAAAAAACATACCGTCGAATTGAGAACCTCCTCCTTTTTTTGAAGTCGGTTAAAAAGTAAGTGATAATCATTTAATGCGCATATGAATTCTTAGTCAGAGGTGCGTGCCTAAGATTCGACTCGAAACCTATGACTTGGTTGTACGCCGGTTGTATTGCCGCACGTTGAATGAAGCTGTCATGCCATACTAATGCCAGGCTTTAACGGTTCACTTCACTCAAGTTTTCACGACTTCGGCTTCTTCGGGCGACTTTTACTGAATCGGTCGGATCTTGTGTATATTATGTCTAGTAATAAGAAATACTTATTTTCATACCACCATTTAATTGCTTCAAGCTAGTGGCGCCTTACACCAAATACTTGCGCGGAAATATAAATGCAGGGAGCCGGTTTGATTGGATAGTGGACTGTATTATTGCGGGGGTTGAAAAGAACGTAAGTAGGTAGGTCTGACCTTGCAAATACGACACGAATTAGGACGACGAACTTCTGAATATGGACAAAGGAATTTGGCTGAAAACATGTAGCACCACTGACCTGTAGATTCGCCGTCTCCAATATCTATCCTCCGCGTCAGTCGGCAGAGGGGTTAAGTCCTTTCTGGATTCAGGGCAGCACACGAAGGAGCACACAGACGCCTTTCACCACATAAACACGCACTTTCCGTATTGTTTTAGACAATAGTTCGTAATTGTTCAGTCGCGGAGGTTCGCAACCGTAAATTAGTAATAAGTTCATAAGGGAGCATATTCTTAGGAACGCTACTCTCGTTCAAGTGCGCGAGGAGTCTTCACACTGTCACCGTCGCGGTGACAAAGGACAGCGATAGTCCAGGTGTGCAAGTGGGAAAAGGATGGCATACGATAGGATAGTTACGCATTTTGCAAGTCATTTTTTCTTCTACCCCACAATGAAAATTATGAACGAATACGAAATCCAACGCAAGTGAATGTGCTATAACCAAATTAAAGTCAACTTATGGTGATGACTGATTGAATGCGTTAGAAGTGTTTATACCCATGATTTTTATCATAAAGTTCTTGTGTATTTAGATAGTTCTAGATATTTTAATAAGCGTGTAGTACTCGTACTGAACGATTTACGTGTTTAGGGCAACGCAATCTAATCATGCAATGAAAGTCAAATAGCATAATTGTTATTGTCTGTTTTCGAAGCGCCCATAAACATTATCTGGTTAGGATAGGACGATACGAAGAAGCAAGATAGACCATAAATTTAATGGAGGACAAGTTATTTGTAATTACTCTTTATTAATCCATTCTTAACCGATTTCAAAAACAGGATGAGATTCTTACTTCGTCACAATATTTTCTTTCATGGTGGCAGACGGCAGAAACAATATTGGACTTTTTTATTGTATAAATAAGTGTATATATATAAGTATCAGGTGCTTATAGCGTTTTAACAAATAAAAACAATAATTACTTTTTTTCTCTTTTCTGAACTACTTTCTATATAAAAACGTATACACAGCGTTGTTCGTCCCACTCAGGGCGTAAACTTCTTACTTTTCCTGTTTGGTATTATGTATAATACAGTTGTTAGTATTTTTCTATATAAATAAAATGTATGTACGCGCGTAAGTAACTTCCGAACGACTGCACCAAATTAGTTTTTTTATTTACAATTAGACCAATGTTCGGGCAGGAAAACGTCGGTCGGGTCCGCGAGTTTGAAATAAATAACTGTTAACTATTATTACAAAACTTTTGACTGTTCGATTAAATATCTTGGTTATACATATAATAATGTACGCACCATTATAACTAAACAAGCCTCTAAGAGAAAACAGCCTTTAATTTAATACTAACATGCACACAGATATTTCTCGTCACGAGATCTCGTAATAATCTCTGATCTACGCACATGTAGTGTTTCTGAATGTGCACACGTGCGTGTGATTATAATCCTTGTGCTAAACCTATGGGGCACGCTTGCGCAGTGAGCATGTTCATTCCTAGATAATAGTTACTTCATAGGGGGTTTCAATGCTTCATAGATCAGATCGCTTAGTAATTTAGTGAGGAGAAAAGCAGCCTGTTATTTAAAAAAAAACAATATTCAAATAGGTACCTATGGTAGGAACTGGAGTAAGTATAGGAATATTTACGCATAAATTTTAATATTGTTTGCGCCTAAACTTAGTAAGTAATGGGTTTTACTACTTCTATGCAGTTAAAAAAGGCGTGCAACATGTTACTAATAATAGTGTTCAGGATTATTTAATGGAGGATGTAAGGACATATTGATGTAACTAGTGCACTAATTTTATTATTAATATTATTACTTTGACATTTATTTACAGATATATCTTGACATTCTCATTTAAAACATGACATTTCATATTTAAGTACATTATTCTTACTTTAACATTTATTCATAATTGTAACTTGACATTATTATATAACAAATGACACCTAAATGTTTAATTATTCTGTATAAGTGGCATTATGTAGTATGTTGTATAAAGTTTTTGTTATTTGCTTTGGATTTGTATAAATAAAACTAGTTAAATTGTATTATTAATTATGAAATTTTGCGAGAAAATGTACTATTAAAGCCCTGTAATTTGCATGCCTCGAGGTGTAATATGGTTGGACTGTGCAATATTTTATCAACAACTTTATGTAATTACCCATATTAGCAAATAAATGACTATGATTATGATTATGAACAGTATTTGTTACAAAATTCCTCCGAAATGGCTTCACCAATTCTTATGAAATTTTGTGTGTACTCTGTAGGTTAGAAAATAGGATTGAAGTACTAGAAACTAAAAAAATGATTCTAAGGCAGAACGAGGTTTGCTGGGGCAGCGAGCATTTATATTTTTTAGTTTTCGAAATATTTTATTTAAAATAAACCGGAACAGCTGCTCAACCTCTATCAAGCGCAAGTTTGGTCGTGTATGGAGTACTGATCTCATCTTTGGGACGGATCCGCCAAATACCAGTTTGATGCGCTTGAGTCTATTGAGAAACGAGCCAAGAAGATCATCGGCAATGATGCACTCGTTGAGTCAAAACTTCAAAGTCTTGAGCATCGACGCCGTGTTGCTAGCCTGTCGGTTTTCTATCGGTTATATTTCGGAGAGTGTGCATCGGAATTGCACGATTTAATTCCACCAAGCCCTTTCCATCATCGGACCACCAGACGTACAGCACTGCGCCACCGGTACATGGTAGATATCCCAACCATACGTACTAGACGCTATGGAAACATATTCATTGTGCGAACAGCCAAAGAGTGGAATTCCCTGCCGGTGTCGGTGTTTCCTGATAGCTACAACCTAGGGGTCTTCAAGTCAAGAGTGAACAAGTTGCTTCTAGGCAAGCGTGTTTCATCGGCGACCACATCATCGCTTACCATCAGGTGAGATAGTGGTCAAACGCGTGCCTATCAGTAATAAAAAAAAAAAATGGGTTTCCAGAATCATGTAGGTAAGCAAAATAAATTTCTTTGATATATTTTCAACTTTGTTTCGAACAAAATAAGGTTCATGTTCCAAATTTGATAGCTTAGGGTAGCTTGATGTGGTGGTTTCTGTACCTACTGAATTCGTGATATCAGACTGTGCGTTGTTGTCCACACTATATACCTCACAAAAATTAACGCAACTTTAAGTTATAATCTATCCAAAACGTAAACCTCGAAGAATGTATGGGATATGTGAAGCTTTTAACAGCTTGTAACTTTACTCCACTATCAATAATACCTGTATAATTAAATTCCATATTCAAATGCTGGGTCCTTAGCGCAAAAATAGAATGTTTAAGTACTTACTAGTTTCTGCAATTATGGGTAAAGAACCAATATGATCTGTGACTATTTAGCGCACCACGGGTAGTCTGCCCCTATAGGTATCAATACCAACTCTGCTTGCTGACTAACTGAACATAATGCTAATCGTGCCGTAGCATTAAGTCCAGATAGTCTCAAGTATCGTTTTAGGTAGCCATTTTTTTTTAAGTCCGGTCGTATGGAAAATAATAGGTAATTATGTTAAACATTGGATGACCGTAGGTACATCTGTTGACTCATTTAATGTTCCATTTTTGAAATTCTAAACCACATAATCACTGTTACACATAGTTGTGAGTTCAACTAATGAGATGGCTGAATATTCATAATTATTAAAATCAACATAAAATTTTCTAGACTTTGGAGCATAATGATCTAGTGATTAGTATCGCTTATATTTAAAAAAAACAATCAGTGTTTCAGGGAAGAGGATGTGTATCTAAGTTTCTTGAGAATAGTGTTAGGTACAAGCAAAAAAGACATGATTTTCCCAGACACAGAACAAATGATCGTGCTCAACACACAAACTTTTGCCCTGTGGGAATCGAATGCACGACCTCCGGCATAGCAGTCAGGGTCACTAGCTACTGCACCAACAAGCCAGTCAAAGAAGAGGTAGAACGCATCCCTATAAAGAAGAGCGCATACCTTTTATTTAGCAATAGATAGGTATGCCTAAATATTAAATAACTAGATACTTAGGTCTTCGAACTAGGTATCTAAGTTCGTGAACTATAGTTAAGTTGTCGGCTTTGTATCACGAAGTTAGGTTGTAGTATCTCATGGATCGCCAACAAGAATATTGGGAAGTTTGGTTATGAGCATGTATTCTAAGAGTTGGCAATTATCAAAGATATATAATATACAAATGAAATGACCGATTTGGCTAATTTAGGTCTTGAAATATTCGTGGAAGTTTTAAGAAAAGAAACAGTGAAATAAAATGTAAGCAAGAGTACTAATAATTTTGTCAAACTTGATCAAACATTTGATGTTCATCCCGTCGTACCGACGAGCTATACTCTTCTGAAATTAAAGAACGTATTTAAATCAAGATTCCAAATCGACAACACGTATGTATGTACAGAGGCCAGCACATCAAGCTATCCCGAAACTGTCTTCCAATTGAATATGGAAGACAGTTTGAGATAGCTTGATGTGCACATTGGGTCGGTTAATTCTGTGAAATAGTACTAATGTTTAGAAAGCACTATCTATGCAGTCAAATAAAAAAACCACGGAGGTGAATGTGATCGGCTATTCAGCAAGGCGCTTAATGCATTTTTCAGGGACCCAAGAGTCTGGCACTGGATAAGAAGAAATTTAATTTTCTCAATTCGCTAATCTTATTTCCGTTTGGATCTTAGTTTTGCTATTATTAAAAGATTGTTGTGCTATAAATAAGAAGAACATAATGTTTTATTCGCTAAGTAAGAGAAATACATACCTACATTGGTACGACTAGTAGCAGAAAAAGTTTGAATAAAGTACACGTCAACTTGATAAATCCTTCTTTCAACATATTTAGGTTGAAATAATTTAATTTTTTTAATGGAAACACGTGAATTAGATTTTTGAAAAAAAAAAAATTGCTAATGCATAAGTGGGTTATTCATAACAAAAACGTAAGAATATATTTATGAAGGTTATATTAATAATTATCTAGTCATCATGAGTAGGTATAGTTAGTTGACATAAATAAGATTATTTTTTAAATTATTATGGGAACGGCTCGATAAGGTGAAATGTGCGTTTCGCATTATCACAAATAATTGATTGTAATTCATTTTTTTATCAGCTGATATTTCAGCTGCTTTATGTACGTAACATTATTATTATTGAAATAAATGTCTCCTTCATTGATTTTCACATAGAACCATAATACAATAAGTATAGGTACTTACATCAAAGGATCTAATCTGGAACAGCATCGCAGTTTATCATAAAAAATCACTTGTTTAATTTGCTAAAATATTGAGAATTGAACCATTTAGCATTGCTATCAAACGTGGTGATGCTTCTAGTCTTTTGAGCAAGTTTGCAGATGACAGAGAAGTAATGGAAGTAGTATTATGACGCCTTAATGTTCCTGTTTATTATATTGTATTCCCCATTTTTTCTAATTTTATTTGAAGTTAGTTTTAGTTCCCATTCAAAGTTGAGTACAAGAGTAAATACTAAGTATCGCATTTAGTTAAGAACCCAATGGTGTTCGGTATATCTCTTGTCTGTTCCACTTACAATGTATCCTCGAAATGTTTCAACTGTGCTTTCTGAACGTTCAGCAGATGTCTACTTATCCATTTCTCACGCATTCAAATGTCCGCATAATGTAATAATACTGAGTGTATCTATGACTCCAGTAGATGCTCGGACCACGGTACATTAAGTTACTCGTGGACTTGGATTGTTGTGGGTAAACGTAATTTGTTAGTACGGCTGCGTGAGCGCAGAACTGGCTCGCCCACGCACTGCGCCTGCGATGCTCCACGACTCTTCTCACGCCGTGACTCATACGCCGTGATTATTTTGTACCTTATAAATATCGATAGCGACTCAGGACAAAAGAAACAGGTTCCTACCATTTGAACTTATGGAAAATGTAAATCAGCTCAATTCCATTTAAAAAGGTTTCTTTCTAGTAATGATGTTATCTTTGCCACTCCCTAAAATCTAAACAGAATTGGGTTCTATTTCGGGATTGTCGCCGCACTAAGTAAATAAATTCGGATTGTTCCTTTCTTCCTTAACCAAACACAAACTATTTGTTGTTCTTATTATCAAACAAATACAATTTTATTATTGTGTCCCTCTATCCTCATGGCTACAGAACTAAATAAAACCTGTTTGCACAATTTTTATTGTCATGTAGCAACATGATAGTACCAACAGTGGTGGTTACTACGAAGTACAAACCCGTAGTTTACGATCGTTAATAGTTAGTGATCTCTTGGCTATATTTGAGGTCAGTCCCGCTAGGATGGGTCCACGTTTACTCAATAAAATGACCCCCTGTAGTGATGGGACAATTCATGGTAATGTCCAGAGACCGGTCCAGTCCTCTAACATAATGTCCTGATTCATTAAACCATCGGAAGATTACACTGCGGTGGTCGCTCTCAAAGTAATGACCCGACGTACTAAGAGGCTGGTGAGCTTCGTCGCAGTTGAAAATTTACCACCAACTACTTTACTTTTTCATTTTCATAACGGAGATTTCAAATAGTAGATGGAAATATTCTCCTTTTTTTTGCCAGCCGTTGGTATTTTATGAGCCCACGTACACCCTCCAGGGGTTGTCAACTATTTCGGAACTGGAACGTCGTTGAAAATGTATCATATTGAAAATTCAATATGAAGGGTTAACCTAAAAATAACTTACCTACTGCTATTTACGAACATCCTAATTTAGAGCGGGTTAACATTTTATTCCACACAAGTTTATTAATATATCGAATGAGATTATAACAAGGTTCTACTGACACGATAAATATAGGATATATTGGTCCGTTCATGGCACCGATAGTCGATTACGTCATAATTACCTCCAGCGCGCGTTCCGCAGATACTAGGCAGATATTAGTTCAGTTAATGCCTCAATATAATGGCTCGGAGTGTATTGATGGTCTAAATCAAATCGAAGCTATTGTTTGCGCCCGTTAATATAACAATGAGATTAACCTATCGTGATTTTAACTAAGTATCGCTAACACGCCCGGTTACCGCCCGTTTGTGAGCACCATGTTTGAACACAACCTTAATTATTCATGCTCATCTATACGACATAAGCAGAGATTGTAACGTTTATTATTGCGTTTTAAACATTCATAATTTGCGTTAAGATTTTACAACGCGTCGGAAGTAATATACTAAAAACCTTTTCAGTTATGATCATGACAATCTTGTAGAAGTTACCCATTAACAACAAAACAAGAAGGTTAATAATGACACCTAATGTCGCGAGCCGTAAAAGATTATTTCAGTAAATAAGCAATTTCCAAGAACATAACATCTTAATATGCGTTTCAAATGAGAATAGGAACGTCAATGACCTCTATCTGTCAGATGCCACTTGAAAAGTACGGTCTACAACGAAACCTTAGCCGCGTAACCAATTATTTTGAGTTTTTTGTTTTACCGCGTCGCAGTTATTCAAAATGAAAAATCATCTTAAATGAATTAGTCTTGCGGACGGTACTTTTCAAGTGACATCTGACAGATAGAGGTTATTGACGTTCTTATTCTCATTTGAAACGCATAGTAACACAAGACATTCTCTTTTAATTGTATCTATATATAAATACTTACCTGTCAATACAAAAATATAAACTGATCACTTAATCCGGATGTCTAGATTAGTCACGCGTAGGTTTATCTCATCTCGTCTAAGAAATGACGTAAACGACCAACTTTACAGTTCACCTGCTACTAGTTCTAAGGAAATGACTAATGACGCTCACTCGCACACTTCGCACGGTTCAGTCAAAGTTTTGAGTGAAAATTTATAGAACATAATGCACGAAAGGTTTATGGCGTGCGTGGCGCGAACTAACAAAATATCAATTTTGTGAACGGGAAAAGCTTATCCAAAGTTTTTGACTTTGTTATGAACATAAATACGTATGATAATTTGTGTTTGTTACTGGTAACTTATCAACTTTATTTACTAGGGACTGAACTGTTTTCTAACGGTCATTAAATTTTATTGGCCAACGCGGTCAAGTTTTACTCCTTTTTTATATATCGATTTGGTGACCAACTTGATTTTTGTAATTCTAGCTCGAAAGTTTTATGAACTGCAGTTAATCTCATAAATGAACTAAGAGGTACTTACTTTTAATTATACAGTATCTAATTCTATGGGGTAAGCGAAGCCAAGCATTAACCGTTACACTGAAAAATTCACCGTAAGTACAACTAGCTTGCCGGATCGGGCGCGTCACAGCCATATATAGAAACAAGTAAAGCAAGATTACAACTCACTTAACAACGTTTAAAGAATATATTAACATCTTCTACCGATGCGACATTATTTATTAATGTGCATCTAAGTGGCCGCCACTTATGGTGGTCACACACGCCACGTACGAGTCGCGAGTGTAAGCCCAAACATCGTAACGACTTTGTTTCACAGTCCGATACGAAGCTCACCGCCGCCGCGCCGTTATTACGTGTCAATAATGGTAATAGAAATTAGTGCTTCGGTTAGAATCGGAAAATATGTAGGCGTCTCTCACACCAACACGCGATACTCACGCCATCATCGTCTTACAATCAAAAGGAATTCCTTCACAAGATTTATTACCAGCATTTACCTTCGCGGCTTAGTGTGTAATTATGAAAACAATTATTAGGTTTTCCTGCCCCTTAATGAGGGTTAGGCAAATATTTGGCGCGGGTTCGTTTTGACCCTTAATAAAACATCCTTTAATACTACTGATAAAATGCGTAAAGATTAATTCAGAAAGTATTTTTTCACTTTAAGTGTTTCAACACCTTTTTTGGATTGGATTGGATTTGAATTTAATCGTGATATTAATGTAGATAGTTCGCTGCATCAATTTCAGAACATATAGTTAAGATAGCGATAAGTATATCAATAACAAGTGTCGTTATCTGGCATCTCTATGGTTTACAAGTTTTACAAGATGCGCGTTTGCACAGCGGCGCAGTGGGCGGGTGCGAGCGTGAGAAACAAATAACTGGCGTCGCGTCCACGGCCCCTTCAGCCTCGTGAAGAATCAGAGCCCGTCTAATGGCGACCACACTGCTGTTATAATTGCTTTTAGGCAATCACAATTTATTACTTGTCGCGTGTCGTTATGGAGTTTTACAACGCTTGTACTTTAGCGTTGAAATATTGAACAGCTTGTAAGGATACTTTTATCGAGCGAGCCAGGGCTTAAATAAATTGGTTTCCCGCTTTTAATAATTAACTTTATGTCTCTGTATTTTGTTTACTGTTGCTGCAGCGATTTTTATTCCGATAATGGTGGAGTGACAAAACGTGAAAACAATATATTATCCGTTAGTACTTTTAATGCAGTATATTGTTTCCTCTTTGATATAATCTGAGCGAAACTAACAATTTCCAATAAGTGTTGGGCGTTGGTTGCAATATTTTACGCAACAAATGCAGCGCTGAGGACCGCTATCACTCTTAATTTAGCATCGCGGTCCATTAATCAAAAATGATCCAGGTAGGAAATTGAAATCGTGATTTCACAACGAGTGAAAGGTATCCCCAGTCATCAATACTCGTTAATAGTTACATGTTTCAAGAATACAATGTTTTAGTGTCGTTATGGCCCATAGGTTTAGGCACCTACCTCTTAGAGTCTTTTTTAAATTCATAATTATGTTGTACCTAGTCAAGGAAGATACCATGGCTTAACCTAACTGATAGTAGATCTAGGTCCGAAATTACCAATCCGCATTGAGCAAGCGTGGTGATCGTAGCCCGTGCCTTCTATGTATGAGAAGAGGCCTTGTCCTTTCAGTGAGACAGCAAACATACTGGTCTGGCAAAATAACTTTTTATTATTATGTTACAGTTGCAATATTGGCGTCAAATGTTGCGAAATGGTCCGCATATTTTTATTGGTCGACACGAACAGTACGCCATAAAGACGCGGCGACCATTGACATGGCATTTGCATGGAATGTGGCATCTATTGACCAACTTCCGATGGCCATAAAGGCTGACAGCATGTGATGTGTTTCATGGTTTTATGTGTTACAAACAATTGGTTTACATCTATGTTTATGTTTAAATGTTTCTCCATTAGTTCGTAAGTGAAGGTGTTTAAATTCTTAACGCATGTGTCAAAATATGCTCGCGTATAATTTGAAATATTATGTGCAGTGCTTTCAACGTAGTGAAATGTTATGATTTGATAAAAGGATTTAAATTAGTCATACAAGGAGTGCTGACCTCAAACGATGAAGGGTTATGTATGAGATATGCAAAAGTGTCAGTTTAGCATCTTTAAGCATCTTGACGACTGAAGGGTGAGGAGAACCGAGCTCAATGCTGACAAACGGTTTTAAATGAAAAAAGCTTCGTTTATAAATGCATAACATGATGCCTTTATTCTCCACGGTGTAAGGCAGAGGCTTATCTGTAGTACACCATTTTGTTTTTTATATTCAAGTCCCATGTAATAGAAGGCGGGCCTATCATCATTAATTAGGCACAAATCTGGAGTCTGGGAAGCTACTAGGAACCCGACTTGAGAATCAAACCCAGGACCTCATACTCATCTAATAGCGCTTGCAACCATTAGACCAAAGAGGTAGTTGACCGACCGTTTATAAGTAAGTTCGAGATTGAAGATGGTCTAACCTCCTCCTTTTTATATTTAAAAGTCGTTTCATTGAACATCTAAGGTGAATATTTACTATACCACATACTTATATGTCTACCATGTCTGATATATCATTCTCTCATAACTCGTGGCAAAGTAAATGTTATTATAATGTTACAAAATACTTAACTTTATGCACTAGAAATGAAAATACAATCTTAAAACGTAAATCTAGATAGTGTTGTTGAAAAACAAAACATAAAAGCTGTAAGCTTTTGTATTTGATACAATAAATGACTGAATTGAATTGTGAATCTTAGTTGAACTAAAGCTTTGACATGACGAAATGTAAGACAATATCTATTTTAATGGAACTCTAACTTATTAATATGCCTGAAATATTATAGGTACATAAGTGATAATGCTCAAACAATAACATAGATAGCATTTGTTTTACTAAAACACATCGATTGACAGGATTTAACAAGTTTTTGTAATTTTTAAAAATTTCTTGACTGTTCTGGGTTACAATTTTATTTCAATACGAAGTGTTACATTGTTAGCTACAAGTCGAAGGAGTGCATTTAAGATCTATAAAGCTAGCGTGACTAAATTGCTTTCCCCCTTCAAGATAACTGGACAAGATTAATGAGCGTAACGTGCAAAACGTTTAAACCCATTTCCAACTGAAATCCGACTAGTCAGTTCCATATATTAGCGCCAGCGAAAACGTTCCTGGCACAAATTTCCATCACTAACATTAACCAAATTAGTTAGCTTTAAACCGTCCCGTGAACTAGCCGGATCTCGGTCGTTATGCCAACGAATTTAATAAATTACATCTGTGCTTGAATCCAACCATCAATAATTCTTGAGAATATTATGAATTTAAGAATTTCTTTCTGAACAAAAGCGAAAGCAAAAATGTTTAAGGCGATTTGCTCAGACTTGCTCTGTAAGTTCCACAGCGAAGAAAATGAACAGTAACTGGAAATTCTACCTTTCATACACTGCAGTGGAAAGTTGATCTCGATGGTTACGAGCCATAAAATTATTAAAAGAAATTTAAACTAAATCAGATCGCTTATCATAAAAGTAAGTAAAGTTACGATGTTGCGTCATTATGCCATTGCAACTATATGGTATTACATTACTGTTTCTAAGGTTATGAGTGGAGCTTCTCTGTGACGACAATAAACCTATATCGTAGGTGGTCGCACATTGTGACCCTCGTATACAAACATATTTTTATTGAACTGTATAAGGTTTTACTGCACCATCCAACAAATCTTTATGGCGCTAAACATCAAGTATTTTCTCGAAAGTATAATATTGTGCAATCAATAGTGAAACGTTTCAGATTTACTTCGTGGCAATTGTAACTTGATACTGACCGTAAAACATCAGCAGATGAGACCTTTTGTTTCTTAATTTCTTAAACAAACTACAAGCTAACTAATTTACAAACGATGTGTTTTCGACAAATGTTGTATAACCATTATTTATTTATTTATTAAAACTTTCTTCACTAGTTAAAGACACTGTACAAAGGCGGACTTAATGCCTTAGGCATTATCTGCCTAGCCTTTCGGCAACCAGTCTCACCAGATGGGGCTGAATACTTTTTTTTTATATTTTTTTTTGTTTCTTGTTTGCTTGGCGTCCACTGCACGGATCCAGCAGAATATCAGCGCCAGGTACATTTGCCTGGCTTATGCTGAACTGGACTCCCATTTGGTGCAGCCTTGAGACGCTCACCGCACACTGTATCATTCATCGCTCATTGTTTTATCACTTTTGATTTTGTACTCTGTGTTTGTCTGTGTCTTTTGTGTGTACCAAATAAATATTATATCTATCTATTTATCTATCTATGTAATACTAGTGTTTTACATGGAGCGACTACCTATCAAACCTTCACAATTCACTGTCTGTACAGTATAACACGGTACGTTAAACTAGTTGTCCTGACTACCCGTGAAAACCCTGGGTAAGTTTGATGACCAGTTTCCTTTTGAATACCAACTGTGTTAATAGAACTAAAAGGCGATGGCAGGTCGTTTCAGCATCGACTTGACTTGTCTTGATATGAAATGAATGTTCAACCATCAACGGACCGACCTCGGCAACCGTTGCTTAACCTTCCATCGACTTTGGCTGTAATTATCCACAGGCCCCTTGACATATACTCAGTCTGCGAAATGCTCACAATCGAGAGACCAATGAAACGTTTATACGAGTGGAGTTTAAACCCTGATTTATTTAAATATCCTCTAAATAAATCATAGCTTATAATACATAGCTTTGTCTTGTTTCTATCTGTTGCATTCCAAGAGCGACGTCAAAGTTCTTTGAGATATAAAGCTACTTATTTAAGACTGACTTGCTTTATGATCCATTCTCTTGCCCTGCAAACATTTCTCATAAAATGTTCTTGTTTGATTTCTGCATCATTACTTTGAAATGTATATTTAAATGGGGACTGATAAAATGCTGAGAGCAGTTTTTAACTCCACACAATTGGTTTGTTACAAACCTGGACTCGCACTCCATAATGTATAATAAATAATTTAGATTTAAGTAACAGTCACAATATTGTACGCACGCGCCCACTAACATGAATGTAAGTTATATTAAGGTCACAGACAGGCAGACAATGTCTAAAGTAAAATAATTGAGTCAATTTATCGAGCGTCTCCGCGTCTCCAAGGATCGGTGACACTTTAGCGGGCATTGATTAGTACTAAGATGTGAGCGATTACGCATGCTATGTATGGACTGCGTCCCGACCAGTCCCACTAGACAGCCTACTTGATGATGCTACATCGTTCATCGCATAGATTCGTGGTAGGTGATTAATACGGTAGCTAATTTGAATTTTAGTACGCATACCATCTTACGTAGGTACCTACATTACACAAACCAGTACAAGTACAGGCAGCACCGCCCCTTTCCACCCAGCCCGCCACAAATTGCTCGAACCCATTTGTATTACACACCTGTTTACCTTCACGGGTAAACTTTGCCGTGAAAAAGCACAGGCACCCAGTCAATTGGGTCTCTTTTTGTTTTACCTCATATTCACGACTATAATGTGGGCCGGGTTCAACGTCTAGCATTCCCTTTAAATACAAGACGAAGGTTAAGTGGTTCGCTGTCTGTTTCACTTAAACCGTTGCCCGCAGCCGTGGAGTAAACGGTGGCCGCCACTTGTATTCACAACATTATATTATTATGACGGCAAACCCGCGGTTAAACCGAGACAAAACAAAAATGAAACGCTGACTTCACAGATTCGTATTGTACTTTACGACGGACTCTTTGTATATTGAAGTTTGCCAAGTGCTTACGCTGAATGGACTTTAAACTGAATAGAGAATTTAATTTCGAATTTCGGTTTGCCACGGCTTAAGAGTAAGAAAATTGTATTTCAATATTGTTGAACTAGATATTCGTGGAGAATAAATAGTTTTGTCGGTGCACAAGTTTGCGGTTGAGGTGAGGGCTCTCGACGGCCCTCGTCTGGCGGTCAACTCAATACACACTCGTCCGCAATCGTTTTCGCTGGCGTCGAGATTGCTTAGGTTGTTGCTTCTGATTGAATTCATCCGAGGAGGCCGCCCGCCGCGCGTCCGCCTGACCCGGAAAATTAACCCGCCGCCGCTGAGATAAATGCCGATATGTGTCAAGTGGCTACCAGAAGGTATTCCACCAAGACGACCACTTACGCCTATTTAATGTTTACGTATTTTTGTCTTACTAAGAATATAAACTGAAGAGGTCTTAAATGCAATGTGAACATTCCGTCTTAAGGTTGTCTTTGTTATTCACTGAGTTTCTGACATACCTGCTTTTGTTGTGTAGGTATGCAAATGCATATTAAAAGCTCAAATAACGTGCCTTTGTCTTGCGTGCTACCCCCACATCTGCGTACATTTGCGACGGTAAAGCTCAGTCTAATACACAGTAATGATGACGTTATGATTCTAAAGAACAAAAGTAATTGAGTTCAATCAACCACTTGGCAATCTCTTTTCGACTGTACCTGGAGGGTAAACAGGGGCAGTAAAATTAAGTGAAATGCGCAGAAACTGCCGGTTTATCATAAAAAAAAGGTTGAGAACCATGAAATAGGAAAACTTTGTATTGTAAAGCCTTCACAGTACCCCTGTGTATCAGAGCGTCAGTGTGAAATCCGCGAGCTTTTATTAGTGGCATAAATAAAGCAATTAACACCATGAGGATTTACGTTATCCAATTTAAAACGACTGCACCGATTATTGTTTCTGATGTCGTATATAATTGCTCGTAATTGATAGCTCGTAGCCTTTATTACTGTTTCATTATGAAGTGTAAAGTTAATGTGCCTGTGCGCGTGCAATCCGATTCTGTGCATATCGTCATGAAAGGAGCCATATTCTCTGCCTCTGTATGAATATTCTATGAAACACGCCGAAAAACATTACTTCTACTTTGACGACAGCAGTTTTTAATCCTGTAATTTGTTGAATTTCGTTGATTGTTTACCTAATAACCAAATAAAAAGTTTAATTTTCCACATCTTTCCATGTCATTTTAATTAGGGGCCAGCCTATTTATCATTCACCATATACATATTATCCATATACCATATACATCATAAACATATTATCAAATCTGCCCGGCTGTTACTGAGTAATTCCAGATAATAATAACCAATAACACAATCCGATACTGCATTGAACCCAGATCCTGATTGACCGCATTATACCTAGTAAATGTTTTTTCATTCAACGAACAACTGACGACTAGAGCATTTGAAATCATTCTTAAAAATTTTGTCTTATGTTAGTATTTTAGAAAATGCATTTCACTTTTCCCCCGAACACCCAAAATTAAGTAGCATTTCAAGGTTTTCCCAAACGAAAAATGTGTTTCATAAATGAAATGGCTACAGATAGACATAATAATATAATATCATGAAGTGTAGCTTTTTACATCACAAACTAAAACTTATACCTACATATGCATACAGAATTAGTCGTTCAAACAAAAGCAGTCGACTAACGCTAGTTACGTCCTAACCTAATTAAAAACGTTAATTAAGGTGTGTACATTGACTAACATCGTAATTAAATCTAGAAAAGCCCTAATACACGTCAATGGTGATAGTTATTTCTTAGCATCGTTAGTGTGGGAGTCACAACGTTTGTCACCTATGAGAAGACTTTTCTTTTACGTTGTCAAAGCAAGCGGGTTGTTCGTAAATTGAAAGCCGCTTACGTCGTAGTTTATGTCTCCAATGCGGTGTGATGTCAACGCGAAAGTCTTCCTCGATACGCTTCAATGCACGCTAAGTATGATTGCTGCGAACTTTCAGAATCATGTCCCTGCTTTATGGGCTTAATTTACTCGTGCGAGTGAATGTGTCCGTGATTTCGCCTTTGTATCTCGTGGCCATCGTGGTTAAGTAATGAGTGCAATATTTTGGGCCAAATTGTAGCTGAATATTATGTCCCTTGCGCATTATTGCGCATGGGACATAATATTGACTACATGATCGGCCTGATTTAAATAAAAATACCTTGAATTTATGAAGAAAATTGTATATTCCGACCGCGTAAAGGACGGAAGGACTTAAGTTTGATCTTCTAAAATGAAATTACTTTTTGATTCATATTTTATTTTTTAAATTGTTTTACCAGACGCAAATACATTCAAAAGAAACATCTTCAAAGAAGACATCCTATTTGAGTCACTAAAACAGATTACGGTACTGGAGCAGTAGAAACTACATCTTTTCAAGGTGGAAAAAGGGCTTCATTCGCATTTAAATGGCCCAAAAATATTTTGGCGGTCGTCGTCACACCGTCTCGAGGGTGTCTCGAGGGAGCAGTCACTACGTCGAATGGCATGCATTGCACGCGTGGGTACAATGCGTGCCAGCTTCAAATAAATTCCTACCAGACCCACTCATGTTTCTTTTGCAGGTAAATAAACTTTTATGCAGCGTCGATGTAGGTAATAATTTAAAATTCGAATAAAAAGTACGAAATAAATATACGACCTTTTACTACGTCTACAAGCACAATGCTGTCTTTATTTTTATATTGCGGCCGCCTATTACACCGTAACAGCTGTTGTATGAGACTAATGTTTAAACTGTTTATAAAGTTGATAGGGCATGTGGTCCGATAATGCGCTTAACTCGGCAGGGGGAGATGTTGGGCATAAATCATTGCTAAGTGAGATCGGGTCCGGTGTGTGAACTCGTAAATCACCCGTGTAAATGAGGCCCGGCTTGGAGCCGACGTTGATGGTGGCCTATCTTTAAAGCGCATTATATAAATTAATCGACTCCCAAGGTCGATTAATTCTATAAGGGCTTATGATAAAGCTGATCGGTACGAAACGGTAAATATTATTACGTTTCTGATTCTAATAATGTCTAAGTATCTTGAGAAGGAATGAATATTTAATCATTTTACGCGCGCTAATGAAAAGCTTTGAGCAATAAAAGTAATTCGAAGATGCCTTACTATAGCCTAGCGGTATGGCCGTCAGAGTGCCATAATCCAAGACACGTAGGTAGTACTGACTTTTTGGAATTCATGTGAGTCGTCTGCGTATTGTATAATTTATTATCACTTGCTTCATACTTAATCGATGAAGTAATAACATAGTGAGGACACCGTGTAGACATGCCTAAGAGATATTTCTCGACGGCACGTAAAGTCAAGTCAGAGGCAGCATAAAAACTCTGATAGTAGAACCAAGTAAGTCACTAACCACACTAGTAGAAGAATATAAAATAAACTAGCAGCATCCCGCGGTTTCAACCGCGTAGGTCCCATTCCCGTGGGAATACTGGGATAAAAAGTAGCCTTTGTGTTAATCCAGGGTGTCAGCTAACTCCATACCTAATTTTATTAAAATCCAGTAAGTAGTTTTTACGTGAAAGAGTAACAAACATCCATCCATCCATCCATTTATCCATACTCACAAACTTTCGCGCTTATAATATTAGTAGGGATAAATATTCCTTAACCTTTTACACAACGCCATCAAGTCCCAAGTTAAGCTAAGAGCTTGTGTTATGGGTACTAAACAGCTGATAAACATACTTATATATTTCTAAATATATAAATATCCTATTTATATTATAAACGCGAAAGTTTGTGAGTATCGATGATGGATGTATGTTTGTTACTCTTTCACGTAAAAACTACTGAATGGATTTTAATAAAATTTGGTACGGAGTTAGCTGTCACCCTGGATTAACACATAGACTACTTTTTTATCCCTGTATTCCTACGGGAACGGGCCCCTCGCGGGTGCGAGTTATAGATAAATTACACTCAGACCAAACGAACGACAGAACAAACGATCGTGCTCATCACACAAACATTTGTCCTGGGTGGGAATCGAACCCACGACCTCCGGTATAGCAGTTAGGGTCACTAACTACTAGACCAACAGGCCAGTCGTCAATATAAAGTTGCAAACCCTTTAGTTTAGTTGCTGGCCTATGCCCTTATTTCAGGCTACAGTTTTCTATCAGAAAACGAGTGCCCGTACTAAATAAATGTCGACTCCATTCCAAAAGTGGTGTGAACGATTCAATAAATCCCTTTTGATATGGCTCTTAGGTAAGTAGGTAAGTTACATAAAACATTGGCATAACAAAAGTTCTTGCAGCATATCGTGGAAGTCGTGGGCAAAAGTATAATGACTGTACAGTGTACAGTCGGAGTCGTTCAGCGTGATTTATATTACGACATAGCCTCATTAGGTAAATGTTATTTAGTGAACACAGACAGAGATACTGACATCATTTATTTAGACTGTGGTACTTTAGTTTATAGGGGTTCTGGATTATAAATGAATGTGTGCTAGGAATATGGTCAAATTAAATAAATAATATTTCACAACTATTCACACAACGCCATTGAGTCCCAAGCTAAGCTTGAGAGCTTGCGTTATGGGTACTAAACAGCTGATAAACATACTTATCTATTTCTAAATACATACTTATTATAGATAAATTACACCCAGACACAGAACAAATTATCATGCACAACATACAAACATTTGTCCTGGGTGGGAGTCGAACCCACGACCTCCGGCATAGCAGTCAGGGTCACTAACTACTAGACCAACAGGCCAGTCAATTATTGTTTATGTGTAAGGGTAATTTTACTTAATAAGTATTAGTTATTATTAAGTAAAATTACCCTTACACAGGTGAATAACTTCTGTTAGCTTTTTCTACCATTCTACCTTAGAGTGTTTCAGAGACAGAACATGGTAGGTGTCGTAGAAAAATATACTTGAAAATAAGTCTTTAGGTATACTACTATTACATATATGTATATTTATTTTATTTATTTATTTATTTAGGGACAAAAAACAGTTACACGTTACAATTTGAACATCGGAGCTAATTACATTCATTTAATAAACGCATAACCCACACTATTGTCCACGGATTCAAATAAAAATTTCTAAAAGAGGAAAGGACGGACGGTCTCATATTAATTTGTGAATTAAAAGAAAAAAGAAAAGCAATTTATGACAGGATGTCGGTAAGCAAAGCTATAGCCATTTTTCTAAATTTAGCAGGAGAAAATGCAAAAATATCTAAATCGGTAAAGTGTGTGTTATAAGTTACTACAAGGCGGCGGAGAGGTGCCCGCTCACCGGCGTTTGTTTTGCACTTCACAGTGTGAAACAGACGAGGAACGCGCACCTCCCGCCGTATAACAGTTCTAGGTACTACGTAGCATAATTTATTGGTAAGTTCATTACAATCAAACTTATTATTACAAATGCCATGCAGCATCATGGCCATGAGGAGCGTACGTCTGGACTCTAAACTCAACAGGGTGTGCTGTTTGAGTAGTTCTAAATAAGAAATTCTCGAGTGATATAGTTTATACTGCACGTTACGTAGGAATTTTTTTTGAACCATTTCAAGTCTGTGTGAATATTTGTCGTAGAAAGGACTCCAAATAGGAACAGCATATTCTAACTGGGAGCGAATCAGGGTCTTGTATAAAAATAAGAAAGTAGTTTTTTTTTTAAAGTCCTTAGACGATCTCATGACGAAACCATACATCCGAAAGGCCTTGCTAACAACATTATCAATATGAACATCAAAATGTAATTTCGAATCAAGCAATATTCCAAGGTCTCGTGTGGACTCAACTTTTTTCAAGGCAATGCCATGCAGGGTATACATGAAATGAATTATATTTTTATTTTTGGTAAATGATATAGAATTACATTTAGGTAAGCTGAGTTGTAACTTGTTATCTAGGCAATATTGAGAGAGTCTATGGAGATCCTCTTGAAGTAGTAGGCAATCATGAATATTCAAACAAGATTTATAAATTTTCATATCATCGGCGTACATTAGGAAGGCTGAGTTAATAAAACAGGATTTAATATCATTAATAAATAGAATAAAGAGGAGTGGGCCCAACACGGATCCCTGGGGCACACCAGATTCCACAACAATATAGTCTGACTCGTAACCGTTTATAACAACTTTTTGAGTTCTGTTAAATATATAAGACGCTAACCACCTGAGCAAACTACCTCTGATGCCGTTGAAGGCAATTTTGTCTAAAAGTAATTTATGGTCCACTTTGTCGAAAGCCTTCCGAAAATCCGTGTACACTGCATCAACTTGGATGCGGTTGTCCATCTTCTCAAATAGGTAATTAGTAAAAATCATAAGATTTGTGGTGGTTGATCGACATTTAACAAAACCGTGCTGTTCTGGAATGATAAGATTACGCAGATAGGGAAATAGCGAGCTATGCACAAGACTCTCGAAAAGCTTTGACAAAGTGGACAGTATCGAAATGGGGCGATAGTTTTTAATATCTGTTTTGTCCCCACTCTTATATATAGGTGTAACAAAAGCTCTCTTCCATACAGTGGGAAAAACTCCTCCGGTTAAACACTTATTATATATTATATGTAGTGGCAAGTGGATGGTAGTGGCAGTATTTTTAAAGAAAATGGGCGGCAGGCCGTCTGGACCAGGTCCTTTGGTTTGGTCTAAAGCTTTAAGCGCAGTTTGTACTTCATCCTTGCTAAGATAAACATTCGGGAGAGATACAGAGTTAAGAGCAAAGTTTTCGGGTGGCTGCCAATTATCGGGGTCAAAATCAGAGGGCTCATAAACAGATTTAAAAAACGTTGAAAAGAGATTACATATTTCAGTAGGATCACTAGATGGAATATTGTTGCAGTGCATAGTAGCCGGAATACCCGACCTTCCTTTGCGATTGGATATGTATGACCAGAAGTGCTTGACGTTGAGAGGTATACTGTCTTCGACCGAGTTTATGTACCGTTTAAAACACTCTTCGCAACTTAATTTGAAACGTTTACGATTATTTGAGAAGGTTTCATAATCAGACAAGTTACAATCTCTTTTCCATCTTATCCAAGCACGTTCTTTTTTCTTAAATATATTAATAAGCGAAGGGCTAAACCAGGAAGGAAAACGAGAAGATTTCGCTCGTATGTGAGGAACATGGTTACGAATTAACCCATATAAATAATCATAAAACGTACAGACCGCCTGTTCAGCCGTTAAGTGAGAAAGTAATTCATCCCAGTTAAGTTTTAAGAGTGCGCAATTAATACTTTCATAGTTGGCTTTATAATAGTTATATTTCGTAATGGTATGACGCTTCATTGGTGTAAGTTGAGATTCAAGAGAACTCAAAACGGAAAATGGGGGATGGTAACCATCCTTCTGTAATAATTCCACATCCGATTGTAACTGGCAGTCGACGTTAGAAATAAATAAATCTAGTGTTCTTTCTCGAGTGTTTTTCAATGTGTTGTGTTGTGTAGCATTGATGGTGGACATGAAATTAAATAAAAGATGGCTTGCGGTATTGGTTGGCCTCGGATGTGTTGAATTCACGCGGTCTAGCCATTCAATATCAGGCAAGTTATAATCACCTGCAATATAAAACGATTCGGTACTGGCGTCAATAAGAATGTCCTGCAACATATCAAAGTGCCAACTGTACACGTCGTCTGGCGACCGCGGTGGTATATACGCGGCACTAATAATGTGGCGTGTGTTGGGCCGCGCCGCAGGTAGCTGGATCATAACATGTTCCATGTTCACGTGAGCAAGATGCGTCATTATTCTCGTCGGTCGGAGCTCACGTAGCACCGCTATAAGAACCCCCCCACCCTCTTGCTTATTTGTTGCAACGCGATTACGATCTTCTCTAAAAACCAAATATCTGTCATCAATAAACTCGCTATCAGCAATGTTAGGTGTAAGCCAGGTTTCGGAAAGTATGATAACGTCAAAAGAGTAAGACAAAATATTCATGAACAATGTGTGTAATTTGGTTCCAATTCCTCTGCAGTTCTGATAGTACAACGATAAACTGTTATTGAGCATTATAATACGTTAAACTACAAAACGGGTAAACAAGTAAAATAAAATAATAAAAGTTTCGGGTATTTTTAGAAAAAAAAGGAGTCAGAACTTACAAAACACAATTACGTTCAAACCATGATTCATGACAACTGACAAAATTATATTATAATTTACGCTTAAACAAAATAGTTTGTGACTTTTAAACACTATAACATAATGTAATATAATACCACATAATATTATGTCGCTAGAATAGTTACAGTAACTATAAGAAGCATGAAATATTCTCATTTTACGTAATATAAACAAAGGTTGATCGGTTTTTCTCCTAATCGGTTGTTTACTTAGGTCGACATAACAAAACTTAAAATAATAACAAGAAGTTACACAATTAGATAGGTAATCATGATCTATGTGGAAAAATGCATACAGTAATACGCATATAACGAATAAGCTACATACTATTTTTATTTTGTTTACACTGGGTGATTTTAATAAGGTCGTCGTTACAACGAATAGCAAAAGTTTTCGAGTTATCTGTTTCTTTAGCCAGTATAGTGGCATTTTTGATCCACACATATTTGACATTATGTTTTTTAGCCAACTCACGGCATTCGCGAAATAATTTTTTGTTGTACAATGTTAAATGTTCGTTAATGTAGATATTTTGAGAAGTACCTGACAGGCCGATGTCGTTGGATTTTAATTTTTTTGATAAACGATAGGCACTTAAAATATTATTGCGTTGTGTACGTGAAGAGAATTTTGCGATGATATTCTTAGGGCGGCTACCTTCCTCGTTGCGAGCATGAGGCACACGATGAATAGACAGGATATCCTGACGAGAAATAGGCCACTTCAGAGCAGCACCGACAGATTCCATGATTGTTAGCAGGTCCTCGTCGCGTTTTTCAGGCAAATTACAAACTTCAATGTTGTTTAACCTTGCCTGCTGTTCCAACGACTCCATTTTTAGTTCGAGACTGGAAAGTTTATCACCCATCGAATTAATAGATGAGGTACGCGTATTAATCTTGTCCACTTGTATCTTCAAATCGTCTTGCTGATCAGAATGATATTGAAGAGATTCCTCCAATTTGGATATTTGTTGTTTGAAGGTAGAATGTTCATGGCGTAATGCACTTATATCGCTTTTAATCTCGAGCGAGGTGTCTCTGAGAACATCTAGATCAGCCTTGATTGTATCCACAATGTTCTCATGCAGTTTCGACAGCTTAGCATCCAGCTCCAAGCGCAGTTCCTTGAGTGCGTTGGTAACCTCCCGGGCTGCCGTTGTACAGTCGCAATCAGGTAGTTTTCTTTTGCGCAACGTAACTGAGGGTTCCCGTGATTCACCACACGTAGTAAGGTCGGGGTTTGAGTGAGATGCACTTTGCGGGCCAACCATCACTGCACTTTCTAATTTTAGGACCTTGTCAAACTGAGTACTTAATTGTTAAGTCGAAGCACACCTAGCACTCAATAATGGTCTCTATGATTGCTGACTTAAGACACAAATTACACTGTACTAGGATCTTTACTTTAATTGGTAGGCGTAGGATTCTATGACACGTCCGTCGTCGATCGCTCGGAACGTGAACTGATGTATATGTATATAAAGAAGAGACATTTGTTTGTTTGTCGGGATTTAACTCAAAAACTATTCAACTGATTTTCAAAATTTTACCATTTGAAAGCTATATTATCACCAAGTAATATTAACTGTATTTTATTTTCAAAACTAAGAGGGGGTCGTGGGAATGTCAAAATCTAAAGGGAAAAGTATGAAATACACGCGTACGAAATCGCGAGCAAAGTGGTAATATTAATTAAATAAAGAACATCTAAATACATACACGTTATTCCAAACAACAGTCGAGAGAGTTTGAAGTGGACCGGTAGTTATTTGAATTACTAAGAAATTTTAAAACTTCTACTGTTTGATGATCAAAGATTGATAAAATTAAAAGTCAAATAACTAAAAACAATTAAGTTTAAAAAATAGTTTAAACTATTAGATTATTGTCATGAAATTTATAACACAGCCGTAAGCGTTCCGTTTACCTTATACGTGGTACTCTTAAAAAAGAAACAATGTAAAACTGCCCACGCGTGAGCATTATTCACTATAATCCAGAATAGATATCTGCCATGCCTTTAATCTCATGCTACGATCGTAGCATTAAGATTGCCTACCACTGCGCATACGCATACCAACATGATGCTATACAAATGCGCTGCGTTCCCAACGGTCCAAGGTGTAAATGCTCTTGTAATGATCTATTTACATACCGGCAAGGTAATATCGAACCCACAGCTTCCCTATATCGATATGCAACGCGATCACAAAATAGCTTTTTAGCATTTTTTCTCGTAATTCCAATCTTATTTGATGTTCGTTCGGACATACTTTTCACCGAGATAACGAGGCCAGTTTTTTTTATAAAAATCTGGTTTTGCTACTTACCTACGACTCACTGTATTGGTTTGTGGAAATTATATTTTCTTTACTTCATTTTCTTTTAGCTATTACGTACGAGAAAAACATAACATGACGCCTGTAATCGCCGAAGGGCTAGGCAGAGGTTCACCTGTAGAACATCCACAATTTGCCAGTTATGTTAAAGTCCCATCTAATAGGGGGCGAGTCTGTTGCCATCAATCGGTCTCAAATCCAGACTGTTACTGAGAAATTCTAGATGGATGAACTGAATAATTACCTTGCGACCCGGGTATCGAACCTGGGACCTCATGCTCGGAAGTAGCGCTTGCGACCACTAGACCAACGAGGCAGTCGACGGACGAGAATGATATTCCAATAAGAAATTGTTGATGTAGTATGCAATGGTCCACTTACTAACAGCTATTCATTCCCTAAATCCTATCTTACTCTTACCTACTGTTAGCCCGCATCATCCCAGCTATGCAAAGGCTTATCCCCATGACTTCCAGTTTTCTCGATCCAGGCCTAAAGTGAGCCACAGGTCCTCTATTTTGTACAGGTCGTCCCACCATCTTTTTTAGGGCCTGCCGCGAAGCCTTTTAGCTGTGTCAGGGCTCCACGTGGTGGTAATTTTGGCCCACAGCTCATTGAGCAAACTGCAGACGTGACTTATCTGAAATTCTATCTATTGCTACAAGGTCCTCTACCAAATGATGGGTAATTAATTGATTCAAATTAACATTGTCGCGACATACATTACTATCAACACTGTCTAGGTGTGAAATTAATAGCCACTAGATTCGATCTTCTAATAAACATAAATATATACCTACCTAGGTATTATGTTAACATAAAGATGTTTCTATACAGGCACCAAATGTGTAATAGTAGTAGGTAATGACTTATTTTTGATTAGATACACAGTTACAGTACAAATTTGTCAATAGGGTCGCCCGCTTTGATTTGGAACTTAAAGATAACTTACAAAATGTGGGTGTAGGTACTACAGGTACACCTCTGCTTAACCCTTCGGGGATTACAAGCGTGATGTTATGTTTATTAACCAAAATGGATGTTTATTTCATGTGACAATCGAATCACAAAATCCATAGGCACCTACTGAGCTACATACTTGTGTCTCAACTTGTCATTATTGCTATTTTAAAGCAAGTTACACAAAGCCGTACAATCATAAAAGTATTAATTTATTATGACGTAAGTAACTCCGCATAAAGTTTTTCAACGAGAATTACACACATGAAAATTATCAAAATTTGCGGAAAAGTTGTATGCAACTGCAGCACATAAAAAAGTTGAATGTTTTAGTAATTAGTAGAGTTTATTAAATTTTGCCTTGCTATTTGAATTAATGCTTCAATTAATGCGAAAGGTTAGTTACCCTGCTATTATGACCTCGCGAGTAAAAAAATCATTACGCGGAATGTTTTGTCATTCTAACAAACAGCTAAAATAAAACAATACATAAGGTGTACCTACCACAGTTTTTTTTAGAAAAAGTTTGCAACCAGTTTCGCAGGATTTTAAGCACCGTATACACAATCGGAAAAATAGACCGTGGGCTGTATCAGCCCTAACTAACACGAACAATTAATTACGTAGGTGATCGAGTGTAGAGCCTGAGTAACTCTACTTGTAAACAAGGTTACTTGAGGGTCCGTCTGAGCCTTTACTCAATCCACTCGAGCCAATTTGAAGTCTATATCAAACAAAATTATGTCTTATAGGTACCGATACTTGTATTTCGGGTTTTATTTATAAAGTGTAGGGTAAGACGATGTTATTAATCAAAGGGAAGATATTTCGCGGCCAAGGAAAGTCATTTTAATCCAGCCTAACTTAATGGACGTCCTATATTTTCGTGGTACGGTACCTAATGTCTTAAGCTTTTGAGCTTTTCGATAGAAAATATTAGAGTTACTTCGCAAATATTTTTTATTACATAAGTAAATCTTATTTTAAATGTTTACCGATATCTGTTACGGCTCAATAATATACTTTCTTGTGCTTTGTTCCAAATGAAAGGGAGTTAGTTATTATGGTGTAGGAAGTGTTTTGTCATTATTAGTATTAAATATAAAATTAATATATTTCAACTTAGAACTTGTGGGTGGATTTTAATGATTATAATAGTCAAATACAATATCAGATATTAATGACACTAATAATAATGTTTTTAATGGTACCTAACAGTCATGCAGTAATGAAATTTATAAGCGTCATTACGTAAAGGAGTATTTTATTATGTTGTCCTATTTCTTGTAAATTGTGAAATTTCCTCGTTGTTTCTATGACCGACAAAACTTTGCAAAGAATAATGTTATTTTAGCTGTTATTGTTTATTGTTGACAGAAATGTTTGCGTGTGGTCAATGGGTTGACTAGAAAATAAATATTTCGATAGCTACGGCACAAAGTTCTGGGTTCCGCGTTGGTACGTAATGCAAGTTGTGTAAAGGGAGCGTGCTTTAACGCGGTGTACGCTTCAGTATCACGCGAACCACCTAATCATAATACACTTTCTGTTGCGTTTAAATATTCAATTGAGTAACTGGTTTAGAGGTAGCGTTGCACGCGAGATCTTCACGTTAGATCACCAATTGAAAACTCAATGTTCTCCGCGTGAAGTATCAGAAAGACGATTGTAAGTAATTGCACGTTCCACATTAATAGAGTTAGTTAGCAATAATATCACCGTTTCGGTTTATAAGCTGGCATCATTAGCCTAATGATCAGATTGAAGGGGTGCTCCGCTCTCGGTTTGTGGCAGATTTTGTGGATTCTAAACCCGCTCTGATAACAGGATAATACATAGATGCAATAGTATTATACTCTGCGCCAAGTTAATTAAGCTCAGTGATTCCACCGAATCCGAGGGAATTTGGTAATTCAGTCTGTAATCTTTAATCAGGGACTGTATATATATCAGTATTATTAATGCGACATGCCTATAGACGTCTTGTTTAAATAATCCGCTTAATAGGTGTTTCTACACCATCACTTTTATAGCTGTAGAAATTATAAATCTTAAGATTAATGGCCCGGTACCATTTTTATTATTCGTTCAACACGTCGCCGCGTGTCTGTTCGACGTGTTTAATTATTTATTGGTCTAAGACGTGTTTATACTATATTTTATGATCGATTAAATGCGAAATGATATATTTACGAGCGTGTACGTATTTTTGCGTTGTGGCGCCATCTATATTTCAGTCAAGAGTGCTGTGTTCGATTATGTTATGACTGCACGGGGTTGTGTACGCGGCTTTATAGCTCGTGCCGAGTCCAGTTGGCCGATAAATAACTTACTAAGCACCTAGATCATGAGTCTACAGCCTTATTTATACGAGTACATTACCGACGATTGCGTGTTATGTAAAACACGGGTATCTATTGTTTTGTGAGCTACAAGTTTATAAAAATAGGTTTTTCGTGAAGGTACTTGAGCTATCAGTTACATACACCTCCTATTTCCTAATACGTCAAGCATCTACCTCTGAAATAACACCTATCTTCCCAATATGAATAGACACGGTTCTGTCAGGATTCCGGCTCTAACATATTATTATTATAACGTGTCAGTAATCCTTGGAACTGATTATGTTCATAATTAATATCGTTTCGGCTGTCCTGTGGCGTATGGCGGCCGGTCAGGATCCGTCCGAAGCTGATTGACGGACAATTTGACGTCTTTTCATTAAGTTAATGGAGCCGCCGAGACTTTGCTCATTAATTAAGACAGATGTACTGCTGAGAAAGGCATGTTATGACGTTTGAAGTTTTACTGAGGATGAGTGAGTGAAAGGTTAAGAAAGAAAGGGATAGTGTTAGAATACGTGCATGGTGAAGGCACCCCTAGGAGGCTTTGTATTTAAATAGTAATATTGACTTGTGACTACTTACCAAGTTAAACAAATCTTAACAGATATAACTTCAGTTTATAAAGACACGAAAAAAATTAAACAAGTAAAGTAAGTGAACATAAAACTTAGCAACAAACAAAACGTCCGGTCTGGATTACCTTTCGTAAAAAAAATATAGTTACCTGGCTGCAAATATTTACCAAATATTGCCTCATTTTCTTCCATACTTAACTACAACAACACCACAAACAAACCAACCAAACTCAAACTACAACTATTATGTTGTCCTTTATTTTTTCATTCTAATCATTTGGTATCTACTTTTGCAAACTCATTCAAACGTGAAAAGGCAAAAATCTAAATAAAACATACATTCATATTTCTTTCTCCTTTGACGACTAGGATTAAATCCTTTTTACTAAAACCGTTCGACTGATGCCATTAACCATTAGTTATGGGCATGGCAGTAAAAATACCAAATAAATTCACGGCACTGTTCTGAAAACAACAGGCTAGTCTTTGCCTTTACCAAAGTGCCGTAACAGTTTTGTCTGTTGATTTACAAAAAAGACTTATTTTGTTATTCATTTTAAGCTATTCGTTTCAGTTTTGTTTTTACAACAATATGACATCACGACTATAATCCCCGAAGGGATTGGTAAAGGTGTACAATTAATACACCCACATTTTACCGTGGTATTCAAGTCCCCATCAACCACCATCCACTGGACTAAAATTCTGTTACTGCATAACTTCTAATGGATTAACCCAAATCACTTTACCCGACCCGGGAACCAAACCCACGACCTCATGTTCAGCATAACCGCTTGCGACCACTACACCATCGAGGCAGTTTTGTTTTTCTGTGGCACTAATTATTTTCTTTTTCTTTCTAGGTAAGATCGCATCGCGTTTAGCGGTAAGTTACGTCGAATAAAAATACCAATATTGAGTAAGTTTATTAGTTACTAGCTTCTGCCCGCGACTTCGTACGCGGATCCTGTTGCTTATGCCAGCGACAACGGGGTCGTCAAAATCGAAGATCTGAAACGTCATGTCGAATTCTAAAAGCCCGGGGACGGGAACACAATGAGATGAGCGAGACGATTCAAGACGTTCCAGATTTTTTATTTTTGTTGGTCAACAGGAAATGCCATCAGACTTAACCCTTTTTGCTAAGACGCCATTTCTATAAATATATGGTATATGGTCGCTGGGATTTGGAGTTCTCCTACAGGTGCTCCAGATCTTCAAATTTAGTCTCACAGCAGAAAACACTCTTCACGTGGAATAGTTTTTGCAATGGCACCATTTTTATATCTCTTTTACTTTAGGTGTTCCATTTTCCAAAATAAATTATAGCCTATAATATGTTGCGTGACGTTCACGATCAGCGGTCAGTCGCGCATCTCCTTCCCCCACTTATCTCTAGAGTCGATGCGTATATACGCTGAAAACTCAAGCGTCATGCTTTTTCCGTGGACGTCTCCAACCCGCGAGACAGTGCATGATGTTCACGATCAGCGGTCAGTCGCGCACATATTCTTCACTGGTCTCTAGAGACCTGGATGTAGATGCGTAAATACGCTGAGAATGCAGGCGTGCTTCGCGATCCCAAGAAGTTTCCACGGAGCGAGTTGCAGCCTCATGTTCTCGAACAGCATCAAGTCTCTCCTAACGCTCTTCGGTAGATTGTTGGGATCTTATGGTCTTTAATCATTTAGCACCTTTGGAACATTGGGAAAAATTTGAGCTCTTTCTAGGCATGGTTATAGTTTTATTGTGATGATACCTGCTCAATTAAAATCTAAGTGGCTGCTCCCTTGCGTTACCGGGTAAGCTACCGTGTAACGAAGATAAATGGAAAAGGAAATTAAACACTCAAATAACATAAGTCCGAAGGCATACGATAAAAAAATGGGAGTTTTAGCCAATAGAGTCTAATTTTCAACGATATACCATCGTCATCGAAAATCAGTCCTGAACTGTTCCCGCCTTCACCGCGTAGTACCTCCTACTTATGTAATTTTATAATTATGCAATGAAATTAGTGATAGTTTTAATTTCTATATCAAATGTTTCTGATCTTCGATTTTTATAAGTCAACAGGAAATGCCTATCAGACCGAACAACTTTTGCTAAGACATCATTCCTATTTGAGTTATGGTGTAGCTGGGCTCTTGGAGTTCCACAACAGGTGTTCCAGATCTTCGATTTTTATACGTCAACAGCGAGTGCTCATAAGGCTGAACAACTCTTGCTAAGACGTCATTCCAATATATGTTATAGTGTAGCTGGGCTCTTGAAGTTCCACATCAGGTGTTCCGGATCTTCAAATTTATTCCCTCAGCAGAAAATGCTCATAACGTGGAACAATTTTTGCTATGGTACCATTTTTGTATCTCCTATAGTTTAGATGGTCTGTTGCGGTTCTGCATCAGGTGTTCCGGATCTTCAAATTTATTCTCTCAGCAGAAAATGCTCATCACGTGAAACAATTTTTGCTATGGGACCATTTTTGTATCTCCTATAGTTTAGCTGGTCTGTTGCGGTTCTGCATCAGGTGTTCCGGATCTTCAAATTAATTCTCTCAGCAGAAAATGCTCATCACGTGGAACAATTTTTGCTATGGGACCATTTTTGTATCGCCTATAGTTTAGCTGGTCTGTTGCGGTTCTGCATCAGGTGTTCCGGATCTTCAAATTTATTCTCTCAGCAGAAAATGCTCATCACGTGGAACAATTTTTGCTATGGGACCATTTTTGTATCGCCTATAGTTAAGCTGGTCTGTTGCGGTTCTGCATCAGGTGTTCCAGTTTCCAAGATAAATTATAGCCTATGTGTTGACCAGACTTAATATCTATACAACAAAAAAAAATCATTCAAATCCGTCCAGTAGTTCCGAAGATTAGCGTGTGCAAACAAACAGACAAACAGACAAACAGACAGACTTTTTTTTTGGATTCGTGCTCTATTACTGTTTCTAAACCCCCCTCAATTATTATTTTTTAAATATATTCAATGTACAGACACAGTTTTTTTACAGTCTTATTATATGTATAGTTAAAAGTCCTGTATTTAGTGGACGGTGTTATAAATATTATGTTAAGGACAGTGTTCTTCAGTGGGACTGTTACATTTTACTATATTAATAATTGAGTCAATCAAATCAAAAGTCATGTGTTCAAACTAGGCTAAAGATCAGTAAGTACTTTTTCTATGTCATTTTTTTTTATTATTATTTATAGGCACGCGAGTAACCACTATCTCACAGCCTGATGGTAAGCGATGATGTAGATTATTACACAAAACATCCCCCCAAAAGCCTTCCTAGTTTTTTTAATGGAAAGTTGAAGTGGCGGAATAAGCTCCCCAACAACACGTCTGTCTGATAAGTTAGAAGAACTTGAATGTACCTATACAACATTATTATTTAACAGTATAAATCAATGAATTTTAAATTAAATTATATGCGATTATGTGAGCTGGGACCACAGTTATAGATATACCTAGATAACGCAAGAGCAAATACTTCGCGTGCCACTTTGCGTTCCCAGCTTACGTACAAAAATCGTAAGTGGTCACTTTCGCGCTCCGTTTCCTTCCATCGGTAAGTCATTTTGTGATTAATATTATGCGTAATTTATTTATTAAACCATTATTTTTAATCTAATACCCTCAGTGACACATGGTATTACCAAATTTGAGAAAAACAAAACATTCGTATTACATTGCGTACAGTCAAAAAATGGCACGCTTGCTTTTCATACAGATCGTGACAATTGCCTTATCTAGGTCTATCTATATCTGTGGCTAGCACACTCCAATATACAACCTACATAATATTCAGTATGATAGTCATTAAAGTGGACTATAAATTCTTAATATTCTTTCAACAATCAAACATATTTTGACAAAATCATTCATTCACTGAGAAGTGTTGAAGTAACAATGGAAATTAATTTTCGTGGCTCGCTGCTGAAAATTCTCATCTTTAGCGGTTGCAACGTTGAAACTTTAGTCACGACTCACGAGTTTTGATGCCGTACCTCCATTTTAGTTTATGACCTAATTTTGAAGGATTCCTTTCAATCTTATCGTTGGTTTATATTATAAGACTTTAATTATAAAATTTAAAGTATTGTTTTCTTGCGGTTCATTAATGGGTTTCGGGTTTTTATATATCAATTGTTTCTGCTCAATAATTTGATAGTAGTAGGTTGATCGCTGCGGAGTTTTATACTATGACTCTTTGTTACTCTCAAGTGGAAAATTTTAGTTTGAAGTATAATATGGGCTAAGCAACTTCTTGCTGTGTTGCGTGTCGCGGGTACTATTTCCGCACTGAACAAATATTTTGCTTACAGGTAGTACAAGGTCTAGCTGTTTGTGTGAGTAAGTTTAAATGCCTTTAAACGCACCCACAGAAGAAAACTCTATAAACTGGCCAAAGTAAATATGAATATGGTAAAACGATCTGGACGTATGCTCTCCCAACCATTCTAATCAACTTGCCCAAGGAAATGTCCAAAAAGTTAGCAAACAATAAAATCTTGACAAAACATCCTAAAAGTGTATTTCACCACTGAGCAGTTTGGAATGGAGGAAGGGCTTGCGTGTGGGTCTACTAGCGGAAAAATATCTGGCAGCTATTTTGGGCAGTTAATTACAGTGGGTAACCACTGAACTGAAAAATTACTTTAATTTGATGTGATCTACAGAGATATTTTGTAAATAGGTGTAGAGGTACCTACCCAACGCAACTCGGGTGTAATTAAGCAGAGCGTTATTAAACAAATAACTTTTTTTGGTTCCTTTTGAATTCCATCGACAACGGTAGAATAGGTACCTACTTTAGTTTTAATATCGCAAAAATCATCCACGTGAGCAAAAAAACTAAAAACTTTTTTTAAAAGAAATACAACCGACTTAATTAAGAAATACTAAAAGGTGTTTAATAACACTAGTTTGGTGTCCAATTAATTGTATAAGTTAATGAACTTCTCAGAAGCTACAAAATTTTAGGGTACCTACTTACATAATTTCATACACACACACATACGTAACAAAACGCATTAGTCTAAATTCCAACAGTAAAGCGGAAATCAATTTCACATGTACTGATATCGAGTTGGTTTTATTTGTCAAACAAACACGGAACCGCACAAATATGCAAGTATATACAATCCGGCCCGATGCCGGTCGGAAGTCGGATCCCGGCCGCCCCGTGTCAGCGCGCATCACTTCCTACCGCGTATCCAAAAAAATACCGACATTATTTTTGATATTATTTTAGATCATCCGCGCGTGTGGACGTGTGGCGTTTTAGGTCAGCAACAAAAAACAATTCAACTTATTTTAAAAAAATGTATTCGCGTAAATAGAAAAAAAATATCTTCATAATAGAATATAGTAATAATAGAAATCTATATATTACTACTGGATCAGATACAATAAGCAAAGCTTCGGATCCCTTTTAAAAAAAATTGCAGGCTGCACTCAGATTTGGTACAGAGAATGTTTCAATGAACTTTAAAAGGGTTGAATTTCGACCACAGAGTGACTACTAGCATTAATGAATAGTATTACTGAAAATCTATTATTAAAGGCTCTAAAGTATTAATTATTAACTATCTACGTAGTATCATGGGAATAAAATATGCTCAGGTAAAAATCTTGAAACATTTCATTTTTAGTTGACGACGTTATTATAAAAGAAACGAAGTATTACGCTGTAATAGAAAATTGTGTTCACAAGTAATGTTTGTAAGGCTAAAGCTGTTGCTATCCCTTTGACAAATGGCTGCTTAGAGTGAGAGATAATCAGACCTATCTTTACCTTAGATCGACTTAAACATGGTGGAAAGGTCAACGACGCACAATCAAGAGTTTAAGTTTTGTTCTTTTTTCTCTTTAAATTGTTTAAAGTCATAATTTTAATCTACCCAGCAAGATTTTTTGTGAAAGATGCGACTCATTTACTTTTGGAGTAAAAACCTTATTGAGTTAAATGTGAATAATGAATTTCTCATTTATTTTGCAGTCATCATCTACCTAACCTTTTCCCAACTACGGCTTCCGATTTAACCAGATGCAGCCGAATACCTGTGTCTTACATGGAGCGACTGCCTTACAGACCTCCACAACCCAGTAACTGGGTAACACGATAAGCTAAACTGGTTGTCAGACTTCCAGGCTACTCATAACGACTGTCAACGACTTTTTTGCAGTGTAGGTAAAATAAAAATAATGTCAGAAAAAAGTAAAATTTGAGATAATTTATTTATTTATTTATTTATTTAGGCAAACCAACTAAATACACACAAAGACATTCACATTACAAATCACATTAATTATAATAGTATTGCATGCATCTAAATTATAGGTGAGCACAGCATTCTTTATTATTCAGATCTCACTTTACAATAATTAATAGATAATACCGACGCAACATTTTAACATTCGGGGTCCATAAAATACACAATGTATAGAATTAGTATGTGCATCGTTGTCCCTTTCATTCTATATACTGACATGTTTGATATAAGATATTACTTGTATAATCATGACGATAGAGAACTAGCCAGGTCACCGGGCCAGGTCACCGGCGTTATATTTGATCTACGCGTTACCTACGTCCCGATTTCGCAAAGTTACCATGGCTAGTACAATGGCTCACAATTAACAACTAGCCTTTGACTGTGATTCATATCTGACACCATTCATATAGTTGTAAGCTTAATTATTGTGACAACACAAGTTGTATGAAATATAAGTACCGTAAGTCTCATAGGTACTCAGTTGTACTGATGTTTATCTTTTAGGTCTCTACTTAGACTATTACATTCACTTGGTTGCTACATTCGTTGTTGGTACTTGCATACAGCATGTTCCCAAAATTAAAGTATTTTGTTAATTGCGCAATATTGCTGTCAGCCTCATTTATATCGTATCATGTTTGAATTGAGAATTTAAGCTGGCAATTCATCGATCGCGGGAAATTAAAAAAAAAATAAAAAAAGTTGCTTTAAAAAACAGAAATCCTAACAAAACGATGGTTTTGAGATATCTGTTTTATTAAACGCACAGAGCACAAAGACAAAACTGTAAGAGAGGACGACGGCTATTCTAGAGGTTTTTCCATTTTTTTACTGTAAACCCATAGTGTCAGTGAGTGTCATCTGTACAATATTTATGTATGTTATGTGCTACTAATCCGTCATTTATACCCAAAGGTGCATCAACGTCTGACTTTTTGACATAGCCATGAGACATATACTTTTGTTTATTGCTATAAAACATATTCTAACCGTGCTTCTTTCATTTCTTTGTTTATTTTTTGTTTCATTGATTAACTTTATGTCACGGCACCTCTAATAGTTGCTGGTGATTCTTTGCTCTGTGTTTATACATAAGCTTTTGCTCAGTCCCGCGCTGCATTCAGTGATGTAGCCGAGCTTTGAGTCAATATATTAGAAAAGTTTCCAGATTCAATTACAGAGTACACGATCATCTAATAAAACATTCGAGATATACCGAACAGCAAACTAAATACTTGGAAAGTTTCTTAAGTCTTGTTAAAGTTGTTGTGATGTATTAAATCCGTAGTAAGCCAGCTTAAGATCGCAGTTGGCCGCTGAATTTCGATTAGAAATTAATATGTGTGTGTGAGAGATAGTTGTTAAACCTTTCGAGTGATATATTAATCGCCAAAAGTGAAAGCGATTAATATAAGTATTATATTATGTAGTTTTAATTGTAATAAAAATATTTTGCCAGGGAGTATTCCCGTTTGAGCACCTATGCATTTAGCACCAAAGGTATTCTCATTTTCCATAGGTTAATGCATAGGTGCTCAATAAATAGGTGCTCAAACGGGAATACTCCTTTGCCAGTCATCGGAACCTAAAAAGAACAACGAAGGGGTATGGTGTTACCCGATCACTGGGTTGTGAAGGTCTGATAGGCAGTCAATCCATGTATTAGACTGGTATGATCATGTATTAGACTGGTCAGTTGCATCTGGATGGACTAGAAGATAACCCAAATATAGTTTAGAATAAGGCTAGACAGAGAGTGAAAAGTTTTAAGTTTGTATTCAATGACGAGCAGTGGTGACCTAATAGGAACAGAGGTGAATTATGAGTTATAGTTCGTAGGCTCCGCTTCACTTTGGGTCAATTATTTATCACTTCTGTTCCCAAAATGGCGAGGGAAAACATTGTGAGGAAACTGGCATGTTCTAGAACCGACAATTCAAAGATATGTGCACCAACGCGCACTAAGCTCACGTGGTAGATCACGGCCCGCTTCTTCTCACAGAGAGGAGGTCTGTGTCACAGCAGAGGGCACATCGTGGCTGATTGTGTATTTTACGAAATTAAACCTAAGGTAAATGTAATAAGATTTTACTACATATAAGCAACCTAAACAAACTCATAGGTAACGGGGACCTAACCTAGGTAGTCCCCACATCACCTTAGAGGATAGCCGCAGTCGTGTGCGTTTTTGCTCTAAAGCTTATGATCGCTTACTTAACTATTAGAATGCATTATATTGTAAGGGCAGGCGGGATACGACCGCGGCATTACCATTACCTACTTCTTTGCGCATTTGAATTAATTATGTAGTTAAGCGATTTTAATCATATAATCATCATTTAATCATATATATATAGGTACCTTGTTATGAATAAGGTGTAAGAGTTACTTACGAAAGTTGTAACGTATCAGTAGGAAGTATATTGCAAGTTTTACTCGATCGTAATATTAACGTGAACTTCAATTTGATTTAAAACTTAATTCATTTATTTTAATTATTTTATTCAAATTGACATAAATGTTCGCTTTCGGTAACACAATCGAATAAGTATCTATGAATAAAAATCGCGCTAGGCCCTCATTTATCGCAACTAACACCCGCTTTCTAGAACGACATTATCGACGCGTCAAATTAACCACAAGTCAAGTGATGCGATTGGCGATTTGATATTTCATTCAAGCAATAGCAGCAGTTAACGCGCCCTTGACAATTTATGGACATTAATTAGTTTACTATCGTTTTAGCGCCAGAAACTGGATCTAAACTGTATTTTATTTATTTTACTTATACTTATATAAGTACATGTGTATTTTTGCAATTGGTTATGGCGATTGCTGCTCGTACACGACGTGGTGAGTTCAAATCTGGGCAAGTACAAATATGACTTCATCAATTCATTTAAACTTTTTACATTTGTCTTACGATATCATTGACATCGATATAGGAAAATGTCGTGAGGAAACCTAGACCTAGCTATTCTGAAATTTCCAATCCGCCTTTAGCAAGCATGGTTAAAAATTCTCGTTCCTTCTATGTATTAGAAGAAACCTGTGCGCCACGGTGGGAGAGTTCCAGGCTGGTTTAATTATTATCAAATTTGCCATCACCTGCAATAAATCACACCCAACACTAAACACAAAATTATGACCTCAAAAATCGCAGAACCCAATTTGCAAATTCCATCATAATATTCAAATTTGCCGCCATTATCATACTAATATCATTAATCAGGCTCACATCTCTATACGGATTATAACAAATTGAAAACAATGTCTCAATATAAGGCTATGGGGGGGTTGGGGTGCCACCAGCGGCGTAGTATCGACATGAATATTCAAGCACGCAGCGGTACTATTAGGCACACAAAGTTAACAGTGTCAATTACCGTGTACATTGTACAGACGCCAGCACAACAAGATACGCTAATGTGTCAAATATTTTTTATAGCTTCTCAACTTTAATAATAAATAATAATCATTTATTTAATTCAGACACAGTCCATACAAAATATAAAAAATAACCAACATAAACTAACAACAACTAACACAACAACACAACACAAAACAACACACAACAACAACAAACACAACAACAACAACAACAAACACAAAAACTACACAAACACACTCTTTAAACTACCTACTACACAACTACATAATAACTTTAGTACAAACAGAATAAGGTTCATGTTCAATTTGGAAAATGTGCCAGTTTGTGGTAGCTTGAAGGGCTGGAGTCTGTCCCTACTGCTAACTTAACGAAACCTAATTTTCGGAAAGCTTCTTGTGGTAGTGACTACAATTAGTCCATTTTATATCTTAGTCGTATTTTTGCCTTGCGTAAGTAGCTTTAGCAGTTTTGCAAATTTCGAACGAAAACATTTAAACGCTGCGAGATCAAGATCATGCTCTGAACTCATCATAATGGATTACAGGCGAGCCTATTGCCATCAACTGGGCTCTAATATAGATTATCTAACTACCTAGCTGACCTAGTGTGCTCTTGTTAATAATTATTTGAATAAGCTTTGTTTTAAACATTTCAAATAAGTTTGTTACAACTCGACGTATCGATCGCGTGAAGTTAACCCCGTAACACTTAAGTCAACATCAAAATTTAAACGTTAATTATGATTGTAATAACAATTTGCATTTATGACACCTAATAGTAGTTTAGTTCGCATAAAACCGTTGTTATGAGATCGAGTCGCCTACTTTTAAAAAAGATTTACGTAAATTAGTAGCTGTAAACATGAATGTTTTATATAACCCTCCAGCGCGCGGTGGCGGTAAAGTGACGTTATTATTGTATACAAGTTAACCTACTAATTGGAATCGGTGATAAGGTCTCTTAGCTGGAAACGTATTTGCGTCTGATTGCAACTTTATGGCTTTGAGCAAATTAGAGCTGCAACGGCGGCGTGAACTTCTAATGCAATTAAATTGAAACTATTGCTACTCACTTCCGTAACAAACGATATAATTTCCACGGTAATTCAATTAATTGACATTTTCCCCTCCTTGTGAGGGTGGAATACTACCTAGACTTACTTGCTCAAAGCATTCTTGTTGTGTAGGCACTGCTTTGATCGTTTTGCGTATTTAGCTCTTTGACATCACGATCTTATGTGAAAATTTCAATGTTTATAAATAGATTTTAGTTACGCTGTTCTATATTGACTCGACTGTTGGTGTCTAGCAGTTAGTGTCCCTGACTGCTATGCTGAAGCTCGTGGAATATTTGTGTGATGAGGACGATCATTTGTTCTGCGTCTGGGTGTAATTTTTTATAAAATGTATGAATTTAGAAATACAAAGTATGTTTATCAGTTGTCTAGTACCCATAAAAACAACCGACTTCATAAAAAAAATAACAGGTGAAAAATAACTCCAGTTTCGGAAGTCTGTGGATTTGGATGTTCTGTTTTTTTCATTATTGGCCACCGACTTCCGAAACTGGAGTTATTTTTGTTATTTTTTTTTATGAAGTCGGTTGTTTTTTTTGTAAAAAAGTTTTTATTTTGTAATTTTTAGTTTCATTGTATGTAAAGGAAGTCTTTCAAATCTTGAAAGAATCATTAAAATTGGATGACAATTGCTAAAGAAGTTCTATCTCTAAACATTAATCTGTACATCTCTGCCGGCCCCTTTTAAAATAGAATGGCGTTATGTTATGTTGTGGAAATACAAAAGCTCAGCATAGACATCTGACTATAGCAATCGCGAATAATTTGCTGTTATGCGTTGAAGAGTTCCATTGCCTGTCTTCTTCATCAGTTTTTCTTCACCAAATGATACTTTCTAAATGAAAATACTTGATTTGTTACTAAAAATGTTGAAATCGGTGCATGTGTGACTATATTTTTTGAAGAGTTCCCTCAATTCCTCGAAGATCCCTCATCAGGTATGAGTTTTGATACAAATGGGACCAATCTGTTAGTATACCCTATCAAACAAAAAAAGAATTTTGAAAATCGGTCCATAAATGACGGAGTACTGAGGCAACAAACCCTAAAAAAAAAAAAAAATATACAACCGAATTGAGAACCTCCTCCTTTTTTTGAAGTCGGTTAAAAAAAGCTCTGTTTAGCTTGGGACTAGATGGCGTTGTGTGAATGTTGTGGAATATTATTATTATATTGAAACAATAAAAGCATACAAACAAATAACAACCGAGCTAATATAGAAACAATCGGACTACAGAAAATCCAAGCTTTATCCAAAACCATAGCTTATAAATTGCCAGGAAGGCCGCTGATAGAATATAAAATCATTGAAAGTAATTCAGAAGTTCTCAAAGATTTCCAGCAAGACTACGTCAACGAGTAAACTCTTAAACTGAAAACCTTTCGAACAAAGTTTTTATTACAAGAATATACTAAACGATTTTATATCGAATCGTTTTATTCGATTTATCGAATAACATTTTGCTTACGGCACAGCTTTTTATCGACAATCAGCATATTTATTCGCAACACTTAGCAGAACAAATATGAGATGGCAAACATAATATGCAAATATGGAGTTGATTGTTTAACCCTTAATCAAACGGAAAGCTTCTTAAGAGATTTTTAAGAGATAAATAAAAACTGAGACTTGTTTTTAGGTAAGTTTTGTCTGTAGATTTCATAAATTTTGATAAAATTTTGGAAAAGGGTGGCGAAAGGGGGGTTATATTTCTAAATGGTTGACACTGTTTGAAATAGCCATTAAAAAAATAAAATTTATTTTGTTATTTCATACTAAGTGGGAAATAATTTCCCAGTATTTGATTAAGGGTTAAGTTATTGTGTTGTTTGACTTAAAACGATCGTCAATGGACTGGAAAGTGCTTTTGTTTCTACCTATAAGTAATTCAAGTAGCTTTGCAGTTGGAAGGTGTTGGAACTACTGGGAATTTTGTAAGATGAAATGTACGAGATTTCTATTTATTGATTCAGAGAGGCACCTTTTTGAGCTGGAGTTCTTCGATAAAGACTTAGTTCCATATAGCCTTGGGCAAGTGAAAAGAGAGAGAAGAAAATATTGTTCTGAAATAGGCAAATCGATTAGTAATTAGTTAGAAGCGCAGTTAATAGTTCTAATACTTTACATTATATTACTTGCAAAGTATTGTAAAACCTATTTCAAAAAAGTGAGTAAGGAGTTTCTTTCTCATCTTTTCCATACGAGTCCAATATTTGGAAGGGGCAACTAGAATCATTTTTATATTTAACTTAACTTAAGTTTGACGTTCAAAAGTGCCTTAAAATGCCCTTATTGAAATAAATGGTTTGACTTTGACTTCGTGTCTTCTTAGTTAGTAACTTTTAGAGTTTTTATATAGGTTCCGGGCTGAGCTGTTTATATATGCGAGTGGACCTAATGTTTATAAATTCACGCTACTGGAATAAATATTAGTATAGCGCAAAGTTTAAAAAAAACTAAAATTCGTAATTTCAAAAAGGAAATACTCTCAAAAATGGATTATTGTTAACTGTCCACCTGTACTGTGTTTTCAATCCATTTTCAGTCTAAATCTTGCATGTTTTTCTAAATCTCTTACTTTAATGAATCATCACAGTCAATTCCAAGCTCAATTACAAAAGTCAAACAGTCTAGTAGCAGAAAAAATCTGTCTTTACATCATTCCAAAAACTGCTTTCATCCAATATTCCTATAAAAATATTTTCGTTGAGTTGAATTTGTAACCTACGGTTTTGATAAGAGTTAACTTACGTCACAAAAGATAAATCAAGTTTATGTGACGTCCCCTGCCATAGCAGGATTTATGTGACTCCCAGCGTTCTTTCTAATGTATTCCGTTAGTGAAAATAAAATATGTGTGTTTCAAAATATCATTTCCATTTCTATCCGTAGATATATCTTTAGTTCGAGTCTGCGTCTTTATGGGCGTACAATATAACAATTATTAAACTTAACGACTCAATAGAAAGGATCATCTATTCAATTGTTTCGCCACAACGCCAACGCAGCGTGACTTGATTTGAATAAAAAATTCTTCACGAATTCGAACACAAAGACCAATAATTAGGTCCGATAATAAGAACGAAGCGTTTATCCAACAAGCTGGCTATGTAAATGAATATGTTAATATAAAATTTAACATAAATGGAGCAGAAATTGTGGAGTCATGGTGGTAGTGATCGCTGATGCGGCTCGGCGTGCGGCGTGCTTCCCACCCGTGCGACCGGTGTACGACAACCGTGATGCAGCGAATACGTGTTGTTTGGTACAAATAACGAGAGTATCCATGAGAACACTCCAATAACTAATATCTTATTTTAACACAACATTTTATTACATGGAATTTATGGCATGGAATTTAGTTTAATTGAATAAGTTTGATCTAAAATAATAATTATTTTGAAACGCAAATAAATGATAATGAACAAATTAGAATTTTCCCAAAAACAATGAGCTTTAAATAGGAGTTGAGAACTGACTTGACCATCTCGATTTGATAAATAGCACACTTTCTGGTTCTCTTTTTAACCCCTGACCCAAAAAGAGAGGTGTTGTAAGTATATCGAATATCAACAGCAAAGCTTAGGTCTATTATCTCTACCAATATTCCCAAAACAAGTAATTATAATTAAAGGATCCAACCAGACAAATGGGAGTTGAAAGTTTGAGAGGTAGGTACGCAATCCTAAAAACGATAGTTTCTTCATTGAAAAGGCCTACGTATTGAATTATATTTGGGTTTTTATACCTACATAATCGAGCTTACTGAAGTGCTATAAATAAGACATCATAGCCAAAACAAAAGACATCACATAATTGGCGTTGGAATATTATGGTCCTCGATATTAATATATCTTTAAGTAATATTATACTACTTCCAATAACTTGAACTGTCTTCATATTTCAATGAGTCGTGGGCGTCAAGTTTGGCTCGTGTTATTTAAAACATTTATATATCTCTTTATTACTTCTTCTAACCACTCGTGAATGTTTCTTTTGTATTATTTATTAACAAGAAAATTGTACAACATCCTCGTAGGTTATCCTCCTCATTCTTTTGGGGTTGGTAACAAGATTTTCTTTACACCTTCTTATTTCAGTCACCAAATTATAAATCATGAACAAACATACATTACGCCTGTTATCCCCCAAAGGAAAGGCAGAGGTGCACCAATAGTACACCCACGTTTCGCCAATTTTATTTAAGTCCCATGTAATAGAGCGAGCTTATTGCCATCAATCTGGCACAGAGCGAAACTCCGGGCTGATTAGGAGAAATTCTAGATGGAAAATTCAATAATGACCCGGGGCCTCATGCACAGACTACTGGAAAAATTAAAATGTATGTTATAAATAAATATAGGTTGATGAGGTCGATCTGAGGAGTCTGGACCATTCATCAAACGCCCTTCGCGCCCTTCATCCATTGGTCCCGACTTTCATCTGTGAAATCTTTGACAGTCATCTCGGGTAATCAGAAGCGTGAATATCTGACAAACAGTTAAACCAAGGGGTATCGTGTAACGTCCGCCGCCCCCCACGTACATGTACCCGAGGTGGTGGCGCGTCGTGTTCACGCGCGCCCCTCTTATACGTCGCGAGGGGAATCTAACACCTCACTCCCCTCGCTGACTTGGCGAGGCCCTCGGGGCTGGCACCAGTCGGGGGTCACGGAAGTATCTTCTGTTCCCGTGACCCCCAGCGCAGGTGTGAAAAGTAACACGGGGTAGTTTTTAGTTGGAGTCTGACAGACCCCTCCGCCCTCCCCGGGGCGGGGGACATCCATGAAGATTTTCCACCCCAAAAAAAAGGGGGTATGCTAGTAACTGGGTTCTAAAGGTCAGGCGGATCAGTCACTCGAAGTAAAACACTGGTATTCAGTTGCATCCGGATAAACTGGAAGCTGACCCCAACATAGTTGGGAAAAGGCTAGGAGATTTTATACTTTTTATTCTTATTGACAGATCGTGACATAATTTCTGAGGCGAGAAGGGTTATCTACTAGTATAAATTTATGAGTTTGAGGGGGGCTTATGACCCCCACGACTGCCCCTCACAGGCCCCCACGACCGCCCCTCTCAGACCCCCACTGCCTAGCCACATATTTCATAATTGTTCTAGTCTTCTTGCACTCGAAAACCATTTACCTTCATTGTATTACATCGATAAGTATACTAAAGAATTTGTCCTCAATGTGACCAGACCGACCTCCACGGCTCATTTCTATTTTTATTATAATTAGATGCATAATGTTAGGAAACTTCATCGATCATACTTTAAATGGCGCCTTCTCTTAGAAATCTATAATTAATGCTCAATAAATTGTTGATTTGAATTGTTTGTCCATACATTTACCCAACAATTTATAAGTTATAAAATAATAATTACATTCTTTTATTGGCTTTAAATTGAAATCTTCTCCAATAAGTGACAGCTTTAATATTTGATAAGAATCAAGAAAGAAAATCGAATTAATTAGTTGAATAACTTTGAAGGCTTACTGTAAATTAGTTTGTGTTTCATATCATTAAACTGTATTACAAGTTTAATAAAACGGAAATGATATTTTTGACACTAAACACAAGTCGATTACAATTTATTTTAATGTAAACTTATTACAGATTTGGAATTTAATATTATTTCACCTTTAACGGCAAACTAGCTGTGTTTCCTAAAATAATTATTGTATGGCGATAGAAGGTTATTGATATGAAGATAGAAGTGAGACGAAAAACAAAATAGTGGATCATACTGATAAAGACGCGAGCGAAGATACAATCAAACAGCTTTTATACTGCCAATAGATTCTCTAGAGTGGGCGGACTGACGCTGATAAACTAACTAAACAGCCACTATATCTATTAAATTGCTGAATAATGAGTGGGTATTATACAAGTATTTCATATCTGTATTATAGGCAGTTTGGTTCGAATTACAACGCCACCATTGCAAAAAAAAACAATAATTCAGTTTAAGGTTCATACTCGCATTTTCCTTGCTTTACAATTTTATATTTTTTTATAAAGCATAAGTTGTTCTTATGCAGATGTTAGTGGAATCAATATGAGAGGACGCCCTAGCAGGTTATCAAGACCTTATTGATGATGTTCTCCAGAAAGATCAGGTGCAAAGTATTCATAACCGCCGCGCGCCGTACGTATATGAACGAACCTAATCAAAGCAATGATGTACAAATCGTAGCAGGTGGGCGCTCTGTACTTTTTGCTTATACGAGTACACATGGGGAAAAGGCGTGAGTTCATGTATGTATGTACAAGTTTTATTTTTTGGTTACTACAGTATTTCTAGTTGTTTATTGATCACGCGTCGCGGGGCAAACAGGTGTTTACATTAAAACCATGGAGTAAGGCTTTGTAGTAAAACTGTGATTCTGAATAATCTACTATACCTCCAAGTTAATAAAATCGAACTGTCTTTTTGTAATGTTACAATAAGAGCTTTACTTTACTGAATACATTTTCATTTATATAGGTACTTACGACAGTTTTACTAAAAACACAAATTTTAACCATTTTTCTGTTTTACTCTGGTAAATTATTTAAAACGCCTTGATTTATTTCGACGAGGCTTTTACTAGCAGATAGCTTATGTTATAAGTATAACTTACTTCTATTTGAGTTAGAATAGATAAATTAGATTCAGGACACATTGATTGGCGGCGTCTTTGGCATTTTGCCGATTGAAAAGGAGCACACTTGCAAGTTTTATGCCGCCTTAACCCACCACTTACAGAGGCCGTCGACAACCGATTGCGTTTTGTGTCAGTCCACCGTGTCGGAGCGCGTTCGCTGCGTCGATGCGTTCCTGACTTTGCTCTCTTTTTGTATGGACAAACCGTCGAACGCCGTCGATCAATGTCTCCAGACTTTTTTTTTCCGTGACAGAACCAATCAAATCGTAAACAAAAAATATAATTCAAACAGAGAAGTACTCGAAGGTATATTTTTGACAAAAACGCGAGCGTAGCCTCAGAAAAAGCTATTTTGTCATTTACATGTCAATATAAGTAGTGGTCAGCTCATCAAGCTACTCCAATGTGTCAAATTGCTTCGATAGTTTTTCTTCTTTATTACAAACAGAGTAAGGCTAATTTTCAATTGGGAATATACAGTTTTGGGTAACTTGATTGTCTTACGACTGGTAGTATAATTCATCTAAATAACCGTCAAATTTCTAGTTGAACTGTTAGTTTTGGAGCTCAACATCCTGTTCGAGGTTCAAACGCACTTCGTTTTGAAGCTACCAGGTTGTGAGACAGGCCATTATAGCCAGATTATAGAGATGAGCAATAAGTTTTGGTATCCCGTTATAGGACGAAACAAAAGTGTTTCATAGACTGTTAGCACCGTTAGCATTATCCGCATGGGAGTACAGAGTACACACCCAGACGCCTACGGTTCGTGTTTATGGGGGCACCCACAGTCCGTTGCGAACAAGTCTCACTGCCTCAACGTCATGTCAACATGCTTTATAGTCCCCATAAAAGAATAAAAGCTTTAGTGTTAACAATTATTGAACTTCTCATATACGACCGCAATAATTTCAAGCTTCAAACATACTCTATTGACATTAAATATTTATTTTACTCTCAAACTTCACGTAAATGTAAATATTTTGAAAATTTATTCACGCCACTCTTATTTTATAGTTCAAAATAAAAACAGTCTTTATTGTTTTGAAAACAAGAATTGTTTTTACCGAAGACTGTTTATTATAAAACGTGCAATATTGAGCTTGCTATTTAGGGTTGGTATGAAGCGTAAATTGTCAAAAACTAATCAATGTTTAAATCTATGTAGAATAATTAATGTATAAAGTAGCGTTTGATTGTTTTTGAAGAGTCTAAATGAAACTAAATATCCCGAATAGTGAAAAGTGTTCGAATACGGAAAATTTTGAAACATGAGTATTTGATTAAAACCGAGATGATTGTACACGAGTCAATTGTGGTTTCAATATTTCTCTTAAAACCTTCATCAAAGCGTGGGGCCAATTACAGTAAAATTAACACCCACATTCATTCCTTACATCTGCGAACGATTAATTAACACCCACCGAGAAAATCATTAGTTAAGTGATAAGTGACGTCTGGTGAATCGGTCCTTAGTGTTTGTTCGAGTTCTTCGAGCCTGCGTGGCTTGGTACATTAGTGTGTAGCGACACGCCCCGTCGCCGTACAATGCGACACTGACAGAAAGATCTATCTGTTTGTACTACATAAGCTCGTGACCGTGTACTGACCGTGTTTTGTTTTTTTTTGTGTCCTCTTCTAAAGGTCTCGGCTTTTGTCCCGCCACGAATCCAACCTCGAATAATTACGATATTCATTCTACAAAATGGTCAGGAGACACTGGCCTTTGAATTTGGATTAAAGAACGCACTTAGGTATATGATATGAAGCTATGAAAAGAAAGTTGAAAACGGTCACTTATTAATGTGAAAACATTGGACCGTGTAATTAAAAAAAGTGATGGTTTCTCAACCTACGCTGAAGAGTTTGGATGTTTTTTGTATTTCGAATATGCTTATTTCTAGAACTAGTCCAATTAAAATAAAAACATGTAAGAATTTCAACGAAGCAAGGAAGTATGTTAGATTCGTAGCAAATGGCGCTCTGTAGTTTCTGCCTACTCCAATGGGCAGTTGGCGTGAGTTTATGTATGTATGTATGTAAAATAAAAATGGTAAAGATCCCTGCAGACAAAACCAGTAAAATACAAAATACAAGATTGTTTATTTGCTAAAAACAATGAGCAGCAGCAGCAGTCTTTTGCATATGTAGCTACGTAACAGCTTTTGCACATACATAAAATATGTAATGGTAGGTAATAATAACAATAGTAGTGACAATGGGCATGGCAATGACAAAGTACGTTCCAATCAGAACTTTAGCATCAAACTATTAATTATTACATTGTAGACCTCAGTGATTAATTATATGTTACGGTACCTTTGATTGACGTTTTGTGAAAACATCAGTCCCAGTTATGCTACCATTTTCTATTAATTATTAATTGCATTCAATCATAAATTATTATTCTCGGAAATATGTAAGGCAGATGATTGAATTTGGTAGAACCCTGCTATTAATAGGATCTAATTATGTAAGGATCGGCTGTTATGTAAGTGGGTATATCTTTTATTTTATGAGAATGAAACTAATAAAGCATATTCTTGAAACGTAGAGTAGCTTTATTAAAAACTTTTTTACTAGAAATACCTATCTATTACAATGAAGACAATAGTTATAAAAACCTGGCAAGTACGAGTCGGATTCGCGCACGTAGGGTTCCGTACCATTGACTAAAAATCGCGTTTGTTTTATAGGAGCCCCTCTTAAATATTTATTTTATTTTGTTTTTATTACTTGTTGTTATAGCGGCAAAAGAATTTCAACTGTTTAGCTATTGCGGTTCTTGAAATACAGCCTGGTGACGTATAGCTGGACAGACAGCGAAGTCTTAGTAATAGGGTTCCGTTTTTAACCTTTGGATACGGAAACCTAAAAAAAATCTGAGTCAACTTAATCTCTATCTTGCTCGCACACCTAGTTTCCCACGACTTATCTATATTTTATTTTGAGAGGTAAAAATCAATGTGTTTGTTTCCAATAGCGCATTGTTTCATACCTAAGCTGACCATTGTTTAGAGACGGCGAGCGTAAGTACTGTAACGGAATTAAATGGTATACCTATCGGCTTAAAGGAAGCGTGCACGTTGTTTGTTAACGTCTTTGACTCAGATATATTGCTTTTCACGGAGGATATTTCAAATTTTATAACGCTTATTGGTAAACTAGCTGTGCCCGCTACTTCTTCTGCGGCTGGTTTCATTGTTCTTATTGTTTTGCACGGATTTCTAATTCTTTTTCCAAAATAAAGGTACGAATGTTTGGTGTCCTTGGTAGCAACCTTGTTTATTATATAGAAAGGTAGATAAAAAAAAATCTTGATAGATATGTGTTGCGACTTGAACTCAAAAACCAACAAGAAATTCTCTTTTTGTTCAAAGTTTACAAAATCAATGAAGTACAGACGCCAGCACATCAAGTTACCCCAATGTGTCAAATTTCTTTGATCGTTTTTCAACTTTATGTCAAACAGAATAAGGTTCATATACATTGGGGTAACTTGATGTGCTGGCGTCTGTACTTCACTGATTTTATAAACTTTGAAAGTTATTTGTATTCATGAGTACAATCACGTGTTTTTAAGTATCGGTTACTAATTACCAGTCAGTGTAAAATGTAAACACATCACCGTAAGAATATTGCTTCAATGGTTTCCTTTTCTTCTGGATTCTAAACCAATACAGCAGCGTGACTACAAATTCCATTTATGTAGGTACGAACAACGTAAAATAATCTTGCACTCCGCTCGACTCTGCTATCCTGCTATAAAGGATCATGTCCTTTATAAAGGTCTTACGTTACAGGAGACTTGGCAAATCTGATCCTTACCTCGCACGATGTGTCTAGGTAGCCATCGGTGTCGTGTGGAAGTTCTTCGTCTTCTTGCTTTGATAGATTATGGCGATAAAGGTGTATGGTTGGTTACGGTTGCGTTTGTATATCTCGGATATTGGAGAACATATTTTAAAATGTTTTAGGTTTAGATGGTCTTAAAACTACAGTGGTTTGAAATAATACTATAACTCCATGTACCTACAATAGCATTAGACACAAATTAAAAAGGGTTACTTTTAAAGCACACTTTGTAACGATAGTACAATTAAGCATGTTACAATGACGATGGACTCCGAATTTTTTATATAGATTATTATATATTTCACAGCAGCTGTCACACTTTGTTGTAATCATTGCAACAATTTATTTTAAGATATTATGTGGATTTCGTTTATTTATTTATTTATTTAATACTTCAAGCACACTAATGTACAGACGCCAGCACATCAAGTTACCCCAATGTGTCAAATTTTCCCAATTGAATATAAACCTTATCCTGTTTGATAAAAGTTAAAAAACGATCAAAGAAATTTGACACATTGGGGTAACTTGATGTGCTGGCGTCTGTACTTCACTGATTTTATAAACTTTGAAAGTTATTTGTATTCATGAGTACAATCACGTGTTTTTAAGTATCGGTTACTAATTACCAGTCAGTGTAAAATGTAAACACATCACCGTAAGAATATTGCTTCAATGGTTTCCTTTTCTTCTGGATTCTAAACCAATACAGCAGCGTGACTACAAATTCCATTTATGTAGGTACGAACAACGTAAAATAATCTTGCACTCCGCTCGACTCTGCTATCCTGCTATAAAGGATCATGTCCTTTATAAAGGTCTTACGTTACAGGAGACTTGGCAAATCTGATCCTTACCTCGCACGATGTGTCTAGGTAGCCATCGGTGTCGTGTGGAAGTTCTTCGTCTTCTTGCTTTGATAGATTATGGCGATAAAGGTGTATGGTTGGTTACGGTTGCGTTTGTATATCTCGGATATTGGAGAACATATTTTAAAATGTTTTAGGTTTAGATGGTCTTAAAACTACAGTGGTTTGAAATAATACTATAACTCCATGTACCTACAATAGCATTAGACACAAGTTAAAAAGGGTTACTTTTAAAGCACACTTTGTAACGATAGTACAATTAAGCATGTTACAATGACGATGGATTCCGATTTTTTTATAATCTATTTTCACAACAGCTGTCACACTTAGTTGTAATCATTGCAACAATTTATTTTAAGAAATTATGTGGATTTCATTTAGTTATATTATTATAATTATCATTTTAGTTGAAAGTCGTAGTGTCAATGGTAAAAACCTCAAAGAAGCAGGGATAAACAATTTATGGACACGGTCCTCCTTTCACTTTTTTGCTTCTAAATTTGAAAATAAAACTATTGGAATAAAAATTGTTTTCACTTATCTTTAAAATAAAATGTTCTGCATTCCTGCTTCTACGAGTCTCTTTTTTCTAATGGAATATAGGGAAATATTGATCACTAAAGGACAAAGGAAAATCATTAATTTCCACGTTTGTTCAAAGTGGGTTGACGATTTAAGATTACCAGCCGTTCGATTATAGTGAGCGATAAAATGAGCTATAGTGTCACCCAGCTTTAGTTAGATACTGACATCTCACTTCACCACAGATTTCACTCAAAGTTTCACGGGGAGCTTTTCACAGAAAAGGTTGTAGGTTTCCTCACTAGACTAAGAAAGTCCAAATGAATTTAAAGGTCACATTGGTCGTCATAAGTCAGCCCAAAAACGTCCTGTGGACGCACGTCTCCCCAAAAAAAATCCCCAACAATTGGTCGTGTGTTGCCATGCAGCAAACAAATGTGTGTTGCCCACATGCACTAACATGGATGTTTAATCAAGGAATCTGATGTGATCTTTAATATTTTAGTAACAGCTAATAAAATATTAAACACAATTTTTAAAATAATGAAAAATCAATCTCAGCCAGATAGGTAAACAGCCTTCACTGGTAAACTAACCGCATTAAATTGCGCTCACCAGATCACCCACCAATCAGATTACACCGATATTTGCCCACAGCATCGAACTCAGCTTTCACCCGAGACGTGACGTCATAACTTATTTAGGCATAAGCCAACGACCCCTTCCGCTTTGCCTAGAAATCCAGGCGAGTTGGATAAAAAATTGGAAGCTTCTTCATAAAACACTGAAAGCTGTAAAAAACGATTGTTTCGGAAGTGCGTGGTTTTGGATGTTTTGTTTGATTTATTTTCTGCCACCAACTTGTAGAGTTATATAGCTTTTCGTTACACCTTTTAGAGTTTTTTTATGAAGTCGGTTATATTTTTTGTTAAAAGTGGAGTAGAAAATGTATAAATAATAATAATAAAAAAATAATAAATATTCCACAACTTTTCACACAACGCCATTTAGTCCCAAGTTAAGCTTGAGAGCTTGTGTTATGGGTACTAAATAGCTGATAAACATACTTATATATTTCTAAATACATACATATTTTGGTAAATTACACCCAGACACAGAACAAATGATCGTGCTCATCACACAAACATTTGCCCTGGGTGGGAATCGAACCCACGACCTCCGGCATAGCAGTCAGGATCACTAACTACTAGACCAACAGGCCAGTCAAATAACAGTATACCATCAACAACATATACGAAGCAAATAAAATACTATATAAGTATATTAAAATCACTTCAGAACATACAAAATTCTATAGGACCACCTGGAAAGCATATTTTTGCAAACAAAAAAATCCAAATCAAATTGTGACGAATAGACAACTTCACTCATCTTTTTTTCACAGTCAGTCAAAAATAAACTTATTCGTCCATAGAATATGAAGTTACAAGTAGGTACGACAGGCCTGTGACCTGCATACATTTTTGATTTACTGATATAACATGAAACTAGATTTAAGCAAAGTTTTTTCCTTGCTTTCTTTTTGCATATCCTTTGTTGACGTCCTCTAAGGACGTATAAAATATGTACATAAGAGTGAAGTTTTTATACATTTCCATGCACAAATGGAACTTTACAATGTGGAGTGCAGTATGTTATGTAAATATTTAATAGACTATGTACTTGAGGAGCTTGTGGCTAAATTATAACAGCCGCATGGGTCGATCGAAGGTTAAGCTACGCTTGACGAGGTCGTTCCGGGGATGGGTGACCATTTATCATATACCAAGACTCCTCCGAGCCTCGGAAAGCACGTTAGCCGTTGTTCCCGCCTGTCATTTGTAGATCTTTGAGAGTCGTTACTAGTAGTCAGAAGCCCGAGAGTCTGACAACCAGTTTAACCAAGGGGTAACATGTTACTCAGTTACTGCGTTGTGAAGGTCTGACAGGCAGTCGATCCATGTAAAACACTGGTATTCAACTGCGTCCGGTTAAACTGGAAGCCGACCCCAACATAATTGGGAAAAGGCTAAGCAGATGACACTAAGTACTTAAAAGAGGCAGAAAAAAATAGTTTTTTTTTATTACAAAACGCACCAAGCGCCTATTGATTAAGCCCTTTAAATCTTAGAAGCTTATTTTAATACTTTTTCACTGTGTGCCCTTCAATACAAACTATCCTGACATAATTAACCCTTCTAGTGAATGTATTAAATATCAAAATATAACTCTTCGGCACCTACCTACTTACATATACCGAGCTCTTGAATGTTTTTATACCAAACGGTACGAGTATTAGCTTTTTGTTATCCGTCAGTAAAGTGAATCGAGGTTTAGTTTTATAGTTTTCAATCCGTCTGCCTGATGGTATTTCCTGTTGAAAAAGCAAGATCCTCTATTTAAACATTTTAGAGGATGATTTTTGTAAAATACTTTTCAAGTGCTCGCCTTTGTTATATTGACAAGAAACTCTTGTGTAATTTTATGCTGCTAGGCACAACAGTTCAAGGAGTCTGTGGTCATGAAGATTTTTTGTTCTTTTTCACTCTTATAAAGATTTTTCGTTGAGTATTAGATGTGCACACCCAAAGTGTACCATATATATTTAGCGATAAGGCCACCCATTGTAACACCCTATAAGTCGTAATTTGTAGCCCTTAAAGTTATAATTTGTAAGTTTTTATGGTGTACGATAAAGAGTACTCCATTCTATTCTTTACACACATGACTCCGTTAGATTTTGTTATAATTTGGTCATTAGCTGATTCCAGAACGAAAATTACCATTGCCCTTTATTTACCTTACAATAGTGAGAGAGAAACGTGAATACACTAGGTTAAGAAAAGCAACTGGGGTCAATTAAATTACCCAGTAACTATCAAGGATTTAGTATCAAGTTATTAGTTCCTGTATTGTCGTACTTAAGCTTTAAATGGAAACCAATTAGCGGCGTCATGATGGGCATTCAGAAAACATCTAAACGTTTTAACGGCCAATTTTACAGCCTGTAAGCTCTTTACTCCGCAAAGTGTTCACAAAGTGTCCGCTTGAAAGTAATTAAAATAAAAGTAAACATATTGCAACAAATTAGGAAAATGAGTCGTTCCTGTTCTACCTTTAATAGTAAATAACGGGTAAAGTGGCAGTTAAATGATTGAAATTTATCGCTCGTTGAACAAACTATGGTTCTCACGAACTTAACATGTGCGGACGATGCTTGAAGATTTTATGGTTTGTTATATCAAGAGACGCGATTAAGCATTAGAGACCTCGAAAGTTTTGTATTGTTGTGGAATTACAGCTCACTTTTATTTGAGTGTGGCGGCTACACACGCTCTGGACACTTTTACAACAATTTGTTCCATGTCTTCATTCGCGAGTGGCGTCGCGGCTCAACATTTGAAAGAGGTTTTAAAAGTATTGTTCGGTATTATAATTGTAATTAGTTCGAAAACCTACCAATCCCCTGCCTACTACTTTCTACGTTTTTGCTTCGACCTGTCCGGATTTCCATTTTTTCTTACTCCGCTCCGGTGCGTGTCTTGTTTGTTCATTTCCAATATTGCACTACAAAATTCAAAACATAACTTTATTGAAGTTTGTGTTGAGCATTTCAATATGAATGGAAGTTACGCAAAGCTCGTAAATATATTGTAGGTGGTCGGTTTCAATTTCCAGCCATTTTCGCTTCGAGACAAAGGTTGTATGACAATACCAATGTGCTAATTCGCAAACTAACGCCCAAATACGCTAATGTTATGCATATATATTATCAATGGATTCAACGAAATCTAAAGTTTTATGACAATGTTCTTCAAATTTTATAGTCGTTTGCACCCACACGCCTGAATAAGTGATTCCAGAATAATCGCAGATTCCTACCGTACAACAAAGAACGGCAAATAGAGGACGTAATTCGAAATCATTCACGACTTGAGCTAACTCCATCATTTATTTTAGTGGTACATCACTACCTTCTAGAGTAAAACTAATCATGAAGTTGCCATTCGTGGTATTCGTTTAAAATACCAGCGAAGAAGCTTTCGATCGCTGGCGTTCATCCATGGCGCGAATCCCATTAACTTAGTAATAGGTGTTATAATGGGGCAAAGCAAACACGGCGTGTGCGAGCTGAAAGCCATCTTACGAGAGAACTGCAAAGAGCCTCCAATAAGCGCCTTCGGAGGTAACAACGATATTAATACACACCACGTTAAACGTAATTACTTGTTCACTGCATGTTTCCTTTCCTTCCAATATTTGTGCGAGAGATGTATGTAAATATTTTTCTGAGCGGCGCTTACTGATGTTGCGACGAGATGGCAATAACGCCGACAGACGTAATGAGGAAGCCTGGCTGTAAACCCGCACCACGTTCGCGAGACTGCAACGAACACTTTTTAGACATCATAATAAACACCTTAAGGTTCAAAATCGTTTGTGGATTGTTGGGTGCAGGTGTATAATGTAAGTTTGCGATTGTGTCCCGGCGCCGCGGGGCTCGCTATAACGAGCGCCCTGCGATGACGGGGCGCCGGCGATAGCGACAAACCGCCATCGAGTGAACCTCTTTAAAAAATTAGCTCTTGAATTTTAACTTCAAGGGTCGCTATCTTTTACGGAGTTGCATCCTTAAAGGACCTTTTAACAAAACAACAACGTAAGTAATAAAAATACAGGAAAACATCGCGACACTAGAGGAAAATTCTTCTGCAGTAAGAGGTACTTGTATGTTTTCAGACTACGGGCTTTCTGATTTGTCTACTCCTACTATCCTACATATTCAAATTGCCGAACCAACGGCGTGCTGCACATTAATATTTAATAGTACCAGCATTATAAAGTTCTAGATTATACTTTTTATGAGTTTTGTAGTATCTTGGTTAATTACAAGTCAGCAATTAATATACGTTTGAAATGTGTGTTCTTGTTAGTTTCCTTCGCTTATTGCGTTGTTAGACACGCTTTGCGCAAAATATCTAATTTATGATGTTTCAAGTGTCTATTCTCGCAACTTATCTATAGTTAAGTATTTAATGTGCGTGCACATGGCTCGGATGGCAAGTTATAATTAAGCTGACGACATGTTCGCAAGGGGCAACTAATTAGACCATAACTGAGTATTGCAATAACGGCACACAACGAGATATGATATGAGTTAGGATGGAAGAGGCTGCATGCAACTTAGATTAGAAAGTAACTTGACTTATGCAGACACAGTTCTCTTAGACGCAGATTAATGAAAACTGTCAGTGATCTATTTAACGAAGTATGAAGAAAATCAGTTGCACTTAAATATGTATGCAAGTGAGGCGTCGGATGCGGCATTACGGTGAGAAATAGTTGTTACATCACAAGTTACATCTTTAAATAGTATCAATTTTAGTTAGTCGCCATTGAATATGTGTAACACCCACGATCTGTCAGTGGACAGTAATATTTCACGGCTAGCAGTTAGTGTTGCTCTCTGTGGCAGCAGTTATTTCCTCATGCTATAAACTCTTATAGCTTCTTCTTGCTTTTCCCACGCTCACGCAAATCTATAACTTTTTCGATTGAACCGAAACTGGTTTCGACAATGGTGTAATATTTCATATTTTTAACATTTTGTCTCTCCGCCAGAATGCCTTTGTACATAAACGCGTTCATGTATAAAGGCATACCGCGGTGCGTTGTTTTATTTGTGGCCTGTAAAAACTTTACGCAGGATTACACAACAAAAATAATGATACTGCAAAAAGTAATGCGACGTTTATCCTTGCTCTACAAACAATTCATACCTCAGCTGTCAGATTAATCTAAGGCTCGGCGTGCATCGTTGATTGTGCGAATAATAATCCGACGGAGCGGAGTCTCGTATAGTTCACGAGAGCGTCAAAGCCGAGCGCAAAGGAACAAAGCCTCCAATTACCCGAGCGGGCACGCCGTGGGCTTTTAGTGAATAATGAGCCGCTTATCCCGGCAGATGACGGCTTCAGTAGAATTGTTCCTGAGCGGGTCTGCACGCGGACCACCGGGCCACTCGTGGCGCGTCGCCGTCGTCACGTTCGCCGCGTCGCTCCACACGCGCCCCGCTGCGGTCACTGCGTCAACACAATTTCGCGCCCGCCTCTTGCTGTTCCCCTCACTTTGACATTTTACACAAAACGGACGCGGTCACCGCACAAGTCCCTTTTCAATGCCGCGCTCGCTTAGTGTTTTGCAGAAACGAATGAAACAATACTTACCTGTAAATGTTACAGCCTATAAAACGGTTGGAAAAGATTGAATAGAGCTTTGAACCGAAAAGAGCTGTCCAACATCTTATCTTAGGGTATATACTTACACAGATTGCTTATAATGCACATTCTAATAAAACAAAAACACTTGTATTCAATTCGAAATACATGCGACGACATCGTCAGTTAACTGTAAAGAAGAGCTTAAATGCTTAGTCGTAAATTAGTATTTTTGCTATCGAGATTAACGGTAAACATATTTCAGGAAGCACGTGAGTTGGGTGTCATCCATTCCAACTGCATCAGCATACCTACCAGTTATTTATATACGGAGCGACTACTTTTCGGACCTAAACAATTCAGTAGGACAGCATGATATTCTTCGCCGCGGTTAGACCGATTGTTAGACTTTCAGGCTTCTGAATACTGACTGTCAAAGATTGACAGGACTGACTGCTGTAGTACCTACGTGCTTTACGAGGCTCGGTGTTTTGAGTGGTCACGGATCCACAAATTGACTTTAAAAAGCGTCGGTACCGCTCAGAATGAACCATTTGTTCTGATAAATGGAACAGAACAAGCTACAGCCCTTGACATAAAATTTTGTCCTTACTAGTAAATTCAAAGACTTTACCTACATAAGTAACGATCACAATAAGAATAATAGCAAACACTTACTCGTTGCTCAGCGAAACATTTATTTGGAGAAAATGCCAACGCTCAATAGGTGCTCGGGAAATTGTACTGGCTTCGGAACAACAAGTATATTTTTAAGTGGCCGTGATTTTGCTCGTAACATTGAGTGAGACGGCTTTTATTTTCAAATAAGTACCACTTGCCCTTTTACTTCTCCGCAAATATTTCTGTCTGTCTGTTTCCATACCGCAGCTCTGAAATGTATTGTGTTCTTTATGAAGTAGTTGTTGCTAGTTCATAAATTAGTTTCGGCATTTACATCACGGCCATACTTTTATTGTATTTCTAATTTGAAGTTATAGATCGTAATTTTTAATGATAAAGTAGAAAAGAATTTAATAAATTTAAGAGCTACTATCAAGCTATGTAAAGGTATTATTTGTAAAATTTTAATGTTTTTCAGGTAAATAATATTAATAAATCCAGTTTACTTTAAAAAAATAACTACCTGTTTTAGCATTAATGCACTAAAATGTGTAGTAATCTCGACGGAATATACTAACGACCGTTCCTGCTGGAAATAGAATCATATTGGCCTTAATGATGGAGTTTAAAATCAAAACGTTTGATGGCACGTACTTTAACATATTAGTAGAATATTGAGCTAGGCCCAATCTGATCTTCTAACTAAACTTCCTAAAGATTTAAAAATAAATCTGTCTTTTTAACCTTTCCTACATTTGCTGATAAATCTCAATACCCAAGAAAACCTTATCCGGTAATTTTGTTCGTGATTAATGTGACGTTCTTCTATTGCTTTCCCATATTTGTGTTGAGTCAGCTAAATAAAAGGATTCAAGTGCTTTCTTATGTAAAAGAATCGGTTTATTGACCTATAATTATTTTTTATGTTTGGCACCTAGCTTAGGTGTCACATTAATTCTCTTGGAGCACATTAAACAAACTTTAATGCCTCCCGTGAACGATTCGATCGCTCGACTCGAAACACGGCGCAACGGCCATGTTTTATTGTGAGTAGCTGTTGCCTGACACAAAATTGCGAATTAAAAGAAAATTCACTTTTTATGGCGTTGTAATATTGCCGCTGGCAATTCCAACGTTTAGTGTTCTCATTTTGAATGTTCCGTCTTTTGGTATAAATTGATATGGAGTAGTAACCCAACGATTGCGATTTTGATCCATAGAGCTTTTAAAATTGTCCATGATAATGGTAAATAAAAAAAAGAACAAGATTTTATTGTTCTTTAATTCTTTAAGAGATCAACGCATGTCTTGCATCTGAAATATTGGTACGAGTGTAAGGTGCAGTAAGTTTTTCACTAAAGAAAAATTTGCAGAAGAAGTATTGTAGGTAAGTACTGGTAATTACACTTAACACTTTACTTCTGTTTTTTCATTCGTTTTAATGGTAAACAATAAAGAGTATTCTATTCTATTATTTAGAGCAATCTCAAGCTAAGCCACGGGCATATCTAGTAGTACAATATAGTAACATGTATTGCACTACTAGATAGGTAAGTAATCAACATTCAACTATAACAATATTCCAAACAGCAATCTAAATTCTATTTCAGTGAAGAATTTAATCGAAACAATTTTGGTCTAAACCAATTTTCCAATAGAGATATTTGAAATAACAGTTCGCTTTATGGATTTGTAAGACTGCATTTAGACTTATATGAAAACGTAGGCTACAGCCGCGCGTACTCCGCGCTCTCATGTATGTTAGTGGAGTATAAACTTTATAAATTAAGCAACAGCGTTAGTGTTCCTATGTAGCGTGTACGCCGCGCGGCACACGCGTGTCTCTTGCGTGGTTCGTGTGCAAGTAAATGCATCCTAGGAATATAATTGCCGTGCCTCCATGTGGTACTGTCGCTCGTGCTAAGTCGCCAATACCTCGTACCCTGGTACCCTTAATGATCTCTTGGACTCTAATCCAACAAGTGATCTGTTTGGGGATGGATGGTCCGAGATTTTATTGGTATGTCAGGAGTACTGTGAGAGGAATTCATGAATGTGTTTTCTCTTCTTCAAAAATCTTGTTTTTTTAATGGTTTTGTTATTTTTCTTTAATTTGTTTGATTTTGTATGTTATCTGTAATTTTAGTGACTGTAATTGGTTAAACCGTTGTAATTGAATAAATAAATAAATAATAAATAATAAAATATTGTGTCATTTGGCAAGTAAAGCACTTAAGTTGACTAACGACAGCCTTCACCTTATTTGCTACCTGTGTCTAAGTCCTAAGGCGATCCCGAGATGTTTTAATATGTATCAAGGAGAAAGTGAGTAGGTACTTTACTTCGAGTACAAATGTGAAGGCTTTAAGACAACCTTGGGAGGAGTATTGGGGTTAAAGAACGCTCAGAACAGGCACCTAGTTTATATATATTGTAGTTCGTTATACATATGTAAGTCGCGGGTGCACGGGGCAGGCGAGCGGCCCGGCCCAGTCAGGCGAACACAATTTGTAGACCATTTCTGTTGCATGCCGCGCGACACTTCTGCAGATTAGGGCGACAGGAAAATATAGATAGGTACAGCTGCTTGATATTATTCACGCATATTATAAAAGGCCGTTTGGTATTTGCATCAGTTTTCTAGTCCCTTTTACTACAGTAATTGTTACCGTTTTCAAAGCAAACTGTAATACCTTCTACAGTAACCCAAATTTCTTTATTCATATTATTTCTCGGTTTAAGAGTCGACGAAGCCGAGTATGTGGTCGATACGTATATCAAAAACGAAGAAAGGATTTTTATGGAGTAGCTATGTCTGTATGTCTATCACATTTACTTTCGTCAGGATTAGGAAGTACTAATGCTATTTTGTACAGATAAGTTAAAAGATGAGTAAAAAGGTTTTTAATTACCTAGCATTAAATATGGTATGGGTGGTGGCTAGTTTAAATTCAATGTGCATACAAAATAATATCTATGAATTGCATTTGGTTTAACAATGTTTAGCTACTTACATAACAACAGAGATATTTAAACGATGTTTTTTACTAGCACAGTTTATTTTAGTCATCAGCAATTCTTTACAAAAAACTTAACATTAGAGTTGCAAAAAATAAAAATAAATCTTTGAAAACTTAAAAAAAATATTTACCAAGTACGGAACGGAACCCTCAGTGGACAAGTTAAACTCACTGTTTGGAGTTTTTTTACTCTTTAGTGTTTACGGATCTAAAATGATTTCAATTGAATTTTGCATGTCATTCACTTTGAAAGCTCTTATTAGCAGTATATTGAAAGAATTAAGTCGAAGATGACATTGAATATTCATGAAACGTTTCAGTAGGTCGTATAACGGCAAAAAAAAAATAGGGAACAATGACCGAAGCAGTTGCGTTACGTTGAAAGTGCTAAATAGAGAATCACTTAACTTATTTACCCACTAGCTTAAAACTGTAAATCATTGTTGTGAATTTTTCTAGCAACACGAAATAACCATTTTGTCGGTGTGTCCAGTTGCGCATAAAATAACAATTGATGCGAGCGGGCATTGTGTCCGCGGACGGCCGGCGGGCGGCGTCGGGTGGCGCGCTACTCTCGCACGATGCAATTTGTCGGGCGTTTCTCTTGTGTCGCCCTAACAAAGCTACGAATCGAGCTGACGCGAAACTATCGATAACTCTGTACGGAATTAGTGCTTTTGTTCTTATTGTCTCTTCTACCTCGCCCGCTTTTTCGCTACACTTTTCGCTGAAGAATAACCATAACTAGCGCACATTCGTGAAAATTGTCTAGTTGGCTTAACTCGATAAACGTTGAGCCATAAGTTGAGCGGTTGAAATATGCGAATTCTTCTGCTCTATCTGAATCGGGTTAGTTTCTTGCTGCAAAAAATGTACAGAGAACTAGTTTCTTATTTTATATAGTAATGGTCACGACATTTTATATGAGGGCTGGTATTTAATTTAGTGGCGTTTCAATGTAGTCTAATATGTTAGCGGATGACTGTGGCAGGCGACGACGACGGGTCGTTTAATTTCGCCGCTAGGCGTGGGCATCTCATTTTTGCGCCAATAGAAGATCTTTTGTGGATCCTAACTGTCATATATACTTGCGGACTTTTAAGTTCATTAGATCTTCATATTCATGTGCAAACTTCACGGTCTGCCGCAAAGTCTGGCCGCGACAAGTCATGACGTCGTGTCTCCTGATTGTGATAATAAGCGAATGTGAAGTTGTGGAGCGGACATTCCGTTTCTGATGAGTCTAACAATATTTAACTAATGGAGAGTACCTATTATCTAAGTAAACGTATTAGAGACCGTAACACTTTTCTTTAATTTCCGTCTGTTTGCTCGTTATTACGTTTATCTGTTTGTTTAAACGCAGAGCTTTTAAGTTATACGCACACAAACTGAATGCGCTTCGCTTTAAAGCTGCTGGTCGAATTTTAACGAGGCTTTCACCATTGAAATTAAAACAAACACGACTACTATGGCGCAAGTCATCAATAATCTTTTGAATTTATTCTCGTGTACCAGTCTTAAAATTAAAAGATAAAGATACTCGCTGGCTACCTGGCTTTTATATTTTAAAACTGATAGACTAAAGACTAAGGGATAGTTTAAAGAGAGTCGTCAAAATGCTACAGTGTTTTGAAAAAAAAAAATTGTTATGGTACTTGTATAGGTACTTGTTAATAAAATAGATGATGTATGGAATATGTATAGCATAGGTTCGAATTTGAAAACCCGCTAGGATCTTCTCTGTATAAGAAGAGGCTTGTGAACTGCCACAGGCAGCAATTATTTTGTTCTTTTTAATTCATTTTACAAACTTGCAGATAATGTAATACAATATTTTAAAAGCAAAACATTCGAGGGTCCGAGCTTTAGTGGGAAGAATCGCCTAACAATGCTAGTCGTGTCCAGAACAATTGCAATTTTTAATTATTTTTTATCACTACCAATGAAGTAGGTACCACTGCGTCATCATCCGCAACTTTCTAAAGACAAAATGACTTAGAAATCATTTACTTCGACAGATAGGCAAATCAGTTCCACAAACCAGTTGAGTTGTTAAACGGTAGAGTTGAACGCGCGACCCCGCAGAGGCACTTGAGGTTACCATAAACTTGACACTTTACAACTTAGTTACCATGAAATGTTCCACTGGATCTCAACTCTATAACTTTATTCTTATTGAAAACTACATTAAAACTTCTTTTTATGTCTGGTTTTGAGTGTTAGCTAATCTGTGGCCTGTGGGCACCCGTACGGAAATTATTGTTTTATGGCTAAAGTCATAATCCAGCAGTTTTGTGGTTATTCGTGTAGCTGCATGGTGATCGCAAGATATTAAAATCATCTCTGCATATTCTCTGTATATTAGATTTTATTCTTTGTCGGTCTTTCTTGTCAATAATCGAGTCGAAACTACTCTAGGTCTGGGTCACTCGGCAGTATTAGCAGTATTGGTTCCTCCTAGACTCCTAGTAAATCATCATCATCAGCGTTGCCTTTTCCCATCTATGTTAGGGTCGGATCCCATTTTAACCGGATGTTACTGATTACCAGTGTTTTGCATGTCTTTGTAAAACATTGGTAAACGGCTGCATCCGACTCCCGTCTGACCTCCACAATCCTCTTTCTACAATCGAGAACGCCTCAAATCTCTTTGTTTTGACCACGTGACTTAGCGAAAGATGATAAGTCACGTGGTCAAAACAAAGGGATTCGAGGCGTTCTCGATTGTAGAAAGAGAATAGATACGAATCGTTTGTAACTTGGCTAGGGGGGCAGGTTACACGTTATTACCTCTTGGTCAAACTGATTATTACACTTTCGGGGCTCTGACGACATCCTACTAATATTATAAACGCGAAAGTTTGTGAGTACGGGTAGATGGATGGATGTTTGTTACTCTTTCACGTAAAAACTACTGAATGGATTTTAATAAAATTTGGTATGGAGTTAGCTGACACCCTGGATTAATACATAGGCTACTTTATATCCTAGTATTCCCACGGGAACGGGACCTACGCGGGTGAAACCACGAGACGTCTACTAGTAAGTCAAAGTTCTACAAATGACAGCCGGGATCAACGGCTTAACGTGCTTTCAGAGGCAGGACGGAGTCTTGACATGTCATGAGTGGTCACCCTTCCTGAGACCAACCTCGTCAAGCGTAGCTTAACCTTCGATCGACCCGAGCGGCTTTCATTATTCGACCTCAACTTCTAGTAATGATGTTGAGTATTTAGTTACTTTGGAGAATGTTTCTTCTGACCAGTATGTTCGAGAGCGGCCGCTGTGGTCTCCATTCTTCCTTCTTTCATTCCTACTTTGCTCAACAAATATTCCATTTTGTCCTCATTTTGGGTTACTGCTCCGATGAACTTGAATGTTCAAAGGGATATGACCATTTTATTTTATTTTATTTTTATTTGGGAAAAACAAACAATTGTACAGTATGTTTTACAGCAAATAAATATTAACATTAATATATTAACAACAACGTTTCCACAGATTAATTGTGCACATTATTAATTAGATGAGTAAGTACAAGTAACAATTATATACTAATTATCTTACAATAAGTATAACTTTTTTTTAAAAATCACAATTAATTTTGTTTTTGACTATTACACAAACTATTGATAATTTTTTTCTTGAAAATGCTGTGAGACAAAAAGAAGATATCTAAATGATTAAAGTGCTTATTTTCTGAGGAAACTTTGGCCAAGTCATGCACATGGAAGATACAAATAAGACATAGACATTAGGATTGAAATCACGGATAATGAAACAAGTATTTCAATCCCTATTTTGATAGTACTGTACAGCGAACGAACATTTAAGAATGTAATAAACAATTGAGTGTCATACGAAAATCGGCTTTTGATAACTTGGTACTCCTCCCAAATTGGAAATAGTATCTACTGTAGTTACTAAAATAGTATATTTTTAGTATTTATTACATAGATGGCAAAGAAATGGCCAGAAATGGGCATTTTTCTTTGGTAAGTCGACGATATCTAGGTTACGACACGCAGTCCATCGACACTTCCAACATCACCACTCTATTGTATCTGTTTTTCTCTAGTCGACCATGTCTGCTACTTAAATCACCCTTACATAGGCTTAACCATAAAGTTATTTAGATTAACAAGGCTTGAAACCTGGTCGTGTTCACACCTCAATCCGCCAAAAGTACCTACATAGAAGTCTCTTGTAATATTGTAAACAATAACCGGTTGCGGTGGAGTTTGCTGGAGACTGCGAACTTCACCGTGGCTAGGTATTGTTTATGCACCATTTGTATCTAAACATTCAATATGCAATTTCTGCGAATGTTCTCAAACGACATTTGTGCACTGTTTGATGTTTCCGGGCCTCGTAAAGGAAAGGGTGTGATTTTGCGAAATTCCAAGTTGCTTAGAACTATTTTTTATCTAATAGTCCCTACTATAGTATTTATAGTCTATAGTATGAGAGGAAAGAAGATTGATGTACTTAACATGATTTTTAATTAATAGCAATAAATAATATAATTCTTTAGTCAAAAATCTCATTGAATCACAATAATAAAAAAAAAAAAAAAAAAAAAATTATAATATAAATCACGGTCAAATAACCTCATGGAAATTATGCAGTTTACTGTATAAGGATTAGAAATTAAATTGTTTTATCATTTAGGACAGGTCATACGAGTAGTAACATTGATAGCAAAAAAAGAACAATTTCTCCTTTAAACCACTCACTTTATTGTTTTTATTTCAACAATTTATTTACCCTCTGCATCACAGTTTTGTCATTTACAGTAAGTTGCGTTTTATTTTGCAGAAATGAATTTGTAAAGACGTAGTTGTTTGTCACAATTATTATTCCGCTGTAAGCGAGACACTTCATTAAGTTTTCAACTGAATTTCTCTGAAAGGACATTTTTATTGCTATGTTTACAAAAGTATCTTTTGAAGTAAGAGTTATTGCTTTAAATTAAAGTAACAATTGCATTTTAAAATGTATGTTTTCCTCGAGCAGAACAATCATTCAATTATCTTAGACCTTAAATATTTTATCATAATGCAAAATAAACTTGTTAATTTACTTGGTATTTTGTTTAAGTAAACAATGATTACCCACACTAATCTATGCAAAATAAAAAAAAAAAAAAAAATCTTTATTTTCAGGCATCGATGGCCCAGAGCGTGTTAGTATTCAGTACAAAAATAACTTAACAACTATGTTAGTAGTAACATCTAGACGCACACAAGAACACAAATACACAATAAAAAAAATAAACAGCTCGTGGAAGATTTATCAAGACCCATGTCTGACATGCAGCTTGATAAACCTATCCATCGTAGGCCCTTCCAATCTTTCTGAAAACAATACTAAGGTGCGAATCCTCTATTTCACAATAATTAAACTAGTTATCTACTCGTGACATCTATTTCGAGTAATTTATTACCTTCATTACCTTCAATTAATCCCGATCACGCTCCTAACTATGTTTCCCGATAGATCGCCTATTATTATAATAACGTAACAACTTTTAATTACATAAAACCTTCAAATGCACACTAACTGTTAATGCTACTGCTAACCTGCATCATCCCACTTCTGGCCAAAGGCCATGACTTCCAGGTGTTTCGATCCAGGGCTAAAGCAAACCTATGGTCGTTTGTTATGTTCAGCTCCTCCTACCTAGGGCTACCAGATGAAAAATTGAAAAATTCAGTAAAATAGACTTATTTTATAGGAAAGTCCTAATATTTTTTCGCAAATATAATTTACTACTCTACAGAAAAAAAAGTATTCGCCTAGAGTCATGCCACGTAAGATGATGCTGATATTGATCGTAACTGTCTAATAATAAAAACTGAAATCTACTGTATTTTATTGAAAAATCGTAAAATCCTGAGATTTCCAAAATCCGGCCGCAGTCCTGATACGAACTTAACTATCCTTTAAATATCCTGAAATCTTAGGACAAATCCTGAGATATGGTAACTCTACTCCCACTATGTGCTTCGCGTTGTAGTTATTTTGGCCCGCAGCTCATCAAACTTAGGTACAACAAAAAGCAACAAAATAACCAAAACTTTTCATTCATTTACTCAATACAACTAATTGAGGACTTTGATTACATTAGCGGGAAACCGTTTCGCAGCTCAACTTGTTTCTTGTTTATCCAACTGAAATTTGTTGAAGAAAACTGAAGTTTGTTTGCGTTCCGTTCGATCGCGCGTGTACTTTGCCAAGTGGAGCGCCGCGACCACAAAATGCAATTATCGACCGCTGTCTGCCGCAGCTATGCTCGAATTGCATTCCGATGTTCAAGCCAAGTATGAGCCCATGCCCGCGGCCCGCCGAACACGACGGACAGGTGACATACGACTCAAAGGCTGTACGAATGGAGTGCTAGGATATACGGAGAAAAACGTGCGTAGAAAACAAGTAACTTGACAAAATGTAATCTTGATAGCCGATTGTTATCGCAATTTTAGGGGTCATCCCAAAGTAAAAGTTGTTCGTCATAAGAGTTCAAATACTCCTTTTTTTGTTACTATGTTAGTTGATAAATTTGCAAGAAGACAATGCTTAATGTTTTTAAACTATCACTGTCTTGCTACGTAGTCAACGGTCATCATCTCCATGCTCGATTGAAGAATAGTGCATAAAGTATCTTCTTAGACGGCGGCCAAAGAAAGATAGGAGGTCGTATATCTTACCTATATTGAGTACAAAAAACTGTGACATTCTCGATTCGGTTGATGTAGGAAAAATTTATTTTGAAGTCAACTTAGAGCTCCATTCCTTCTTATTTGTTGTACGTAACCGCTGTGTTGTGTTTATATCTTTAAAAGTTCGAAAGTTATTGTCTACAACTACAATATAAATTTTCCTTTTAATACACACCACTGTAACTGTAGATATATATACCTGTCTAACATACTAAAATGAGTTTCATATCTGTGATTTCCATATAAGCATTGTGTTTACTTGCATATTTGCTCGTTATTATTCTCATTCTCGGCTTATTGCACACACGATGCTCTTTCCCTGGAACTTTCGCAATATTGTCCGTAGAAGGCACTTCGATTATATTGGTAGATTAGGATCTCGTATGCGTATTTTAAAGTCAATATTACTTTTAAGTAAACGAGACAGGGGGCTTGTAGTTAATTCATTACAGCCACACGGGTCGATCGAAGGTTAAGCTTCCCTAGCCGAGGTCGATCCGTTGATGGGTGACGATTCATAACATATCCCCCATATCTATCTTTTCTTGTTTTTTTTTATTATCTGTATTGTTGTTTTTTTGTTTAATGTTCTGTGCGTCCAAATAAAATCTTTCTTACTTTCTTTCTTTACTTTCTTCCTATATACTTTTCTGCGCCTCGGAAATCCCGTGAAGCCTGACATTTGTAGATATTTGACAGTCGTTACGAGAAGTTAGAACCCCGTAAGCCTGACAAACAGTTAGACAAAGAGGCATTGTGTAACCTGGTCTTTGGATTGTGAAGATCGGATAAACAGTCACTCTATGTAAAACACTGGTATTTAGCTGGAACCGGTAAAACTGGAAGCTGAACTCAATAAGTTCATCATTATCTGCCTAGCCTTTACCACGATTTAAAAATCAAGTAAGACACCTATAGACCTAAATTTGCACTGTACCATTGGTAAGCATGTGGAATTTTCATATGGATAACTTCACTTTTGTTTTAATTGCCCCCCTTATAGTGTAAATTTACATTAAATATTGCATGCATTGCTTGTGTTTATATTATGCGGGCTTGTAGTAGTTTTAATAAGTTTCCGCGGCTAGCTATTTCATATGGATGTAACGGAGTTACGTTCTGTACGAGTTCGCCTCGTGTTAATCAGCTAACTTGTGGCTTTCATTGAAGGAAGATATGCGGCCTTAATAACAACCGTTTTATTTGAAGTAATTAATTATTTTTCCGAGCATTCAACTTGTATATATAGTACTATAATCTAAATCCATACTACCAATAAAAAAAGGGTTTGAATTAAAAAAAAATAGGGAGAACCGATTTTTAAAAATCGGTATTCTTACCATTAGGAAGCTATACACGGAAAAAAAAATTGTTTAAACTACAAGGGTTGGAGGGAACGTTATGTGAAGAAGAAGACAAGAAAGAATGAGAACAGGAGAAAGAAAGGAAGAGTGAAGGGAGAGGAGATAAAGAGAGAGAAGAGAAGACGAAGCGTAGGGAGAAGTACCTACAATATTCACGCGAACGAAGTCACGAGCTAGGTTAGGTTAGGTTAGGTTTAACGGGCAGGTGTCCGCAACTCCACGACCAAGCGCGTATTTTGCGTACGGGTGGGAATGTGCCCTATTCCATCCATCCTAGCTCCTCGAAGAAGGCCAGCAGCGGTTTAACGCTACTGGCGATCTCTCGGAGGGTACCTGGGTTTCCGAAGAACTTAGCCCTGTATGCGGCAACCACTGGGCAGTTGAGCAGCACGTGCGATGCCGTCTCGTCCTCCTCGACACATGCTCTGCACAGTGGGCTGTCTGTAACACCTAATATAAAGAGGTGTTTGTTAAATGGCCCGTGGCCTGTTATGGCAGCTGTGAGTATTCGCAGCTGCTGCTTAGTCAGCCGGAGAACCTGTCTCGTGAAACGGCTATCAATTGTGGGAAGTGCTTCCCTGGCTTGCCTGCACTCACTTTGGTCCGACCATAGCTTGCCGTGTTGATCCCTGGTGCGTTTCCTTACCAGGGTGCGTAGGTATCCGAAGGGGAGTGGTACAACAGGTTCAGGTCCCATTGCCACCATGCTTGAACCCCTTCTGGCGAGTTCATCAGCGGCGTCATTGCCGCGAGAGTCGCTGTGTCCTTTGATCCATTGAATGGTTACTTTATTGAAGGTACCCACCTGATTTAGTCGGTGATGGCATTCGTTTAAGAGTCCCGAGTTGGTTGTGTGACTGTTTAGGGCTTGCAGGACTGACATGCTGTCCGACAGTATGCGGATCGAATGGTCCTGTACCTTCCTTGCTGTGATAGCTGTGGCCGCCAATGAAATGCCCAAGCATTCGGCCTGGAAGACCGTGTTGTGGGCCCCCAACGGTGTAGCTATGTGTATGTTGAAATCCTCCGAGAAGATACCAGCACCCGTACCAGTACCTGTCTTGGATCCATCCGTGAAGATTCGCAGCTCTGTAGGGCGTAACCCCTCACACCTGCGATCCTCGTGGAGTTGAATTTTGTATTTTTTATCAAACATGAATTGCTTGGGAATACGATCGTTTATGGCTTTAGTCATGGGGAGTTCAGTATTGAGCTCTTCCAATAACCTGGTATGCTGCGTCTCTTTCTTACCCCAAAGATTTAGTGTATTGAGGCGTACTGCCGCCATCGTCGCTTCTTGTTTTATGAACAGATGAAGCGGCGGAAGTCCCAACATGGCTTCGAGTGCTGCGGTCGGAGTAGTCCTCATGCAACCTGTGATAGCCATACAAGCTAACCTCTGTGTTTGTTGTAATTTGTTTGAGGCTGTGACTAGGTTAGTTCGGGGCCACCAGACCACGGCCCCGTAGGCTATCATTGGCCGGATAACCGTATTGTACAGCCAGAGTATGATTTTGGGGGATAGGCCCCACTTCTTACCTATCATTTTCCTGCACTGCCAGAAGGTGATACAGGCCCTGTTTAGTTTATTGTCTAAATGATTACTCCAGTTTAACTTACTGTCAAGGATGACCCCCAGGTACTTGACTTCGGTGGCCAACTGTAGTTCTGTATTAAAAAGTTTGGGTAGGCAAAAAGGGCCTAGAGCTCGCTTATGGGTAAACATGACTAGTTCAGTTTTTGTGGGGTTCACTGACAGGTCAAATTCTCTACACCATCGTTCTACAATTCGTAGTGCTTGTTGGGTAAGGTTGCAAATCGTCCCAGTCACCTTCCCCGACACGAGCTAAGTGCTAGTCTTAGATAAAGTACTGCACATAACAAGATCAGAAACATCATTGAACTTAATCCAACTAATAGTCTGCCCGCGTACCCATTACGATCAAAATCCCGTAAGGTGTGACATTACAACAAATGCTAAAACAATCTGATTTTAGAAACTTAAATTAACACACACACACTACACTAATTATTAAAACTTTGTTTCTCGCTCAGTGATGATGTAAATCTTTGAGAAATAAATGATATTTTAAACCGTAACGGATTTAGTCCGTACAATTGAAAAATTAAAATTAAAAGGACATAAAAATAATAATACAATACAATAAAGTAAATTAACATACATGTAAAAAAAAATACACAAGAGTTAAGATGATGAGTGAATATAAAAATGTATAAAATACCTTCTTCAAATCTTTTCTATTTGTGTGCGTAGAAGATTTTCGCGAACGTTTATTCCCCCATTTTCCTCACTTGATCTGAAAGTCTCAAAGGGGATACAAACGCGCCACCTGTCACATAGAGCCCGCTCACTGATACAATACGTCTCTTATCTATTGTCGCAATAACGTCACAATATAAGGATTTATGAAATGGAATTGTAGCACATCGTTAATGATATTTTGCTAATTCAATCTGCCAAATCATTCTTAACATAAATCTTGGCAATGGTATTATTAATGTTCAATTTTATTGTTTAAATCAATTTAAAAATATTTATTACCTTATAATCATGACTACAATACAAGCAAAAACCAAAAGGAAAAGTAGCAGAAATATATGGCATCAAAAAATTCATCCACCTCGCTGTTATCGGGGAAAGTGCCCAAAAGACTGGCGGCATCGTCATTATTGAATAAGTATCTATACCATGTCTGTATAGTATATAAAAGGCTAGAAAAATGACGATGATGACTTAGTATTTTTATGAATCCATTAACATTTTTGTGTTTAAGTTAAAAACAAAGTAAATGTACAAAAAATGAAATAGTCTACCCTAATTCTAGAAACCGGTTAAATAACGGTTAATAAAAAACATTTTTTTTAACGCAACCAGTAAAATCACACAATTTTCAGTTGAATAAAATTCGAATCAGTGAACAAAAAACTAAATATTTTACGTCAACGGTTGTTTTGAAATAAATAATGTTCTCTACAATACATAAAGTGAAGCCAATCAGCAATGTGTCAGTGTGGTGCCTACGTTATAGATTTTATTGAATTAACTTTGCAAATATCCCGGACGGTAAATTGTTATGTTCTTAATTTACAAAACGACAACACTTAATTTGGACCAATTATTTGAACATCAAAATCGTTAGACAATTAGCTTAAGCTGCCATTTACGCGGGATTCGAGAATTACTTTAAATATCAGCAACCCAGACTTCAGTAATTGAATTAAGTAACTTTATTTAGTTAACTCGAATAATTTTGACGAAAGAATCTTTTGCAGACCAAAGGATTGTTCGTTCTCCGTTCATATATAACTTTTGAAGGTTTGACAGAAGATTGAGAAAAAAAACTGCAACAGATTTTAACTAGTCAATTACCGCAATCCAGACACAATTAAATTACTATTGTTTGCGGACACCGGTGTCCACGCGGAGCCTAATGAGCTAAATAGGTGCCTACTTCAGAAATCCATACCGATTTCTCCTAGTAAATTCTTTAAGTTGCATCATCGTGCTCCATCTTCCAAGCTTTGTTACGCCAACATATTTACGAGCAAGTAACTAAATATTCAATTTGCGGCTCGTATCTTAGTGTTAGTTGGCAGGGACACGCAAACGACACAAAGTGCGTAAATTCCGGGCGTTGTGGAGCATGTCGCCGTCACGGAGAGGTGCTGGGCCAGTGTCGGGGCCAGTCCGCCCACGCTGGGCCACGTGCAACCATCCACCGACAGGAGTGCAACTTGATTACTGCTGATATACAAGGCCATTTTATAACGTTAAAGGAATGTTGTAATGAATGTGCTGGAAGATTAAGTGTGGAAAGAACGAATCGTTTAATTTGAGAGGACTTACAAGCCGAAAAGGCTTTTATACCTCAATTATTTTGTATTTTTATTCGATTTATTTGGCTTACTTTGTTAAGGATTTCACTAAAACGTTAAAATAAGTTTAAAAAAGGTTTTGGAGTTCATTACATCTTTTTGATTAAGCTCCATCAACCGCAACTCTACCACTAATACCTATATCCTACATGGTAGTGCAATTTAAAATAATAAAAAAATGGCATTACCTACATGCGTTACATAGGCAGTTACGACTTCATTCTCATACCGGTCTTAAAGCAGTGTAGGAAGTAAAAACTGTTTTCTTTTATTTTTCCAGTTTTCTCTAAATAGTAGGTACCCTACCTATAACTACTGAAGAACTAGTAGCTCCACATTCCATAATAGTCTAATTGCCTGTATACGATAATTAAAGAGTGGGTTTATTGACTCAGAGATATGTTTATCTATTTACTCGTACAACCTTTCAACTGTCCAATTAACACCTTTACTTAAACACAATATTTGTAATCTGGTCTTAGATCACACGCTACAGGTACGTGTATCCAAGTATCTATAGCTCAATTGCCACAAAAGTTTGCTATGTGCTTGTATGTGCCTAGTAGGTTCCTCAACTTGCTACCTAATCGAATATACACATGTTTTCACTTATTCGCGTATCCAAACAGCATTCTCCCATATTTATAGAATTGTATAATAAGTGCGTAATTTACGCATAAATATACGTCCTCTTGCGTCTACGATCGTCATCTTACTTCGAGGATCAATATACTTCTGTTTTACATACGTTCGACTAATTTATAAATCGCGATGATCTTAAACTACTTTTCCATTTTTATTTTCAAATCCATGTAGGAATATTAAATATAAACTTTCCACGTAAATGTTATTGGCGAACATATTTTATCGAAGTAATTGTTCTCCTCGTACAGCACTTAATGAAACTGCTTTATATTAAAAACTTTGAAAATAAACAAGTACAATAATGTTTCTGGAACAACTTCATCGTGCTTATTAATGTATTACGATGTCTGTTCTCAGAAATAAAAAAGAAACGAGAAATATCATTTGAAATATCGCGAACGTATTGGTAGTAATGTGTTTACAAAGGCTGTAGTAGCCGGCTTAAGGATTAAAATACAACAGGTTGCAAGTTGCAGCGGATCCGATAAAGCCTCCAGTCGAGGTTGGCACGGCATGCGGCGCGCGCGCATACCACCACCACTCTTGCACACCTCACGATAACCGTGCATCTTCACAACGCGATGTTCTATCCAACATTTTTCAATAAAGTACTTCACACTTTGAGCACAGCTATAAGAAAAATCACATAATGCTCGCATTTTGAATGTAAAAAAATATTGTGACACAAAATGTTAAAACTAATTCTAACCATAGTGCTTGTGTTGATTTTTGTTACGGATGCGGACTTCATTGTGAAGGGCCAAGTCAAAAAGCGGAACACAGTTATAAAAATAAACGACAATTTCCCACTGAGGTGTTTTAATAACAATTCTGTATTTAGAAACAATGATACGTTAAAACGGATTGTGTTCACGTCCAGGTATATTTTTACTGGAAAAATTTCTAGTGAACAAAAACGGAAGCGTGGAAAATTTAAAAGGAGCATATTCAAAGTGTTTGTGAGGCGAATACTGAAAGGTGATGTCGGAGCGTTGAGTGAGATATTGAATTTTGAAACTAGAACGTTCAATTCGTCCAATCGTGCGTACTTATTAGCAGAGGGTAGTTCGCTGAGGCATGGCTGTGTCGGCAACTCACAAGGCTGGGCGGCACTGCTGTTCAGTGCTGAAGAGTTTACCTCGCCCCTGAAACTGTTAGTTGACCCTGTACCGTCCAACCTACACGGCGTCCGACGGGTGAAGGCTTTGATTAAAGGTAAATACAATCGTATTGGTTAACTGTCATAAGAGAAAACTCAACGATAATTAATTATGTTGTGAGATGTTTTTTTTTGTAATAAAGTTAAACGATTAAATTAAGTATATGTGATATGGGACTTATTGGGACGTTGTGCTTTTATTAAAACATCATGGAGGGATGGTAACTTTAGTAAAATGTAAGGATTGGAAACTTTCTTGAATGTTTTCCAAAATATGTAAAACAATATCAGGTTCACTAAACTACTCGTGTTTCTTTTAAGCCGGATTTGTTTTAAAACTATAAACGTTAACAAAAAAAAGGAAAACCTCCTTTCTTGTACGATTATAGGCTGCACAAAATCATTATTAAGCTGATCTCTTATTTTATTGATTGCCTGCAAAACATTGGGCAAGCTCAACACCAAAATGCTATCACTGCCTTGCAGCTTACTGTACCTTCTTACATACTTTCGTGAAGAAAGAAATGAAATCACATTTTAGACACAACATAACATCGAGCTGAAGACATGATTCCAGACTTTTATGTAAATAAGAACATGCAACAGATGTCTTCTCTATGTATCTTTATGTATATTGTGAGTACAACCATAATTATATAAAGAGATGCAGGTACTGCGTTTTATTTCGGCTTTTCTTAGGTCAAACATTTCTTCCTTTGTTAGCGGAATGTGTTAAACACGGTTTTCAAAATACTCATATAAAAATCAAAAACATTCGTTTGTGTCCTGAACGAATCATGTCTTGATGAAGAAAGGAAGCCGGCAATTTACTAAGGTGTGTTCTACTCAAGAGAATTAACAACATTGACTATACAGTAAACCCTGAAATCGCGAATAACAAATCAGCTACTCCTTACAATTATGTTCGTATAACTTAACAAAATGTAAGGAGCAGCTGTTTTTATTTTCCCCATTTTAGAGTCAGTCCTATAGTAAAAGTTGTTCATTATGATGAGTAGGTATGTTCCTACAACACTCTCTTAAAGCATGTCCAGGGTTCTTAATCCTTACTAATATTATAAACCCGAAACCAAAAACCACAGAACGGATTTTAACGAATCTTTTCAGTAATGTAGCTTATACATTAGAATAACACATAGGTTATATTATGTATATATTATTTATAAACATGGGTATGGTGTGAATCGTGCAGTGTCAATTAAATAGTCGAAGTACTAATCCTGCGCAGACGAAGTCGCGGGCACCAGCTAGTAGCATATATTTTGTAGTAGCTTTTACATACATTCACCTATTATTTAGGTCTAGGGCCTATCAATAGAAACTATTTATAAGATAATATTAAGACTATATCTTTATAAATAGTGATTTTCATAAAAGTAATATTCTTCGTTCCTTCTTGCGCAGAAAGAAGTCAAAAAACTCTTAAGTACTTACTGAGCACTGTGCTGTTAAACAATGGTACTTACCCACAAGTTGTATACCAATATACGAGTATGTACAGAGTCAAGAACGTAAGATTTTACTCTCATAATGGCAAATGAATAAGTAGGCGCAATGTTTGTTTCTTATAAGTAAATAAATCTATCAATTTTAAATAGAATGATTTATTAACGTGGGTGTTAAAAGGTGTTATGTTGACATTTTGTTCTTCCCAGAAATATTTAATTTTGGAATGTTGCCAGAGTGTTAAAACATTTTTAGGGTAGATTTTGTTTTAAGTTAGTTACAACAATTCAACAATTTATTATCTATGTAGCAAAATAAAAAAAAATACTGTCATTCAAAAAGCTGTCTAAAGAGTTTTACATTAAATTCAATATAGCAGGCAGGAGGCATGTCGCGGGAACATCCTAGGCCGAGCCATCAGACTGTGGTCGATTCAAATATTTATGGTGATTTGATGGTGTCGTACCGGCGGCCTTTTATCTCACAGATGATTATCGGGTGTGAATTGTGTGGCCAAAGGTGGACTGCGGAGAACTAAGAAATGGTTGGAGTTGGTATTATCAAATACATCTTAGGTTTAAATGATCTAAATAAATCCGAACTTATGTCAATAAAAATATTTTGTTAGAATTAATCTCCTGGACGGCTATACCGTTTCTGAAAGGTTTACACTGGCCGATAGCTGATGTTATAGGGAGTAACTTTTATTTTAGAACAGAACAAATTGCGCAATAATAATTTATTTTCACATGGATGAAATCGTGTGTTAAATAAATATTTTTACGACGATCCTAATAGTCTTGTGGCAGCAGTATTTAGTATTTAATAAAAATGTATACCTACTTGTTTAACAATGATTTACTACGTGTAAACAGGTTGTTCTAGTAATAAGCTTTCGTAATGGTCATCACAAATAGTAGTAGTATCATTTGTAGCAGTAAAACTCTTAATTTATAATGGTTTGCAGCGCTAATGTTGTTGGAGGTGGCAATAAAACCCAAGTTTCATGTCTATATTTTATACAATTTTAGTGGTTCTGAATACAGTTTTGTTGTTTACACATTATCGACCTATTCTTTATTTCTGTTGGATTTTTTGACATAGTGCGTAGACGCGTAGTAGGTACGTTAAATGACATGTCCAAGATTGTGGTAATTTGATTATCCGTGTCGCAGCTAAATTGTGAACACAAAGTTCCACTCCTTGGTCCGAAATGTATTCGTAGAAGTGGTGGGCGTAGGTGCCGTCCATCGTGGGAAAACATATCCCAAAATTGTATGTCTGCGCCTTTAGAACTGACAGGAAATGGGTTCCGTATTATTCGAAATAATTAGTGCCGTGGAATCCTTTGTTTTTTATTTAACGATCCAGCATTTTACTTAAATTGTAGTTGTCGGTCTGTCCGTCCATCCACTTCGTTACTTGACATGCAAGCGAGAAAAGTGTACGTTTACGATTCGATAAGGTGCAAACAAATCGTTTAACGCCGTCTTTTTTGTGTTACAAAACTACCCAGTGAGCTGTACAATGTTTTATTTATGTCTTTGGAATTACGGGCGCGTTGTAAATTAAGGTTTACCTAAAAGTGGGACAAGATAACGACGAGATCACCAATCAATTCTGAAAGATAAGTCCTTAGAAAGATATATTATAATGAAGACAAGGTCGGCGGCAGATAAAAACAAAATTGGTCGTCGGGAACAAGGGTCGGATCGTCCTCCGGGTTTGTGTCGCGCTCGGGGACGATCAAGTTTATCGGGACCACCGGCGACGGCACCTCGGCTGGACAACTCCCGACAAATTTATTGACACTCTTTCAATTAAACCTATTGTTGCCGGGAACAGACACAGCGGTCATAACAGAATAAAACACGATAACTCGCCGCGTGTATTCGTAATGCGTTCCCATATCGACCTCCGCCCGTTTCGACCGCCGTAAAAGGAGATTTATTAAAACTATTTGGAAACTGATTCGATCGAAACCGAACGATTTGACATTTAGATAAAAAGTAAAATTTATTTTTCCCTCGAATACACCGCTCCGGCGGAGTGACAATGGAATAAAAAGGTTATAAAATGCGACGGTTGCGGCCGCTGTCGCCCACGTCCCCCGGGTGTTGTCGGATGTTCACGGCGGCGCTGCATATCTGGCCCGGGCCGAGCCGCAGCTGCCACACTCAGATAAAACGCGGCTAGTGCGTTATTACGACCTGCCGCACACCACCGCCGCGCCGCACCGCCGCCGCATCGCCGCCACTCGCAAGCACGTGTAAATTTCCAATGTGAGAACACGAGAGATAAGCCACCGCGCGTGGGTGCAGAGGAAATTCACGGCGCCGCGGCCAGTGTCGACCGCGACACACTGTCGCGAACTCTTCTCGATTTTTTGTGTAAATCGATGTAACTGTACTAATAGGGCCAAACATGTTATTTATTGAACGTTTATCATTCCACGATTAACAGTTTTATTTTTTTGTATTGTTATGTTCTTATTGGTCTTTGTTTGGTATAGACGCTGCGTAGAAAATAATGGGAGGCAGGAACTACAACGTTAGGAATAAATAACTTTTATTTATGACTATTCTTTATTGGTTTAAATACTTACTTATATGCTATCGTCAAATAAAACTCATATAAATTTAGGTACCTTACCACTATCTTAATGAGCCCTAAATATATAAACAATAAATTATGATAATTTTATACGTTTTCCGTTATATTTTTGAGAGGTAGTGAGATCGTTCTCAGAACCATAAATTCATAATAGGAAATAAACGTAGGCAATATTAAAGTCATAAAGGCACACCCACACTACTTAAAAACGCTTCTTGTCGTTATAATGCAAGCTTAGACAATCAAATAATCATAATAAAACGTCTTTGTTAGAATTGTATTATCATTTCTCGAAACGTTTCGAAATGTTATTGTTTTTGTACGCGTTGAGGTAGATCAGGGCGACGGAGATAATCTCCTTGGGGACGTGACACAAGAATGAGATATTTTTTTGCTGACGCATTGTTTTGGGAGTCGAATGACATACGACGTGCGAGTGTTCCAAGAATCGAGCCTTGACATTGAGTGCGTAGTGGCAAGCCGGGTCAACGGGCCCGCCCGAGGACGACACCAACATTATAATCCCTTAGTTTTCTTATTTCAATCCCTACTAAGCTTTTACTAGCATCTACAGATCCAAAAACCTACATTGTACAACACAATAAACTACTCACTTTTATTCCAGTAGAGAAGTTCAACACTGTTGTAAAATTTGCATTATGTAGGAAGAATACTCACGGGTCTGCTATTTGCTTGCTTTTAGCTGAATAGAATATTGTAAATGTTAACATCACGACATGAATTTCAATTTAACGATGGTCTGCGTTCCGGCGATCGTCGGGATACGTAGCAAATGTTACAATCTTAGTTGGGAATAAAATCTACGATGTCGGCCTTCGCCGCATCGATTGCCCACTAACCGGCGAATTTCAAAAGCTTCTCACCGGGTCCAGTAACTTTAGACGTTTCCTTAATTTACATATCTCCATTGTATCCGTTCGAGTTTCCATAAAATTTAACAACACCCGACTTGACGTGTCCTCTGAGCACCCAAGATGCTACTTTACGACGATTCTCAAGACCAAGTTAACGTTATGGCTATAATTCAGTTTTATGAAACCCCTTTCAGGTAACAAAGTGTGTATTTGGAAGTTTCTCACATAACTTACATTAGGCTAGTGTATTAGTATAATGGCAACGCATGAACACGTACGATAAAATCAGATAGCATCTGTTGAAATTACTTTAGTAACATGTTCCGTGGCTTGTGATTCTTTTGTCCATTGTGGCTTTGTGTCTAAAGTTAATAGAACAATACCAAATATCAATTTATTTTTACACATCCAAACCGACCAATAGGCAAGTAACTACTTTACATATAGGAGAACGTATAAGGCACTAGGTTATTCAAATACAAAGTGCTTTTTTATCTAAAATTTCATTTCAAACGTAATAAGTGTAAATTTGGTTAGGATAATAAAACAGTGGAATATATATTTGGGTTGTAGAAATAGGTTGGAAGTCCTAAAGTAATACCACCTTCATTAACTTTAGACTAATATTTTGCTTTTGAAGGAGGCACCGGTTTGTCTGGCGGTGAGATTCCTTTATTTGTCTATGTTACGAGACGTTATAAAGCAATGAGAAATTCTCAACAAAGGTTTATTGCTTCAATAACATACTTTACGACTTTCATTGCGGGAGAGCACGACGACGTGTCAAAAGTGTAGCAGACATACACACGACAAGGCTGGCGATAAAATTAAAACTTCAATAAATAGCGACGCCCTTAGCAACCTTTCTTTACAAATGACTTGAAAGAAGATATTTGACTTGATAGCTTTTCTTCAAGAGAAAAGAATACAGTGATGTAGCTCTTTAGAAAAATAAATCGGCTTATTTTTCCAATGGCTTTTCACTTTCTGTACTTATACTTAATTCTATGATGAAATATGAGGTATAGAAGATAATTTATTACATATAAAATAAATTAGGTAGCTTATAACATCTGAATGTAAAAAATACGATACTCATAGTATCAACAGAGTATTTATTTATTTAATACTTTAAGCACAGAAATGTACAGAGACGTATTATAAGATGAATGTTAAAACATGATCGACAACATGTTGTTGAAAGTTATATGACTCGTAATGGTGGAAGGACCAGCGCTCCACTTTCGAACAAAATGGTAGAAAGAAGGGGATGTAGATGTCATAAAGCGGTGTTACGGCGCGGGTGTTGGCGTCATAAAAGAGCCCGACTCCGCCGCAAGCAGTCGCTTAAGAATGCTCAATTTGAATTGAAACGGCACGGATGCTTTAGTGGCCGAGTGAATTTTATTCAAAACTCTCCGGTAAGATCAGCTTGCGAAAACATCTGCTCGTGGCACACATTCGGCGAGAGCAGGTCGAAGCACTGGATTACTGTATATTTCCCGCGACATGATATACGATCGTTATTTTAAAATCGACACGTCTTATCTTACTTCTTTTTCGTTGAGACTCGTGGCTAAATAATGACAGCCACATGGGTGATCGAAAGTTAAGCTACGGTCGCTGAGTTAGTCCGTGGATGGGTGACCATCCATAGCATGCCGTAATACGATTATTTGTCATTACTTCACAGTCGTCACGAATATCTAGAAGCCCGAAAGTCTGACATCCACTTACCAAGGAATGTCATTTCATCCAGTAAGGCTTACGAATCCAGTTAAACTGGGAACTTACCCGAATATAGTACAGAAAAATTAAATTTAAAATTTAAAAAACCCCCATCGCAAAAAAGTAAAACATTTAAAAAGTTAAAAATAACACTTTAGCCATGAAATTTTACTTCACGTCGGGGTACCGCTTAAGTAAGAAATGTTCCTAGTACTTGTAGGTAACGTAAAATTTCATGGCTAAAGTGTTATTTTTAACTTTTTAAATGTTTTACTTTTTTGCGATGGGGGTTTTTTAAATTTTTAATTTAATTTTTATTTTACATTTTTTAAACGCATTAATTTTGTTTTATAGAGTTTACAGTTATGGGAATTTTTCAGTGTATTGTATGTAGAGTCAAATGCTGGTTAAAACGAATCCAAACACGACATATCTGCTAATATGTTGTCAAGGGTCTACCTACTGGTGTGCTGGATAGCCTGGCTGCAGCATCAGCTCATCCTGTTGCCATCAGTGCATTGTGTTTAGAATCAAATGCTGGTTGAAATGAATCCAAACACGACATATCTGCAATTATTTTGTCAAGAGTCTACCTACTGGTGTGTTGGATAGCCTGGCTGCAGCATCAGCTCATCCTGTCGCCATCAAGGCATTGTGTGCAGAATCAAATGCTGGTTGAAATGAATCCAAACACGACATATCTGCTATTATTTTGTCAAGAGTCTACCTACTGGTGTGCTGGATAGCCTGGCTGCAGCATCAGCTCATCCAGTTGCCATCAGTGCATTGTGTGCAGAATCAAATGCAGGTTAAAATGAATCCAAACACGACATTTCTGCTGTTATTTTTCCAAGAGCGTATTAGTCTGCTAGATATCCTGGCTGCATCAGACCAAATACACCACAATGTTGCTTATTAATATTACACACGGGTATTTGAAATTTTAAGACACACATATGTTTGTAAGTAAAGCTAATACCCATAGACGTCTAAAATAGCAACGGTAGCTAACACAAAAGAGCTGATAACCTTGAAACGGCGGAACCGATTTTGATGAAATATATCTAAGAACCATCGCAAGAAACCCTGCTTTCAAATAAAAAAAAACCGCATCTAAATCGGTTCACTCGTTTGGGCGCTACGGTGCCACAGACAGACAGACAGACAGAGAGACAGACACACACACATAGCGGTGAAACTTATAACACCCCTCTTTTTGCGTCGGGGGTTAAAAAGGCAACACAAAATATGAATCTTACTTAATAATTATCATCGTAATTAAGAATGAGAAATTCATACATTGTTCAAATAAATTTATTGTTGGTGTGAGTACCTTACTAAAGCGTTATTTAAAGAAATATTCATATTGCTTACAGTCATAAGGTAAAAGAAAACTTGATTTAACGTCCTCACCATCTAGCATTTTCTCAGCAAGTTGGGGTCGGCTTCCAGTTTAACCGGATAGAGCTCAATACCAGTATTTTACAAGGGTCTACCTATCTGGCCTCTATGACCCAGTCACTGGGTAAAACAATACTCAGTTTGGCATAATATGCGATCGCATAAACACAATTAATTTCAATATTAAACTAGTACCTACGAGTACAGCAAACTAAGGCTTGATTACTCGCGGAACATCCATCGCTTAATATCAGCTGCAAGATTTATATGATAAATTCATCATAATATTATTCTGTTTTAACTAAAGGATTGCAGTGATCCATCAAGTTTATCATTTCACTGTTAAAAGCGGCTCTGCAAACATTTTCGGTATCTGATTTTAACGCTGAAGCTTTGTTCCTATTATAACTTGTTTACTGGTGGGCATTTCTGCAATCATCACACTGTTTAAGACTGATATTTATCAGATTATAAGTAACCAGGCGGATGACTGGCCTCGGCTCTATTTTATACGAAGGGAAAATACCTAACCACTACTTGAGTACACCAGAATGGCAGCAGTAGATACTGGCCGTTTGGCGACGGGCTTTTGAGCATACTACTAACTGTCAAATGACGACCAGCATCTGCCAAGAGTGTTACGACAGAGAAGAAGTATCCCTTACCTCCACAACTTACCGGTTTCTAGGTTGTTGGGTCTTTTAGCTTACTTACGCGTATCGTGTTAACTAACACTATAGGATGGCTGTCAGATTTTCGAACCTCTGACCACCCGTGACCACCGTCGTCGGTCTACGAATGACAGCCGGGAATATCGGCTTAACGTGCACGGAATCTCGGTCTGTAATTAATGTTCACTTATCCACGGACGCACCTCCATATGAGTTGACCTTGGATTCACGCGTGCGCTTGTTATTGTTTTATAATGAACTGTACCCCAAACACGAAATTCTTGCGAAAAGTATTCAAATAGTAATCGGTAACAATTTGTACTTAGATTGTAATAAAAGAAGTACTAATTTCGCAATAAAAACATAATATAAATTGTTTACTGAAACATGCAGTATGTCTAAATGCTTTCCAAACTGTTGACTAGTCTACAAAGAATAGAATGTCGCTGGTAGGTAAGGCTTATTGAAACACTAAATAAACTTAACACAATAGTAGGCTCAATTTATAATTAAAATGTCTTATCAGAAAGTAACAAGAAAGTAGTGTGACTGAAATAGTAAAATGATGAATAGATCTTATCTTTTCATTGACATGTACATTTAAATTCCTTTTATCCATCTCTAAAAGGACCATTATAATTCCATTGAGGGCCTTTTTATTTCGCGTTATTAATCCGACATCACTATATTACAATTTCTGCTTTTAAAAGAGAATGCATTCAATTTTGAGACGTCAGTTCAACCTTACACGGTTTAAATGATATTTTAAAGATCGTTGGGCATGTGATCCCAAAAGTGACTCGTGCGCAGGTAGGATCCGACCGACATTCCTCGTCTTTGTTCGGATGACGATGTGCCCACGCACTTCCGGATGCGGTACAAATCTTAACTGTTGAAACATTATACTTAAATCTTATGGGCCGTTAATATTCTGTCATGATGACAAATACAGAGATGGCTAGGTAACGCTTTCTGGGTCTTTCTAAGTTAGCGTTTGAAGAAAACGATTGAAATATTTTATGAGCGATTGTTAAGATTTAGGTACAAGACGAGAATACAAAACTGTACATTTTAATTCTATTCAATTTAGTTTCCTAGATATTTTTTTGATATTAAACCTACGTTAGAATGCCGGGTGAGGAGAAAAAGCTAAATCCGCCTTTGTTGATATGAACAGCTAGTAAATCAATAAGTATTATACCTAGATATAAAAAGTTTTTTTATACCTAGCTATTTCCAAGAAAATTTTATTAAATTTAGTTATGAGTACCTTCACCTACTTTCATATTCGAATATTCTATTTCCACGAATAGATATTTAAGTAACCAAGCGCAGCTCATTATACCTAGATTACGCCGTCCACAATTCCATTTGTTTAATTTTAATGAGTAGTCTGTTTGAGAATTAAAAACTAATGGTTATCGATTAACAAGATTCTTGCATCATTGTCTACTTAATAGTTAGTTAAGAGATGTTTACCGTGCGCCGTAGGTAGATAATTAATGTTTTTTTAACTGTCAACACGAGACAACTGTAATGGCGTGTACCATTCATCAAGTACGATGATATATGACTTACGGTAGTGGTTTTTATTTTACTTTTAAAAGGCTACCTCGCCTCGTTTGTCCTGATCAGTTTATTTTTGATAAGGTTTCGTTATAAATAGCATTTGGACAGATGACGCCTAATGACTAAAAAAATAAAGTGACTTTGCACTTAATATATTAAAAATCATGTTATGAAATATCTTTAGTCTCCTAAAAGCTCTTCTATTCAAACACGGTTTTCCTCGTTGTACAGTTCTCTGAAAATGATCTCTTAAAGACTTCAAGATATTTTACTCGAATCAGTAACACGATTGCTTTTATAACAATACAATAGAAGAATATTAGTACAACATTATAATGAATAGTTTGTAATATCGCTATTCGCTGTTACGTTTATTTATCGTTACAATTTGCGGTGGCTGCCAAATGTTAACAATTGAAATTAAGATCGAATTACATTTTGTTGTTACCACAAATGGAGTTTACTTCTGCGGTATGGCGAATAATGGCGATGCTGTAATAACAATAACCAATGGAATGGTTCAACACCTTAGCGAAAAATAACAATAATTTCCATAAACGAAGCTTATAAAAACAAGCAACCTCATGTTCAGGATAAAATTTGAAACTTTATGGCCACTAGTTTTTTTTTCTTTTTTCCTTTTATTCTTTCATTTGCATAATATATTAAATACGTGCTCAAATCATAACACGATTCCATAAAAAGTATTATATATCATAAAAACTTAGTTTCTTTTGGTGAGTGAGACTCCAAAAGACTTGGTTTTTTCGAATAAATATTGTTTTTATGGGTGAACCTTCCGTTAACGACACAATAATATAAATAAGGCACCCGGGTCCGTTCCGGTCGTGGGTGTAATATCTTGCGGTTCAGAGTTACATAATGATCGCGGTCTGTTGACTCCTCGCCCTTACATCGCGACACCCACTTTGATTTACTCACAACAATGATGCGGGGGCTCTGATATATTGTTCAGTTGTATATATGACGTAACACAGCTGTTTACTAATTGTTTTTATTCCTTATTGTTACAGGTATGGTAGTGTCTCGTCTGACAAGGTCGGGTGGTATGTACCTACAATATTTTCTGATTTAAATAAACCAGTCTTCAACAACTGTACCGGTAAAGGCTTTGTTTTTTTTTTAATCCAAAACCTGCTAATTACTTTAAATAAAAGCCTTTTAACTTCACGAGTCACTGCGACATTTTGGAGGCAACATGTCAGATATACAACTTATTTTGGAATTTAAATTTGTTAAGGCAATAATGTCGTTAATGTGATTTAAGTATTTTGTTTAGTTGTAGGTACTGATGTTTGCAATTTAATCGAAGGAATCAGATATCGGGTTATATTCAATATGATAATGTCTTTGTTTAAGGCACGAATTTAAAATACATATATACATTTAGTTGAAAACAGGTCTTTAAGCTGAATGATTTTTTAAATTGAAACTCAATCAATTGTCTATAGGTATAAAAAAGTAATTGTAATTGAGAGTGAGGTTTTAAACTATTTGGGGAATGGAAACACGAATGCTTTGTCCAAATTCTCACGAAAGCTTCACACTTTTTCAGTAATTAATCTACCTTAATGTCAATTAGTGTAACACCCAGTCTGTTTGCGCTGACAGCTGTCTATTAGGTTCTAGAAATCATGCCTAGGCTTCATATTTCATTTTGGACAATATCAGTCGGAGTTTCAATTTCCATGCTGAACTAGAAATTAACTGTAAACGCTAAAGTTAGACTAACTTTTTAACCGACTTCAAAGGGTTCAAATATAGGTCTTGATTTTTTTGTTTGATCACCGAATATATATGTAATAAAAAATTAAAAAAACTGTTTTACAAATAAGACAACCGACTTCTTAAAAAAACACTTCTAGGTGTAAAATAAATTTAGTTCTTCCGAAACTAGATTTATTTTACACCTGTAAGTGTTGTGCTTATATATTCGACGATCGAATAAAAAAAATCAAGAGCTATATTTAAACCCTGATCATTAAACTATTTTAATGGGTACCTACCTCAGTCGGCCAAAACGGAACACTTTGGTGATCGCTTACCCGTTTGTCAAGACGCTTTTCTCAGGAACGCGTGGAGGTATCCGACTGAAATAAATATCAAAGAGGTACATTAGTTAACCCCTTTCAGCAATTAAAAATAAAACTTGTAAGTCAACGGAATCTAAGAATAAAATCGTTTATGGCGCGTATATTTTGACACTCGCGAGGAATGGGCTATTTGACAATTTTAGTTCTTAGTCTCTCATCTAGATTACAAGACACTCGCTTCGACACTTATGTTTTATTTTTTCACGTAATCAAAAAAAAAAAAGGGCAATACATCATTTAAAATGTCGCATGACGTCACTAGCGAGAACAGTTTATACTAGATAATGACGTTACAAGCCCCCACTCCTCAATTTTAATGCGCTTGTTCTAAGCAGTTTTCCATTAATTTCAAAATCATAAGTCTTTAATTTCAACATTCGTAATCGAGATTCAAATTTTAAAATCAAGCGATCTTGTCATGAATGATATAAAAGCACAAGCTGAAACTGTGTTTTTAATTATTTCCATGATGTAGGTAGTTTTCGATTTATGACAAGATACACAAAAAAGAAATACCATATACATACACGTTTGTACGGAACACTCGAGGCGCGGGTTCAACTCGAACTTGGCTTGTTTTTTTTTAAAATGGAATATTGATTTCAGCGCGTGATAATGGAGAAACCATTATCGAGTGCTTTCAATGACAGTTTCACTTTCAACATGGAAATTCAATTTTAACAAGTAACATAATTGAGTTATCCTACTGGTCTTCCGAGGAAAAATACTGTAGGAACGAAAAAGTGGGAGAACATTTTCTTTTCTAGTTTAAAAATTACTGACACTACTCTATTCAATACATAAAGTGAAAATTAATGTAGGTACTTAAATGTAACTTCCACTTCATGTCTATAACATTACAGCAGCTCGAAGTGTTAGGCAGAGTAGTATCTATTATATTGCACCCACATTTCGCCAGTTATTTTTTAGTCCCATGTCACAGGGGGCGAGCCAATTGCCATCAACCAAGCTCTGACCCAAACTCCTGCACACCGCTGCAACTCGCTACTGAGAAATTCAAAATGTAAAAATCCAAAATGTTTGCCTCACCTGGAAAACGGACTCGATTCTCTCATTGCTTGGCAGTAGCGCTTGCAACCACATTTTTCTTTATGGTTGCGATTAAATAATTAAAAATTATAATATTTTTAACTTGAATTAGTAAGTGAAGAGAAATAATTTGTAGCGCTTAGATGGTTGCGCTTTGAGGAATAATTAAAAAAAAACTATATCTATTATATAAAATCCACAGTGTCACAGAGTTAGTAACAAAACTCCTCCGAAACGGTTGGACCGATTCTTATGAAGTTTTGTATGTATTTCAGTAGATAAATAAAACTAATAAATTGATTGTAAGGTGGAACAAAGTTTGCCGAGGTAGTTATAAGTCTATATTTCAAAATATGTAAAGTCCCTGACTCTTGTGTTGGAGTCGATGGATGGGGAAGTTTTAAAAGCAAATTCTGATTACAACTTAGTTAGATGGTAATTATAGTATTAGTTGTTTTGTGTGCACAGTCGTGTAAACGTAGCCGTCCAGTGTACAAGTTAGCTGGGTTAGTCTGCAGTCGAGTCTTCACCCTACAAATAACATAAGTTAGAGACTCGCCCCGGGCTTCGTTTCACCAACTCCTGTTTACATACGCTAGCACAGTCGGCGGTGGCGCCACTGTCGATTTGACCCCGCTGCGTGCCGTTAGCGTAAATATGATGGGTTTTAGTAAAATCAAAATTTGTGTAGAAACACTAGAAGCGGACAACAGACTTTGGTTTGCATATTTAATTCTGTTTAGCGTTCTATTCGAGCTCTAGTATTTACTCTGCCCATTGTAGCAGAATAATTCTGTAAAGTGTATGTATACGAACAGCAAAATGAGAAGCGGAAATATTAAACTCACGTCTGCCTGATGACAATTTACAAATTACTTTTGTTTTTGATGTGCCGACATGTTTTTAGAAAATAAGCGACGATTCATTAAAAAGTTTATTTCTTTTATATGAGCAAAGAACATTGCATTTATGTTTTGTACCTTTTTTTCCTTTGTCTTGGATGTGTGTCAGACTCTTACTGACTAAAAATCAAATCGGTGTTCCGTTTGCACCTGCAATTGGGGTCGCAGGAACGAACGATATTTCCGCAACATACTTTGTAACATTAACTTTACCTTGACCAACAAGGAGTGCAGACATAATAATATGTTTTGTCAAGTCTCTTTATTCGATTCGACATACAATTCGAACCTGTTTAAACTTTTTGACCTCGACATTGAAAGATACGAGTACAAAGGTTTTTAGTGTTTGAGCGCTTGCTTTCATTACTACTTTTTTTGAAACATGATTTCTAAATACCAAATATCTATAGACTGTAGTCTACGAAGGGTTTGGTTGAGGTGCAGACCTGCTAAAGACTATTACTGACAAATTCCAGATGTGGAACATAATAACAATTTATCTGAACCGAGAATCGATCCCAAGACCCCATGTTTAGGAATAGCACTTACGACCACTAGACTAACAAGCCAGTCATCAGCAAACACTTATTACGTTAGAATAAACTTAATGTCTCGAAATAAATTCTACAATGTTTCATCTCACACTGCGTTGGAGCGTTTAATATTAAATAGTCGTACGCTACTCAATAAGTGCATATGTAAATATACATGAATAGATATTGACTTTAAGTTGTTCCGTAATTACATGTATTTAGGTGCCAACACTTCTATGTATGTACGTCGGCTTGACTTGTTGTCAATCTAACGCAACATGTGTGAACAGACATCATCATCCACCCATGGTTAGCAGCGTATCTATATATTCAATTATTAGTAGCAGTAAGTATGTGAGCAAGTTTTGATGTGTACTGAGTACATTCCTTGCATAGGTGATGTTTACACGACATGGAACTCGCATACGAAATGCCTTACAAAAGATAAGCTTTTTAGCTACTAACTGTCAGCGGTCAACTTCAACTTTTTATCTTGAAAGTTCTTAAAGTGATTGATAGAGTTAGTGTAGTGGTACACGTAATCAAAGCTCGTATTAATGATATTAAATCATAGATTAAAGAGGCTAAGAACGGTCATTTTGAACAAGACACGAGCGCGAGTATCGATGCAAAAGCACAAAAACGAGAGGTCATCGTTAGTGATACCATTATTAAGCGTTTACCTACCCGCAAAAAAGAGAAATCGCACAGCTGGCTGTAAGTCGATCGGATCAAGAAAGTATAATATTGTATTTTCTTCTTTTAGTAAGAGAGACCAGCAAGAAACAACACGAAATCTATGGTCGTAGGTTTGTCGTAATAGTCAGTGTGTTAGTTGTTTCAATTCGTCAGCAATTGTACCCCGATTGAACTCCGAACTTATTAAAATTATGAATCAAATTCATAATTTAAATAAGCCTAGGATGATCAAGACAAACAAATAGGTATGTACCCAATTCTTGCTCCCTGCTGTGGTGCATAATTTGGGGTAACTTGGAATGTTTATGCAGCGAAGATAAGTGTCACGTATTAATTTTATGGTGTATAATGCCATAGTATGTTCACGTTGTCAAGCCCTTCATGGCGCTGCGAACATGCAATAGGCCGACGTGCGCAGATCACGGCGCACGATACCACCTCACCTCGTCACTACGTGCGCCACAAACCTTCCATATTTCACGTTTTCAGTAAAACAATAAACCAAAAACACTTTCCTAACTTCTAACCTTTCATAAGAAAGTTTAACTTGATATCAAAGTTGTATTTTATTTTATTTTTAGTTTTATATTTGATTTTAAAAGTCGAAAGTTTGTTTAATATAGGGTGCTTTCTTTTAACAAAAGTTTATTGAATAAATTGGATAATGTACTTAAACTTTACTTTTAAAGGTGTACTTATTGCTAGTCATGTGAGTCAGAAAGTTAAAAAGCTTAAGTAACTAATTTCGTTTTAAATGTTTATCTTTTTTTGTATTTAATACCGTTTAAATTAACTGGCCTTTATAATTCGTAGGTATCTTTAGTTTGCATTCGGAGGACACTTATTCGAAATCAACTTCGCCACTTTCTAGTGTTTTGCTGGGAGGAGAAGTGGCGGAACAAACTCCCCAGCAACACGTCTGTCTGGTATTAAATTGCTATCATAATGTACCCACCATGCAAACTATAGATAGCAACATTACGGATACTCTTAACTACCCTATTCTCTACTGGTAACTAGCTATCACTACAAATGATTAGATGACCTAATAGCTAAGAGAGTATTGAACATTATAATATATGTATCTCCATGAATGCTTCAGCGTGTCAGTAATTTAACCGAGTTAACGCAATTTCACTACGTAATTTATAACAAACAGTACTAATAAGTCAAGTAAACTGCCGATTCGCCTATCGACGAGTCACTATCATCAATCATTAAGTTACCAGAAAAGTTCATTAACTTTATATTTCCTATGGTAACAAAAAACATGTATGTTTTCCTCGTATTTTGTTCACAAATGATTGTCTTGTACAAGCCGTTATTAAGAATCTGTCAACAGTTACATGTCTGGCGAATTATTTAGTGGAGTTTATTCCTGCTGTTCATAAGGTGCCGGTGCCAGCGGTAAGTTAAATTCAGTGTCTTCACTTCACACAGGTAAATACCGAGACGTCCATACATTTAGGTACTTAGTGCAGTCTTAGTATGTTCTAGACACAATTATTTGTGTAATAAGTTAACTATTTAGTGGACCCGGATTGTTTGCTTGCCATCATAAAATATATGGTAACTGATTATTACGAACACATACGATATTTCAGACTGTCCTTTGGTTAAAACTGTAAAAGTGACCATAGAAAACGGTCCTATTCAAGCTTCAGGAAAAGGGAATATTGTATTAATTACATTAATTTACCAGGGTTAAACGATGATTTAAGGGACGGAGCAAGATAGCCCTAACACAAGTATTACCAATTACTTACTGGGGATATCTCATTTATAAATGTAATTATGTAACTATTTGGAACAAATAAACATTTTTCATTTGTTTTTTTTTCATGATCTAAACTAATGCGAATTGTTGACGTAGCTACTGGCAAATGGTTAAGCTAAACTAAGCATACTAACAAAGTATCAGCCTATATTTTGTTGTAATAACCATTGATAATTAGCAATAACGACTTGATAGTCGTGTAAGAAATTCTCGTGCGAAGAGTATAACTTTTAGAATGTCTAATTGGCCTGTGGTATTCGACAAACGATTGCTTAGGAATGATATCACCTGATCGTGGGTGTTCGCAAAGTTACTGCCTTACTTAGAGCTTTAAGTTAAGCGCGTTAAGAGTTGCAGTTTGTTGGTAAATAATTATTAATTTTATAGTTTTAAGGCGTCGCGCGTCGTTGCAATGCACAGTTAATCAGCGCGTCGCGGTCCGGCTCGCCCACGCTGGCCAGCCGTGGCGCCAGCCGCCAGACGAAGGCCCCACATCAATGCACCACTTACATTCGGCCAGTTATTAAAGTCTTTTATTCATATTGTGAATTTAAAAGGTATGCAATCAATATGGCTCACGAAATCGTTTATTGGCTGTCCATACTCAGACTAGTGCTAACTATTTCTGAAAAAAAGGCGTTTTAATTGTTCTTAACAGACAAGTAACATCAACAGTTTCGTAATTCTACGAATTTAACTGACCTCCAAAATACAGCCCCCCTAGCCAAGTTGACAATCTACAATCGTAAACGCGATTAGAAAACTAGCAATGTATGGGAATGACATCACCTCTCGCTAAGTCACGTGGTCACAACAAAGGGATTTGAGGCGTTTTCGATTGCAGAAAGAGTCAAGTTACAAATATTCGTATCTATTCTCTTTCTACAATCGAAAACGCCTCAAATCCCTTTGTTTTGACCACGTGACTTAGCGAGATTGTAGATTGTCAACTTGGCTAGGGGGGCAGGACTTTCCTAGTTTGGAGGTCAGAAGATCCTTGTCAAATGCATTTGTAAAAATTGCCTAGTCTTTATGTAGTTTAAGTAAATTAATTTTTGAACATCGTATTTATAGCCTGCAGGCCTAGCCATATTACAAATTCTATTTCTATTATCGTAATCGATAAGGCGACAATAGAAAGAAAATGGCGTAATATGGAATCAGGTGTTTGTCAACTGTCAAGTTTTAACGAGTAGAATTTGAAAATGAAATACACTTGACAGTTGACAAACAGCTGATTCCAAATACACCATTTTCCTTCTATATTAGAAATAGAATAGAAATAGAATTTGTAATATGGCTAGGCCTGCTGTGTTTTTTAAACAAATTATTATTATTATAATTAACTGTTTATTCTACACTAAAAGCACATTAAAAGACATCAATTAGTGACTATCATAATACACAGAGGTCTATCTATCTAATTACTTACAAAGCCTATAAAGGATCAGTAAGAACATTCCATTAGAGATACTGACACAGCTGGAAGTGCCTTGTGCGGCATCGCAGCGATAACAAAACAAATTATTAATGATCCATAGATATCAATCGGATCGTAATTGTTGTAAGGAATGTGACTTATTGATTTCTGTACTACGGTAAACTGTTGACCTATTTATACATAGATCGATTGTAAACTACGAAGATTAATGTTTTCAAACGAGACAGTTTTTCGTACTAACAACGGTACTCTGTTTAGGTGATGTATGATTCAATTTTCATACAAATTGGAACCTACGAAAATAGAAAAATAGCAACGATGACAAAGTATGATTTTATGTACAGTTTTATCACAAACAGGTCAATTATGTAACTTGCAATCTATGGAAATAAGTTTGCGAAATTGTAATTTACGTAACCGTGTGAACATGGTTTCCGTTCGGACTCATAAGCACAGTTAATAAAATAATTACTTACTCATTGATTCTCAAAGACTCTAAATAAGAAATAATAAGGAATGCGGGCTTGTACCAATAGCATATATTAAATCAACGATATTGATCTCATATTTTATTATCAGCGTGAATTTTAAATGAAGTTAGGCACGTAATTGATAATATTGATTTATTATCAAGCGGCCGATCGGCGGTGTCCTGACAGGATATTTCGATATACTGTGCAGTATTTTAGTAAGCAAAATTTTTGATACACGGTCACACTTTAAGATCTCAAGATGTCGTAAATACGATTCGGGATTCTAGTCAGTACTATGTAAAAATTGTTAAATATTTTTTTTTCCAAAATTGAAGAGGGTACAGTCTTCAACATAGTCTCGTACTTTTATCAACATACTTATAACTATTATTTGGCAGTATCAAAATATCAGTTTGCCTATATAGGTACTCATCTATTATCACTTAGTTTCAGCAGACTTACTTACGTGGAACAACAAAACGTTGCTCAATAGCTGAGGTAGGAATGATGGTAGAATTATAATAATATTTTAGGATCTCTTTCGTAATGTCTTCATATGTGTGTATTTTCTCCGTGACAATACGTGTGTATTGTCTAGTCGTATTCTGATACAATAATTATGTAAGAATACGATCAAATATCAATTTTATTGTTGGCTGATAATAAAGTTTCCGTGAGTTGTTTACAACAGTACAGTAAACAAACAAGTCAATTTACAAAATCCTCAAATAGATTTTCGAGTTTTATCTAACGTTAAATTAAATTTCTTCCATCTCGAAACAAACATCTTAATCAAAGGAGACACAAACGTACACACAAAAGACATACTGTTTGTATTCATGCAATCTGGATGAGAGCCGTTATAAATTGCAAAAAGGCGAACCCCGCTTTTGAGAAAGCGATTTCTCGAAATGCTTAACAATACAATACGCTCCCGAAGCATTGTGTTGAGATCTGGGCGTTTCCTCGCTTACACAGGATTTATATATTGTATCCTACTAGCCCCTTTAATATCTTACATTTATAAGTGTTTGAAGACACGTATAAGTGACACGGGCAAGCTGGGTTCTGTCTTCAACATGAAGTTGTAAATTGTTGCTGAAATGCTATTGGAAAATAGGAAAATCTTTCACTAGTGTCGGACCTTGGACACTATCAGTTATTTTTATTGAATTCAGAATCCAAATTATTGTTTGAGTATTTTTGCTACGGAAGATGTTAGAAAAATCATTTATTAAATGAAATTTCATTAAATGAAGCCCGGGACACTTTCAGGTATTAGGTATTAATTGGAATTGTATATTTACTTCAAAATTCTACTAAAATTTAAAGTAATTTCTACTTAATATAAATTTACGTAGAGTAGCAATTTTGGAAAAGCAACGCCAGGTTCATCTGTACTTAACTAGCTATTTGTTACTGTTACCAGTGTAACTTACATGGAAAGTGCACAGACGTGTGAATTCAAATTGCCACTTTTCACTAATTTACATAGACTTAATCACATTGTACTTAGACTTTCGTTTGCTTTTCGCGATGTAAGTTAAACGTTATGTGTTGGTTTGACTTAACAATGCTTTTCTCTATTATTTACACAGGGTTTGTGAAAATGTTTAGTGCCTTGGGTGGGAATAGCTTTTATCGCAAATCAGCTTTTAAATTTACAATCATAAATTTCAAACAAAAATTTAAAGATTGATTAGTTTTCTATTGTTTTTATATCCCTACTCGAAAAGTGGCTAATGATTGTATCTCTCTCCCACCCTGAAAGTAAATGTGTGTGTGTTAGTAAATAAAATATTTTAAATAATTATGTTAACATTGTATTTCATGACATTATTTTATTATTGGCATCAACTTATTATAAGTACTTATTAAAATGGACTCTTGTTGTCTGATAAATAAATATAATAATAATAATAATAATAAGTAAGATACTCGTATGAAACGCATTGTCAAGCGCAACGCATTTGTCATTGCATACTTGCATGAAACTGTATTTTCAAAAAACTTCCCTTTAATTACGTGTTTTATTGACCTCTGCCCTTATTTCCAAAACAACAGTCTGCATTCAAAGTCTAAGTAGGTAATTTATGTAGCCAAATCTGATGAACAGCCAAATGTAGGCGTCCCTATCTTGACTGGCAACTCTTGATTGCAGACCCACGGAGTAATGACTTAATACAATGCTCTTACGGAAATTGTACATTATTATGCGGCCATATGTCCTACCCTATCATTAGGGCGTGATCAACTTGAATAGTCCGCGGAACATTGTTTGAACATTTTCATAATCGGTTATTGGCAAACCTGCGATATGCTTATTATGTCCTTTTTTAAAAAAATACTCGCGCCTTTTTGCTTGCGATGTTGTCGGTATTTTAAACGTGTGTTGTATTTGTTTGAGACGGGAAAAAATATCAATAGGTAGGTACAAATTATCAATGATAATAAATTATGGTGGAAGAGACATAAAACTTTTAGAATTCCCATGACTCGGTAAAGTTTTTTCAACACACTTAATCAGAATGAAGTTTTCAATACACAACTTTTTAGCTTTTAAAAGTAGTTAAATTGAATTCGCGTTCTTTTTACTTTGCGTGTTCGTTTGCGTTTACTAGTGTGAAGTACAACTTATCTATAAGTAAAGATGTGATTTTTAACTTAATATTAGCAAATAGTCTTTATAAAACTTTTGTGAAATCATTCAACCGTATAAACAAATATTCATATTGTTGTTTGTTTGGTGGCTTAGAGTACGTTTTGATTCTACAGTCGGGGATTCTGGAAAGTATCTTCTGATCCCGTGACCTCCGGCGCAGGTGTAAAACGGAACACTGGGGTGGTTTTTAGAGTCTGACAGACCCCTCCACACCGCACCAAAACAAAGATACTTTTTTCCTATTTAGAACTCCCGACAAATAGCAATCCACGGTGCACAAAAACTGGGTAATTTTTCCTGGCAAATTTGATGAAAAACGTGTGAGTAAATGCATGCGTATTTATTAATCGATCGATAATGCCCTCGACTTTGGCTCAAGTTGCAACTCTTCCTCAAGTGCAATGGCAAATATTGCATACTTAGATCAATATGATTTTTTCATAACTTGTACCCTAAGTACTTTATTACATAAAGTCGCTATGAAACAGTCTGTATGTCCTTTTACTAAATGTAATTTGGTAAGGGATGCTATAAAGATAGCACTTAACCAGTATATACGTACGTACGTACTTAAATAATTTCATAAGTGCGGTGACTCGTAAAATATGCGTAGGCATAAAAAAAACTTAAAACATTTGGCCCAAATAGAGCTGGAGCTTAGTCGCCTTCGTCATTTTAATCTACTAGTTTTACTTTCATGTCAAAATGAAAAAAAAAAGTGCGTATTAAAACAAAAAAATATCAGACGTGCTTATTTACAATAGGTTGTTTGATAGAATATGAACATCAATAAATTATAAGTACCTACATCAGTTAGATTATAAAAAATAATACACAAGTATTTTTTTCTTTTTCAAATTGAAGGAAAACTGCTTATATTAAGCGCATTAAAGTTCAGGAGAGGGGGCCTGTAACGTCATTATCTAGTACTAGCAGACGTCCCGCGGTTTCACCCGCGTAGTTCCCGTTCCCGTGGGAATATAGGGATAAAAAGTAGCCTATGTCATCCGGGGATAGTGTAGCTTCCCAACAGTTAAAGAATTTCAAAAATCGGTCCAGTAGTTTCGGAGCCTATTCAATGCAAACAAACAATCAAACATTTCCTCTTTTTATATTAGTATAGAAGTAAAGATAAACTGTACTGAGTACAGTTTATACGTCATCATGCGACATTTTGACTCGATGTATAGCCGTTATTTTTTGATTACCTACGTGAAAAAAGAAAAAATATGTGTTAAATATTTTCTTGTAATCTAGATGAGGGACTAAAAACTAAAATTTTGTCAAATAGCTCATTTGTGAGATAAAATTATGTTTGTAGTTCCCACAACATGCGATAGAAGACGACACTCTAAATAAGAACGTTGTAACTGCTAGAAGCGTTTTATCGAACCAGATCTAGCCAGCCCTCACCAAGCGAGGCTCGTACCTCACAGTGGGTGCCCTTATCATGTATTTGCTTAGTATTAAGTTTGTATACCCTAGCTAGAGGTCTTAGTTTATGAAGTCTTTCACAGGAAAGTCCGGTTTGAAAGTAGATATCCTCTTAGGATTTATTTAACTGCTAAATGCTCCTATAAAAAGTAAGCGTTTTAATAATAATTAATTAGCGTAATTAATCCAAAAACAAAGAGTAAATCCGCTTATGTACATTTGTATACTTCAAGTATTAAATAAATAAATGCACAATATTAAGCCCTTCGTTAAGTATAAATACAACTCACTAAGTATTTAATCTGTATCCTGTAAGGCATTTTATCATCAGCATTTTAATATACATCTACAATGTAAAATAAATTTCGGGACGTTTTCTATCAAAGTTTATTTTTATTTTATCCTCTATTTTTGTTTTTTTTTTATAATATCACATAGATAACAATTTAACTTCAATACAAATATCTTGCCATTTGCGATTAAATTTACGATTGGCAACTCTGGGTACCCTGCCTTAAGTAAACCGAAAGATGGAATATAATTATAGCCGAAGTAAATACAGCCTTAGTTTTGTTACCCCCAAGACTAATATAATACAAGTTCATAGGTCCTTGGTATGGGTAAGACGTAACTTTAAAATATCTAAAATAGTTATATAAAAAACGAAAGATCTTTCTAAAGTTGTAAGTTAGAAAAAAAAAATCGTTCCTAAACTCTTTAGAAAATATTTCTGTGTAACTCTAAAAATGAACTAAGACTCGGAAAAACTAAATCAGTTTGAATAATTTAGGACTTGAAATATTGTGGAAGTTTAAGGAATGTTTAGGGAAGGTTCATATCTGACGGAACATGCGCCGAGCGTTTGCGACAATGTACTCACAATGTACACTCAACAGATGATGCGTTAGTGCGTCGAGGTACCTCGACGCACTAACGCATCATCTGTTGAGTGTGAACCGTCAAGTGTTTTTCTATACATTTGTCTGTTCTGGCGTTACACGACCGATAATACGCGACGCATGTTCCGTCAGATATGAACCTTCCCTTAAACTGTGAAAAAAAAATAGAATAAATGTAGGAAAGTATTAAAATTACAATTTAAGTACCTACCCATACAATCTGTTGCTATCTGTCAAACATTTGATGTTTGTCCCGTCATCGGTACGGTATACTTCTCTCAAAATAAAGAAAGTATTTTAAATAGGATTTCGAATTATTTGTATTTTGTGTTTTTCTAAATCAATGCTATTTAGTAAGGTAGTTAGGTTAGGTAGTTAGGTTAGGTAGTTAGGTTAGCTATAGGATAGGTATGGTATGTTAGGTTAGGTTATATATATATGTTGTCATTGAAATTCTATCTAACAAAAAATGTTTAAATAAGAACACATAGAGACTCGCTAAATAAAAGTAGTTATAATTGTTATAGATTTATTTGTTTTCATCTTACATATCTAATATATAAGCTAGTAATTCGCTAGTAATTTATAATTTCAAGTAATAATATCAATTGCTCTTATTCCAATTTATTTGTGATCGGCGCATCCTTCTTCATCTGCAGCGATTCTAGTAGTTTCTGAGCCCTATATCATCTTTCACGCGATTTATCCACCGTTTCTTTGGTTTTCTTCTACTTACTATTATCATTTGTATAAAGTAAACTCGTCATATGAATTTGTTTAACATTTGAAAAGATAGCGCCACACGGACTAACTCACACCACTAGACCGTCTTCTGTACGACTATTAACTTTATCAAATCCACAATTAATATGAACCTAAGTTGTGTTTGAACATCTCTAACTTAATTAAGACAGTCAGTTTACCTTATCCAAGTATTGCAGCGTCAAAATGTTCTAAGTTTGGGCAAGTTATCTCTAAAGTTCCGCAATCTACCTCGTAGGTCGGCCCAATCTCTCTGCAAATGGCTCTCTAAGTAGCCTACAGCAGTGTCGACCCCCTACAACTCTCAAACGTTGTTATGAAAATCCCTCCTGCATAATGAGGACCAACGGGTTATTCCTACCTGGCGGACGCCACGAGCCGCAAACTTGACCACTGGCCCTCTTCCCTCGAGAGGACTGTGCTTGAAACGAAAACTATTTTGTTTATTTACAAATGCGCCCGTCTTTCATTTGAATTCTGGAGTGTCAGTGAGGACGACCGAAATAAAATACTACAGGCAAATGTTACACAAACAGAAACTTTAAAATGCAATCTTTGCGGGAGTGAAAGATTAATGGTAGGAACGTTTAAACGGTCGGGGGTGACAGTGCCAAAAATCCTCGTCGCGGCGTATGTGAGCGGTAACAAAAACATCTCTGACGAGAATCCCCTTCATTAACACTGTGGAAATTAGTGAGCGTTAGTTGGAGGCGCACTCGCAAGAGGGTAGCCACATGCAAGTCATAATGCGGACGATCATTGAATTAATTACGTAGATGTTACGAGAGTGGAAGCTTAGCGGAGCTGAGTAGTGTAGCGGAGCTGAGTCGCGTAGCCAGGCCGCGCTGCGTCGCGTCCGTGCGTTCTCGACTCGCCTCACAATACACGCTCTATGCCACTGATGAATTATTTTTTACATTTTGTTTTTGTTATGCATTTTTCCCCGTATTCAAAGTTTTATCAAGCCGGCATACCTATTCATGGACAAACTATGCAAATGTTTGTACCAGACTCCTCAAAAACACAGATAAAAGTTTTATAGGTCGTTATGGAGTCACAAACTATGGATATAAAGTGTTGCCGTTACAAAATATATTTTCAATTTCATTTGGGTGTGGGGATCATAAATGTCTATAAGGACTATAAAATAAACTATAGACACTAGAAAATATAGCAAATTTTATATTGATAAGTGACAGAAACCACGCTGTGCAAAAATATACGCGAGCACCTTGCTTAAAATGCTTATTTTCTTATTTTTATCGCATTTCAACTACAAAAAAATGAAACGTAAATCACGCACCTGTATATATTACTGCAGGCTTTACTTATCAGATAAAACGTGCTACTCTGCCTCTGTCACACGTTCGTGCAGGAAAAAATAGACCATAAATACGGGGATCGCTTTAAAACGAAATTGCGAATTGATTGTCGTGATTCAAAGTGGAGCTTACATGTAACCCTTGATAAGGGTTGTAACAGTCTTCGTTGTGACACGGACAGGCTGAGGGTGGCTGGACTATTACGTAACAGGCCAGTAACTCACAACTACATAACACCGTGCATGCTCTGTGTTCTTAAACCTGATACGAATGTCACAGCACTCGTAAACCTAATAAAATATGTATTCTGTATATTGTGGCGATACAAGTCAGCAGATTGGGATGAGATGCGGCACTTTTTTGCATCTTATCCTTGGCAGCAGGTCTGCTTTTTTTCTGAAAATCCGTCGAGCTGTGCGGATGCTATATCCAATGTGGTACCTCAAGCTATGGAGTATTTCATCCCCTATAGTGACGTGCCCATCGGTGGCTCAGCTCACCCTTGGTTCAATGCCGATTGTGCTCAAGTTGAAGAGCGTAAGCATTCGGCATTTCTCACCTGGGTTGACGCTCGTGACCGCAAAGCTCCGGATCTCAGCACAAAGAAGAAGGCCTTCACCATCACTGATTGCATCACTGCTCACCATCAGGTGGGATTGCAGTCAAGCACTGGTTTATAATATTTAAAAAAAAAATCCATGTTGTTCAACCAATTTAGTTACCGTTGAGAAGCAAAGTGTCGGCAAAGTGTCGGTTGCTGGTTACATAATAAGTCCGTGGACTTGGCTGGCGTCGTGCGGTAGGCGGGCTAGCGGACTGAAGCGGCTTGGCGAATCGAATTAGGTCGGGTGCGCGATGGTATCTTGCCTATTGCAACGCCCGCTCGTCCGCCTTCCGATAACAGAATGTCTGAATACCAGATAAAACGCGTTCATTTGCTTATTGCTTTTTAGTTGATGACGTCCCGTTTAATGGTCTAGGGAAATGTTTTTCCGTGACCGTGTCTTATCTAGGCGAGACGGTCGTTCTTCTTATTTAAATAAACCAGGGACGTTAATGACGTGTTTTTACGACGCCTCGTTGTTTAAGAGCTAAATAATCTTATATACGTCGTAAAAGGTTTGATTTTCCAGCCCGCATTTCTTCAGCGAATGCCTTTGATAGACTTTGTTATTTTTCAATTCACGTAATAAAATACATCTCTCACTGGGTGATTGCTGTTACGATAATGTCGAGTTCGGTGCGCGGCAGCTGGAAGAAGTGATGTTTTATTGGAGTGCTTCCGAAGCTCTTCTGCTGATATAAAACATTGTTCCATTCTTGCAATAGTGGACAAGTGTTATATCACATCGGATTATGTGGCTTTGCAACTCCATATTGTGTTGAAATTCTTTGCGATTGTACTGGTATTTCGACGGGCTTTGTTCACAAGAGATACCACTTTGGTAATGCTTTCAGTATTCGCCGTTCGTTTGTTTGTATTTACCCTCTACATATAAAGTTATATGCAGTTTTCAATAAGGATCTAGAAATACTTTGTTTGTGATCACTGTAATTGGAGGAGAGGTGATTAGTTAGCCAGTTGTTTATAATGAAGGAGTTTAGTGCGCCAGTCAGTGGGCAGATGCAAGTAATTTTCGTTAAAATTAGGAATATTGTTTGAACACTGTTTCATATTGAGTTACTGAAGTGGGACGCGGTCTGTTGTATTTTAGTTCAGCTACTTGCTTCAATGCACCTACCTACTATATGTACTTATATGCAGGTTGTCCGACTATCAACAGAACAAACTTTAATAGGAACCAGTGCAGTAGATACTAATGAATATGAACAACTTTTGCCCGGGAACAACAATGAAATATTAAAAAAGTGTAAGTGGACAAGCATTGTAAAATAATATTATTATTTTCACTGAAATAATAGACGGGAGGGGGATGACCGTTTTAAAGTGGGGTAACTGGGTTAAGTGGGGTATTATAGATGTAAGAGGGTTTTATTTTTAAACCAAATTTTACGTACTATACAAAGATTTTTAGTTATAATCGAAAAATAAAGTATGATAACTTATTTATTGTTCTGTTTTATAAGAATGATGCTCATCTCAAACATGAAAAAAATATTATTAATTATAATAATAATACAAAAAAATGTTTCTGGTACGTAAAAAACGCAGGGGAGAGTCATGACATGACTCTCCCCTGCGTTGAAAAGTTTCGTCGGCTTTCCCACTTTTTACGTACCAGAAACATTTTTTTGTATTATTATTATAATTAATAATATTTTTTTCATGTTTGAGATGAGCATGAACTTTTCAACGCAGGGGAGAGTCATGACATGACTCTCCCCTGCGTTGAAAAGTTTCGTCGGCTTTCCCACTTTTTACGTACCAGAAACATTTTTTTTGTATTATTATTATAATTAATAATATTTTTTTCATGTTTGAGATGAGCATGAACTTTTCAACGCAGGGGAGAGTCATGACATGACTCTCCCCTGCGTTGAAAAGTTTCGTCGGCTTTCCCACTTTTTACGTACCAGAAACATTTTTTCATTCTTTTTCGTATGGTGAACTACTGACCTAGTGTGAGAGCTTTTATGCCGCCCATGGCCCTCTGATTTGAATTAAAATGCCATTGGGAATGGTCTCTCAGGCATGCCGGGTTCCTCACTACGTTTTCCTTCATAGTTCTTAAAGCAAGTGGTAATTATACAATGCGCACATAAATCTGAACAGTCAAAAGTGAGATCAGCAGTGCTTCGAGTTCGAGTTCGGGACCTATGACTTGACAGACTTTAACTAGGGTATCACTTCTATATTTCCAGAGTACAGAATAAGTTTATACTCAAAAGTAGGTCTGTACTGTGTTCTATTATATAATATACAGAGTGGGAGGGCCATCGGACACCGTGAGTTCAGTACATGATTTTGGACTCCTCTGCGTTGAAATCTTTCGTCAGATTTTTATTTCAATTCTATAAATATTGTAATGTTCCACAACTTTCACACAACGCCATAGTATAATCCCAAGCTAAGTGGAGTTTGTACTATGGGTACTAGACAACTACAAATTACACATACAACACGATACTTTCTTACGTTTTTTCTGATACTATTTGTGGTTAAAAATATAAAGAACAATAAAAATATTACCATACCCGTCTTATCTAATAAGATTACTTCTTAAAAACTAAAAATGTTACTTTTATTGATTTAAAGTCTCATTGCTTCAGACAAAAATCCCGATTCCATAATATTTTAAACTAAAAGTAACATCAGAAAAAAAACCGTTAAAATTAAATAAATAAATAAATAAGTATTCCACAACTTTTCACACAACGCCATTTAGTCCCAAGTTAAGCTTGAGAGCTTGTGTTATGGGTACTAAACAGCTGATAAACATACTTATATAATTCTAAATACATACATATTATAGATAAATTACACCCAATTAGGAATGTACAGAGGAGAAAAATCAGCGCCTTGGTCAAAAATGGTGTCCGGATGTGCGTAGCTATTTCTTTCACCCTATACTACATAGTATAGACTCGATAGACGGACACCCAGTACACATGTGTAGGTACATAGACAAGTAACCCATGTTGTCCAGGTCGCGGCTCGCGCGTAATTCTGTCTGGGGTTGGCCCATTTTAACTTTAACTTATTTCCAGCTATGTCGGAGTCACGTTGAAGGTGCACGTTCCTCGAAATAACTAAGAAAATACCAAGTTATCTGTACAGAGGGAATGGGAGTGCTAGCAGCTCTACAGTCAGGTGTAGATAGAAATAAAAGCTAGTTTTGTTTCGTTGGATATAAGAACGAATGGTGTACGTAATAAGATGTTGAAATATTTTTTTTGTTTATCTATTAAACTACTACTAGCTACTTTATGAGAATTTGAGATGTTTTACTTACCTAATGATGTGGTTAAAAACGATCATAGTGAAACATATTTGGAAAAAAATAAATAAATTTCCTCTATACTTATGCCGTAAGATTGTAGAATACGACTCCGTTTATTACTAGAGATTAGAAACCTATTTTACCATCCAAAAACCGAAGAACAGAGCGTTATTTTCCTGTCAACTGTATAATTTATCAATATTTATGTTTGCATTATTTGTATTACAATATTTTGTAATTTAAATTAAGACATTGCTATCATCAATAAATTATTGTCTTTTTTTGTTTTTTAACATTTGAATATAAAACAAGAAACTGCAGAAATAGGTTGTGAGGCTTACTCATACTGGTAATTCATTGACGTGCAGCCTAATCTAAGAAGTGAAGTTTATTAACTTTTGCTCATTATTCTATTTAGAAACTGATGAAGTGCCTATGGCATTAAGTTTGGCTTACTATATTTATTTTTACATGTGCATCAAGTGTTAATGAATAAAACATGTATTTAACAGTCAGGTTACTAAACACAATAGAAAGTAACAAATAGTGCAGGATGATCTAATAGATTTTATTTTATATCTCACAGGAAAGTTACTTTTTAATTAAAACATTTGTAATGTCCCGAGAACGGTGATAGATTATGTTACCTTCTCGCAGTCTGCTTCATTAATTACAAGCCTTCCGTTAAATGCTTCCAACTTTTTGTTTACCATCTACTTTCTAGCTGGCTTTTTTTATCTTACGCTGCTGACTTCCATTTACTAAAACTGCAACTGCTTTCTGAATAGACGTCAAATATATATATTTATAACTTATCAGACAACATGATGATAAGGGCTATAAGTAGATAAATGTGTTCTCTAACTAAATAAAAGAATCGACTTTTTTACATAAACATAGATTTTGACTGATGATAAATCGATTTATGAACTTAAAACGTTATAATTATAATTCGTTACATAGATACGCGAAGTTATAGACACTAGCAAAGGCGTTTACTGCCAATCAGATACGTATTCCAGATTTGCAAAAGTGTTATCAGCAGAAATATTATTTTGTTAAGTACTTAGATAACTCCGTAGTACACTAAGCCCTTCGATTGACAAACATGATGGGATAGGAGCATTTGATGCGCCAACTCTTCATCCTAGCAAAATCATTAAGAGGTATGGTGAAAGTTGGGTGGCTTGGACCACTGTCTTTAGAAATTTTTAACGTTCTAAAATTCTCAACCTACAAAATCAATTATTTTGTTTTTGTTTTGAATTGACACAAATGGTATGTGTTCTAGTATTATAAAATCTAGGCTGCGATACTACAGTTATTTCTCGACGTCGCGGCGCGTGAAGCCAACTTAGAGACCCATGTGCGGCATAGAAAGTCTAGATAAATAATAATACTAGGTTAGTCACTAATGACTGGAAAACAAAGTGGAAAAAAATACAGTCTGAGAAAGAACCTCTATGTATCGCCTAGTTCAGAGAAACTAATAACTCATAGTAAGTACTTACAAGAAAACACAAGTGCTTTTCACGTCGTAAAAGAAAAAAAAACTTTACAGCTCCGCTCCTAACAATATTAAGATAAAACTACCCTAATTTATAGTACCTAATTTTCGCAAGCGGGGACTTAATGTTAGGAAGCCAAGTAGCCATGAAACCTAAAAGCAAAGGTAGGTAAATGACAAAACGCCCATAAAACTTCCCCCATCTACCGGACCGAAGTTTTCATAACTAAGAGGGGGTGAGGAGAGGGGGAGTTCCGTGTCTCCATGAATTAGTAGCGACCTCATTAACCCACATGAGCCCGCTCCCACTTAGATCACTATAGCATTAACAATTAAATGAACACCAACGATGCGCCTGCTATGAGACACTTCCCCTTCTGCACGTGAAGGGTTCAAACGGGTAATTGTATTAGTCAGCAGGGTGGAAAGTTAGTGTGTTAAATTTCTTAGGTCATCATCCTCGTGTATTAAATTTGCAGTGCGGCTAAGATTGGACACTACATTAGTATCTTGTGTATCGTTGGAACTTTAATGAGTTACTAAGGTCCGGTTGCTAAATGTATACAGTACACATCTGTGTACTGTATACATTTAGCATTTTTACTTAAACCATAATTATTTCATAATGATATCATCTGATATCATTATGAAATAATTATGGTTTAAGTCATGGGTTATATTTCTAATGGTTTTCGTTGTAACATATCTTGGTAACATATTTAAAATATAAGGTAAAACAAAAACTATTTTAAAAATTTAGGTACAATTTTTTCGGATTACAGCTCTTGTACAGCTTATTGACAAAGCGAAAACAAACAAAAAATATTTCTGTTAATCGCAATTATAAAATACTAGGAGTAGGTACCCTGCGGTTTCAGCCGCTCCTAAGGGTCGAAGTGCGATAAAACAAATAATTAAATAGTCTTAAAGCTTTCTCAAAAATTGGGCTCTCAAATGAAAGCACAACTAACTTTTTTAGTTGTGCTTTCATTTGAGAGCCCACTCTTCAGTTTTTTTAAAATAAGTATAGATATATTTTCTTCGGTATCTTGAGGACATTTTGTGACACGATATTACAGAAATTATATCCCAACGTTATAATTGAAAACGACAATACCCAATTATCGTACCCAATATCCGTGAGCCTACTATAAAATAGTGTATCGGGCACGCCTCGCGATAGAATGCCGACTTGACAATAAGCCTTACCCAAGTAGAGCAGTGGTTGTGGTCATAAAATTGCAAAGGGAATGCCCTGGTTTGGGCGGTGGCGTGTGACCGTAGGCGTAGAGCCGGCCACCTTACCTAATGTGTCGTCAGTCTTTCCGCTCAGACAGTAAAGTGCACATGTTACAAGTACTTACGACCCGGCCGCACCACCCACTACAAAAATCCTTCACCGAATTCCATATCGGAATTCCATCGACCTTATTGGAACATAGGAACTAATATCAAACCAAAATTCCCCTAACCACTTCACAACATAATAAAACGTACTTCTCCTCCATCATAAGCTGTCAACGATTTTCATAAATTTCCAATGTGAACGAGCTTCTTGTAGCATCACTGCGTACCTATTGAAAACCGGTTGCTAATTGAGCCGTTATAAATACCGACTTTTGCATTCAAACGGTGCTCCTTTAATAAATTCGAGCGAGTACCTCATCGACAAATAAAAAACTTGGTTCTTAATGTCTCAAAGGTATATAATTTCAAAGGTATCGAATGCTACACTTAAAATGAATAATGATAATAATATAAATACCGCAGCCATAAAACTGTGCGTGGGTTGATACCTTTACCTTACCTCACCTCCAGTAGGTATTATGTCCGTGCAACGAATTGCTTCTTTACTACTGCTATGGTGTCTTAATATCTTAATAACAATGACAATCATTCAAGTGGATCCTAAACATCATAAACTTAGTGGTTATTATTATTACTTGTGTATATTATTATCACGCTTGGAACTCGTTCCAACACGCAACTAGATAATTTAGTTCAATGAAAGATAGCATGAACTACAACTTACTATTCATTAGCTAAAAATTTTGAATATTGTTATGACAGAAAAAACATTTCAAATACTATCCAATCACAGAGGGAATTTCGTAAACGTTCAAAATAATAGTGCTGAACAAATTCCTTTGGCAATTTCGTAGCGTGTCGCGGTTCAATCCTGGTCTAATTACCGTAGGGCTGTGTGCTCGGTATATCGTCCAGTGTAAAACGAACTCTTCTAGCTTTATCTTTTCAATTATTGTGTACGCGTTTTGGTGCGGGTCTTTGCATATATGAAGGTCAGGTGGCAATGGTCACGGTAGGATACTAAAATAAGAACAGTGCGTGCTTTTGGTACCATAGAGACCATGATATTATTGGGACTGAATTAAACAAGGATCGTTTGGCTTTTCAGTATCAACGCTAGTAATACACAAAAGGATAAGTTCTGAACCAGCAAACAGAAATATTCCAAAATTGTATAGAAATTTGAAAAATAACGTACTTTGCTTATGAAAGTTGCATTCAACAAGACTGCATTAAACGCATTGTGGTGCACATTTGCTACTTCACAATTGAGGTTTATGGAGTAATAACCAGTAGTGGAGTGCAAAACATTGCATTTACAGCCGTTATTTGCAGATATTCTTCAAAACACGCAGCCTGTGGCAATAAATTCAAAACAGAAACAATATCGTAAAACAATAAAATTTCAGAAACATATTATAGCAAGAAAAATCGTCGGCCACCTCGAACCGTCAATAAATAAAAACAGTTTTTAATAAAAGTGCTGCGTCCAACTAGCGCGTGGCGGCGCGACGCGATCCGGCACCATATTGCATCCGTACAGTATAAATTCGCTAATATGCCTGAACTCGTACGATAAAGCCTAAAATCGCAGAAGTTATTTTACTGCTGGAATAATTCTTCGGATTTTTGACAGCGCAATCGAAGTTTGCCGCTAGGCCCTGCCGCCGGGTTTAATTAAGAGCTGGTACAAACTCCAATTGCTACGTATCGGAGCTCCGCTGCGCTGCCGAGGAATTGTCGGTTACTTTATGCTATTACACGCAAACTTCATTGATACTTTAATTGCTCCTGACAAATTTATACCTTATACTTATATTATTCCGGGATATTTTCCTTTTCTTCGTAAAATGCAAGATGGCGACTTTGGTGCGATGGTTGTTAAGGCTAGGCAAAGAGAGATTAAGGTGCATCTGGTCCTGAGTGATGGTGGGTTGTTTTATTCAATTGAAAGGAGTCATTTCAAATATTCCAATACCAAATACAAACCTAGGATTAAACGACTTTGTTTGAACTAACTAGACCGTGTTGATGTCAGAAACAATTATTTATTATCTTGCCTCAAAAGGTGAAGGCAAACATCTCGAGACACCCACACGTCAAGTATTGCGACCGATCAGTAGCGCCACCAGTCCGCTGGTCTGTTCAAAATGGATTAATAACTACAAGAACCCACATACATTAGAATATTTAAGCAATTATTTGCTTTTACTGTTGGCTCGCCCCAAAATTGTTGCTTACATTGCTAAACGATTTTTCTAATATTGGATGAAATATCTGCAAATTAGAAAATCATGGAAGACGTATCCCTATAACGTATTATCAGCGAAGCAAGAAATTGCTTATTAACAATCCTGCCAAGTAGCGTTTACAATAATTCTGCGAATTCGGCAATCGCACACAATCAGATAGAAGGAAAGATTTTTTCTTCATCGGTCGTCCAAAGCGTGTCCCGGCCGATTCTAACGAGCTCATTGGAAATTCAAATGGAGCTGGACCGCCGCACCCCGTAATCAATAATATTACATGTACGTGCTTCCTGAAGTCACCGCGCCAAGACCGCTCCACGTACATGGGAATACCATAGAAACAACCTCATTTTAACATACTGTACGGTTTCCAAGTATTTGTCTCTATGACTACCAAATCGATACGATAGGCACTTTATTACGTTGTTCTCGATGAACATCAATTAACGTAATTAGATTTTTATTGAAAGAAACTTTCTATTCTCAAGGCAATGAAACATGATATTATTAATATTACTGCAGTGGAACCTCTCAGTAATAACCTTTTAAAGAGTGTTGTTTATTCATAGAACAACTCAGGCTAGTACACGTAAAAGCCGACTTTGGTTATCTGTAAAGTGTAAATGAAGTGACAATCCTCGCAGCCTACGTTCGCATTAAACGATGCACTTACTTACTAGATCGCATTTAAATGAAAACGACTTGATAAAGGTAGCGTGTTCGACAAAAAACTTAATGCAATTGCAATTTTGATAGAATGTAAAGTATATTATGCAAATAGCCAGTAAATGTTAACGAGTTTCTTAGTATGTGAATGCAACCGCATTACAACAGATATTCCTACAAATGTCGAAGTCCAGTAGTCAAAGTCGGTGTCGAAAGCAATTACAACAAATTATTTATTCGGAGCATAGCTTACCCGACGATACCATTCGTGTAGTGGATGCGAAGAAAATTGCACTAACTAATGATCATATCGTTTCTTGAATACAAATTCAGGTCTTTCAGCACACGGCGGGCAGCGGCTGGCCTATTACAGCCGTGTTACACTTGGTAAATTGAAACGGCGATATGATTTATAGTGAGACTTCACGAGCCGGTATTACGACCAGCTTCCGACACGAACGTGACGTGAACTTCAACAATTCTCCACAAATTAACATTTCTTTCACTACTTCTAGCATTAGCTATTGTGAGTGAATTTTACTTCATTTTCTTTTCTCATTACACAGATTCTTTTAGGAACAAAGTGCTATTTAAATATAGGTGTCTTTAAAATACGAGGAAACGATTCTTACCGGAAAACAATACTTGTGAAACATTCACACGGCGTTTTGCTCCGTGTGCGGCGCAAATTCAAAACACATTAATCTCATATAACAACATTTTAATGGGTTGGTGTAAATTTCTTCAGTCCCAAATTAAATATCAAGCCAGGAATAGAATATTCGCATGGAAATGTGCTCGTTTAGCAAAAAGGTTGGCGGAATATGGAGAGGCTTCTAACTGGGAGCTCTTAGTTTAAAAGTCATATTTAGCTAATTACGCTGCGGCTGCGGTCGTCCGGATGTCGGTTTGGCGTACTGTGGCCGAGGATTCTGCTCCAAAGTTGTATCTGAATATATTACGGACGCAGCGCATATTAAAAAGGCAATGTAAGACCGTCCCGAGACATTTATCTTGTACATTATAATTTGCTAATCTAATCAAGCAACTGATAAACGGTATCTAGCAAATAAGAATATACATATTTTGTTCTTTTTTTTGTTGCATTTAAGTAGTCGTTTGTATGCGCTGTGTAGGTAAAGGGATTACGATATTGCAGTTGTGAGAAACGAATCGTTTCGTCTGAAATGATAAAGGTGAGATCAAATAATTACGAATAATCATCATTGACAATTAAATTGTGGTGTCAAATTTATAAAGGAACTTTTAAGTGCACAGTATTAGGAGGCTTCTCTAATAAACATTCTTTTTATTTGCTAGCTTATTCTATGTTAATACAAAAAAACCAAACATTGAAGTGAATGCTAGGTATATAAACAGCTCGCTATGTTAGTCAGGAGGTCTCAATCGACCTCCATTTGATAATTTTTGCAGCTGTAACAACGCTGGGGGCACGAAGTTATGTAACTATGATACTCCGGTGTGCAGTTTGCTCAGAAAGTTCCGAACAAAATAACGTGTTGGGATAATATGCTGGATTAGCTTTCCACCTTTACTTTTCTTAAGCCTTTCCTCGGCCGCTGTACGTGGGAATAAAACGATTCAAACAGATAAGGCAGGATAAGGAAGCGGCTTTCCATATATTTGTCGTTATCAGGACAGTGAGATTGTGGTGGAGGGTGCTAGGCATGAGCTAAGTTACAGTTTTGGGAGGCCTTTTTTTCGTAAAATAAAATTCCCAATCTTCTTTCGGAATCAGACACCAAAAACTTTCTAAAATTAATTCATTTAGAATTTTCGGTTTTCAACTTCAAACCAAACTTTTGTAGAAGATTCGGTATTTTAGACAGTATCAGAATCTAATTGAATAGAAAAGTAAATAGGTACGTTTTAGTTATACAAAGTAGGTACGTACTCTAACAACCTAATCCATTGAATTACGGGCAACATCTTGGGCAGTTGGGCACGTCTAATGGTAAAGAGATTGTTATCTAAATATTGTCAGAAAGCCCTAAACGAGATCGAATCCCTTGTTGCAAACAGAGTTAATAAATTGATTCAAGATAAACACGTCCCTTGTCGTATTTAAAGGGATTAATAATATTTGTTTGAATATGGAGTTGATAGCCGTTATACGATTACTGAAACTCCTTTCACTACGGTTAACTATTTATAAATAGCTTATTACCCTCGAGATTTTTTGGGTTTATTCGTAGAACCACTTCGCTCTCCAAAATGAAATATTACAGTTTATTTTGCCCTCGGGACACGTACCTTTCAATAGAGAATGTAATATCCAAATCGATTGAATAGTTTCAGAGATTAAGGGTATAGTAAATATTAACAAGGATGTTATTTATATTGAATAATTTTTTAACGGAACTGAGATATTTACGTCTGTAATAGTATGCAAATACAAAGTAGTATTAGAGGTGCATTAGCATACGGGGCCATTATACGGCCGTTGGAGTACAACAGTGGGTATAGCTTCCAATGTATAGGTCAAGTATTTATAATGATTGCGGTGTAGTACTCACGGCCGTCAAATTGGCTCACACATCACAACATGTGAAGGTATTAGTGAGGTATCGGTACCTGAGGTGACCCTGTTACTTAGCGTCGTACCTACCTTATTGCGGTACTCTTACAAGTGTCTAGGGAAACTGTGAGCTGTTATTACACCACTATTTATGAGGTGAATTGCCCCTGATAAGTTCCAAGTTTGCCGTAAACAACAATATACAAGTTATCCAATGTTTGGTCGGCGCCGGCCTAATGTGACGTGTGGAATGGAAAGATATCCTCGCTGAAGAATTCGTGTAAAGCTCTGTTATAAGACTTTATTAGATGCTCAGTACAACTTGGCTCGTTCTGTGATATTGTTACTGTAAATGTCCTTTTGAAAGTTTTCGTTTTTCACAGTCTAATAGAAGGTTAAAAGCATTACTTAAGTACCTTATTAGATTCTGTTTTAGTACTTTCTTAATATATGCGTCTGTCATCTGCCTTTCGTTAAAATAAAGGTAGATCGTATTATGAATAGTTCTAAAATAGCTTCTAATGTTCACCACGCAATAGTATAAAAACAAAACTATTACTGGCATTACCAGCGACGTGTGGTCTGATGAATAATTGTATCATAAAAAAGTTTATAAGTATTTTGCAACTTTTAGTTATGAATGAAAAAGAAAATGTTTTTCTTAAATGCTGGTATAGTTTTCAAATGAAAACATTTCTCACTTTATAGTTATCTTTGTTTTTTCTTGTTTCAAAACAAACTATTTTATGAAAGAAACAGAAATATAACCATGTGCCTTATCTACACAAAATCCCGAGTCGACATTAATAACCCAGTTACTTCACACTTCTACTTTAAGTCACATTCTTTAGCTACCGACTACGGTTGATGGCCCAGTTATGCGGCTTCAAGCAGAGCTCGTTCACGTGAGGCTACCTACCTTTCTACCTTGCTTATTTCTAAACTAAGAAAGCTAGCACCTAAACGTTGGTACGTATTGTATATGTATATAGCCACCACTTGCAAAATACAACTACATGGCTCGCGAAGAATTAATAAAACGAATTTTCAGGTTAGGGATTGAGCCCGCTGGCAATGGATTGCTCCGAGCCATTTCACATGTGCCGTTCATTAAGTGAATATGATCGATAGTTGAGCGGAACCGGAGGTTGGCCGTAGCGCGCCGCTAGATCATTACTGATATGCGAATGGCGCCTGCGGTTCGAAAACGCCCTTCTGGTCGTTATTAATTGCCCCACGTACAAAAGCAAATGACTCGGTAGAGGTGATCCTGCTAGGGTGGGTCGACGTTATCCATTCAGCCGGTGTAGACGTCCGCGAAGAGAAATGTTCATTCACGATAGGAGAATTTATGACTTTGATTTACGCGAGACTTTTCACGTGGCGCCCTCGACGCCGTAGTTCGTCCATAAATAGAGAAGGGTCCCCGGCTGACGTTTGGGAGGCACGTTATTATTGCATGTTACGGCTCGCGTCACTGTCAACCATTCAACTTCCATCCCGACTCTGAATTGATACTGCACGGGATTATTTGTATACTGACTGGATTATTTCTCACCTTTAAAACGATTATGATGTACAATCGAGTGCGCTTCGAAGCGACGCGGCACTGGCTGTGATTTAAGCTCATAACAAACTGAGAGAACATCCTGTTACTGGAACAGACCGTTGAGCACTTATAGTGATTTAGTGGACTCAAGTCCTGGTGTTTTGTCTAGCTCGGTGCTTAAAAATGATAAATCCTCTCGTAATAAATCTATTTGCGTAAAACTAAAAAAAGTTTAAATCGCTTTTGTTAGACATTGCAAAAATAAATGGTGCGAATCATTCATATTTAACTTTTGGGTTATTAAACTTGCAAATGCTGTAATACGTATAAATAAAACACTTAGGTATAAAAAATACGTAGTGTCGTTGTTGTCGTCACATTGTTCGGCCACCATTGCAGCGGCAGTTAGGTAGTTTTATCTCACACAATTTCAATTTTTCATCTGCAGCTGTCAGCTCGGCGGCGGCAGATAAGTAACGTTCGCGTTCGCGTCGCGTCCCCGCATAAAAGTTTGTTCCCCGCCAGTTTGTTCGCTCCACTTCCTTTTATAAACTTTTTGTATGAGCCTCCACCGGCGCGATATCAATAATTCTTACAATTTGTGCTCGTATTCAATCGATGGAAGCCGACTGCCGACTCAAACCTTATTCACTACGACATAGCGATAAACATCTTTACTTAGAATTGGCGTTTGTATGAAAATGTAATCTACACTATTAATCAGCCGCGACGTGAATTGTGAGCCTTGACGTTGACATTCGTGATTTTAGCTTGATATTGCTTTCAAAAATATAATAATGTCAAAGGTGCATCATACTAATTAATGAGGCTTGCCCTTCATACCCTATACGTAGAGTTCAGTACAGTGAAGGTCAATAAATACTTAGCCGTATCTATTTGCACACGAACGTATAGAATAGAACAGGGTGTAAGCGGTTAATTGTAACATTTTGGTATTTATAAAAAATGTAAGAATTTCAAGTATTTAGGTTTTTAAGATGGTCTAGACCATTATGTTTTTGCGCTAATTGACATATTTACTACGATAGTTAAATTAACCGGTTTGAGCCGGTTGCCATTAGTATATAGTATTATAGTCATTCAAGGACAATCAAGTGTGGAAGATTGTTAACCCTCCAGATGCAGAGTACAGTGCAAATGGGTGTTAAAAAGGATAATGTAGATGCAGATTAGTCCAGTGGCAATTTATAGAAGATCCTACATAAGATTTTCGTTTTACAAAGTCAGGGGCTAAATCTACATTATGTTATTTTTTTTTTGTAAGTTGTATTTTGTTCTATGCCCAAGTGTTGCACGATATTTTTTTTGATAAATGTTATTCTTATGGTTTGTTTAATATTTTGATATAGTGGGGGTGTTAGAATTTATATCAAAATAGGTTTTATCAATGTATTGTCTATGTAAGTAGTTGTCAATGGTGTTTATGAGAAATGAATTTAGTCCGAAGTAAACTGCCAACCTGCCAACACGAGTTTTAATAAGAACATTGACAGTTGTAAGACCTGGCAACCAGTCTTACCAAGAGGTACCTATTGTGTTACCCAGCCAGAGTTGTGGAAGTCAGCTGATGGGTTTTCTATCCATGTTTAAACTGGAAGCCAACCCCAACATAGTTGAGAAAAGGCTAAGAAGATGATGAAACTCGCCTTTATTAAAATAGCATTTCTCAATAATCAAATATTCAGTGAAGTGAGCTTTTGCATTTTGGTAAAGGCGTATATTTTATATCGCATAGTTTATCTAAAATTATACAAAAAATTCAGGGACCTACTCCAAAATAACACATTTCAAAAAAAAAATTGTGCAAAGAACAGTTATTTTATAATATTGAAAACGTTTCTAGCACGCAGACATTTTATAAATATGTGTGCATTTGTTTTAAAAAATAGTGCACTTTCCGGGATGTACAACGCAGGTGTGATATTTTCAACTACATATTTGAAAGTGGAATATTAATTTATGTTTTAAAAAAAAATAGATTAACATAGAAAAAAAGGGTTGGTATCCGCAACTCCAAGTCAAAACGCGTATTTTCGTATGGGCCATAATCTACCACGCGGGCCCAGTGCAAATTGGTAGAAGTCACATGTCTTCGAATTTTTGGTTCTAGGACATGCCATGTTTCCTCACGATGTTTTCCTTCATCGTTTTTGAGAGCAGTGGTGATGAAATAAATTACACAAAGTAATGCGGCTTGCTGAGTTCGAACCACGACTCACTGTTCATAAGTCGGGGCCGCCACCACTGGGCCACCGCTGCTCCACACTGGGCCACAACATGGATTTGGCATCCGTAATATATTAAAACCTCCCTAATATTTGAGAGACTCTAAAAATAACACCATGTTGGAGAATGTATGCGACAAATTCGTTATCTTATGCTGTGAAAATAGTCTCAGTATTTTCATATATAGGTTAGACGTGAAAAAAATCTGAAAAGTATTAATTCGCTTCGTTAACCATTATAACTACTTATTGCCTAAAGTTATTCTGTTCTATTCTACTTATATCCAAAACCTCGTTAGCAATGTATTATGTTAACAAGAGAATCCTCAATCCACTGGTTAATAAAGTTCACAACTTTTCTTTTATTTTAAATAATTTATTACAAGGTTATTTTTATGAAACCCGTTTATGATGTCAATTATATGTAGATATATTTAGGATATTTTGATAATGATTTGGATTGGTCCGTTCTATAATATTATTATAGAACGGACCCAATCCTAATGAAATGAAATGAATGAAAACACTTCTATTTATAATACCAGTGTTTTAATTTCGAAACAGTCATGAAAGTTCTGCCTCATAAAATCTATAGTTTCCATTATTGAGAGATCATTAATGTATATTAAGAAAAGTAGGGGTCCAAACAGGCTACTTGTAGGTGCGCCATATTTTATGTACAGACGCCAGCACATCAAGTTACCCCAATGTGTCGAACTTTCCCAATTGAATATGAACCTTATTCTATTTGATATGAAGCTGAAAAACGATCAAAGAAATTTGACACATTGGGGAAACTTGATGTGCTGGCGTCTGTACATACAAGCACATCAAGTTACCCCAATGTGTCAAATTTTCCTAATTGAAACAACCTCAACCTTATTCTGTTTGACATAAAGTTGAAAAACAATCAAGGAAATTTGGCACATTGGGGTAACTTGATGTGCTGGCGTCTGTACTTTGTTACAGAGGTGTATGTAATTTGTAACGTCATTAAGTAAGTAATTTGCTAACATATGTGTATTACCTGATACTTGTTTTAGTCCCAATTTGTAGCAAATAGGGCATCCAACAATCGGGGAACATTGTTTTCATAAAGTTTTGTTAGAGTCGTATTGAATTAAACGAGAGGTTTGTCCGATAGATCTATATAAGTAAGTATTGTTTGAAGGTTGCTTTGTATTCTGGGCATTTGTATTACAAAGTCAATCAGCATCGCTCCATTCAAGAAGTTGGACTATTGATAACTACAGTTGAAGGCTGTCGGCTCGGCTCGTTTGTTTAGTGTTATTTTACGGACAGTTAATTAAAGCTGTGTCTTCTTAGTTTGACTTGGTGGAACTTTTACACCGATAACAACATTAATGAAAACTTGTCTGGATTTGGGCGAAGAGTGGCGGTGACAGAGGAGGGCGCGACGGAGGGCGGGCGGGGTCCTCCGGGTGGATGTGCCAGTCCGCGCCGCGCCGCACTGCCGACCTTACGTCGCCGTCGTCGCGACGCGCACAACACTCGCGATCGCGAACCCCGATAATTTTCAGACTGTTTATGCCGCCAACTATACGCGTGCGATGATGGGGACTTACACCCTCCCGGGGAAAGAGAGGCCTACGAATGTGTTCAGTGTACCGTTTGGATGTGTTTTCGTTTCCTGTAACATGTGCTGAAGGCGAGTTCCGTTTGTATGGGTGCACTGGTTCGTCGCCCTACGTGGTCGTCACCCACTTTTGATGATTAGAATTAACTAGCTTGTGACGTCTCGTTTACACGATGGCAGGACTATGATGCTATTTGGTCACTCGAAGACTTATTTTTGCTATTCTACTATAATTAAAGTGAGCCAATAGTTAAGTTTGATGGTAAATACTAGAGCTTGAATTGCTTCTACGTGTTTACATTAAAATCTACAACGTTAAAAATGATTTGGGGTAAACTCTTGGTGCAAAGATAAATTACTGAGCACAAAACAAGTAAAAGTAAATTTGTGATGAAACACAACAATTTAACTACCTATTTTAATTGTAAGTTTCGTTCATCGACCTTTGACATCGACATTTTTAGGGTTACGTACTTACCTAAATATTAAAATTGAACCCTAGAATGCGTAGGGTATTTCTATTTTGCCACAGCTGCATCTCAGAAACTAAGTTTACTAACGACATTATATTTTGTTAGTTATTAACAATGCTGGCCTACTTACAATTAAAGTATTGGAAAAAAAATGTAATTGTGTTGCAATAGAAGCCTAATTTGGGAGGTTGTATACTTAAAGTAGGGTTATTAGGTCAAGTGGGGTTATACAATATAAAAAATGCTATACTATTAAAGGGGCTGACACATATACTTCCAAAATATAAATAAAACAATTTAAATATAACTTTATTTTCAAAAATGCCACACAGTTTTTGATTAATAATGAAAAAAAAATCATCATAGTGAAGCATCTATTACAAAAATTTTGTTGATTCATTGTTCATGTGAATAGTACAGAAGAAATAAAAAATGTCACCAACGAATAAGTTTTCGTTATTAACAAGACTCTTTATTATCAAACATTTAAAAAAAAAAAGCCCTGACAATGGAATAACATTTTTCTACGCTACGGCAATTTATTGCGGAACCCTTGGTGGACAAGTGCGTCTCATCCGTAGCCAGTTTTTTTGTGCTCCTAAATGTTTAAATAACTTAAAAATATTTAAATGGGGTAGAAACAGGCTGGCACGCGATTTCACTTCTCTGAGTCAACCATGGTACGCAGAAAAACGTAAATCTAAATAATGAAAGTTAGTTAAATGTATAGAATTACTTGTTCGCTTACCGCGGAAAGCAGTAAACTTAAATAGATGTGAGGAAGAACTTTATTTTCTTTACCTTGCTAACCCACATTTCTAGTACAAACTAGTTTTAAAGTCTGAGTACCTATCTACTAGTTTTCCCTCTACGTGTTGGAAGAAAATGTTGCGCTGAAAGTTCTACATAGATTGCCTTTTAATCGTGACTAAATGCGCGGAGATTTATCTAAAAATATAGGACGGGGAGAAATTGCTTAGTCAAAATTATTAAACGTCTAAATTTTGTTCTTATACTTTGTTAAGTTAGAAAATAGTAGAAGTAAGTTATGGTTAAGCTCAACTGTTTTATCTTTACTAATGTCACCTATTTGTATATCTTACTAAGGATCTAAGAGGTTGAATATTATTGCTGCTTGTCGCCGATGTTTGTTCCAACAAACAACACATGTTCAATTATGTTTCTAACTCGGCAATTACACGGGGCTTTAAGATGGATCCGTCAATGTAACCCACGGTGTTCAAAATTACGTTAGGGTATTGTAACGTTGTCATACGTTGTATGTTGATCTAACAGAATTCAGCGACATTAGTACAATAAAAGTAATAATTAACTAAGAGCATCTGCAATAAACTTTTAAGACAATTTAGGACCATTATGACTTTATCTATTACTTCGATACTAATATTACGAAAAGAAGTATAATTTGTCAGTTTGTGACGTTGTTATGGTTATCTCTGGATCTACTGAAACAATTTTAAAAATTACTTTACCAATAGAAAGCCACATTATTTGTGAGAATCATAGGCTCTGTTTTATTATTAAAACTAAGAGGACGTAAAGGGAAGTTTAATTACGAAATGCACGCGGACGAACTGCTAGTAGGTAGTACCCAAATAATTATATATAATTTCAAGTAGTACATTTTAAATAACTAACTTAATTATGAATATAATTGAGTGATTATGATAACAATTAGGTACTTATTTTGTAGTTGTTGTCTTGAGAAGAATTAACTTGTTTAACATGTAATAGGTTTTAGAGCAATTTTATGTTGCGCCATATCAAAAGACTGCGCTACAATAAAAAAAAGACAGGAATTTATTAATTCACTGCTTATATTGAAAGAATCACCTTAAGTTATACCGCAATAACCGCTGGGAGCGGTTTCCGTTCCAACTAAAGGAAAACAGCACTAGCGACCATTAAAGTTTAATAGTTGACAAATAACTGCACTATGAAAATAACACTAAAACCTTTATTAAGAATTCAAACGATTGTTTCTAAAAGGGAATTGTTGAATGTAGATTAAGATATTACATTACTTGCGTTTATTCTAGACTGAAGATTCAGACGTTATCGCGCAAGACGTCAACTGAACGGCGAAATGCACTCAAGTGCATTTTATCACTGCGAGTAATAAAATATCTTGCGACGCTTCTTGATTGGCAGTAAATGTTCTATGTTAGTTATAACGTTAGTAGTTTTCATTCAATTACTGCGTAATCGTACAGGTAATGGTTACATAGAAAAGGCTAGGACACTAAATTTTAGTTTTCAGTCCTGTGGGACTGAAAACTAAAATTTAGTGTCCTAGCCTATTATTGTGTGTCTATTATTTTTTAATTACTTGATAAAAGAAAAAATATGTGTCAAATATTTTCTAGTACCTAATCTAGAAGTAATTAAAAAATAATAGTGAAACATCGAGTCAAAATGTCGCATGACCGTCACCATTCCGTACAGTTTATACTGAATAAAGATAATAATAGAAGTACATAAATATGATAATTTAATTCGCTTAATCCGAGTAGTTTTCCATCAATTCGAAAAAGCAAAAAATATTTGTGTATTTTTTTATAACTTAACCGATCGACTTAATAAAATTTTGATTGATTTGATTTGATGCATCATCAAGATCCACATGCTTATTCTATTGAATAAAACGGTCTGAGTGGAGCGTGCAGTAGCATTTAGTTGCTGGCTTTAAGTCTACTCGTATGAGAACGATTTTCCTTATTTTCCTCTCCCAACCTGCCTGATTGAAACACTGTGTACGCACACATACAGGGTGGAAGGGGGATATCGCTGAACATCCGGACACTAAGTCCAGTACATGACCCTGCTTCGCGGGTTTCCTAATGTTCAAGTTTTTTTCTTTTTACTTTAAAGTCATGATTTGTTTATAACTCGATGGGATTTTACATTCAATGTATTGAGTTATTAAGGATGAATCTTTTTGATTTTTTTACAGCTTAAAGCCAACTCATAATACAAGAAAAAAACGTACAGTTTAGGGAAAAACCAACGAAATATTTCAACACTGTTAGGGTCCAGAATCATGTATAGACCTCATGGTATCCAGATGTTGGTTGATGTCTCTGCCACTCCATATAAAAATAAAGTAAATAAATAATTAATAAATATTCTACAACTATGAGTTCTAGATATACACATTATAGATAAATTACACCTATAATAAGAACGAATAATCGTGTTCATCACAAAAATATTTCTTTTGGGTGGGAATTGAACCCGCGACCTACGGCATAACAGTAAGGGCCACTGACCACTAGACCAACAGGCTAGACAACTTAAATACACCTACGATATTTAATTTTTCACTTAGACTACAGAAAACTATTTAAATTACAGCGCTACGGCGTAGCACTCGCCTACGCCGTAGCGAGCTTAAGTATTATTATAGTATACACTGTTATATTTAATTCTATAACATTAAAAGCCTTGATAATTATCCCTTTTAATTTTTCTATATGAGAATGTAATAGGGGCTTAGAGAAGGTAATTGTTATACTGAACTTCATAATTATACTGTCTAGACAGATTCATGTAATAACTAAAGTATCCTACTTGTAATTTTACTGTCAAGGTATTTAATCTAGCTGTTCATTACACACATTTCTAAAATGCGATACTTTACAGAAAAATAATCAATACTACTTTAAAATTGAAAACAATATCTCCATTCTTTATTCAATGCAAAATCAATCTTATTTTCACACTACTAAAATACAATTTAAAGCGGCAAATTCTTTGACAAATGCTATATGTGTACACATATGTGTTCGTTACGTGTTATTGTCTTTCCAATACAAATTACATACCCGAAAACGGTTCCACCCTTACTATCATCTGTCTTGGTTGTAGCACTTAAGCCCGAAAATTACAAGGGCGATAATAGTATCGCTCTGGTAATTTTCAATACCATAAATCGTGTACCAACATATTATATGTCTGGCGTTGATAGCCAAATCTAATTGTTATTGCTTACCTTATTTCGTATGACGTCACTCCGTAACCGAAAGCCCCCAAAACGTTTTAGCGCGATTTGATTGTACGCACATATAGGCGAAGCTAACATTATATAATACGCAGAAACAATTAGTTTAGGGAGTGGGTAGGTAAACCATACACTCGCACTGGTGGCTCGATATTGCTCGGTTAAGCATCGGTCGGGCCGGTCATTACTTGGCTGGGTGAACCTTACCGTACTACACATGATTTCTCCTCGCCATGATTAATGTTAACCCGTACCTTTTTAAATACTTAACAAGAGTTACGTAGTAAACCTAAACTCTCACCGGGACTTTATGTTTCCGGCTACCGTAATTTAGCTGCTTCTTTGCGCGTTTCAAATGAAAATAAAAATAAAACAGAAGAGGGACGGAACAGCTGATCCGTGTTTCCCATGTTTTAATTCGAGCAAGTACTAAATATTTGGCGAATTCGTGGCTTATGTAAATACATGGCCTCCTGGGTAAAAATACAGTTCGATATTTTGCTAAAATTAGAATGCCCTATTTTTGTGTGCCTTTTTACCTTTCAACATGGCTGTATTATTGAAATGAGGCCTTATAATAATACCTTTGCAGAACATCACGCACGAACATCAGCACGTGTCAGTTGTATTTACTAAAAATAGAAGATTTTTGCTTTATGTGGAACCTATATACGCAAGTGTTTGGAAGGAAAATAGTCCTATTTATACTGACTGAGCAATTTTAATTTTCGTAAAGGTTTCTATTTGCGTACGTCGATCCCACCACGTACGTTGTTGTTCCCGCACGACGCTCTAGTGTGTGACACGTCGCTGAAACTGAACGCCATCGCTCAACAATGTTGACAGCACTCTGACGTTTGCCAAATTTCACACACTCGACGCCAAACAAAATAGAACAATCTATTTCACTACTGAAGTATTTGTTTTTGAATTCTATAGGTTTTTTTATTGATTGCTGACCATTTTTGTTTCAATCGGCTTGACATCGAGTAGTTTTGTATGGAATAGGATTTAATTCAACCGGTCAATTCTGTAAAAGATTCCCCTTTAAAACTTGAGTGAAGTGAACTGTCTAGGAATAACATTAGTATGAAATTACAGTTCACTTCACCTTCATTTACACGGGGTGAATTTTACAGAATAGCAATGAATTGTATTAACAGCGAGTGAAACACGTAAGGAAATTCTGCTGTCGGTTATTATAATTACTGTATTCAGCCAGTTAATAATAGGCCCACTCAGCTCGTTTCAAAGATAATTATAGTTTACCTACATATTATCAACCTACATGAACGCCAGTTTAACCAAATAGGCAAAAGCAAATACTCATATGCGGTACGTATTGTACTGACTCAGTTATACAATGTATAGAACATTAATAACTTCCTAAAATATTTAAACCACTTTACCAAGAAGAAGGTGAGTAGGATTTGTAATCTCGAAAACAAATCAGGCATTAATGAACATAGAAAATGTCCCCTTAAAGATAATGCCATAAGATTTAAAGTGACCGTAAAATTCTAACACCTTTTTCGTGTTTCAAGTCTCGTAAAGTTTTCAGAAATTATGTCCGACGGATAACGACCACCTTTATTTATTTCACCAACATTTGTTACACTTACTTACGTACGAGTATATTCAGCGAATTAGTCTTTTTGTTCGGGAATACTAGTATTAGGTGAGAACTTAAGTGCACAGTAAGTCAGTGTTAACAAAACCAGTGTTATTTCAGAATCATCATTGACACTATCCATCCATCGTTTCTTCTACTCTTATCGCATACACAATTTCACACAAAACTTTACGCACGACGTGTTCCATATTCCTCTGTTCTCTTAATTATATTAAACAGTAAAAAAATAAACAATAATTAAACAACAACGTATTTAAAACATATCGACGATAGCAAAAAGAAACTCTTTAAAGTTATAGTTTACAAGTGATGGCGACTTAATAAATTTTGTAAAGTGTACGTAGCAGGAAAAACCGCGTCTGTTATACTTTTTCTACACGCCTATATTTTATGTCCTATCGATGACAACCAAAAGATACTTTTATGAATGGCGGTGAAGTAACGGCCTAACCTTTCTTCGAACTGAACTTCATTCAGATATTTTATTCCAGTTTTTTTTTATATAATACGAGTATAGATGTTAGATATTATATTTTCTATAGGAATATAAACAAGGATTGATAAAAAACAAATTATCAGCAGTGGTCAGTGGATATTTTTGAAGCACCCAAAAGCCTAGATTTAAGCGTTACATCTGTTGCCTTGTCATCAGTTAAACCTAAAAATACAAACTACGAGCGCCATAATGATGATTCTTATATACTTCTTTAGCTTCGTTTACTCATACGTTCGTACACTCATACGTGTAGTGCTCGCAACTGGCATTTGTGTATGAACACGAACGCCAGTTGCGAGCACTACGTACCTGACCTTTATAAAGAACCTAATTAACCATCAGTTAACAGAACAAAGCTTTTAAGTTCTTAGAAAACATACAATAGTCTAGCCACTGTTTTCTGTTACACTAGGTGTCACCTTTTTTAAATTATTCAATAAAAAACAGTAATTTGTCCTCACACACAAAACACCAACATTAAAACTGAGAAGTTACAGTACCAAGTTATAATTGTAACGTCAATAGTTTCCACTAATTAAATTCCGAAAAACCCCCAAACATTTACCTAGATGACTACACCACATGGAAATGTTTGTTTTAAAAAGAAAAGCCGGGATCTGTCATTTGAGTCGCCTTTTCCTGTTATCATAATACGTGTATACTCACATTCCAGAACATTTACACTTGAATTTTCTACCCAGCCGTATAAAACATTTATATAGATGGCGATTTTTGTTACCAAGGCAGATGTTCAATAATGAATAAGGGTACAGTAGGTACCGTAAGCATTTAAAATTAGTAGCTCCCTAATTTGAACCGGGTCGGCAGTCACGAGTCGTAACTTGCTGTCCCTCAACTTTTATGTAATGACTTTTGTTTGTTTTTAATTTAATTAATTCCAACGGATTATCCTAGTTATCGCAGGGATTCACAGAAAAGTTTATTATTGACTCCCCCCGAAAGGTCGACGAACCTATTCTGTATTATGTTCGGAACTTATCTCTGTTTGTGTAACAAAGAGTGCCGATAAATTAAATCAGGACCCCTGTTGCGATACTTGCTTGTTACGTTCGTAAAGGTAGTTTGGTAGGTAATCAAGTTATACAACTCACACGTGTCAAAATCAGAGAAATAAATACGGTTAATTTAAGTTAGGGGAGTTTGTTTACTCACGCCGCTACTTCTTTGTCTGCCGTCCTGTGTAGCGGCGGCGAGAGGTGCGGCGCGGGCGCTTGTCCTAACACAAAAGATAAATACGTCGAACAAGACGTAATTGAGATAAACAGACGTGTATTCTAATACATAACTTTCTGCCTTTCGATGTAACCCATAATAAAATCAACCAAGTTACTCCACTAACTTAGTCTACTTGCTGTTCGTTTTGATTAACGGACATTTTCGCCGGGTACATAATCAGACTAACCTTTTATAATATCATTAGCCATTCCCGCAGATTATATCAGTCCGTGACTTAAATAGCATCAGAGTATCTGCCATCTCCTAATGGTTGTCTAATTCACTTACAGCGCCTTTAATGATGTTTTCTCCAGTGAAACATAAGCTCAAATGAGGCGATTAAGCGTTGAAGATGAACAGGCCGGGCTACGATTATACCGTGCCTGCATCCACCACCTATTACGCGAGTAATAACCGGCCACCGCAGTACGAGCGCGGCTACGGACAGCTCACAGCCGGTCCTCTTTACAGTCCCTCCTCCCATCCCCTCTCCAATTACGCAGATGTATATGAGGGTAACAACGATACCACTCTCAGGGCAGAAGAGAGGCACTGGTATATAGAAAACCATAAGAATTTACAACCCAGTTATGAAGTCAGTGTCGACGCCATACCTCAAGATGCCAAAGTTAAGAAAGAGGAGGAGAAGAAAAGTGAAGTACCAATCAGACGCTCAGACGCGGGGCAGCCGCGGCAGAGACGGAAAGAGGACCGGTGCTCGTGCGAGTGCTGGCCCAGTACGGATAATAATATAGTGCAAGATAGTGCGGGCAACGAGACGACGCGGTCGCTGTCGGGGGTCGACATGGTCGCGTCTTACGGGGTCTACGGGAACCCGAGGGACGATGACAGTTCAGGGTTTGCGCGACTGTCGGAGAAGAGTGGTGTGTTCGGACAAGGGAGCGATGCTCCAGTGCAGGGTGTGATAGTGAACCAACAGGGAAACAGCGCGGTAGTGCGGGCGGCGTCACCGGCGCCGACGGGCTGCGGCCGCTGCTGCCACTGGTCGGCCAGCGAGCCCGCCGCCAACTCCGAAGACTACTGCTGGATACACTACTGCCGCCCCGCTCTCATAGTCTTACTACTATTGTTTTTTCTAGTTCTATTGGGCGTTTCTACTGGTTTCTTACTGACGAATAACTGTAAGTATCTACATAAATTTTAATAATCCTATTTAGTCCACATTGACCTTGTTGGAATAGGTGGTAATGACCGCCGCATTGCGGTTCCTGTTTTATAATGTAACTTGGTTTCTTTTAGTATAAATTGTTAATATACATGGATATAATATATACGTTTAAGTCCGAGATATAACATAAAGGTGTGTTTGTTGGTAATCAAGGGTCTAACAAAAACAATATATTCTATAATAAATAATCTTACAGCATCATCAACATTAAAAAAAAACTTTCTTTTTCCATCATTCAGTAAAAAGCCGTACCATGTTTTTATAGACGCGTCTAGTGACACGTCGATGTGTGAACAGACAACTGCACTCACTCCTCGCTAACCCGATTAATTCGATCAACTTGATCATTGCCGTCCATATATGTATACCTAAACCTGTCGACATGTAGTGTTAGTCGATTCGCGCCCGACGATATTTTAGATTTTATTTCCATTCTAGCAATAGAACTGGTATAAAAAATAGATTATTTTCTCTTTTTTATTGAGACTAACAAGTCCAAACGCTCCGGTGGCAGTTAGAATGCCAGCTCGACCAGGAACTATACCGCTTACCAATCAAATACGCCAAGCAATTGTTTTTGCTTACTGGGAACAAACTACTGTACGTTTTACGATCGCCATTGTAAATCAATGCATTCCTAACTTTTATTTGCCGTATCAAATTGTTTATTTATGGCTGTTGACTAAGGTTTTCAAAAACAATTTTCGAATTCGCATCTGGCCAGATAATAAAATATTAAAGCAAATAGTCTGAATTCAAAAGATATTAAAAAGTTTTGAGTACCTCATTTTTCAAATTTTGAACAAATTATGATTTCAAGCCGTACAGTTTCGAAATTGCAGTTGCACAGCAATTCCATGGCGTTTGCTCTTACAAAAACCACTTAAGTGTCAACAATTATGTTTGGTGTTTAAATAAAATACTGGCACAGAGTACCTACTAAAATGTTTGTGAACGAAACCCTATTTATTTTTAAGTAAAACGAATTCAACTTTTATTTTAAAATCTATAAATATATTCTGTTAAAATGTTGCTGCTATTCCGTACTAGTGCTAAGCAACGACGGATCAATTCACGGCTGTTAACTATGTTTATAAATCATGTATGCAAGTTAATCCTAATTGAGACTAAGTGTGGCGATTGTAATTTTACCTCTAATGCAAATTTGTTTGATTGTCTTTTCTTACTTTAACGACCAATTGGATTTGTCGTTTCGCATGCCATGACTTTTTATATTAATAATTCCTGATTACTAATCTAGTTTGTATAAAATTTGCATCCCTTTTGAAGTAAAGATCTTCGTCTTAACAATTATAACGTTGTTCTTACCAACATATTGATTCTATAAGGTATGCAGTGAAACGATTATTATAACGGGGTTACTTCATATTTTTTTATTGAATTACTTATATATCAAAGCAATTTGCTTGTAAGGCAATGTCTATCAGTCTCCTTTTATTTTCATTTTAGATATTACCTAGTTAGTGTTTATTTCACAACATGCTATTTAATATACGAAATTTTCGTGGTAGTCGAAAAGATACTACAGTACATACCTACTATTTACGGAACTAAATTAATTTTCAGTCACAGTTCTAGGAAAACAGTGGTCATTAAAACGTTTGTTGAATTCAGTCACAGTTTTGTTATTTTACTTGGCCTATTGAGGTTTTGGTTATAAGCAGAAGCCTGTTTCAAAAATTAATTTACAAAAGAGGCTTGAGGACTTTTCAAATGTTATGGTATTTTAGATTTAAGTACAAGATTATATGGTTTCATTCTGATACAAATGAACTGGAAACAAAACGAAAAGTAAATAAAGGGATGTGTCCCTAAAAAACCTCGATTTAACTAAATCGAAAGACATATACAGTTATATTGCCGGGTGTATGAATACCGGGTTCCATTCCGTTCCGCTCGTTTTTCTCTCTGGCAGAACATTAATTTTAGTGGCACTCTGGGCGCACACTCACAGTCGGATTTTCAAATTGCGGTGAAACCATTGGAATTAAGGAAGTAGCTTAAATATTCATGGAATGACGGGAAATCGTTAAAATAATCACAGCCTTGTCTAAAAATATTTGCATTTGTTTTATGAAAATGCTAAAATCAACATTATAGTTTGAAAATTCACAATTGTTTTTAATAAAGCACAATAAACGACTGCCAAACAACAGGACACCTTATTTTAATTCGACTCCGGTTTTTCCTCACAAAATCTTTTTGACATCAAAGAGCTGTTTGGTGCCGTCAGCCCTTTATGGTGCTTTGAAACCCTTTACAAAATAAATTCACGATGAGGAGTCGGAATGTCGTCACGACATCCCGTCATCTCGCCTGCCATATCTGTTTTAATTGCAAACATTGAAATAATAAAAAAAAGAAAGAAAAAGTATGTATATACTCGTTTTAGGACAAAATAAAGAACTGGTTAAATTATAAACTAAACAAACAATTATAGATACCTACCTAATCTAACCTATCAAAAATAAGAAAAAAGTAAAGAAAAAATAATAAAAACGAAATAAAGCAAGTCTTATACGAAGCCAAAAGGCTCTTATCTCACCACGGTGCTGACGATGAGAGCAATGCAGCATCATTGTTCGAAAATTAAAATAGCAAGTACATAAATATGTTGCAAGGAATACATTTTACGCAAATCTTTTTTGAAGTTTAGCATCCAAAGTTGGTCACTTATACCTGTAACATATTGCCTTCGTCGCTTTTCAGTGAAGCAAATTTTATTTCTATAAGTATAAACTTGGTGTAGGAGGACGTGTGGCGCGAAAAGTCGCCGACTAACTTTGAGAGTCGTCGATTAACTTTTAATTAATGAAAGGCAGAGTTTGGTTCGGGAACAGTTTCTGGTTATTGATAAAATCGATGGAAAAAATTTTGTCCGATAGATAAATGGGAAAAGTTACAAAAATGGATTGCAAATGTGCTTAGTGGCATTTAGGCTGAACTGGGATTATTAAATTTAGTGCAGCCAGGAGGCATTCCATATTTTTTTTTTAAGTTTTAAGGGGCCTAATGGCACGATGATGTTTTGACTGGCCTGTTGGTCTAGTAGTTAGTGACTCTGACTGCTATGCCGGAGGTCGTGGGTTCGATTCTCACCCAGGACAAATGTTTGTGTGACGAGCACGATCATTTGTTCTGTGTCTGGGTGTTATTTATCTATAATATGTATGTTTTTAGAAATATATAAGTATGTTTATCAGTTGTTTAGTACCCATAACACAAGCTCTGCTTAGCTTGGGACTAGATGGCGTTGTGTAAGAGTTGTGGAATATTTATTAATTATTTATTTTATTTAATGACAGCAGACACATTGATCAATCGTAGGTTGAACTACGCTTTCTGAGATAGATCTGTAAACCATTATACATTCATACATAAACTACACCTTTTACTCATGGAGGTAGGCAGCAACGACAAAGAGCCATTTGCTACAATTCTTTTATACTTCTTTTGTTTCGTTAACGTTCTCACATGTATATACGCAGCTAGTTGCAAGTATTACGCACCTGACCTTTCTGAAGAATCTATAAGGACCTGTAAGGTCCGTGTATTCCTTCTAAGGCATCCCCTCACGGGAGATATCTTTTTGTTCTCTTTTATAGTCTTGTATACCTGTGCTAAATAAATACTTATTCTTTTTTTTAAGATAATTAAGTTTAAGAAAAGGTAACCGATTTAGTGACTATCAGAAAGCATTAAGTTACATATACAGGCCTGGCTTCGACTGGCCTGTTGGTCTAGCAGTTTGTGACCCTGACTGCTATGCCGGAGGTCGTGGATTTGATTCCCACCCAGGACAAATGTTTGTGTGATGAGCAGTTGAGCGCGATCATTTTTTCTGTGTCTGGGTGTAATTTATCTATAATATGTATGTATTTCGAAATATATAAGTATGTTTATCAGCTATTTAGTACCCATAACACAAGCTGTCTAGCTTAACGTGGGACTAAATGGCGTTGTGTTAAAAGTTGTTGTTGTGAGTTTATACAGACCAATCAGTTCCACTGTTAGCCACGACACCCCCAAGTATAGATATAATATATACAAGTTACAATAATGTTTCGCATATGTGCGTAGTGATATTGGTTTACAATTCTCAGTTATTGGCTTCAGAACGGTTGCCGATAAACGGAAATGGGATGCCATACCACATAATTGAGACCTAATACTGCAGTGTGATTGTCGAGATAGCCTAGTGGTTTTGGCTTCGACTCTCATGCACTGAGATGTGTCTTCAAATCCGGGTACCAATATGGTTTATTTAATTCATTGTGATGTACAGACGCCAGCACATTAAGCTATCAGTGTCAAATTTTCCCAATAGGCTATTATTTGACAAAATTTAAGTTAGTCCATTATCTAGATTACAAGAAAATATTCGACACATACCTATTTTTAACCGACTTCAAAAAAAAGGAGGAGGTTCTATGTTCGTGTGTATGTATTTTTTTTTTTTTTTTTTTATGTATGTTACCTGATTTCTCTGCCATTTGTGGACCGATTCTTGAAATTATTTTTTTGTTTGAAAGAGTAGACTCCTGAGGTGGTCCCATTTTAATTTGGTGAAGATCTGGTGCTGATCTTCGGAGATATACAACGGAACTCTTCAAAAATAGACGGCAAATCTATCGTGATTGCTGAAATCGCTTGGATGTTTATTGTTTAAACAACATCATGACGTATCATCAAGCCAGTATGCTCAGAGGGGTAGGCAGATGTGTTCAATATACCTAGATTTCGACAGTTAGGTATGTTAAGTTTCATTTATTAGGGTTAGGTGGATAACCCTATTATAATGACATGTATTGTTAACAATGAACAATATATAAAAATGAATTTTGTCAAATGTTTGTATGGGAACAACTAAAAATGGAAAAATAAAAAACTTTTTTACAAAAAATAAAACCGACTTCAAAAATAACACTAAACGGTGTAAAATAACTCTAAATTCGGAAGTCGGTGGCCCATCAAGAATAAGACAAAGGTACCAAATCCACAGACTTCCTAATTTAGAGTTATTTTACACCGTTTAGTGTTATTTTTGAAGTCGGTTTTATCTTTTGTAAAAAAGTTTTTTTTATCTTTTTCTTATTGATGGAAAACTGCCTAGATTAAGCGCATTTAAGTTGGGGAGAGGGGGCTTGTAACGTCATTAACTAGTTTAAACTGTACTTGCTAGTGACGTCATGCGTCATTTTGACTCGATATATTGCGTAATTTTTTGATTAAGTACCTACGTGAAAAAAGAAAAAATATGTGTCGATTATTTTCTTGTAATCTAGATGATGGACTAAAGATCAAAATTTTGTCAAATAGCCCATTAAACATGAACCTTACTTTGCTTAGAATAAAGTTGAAAACCTATCAAAGAAATTTGACACTTTGTAGTAGGTTGATGTGCTGGCATCTGTACTTTTAAGTTTATCTAAGAGCTCTTACACACGAGCGGCATGTTCTCAACGGCAGAGGTAACTGCAGACGTCGACGCGCGTCGGCGGCAACCGTCAACGCGTCGACGGCAGCAGTCGACCTATAGCAACCTTGCAGTTGTAGTGTGCCGCGTTGTTGAAATGTCGGCAGCAGTCGGCAGCAGTCGACCCGCGTCGACGTCTGCAGTTACCTCTGCCGTTGGGAACATGCCGCTCGTGTGTAAGAGCTCTTAGACACCATTAGTATTCATTTTTCAACTAGAATAAATTGATGGTTAGTATAAGTCTGGCGGTGACACTGGGTTGTGGATGTCAGACTTTCGAGTTTGAGTCTAAATATCACCTATCAGCCTTGAGCAAGCGTGAAGAGCAATGTTCATACCATCATCGTGTTTTACATGGAGCGACTGCCTGTCTGACCTCCACGACCCAGTTACTGGGTAACGCGATACCCGCTTGTCAGATTTTCGGTCTTCTGACTATCCGTAACATAGATCTACAAAAGACAGCCGGGACCATCGACTTTACGTGCTTTCCGTGGCACCGAGGAGTCTTGATATGTAATGAATGTACAGACGCCAGCACATAAAGTTACCCCAATGTTTTAAATTTTCCCAATTGAATATGAACCTTATTCTGTTTAGCATAAAGTTTAAAAACGATCAAAGAAATTTGACACATTGGGGTAACTTGATGTGCTGGCGTCTGTACATGGACCAACCTCATCAAGCTAAACCTCTGATTAAGGCTGCTATTATTGTCACAAGCTCCTCAACTGACAGTGGGACTGTGAGATGCAGGTATTAAAATCAATGTCCTATGCTACCAAATAAAAAGAAAACTATAGAATTATTAGTTAAGTAGATACAGTATTGAGCAAATACTCTATAAACTAAGAGGATTTTTTTCTCGTGGTAGGTACAAGGAAATTGCAAAAAGGCCCTTGTAATAGATTATCGTCAATGAGTACACAATTACGTACTACGTCAACCGTTTCCCCTCGCTCGCCAGTAGACACTCGAACAAAAAGATAAGCCGGTACACTTTATGTTTCCTTTCGTTAAAAATCACCATGCAAATAAAGTAGATTACTTGAATATCATTAGGGCATTATTATTTAAAAGAGCTTCTTTTAAAATGGGATTTTTTTCATGTTTTTGTTCATCGGGGTATATAGGGTGACTGGTAATTAGTGACCGATACTTAAACACGTGATTGTACTCATGAACACGAATAACTTTACCAAAGAAACTTTTTTTTTATACTCATTAACTTTCAATTAATTCAATTACGTCAGTACTGCGCAACGGGAGCGGTAACGGGGTAGCGTGTGACGCTACTACTAGAAGATTTTGCCCTTCCCGAGGTCACACTATCAGCTGATCGATCACAGGCGCGCGCGCGGGAATTTCAAACAGCGTCTATGCTATTTTATTGTGTCATAAGTTAAATAAAAATCCTTCGGGAAAGTTTATTGAAATCATGAATACAATCACGTGTTTAAGTATCGGTCACTAATTACCAGTCACCCCAGATAAAGAACATGCTTAACATTTTATTTTTGTATGCGTTTGAACTTTTGAACATCTAATTTTGTGTTGACTAAGCTGGTGTAAAAGTTTATGCTGCCCATGGACTTCTGACTTGGCTTAATGTGCCAATTATTAATTTCAGCAACCCTTAACGATGTAATAAATAGTTTATTGAATTATTATTCCTAGTAATTACTTATTTATTATTCTGTAATTAGGGATTCCTTATTGCTTGGTATACAATTAAAATAACCGATTCTATTCTAACGGGAAATTTCTTAGCTAATGAAAACGTTAACATGTTTCTTTATGACAGGTGAGTTATTCATTTACATAATTATGAAGTACTTGCTTTTGTTAACTCATATGTAGGAACAGACGCCAGCACATCAACCTACCCCGAACTGTAAAATTTTCCCAATCACACATGAACCTTATTGAGTTCAGAATTAAGTTGAAAACCTATAAAAAGAAATTAGACACAATATTAACTAAGTACCTACCTGAATGTTTTTTCTGCGAACTGTTTAAATCCTCATTTCGTGGAGTAACTTTAATGCGGTTCTAAGATAAACAAACATGCCTAGTCTTCTAAAGGTCGCGGTTCGCGCCGCGACAGAGACAAGCGACCGAGACAGGAGACCGAGACCGGAGACCGCGACCGTCACTTGATGTTAGGCAATGTATAAGCGACAGTTCGCGAGCGAGACAGCGTCAGGAGACAGTTACAGTACATGAAAAAGAGACCGAGACACTTGTCGCGGTCTCCGGTCTCGGTCGCTTGTCTCTGTCGCGGCGCGAACCGCCACCTTTACAAGAGCGCTTAGATACGTCCTTATCCTTAAAATAACCGATTGGTCGAAGATATTGTAACAGCACACAAATGAGCTACTAAAGGCAACAGCATCATCGTCAAGACTCATAAAACAGACGGAAAGATATCCAAACCACCAAGCCAACAGATAATGTTCACACTCGTAATATTAATTTAGAATATTCTTCGTCGTGCGTCCTAATTTCTTATTAAAACTTTGTTCCTCAGGTCTTGATTCTCGAAAATTACGATTAAAGTAAAAGTATCTAGTCTACTTAGTTAAAAATTGATTCAAAATCGCTTTAAAACGTTTCCACTCGAATAAGGGCAAAAAGACACAAAGCATAACATTTAAAAATTATTGGATAAAAATACTTGAAACCCAATTATTCCTTCAAACAATTTATTCTTCATTCAGTACCCAGGAGTAAAATTTAATCATAATAAATTATGTACACAATACAATAATAAAACAAAAGACGATTCCAGATTTATTAATATTGCCCGATGTCAATATAAAACAGCAAATAAAAATCAACAGCTTACGATTGTTTTTACCCATATTTTAACAAAAACATAGTTAAAGAACATAGTTTAAATATATGCTCAAGAATTATTACCTTTCTCCTAACACGTCTTAATTTAACAGTTAGTTACTCTTTAAATGATTATTAATATTATTTCGTATATTCATTTAAAGTTTTTATAAATTACATTTTTAAATATTAATATAAAAATAAAAACATTTAAAAATATAAAAAATAGTAGGCCACCGACGGCGGGAGCAGGGTCCAAGCTATCGGTGGTTAGGGTCTCAGAGACAGAAACCTCCTCACAATGCGAGCCGTATCGAGGAGTACTGCCTTCTGTATCAGGCCTTTGACCCAACCGCGTAACGAAAGCCTCGACAGATGGTGGTCGAGGCTTTATTATTATTATTAGTATTTATGTATTGTATTTATTTTATTGTTTTTTTTTTACTTTCTTTTTTTCTTATTTATGCTTATTTTATACATCTAATGAGATAGTCATGTATGTTATATATTTATATAAATAGTACACCACAAACTGCCTACTCATCTTTTCTCCTCCACTATCAAGTCCATCCAAAGGTTGTCTGTAAGAGATCGCTTTTAGCGATAAGGCCGCCCATTGTAACACCCTATGTACCCTTAAAGTTATAATTTGTAAGTTTTTATGGTGTATAATAAAGAGTATTCTATTCTATTCTATATTTTCTTCTTCATTTCTCTTTGTAGTTCACATAAATACATATTAATCTTCATGCTATAAGCTGAGCCAAATAATACACCTTGATTACACAGAAGGTGTCCCTATTGTTGGCAATACATAGATCGGGATAGAACAATAATTAACTATGTTCGACGCTAAATAAATTATAGTTGGAACATAGAACTGGCGACAGCTTACCTAAGTAGTTCCAGTAGTTCCACAACTGCTATTAGATATTCATAGAGGAAGGTCGAGTTTATGGGTTAAAGCGCTTCTCTAAGATTATTCTGTATTGCTAATTGCTAAGCAATGTGTATAATGTGGTAAGTTTGCGCGTCTACACGTCCTATTGAAATCCTTCGCAAGGTGACACCCTGTCTTTTCGTAGACCTTTGTAGGTTCGACACACATACATTTTCTAGAAACTTAAATCTTCAGTGTAATCCATCATTATGATACAGTTATCAATTAATAACATGAAAATGAAACAACATTACTATGCATTTTATTCTTTATTGCAATATGTTAAATATGAATAGCCCACCACTTTACCTTCTTAAAAATAAACTCTTCGTCATTACTTTTTGCTGCTGCACACGCTCTAAGTGAAGTATTAATATTCTCATGTCGACATACGAGGACCTATGTATGAATATCTACATGTCTAGCGTTACTAAATGTTTTGCATGTTGCAACAACTGCGCAGTTAGTTGGAACTCTATGCAATTGATTGTCGAAAACTCGGAACGGATCGTTCTTTTTTTAACAGTCGAATTAATTTCCACCGGCGCCGGTGCGGCAGGGGACTAGTCCACGAGTCACGTACAACTTTAGCTTTTGAAGCCGAGCGCGAATAGCTAATCGATCGATTAATTTTCACACCGTTTGAACACGAATTTCTCCTGGAATGCAAGGATTGGAATCTCTAATACCTTAAAATACATCCTCTTATAGGACTTTATTAAATAACTCTCAAGTTTTTATGGGATAATCGGACCCGCACAACTATTTAATCGTTTCGTAGAGCTTTGTATTTCATTTTACAACTACAATTCCCGAGAGCCCATAACACCCATACCAGCAGATAAAACCGTAACAGTTTATTGCCATTTGAGAACAGATTATTTCATCAAATAGCCTATCATAAATCTGTGTTTTATTGAATTTCAACGAACATGAAATTAAATAGATACCAGCTATAAACAGCAATGATTCCCGGTGAGCATTTCAATCGACCGATACGAGATTAAGTTCGATGCGAACGCAACAGGAAACTGGAGCGAAATCGATTCATACAACGAATCGAGCAGAGGCGGCTGTTATGGCGCCGCAACAAATTGAAATTGATACCATCGGTGGGCAGTAGCGAGCGGCCGGATATTACGGGTGTCAAGCGCAATCACGCACTAGCCTGCGAGCACTGGCCTGGCCACTGGCTAGGTGGACGCCGTATCTAACACTTAGTTAGATCTGCGCCGGCCCCGTGTTGTTCGTGCCATCGTGCGTAATTGCGCCATTCACTCGAATTTGGCAGTCGATGGTGTGTGGCATACGTGTTCATGAATCCACTTAGAAGGATATTTCCAGCGCTATTTTCGAAAGCAGTTAATAGAGCGTCCTTAATTGGGTCAATGAAGAATTTTGAGGACGAATGAACCTTTACATTTTGATGCTCAGTGTCCTATTTAAAGTGTTCTGCATTGTGAATGATAAACATAGTAACTATAGGACTTTGTTTTTAAAGTAGGTACTTATGTACACAATTAATTATTTTGTCAATATGTTTAGGGCTTACTACGAAACTCCCACTTAAAGTTTTCAATAAATGTCTACTTACAAAATATTTATGTTTCATTCTTCATTAAAAAAACAGTATCACTAAAGTAAATAAACATACAGTACACACAATACAAGTTAGTAAATAGCTACCCATTTACTAACTTCTATAAGTAATTTCAAGTTTAAAATGAAATGGATTTTAAACATAATATATTGGAAAAAAATGTGGATCATCATTTCAATCGTTAATTGCACTAAATGGATCAAGTTGTCTGAAATAAATGATTTTATTTATATTTATTATAAATAATATTATTATTAAAAACTTGTGAGTTTGAATTGGGAAAAAATGTGGGAGTAAATCTTCATCATTTCAATCGTTCATTGCACTAAATGGATCAAGTTGTCTGAAATAAATGATTTTATTTTTATATATTATAAATAATATTGAAAAATAGTGAGTTTATGTCTTTGGAAAGCTTGTTTACAAGACATTAAACGTTTGATGCGAAAAAGACAGATGTGAATAGGATAATGAAGTAAATGTTGCGATTATGACCAACTGTCGATATCCAAAAAGGCCCGACTGGCTGTTCACAATGGTGTGCCGGTGCCTATATGTGTGAAAGTTGGGTGTGACAAAATAGACATGAAAGTGTACGCTGTAGACTTGCGTTTCTTACGAAGAATAATAATATGTGGTATAACTATGCACGATTGAATGGGGAAATACATATATGATAGAACAACTTTCTAGTTTCAAAGGCAATGAAGTGACAAAAATTTAAAGAGTCGAGTCGGGTCATGACGCGCGCTGAGAAATATGAATGAAAGGTAACTAACAAAGTGATAGTAGTGAGTGGAAACGCCGGGAGAGGACGGCACTAAAAGGATATAATTATCTATATTAAACTTATTGTTGTTGGTCTTCAGAAAGGACAACCGGCACTCGTTTGTAAAAGCCTAAACAAAATAAGGCGTTTTGTGTCTACCACGATAGACAAAAAGTGCGTTTTTACGTAAGTATGTATGTATTACAATAGAAAACCAACAAATAAAAAACTATCTTCAAAATCAAATGCTGCCCCAACGTTCACTAAATTGTATTATTTATATCTCGGAAGACCTGCAACATCTATCAATTTAATTATGTGTAAAAAGGTTGTATTCTAATAGTATCTAATAAAAACACTGCTCGTTTCTCAAGTAAAACGTAAAATGACGGCCATTTTCTCACATAAAAAAAATAGATTAAAAAGAAAAACTTAATGGCATCACGTATTATTTTCACCGCGAAATGGCCAGTGCCTGTCGTTTTAAATAATTATTTTAAAGAGGTTCATCGTAAAAGATTTTACATATCTCTTGCTCTGTAAGTACACCCTTACACCCCTGAATGCCGGGGTGTATGACTATCATTACAGCATAGGTTTTGGAATTTGAAAAAAGAACTGTCATACTCATACTGCACGAAGAATATTTTTAAAAAGTTATTTTTTTTTTCTCGGTATCGATTAATTACTCGAATCGGAATCTAGACAATTTATTTTATAAAGATTTTATTTTAAATATGGAACTATTTGTTTCCACATCGTATGTTAGATGGAATCGATTTAAAAATCAAACTGGCCAGCAAGATTTGACGCGCTTGCGTGCGTGAAAAAAAAAGGCAGTCTACTAGTAGGCGCGAAAGCATCGCGAAAATAATTAATTTTAATTAAATACACATTTTTTTCTTCTTAATAAATGTTCATTGAAACCTGCTGTCTTGTTGTTTACTTACCTCACAATCGATATGTAAAGCAGAGTATTTATCTCGGGCGTAAGCATCAATTGCATACTCGGGTTAATTAGCGCCTTCGCTTCGCTCAGGCGCCAAAAACCTCGTATGCAATTGATGTCATACAGCCCTTGGTTAATAATCTACTATTATTGACCTCTTCTTTTCGGGTAGGTATAATTTAAATTTAAATCTAAATGGGTTTGCTGCGAATAATACAGAGTGCATAATCAAAGTAATGTGTCTACCAATATTATAAGTAATCTGTGGTGTATATTATATTTAGTGACAATCTAAAAATAAAAAAATAGGTTTCTTTTTTAATGTCAATAGTTATTTATTTTCATAAACTTTTAGTACAGTTCATCACAAATTCGTGACCAACCTACTTAACTGGATTAAATACCTATTATAAAAGTTAACTTGAAGATCTATAGTAGATATTATTATCATTTTGTACTTAGCCATCCATCCATTCCGTCTATGAACCCAACCAATAAGTCTCTTTTCAGATTGCGATAATATTCATAATTTTATTATTATTGGTGTATGTAGACTGTCTACGTTTGAAACTATTTACTATAATGAAGAGATACAAAGTTCTACGTTCTATAAAATAATTTGAATAACAAAAAAAAATCAATTTTATTCACGTTTGTAAGCATTTGTTACAGAAAACTAGCGATAATTTACTTTAGTTAAAAAATAAAACCGACTTAAAAAAAACACTAACCGGTGTAAAATAACTCTAAATTAGGAAGTCTGTGGCTTTGGTGGTTTTGTTTTATTCATGATGGGCCACCGACTACCGAATTTAGATACCAAGCGGTTCCAGCAATCACGACAGATTTGCCGTCTATTTTTGAAGAGTTCCATTGTATGTATATCTACGAAGATCAGCACCAGATCTTCACCAAATTAAAATGGGACCACCTCAGGAGTATAGGTACACTTTCTAATAAAAAAAAAATTTTGAGAATCGTTCACAAATGGGGGAAAAATCAGGTAACTTACATAAAAAAAAATACATACACACAAACATAGAACATCCTCCTTTTTTGAATTCGGTTAATAAAAAAATGTTGAAAATAGGACATTAATATTTGCATGCTTCATAGTTATGAAACCATTAAATCACTTCATATTATAAGTATACACCGCAGATTAGCAATAAATTGGTACCTTACTAGCAATAAATTGGTACCTTACTTATACTAGATGCACTCCATTATTCGCAGTGACCTTATTTACCATTTAGATTTAAATTTAACCTAACCGAAAAGAGAAGCTCAATTTAATATTTTACGATGAACCTCTTTTTAAAGTAATTATTTAAATCGACAGTCACTGGCCATTTCGCGGTGAAAATAATACGTGATGCCATTAAGTTTTTCTTTTCAATCTATTTTTTTTTCTGTGTCAAAGTGGCAGTCATTTTGTTTCTACACCAAAACCAAGCAGTGTTCTTATTACTTTTTGAATATAACCTTTTTATACAATACTAAATTCAATAGTTTTTGCTGGTTTTCCGAGGAAGAAGTTATGATACCTGCAATTTATTGAACATCGGGTCATTTGATTATAAAGATCGTATTTTATTTGTTTGTGTTTTTTGTCCGCCTCTTCTTCCCAGCAAATATACTAAGAAGTAGCTAGGGGCGGGCTTTTTGGGGGACTGTCTTACATAATTTTGACATTCAAAAAGTGCTGATCTTAAACCAAATTTAAATAAATGACATAAGATTTAATTTGTTGTATCTTTATAGCCTTATAAGACAGACAAGCTGCAAAACTTTCAGAAGCAATTTAACAGTCTGAAAGGTAAAAAAACAAACTTTATTTTATGATAAACTAGATACTTTTGTATCACAGGAAGCGGATTAAAGTCGGCTTTTATGCGTATTATTTTCTTTGTGAGCATTATAACATGAATGAGTCATTACGAGTCGTGAGTTCACGAAAGGCTTCTCTCGAGACATAAATTCAATACCTTTTGTGCATATTTTTTTTGTAACTCCTGGTACTTACTACAGTAAAAACCTTCGTGATACTAAACCGTTAGTCACATTCATTATCGTTGTATAAATTATACCCTCATACTGAATTATTGTATAGTTCAGAATACGGCCGTGGTGTTGTGCGTGATCCATAAAAGGTAAAACGACGGTGACGTTCGACAATATGCTGCCTAATGATATTGCATTGATTTTATGATTCTAATTTCCATTTTGTTGATTAATGCTGTTTCGGGAGCGAAATTGTCTTCGATTGAAAGGTTTCGTGATTTGTAATTAGGTTTGGAATCTCATTTCGTGTTTAACCACTATCTAATTAGTGAATTACTCTGTTGTTTTGTGGCTTTGTACCTAGATCTGTTTGTTAGTTCCGTATAACCTCTCGTCGTAAAAGCCCAAATACTAACATCGTTGAAATTAAATTGCACCGTAAACAAATTCGAAAAGAATTTAAAACAGATTGGAGCGAGTGGAGCACGTGACATGACATGTGTACCCACCAATTTTTGAGACCGCAGTATTCGCAATGACTACAATATGATCGCGAATTACGTTAACGTACCGTATGAACAAAATACATGGTTCAAACAATGTCAAGAAAAAGATAAAATATATCAAGCGAAAGATACGTAGTTTAAAAGTTGAATCGTCTTTTAATATTTTTTTTTTAATTCTTTTTTTATTTACAAGGGATTTTTGTACATAAAATGACGATGACAATCCCATCGTACCTTATTCTAGAATTTGCTTATCTAGTTACACTAATTAAATTTAAATGAGTAAGTATAGCATTTTAGCCGCATCCGAAATTGGTTCGGCTAAAATGCTATGAAAGGCACCAACATCCATATAATTCAAGTTAAATTGTCGAACTAATTAATTTCTTATATTTGCATTACGGACACATTCCAACAACATGTGTTGCACATCGTCAGTTCGGACTTAAATCGAGAAAGTTAGGACAAGAATTGAATGTTCTATTCTCCAAATTACCTCCTTAGCATACTTACAACTATTATTATAGATAAAAGAAAATATAACGTTACCGATACGATGAAAATCTGTTCCGTAAATGTACCGTAGTGTGCCGTAAATAACGATACGGTAAAGTAGCACCTTATGTCGGGCATTGTTGAAAGGTGCCGAAACCTTATAGCACGATATTCGAAACGATCCAGTCAGATTTTATTACAGATTAGTTCAAAGGAATGTTAAGATATTTTTAAAAAGGACTTTAAATATAATCATTTTCAGTCTGCTATGTCACCTAGGATGTATGATAAAGCTGTAATAGACTACCTATTATTAATACCATCGATATTATGTTTAATATTTTTCAAAGATTCTCACGAAGGTTAAGTTTTTCCATGAAACAATGTAAATGGTAACACAAGTTACAATGGCAGTTTTACTCCCAGAGATCATTACATTACGCCGCAAGGAGATAGTAAAAGTACGTCTCTTGCTTACTTTACTTTACTTACTTAATACTTAATTGAATGTATCCACGGGTGCCGTGTAGAGTTTTCTAGACGGCACCTTAATGAATTCATGCATAAAGGCACAGTGTTGGTTATAAATATTAAATTGATTCCTAGTGTCAGTGAAATCAGTTTGGTAATAAAGCGGCGATTTGTTCAACATCGGCTCCTAAGGCTGGCAGTTCCACGTCACAAGCACCGGGCTCCTAACATTGTATGCACCGATCGAATTCGTTTAACACGTGACTGGACACCGGCGGTAGTTTAATAGCCTCGTATATGTAAAGGACAGGCGCGGTCTACGTCCAACCAATTTGCAATAAAACAATATGGCGCGCCGCCCCAGCACACCCCGGCTTGTGGCCGAGCGTTCCGCCAGCCTCTCGTTGTATTTTATATTTATCCTACTCCAGACCCATTAGTCGCCTACTTTTATGTCACATTACCGATGTTACGTCATCTCTTCATGCGAAATTAATCCGAGAAGACTGTAATGTCTCTTTGAATCTTTTTTGGTCTCCTTTGCGCACCTTTTTGATATTTTTTGCGACGTACTCGTTACAAGTCCGACGGAAGAAAGCAAGATAAACTAATTAACATGCAACGGAGGGAAATCGGATTAAAATAACTTTTAATGAACCTCTATCCTTTAATATTCATGAAAACGTAAGAACCTACTTAATAAATGACGTCTCAGTAGCGTATTAATTAATACCTTCTCGCTCTTGATATGTAGAGATAACTAAATATAATCTTCGTAAAAATTCTATAAAAATCTGCATCTTTTGGCTCGTAACGCTTATAAAATCAAATGTAAACCAGAGACTTTAGGTTACAACGTAGATCCCTGTTTACACATGAACATTATGGCGTCGTTTTTATTGTTTTAAAACATCAACGTTACAAATTACCAAACAAATCCAGCTGAAAGAAAATTAACAATCTTCGAGGCATTTAAGGATGTATTGGTTTTAGCCGTATCTACCTTTAAAAACAATCGTAACTAAGTATTTTGGCACGTGAGCCCACCAGCTGATTCGTATTGTGGATTCTGTTGCGTATTTTTGTAGTATACCCAAGGACAATTTCAAGAATAGGCTGAAGACGCTTATCTAACACTTGAACACCGAAAATTCCGTTACGATGTTGTCATGTTTGCCGAGCAATCCCTTTGAAATCCAATTTCCCGAGCATGTTTGTACTGTCAATGTACTTGTAGCTTTTTGATACATTAGGTGTTCTTTTATTTTTAATTATAAAGGTACTAAATTGAGCACGGTTAAAGGTTTGGGGGTGGTTAAAAACAACTCCCCTAAATATTGCTGAACGGTGTTGAAACAAAGCCGTGTAAAATCAATAAAGGCAAAGTAAACCCGTATAACTGCCGGCTCCGTTTTGAATTGGATTTCAAAGTAGCAGTGTAGGTACATTTTTGTGGACACCAAAGCGAATGTGACGGTTGAGGAACATAAAAATAAAAGAGATGGTTTTGACGGTCTCTGTGAAACGATACACAGTCCTTTGCGTAAAGATAGAGAAAATAAAGATTTTGTTTCTTTTGCTATTGGTTCTGGTATTGCTATATAATTGCCTGTGCTGATATTTTTGCTTCAAGTTTTATTATTTTAAATACCATTTATTGTTTAATCTGCTTTGTACGAAGATACCAAGACTACACAAGTTAACTTTTATATAATATATGGAAACAACTCTAACTGCGGGATCAATCCATCGCTTACTTGACTAAATTTCATGTTTCTATTTGCGAAAAATGTGAATAAAAAACATATACATGAGAACTTTCTTTGACGTCACGTACCAATAACTATTCCATAAATTCAGTAAATTTAGAACATTTTGTTATGATCGACTTATTGTGCATGAATTGTGATAAAGTAATGTTTAAAAAAAACTAACCGTAGTTCTACGGTAAGATAGGTAGTAAAAACTGGGGGACAAGTTTGAATGATATTTCCACACAACATAACACTTGTGACCCGGTGAGGCAGAGATGGACCTCAACTAATAGGGGCTATTTTACCTGTCACCTGGGGGTCGAATCTGCTATTGCAATCGTGTCTCAATGACCGGTCAATGATGAATTTTTGACGTATAACATCAAACTTATGTCTCATTTCCCATACAAAAACTGTCAAAGTTGTCAAATATTCGATCAATGACCGGTCATTGAGACACGATTGCAATAGCAGACTCGAGCCCCTGGGCTGATTCCGAGTTATCCTTGATGAGACCTGACCTGAAAATTGACGGCATCGACGACACCACTAAACCAATAATACAAGATAAATTAAAATATAAAATTGCCTTATCATTTGCTGCCTGAACAAAACTAGGGCAGGCTGCTAGTATATATTTTAAAATACAAATAGTTTTACATGTTTCTATTTTCAGTTCTACCGACGTTATTTATTTAGCTTTTGACAAAATAAATATTATACTTTCTAGCTTCGCAATGCAGACGTCTCTACCGTAGATGTGCTTTGCATATAAATATAACCAAGGTTTGGTTAACATTTTCACCGGATAGAACCTAATATATTCGTCTTGGTATGTCTAATAATAATACCTTGTATGAGGACATTTGCATGCCAAACTGTATATAATATGTAGGAAGTAGTATAAGGTACCTACCAACCGCAAATCAAAACGTGCGAAGGTTAAAAATGTAAAATATCCATTTATGTTTCATTATACAGGATGAATTTTTAGTCACCGTCCAAATTTTGATATATTAATCTTTGGCAAAAATCATTGAATACGTGTTTTTTCTTTTAGTATCACTCAATACAAAAATATTGAGATATCACTTCACAAAGTTATCTATAAAAAGTTTATGTTTCTGGACACTGCCGCGCCGTGCGTACGCGCTAGGTGAAGCTACGCGAGCCGGGCCGCCCCGCGCGCCGCGCGCCGCCGGAATTCATTGATAACACAATACAAACAAAGTTGCAAATTTTCCCTTCATACTTTCACGGGCTTAGGACCGTCAATAAGCAAAAGGTTTGTGCTATGTTCACTATGATTAGAATCTAACCCTTAATTAATCAATTAAGTACGTATAAATAAAGTAAAAATCAATTAATTAGATAAGAACTTGAGACCTTAATAAAAGCTGAGCCAAAACGTTTTGCTATTAGGCGTATTTAAAAAAATTGAATCAACTTATGTACAAATAATAAAAATTTAATCAAAATCATCAACAATCAAATTAACAGTACTTTAATAAATGTTCAAAATGCATACCGTTTCTCTCTAAACAGAGTCTTGCACGTTTTTGCACATTGTTTTTAATTTTATTGAGCACTACAGTGTCACTTTTAACTTCGTCGAATGCACGTACAATTTGCTGTTTTAATTGGTCTAGGTTTTGGGCTTCCTCCACATACACTCGTCGTTTTATTTCACCCCACAAAAAAAAGTCACATGGAGTAAGATCTGGTGACCGGGGTGGCCAGACGACGGGCCCCCCGCGACCGATCCAACGATCACCGTGTTCGATGTTTAAATAATTACGAACGGCGGCGGAGTAATGAGGCGGTGCACCGTCCTGTTGAAAATAAAAATCTCGATAGGAGATTACCGGCACGTCATCCATGAAGTCAGCAATTACTGTGCGTAACATATCTAGGTACGTGCCCCCGGTCAACCGTCCCTCAATAAAATATGGCCCCAGTATTTTGTTGCCGACAATTCCAGCCCACACATTTGCACTGAACCGCACTTGGTGATACGTTTCTCGTATCATGTGTGGGTTTCGAAATGACCACCAATGTTCATTATGATGATTATACAGCCCCACTCGAGTAAACAAGGCCTCGTCAGTCCACAAAATGTTAGCATCGGGGTGTGCAATCAGCCACTCACAGAAGGCTCGACGGGGAACTGCATCTGCGTCGTTCAAGGCCTGTGCCTTTTGAAAATGGTACGCGTGCAACCCGGCAGAATGGAGAAGTTTCCACACGGCATATTGGCTTACGCCGAAGCGCCGCGCTGCATCTCGCGTACTGGATCTAGGGCTCCGTTCAAAGAAATCGAAGATATCTTCTTCGATCTCCACTGCGAGTCTCGGCCTGCCCCGTCCTTGAGCGTGTGTAGGTACTATAAATTGGCCATGGTCTAATAGCCTCTGATTTGCGGCCAAAATCGTTTGGCGATTTGGTAATGAGGGATTTATTCCTTGATTGCGAAGGCGAGGAATACTTTCGGTTTCGTACAGTCTCCGGGCACCGTTCAAGCTTTCACCACTCAGTATGTAGGATCGCACCATTTCGTAATACTCGCGGTGGGAATACGACGACATTGTAAATAAATTCACGATACGCACGGGGCGCCGTCGCGCCGGCGCCGGCGGGTTGCGTGGGAACGCCGAGAACACGGAAGTAAGCGCTTGCGTCGCGAAAGGGTGCGCGCGCGAGACCGACTAACGATAGATGATAGATGTCATAAATGTGTCGCGCAGGTGTAGCGGGGTGGGGGTGAGCGGGGTGAGCGCTGCCTTTTTCATTGAATATTTGCGCGGCAAGTGTAGTATTATTAACGTTTAACTTGTGACCACGCAGAGCGGATAATTTTTTCGAGAAAATGATTTAATATGAAAATTTTATGTATCGATTTTTTTTCAAAAATGGACTAAGTGAATGATACCTAATGCCTAGAAAAAATTTGGACGGTGACTAAAAATTCATCCTGTATACATAATTAAACATACTAAAAATAAACAATAAAAAAGAGTATTCCATTTGGGTCAAATGGGTCATATGGGTCATATGAATCATGGTGGTGGGAAGGCTTAAAGTCAGTCAAAGGGCAATAATTAAGTGGGCTAAATTTGGAGCTATCTTTCGTGATTGGATCATCAACGACGCTATCCACAGGATAACCTAGGTTACCGACACAGCCGAAGAAGTACTGGAAGCGTTGGAAGGTCACCCACAAGGTGGACCGACGACGACCTGGTGTGGGTCGTGGAAATCCGACACGCACAGGACCGGTCATTGTGGCGACAGTTGGGGGAGACCTATGGTGATATTCCATAGAATATAATATTTTTATATACCTACAGCTTGGCAAAAAAGAGTAGAAAATAATGGAGGCGCCACTGTGCTCTTCGTATGGCAACCTGTGGCAACCGCATAGCGTACCAAACTAGTCTTGATACTTAGCTGCTTTGTAGACAAATTAATCTAATTATTTATTATTTTTTTAAATCAGTAATTAATTGAACAAGGACGTGTTCTCGACACGCAACTGATTACTTACCTAAAAATAACAAATTGGGTAAATACTCCTAAGTTCACAACATTGTTTAGGAATTATAAAAAAAGAAAACATTACATTATCATAATTTCTATATTTTATTCTAGTAAATCTTCCTTTATATATTCTACCCCGAACACGTAGGCCGCACACTCATCTGAGTCATGTTCGGGTTCAGAGGTGATGCTGCTATCATCTTATAGATTTATAACTAATCGTTCCATTTCCTCGTTCAGAGTTTTTTTTTACATGTTAGCACGAGTTCTTCCAATCCTCCTCGGTAATAGCTTGGGATGCACGTTCAGCTGCTTCCTGTAAAGACGAAATATTTCGTTTATCCCCAACAATATTTAAAGGAAAACATTTTTAACACATACTGTTAATAAGCCGGATGTAGAAAATACCCTTTTGTTTATCTCCTTCCAGCACGATTTTGCTTAGAACTATAACAGATTTCCCTGAATTAAATAATAGATATAGACTATGTCACGACAATTTCTTTTACATTTCTAATGCAAACGCTAGAACCAATAATTCTCTTCCTTGATATCGCACTTAAAGTATAATTTACGTACAAATTGAATTTTCATTCAGATAAACGTCAAGTCACTAAAATATCAATTTATCTCAGCGCGCTATACCAGAGTTATGCAGAAAAAATGTAAACATAACCTATGTGCTCGACATTTATTGTTTAAAATTTCTAGTTATTCCTTATGCAAGCAAATTAATATAGCTTTGTATTCATCAATTAACACTTGATTCAACTAAAATCAACAAAACAAACTCATTGTGAAATTCAGAAAGAATAGTTTGGGCCTCCTGTTCCGCCAGACATCGCCTGTACACCTTATAAATAACCTCCCTGCCAGCACTCCGAATGGTTTTATTCATTATTCTTCACTTTTTACGTTTATTAATCAACGTTTGGTGGTCGAAATAAAAATTTTACGAAATCGTGAACTTTGTTTATTAAGAAATGTCATTATTTTGGTAAAGTTGCCAACAGTCAAAAATTTAGTTCCGTTTCTACACTTTTTTGCCAAGCTGTATAGGTATTGTTGTTACCCAAAGGCAAGGCACTTTTATAAACAAAATCTGCTTTAGTGTCGCGTTTCCTTTATCAAAATTGGGAAGTTAACATCACCATAAAAGAACATTTAAAATCGTTAAAAACGCAATACCTACTTATTGACGTGTATAGTGTATATTAAAAAAAAAGGTTCTATTTATTTAAAAAAAATCGGCGGTGCGTCGACGTAAAATGTTAGCATTCCTATTTTGAAAATTATTTTGGAAGAAAGTACTGGCCGTCTCAATATAGAATGTTGTTTTTAAAAAAAAAGTGATCGGTTGGCGGTAAAATGCAATATTCAGATTGTCATTTCCTTACTGTGAAAACTTGTGTTGAAAACTAATTGCAAAATATTTGTTGTCGGGCAGTAAGTAGGTATGTTAAAAACCAATACAGTTTGACTTTCATATTAACGTGATCCATGTATAGAACATGCAGATAATTAGGAAAGCAGGGTGACCAAAAGTACTCCGTTAACCTTGTTGCGGTGTAGTAATATGTAGTTCGGTTTTACAATTACGTTATTTGGTTTTGTAAACAAAATGGTTGCGCAGTATTCGGCAGTAATGAGCGGTTGAACGCTTCTAATGGATGGTAGTTCCAATGAGATTTTGTAATTGTGGCGTATTAAATTTAAGACATTTTAATAAAAATAATATAAATATTAACCAACTGTTTAATTGTTTCAGATTTACACTATCAGCCTAGACCTCCAGCTCCGGAAGGTAAGACAATAATTTAAACAGCATTTAGTTTTGAGTTCATAATTCAATCCCGTACCTAATACTTATACCTAAGTACACGTGAAAATTTACAAAAAACATTTGCCTACATACATTTGAACATACCTTATACCATAGGGATTGGTACAAATTAAAGTTGACTACTTACTACTAAATGTGGCTAACTAGCCACACCTCAGTCCAGACCTCAATGTCGCGTCGAGCCGTGCGCGGACGTCAAGGACGCGTGCGTGCTTTAGTGTGCCGTTTTTGAATATCAAATGTTCTTGAGGTAACCTATCTACACCTTTTTACTTATAATATCATTACTTTTTGCGCAATTACCGTTCAGACATCTGGTCATACAAGCCCGTTATTTGTAACTGATGAATGAGAATATGCTTTTTTCGAATAAGCGTACAACATGGCGTGTTTTCTTGACGTAAACGAATTTGAATCTAGATGTTCAAGGCTGTAAGGTCTAAACCTAGCGTGTAATATTGTGTACTCCATTCTATTATGTTTCTTTATATGATAAACAAAGCCATTGTCAACAATTCTGCTGCAATAGTATCTAAAATTAAGTAAACAGTTATAATCATATTTAAAAACGCAGGTACCTGTACAACTAGGATTGCTCAAGGTAAAGCTTGATAGGTTAATATGGGACTGACCAAACAACAAAGTACTATGTATTAATATTCTAACGCCATGTACAGACGCCAGCACATCAAGTTACCCCATTGTGTCAAATTTTCCCAACTGAATATGAACCTTATTCTCTTTGGCATAAAGATGAAAACCGATCAAAAAAAATTGACACATTGGGGTAACTTGACGTCTGTACACTACTAAGTTTTATAAAGCTCTCAAATAAAAAAAAAACATGAAAAATTTATCATGTCTTGAATTACTTCACATGAATTAAATCAATGGATGCTGTCTTTAAATAATTGTGTAAAAATATCTAGCCCATATAACTATGTAAACCATTGTGAAACATTTTTTGGAAATAAAAATAATAATAATAATAAATAATAATAATGTTTTATTGAAATAGTAGGGAAAACACACATTTCCTAAATACAATATTGTATTACGTAATTCATAATTGTACTCAAATTTCGACCATGTACGTAATTAAGTTAATTACTACCATACCAACATTACCAAACAATTCAATAGCTACAATATAATAATGTATTCATTTTCATCAACAAATTGATAACACCATCATCGTGCTTAGAATTAAATCGCTAAAATTAAATAGAGCATCTATTTAACAGCTGAACTGATTATAATATTTCCGTTATTGGTACCTATTCCCTAATGTGTTTATTTAACAAAACTGAGCAAAATATTTGAGCATTACCAAATGCTCAAATATTTTGCTCAGTTTTGTTCAATTGCCAAGCGCTAAAGTTAAATAACAAGAACATTTTTTCATGTCGGTAATATCTAGGAATCTATACAATATAATTTAAAGGATTTATAAAACACGAACAGAGGTTGCTGTAAACATACATAATTATGAACAACTTATATTATAGCGTGAACCCTGAATGGGCACAATACATTTAAACACGGAACTCTACTAAATGCATAGATCAGCTGTTATTTTTTCGTGATTGCAGGATTTGTCCCGTAGTAAAAGTGGTCTATAATGTGATGAAAATATCATGTTCAGGGTTTAGAATAAATATACTATAAATAATATTATTCTGTCTATACACATCTGCCGCATGTCAGTTGATCAGTGGACCAAACGCACGACCCAATGGCAAAGACATCGCGGCAGCCGAAAGTGATGGGACGAGCTAGACTTCTTCGATAAGGATTGGGCCCAAACGTCCTTGACAGAGAAAAGTGGCAGCAAGCGAGCAGTTAGGCAGTACCGACCCCACGGACCCGATCTCCCGGGAGAAGTCTTGTTCCTCATCCCTTGCCTTTATTGGCCGGCCAGAGTGAGCACTGACGAGGAACAGAGCTCCCACCTCTTTCTTGCCTTAGTTGGCCGGCTAGAGTGGAGATTCGCAAGAGCAAACGTGCTCGGAGGAAGGATGCATTCCAGTAAGGTGCTGGAAGGGTTCTGAGAAATAAAAACGATAATAATACAAACGAAATGAAACCGTCAATATGGTGCTGTCTCACAAAATGTTGTAGACAAGGAACGTGTCTATTTCTTGTAAAAAAAAACCTATATACCTACCAAGACCTATCTAACCCCCGTAAGCTCATAAAATTAAAACTTGATTTATAAAATAGCTGATACGCCCGATACACTTTATTAAGCGTTGAAAAAGCTTTTCAGTTTGATTAAATTTATAGTTTTTACACGAGTATAAACTTCGTAAAAGCCCAACATCAATAAAATTAATGAATTGAAAACGTGGATTACGTTTGAAAATTAATATTATGGGTTTTACTTTTGCGTAACTTGTAAAGGATAATCTGCAATGTGTATTTTGTGTTCAGTGCGTGGGTCGCGGCAACTGGATAACATTTTCAATGTTTGTTTACTTTTTATAGGGAAATAGGGTTTTTAGTAAATAATACAGTAGTTTGAGTGACTGGTTGAGTTTAATATCTATGTTTTAATATTTAAGTTTTCTTCTTCTTTGCGTATGGGTAATGCCTTACGAACAGTAAGTTGTGGGTTCGAACCCAGGCAGGCGCATTACTTTGTTTTATTTCTATCATCACCACTGCTCTCTAAAACGGTGAAGGAAAACATCGTGAGGAAACCGGCATGTCCTAGAACCAAAAATTCGAAGACATGTGACATCTACCAATTCGCACTGGGCCCGTGTGGTAGATTATTGCCCATACGCAAAATACGCGCTTTGACTTGGAGTTGCGGATACCAGCCCGGTATCTTTAATCTTTTTTTTTATGGGTAATGACTAACCTGTTGTCAGAATTTTCATGCCATGGGATTTAGGTGGACTCTCGTGCTACCGCGCCTACGAAAAATGTCTCTCAGGCCGGTTTCTACACGAGGCTTTCATTCCGTTACCGTTTTTTAGAAAAGGAATAATTAAGTTATTGTATTTATAGTATAAGTGTTCTCCATCACGTCCATTTATTTGATATAATTTCAAACTTACCCTGTTAACGACACTAAAAGTGTTTTGCATTAGTTTGTCTTACATCAACTTTTAATTACGTGTATCTGCTAAGTATTAAATGCGGCTGGTACGTCTCAAAGCTTATCGTTAGTCCACAATCCACATGTGTAGGTACTGTGCGAGTGACATGCCAACTACGTCGGTGTCTCGAGCCAACAAAATTGCTTTGTCTCGGAGACTTTAGGAGGGCGCGTCCCGAATTATGTGGGTGACAGTCAGCTCTTACATTTCAGTTATTATTTTAGGTATATTCCTTTCAAAGAATTGTCTTAATCTGTGTTGTGTGATTCAGTTTGCTTAATCAACTGGACTAGTAAAGTAATATACCTAGGTGATTCAAAATACATATGAGTAAGTGTGACGGGTTTGTGGACGAAAAAACACGTATTTTGTACACAATTATGAATAAACAAGCTTAGTTTACAATTAAGAGTGTAGAGTATTCATTTAACTTCTTCATGAATGTCTTTTAGATGAAAAGAATTTATCAACAAATATCCACTCTTGTCTCATCAGTTATTATAAATTCAACCCGCATGAGTAGAATTTTATTTATACACGGATAATATGGATAATTTAAACAGCTCTCGCGCCTGAAAAAGCGCCGCGGTGAATTTCCTAATTTTCTTCCATTCACGAAGCATCCGCCATCATTTTTATCTCCCCTCCCTGTCTCCATTTATCTCGGGGTTCTCCGACAGCGATTCGCGTTCTTACATTTTGTTTGTTTCTTACAAAATTGTTATTTCCGACTGCTTTCTTTTCTTAAGCGGATTCGTCTGTAACCTTTATATGAAAGCCAAGGAAATGAGTTCGCCGCTGAATTCTCATACTTGACCTCTTTTCAAAAGACAAATACAATAATAAAAACAATTTGTCATCTTCAAAGTCACAGGTTATTTATATCTAACAATGGAGCGTCCTATGGATAAGGATCATTCTATATTTACGCCCGAGTTTAATTATCTACATCTTATTTTAATCTTGCATTTTACTTTGCGAGATTTTAGGATTGTATAAATTATAAGCTCAATTATTTGTGTTATAATATAAACACGTCTGTGTTAAGCAAATTATATTATGTAAGTGCTTTTGCACTTCAACTAAGTTTATTATATTCCTAGTCGTCGCGTGTTAGTCGTTGTATAATTAATTGTGAGTTAGGTTTAGCTTCGCACACAAAGTTCATTTGTTAGTTAGAATGAGAACAACTAAAGTGAGTTGCTTAGTCACCAACAGAGTGCTGACAAGACTAAACTAACAGCAAGCTGTAACAACGAAGGTGCTTACTGAAATCAATGAGTTCTGACTCAGCTGTTGTCTAGTCTAAAGATTTCCAGCATTTGCACCCCGCGCGCAGGTGTTCAGATGTCTGCTTTATTTCTTACCGTTATTAAAAATCCTGAAAGAATTCCGATGTAATAACGGTTGAAAGATATTAAGTAAGACTTGGGTGCATAAATGATTTTAAAGATTAAAACTTAATTCGGTATAATTGGTAAATAAGTAAGTTGCACATGTAAGCGGGTACGCCTTTTATACCTGGAGGCTGTTATTTTTCAGTTTTGTAGTTGTTTTGCTTGAGTTTAGATTTCAATGTTAATATGAATTTACTTTTTTTTTCATAATCTCGGTATATTGGAGTGTGCTAGCTAACACGTGACAATCATAATGAAATGTAATGTTTTACAATGTGTATAAACATTAGTGCTATTTATTGAGCATTTCATTGTTTAGATTCTTTGTATACCTAGTTCTTCAAACGAATCAGACAGATATGTTGCTGGCGAGTTTGTTCCGCCACTTCTTCTTCCCAGCAAAAACACTAGGAAGTGGCGAAGGGTGGGCTGTTTTTGGGGGACTGTCTTTATGTATTTTTTTTGACGTTCAAAAAGTGCTGATTCTCAGCCTAGTTTGAATAAAGACTTTTGATTTGATTTTGATTTGATTTGAAATCCTGTTAAATATCGTTCAATGTAGACAAATTGAAACCTTTCTGGTTTACGTCCTTTTTATTACTTTCACGTCTAGCATACGTGTTTGATTAACTGTAAGAAAAAAGGAACATGTACAAATTATAATGATATTGATAAGTAACTACAGGTAAATTAAAGTTTACTATACAATGGGTACGACTTCGGTCACGTTGTAATCCAGGACAATTCGTATGTACATTTCTTACATGTTCAGGAACTTTTTGTAAGCATCTTATTATTCAGTTCATTAACTTCAAATATTGGCTCACAACCGCCAAAACTTAAAAGTTTATGATCGAGATGAAAATTGTAAATGAACTTTTAGTAAGCTGCTGTGTGACTTTGCGGCCGGCAATATCTGCATGGAATTTTAACAAGACGATAGAAATCGGTAATCTTTAAAGCTTGTTCTAACACAATGCTGTGGCGAAACGGAAACTCTCATCTTATTTTAGCCTTAATAATTTAGTCACGCCTCTGACTCCCCAGGTAGAAAATTGGAAATTGTGTCATCCATAGCGGAGTTGTCTAAAGAATTATATCTTATTCAAAAAATTCGCCGATGGTTGCGGCGAGGGATATCAGTTTTATTAGCGTTATTCACGGCCAAGTCCGGAATCGAGGTCCGTCACTTTATGGATATTTGAAATTCTAATGTTTTTTAATGATCAGCATGTCTAGCATAATTGCTTGACTTAAAGCTATCGTACATTGGAGCGATCTTAAAATTAAATATACTCGTTTCTAGTACAGCATTGATTTAAATTTAAAACTTTATTTGTATCTATGACTGATATTAATAATTATAATTCGTGTCAATACTTCGTAGGCCTTATAGCAGCCGGAACCTTTAAGTGCCACATTATGGTACAAAATTATAATCCAACATTCAATCACTCCCTTTCCGGTAGGCATAAAGTACCTAAACAATATTTACGATAAACACAACACAGAGTTAATACAGTAATGACTTTCACAGCCACTCAACAACACTCATGCATAATAAATATCCATGTAATAATGTAAATACTGTGTGGACTCCCAGTACTTACCTTCCAGCTACATATTTGCATAATTATATTAAATTCAATTAATTCAGTCAATTCATTTTAAAGAACTTTTTACATTTCACTGCATTTTTAAATTAAACGCGTCGTGGTCATACAGACACGAATGCTAAACAACTTTTCATTTTTCAGAAGCGTGTGAAAAAACATTTTGTCGTTGGGGCGCGGAGTGTGTTTCCCTCGGGGACGGACGAGCCCACTGCGCCTGCCCCGCGACGTGTCCCACATCACCGGCACCCGTATGCTCTACCGCGGGCCGCACCTACCGTAACCATTGCTACTTACGTAAGGAAGCCTGCGAACGACGACTGAACCTACGCGTCAAGCATGAGGGCGAATGCGGTAAGGGTCGCCAACATGTAACTTTATTTATACTCATATAATGATGATTAAATGTTGCTCGTTCAAATGTGAAATTCTATTTGAGGTAAGGTGTATATTATGTTGAGATAACATTATTATTTCGTTCGTTAATCTAATTAAACTGCGTGCAACGTTTACGACATGAGGCCCGCGCCATTTTGTGTAATTTACCTACGTAGCATAGGTATTTTCTGTTTTGTACGAACTTATAGAAATAAAACAAAGCTTATGTGGCTGTGGTATTACTAATACTACCCGAACAAAAGCAATTTATCACGCAGATTCGTGACATTGTTCAGCTACTCAAATGCCATTATCAATTTTCACTGCATGCATTTCAACGCGAAAAATATCTGTTTAATTAATTTATGGCATACAGTGCAGCCATTTGGCTAGATATTTTTGATAAATATCGCCAATTAAGTCAAGCACATAAGTAGATACCAGTTGTAACCATGGAACTACACAAAACTAATCATTATTAGGTACGTGGCTTTTTCAATGAATATACCTACTTCAAATTTATCTTAGGCGTCACCGACAGCAGTGAAAGAAAAAAATATGTGAAAAAATCTGGACTTATTAAATTGGACTCAGTGTGTGTTGGCCAAAGATTATGCCTTTTCTTTATAAGTAGAGGCCTTTACTCTGCAGTGGGGCAGTTAAATAATCGCTGGATAGCCATCTAGACATATAATCTTACGTTACTAGACAAAAATACCATAGTAATCTTGAGCCAGTTAGTACAATGTTTAATGATAGTTTGAAAACGATAGTTACCAGCGACGAGGGGTCATTTTCATAAGAGGGAAGCCGATAAAGTAAAATTTTGTAATCGGTCTACCTACCGCCCTGTATACCTTTGGTGTAAATACCTATAGTATATAGGCAATACTAAAGTCTGGCTGTCAATATTCAATAGCGGTAGATTTGCTCTTCCGAACCTCCAAAGGGAAGGCGACTAAATCGACTTGTATGGATACTGCGCTAGTGATATGTACAAAGAGTTACTTGAAAAGTGTGTAACTTTTCGAGTAATCCTATTTATCTACGTCCTTTTTTAACCGACTTTCAAAAAAGGAGGAGGTTCTATGTTCGTGTGTATGTATTTTTTTTTTTTTTTTTTTTTTTTTTTTTTTTTTTTATGTATGTTACCTGATTTCTCCGCCATTTGTGGACCGATTCTCAAAATTCTTTTTTTATTTGAAAGAGTATACTCCTGAGGTGGTCCCATTTTAATTTGGTGAAGATCTGGTGCTGATCTTCGGAGATATACAACGGAACTCTTCAAAAATAAACAGCAAATCTGTCGTGATTGCTGGAATCGCTTGGATGTTTATTGTTTATACAACATAATGACGTATCATCACGCCTGTATGCTCTGAGGGGTACGCAGGAGGGTACAATATACCTAGATTTCGTCAGTTAGGTATGTTAATTTTAATTTATTAGGGATTAGTGGAAAACCCTATTATGATGACATGTATTGTTAACAATTAACAATATAAAATAAATTCATGGCAAATATTTTTATGGTAACAACTAAAAATGGAAAAATAAAAAACTTTTTTGCAAAAAATAAAACCGACTTCAAAAAAAACACTAAACGGTGTAAAATAACTCTAAATTCGGAAGTCGGTGGCCCATCATGAGTAAGACAAACCCACCAAAGCCACAGACTTCCGAATTTAGAGTTATTTTACACCGTTTAGTGTTTTTTTTGAAGTCGGTTTTATTTTTTGCAAAAAAGTTTTTTATTATCAAATAAATTTCTGTTGTAAAATAAATATCTATCTATATTATTAAATTCTAATAGTAGCCATTAAACGTAATTTACTTAAGTTTCGCATTATAGTGACATAGATATTGGTGTGTGATTCAGCAAAATTAAAGGGGTCTAATTTTCCATTCTTAGACTCACTTTTACCGACATTGGCATAGCCGGCCCTTTCCAAACCTTTACGCAATAAACTAATATTGTTATTGGGCTCTCACCTAGTCGAAGTGATTTTCACTTGTCAATGTTTAAGGAGTTTCTTTTTTACAATCTTACCTTTTTGGCCGGGTCTTTTGGTCACTTTGGGTACGCTATCTTTTTTATATCGTGGTGAGGATCCTTTGTCTTTTTCAATTCTAAATTACGTTAATCTACCTAAATAAACATCATGCGACACTTTTGTCTTCAAATAAGTAACAATAATAAAATATAGGAATTTGAATGGATAAACAAATGTCAATAACAAATAATCAAGTGTTCTCAAGATTGTGGCGCCACAAGTAGCGCCTCTCGTCATATTGAGTATTAACAGTGTCAACCGTTCACTATGAAGACAGACACTCGATAAGATAAAGCATCTCTCTGTCCTTAATCTTGTCACATTTCCAATGGATCCCCACGACTTTGCAACCGTCACACGATTTGCTGCCACAAGTATCTACGAATAGATTTTTGTACACAACTTTTGTTCTTTGGTACTAGAACATTCCCTTGAATGATTTTCTTCAAAGATACTTAATCGTGATAGTAAACACAGTTGCTGTCTTACAAGTCAATCATTGTGTTTTCCTCGTATAAAATTGTGACTGTACCATTTTTGTATTACCTCCTTAAGGTTAGGTTTGGGTGAGTGCCGATACTGACAAATGCTCACCATGTTTTTTATTAAGAAAATACTACAAAGTATATTGGATGATTTTGTGTCAAAAATTAAGAAGGGTATTAGATGGTTTGGTCATGTTTGATGGTTGAGAGGATGAATGATCGGCAACTAACGAAAGATAGAGACTATTATTTTCTTAACGCCGGGAGGTGACGCACTAAGAAGATATACACTGACCTCATTAGTGATGTTTTTAAAAAGTTCAGGTGCGCCGTGCGTAGTAGGTACTGGCAACCGGCATGCGTGTACCCTATGACCGTAAAGGTAAAAAATAAATGCAAGGATTATAGCAGGTGGCATTAGTCTTGAGCTTATGTATGGTTTATTAATATTTCTATTGTCTCACACAGACGCAGGCGACCCATGCACAGGAGTATCCTGCCCAGTAGGGGCCCGATGCGTAGCAGCTTACGGTCAGCCAGAATGCAGATGTCCCCGAAGTTGTCAACGACGAAAGCCCGTGTGTGGGACTGATGGCAGGGAGTACCCATCCGTGTGCCATCTCGACAAACATGCCTGCGACAACCAGCTCAATATCACCATCAAATACCATGGAAAATGCGGCAAGTTAACTATACAATTTTGTTATCAGGGACACCGAACGTTTCGCAAATTCAGTTTCAGACATATGAAATGACTGTATTAACCGGCAACTTTAACTAACGTGACAATTTGCTAAACAAAACATTTCCCTGACTGTATTCATAAACAGTATTCCGCAGGCATTTACTGGACGTAAGTATCTTCCAGTTATAGCTGTGTTAGGCTATGACTGTTTGCTGTTGACAACTTGCCCGTAGTTTTGTTAGATTCATAAAAGCATAGGTATTACTGAACTAAAAGTAACACGTTTGTCTGTTCAAAGCAGAGTCCATATACGTTGGTACAATACATACCTACAACGAAACAAGTTATACTGCGGACTTGTTTCATTGGTGGTATTTGCTTTCCATAATGTTGATTACTTAGAGTTATAATCATAACCATAATCATTTCATAATCATTTATTTTTTCTTTTACATGACAAGTACTATAACTAGTGTTCGAAGTGCCCTTTTAAGCACAAATTGCCTGTATTAGGACACTTCGCTCTTCCGAAACTTATTTTAACAAACAGTACTCCCATTATTAATAATAACAAAAAGATAAAAGTAATTATTAAATTAAATACATTTTTGGTTCTAAAATAAAATTTAAGTTTGTGAATTATCATTCAAAAACTGGACAGAAATAATGATTGATACTAAAATTTAAATGGAAATAACAAAATAAAATTAAAATTAAAAAAAATAGTTAATGGAAATGCTTAAATTAGATTGTTGAGAGTTAACTTTTTCATTTCTCATACAGTACGCACGACTGGGTCTAGACTATTAAGAATATTTGAATTGATAGTTCCAAAAAAGATGAAGAAGAGAAAATCGTTACATAAATAAAAGTCCCTTTTTTAGTATGCCTGCTCCGCAAGCCACAGTAATTTTAATGAGGGATTATTAATTAAAACATAATGGCTTCGTATTGTTAGTGTCGATCTTTAAGAGCATGAAAGGAACTCGTTAAGAGAGGTCTTTTCTTAATAATAGGCGCGGAGCACACAAAAAGGGTCAACATTTCATTTTGCCCGTGTCAGATGACGTGACTGTCCCAGAATAAAATCGGGCTTTCTAAGGAAACGTGCGTAGAAAAGTGACGCACGTCACGCCTTCTGTCACTCTCCCTTTATTGAAAAAGATCCTCTTTGTAGATATTATCAGTCAATACGCGTTCTGTGTAAAGCTGTAACATTAACTACCTACTGAATGAAATGTTAGCAAGTTAATTAATGTGAGAGAGATATTATAACTGTTACTGTTACTGAATAATTTGTAATTTACCCATTCTACTTATATATATGTTAATAATACATTATGATATAAGTGCAGTATGTTGCAGCCAAGGCGATATCACTAGCCTGAGCCGTAGACGAGGGCTACAAGAAAGCAGAGGCTAAAATTATCAAAGCGCACGTATGACATACAACGTTTTATAACATATTTGAGAGAAAATAAATAAAACTCAGACTTTCTTAAACGAATAAATCTTATTTTGAAATAAAAACAATACAGCGAAAACAAAAAGCGCACAGAATATTTTTTACTCGTTCACAAATATCGATAGCAATTCCCCCCCATTAGCGCTTTCTTTAATTTGAGGCAAAGGCACAAAAACAGCCAGTATTACTAAAGTAAATAATTATTTTTTGTGTTTGTTACAAATGGTTGTAATTTATTGTCAAAATTAATTAAATTGAAGAATTAGGTAAATGTTTATTTTTTATATTTTATCTCCCAATGTTAATTTATTCATAAAATGTTGATCACTTTTCTGACATGAAAACTCTTTGCTAAGATTTAAAAAAGCACCGTCCGTTTTGGACGGATCAACTTAATAAACCATGCGTTTTATTTTATTAAAAACTAACTGGTACGTTTTACATTACAATTACGCACAAGTACGTAATGAGAAACATTACGATATTGAAATTGGTGATATAAGAGACCCTTTACGAGCAAATGTGTTATAAAAAGCTTTTACATTATAAATAAGTTCCGTACCCTACAAAAAGTTAGACCAACTCTAATACCAAAGCAAAAATATTTTTCCTCGTACAGCGTATAAATTGGGTCGACTGTTTTCTTTTTTATAAAAGTAATTTAATCTATTTTACTCTATGTATGAAATGTAAGTACATTTCGCTAACCCTTTTCACTAAACTTGTCCCAGTATATTCGATCTGAACTAAATTTGTACAAGACCGAATGCCCGCACATTCCAACATCCTTTGTAAGATTCTTTATTTACATTACTCTAGCTTGCTTCGGAGCTTTTATTAGATTGTTTCAACATAGTCTGTATCTATTCTTTTATAAGACAGAATTGCTGTAGGTACCTAAGATGAGAACTTGTCCTCTGACAATAGTAAGTCTTCTTTTATAGACTTCTCTAGCGTACAGCGTGTTCCTTAATTGCCTTAATCATTTGATTTGAACTTACATATTGAGTTTAGACACTTTTCCAAGAAATGATTTCATCTTAGTAAATGCATTTTTCACACAGACCCCTGTTCGGAGCATGAGTGTGCTGACGGTAGCGTATGTCAGTTAAATGAAGCGCGGGCGCCAGTCTGCAGATGTGGTCCACCATGCGATCTGTTGGTGCGACCCGGCTCCGCCGTGTGTGGCTCCGACTACAGAGACTACCCGAGCGAGTGCGCGCTGCGCCGGGAGTCTTGTCGAACACGACAACAACTCACTATCGCCTACAGAGGAGAATGCGCTTCGGGTAATTTTTCTTATCTATTCTAATACAACAGAACTTAAATTTGCCCGCTTATGCTCTTAAAAACTCGTTTCACAATAAATAGACGTTCACTCCAAAACCTAGTCTTCTAATCTAAAATTAAATCTTAATTCGGAAATGTTAAGAGCCAGCTTATTTGTATCCGTGTTCAGGAGACATTTTGTCCTTAGAAAAGTAATTGGGTACGAGCATCGAGGCGTCAAGTCGACCCAAAACAAATTGTGGCAGGAATGGAATAATTTCGTTACCTAGTATTAAAGTTTTAATGTTACAAGTGCTGCTTTCTCTCGCTTTCTATCCATCAGAGTTAACTAACTTTTGTGTTAAATTGTCCGTAATAAATTTATGTCAGGGTCTTTGAGATTTAATAGATTTGAAAGCTGTCACAGGCGCGTTTAAATTGATTGTTGAAAATATTTTGTTTAATTTGTAATAGCGCAACATCCGTGCGACTCGGTCAAATGTGGTGCTCGCGAGCACTGTTCACTTGACGCACGCGGTGTCGCCGTCTGCGGTTGCGGGTCGGAGTGCGAGCCCGTCGTGCGGCCCGTGTGCGGCTCAGACGGCCGCACATACGATAGCCGCTGCCACTTGGACCGAACCTCGTGTCTAGATAATCGAGATGTACGAGTTGCTTACACAGGACCCTGCGGTGAGTTGAATGTTTTGAAACGTAAAATCGTGCTCGTAAATGTGTAACGTGGTTTAGCCAATTCCGTGGTTAGCTTTGACTTTGTATGAACTTCGGCTTAGGTTGACCAGTCTGCCTTGGTGACCACTTTTGAAGCTTAAAATATATATGGAAATAAGGTTGGCTATTTTATTTTGTACGCTACCTAGTATACCTACTTTTGGTACGATATTGTGTATTTATTCAGATCTTTGCATTTATTTAATATGATTGTCAATATCTTAGCCGTTGTTTAGACATAACTGCTTTCGGACAGGCGTAGAAAACCCCTGCGCCCGCGCGACATGCCCGTGGGGCGGCGCGTGCGTGGCGCGCGGCGGCGCGGCGCAGTGCGCGTGTCCGGTGTGCGACGCGACGCTCACGCCCGTGTGCGCCTCCGACCACAACACGTACGGCTCCGAGTGCAAGATGCGCATGCACGCCTGCCAAGAAGGCGTCACAGACGGAGAGCTGCGAGTGCTGTATAATGGAACATGCCGTGAGTATCGTCTACACACATAACTTTAAACTTTGATGTACAAAATCATGACTTAACTGATAAGCTAAAACAAAAAAAAACATTATAATCAAAAACCATTTATTATATAATCCCCAAAAAGCCCGCCCATTGCAACTTCCTAGTGTTTTTGCTAGGAAGAAGTGACAGAAAAAACTCCCCAGCAACACGTCTGTCTGTAAAATTAACTAAATAATCCCTTTTATTCGTTTTTCTTCCTCTCACCTCCAAACTATGCAGTGCTCAACATCGTCCTTATATGATACCTACGATATTTATGTATCACATGAGTATGCAGTAAAGTATAGAGTAAAATACCGACGAACATGCGACGTTACACTTAATGAACATAATGATACATCTTAAATTTAACGTCACATTCATATTTGGAATCTAAATGTTCTCATAACAAAGCTAGTTAACCTTATTATATCCACGTGCTCTAGGTACCCGATATACTCATACTCCATTTACAATAGCTTTAGAAAAAAGAGGCTGGTAGAAGCAGGAACGCAGAACATTTTATTTTAAAGATAAGTTAAAATAATTTTAATCAAAATTGTTTTATTGTTTTGTTTTAGAAGAATAAAAGTGAAACGATGAACGTTCCGTGTATTGTTCATCCCTGCTAAATTACAGTGTCAATAATAAAAACCTGACACTATAATTTTCAAAAAAAAAATGTATCTTAATGAAATCCACAACACTGCTTTAAATAAATTGTTGAAATGATTACAATTAAGTGCGACAGCTGTAGTGTTATTTTAAAACTCAAAAAACCCCCACCGCAAAAACAAAAACATTTAAAAAGTTAAAAATAAAACTGAATAATAAATCCGGCGTGTATCATAATTTGAACACGAATATTGTACTTTCGTTACAAAGTGAGCCTACAAAATAACCTCTTTTAACTTCTGTCTAATGCTGTTTTATATGGACTATAAACATGTATTATACCCGACTCCCTAGGCATAGAACGGAACGCTTCTGTAAACTAATTTATTAGAAGAACTTCGCTAATTAAATATAGACAACCTTAATAAAACTTTGTAAGTGTTGTTGAGAACAAAGCTTATCTTTTCAAAGTAAAATATTAATTTACGATTTAACAAGTGTGTTCGTTCGTGGATTTATTTCTTTAATGTTTACGTTCCAAAGGAGGATAAAATGCTTTTCATAGGTCATTTAAATTACAGTCTCCTCACCGCACCGCCGGATTCGGAGATGAAATATAATTCGGAATTTCTTGAAGAAAAATTGCTATCAATTTCCCGTGATGAAAATCTTTTTCTTTATGAAATTGTCAATAAAAGGCGCACAAAATTCTTTTGGGATAAAAAATATTTTGCGGTGTTCAAGATTTTGCCTAAATTATTTATGTAAGCAATAATAAAGTACAAGGAAATAAAGTAGCAGATTTTTTCTCTTACGAATTTATACAGCCAGTGAAGCTCTAAGTCACGGTATAAGTTAAATTTCATTCAAGAAAAGCTTCTCATCTATACGCAAGTGCAAAAATCGACAGCTCTTCAGTTCATTTGTGGAGTATTTGAAATATTTATTTATTTTAGGTACTACCTTACCTAAAATATAGGCACCGCACATATAGTACTTTTCGAAATTATGTTGCTAAAATCACTCATGCTTATTTGATCACTATTATTCCGTTAACAAAAAAAACAACTTCGTTAATATTAAAAATCATTTTAATGAAAGAAACCCAGTGCTTGCTGCATCATGGCCACTCAACATTTAATAAACCCGTGTACTTTTACATGAAAACTCATTTATTTCCGCTGAAACTCATTCAGTTCAATTTGTTCGCGGGACTCAACACAGTAATAAATTGTACGTTACTCTATCATTGCGCACTGAAATGTCAATTAGAGATTAAAATGGCTCAATGGAAATTGAACGCGACGCGGATTGATGAACGGAGAATACGGATTAATTTTATTATTTAAAGGCGTCCGAGCGTGGCTATTAATTATTGAAACAATATTTGATAGAGCCGTTCACCGGCGCTTAGTCACAGTTTAATGGAATTTCTTTCAAAGGGTTTCGAGCAACCACTTGTCGATAAATCACAAAGGCCACTTTATACGAGATTACCTACAGCTAATCAATCATTCTGTTAGAAAATTACGTTAAAACAGAATTTATGAACTTTGTTTGATTTACGTATTATTGAGTTTGCTCGCAAAAAAAATTGGGTGTTTCTGGATTAATATGAAATTTCAATTACACGAAGGCCAGTAAATAACAAACAAACGGTTAAAAATTGTTTAAAAAATGGAAGTTTGAATAATGAAATTGTGGATACTTCCATGACTCGACACGAGGAGCGAAACATCACATAACATACCATCACGCCGGTAATCTCCAAAGGTTTGGGCAGAGTGCCCTATAGGACATTTAAAATATGCCAATTTCGTTTAAGTCCCATTGAATAGGAGGCGAGCCTATTGCCATCAATTTCGTCACACATTCAGACTGCTACCAAGATATTCTAGATAGAAAAACTTGCGACCATTAAACCAACGAGACCAACCACCACTAGACCAATTTAATTGAAATCTTCCACTATACAGCGCACAATATTTACGAAAACCAAAAACAAAACTCATTTATTTAGGCAATATAGGATTACATAGAACAACCCCTCAAAACACTCGCTCTTCACCACCTAGTGTTTTTGCTGGGAAGAAGAACACCTACGTCTGATTCGTTTGAAAAACTTGAACCAACACAATAAAATGGTGTAAATAGCACAAAGTTACCTTCATTACAAGCTACATGATCACCCACTTACAACATGTACCATAGTGTCATACGGAACGTCATATAACCTTTCTAGTGTAGGTTTGCCCTAGAGTGGGCGCGCTATGAGCATTTTGCCGCCCGCGTTACAAAACCGTTAATAATTCGGAAAACAATTGCTCGATAGGCTTGCGTTTTTTAGTAGCTGGCCCCACATTCGTTTGCAAAGCGTGTCGAAAGGCTGGACGGCTTCAGTGCGCGGGAGACCACTTGAGGAGAAGATTGTTACCACCGGGTGTCGCCAAGCGGCAAATTGCTCACCGCGCGCCCAATCACGTAAGTAAAAATGTTGTCATGTATTTTTTGCAAAGCTAAAATGTAAGCTTTATTTTAGGGTAATATGCACCCTAAATACCATAAATCGCTTTAAATTTCAGGTTTTAAAAGCATCAAGTGTTAACAACAAAATGAACGCACAAATTTAGTGTTGGCTAGAGGAAACGTCTGATTTTGAAGAATCTTGTTTATCGTTTGTAGACGAGAATGTGTCAGAAAGTTATTGATTTAGTCATCATAGGGAGCACAACATGGACACGGAACAGACACGATGATTCTGACAAGGAAGAACTTTCTCCAATTGCTGTGCACTCTGAAATACCACTGATTCGACAGCGAAGAAGGCGAAGTAGATGTCCGTTACATCTACTTCAGACATCGTAGACCAAATGAAGGAAGAATATTCTGTTAGTAAACTTGCAGATGGCCAATCAGTTTGTTTTTTCTATGATGAATATTGCCGGTATAAACAGTAAATTATAACAAAGTCAATATCGAACACTTGAGGCTGCGCCGAAAGTATATGAAAGAAATGGCCATGGTCCAAGTAAAGCAATATAATAATATTATGACCACAAAGTCTTCTATGGACACATTATATGTATATTTATTTGAGGAACCAATTTATTCGGATTGTACCAGCAGAACAAGCACCACATTCGACGAAGGAGGGCAAATGCAGTGGATTTGTGTCCAACAAAGAAAAATAAACGCACGAAAAAAGGGTGATGCAGATGCCCAAAGTTACTGTGCAATGAACATACAACATACCTTTGTGATACCTGTTTGGATAAAACATATCCTGTAGACTTAGAAAACATATAAATTTGTTATTTTTATTCCATTTTTAAAGTACTGTAGAGTATTTATGTAAGATAAGTTTAAAAAGTCAATTAAAATATTACTTTTTCAAAAATCTTTTGTAAACCAAACATCTTGAAACAGAGTTTAATAAATATGTTGTTTTATCATTATTTATATATTTATTACTTAAATCCTGACAAAATAAATTAATTAAATAGCTGGAATCCTACTAAAAATGGTCTAAGTAAAGGGGCGGCAAAATGCTCCCCACGCGCCCACTGACGTTTCGCGGAATAACGCGCCCACTCTAGGGTTAAACATTCTCAATAGACGTGTATTGTGCAGAGACTTGCTCGGACATCGCGTGCAAGGGTGGCGGCGACTGCGTCGTGGACGCCGACTCCGGCCGGCCCATATGTCGCTGCAACCACAACTGCACCGAGGCACAGGTATTGTACACTACTGAATTTACTACACCCATATTTATTGCCTCTTCGACTAGCTTGCCTCTTTGTAACATACCATATAAACATTTCCAAACAATAGCACAATAGCATCGAAACACTAATTTTACTTGCATTAGATCTTTGCGGTCTTGCGTCTCAGGTTTTGCATAAAATAATGGCAACGTGTCTTACGCAACTCTAACGAAACACGTCAATTCTCTGCGTAGGAAGAATGTATATTAAAATAATAAATACTTAGGTATATTTGAAACCATGTAATTTTCCAACTACGTAACTATTGGCAGAGCTTAGCAGACATAATCAAAAGCAAATACCATTAAGGTTTTGCAAGTAAAAGTTACCAGGCGGCCACCAGCATGCATATTGTATACCAGAGTTAGCACGTCAGACCACTTCGAGTATTAAATGGATTAACATTTCCATAACGTTAAGGTTGGTTACATAAAGCATTTAGGTTAAATTCCCGCCTTCCTATCGTTCAGGTAAAGTGACCTCAGGAGGTAGTAGTAAGACCGTGATGAGAAGGAATTCGAAGCTTCCACACGTGGGTAACTACATAACTTACTGGTAATAGGTATCTATTATAATGAATACATAATCATATTAGGTCCAACAGTACTTTATAGCCGAACGGTATTTCAAGTGGTATTAAGGTAGGTACGATATATTGAGCAATTACATACTAGGTAAGTTATGGTAGTTATCAGAAGTTGCCACTGTTTCAAACTAGGGCTTATGTAATGTGTGAACTTTCGGAGGGCATTGTAGCTTTACAGCCGAAAATATATTAAAAGATTATATAATATTAAAAATCTTTATCAGGTCATTGTAATTACTTCGACTTTAAAATCATACCGGATTCGCGTGCCGAGGTATCTCAGTAGGAATAATATTTTTCTGCTTTCAGAGTAAAATTCAGATATTTTTGGGACCTCTAACCTTTTTTCTTAAAAATTGTTTTTTTTCTGATAACTGGATCATGCTAGTCGACCTTGTTTTATTTATCTAATAATATTTACGCCCATTACTTCCATGTTGTAGATATATTTCAGATTTTTACGAAGCAAACTATACGAATGAGAAGGAGGGAATGGTATTTTTACGAACATTTTTCATCGTTAATGTCAAAAATGATGTGACATAAATTATTTTTTTCTAGTTTAAAACTAGCCTTAATTTCGGCTCCTATTAACCCTTATGTGAGTGACAAATAAAACACCTTAATCACAGTGGCGAGGTACCCGGGTATATGCATACAAATACATACAATTTAAACGTAACTAGCAGCCGTCACGAGGTTTCACTCGCGTAGTTCCCGTAGGAATTCAGGGCTATAAAGTAGCCTATGTTACTCAAGGTAAATGTGACTGTTCAATGGTGAAATTATTTTTGAAATCCGCACAGTAGTTTTTGATTTTATTCATTACAAACATACACACACATAATTTTATCCTCTCTTAAAATATTAGTGTAGATGTAAACAATCAACGTCTGTTTTAACGTTACCCACACTTTAAATATTTTAGTTAAGCTAGACAGTTGACGATCCGTGGCGATTAATATGTATATTAACCCTATTTCAATTGTCTTACTCGCTAACTACTACTACTGTTCTACGTTGCAGTGTTATGTCTACTCAAATATTATATTTTTTTTATTCAAAACACAGCACATTAATAACAATGACAACTTTGATACAATATTAAGTAGTCAGTATAATTTAAACTATAATAATTTTACAATATAACCTCTTAAGGCTACAGTTTCAAACCAATCAAGTTAAGTTGATTTTAAACAATACTCCGAAATAAGCTACCAAACAATACTACATAATTGGTGAAAGAGAAGCTGTGATTATACTGCTTTGGTTTGGGAGCCGGATCATAATAAGCTTAACAATAAGTAATATTGCGCAGCTATCTCCATCATTTGTCAATTAAGATTCTCACCTCCGCTTTAAACTTACCAATTAATGCTTTCATGTTATTGACAATAAAATACTTTTGAGAATTCATAACAAAATACTTCAAAATCGCCCCGGGAAGATTAATTAAAGTCAGGCTGGCTGTCCACGATAAATAATAGATTTGTGAGCCGTGAGATTATTCTAGCTTATTTTCTTATTTCTACGTAGAGATGCTCAGATGGGTTTCTTGGTTTATGTCCTAAATTGTCTTATAAGTTATGTTTTCGGTGACTTTAGTAGGTTATGGATGGCACCTCTTACATTACGAAAATTTATGTCGTAGCGAATATTAAGGCCCGGTTTTTCTCCGTCCGTATTTTTTGCGAAAATTATGTGTACTTTTTGTCCACTGAAATTAATATCTGACTTGGCTAGTGTTCTTCGTTCTAGTCTAGGCATTCATAACAAAAACGAAATGCCTGTATCTGTCAAAGCCTATCGTGAATTTGTTCGTTGGTGGCAGGAATCAGACGTGGCATGCGGGAGCGACGGGCAGACGTACCCGTCGCAATGCGAGCTGGACTCGACAGCGTGTCGAGAACAAACTGATCTGCGGCTCGCATACAAAGGCGATTGTGGTGAGTCTAATGCGAATCTCATTTTATTATCAAGTGTTATTTTTAGGTTGGTGTTTCGTTTGCTATATTTAATGGTTAAAGGTTTTTTACTTGACGTCATCCGAGGCTGGCAATCACTGAATACCAGCTCCGAGTGTGTATCCAAGGTGGAGGGACATCATCGTACATTCGGACACTATATAGGACAAGATCCTGGACTAGACCTGGCGTTGAAATTTCTCGTCGATTTTTCCTAATTTTCAAGGTTTTCTGTTGCTTTTAACTGTATAAAGTCGTAATTTATATCTTAACGAATAAGATTTTTAATAAAATAAATGACTTATTTACTTTTTGAGAAAAATTCTTAAATCGTGATCAGAAAAAAAAGTAATAATTAGGAAAAAACCCACGAAAAAATTCAGTGCTGGGGAATCCAGAACCATGTCCAGAACCTATGGTATCGTTTTTTTATGCGCAATGTTGTCCCTTACATCCTGTAAGTTCTGACCCGCACATGAGCTACAGCATTATACTGAGCAATAGCCATTTTGTAATTGAATTTTATGTATGTTTGGTGCAAATTATCATATTTTTCTTTTTCTTGATACTTTTAAAACGTTACCTTTACAGAGTAACTACACCGTTTCACTAACAATAATATAACTTGTGAAGTAGGTTAATTTTGGTATATCGCACGGCTTATACCAGGGTACTAAACTATTAAACCTCTAAAAGCTTTAACAGGAAATCATGTGGAATTAAAGTTTAACCAACTCCCTACTTTATCGTTATTACGTAGATTCAAAGTTTAACTCCAAATCGGTAAATTGATATTGATAGCTAGTCTATTAGAATTTATCGATCAGCCAAATTTCCATACATAGAATACTTAGCAAAGGTTTCTGGTGTATAAATAACACAATAGAATTGGGATGGAGGCATTGAACTTCTTTCAATCAGTTTTCAAAAGGTTAAGTACTTATGCAAAAAATGTAGCAAACGTTTACTTACTTACAAGGCTCATTTAACACACGGGTTAGGCATTTGAAAAGTGAGGGAGTTTAGGATATTCAAAAAGTGAAATGAATAAGAATGAGGTCGAACTTACACTACCTAAACGCTTAGCCTTAACGTCCATTATGACGAGTTCCATACTTCAGCAATTTTAATGAATCACAAGACAAGTTAGATTCATGATTACATCCTTGTCTCAACTTATAGCCTATAGCTGAAAAAATGGTAAAGGCTTTCTTTTATCAATAATGATTGTACGATCAATGATAAGTGAGTTTCTAATTCGACACGATTGAAAGGTTCAATAATATCAATAATATTAATGGGGGGTTGGGGTCAATAATATTATATACACCAGTGTTGTATTATAATCGTGCCACTTTAGCAGTGACACTTCTAGACATTTTTTTATTAAACCAAATTATTTAAGATAGAAATAGCTGGTAAATATTTAGTTGCCACGGAAACTTGCGATCTCTTATAACCAAGATTTTTATATTCACAAAGCTGACAACATCTAACAAAGTAACATTATATTACACATGTCAGTTCCCAAGACTTTGATATGTGCCATGAATGTTTGTAGGCGTTTTATGGGAACAAAGAGATTTTTTATAAAACCGTGATAGGCTTAGGTATTGCGCAGAGGGATTAGAGATCGATAGCGGATTAAAGTCTCCCCATAACGGGCGTACCCGAAACAGAGTGAGATTAGGTAAATCTCCTTTGTGATGTGCATCCTCGGGTTACTTTATTAATCGCGGGAGGTCTAAGTCGGAATTTAAACAGTAATCCGATTCATTTATCGTGAGACTTATGAAAACAAGGTAAAAAACAAATCAATTTAATCTCGAAACATTGTACGAATAGTAAAGAACAATTTAATAATATCCATCCTTTAAATCGTCGAATTAATCTCTCTCCTGAATATATTATCCTCCAAAATATACTCTAACAAAGTAAATACCGATATATCACTGAGATATTGAAAATGAGAGGACTGCGATTCTATTGTTAAATTTAATTTCCGGAGGCAACTTTAATATAGGATTCAGCGATCTAAATGGCTTCAAATCTCGACAATAAAGATTGATTATACTTATTTTCGTTTATATGTTATTCCAGGTTCATAATATTTGTGCTGTTAATTTTGTATAATCTTTCATGAATCTTTTGGATTTGTATTGCGCTGGATTTAGGAATATTTGTTTTGATTTTTATGTAGTATAAGCTGATCTTGCATTTTATAGGTTTATAAATACTAAATTAATAATTCACTCTCGCCTTTTTACCATGGGTGTCTGTAGAAACGTCAGAATGCCACCTAAAACGACCCGCACGTTATCCTTCAGCTTCAGTAAACGTTTATTCTTAACCTTGAGTAAGTAACCCGTAAATGGGATATTTCAATAAAACATCTTTACTTTGAGAATCATTAAACGACGATTCATAAATAAAATATATGTATATTTATTTATTTTATTTATGAATCAAAATGATTCGATGATTATATTATCCATCCATAATTATAAATTATAAACTAGCAGACGTACTTCGTCGTACTTCGTTCCGCCTTTGTTTTCAAAATAAAATAGTTTACATCCTATCTCAGACCTACTAAATATACAATACAAACTTACAAAAGTTCATAAGGATCGGTCAAGCCGTTTCGGAGTAGTTTTGTAACAAACACTGTGACACGAGAATTTTATTTAGATATAAAATACTCTCTTAAGCTCTTCGGCATCAACATGACATCTTTATTTAAACCGATGCTAAAGTACATAATACTCTAACTTTTTCCGATATCAAACAATTATCGTTGTTTCGAATTATTAGTAGACTTGTATCATTTATAAAAAGTAGAATAACAAACCACGGCGCTTCTTCTTCCTATCGTGTGGTTAGTAACTAACCTGGTGTCAGAGTTTTAATGCCGCCCATGGGCCTCTGACTTGGCATCACATGCCTTCGAGAAATATCTCTCAGGCATGCCGGTTTCCTCACGATGTTTTCCTTCACCGTTTTTGAAGCAAGTGATAATTATACAATCCGCACATGAATCCGAAAAGTCAGAGGTGCGTGCCTTGGGTTCGATCTCGAGTTTTATGAATTGGCAATCGACCGGTCACACCACTAGGCTATCACTGCTGTACGGCGCTGCAAACAATAAACAATTAGGCATCACCTTTTATTTTCCATGTAATAAGCGACCCATTAAATTGTGGGTTCTTGTTAAAGATTACGTAACTTTAGTCCTTACCAATTTCACCGGAAGATATTGCTGTGTCTACAGTGTTTCTACTTTAAAATTTTATTACAAAACATCTCCTTACATTTTCCGTCCGGCAATAATCGACCGCTTTCACAAGACTTTCATTTTGCGGAGAAGTGGTAAACAATCGTTATTAAATTTGCACGGGTGTCTTCCCTCATCCCTCAATGAGAGAACGAGGAAGCCTAATTTTCCTTAGCGGGAGAATAAGAGAGTACCACAGGAAGCACACAATTGTCCAACGTAATGACATTATCTGTTCAGTCATTCGTTTCTCGGAGAACTTCAGCTGGGGGTGCTTACAAAGTCGTAACCTTGCAGCGCAGACGAAATAAAACTCGTGGCTCTATTATTATTTATGACTCACGCGACTCGCGACGCACTCGTATCGACTTCCTGAAAACCATTTTATATATTTAATTAAACTTGAATAACTTTGAAAGTTGAATGTAACATTACGTCTACGTTTATTTATTTTGCGTTTCTTTAACAGCTCTATGTGAAGGTGTACAATGTGCGTTTGGAGCGCATTGTGCTGCCGGCGAGTGCGTATGTCCCACGGACTGCACTGGCGCTGCTCGTGAACCAGTTTGTGGCAGTTCAATGCAGACTTTTCCAAATGAGTGCGAATTGCAGAAGGCAGCATGCAGGCTACCACCACCAGCTACACTACACGTTATCTTTTATGGGGACTGTAAAGACAGACTAGCCGTTGTGCCACCTATTGCTATGAGTGAGTGTCAATTAAATTGTATTTATAATTTTAATTCTTTTCTGCTTCCTAACGTAACAATACTAACTCCTAACTCTACTAAGTACTGTAGTATGTCTGTTCCGAAGTTTAATTACCCCGAAAATAGTAGAACATTACATTGCTGGGGCAGGTCTCCGTAAAAATTGTTGATCGACGTGAACATATTTACTATCGGACCGACATCAACCCAGTTGTTAGCAGTAATTTCAATAAAGCGACCCGATCGTCAATCAATTAACTAACTTTCCGCTTTATCGCTCGACTAACACGCAAATATTTGGGTGGGGGTGTAGCGACGACCGCGATGACCACCACCGAGGCGGAGGACGGCTCCACGGACGCGTGGCGCGGCGCAGAGCTGGACGCGTCCGCCAGCCCCTCCGCCTGCCGCGACATCCGCTGCGACTTCGGCGCCAGCTGCGAGATCGGCTCGGATGGCTATCCTCGCTGCTCCTGCCTATTCGAATGTCCGCACGAAACCGAATACTTCCCAGTCTGCGCATCAGACTTCCGACTATATCCCAGTCTCTGTGCCATGCGTAAAGAGGGCTGTCAGAAACAACTTGAGTTAAGACTCCGGCCACTGGATCTTTGTAAAGGTTCGTCTTTAATGCTTCCTAACACATTACTAACTATTTCTCTCAGTTTATTACATTATTGTACCTGCAGCCTAATTCACGTTTCATTTTTTGCAATTAATTATTGTTAACCACAGGTATGGAAGTAAGACCGTGCGGTAATAATAAAGCAATGGTTGATCCTACTACTGGCCTCGAAATAGACTGTGGTAACGGGCCGCACCGGCAGGATTGCCCTGTTGGCAGCTACTGTCATATCACGCTGACTGCGGCTCGGTGCTGCCCTAAAAGTGAGTATTACGTTTTCACACAAAGACATTAGATAGCAATTTATGCTTTTATGTGTCTTTCCATTTTATAATTTTATTACAATCTATTGTGGGTTGACTTAGAGATTTTGTAGCTTGCGCTGATTTTCCGGATAGAACTAGCTTGAAGAAAAGCCAAACGAATCTTCTTAGCGATTAAAAGTGTTTCTTGACCGTACAAAATTTATCGTAAATGCTTGCGCCGATTACCGTGAATAAAAAGATAACCTACGTGAATCGGTGTTTTTAAGCAGTGGCAAACCGGTACCAGCTACCAGATTTTTACGTGTCACTAAGATTCATTACAATGATGTATTTTCTATTATTATTTTTTTATAGAGTAAAACAATATTTTTTTAACTTTATAAATACTGAGCGTCCATTACCTTGATTGAAAACACTATCCATTATGACTAAACTTTCTAACATTTAACATTCGATAATACCTAGTAGGTAAACCATTTGTGTAGTTATTACAACTGTAGCTACCCAATTAATGTACAGCTGTTATAATATTATATCTACGCCATTCAAATATACCTACCATTTAGTCAGTTGATTTTAATTGTTTGAACAGTTACAATTAATCTATTTTAATTAAAAGCAAAACTGATTTGTAGTGGCCAATGTGGCCATCATATTTTATTAAAGTTATAAATTTACTATTCTGTGATATTTCCACAAAGCAAAGCTTGGTTTCATGCATATAATATGATACCTAACTGGTGATTTGTCAGAGTGAAGATACTAACGGTACACGGCACCAACAGTAAATTGGATACAATCACGCTAGCCCTTGCCGCTACGAATCCTTTGTCTCCATCTTATAAAATAGGGTATTTTATTCACTCGTGTGTGACTGGTGGCATATGCAAGAGACAATTTGGTTATAATTTCAATAATATATGATTGTTCAGACGATTCGAGACAATTTGAGGATAAGAAGATATCTCACTGTTCGGAGTCATCGTATGGGTGTTGTTCGGATGGTTCGACCGCAGCCACCGGCCCTAATGAGGAAGGGTGTCCAATCACGAGTTCGACTTGCGGTTGTAACCGGCTCGGCTCGGTGTCCGATCGATGCGACGAGGACGGACAGTGTGTTTGCCGGCCCGGTGTGGGCGGCCTCAAGTGCGACCGATGCGAGCCCGGCTATTGGGGGCTGCCGAGGATCGGATCCGGTCACACTGGGTGTATTCGTATGTATTTTTGTTGATTTTTACTAAATGTGTTTCTTTTATCATTAGTCGACACTTTTTAGGCGCATTTCCTGTTGCCGCAGAGTCAAGATAAACGAAGCGAAATATTAACTCTGTTATTTTGAACTCTATTTTATATAATATGACGTCTAGTGGCCAAAGCCAAGCCATTTCCCGCAGCTTCAGCGCAGTGAGGTGTCAGACATCTCTGTTTTTAATTCGCCGGTCCCACTACTCCGAAACCTGCGCGCGTTTGCAAGACGACCCATGAATTTGACGCTTTGCTGACTCTGCGCCAATATGAATTGAGCCTTATGTTTCGGAACATACAGTTAAATGCAAACTGTTGGAAAAACACATTTTAACTTTGGACTTGCAATTTGTTTTTCCCACATTTTCCATTTGTGTAGAAAGTACTTAATACCTTGGAGTGGAGTTATTCTTACTCACAAATATAATGTTCTGTTTTAGCGTGTGGGTGTTCAGCTTTCGGTTCAGTTAGAGAGGATTGTGAACAGATGACAGGTCGATGTGTTTGCCGAACCGGGGTACAAGGACAAAAGTGTACCGTGTGTGCCGACCACAGACGCAGATTAGGACCCAACGGGTGCTCCGACCGTAAGTCGTATTTTCTTTAAAAAAAAAACAAAAACCCACTCTTCACTGAGATTTAGGGTCCTCATTACAAAGGTACTTACAACAATGCCATGCCTGACCCATGTCAAGATGTTTTCGTATTACCCGTTTTTCTTTTTTTGCTGGTAGGTAGTTATTTAAGCACGATTGTGTGCATGTACCTACTTAATTTTCTTCGTGTTTCCTTATTTTTTTACATACTTAGGCACTAGGTATGTAGAGAGTTGGCGCTGGAGATAAGTTAGTTGACGTATCAGGACTGGGCGAAATTGTTGAAGTTTTTGTCCTTTCTTGTCTTGTCTATATTGAATTGATGCCAGTTTATGTATCGCAATTTTAGTCAGAAAAAATATTTTTTCAAGATTTCTCACAAAACAATATATTTTATTTATACTACCAACAATAAAATACGATTCAGTAAAGCCTTCAATTTGGCATCTACCAATTTATTTGTAGTGGTTTCTGTAATTTGTACGAGTGATCGTCAATTTTTATCTAGTGGACTTGTGGTTACGTAAAGACATATTTTGTGATAAAACAAGACGAGTTAAAATTATATAAATCCATACTTTAAAAATGACAAAACAAGTTTTTTGATAGTTTTTACGTCCAGTTTAAAAAGTTAGAAGTTACATCAGCTAACCATTACCACAACAAACCTCTGGAAAAGCTGTCATTTGGCTATGTTCATTGAATCCTAAGAAAATTAATTTTCTGTTTTAAATTAATGAAAAACTGATATGAACATGCACATTGACTCATATTAGCACTTCGTTAATTCAAAAAATCAGAATCTCACTAAAAACGGATACGATATAACCTACTCTCCCTAAATAGTACCCACAGTACTGTATTATCAATTTAATTAGGCCGTCTGCCTATATTGATTTGGGATACCAACCTACGCAGCTACGCCTAATCAAAATCTCCGTTATACTGAAAAGGGAGATTTTGATTAGGATAGGAAAGTACTTTTGTGTGTACGAAACGAATTCCCAGAAGATAGGTAAAGGCTTTTATACATTTACAAATAGAGTTAAATGTGCTCTCGTTCGTGTTACGCTGAACCAAATTAAACTACACACGTTATAAATTATGTCTACATTTTGAATAATTTATTACATTCCGTTGTTTTACTAGCAGAACTTAGGCAACTTTTTACTGTAGCTATTGTTCCCTACATCACAAACTCTTCTGCAGCTGAAACTGGTGGCGTGGTATCCTCATGCGCTGAGCTATCATGTTACTTCGGCGCGGTATGCACCGAGCGCACAGGAGGCGCGCTGTGCGAGTGCGCCGCGGCTCCCTGCTCCGATAGCGACACCAACATGCTGGTGAGCACACCGCCTTATACCAATTTAACTTGCTAATATTACATTTTCAAATCATGAATATTACGCTCATTATAAGCTTACGAATTATTAATAACCCATAATTTATTACAATTTGAAGTTATCTGTGTCAGGAAGTTGTAGCCCATTTATATTCACATCGAAGACACGGCCTTGTAATTTTACCGGTGAAACGACGCTAAGTTTAACCAAAACCAACAGGTATGCGGTAGCGATGGCAAAACTTACGAATCTGAGTGTCACCTCAAATTGCAAGCGTGTCGCACGCAAGAGGATATTGTTGTGCAAGCGTTCGGCCCATGCAAGCTCGGTGAAGTGGCTGGTACGGCTGGTCCTCCGCGGCCTTCCTCGCCCATCCAGTTCACACAGCAGGACGACGGCGCCGCTTCTAAATCCACCAGACATCTACTCAATCCTGATAAATACTACAATAAATACGACTGGACCAGGAAAGAAACGCCAAGCGACTTCGACAGCATTTTATCCGGTCAAAAATTTAAAGGTAAGCCTCCGACCCAAATATTTTCGAAATGTTTAACATTTTATTTGCAACCAAGTGTTTTATTAAAAACGTTTGCGGACAAACAATTTTATCAGACAGTATCCGATTTTTCATCCTGTGTTGTTTTATTATTATGTCAATATTTAATCGTCAATATTAAATTTCACTCTCGCGTCCGGCATGAAAGTTCATTCTAGATTTACACATTTTAATTATTGATTAGAACAATACCATTTATTTCCACATAATTAAATAATTAGATTTAATACTAGTACATTTGAATAAACTGTATTGAGTTGATTTTATTTCAAGGTATATCGCATTTAAAGTTCATACTGAGTAGGTGGACATACAACCTTAGTTTCCAACAAATAAACTAGTCAGAAACTCATTGAAATCCCACTATGGCAGCGGTCCAATTAAAGAGAAACCTTTGGTATATATCCAGCTCATAGCATCCGACCATGCCAGCCATGTTTATTCTGGTCTCAAGTAACGTTGCAACGTTTTAATCTTAGCTACCACGGCAACAGTCGGTTCTGGTGCAGTAGGTGCTCTGCTGGGCGACTTATGTGCAGACGATGGTGACTGTTCCGCACTGCCCAACGCGGAGTGTACCCGGACAGCTTGCGTGTGTCGCGCGGGTCATGTGCCCACGCTGCATAGGAAGGCGTGTATTGGTAAGTGTTTCAACTTCTTTTCGTGTGGTGACTAACCAGGTTTCAGAGTAGATATGCTGCCCAACGAGGCTTTGAATTCGTCTCACGTGCCAGCGAAAACTATCTCTCCAACAAGCCGGTTACTTTAGAATGTTTTTCTTAACCATTTTTAAAGCAAGAGATAATAAAGTTATACAATGCGCACGTGAATTTAAATAGAGGAAAACTTGTGACCTCTGAGTTAACAGTCCACCGGTTACACCACTGGGCTATTATTATATTTAGATTCCCACTGGAACCGAAGGATTTTTTTCAAGCAAGGTGACTGTTCACCTAAACCTTTAAAAGAAGATTTTTATGACTAGATCTGTATCTAGTCATAAAAATCTTCTTTTAAAGGTAAAGATTGTTCTGACTAGATTTATTCTCAATTTACAAACATGTACAGGATTAAATTGTGTGCGTTCGCGCAGCGGAATGTTGTTGAATTTAAAGATTTTAATTATGCAGATATTTAGTGTATGGCGTCGTATAATTGTGTATGGTATAAAAAAAATTGTGCACGCAGCCATTGTGGAGAAATTCACCAAAAACTGATTCCGCTGGGCGAACGTTGTCCTGGCGGAACATTTTTTAATCCATAAACTTTAGAAGAAAAGAGATGTGTCCAAAAATTTGTGTGTATTTGTGTGTAATTGTGTATGTATGAATAAAATTAGTGCATGCATAAACTTCGGAGAAATTCAAGTTTCCGCTACGCGAACGTTTGGCCATTAGCTAGTTTTCATATAAAGCGCTTACATAGAGAGCTGTAGATTTTTACATACGTTGTTTTGAATTTGTTTATATTTGTTTAAAAAACAGATTTAGAAAAAATCGTAGGGCTTAAAAGATAAAAATATAAACGTAAAATACGCTTATTCGGTCTTAGTTCTTAAAGTATGCACTTTGGGGTCTAGATTTTCACGTTTATACAAACCTTGTAAGTGTCTGCAACATGTTGCCAAGTAACAATGATGTTCCGTTAGTAATTAAAGAGTTATAGGACAATTTACCATGAATAGATCACTGTTTACAAAGCAGTCAAATATCACGACGTTCTAAAGGAATTGCATGGTAAAATGTATGCCAATAATTAGTTTATTCATTCAACTATTCACATGCAAAATTTCATGTCATTAAATTCAGTAATTAAAGAAAAACAATTATAATACTGACGAAGCATCGAAGACCTATATAACCCGACCAAGTTCGGTTAGCTACAAAAAAGCGGCCGTGCCATATATCTAAGAAACGTTCTTAACCTTGCAATATAGTATTTATTAATATTGTACAGTTGCGTACACAAGCGTTAGGAAAAAATAAAACAATTTAATTTCTTGAATGAAAAATATTTTTTTAATAATAACGCCACTATCTACGATAAAAATAAATCTTCAATTAACAAGTACTTCTCTATTTAAATATCCGTGTACAAAAATATTTTTAATTACATATAATACTTAATTGTGTAATTATGATAACGTTAACAAACGCTTGCAACGACAGCAATAGACTTAAATGTGTTTTAACTAAATTAGGTTTAATAAACGATTATGAATATAAGGGTAAGTATAATATTTTTAACTTCAATAAAAATTAAAATCACATCACATAACTAGACTATTCAGTTGTTTGGATTTGATCAACATTAAAAAAGTGCTTATAAACTAAAACATTGGTATAAAAAAGGTATTTTCAAGAAAATATTCTTAAATGAGTAACAAATACAGTAAATAACCTCAAGATTTTAATTTCCCTAAGGGGTCTATAGTTAGAATCCTGATCCGTGAAATCTTCAAAAGAAATTAGCTGTATGAATTTTATTTCTCTTAAATAATAGGTATATCTCAATTCTCAAGTGCATACTTAAATAAAGTACCTACGTAAATAGTACCTACTTTCTGTCATAGTCAAATACATTTAAAAAAGTAGGTGTAAAAAAATAAATGACCTAAGTATAGATTATATCGAAAAAACAATTGTGTTAGCATCTATACCAATTCAATACCGGTATTATACTGTAAATTTTGGGATGTTACCTAAATATATTGCACGGCCGCTTTTTTGTAGCTATCCGAACTTGGTCGGGTTATGTAGGTTTTCGATGCTTCGTCAGTATTATAATTGTTTTTCTTTAATTACTGAATTTAATGACATGAAATTTTGCATGTGAATAGTTGAATGAATAAACTAATTATTGGCATACATTTTACCATGCAATACCTTTAGAACGTCGTGATATTTGACTGCTTTATAAACAGTGATCTATTCATGGTAAATTGTCCTATAACTCTTTAATTACTAACGGAACATCATTGATACTTGGCAACATGTTGCAGACACTTACAAGGTTTGTATAAACGTGAAAATCTAGACCCCAAAGTGCATACTTTAAGAACTAAGACCGAATAAGCGTATTTTACGTTTATATTTTTATCTTTTAAGCCCTATGATTTTTTCTAAATCTGTTTTTTAAACAAATATAAACAAATTCAAAACAACGTATGTAAAAATCTACAGCTCTCTATGTAAGCGCTTTATATGAAAACTAGCTAATGGCCAAACGTTCGCGTAGCGGAAACTTGAATTTCTCCGAAGTTTATGCATGCACTAATTTTATTCATACATACACAATTACACACAAATACACACAAATTTTTGGACACATCTCTTTTCTTCCAAAGTTTATGGATTAAAAAATGTTCCGCCAGGACAACGTTCGCCCAGCGGAATCAGTTTTTGGTGAATTTCTCCACAATGGCTGCGTGCACAATTTTTTTTATACCATACACAATTATACGACGCCATACACTAAATATCTGCATAATTAAAATCTTTAAATTCAACAACATTCCGCTGCGCGAACGCACACGATTAAATTAAATTAGATGTAATAGACGAGATTTTTCAGTCATATTTCATGCACATTACTAGAAGCATCTGTGGTTAGAAACAGAACTAAATTACAATTATTATTTATCTTAATATTCCAAAGAACATTCTACTGTTACATAAGAAAAACAAACACTTCTAAATCTGAAAAGTGTCATTTAGTATTTAAACAAGTGATATCTACAATATTACATTATAAGGAACTTTAAATTACGCTAACATTTGCACTAATCCTTGTAGGTACTAATGTGGCATAATATTCATAGATTCAGTTGCTAAGTTAATAGCGCTTTCTTTCATAATTATTATAAACTTGACAAGTTGGAGTGGTTTGTCTGCCGCCCGGGAATATTCTCGCATGAAAGCTTATCTAACTCAGTCATGTGACTCGGAAAGCAAACTCCTTTCCGGCGGCTTAAGACTATTGCCTGAAGTTGCCTGATTAGCTCTCTTAGGACGATAAGTGCCGCATGACTGGCCTCGTTTTGCTCGAACGGTAATCCACTGAAATAATACCTAGGTGTGTCAATGAAATTCGTGATCGTTACTAATTGCTAGATAAGCTGCTTAGATATTTTAATGCGTCTGAGTGCTTTCTCTGTGTAGTCCAAGGTAAAGCAGGACACGTATATTTGCTGGCGAAAGCCGTAAAAGTTGTAGGTGCTACATATGTTAATTACTTTTGGAAAACATTATAGAATACTCCCTGATATTGCCACTTTTTATCAGAGAAAAATGTATAACTGAGCGTTACGTTGCCTAGGAGCTAAAGCCAGAGCGCGACAGCCTAGGGTGGATTAGGTTTTCATTTTATATATTCAACTTAGCAATGATTTTTTTTCTATTTAACAACCCAAACGTACCGTTTGTTTACAGAGAACAATAAACACTTTTCCTTTACAGAACAAACGCCACAAGAGACGACTGAAGAATATAGCGCTTGTTTGTCAGAGCCATGTTACAACCTCGGCACATGTATTGATTTGCCTGGATCCACTTACACATGCTTGTGTGCCGGTCCTTATACCGGATTGAACTGCGAGTCCCTCGCAAAGGACGGACTTCTGGGCACCTATATAGAGACTCCGTCGTTCGACGGCACTTCTTACATAAGACTAAAACCCTTGAAAGCTTACCACAAGTTGAATATCGATATCGAATTTAAAGCCTTTTCCGAGAACGGCATTTTATTGTACAATCAGCAGAAACCAGACGGCTCCGGTGATTTTGTTTCACTCGCCTTGTTAAATGGATATTTAGAGTTTAGGTAAGCAATATTTCTTTGCATCAGTGTGAATGTAATAAAACGCAAAGATTATTGGATTTGATAAAACGACGAACTGCTTTTGAATTTTGCTTACATTTTAATCTCATTCTCAATACAGGTATAATCTTGGAAACGGAGTGTTAATACTTACTTCACTAGAAAAGATAACGTTAAACGAGTATCACAAGGTGTCGGCGAAGCGATACCATCGGGACGGGATATTATCAGTTGACGATATGGAAGACGTGGTCGGCCAATCCAGTGGGCATTTAAAAGCACTAGATTTGAATGAAGACGCTTACATTGGTAGCGTGCCTACTAACTTTTCGAGGTAAATTAAATTGTTCACGTCAGCAATATCATTGTCCCGTAATGTAATAATTAATGAAGTGTCTAATAATAAATGTCTTCACACAGAGTCTTCGATAATATTGGTACGCGGAGTAGCTTTATCGGCTGCGTAAAATATTTGAGGATAATACGTCATCAAGTAACAAAGAAATTGGGCCGTCCGGACTCATTAGTCGTTGCTATAGAAAATGTTCAAGAGTGCCAATCTAACCCATGTATGAGTATGCCATGCAAGAATGGCGCCACGTGTAAATCTATAGACGGGTCGACGACCGAATATACTTGTAGCTGCCCTATCGGATTTCAAGGAGCCAATTGTGACGAGAGATTAGATCCGTGCGAGTCGAATCCCTGCGGATATGATGAGGGGCTATTGTGTGACATCGGACCGGACGGCGGACATGTGTGCCGTTGTTTGTTCGGAGGTGAACTTGGTTCCAATGGAAATCCTTGCAACAATGGTCAGTGTTATTGCATACATCCATCCGACCTTCAAGGTCTTATGTAATTTATGTTGTAGTTAGGTAACTATTACATGCCCAATTTGTTTACAGATGTAAATGTGGTACAGGAAACATGGTCCCCCCAGTTCAATGGGGCGAGTTACGTTGAATTGCCGCCACTAGAGGGGCTGGGCAAAGCGTTCCGCATTGAAATTTGGTTTTTAACGAACCGATTCTCCGGAATGCTCCTTTACACCGGCCAGTCTAATAAAGCCAAGGGGGATTTTATAGCGATTAACCTGGTTAATGGTTACCTTCAGTTTAGATACAATTTGGGGAGCGGTATTGCTAATATAACGTAAGTACCGTGTTTTAATTTAAGGAAAAATTTATTTTATGCGATAACCAAAGCGTTTTGAATATTTTTTTCGTGTTTATGGGACGTTTGAGCTATAGGGTTATTTTGTTATTTTGTGTAGGTCACCAGTGCCTATAACGAAGGGTCATTGGCATCGAGCTCGAGTTTCCAGGTCAGGTCGTCACGGCAGCCTGCAGTTAGACCATCACCCTACTCAAAGAGGACACTCATCACCTCCACTGACGCATCTAGAACTTACTCTGCCTCTTTTTATCGGATCTTTACCGTAAGTAAACTCGCACTAACTACAACTTACTTGATAATTTCCAATCTATTATTTTTCGCATTAGTTAGTAGAACTACAACTTAAGTAAGTATTTTGTTTTCACTTACATGCATAAATAGGAAATGCTTGTCTCGTTTCGGACACGAACATGACCCATAATCACGTTCTTTACCGTGGCGAGGCAACTTGCCAAACATTCATAAAAAAACTGTCGGAAATAGATTTAACTTTCGCAATATCACCGTGACTATTCTTTCAATCGGCATCTTTACCTTCCGTAGCTCTTACATTCGTCCGCACAAGATGTCAGGCGTGACCAGCAGTTTCATAGGGTCGGTGCAACAGGTCTTTGTGAATGGGAATCCTTTGTCTCTGTATGGGGTTGATACAGCGAAGTGTGCGATAGTTCAAGACGAAGATCGGCTCCCTTGCGCTACTACGGGAGTTACTAGATACACAGGACCGCCTTGTGGAGATGGTAAGTAAACAGGAATACTCATGATCTTTTAGAAAACATCTAGGAAATTTGAGTTGAAGCTAAGTACATTATATTGAATGGTTAAATAATAATTGGATAAACCCACAACCCTGATTCATTGGATCATAAAATTTGGTTTGAATAAAAGTTATCTCCCAATGAAAGTTCAGTAAATGCAATCACTTTAAAACGATCGCAATTATTAAATCAGCTTGCAATTAATTACAGATTGATATTTAATGTAAACTTATTCACTCACGCGTCAAGCGAACAATGAAATATTTCGTTTTTGTTTCACTTAGTTCTGATTAACTGACACCGACCACAACCTGGCAGAAACGAAATATTAAACAGAGTGACATTTAATGTTTTATTTACGTCACATTTAGGTCTTACTCCATGCAAAAACAATGGCTCCTGTATACCTTTACTGAATGAATACAAGTGTACCTGTCGCGACGGGTACCAAGGCAGGAACTGTGAGGTTCAGATCAACGTGGAAATGCTCAACGAGAGGACCCCGGTCAATTTCGACGGAAACAATTACTTCTCCTACAGAAGCAGGGGCAGTCGGAGGTAACCATAATAGGCACATTCATTCCATAAATAACGACAACATGAAATTCCCTAATGTGCGAAGTTCATGTTACTTAACAAAACTTAACTCAGTCATAATAATACAGAGTTGTAAATTTTCCAGTTTATGAATATGGTTCTCTTGACTTTCTTGTCTAACTTACTCACAGTTGTTGTTGTATATGGGTTTTATTGCTAAATATACTAATAATGTCTTCAGTTTTATTTTAAGTTTAGCAAGACACGGTATCAAATGCAAATCGCAAAATAATATTTCGATATGAATGCTAATTTTATTGATGATAATTATTATAACTGATACTAATTTTCTATCTTTCTAGCTTACATACTAACAAAGACGTCGGTGAGGGACACTACGGTGTGAGATAACATTTGAAGGAATCACCAGATAATTATATAAATTAGTCGTAATGCGTCACAGCAGTTAGTTTAGGTAAAACATTATATATTTATTATTTCCTAGTAGTAGTAAAGGTGGAGACATTTAGCAGTTGTGTGGTTTCGGAAACATGAATACTTAATGGCGACAAGTGAAAATTTCTCCACACTTAAAGTGTAATTTGAATAGTTATAGTACTTTACTTCTATTTTTTGGATATTATTATTAATATCTATGTAATTATAGTGTTTCCACGGAGTTTTTGCTTGAACTTTGTGTGACCTTTACTAATAAGTAAAGGTCTACCAAAGTTTGATGTTTTCATAAAAGTAAGTAGGACCAAAATACCAAGACAGATTGATAATAATAATTGATAAGTAGAAGTTTCAGTTCTAAGCATGATTCCACGAATTTACTACAAACATTTCAATAGTAACAATCTAATTGCCTCATTATTTCTATAGTCCTAACTTCAAGACATAAATGTTTCTTCATAAAATTTATACTTACTCAAACAGAAAATTATAATACTGGAGAACTTTTCGCAGCTTCGCATCCCTATTTGTCTAGAGTTTATAGAAGGTAAAGTGCCGTAATAATGCGCATCAACAAGCTTTCCTTGGCCTCCGCTCCGAATGTATAAATTCACGGGAAGTCAAATAAGTTACATCGAAGTTTACGTATTTACATAAACACGTTAACGTAACAACGTAGATTGTAACTACTGCTGCCAGATAGTGTCTTTGTGTACTTACAGTCTGCTATTTTATTTGTTCTTCTATTTACACCTTTAATTTATCGGAACTTTTGGAGGAATTGAGTTGTTCAGCAAACAACTGTTTTTCATTGTTTTGTTTCTACGCTTTCTTTACAATATTTTATAGGTTTTGTTTGTCACGCAACGTGATTATTATTTTGTACACTATACAGTGGATTACTGTATTTACCAAACGAAAGGTAAATAACAAGTTCATTACTAGGTAATTATAGGAATTTAGAAGCAATACGCCTTAGTATTTTGCTGCTATCAAAAAGTCGTTAGTTATCAACCGAACAGAAGGATTTTTTATAAATATGATTAAAGCTTTCGCGTACCAAGCGATGCTTTTTAAAACAATAAAAAGCGAAAATAAACTTAATGAATAAAACGGTTATTTTCAACATTCGTTACTTTGAAGGCAAATTACTATTTTTATTTAGTTTTATTTCTCGTCAAGGAAATCTCATTTTATTAGTCATATGGAATTCTAACAATAAGTGCTATAGATATTGTCAAGGCATTCTTAAAATATCACAAATTTTTACCTGACTCTCGGTACCAGTATTTTTGGAAATATTGTAGTTATGTAAGTAGGTAGGTACCTAAGTAGGTACGATAAAAAAATTGGCAAAAAAAATAATTTAATGAATAAAATGGTTATTTTGAACATATTTGAAAACAAAATGCCAACACTGCTGTTAAAAATAGTTTTTTTCTTGAATTTTCAATCAGATTTCCCTATTCATTATTGCGAAATATGGAGTATATTTCGCAAAAATCAATAGGGAAATCTGTGTATTCATCTTAGACAACCCAAAAGCTTGTGCGGTTAGGTCCGCATCATTAGTTTTTATCCACTTCCTCTTTCCCCCGACAGGACCCGAGGATAGGCCTGTGTCACAAAAAAAAATGGGTCTATAGTATTTCTTTATGTTGGTAGGTAATTGTTTTATAGTAAAACAAGCTTGGTAAAATCCTTAAAAGTAACTGTACAGATGGACTTCCCTGACAATAGGATGCTGTTAGAAAAAGAAACTGATCACAAAATGTTGATTTGAGAAATCAACATTTTTACATTACGCGTTTTATTGTTCAATGAGTACAGATGTTTATTTTTCATTATAAACATTAACTATGGCCATTAAAATTTATAAAACCTGAAACGTAACTTTGTACGCCATTTTGTAGGGAAAGAAATTACTGTGTGCCCAGCTCTAGCGTTTTAACGGAGAGGCATTGACTAAAAGCCGCTTCACAGTCTGATATGAAATTTCAATTTTTTGTGTAGTAACTAAATCTCTTGAACTTGCCAAAATTGCGAAATCGGTCTCCATTTTTTAGGTAAATAACTGCCCAACAGTAACTTATTACAGTGGATTCTTTTTCTTATATTTAGGTACCTTTGTATGAAACACCTGTTAAGGTTAAACATGAACATGTTTCTTTTATTCTTTTGTTAGAGTTCCACCCACGTTAACAACAAGGGATTCTTAAAAGGACTTATCACAAATGTTTATACTCACGTTAATGTATAAAACGAACGTGCTTTCAAGGACATTTTGGGTATCACAGTGTATACATTAAAGACACTCCAATTCATGCAGGATAAGTAATTAGGAAGGTACTTTTAATATTCCACGCTTCCCGTATCCCACGGTTATGGGATGAGAAAACTGTGCCGAAATCCAGTTACTAAGTTCCAAGTTAGTTTTGAGCTAATCTCGAAAATTACGATACATGTCGAGCTTACAGATTAGTAAATAGACACAGGAGAACTTACACTTATCATGTAGCGAATGTTAGTTGGTTAAACTCATATCCTTACAGTGAATATAGAAAAAAAGTATTAACAAGCAGAAGATAGACAGATATGTACAAGTTTAGAGGAAACCTTTGTCGAACGACGAGCTGTTATAGAAGAGTAAACCCAGCAAAGATACCTGTATAGTAAAGAAAGCAAATGTGGAGTAGGTAATATTATAATTCAAATCTTTCCCAATAACATTGTAAAACCAAAAATAAAGGCTTATATTTAACGCGACAGTAAACTTAATATGCCTTAAAAATGTGCGGCGAAATTAGACCCAAACGTCTACATTAATAAATAAGGCTTTTCGTCGCAATCTCATTTTCCAACTGATAGGTGGCTTGTACACGAGGCAAGCAAAAGAGAATTTTTAATTCCGTAGGCCATACAAAAAGGCACCTTTACAAGTACTCTTATATATTGTTTGCTCGCATCTTTGTGATTGCTATAAATTGTAGCATGAAAGAAAGGTAGATATGTATGTATATATATAGACTCACAAAGTCAATATTATTTGTATCCTTTCCCTCTTAATACACAATTAGAAAAACATGTAAGAAGATTCGTTACTATGAAGGAAAATGACTATTTTTATTTAGTACTAGCAGACGACCCGCGGTTTCACCCGCGTATGTCCCGTTCCCGTGGAAATACAGGAATAAAAAGCATATGTGTTAATCCAGGGTGTCAGATAAATAATAATAATAAATATTCCACAACTTTCCACACAACGCCATTTAGTCCCAAGTTAAGCTTGAGAGCTTGTGTTATGGGTACTAAACAGCTGATAAACATACTTATATATTTTTAAATACATACATATTATAGATAAATTACACCCAGACACAGAACAAATGATCGTGCTCATCACACAAACATTTGTTCTTGGTGGGAATCGAACCCACGACCTCCGGCATAGCAGTCAGGGTCACTAACTACTAGACCAACAGGCCAGTCAAAACAACACAGATAACTACATACTAAATTTTATTAAAATCCATTCTGTAGTTTCTACGTGAAAGAGTAACAAACATCCATCCATCCATCCATTGTCATAAACTTTCGCGTTTATAATATTAGTAGGATTTTTTCTCGTCAACTAATTCTCATTATAATGGTCAAATGGAATTCTAACATCACGTGGTAACGATATGGTCAAGATATTCTTAAAATATCACTGATTTTTACGTGATTCTCGGTACCAGTATATAATATTTGGAAATTTTGTAGGAATGTAAGTACCTAGGTACTATCAGAAAAAGGCAATGAAAACATCACTGAAAACTTATAATTTTTATGTCGCTACTTTTAACTACTAACAAAACAAACTCACTAAGATAAAGCATGCCATATTATTTAACAACCCCACGTGTTCTGTACTAATAGTAAAGACAAAATTAAATACGCCATATAAAACAAAACAAACTATTTTAGGAACAGCGGCGCCCGCGGTATTAGATATGAAATAAAATTCCGAACTTACAACGACTCTGGTCTTCTTATGTGGAGACGGAAAATCGGTATACGGCCTAGAGACTTCATCGGTCTAGGTCTGAGCGACGGAAAACTCCAGCTTATTTACACGGACACTGACATAAAGGAGATGAACTTGGCAACCCATGAGGACTGGTTCCAGTGTGTGGAGTCCAAAGCAAGGGTGGATGACGGCAGGTGGCACACGGCAACAGTGAGACGGAGGAAGAGGCTTGCCATGCTGCAAGTAGACGACACTTCGCCTATTAGAGGATACTCGCAGTCACTGTTGGTGCCCTCGAAAGCCAACCCCAAGCTGTGGATTGGTATGTACTTTTTCACTGACAACATTTTTCTTTTAAACTATCTCATCAATCGTATTTATGTTCAATTTAAATGGCACTATTGCCTGTTAACGATAAATGCTTCCACCTATTTGATTTATTTCCAATACGTTAACAGTTAAAATAAATATTATTGCAAGTTTGTATGCAGAACAAGTCAAAGCAATTAATTGCATTGAACATTTTATACCATATTTTTTGTCATTTTATCCCATCGTATAAAATGGCCAAGTTGAATTTATTGTTTGATCATAGGAGGCTCTCCATCACTACCCCTCGGTTTGCCAGCGGCCTTGTACACAGGCCTAGGAGGCTGTGTTGCCAGTGTAAAGGCAAACGGACGACATATTGATCTCAGCGCTCCCATACGACCTGCGACCATGGTACGACATTGTGACTGACGATGCGACAAAGTCGTGCGACACGCGCACGATTGTCAGTGTAAATTGCCAAGTGGATTGTGAGATTTAAAAAAGTATTATTTTGTAGTTGTTGTGTTGAATAGTGTTTTAAATGTACCTGTCTAATAATGTACCTACCGATACATATCCGTTTCGATATTATGTTCGTATTATTTCAACTTTACTGAAAAGATTAATGAAAAGATTAATGAACATATCTCTAAAGAGATAAAGTTTTCATATCGCCTCATATAAAAAGTATTCATATCTGTTTAACCAAAAGAGTGTGTTGCCATAATACGTTACGTTGTAGTTTTAAATCGAATAGGAACTATATCAATTACTATCTTTTTATCGGTGCTCGGATTACACATCAGAGGTATAATGAAAAAAAATGAAAAATTTTATGCGAAAGTACTGAATTATTGAGAAAGACTCTTCATTTTTTGTTGTTAAAATTAGCAGAAATATATAATCTAGTTAATAGATTAGTCGATAATGAATAGTTTGTATTATAAGCGAGAGCAAAATTATCATGTGAGAAAATTATAAAAAAGTTTTTAAAACTTTATTGGTGTGGAAAAATGATTATTCGGCTCTAATGGTAACATTTTAGCTGTTGAACTGTGTTTTCAGGACATACTATAATGTTTCAAGAATAAGCAATCGTAAATTAACAATATAACTAATGTTTTTAGACTTTTTATTTGATAATGAAATTATCATTTTGATTCCATTTTTGCCATTCCTTTTAAATGTGAAGTATGATATTTAGCAATTATTTATAAATGACAGTGCCATAGTAATTGTACAGTAGCTGTTTTAAGATTTTTATATACTCAGTGTTTAAAGCATAATACTAGGTTGTGTTTGTAATTTCCTTTCGAATAGTACCTACCTATTTATTTTTAGTATTTACCTACCTACTTGTGTTATCGTTGCAGTCAACGTGTCATTTATTTATTTTATTATAAATAATTAAATTTATTATATAATTAATAAATTAATTATATATAGTATATATTACAATCAATGACTTAATTAGCAACATCAACATGACGTTTTTATTTACGTCTACATTTTATAAAAGAAAGCCAGAATTATCATTGTTAATTTAGAAACCAGTGTGTAATGTTTTAATTGTGGGCATTCGAATTTTTTGTGCCACGTTTTGTTTTCAACAAATTTATAGATTGTAAAGCTCATGCTAACAAAATTTATATTTTCTGTGATGCGCTGAACACCGACATTATTTTGAAGTGGTATTACATAATTTTCACTTTTATATCACCTGAGATTATTTTAATAGTTTAATCTTCCATGCATTTTGTAATATATGTAAATAATTATAACTATAGAATAGATTTTTTTTTACAAGCCGCTTTACTGTTTAGTCGAGATATCTAATAAATGTTACGAAATGTCCGTTATTCTAGATTATGAATTCAAAGTGAGTAACTTGCGAGTAAGTTCAGCCCAAGTAAGTACGTTCTAAGTAAATCGCTCGGGGGTTAATGTTTTCAGTTGTAGGTACGAGTGTCACAGGGACTCAAACTTTGGACACTTGACCTACAATTGTGACTGGTCTTAATCTCCTTCATAAAGCAGCGTTGTATTTCAGTTCAACATACATGAACACTCTTCACGTGGCATATGTAATCGATCTTCCTAACTTTAAGAATCATTCATAATTACTCTTGCTGCAAAAATCAACTATTTTAAATAAGGCCGGCTGTAGGCTAGTTACGTTACAAACTAATAAATAACGAATTTCAATTTTATTTCTAAGCCTGTACATTTTAAAGTAACTACATACGTAATGTTATGTATAGAATTGGTATAATAGCCTAGAATCAATTACCTAAGGTAACTTTTAGTTCATTCTTTTGATGTTACGCTAACGCAAAACTACGCTCTTTAACTAAAAGCTAAGTTCGTTTTTCTACATTTCGTCTAGCGAACTAAAGGCCTACCGGGTAACTGAGACGGTGCCTGGGGTGGTCGCCCGGTGCGGGGAGGGGTATACCTACACACCCGTAAGCGGGCGAAAGACTGAGCTGTCGCATCACGTCACATCACCCTTACCGCCTTGCGAACATACCTCAGGGACCATCTCAGTTAAGCGGCTGGCCTATACTTGTAAAGTATTATACTTAATACTAATTAAAGTAAAACAATGACAATATTAAAATATATATATCAAAATGGCATTTAGAGTTACGTTTTTCGTGTTAGACATGCTTCGTGGTCGAACGAAACACAATTCACTTTTTAGATGATATTTAGGACAACCCTATTGCTGTTTATTCGGAATTAGTGATGAAAGTACATTCCTCTGTTGTACTTATTAATATGTACTTAAGTAATTACAAACAAAACTATGAATATTATAGTAAAATATATCCGAATGAACGCAAGTTAGGGTTTTCAGCAATAACCTACCTTTAGGTACAGTATTGTCACTGGTTCGTACATATCTTCCAGTCCAGTTTGTTACGCAATGTGTGTTTTGATGTAACTATCTTAGTTTAATAATACAAAACCATAAAATAAAATGAGACTGCAATCCGTAATAATGTGTTTATTTTCGAACCCTTCCCGAAATGTAATGGTCAAAAAAATTAAATTAAAAATTTAAAAAACCCCCATCGCAAAAAAGTAAAACATTTAAAAAGTTAAAAATAACACTTTAGCCATGAAATTTTACTTCACGTCGGGGTACCGCTTAAGTAAGGAATGTTCCTAGTAGGTACTTGTAGGTATGAAGGTACTTATTTTAACGGTACCCCGACGTTACGTAAAATTTCATGGCTAAAGTGTTATTTTTAACTTTTTAAATGTTTTACTTTTTTGCGATGGGGGTTTTTTAAATTTTTAATTTAATTTTTATTTTAAAATTTTTAAACGCATTAATTTTGTTTTATAGAGTTTACAGTAATGAGAATTATTCAGTGCATTGTATATAGACTCAAATGCTGGTTAAAACGAATCCAAACACGACATATCTGCTATTATTTTGTCAGGAGTCTACCTACTGGTGTGCTGGATAGCCTGGCTGCAGCATCAGCTCATCCTGTTGCCAACAGTGCATTGTGTTTAGAATCAAATGCTGCTTGAAATGAATCCAAACACGACCTATCTGCTATTATTCTGTCAAGAGTCTACCTACTGGTGTGCTGGATAGCCTGGCTGCAGCATCAGCTCATCCTGTTGCCATCAAGGCATTGTGTGCAGAATCAAATGCTGGTTGAAATGAATCCAAACACGACATATCTGCTATTATTTTGTCAAGAGTCTACCTACTGGTGTGCTGGATAGCCTGGCTGCAGCATCAGCTCATCCAGTTGCCATCAGTGCATTGTGTGCAGAATTAAATGCAGGTTAAAATGAATCCAAACACGACATATGTGCTGTTATTTTCCCAAGAGTGTATTAGTCTGCTAGATATCCTGGCTGCATCAGACCAAATACACCATAATGTTGCTTATTAATATTACACACATAGGTGTTCGAAATTTTAAGACACACATATGTTTGTAAGTAAAGTTAATACCCATAGACGTCTAAAATAGCAACGGTAGCTAACACAGAAGAGCTGACAACCTTGAAACGGCTGAACCGATTTTGATAAATTATGTCTAAGAACCATCGCAAGAAACCCTGCTTTCAAATAAAAAAAACCGCATCTAAATCGGTTCACCCGTTTGGGCGCTACGGTGCCACAGACAGACAGACAGACAGACAGACAGACAGACAGACAGACAGACAGACAGACACACACACATAGCGGTGAAACTTATAACACCCCTCTTTTTGCGTCGGGGGTTAAAAATATGAGCAAACATCCTTCCTCGCCACATTAAGGAAGAAAATAGAATCCAACGAAACGAAAACGATGGTGAATCATCACAGACAGCAATTTGGTTAATAGAGTTTCTTGCTTATCACTGAATCAATTTTACGCTGTGAACCATCGAGCTAGAACTAACGGCTAGTAGGTACAACTCAACACGAATACCTAAATTCAACCATTTTCAATCTACAAGCCGATTAAGCGCAAGCCAAACTCGTAAAACCCTGAGGACGTGTCTTATCAAATTCTTGATCGGAATTTATGGATAATAAATTAGTTAACTGTTTAGCCAACCATGCCCTTGTACCGATGGAGCTCTAGGTGCCGCGAATATTACTAATGGCCTTCAAACACGAAAGCTTTTAATTTAATGATATAGACAGTTGTGGGACTGGCCACAAGTTTATATACAATGTTCAGACACCCGCCAATAGCTATTAGTCGATTGGATTGATGAGCGGAACTTGTTTACTTATGTTTCGACATGCCCCTTGATTGTTTTACTGTCCAATGACGTAGGCAATCCAAAGTTAGGGTATCGGCTAGAAAATAAATATATATAGCATCACGCCTGTTTTTAACGAAGGTTTAGACAGAGGTATACGTGGAGGTGCACCCACTAACGTTTAAAGTCTCATGTAACCGGAGGCAAGACTATTGACTTTAACCGGGCACAAATCCTGTTCAATTCCAGATGAAGACAAACAATATCATATTGCCCGACCGAGAGTCGCACTTAGGTCCTAATCATTGTCAGAACCACTAGACTAAAATAATTCGTAAAGCTCTCTTTTGGAATACATTGGAATAGGGTATTAACCGGGCAAAGAAGACAGAGAAGAAAGGACACTAGGTAGGTAATATTTATTCGTTTAAACCCAACCAAGAACACACTATCACCATTACCATCATCACAGAAAAAAAAAACATTTCAAATAAAATAAATTTCAATGATTCTTTCATTTCGGAGGTTTAAGGCAGAACTTTCTTTAAAGTGACGGCATCAAGTACTTTAAGTACCGTAAGCGTAGCAGAGTCATATTTTTGCCATTGAAAACCTAAAAGCAGGACAATCAAGATAAATATTGACTGGATTTAGACAGTATGACCTGAATGTTCTTCTTTTAGTTATACAGCTTAACAAACCCAAACCAACGGATTTTCTTTGGAAAGAGTAGCCCACTTTTTAAAAGGTTACTAAGCATTGTTCGCTTTTTAAGTGCAGGTATATGTGGTTTACAATGTATCCAGGGGACTACGTATACCCATGGTATACACTGTTAACACAACCACCAGCTCCAAGAAAAACTCGACGAAGAGCAAAAGTGCCACGCCGTACAGCGATCAAGTGCTACGCCGTGCAGCGTACATGTGCTACGCCGTGCAGCGTACATGTGCTACGCCGTGTAGCGTACATGTGCTAAGTCGTGCAGCGTACATGTGCTACGCCGTGCAGCGTACTTGTGCTACGCCATGTAGCGTGTAAGTGCTACTGCGCGTAGCGTACACTGTGCTAATACTGTGGTGCTATGCTACAATATTTGTGATTTGTGAATCCAAATATTTGTATAGGAATCGATTGTTGTAAAAGTCATTACATTAACTTATTGTATCCACAAAGCGATGTTAACCAAACAAAATAACTTTCCTTTTGGGCTTCGCCGCACTCGTGGAATAAAATAAAAGAGTTTACTTGTTAAAAGAGTAAATATTAGAAATATTACTCCTGCAGATATTTATTGGATTGAGTTTGATGAAATCTCTCGCCAATAGTAAAAACGTCAACACCTTTTATATTGCTATGATATTGGTTACATCTTACTATTAGGTGAGCTGTAACAAAGTTAGTATCACATAAATTCGGCAAGTACCGGAGGTATCAACATTTCTTTATTTATTTGACAATAGTGCGTAATATACGACGGCATAAAAAGGCGAAACGAACAGATTGATATATCATCCTCTACACAGACCCGCCTCTAATCTCAACTAGCCTGAATTATGGTGTAGAAAATATCCTCTCATTCTTTGCATAAGCCATAAATCACGTGAGCCACCGGAATCCCTGGAGGCATTATGAACGAGGAAAATAAGCAATAGGTAGATATTAACCAAAAAGTGAAACGCCGCTTAGGGTGGATTTCTGAGATATGTGAGAAAGAAAACAGCTACGCCGAGAGGCAATTTAAGAATACGCCGCGAAAATTTTCATGTATTACCTAACTCGCTATTAGATTTAAGAAGATATAGTAAAATGTTTGTTTAACTCACTCAAAGAAATAAAATTTCACAAAAGACAAGTTCAAAATTGTGTAACTCCTTCGAGACGTACTACAAAAGTAGTAAAACTAAATTGAGAATTCAGCCAATCTATATATTACATGAAAGTATTTCAGCTCATTACATTTTCATTTAGTTTCTTTCAACTTTTGTCCCTCGATACAATCAGAAAATCGGGTACACGTTTTATTTATTCCCAGAAGTTTCAAGTTTATTAAGGTTAAAAGTATGGGTATACGAAAAAAGCAATAAAATGTAACGAAATGGAATCATAAAAACATCGCGTGTTCGGCGCAAGCGTTTCATCACTTTATTAAATGTTCGGGTTGTTGGTGCAGGTAGAAAGGTTCTCTAGGTGCAAAGAAGTTCATTCTAGCATGTTACAAGCCACAGTTGCATGATGAGGAGCAATAATCGCAACTTTATTGCTTCACTTGCGTCGGCTAATTTAAAACATCTACACTAGACGTTAATTGTATGAACAATTCTATTCCCATTTTACTTTTTTCGTACTTGCGGGGTTAACAGCTGTTTATTTAATGTAAAGTGTTTATAACAACACTATAATTTCAATATGTTTCAAACAGTTAAAACCGTTGAATAAAATTAAACTTTGAGGACGATACATATTATTTCACGTAAGGTAAAAGTTATTTGTTAAATACGAGGAATCCAATGCTTTTTGAAATGAATAGTTTTGACACCTTGTTAGTATGAAATAATATTAAACTAGCGTCAAAATTCTTCCTTGAGTTTTGATTTTAGTCTTCCTTGAGTTTCCATTCACCCCTTTTTGCCGCACCTTCTCATTGTTTATTAGAAGAATTGTTTTTAAGAAAGATCATTTCCTTATATAAAAAAAAACATATCACACACATACACCATACACATACACATACACATGCACATACATACTACTACTAAATACATTTATTTATTTACTTATTTACTCTTGCTATCAGAACGCCGTACAGCAATTACACCAATGGAGCAAAATGAATAAAAAAATAAAATAATATCAACTGCTTCTTTGCACCATTCTATCATGTGTCAACGAACTGGTGGTGGTTGCTGTAGATTACACATACATCATAGGTCTGCATTAATTTAAAGTAGTGAAATCATAATATCAAATGTAAAAAACTCGAGGTTCCAGCTGATGTCAGATCCGCGGTATAACAACGGCCGCAGAATCTCCACGGTCAAGACAAGGCAGAAGGCTAGGCGTTGATCTTCAAGCATCCCGTTAGAAGGTCCACCTTTCCAGCCATTACTCTTGTATAATTTCTTCGTGAGATAGCAAAGGAAATTCAGCTACAACAGCACTAAATTAAAGAGTAGTTTTTGGCCGTCACCGTCTCACTGTACGTATAATTATCACTGCGTGAACTATGTCTGCAATTAATTACATTATATCATTAAATGTGTGCATTCGAGAAATAATAAATTGATGGGTTCGTTGCGTTTCGATACAAAACATAAAAACGTATTTGAAGTTGCGAATTTCACGTACAGACGCCAGCACATCAACTTACCCCAATGTGTCAAATTTCTTTGCACATTTTTTTTTCTTTTTTTTTTTCTTTGTGTTTTTAACTTTATTCTAAACACTATAAGGTTCATGTTCAATTGGGAAAATTTAACAGTTTGGGGTAGGTTGATGTGCTGGCGTCTGTACTTAGCTGAATTATTGCCCAAATACACTCAAAGCACCACCGAATATTGCGACGTCATAAGAATTGAGGTTTTCAAACTTATCGCTCAAACTTATTTCGTGTGGAGATTGCTCGTGGGTGAAAGACACAAAGTGCACAAGAGACAGAGCATTTGGCGCAAAATGAAAGGTAAACCTTGTTTGGTTGAGGACACAGAGACTCAGAGTAGACCACGAACACCTAGGTTGGCTTTGAAGACTATAAAGATATTTCTAAATATTCTGGATGTTCGCCACCTTGAAGTGGGCGAAGGGGTCTGTCAGACTCTTACTGACTATAAACCCACCCCGGTGTTCCGTCTCACACTTACACCAGGGGTCGCGGGACGGGACGATTCTTTAGCGACCACACACCTACGCCTTAACCCAACCCTTCAGGGATTACCGGCGTGATGGTATATTAATGTTTGAGTATTTTTGTATAGATTCCTGTGAAGTTGATGATATAGAGATAAATATTGTCTTCACATTTAGTTATTCACTACAAGAGTTAGTAGCACCAATAAAATAAAAACTGCAAAAATGGAAAGCTTTATTTAACACCAGCTTTTATTTTGCAAAAGGGATTTGGTCCCAGAGGCTAGATTGTTCTACGCAGTTTTGAATTTTCAGTTGAACATGTTCGCAGTGAAAGCTTGGCACTCGATGCATGCCCGTTACGCTAGTGATTCATATGCGACATGATTTGTCGCACCCCGATCGGCGTTGTCATGGTTTGGTAAATACCGTGTCAACTGCGATGCAATTGATATATAAATCAAAAATTACTGACTAGGTTAATTAGTGCTGATACCGGGAATTAATAAAATACGCAATGTATGTTATTCAGCGTATTCTCGATAGGACGAGATATTGTGGTTCATTTGCAACAATTATGCTCCAAAAAAACCGCTTTTATGGTCTCTTAATATTAATTTTAAATTCGTTGTTTTATTGTTTGTGGACTTTACCTAATATCAGATACAGTACCGTTTTAGAACATCAAAGAGTAACAATTTTTCACTAAATCTTTTTTTTACTAGGATATTTTTATCTGCAATAGGTACCTACATATAATTGGAATCCATTAATTTTGCTAAGGCATTTGGTGGACTCAGAAATTTAAACTATTTCTGACATTTATACTTTGTTGCTGTTATATAGCTAATTAAATAAAGATGTTTAAAACATTCTCCAAAGCCAAATGCTTCTCAAAACTATACATATGAATGAAAATAACAATACAAATCATCCTAGTAGTTCCTAGTAATGTTGTTTTCACAACATGTGAAATAAAAACCAGAATTGTTCCAACTACATTAGTTGGAACAATTCTGGTTTTTTTTTTTTTTTTTAAAAAATGTTTATGGGTTTATGTTTCTATATTTAATGAAAAGTATAGTTATTTTGCATTCACATGAAATGTTAATCTCTCGCTTTTATTTATTTAATTTTTACCGTTTGTACAATCAGTTTCCAGAAATACAGAAGAACAACATTTTATTTCGCAATGTTTTATGTTCCAGTTAAAGACATAAGACTTCACATTAGTGTGATAGAACAAAACTGTGAAGCGCTTTTGCATGGCCCACAATCATGCATGTATTTTTCTTTCAATCGTGTATAAATAAGGCTAAGGTGAACATGAAGGTATACAGATTCCTACCGTCTCCCGGGATTTGTATCTCGTCTCCCCGCAGCGAGAGACGTGTCCTGAATACGTACGCGATTCTTGGTGATACACGCCACGCGGCAAACCTCCCGTTTGAGAACTCGCTGAAAGAAATCCAAACGATACTGTGGACATATCTGTACGACTGTCTCACGCAAACGATACACACCATGCGATGCATATTCAACGCAATTCCGGGAACGAAATAGTTTCAACTGTAGATTTTATTGTTTGTTACCCATACAGATAGAGGATCTACATTAAACTTTGACCACTGAATTGAGAACAAAAGTATTAGGCTACATCGAAACCTAAAACACATCATAACAACCAACACATTGAGGGTGCAGAGTAAGCACACAACGTGTTGGCTCGCAACCTAGAATTTTGTCGTAGTTTCTTATCATGTAGCTATGTCCACACTCCACAGTCTCCGCATAAGACACAGTCTTCACCCTAGATTGTAATACGAAATGTACATTACGTACATTTCGTAATACAATCGTAGAGAGTACGTTCTCTCCTTCTTTGAACACAGACGGGACAGCAAACGAACTCAAAAAGTACATTATCTCCGTAAGCAATAGTAAAAATGAAAAGCTGCTCGAACTGTTTGTGAATCAAAAAGAGAATTAAAGATAATCATATTACTTTAAATAAATGTGATGACATAGAATAAAAAGTGGAAGCTTAGAAAGGCGGGAGAGAAAATAAATTGGGGTTGATATATTGTCCCTGTGGAATAAGAGGCCCACGTGATATGAAGCGCCATGATATATATTGCCACCGTAAGGTTGCCACGATATAAGCAATAGAATAATAATTTGTGTAAATGGCGCCATGTGTAAGTAGATACACACTGAAGATTAATGGAAACGAATTTCCTCTTCGCGCCCCGTCAGATTAAGAAAGCTTTACATTCTTTTTACGCCGGTGACAACGGCATTCGGAGTAGGCTACTATAAAAGCCTTTGAAAAGCAACTGTTTCAGTAACATCGTACTATATACCAAGAAAATCTGAATAAGAAAATATTCCACGAAGGTGTCTACATACGCGTCTCGCATGCTTACAAATTACATTTAGCAGAACATAAACTACCTGAGAATTCGTCTGTGAGACACGTCTTACGTACGAACTTACGACAAAAAAGGATACAACATTATACCTACATATGCTTAGAAAGGCCCGTGTAACAACAATATTGGTAGCCGTGACAGGGATCCGTAGAAATCGGACTCCGTGACTACGATAAATCGTTTAATTCCACCCCGGTGACTCGGCCGATTGCGAGAGGCCAAAACGCCATCACAATTTACGGCGATCCAGTCCCAACGTGCTAGAAATAACCTGCTGCTTCGCCAGCAATTGTGTATTTGAATGAACTTAATAGTCAATCGATCGTATAAGTAGAAACCGATAGGAATTACGGCACTTGTACCTACATTTTGCAATTCGGAACATAGTGGCTGCCGGCGTCCAGTTTTACTTCATTTGTACCTACATTTCTGAGAGTTCTCGCACGAACCCTCAATCAATCAATATGCAGGTAATTAATATATAGGTACATTATACTCACAAGCAACGTATGTAAACAAATGCTAATGCGAACGCAACGAGATAGCTGTGTTAGGGAACATAAATAGAATTTCCATTTCGTACCTAAGGCCCGGGAGCAGAGATTATCACGCTTGAGTTATTATATGCAAAACCTCAGCAAAACTCGAGCGTTTCAAGAATGTTTAAAGCTTTGTACCAGGACAAACGCTTGAATACCACCGGCTAATGAAATTAAGGTGAGAAAGGAATCATGAAATATTACGAAACATTCGAGGGGAAATGCTTTGGAACAGCAATGTATGATTTTTATGAGCGCAACCTAATATGTATTCATGGGCTTGGTTAAAGTCAATTTGCGATATATCGCAATGGTAACGACGTGTAATCACTAATATATCATAGTGTATGGCTTAAAGCTCGGGCGGAACGGCACGTTTACGATGATGAGGAAAACGTGGACGATATTGTGTTGTATTAAGTATAATATTTTACTAAAGTGACTGCGACCATGATGGCATAATGATAGCTGTTATCAACTAATGCATTCGAACAAATAAAAATTTTATGGCTCTATTTTGTGATTTAATTGAAAGCAGTGTAGAAAGTGGACGGTAACTTATACTATGTATCATAAGTACACAAACTCCTCTGGAAAGCTTCATGGCGCATTTTCTTCTTACTTACATCTTATTCACTTGCAACAAGCGTTCCAATCGGGTATAGGAACAGTTTATTTTGTACTTATGTATGTCTATCTGTTTAGAACCCTAAGAGTCGTAAAAACTTCTTTAGTAGGTACCCAACATTTTTATTCTATAAACAGTTGATTAAGTAATCAAACGCGATGCAATATTTTTAGTAATGGGATTCCTTCTTTGTGCACTTGATACAACTTGAGCAGCTAAAGATGTACCCTGTTTTAATGATTTCATTCAACTTACTTTAAAACTGAAACCAAAATGGACGAAACCGACGAAAAAGAAACTAAAGAAATGTCGAAAATGATAATGGAAATCAAATTAAGAATACTCAGGAGAATTATAGCTTCAAATAATAATATTAAAAGCAATAAAGTTTGTGGATAAGAGAAAACCCTGTAAATATGATAAAAAAAGAAGCTAGGAGCAAAGAAGACGCCATTTAGTTACTAAGAGAAAGAAAATAAACCACATGATATTTCATTTAGTCGAGAAACAAAAAGATAGGTAGATATTCGTGGCTGAGTATTTTATTTAGCTTTATTACAAAAAGTATTCCAGCCTATCTCTTCATAGGAGTGCTATCGCAGAGATTTGAATGCCAAGAGGCTGTGTTAGATGAAAAGTGATATTATTCCACTTTGAAGGTTCCTGTATTAAGATTTACTATCTTTTATTTTTATCTGGTATAATTTGCACAGACCCACTTTGATAGAGATCCGCCTGGTTACTTTGCAAGGTGGTTACTTTGCACAGGTTCAACACTAGAAAGGTATTAAACAAGGAATGAAAACCTTGTAATTAAGTATTCAAGGAATTATAAAAAAATGTAACTAAGTATATTTCGTCGGCCACCCACAGGAGTGGTCGGAATTCATTTGTTGTATACACCGGCGTGCGTTTGCTAACCTGCACATAACTGCTTATCTGAATTAAAGACTTCATGATTTAGGTTACTTTATTTATTACTCACTGGCCAATCAATGAACACAAACTGTTATACGATTCAAAATTATTTATTTTGTGATCACTACTTGTTTTGCTTGGTTTTCTTATTGCATTGTGAATTACCAGCAGTCAGATTAAACTTTCAGTCCATGTGGAAAAGTAAAAATAAAATGCTTGAACTAGGCAGATCAGTTTGACGATTTTGATACTAGTAAAAAACTTTACTTCTTTTAGAAGAAACTGGACGGTAGCCTTGTACAATTTTTGGGTTTAGGAAAACGATTTTACGGTTTAATTTTACTATCTAATGAAAACCAACTAACGGGGCATATTTATAAGCAGGTGTAAGTGAAAATGTCGGTAGGATGGATACTCTAGAAGTAGACTTAGCACTTACACTGACATTATTGGTCACATATTTTAGAAAGGTTAGGTGTGTGGTATTCTCTACCGGCGAATATGTATCACTAGATGTAGGTCACACAAGTATTTTTACATAGGTAAACAAAGTAAAAGGAGTATATAAGGACCGTAGCAGGTAGCGTTCTGCAGTTTCTGCTTATCACCATGGGAGAAAAGCGTAAATTTTTAATAATAAAATAAAAGTTACAATAGTTTTTTAATTACCTAATAAGTAGATATGGTTGACTTTTTTTATGACAAATCAAAGTATTGTAGCAAATCATAAGTTCATACAAATTATTCGTAACTACTAGATACTAATTCCGACAAAAGTTCTTGACAACATCAATTGGCTAGTTTTTGAATTCGAAAATGGCGTTTTAATCTAGACCTGAGTACCATCCTGAAATGTTCTCTAACTTTGTAAATGTTTTACTACAAATTACAGGATAGTGCCTACGAAATCGGCCACTTTAGGTAGGTACAACTAAATATCGATGGTACTTATTTGCGTTTAGGTGTAAAACATGGCTTTTTAATCTATACGAACAGGTTGTCTCCGAATATCTGTCGCAATCATATTAGTCGCAAAACCAAAATCGTACACAAGTTCAAGCCCACTTAGCTAAGTATTACGGGGACGTATATCAGGTAGTACGGTTGAAACAAAGTCAACTAGTTTCGCAGCCAAAACTGGCGTTTTAGTCTAGTTCGGTATGTCGCAGAAGTTCGACTAAGTCGTATTTAACTTCACTGAACAGCTTGTGTTGCAACCGCATACCAACAAATTTTGACACCGTATACTTAGGTATAATCGCGAACAGTCAGCCAACTAAACAGTGCGGTTACTTTAATTTACTTTCAAGTTATCTGTACTACTCGTATTTTGAATCAAACGGTTTGTTTATCAGATTTCAGGATCTGTTTCGTAATTAAACTTTTACTTGATGGAAAACCGGCAAACATGTACGTCGTTGTGCCGAGCGTACAAACACTTAACCGACGTACAGACAGGCTTTTATTAAAAAGATTTATGGCAGTACTTTGAATTATTCAACATCCATAGTTTTACCTACATAAATATTGTAATAAGGCTAACCAATTTATTAATATTCATGTCTATACTAGCTCTATCCGGGGTTTTGTTAAAGAAAATTTTGTTTGACAGAAAAATATGTTTAATGTCCCGTCTTTATCTTATTCATTTTTATTTTGTGATGAACGGACAATAAGACGAAAGGCTCTTGACCACGTGTCTTAAGAATATTGTTAAGAAATTCTTAAGAAATCTAAGCACGTATTATAAACAGTGAACAACGGTACACACCGCTAATGATACCGCAATAACGGCCAATCTCTTATCCCAACTACAACATCTACGGAACGCCTCGTTCAATCAGATTAGACTATCTGTAGGTCGATATTAATTACGTCTCGTTAACGCGTAACGATCAACACTACACGCCTATCAAATCACTAGTGATTTTCTCAAGTCATTACCGAGCGAAAATCAAGTCGAACTTACGACGCCGAGCCACGACAGTGGCTTTTAATACTACTGAACATGCAACTATTCAATCACTACAGGGAACCGTGTTTCTGTTGTAAATAGCTCGCCTATTTAACAAAATGCCATCATTAATCTTTGTTTTGATAAAGTGTTTTCGTAAATTCTAATGGCGGATGGCTTGGACAAGAAAATGTTATTTTTAACCGACTTTCAAAAAAGGAGGAGGTTCTATGTTCGTGTGTATGTATTTTTTTTTTTTTTTTTTTTTTTTTTTTTTTTATGTATGTTACCTGATTTCTCCCCCATTTGTGGACCGATTCTCGAAAATCTTTTTTTATTCGAAAGAGTATACTCCCGAGGTGGTCCCATTTTAATTTGGTGAAGATCTGGTGCTGATCTTCGGAGATATGCAACGGAACTCTTCAAAAATAGACGGCAAATCTGTCGTGATTGCTGGAATCGCTTGGATGTTTATTGTTTATACAACATCATGACGTATCATCACGCCTGGTATGCTCGAGGGGTACGCAGATGTGTACAATATACCTAGATTTCGACAGTTAGGTATGTTAATTTTCATTTATTAGGGATAACTGGATAACCCTATTATCGTGACATGTACTGTTACGATTAACAATATATATAGCAAATATTTGTATGGGAACCACTAAAAATGGAAAAATAAAAAACTTTTTTGCAAAAAAATTAAACCGACTTCAAAAAAAACACTAAACGGTGTAAAATAACTCTAAATTCGGAAGTCGGTGGCCCATCATGAATAAGACAAAACCACCAAAGCCACAGACTTCCTAATTTAGAGTTATTTTACACCGTTTAGTGTTTTTTTTGAAGTCGGTTTAATTTTTTTGCAAAAAAGTTTTTTTTGTACCTGTCTTCTCAGCCGCTCCTTTTTACGTAATTTTTAAGTTACTTTGTTTTATTTATATCGCAACCAGCAGGTATATTCGAGAATCGTAAAAGAGAACTTAGCTGTAAAGATACAGATTGTATTTTAAACAAGTAATGAAGAAAAATAAAACAATTTTTGGGTAAAAGATTTTAACGCTATAAAATATTCATACCTACCGGTTTCGTTAAAAGTTTGGACTTATTTTTACGATATTTTTCTTTTAGGCTGTTTAATATTTTCTTTTACCTGAGAAAAGCATTACAAGTGAGTAATAATATATTAGCTACTAAACTTACTTTCGGAAAAGATAATCGTTTGACAACGTAAATAAATTTCAAAACTCCGAGGGCATCAATTGAGCAACATAATTATATTATTTGGAACAAAATTAGGCAGCGAGCGTACAAGAATAGCTAGGGTAGGGTATTTAATGTAAAATTTTAAGTTTTTAATAAATAGGTAAGTAGAATAATGTGTAAAATAAACGCATCTAAAACTGAGATGCACTGAAACAAAGTGTTACAAAATGTGGAAGAATTTCACATTTAAATCCTACAGAGCAAGGTTGGTCTCACAAAGTCAGAAACAGTAGGTCGCGGCGTCACGGCTGGCTGCCTCCTCCTCTACGACAAAATGCACTCACGCCTCCGCCGGGCCGCGTGCACTCACGAATGCATTTACATATTGATCTCCAAATCACAGTAGCCGACTGAATAGCAAATAAAATGCATATTTGCGAATAGAACGCTGATTTCAAATCTTAGGTAACCACTCCCCCCCTGTGGCCTGTAATTTACGAGCGAGTTTATTTTTCAATCACAAGTGAAGCGAAATGACCACTTCGCGTTTTAACTATCGTAACGGTCTTCTAGATGCACCTTAAAATCCAATCAGGAATATTTACTTGTTTAAATGAAAACCAACCTTAGGCGGACGGGCTTCAGCTTGTTTTGCAACAACACGCAACCCTTTGAAGTTTACAATTGGATAATTTAGACGTCTTATTCAACTGTGACTCAAATCATTATTTAAATCTGTATTGTTTCCGTTTCCAGGGAATCGAATTAATTGTAAATTGGTACAAACTCTTAATCCACTTGTGAATACAGGGGTAAAGTTTCCGATGAACATTTTCGGTTTATTTAAAGTAATTATATTGCCTATTGTTAAAATCAATCACATCAGTGTTTCCGGAGCACGCCGTTTGGGGCATGAAAGCCATTGCACCAACACGACCGTAATTGCCATCACTGATAGTAATTGGCCTACTTCAACAAAGGCAGCATTAAAGGCCAGAGCATTTATTGACATAGAGCATGACGCACGCCGATCCATTAGTGGTTTGCTGGCCCATCCCCTGCACCGTGGTGTACCCCGCACTACACCTAAACTGTTGCACTTTCTTAGTTACATCTAACAATCCAGAGATTTTGTTAGCTTAATTTTTCCGAACTTTTACATTCTGTTAAAACTTTAGAATTTACTTGGGTAAGTCAGCTGGTTTAGTAATGGCATCACACTCCGGCCAGACAGTCGATTTTAGCCTTTTAGTAAATTAGATTCGGAACATTTCAAAATAAAGTTATCATCATTAGACTTTTTATTCAGGATTTCCTTAATCTATTTCTTTTTGAGTATAATAACACTTCTTGAAACTAAAAGGGAAGGGATTTTCCTTTTTATCCTATCTAAAGGATTTCTCAGAAAAGGTATAGCTTCCTGAGAACCTTGCACAAACAAGCGACTTTTCTAGAAGTACTGGCTCGTTTGGCAAATAATGTTTATTGAGTAACTTATAATTATTTTTTTAACCGACTTCAAAAAAGGGGGAGGTTCTCAATTCGGGTTTGTTACCTCAGTACTCTGTCATTTACGGACCGATTTTCAAAATTCTTTTTTATTTGATAGGGTGAACTAAAAAAATGGGTCATATTTGTATCAAAACACATATCTGATGAGGGATCCTGAATCAAGCATTTTCATTTAGAAAGTAGGTATCATTTGGTGAAAAAAAACTGATGAAGAATACAGGCAACGGAACTCTTCAAAACATAACAGCAAATCATTCGCGATTGCTACAGTAAGTTGTCTATGCAGAGTTTCAGTCAGTCAGTCAGCTTCTCCTAATTATTATATTAACACTTTGAACGCCACGCCGGTCACCAATGACCGGCGAACAATAAAATTTCTATTGTGTCTGGAAGTCTGGCAATCAAGGGGTAATAAAAATAATGTCATAATCAATTATTACTATGAACATCTACAGAGGACACTACTAATGCTTGAAGATAGTCGTAATATCATTTAAAAGACGTTCGAATTTGATATTATATTTACATTGCACCTATGTAGTGCCCCTGATTGGATTATAAATTTACTTTTCATGAGCAAGAAATGAGACCAAGATTTCTGATTTCTTTTTTTCAAAATTTTTGATCGACACGTTTTCTCCTGCCAAAATTATCCTATGAAACCCAAAAAGGATTATAAGTATATAAAAAGGAACGAATCTAAATAATGACACGAACAAATGGAATTCGTGCATAATTAAACGAAGTCTATCATGAACAGTTTGGAGTTTACCGAGTGTAACGTTAAAATGGCAACGCTTAGCAATACGTTACACCGGCATGATAGTATTACAGGTTGCCGCGGATGCGTGGAACATAATTATTGTTAGCTACCGCAAAATTACATGTTCAGGCGAATAACACAACGCAATGACGCTGTAGGAAGTATGTTTGCGCAACTTAACTTTGATGATTATAAAGTTATGTAATTACGAAATTGTCTTCTGGTTTATTTTACTTTGGTGTTCCAGATGAACATGCGAAGGTACTTACATTAATTACTTCATGTCTGTATTCTAGAGTGCTCAGAAGAGGTGTAGATGCTGATGCTGATTAGGCGAGCCGCATTGCTTGCAAAATCACTTCTATACCTTCTTCCCAAATTCCCAAAAAAAATTGAACAATTTGCACCCCACAGACGCGACGCTTTGCGCCTTTGTATAAAAATGCAAAGCATTACGGTCTGATGCAGATTGATTTGCGCTTAGCTTTGTAGCCTATACAACAACGCAAAGGGTCTGTAGGGTGAAATTCTTATAGCAGAATCCTACAGTCTAATATGGAGTTCCATACCAATATTAGTACCAGTGAGGCAGTCATGCCGTTTATGTCAAACCCACAAACAAAGTGACGGAGCATTTCACCTCTTGCTGTGATTGTAACCAGTCAGCTGGGTATGGCCCCTTTGACCGGTAATTAGTGTTAATTACAAACCGTGATCTCTTCAGTGGTTTGCTTACACTGATTCGAGTAGATTATACCTACAATTGTACACTTAGGTGCGCAAAGGCTTTATTCTAGCTAGCATTTAATATATTATCAATTAATTTTAATTCACAATAAAGTAAAGAGACTCACCGACCCCACAGTCAAATCACTACTACTACTATTTTATGGGGCTTAGTTTACAAGTTATAGGTTACCTTAAGTAAAGATAAATAAATAAATGATGTTATTTATTATTGAAAAAGTAAAAAAAGCTACACAAATATATTCTTGTTCATGAAAAAATCTTTAAGAGATTATCTTATTGTATTGTAAAAGGAAAATGGGAAATATCGATCGGTCGTATACCTATAAGTTAGTTGTTACTTGTTAATTGCCTGAAATAGCTTAAAAGTCGGTATTTTTTGTTTGTAAATGCCAAGCTCTGGAACCACCGCGCACCGGTCAGATTTTAATTTCTTGTATTTGATAGCGCAATTTTGAGAAAGCTTATAGACTTTTTGACATGAAATAGAGGTAACAAAAAAGTAGCCAGAAAGCAATAAAATGTAGGTACCTAAGCCAATATGAACTTTGTATTGTAGTTTAAGTTATTTAAGGTTCTCTCTACGGCCACGGACATGAAGTCAGCGGACAGCGGAACGCCAGCAAAGCGGTGGCGACGTTGGATGGAGCGACAGTGAAGCAGCGGCGACGGCGAAAAGGGCGCCGCGTGTTCCATTGCATTGATTTATTTTGAAACTGGCCTCAAAGGTTGCGGAGTATGAGCGGAGTGGGAAGCGCTGTTCAAGCGTTGCACGCCAGTCGAGCGCGGCTGCCCACTCCGCTGAAACCCCGCTACCCGCTGACTTCGTATCCGTGGTCTACGAAGCAAAGGCAAAAGCAATTAACGAAAAATAAAAAGCTAATTAATTTAACAAAACAGACTAACTGGAGCTTGATAGACAGCCTTGTCTGTTTGAGAAAGATAAACAAGTATCTACTTTAATAATAAAAAAAGGTGAGCTCAACTGGATTTATTCTACGAATGGAAATTTACCTAAATATCTTTTTAATAGGGACGAGATAATTTTGTTTTGCTCAACCAACTATAAGTGACAGTCATTAAAACTTTCTTTTCGCCTTATTAAGAAATGTTTTCCGCGAAGAGTTTACACCGGTTAAACCTACAAGGAATCTCATTACCATGTGCCAAATAGGGAAGCAATAATCAAAGATTCCCAATACCGTCGAAAGCGTTTGGTACTAGGGTCACAAAAAGTGAAACGCTTCTGTGAAAATAAACTGACGGCTGTTCGGAAGGCGACGAAAGTTAATTTCACGGGTTGTGAATGCTTCTTCAGAACTCATACCGCTCGAACAATCCGCGACTGGGTTGCCATTAATCACCGCGCAGACAAATATCATTAGTTTTCTACTCCGCGCTATGCTGCCGTACGAAGCGGTTTTTAAACCATTATTGATTTCCTTTGTTTTATATTATTTTATTTGAAAGTAATTATGTTTAGGCAGTAAACGTTTTTAAACGTAAAAGATAATTTTCTAAGTTTGTTTGCTTCAAAAATTATAAAACGTTAAACGAAAGCAAGATTTTAAAATATTTCAGTCTGTTTAATTTATTTATCTTTATTATTTAACAACGTCTTAGTATAGCTTCGTTCACAATACGGATGAAGATTTTTCACTTGTTTTCGATCCGTAAAAAAAGTGTATTTTTTTCGGAACGAAAAGTAATTAATTATATTAGAAATTATTAATTATACCTTTTCAAGCAATTAATTGGTAATTCTTAAACTAAATTGAGGAGATTCTAAACTATATTAAATGGATTGTAAAACAAGTCACATACACACACACACCACATCGACACTGGCATTTTTTTACTTTAAAAAGTGAATTTCTTGAAAACATTAAGTAAATATTTGTAATTATGACACGACAAGGTAAAAAGAGATTTTTAGGCTTCTATATAATTAAATTCATTTTCCTCTAAGCGGTTTTCTTTAAAACTTGTTTTGTAATTGAGAACTTACATATATCGGCTAGAAAAATTAACCCTATTTAATACCTGGGTTAGTCACCATCATCGTGCTAATGTAAAAAGTTCAAAGTTTCTTTAGAAAAATTCGCCAAGAGCCAGTGGATGACATGCAGAAGTTCCTCAACTTGGCCTATAAATCATACGAACGTACCGTAATGTTGATATATATTAGGTAGATATAGAAAATCTTAATCCACTTTTCCTGTAAAAACGCGGAGAGGGCATAACTTTGTAATCTCAAAAGAGTTTGAGATATATGAGTTGGGAAAACTCTGCAACGTGGTCTTGTTACAGAATAAATGCATTTTTCAGGACATAAATCACTGCGTTCACGCTTTATCTTAGCTTCAACCGTCCACAAACCTTACAAACTCATATGCAGAAGGATTAAAAAAGGTTTATCCCTTAAAAGTAAGTCATAACTTCACTGTACTTCAACAACGTATAATAATCTTGTATCGTGTTTAAAGTTAACTCCTAAATTATTTATAGGTCCGAATATATAAAGAAAGAAAGAAATAGTATTTATTGGGATAAAACATGTACAGACGCCAGCACATCAAGTTACCCCAATGTGTCAAATTTTCCCAATTGAATATGAACCTTATTCTGTTTTACATAAAGTTGAAAAACGATCAAAGAAATTTGACACATTGGGGTAACTTGATGTGCTAGCGTCTGTACACACTGTAAAAACATGAAAATAACGAAAAAAAACAGTAAACAATTAGGTGCATTACATGGTCTGAAATTTAAACTACATAATTATAGTCCCATCACATTCTGCCAAGTTCGCTGGCAAATATTATGTAATACGTAACATAAGTTAGAGACAAGACGACATTATAACATTAGTATTGAATAGGTACGAATGAAATTAATATTTTAACTCTAGTAGGTTTATTACCTATTTATTTATTAATGCAAACAGTTTAGACAAAACGTAAAATTTGCATTTACTGAATTAAAATTTAAAACTTTGAACTTGAATTAACCTAGTGCTACACGAAGTTTCAATAGAATGCAAGACTGGTTTGTATAGGTTTTACGGCCACCAAGTCATTAACGATGTTCAAGAATAAAACTAAAAAAAACATTTTCTTCACCAAAAAATATGAGCATACCTAAATGAATAGGGCTATAACATGACATTAAAACGAGACATCACCCAAATATTTACAATGCACAAAATAATATGACGAAACAGTATCTAAGTAAAATTACCTAAGTATTGTGTCAGCTCAACGCAAGCTCTTGAGCCGGGAAAAAGAACAGTGAAATTGTCTTTTAGGATAGTAGAAACTCGAGTGCTGAGTGAACGCTACGTGTCTGCCAGATCCCCGAGGGATTGAACCAGGGACGCTTAACCGGCTACATTCCTCCAAGTTCAGTTTAACGACTTGCCATGTTTCATTTATTATCGGTCGTATTGCTCCTACGTATGTTATTGCTGTTAAATAACCCTTTTGGACTGCCTCGTGTTGCCTAAATATGTACGTGTGGTTAAAGATTTGTTCGAAATATCACGAGTTGCTTGATCTCTCCAATCTTAGAACCTAGAAAAGTCACACCTTTATTAACGTTAGCGAAGTTCGATAAATCCAAAATTTATGTAATTATTGGCACAAGCTAGCGAAATTTCAAATTCCATATACTTCGGATGTATCTATCTTCTTCGTTCTATACTTCTACTAGCTGCGCCTCGCGGTTTCAACCGCAAAAGTCTCGATACCGTGAATTGGAATTTCGGGATAAAAAATATCCTATGTGTTTATCTAGGGTACAAACTATCTGTGTGCCAAATTTCATACCAATTCCAGCAGACGTCTAGACGTGAACATGTAACAAACATACACACTCACAAACTTTCGCCTTTATAATATTAGTGTGATTCTAACATTATAAAGTTTAGTTAGTTAGTTAGTTTAGTTTAGTTTTATATTCTTTTTTGTTATTATTATTTTTGTAGTTCCTGTGCTTGTCTCGAATAAATATTTTTCCTTATTTCTTCTTTATTTCTATAAAGTTGGTGAGTTTGTGACGTTATAGGGGGTAATATCTGTATCTAAAATTGAAATTGAAAGCTACATTATTTGTGAGTGTGCTATATTTCATTTTCAAAACTAAGAGGGGGTGGAGGGGATGTTAAAGGTCGAAACGTAAGCGGACGAATTAAAGAACGAAGTGCTATTCGTTAATGAAAATGTGATACTGAAATCGCAAAATGAAGATCAGCTGTTCAGTAGAGCTCCTCAAGTTCCGAGTTGAGCTCACGATTTCTGACAAATGCTTGCACTAACTGATCTGGTCCCTTCATATCTGTGTGCTTCTTTCCTCAAAAAAAAAACCATTTCAGACACTAATCTACATGGTTCTTAAATGATCTGACCAAAATAATGTCTGGACTTTAAAAGACACTGTGACCTCTGAGTTTCTTTTGGTGTTTCTTCTCAGAGTAGTCAGATAGTGAAACACCGACTTCACCTTCTAGTTAAAAAATGACATGTGAAAGTGTTTGTATGAACCTATTTCCAGAAATAAATATGATTTAGTACATTTATGACGACTGGCCTGTTGTTCGAGTAGTTATTGACCCTGACTGCTATCGTGGGTTTGATTCCCATCCAGGATAAATGTTTGTGTGATGAGCACGATCATTTGTTCTGTGTCTGGGTGTAATTTATCTATAAATATGTATGTATTTAGAAGTATACAAGTATGTTTATCAGCTGTTTAGTACCCATTACCACAAGCTCTTAGCTAAGCTTGGCACTAGATGGCGTTGTGTGAAAAATTGTGGATAATTTATTATCATTATTTACGTAAGTGCAACTCGACGAAATATACAGAACACCATTTTTTTTTGCGATTTTAGTGTACTTTTCATAGTTAAAGTTGTTCATAACACACAAGTACAATTATTCGTTTTCTGGCAGTGCGTCTATTCTATTACATGTTGTATACAAGGCTAAATTTAAGCCGTTTTAGACCTCTTCGGGGCCATTGTACTCATCATTATGAACAACTTTTCCCAAAAAGTCTGCTGTTCCCTACATTTATATTCGCATAATAATTCGTCAAAATGTAGGGGGCAGCTGATTTTTTTTTTCACAGTGATTAGCGCAATGACCCCTGCAGAGGTCTAAAACGACTTAAATCATACGAGAAACCGTCGGTTGTTTGTAGGTAATACGAGAATTCATGATTATTAAAACATTATTTGCTCATCATTTATAATTAACATTACGTAGGTAATTACATATTCACAAACATATCATGGCCGACCATGGCGACCATTCTAAGTTTATCATTGTCTGTTTGTATGTGCGACGGATGCTCAGCGACGATCCTTGATTACGAGCCACACCGCGCTAATCATGCCTGCTCTCGTAGTGTGTAATTATGCAGTGGTTTAGGATAGCAACACTGCTATCTCGTGTTCCCGTTCTATTATTAGTTACGGGCTTGATGAAATTAGAATTGGTTTGATCATTATTCGGTAGGTAATAGGGATCTTTTTTCAAATGACTCAAGTTAATAAAAGGAATGGTTTGGCCATACAAAAGGTACTTTTAAATCGTCAAATTGGAAGGCCTCTTACAAGGTGGACGATTTGGTGACAGTCACAGTCAAATCCGATAAAGACGAGACACAGGATTGGTCGTTGTGGCGACATTTGGGGAAGGGCTATGTTCAGCAGTGGACGTCTCTCGGCTGAAATGATGATGACGAAACGTCAAATTTAGGAGTAAAATAAAGTACAGAAATAATTTAATTCGTCCTTTCCAAAACTTTGTATCGTATGGAGAAGTTAGACAACATTAGTAGGGTTTTCTGTATTACAACTTTAACATACTTTCAAAATGTTTACTTCAGTAACTACTTACATGTAGTAACTTTTAGACACCACGCGTTCATTTGTCTTGAATCTAAACAATACAGGCTCCCAAATAATAGTCAAGTCTTACCTACGTCCAAAGATATTCAGGAACTTTCCTTATAATTAAATTAGCAACATGAAGTCCTATAATTAATTAAAAGTTCTAATTTGTATGCAAAAGGTAGGAATAAGTTTTCGCCTGAGGTACTGATGTTTCTTGTCTGTGAAACATCGTTGTTTTCTTTGATTCCTACTTCAATTCTGGTAAATAAATAAAGGCTAAATTATCAAGTTGAGGCACCCCGTCGGTTGTTTGTGGAGAAAATTGAATCACTCCCTGAGATTGTTTAATCTAGACATATTAAATGAAACTGAAGTGTCGGTCTGTGATCGTAAAAAATGGCTGTTTACTTAGTAAAACTTAATTACTTTTTAAGTAAGTACTTTTAATTTAAAGATTCCATTCCATTATATTCTATTAAATGTCTTGTGGGTCTACTTCAGTTTACGTTACGCTGTTACAGTTACGCTGTCCTTGGGTGGGTTATCATCATTCGTATCTAGAAAAGCATTTTAAACTTTTGGTCCCGGCTGTCATTTGTAGATCTTTGGCTGTCGTTATGGACAGTAAGAACCCCAAAAATATATCAACCAGTGCAACCGACTCGTTTAGTATTACCCAGTCAAATGGCATAGTGGACGTCACATATGTATTTGCTCCGTGTTAAATATTGGAATTTACCTGCGACTGGAAGCCGACCACAATATATTTGAGAAAAGGCTAGCAGAGACCTAGCAAGTGATGCATTTGTTTTTTTTTATTAAATTCTATATTGGTTGTTATGTTTCACAACTTCTCAGTATTCAATATCACCAGTAGACACTTTCTAGGTACAATTAATCTAAATTATTCAATCATTTACATTAAGAAAGCAATACATCATCAAAATGAAAACCAAGAATAGTTATACTAAGGTACAGACGCCAGCACATCAAGCTACCCCAATGTGTCAAATTTTCGCAATTGAATATGAACCTTATGCTGTTTGACATAAAGTTGAAAAACGATCAAAGAAATTTGACACATTGGGGTAACTTGATGTGCTGGCGTCTGTACAATTCGATAATTTATCAGCCCTGAATTGAATTCTCGGAATATATTTTAGGTAACTGAAACATGCAGAATCACAAGTCTTGGATAGACTTGTGATTCTACTGGCCAATTTGTAAGAAGATAAACTGACATTTGATTCGACTGAATGCGAAGGGGATTATTGTCGATTGTACGATGAATCCAAGATTGTTTCAATGAGGATTATCTACGTTTACACTAATTATACTAGGCGACACCTTAATAAAACTAAATAAAAGTGCACTTCCAATTCAAAGTCAAATAACTTTTTTCAATTAAACTTCTAAAAGGCAGATTTGAACGTCAAACTTACTTATGCTAGTTAAATAAAATATGAGAATCTTTCTAGTTTCAAAAGGCAGTTTCAATTTGAGCAAGATAATGTCTTTACTTTAAAAAAGACTATGACCTCTGAGTTTATTTCGGTGTTTCCTCTTAGAGTAGTCAGATAGTGAAACTCCGATCACATCTACTAGTTAAAAATGACGTGTAAAAGTGTTTGTGAAAACCTATTTACAGAAATAAATATCAGTGTAACTTATGGAGAAGACTGGGTATGTAAATCCATAATTACTCTCTTGTTTTTACAATGCTTTGTATACTTTTATCAGATTATAATTTGCGAAAAGGTTATACCTAGAATACTGAGATAGGCACAAGGTTATACACAATTAGCAATACAGCTGATTTTATTTAAACCTTTCAATCGTGTCAATTAGAGACACAATAGAAATACAATGACAACGCGGACATCAGTTAGTGTCCTCTTGTGATTAAATGAATTTAAAAAAAGCACTGTTATAGCACTGCGCAACCAAACGAAAAAAAAAAGATTACATAATTATTAAGTTGTCGTGAAGAACACACAAGACACAGCATAAGACTTAATTTAGACTGTGATTTAAAATACTATGAACTTTAGTAACACCTTCTCAAATGTCAACACAGTCTGTTTTTATAAGCAAAACTGACCTTTCCAGAATTTGCGTAGGCTTGTGCCGGAAAGCCAGAAAGTTCATTTCGTATTCAAGTATTTCGTGACAAACGTTTTGGCGCATGAAACTAGCAATATGTCTGAACATACTCGTACACGTCGCATACTAAAGTGAGAGCGGCCGCAAGTTAAATAATAATACGTTCACTGTTGTTTCAGTAAACTTTACAGTAGAAACCAGCTACTGTAATTTACTGAGGAGGTAAGGAATGATGAATTTCCGGTAGAAGAACTTTTCAAAACTCAACAAATAACTGGTTACAAGAGAAAATAAAAACATGTTAATTTCTACGCGAGAAAAGTTTAAAAACAAAGATATTGTAAAGATTAACACACTCTCTGTAAAAATAAATAAATGTGTACAAAAGTAGCGATAGGTTCTATTTACACAAATACTGTTGAATATGTACTTACTTGTAACTTGTTGAGGACACACACAGACAAAATGCGTGCTCGGCAAGTCGCTGCAAATATTATGCGCGACCATATGAAGTAAGCGGCAACATTTTCACGTTTAAGTTAGTCTCAGCCACTACTTGGGCGTGTGACGTCATTGTAACAAACATTTATTCAATGCTTCAGGCACACACATGTAACCAACACTACGTAATGCAAGACCGAGACATTACGCGAACAAATATCGTCACCAAACCGCGTAGGCGCGCAATAATAAACCTGAACAAAAAACTTTCCAACACGAAACGGGACTGCGATCGACCGTACACGATGACGCGTGATACTGAATTGAATCTAAAGTTTAAATTTTGAAGGGTAGATTTTGTTAAAGAAAATATACAAGTACCCACATCCCAATTCAAACAAGTATAATTTTGGCCAATTGAAACAGACTATCCCGTAACATTTTTAACAGTTGTGCTATTTATAAAAAATAACATTATAAAAAATACATTATATAAATAGCATTATAAAAAATAACTGCTGACAATTATTTGCTGGACTTGCAACAATCCGGTCTGAGCCTCGAGGGTGTAATTCGTGAACGCAGTGGTAGTGCAGATTGTTTCCAGCACTTGTATTAATAAAGCAATTTCAATTCATACAACTAGAGCCATTACAGTGGGGTGAAATTTAATAGTTAAGTTATGAATAAATAAATAAAAATAAATAAATAATAATGAAGCCCGTGTGATACGTCTTCACAAAAATCAGCAGCAGTTTGATGTTGCATACAGCTGTGATGGGAATGCTAGGAAACATGTGTAGTGTTACATACAGAGTATGTAAGAGAAAGTCTGAAAGTGGCGCCTTCGAGCATTTGTGTGGAAATACATAGGATGGAGATGTTATGTGGAATTATGAGCATCACGTTGTTAAGAAAATAAAAGTCTTTTTTGCAAAAAATAAAACCGACTTAAAAAAAACACTAACCGGTGTAAAATAACTCTAAATTAGGAAGTCTGTGGCTTTGGTGGTTTTGTCTTATTCATGATGGTCCACCGACTTCCGACACTTAGCCTCCGCTGCAAAACAATAAATAACGTTAATATTTAAATACTACTAAGAGAGAATATTAATTTTCAGCGTTGAAAAATAAATTACTCGTGGTATGTGGAGCTACCTGTCAAGAACTAAAAGTAGAGAAGCACGTGGGTAGTTCATACATTGTTCACCTAAATTTACGCCAAAATATTATTACACTCTTGGACGCGTTATGCAGTTATATTCAGGCATTAATGTAGGTATCGTCTATTGTTAGAGAATTAGAGGAAAAAGTCATCAGACTCGTTTGAAACCTATCGCAGTATATTACGGAGCACCAATCAGGTCACCATTTTAAAAATGTATTTGCAATGATCTCGACACTCTTCACTCCAAACCCGGATACTTTGAGGCGTTAATTACTACGCCTCACAGAAATTGCCCCGGGCAATTGGCGTGGCCCCACATTTACAGGGATACCGGCGGAACGCCACGAACCAACGTAATGGCCACAACACAGCCCCATTCAACAAACAAAACAGAAAAATAACTAATTACTTCGCTACCCACTTCGTAAATGCGTGGTACGTTTTCGCGTTTTTACAAGCTTTTTATTTAACAAGGTTTGAGTCTGTTTATAAGATTTGTTTTATATTTTTTACACGATTCCGTTCGTTGAAAGTTTGAAACAAAAGTTAATTTAATTGTTTCGTTTTGTTTTCGTGAATGCAGCGCACGTGAACGTAATTAGCGACGAAAGCAAGACCGCGGTGATGTTAAACATTAAACGCCGACAAATTGAATTAAAAGACTGCTACGAAATATGATATGCCATTTATTATAATTTCTCAATGAATTAAGTAATAAACAGGTACCGGTAAAATTGGGATTGAATGGAATCAACACTTTACATGAGGTTTTCTTTAGATAGATAATAATAGCAGCTTGTTATTGTCCCACTGCGGGGAAAAGTTCTCTTCTCTTAAAGACGGGCACGAGCATTGCTCACCTCGCATACTCAAGGTTGACTGGCGGTTTGTGGTTAGAGATTTCTTTATTCTCATAAGAATACATTCATTCACTTACATGAGAATATTAAAACTATACAAACATTGGCATTAGCGTATTGTAAAAAGTAAGACATTTAAAATGATCAATTATAGGGTAGTCTTAAAAAAACATTTGAAGCAATGTTGGTTCAAACACAAATCAAGAACAAGTTTCCGTACACAGATTTGAAATTATAGTATGATAGTATTTATACTATTAACCTTAGAAAGTATAATAAAGACATAGAGTCTTCGAATATATTAAACAATGTTAATTACGTACTCTTTGGTTTTTTATACTTTTTCTTTATTATTTCAATTCAAAATTGTTTATTATGTCTTTTTTGTCATCATTGTTTCGTTTCTTTTTTAGATGTATGTCAAAAGGTGTGATTTTCTCTAGATTCATTAAAATAATTAAATATATTCATTTACATGGTATTTCACTTTCGGATAACAGCCCACAACTCCCATCTATTTCATTTAAAGAAACGTGAAAATCCCCTTGAACGTCTTGTTTCTATTTACCTTTCCATTAGGTTTTATTATTACAGTACTAAAATAAAAAGGTATTTTTTTATTTATTATGGTATATCTTAGTCCATTGGCAAGCTAGGTTAAATGAGACTAGGTAAAGTATCTTAACCCACAGTGATGTAAAATTCTGAGGAGAAAAAATGAAAATCTTTAAAATGGTAAAGTGCGTAAATGCATTAAAGAAATAACTAGGTGCTCGTTCATTCTTTCTACAAAATTCCCACTCAGAACCCACACCTAAAAAGTACCCCAGAGAATACGGGTTAACATTACTTAGATAAACTGAAAGGTTAAAAGTTTCCAACACCACTTGGAATTATCAAACTGGCACTTATCCTGAATATTTGGCCATCTTTTGGTGTTGGGGAGAGAGCTTCGCGCCTTTCTCACAAATCGCTTAAGGCAAGGGACCTTTTTCGCGAAAACCGCATGCGATAATTCCCACTCTCGAAAACAGCAACATTGTTCTTACGTTAAAACTTTTGTGAATTATTTTATTAAATTTCAAGAAATTATGTATTATTTCGTTAAATTTTATTCGTGGAGGTTTGAAACGATTATTTTAGGATTAAGGATTGTGTTTTGAGGAATCTATTATAGTAGCTATAGATACCGAATATAATAAAAAAAATCGTCCCTTCAGGTCTCTTTATTTATGGAATGCGAAAATGTTAATGTAGTCTTTACTATAATTGAATGATGTTATTTGCAAGTTGCATTTAATTATAAATTAATTGTAGTTAAATGACCAATACCCCCAACAGTTACATTCAAAAGTTGAACCAACTTTGTTTTGGAAGTAACTTTTACTTAGTGAGGATGCAGTTTTTATTTATATTGATTTATGTCTAACAAATAAAAAAAAAAAAAAATCAGAGACCAGGCTTGTGGCTAAAACAGAACAGCCATTCAGGTTGATTAATGAAGTTGTTGGTTAAGCTACGCCGATCGAGGTTGGGCCATAGATGGATGACCATTCTGGAGTAGGCAGTGACGCGTCGCTGCCGGCCGTGGTCGAGAAGATGGTCGGCAGCGTCGAATCCTGGGACGCGGTGGTGTCCTTTTGCAAAATGACTGTTACGAGGCTGCAGAAAGGGAGAAGGAGATTACTTCCACTCACCCGGCCCGCAACAGACGCACCGGGCGCAGGCGGAGGGCGGACAACGTCCGGCTGAATGGGTTCAGGGGCGACGGACTCGAGGACGTCTGCCGCCCCCCACGTTCAAGGACCTGAGTTGGCGGCGCGTCGTGTTCACGTGTCATTGATTCATTACGCATTAAGACCTCTCTGTGTCTCGGAAAGCACGTTGAGCTGTTCGTCCCGGCTGTCATTTGTAGATCTTTGACAGTCGTTGCACGCAGTCAGACCAGTTTAACCAAGAGGTATCGTGTTTTTCAGTCACTGGGCTGTGGAGGTCAGAAAGGCAGTTGCTCCTTGTAAATCACTGATTCAGCTGCAATTGGTTAGACTGGCTGCCGACTTCAACGCAGTTGGGAAAAGATTACGCAGATGGTGATATAAGATTAACAGAAGTAATTTAGAAAGTTCTCGACTATAATTTACCTATTTTTAAATTGAAATGATGAATGATTAATGGATTATATTGAAGATAAAAATGCATGGAAACATGCTGGTCCTGCTCCATAGGACAACTTAATGTCTGGACAGGAATGTTTGCTTTTTCTCTACATCACACATTGTAATTTGATTTTTTATTTTATTTTTATTTTTATTTTAAGTATTAACTTCATGATTATTAATTTTTTTTTAATAATCAACTTTGGATTAAATATTATGTAAATATGTGAGCACCATGTATCTTTAAATACGCTCATACAATTACCAGCCGCGTTGCTTATTTTATATCACCTATCTCAGGATAGCTGATTTTTCTTTCTCATGGTACATCGTCCTCACATATAATCTGATTATGTATACAAATATTGTAAAATCTATTTTAAAAGAGTAAGCATGGAGTTTCTTGCACATTCTTCTCCATACAAAACTACCTTTTGGAATGTGCAACTAGAATCATATTAATTTAATTTATTTGTAGGTATAACGTTAAAAAGTGCCTGTTTTCAGGCCTAATTGAAATAAATGATTTGACTTTGACTTTGACTTTGAAACTAAGTAAAAAACGTCAAAAAGACTTGAATTGCGATAGAACTCGGACTCGTATCAAGTATTACTCAATTCATATTTTTTCTAATTTATTTAACTTTTCAGTTTACTCACGTCCAAATTTAAGGCTTTTACTTTTGTTGACAGTGCTTAGGACTCATCAGCAGCTTAGCGTTTTCCCATCTATGTTAAGATCGGTTTCCAGCTTAACCGGGTGCAGTTTATTACGAGCTTTTTATTTGGAGCATTCCAATATGACGCTCCGCAACAGCGTAATTTTAATTTTAAAAATAATTTTAAATAAACTTTATTATTACTTGTTATTAGATTTACCGTAATCCTGATTACATTTTATAAAATTTAAATAATTTACCGGTAATTTAGACTACATCCATTAAGTAATTACATGATTACTTCTTCTCACAAAAGTAATCAATTACCAACTGGGATTATAAAAAAAACATGAGTAAAAATTAGTTCAATTACAAATATTTGGTAGTAATTATGTATTTTTTTAGCGATTACTTACCTAGTCAGTAGTAATTGTAATTCCAATTACTTTTTACAATCGTAATCATTCATTTTAATTCAATTACTTTCTGTCCAACACTACTCGGCAACCCAGTAACTCAGCAACGCGGCACTCCTTCGTAAGACTGGCTGTCAGGTTTTCGGGCTTCTGACTACCTAACGACATCTCTGACAACCCGCAGCTATGCTTACGACTCCCAAACATAAAATTTTTATATCTGCAACATCTGTTTTGTCTATTATTAACCGTCGGCGGTGGTAGGTACCTACTTGTTTCGGAGAAAAAATTAAAACAACTTTTATTTTTTCCTCCGGCTTCGTTGAAGGTTTTCTTGAGTGGTAAAATGAAAAACTTGCTTTTAATAAAGCAAGCACTTGTTACTTGCATAAGTACTGTTATAACCGGCTAAAACGTCAGACGGCTTGCTTTCGAATAATTATGTTGAACGTAAGTTTAATTACAACATATCACAATCATGACTGACTACAGGTGCGTTCCTCGGTTATTTATATATTGTGGTTCGAGATTTCTTTATTCTCATAAGAATACATTAATTCACTTACATGTGAATATCAAAACTATACATAAATTGTTTGGTATTGTAAAAATTAAGAGACATTTAAAAATATTAATTATAGTATTAAATATATACAAAGAAGCATTTGAAGCAATGTTGGTTGAAACACAAATCAAGAACAAGTTTCCGTATAGCACAGATAAACGTAGCTAGAAGCAGCTCAAACTTAGTGCAGTGGATGTGAGTTTTTAAAGACGTAGGTAGTATTTTAGTATTTTTTTTAAACTAAAATAAAATTGTGCTTGGATTTTGTTTCTTTTAAATATTTAATTATGTTACCCAAAATGGCATATGGCGCTCTGTAGTTTCTGCCTACCCCCATAGGAAAAAGGCGTGAGTTTATGTATGTATGTGTATGTGTATTACCCAAAATATCTCTGTAACTAAATCTGGCCTTAATTTAATGCGTCTCCTGAAAAAGCTGGCTTGGTTCAAATCCAGGTAAAGTATCAATGTAAAATTCTTATTTTTAAGTACTTACCTATATACTTTTCAAGTTTATCTCAGATAGCAGACGTCCCGCGGTTTCACCCGCGTAGTTCCCTTTCCCGTGGGAATACGGGGATAAAAAGTAGCCTATGTCATCTGGGAACAGTGTACCTTTCCACCAGTGCAATATTTTTTAAAATTGGATGATTAGTTCCGAAGATTACCCCCTACATACAAACTTACAAACATACAAACTTACAAATTTTACCTCTTTATAATATTAGTATAGATATCAATGTCATCGATTAGGGTCAACGCCAAATCATTTATTTTAGTTAGGTATGCCTGTAAAAATATACTTTTTAATGTCATAACTTTAACAGTAATTAAATACCAAAAGGATTCTAGTTAAAGTGGAGAATAACAGCTATTAAGAACTCCATAAATAAACATCGTGAGGTAACTTGGACTCATAAGTTGTTATAAATATGAGTTTGAAATCGCCTTTCCACATTGAGCCAGCGAGGTGACCAATGCTTATGCCGCCTCAAGAGGCCTTGTATAGTTATTATTGAAACCTTAGCTTATATCTTGGATGGAAACTGTGGCTCTGGCTAATGGAAGGTTTTTACTATATACATTCACGTTATGGTTAAAGCAATCCGTATTCTAATGTATAGCATAAGTAATAATATAAGAGACAATTTCTGTTCTAAGCAATTTGTCCCCGTCACAAAACAACAGGTCCCCGCTAAACTTTGTGATTTAGTTTACTCATTGCGCCTGTTCCAATGTCGTAAAACACTCGCTTGAAAGCGCTCTCAATCTGGAAACAATTCGAGCATCACTAAAAACTGTAGGGAGGACACGGTTGCTGGTTTCACAGTTTCACTAGTGTTTATACAACATCAATATTCAAAGCCAGTAGAAAAATCGGGCGTTGCGTCGCGGGCGGTGGTGGGATGCCGGGTGGCGACAAGCTTAGCTGTTCGCTTCTAGGCATGTGTTTATGCAGCGGGTACGCTTCACTGGTTTCTTCGACGACAAAATGCACTCACGTCCCGTCCCGCGTGCACTCAGCTAGGAATTCAAGATGTACTTATTGATCACGGGATCAATCTGTTTTCTCTGCCCTAGTTTGCTGAAAGAATGTATCGTTGAAAAGTTTATTTTTGAGCCATGAATGTGCATCATTTAGAACACTAGTTGCGATGTGTTTAAACGGTACCAACTGACATAACTATCATAAACACAAACATGTAGTTTCAGAATCGACACCTTAAAACAGTTTTAACAAAGGAAACCCCTTACCTGATTTAGGAAGTCCACAAGTATAACTATAGCAATTCAACGATGGCCCGATAAATCTGTACAACGATAGCGTAGGAGATAACAGACTAGGGATCGGTTTAGACACGATCACACGACCCTCTATTTCATTGTGGCGAGCAATCAATGCCGGGCGCAGCTCAGCCGAAGTGAACTAGATAGTGCGTATTTACCGCGAGCGTAATTTGTCGTGGGGTGCGTCGAAGCTCGGTAGTTCAAAGGTATTTTCCATTTGCAGGCGAATCGTTGAGCTCGGGACGTGAGCACTTATCCTAAATTAGTAGGGGCTCCATTCTGCGCGGATCTTCGGGCGCGTTACGCGATGGAGCGTGTGATCCGCTTGCGCGAAGTTAAACCAATGCTTCTAAACGAGCCCGCTTGGACATCCGTCCTGGCAGCTACCGAACATTATTTTAGTATACGCCTGCAGTAAGTGCTCTATAAATTTTGGAGTCGTTCATTATTTTTAGCTTTGTGATCGAGGAAATGTAGTGCTGCATGAGAACAGGTAAACCGCTTTTACGTAAATCTTAAACCAGTTTTCTCTCTCTCACTCTTTGTCCGAAATCAGAAAAGATCGTGGAGGACTTCTCCGAATACTGCTTCCATTCATTCAATTCTTTGAAAATACAACATTGAAAAACTTCGAAAAAATAAATTCAACTTCTTACTCAATGCACGTTCCGTTCCGTAGGATGTATTGTTACACTATGTAAGGATAATGCGAGATCGGAAATACTTTTTCATCAACGAATCGTTTGTTGGTCCGAACAATAGTCTTTAACGTTGCGAACTCTAAAACCCTGTTGTGAGCGCCCGGAGCGTTAAAAATAAAACAGATCCGACAGACAACGTACTACAATAGCTCATTCTGCCCCTAATGCTGCAATTAGAACGAGCAATACTAGTGAAAGGATTTGTCTCCGCTAATGAAGGACGGCTAATTGTACTCGGGCTTTTGTTTCTTTTTATTAAGAAAACATCAGAATACATAATTGATATTAACACCCTCTCTCTCTCTCCAACAGACCTATTTACGAAATTAAAACAAATATTGAAACTTTTTATTCTCGCTCTAATGTCTCCTAGACGTTTTTTCTCATTGTTATTGTTATTTGAAGTGTTCATATAACGTTGGAGACATAAGAATATATTTTTATGTTTATTGTAGACTAAAATTATCCCAGGAAGGTTTTATACCACTTACATAATGTTTACTGGCGTAATAACAGACGTTTTCCTCTTTTAGTTTTAAGGGTGCCGTAACGAATTTGTTTCCTTTGCGTTTTTTCTTTTAAAAAATCCTGTTTAGTAATTAATGTTTACTTTTTGTAAAGTGAAGGTGGAAAGTGGGTCAGGCCTTTGCAGTCAAACACGTGTTTTGTGCCCGCATATTGTACGGACACTAGCTAATTCGTGCACAGTGCACACAGACGCATAGGCGCATGTTGTAATTATGATAGACATAAATACACATGCATTCATGTTTCGGATGTTAAACGTTGAAATTGGTACGATCTGCACCTTACTCGAATAACTCATGGCTTTGAGCTAAAGAACCTAGCAGTTCTTGTAAATGTAGTGAGACCACAATCCTACTAATAGTATACATGTAAAAGTCTATCTGGATGCATCACACTCACATACCGTCGACGTCTGTTGCTCTTTCACGCAAAAACTTAGGAAAAAACTTAAATTAAACTTAACAGTGTATACCTTATACATTAGAATAAAATATAGACTATAACTTATAAAGGTATTGGGTGAATTGGCCTAAAAATAACAAAAAGTGACAAGAAAGTCAAATAAATTCAGCCATCAGCGAGATATTTCGGCGTGCTCTGCGAAAACCGTAAGATTTACGCTCATATCCGGGCGAAACCGCGGGTCATAGCTAGTGAAGGTCACACAATCTAATTCAATAAGCATAAATAAGTCCGATTTTAAAAGCAGTGATTAGGTTATGGGTCTTTTTCAAACTATTATGACAACAACAACTCAACCAAATTATTTATTCTGTATTGTTTTGTACTACAATTTTTCAATAGTCCGTGGTGTCTTATATCACCTTTGATGATCAGGGATATAGAACGCGATATATTATGTACCAAGTCACATTGTTGAATTGCGAAGCAGCGTATTCCGATCATCTTATGTACGCGTATTCGATACAAGCCGTATGTCGTAATTTAATTGTGCAGATACAATTTTGGATCACATAGACAAAATGTTTGGCCTAACACGGTACACTCACCGTGCCGTGCTTAAGGCCCCCAATTTTGACCACATAGTGACCGTATAGTGATACGGTGTGGTCAAAAACTTTTTTACAAAAAAAAAACAACCGACTTCTTAAAAAAAAACTAACAGGTGAAAAATAACTTCAGTTTCGGAAGTCTGTGGCTTTGGTGGTTTTGTTTTGTTCCTTATTGGCCACCGACTTCCGAAACTGAAGTTATTTTTCACCTGTTAGTTTTTTTTTAAGAAGTCGGTTGTTTTTTTTTTGTAAAAAAGTTTTTATTTTGTAATTTTTAATTTCTTTGTATGTAAAGAAAGTCTTTCAAAACTTGAAAGAATCATTGAAATTGGATAACAATTGCTAAAGAAGTTCTATCTCTAAACATTAATCTGTACATCTCTGCCGGCCCCGTTTAAAATAGAATGGCGTTATGTTGTGGAAATACAAAAGCTCAGCATAGACATCTGACTATAGCAATCGCGAATAATTTGCTGTTATGCGTTGAAGAGTTCCGTTGCCTGTCTTCTTCATCAGTTTTTCTTCACCAAATGATACTTTCTAAATGAAAATGATTGATTTGTTACTAAAAATGTTGAAATCGGTGCATGTGTGCCTATATTTTTTGAGGAGTTCCCTCAATTCCTCGAAGATCCCTCATCAGGTATGAGTTTTGATACAAATGGGACCAATCTGTTAGTAGACCCTATCAAACAAAAAAAGAATTTTGAAAATCGGTCCATAAATGACGGAGTACTGGGGTAACAAACCCTAAAAAAAAAAAAAAAAAATACAACCGAATTGAGAACCTCCTCCTTTTTTTGAAGTCGGTTAAAAATTGAGCAAAATTGGAGCCTTACGTAGAAATAATGCAAGTGTGGATAAGGCCTAAGTATAAAATATACGACATAACGTAGGTTTTACATAACTGTGTTTCGTCTTCAAACATTTTATGTTTCACAGAATTATTTGCGGACATGTGTACAAAACATAAAAAAGTAGTACACTTAGTAAATATGTATGTTTCTGTCTACAAACAAATAAATTCCCGCATTAATGTAAATAAGTTTACTACGACGGCACGGCCACTGGCAAAAACTGAACTTTGCATTTAATTAAAACTCTTAGCAATTTATTTACTTATTCAATAATGGAAACGGCAGAAAGGATGCGAAAAAGACAACCATTATTAACCTATTTCTGAAAGTGGAGAAAAGCGACGGGTAGGATGATTAATTAACAGAGAGCTGGCCGCAAGCGAAGCTCTACGAAGGAAAACTTAATTACTTTTCTCGGCAGAATCATAAAGCTGAATAATTCATACAGTAGCTGCAAGGACAGTCTTGAATGTGTGACGTAGGAGCACTTCCCGCCACTCGGCTAAAATTGAATTGCCTCTTACGCCCGCGCAACTTACTTTAAAGATTATACGTATTTGTGTCTACGACGTAACTGTTGTTACATTTTGTGCTGAGTATCAGAGCCGTACCTATTCAGTTCACCCCAAAACACATAGAATTGAATGCTATAGCCAAGATTTGGTTAATGGTATTACAATTGCATATTGCCAAGCTGAGGATATACTCGTGTGCTGTGAGGTGCTTTCCTTTGTTTTGTGATGGTCCATTTAGGGATTAAATCACAGAGAATTTATAATACAGTTTCGTAGCCGCACTGAACTATTAGGGGTTACACAGTGGGATCAGAATTTCTACAGAAACTTACTCCATAATTCCGCGAAATATAAATAGAGCGCTATTAAATTTATGTTTAGTTAAATCATTCAAAGTTAGCTATCAAATTGCCAGGAGAACTGAGGTTAAAGGATTTAACCTCAGTTCTCCTGGCAATTTGATAGCTATCAGACAATATCTTAGTAAACAAGCACAAGGTGGCCAATATGATAATTATTAACAGCAATATAACAGTAACATTTTAAAACCAAAACCAATGTCTAAGAAAACATAATAGTCATCCAAGATCCTGAACGTAACTCAAGACTCCGTCCAGCAACTATGCAACAACTGTTAAGCTCAACAAATTTAACTTGCATTTAGTGCGAGTAACTCAAGGAGTCGAGACTCGAAGCAGAAGCCCCGCGCCGTTATCCATCACCTTGTCCTGTTATTTATACGTGTAACCAAGTTAAACTAATTTGTCATAACGTCCATTTACTTACGTCGGGAAAGTTGTACAACAACTTCAAACAAGTCTCTCACTATAAAGTCATTAATTATTATCATCGGCAATGTGTTGTTAGCTAGATTCTGTTGTTTGAGGTGATTAGAGTAAACGTGTTCCAAATCTGTTTTTGAGTTTTATTATGACGTGGAGGTAAAAGAGGGACTTGTGGCTAAGAAATGGTAGCCATATGGGTTGACGTTTAAGGTTAAGCAACGCCTGCTGAGATCGATCTGTAAATAGGTGACCAATTTTTATACACTGAGTTGCTATAGGCACGTTAATCCATTGGTCTAACTTATTCGTAGATCTTTGACAGTCTAACAACGAGTCTTACCAACAGGCATCGTGTTATTTAGTAACTGGGATGTAGAGGGTACGAAGGCTTTCATGCCATGTAAAATTTTAGTATTCAACTGTATCTGTTTAGACTCAAGGAAACTGTTAGGTATTTAAAAGTGGTATAATGGTGGTGAACGAACTTAATTGTTGTGGTGAATCTTGAGGAGACATATAATCCACATAGTGTCAAAACAGACTACAAACCAAGACAATTATTAGTTCCTTTGTAAATATCCCTCTCAATGACAACTTCTTATTCGGTATAACTAGAGTTGGTATCATCATAAATAGAAAACGTGTTGGTCTAAATCTACGTAGCAGTCTAACAATTTACAAGGAATAGATAAGATATAATTATGAAAAGCCAATAAACCATGATTAGACTTGAAAAAGTGCTGCGTAATTAAACGTCTGAAGTACAAAAGTTAACTCGGTGGGACAAAACTTCATTAATTCAGAATCAAGGACGAACGTTGATTTTCTGAATCGAAGGAATAAGGTAACAAACTTTTTGGGAACGTTTTTATTATTATAATTCTTTACGTAAGAGGGGATTTATTTGAAATGGTGCAGAATCGGGATGCCTGGCGTTCGAGCCATCCGAATTGTGATATTTTTGGACGACAGATTTAGGGAGGATTAGTGGTGTGTGGGTGTCGGCAATTACTTCAGCATCCTCTTATCGAGAAAAGCAATCGCTTCTTCTCAAATCACAAAATATTTTCCTTAACCTATGTATGCAACACTAATATTGTACCGTGATTTTTGTAGCTAGATTATCATGATGATTTATCTGTTTTTAGTACTGTTGGCGTATAATAATAAATTAATTATCTGTTTGACTATATTGGTCCAATTGTTAGTATAAAGCTTAATCAACGTGTTAGTAAGTTAAAATTAAAACCACACACGTAAGACAAAATACGTACGACAAGGTTGTCCTTATCGAATCAAAACATGTACAAAATGTCCCAAAGTTAGGGGCATCCAGCTGTTTAGCTTGGGCCTTAAGAATGCTATTGAAACTACCACGAACTCTTGTGACTAGGGAAGCGGTCTTTTTCGCCGAATATCGGGAAAATTATCTACTCTCGCATCCGCAACTTAGCGAATAAATCGCAACTTATTTATTATACACACCTATTTTTTAATTAGTACAAAAAAATGGGCTGTTTCGTCCCTGTTACTGATCATATTTGCGTAATCAAAAGTAAAAAAAAACGAAATTCAATTTTTGTATATGTCACTATTTAGTTAAACTTAAATAACGAAAACAGCTGTTGGAGGCGGGGCATGCTTGAGCGAGATCACGCGAACGTGAGCGAGAGAAGACGATTAATTGTGACACTACTATGTCATGAATAGCCTGTACAATATTTCCATAAATAGGGTGACTTTTTGGGATATAAACAAACGCTAGTAACTTTGCTGTTTACGAATATTATTTCTTGATACTTTACAAATATAGCACCGTTTAGAATAAGCCCTTTGAGTATTTGTTCTTATTAAAAATTAGTGGTGTATATATCGGAAAAGTAAGGAAGAGAATTTTAACACAAGTAAACTAATAATGTGTGTCTACTCTAGACATATTCTGCATCTCATATCTACCGGGAGAGACACTTGTGAAGTCTTGAAATGGTTATATACTACCTTGAGCGCACCTACAGCGTCGGCGTCCTGTGTTGACATCTTTAAGAGTTTGACAAAATTAAACAGGAAATTTTATCTATGAAGCTACTATTTCGTAAAATTAAATTGATGGATACTTTCATACATTTGATATTAGTAACAAAGCGTGTTTGTTTTCAAAGGAATGAAATAATTTTATTGATACCTACCTACATTAATATGTAGGTAGGTATCAATAAAATTATTATTAATTAGTTATTGAACATTTGAAAACTAGTTGTTATAATTAACTACTAGTTTTCAAATGTTCAATAACACGAAACACTTTTACGTATTCAATGCCAACACTATACTTATTAAATTATTCCAAATGAATTTGAACAAAATAGTCGTCAGCGAGTAATTTTTTTAATTACTTTGTAGAGAAAATAAATGAATGCCTGTCCGTCATTCCTACTTTTAACGTTTCTTTTCTAAGTGAACCTATTCATAAAGTACGATTAATTTACAACTAATTACGAAAACTCAACTGTTTTTAGCCGACGACACTTTAGTTGGGTTTTTGAAATCATGAGTAATTAATTCAGCAGAATTCCTGAAATGTCCCTAAATTGCGGACGGACATTAGCTGAAGAAATATTTATCCAGATCACAGTTGTTTCGATTCGAATTCAGTCCTTATTTTCATTGAAGCTAACATTGAATTTTCATTCAAAAGATTCGGTCAAATCAGAAGTCAGAATACGCTATTACAAAAATAGCCAGTTGCTAGACTTTGTTTCCTTTATACTTAAGGAATGTGCCTTTTAAACGTCTTAAGATTTTTTAAGGTATAAGATATTGGAAAGTAAAAATGACTTACGAAATCATTCGAGCTATACCAGCATTTTAAAAAAAAATGTCACGTTAACCTTAGTTTATTGAGGACAAAGATAATTAATGAATATTAACGCTAGTAGACTGCCAGCAGTAAGACGTATTAATATGGACACTAGTAAACAGTTTGGCAGCGGTTTTCATAATATTTATACAAAACAATGGCATGTGATTATACCCTTTTTAACCGACTTGAAAAATAGGTGGAGGTTCTCAATTCAGTTGTTTTTTTTTAGTTTTTGTTATCTCAGTACTCCGTCATTTATAAACCGATTTTCAAAATTCTTTTTTATTTGATAGGGTATATAGATTGGTCCCATTTGTATCAAAATTCATATCTGATGACGGATCCTCGAGGAATTGCGGGAACTCCTCAAAAAATATAGTACAAACGCACCGATTTTAACAGTTTTAGTAACACATCAAGCATTTTCATTTAGGAAGTATCATTAGGTGAAGAAAAACTTATGAAGAAGACGGACAACGGAACTCTTCAACGCATAACAGCAATTTATTCGCGATTGCTAACGTTTTGCAGAATAGTTGGAAAATTCATTACTTACGTCTTTATTCTGATTGATCAGAATAGAACTCCAATGTTAGTCGGTTAACAATCAGTGCACATGCCAGGGCGCGCCCTTCATACGAAACATAGGCTGAGAATCAGCACTTTTTGAACATTAAAAAAAAGCACAAAAGTCCCTCAAACCGCCCACCCGTCACCTTGATTCAAACCAATTACAATAGTTTTTTTTATTTATCTATATTCATATAATATGGTACCTAAGTATGACTATGCCTTACAAAACCGTAGTAGTGATTTGACTGTAAGGAATTACCTTACGTTGTAGTACAATCATTTTTTTACGGCCACAGACCGACTTTTGTTTTATTTAGTAGGTATGTCTAGATTAAAACTTGATTCAATTTTTCCAACAAGCAACCGACGTGGTGCCTAAACTTGATAATTTAGCCTTCATTATTTACCAGAAATTACTAAGGAATTACAGAAAACAAAAATCTTCCACAGACAAGAAACATCAGTAGGTACTTACCTACTTTAGACGCAAACTTATTCCTGCCTTTTGCATACAAATTAGAACTTTTAATTAATTATAGGACTTCATGTTGCTAATTTAATTATAAGGAAAGTTCATGAATTATTTCGACGTTCGAATCGACAATTATTTTCGAGCCTGTATTGTTTAGATTGTAGACAAATTAACGTGAGGCGTCTGAAAGTTACGACATGTACTCGTAATTACCTACTGAAATAATGTAGGCATGTCAAGTTATTACTTTCTGAAAAGTTATTTGATTACTTAAGTAGGTACGGTGTATATTAAAGCTATAATGTGAAACGTTTCTTATATAAAGCTTAGTTTTTAGCAAAAATGTATCAACCCACATCTATATTTAATCATAGTAATAATTTTGATTAGTTAACGGTAACATTTTGAAATCTATCCTAATTATAAGTTTTGGATACACATTGGACTGGTTTTGATAGGTAATAATATTATTGATAATAATATTGGTATAGGTAACCAAACATTCCAAATGTAGTCATTGTTTGACGCTAATCTATACTAATATTATAAAGAGGTAAAATTTGTAAGTTTGTAAGTTTGTAAGTTTGTATGTAGGGGGTAATCTCTGGAACTCATAATCCAATTCTAAAATTTTTTTAACTTGCTGAAAGCTACATTATTCCTGAGTGCTATAGGCTATAAATTGTTTCTATAACATGTATATTAACCGAGCTATCACAACTTTTGTCTAGCAAGTCGGAAAAAAATACCTCATAAAACAGAATCATTTGCGTGCGCTGCCTAAACAGTTGCTTAAAATTAAAAACAATGTATGGCTACCTGGACCGTCTTAATTATTTCTACAAAAAAGTCCGCGATACCATATCTCTATCTTTTATATTTTATCTTTTATACTTCATTTATTGCATTAAAAAAAATTTTTTTCGGCATACTTACGTTTGGTTGATTATTAGCAACAAAATATTAATTCATTAGACAATAAATTATTTCAGTATCACAAGAACATCATACCGATAAGATTTGCCATTTACAGTATATCAAGTGGTCATACAGTTTCGGAGATAATATAAAATTACTAAAACGCAAAATGCCCCTAGCATAAGTTTCATTGTGCAGACGTTTTACCTATTTGCCCATAAATGGCGTTCTGTAATTACGTCATTTTTCTGAATCGCGGTGTTAAGACTCCGTTGTCGTAAGAGTTAGAATTCTAATATTACATGTCAGTTGCTTATTGGTTTCGGTTCGGTTGTTTCGTTCGTATGGTTGTTGTTGTTGATAGATACCTCAGAATCGAAAATATTGTAATTTCGTTGTACGTGATAATTGTTTTCAAGTCTGTGCGTAGTTTGTTGAGAGCGTGCTTATAAGGAAATCTCAACTGTCCCGGCAGACATCACAGACAAGAGCCGCTCGAGTACGCCGTACGGAAGAATCTGCCCCTGAAAATGAGCAGCGCCTCTCGAGAAATCTATACTTACAATAAAAAATCTGTAGAAGTAAAATTTCTGTACATTGAAAATATAAAAAAATAGCGGGGGGTGTTACTAGACCGAAACCGAACCCAAAAATTTTTGTCTGTATGTCTGTCTGTCTGTCTGTATGTTCAGGTATCACGCAAAAACTACCGGTTCGATTACGCTGAAACTTGGTATACTTATTCTATAATATCCTGGGCATAACACTGGGTACTTTTTATTCTGAAAAAGTATATACAATAAAAAACAAACTTAATTTTGCGGTTCGATCCCTAACCCCAACTGCACCTACCGCAAATAATAAGTTTGTCGTAGGTTACGTCACCCGCAGTGGAGTTCACCAAGGGGCGCTGCACACGGCTAAGATACTATAATGTTTTATCTTAAGATACAATATAGTTCGCCATAAAATTCAATGGACTATCACACACTACTAAGATAATCTTCTTCTTCTTAGCGTGTCGATGGCAAACAAAGTCACTAAATTCTAAATTGAATGACTAACTAAGATAATAAATAATAATTATAATAAAACTGTACAGAAGTCAATTCTGAACATTGAATATATATTCAAAATTAATATTGGAGGATGATTGGTGATCGATACTGATGCCAAAAATGCAATCAGTAAATGTTTTGTCTATCTGTCTGTCTCTATGTGCACGCATAGTTCAAAAACTATTATAGGGATTTTAACCAAACATGGTACAGTTGTAATCAATACGCCTAGGCAGGTTGATCTAAGTCTCAGTTGTTTTACACATAATGGTCAGTTGTACGTCGCTCTTTCCCGGGTCAGTAGTTCCAGAAATCTTTATGCATACCTACATACCGGAAGGATCAACTTTGAAAGTAGTCTATCCGGAAGTATTATGCTAAAATTATTACGTTTCTAAATCAACGCACAGCCCAAACCTCTGGTATTAGAGACATGAAACTTGAAGGGGTGTTCTTAGTGAAGAGTAAGTATCTTCTAAAAACGATTTTTGGAAATTCAACCCTTAAAGGGAAAACATAGGGGACGGAAGTTCGAAATTCACGCGGGCGAAGCCGCGGGCAAAAGCTAGTAACTAATAGAGATAGATTATGGGCTTGGTGCATTTTAGCAGAACTACGGTCTTGTATCTAACTAGAGTATAGTGATCAAAGTTGCATTTGAAAATCAACCTATTTTAAAGGAAAGATATTCCTCTTGCATGCATTTACTGGTGATCGTTAGTTTACTGAATATGTATTTTTATAATACAGTTCTCAGTAGCCCTGATAAAAAGAATGTTAAAAAAGAAGTCGAAACATTAAAATGTCAAAGCTATTCCATTGCTTACCGTACGTCTTCGATCCCTGTTTTTCAATGCAATCTTTTCCATTGTAAACTGTAGCTTTGATGATTTAAAATGGTCCAATCCTTCTTTAATCGAAGTTATACTAACTAACAGAATGGGTTTAACGAGATAGTAGTATTGCTATCCTAAACCGCTACATAATTACGCACTACGAAAGCAGGTATGATTAACGCGGTGTGGCTCGTAATCAAGGATCGTAGTTGAGCATCCGTGGCACACACAAACAGACAAAGCTTAGAATGGTCGACGACGACCTATATATAAGTATGTTATAGTGCAAGTTTAACAGTAATAATTTTGTGCTTTTTACCCCTTTTTTTTGTAAAAAAAACTCAAGAAAAAAAATCGAACATCTGATTTTTTTTGCCTACGTTAAAGGTTGGTCCCATAATAAAAGTGTTGTTCATACTGTTCAATTGAGTAGGACAACTTCTTTTCGGGTTTAGTATATATTAATAAATTAGGTCGTATTATATACACCTACTTTCACGATACTTTTACTAGCCGATACCAAATATTTTAACAAGTAACTCAGGCTACTTTTAATAACACATATTAGCACCGATAAAACGATTTCATCTAAGCGTAAAAAAATGGTTATACCTATTTCGCGGGAAAAAAGCCGTGACTGTGAAAAATTCATTCCTAAATATAATACCTACGCGTCGTGTCAATATCGATTTATACAATCAAATCATTTGATTTCCCGAATGGTTCGCTATAATACATAACCGAGTAAACGATATAAAATATATGTGTTACACTAGTATTGCCTTTGATATTGCTAATAGGAAACCAGCAATGTATGGTGATTAGATCCTTTGGTGTTCTCCGTACAATGTCAGTACCAATAGATTCACTCAGATGCTGCTCTAAGATGTGGTTACAGGCTTACAATATTAGATACAGGGAAATTGCCAACTCTGTGTGTAAACGTCATAATGTGTGTCTGTAGCAAACTACGCCTAAATTAAGTTTCAGTCAGTAGTAGAGGCAGATATGAAAATTATTGAGGGTACGATAGGCCTCACGTCAATGGTCTAAGACCAATATAAGCTAACCTCGCATTCTATTGAAACTTGTTGGAATGGGGTTCTCAAATATAATATTACTTTTGGAAATATAATTTACAAAAAAATAATGTACAGTTACTTTGAAGTTTAGATTATTATTAACCATACCCCAGACAGACGTGGTCCTACTCGAATGTTATTTTCGAACCCAATCGCAGCGTCACCTACCGGGTCCAATATGAAACGATGCTAGTCAGGGTCCAACACAAATAAAACAAAATTCAATTTGGTGCAGTCGTTCGGAAGTTATGCGCGTACATACATTTCGACGATTCATTTAGATTTTCACTAGAGTGTGGATCTCAAAATGTCTGTGCCCGAAGCAAATGAAGTAACGTACTGTTATTTAATTCAGTTGATTTCACCCCAGGGAAGCATTAACAACATCATCTCCTTCTTAATAATTAAATTCCCAAATAGCCACTTATGTGATTTTCTGCTTCACCGGGCAACGACGTTCGCAGACAGGTCTCAGAGCAGCGTCTCAATAAATCTATAGCAACTTAATCCGTGTAGAATGTGAGATCGGAGATACAGCTAGGTGTAATAATTATGTTAACTAGATTTAGAATATATTTCCTCATAATATATAGGGTGAAAAAAAAAATGTTGCTTTGTTAGGATTTAACTCAAAAACTACTCCACCGATACTAAATCACTAAGTAACCTTCCTTGTATTAGATTTTCAAAACCACGGGGGGTAAAGAGGATGTTAAAGTTTGAAGGGGCAGTACGAATTCCACGCGGATGAAGTCGTTGACGAAGTGCTAGTGTACAATAACATTAAAATGGCGTTTGTACATCATAATTCCTATTAACTTTAGCATTGATCAAGTATTAGCACGGCGAAAGCTTTTTATTTACGGCCTAAGACACCTTTCTATTTACCTGTTGCAAATACATACATAGTTAATTACGTCGTATGCACGCGCGTTACGTTTCACGCATTTCATCGAGAATCCTCAATGTTGCAAAAGGAAATGCATAAATCATATAATCATCATCTTTATTCTCTAATTCGTATACCAAAACAAAAATCCTTTAAAATCTTGTTCAAAATAATACTAAAAATAATACCACATCCTTTCAATGCCCTGAACGACACAAGGTGAGATGTCCCGCATTCATGTGTACCAAAGAAATCGAAGGGATTTTTCCTAACAAAGACGAGCATCTGCGGTATTTATCTGCTTTGTAAAGATTCCTTGGGTCCCGTAACATTGGAATGCGCCGTAATCTCACTCACGCCTTTTTCCTCTATCGCTCATTTGCAAATACGTGAAGTGTAAACGAAAGGAATCCCATGGAAGATTTTATCAGCCCTCGTTGTACAGGGCTGGTCTCAAATTATCGAGACGCACACGATACGCGAATCCTGAATATACCTTCTTCATTTTTAGGAATCCCTTTGAATTGGTCTCTACTCGATTGATTGTGATGGCCTTTAATCAGATAGAAATGGACCGGTACCATTTACTAATGGACTAAGATAACTAATGAATTGTTGGGATTTTTGGGATTTCAATGGATTTTCAAGCTTGGGGTATACCTTGTTTTTGGTACTTTCAGTTTTTTTGACTTGCACATAACTCTGAAAAACTTAAACTAAGTTTCTCGAAAAGGGTCTTTTGTTTATGTACAAAACCGTTTGCAGTTGAGTAAACAGCAACAAACCCATTTGAAAAAATGAAGCTTACGACTAAAAGACTTCAAATTCAATTTAGAAAATATGGCAACTTCAAGAAGGGAAATTAATTAGGTTTACTGTTAATAATTATTTCGCAGAAGGGTAAGAACGGGATAGTGAATAATTCCAAGAGCAGCGCCCCCTAGAGGCCAGTGATGTTAATTAATCGCCCAACTAGCCGGGTCTCCGTCTACTCTCGTTACACAGCGGTATTGCTTGTTATGAAAAATTTATTATAAAATTTCTGAAACGAGTTATGAAGTAGTTTCTGTCTTGTATTTTATCTAAGTCCTTAATTGTTGAGCTTATTGTTTGTTGGATCTTTTGGGATCCCGTTACATTTTGTTGTACAATTATTCTAAAGGGGCTTTCTGTGTTCTTTATTGAACCAAGACGCAAGGGTTGATCTGGTCTGGCTGGTCGATATTTTTCAGTCTAAAAGAGTACATAGAGTACGTTAAAAATTCTATTATTCAGTTTTTAACTGCTAACTGTTTCTCTTAAACAGATGCAAACATGTTTATTATATCTAAGTTCCAAATTGTTTTCAAATGTTTTCACAAATGAGACTCGACTAAGTTGTCTTGTTGGATTTCCACAATTCCTTTCTATAAACTTTCCTTTATATCAAAGAAGAAAATGTTCAAAGGAGTCTCAGACCAACTGCAGTGTATTCGTTTTTTATTATATTCTTTATATTGCAGTATTGAAAGAAACTCTCTCTTTTTGCAATCAGAAAAAGCTAAGCTCAACCTTTTTATCGATGCGGGTAGCGTCCTGCGTGGATCTAATTTAAGGTCTTCTATGAAATAGGTAAGTTTTTAAGGTAGGTCTTTGCTTTAAATTTGTATCGTAGAAATATTACTTACGATAAATTAGTTTTCGTTAAATTCTCTTTTTGTAGAAATTTAATTAATTGAATCCAGAAAAAAAAATAAGTACAAGCTTTAAATATAAAATATATTACAGGTAATAAATAGATAAATCTTTAAGTTTTTCGAGTTTAATGAGTATGTTTTTTGAAATTCTTCAAAAGGTTTTCTTAATTTTCGTTTTACGTATATCAAAGCAAGCGGTCAAACCTTAGGCACGTATTTGTGTTAAGTTTATGAACCTAACAAAAGAGATTTCTTTCATATAAGTATTAATGAAGTTTTTCCTCCTTGCTCCGTTGTTTTACAAGATAATTTTTTTCAAACCTCCATCCTTAATCTCCTGTTTACATAAAATTTTCTGCAAAAATTTGGTTTTTCCAATGTTAAAGAGTTTCATTTAGGTATGACAAGATGGTCAGTATTAGTCACTGCTTACTTCTTATGTACAAAAGAGTAAAAGAAACATCGTCGTAGTTAAATACTGTTACCATGAATTCTGTACATGATCTGAATCCAATAAATAATAACGAAAAATTCATTATTTAATCATGTAACGAATTTTGATTATTTCTCAATAAGTAAACTAGCCACTTGTGTTATAACAAATCTCATTAGGTAAGATAGAAATCACGATTTATACAGTATAAAGCAAAAACAACATAAAGAAAAACTAAGAAAATCCGATGAAAAATATCAACGCTGGGGTATCTAGTCCGGGATCATGGACTGAACTTATAAGAATAATAATATTCCACAACTTTCACACAACGCTAAGCAGAGCTTGTGTTATAGATACTAAACAACTGATAAATTATTAAACACATTCATATTATAGACAAATTAGGTCCAGACACAGAACAAATTATCGTGCTCATCACACAAACAATTGTCCTGGGTGGGAATCGAGCCCACGACCTCCAGAATAGCAGTCAAGGCCACTAACTACTAAACCAACAGGCAAGTCCGGATAAAAAACAGGTGCGTTTTTCTCTTTATTTATGACTGTGAGCATCGGCTGTGGCATTAATAAACGGGCAAAAGGCAGATAAAACCTCGGCCATCCGAGTGAACTGAGCACTTTTTCACCTTTACAAAATTTGTAACATCTTTCAGTAACATCGCGGATTATTCGGTAATGATGTTCGGCCAGCGGCGGCAGGCTTGTTTCCTCCACGAGGGGCAGTAATGAAGGTGGCTGCGTCAGTGAATTTTCTACGGCGTATTACCCACTAATAGTACCCGGATTCATCCCATCCTTTGCTGCCGCCAAAGGTGTGAGGGAGACATACTATTGAAAAGTAAATACTGTGTCTAATACCTACGCTTGTAGAATGTACAGTATTATAAAGCTGGTCACGTGCGTTGCCGATCTAATTTACCGTTCCCAAAAAGTGCTACTAGCATCTCAACGGCCGAAATTAGTTCGTACATTTGGTGACTTCGTCGGGACGGTTGCCGAACCTTTTTTACTAGTAAAATCGTTTTCAAAGCGAAACTTTGAGATGAAAAATATTTTTATTTTCAACGCACGCTTCGTTTGCGAAATTTTTAACTGACTATTCAAATAACGAACATATTATTCCTATAATTTATTAACAAAATACATACATACATTATACATAAACTCACGCCTTTTTCCCATGGGGGTAGGTAAAAACTACAGAGCGCCATATGCTACGATTCTTACATACTTATTTTGCTTCGTCTACATTCATACATGTTGTTTCAACATGTATTTCCAAAATATAATTCGAGTAAAGCAAAAAGGCAGTAATTTCCATTCAACTCAAGAAATAATTACTTACTAGCAACAGATTTAAATACCAACAGACATCTTAGTTGGAAATCAAAGAAAAAGCAGCGTTGTATTTCCTGAAATAAATTATTTCTGTGAACAGTTCTGCAATTTCACTGAAATATTGACGCTATAAAGTTTGCAATTTTAAAAGAGTAATGGTAGAATCCAGGTGCCTGCAATCACTATTGGGAAATAAAATGAAGCGAGATAAGCAAATAGGATTTCAGAGTGCAATTGAGAGGAAAAATATATTTACTTGCCTTTTTAATGTCGTCTGCTTATTGCAAGGAGGTATTATTTTATTATTATACGGGGTAGTAATAAAATTCTGTTATTACCAGACCGTTCCAGATGAAGATAATCCTGGGGTTATTTTAGTTCAATATCAGATTTTATAGATATTATGCATAATTAGCTTAAAAAACTGACCTTTTAATATATTTTTTTCCTGATGTTTTTTTTTAATATCTTTACCTAGTATTTTTTTCAAAGTCACGTAGTCATTTAGTAACAGCTAAAAATATTCCGTTTCAAATTTTCAAAACATATAAAAAGTCCAAATGGCAAAACTTAGATAATATTAGAATCTAGTAAATTAACAAAAGGAATTTGTAAATACTAAATGACGTCACTCACGTTTGTCCTCAATTCTAAGAAATTTAAAAATACCTGACATTGAATGCTATTTGTACGATAAATTTCAATTAAAGTCCGCGAGGAAAGAAACACAACATGCTGTATTAACTCACGCCAATCCTGAATATTAATGATTGAGGAAAACAATTGGAATCCTTACTGAATTCTAAAAAAAAAAAGTTTTAAAACGATTAAGAGGTACATACTTATTGGTCTGTATTTGGGTTCCGACCTTACCTAAGAAAAACGGAAGGTTAGAAGAGGATGTCTGTCGCAGAGGTTTATAACTAGATAATGTACACACGGCTAAACATCAAGCTACACATGTCCAGTATAAGCAAATCTCGCGTTTAATAGGATTTGCGTACAATGCAGAGCTCAGTTTATATTGGAAATGTATAGCTTTGTAATATATGGTACAGACGCCAGCACATCAAGTTACCCCAATGTGTCAAATTTCTTTGATCGTTTTTCAACTTTATGTGAAACAGAATAAGGTTCATCTTCAATTGGGAAAATTTGACACATTTGGGTAACTTGATGTGCTGGCGTCTGTCCAACGGAAGTATAATAATTATGTGTACTGTCTATTACAATATTGAATTTAAATGACGCATACACAGTACATTTAAAGAAATATTAGATCAGCGGCTGCTTTATACGCTACCTATTTAATGTAGGCACAGACGCCAGCACATCAAGTTACCCCAATGTGTCAAATTTTCCCAAATAAATATGAACCTTATTCTGTTTGCCATAAAGTTAAAAACGATCAAAAAAAATTGACACATTGGGGTAACTTGATGTGCTGGCGTCTGTACTTTGCTTGGAACCCAGTGCAAGCTCAAACCGCTTTTTGCCGGTTTTTCTTTTATTGATACTACCATCATGTATTGTAGGATACAAAAGCGAGTACCTACTCTTAGTAAGTCAAAATCATAACGTTTTCAGCGAACTAAGTAAACATTGATGGTGTTATGTTGTGATAGTAAGTACTAATGACTTACCAGCCTATACTAATAAGGCATTCGAAGACCTCATCGCCAGAAACACAGTTAACTTGAAACAGGGCCAAATAAACGCTAAACCTTCACAATCAGATTACAGACATTCCACGTCGAACAAGGATAGGGTAACATTTGGGCAGAGCCGTCCAATGAGTTATGCGAAGCACATATAACGCAAACGATCGGGCCCGCTCTGGCGCATACGAGATGCGCAAATTGATGGAATACAAATGTACCTACGTAATGTTCAGGAGTATCGTTCAAGAAGCTTTTGAGTATAGTAGAAATTCTAATATATTATAAAAGATTGTTTATTCGAAGACAGACGTAAGTAGCGTCAATGAGGGGCTTATCACGCTTTGTATAGTGATATAACTAAACCTCAGGGCATTACACTACGGTTTAGAGTAATTAATTTCATTTCGGAAAATCATGAAAAAATAGATAGGCGACGGCTTCGCTGGAACTAAAATTTAGGTACAGACACAAGCACATCTACCCCAAACTGCATTTTTTTTCAATTGAACATGAACCTTATTTTATTTGGAATAAAGTCGAAAATTTTTCAAAGTAATTTGACTCATTGGGGTAGCTTGATGTGCTGGCCTCTGTACATAAAAATAAAAAAAAATGAAATAAACTACAGAAGAGTACCTCTTTACAATATTCAAACATTGTTTTGTATATGGTGCTTTAATATCCTTTTGAAAGTGATTTTGATTTCTTCCTCCATCCTGATTTCATTGCTCAGTTTTCCACTTTTTGCAGTCTTTGAAAACCTGACTTGTATTTCACTGATACAATAATTATAGTAAAATCAAAAACAAAGAAACACAAAAATAATCCTTAAATTCACAATACAGGGTGTCTCATTCAAATGGGTCAGTATGGGAAAGTCTGAAACTATAAGACATACGAAGATCTGTTCTGAGGAACCATGTCATCGATTTTAATAAAAAGAGAAACTGCATTCATACATTTAAAAAAAAAACATCTGTACTCCGTTCGGGAATCGAACCCGGTTATTTTGAAAAAAAAAAACCTTCTCTATTTCTATTTAGATATCGATTGTGTAGGTCTTAAGCAGTAATTGTCTGTACGAAACATGATGTCTAAAATGAATAAAATGCATTGTTTCCACATACTTTCATTTACTTTAGTAGGTGCTCGAAGTGACCACCGCCTTTTTCACAGTACAGATGTTTTTTAAAAAGTATGAATGCAGTTTCTCTTTTTATTAAAATCGATGACATGGTTCCTCAGAACAGATCTTCGTATGTCTTATAGTTTCAGACTTTCCCATACTGACCCATTTGAATGAGACACCCTGTATACCTAGCCATAATATTTGTGTACGAATGTGATAACCTAGTTACGAAAATACACAAATGAAATACGTGGAAATAATAATTGCAAACACTAAAATTCCCACTAAAATACAGAACTATATTTTCTATGTTGAAAATACGGGTATTTTAAAAATCGTTTTACGGTATCAAAGACAAGAAAGTAGAGGACTGACTAATGGAGTCAGGAATTGTGGTAGGAATGGTTTTATTAAAACTCAATACCTACGAAACGTAACGTAAATGAAGGTATAAGAGTCCCGTATCACGCTTGATGAACAACTGCCTACGAAGGTACCCACTTGACATTACTTAAACCTTTCACCTGACTACGGTCTATCCCCTGTCACAAGCACAGTGGAAAAGTTTTCAGCTCTATTTAGGAATTAATCAAACAACACAATTGTTTATACCGTGGCTGTAATAGATTTTTTAGAGCAGACCATAATATTTTTATACCTTATGCAATGCACTGCCAATTAAGCTAGGACCTAGGAATAGAAAAAACGGTTTTGTAGAGAATAAAACGTAAAATAAGACCTCTTTTATCATCCTGTAAATAGCTCGAGATTGCTCCAATATTATCTAAAAATAGTCGAGCATTACCGATTTAAGCACGTGTAAACAATTATTACAAAACTTGGCTGGTGTCTGTTATACGTTCGTGAGTCAAAAAATCATATCTTCCCGTAACTTCGCCTTGGTTGATTAAAAACCGATACACGCACAAACTTTAACCGTTGTTTATGGATGACGAGCGAGTTCTTCTTCAACTTTATCTTGTGTATACAAAGGGATTTAGATCCAACCGGGTTATGATAACCGGTGGCCGACGTCACATCCGCACGGGTAATCCAACTGGCACCCGGATCTACAGTAGCTTAACCTTGCTGATCGAATGATCCGACCGTATACGGGTCGAGACCTCTCATTTACGTGCCTGAGATATTAGATTCAGGCTTTGTTGTCTTTTAATTAATTAAACTGTAAGTGTTATTAATATTCGCCCAACCTTTGTAGCTCTTACACCACAGTTATAAACGTTTTCGTTCCCACAGTGGTATTACCCCTTTTTACCGCCCACTAAATTTCAACAAAAACACTATACAAACTAGACAAACAATGGAACAGTACAATCGTAATAACAAAAGCAAAACACAGTTTTTGGGCTGTACATTACACATTTATTATGTACATACACATGAAACAATAAACGGTCGTAATTCAAACAGCGAGGTAACAAAACAAATTAGAATTAACAAAGCTAATTCCGTCCGGTGGCCTGCGCGCGACTTTTATGATTTATCCGTTGAATTCACCCGGACGAGTGAGCCTGTGGGTAGGTGGGATATGAATGTAGGTGCCCGCTGGAAATGCGGCCATTCAAGGCATAGATCAAGTTAAAAAATCCTACCATCCACTTGCAGGTGAAAAATAAAAATGAATAAATAAAATGATATTCAGTCCTGCGAGTATGCAGGACTGAATATCATTTTACATACCTGCACACCGCTGTGGTATTGGCGCCAAACTCATTGGTTCAACTGGACATGCCAACAAAAATATAAACAACCTGTAACTGTCCCAGTGTAGAACAAAGTTCATCTCACTATCCAAGAGAAGGCATGAGTGAGCATTAATGACCACATAAAAATCAAGTAATCGCTGTCTTCATAAGTTCAAGTGAAATTGTTGTGTGTGTAGCAACAACAAAGTAGTGGGTGGTAGTATTAACAGTAAACCTTACTTTAACTCAAATAAATCAGATAATATTTTCCATTTTTTAACCAAGCAAGATATTCATATCCTTAAATCTGTGCTGTCTCTTCCTTCCTATAATGAAAAGAAAAAGACAAAACTATATTTCGAAATTAGTTTAGTCGCTGCCAAACCCGCTTCACGAGTAGATAACTATCTACTGCTTAGGTACCTAACCTACCTATGTCACGGATATGGATATTGGCACGTTGGGCGTAAAATATGTCTCAGGTGTGGTTGATAGCCTTTATCCGCCAAAACTGATAAAATATGCTTTTCGCTCAAGCCCACCAGCTAACGTTAGTTTCTGTTGCGAATTATGAAACTTTCTGCTTGTGTTTATTAGGTAACTAGGTACTATTAAAGGATTTAATACTCCTTTTTACTTACTCTGGGTAAAAAGGAGTACTAATGCTTACTCACTGTAAATATTTTTGTCTATTTGTATTAAATCACTTAGGTGCTCTAGGTCAGCGTTAGCCCAGTGCTGTGACTGCGATTGCCTAGTCATAGATCTCGAATTCGAAGTCAAGGCACGCACTTCTGAATTTTCGGATTTAATTGCGTATTGTATAATATCACTTGCTTCAAAAACTGTGAAGGAGATCATGATGAGAAAACCGGCATGCCTCAGAGATATTTCTCGAGGGCATGCGATGCCAGCCCCCCTAGCCAAGTTACAAACGATTCGTATCTATTCTCTTTCTACAATCGAGAACGCCTCAAATCCCTTTGTTTTGACCACGTGACTTATCACCTTTCGCTAAGTCACGTGGTCAAAACAAAGGGATTTGAGGCGTTCTCGATTGTAGAAAGAGAATAGATACGAATCGTTTGTAACTTGGCTAGGGGGGCAGGTCAGATGCCCATGGGTGGCATTAAAACTCTGACACCAGGTTAGACACTGACGACACGATAAAAAGAAGACAAGTCTAGGTACGACATAAAAAAATCCTACTTATGTCTGAATGAACGCTTATGACTGTTTTAATTCGACATTTCCCATCTCACTATTGTTTTGTTTGACGTTAGTGAATACGGACACTAAAGTTTTAGATACATTTTAAAATGAGGGCCCTACACTCTGTCCCTCCCATAATAGATAAATGTTATCACTAATGGGCAAGCTTAAAACAAGTGGGCTTTTATAAAGATAAACCACCTACATTTCCGGGTTGTTATTGTTGTATAACATGGCTAAAATACGACACAATAAAATTTTAGATGCATCACAAAACTAAACGTTGAGAATTTTATGTTTGTACAAATTTTTAGCAACTTTTATTGTTGATATAAACTGCCCACGGGTAGAATGGAGTTACTAAAACGCGGCTCATGTACTTACTCAAAAATATAATCTTCATACAAAAAGCTATCAAGTAGAGAGTCTAGGAACGTGCAGTTAAAAATTCTTTAAACAATTTTCTAGAACGCGTATTTCAAAATGCTCTTTAAAAATAAACACCTAATACAAAATCCGTTTAAAGTGCATCTAAGTAAAAATACGTATTATTCTATACACTCGCCCGCCGCGCCGGTGTAGTCTACTGGAAGCGAGCCCATTTCTATGCGCCGCTGTGCTATGCTCCGTTATCAGGCACTATCTACTCCAGCTCAGCGTATAGAATGCTACATACGATAACAGACTTCGATTTGGATTTCGTTTCCATGAAATCAAGTTCTTATTTTGTTTCTGTTGTGTGACTACTGGGATGCATTTCGTTTGGAGATAATAGTTTTAAAGTCCTTTGACGCCAGGGTGTCTCTAGAGTAACAGATTTTAAAAGTATTTTGTTGGTGAGAATAAATACAAATGTTTTTGTTCTATACTTATATGGGGACCGTACATAAAGATATCTAAAAAAATAGCGAGATACATATAACAGAACTGAACATCCAACTATCATAAAGTTACAGATGGGACACAAAGTACATGCACACTTTTTCTGAACAAGGAAAAACAGCGTTATGCCTAGGAATATTTTGACGAAACGCGCACATGTTGATACATACGCAATATTGCTCAAGCTTTTTATTTATAGACCCAATTTCATCAAACAGAAAAGTTTTTGCGCAAACCTCCGCGCCCTAGCTACGCCTGATGGCCTGACCATACACATTGATACACTCATCTAAATTCAGTTTGTTCGTGACTAGAAACCCAATCGACGGACTTGGCTCGTAGTTAATTTGTACTGAAACTGCCACTTGAAGACGCTCACGAATTCCCCTTAATTGGCTTAGAAGTTACGACAAACAAACAATATTGTCACACCAACCATAAATATTGGAAACCGAACTGGGAACAAAACGGTTTGCCCGACCGATAGTTAGGAAAATGGGGCACAGATGTTACATGCGATATTTAAAAAGTTGAAATAAGACTAGGTACGGGTATAATAATATGCTGATCGGGATTAATTAAAACGGCTGTGCTGTTTGATATTTGTAAAAGTTTAATTATCCTTTACCATGTGGTCTTGGGTATATATTGCCTGTTTCCATTTTAAACTGTGCAGCAAGCAATAAATTGAAAAAGACCTTCGTTTTATTCTAAATGTGGCCTCATCGTAGCTACTTACATTAGATGGCTTAACTGACGATTACTGATGATGGTATCTTGATGATGATCGGTGTTTTTTAGTAGAAACTTAACTACGAGTATTTTCGTTGTGACTTATCGGTAAGCATGCTTAGTGAAATGGATTACGTATCATGTATTACAAAAGAGGTTACCCTATTTTTAATGTATTAAAGTGTCAGAAAAAGTAAATAAAAACCCTGCAATGTTTTGCTATAAGTAGGTTATTTTTGAAGATTTGGTACACTCAGTTGAATTTGTAGAGTATTACAGGGTTCGTTGTAGGAGCGATCCAGTTAAAGCTGCGCTCGGTTCATTTTGAGCCGGTTTAAGCGTAGGATTCAGTTTCCTAGCTACAGAAATAATAAGACTAGACAGCACTGAGCGCGACACTTAACTTACATTACGTATGTATGCTTTTTATTTATAGTTCCGTTCTATTTTGAACTTAAAGTTAAGAACACTTAAGTACTGATTTAATTTTGGCAACTAATTATAAAAAATATTTGTAAGATTTACTTAAAAGCTGGTAAATATTGTTGTTTTTTTGAACCCCCGGATCCATGGATCTACTTATTCATATTTTGCTGTTGGCTGCCAGGCGGTTTGCATGTTATAAACAAATAACAATAAATCCTATATTTTCTATAGGTAGCTATTATTATAAATAAAAATGAATCGCCGAAATGTATGTAGGTACGCGCAAAAATCCCAAAAGGCTGCACCAAATTGGATAATTCTTTTTTATAGTATTTGTAGTTTAGATTCAAAATTGCATTCGGTAGTTGGCGATACAACTTTCGGGTAGGACAACGTCTGTCGAATCTACTGCGCACAGGGTAGGTACTTCAGACACATTAGGTGCCTGTGGTAGGTAAATCAGTACATACTTAAAGCTTAAGATGAAAATTAGCCAGTCTTCACACTTATCATGATCTAGTGGCTAAGCTCTACTCGTATACGCAAAACATGTCTGTTTCGTGTGAAGCGCGTATAGAGAATATGTGAAAATGTTTGCACTTCTGCACTTTTTGAATTCGTTTTACTGTTGTAATTCTAAATATAGAAGCCAACAGAAATCGTTTGTAATTATTTCACGACAGTACTAAAAAGTACTAGTAAATCAATATCTATGTCACCACATTATTTTTTACACTAAATTGACATATTATTATTATATCTTACACCGCAATGTTAAAGTTATCTGCGCGATCAAGGACTGACGCTTTGCGAAATTTAACATTTATATTCAAGTTCCCGACGACAACTGCTGGGCAGTAGTCCACCAGACACAACACCCCAGGGTCGGCGACCCCTTCTGGTCGGAAGATCTTCCCTTTTCAATGTGGGATCACAAACTTTCCACACTGTAATCCTTAAAAAGTATAAATTATTTAAAAACTAAAATCTAAGTGCACGGAATTTCATCTTGGGCGGAAGTGGTATGTTAAATTGAAACACAATTTGGCCACGAGCCACTTTGATAACCTAAGCACGAAACCGCTCCGTTACTAATTTTAAATTTGGTCAATAATTAATAAGATTTAGTATTTTCAATCTGTTATCTTACAATAGAAACTGCACAATAGGACACCAGAAATTAATTTAATAAAAAAAAGATACTACTTATTAAACTCATTCTACATTTTTTTTGTTGGGTAGTTTCTAACTTCGTCCCTACAAAAAAAAACAGCTAACCAAAAACCTCTATAGAGACATTCTCGATCCCTTTCGATTATAAATTTGAGGGCAGTGCTGACATTCGGCACACTCATAGAAACTGGGAACGCGTGATCAGAATTTTGATGACGGGATTAAGGCGTCCCGGTGCGACCAACTTAGCTTTAGAGATCTTCCCTGATGGCTCCTAATTAAGACAGAGCTAATGGAGAGACATGCTACTACGTAATTTGGAGCCGCTCCGGATTCCATTATGGTGACACAGTTTATATTAGCTGCGGTGAAAAGTTCAATAGTTGCGAGTTGGGTTTAAAAGGAAAATCCTGTATTACAGAGAAAATAAAGTTGTTCAAGTTCTGTTGTTCGATTTTGTGGGCGATGTAGAAGTAGGTAGACGTATCTTTTCTACCAACACAATTTTGTTGACTTATAATAGTAAGCGCTGTTAGCCCGTGAGAAGGCGCGCCTAATTTTCTTACACGAGTAGGCGCGTGCGAGCAAATTGCTCACACTATCATAGATGTTTATATTTTTAGTGTTTCTATATTTATTGGCTTATAATGTATTTAAATAAATAACACAAGGTTTAGTAAGTAAGAAAACAAGTATTTTAATCAAAACTATTAAACATAATAGCAACTTCTAACGCAAATAACAAAACAACCTAGTATTAATTATTTTTTTTGGCACGTTTCATAAAAATCACAATAAAAACTGTTACATAACAAAAACTAAAAAGTGTTATTTATCGATTAAATCTACACTAATGTGCCTCTCGAAACACACTGAACACATGTATTTTACATGTTCGGTGCAAAGTAATTGCTTGCACGAAGTACATGATTTTTTTGACCTTCTATTTTTACGTCTAGGACCATATTGCACAAAATCCGCTTGGTTCTGGCAACAGGCACAGGAGCCGGCACAAATCGCTTCATTAGAAATTTGAGATCTGAGGATATGTTCTCCATGCGAACAAGATCTGCATCCAATTCATCACCAGAATCCTCTACCAACCACGAACAAATTTGTGCTTGCATTCGATCGTCCATTTTGTATATGTAGTGTAGCTAGAAGAAAAATAAAAATAATAACATTATTACTAAAGAGTTTATACATGATAATCAACTAATAAAAATCAAACAAATGAAATAATATGGCAGAAATAACAATCTAACTTTTTTAAACCACAAAAATAAATACTTACACGGATGGGCGCGTGATGAGCAAATTGCCGCACGTTGGTACACGGCCTCCACAAACGCCTTGCTGCGCGGTCGCAACGCCACTGAGCGGATCGAGAATTGCGTCAGGGGAGAGGGGGTGAATATTTAGGAAGGTACTTAAGAGCTTGAATTGGTGTGGCATGGGAAAGACAAAAAAAAATTGAATTAGATTTTTGTGTGAGCAAATTGCTCATAGCGCGCCTTCTCACGGGTTAGTAATGTTATGGAATATTTTATGTAAAACTTAAACAGGTTGTAAAAAGTGCAACAATTAATAAACTATTCGCCCAATGCAAGCAAGTATTAACTAGATATTTTGTTAAAAACCATTTTAAGTGAACCTTGTTCTAATGAGAATTAAATTTTTTTTTTAAACGTATTCTTGATGGCTATGTTAATAAATCACGTGAATAAAGTATAATTGTGTCCATTACTTGCTGTTGTTGACAATCAGTATTTTACGATACTGTTATGACTATACTTGGATACAAGACGTATTTGTTTTATATTTTCTAATCGTAATTGTCTGTCTTCTTCTGATAGAATAGATATTATCTTTATAGATAGTAATTGTTTCCTTTGCAATAACTTTTAGATAACTAGCAGGCGAAGAAACTCAGAAGAAAGCTTGTGTCGCAAAAAGTCCTAAGTTTTTATCCTGACTAGATGGGTTAAGATTGGATAGCTCCCCTAAGGCACAGTGAAATATTAGTTCTTTTTGTTACTCAGCATTGGCTTATAGATGTTTTTTAAACATTTACACACTATATACTTAGTTCGGCAGGAGAGAAATCGAAATACTGAACTACGCTTAGATACATAATAACCATGACTTCAAAAAGAAGAGGAGGGTCTTAATTCGACTGTATGTTTTTTTTATTACATAAATATTCCTTTAATTCATTTGCCAAATAATTCTTAAACTATAATTATATGCAAAAATCTCAAATAATCTAAGTTGCCAAGAACTTAAAATGTGTTAATTCTTTGTCCTCAATAAGGTATCTCTAATGAGCCGTAGTCGTTGTATTTCTGCGGACCACGAGGCATATGTAACCACAAGTAGCTTTTATACCTATGTAACTTTTGTAACTGTCTATTTGTGTGTTTATTTTTCCAAATGATTAGGTAATATTAATGCCAACCATCGGAAGATAAGAGTAAAGTTACAAAAAGTAATAGGTAAGTTGCAATAAATCCTTTATCATTAATGATAGAACAACAAAGCAAAGTATAAATAAAGATACCTATTTCATAGTTAAGTAGACGTCATTTCTGTATCTCTCTGCAGCTATTACAGCTCGACCTAAGACCGTCATGTTTTCCCGTCTTAATTAAGGCAAAGGTTTAGCGATCCTCCGGGCGCTTGCTACAAATTATTTACGTCTATTGGAGCTCATTAACTTTTATTATTTTTTAATCAAGTACTAGCTGCTGGTAATTGAAACCAAACACATTTGTTCCTCTACGTGGTGGGTACGTTCGTATCTTCTCTCAGGACTACATAAATACAGGACAGAATGTTATTTCACTTGTCTGACGTCACGCGTAACTCTTCTGTGACGCATGTGCGCTTTTTATTGGACATCGTATAAACATAAGTACGCGCGGCCATTAATGGATGAGGGGGGGATGTTAAAAGCGATATTTTCCCATCGTGATGTATGGGAATCTTGCTTGTAGCTGTAATGAGAAATTCCGATGTCACAGCTTTCTGTGAGCCGTTATTTTTGAACGTATGTTTTCAGAACAAATTGTTAGCTCGTCAAGTGGTGACGTAAGGTCAAAAGTATGACGTAGCATTATTTCTCGTGGCGTAATAGTTCCACATTTATATACGTTTTCCTTGTTCGGGTAGAGTTAAGTGGAACACTGCGTGAAGCACGTTGGTATAGCAACGACACGTTGGACTTTAGGATTGCGAGCTAGCACATAAAGTTTTATTAGATTTCAAAGCCCCCATGCTGTTGTTGAACACTTTGTTAGTATCCCTGTACTCATTTAAAAACAAGTTATTTTTTATACTTAAAGTTCTCAGCATACCTACTACAAATGCGTCAATGTAATTTTTGATGTATAAATATGTCGCAAGCATAAATATGTTATACCACCATATTCTTGTGGCTATATCTACCTGAAAGAACTTTCTGTGTCTATATATAATTTACCTACAGAAAATATAAGAAACATTGTAAATGGTGAAGTCCAGCCACTAAAACTACAGCCTTGTTTTAAGTGTCATTTAACAGTTTCAGCATAACTTCACGATATTTATGCATTCAACACGACGTATATTTTATGAATCTACTAGTTATGCATAGAATCTCATATTTTGTTATGCCGTCAAAGCGTGTAAGTGGATAGCTGTGATGTAATATGAAAGAAGGTATCTTCAAAGCATTACCATGAAAATGCTATCGCTTCATACAAAATTGAGCCCTTTCGCGGGAAATAACTCGGGCACTACAATGAGAACTTGATGCGCGGAGCTTTCTTTCCCAGAGGGAATAAAGTGACACTTGACAAAATTTTCTTGCAATATTTCTAGGTACCTATATCTATATGATGTTTGCGTTGAAATGGTTTTCAGAAATTTTCGTTTTTAAAATAATAATACGTGGTTTCGTTTGTAAAATGGAATCATTAACAACAAAAAGCACACGCATCGCCATTTTAGATTACTGAACGAGCTGTAATTTAATTTAACTGGACATGAACGTTTAAACACTGATAAACCAAGCAAAACCCATAAATAATACAGTGAAAACGAAAGAAAAATTAATTTACAAAATGTCAAAAATAAAATTACAAATGCGTGGGGTGTAATTATTACACAATACGGGTCGGAACACAAACCAGTGTGGCTGGAACGCAAAAATTATACAGTTTAACCGTTTTGCAACACGCAAAGGGGCGTAAGACGCCCCGCGGTCTTGCGTGACCCTAATCACAAGGAACTTTGTAATTTTTAATTTTAGAAATGGTTACATTATTTTATTTGCTAATCGGTGACACAGTTTTCTTTGTTTGGGTGTGAAACAAAACAATGTTTGTCTAGTGTTTGTAAGTGAATTATCACTCACTTAATGACTTTGCTATAAATTGTAGTTCATCTATCAAAATCATTCAAAGTCTTTATTCAAACTAGGCTGAGAATCAGCACTTTTTGAACGTCAAAAAAAAATACATACAGGCAGTCTCCCAAAAACGGCCCACCCTTCGCCACTTCCTAGTGTTTTTGCTGGGAAGAAGAAGTGGCGGAACAAACTCCCCAGCAACACATCTGTCTGATTCGTTTGAAAAATGCTCAATAAATAGCACTAAAGTTTATACACTTTGTAAAATATTACATTTCAGAAAGATTGTCACGTGTTAGCTAGCACACTCCACTATACCAAGAAAAAAAAAACTCCCCTGAAGGTTTTTCTATCTAGATTCCCATCTATGTCTGCCTATTCCCTATAACAATAAAAGTCTAAATCCTTCTCTCTATATTTTTTTTCCTGCATATTGTTCATTAACCATGTAGTTAGTTTACCTACATAGATTATGACATTCTAATCAAGCGATGTTCAAATTCCAACGTTCTTCTGAACAAAGCTGATTTCACAAGTAACGATTCGTGGGTAATGACGGAGCGGTTGTTTGGTTTTAGCAAATTTAATTACTACCATGTTAATTTAAGCATGAACATAGAACAAATAACTTAAGGTTAGTACGAGGCACGCAATTTAAAAATAGAAGTTAAACAGAATTCAATCTTGTTGATACGTAATATTTTTCTTTAGCAAAAGAAGGATAACGGAAACAAATCGTGAAACAAAAATACATCTTGGAATGTTTTTGAAACACACAAAAGTTATTCTCCTTTTAGAAGTACGGGCACGTGGCATTTAGCGGGATCAATCACGCGACTCACACGAAACTGGCAGGGTTAAATGTGCGGAACAATTCGATTTATATTGTGAGTTTTTGAGAGCTCCCAACTTCACCCAAGTTGAATATACCACTACAGGTAGAGGTAAGGGAGGTGTTACATTGTTATATTTACAATAGCTTGTGAGTTTAAATGGACCAGTGGTTAGAGGTGCTAGAGGAAAACATAATAACGTGATGGCCCAGTGTATAAAATGATAATGTACAAAACTTGGTACATTCATCGTGAACATCACTGATAATAGTTAAGGACGTTCAGAGAGAGCACGATCATTCTGGATGACAAGAAACTTGTACCCTGTAGTGGGACAAGTTACAGGTTACTTCTATTATTACTTAGAGGAGTTACTTTTTTACATAAAGAAAAAGGATAGTAACCAGCGAAGCTATCTACTTAAACTATTGGCTTATCGGTAATCAATACATTTTTTTTCTACTGACTGTAGAGAATAAATCACACACCTTTGTTGCTGTTAGCTCAACTCTGGCCTTCCACCCAACGCCTTAAAGTTGTTTTACGTAAAACGCTGATTTTTCACTTAAAATAAAACGACAAAGAGCGCGTTTATACATTTCTTTTGCAGGCGCAAAGGTACGAGAATTACCCTCTCTTTGTAATGCTAATTTAAAAACCAAGGAATTCATTTTTTATTCATAAGTTTTTCTGCTCTAAAGCCAGCAGTCGGAGCATTCTACTCGTTTGTGATGAGTTTTGAAGTTAAAAAATAAAATTCATATAAAAATTCTTTGTAGATGTGCTTGTTTTAAAAGCGGGTTAACATGAGCCCGCGTGGTATTTATTATACTGAACAACGTAACTCTGTCAACGTCAAAGCGCACAAATACTTTTTTCGATCAGAGGTGAGCAGAGTAAGTCAATATGAAAAATGGCAACAATTTGGTTCACATACTCAGCTTTTCATCGGCGACGAGCTGTTTACACATTCGATATTTTTCTTTGTTATAATAAAATTGGCTTTCTATACAGTGTCCTCTTGTTCTCTTTGGGGATAACAGACCTGAAGTTTATCTATTATCGACCTTGTCAACTTTTTTCAGCTTGCAACAATTCAACTTCTTACCCAATTTTTTAGAGAACCACAAAGTTTGAGCTAAAATAAGACATGCACAAATCAACAAAGGAGATTGTAAAAAAAACAAAATGATATGCCCTATGTAAATCGTCAATTACTTCTGAATTATATCAACCACTGAAACGTATGACCTGTAATCCTCGAAGGGTAAGGCAGAGGTTTACCTGTAGTACACCCACATTTTGCCAGTTATGTTAAAGTCCCATGTCCCACCTCTGTTGTCTCTTTATACAATTTATTAACATACCTATCAAATTCCTTCTTCTATATAAGAACATTATTACAATACTTAATGTGTTAGTTGAGGTAAATCTCCCTTCTCACATCTCTGACATGAAATACATTTTAGTAAAGATTACAAATTCTCATTAGTTACAAACACGGTGCGTGACAATTACTGTGTTATATCACTAATACATAGATTACCTTTGGATGTATTTGCATCGAACAGGGCAACTATATTGTGTACACACTGTTCGTTTTTTTTCTTAAATGTTCAAATGACTTTTTTGTTTTGTTTTTTTTTTTAATTTTGCATAGATGGTCTATGTCTTTTGCGTGCACCGAATAAACGTTTTATTTATCTATCTATCTAATAAATTAAATTTACTGACTTAACGGACTGCTACAGAATGCTCTTTAATTCTATAGCAGTCCGTGTGCGAAATGATGAAAACTCACCGTGTAATCTTATATCTTTTTAAAATATAAAATTCTCGTGTCACAGAGTTTGTAACAAAACTTCTCCGAAACGGGTTGACCGATTCTTGTGAAATTTTGTGCTCAGTAGGTGCAACTTGCCTGCTGCGGTCTACTTGTCCGATTATAATTTAGGTGTCTTCAAGGCTAGAGTGAATAGGCTCTTAATAAAAAAGTGCGCTTCACCATCATTAATTGCATCACTGCTTACCACCGGGTGGGATTGCAGTTAAGCACTTGTTAATAATATAAAAAAATGGTTTGAGAATAGGACGTAAACTATTAAAAACTAAATAAAAGTAATTATATTATGGAATGAAGTTTGCCTGGGGCGGTTAGTTTTTTAATAAAAATGACTGAATATTATTTTTATTGCAACAGTTTTTTTATAAACATATAATAAAATTAAAGCGCCTGTTTATAATGCCATAAGTGTAAAACTTTTTTTTAAATTAATGCTGAAAAGATATACCTACAGTAGCTTTACCGAAAAAAAAAAGTTACGATAGCTGATGTTATAAAAAGTAATTAAGGCTTCTTTTATTTTGGATAAATAATTAGGTATCCGAGCAGCAAACACACTAAATTCCACACGAGCGAAGTCGCAGACACAGCTAGTTCTTCAATGAAACCTCCTACTAACAATAAAAAAGAATTTCTCCTAGAACCTCATTAAAAAGTACTGAAATATAATTAAATAACAAGGATTTATATTGCACGGACAAGAGTAACTATTCCAACTTCTTTAAATTGTTTTCAAAGTTGAAATTAAAAAGAACGCAACAAATGAAAAAGTTTCCAGTGAAGGTTAGCAAAATAAATTAATGTAATATAGGTACTAGAGTGTAAAAAGTTTATGCCTTCGCGGTTGCAGCAACGCGATAAAAAAAATAAACATGTTATATTTTACCCACAGCTGCAAATTAAATACTTAAAAAAAACAAATATATCGCTGTGTATTCTCAAACATGCCTTTGAAGAGTGAACACAGTAAATAACGAGACTAAGTCTTTTTGGCGATATTCTATACTTTATCTTACCATAATATTTAAATTCAAAGGTATCTCATTATGCCTTTGATTAAAAAACGTATTAGTACAAATAAAATGATCATCAGAGAAAATCGTTCAAATATGAAAAAGTGGATTAAAAATCTCTGGAGGGTCAAATTTCAACAATTACATTTATCTACTGAACTCACTGTCTGTCCCTTTCATCCCTTATACGAAATAAATAAATAATATTTAAATGTCAGGCAAACTGTCTGTTACGTCAACTATCTAAGACTGTAAGTTGTCGGGTCGTTCCAACGAGCAAGGAGAATTACAAATAGATACTGATCTCATTCAGGGCCGGGTTTTCATCGCGAAGAGCCAATATTCGATACTTTTTCCCCGAGTGGCACACTTTTACATTTGGACTGCGTTCCTCATTGACAATTCAACCCTTGCGCGGTCGAACAAACTGGATTAGCTCGGGACATGTTCGCTCACAAGGGAAATAAATTGATTTTTTTTATTTTGTTCTGTTTCCAACTCGCGTCCGCAATAACGGACCACAATGAAAAATAATAATACACGGGAGATTGAACAGCGAAAATGTTTAATGTGAAGCAATTCAATTATAATGTGGAGGTGGAAGCGTTCTAAAATGTACTGCCAAGTTATTTATGCCGCCCGGACTTTGTTAGTCATAGTAATTTGTTTCTAATGCTCTGCTGAATTCGGGCTATAACAATATTTTTTAATTGTACCACTAAAACGGTTGGCTCAAGTATAAATTGACTAGTTCCACGAAATGTTCATACTAATGGACAGTTCAGATTATTGTTTTCTCCGAACCACTTTACCTGGAAAACCAGAGGATATAATGTGTTATGCTGTTTCAACGGTCTCCAAAATAAGTATTTTTCCTTTTTTTTTCAAATCTAACGCGAAAAGGACAGTCCAAAGTTTCGTTATTGGTTGACCACACACTGTTGTATTTTTTACTAGGGCTATGAAAAATCCATCAAAACTTTTTCATGTCGTTAGCGAATCTCGGCTTAGTGGGAAAATATATAGTCTGACGATGTTACCAGCACATGTGGCGATATCGATCTAGCTTATAAAAGAACTTTTCATACGAAAAAAGGCGGATAAGTGCAAATAGTATTCGCGTCCTAAAGGTTCAGTGTCTGAGCTGTTTTTGGCTGCCTGCAGCTTCTTTCAAGTGTCATGGCCTATGAATTCTAACGATTGAAAAAAAACTTTTGATTGAGTGTGAAGTGGGCTGATCTGAAACCAATAAAAACTAAGCCTTCGCTGTCTGTCTATCAGTCTGTCAGTAAACGGGCTGTATCTCAAGAACTGTAATGTTGGTACACAGTTAAAATGATCACATTATGTACATTTCTTTTGATAACTATTAAAATAAAAAGAAGGTCATAAGAAAAGTCAGGCATTATTGTGCGAGTCCAACTCGCGCTTGGCCGGTGTTTTAAATCAATTTGATCACTTAACGTACAGACGCCAGCACGTCAAGTTACCCCAATGCGTCAAATTTTCCCAATTGAATATGAACCTTTTTCTGTTTGCCTTATAGTTGAGAAACGATCAAAGAACACATTGGGGTAACTTGATGTGCGGCGTCTGTACATTGGAATCTTTTGTAGGAGTTTACCTGAACACGAGCAAAACGAATAGTGCAATTACATTCTGGTGATCTCTTTTAACTTTTTATTTAGTATTTATGAATTATTTACGTAAGACCATTTATGTGGAGGTATCATGAAAGTATAAACCTAAAATATTTAGGTAATAATATCAACAAGTCTACTTACGTGCATAAGCTGTCCGTGCATCATTCGTTTTAATCTACCAGTTTCGGAGTTAAACCTATATTGCATGTTAAATATATCATTGTCTAGAAATAATATTCGCAAACAATTTTTTGTTTCTCGCTTTATGTGGAGCTGTAAATAAAGTGGCATGTCAATTAACGCGACGATGTCAACATTTACTTTTTAAAAGCTGACGCGCCCTAGTGAATTATGGTATCGGATCCAGCTGCCCCCATCTTTGCTTCGGTCAATTTCACCGAAGTTACAATATTAGATCATCAGTTATTTTTTATCGAAGCTTAAAAAAAATATTGTTTAAAAATTCACCATTACTGAGGCATCCAAAATATACACTCTGGAAGGGACATTGGGATACCACGAGTGCGGATTACATGATAGGTACTTCCACGTTTAGTGCAGTGGTTTTTTTTCTTACTGTAAACTGTAAAACTACTATACTCTGTATGCACAAGTGGCAGTGGGCAGGGGACATTGCTCGCAGAACAGATGGTCGTTGGGGCCGCAAGGTTCTGGACTGTCGAACACGTACCGGATGACCCAGCGTCGGAAGGCCTCCCACGAGGTGGACTTGGTAAGAGTCGCGGAAATCCGATGGATGCGAGACACACAGGACCGGTCGATGTAGTGTCCAGTAGTGGACGTCTTTCGGCTGAAATGATGATGATGAACTGTAGATATAAAATCATGTTTTCTATCATCTAATGAGATTTAAAATGAAAGATGTGCCCTAATTACTTTTTAAGATAAAAACCTTATTGAATAAGATAAATATGGTAATTTTCTCATAATTTCTAGTAGTCTACAAAAGTAACACCAGAAAGACTTTATAGTTTGCTGTGTGTCCAGGATCATGTACAGACGCCAGCACATCAAGTTACCCCAATGTGTCAAAGTTCTTTGATCGTTTTTCAACTTAATGTCAAACAGAATAAGGTTCAAATTCAAGTGGAAAAATTTGACACATTGGGGTAACTTGACGTGCTGGCGTCTGTACCTACAGAATTCATGGTACCAGTATGTGTCATGATGTCCTTTCTATCTGATTTAGATAGCTATGATATGAAACATGTAGTGTAGTGACCACAATAAATTAGCGATATCGAATCGTTGATATCGATCCGACATAAACACAGATTGGGATAAATATCGGTTCCGCAATGACCGGAACATTGCTTATCTCACCCAACAACGATGTCAGGATTCTGACATGTTACACGAGCCGTACTCCTGTAATGGAGGCACTTCACTATTTTATCGGGAAACATAAACAGAAACGTTTAAACACATAAAGTGCCCGGCAAACGGCAATACAGACATACCTACCCCATCGACGCTATATCAAAATAAACAAGACCCTTTCTGTAGGTACAATTCAATTTTCTGAACGACTTTCATCGTAGTTCGCAGACTCATGAGTGCATATTTGCTCAAGGGATAGAAAATCCTTGTCTGAGGAAATTGCCTCCGATCGGATTGGATGACGGTGCCGAGTCGCCGCGCCCGATTGTCATTTGTTTAGAGCTCAGCCCACAATCCCAACCGGTTTCCATTATAGACACTTTATCGATAAGCAGTAAAAATATACACGACCCCGCATTCTACGTAAGTTATGTCGGATGAGATGCTTTATTTTGTTTACATTACGTTTGTGCTCCCTAATATTTCCTACTTACGTATTTATAATGCAGTATGTATGGCGGTGTGCGCGTTCAGTTTCGGGGTGACACGTACTCCGCAAAGGTAATGCAAGCGCAACACTAACTTTTATACCTTATGGAGTTGCCGTCCTTTGCCGCACTAAACTTCGAGAGCTGTGTTCATAATTTATACGTGAAATATTCGGTGCACTAATACTAAAATGTACCTAATTTGCTTTGGTTTGGAGTCCCGCAGCTATTGTATTATATGATACATAGTCTCAAACCCGTACCGGTATTTTAGTAGTGTAAATTTTTCTGTGCTCTTATATTTTAGTAGTCACATAGTGAGTTCAGTGTTGGCAGTCAACTAAAAGGGCGATAAACATGCAATTTGTGAGGGCACATTCAAATCCGTTCCACGAAACTCAATTTCCTGCGGCACTGATGTTATTATGACGTTTTTTTATAGAATGAATGACGGCTAATAAGCCACAGGTAGGGGTGGCCGTAATTTTCCGCGTTCCAAACAAATTAACTCTGCGCCAGTGAGCATTATTACAGTTAATAAACGATTTAATGGCTGACCTATTTATAACATATTAGATTGGCGCGTGACAGTTTTGTTCGCGTTGGATATTTGGAATTTGCGTATTTGAAGCTAGCTGAATGCTAATTTAAATTTCGGCTACAGTTTATAATCACTTTAATTTGTTTATTTGGTAACTATGAACTGGCAATTTGAATGTAATTAAATCTTCCCACAAATAGGTGTGTACTGTACGTATTAAGAACTCGTTCATAAAGCGAGCGAGTTACCATTCGATATTTCTTGTTTCTATTCTTCTACTAAAAATTTTGAATACTTACAGGGTGTGAGTGACGCATGACGTCGGCGCACATCATCAAAACCGTGACTTCTTTAGGTAAAGAATTCTAGATTAGCGAAGAATTGTTTATTGGTTTGTCAAATTTTCACCTATTTTTCTGATGTTATTTTTGCTTAAAACTGTGAAAAGCTCAACTCGTCATTCCTTTCTAATCTAATTATTATTTTCCTCAAAAACTAAATAATCCCGTTCTTTTTTTAATTTAATTGGATTTGATGAAAATGATGATTCTATACAGTTTAAAATTAAAAGAACATCAGAAAAAATAAGGAAATTAGAAAAATAATTTCAACGCTGGGTAGTCCCGGATCATTTGATTGTGCCTGTCCCTTTAAGTAAGTAGTACTAGGAGTTGCTTCAATCATCAATCAATTATAGTTAAAGTCGAAGTCAAAGTCAAAGAAAATATTTCAATTAGGTCATTTAAAAGGCACTTTTCAACGCCAACCTTAAAAGTTAAGTAAAATAGGTATAATGATTCTAGTTGCCAATTCAAGTTGTTCAAATTATCATATTGTATGCAATCTTGAAATTATAGTCCGGTCAATTTAGACATTCGAAGTTACATAAAGTCCCAACAAGCTGAATTTCTGTGAAGTTGTTCAAAACATAATTATAAACAATGTCTAGAAGTTCCCCATCATTCCCCTGTAAGGAAAAAAAAATATTCAAGGTCAAAGGTCAAAAAAATGAGTTTTTCGCGATTTTCAGCAAAACGGTAAGTTTTATCATAAAAGTACCTCAGACAAAAATTGTAGATCTTAAAATTATCTATAAAAAATGTATCAATACTTTTTTTCTTACGAGCCACCGTTTCTGAGATATAACGATTCAAAAAGTTATAAAAGTCGTTATCGTCATAATATGCACGTTTCCACGCCACCTATGAGGTCGTGTACTTAGCGCGTTTTTTTTAACGTGGTTTCCCCAGTAGGCCTACTCCATGGGTCAGTTGTGAGCCTGTTTAATGTAAAACTATTGCAAAATAACGGAAATTTTCAAAGATTGGGAAAGATAAAAGCGATGTAAATGAAAAAAAAGTGTTGAAGTTTATTCGTCTTATTCGTAAGTTTCAAATTCTTGTTCTTCTTCTTGATCTTCTTCTTGTTCTTCTTCTCCTGCTTCTTCTTCATCTTCATTTTGGATGCAAGCAAATTGCGTCAATAGCGATGTATCGCATGATACTTCGTCGGAGTCAAACGAATCCTCCATTGTTTGTGATTCAATATTAGAGCACGACCGGCCTTGACAATTTTTACATGCCAAAGAACAAGACAGTCCGACTTTTTTGCAACCACATTTAGCACTGCATCCCTTTTTGCAGTTGCAAAAAATAGTGTTCAGCAGTTTTTCCGGCGCAGGTGGAAGTGAAGTTTGAACTGGCTCTAATATATTGTTGACCAACTTCCAACCCCAGTCTGTAGGGTCTAGCTGATAACCAAGCCACACTTGAACTTGGTAATATACTCGAAAAAGATGTTGGTGGGCAGCAACTGAGGTTGGAGGAAGACAAGCTAATTGAACTTGTTTTTTATTTTTAGTATTTTTAACGAAACATTCATATTGATGCTTATCTAAACAGGTAGTTTTTTTAGGAGCTCCGTACATAGAAAGAAGAAAGCGGATATAATACATATCTACTCATTTGTGGTCAATGGCCGACACAACAGTAAGACAATAGACAAAAATCTCCTGGAGATTTATCGGCAGATGGGGGGCTAAATGTATATATATATATATGTATATATATATATATATACATATAAAATATTACAACTCTAGACGTGGCGTACTCATGCATATTATGACGATAACAACTTTTATAACTTTTTGAATCGTTATATCTCAGAAACGGTGGCTCGTAAAAAAAAAGTATTGATACATTTCTATAGATAATTTTATGATCTACAATTTTTATCTGAGGTACTTTTATGATAAAACTTACCGTTTTGCTGAAAATCGCGAAAAACTCATTTTTTTGACCTTTGACCTTGAATATTTTTTTTTCCTTACAGGGGAATGATGGGGAACTTCTAGACATTGTTTATAATTATGTTTTGAACAACTTCACAGAAATTCAGCTTGTTGGGACTTTATGTAACTTCACTCTCATTTTTTGGTCTAAATTGACCGGACATTACTTGAATTTTTATTCTAAACAAAATAAACTAACCTATCCTCCAAAATTCCCGCATCCATTGAAGTAGTCTCACCAATGTCGCTTATAAAAGCAAGCTTTACCTACACAACCAAACAGCAATATTTACCAAACTAAAAGCAAGATCACACTGTGTGCCCAACGTACCCATAGATTTTATTAAAATCCAACAGAAAACGTATGAAAATATGTACGAAGAACTTTGCATATGATATAGACGTGATCTGAATGCTGAATACATTACTATCGCATTACAAACGTATTTTGTTTGATCTACGAAAATAAAGAAAATATCTCCAGAATACACTTTGGCTACAAAAATTGTTTAACACAGGATTTTGTCTAAAGGTTGGGTATTCTGTTTGTTTTAATATGAATTGGGGTGAGTTAAACTAAATAGAGATATATATTTAATTCGAATAAAAGAGCCTCTACCTAAGAGTCGAAATGTCTACTTTTTGACGTTGGTAATACAATAAAACAACAAATAAAAAACACAACAAAAATAAAACAACAAAAAAAAACACGACAAAAAATAAAACAAAAAATACAATAAAATATATTTTATTTCTTTTATTCTAATATTTTTTACCGATTTCAAAGTCGTCTCTGAGTTCTGAAACAAAAGTCAGTTCACCATTTCGTAATGGTTATTTTAAAGTTGGTTGTTTAATTAATATGCATACTGCTATAATATATATGCAATGTAGAAATTTCATTTATAATAATATATTAACTACTAAAAGGCCACCAGTGGTTATACTTCGACCATTTTTGTTGTCCATGTCCTTTTCCATCTGACACTCCTCCGGGATCGACAAAGGGATAAAAAGTTGGTCTTTTACATAAGAACAGGCTGAAACGGACATCGATCAATGAGTTCAGTATCTAAATCGTCGCCGTTGACCCAACTAGATTTAATTAAATAATTTTAAAGTCGGTAAAATCTTGAAAGTCTGGCCACCAGTCTAATCAAGGGGTATCGTGTTGTGTATATCAATTAGGCAGTCTTGATTGGCAGATGGTCAATATCAAGGCTAATAAATTGAGAACTTACTGTAATAACTGGATACCTTTATCTGTGACGTAAAACAAAAATTGACTCATAATTATTATTTTGTATGCAACAATTGATACTATGTCATGTCCTATATAGCTGAACATACCTATGGACTTTAGATTAATACCTGTCTGTAACAACTTCATACCATAAAAGGCAAATAGAGACTCAGGTATTTAATCTTATTATTTTATTTATTTAAAATTACTAATATCGTAATGGCCTAGAGATTATAAGGCCGCCTACCTTTAATGCGCGAGGTTGTGTTTCAAATCCAGGTAATATGACTTTTTCAATTCATAATGTACTTTCTAATTTTATCTTAGACATCATCGAAATCGGTGAAGGAAAACCTTGCGAAGAAACCAGGACTTATAGTTAATATAAGTATGAAATCGCCAACCCGCCTTGAGCGACAAGCGTGGTGATCAATGATCGTGCCTTCTTTGTATGAAAAGAGGCCTTTGCCCTGCAGTGGGACAGTGACAGGCTCGTACTGTTATCATTAAAAACACTAAAATAACACGACACTTATCTTTCGCTTCCAACTACACAAACGAAAACATCGAAAAATGACTTTTGAATAATAAACGATGTCGCCAAATTAGATACAAAAAGCAACCATTTAAATAGACAAGTCGGAAGCATTTACCTCCCGACATGTGCTTACATAATTCACTAGGTTTCGCCGCCGCCTCCGTCTGTGTGAGGCGTAAATTTTCTGCGGTCCTACGGGAACTACAACTGTTTACAGTCTTATCAAACAGTCTACATGTAAAGTTTCTAAACTCACTAATTTATTCAAAGGTTTTAACGAAACTCTGGCTATATGGCTCCGAAATTCGCAAACTAGGTAGTAGTCGCATTGAGGTCTTTGAATCCCCGGGATCAATCTAAGCGTAGTGCTGATAATTCATATTAGATTGAAATGTGATGAGTGTGTTCTGATTACGAAAAACACCGGCCACGAGCGTGTCGGACCACGCTAAGTGTAGGGTTGCGTAGTTTCCCGTCCATCACAATAAGTGTTCAAAATGCTTGCATATACGATTATATACTACAAACTTAGTCTAGAAATTATTTTGTACAACTTTTTGTCTTTTTTGTACAAACACTGTTGTTTCCATCCAAGTACAAAATAATTTTCCTAGAAAGTCCTTATAAAGTTCTACATTTCAGATTTTTTTCACATTTTCTAAACTTATGGTTCAAAAGTTAGAGGGGGCGGGACACATTGTTTTTTACTTTTGTAGCGATTATTTCCGAAATTATTGACATTGTCAAAAAAATATTTTAGTAAACCCCTATGCATTTTTAAATACATTTCCAACAAAATATCACACGATAGGGTTGAAATTTAAAACACTTCCCACTTTACATATAGGGGCAACCCTAATAATAACATTTTTTTCCAATTTTTATTTTACCACTTTGTTGGCGCAATTGGTACCAAATTTCAGCTTTTTAGTGCTAACGGTCACAGAGATTAAGCGAGGACGGACGGACGGACATACAGACAAGGCGAAACTATAAGGGTTCCTAGTTGACTACGGAACCCTAAGAAGGAGTAAAGTTCTCACTTTGTTTTTTTTTGTTTTATTAGACCACACATTTTTTTTTATGGGAGCGAATTACTGATTTAGTAAGAAAGAAAAAACATTTATTTAGCACAATGTATTGAGCCATATATAGGCACACGATAGTAAAAAAATAATAACAGCACAAACACTGCAAACTAAAACAAAATTAAAAATAAGAAATAACAAAACAAAAAGATCAGTTAAAATAAAGTATATTGAATAAGAACCTTTGCGTTACCGGTTCTTGCTAACACCTCTATGACACAAGTAGTCATAACACCGTCAGAGACCGTCCAAAACACGAGCCTACCTTACCTCTCCACTAAATTACAAGCGTGTGTGAGGGTAACGTTGCCTCCAAAACAAAGGCTTTTAAACGTTTCGGTCGTGACTGTCATTCATACACATAGTTTAAAGCCTCTGAGTTGTAAAGGCCTCCAAATGTGTTGAACTTAGTGAAAACTTAGTACTAAATAAGTTTTGATGTTCACGCTGTTCTCTTGGGAGCGTATACTTAGTGATTACAGCTCGTCTTCTCTTTACTGAGGACTCAAGGGAGGTGTGTACTCAGAGAGTTAGGAATGTATAAGGGGATACGGGGTTTCCGGCCATCGACTGTAGGTACAAACTATTACAGACCATAGAACCCATGAAATGAAAGCGATGAAATATGAAAATTTACTATATTAAACAAAAGTACGATTTTAACACGATGAATAGTACGGGCTTCGTATTTTTGTTAAATTTTGTTGTTATAATCAAAGCTAGACAATCTGTTTAGTAAGACCGCTGTGGTAGGTTTTCTTCGTAATAAACTATAGGGAAATGCTGGGTTTTTTACATGAGTCTAGATTTGTGCCCGGTTGATGACGATAGGCGGCACAAATTTAGCAGACTTGGGCTTGAATCTGACAAGACGTAAGAAAGATCAAGCTATCAACTGAGAAAACATCTTTGCTACCCGCTAACTGCCAAAGCAACTATGATCCCGATCTATATTCGGAAATAATTCTGAGGTCTTTTTTGAAAGGTACATAGAGAAACCTTTAAGTTTTATAAAAGAACGAAGTTCTGACCGTCGCTGGGTTTTAGTCTTGAAGTACTAACCTAATGCCAGGAATGAAAATTGTAAAAAAAACTATCTCATTCGTCGAACGAGATTGCTACAAAAACAAACTAAACAAAAACCAATTTATCTATCGGTCTATGTAAGCAATTAAATAAACTAATTCTATTAGTTTCCGCTGATGAATTCGTGGGGCGTGCGCCATCCATCAGTCTCACGAACACGCGGCGCGAAGACGTATCGCGTTACTTATTCCTCTCACTGACACCGTGTTGACCAACATTTACCATCCCCCATTTGCCATCCCCCATTTACCATCCACCACCCGCCCACCAAAGGGGGTACAGAGGGACACTGATGCAGAAAACTGTAGTTATCGTCGAAATAATAGCGGTATTACTGCTCGGCTCGTTTTGTTTTATACATCCACAACTCACACTTGAGAGTCACGGGTAAACATTTTGTGTCGCCATAAATGCTCCATGATCTAAATAAATATTAGGTTATCTTTTTGACTTATTCTACTTAAATCTCTCTTTAATAATTTATGCTGTACCTAATATTGTATAGCTGAAGCGTTTCTGTGGTTTTCTTTTTTGATCGTGCCAATTTCTAGTACCTACTAACGCATTCTTTTTTCATTGATAGCTTAGGAGTTGCGGAAGACTCATTCGTTCCCGTGACTCGGCGCGGGTGTGAGTCTGAACAACAGTGTGGTTTTTAGTCAGTTAGTTTTAGTCTGACATACGTACACCGTCTGCCCCCCCTCAAGGCGAAGACACCCATAAGGAGTTTTGCTCGCCGAATAAAAAAATACTATTCAAGATACGCTAGGACCTTAGAGGAGACCTTTTTATTCTAAAAACAATTAGTTTGTTGTTTGTGTCTTTTTGAATTGCATGAAACAACATATTTTTGGAAAATCGTTTTATTTCTATTTATTTAGGACATTATCAAAATGATGATCGAAAAAAGCGCTCTAATAGTGGAATATATTGCTGTTGTAAACTAGTGACGTGCAATCATAGTTTCAAATGTTCCTCATTATTCAAACATTTTCGCTGAACAACATGTTATAAATTTATCGGCAGATACTCGCGTACGACTAAAGCCTTGCCATAGTGGGGTATCAGAATATCGAATTTGCGGATAAGCTAGGATTTTGTTATACACATTCGAGATTTGGACCGCTGTAATATACAACATTTTGCTGAGTGACACCTAAATGTGTTTTTGGTTGTAAGTAGTTAAAAAATATAGAATGTTATAAGTCGCAGTCCCACAAAAACAATAAAGAACTAAGTTTTTACTTAGTTCTTTTTATATTCTTATTACCTATATCTAGTAACAAAAAGAACAAACTTTTTTTTCTCTTGCATGTTTTTTTGGATTATGTTGATAGCTGGCATGCAAAAATACAATTACTTACTTAAAAAATTGACTTAGAATAAGAGGATCTTTTTGAGGGTTTAATAAAAAATAAGTTTCAAAAATTTATGGTACCTATGTAGCACACCTACCAACCAAATAAAAGGACTAGATGCAAAAATGATTGTTCAGTTTTACCATAATAATTTACTCACTTTGTCCTAGTCTTCTTCGAACTAGGTAGGTATGTGGGGTCGGCTTCCTAATTAATCAGAGAATCAGTAGCTGAATACCAGTAGTTTTTATTACATTCGTCATGCATTCACTCATCTGCAGTATTCTTACTATAAAACTGCTCTGTTATCCATACTACAAAACATAAAAGAAGACATTTCAGCAAGCAAAACGCAACAAATACAAAAAACATATAAATGACCTACCTTTTCACTAAAACTGAAGTGAATAACGCCTACATTTAATTCAACAGAATGAATAACGTCCACAAAACGAGTAAACAGCTCGATTACGCATTCAAAAGAGCCCAGTATAAACGCAGCCTGGTTTTAATAAACCGAGCTCCGCTAGCGGTGTCAGTTATGAATGTTATGTTATTATGCATACTGTAATAAGACGCAGCAACAATACTCACGGCGTACCTACACTCCAGAGCGTCTGCTGTAAAGCATAATGTGAACGTAGTTTCAGAAGCAGAAAGCCCATTTACCTTTTGTAGTGGCTTTGTGCTCCCAGACTGGCGGGTTAAGCGTCGCGGCGCAGCGGGGACAATGGCTCGGACCTTTTTTAAAATGCCTCTCTCATTTCTTGCTGCCAGCAATTCCCGAAACGGAATGGTTCCGACTTGATCAAATTGGTTCCGTAAGGTTAAAGAAATGTTTTAAGGCAAAATGAATTCGTATTGGTGACGTCTGCTTTTGTTTTATTTATCAAGAACTTGTTGGCCCGGTTTTACATGAAGAGCTTGTGGCTAACTAATAAAAGCCTCACGGGTCGATCGAAGGTTAAGCTACGCTTGATGAGGTTTGTCCGTGGATGGGTGACCATTCATTAAATATCAAGACTCCTCCGTACCTCGGAAAGCACGTTAAGCCGTTGGTCCCGGCTGTCAATTGTAGATCTTTGACAGTCGTTACGGGTAGTCAGAAGCCCGAAAGTCTGACCACCAGTTTAACTAAGGGGTATCGTGTTTCCCAGTAACTGGGTTGTGGATGTCCGACAGGCAGTCGCTCCATGTGAAACACTGGTATTCAGCTGCATCTGGTTAAACTGGAAGCCGATCCCAACATAGTTCGGAAAAGGCTAGGCAGATGATGATGAGTTGGCCCGGTTTTATACGTATGCAAACATTTTATTCATTGAGATTTCTTTAAAACCACCATCCACTCTTTATATTATGTCCATCGATTTCTCCAGTTGGATTTTCATTTCATTAGTACTAGTAACAAAAGATCGTTAGCCAAATCCATAGGTAGGTGCAGTCTCTTTGAATTAAAGTGTAGACAAACAATTTGGCAAAGTAAGGGAAGGTTCATATCTGACGGAACATGCGCCGAGCGTTTGCGGCAATGTACCTCGACGCACTAACGTATCATCCTGTTGAGCCGTTTTTCTATACATTTGTCTGTTCTGGCGTTACGCGACCGATAATACGCGACGCATGTTCCGTCAGATATGAACTTTCCCTAAAGAGGTTAAGTTCGTGAGTTTGTGACGTTGTAGGGGCTAAACTTAAATCAAACCTACTAAACCGATTTTGAAAATTCTCTTAACCACCGTAATTATTGGAACAATTAAAAAGCAATTGAGTCTCGCGTGGATCCACGTTACCATAATAATGGTTAAACGACATTATTTGTGAGTGTCGTTTGTATATTTTATTTTCCATACAAGAGGAGGTGGAAGGTATGTTAAATTACGAATTAAACGCGGACAAAATCACTAGTGGAGAGCTAGTTATTAATATACGAGTAATTATGTAGATAGATTTTAGAAGTCAACAGAAGATACCTGGGTTCGTGTTGTGCAAACATTACGTGTGAACAAAAGTTTATGATAGATGAATTCATAACGTGTATAGCACGAAAATGCGACTTTATTACATATCTCAGTGCAAATATTATGTGTTGCTTCTTTATTACTTTGGACTAACGTATAACAGACTCAGAGAAAATATTATTTTAGGTCTGTTTGTTTATTTGTGCGTAAGTGGGTAATATGAAACAGCTATTACACGGTCTGTCTGCAATGCTATATTGAATGTAATTGGATTTTAGATATTGTATTAGATATTTTTTATAGGCTACATATTTTATGATGACTTTTGTATTTTAATTTAGAATAAAAGGTGTGATAGGCACGCTTTTATATTGTTTCTTAGTGCCCTTCAGGACAAGGACGGTCGAAGCAATTTTATCACCTTGGTATCTTGGTAGCTTGATGTGCTCTGGTGAATCTTCACCAGAGCACATCAAGCTACCCCGAATTGTAAAATTTTCCCAATTGAAAATGGACCGTATTTTGTCTGTAATGAAGTTGAAAGAATAACCAAACAAATTCGATACATTGGGGTAGCTTGATGTGCTGGCATCTGTACATGTTTTGTGTGACCCGTGATACGAAGAACCTTGAACGACGTAATCGTTGGTCATTTGTTTGATTGTATCTATCATATTATTTCATTATTATTATTATCATTATGGGTCACGAGTTCAAACCCAGGGCACGCACCTCTGACTTTTCGAATTCATGTGCGTATTGTATAAATATCACTAGATTAAAAAACGGTAAAGCGAAACATCGTGAAGAAACGCATGCCTGAGAGATAACTTCTCAACGACATGTGAAGCCAAGAGACCTATGGGCTGCATTAAACCTGACAGCAGGTAAGTAACTTACCACCCGAAAGAAGATTACACACAAACTGCTATGACTGCGGCCTCTTTGGTCTTGTCTAGTTTAGTGACAATCGCTAGTACTCAGTATTGCATCTGGAATTGTTTAGTAGTAGTCTAGATGTGTGCCCAGTCAGTAGCAAAATACTCATCCTTTGCTACGTAGGATCTATGTACAACGGGCACAGCCTGCTCTGCCTAACTTTTCTAGGGAATACAGGCAAAGTAATATTATATGCTAACAAATTAATATAGGACCCACTACAAAATTATACGTATACGTAAAAAATAAAATGAAAAAATTGCTAAGTAGAACCACGGGCAAACAACACTACATGAACTTAACAACCCACATAAAAATAAAAAGGAAAAACTTTCCTTGAGAAAACAGCACAGATTACTGATGCAAGCGCACTAAATACATCACCTGTACAAAATGTAACACCATGTAAGTGCCGCTAACGTTGATAAAACTTTAATAATGCTAAACTTTGCTTCTACAACTAAACGGGGCAGTTCAGTTGGAGCGCACTAAATTGTTGCAGTTGTGGTCTCATCGCTAAACTAAATCCAATATTGGAATTTGACCCTTATCTCGTCTATTAACTTCAGTTTCGTTGTTAGTCTTGTAAATTACGAACAAACAATCGCTGGGATTTTATGAGTGGTTTTAAGGGGAGCTTGCAAAGTCATCCTCTGTACTGTAATAAAGTGTAACAAAAATCGGTTTACATTGCAAAGTTTATTCGACAATCTAGCCTCATAATTCTCTTTTTCAATAGCCTGGAAAATAGAAACTATTGTTAGCTAGTTTTGACAATAAACCTCTGTTTTAGTCAGCGTCACTCGTAAAACTTCGTGACTTTGTGCGAAATGTACAGACGCCAGCACGTCAAGTTACCCCACTGTGTCAAATTCCTTTGATCGTTTTTCAACTTTATGTTAAACAGAATAAGGTTCATATTCAATTGGGAAAATAAGACACATTGAGGTAACTTGATGTGCTGGCTGGCGTCTGTAGGTACCTATCGTCGTATATTTTTGATTCTACTCAAATACCTTTGCAGCTCTGCTTTATACCTTTTTCGCGTCTTTTACTTCCTAGTGGACGTTTTCCATCATTTGTTTTTTGTTGTACTACCTATATAAAACCTCACTCGCGACTTCGTTCACGAAAATTCTGTACTTTTCCCTTAAAACATTACTATCCAGTATTGACAATAAATTATAGCCTATGTTATTGCAATAACTTTCTAATAGTAAAAGAGTTTTAGATCATAATAAAATCACAATTGATTTTAGTCTACTACATTATGTACTGTTTGTATATATTATTCATTCAAAATAATGTGTTTGTAGCAAAGAGAAATAAAATATACAGGTGTGAAAACGGAGTCTAGCAACACTTTAATATTCTATGATAATTTTCTTTCTCTTGACTACAAATGCTTTGAATACAACACTGAACTTCTTTCACTGTATTCGAAAGACAGGAAATATTATAAAAGAAATATTATAAAAGAAAAATAAATATTGTCTACGAGCTCGGAAAGCACGTAAAGTCATGGCTATTATTCCTAGAATTTTAACAAACGTGACAAGTAGTCAGGAAAGGTCTGACAACGAGTCAAAAAAAATGAAATTATAATTTGTATGTTTTAATGGTGTACAATCAAGAGTATTCTATTCTATTCTATGCTTCTATTCTTACCTAGGGATACTGTGTCATCGAGTAACTAGATTACAGAGGTCAGATAAGCAATTGTTTTATGTAAATTACTCAGCTTTATGTGGCAAGGTTCGAAGCCGTGAAAAAAAAGCTAAGCAGATGATAGAGGATCGCCACATAGCAATATACGTATATCATTAATCTAATCCGGCATGCAAAGAATGAAATAAAGAAGCAAAGAAAGAAAGATAGAAAGAAAGAAAGAAAGGAAGGAAGAAAGACAGAAAGTAAGAAAGAAAGAAAGAAAGAAAGGAAGAAAGACAGAAAGACAGAAAGACAGAAAGAAAAAAGAAAGACAAAAAGAAAGAAAATACATTTAATGGCAACAGCTGAATAGACGCACAGTAAAAAAATAATAACACAAAAAAGAGACACAAAATTGGCATGTCTCACGGCTGCGCCAAAAGGTTCATTTCAGCTTTAATGCCCGACAGATGCTGAGATGCTGCCTGACGCTGATTTTCAAATGCATCAAGTGATGGATGAGTTGATGATTGATTGATATCAATATACTTAATACATTAAAATGTAATATTTTAATAATAGAGAGATATTTCTCAATGGCATGTAAAACCAAGTCGGCATGGATAACCACATGATAAGAAGAAGAGGATTAATCTAATACAACATTGTTTTATCAACAAAACTTTAATTTGCTCCGTGCTGTCACTAAGTACAACGCACACTCGTAGAACGTTTAAACAATTTCTTTTTAGCGCTTGAACCCTACTGTGACATATCGGAAAAATTCATTGCGGTATTTGTACTGAAAATACATTAATGCCGTTAAGCATGATTTTATCTGAAGACATAAATAACAATTGCACTTTGTAAATCGTAGCGAGTTAGACAACTTTTTAGAACCTGTTTTATTTGTTATTAGGGTTGTAAACATTGTGTTTGTAAAATATGGTTTGCTCCTATTCAAATTTGAGTACTCATTAATTATTCTCTTCGAAATAATACTTATTTTTTTACGTTTTCTTTCTGCGGGGGTCACACTCAGCACCTAAGTCCCTTTTCGCATATATACTTAATAAATTATTTCAAATTAAAGTTATCTACTTCAGACAAAATCCAGTTAATAACAACACAAAATATAAATATATTTTAAGGATACTTCTGCTTGATCAGTCCATGAATAGAAGCGTGAAGATATGTTTTCTATGGAAATATATTTTTTTTGAACTAGACCCTTGGCTAAAGTTTAGTTAAAACTTTCACAAGAAGTGCATTTTACGAATAGTTTTTTTAAAGTACCGGTACATAAATCCTTTACGAAATGCACGGCCTTCCCAGAACCGATTCCTGAACCGTTTTCGCAACTCAACAAAACAAATACAAAATTGTCCTCCTAAAGATCGTGGCAATAAATTATGCCCGCTCTACTCCGCGCTTTTTAAATTGTATAAAATAACAATGACATTCTTTTAGTTGAAAACCGTTACTTCCCGTTTCTTCTTGGAGAACAATATTTTCCAATTTAAGTGACAAAGTGCACTTAGGTCGGCTTGTTTGAAACCAAAACTTTGCCATTTGAACTACAGACCAAGCTGCAACTAAGGAGTCCAAACTTTTTTTAAACTATACGCTTTCTTCGGAATTGTTGTGTTGCCGACTCAATGATCATTGTCGACAGTTTTCTGATGTGAATTTATGAACTAGTGGACGTCACGTGTTTTCACCCGCGTAGTTCCCGTTTCCGTGTAGGAATACCTACAGGGAAAAGAAGTAGCCTATGCCACCTGCGGATAATACAGGCTTCCAACATTGAAATGGATTGAAATCGGTTCAGCAGTGTTTAAATTTATTCTTTACATGCAAATACACAAATCTGTCCTCCGTATAATATTAGTATAGTATAGGGATAGATAATAACATAATCATCTGAATTTTGATATTGGCCCAGTAAAGGGCATACTGTTCCTGTGCAGAGACTCTGTTCATACAGAAAATGCACCGGCGTTAATGACGACGCTTGCTTATGGCCGAATGGCGATTTCATTTTTAAGTCCATGTTTTTTTATAAAAATAAATAATAATAAAATAAATAATAACAATAATAAATATTCCATAACTTTTCACACAACGCCATTTAGTCCCATGTTAAGCTTGAGAGCTTGTGTTATGGTTACTAAACAGCTGATAAACATACTTATATATTTCTAAATACAAACATATTATAGATAACTTACACCCAGACACAAAACAAATGATCGTGCTTATCACATAAACATTTGTTCAAAATTAAGTACCAATGTTGAATTGCAAATTTCATATTTCAAACATGGCCAACATTGAAATTGCAATCTTGTGTGTCAAATCATTGTAAAAATAAATTGAAGTATCAGTAAAATTTGGCATCCTAAAGCGCCAACTTAGTACCTAAGGAAGAATTTATTCTAGTTTTATTTTACTCTTAAGTAATGGCATGTCGTATTTTATAGTTCGGAAAAAGGCACATTTTCCAATGGTTCTACGTGACATTTGTTTTACATCATGTAAAAATGATACGTTACCTACCTACAACGAATTTAAAAACGATAAAATGTCAAACTATATGCACTCAGTTTCAAAAAAAGCTTGGTTTCACATGCGTCATATTTTACGAAAAAAAAAACGTTTGTTTCAATCAAACATTGAAAAGCTTTCAGCCGGATTTCGAAGCTTGTACAACGGTATTATGTGAAAAACGAATAGTGATTCTATTTCCTAACCTTTCGATGCAGTATTCGAATATAAATTTTAAAGGGTACCTATTTTATGTCCTTTTCGTTAATATCGGCAGCCATAATTCTAGTCTTTTATTAGGCTGTCTCGTAAGTCTTAGGTGTATTGGTAACATTATAACTTACATAATATACAGCAGAGTTTGGGGTTCGTAGTTTGAGAAAAGATGGTTAAATGCACCGGCCGTGACTTGTTTTCGTAGAAGTCAACTGCATCATAAAACTTTGGCAACTCAGCAATAGGTAGTGAAATATTTAATTAAATTGGATGACTAGTTTTGAAACTAGCATGTGATTTTTAAGATGGGCAGCCTTTTGAGCAACACCTATGAGTAAAGGGACAAGTTGGACTCGCTTATCATAAGTTAAACCTTTGTAGGACCAAAATATATTTTCAATCTAAACGTTAAAATGTACCTACTAATAGAGATATCCTTAACCTACATTTATTCACCCATTTCTGTTCCTATCGCAAAAAAAATAGCAATATTAAAATAATGCTTAGTTAGTAGAGAAGTTTACACAAAACACGTGGTTGAGTGGCATACACTAGCATGATTTACTATACTACTAAGTATACAAGTAATATTTATGACTTCCGAATTTAAAATCAATTGCATTAGTACAAGTAGTTCCTGATATAATTATCTCTGTGACAGACAGACAAATTAGGACCATGAGTGGTCCCCTTGAAAATAAGTGCAAATACTAATAAATTACAACTACTACTAACTAATTCATAGTGTACATGTTTATGTATTTATACTCAAAATACGTATTAGTGTTATTTTGATTTCTTTTATTTTTATTTTTAAATGCACCTACCACTGCTTTTCTCTGCATCACCTTAACGTTGACTGGTAGAAAATGCCTATGGCATTAAGTCCGCCCCTGTACATTAGTGTGCTTGGAGTATTAAATAAATAAATAATAAAAAGTTACGTATAACTCTGAGTCCGAGAGCTTCATTTATTTATGATTTATTAAAACTTTATGCACAAGTAAAAAAACTATACTTAAGGTGGTGCAGAGATAGAACAAGGTAGGTGTAACTAGGTAAAAAATAAAAATTAATTAAAAAACAAAAATTCATTGTGTAGTTCGTTACTTCACAAATGTAAGAAGAATTAGAAGAAACATACACTCGGTATCGTAATAACCGAACCACTGCACTACACAGAAGTTAAAAGTGAAGTTATAAATAAACACATTCTTGTGATCTTAATCACGCCCTTATACTTAAATATTTATTTGTAAGGGAAAATTTACTTCGGAGGGCCAGAACAAAACCATTATAACTTGGGGAGTAAGAGACACGAATTCGGGTAATTAAATTTTACAGTAACATTTACTAAAAACAAAGAACTTTTACACAGGTAGTTGAGATTATTAAATCAAATAGTATATTTTATTACCTACACCAGTGGCAAAATATTGATCGAAAGAAAGAAAAAGGCATTTATTCCGCAGTAGGCTTGGGCACACAAATCTACTTTTTTTGGTAAAAAACGATGGTATAGGTAGACATAACAATAATCTTTAACTATACTATATTCTTTTTACAATAGCATAAGAAAAAGAGGCTCGTTGAAACTGGAATACAGAACAATTTATTTTAAAGATAAGTGAAAACAATTTCGCTCAAATTGTTTTATTTCAAATTTAGAAGAAGAAAAGTGAAAAGTGTCCATGTATTTCATCCCTGCTTCTTTGGCTTTTTATCATTGACACTACAATTTTCAACTAAAATGAAATAGAAAGAAAGAAAAAGAAGAAAGAAAATACTGACTGAAATTTTGACTGGCCTGTTGGTCTAGTAGTTATTGACCCTGACTGCTACGCCGGAGGTCGTGGGTTCGATTCCCACTCAGGACAAATGTTTGTGTGATGAGCACGATCATTTGTTCTGTGTCTGGGTGTAATTTATCTTTAATATGTATGTATTTAGAAATATATAAGTATGTTTATCAGCTGTTTAGTACCCATAACACAAGCTCTCAAGCTTAATTTGGGACTAAATGGCGTTGTGTAAAAAAAAAAAGTTGTGAAATATTTATTATTTATATATTTATTTAAAATACATTTATTGGCAACAGTTGGATACATGCACAGCAAAAAAAAAAATAACAAAAAAAGACACAAAAATGGCATACTCACGGCTGCGCCAAAAGGCTCATTCAAATAATATAACTAATTCATTTAGTTCCTTCCATTCACATCGTTCCTTAAAATAAATTGTTAAAATGGTTACAACGAAGTATGACATCTGCAGTAAAAATAGATTATGTTAATTTCGTCGTCTATCGTAATTGTAACATGCATCGTACTTTCGTTACAAAGTGTGCATTAAATATAACCTTTTTAAACTTTTTTCTAAATATAGTATAAATTATGAAGAGGCAAAGTTTGTGGGTTGTAGGGAGCAGATAATCTCTGGATCTGCTGAATCGATTTTGAAAATTCTTTTACCAATAGAAAGATGCATTATTTGTGAGTGTCAAACGCTATATTTTATTTTTAAAACTTAGAGGGGGTGGAATGCTAAAGGACAAAATGCACGCGAACGAAGTCGCGAGCGAAGTGCTTTATACCTATATGTGTTATCAAAACGCAATATGAGAACTAACTGTCTTTATAGCCGTATCGTCGCGTCAGCTCGATACCTTTACACATTACAAGGAAAATCGATTGTGACAGACGGACAGACGAGTGAGTGATCGCATACCGGTAACATTTTTCGCGTTTTCCTTTATGAAACTCATGTAGTTTTTTGATCATTGTAAATGTTGTAGAATTGATGGCGAAATGCTAATTCGAAACCTGCACGCGCGCATACGCTAAATGAAATTATTAATTCCGTTTGCGAAGGAGATAATTTTGCAGAATGCTTGCGTTGTTTGAGTTTAATTAATTCGAGGCTTGTCAACGGTGGTTGTAATTTCTACAGCGCGCCTGTCTGAGGCATGTATCTCGTTACTGTAATCACCTAACGTTCATTTAGTGTTGATATCTTGAGGAACGCGTGATGTTTCCATACAGACAAATTAATTAGGCACCAGTGTTATTTACGAACGTTAAGCTATGCTTTACGGTTCAAAACAATTCAATATTTCATTTATATCACAATAGTGGCACATAAAATATTACAGTCCAGCTTCAAATAGGAAACAAACAAATACCAAATAAGTTCGATGCTTTCCGAGTCGCGAAAACCGATAGGTAGACTCCCCAACGCACGCTGAGCCAAACGGAATCCGTACCATATTTCATGTTCTCTACGTTATGCTCTTTGTGAAAGAAAATACATTTTTCACTATCTTTAGAGCTTTCACAGTATATTTTCTTTATTTGTTTCATTTCGAATCCGATAGTTTTTTATGACACGAAACCGTTTAAATTGGGTCCGAGGTTGTATTTATAGTTTTATTTCTTGTCGTAAGTGTTGTCGATTAGTGTAACGCCGCCTCTGAATTACGCATAGTAGATATTCGGGTCAAGGGTCATATCGACGCGTGTAACTGGAAAAACTCAATGTACGAAATTGGAAAGCGTTCAAACGAGTTCCGCAGAATGATTTCTCGTTTGCCGACACTTGGTAACGATTCATTTGAGAAACTCATTTGCGCGGAGCCTCCGGAGAACGATCCTCATTTGCGTTTGTACTGGAACTGGAACGTGCTAGTTACTTACATTGTTACATATCGAGTGGTACAGCCAACATGCCATTATTTCTAATGACGACCATTCCATCAAGAATACGATCGCAATTTATACAACAGGACAAGCTCGCATAATTTCCATGTAAAGTTGAAGTATCACATTCTTCATGCGCACATAAAATAACAAAGTATGAAATATTACATCTGCCGTGCACTGTGCTATCTCCGGAAACCATCTTTACACACACTGCGTAACAACAAAAGGCTGTTGAAATCTGCACTCTGCTTGCATCACGAGTCGTGAAGAATGCTCGACTTTTAGAGTATGTAGGGGAGCAACGGAACAGTGACATCTTCCCCACTTAGCGTTCTCAACTGGCGAAGACGACTCCTCGTCATTTAAAACAAAGGGTGAAATTGCCCGGGGTAGCATGCATTCTACAGTCGTTCTCTCTTGTCCGTTGACCGCAGTCGAGGGCACTGTGGGCACACGTTACATAATATGTCGCTAAAGGAACTTTTTGCTGTTTCGCTAAAAGGGTTTTTTCACATCGTAATTTTAAACTCGCAAACATGAATTTTATGCTTTATATAAACATAAAGTACTCTAACAGATGGAGGGTATTGTGAGCTCAGAGATTTCAGTACGTAACACTAGGCGCCTTATTTAAGTGCAAGCATAACAGTAAAACTCTATATGAAAACAATAGCTTTGGTGCGATAGTGCCTCGAGCCATCAATTTTTAGGACAAAAACTAATTAACGTGGATGAGAAGCAACAAAAATAGGTGTGTCGTAATATTTCAGCGTTGATTAAAAGCGGAGTGACGTCAACCCATGGGTCGCTATGAATATTCAGACGTTTATCCCGACGTTGACGTTTCATTTAAAGAGCGCCCGATGACTTTGTAATTTTTTAAGTAATATTAACGTCAACAAAAAGGCCTGAAGTGACCCAGCATTAAAGTCAGCTTATGACGGAGAGCGTGATAGATTGCCGACCGCCCGCCGTTCTCGTTTATTTTTTATTAAATGCCTCGGCATCTGGCTTCAATTGCGGTAACAGCTTTTTATCGTATCTCACTGTTTGATATTTGCGCAAATGCTCATACGTTACTCTTACATCGAAACGTTACAATCCGTTGTATTTGTATATTTTTAAGAAAGACAGACATGGGCTGGGTTATTTTAACATGTATTAGTTTAATTTTTTATAAGATTTAATAGTGTGTTTCAGTTGCCTGATAATAAAGAATTGTCTCATACAAAAACATTCTAATCCCTAATAATAATGTATCTCTCTCACTATCTCTCACTCTCTTTTCTAGTACTATGCTTGAAGGGCAACTTAATTTCTTACTTATTTATTTTAATGTATAAATAGTCAAATTAAAAAACCTTGATAGTTAAATTCGTTCAATCGTCTTCTAAAGTATATTCAACCGATCTGTTAATTGACCCATAAAATAAAGACAGTAAATGATGAAATGACACGACAATTTATATAGATGACCAAATAAATAGACAAAAATCTAAACCATTAACGAATACAAGTAAAACAAGCGAAATTCAAATCTAAAACGTGCTTGAAACCACACTATCGTAAACGACACGCCTAAACACAATACTCAATGAACCAGAAGAGAATGATGTTCACAGATTTTTCCAGACTCAGGCTTCTACACAGTTTGCTAAGCCAATTTTATACTTCACGTCGAGAAATGTATATTTTAGTATTTATGCATTACATCCACGTCAAAGTGCAGGTTGGATCTTGAAAAGAAAAATGTATCTGTATATTTTTCGTTCGAAATGTACAGACGCCAGCACGTCAAGTTCCCCAATGCGTCAAATTTATTTGATCGTTTTTCAACTTTGTGTCAAAAAGAATAAGGTTCATATTCAATTGGGAAAGTTTGACACATTAACTAACTTGATGTGCTGGTGTCTGTACATTTAATACAGGTAATGTAAAGAAAGATAGAAAGGAAAATGCGTTTTAAGGCGTAAGGAGTAAAATAAATACACCTAAAACAAAAATAAAGATTATGTTTCATTATCACTATTTTACTGAAACATAACTGACAAAATGTTCAACTGGCACACAGCTCTGCCTTACCCTTCGAGGATAACAGGCATCATGTTATATTTTAAGCTCCTATTTTTCCGTGTGTTTAGTAACTAACCTGGTGAAAGAGTTTTAAAGCCGCCATGGGCCCCTGATTTGGCATTACCTACATGCCTTCAAAAAATATCTCTCAGGCATAGGTTTCCTCATAATGTTAAAAGAAAGAAAAAATGGTTCGATTATTTTCTTGTAATCTAGATGAGGAACTAAAAACTATTTTTTTTACAAATAGCCCATTATTATTTTTATTGTTATATTTGTATGTAGCTCAGCTTTATAAAAGTAGGTAGGTCTTATAGCAAAAATATTCAAAACTGATAGAACTAACTACATAGGTAGTATGTTCAGGTAAATTTATTTCAAATGCAATGAGTAATTTGTACACGTTCGGCCAAAACACCATATCGGATTAATATTATGTTTTTATTTTATTGCCTGCTTAGTCAAAGAGGTCCGGTGGGTCCTTGGTAGGGGTTTCGAGGACTTTTAATGAACAAAATTAGGCCCTGGGTGCGATTTCTAGTCGGCCAAAGGAATAAAAGAGATGTTATTAGGATTTTCTGTGTGGTCTTTTTAGTAACCCTTTGACTGGCCTGGTTGGTCTAGTAGTTAGTGACCCTGACTGCTATGCCGGAGGTCGTGGGTTCGATTCCCACCCAGGTCAAATGTTTGTCTGATGAGCACGATCATTTGTTCTGTGTCTGGGTGTAATTTATCTATAATATGTATGTATTTAGAAGTATGTTTATCAGCTGTTTAGTACCCATAACACAAGCTCTCAAGCTTAACTTGGGTCTAAATGGCGTTGTGTGAAAAGTTGTGGAATATTTATTTATTTATTTATTTTAGTAACAGCCTAGTCTGTATTTATGCTAGGTTGGTGATTGCCCCTATTACATGGTACTTAAATATACCTAACGTTACTAAAAAATTTAGGTTAAAAAGAAATTCAGGTGTAAAGGGTGTAAAGTTATAATTTTCCGAAACAATATTCCGTAAAACTCACAGAAAATTTGACGAACCGAAATCCTAACCTGAATGGAGTCTTATTTATTTACAAGCCGTGGGCGCAATGGGATTTCCGGTAACTTCTTAAAAGCCTTATGGGATGAATGAGATGTTTACAAAAAAAAAACGATGGTACAAGAAACTGTTACTTATAAACAGAGGGCCAATTCTTGTATTTTAATTAACGTAAGCAGTCTTATCGTTGTCTCAATCTTGCAAAGATACGTCTAATTTCTCTACATTTTTGTCAAGTTTTGAGAGTGATAGGCGAATTCAATAACGGGTATACCGGGTTGGACTGGCTCGTTGGTCTAGTGGTCACAAGCGCTATGCTGAGCATGAGGTCCCGGATTCAATCACTGGGTCGGGCAAAACGTTATTCGAGTTTTCCCAACTGGAATTTCTCAGTAGCAACCCGAAATCTGGATTTGTGCCCGATTGATGGCAATAGATTCGCCCCCAATTACATTATCGACTTAAACATAACTGGCATAATGTGGTTGTTCTACTGGTACACCTCTGCATAACCCTTCGGGAATAACAGGCGTATGTGTTTATATATACAAGTATTTGCGTCTTAAACATTTTATTAGAGACCACTGCATTCAAATTTTTTGTATCCTGCAATGTATTTATTATACAACGTGTTTTTTAGAAAGAAGATTCGTCGTACTGGTGACAATTTTTGAACAAAGTAGGTAATAAAAATAATATTGATAATACTTAATAATAATATTCCACGACTATTCACACAACGCCATCTAGTCCCAAGCTAAGCAGAGCTTGTGTTAGGTGTTACGGGTACTAAACAACTGATAATTTAATTATGATGGATGATATCTCCGAAACTTTGCATTTTTGGACCATCTATTCTAGGAGTTTTAGTATTATTTTTACCTACAGAACATAACCCTAGAGTTATGGGATATCAAAAAAAACACCTTGTGAGGTACTTAAATGCATAAGTATTATTTATTTTTACAAACACGTCAAACCTGAAACAAAAAACCAAAACAGACGGACAACTTCATTACCATTTTGTTACGCAACCCTAAAATAAAAGCAGAGGCTTTAAAAATTTAAAAAAATCAAGCGGAACAATAATAAAAATTAGGGTTCTAAATGTGTCCATTGTTCAAGCGCTGCCGCAAATTCTTCCACTTAAGTAGGACCCGTGACTAATGTGAGGGGCGGTCCCACTGTTACTTTTCGTTTTAGCCCGGGCGACCGTAAACCGACGTTGATAAGTGTTCAATGCGACACGTCTCTATTTGGACCGAATGCGAGATAAGAGCTGAAATAACTCAGGAAACTAACCTCAATATGGCCCCCGTATGAGTTCGGAATACTTAATGTAATATCTTATGTTAGCGTGTGTCCGTCATTGTTTTCGCTGAGACTTTGTTTCTGTGTTACCTGTGATATGATGGGCTGTATTAGAATCAAAATAAACTGCTGTGAATGTAGGGACACAGGTACAAGATATCTATACTCAATATTGTACAGAGGTAAAATTTGTTTGTTTGTAAGTTTGTAAGGTTGTTAGTTTGTAAGGTTGTAAGTTTGTAAGGTTGTAAGTTTGTATGTAGGGGGTAATCTTCGGAACTAATGATCCAATTTTAAAAATTATTGCACGTCTGCTAGTTGTATATGTAATTCTGATTGACATTGGCTTCACAGTCTACCTTACAGTGTGCTAATTATCACATAAATTAAAATATTAAATGCCAACCAAACAAAACAGCAATTAAAGGGAGAGAAACAAAAAGAAAATAAAAACGAACAAGAAAAAATAAAGAAAGGAATTTAATAAAGGAAAGAAAAAGGTATTGTCCCTTTATTTTTCGCAAATACACATAGGGGAAAGGATATCAGAGTATATTCGGATACTATGAGTTCGATACATGATTTTGGAACCACGACTATTGGCAATAGGCCATCAGGCCAATAGGCTCTTATAACATAAACATAACTGGTGAAAAGTTGGTGTACAACAGGTACACCTCTGCCTTGCCCGTCAGAGATTACAAGCGTGAACATATGTTAAAAACTTATGCTTTTCTGTAAACGCCACATACATAATATGTGTTTTTCATACCTGACACCGCGAAACGCACGATGTTGCATTAAATTCTTGAGTTAGTTCGTAATTACATTCGCAATTACAGCGAAGGAATACCTTAGTTGCATACTTGTTTCAACTTAAAGTTAACATTCAACACAAACACCTCACACATTATATTTTGCATTAAAGTCGGCTAAGAGTAAAAAGTTGATGAATCCAATTATGTTGTTTTGGGAGATGAACAGACGACATTCAAGTAGTTATTGCATTCCATAACAAACACAACACACACACAAAAACACACACACATGCACATCGGCACATTGTTGCCATTATTACATACATAAACTCACGTCTTTTTCCCATGGGGGTAGGCAGAAACTACAGAGCGGCATATGCTACGATTCTTACACACTTCTTTTGCTTCGTTTACATTCATACATGTTGTCATACACACACGCCGGCTGCGAGTAGTACGCACTTGACCTTTCTGAAGAACCTCACCAATAAGGTCTATATTTGTCCTTCTAGGGCGTCCCGTCCCGGTGTTCCCACTTACATCTACCTTTCGTTAGTCGCCATTAAATAAATGAATATTCCACAACTTTGACACAACGTCATCTAGTCCCAAACTAAGCAGAACTTTTGCTATGGGTTCTGGATAACTTATAAACGTAAATAAATATTCCTAAATACATACATATTATAGATAAATTACACCCAGACACATGACAAATGATCTTGCTCATCACACAACCCACTAGACCAACAGGCTAGTAAAAAAATTCATTGTTGGAGTATCGTAGATGAAGCTGGCACAGAGAGGTGAAACTTGGCACCAGCAAAGACAGGCCTATATTCTGCAGTGGGTGTAGTCGGGCTGCGAATGATGAATAATGTTTTGCAATAATGCATTCTAAAATTATACAGTTAAAACACAGTATCCCAAATCAGTTCTCGGATAACAAGTTTTAAGTCTTAGCCGACGAATATCTAACGTTAGTTTCTGGCTGTGGGCTCAAATTCAGGCAAGCACTGATGTGTCTTTTTCAATTTTTATGTATTTTATAAATTTCAATCGCTTTGTGCAGACGACTGCACATCAATTTACCCCAATGTGTCAAATTTTCCCAATTGAATATGAACCTTATTCTGTTTAACATAAAGTTGAAAAACGATCAAAGAAATTTGACACATTGGGGTAACTTGACGTGCTGGCGTTTGTACAAGCATGGTGATATCATTGTGCCTATGTCCTGAAGTGGAATATTCATAGGTATTTTTATCAAAGTTAAAGTTATTTAAATGTCAAACAAATTTAATGTGATACATGGTATAAAAATTATATTTTGTCACTGTGTTTTGCCTTGCAAGACGAATAAATTATTTATAACCAGAAAATTTACCTAAGTATTAAATAAAACAAAAAAAAATGTTTTATTGACGTAAAAGTTGTTGGCTATTGAGCTATTGGCCATCGCCCATTTGAGGAACATAAGTGATTAATTTATTACATTATTGTGATAAAATGTAACATAAAGTCATTAGTTACTATTGTTGTGTTGTTGTTAGTTAGTAACTATTGTGATAATTATCTAACAAAATTGAATGATAATATGTTGATCAACATGTTGTTGTTGTTGTTGTTATGTTATGTTATGTTGTTTATGTTGATCGGACAGAGTTTTATTTCATTCTTTCATCGTCTAGATACTTTTGATAGAGTATTATGCCTTTTCAATCAAGATTTCTTTGAGATGCGATTATAAATAACTTATGTTGGGTGTGTTTTTAAAGCCCATGGTAATTTATTAAAAATCTTAGTAGACAGCTTATTGAAGTATGTGCTCTTATTTTTTTCCGACATTTACGCGGATATTTTACTGGATATTTAATCGACTAAAGATAAAGTTTAACCTACATTGAACAAAGTCACGCAACCAATTTACCCCTTTCGAACGCTACATCGATAAAGAGCTCCCAATAAAACAATTCAGTAGTGTGAAAACCCCCTCCATAAATGAAGTAGGTACACAAATCAAGCGCACGCTGGCCGAGCAAGAGAATTCCGTCACCACTAAAGCGTATGCCTTCCGTCTAATCGAGTAAATGTTTCCAAACCAATGGCTCGGACACGTCGCGTAGAGCTGCTACGAGCCGTAGCTCGGGCCCGTAGCAGCGGAGACGTAGCGCTACGTTCAGACTTGAACAAACATTTACGTAGCACTCCAGCTAAGTTTGGTAGTTGCAATGGAAATATTTTATAGGTTACGTTGCTTTGTAACGGTAATCATCGTTTATTTGTCACGTATTTAATATGTATATGGAAGATGTTTTTAGGGTTCCGCACCTCAAAAGGAAAAAACGGAAGCCTTATGGGATGACTTTGTTGTCGGTCCGTCCATCAGTCTGTCGGTCAAGACCTTTTTTTGTCCGGGACTCGTGGAGGTACCGAGCTAAAATTAAAATCAGATTCTCAGATCTGCGGTCCCTTAAAACTAAGAAAAAAACAAACATATAAATTAATGTGTAAAAAATTGAAACCGTGCATGCTGCAAAAAACGTATGTTTAGACACTCTCAAGAAAATCAGAATGTATTAGTTGCCAAGACCTAAAAAGATAGTCAAGTATACAGGGTGTAACGGAAAGGGTATATACATACAAACAGGGTGAATAGAGTATTTAATAACGAGTATTTCCTCAAAATTTCAGCTCCCAACTAATAACTTCAAAACTTCACGATATTATTTAATATCGACAGTTTATTACATGCAAAATCATAACAAACGTGTCACCGCACTATGAGGGTCATAATCCTGTCCGGCAAGGTTCAAGTATATCTATCTCGGGTTCTGCGCCCCTAGTACAGACCTATCGGGCTCTGCCTAACCGACGAAGGCGCGACGACGCGGGCGGGCTCAACTTTACAATTATGTATGTATATGTATAAAAACGTTGCCATGTCGTTTCTTATCACCAAGAGAATCCGTGCCCTTCGGATGTATATACCCTTTCCGTTACACCCTGTATAGGTTAGTATATTGTCTTATTGGTCTAAGACAATATTACTTGCCCAATTTAATTTGTAGTTAAATACAGGGAAATATCCGAAAACTGTAAATTTTAATTACGTCACCCTTAATGAAGTGTCCAAATTTTAAAGTGAAAGATTTTGTTACGTGGGGTCATGATAGCACAAGTTAATTTACTTATTTAGCTTGTGCTTTGATAACACCAGCTAATTAACTTATTTTTACAACAAACAATTGTATATCTACAAATTTGTACGGAACCCTCAATGCGCGAGTCCGACTCGCAATTGGCTGACTTTTTTATATCCCATAACTCAGCATTTTGTCTTTAACTTTATCCCACAATACATTTAAATAAAATTTGCTGAATACAATAACTTTTGAATTGTGTTTTATTGGTATGAGTTCACACTAATTACGTGACATATCAAAGCCAAAATTATGTCACCGTTAGGTGATTAAGGTTACCGTATGGAAATTATCCGGAATTGGAATTTTGTAGCTATAAATTGAGATTAACAAATAACTGAACAACCGACAACAGGCTTTGGTTAAACCATTTATTCGATAAAATAATTGATCGTGATTATAATCCATTATGTTGGCCTAATAAGTGCGGAGCAAATGTTATATAGGTTCAAATGACTATAAGGTGTTTGTTTTGCACGTAATATTAATATAGTTTAAAGATTTTATTTATCAAAGTGGGTGATAATATTTATGCTTGCAGCATAAATTTAAGCCATAGTTCTGTAGGATCGAATAATTTTAAGAGTGGATTTAAAGGTGCCACATTTCAATGAAAACACGATGCCACATTTCAGTGATAAAAGTACGTCTAATTCCTCGACTAGATTTTAATTGCTAGTACTTATTAATTGCAGGTTAATTTTATTCTCGCGATTAGACGAAGAATCAGACGTATTTGTAACCGACGAAAAAAGGAATAGGTTCTTAATTCAAAACATATTTTTTTAGTTTAGTTGAGATTTAATGTCCGGTACACACATTCACACACACACACACACACACACACACACACACACACACACACACACACACACACACACACACACACACACACACACACACACACACACACACACACACACACACACACACACACAGACATACAGATATATTTCATTTCTTGTTATACTTTGTTAGTATGTGTTTTTTAGATAATTTATATCCTGTGCCTCCAAATTATTCATGTTTTTCTTTCTTTTTTTTTATATATTATCAGTTCCAGCACTTATTCCGCACATAGATAAAATATGTGCCTAGTACCTCCTCCTTGTCTATGAAGATAAGGTTTAATGGAGTGTGCCTGGCTGTGCTGACCAGTCACTGACGTCAACGCTGACTAAGCGTGCTCGGATTTACCCGTAAGGCATTCCTACATACATATGTAAACAGTGTATGTAGATGTTTGCGTATGCGTGTTTGCGTAAGGCCATATCTTTGCTTGGGTTTGCCAAATTCTATTACTTAGCTTCGCCATTGAGCAATGTTATATTTGAGGTTACCAGTTTAAGCCTTTGTAAGATTTCTACATGTCTATAACCAACTAAAACAATATTTTTATTGCTCATTTGTCTGACAAATGTAAGAGTGTAAAACTCACGTTGAATTCATTTAACAGAAAAGGGGTTACTTTTTAGTTCAGCATTTAATTACAAAATTTGTTTTTGGGCTTTGCATTTTGCCAGTAAATCTAGGCTCTGGAAATCGAACCAGTCTTAACACATTATTAATAATATTTTAAGGACACCAGTTTAAGCCTCCGTAAGATATTAATGTACTACAAGAACATTTTTACAGCTCATTTATTTTTCAAATGTAAGAGTGTAAAACTAGTGATGAACTCTCCTCAACTTTAATGCGCTTAATCTAAGCAGTTGTCCATCAATTTGAAAAAGAAAAAAAATATGTGAATGATATGAATATGAGATGAATATTTTCTTATAATCTAGATGAGGGTGATGAGTATGTTGGATTAAATAGAATTAAATTTTAATTGCATTTATTTATGTATTAATAATGATTAATTGATTGACATGGTGTTTGAATTTAATTTGATTTAATATGTTCGTGTTTAAGTTTAATTTGATTGAATTGTAAGTAATTGATTTTGATTTTATTTATATTTATTTTTAGTTGGTTTTATGTTGCTTTGTGTTTTATAACTTTTTTGTCAATGGGTGTACCTACTTACCTGAAATAAATGAATTTATTATTATTATTATTAAAACTAAAATTTTGTCAAAGAGCCCATTCCTTCGTACGGTCCATTCGGTCGGCCAGCAACGGAGCTACGGAGCTTCCTATATTTTTCAATTCGTTTCAAATTATTAAAATCTGCCAGTGAACCCGCCGCTGTCGCGCGGTAGAAACGCTAACCGTTCGCTATAAACTTTTTTGATATTACTCAGCAGCCGTTGCACGTAAATCTGCCCTTACAGTGGTCCCGGCAACTTTTTCAATTTAACAGGTAAGGATAAATCGTTCATTCTTTTTATTTGAACATAGAACTGATATAAACTCCCCAAAAGTTTAGAAGGTGGAGGCCGATATTGTTTGCTTCCTGTTAACTTTGGGAAATCTTTTACTCAGAAAGATTTGGCTCGTGCGCGTCGGTGGGTCTTCTTTAGTTTGGTGAAGGTACATAAACCGAAGATTTTATTTCTAGAAATAAAGCAGACTGTAATTTTCACACGGAGCTTCTATTATGTTTTTAGAGTAACATTTTCTTTTAGTGGTAATCGTGTGAGGTTGAAAAACGTGTAGAAAGGAAATAATAAAATCCTCTTTATTGTAGGTACACCATAAAACTTTCTATTCAAAACTTCAAGAACTACGGGGTTACAATGGTCGGTCTTAAAAAAACTTTTTTAGACAATCCTATCTATAAAAGCGATATATCTTACAAAAGACCTTTTGAAGGGTTGGCGTAAATTCATTAAATAATAATGAATAACTATGAAAATAACAAAACACAAATACTTATTATTAAGCAAATCAATGAACAGTGAAATTACGACATTTAAGGAAAGAAGTATGTTCAGATTTTAGATTGTTGATATATTGTTTTTTTTTTCCACAACTTTTCACACAACGCCGTTTAGTCCCAATCTAAGCTTGAGAGCTTGTGTTATAGGTACTAAACGGCTGATAAATACCCTTATATATTCTTAAATACATACATATTTTAGATAAATCAGTGTGGAACTTACCTTTTTCTGATTTTGTGTTTGTACATCTGTTGTTAAATAAAACGATGTAAAAACTATGTTAACTTATAAGTAGTGACATTAGTAATGTTTAGTTTTTAAGATACGTGTGTGTTTCTGTTTTGTTTTTAAATACGCTTGCTGACAGATAACATTGTTATTACACCTATTTATGTTTTCTCTATAAATGAATTTGTAATTATTTTGAGAAATAAATATCTTTAACTATCAAATTACACCCAGACACAGAATAAATTGTCGTGTACAACACACAAACATTTGTCCTGGCTGGGAATTGAATCCACGAACTCTGGCATAGCAGTCAGGGTCACTACCTACTAGACCAACAGGCCAGGCCATTGATGGTAAAGCATTGCCAAAGCCGTGGAGTATTTTGCTTTTGTCCCACGGCGGTTGTCAAATCATACGGAACTCCATAAACCAGTGTTACCAAAGCGGCAGCATGACAATTGTCTTGTTTTTAACACCTGCAGCAATTTTTTAATTGTTTTTAATTACGTACATCAATATTCATGTTTATCAATTACGTTCGTACGTCACAACAAACAAAACACACAGAACAAACAATGAGAGAATGTAAATAAATTCTCAGCACAATTTTAATTATACATTTGCACTAATTACAGGAAACAAACACTAACTGCACCGCATACAAAACTATTCACTAGAAAATTGTAGGTAAAATTTTCCCGCAACAGGCAAAAAACAGTATTTTAATTTAGCTTCGAATTCACGACCACAACTCTAATAATGAAAACTATAGTCACAACTTATATTATACACATAGTTTAAATAATGAAAACTTAGCTAAAACTAATAAGCACTGGTAAAGTGCCTATAAGACTGACGGCATTGCCACATTGAATGGTGATTCCTGCCTGCCTTAGCCTCTGGACAAAATAGGGGCCAGCCCTTGGGTCACGGATAGCGACTCACTTCCTTGTCTAGGAAATGAAAAAATGAAATACGATGAAATAAAAATATATATATTTTATTCCGTAAGTATATCTTACTTAGATACTTATAAAACAACTTTTTTTAATAGGGAATATGCATGTAATTTAAATATGGTTCAAATATTTTTTTTCCGAATCTTTAATGGCAGATAATATGAACTAAATCATTGTTTCACTTTTAATAGCGTCATAATTATTTAAAATTAAAAATAAAGGTGCGAATTAAGCGCGGGAAATTCAAATGTGTGAAACGCATCACCATTGGTTATAACGAAACTTGACGTCAAATACTACGACAACAACTCAACGCCTACAAAACATACAATGTGTAAGTATGACATTAAGTATTGGAATGGACTTTTTATTGAAAAACATAATGATTGCCGTGTGTGTTGTGAACTAATTTAACGTTCAAGTGTAATTTTAGCTTCATAGTGAGGTTATAAAACATTTAAGAAAAATGACTTAAAATGGTTTTGTAAAAGCACAATCTGATAATGTTTATTGCATTCGGGTACTAGCAATACTGGTAAACTGGTTTTTGAGCGTTTTACATGGTGAAATGGTTAGACAAACGAAAACACCCAAAGTAATAGTGATAGGATCATAGTAAATGACGTAATCGAAATGGCGCGCGAAAATGGCGGCGTTTAAACAGCTCAAATTTATTCTGTATTTTAAATATTTTTTTAATCTTCTTTACTGCATTTTTAAATATGTTTATATTTTTTTACTATGTTAAAACTTTGTGAACAGTGAATTAAAAATATTAAAAAAAAATACATGCATATACCCTATTAATAGCACCGATTTTCAAATTTACCGATCCCTAAGAAGAAATGCAGAAAGAAACTCATGGGTCATGCTCTCTTTTGAAGTCTAGACATTAATACATTATGCTAGTCTAACGATGCAAGGCAGCCTAGAAAAGCCTTTTGAAAAAAAAACCATCGCTGATTTTAACTATAAGGCATGAATAAAGCTGGGATTTAAGTTGATAACTATAAAAGTACAAAGGGATTGACATCGTCGCTTTTGTGTACAAAAATTCCCTACATAAAAGCAATCACAACAGTTGAAAGTTTGTAACATAAATAGTGCACGGCACATTTCAATGCCTAATCGATTAATAGGTAAGGTATATAAAAGTTTTTCAATCGAGAAGTTTTATCGATTAGCTCGGCGGCGACGTTACTGTCATCTAGATGAAGGAGAGGGGAACTGTTCAAATCGCATCCTTTATACTCGAATGCTCAGAGTCATTAAAACTTTTATCTGGCACAGATGCACTGGCTGTGTGAGTTTATTGTTGTCTACGGGGGATGCTTTCAGTGAGCAAAGCATTTGAAATTACGCTTCAGAGTGCATGCAAATCCTGCGAGAATAGTTCGACGCCTTATTTTTTATGTTACGAAATTCCAACACGATACTAAAATTCTTCACTGAAATGCGGTGCAGGGATTTCAAAATATGCAACATGAAGTAGACGGTTTTTTATTACTGGTAAATGTATTACGTATTAACGAAATCATTGGAAGGTGGAAGCTTCAGACAGCTAAATGTCAAATTCGTCCATTGATATTTTGAAACTGGTAGAGTGAACAAAAAAAAATTGGCCAAGTACGAGTTAAATCGTACAAGAAAATTTCCGTGCCACTATGAAGCAAGAATAGAACAACTGAAAAATACACGTTTTATGGATGTAAAATAAGTAAAAATTAAAATGAAAAAGAAAAATAGAATTTTTTTTTTTTTATTTTATTACTTACAATCACTTACAATCACAATGTGCCACGCTTCGCTGTGGCACATTGTGATTGAATGGTTAAAAAAAAAGAAAAAAAATCGATAAAAACAATTCTTGATGCGGTATCATGCTAAAATTTCAGCTCGATCGTCGCAGAACTTTTTAAGTTTTTGAAGCGTACACAAACCAACATAACATTTTGAAATATATAGATTTTTATTTTGGCAACAATAATAGAAATACACACTTTGTGAACATCCTAATTTGTCTACCTATTGCGGTCCATGAGACATAGCCGACAGATAGTCGGACCAGCAGCGCGTTGCAGACCGTACAGCTTGAGGATCTGGGTTTGACTGGGTCAAGCAAAACGATATTGAGTTTTTCTATCTCGTAATTTGTGTGTGAGATTTGTGTTCTGATTGATGGCTTATAATCCATGGTTTGCCCCCTATTTACATGGGACTGAAACATGACTGGTGAAATGTCAATAAGTAATAAGACGTAGACGTAGAGATTAAAGACGTGTACAGACGCCAACACATCAAGCTAGCCCGAACTATGAAATTTTCCCAATCGAACATGAACCCTACGCAACACCCCAACGCAATCAGTCGTAGGTATATAAAAAATATAAGTATCCTGATATAAATGTGGCTGCATATGTTTTTGTTTTTGGGTTGAAAGGCGGTCCCCATACGTGACGACACTGAGATCAATGTGTACTTAACTTATAAAGCCTACATTATAAATTACTAGCTGCCCCGGCAAACTTCGTTGTGCCTTAGAGTCAATTTATTGCTCTTATTTTTTTTTTATATTAGATATACATACGTTCAATAAGACGACAACAAATAAATCCAAACCAATAATAACTACTACTACTTTTAAATTACAACATGTATATATAACCTAACCTAACTGACCATACCTATCCTATAGCTAACCCAACTATCTAACCTAACTACCTTACTAAAATGCATTGATTTAAAAAATACTAAATTCATAATTTTAATCTGAACTATAGCCTCTATGTTACATACAATTTATGCCTATAGTTTTCCCGGTCTACTTTAATTAAACAGTAAAATAAGTTCTATTTGCAAAGAATTACTAAAGTTCGTCTCTGTCATCATTGCTAATTACGTAAATTGATTTCTGAAATATAAGACTTTTTTATGCTACATAAAACCTCTAAGTTTAGTAACAAAATAAATTTCAGAACGTACAGCTTGGCAAAAAAAAATAGAAAATAATGGAGGCGCCACTGTGCTCTTCGTATGGCAACCCGCGTGGCAACCGCATAGCGTACCAACCTAGTCTTGATACTTAGCTGTTTTTTAGACAAATTTATCTAAATATGTATTATTTTTTTTAATCAGTAAGTAATCACTTTTAATCGTGGCAATTAGAGACACAATAGAAAGACAATGACAGCGTGGACACCGGTGTCCTCCTGGGGTGTAATGAATTAATTGAACAAGGACGTGTTCTCGACACGCAACTGATTACTTACCTAAAAATAACAAATTGAGTAAATACTCCTGAGTTCACAACATTGTTTAGGAATTATAAAAAAAGAAAACATAACATTGTATAACATAATTTCTATATTTTATTCTAGTAAATCTTCCTCTAAATATTCTACCCCGAACACGTAGGCCGAAACTCATCTGAGTCATGTTCGGGTTCAGAGGTGATGCTACTATCACCTTCTAGATTTATTACTAATCGCTATATTTCCTCGTTCATAGTTATTTTTTTTCCAGTAATCATTTTCTATTTTTATTACATGTTAGCACGAGTTCTTCCAATCCTCCTCGATAATAGCTTGTAATGCACGTTCAGCTGCTTCCTGTAAAGACGAAATATTTCATTTATCCCTAACAATATTAAAAGTAAAACACTTTTACATATCTCTTGCTCTGTAAGTACACCCTTACACCCCTGAATGCCGGGGTGTATGACTATCATTACAGCATAGGTTTTGGAATTTGAAAAAAGAACTGTCATACTCATACTGCACGAAGAATATTTTTAAAAAGTTTTTTTTTTTTTTCTCGGTATCGATTAATTACTCGAATCGGAATCTAGACAATTTATTTTATAAAGATTTTATTTTAAATATGGAACTATTTGTTTCCACATCGTATGTAAGATGGAATCGATTTAAAAATCAAACTGGCCAGCAAGATTTGACGCGCTTGCGTGCGTGAAAAAAAAAAGGCAGTCTACTAGTAGGCGCGAAAGCATCGCGAAAATAATTAAATAAATGTTCATTGAAACCTGCTGTCTTGTTGTTTACTTACCTCACAATCGATATGTAAAGCAGAGTATTTATCTCGGGCGTAAGCATCAATTGCATACTCGGGTTAATTAGCGCCTTCGCTTCGCTCAGGCGCCAAAAACCTCGTATGCAATTGATGTCATACAGCCCTTGGTTAATAATCTACTATTACATATCTCTTGCTCTGTAAGTACACCCTTACACCCCTGAATGCCGGGGTGTATGACTATCATTACAGCATAGGTTTTGGAATTTGAAAAAAGAACTGTCATACTCATACTGCACGAAGAATATTTTTAAAAAGTTATTTTTTTTTCTCGCTATCGATTAATTACTCGAATCGGAATTTAGACAATTTATTTTATAAAGATTTTATTTTAACCCTAGAGTACTAATATAAATTTATTACTGCTTAATACTAATTATCGCCTGGGAGGCTACTTTATAAATAAAGCAAAATTTTAGTACTAAACTTTGATTAAAATGTAACAAAATTTATAACAAAATAACAGGCATACCTCTGCCTTTATGAAATGCAAAAAAATATATATCTGAGAAACTCTTATTTGTCTTAAAATCAGGCTTACACATAATACTTAACTTTCTAACGGGATATTTTATTTAAAAAAAAATGTTGACATTGGACCACTGTTTTGGTATAAAACTACAATATAATATATAAAGTATGTAAAACATAACAAAAAACTAGTCTAATCATCACATAGCTTACTGCAGACTAAGTCGAACTCAGAATTCTATTTTTTTTAACTACTAATGATCGCCTCCCAGGCGATCACGTAGGCAATATCTCGGGAACGCTGTATCCCCGGCGAGCGCGCAAGCTGTCCCCACCGCGTCGTGGGCTACCCTGAGTTGGCGCGAAAGCACGGCGCGACAGGTCCCCGCTTTTCAAAATAACCAGAAAAATCCGACCGCGGGCGGCCTCTCAGGCGATGATTAGTACTCTAGGGTTAAATATGGAACTATTTGTTTCCACATCGTATGTTAGATGGAATCGATTTAAAAATCAAACTGGCCAGCAAGATTTGACGCGCTTGCGTGCGTGAAAAAAAAAGGCAGTCTACTAGTAGGCGCGAAAGCATCGCGAAAATAATTAATTTTACTATTAATTTTAATTAAATACACATTTTTTCTTCTTAATAAATGTTCATTGAAACCTGCTGTCTTGTTGTTTACTTACCTCACAATCGATATGTAAAGCAGAGTATTTATCTCGGGCGTAAGCATCAATTGCATACTCGGGTTAATTAGCGCCTTCGCTTCGCTCAGGCGCCAAAAACCTCGTATGCAATTGATGTCATACAGCCCTTGGTTAATAATCTACTATTATCACATACTGTTAAAAAGACGGATGTAGAAAATACCCTTTTGTTTATCTCCTTCCAGCACGATTTTGCTTAGAACGATAACAGGCTTCCCTGAATTAAATAATAGATTTAGACTATGGCACGACAATTTCTTTTACATTTCTAATTCAAACGCCAGAACAAATAATTCTCTCCCTTGATATCGCACTTAAAGTATAATTTACGTAGAAAGTGAATTTTCATTCAGTTAAAAGTCAAGTCACCAAAGTATCAATTATCTCAGCGCACTATACCAGAGTAATGCTGAAAAAATGTAAACATAACCTATGTGCTCGACATTTATTGTTTCAAATTTCTAGTTATTCCTTATGCAATCAAATTAATATAGCTTTGTATTCATCAACTAACACTTGATTTACCTAAAATCAACAAAACAAACTCTTACATACCTGTATTATAAGCGGAACTCTAGAAAACATTGATAAGTTCAGGAAGAATAGTTTGGGCCTCATGTTCCGCCAGATATCGCCTGTACACCTTATAAATAACTTCCCTGCCAGCACTACGAATAGTTTTATTCGTTTTTATTCACTTTTTACGTTTATTAATCAACGTTTGTTTTTATTTATTTATTTATTGATAGGAAACTCAACAGCTTTTTTCTTAACGTTAAAGATATGGTAATAACAATGTCTTATGAGGTACTGAAGCCAATTAATGAGTTTCACAGCATGCATAATATAAAACTAGAAAGTGGAGGAAAACATAAGTAGCTTAAATATTGTAGTTAAAAGTAACAGTTTGTAGTTATAAAAAATTTGGTGGTGGAAATTAAAATTTTACGAAATCGTGAACTTTGTTTATTATGAGATGTCATTATTTTGAAAATGTTGCCAACAGACAAAAATTTAGTTCCGTTTCTACACTTTTTTGCCAAGCTGTAGGTGCGTGTTATAAATTGACAACCTTACCTTCTTGGGTTTAGCTTAAGACTTGTCAATTTCAAATTGTCACCTGATAATGAACTGGGAAGTTTGACTCCTGTCATGTCATCCAAGATGGCGCTGCGTTTGAAAAATGTTTGAGACAACCGATATTCTTGATATTTATTTTTATGATGTCGAACGGGATAAAAAGTATCCTATGTCCTTCTCCTGGCTCTAAACTACCTCCCTGCCAATTTTCAGCTAAATCGGTTCAGCCGTTCTTGAGTTATAAGTGAAGTAACTAACACGACTTTCTTTTATATATATAGATTTATTTACTTATTATAAGTTCTTTTTGTTCCAAACAATCTATAGACCGACAATGATGACAAAAGCAGAAGCTAACAATATCGGCTATAAATCGAAAATAATGCCGACGTCACACCATTGTTATATTTTAATCCCGAGTCAGTTAACAGTGTTGTAATTGCTCAAACATCCGCAGATGAGATTTCAATTACTTGGTATATTTAAAAAGAGACTTGTCACTCTTCAATGCATAAAGGCAAATGATTCGAGGAGCCATTTTCCACTGGCAGGGCACCTATTGAGAGCCGATGACAATGCTGTCTGTCGGTGGACGGAACCCTATTGTTATACTCGGAAGCCATTATTGACGTTTTCAAAGGGCTATTAAAATATTTTTATTGAAAAACGTTTACGAACTTTTTCGGTGAAAAGCAATAATTCATCAATGTACCGCACGAAAATAATGTTAAATATTACCACAAAAGAATTCCTGACAGATTGCACGTTTGAATATGGCAAATAAATGGCTGGAACGTTTGAAAGCGAAATCGTTTAATTCTGTGATTTATAGCCCTTTGTATTGAAATGTTCATAAAGGCGTCTTAATTAGAGCAAAGTAGGGCACTACACTTCAATGTCCTAATAACAATGTTACGTAACGTGACATATCTCTTCGCCTTACTCCCATTATACCAACACAAAATAATAACTCGAATATATTTTCCTCTGAGGAGGTCCGGTATATTTAACGTAACAGCAAATTGTTTTTTCCGTCCGCCCGGGAATTGTCATGACGCGCATTGTTGCTTAATTATCAAAAAGAGGAAATAAAAAAGTTCCGAAGAAACAAAGGCTTAATTAGAAAAATTTTGCCGAAGGGCGAACAAGCTCATGGTAAAAGAAAAATATACTAATAGACACATTCAACTTCCAGCAGGGAACGAGAAATTTCAGAAAAGGTTTTTGTGGGAAAAGTTAAAAATTATGTAGTGGTACAGTGGTGTTTTTGAGAGATAAAACCACAATTTTATGTACAAACGTGGGAAGGAAATTGTACTATGATTTTCACTTAAGCCTCTTACGTGTACCCCTAACATCGTAAGTCGTGCCTACGTGGGCACTTACCCAAAATTAGTCACACCGGTCTACCAGGTTACGGTCGGTGAGATCCGCTTATAAATATACATTATACACCCTTATGTGATCGACCTTCGAATTTTACTCAGACTCACTTAAGGCTCTAATGTATTACCTTCAGTGTGGCTCTTAAATCGTACATGTTATGGTCGAGTCGAATAAAAACTATGTTTTAATATGTAGGTACGAGGATACATGTTTCATATTTAAGAAATAGACGACTTTTTTTAAACATCTCACGCCACGTATACTTCCACCTGTTCTGTGGAAGTCATACATACATTTATCTATTTATTGAAACTTTAAGTACTTGCAAAAGAAACTGTACAAAGGTGGACTTAATGCCTTAGACATTTTCTACCAGCGGAAACAGAACATGGTACAATAGGCGCAAGAAGGTAACATATACCTAAAGGGACCCACATAAAACCTAGCTTGGTTACTAACAAGTTGCGCCCCGCGGTTTTGCCCGCATATCCGTGTACCTCTTACGGTTTTCATAGTGTACTCCAAAAACATCGCAGGTGGCTAAATTTATCTGACTTACTCGTTTTTATTGTAAAATTTTGGCCAATTTACGCAATAAAAATAAAATTAATTTATTTCAGGTATCATAATCCATATTAGATACCTGTATCTTTCAATAGTATATAAAAAGAGTCACAAAAAAATAAAAATAAAATTCAAATACAACATAATAATAAAATAATTCTCTAATAATCGCAATACCAATATCTTCTATACTTATAATAAATCTGTAGAAGTAAAATTTCTGTACATTGAAAATATCAAAAAAATAAATAGCAGGGGGTGTTACTAGACCGACAGCGAACCCAAAAATATGATTAAAAAAATTTTTGTCTGTCTGTCTGTCTGTCTGTCTGTCTGTCTGTCTGTCTGTCTGTATGTTCAGGTATCACGCAAAAACTACCGGTTCGATTACGATGAAACTTGGTATACTTATTCTTTAATATCCTGGGCACAACACTGGGTACTTTTTATCCCGGAAAAGTATATACAATAAAAAACAAACTTAATTTTGCGGTTCGACCCCTAGACCCGACTACTGTACCAACCGCAAATAATAAGTTTGTCGTAGGTTACGTCACCCGCAGTGGAGTTCACCAAGGGTCGCTGCACACGGCTAAGATATTATAATATTTTATCTTAAGATACAATATCGCTCGCCATACAGTTCAATGGACTATCACACACTACGAAGATAATTATGTACATTGAATATATATTCAAAATTAATATTGGAGGATGATTGGTGATCGATACTGATGCCAAAAATGCAATCAGTAAATGTTTTGTCTGTCTGTCTGTCTGTATGTGCACGCATAGTTCAATAACTATAATAGGGATTGGGATTGACTTGGTACGGTTGTAATCAATACGCCTGGGTAGGTTGATCTTAGTCTCAGTTGTTTTACACATGGTCAGTTGTACGGCGCTCTTTCCCGGGTCAGTAGTTCCAGAAATCTTTATGCATACATACTGGAAGGATCAACTTTGAAAGTAGTCTATCTGGAAGTATTATGCTAAAATTATTACGTTTATATATCAACGCACAGCCCAAACCGCTGGTGTTAGAGACATGAAACTTGAAGGGGACTTCTTAGTTAAAAATAAGTATCCACTAAAACACGATTTTTGGAAATTCAACCCTTTAATGGGAAAACATAGGGGGCGGAAGTTCGACATCCACGCGGGCGAAGCCGCGGGCAAAAGCTAGTTATAAATAAGAGCTCATGTTATTATTATGTAGTTTTGAATGAAAGAGTACCAAAACATCCACATTAAAATTAATACCTCTTCACAAATTTTGAGATAAGTTATGCTAGTACTACTACTAAATGTACATTGTTTGTATTACAATGAAATGATCTCGTTACGCAAGGCTTCCTCTCTCCTACCATGTTTGCTGTGCCCAGTGAATACATAAAAAAAGCAATAAATATATTGAGTTTTTAACCGACTTTCAAAAAAGGAGGAGGTTCTATGTTCGTGTGTATGTATTTTTTTTTTTTTTTTTTTTTTTTTATTTTTTTTTTTTTATGTATGTTACCTGATTTCTCCGCCATTTGTGGACCGATTCTCAAAATTATTTTTTTATTTGAAAGAGTATACTCTTGAGGTGGTCCCATTTTAATTTGGTGAAGATCTTGTGCTGATCTTCGGAGATATACAACGGAACTCTTCAAAAATAAACGGCAAATCTGTCGTGATTGCTGGAATCGCTTGGATGTTTATTGTTTATACAACATAATGACGTATCATCACGCCTGTATGCTCTGAGGGGTACGCAGGTGGGTACAATATACCTAGATTTCGTCAGTTAGGTATGTTAATTTTAATTTATTAGGGATTAGTGGAAAACCCTATTATGATGACATGTATTGTTAACAATTACCAATATAAAATAAATTCATGGCAAATATTTTTATGGTAACAACTAAAAATGGAAAAATAAAAAACTTTTTTGCAAAAAATAAAACCGACTTCAAAAAAAACACTAAACGGTGTAAAATAACTCTAAATTCGGAAGTCGGTGGCCCATCATGAGTAAGACAAACCCACCAAAGCCACAGACTTCCGAATTTAGAGTTATTTTACACCGTTTAGTGTTTTTTTTGAAGTCGGTTTTAAGTATTGAGTATAGTGGATCGACCACTTAGCACAAAGGTGCTTAGTTTATAACTATTTTTGATACAAGTAAAATTTAAACTTTCAAAGCTACTGCAAATACCAAAAGTCTCACGTATAGGCGGAGATTATTTTAAAGATTAAGGCGCACTACAACTTCAGCCCACTTATTATGAAGAGAAAACAAATGATACAAGCTCTGGCTGGAAGCCTTAATTTATAATAAGTTATCTACGTATTTATGATACCCATCAAAAATAAATCTAGAATGATTATTAAAGCCGTGTCGATAAATTTTGTAATTATTTAAACAACTTCGAGAATTATGTAATTATGAAATAATGCTTTGTTTAAACTACTTATTCTACTTATTCTCCTATTCTCATTTGGCGCAGCCACAAGCCACATAGTGCTTTTTAATTTTGTTTGTACTGTGTTTTAACCTATTTTTTTTTTGTTTTTATTACTGTGCGGAGCTTGTGCCAAACAAATGTCTTTTTTTTCGTTGTCATTATGGGATGTTTTATTTATTACTTTAAAATTATGTAATGTTCTTGTTGTATGCTATGTTTAAAATACTTATTATACTCATTCTCGTATTTTCATTTAACGCAGCCGCATATGTTTTTTTTTTTTATTTTGTTTTTTTTACTGTCGTTAACCTAATTCTTTATTCGTTTATTTTGTGCCTAACTAATGCCTTTTTCTTCCATTCCTATAATTGCATATTTTATTTATCTTTTTAAAAAGCATTTCATATATTATCTGCTTCTGTCATAACATGGATGGACATGAATAGAGACCTACTGCCTAGTTTCTGACAAGTTGAGGGAGTTCGGTTGTAAACAAGCGACGTGTGCATCACGTGATTAATGAATGCAGCCTTGATGTGGTGTTGTGATGCAAATGACTTGAGTCAAACCCTGTGGTGACTAGCCTACATATTGCTGACGTCTGGATTCTCTCACACCATAGTATTTAGATAAGAGTAAATAACTGTTTTATGGTTAGAAAATTATTCTCTTGGTTGTTGCTTATAATTATATTGTAACTAGCTGACCCGGCAGACTTTGTACTGCCTAATTAAATTGCAATAAATTCCTGTCAAAATGATTTGTAATGTGACATTTTTTTTCCTACATATTTTATAGTCGGGGCAAAAAAATCTCCTGAACAGAACCGACACCCTGGTGATAGGGCGTTGTGAATAAGAAATATAATTAAATAAAACATTTATAAGCAAACAAACACATACACGTACACGCACACACGCACGCATACACGTATTTAAACATATATAAGCATTTAAAAATAAGTAATCCCTTTATTGTTAATCCTGTGAATCATAATTATTAACAAAAATCAGTTTTATTTTCATTGTAGTGCTTTGTGATATACGATGTTTATTGTATGATTATCTGGCGCACATAGACAAACAAATCTGATGGTTTTCCAACACGGGAACAGGCAACATACAATTGACCATGTAAGAAACATGGGTTTTCCCGAATAATACCACAAACACTTAATGATTGCCCCTGGGACTTGTTTATGGTCATAGCAAAAGCAAGCCGAACTGGAAACTATAGTCGTTTAGAGTCAGACGGCACATCATTCGGAATAATTGAGATGCGCGGTATGAGAACGTCTTCTCCTTTATACTTTCCTTTCAGTATAGTTGCTTCTATCACGCTGTTTAGTAATTTTTTTATCGCTAACCGTGTGCCGTTGCAAAGACGCGGTTGGTTGATATTTCGCAACATTATAACTACCGATCCAACCTTTAATTGAAGATTGAGGTGGCAATCCTGGCAAATCCAGCGAGTTTAAAAATTCTGGTGGATAGTTCACTACATCATCTTGGTTAGTAGCCGAATCAACTGATTTAGGTATATATATATCCTCGATTCGCCTGTAATTTGTTCTTGCATTTTTAAATTTAATTCATTTACATCTATGTTTTTTGCAGCCAATATAGCTCGTTCGCTCAACCAATCATGGTTCCTGTAATTTTGAGAAACATCTGGAAACACCTTCTGGATAAGTTCATCTTTTGATCGAGTTAACTGACAAAAACTTTGAGAAATGTTAATGCAGCCAGTCAACATGTCTATAGGAAATTTGCCACTACCAATGTCAAGGAGTTGTTTAGAGAATATGTTTCCTGATAGGTCATTTTGTAATTTGACATGCATATTCTTGCTTAAATGAAGTACTTTGACATGTTTCCACAATTGGAGGACTTTAGGCATGCATTGAGTTCATCGGCTGGCAATGTTTGACGAAAATCTCCTGCTAATAAAATCTTTGCACCACCAAATTGGTTATGATTGCTCCGTATATCTTTGAATGTGCAAATTGACTCTTTGACGTTAGGAACATACCTACATTGTTTAAACAACAGTGAGTGCTTGTAAGTCAATATGAACTTTATACAATAGCAATAAAGCTCATTTTAGTTAGAAAACGTTTGTATGGGAAAAAGAAAAGGGCTGTTTTAGGGGTTTTCCGGCAACTATTCGAATTTTTCTCGCCGTAAAAACCATTTTTGAACTTTTACGAACAATAAAAAAAAGAATTGGCCAAATTTGTCCAGGCGTTGTTGAGTTATGCGCTCCGTGCTGTTTACAGGGTGAGAAGTGACACCGGTGGGGATAACTTACCAAGTGATAATAATTCATGTTATCGAGCGGGATAGAAAATGATAAAATTATGAAAAAGACTATTAAAAAGCAAGGGTTGGTGATATAAAAAAGTGCAAATTTAGAGTTGAATGTATTTTTTGATGCCAGATAATAAAAAAAAAAATATCAAAAAAATAAAAAATAAAAATTTGGGGTGAACACCCCTTATCACTTAGAGGTTAGAAAAATAGATAGTAGCCGATTCTCAGGCTTACTGAATATGCATAAAAAATTTCATGAGAATCGGTCAAGCCCTTTTGGAGGAGTATGGGAACGAACATTGTGGCACGAAAATTTTATATATTAGAACGAAGATTATTAATATTATTTCTATTACCTAACTATGCAGGATCCACATAATTTACACAATTCAACTTACCACCTTTAAGACAAATGCCTGCTGTTGAAATTCAATAAAAAATTGCACAATACAATTTATTGATTTGATGGTTTCCAATTTAAATGTTAGGAAACGAATAACTTATTTTTTTTACTTTTTTTCACAATTTTACAGTGAACACAATACTTTTCAATATTTACTTTTTGCCTGACATTATGTCAGTTGTCATTTACTTTTCTCTAATTTTGTGTCTTAGTTTTTCATAGTGACTATGAAGGTTGCATCTGATTTATGTAATTTAATTTATTTTTATTAGTATGTTAGCTCTAATAATGTAATTTATTGTTATTTTTCCTGAATTTTCTTTGCTATAAACCTCACGGAGCCCGAGACCTTTCCAACGAATGCAAAACCGTGGAAATCGGTTCGTGCGTTCTGGAGTTATAGCGTCAGGAAGGAAAACCCGACTTATTTTTATATAGTAGACTAGTCAATTACCGCAATCCAGACACAATTAAATTACTATTGTTTGCGGACACCGGTGTCCACGCGGAGCCTAATGAGTTTTTATTTTTATTAGTATGTTAGCTCTAATAATGTAATTTATTGTTATTTTTCCTGAATTTTCTTTGCTATAAACCTCACGAAGCCCAAGACCTTTCCAACGAATGCAAAACCGTGGAAATCGGTTCGTGCGTTCTGGAGTTATAGCGTCAGGAAGGAAAACCCGACTTATTTTTATATAGTAGATAATACTGCTATTTTTCTGGGGACATTTATTTTTTTTAATGACGGCAAAATCTCACTCACAGGCGTAAAAGGAGAGAGTATAGAGAGAGTGTATTTTAACGCTTAATTGTCTTTTTTATTTTATTGGATGTGGTATGTAGTAGAAGAAGGTCTTAGTAGTTGAATTAATTTTTCTGCTAACAACTTAACCATGAAACCGACTGCACATTACAGACGAAGATAACACATTGATTTTAAGTTGGCACAGTACGGAAAATTAATAGAAGATACCTACTGTTATACTAGGAACGCATCAAAATGTACGGTTAACATGAAACAAGGCGTAGCGCATTATACTCTGTTTGCTACGAAAGCGTAGCTCGCGTAGCACTGCTACGTGATCTTGGTAGTCGTAGCCAATAAAGGAAATTCCACTTAAGAATGAAATAACTACAATGTACTCAATGGGTAATTAAATTAATTAACAAAACAATATCATCAGCATTGTTGTCCCAAAAAACATGCAAAGATACGTCGTCATGAACGTATCTCCGATATGATGGGCCGTAAATAAGATCGTCAATATTTTACGTCACAACATGAACTTTATTATTATTGTATTACGTAATAAGCAAAAAGGGCTAAATCAACTTAACTTGAATATTTGTAGTACTTTCAACGTCGTAAAATTTTCAGCAAATTATTATCGCTGCTGCGTCCCTGAATTTTGAAGCCTTCTTATTTATCACGTGTGTTAGACAGGCACTCAATATTAAGACCCAATATTAAGAGAATAATCTGTCTACCTAGGTACCTAGGTACCTCAGACATAAAGTAAAAAGCTTAATTGACACTAAGAACAAACACTTCAATTTTATTTTTTTTTTATAGTTTAGGCATATAGCTATATGCCTAAACTATAAAAAAAAGTTTTTTTTTGACTCTCTGTCTGTTTGTTAGAGCTAATCTCCTAAATGGCTGGACCGATTAGAACAAGATTTTATGTCAGATAGCTGATGTCGTAATACTTTATTTTAGAAAAAAAATATTATGGTCCCGTGAAAGACAATAACAAATTGTCAAACTCTGGGCGGATGAAGTTGTAGGCAACAATAAGTAAAATAAAATAGGTATGTCTGAAGAATTGTCTTTTTGTTTGAACGCGCTAATCTCTGGAAGCGGAGGGATTTAAAAAAATAATTTATTTTGTTTTTGATAGCCTCTTTAGCAATTCTCAAGGAAGATTACAGACAATTTAATGTCATATTACGGTTTTTAAGAGCAAGTGTATTCGCGAAACACAGTAAGCATTAACCGGATTTATCCGACAACTATTTTCAGATCTACTTCTTTATTTTTTTTTATTTTTTGGTTCTATACTTTACATTCAACGGCAATAGATATAAAATCATTCAGTTAAAAGGGTTAACAAATTTAATAGATCTGTAACATCCTTTCTAATATGTAAAGCATTCCAGTTATACCTATTAAAACCGTTATCCCTCTTACTATAGTTAGCAGTTAGTCCGAAAACCAGCCCTATCAAAGTGTGTTTAGGCCTTCTCAGAAATATTCCTGTTAGTATTAGGTACTGAATAAATATGGATTGGTAAAACATCCTTCTCGGAAGACATCAGAATTATTTATCTTTCCTTTGCAAACAGTCGCATCCGCCATTGTTACAATTTGGAGTTACTTATATTTTTTTGCCCTTTTTCTGGTGTAACCATTTGGGTGTACAGTATAGCTAGTTATCACCAAGTAAGTAAACTTGGGAAAAACAGGGAGGCAGCAATAGTTAAAAATAAAACATCTGACTGGCCTGTTGGTCTAGTAGTTGGCGACCCTGACTGCTATGCCGGAGGTCGTGGGTTCGATTCCCACCCAGGACAAATGTTTGTGTGTTGTGCACGATAATTTGTTCTGTGTCTGGGTGTAATTTATCTATACAAATATTATAAAGAGGAAAAGTTTGATTGTTTGCTTGTTTGCATCGAATAGGCTCCGAACCTACTGGACCGATTTGAAAAATTCTTTCACCGTTGGGAAGAGCGCTACACTATCCCCGGGTGACATAGGCTACTTTTTATACCTGTATTCCCACGGGAACGGGAATTACGCGGGTGAAACCGCGTGACGTCTGCTATTCTATAATATGTATGTATTTAGAAATCTAAAAGTATGTTTATCAGCTGTTTAGTACCCATAACACAAGCTCTCAAGCTTAGCTTGGGACTAAATGGCGTTGTGGGAAAGTTGTGGAATATTTATATTAAACTCAAGTTTTTACGTGTTGCTGGGAAGTTTGTTCCACCACTTCTTCCTAGCAAAGCACTAGGGAGTGGTGATGTGCGGCCATTTTGGGGGCCTGTCTTATGTAAACCTTGACGTTCAAAAATCTCTGGTCCTCTGGTCAAATTTGGCTTAATGATTTTTAATTTGGATTTTTACCGCATGCAGCTGACCTATCTGAACTATAAAACCTTTTTATTGGGTGACTCGATAAATCTCACAACGAATAGCTGTCAGACTTTCGGTATAGTGACTAACCCGTGACGATTGTCCAAGACTAACTAATTACAGCCGGGACCAACACTTAAACGTGCTCTCGCAGGTTTGAAAAGGTGTCAGTGCGTAGTGGATGTTCTCCCACCCACATGTGTGTGTGTCGTGTTTGTGTGTGTGTGTTGACTTCAAAAAGTGTTGTTCGATCTTCAAAGTCAACCTGTGCGGATGTATTATAGCAACGGGTCTCTCGTTTGTATAATTAAACATTAAAAACTTATTTTTCTATTAAAAGTCTGAAACTAATTCTTCTTTATTTCGTTTGTAAAAACTTCGCCAATGAAACTGAATAATGAGAGACGAATAGATAACAGATAGTTATATGTATTTTACGAAATAAAACAAATCAAATTTTGAACTCAATAAGTTCACCTTGCTATGTTTTTAATTGAACAACAGATGAAGTAAAACGTAAAATAGAAATTTAGGAATCAGTTTTTAGAATAAAAACCAACTCCAGTAGCAAAGAACTCTCTCTCTCTCTGATTTCATGATAACTAATAGGTACCTATTGCCTTTTTAACAAGGTTTGTTCTTGCCAATTATCTATTATTTCACTGAGTATAAAATAAGCTAAACTTTAGTAAGTCCTCAATTGTTTTTTGAAAATCGAGAAGTTATACTGGCTATCATTTTACTCTGTGTTTAATCATAATCAGTTTAGCTTTTACCGAAGTATGTAGGGGTAGACTTAAAGCAGTTTTACACTACTCAACCCAGCGACGGGGTAATATAATGCCCCTTAGTTAAACTGGTTTTCAGAATTTTGATGTACAGACGCCAGCACATCAACCTACCCCAAACTGTCAAATTTTCCCAATTGAATATGAACCTTATTCTATACGCAATAAAGTTAAAAAAATATCGATGAAATTTGATGTGCTGGCCTCGGTACTTATACTCGTTACGACTGTCAAAGTTCTATAAATGACAGCCGGGACTAACTTTCAGAGGCTCTGAGAGCTTCGATACGTAATTAAGGGTCACAATTCACGAATTAATTATTATTATTAATTTATTTATTTATTATTAATTAATTAAAGTATCGTTTGTAAGTTTTTATGGTGTACAATAAAGAGTAATCTATTCTATTCTATTCTATTCTATTAATCTCGACAAGGGTAGCTTAACCTTTGGTCGACTCTTGCGGCCGTTATTATTTAAACACAAGCTTCTTACTCCGCTTTGAATATAATTATGGAGGTAATCTTGTTGTCAACTTCATAACACATAACATCACGCCTATAATCCCCGACAGGTTAGGCAGAAGTATACCTGTTAGTATACCAACATTTCGCCAGTTATGTTTAAGTCACATGTAATAGGGGGCAAACCTATTCCCATCAAACACGTCATCACCATCATCATTTCAGTCACAGGAAGTCTACTACTGGACATTGGCCTCCCCTATAGATCTCCAATGAGACCGGTTGGAAGCGGCTCGCATCCAGCGCGTTCCTGCGGCCCTAATGAGGTCGTCTGTCCACCTTGTAGGTGGACGTCCTACGCTGCGCTTGCCGATACGTGGCATCCACTCGAGAACCTTTCGACTCCATCGGTCATCAGTCCTCCGTGCTATGTGCCCTGCCCACTGCCACTTCAACCTGCTAATCCGCTGGGCTATGTCGGTAACCTTGGTTCTTCTACGGATCTCCTCATTTCTGATTCGATCTCGCAGAGAGACTCCAAGCATAGCCCTCTCCATAGCTCGTTGGGCTACTTTGAGCTTACTCATAAGGCCCATAGTGAGGGACCACGTTTCAGTGCCATAAGTCATCACTGGCAACACACACTGGTCGAAACGTCACGTCAGCGTCTTGTCAATGTTGTCAGCAAGCAGCGGCCATTCCATGGTTCAACGTGTCTAGTGTCCAGCCTTTAACATCGCTGTCTAAAAAAGCAAATAATAAACTGAAGCTGTACAAAAGCAACTAAATTACGCTACGGTGTGACAGTCGGCCCCAGACCTCACAATGATTGGACGCAGCGCAGGGCTTTCACCGTCGCAGTGGCGTGTACCTGATGAGGCGTTTCTGACACAACAGCTTCGCTGGCTAAACCATTGTTTACCCAACGCCCGCCCTGTGATCGAGACACGGTGTTTACCCTCGGAGGTTTCCTTAAATTAATTAGGGTATGCAACTATGTACACTGTTCATGTTTAAAAGAGCTTATGTTAACGTGATTTAAGTGAAAGTGTACCGTCTTTAGTTCTCGTGACCTAGTCTTTAATTATTTTAATGAAGATCGGATTTTGCAGCAGTAATCGATTTCATATTAAATACTTTGTTTATTTATATGCCTAGCAAGCTACTTGGGCCATCTCTATTGTAAATGAAAAACAACAATTAAGAGTAATAAAATGAGTGCGATAGTAGCTCTATCATACCCTACATGGATTATAACCATATTAATTAAATATACAGTTCTGAGTATAATAAAATTGATGTAACCATGGTCCCACAAAAAGTGTTGGGGTAGTAATTGAATTGCGGATAGAATGGCTGGTTAAAATGGTTATGGTAATTTTATTATTTATTGATAGTATTGTATTACAATTATGTGTTTATTCTTTAATTTTTTTAAATAATATATGGACTTTGTTAAAATAAATTAATTTTATTTGAATTAGGTGTTTCATTAAATACATTTTTTTTCTATTTAACATTTCAAATCTTTGATTAACATTCTTTTAACTTTTTTATACGACAAAGTACCTAATGTTTAAATTTTCAATTACATGATAATATTTAAGCGTTGTTCATCAAACAGAGTGTCTTAAAATTTAAGTTGTAAAATTCAATAAAGTTATTTGTGAGGTTAATTTTATGATGCTCATTTTTTTTGTTGTTGCTCAGTTTGAAACCTACTAGTTATAAAGTTTTACCTACTTGTTACAATAATAAACTGTTTTTTTACTGTTACCTCTCCCACTGTCCAGCGAAATTATAAAAATTAAAGTTCTATTGCTTACAGTAACAGGATCTTAAGAAGAACCTTAAACTTTACTAAATAAGGGTTATTACTGTCGATTGCTAATCGACAGTAATACCGACTTTAGATACCCATGTGTAGGATATTGTTTTCTGACCGCTCTACAAACAAACAAAATGCTATGTGGGCTACACTCCGTCCAATTTGACCATGCTATCTAGGTTAAGCGGGTTATCATATTATTCGTAGGTAGGGGATTAGATCCGTGTCTCCATGGATACATACGAAGTGTATCAGTTATGGAGGGTTACTTCAAATTTGCTGGCGTTTGAAGGGTAGTTAATGTTACTTGGGAACATTCTGAGATAGAAAATAAATAGCTTTAGATATTATTTCATTATCATGCTATTAACCTCATTGCTATTTCCTTTTATTATGGCTGCAAGAACTGGTAAGCCAGTACCAGTATGCAAAATGGTAGAGACGTTATAGCCGTTTCCGTTGGAATACAGGGATAAAGAAGTAGCCTATGTGTTATCCAGGATGTCAGCTAACTCCATACCAAATATTATTAAAATCCATTGAGTAGTTTTTACGTGAAAGAGTAACAAACATTCATCCACCCATCCATCCATCCATCCATCCATCCATCTATCCATACTCACAAACTCTTTCGCATTTATATTACTAGCAGCATAGCGGCTCAATTCGCTTTCACTTCATCTACATTTACTCGGGGTAATTCTTTCAGAACAGCACTGCAGTAATCGGCAATTGTCTTATTACGAAATTAGTTCCTCATACACAATGTGAAGGCACTGTTACAACCCTAGTACAGACGCCAGCACATCGAGCTACCCCAAACTGTAAAACTTTCCCAATTGAACATGAACCTTATTCTGTTTGCAATAAAATAGAATAACCATTAAAGAAATTTGACGCATTGGGGTAGCTTGATGTTAATAATGGAACCATAATATGATTTTGACTGGCCTGTTGGTCTAGTAGTTAGTGACCCTGACTGCTATGCCGGAGGTCGTGGGTTCAATTCCCACCCAGGGCAAATGTTTGTGTGATGAGCACGATCATTTGTCCTGTGTCTGGGTGTAATTTATCTATAATATTTATGTATTTAGAAATATATAAGTATGTTTATCAGCTGTTTTTATAACATAAGCTCTCAAGCTCAACTTGGGACTAAATGGCGTTGTGTGAAAAAGTTGTGGAATATTTATTTATTTATATGATTCTGTCTCTATTAAGATATTGAAATATCATTTTTAATTCAACTTTCCCGATATCAACCTACCTACACAAAAAATTACAAAAATGATTTTTAAAAACATAATTAAGTATTCTTTAAAGAGATTCCTTTTAATTAGCTTCGCTCGCTTTCATTTACACTCATTAGCAGTTTATTGAGTCCCGATAGAAAAAAAAAACCATGAAAAAAGTTTATAATTAACTTCAAATTTTCTGTACCTACTTCACAATATTAAAATGTAAGTTGGTATGCAGATTATTTACTAATAAAGATAAGTGTAACACGAAGCATAAAATTGTGACAACATACTCACGCTAATATTTTTAGGGTTCCGTACCCAAAGGGTAAAAACCGAACCCTTTTACTAAGACTCCACTATCCATCTGTCGGTCACCGGGCTGAATCTCATAAACCGTGATAGCTAGTCAGTTGAAACTTTACATATGATGTATTTCTGTAGCCGCAATAACAGAAAATAAACCAAATATTTAAGTGTAGCCCATACGAAACCCTCTGTGTACGAATCAGAATCGCACTTGGCCGGTTTTCTTTTAAAATTGCTTGTGGGATACACAATAGTGTTCTTGCTAGACCCTTGAACTTACCGGCATCATACTTGTGATAGGATTGATTGCAGAACAAAAGTGCAAAGGGCCGCGTTAGAACTTATGACCTTTTGCTACCCATTCTGAAGCCTTATTTGGGATATTGATGCTTCCATAATAATCTCTGATCCCCCAATATTACAATCGTTTGATCTTATATGAGACTTGTGATCCTACCCAACTTATGATGGATTTTACAACTTAAGAAAACTTCGAGATTCCTTTATTGTGTAGTGGAATAGAATAGAATAGAATACTCTTTAGTGTACACCATAAAAATTTACAAATTATAACTTTAAGGGGTACATAGGGTGTTACAATGGGCGGCCTTGTCGCTAAAAGCGATCTCTTACAGACAACCTTTGGATGGACTTGATAGTGGAAGAGAAAAGATGAGTAGGCAGTTTGTGGTGTACTATTTAAATAAATATATAACATACATGACTATCTAAATAGATGTATAAAATAAGCATAAATAAGAAAAAAGAAAGTAAAAAAAAAACAATAAAATAAATATAGTGCACGCATAGTAAATGCATAATATACTTAAACATAGGTACTAGCACAGATAACATTCTGAATCTGTTTATTAGTGATTAGTGACATAGAACCTGGTTTAAAAGTTTTTATGCCGCCCGTCGCAACATTCCGTCGAGAAATACCTCTCAGGCCGGTTTTTTCACGATTTTTCCGTCACCGATCACCGTTCAGAATGAAGCGATAATTATACAAAAGGCACACGTGTAAAATTATAGAATAGAATTTTAATAATAATTAATATTTGATGGCAATAGGCTCCCCCATTATTATATGGGACTTAAAAGTAACTGGCGAAATGTGGGTGTCCAACAGGTAGGTACACCTCTGCCTAGTCCTTCGGGGATAACAATCGCAATGATATGTTTTAGTACACAAAGGTACTGATACTAATAAACCAGCACTATCGCTCTGCTGGGCAAATGCCCATGACTTCCAGTTATTTTAGATCAGTGTTAAAGTAGGCCACTTGTCGATTAGTACCTACACATATTATTATAAATTACAACACACAATGCTGCAAGTTTTCTGGGTAAGTACATATTTGGGTGTGCTGCGGAGAAATACTTTCTTTTTTTTTCTTTTCTTCTTTACCTTTCCTTCTTTATTTTGCTCTTTTTATGGCTGTTATTATGTATATGATATTGATAAGTACCCATGTAGTTAGAAATACTGAAATGCATTAAATGTAAATGATATTTTAAAGATATCTAATGCTAATACTTGCTTTAAATTTAAAAAGATGGTGTATTGTCCTGTGTGTTGTTCGCTGGAGAACGTTGGTAATTACAGTACAAATTGGTCTTGGCGTTGCCAAAAACTGTTTACAAGAAGCGACCGCCAATAGACCCTCCACAAATTAACATAGTGTATGTCGCAGCCAAATTGTACATTTTGCCATATAACGCAGCGGTAAGTTGTTTTACAGAACGGATGAACGAAACTGTAATGAAAAAAAAACTTAATACCTAACAGACTTAATCCATGTGCATTAAATGTACAAAATAATGCTTTTAAACCATTTAATTTCAATAAAGTCTTTAATTGCATGTCAATAAGGTCATTATTTTTTTAATGTCTAAGTAAGAGCTTTACGCTTTATTTTAGACGAAATAAATATATTCATAGGAATAAAAACTTTAAATTATTACTACAATAAAAAAACAATAAAACACGTTCTCTGATTTTCAGCCATGGTGCAAGACGTTACGTATTTTTGAAATATATATAAAAGGAAAAGGTATAAAGGTGGTTTAAATTTCTTCTAAAGTTAATTAAGCTAAACTCATCAGCTAACACACGTTTATAATTAAACCAGAAAACTCATTATTTTATTAATATTAAAATTACTAAACAAAACAAGTTTTGGTGAAAGTACTTACCTACAAATCGATTAAATTGAAATATACTCATATGTTTGGAACATCAGAATAACAGCTTTGTACATAATAGGTATAAAATTAAGAAAGTAGCTCAAATTAAAAAAAATGTAAAAGATGTTTTTTTTTGTCATAACTACCATTATATTTTTTATTTGAGCTAATCTAAATTGAAACGGTAGAATCGATTTTGACAATTTATACTATTACTAACAGATAACTGGTATTGTAAGAAGTATAAAAAGCTTATATTTAAATAAAATGTGGTTCAACGCAAAACAAATTAACGGTTTAATTCGGCGTGGACGAAGTCGCGGGAACAGGCTAGTTATAAATAATGGAACGTATTCTTACATTTTGCAGAAAAAACGCCTTGGGTTTGTTTTGTAACCATAAAAAAGCGTCGTATTTTTTTAAGATCGGGTAATGTGTAGCTTTTGCAGTCATAAGCACCTTTTTATTATGTTGGCACGCAGGTGATTGCAGTAGATATTTTACTAAATACCTACCTGAAGCAAACAAAAATCGTTACTTCTGGTAACCCTTGGTAAAGTCTATTCACAATAAATATCAATTAAAATAAAATCAAACTTATCGTACTTGCTTTTATTTTACTGATGACCACAAATTAAAAATTGTACTTCTTATTTTCGTCAATTATTGTACAATACTAAAAAAAGAACCAAGTGAATTAGTACTTAGCTATTTTTTTCATACTTCCCGCCATTGATGTCTTTTTATTGAACGTTTTCTAGATTGCTCTGGACGAGCAACTTGATTTTTTTTAGGTTTTTAACTAAACATAAAAAGTGAAACGTTATCTAAAAACTGTCCTTCTATAAAAATCAAAGATCACACCATCACGATCAGTACCATCTTAAAAAAATAAATGGTGGATTATTGGAAGACTTTTTGGTCGGATTTACTTCTAACAAATTTTGAATCAAAACCGTTTTCGGATCTGAAAGCCACTTTATAAGTCCACTTAACCTTTGAGAAAGGTGGATATGTAATTTCGTTGTCACCTACGTAATGCTGCCTTTTGCTTTAAAAACGTATAATTTCACACCGGTGACCATTATAGTTAAAATGTGACGTTTTTGCTTTCATATAGAATATTTATTTTCACAAAATGCCTTTGTTACAAAGGTGGCCTCAGTAAAAATGATTTTAATCTTTAACCGAATTTATTGGAAAATTGCGTCGGGCATTTTTGTCCGCCACACTGTAAGCAGAGGTTGTCATCGCTCGGGATAAAAATTTCAGCGGGCTTTTAGAAAAAAATATTCGAACAATTTTATCCCCGGGCGACTGAAAGCTGTAATTTTATAATTTAAAACCAATTTTCAACTAAAAGTGGATTCTAATGTTATGTCAAATCAAATTATATTAAGTTACGTAACTATTAATATTTAATAAAAACTTATTTCAAACTAAAGTGGTTGGACTACAATGTAAAGACTTATTCTAATATTTGTCTCGTTACTTTATTAAAAGAAAATCATAAAGAAAAAACTAAAAGAAGAAAGAGTCGGCAAGTCTAAGTAATAGGTATTTAGGCAACCCCTAGATGATCAATATTATACTGCGCAATATTACGAACTATGCAATATTATTGACCGTGTAGGGTTAATATTGAAGATTGCACAATGATTGAACGAAAGTTTGACCGAGTTTATTTTTTATTGAACCGTATTTTTCCATTGCATCGTTTAGGGTTCGTATTGCGCAATATTTTTCATTCCGTGACGTCTGTGTTTCGTATTGACTAGGAGAAAACCCGCGCGCGCGAATTTGGCGGCGTAAAAGGTACAATTCTCTGACTGAACACTAAACATTAAGTAGTTTGTATTATTGTGTAATATAATCGATCGTATGAATTTAAAGCGCCTTTCAATCTAATTGTGCAATTACATGTATTGTACAATGTTATTGAAGTCGTGAAGCCACCTAACAGCCTTTATATCCAACTAATTTGATTTAAGTCTGCCCTTTATTAAAACTATTAATGTCTGTGTAAGACGTACACGAGGACCTTTTGCTTTAATAAAAACAACCTCATTTGCATAAATCTAATTAACGCGCAGAATATTTAATTACACTATTAGTTATTTAAACACTAAAACAAAACAAAAGAAAACAATCCCATTTATAATTTAACATTTACGCTCGTATTTTTAATGAAAATTAAACGTAGGTAATTGTGTTAAAACAAAAGGAGCTCTCATTTGATTGCATTACAAGTCATGTATATAAGAAGCTTGATTATACCAAGTATCTGAGCGGTCCGAATGGTCTATTAAAACCCGTAGTAGCTGTTTAAGCCGCCGCACAAGATTACCAGCCTTCACTGTTGTATGCTAATCAAACAAGCCGAGGTGGGTTGAGCTGGGAGGGGGAACTCCTCATAGTGATTGATTCATTGGCTGTGGTTGGTGCGTCTCTATTGTCAGAAAATCTATATTCAGCTATCTACTGGTTTGGTTTGTGTTGGTGGTTATATATAGTCTGTCATGCAAAAATAAAATCCAATATTGAAACGTACGCAGCTACTTTTTGATCAATAATAGTATCTTATACATTTCTGATCGACATATTGGGCATGTTTGGAGGAAAAATTAATATAAAATATTGTTGTGATCTTATTTCGCAAGATGTTTTTTTTAATCAATTTACATACGAATACTGGCTGGACACATCTGCCACATGTCAGACGATCAGTGGGCCAAACGCATAACCCAATGGGTTTCCTTACATGGCCAACGACATCGCGGTGGGCCCAAGCGAAGACGGGTGAATGAGCTGGACTCCTTGGATAGAGACCAGTCCCAAAAAGCCCTTGACAGAGAGAGGTGGAAGGAAAGTAGGAAGGCCTTTGCCCTGCAGTGGGAAAACACTGGCTAGTAATAATAATAACATAGGAATATAAACTTAAATCTTTTTCCATGGAGGTAGGCAGAAAAACTACAGAACGCCATCTACTATACGATTCATGTAACCTTATAACATTTTGCGTCGTTTACGTTCATTTTAAGGTATGTAGTTTTACGCCGGTTGCGAGTTTTACGCAGTTAGTATACTAAAGCTTTCTAAATTTTTGTTCTTATTTTGAAGTAGGTACGATTACTTTTTAATCGAAGAAGTAAATAAATTTTTAATAAAATAAACTTAGTTTTCGGAATGTTACGGTTAATAATCAAGTAACATGCATTCACGGCCACTTGAGTGATGTAATTACGTTCTTAATCTCTAATCTATTGCTATCGTCGATTGAACACATGCCTATATTATTTCTATTTACGGTAGAATCAGAATCAAAATCAGAATTTTATTTGTGATACATAGGTGTTGGTAATGAATGGTAGCTATTGTAGCTTATCACATCATATGAAACCAAAGTTTCCTGAACGGAAACCCGACTTGGAGAAAATTGAGGTAATCAATTTCTTTTAGTGAAATAAACAAGAGTTTCCTTTCAAATCTTCCAACGGCTACAAAACTTTCTTAACAGCCATTAGGCCACCTCTTACCCCTGGAAATGCCGACAAAACTATAACTTGTGGATAAAAACCCGGAACAAAGGGTACACGTAGGTGAGGTACGGTCACGGACTGAGAAGGTTATCCAGCTTCCAAATTCGATTTCAACTGACAATGTGCGCACTAAGAACCACGATGTTGATAAGGCAAAATTCCGTATACTTTTCTTAAATTGTGAGCGAACAAATATACTACTAATATTACGGATGGAGGGATGGATGTTTGTTACTCTTTCACGTAAAAACTACAAAATGGATTTGAATAAAATTTGACATGGAGTTAGCTGACACCCTGGATTTACACATAGGCTACTTTTTATCGCTGTATTCTCACGGGAACGGAACCTACGCGGGTGAAACCGCGGGACGTCTGCTAGTATTAAATATTTCTATTAAAAACTTTGTTAACTTTTGAATATTAATATAGGCAGTTGCCAAGACACCTCAGCGTTTAAGTTTGTACTAATTAAATAAATAAGCTTAAAAAAAATACTTTATTAATATATTTTAGTTTGATAAACGAACGTTTTGTGGAAGTTTCAATAAATAGCGTCTTATTGAAGAGCTTTGCCCTGCTTTTATAGGCTCTCAAAAGCAAGTATAGGTAAACAAAGCCACAGTAAGTTAATCTAGATAGTAAAAATGGCGAAACAAATATGTTTTTTTTTTACAAAATGAATACCTGTACCTATCAGTAATGTTCTAATATAAACCCCTAAAACTAAATAACAGCTACACGACACACGAAACGGACAAGTATTATCAGTATTAAGTGCGTTTAACATTTTCGATGCGACTGTACATTCAGGAAGCCAAACACCACTCGTATAATTGTACAAGCCTTAACAGTAACTTTCACTTACATTTGTATTTCAGTTCACGTAGTCACGTACTCCATATTTCTTCCTAATACTCGCCGTTGGTAGCCACCGGCCATTGCAAGCATTCCTGCTTGTTCTGTCTGTAATCTAAATAGATATTTACACAAAAACAAGGTGTAAATACCGTTTGTTTGACCCGCGATGAGAACTAAATTAGAAGTTAATGTTACTTCGCTCGTTAAATGTCTTTCATTATTTTATGTTGATCACGTGATTTGTAATGGCGGACTGAAATGTTTGGATGGCGTGCTGATTAGGTTGATTGCACAAAAACATCGCTAATTTTCGTTTGGAACTAAATGCTTTTGTAGTTGGTTTCCTGAAAGTGTTCGTCTTTGTTTAAATTTAAACTTAGTCAAAGTCAAATTAATTATATCGTTTACATTAGACCATTAAGTAGTGACGTCTTCTTTAAAATGTACAACTTTGTGTAGTGTCTGGGTCACCAAGATACAGGCTGTGCCTAGTTTCTATTTCCATGTAATTTTTAAGTTTATCTTAGACATCATTAGCCTCATATTTAAATAAGTTTTAAATCACCAAGCTGCCTTGATAAAGGGTGGTAATCAATTCTTGTACCATCTGTTTACGAGAAGAGGCATTTCCCCTAAAATATAGCAGCCTAAAGTCTAGATTAGTGCCCAAATAATGGCAATAGGTTCGCCCCCTAAGTTGGTGTTCTTTGAATATCTCTTCGAACCCTTCGGGGATTACAGGCGTGTTGTTAAGTAAGTATAGATAGAAAGATAAAACATTTATTTAGTACACACAAAAGACACAGACAAACACAATACAAAATCGAAAGTGATATAAAAGAATGAACGATGAATGATACACAGTGTGCGGTGTGCGTCTCAAGGCTGCACCAAATGGGAGTCCAGCTCAGCATGTGCCAGGCAAATGTACCTGGCGCTGATATTCTGCTGGATCCGTGCAGTGGCGTACGGGCGCCAAGCAGACAAGAAACGAAAAAATAAAATAAAATAAAAAAATATACATATAAATAAAATAAAGAGAATATAGAGGTATTGTGAAATTGTGTTTTCTGCATCGTGTTTATACATTATGCAGAGTGATTATGAATTTAAGGTGGCAAAGGTCTCTTTAAGTGTGTATGTTTGTCTATGTGTCATCAAAGGGCTAGGCAGAGGTGTACCTATCCTATAGTACACCCACATTTCGCCAGTTATGTATGAGTTCCATATAATATAAAGCGAAGCGAAACACCGAAACAAACTCAGAGGCCACATTCTGTTTTAAAGTCCAGACATTATCTTGGTCAGAACATGTAAGAACCATGCAGATTTGTGTCTGAAATGGTTTTTTGTGGACGATTGACTGTATATAGGTTTTCCAGGTTTTCCGTGATTTTTAACTGAGATACAGCGGACGATCGGAGTTTCGATAATAATAATAATAATAACAAGTGAGTTCGAGAGTGGGTTTGGAAATGAATCTAACGAAAACTAAGATAATGACTAATACACGAATAAGACCTATAACTATTAACGGTAACCCCTTAGAATATGTAGAAAATTACATCTACCTGGGGAAAAGAATAAGTTTCGCGAAAAATAGTAATTTAATGGAAATAGAGAGAAGGGTCCAACAAACCTGGAATAAATACTGGAGCTTAAAAGAAATATTCAAAAACAACTTACCAATAACTCTCAAAGCTAAAGCTATGAACTCATGTCTACTACCAACCCTAACTTATGGAAGCCAGACTTGGAAATTCTCTACACAAGTCATGAACAAAATCAATACATGTCAAAGAGGTTTGGAGCGAAGCATGTTAAACATAAAGAAAATGGACAAAATAAGACACACAAAGATAAGAGACATCACTAGAGTTACAAACGCTTTGACCTTTGCTCTAAAATTGAAGTGGCATTGGGCCGGCCATGTAGCGAGAATGTCTGACGGAAGGTGGACCACACGAGTTACTGAGTGGAAAGGACCACCAGGCAAGAGGGGGAAGGGGAGACCCTTAGCCCGCTGGGAAGACGATCTGAAAAGATTAGCTGGCACAAACTGGCGCTCCATAGCACTAGACCGACAAAAATGGGCATCTTTGGAGGAGGCCTTTACCCAAGCCGGGATTCCTTGTTAATTTAAAAAATATTGTAAACATACTTATAATACTAACATAACTTAAGCTAATCCACTAACAAAATATGTGTTTACTGTAATATGATTACTACAAACCACTGTAAAAACAAGAAATAAAACAGGCTAATTATTATTATTATTTATTATTATTAAGAAATATTGTGTAGTCATTTAACATGAACATCTAAACACACCGAACAGATTTAAAATACTATAGAGCGGGCATGTCAATGAAATGTCATAGAAAACTTTGATCCCATGTCTCAGTAACGCCATCTAGAATAATATATGAATATTGGAGCGGCAGCGGAGCGTACTAAAAAACTCATAGACTTGTGTCCAAGCAGGATACAATTTTGAAACACACCAACACCCTAACCCTTTGTACCGAACATTATTCATTGAACAACTGTAAAACATTTATTAATTAGAGTAAAAGCAAATTTAACACAACAAAATGAAATTATTCGGTTTGAATTACACAAATAGAATTTATGTTTGTACTGGGCCGTTGATTTCCCGAGCCCAATTTTATTTATTTTCGCCTTCAAAACTTTTTAATTAAAAAAGTCACCGCTACTCATAAGATTCACAAACACTATATTAATAAAAAAGGACCTTTTTGCGGCATTTCCCGGGTTACAAATAATATTACGCTTCATTGAACGTAAAATTTCTGATGACGTCACAAAAGGTAAAGAATAAATATCCACACGTGCATAAAAGTGTCGAGATGGGCATTTACACTTCAGTGTGTACAGATTCGATGACACAAAGCCGTTCAACGTGTATTTCGTGCATGAAAAATGCAAGGTTGTACCATTTTTCTGATTCTGTGACACTGTACAAATAGCTGTGGGGCGAATGTCTCAAATCTCAGAAAGCCGGTGGATGTTCTTTCTATTTGAGCGCCACTGTAAAGTCTCGCCAAGAAAAATATATTCCAATTTAACAGAGATAGTGCTCCGGGATGGCCTCGTTGTGCCAAAAGTTTCCATTAAAAAACGTTGGTCCCGACGGGTTTCGTACAGCGACATCACGAGACACTTGCGTACAGCCGTCCCTGAGCAATGTAAGTACATAACTACTTATGTAAGGACACTATAATCTATATTCCACTGTTTGGGGTTTTATAAATGCAACTCAGAAATCTACGGCACCTAAATCTTGGACGGGAACGATGTAGTTGAATGTGTATTTCACAAAAATGGAAGTAAATAGAGCGCCATTGTTCAAAATGAAATACTACGTGATATTCCGATTAATTTCTATTGGACGTTTGAATTAAAACTTGTTTATGTACCTATATTTTGCTATCGACATTATTCATACGTCGATACTATGTTTGCGGGAGATGAGAGATATAGGATTTTGAAAAACGCGGTGGAATTTCATTAGTATTTTAAATATTTGTTATCTGTGTTACGTAATTTAAAACTTGACACAAATATATTACAAGTACAGACACCAGTACATCCAGTTACCCATTAAGCTAAAAAAAAACATAATATTACTTCCACGTGAGAATCGAACCCGCGAGACACTACGGTAGTAAGTGCGCCAACTGAGTTATAAAAACTATGAAGGTGAATACTTATGTATCCACTATTGTAGCTTCACCCCATGAGTTAATTTAGTTCCGACTCTCCAATTAGTCATAGTTAAGTCGGTTGGAGGGTAGAACGAGAAAGAATACCCCACGATTTCCATTTGTTTGAATTCGTAATAAAGGATTCGCAGAAAAATCAAGTCTACAGAAACGTGAAATAGACCGTCCCGTCCCTACTTTTTTACCAAACAACTTATAAGTACTAGCCTACTTATTACAAGTAAATCTTTATTATGTTTTGTAAAATCCATGTATGTACATATAATACAAAAACTAAAACCTACTTGTTACAAATGGTATTATGCTATAGACGGACTGGTATTGAAAGTATCTACTTAATGATACTCGAACAAACTTCGGAAGAAAATAAAAATCATTAATATACACCACTTTTTTTTAATGATTAAAGACAAAAAGATAAGCTGTGTCCGTACCTGTTACTGATCATATTTGCGTATTCAAAAGAAAAAAAACGAAATTCAATTTTTAAATATTAAAATAAAAGTTACATAAACTTAAATAACGAAAAAAGCTGTTGGAGGCGGGGCATGCTTGAGCCAGGTCACACGAACGTGAGCGAGAGATGACGATTAATGAATACTACTATGCCATGAAAAGCCTGTACAATATTTCCATAAATTTGGTGACTTTTAGGATATAAACAAACGCTAATAACTTTGCTGTTTATGAATATTTTATTTATTGATACTTTACAAATATAATAAGAAGAACGTCTAGAATAAGCCTTTTAAGTATTTGTACTAATTCAAAAATAGTGGTGTAACGCGCAGCTTTTAGATTGAAATAGTTTTCGCGGCAAAATGCGCCGTCGCACGGTTTACGCGGCATCGTACGACCGTCGCGCATGCGCGCTGTCGCGAGCCGCCTACGGCGCCCTCGGGGCCCGCAAGCCAGTCGCGCGCGCGCTCCGAACGAACGCGCGCATATAATATTCGTTGCCCCCGCGGCTCACGCTCTCTCCCGCCAAAAGTGTTTTACCTTGTATTGTGTTTTTATCAAATATACTGTATACCTTTTAAGTGTTGGTTCTGCCTGCCTTTTCACTGAACAATCCCTCACCGCCCCTACAGTGGTGTATAATGAGATTTAGAAATGTCATTAGTCTAGTGGTCTAATGGAAAGCGCTACTACTGAGCTCGAGGTCCTGGGTTTGGTCGGGCAAAGTGTTATTGAGTTTTTCCATCTGTCAATTCTCAGTAGCAGCCCGAAGTCTGGATTCGCGCCCGATTGTTGACAATAGGCTCGCCTTCTATTTTACATGGGACTTTTTTGTTTTATTTATAAAAGGAGGATATTCTCTTAGAGGACAGCCGCGGTCGTATGTCTCTTTGCTCTAAAGCTTATGATCGCTTACTAAACTGATAGAATGCAATATTTGGTAAGGGCAAGAAAAAATCGACCACGGCATAAGATACTCGTACTATTTCCTTGTTTCATACTTTTATAGCATGACTTTTCAGTAGTTGGGGTATAAATAATATGTTATTAGTACATTTGAAATGTGCTAACTAAGCCCTTTAATTTAAAACTCAAGATGGCACCATTATTACCATTATATTACTTTGTTTTTAGTTAACTACTATACGTTACAAAGATAGCCTATAGCTAGCGGATAAGCAAGACGCTTTCAACGATACCTCATTTTGTGAAATAATGAGAAGCAGTTTAGAAGTTATGAGGGAACAGATGAACACATATTCATAAAAACATTATATTTATCGCGGTCAAAATCATAACCCTACTTTTAGCTCCACCGAAGTTGGGTAAAAGAGAACCAATCTTGGAGAAAAATTGTCCAACAATAGTACAATTGGCGAGCGATGTAAAAAAAATACCTATATAAAATGTCAGTTTTTGCTAACATGAAGTTTTCTTACCTACCTTATATTTTCTTTTTAACCGACTTCAAAAAAAGGAGGAGGTTCTCAATTCGGTTGTATTTTTTTTTTTTTAGGGTTTGTTACCTCAGTACTCCGTCATTTATGGACCGATTTTCAAAATTATTTTTTTGTTTCATAGGGTATACTAACAGATTGGTCCCATTTGTATCAAAACTCATATCTGATGAGGGATCTTAGAGGAATTGAGGGAACTCCTCAAAAAATATAGGCACAAATGCACCGATTTCAACATTTTTAGTAACAAATCAAGCATTTTCATTTAGAAAGTAACATTTGGTGAAGAAAAACTGATGAAGAAGACAGGCAACGGAAATCTTCAACGCATAACAGCAAATTATTCGCGATTGCTATAGTCAGATGTCTATGCTGAGCTTTTGTATTTCCACAACATAACATTACGCCATTCTATTTTAAAAGGGGCCGGCAGAGATGTACAGATTAATGTTTAGAGATAGAACTTCTTTAGCAATTGTTATCCAATTTCAATGATTCTTTCAAGTTTTGAAAGACTTTCTTTACATACAAAGAAACTAAAAATTACAAAATAAAAACTTTTATACAAAAAAAACAACCGACTTCTTAAAAAAAAACTAACAGGTGAAAATAACTCCAGTTTCGGAAGTCGGTGGCCAATAACAAACACAACAAAACCACCAGAGCCACAGACTTCCGAAACTGGAGTTATTTTCACCTGTTAGTTTTTTTTTAAGAAGTCGGTTGTTTTTTTTGTATAAAAGTTTTTTTAGAGTACTAACGTTAGAGATCCCAAATCTTGGAACTAGTTATTCATACCCGACCTTTGTCGTCCTAGAATAGATTTATAATATGAAAGAAATGTGAATCTGAGTGGAGCTCGCGGTACACTCAGTAAGGGGTTGAATTCATCGGTATTTTTATGTACTCGTAACAAGATACATTCTGATGTTACAAATTCAAAGGTATGGCATACTAACCTTTATATTATACTAGCTGCCCCGGCAAACTTCGTTGTGCCTTAGAGTCAATTCATTGCTCTTATTTTTTTTTTATATTAGATATACATACGTTGAATAAGACGACAACAAATAAATCCAAACCAATAATAACTACTACTACTTTTAAATTACAACATGTATATATACCCTAACCTAACTGACCATACCTATCCTATAGCTAACCCAACTATCTAACCTAACTACCTTACTAAAAAATACTAAATTCATCATTTTAATCTGAACTATTGCCTCTATGTTACATACAATAATTTATGCCTATAGTTTTCCCGGTCTACTTTAATTAAAGTCCTAACAGTAAAATAAGTTCTATTTGCAAAGAATTATTAAAGTCCGTCTCTGTCATCATTGCTAGTTACGTAAATTGATTTCTGAAATATAAGACTTTTTTATGCTACATAAAACCTCTAAGTTTAGTAACAAAATAAATTTCAGAACGTAGGTGCGTATTATAAATTGACAACCTTACCTTCTTGGGTTTAGCTTAAGACTTGTCAATTTCAAATTGTCACCTGATAATGAACTGCTTAGATCTTAGATAATATACCTCTAGATCGAGCTACCGCGTGGCCGCACATGCGACAGCAATATAAAAGTTCAGTGTTGCTATTTCTTAAAAAAGTCCCAAAATACGATCAAAATTCTACTTAACTGCGGGTTCCAATTTTAGCACTATTGTAAATTATAATTTACGTATTCAACGTGGTAATAAGAGTGTAGAAGTATCCATGTGTGAGAAAATATAATTTCACGTAAAATACCTACTTTCAATCTTACCTTGATTCTCACAAATAAAATACACTACTACCAGGTGAAGCTTGATGTGTGTACATAGAAGTAACTCTTTAGAAGAACACAACATTATTTTTTCGCGTGTTATTTATCATTAAAATATATTGAGGTATGGCTGACATCCAGTTCCAGTGTGACATTGACGTTGCTGTATAATAACTATTGTCCTTTAGACAAAACCAACTTATTTTGAAAATATCTAATTTTTTGTTTATACTTAACATTTATTTATAAAATGAATTCTTACTTCCAAATATCTTTAAGTACCTACGTGATGGCCTTCAAGAGTAAAACTTAATGATTGTCGAAAGGGCTCTGTTCGTTCGTACACATGTTCACTTAAACTTAAAAATAAGGGATCGCCCACAAATTTGTGTGTTTAGCCACCATAGATTTATTTGATTATTATGCCTACCTTTTGAACATTAGGCCTGACAGTTAAGGGAAAAGATTTGAAACGTGTAGCAACACTGTAAGTAAGTATTCCTAGGTTATGTGATATAAGAAATCAAGTTTATTTTAAGAAATCTTCCATATTTTGGTCTGAAAGCCATGACAATAAAAGCGCACAAATGTATAAATTCAATAATCATACAATAACACAAGCAGTATTGAATACTTACGAATGAAAAGAGATTTTGTTATTGGCCTTTTCTGAGCGGCTTTTACAGCCTATTATACTGCATCCTCCCATCGTAGCGCATTCACCATACACTAAACACTTATCTAATGGAGTCTATTTCTCATTAAATGACTTAAACTATTACAAAAATTGCAAAAACCATCCGAAAACTTAAATTAAATCGAGCATAATAATATACGTGACAGTGACAGCACTTTGTTTGGCTAACATTCAAAAGTTAGCCATGCAAAAATCCGGCACGCCGTAAGGGACAGAAGATACGATGCTTTGTCTCAATTTTCCTACGAACTTTGTATTATTGCGTCTCACTTCCACACTTGACACTGTAAATTGGGCTACGTCTAGAGGTATATAGTCTAAGGCTTAGATAATATACCTCTAGATAGAGCCACCGCGTGGCCGCACATGCGACAGCAATATAAAAGTTCAGTGTTGCTATTCCTTAAAAAAGTCCCAAAATACGACCAAAATTCTACTTAACTGCGGGTTCCAATTTTAGCACTATTGTAAATTATAATTTACGTATTCAACGTGGTAATAAGAGTGTAGAAGTATCCATGTGTGAGAAAATATAATTTCAAGTAAAATACCTACTTTCAATCTTACCTTGATTCTCACAAATAAAATACACTACTACCAGGTGAAGCTTGATGTGTGTACATAGAAGTAACTCCTTAGAAGAACACAACATTAATTTTTCGCTTGTTATTTATCATTAAAATATATTGAGGTATGGCTGACATCCAGTGTGACATTGACATTGCTGTATAATAACTATTGTCCTTTAGACAAAACCAACTTATTTTGAAAATATCTAATTTTTTGTTTATACTTAACATTTATTTATAAAAATGAATTCTTACTTCCAAATATCTATAAGTAGTACCTACGCGATTGCCTTCAAGAGTAAAACTTAATGATTGTCGAAAGGGCTCTGTTCGGTCGTACACATGTTCACTTAAACTTAAAAATAAGGGTTCGCCCACAAATTTGTGTGTTTAGCCACCATAGATTTATTTGATTATTATGCCTACCTTTTGAACATTAGGCCTGACAGTTAAGGGAAAAGATTTGAAACGTGTAGCAACACTGTAAGTAAGTATTCCTAGGTTATGTGATATAAGAAATCAAGTTTATTTTAAGAAATCTTCCATGTTTTGGTCTGAAACCCATGACAATAAAAGCGCACAAATGTATAAATCCAATAATCATACTATAACACTAACAGTATTGAAAACTTTCGAATGAAAAGTGATTTCGTTAATATCCTTTTCTGTGCGGCTTTTACAGCCTATTATACTGCATCCTCCCATCGTAGAGCATACACCATACATTAAACACTTCACTAATGGAGTCCATTTCTCATTAAATTACTCAAACTATTACAACAATTGCAAAAACCATCCGAAAACTTAAATTAAATCGACCATAATAATATACGTGACAGTGACAGTACTTTGTTTGGCTAACATTCAAAAGTTAGCCATGCAAAAATACGGCACGCCGTAAGGGACAGAAGATACGATGCTTTGTCTCAATTTTCCTACGAACTTTGTATTAATGCGTCTCACTTCCACACTTCACACTGTAAATTGGGCTACGTCTAGAGGTATATAGTCTAAGATGAACTGGGAAGTATGACTCCTGTCATGTCATCCAAGATGGCGCTGCGTTTGAAAAATGTTTGAGACAACCGATAATCTTGATATTTATTTTATGATGTCGAACGGGTATCCTATGTCCTTCTCCTGGCTCTAAACTACCTCCCTGCCAATTTTCAGCTAAATCGGTTCAGCCGTTCTTGAGTTATAAGTGAAGTAACTAACACGACTTTCTTTTATATAGGTATATAGATTATGCTTTACTAGAAAGTTTATTTTTTGAATGACAGGAGTAGGAAATACACATGGACGCCCACGCCAGACCCACAGATGAGACAGTCTAGGCAGCACTGGACTCTTACCTATCCGTCTATGTTATAATCTATCCAAAATTATACAAAAGCACCATTGAAAGCACTGTAAAGCTCCATTTTTCTATGTTTTGTGGATTTTCGGCCTAAATCTTGAACAAGTTATTTAGAGATAAACTATCAACCATGTATAGACGCCAGCCCAAAACCCAAGGAGATTTAAAAGACTATAGAGCGGGCATGTCAAGGAAATGTCATAGAAAAACTTTGATCCCATGTCTCAGTAACGCCATCTAGAATAATATGTGAATATTGGAGCGGCAGCGGAACGTACTAAACTCATAGACTTGTGTCCGGCAGGACATACTTTTTTGGACGAAAATTTTGTTTGTGATGTTCGGTCTACTATGTATTGAATGTCTTTTCCAAAACCTAACCCAATGTGTCGCATTTCTTTGATAGGTTTTCAACTTTATTCTAAACACAATAAGGTTTATGTTTAATTGGGAAAAAATTACAGTTTGGGATAGGTTGATGTGCTGGCGTCTGTACCTTCTACAATGACTTTGGATATTTTAGAGTTATGAGAAACATATAACGTGCCTTATACCTACTAAAAATAAAAAAGGCAAGGTCCTGTTAGAAAGGGAATAGGTCTAGTTAATTTAATCTTGTGTACTAAATATTACATTTAATTTATATTTCGTATGACAGACGATTGTAAAACGTAAAGTTTCTCCTCTTCTGAAATAATATAGCTAGTTCTTATTTTTTTAATTATCAGCTGGTTCGATTCCCGATCTAAGTACGAGTAAGCTTGTCGAGAAATATGTAAATGCCACATTTTTTTTTAAATAAAGCAATGTTTAAGTGAAATAATACGTACATACATTAAGGATATAAAGTGATTTCACTTCAGGGACCATTGATATTATCAACCATTTTGGGTATAACACCGATTGAAGTACCTAAATTTAACATTAAATTTGTAAAATAGACTAACTGCTTAAAAATTTGACTGGCCTGTTGGTCTAGTAGTTAGTGACCCTGACTGCTATGCTGGAGGTCGTGGGTTCGATTCCCACCCAGGACAAATGTTTGTGTGATGAGCACGATCATTTGTTCTGTGTCTGGGTGTAATTTATCTATAATATGTATGTATTTAGAAGTATACATATAAGTATGTTTATCAGCTGTTTAGTACCCATAACACAAGCTCTCAAGCTTAACTTGGGACTAAATGGCGTTGTGTGAAAAAGTTGTGAATATTTGTGGAATTGCCTACTCCGTAACTTGTTTTTTTTTTTTAATTAAAAATAAAATAAACCACCACCTCTAAATAACCACCTCTTTGATTCCTTTTATTTTCATTTTTAATTGCACCTACAACTGTTTGTCTCTGCATGACCTAAAGGTTGACTGATAGAAAATGCCTACGGCATTAAGTCCGCCTCTGTACATTAGTGTGCTTGAAGTGTTAAATAAATAAATAAAATAAAGTTCTCCTTATGTACCTAACTAAAGAGAACACTTACCTAATAAAAACTAAACAGACATTATGAAAAGTATCTACATTATGATTAATTACAATCATTAATCAGGTTTTATATCTTCAGAGTTTAATGGTATAAACCATTATATCTATGATATAAACCTAACAAAGACTGGCTTGTCTCTAGAATAACGAGGCGATAAACATTATCTAGGCCCGCATCAAATAGCTTCCGCAGAATAAAACTTAGTTCATTTTGATAGCAGTATTAAAATCTAAATTATCCTTAAGAAAAAGTGCCGCTGAGTATCATACTTTTAAACATCAGTAAAGTATAAGGAAATGTCTCATTTCTATGTATCATCAATCATACTTTCAAATCATTTGGGGCGGGAGATAAGCACACTTTTTTGAATAAGACCGTTTTTGAATGGCCAAGATATAGGACGACTCGTCTGTAGACACTGCTATTAAGATAAGATGGAGTAAAACGTTTTTATTATGTTTTTAAACAAAAGATATTACAGTTAAAGAGTATAATAATGGATAAAAAATGGAAGTAAGCGGCTTTAAGAAAATATATTTTAAAAATTACAGGCTTTTCACGATCGTATTCTTGGCTCATTTGTCTTTTATATGGCCGTTACTGTAATGTTTCCCTCGGGAGGCATACTTCTCAGATGATATTAATAACGACTGAAGCGAACGCTGCCATTTCCCTACAGAATTTTTACTGAAGCTTTGTAATCCTTCCGTGTTTGTGCGTCACAGTTATTTTAAGAAGTGATTTTATTTTATTTTATAATCTATTTTGAAAACGTTTTTCACAATAAATTGGAAAAACACAGTTTTAAAATGTAAGAGGAAATAGCCCATGCCTATGACATCGGCCTGACTATCAAGAGGTCGTGAGTTCGCTCCCACCTATTGCACTATTGATGTGAATCCACACAAGCATATTTAACTTAGTTAGACACACAACAAAAATCAAAATTAAAAGTCATTTATTCAAATTAGGCCGAGGATCATCACTTTTTGAACGTCGAAATTACATAAGACAGTCCCCCAAAAAGCCCACCCTTCGCCACTGCGAAGAAGAAGCACTTGCTGGGAAGAAGAAGTGGCGGAACAAACTCCCCAGCAACACATCTGTCTGATAAGTTAGAAGAACTTGATTTTACACAGTACAATTTAGTTATAATTACAAAATAATTAAAATAAGTTATTCACTACATGTTAGCTAGCACACTCAATATATAGAATACCAGTAATATATAGCTACCGACATTAAAACTAACTTAACTCAAGCAACTGACGAATAAGAATCCTCCAGGTTAAAAGGGTGTGCCAGTTTACATGTGCAGAGTTGGATTAAATCCATAGATCTGCAAGACAATGTAACAAAATGATAAACTAGAACTGTCGAAGTTAAATAAAACATAAAAAAACAGGTAATAGTTTTTTTTTACTCTATATTTTAAATTGAGGCTTTTGTCCACAATGGCAAGTCAATCTCATCATAACTTAAACTATTCTTTCCAAACTAGTTCTAAAAATACAATTTACAGTATTAAAAACGAAATAAATCACTCAAGAGATTTGCTTCCTCAGAAGAAGGCTGCGCTAACATTTTGTACATACATTATGGACCAATATCATATTTATTTATCTTTAGAATGCTTAATAGTGACTCTCTTACTTTCTTTGTCTTAACACATTCTAACAGTAGATGATGAACATCTTCAACCGTTCCGCATGTTTCACAATTGGGAGAATGTACTTTTTTCATTAAAAAACCAAACTTGCGCGATTACTTTTTTGGTGAAACCCTGATGATATTCGTAAAATAAATGGACCTGCATCTGTGCTTCATTAAGAACTTATAGTGCAGTGTTGATTTTTGGAGTTTCAACGATTCCACCGGTGGATTTACGAGGATTTAGCTTGCCGGCCCGCAGCCCAGAACGACCACGCGCTCGCGACGAAGAATCCACGCGAGCTTCCATCTCCCTGGGTCTGAGTGGAGTCTCAGGATATATCGAAGGAACGTGGGCATTTTTTGCTGCAAATCGATGTGCTAGGTATTGGTTTCTCAGGGATTCATCAATAGGAAATTTAGTTTTAATATCTGTAATCCGCCATTTAAAATTAATTTAAAATTTGGTAGTTCCTAAAAACACCGTTCTGAAGGTGCAGGCTATTTACACGCCTTCACCATAATTATTGGTCAAGCAGAACAATATGGAGGTAATAGATAAAACAATAGCAAAACCAAACCCAGCAAGACGACCAGTTGCTAGTAATGTGCTACCTACATTGCTAGTATTTAAACTGGCAACTAGCAAACACATTCAATACTTAGTTTACTATAGACGGAACATCACGAACAATATTTTCATCCGAAACTTGTGTCCTGGTAGACACAAGTCTATGAGTTTTTTAGTACGCTTTGCTGCCGCTCCAATCTATACATATAATAAAACAGTAACGACAGAAAAACTGTACATTGAGAATTTTCAAGAAAAAATAAGTGGGTTTTGTTAGAAAAACGTAACTGGTGACAAAAAGTGACTTTTTAGAATTTTTGTCTGTTTGTCTGTTTGTCTTTTTGTCTGTTTGTCTGTTTGTCTGTATGTATGTCCGGGGTGAACTCAAAAAGTACTGCATGGATTTACTTCAAATTTTGCATGAATATTACTAAGAGGTCGGGTCAACACATAGGCTATATATTATCACGCTATCACCTACGGGGGAGGAGCAGTGAATCTTTATTCTTCTTACTCATTCTGTGGAAGCGTGTAATCAAAGGACGCATATTTAAATGTTGGTTTTGTGTAAACTATGCTATTATCTAGCTTTACACTATAAAAACTTCGCCATTTAAGTAACTTTGGCAGAGAAACATAGTTTAATGAATGTTAGTAGTATAAAGACAATTTGGAATCAGCGCCATCTATGAGAATGTATAAAAATCAAATCAAGTAACACATGAACAATTTTTGAAAATTAATTTAAATTTTGATCGTGTTGGTGAGGTTAGTAGTTAGTTATTCTTTAAATTCATATATGGCATTGTGCATTTTTTTCATCTACATATATTATAACAGTAACGAAAGAAAAACTGTACATTGAGAATTTTCAAGAAAAAATAAGTGGGTTTTGTTAGAAAAACGTAACTGGTGACAAAAAGTGACTTTTGGAATTTTTGTCTGTTTGTCTGTTTGCTATCACATAAGGGGGAGGAGCAGTGAATCTTTATTCTTCTAACTCATTCTGTGGAAGCGTGTAATCAAAGGACGCATATTTAAATGTTGGTTTTAAGTAAGCTATGCTATTATCTAGCTTTACACTATAAAAACTACGCCATTTAAGTAACTTTGGCAGAGAAACAAAGTTTAATGAATGTTAGTAGCATAAAGACAATTTGGAATCAGCGCCATCTATGAGAATGTATAAAAATCAAATCAAGTAACACATAAACACTTTTTGAAAATTAATTTAAATTTTGATCGTGTTGATGAGGTTAGTAGTTAGTTATTCTTAAAATTCATAGATGGCATTGTGCATTTTGTTCATAAAAGTTGTGTCGTATAATTCGTTTTGACAAATTGAAGTTCCAACAAAACCCTCAAAATCTTGAGCAGAGTTCGGATCGTATCATATGGGATCGTATCAGTGTACGATTTTCAAAAGGAAGGCAGTTGAGGCCGTGGACAGAACCCTGCAGGGCATCTGCAGGAACGAACATTTGATGGGTAGTGTCACAGTTCTGCTCAGTGGCGATTTCAGGCAAACGCTTCCCGAGTTGACGCGGGGATCGAGGGCTGACGAGATGAATGCTTCGGTGAAACGATCTTCGTTGTGGTCACAAGTTCGTACGCTGCGCTTGACCATTAATATAAGAGCTCGGCTCGGCGGCATTGCACGCGCTCAAGAATTCTCCGATGTCCTTCTAAGTCTTGGCAAAGGCACTTTACCAGAAGAGAGAAGTGGACAGGCGGTGCTTTCAGAGTCTCTCGGTAGAGTGGTATCCAGCTTCGAAGAACTCATTCGCTGTGTGTACGTGGACATCAGTCGTATAGCGCACCAGCAGAATTCGTGTGAGAGGGCCATTTTGGCGCCCAAAAATGATCATGCTGCAGCAATTAACGAATGCATTCTCTCGGACATTGAGGGGAATGAAGTGGTCTATACGTCGATAAGCACTGTCGTCGAGCAAGATGACGCCACACATTATCCCGTGGAATTTTTGAACTTCCTGTCAGCAAGTTGACTTCCAGCGCATACCATCAAGCTGAATGAAGGTCGGCGTCCCGATTATGCTTTTTAGGAACAAATCTCCTCCAAAGTTGTGTAACGGGTGGTGCCTTAAAGTCATCTCTCTCCACAGACACCATTGAGGTGGAAATTATTACGGGTTGTGGCGTCGGCAAGGCAGTATTTATACAACGCATTCCCCTTATACTTCATAGCTTCCCGATCCAGTTCGAGCGCGTACAGTTCCCCGTGAGTGTTTGCTTAGTGATGTCAATCAATAAATCGCAGGAGACGATACTCAGAGCAGCGGGTGTAGATCTCAGGACGAGTTGCTTCTCACACGGGCACCTGTACGTCGCTTGCTCCTGCGCCACCAGTCCTGACTATCTTTTCATTTTGGCTCCTGGCAGTATAATTATCAACGTAGTTTATAGGGAAGTGTTATAAGGTATATACCTTTGAACGTATTTTTAACCGACTTAAAAAAAAAGAGGAGGTTCTCAATTGGACGGTGTTTTTTTTTGTGTGTTTGTTACGCGATTACTCCGCCATTTATGGACCGATTTTCAAAAATCGTTTTTTTATTTGATAGGGTATACTACCAGGTTGGTCCCATTAGTATTGAACCTCAGATCTGATGATCTTCGAGGAATTGAGGGAACTCCTCAAATAATGTAGGAAAACATGTACCAATTTTTACATTTTTTTTTGGTGACAAATCAAGCATTTACATTTAGCAAGTATCATTTCGTGTAGAAAAACTGATGAAGAAGACAGGCGACGGAACTCTTCAACGCATAACAACAAATTACTCGCAATAGCTACAGTCACATGTCTGTGCATGGTTTATGTATACATTTCCCATAACATTACGCCTGTCTATTTTAAAAGGTTTAGAAAGAACTTCTTTTGCAATTATTAACCGATTTCAATGATTCTTTCAAGTTTTGAAAGACTTTCTTTACATACAAAGAAACTAAAAATTGCAAAATAAAAAAAAAATTACAAAATAACTCTTCATGTAACTTATATTTTAATGCTATTTTAAAAGTTGTTAACTTATAATGCTATAGCGACACTGGAATCTTAGGTAGGTATATTTGGTGCTGTAGAACCTTCACGCAGACGACGTCGCGGGCAGCAGCTAATATTGATATATTATTCTAGATGGCGTTACTGACACATGGGATCAAAGTTTTTCTATGACATTTCCTCGCATGTCCGCAATACTATAGTATTTTAAATATCTTTGGCTGCTAGTAAAAATTCATAAAAAAGTTTTGTTAATTTCCATCATAGACAGCATAAGATTGCGAATTTAAAATCAAGAAAATACATCAAAACATTGGTGAAATAACAATTTAAAGTCTTTTTTTTAAACGTACCTTAAGCTCAGCAGTAGCGCTTGCGATCATTTAATCAATAAGGTCATGGAAACTGTCTTGTTGCAAGTCGACTAATAGAAGAAATACGGTTGGCATCGGTGTCTTACCTTTTTTACAAAAGAAAAAGAAGTCAAGTGAGGTAAAAATATGTAGATGGGGAAATACTAATTCCTGCTATCTGCCTAGCCTTTTCCCAACTGTGTACTACCAGTTTAACCAGATGCAGTTCAATGCCAGTGTTTTACATTGAGCGACTGCCCGTCTGACCTCCAAAACACAGTTACTGGGTAACACGTTACCCCCTGGTTAAACTAGCTGTCAAACTCTCAGGCTTCTGATTACCCGTAACGACTGTAAAAGATTTACAAACGACACCGATTAGGTAGTTAACAAAAGTTATATAATAACACAGTTTAAAAATAAAATGCAGCTGAAAACAAATTTAGATACAACAAAAACGATTTCATGATAAATTAAACAATTTGTTTTAACATATATTTATTTAGTTTTTTTTATCTCGTAATACCTACAACTATATATTTATTCACAATATTTAACTTTATACACTAGAAATGAAAATACAATCTAAAAACTAAAAACTAAATCTAAAATATGGCGTCAAAAACTCATCCGCATCGCTGTCCACTGGAAGTGTACCCAAAAGACTGGCAGCATTGCCACGTTGTATGGCAATGCTTATCCTTTGACCAAGGTAAAAACCAGCCCTTGGGTCACGCGAAGTGTCAATTAAGCGTCTTGCAAGATCTTTGTACAAGCTATGAGCACTCGGACCCCACGACCCGAGGGTTTCAACTCCAAACGGCTCGAAAATATAATTCCCAACGAGGTTCTTATATTTCTGCCGCTTGAGGTTCTCCGAAGCCGCAGCAGCAGCACCAGCACAGCACGAAGAACTAGGAAGATGGGATGGCGCAAGAGTATCGACGCAAGTAGCGTCCCACACTAAAGGCCTACCCATCTTCCATGGAAACAACGACATACCGTCCGGTCTCTTACCATCGTCGCGTGCCAAGCCATTAATTTTAACATTAGTTGTATTTAATTAATAAGCGTTTATGTAAAAAGACTTGTCAAGATTGTTTACCTTTAGTTAACTACCTACTCGGATGGAGTATAGGACCAACGGCTTTCCGAGCTTTCTGAGGCTCGGAGGAGTCTTGATTTCTAATGAATGTTCAGCCATCTACATACCAACTTTGTTATGCGTAGCGTAGCTTAACCTACAATAGACCGTGAAAACTAAAACTAAGATTCCTGGGCTTCTATAGAAATTAATCCCCAAAATCGTTCAGAGTCACTCAATAAATTTCGAGAAGACATATAAGGCCAGACCGCGGATCTATAATTCAGTTTGAATGTCTTTACGACGATATATCAGCGTCGTTAGGAAGATGCAATTTACATCTCAGCTCGTTCGTTGGCGTATTTATTGGGAAAGCTAAATAGTTGTCGTTCGTTACTCAAAGTAACACATAAATCTTCCACGAGTTACGTACATATGTATTGGAAGTAGGTTTACTTAGTGCTCAGCAAACGCTTGCCTTTCCTTCTTAAGGGGACGTAATGAATGAAGCTAGGGGGCTAGGGGAGCTAGGGCTAAATTCGTTGCAATAACTTAATTAGGAACCTTTACTTAATCATTCACTACCATTTTAGATTTTTAAGTATTATCAGAATCCTCAGCCTATTGACTATTTATTAACAAAGTCTTCTTTGTCAATTTTTTTTTAATCTTTAGGAATTGCGTTGGCATCTGTACTTTTGTGTGCATACAGTTTTAAAATATATGTGAATAATAAAATTTCTTTAGTATTTTGAGCACTTCTTATTTTGTTCGTTTCACTTCTTTGCACAGTACTGATTTTGCCAACTACAAAAATATGTTTATACTTTATAGTATCTACTCGAAGATAGCCTATCATTAAAAACAAAGTTTTACCCGCATATGTAACAACAGAAGTGTAAGACTCGATTGAAGTACAGGATTGAACGACACTTTATTCCTGTATACAAACACATACGCTTATGTGCACAATTTATCTCATCTTGATCACATTTTCTCATTTCCTATTTAATAGGTTAGCGGAAAACATATACAATACAGCTCGTCTCCAAATTTTTAATGGGCTGTCAGTAAAATGGCTAGGCAAACAGACGTACAGACGAACAAACGGACAGAAGGAAAGACAGATATAATAGTTCCGCTTTAGCCATTTGGCTGCGTAACCCTAAAAGTATCTACCCTACTCTTTCCGTTGTCCGATCAAGCAGTAAAAGTCATCAGTGGTTTACTACAGAGGCCTAATGTTATTTTCAGCCTATAAATTATCCTTATAGTTCGCTAAAAGTCCAATCATCTAGACTTTTTATACCTTTGGCTCTAATTTGGACTAAGTATTTTGTCCTTTACGTCATTAAAAACGTCTATTTATTTATCTATTTATTAAGGTAAACCAACAGCTTCTGTATGCAGCATTACATAAGAATAATAGTAAAAAGTATCAGACTTATACAGTCTATAAATGACTACCTTTTAGGTGCTTCTGATAACACATTTTTTTTATAGTGACTCGGTTTATGTATCAAGTGTACCTATAAATTACGGTAAGTGTGATTAACTGAACATAATTATTATAAAGAACGTAGTCGCAGAAGATGTGTGTACAAAAAGCAATGTTTTGGGTTACCCCGACTCGGATAGGCAAGGTTAGAAGGTTAGATAAGAAGAAGGATTTCATCGGGTCGGTTTTTAACTAGTAAGAGTTTGACAGCCTTCTTTGCCCTCTCCTGGGGTGGACGACATCTTTGAGGATTTTGCACCCTGCTTCAAAAACAAGGACAAACTTTTAGGTTGGTTAATTTTTTTTAACAATTGAGCCCGCAAAAAGTCTACCTAGGGCACCCGCTATCAACTTCTTCGCCTTTTCAGCAGCATTAAAGTGTTTTCAGGCCAGTTTAAAACATGGTAAACTTTCGCAGTAACGTACATGGAAATTAAAACATTTCGCATCTATGAACCTCACGATTTTAATTTGGGAGTCTATGCCCCACACCCATGTTGCTTAATCAAACAAGAAAAAACTTATGGTATGTAATTTTTTTTAGTTTATTTTATTCATCGCTATTAAGCCTACACTATTAATAATTACCGATGAATATGATCAATTTCTTGGTTTTAACTGGAATTTGGTAATTATTAGTAATAAATTATGTTCAATTAATCACACTTAAAGATAAAGATAAAGATACCGGGCTGGTATCCGCAACTCCACGTCAAAGCGCGAATTTTGCATATGGGCCATAATCTACCACACGGGCCCAGTGCTAATTGGTAGATGCCACATGTCTTCTAATTTTTGGTTCTAGGACATGCCGGTTTCCTCACGATGTTGTATCTTCACTGTTTTTGAGAGCAGTGGTGATGAAATAATTACACAAAGTAATGCGCCTGCCTGGGTTCGAACCCACAACTTAGGGCGAGACTCCACCGACGAGAGGAGATGTCTTGTAATTAACCAATAGGATGTTGTATTGTACTGAAGCTAAGCACTGAGAGGTCAAAATGACGCAAGCTGATTGGTTTTAAAACACATCTCTTCTCGTCTCCGCTTTGGTGGAGTCTCGACCTTACTATTCGTAAGTCGGGGCCGTCACCACTGGGCCACCGCTCACTTACCGTAACACATATCTGGATATGTGTAAGTAGGTATATATGCGGAAACTCATAATATGTGGGCATTTCATGCTTAAAAATCTAACATGAAAAGTGGAAATACCTATTTCCGACCGACCAGAGTACGGGGCATAGTCAGCAAGTTTTATAATAAATTCATGTCACGTCAACCGAACACGATTTTAAATGCAAAATTATACAGCGGTACATACACAAGTGCCACGCTATTGCAACTTGTTTGATTGCGAATAATTTGTTCGATTTGCGGTCGCCGACGATTTTGAATCAAGTTATTTGGTAACATTTATATTTTTGCTTTTGTTTCTCGGAACTAATGATGTTTTGGTTTCGGTATCGAGTGAAAATGAGTAACTAGGATCATATAGCGGAAATTCTGTTGTTCAGAAACTCTTCATTGATATCTTTAACTAACATATAGCTCTCTATAAGGACGGAAATTGACAGACAAAAATTAAGAAAAATAATACCTAGAGTTTATAAGCTTAAATTAACATTAACTCAGTACGTCTCTTTTTAACCCCCGACGCAAAAAGAGGGGTGTTATAAGTTTCACCGCTATGTGTGTGTGTCTGTCTGTCTGTCTGTCTGTCTGTCTGTGGCACCGTAGCGCCCAAACGGGTAAACCGATTTACATGCGGTTTTTTTTATTTGAAAGCAGGGTTTCTTGCAATGGTTCTTAGACATAATTCATCAAAATCGGTTCAGCCGTTTCAAGGTTATCAGCTCTTTTGTGTTAGCTACCGTTGCTATTTTAGACATCTATGGGTATTAACTTTACTTAAAAACATATGTGTGTCTTAAAATTTCAAACACCCATGTGTGTAATATTAATAAGCAACGTTATGGTGTATTTGGTCTGATGCAGCCAGGATATCTAGCAGACTAATGCACTTTTGGGAAAATAACAGCAGATATGTCGTGTTTGGATTCATTTTAACCAGCATTTGATTCTGCACACAATGCACTGATGGCAACAGGGTGAGCTGATGCTGCAGCCAGGCTATCCAGCACACCAGTAGGTAGACTCTTGACAAAATGATTAATAGCAGATATGTCGTGTTTGGATTCATTTCAACCAGCATTTGATTTTAAACACAATGCACTGATGGCAACAGGATGAGCTGATGCTGCAGCCAGGCTATCCAGCACACCAGTAGGTAGACTCTTGACAAAATAATAGCAGATATGTCGTATTTGGATTCGTTTCAACCAGCATTTGATTCTGCACACAATGCCCTAATGGCAACAGGATGAGCTGATGCTGCAGCCAGGCTATCCAGCACACCAGTAGGTAGACTCTTGACAAAATAATAGCAGATATGTCGTGTTTGGATTCGTTTTAAAGAGCATTTGACTCTACATACAATGCACTGAAAAAATCTCATAACTGTATACTCTATAAAACAAAACAAATGCGTTTAAAAATTTTAAAATAAAAATTAAATTAAAAATTTAAAAAACCCCCACCGCAAAAAAGTCAAACATTTAAAAAGTTAAAAATAACACTTTAGCCATGAAATTTTACGTAACGTCGGGGTACCGTTAAAATAAGTACCTACATACCTACAAGTACTAGGAACATTCCTTACTTAAGCGGTACTCCGACGTGAAGTAAAATTTCATGGCTAAAGTGTTATTTTTAACTTTTTAAATGTTTGACTTTTTTGCGGTGGGGGTTTTTTAAATTTTTAATTTTTGATTTTATAAGAGGGTAACCCAATAAATCAATAAATAGATATATTCCACAACTTTTTCACACAACGCCATTTAGTCCCAAGTTAAGCTTAAGAGCTTGTGTTATGGATACTAAACAGCTGATAAACATACTTATATATTTCTAAATACATACATATTATAGATAAATAACACTCAGATACAGAACAAATGATCGTGCTCATCACACGAACATTTGTCCTGGGTGGGAATCGAACCCATGACCTCCGGTATAGCAGTCAGGGTCTACTAGACCAACAGGCCAGTCAATGGAAGGCTTAACGTATTACGACACGTGATATTCAATTTAAGCAGGATTATACGGTACCAATAATAATGAAAAACACAGCAACATCTTTCAAAGCAAGCGCAAGAGATTCGTGTACAGACGCCAGCACATCAAGTTACCCCAATGTGTCAAATTTTCCCAATTGAATATGAACCTTATTATGTTTATCATAAAGTTGAAAAACGATCAAAGAAATTTGACACATTGGGGTAACTTGATGTGCTGGCGTCTGTACATACCATCAACTTTTTCAACAATTTAATTTTAAACCGTTCATAGAGCGCGAGTTTCAATTGAATCGCGGTTTTCAGCGCAAGTAAACGTTATACGTGACCGTTTTATGTTCCCTTGATTAACGATACACACTTAACTACGCCTGTTTACGTCACAATCTATGTACATTTAAGTACTCGTAGTCGTTATTGTAAATGGTGGTATATTTGTCATAAAATAAGTTTATTGCCGTTCAGTGTTTTGTACATTTTTAGGGTACTATAGCTAACAGTAAAAACGAAACCCTTGTAGTGAAGCTTTGTCTGCCAACAGCTGTATTGTCGGAACTATTTTGAAGTGGAGTGACGGGCATTTAATATGCGGCAATAGCCCAATAGCTAAGGCGTGGCCTGGCGATCAAGAAGTCGTAGGTTCGATTTATAACTAGCGAATTGTGTGTATGGTACACATAATTCGCCAGTTATATCTCTACCGTTTGGTTAATGTTTTAACTATGTTTTATTTCATTTGACAACCAATTTATATTCTATAAAAGTCAATGCCATGCAGATCAACTGCAGAAGTAGACTAAATATTGAATATTCCAATTTCTTTTTTTTCCTTCGGGGATAAGAGATGTGATGATATGTCATTTAATAATAATTAGCAGACAAGCAAGACGCTACCACATCATTGATTAAATTATGATAAGCAGTTAAGAAGTTGTGTGAGATCAGATGCACATACATACAAACACGAACGAACGGATAAATCACGGCCAAAATCATAACCCTCCTTTTTGCTTCGCCTAAGTGGCATAAACATAAATTGTACTTACCTACGGAACCCTCGGTGGGCGAGTCTGCCTAACTTTTCTTCTGATTTTTTATACAAGTTCTCTGTCCCGTTAATCTTTGTTACGAATACCTCTTGTTTGCCTGTAACATCTGTTTCGGTAATAATTTACAAGGACTGTGACATTAATATTTTTCTGATTGCCGGCGGAATTGGGATTTTTAAATTTTTTATAGCTTTTCTGTGACGTTCGTTTGCATAATTAATGTGATTGTAGGATTTTGAGAAATGGTAGGTAACTTTTTTATTGTTGATGTTTTTGTAAGTAGATATTCTACAATGAATGGAATACCCTTAATTTTTCACCATACAAATAATGGAAAAGGAAACAAAAAATAATGGAAGTCTGACAACCAGTTTATCCAAGGGGCATTGTGTGTGAAAAAGTTGTGGAATATTTATTAAATATTGTGCTACAAAATCAAAATCAAAAGTCTTTATTCAAACTAGGCTGAGAATCAGCACTTTTTGAACGTCAAAAAAATACAAAAAAAAAGTCCCCCAAAAACGGCCCACCCTTCGCTACTTCCTAGTGTTTTTGCTGGGAAGAAAAAGTGGTGGAACAAACTCCCCAGCAACACATATGTCTGATTCGTTTGAAGAACTGTATATAACATTACATTTCAGAATGATTGTCACGTGTTAGCTAGCACACTCCAATATACTGAGATTTAGAAAAAAAAGTAAATTCATATTAACATTGAAATTAAACACATTGACTGGATTGAGAAAGTCAAACAAGCAGTCGCTCCGTGTAAAACACTGGTATTCAGCTGCATCTGGTTTAACTGGAAGCCGACTTCAACATAGTTGGAAAAAGGCTAGGCAGATGATGATGACCTGTATTGTGTCTTTTGTTATTGCACCAAATAAACGAATTTATCTACTTTACTATCTAGTATACCGTACCTGGACTAGAATAGCCCAAGACAGACAGGAATGGCATAATATGGAGGAGGCCTTCGCCCTCAAATGGGCACCCAATTAAATTTATTGACGAATAATTTTATTATAAAGAAAATTTATTTTATTTCTAATCTAATATATCAATCTATTTATTTAAAGTTATATTTTTGTTAATTTAATTATTGTTAAAATGCATGATCAATTTTATTACAATTTATTAGTTAGAATCAAATTAATTATTTTATAAGATTTTATATTATGTAATGAACTTTGTATTTTTTTGGGAAGTAAATGGCTTAAATAATAATAATAATAATACCGTACAAAATATCCTTAGGAACCCAATCAAGACACTAACCAAAAGCTACTACTAAGCACTTAATTTCAATACATCCGCCATCTCCAACCCATCCTAATAGCCATCAATTAATTTACTCGAAATAGAGGAAACGAAACATTGCGGTTCGAGAGGCAATACTCGAAGCCTATTCAGTAGGTACAGACGCTAGCACATCAAGCTATCTCAAACCGTCAAATGTTCCCAATTGAACGTGAACCTTATTAGTTTGTAATAAAGTCGAAAAACTTTCAACGAAATTTGGCAGATTTAGGTTGCTAGGTGTGCTGGCCTCTGTACATTTCTTCATTTGTCTTATGCCAAAAAATTGAGACTTCAGTAGGTCCTTATATTAATGTAATATAACAACATTACCTACACTTGTATATTACTCAAAGAGGTAAAAAGAGGTGTATCTATGGGAATGGCATTATTACAATTATGTTTAAGTCCGGTCCAGTCAGACGGCTTGATGCCATAAAACGGGCACAAGTCCAGACTCCGGGTTCCTTCTTCGAAATACCTGAGATGGAAAAACCTTAACCCAACATTTTTTCCGATCTGGGTGGTACCACCTAAGACCCCTAGACTAATAAAGACGTGTGTAAGACGTATACAATGCATGATACACATTAATATTTTGGAATTAATTTTCTAAATTATGGTAGAGCCCGCATCCAAATTAATTGTGTAGTTGAGAAAAACTTTGTGGTTACACAGTCAGTCACTAGAAGGGGTCACTTTGTTTTATACTATTTATTATAGATTACATAAATTTAGGACAAACAGCGGGGTTTCGGCGCAGCTGCAAGAGTTGAACTAATTTCATCTCAACATGACAAGGGTATTAGTTGGGTCGAGTCCAGACCCTTTTTATAACTCAGGTTACTCGCGCAAAACCTGCCTCTGTTACTTACCCGAATAATTGTCGCTAAAATTAAATGTGATACCAAAACAACGTACAAGTTAATATCTGGGTGATAACTACTTTTTTGACCCCTGCCGCAAAATAAAAGGGTGTTATAAGACAAGTTTTACGTGTGTATCAGTGGCATCGTGGCTATAGAACGAGTGGACAGATTTTGTTATAGTTTTTTTTAGAAATGTAAGAAATTACAACTGGTACCTATGCTCTGCTTTACGATTACCTACAAAACGTTACAATATAGACAAAAAATGATAATAGTACTCTCTCAATACCGATAAGTAGGTTCTGTAGGTTAAACCTTTTTCATTATTGAGATAAATACGTCTCCAAACATTAATTAGTATCACGAAGAGATTAGACAGCGTTGGATAACACGGATTTGGCACGTGCAATAGCCTAGTTAAAGCTATTTCTAATATCCATGGATTATTGTAGATATTATTATAATATATTATCTTGGAATAACTGCTACAAAAATTTAAAACACCTTTTTTGTTGTACCTAATCCGGTCCTTCTAAAATCAGTTGGGTTACTGGTGATGGAGGCGAGATACTTGTAATGTATTTCAGTCTTCAGTCTTAACACATGAACTTGCCGATCTGATACAGTCACGTTTATGCGAAGCAGACTTCGCGCTTCTTGACTGGCAGACCAGTCAGTAGAACTGAAGTTTACCTATGTCTATGCTCGGTCTAGCACGGTGGCTTGACAGCGTACGTAACGTTAATATTAATCGGTAGATGTTTAATAATAATATTAGGTATTTTGTTTTAATTTTCCTTTAGTAAACGTTTAGTAAACGTTTAGTAAACGTTTAGTAAACGTTTAGTAAACGTTTAGTAAACGTTTTTGAATCAAAAGTCAAAATTTTTGACGTCTTTTAAATATTGGTTCGGAGTTGTAGGTAGCGGCGGTAGGTGGTGGCTATGTAGGTAAGCTCTTGCACACATTTTATAAACAGAAAGAGAAAACAAATAATAAATAACATTTTTATTAAGCAGTTTAAAAAAAAAAGGTTTGTGTATACAACAGAACTTTTTAGGTCTAGATCTTTTATATTCGATCTAGAACATTCTTCGTATACAATTCATTTCTATGAACGATTACAGAGACAGAGAGTATTCTATTCTATTCTATTACAGTTTCGATCATGTCATTGTGCAAGAATGTTATCAAGAACTTTGAGCATGATTTGATGCAAATTGCAAATACTTAATTGAAGTTTAAACATAGTTTGTACTCCAAATATTCACGTTGTAGTTGGCTATTACAAGAAATACCTTACACTTTAATATATAACAACCCACACTATAGAATGCAATCTACCCACATACTTTTAAACAAAGCAGAGTTAGAATATTAAATATGATTAAATTGTTCTTTTCTACGATAAACAGATAAAACTTTCGCTTTAAGAATATTAATAGCAGAGACTCTTACATTTGCACTGTTAAATTATTTACCCTTTTGAGCTCGCGAAATCCGTTTTCTAAAAATGTAATTGAATCCGACACAAAGCTAAGCCGTGACAACTGTCACTGTCGAAGCGCACAGCCAGGGATTTAAATAGACGCTCCTAAATTATGCAATAATTTGTCTCGAATTAAAGGCTTGTAAGTATTCTTGAGTAGTATTCGAGCCTCGGTAAGATTTAAGAGCTTCGTCGCTCGCACAACTGAAAGAGATAAGAGTGGATCGCGCTAAGCTGGTGAATTACCGCCGTTTCTTTGTGCGACACCGAGCTGACTTCGTCTAAGGAGAATGACTTGCCGTGTGTGAGCACGAATTTATTCAAATTCACAGCATACCTCGCTTGGCTCCAGTGAAGTTAGTAAGACATCATTAACTTTACAATAAGGGTGCGTTTTCACCAGAGATGTGTGAAGAGGCGTGACGAAGCTGTGAAACGGTGTGACTTTTTTTTTAAACCCAGTTTGTGTAAAAGCTGAGTGATGTGAGAATTATGTGAGTTTAGATCAGGCAACCGAGGCCTACCAGGTATATGTGAAAATGAATAGCGATGAAAATGTGCGATATTCACTAAACTTAATTTCCCTAACTTCGGAGACGAGATTATGAGCAGTGATTCATCATAATAGGTCAGGCACATTCCTCGCAAGTGTTCGTAGCTAACATTTCTTAAGTCGGTGATCTTGTATGATAAGACTTGTGACTTGAATTATGCGAGACTAATAAATAGAAGTAATCCTATTTAAGAGTATGCCATCTATGGCTCCTGCTCTACATCTTCAAACATGGAAACGCACCCTAACCGTAATGAAATGTTCTCTGTAACCCAGCTGCGACGAGCGTGGCAGACAATATTACCAACTTTATTACATTTTAAGGACTGTAAGTGAGCCTAAATTACTCTGTAGCCGCCAAAAGTGTATGGTTGAAAGAAATAACGAATGGTAATGTAGTCGGACGATGAGCAATAAAGGACTAAGTTAGTTTCGCGTTACGCCGGTGAGTTCGCGAGCATGTAGTTCCCCGTCTAATATACATATAGATTTTTGTGACAAATACACGTCGTGCTCATAAGAAATTCACCCTTGTCGGTGGCGTAGGGCGGGCCCTCGTGAATTATAACATAGAACGCCAAGTTTTTGCGCCGAGATTAACTGCGTATTACAAGCCGAAAGTATGCCAATGAGCCGGTGTTCTGAAACTTCTTAATTACTTACGAAGGGTTTTTTGTAGCGACCGCCTTACCAGACACGAATTGTTTTCACATTTCAAAGTGGACGAGCGACAGGAGAAGTTTGCATAGTTAACGTTCGTTGCAAAAACTTTAACATGAAAGTTTGTCGAGATGTTTTCGCTGGAGAATGATATTATTATCTCGTTGAAACTTCTTTAATCTTGTTTGATTTCATTTGTTATATCAGCGGAGGTGTTGTGCCGTGTAACTGTAGCCTTCAAACAATAACGACAAACTTTGAGTGCGTGTTAGTATTATCTGCGAATGAACGTGAGGTTGCTCACAGAATTTTAGCTCCATTACATACATACATAAACTCGCGCCTTTTTCTCATGATGGTAGATAGAAACTGCAGAGCGCAATATGCTACGCAGATGACCTTTCTGAAGAATCTTACGTATAAGGTATAAGTATGTCCTTCTAAGGTGCCCCTTCTGGCGTTCCCACTTACATCTGCCTTGTAAATACCTTTCGTTAGTCGCCTTTCATTTATCCTTTCAACGTGACCCAACCATCCAAGCATACTCTTTTCAATTTTTGAAACTACATCACTTCTTCTAAACCACAACGTTGCCTTATCACGTCATTCCTCAATCTGTCATTCATTGTTACACCACACATACTTCGCAATTAACGCATTTCCGAGACACGTTTTGGTGATGTTAAAGACGTAAGTATTATAATATTATGTAAGGTTCTGTCATAAGTAATAGAAAGAATCGATGACACATAAATAAAATAAATAAATAATGCACAACTTTTCACACAACGCCATTTAGTCCCAAGTTAAGCTCGAGAGCTTGTGTAGGTAGTTACTAAACAGCTGATAAACATACTTATGTATTTCTAAATACTTCCTTAATATAGATAAAGTAAAAACTAAAAGTATTTTTTACTTAAGTACTAGTTAAAATTATGATAGCCAACGTCATTAGTTTTACTATACAACAGAGCCAAAATTCCATGAACAACCCCTCACGTTCGTTCGCAAATAATACTAACAAACACTTGTATTTTGATGAAACCATTATTTAATGATTCCATGAAAATACAGAAGTTTTCAAATATAAGCCGAAATCATTAATGGTCCTATGAAAATACGATAATTTTTAAATAAAAACTAGCTGCAGTAGCAGCAGCAGTATTAAAAATACAGCTCTCTGTTTTATCATTAAAATTGCAAGAAGGCGAAAAGCTTTACATTATGCTCAAATACTTAACAATACTATAAACACGAAACTAAGATACTAAAGAAACAGGTTAAATGACCGGCAGAATACAAGGAAACAAATAAAACAATACACAAAGCGAATATCGCACTCAGCATTGTCTCGCTAAAGCTTGTAAGATTAAAATAACTGAATAGTAAATACATATAATAAACCACATCCCTGCAGCTTTAAATCTCAGCTACGTGAACAACACTAGAACAGTACACTCTGAATAAAGTGGTCCAAAGCCTTAATGTATTACGAGAAACTTCTGACGAAATTATGCTTTTTCTATTAAGTATCTACTGGCATTTTTCTTCTTTTGGTCGTTATGATAGGTGTTACATCCCAAACATATTTCAATTTAACTTTTAACGTTTATTTCATATGTCGAGTGCTAATCTCGTAATGGTCCATGGGGTAAGGTGCTTTCATACACGATATTTTGGGTTAAATCTGGCCAAATAACAAAGTGACATTTTCAATTCATATAATGATTATAAATCTTGGATATCACTGTCATTGGTAAAGGAAAAAAAATCAAGTCATTTATTCAAAATAAGGCTGAGGATCAGCACTTTTTGAACGTTAAAATTACATAAGACAGTCCCCAAAAGAAGGGCGGGCCCTTCACCACTTTCTAGTGGGGGTTTCATCGTGAGGAAACGTGAACTTGTAGTTATTATAAGTTTGAACCACCAATTCGAAAATGGTCAATTCTCGTGCCTTCTCTTTATGAGAAGAGGCTTTTGCCCCACACGAATGGTATATATTATGTAATGAAAAAATATTCTAGTATATCAGTTTTCAATCAAAACACTGGGTTATCGAACTAGACTAGGCTAAACTAGGCTCATGGTTGGGTGATCACGTCGCGGAAGTATCTTCTGTTCCCTTGACCCTCGGTGCAGGTGTAAGACGGAACACCGGGGTGGATTTTAGTCAGTAAGAGTCTGACAGACCCCTCCGCCCTCCCTGGCACGGAGGACATCCATGATTTTCCACCCGGCACCAAAAGAAAAATGTTGGGTGACCATATCATATTATACTTACATAATAATATCGAGAGTCTATCGTGCCTCAGAAAGCAAATGAAATTGTAGATTCCGGCTGTCATATCACACAGTCGATAAGCCCGAAAGTCTTACAATCAGTTTTACTGATGCCTCTATTACTTAGTAAATAGCTGGAAGGCAAAAGCCGGCCTTTTTGTGTAGAATAGAAACTCGAAGAGACTAGACAGATGATTATTTGAATAGGGTTCAATCCAGACAGATTATGATATCCTCCATTTTACATAATATCGACAAAAAATTTAATACCCAAATATCAAAATCAAAAGTCCTTTATCCAAATGAGACTGAGAATAAGCACTCATTGAACGTCAAAAGTACATAAGATAGTCGCCCAAAACGCCCACCCTTCACCACTTCCAAGTGTTTTTGTTAGAAATAAAAAAAGGCGAAATGAACTCCTCTTAGATTTGGATTTTCTCTTAGAATAGAACTCTGTAATAAACACCATCAAAACTTACAAATAATAACTTTTGGGGGTATTACAATGGGTGGCTTAATATAATATTAAGCCACCCATTGTCGTACCTATAGGTACGATTTCTGCGATTAATCCCCAATGCTAACGAGCCCGATGTACATTATCCTGGTTCCTCCTCAATAGAAACTGTAAGGACGCCTTGACAAAGCCTATTACCGCATTATAATCTATCTTTATTTATCTATATATATATAAAAATGAATAGCCAAATTGTATGTACGAATATAACTTACGAACGACTACACCAACTTGGATAAATCTTTTTTTGTTTATTTATGTTGGGCCCTCAATGGCGTAGATTACAAATTGGACCCGGTAGGTAGCGCTGCAATCGAGTTTGAAACCAACGTTCTGGCAAGACAGCGTCAGTCGGGTCTGCTAGTATTAAAACATAAAATCAACAAATCCCGTATCCATGTTTTATACTTATTATACTTACTATATAATGTCGTGATAGCCCAGAGGTTAAGACGCCTACCTCTCATGCACGAGGTTGTGGTTCAAATCCGGGCAAGTACCAATGTGACTTTTTCAATTCATATTATGTACTTTCTAAGTTTATCTTAGACATCATTGACATCGGTGAAGGAAAAACATCGTAAGGAAACCTGGACTTATAGTTAATATAAGTTTGAAATCGCCAATCCACCTTGAGCAAGCGTGGTGATCAAAGCTCGACCCTTCTCTGTATGAGAAGAGGCCTTTGCCCTGCAGTGGGACAGTAACAAGCTGGTATTATTATACTTACTATATACTTAGGTACCCACTATTTTATAAATACCTACCACTTTGATCTTTTAGCCCAGTCCTTAGGTTTTCAATTACTAACTAGGTACCTACTTAATATTTATTTATAACGCATTTGCTCATAAAGGGTCTCATATTGCACCAATTTCAATATCGTAATGTATCTCATTACGTAACTGCTTGTGCTGTTGTGCGTTATTGTAATGTAAAACGCACGGTTTATCAAGATGCTTGGTCTAAAGACAACGGTAGTTTTTTAGCAAAGAGTTTCTATGTCAGAAACGTGGTCAACATTTTATGAACTTTGAGAGATGAAAAATAAACATTTGATTCTTTAATTTAATAAATTTGACAATAAATTACAACCATTTGTAACAATATAAAAAAAAAAATACTTTATTAGTAATACTGGCAGTTTTTATGCCGTTGCTTTAAAATACTTGAATTATTCCGCGCGCTTTTTCTTTTCGTTGTATGTTTTTGTTTTATTTATTTCCTTGCAAATATGTCATGAAACGTCGTATGCCATACGTGTGCTTTGATAATAATTAGAGCCTCTGCTTTCTTGTAGCCCTCGCCTACGGCTCTAGCTAACAATATCGCCTTGGCTGTGATTTTTTACTTACCGCACTTATATCTTTGTACTATTACTTCGTAGTAGATTTTTTGTTTTAGAGGTTTAAAATTTCAATTTGACAATTTTTACTATTGAACTTAAGCATCTACAAACAGACTTACAACTTACTACAACAGAAAATATTGTGAGCGAACGAAGTAATAAGTAGTAAAAATGTGCCCAAATAAAAGATTTAGTACTGCGCTTGCCAAATTTGTGTACGATATTAAGTTTTATTACCAAAATTGTAAATAGAATTCCAGACATGATATAGTAACTTCCATTGTGATGAGAAGCACTTAACAGTAACTTTACATAATGTGTTTCGTCTGACTTCTGTACCGAACATAACTTGAGGCGGACGTTGACTCCTAAATACGGTTTCAGTGGCGCACTAAGTTTTAGTATGACAATAAAGTTCAGTACACTTACATAGTAGATATAGCTATGTACATAGAGAATCATTACAACTCAACTCAACTTGTCATAGGATCGGATTTAAATATAGTTTATAATAAACTAGCTGTCCTGCTGGAACAGGGCATCCATCGGATTCAATTGTATTTTTAAGCCATTTATGGATCTACTCACAATTTCATCCAAATCAGTCCAGTATTGTTTAAAGGGAGTTACTTAGGTGACAAACACACGAACAAAAGAATTAAAAAAAACGTGTATCAATTCATAAACCAAATATTTTTAGAGGTAATTTTACTCATTAGTGAAACTTTCACCAAAGGACTAACACGCAATAAGGAAATAAAAGCTGTTGAGTACATCTACATTTACTCTAAACATATCTAGGGACGGACTTTTTTTTTCTTATTTCCGAGTCAGACTTGTAGTACAAGTTGCTCGTATTCATGAGTACAATGAATCTCTGACTTCATATACCTCATTCATGAAGATAATACAGATGTCCATACATAAACTCACGCCTTTTTCCCATGGGGGTAGGCAGAAACTAATGAGCGCCATATGCTACGATTCTTACATACTTCTTTTGCTTCGTTTACATTCATACATGTTGTCATACACACACGCCGGTTGCGAGAAGAAGAAGATAATAAAATGTAATGTTGGTGTCTGTAAACAAAACACTGACCGGGTTTTGTTTTTAATACACGCCAATGAACTTTAGAATATACAATAACATTAACCTCGACTGCCTTTAAGCTGTCTTTGTACTGTATTACTCCTTTATTTTTGCACACAAGGCGGGCACAGATTGCAAGGTCCTGATGTCGCGTTAATCTTAATCGGATAAAACAGCATCAGCATAACAACGTCTTCGGAATCCCAGCTTAAATTGATTTAAGGTGAACCGAGTCTTGTTACAAATCGCATCGCTTATGTCAACCGCTTTTCACCTTAAACATTGCAACAGAGATAATGCCTTTAACCGAAACGGTTCATCAGTATTCAGCGGCAAAGCAATTGAAACTGCGGTGGTGCTCGGTCCTCCCACTCAATTTTCCTTGTTCCGACGGCTCGAGTTATTTGCATCACAAAAACACAATGTCGAGGGAACGCGAGACCATTAATCACGCGTAGCGGAACTTTAGCACAGCGGTGAATAGCTTCCACCACACGCGAATGATTCAGACGTTTTGCTGCCCGATCGAAGGGTGAGTCGCCGCCGTCGCGACACCGACCTCCCCACTGATTATGTGCCACCATGACGTCATGTATTGCATTCATACCAAACGGTGCGAGGGTCGACCTCGTCAGGGGACGTCTTGAGAACCAAAGTTTCATTTTAACGCGGCCCCTATCATGCTCAAACGAAGCCGACGCGACGTGATGATACCTATATGAAATTGCTTGCCAATATTAGGCATGTAGAACTCGTTCGCTTAGGTGTACAACCTCCCAAAAACAACACAAATTAAACCAAGAACAAGCTCAAACAACACAATTATCACCTTAACAAGCTGAAATTAATACAATCTCCTAAATTAAATTTATTGTGTAATTTGCAACAATGCCGGTAGGTACTGTTCAAATTGTCTGTGCCTATACTTTAAAAGTTTTTTAAGTGCCGGAACAAGCCGCCGTTTTAATTGCGCCAACCGGAAAGGGGAGAGATGAATGGAAGGAAACGGCAGCAGCCTTGCCAACCGCCCTACATTATTAAAACTTGCCTCTTACTCCACCGCGCTCCACTCTTGCAACTGCGAGCATAATGAATCGCGCATCTCGAATAGACTTGAAATAATTTCGTTATAAAAAAACATAGTGAAAATTGGAGAGACGTTGAGATTTTATCTCCCGGACATTTCGCGCTCAAGCACTAGTTTCACGTTTCTAGTTTGGACTGGAAAACTTTTTAGGCCACTTTTATTATTTCTGAAGAGCTCAAACGACCTCGTTAGTCTACACGTGTGTAGGTCGTTCCATCACGCACGAGTCTTTGCCAAGCTGAGCCACGTTACGTTACAGACTGCCGACAAGTACTGTCATATAATAATACATGAAAGCCACTTAAGAAGTACAATAGCATCATACATTACAGCGGTGGTGGAACACGCAAAAAAGAACTTAGGAATTGAAGCTTCAAATAGTATAAACAAAATTCTTCTGAGCGTCTTCATGAATCATTCATAATATCTGTGTAGGTTTATGCCCAGACGCGTGATGCGAAAAACAGAAAGAGTAAAAAATGTACCTACAACGTTTTCAACAGTAAACATTGTGATCATAGTCGTAGTCGCGACGTCACAAGTGATGCGTCACGACGACGTCACGAGCGGCGAGGCGCGTGCGGTTGTCGAGAGCGTTTTGTTAGCGCGTTGTGCTCATACGTTCCTAGAAAAACAACAATGAACCTGAAAACTAATTGCGTTCTTGATACAACGAGCCCGCTAGCTCAACGTAAACATTGTTTATAAAAGGTGCGAAATAGACGGGCGTCCCCGTATTACCGTGGCCGCCTTATTACATTGTACAAGTACCTTCACAAAGCCTCCGGCGTGCCTTATCTGTGGTACCACAAGAGCCTCATAAGCCCAGGTTGTTACCTCGAAACACATTGTAACACATTATGCGCCGACGCGCCGCCGCCGACCTAACGCCCTCATCCGCACGTAATAAGAATATGTAGTCTTATGAATATTTTGCTCTTTCTTGACAATGTGCGATTAGAGATTACTGTTTTGTGGCTTCCGTGAAGCGACATGAACTGATATTACTGCGTCGCCGCAGATTTAGTTCAGAACATTATGTCTGCCGGTTTGTTGTGATGAGTGTTAGGTAACTTGCTTCCTTGCATTGTAATGTAAACTGATCATTGGATACTCTCTACAGTGGTGAACAATAATAGAAGTAAAGATGTAAAATTTTATAAAAATTAATATATGTGTAATGTCAACAAATGCATTTATTATCTATCTTCACATTTGAACGATTAAATACTGGAATTATAACACTGACGTTCTCATTAATAACCCCATTAAGCTTCAAGCCTATCGGATCGGCTATTTCGGAAGTATGTAGGCAGCAAACGTACTCATTTATATTTAAAGCTACGCCGGTCATTTCTGAGTACAAAAGCGTGTAGCTTCCATTAAAGTAATTAGTTGTAATTAACCGATTACTTATACGTCACAAAATTAACCAACTTTAGCTGCAACATTGTGGTGGTTTTAATTTGTAACAGAATTATAATATCATCATTTACTATTGAACCGCCGAACGCAACAATGAAACATTTTTTTGTATTACTCATCTACAAAAAATTAAGGCAGAGCATACAATATTTTGGAGGATGCGGAAACATCTTCGGTTCTCGTGAAGTTTTTAGTTTTTAAGAGAGTCTGACAGACCCGTCCTCTCTCCCTGGGGCTGAGGACATCCGTGAGGATTTTCCATCCCAGTACAAAAAAAGAGTAAGTATACAATGATCCGGCGGGGGTTGTGAAAGAATCGTACGTTCCCACGGCCCCCGAAGCAGGTATAGGACGGAACACCGTGTTGGTTTTAAATCAGTAAGAGTCTGACAGACAAGGGACTTGGATGAAGATTTGCCACCACGACATAAAAAGAGTCTATAATGACACGTAAAACTTGTTAGTAAGTAGGCGTTTTAAGAACGCATTGTTGAATTTAAGCGGCAATAACCCAGTGGCTAAGGCGTCGGCCTGGTTATCGAGGGGGCATGAGTTTGATCCCCACCCAATTGCACTATTGACGTGAAACCACTCCAGACAGCTTATTTGGAGGGGTTAACAAGACTTACTACTAATGCAACCTACAATCAATGCTTGAATACTTTTTTTTAAACAAATGTAAACTTTTCGCAAAGGGCACGATCCTTTTATATTGTTCTTTATTCAAAATGTTCTCATTAAAAGCATTTCAGTACATTGAAAAATAGACCGTAAAAGAATAAGGCATATCCTGTATCTCTAAGCCCACGTTTTGCAGCGCTTCGAATGCAAAACTAACTTCGCCGCGGTGTGATCCTCAGTAGGTTTGCAGACTACGCATGTTTGCTTATTCCCTGCTCCTTTAACGACCCGACGGGAGGTAACATTGTACACACTACTGTGCTTAGCATAGCATACGTTAGCGGTATGGGATCCTGGTACTTTGTAAGTCAGATCGCAATGATATTGGAAGATAATGTTTTTGAATTCTGTAGATATACAAACGAGTAGATAAACGTAAATAGAGGACACACTGTTGGATTATTTGAAAAAGTAACATTTTACAAAATCGACTTTAATATCCCCGAGAGGACCCCGGGGTCCTCGCGCTACGTGTATTATGTTAGCACTAGAGAAAGTAGTGCTAATAGAAGTATTAAAAAAAACACTAAGAGACGTAAAGATAACCAAAAACATATAAAATTTAGAAAGTCTATACCTTGGTTGTTTTGTTAGATTTGTTTTTTGCCACTGACTTTCAAAACGTTAGTTACAAAACAACCGACCGTGTCGAATATTTTCTTGTTATCTAGACGAAGGACTACAAACTAAAATTTTGTCAAAAAGCCCATTGAGAACCTCATCTTTATTTTGAAGTCGGTTAAAAAAAATTAACCTCAAGAAAAAATAATTTTTAAATCAATTCGCACTTAAATGACGGAATAGTCACGCGAGAAATGTTAATTTTTGTGTTTAATCCAAAAACACATTTCTAATCGAGAACCTCCTCCCTTTTTGTACTCGGTTAAAAACCACTTTATATTAACATAAGCGATGCCTCTATTATACGAGAAAAGCCTTATTCATCCACAGAATTATGGCGGATGCAATTTTAGAGAGGATATTCCCATAGTTACCTCTTACGGCAGCCATTGGAGGGATTCGTGCGTTATTTGAACTGTGATGTAATGTACCGTTCTAATCGAATTCCTCCAGCATAAAGAGGTTACCCTTATTAGCGTATTCATACTAAAATGGTATAGTATTAAATTAAGTAAGTAGTACAAAACATACAGAGATTATTTAATTTAAAATATAATACCGAAAGCAGTTCACAATGAGATTAAGTAGATACCGCTAACACTGTCCAAAGCAGAATTAAAATAATACTACACAAAGTCTTATGACCGCTGTCCTGTCACAGATATACAGTCAAAAAACTCTGTGGTCGTAATCTGGGGTCCGCAAAGAGGGGTCTGAGAGACCCCGTAATAATCGCTGGCGAAACGTCAATCACACGAGGGTTGAACCAAGGATGAAACTGAAGGGTTGGATTATAAGGGTCCGATTCAGGGAGGCAACAGGATTACTAATATTCAGGGCCATGGATGATGGCTTTAATTTACTTTTATTTAATATTCAATTACAGGTTGGTTTTGTAAGTGTATTAAGGCTTATGAAAAGGATTATGAACTTTGCATGTTTCGCTTTTAATAGAGTTTATGAACTAACCGTACCCCTAATTGAGTGATTGTATGCAAATTTTTGTAACTATCGCCTAAGTCAAATATAAAACGAAGTTGAGGTAACAAGTGAAGTTTGCTGAACGACAATGTGCGGCTAACATCGGTAGAAGGGTGTCATAAACAGTTATGAAGATGAAAAGTAATTAAATTGTGGAAAATTATAATACAACCATCGCACAGGTACAAACATACTCACGGCTTTATTCCATTGAGGTTTAGGCAGAAACTACAGAAAGCCACCTACTACGATCCTTGCGTGGGTTTTGATTTATTTACGATAATACCCCTGGTCATACACGCACGCCGGCCGGTCCTAGTATTACGTACCGACCTTTCTGAAGAACATCACCAATAGGGCAAGTCGAATGTCATCCTAGTGCGTGTGTCCCAGCGTTTCTATCTAATATCTGCTAAATACTTACTATCTAATACCTTTGGTTTATCGTCTCACATTCATTCCCTTAACATGACCAAACTATCTATCAACTTTTGTCATATTTTTTAAACTATAACATTGTTTCTTTACATCATTTCTCGTCACTAAATTCACCGGGAACGTATTTTTACAGCATTTTATTCTACTAGTTATAATAATTTGTGTCAAAGTTGTAAATCATGCGACATCATCATAGATATCCGTGGACATCATAATTATGATGAGTGAGCGAGCAATTTCGATATTACACCAACCTAATTTGCTAAGTGGATATAAACCTATTAATACCTAATTATTGTCCACAACAGGCTAATATACCTACATTAACGGGTTAATTCGCAGATAATCCCGCTTATATGCGAGTTACAGGCCACAGGATAACAAAACCTACGTACCAATGGAAACAATTATCATGGGGCCTGGAAAAAAAGAAGAAATAAAATGACTATGACTTTTTGTGTCGAGATTTCCCTGTAGATAATATTTTCTATTCAACTACTATTAATTAACGTTGATTGTGTAGAATTGCTGCGATACGGACCATAGTCGGCCACAGAAAAGCCGAGGTTTTGTACAGGTTTTTCCTTGACAACGAGGAAAAAGGGCTTCACTTACACGCAAGGTTGTTTTTTGGCAAGGAACGACTCTTCGAGGGTTAGAAAAATGGACTGGCAGGATTTTGTCGTACTTACACTATTGAAAGGTTTTTTTTTGTGAACGCCTTTTCGTAATTGACAAACATTGGCACAGTAACGTTGGCTTTAATCATAAAATACCATAACAAGATCAGATACCACATTCAGTTTTCAGTTCATGAAATAATATTATTATGTAGATAATAAAATTATAACGCCCATTTACGAAGTTGGCAAAGGCTTGCCAAATCATATTGCGGCATTAATCTCATGTTGAAATCGCTACAAACGTACAAAATACTTTATGCTACAATACAAATGGCTACCGGTTAATTAACCCGACTCATGTGGAAATATGCAATCATTTTTAAACAAAAAAATAATAATTTCGCATCCAAACGAGTAGTTCCCGCACAAAGGGAAAATTATCAAAATGAATAATATGGGCTTGAGGCTAAAATGAGCGTATAACGTGAATTGTACACACATATGCTTTATTTAACATCACTTAAACAAAGGGAAAACTGTTAAAAATGTTGCAACGGTAAACCATCTCGATCCCATTCATGTTATCTTTTCCACACACTATTAAGTGCAGTCAAACACCAATCAATTGAATTGAAACATTGTTTGTGGGAAAATTAATTTAAAATCACTACCTGAATACGGAACGCTAAAAATAAAATGAATAATTTAGGCCGACGGTCGTTATGTGAATTGCAAATCGAGCGAAAGATTGTATTTACGTGAAATTATTCAAGCAAATCTTTCGTAACGAATTGTTTGCTTGCTTCAAACTTTCCCAATTCCAAAATAGGTATTCAATTTTGGGACATTTTTATTCAATAAAATTTTGATGGTTACATATTTAAATATTTTTCGTAAAGGAATTTAATTTTCAGAAAGTAACCACGTTGAAAAATGTCTTCGACTTCTTTATGATCCACCGATAACGTTGAATAGACGTATTTTATAGCATTCATATTTCTAGCGTAAGTACATCATATTATAAAGATTAAAATGCCATATGAAAAATGGAATCTCCTTAATAACAGTTGAAGTAATGTCGCGATTTTTTTTAGTTCTGCATGAGGGAGCATTTCTAAGCGTGTTTATCGAAACAATCAAGTGGGTGAACATATGCGCGGAGTGGTATAGAGGGCTGGGGGCTAAGTTGTGAATATATAAGCAGCTCTAGAGAGATAGTAGGATGCTCAGTAAAAGACAAAGGAATACGACACAAAGCTATTCCAAGCGAGTCGTCTGAATCTCCAGGGGTTTGCGGCTTGCGCTCGAAACGCTATGTTTTCGATGTAACTCGCCTGTTGCTGTGAACGTGGCACGTAAATATTAAGAAAATTCAACTATAATAGTATTTTTGCCGAACACTGTCCATTCAAAAGCGAGACACACATTAAAGTCATTTTTTGCATATATTCTTCCATTTACATTCCTACGTTATAATTCTAATGGAATAATTATGAACAACACTCTCATAACATATCTGACTCTTTTATCCTATTTTTACTGCACGAAATATTCCGTAAATGTTGGCCATTTTAAATTCTTTTCACCGTATTACACTCGGAGCTTCAGATTGTTTTATTATAAACTTTTTTTTAGAATGTGAGAGTTTTTGCATACCTGCCTCTGTTTTGTTCCGTATCATGAATTCATGAAACGAATTTTTTGCGTTTTAATTTTAATACTCAGTAAAAAAAAGTAAAACAGCTACGAGTTTGTGTAATTACGTGTTTGTTTGGGTTCTTATTACTTACATACGAAAACTCATCTAAGTAATTAATACTAGTCACAGTTTCAATGCAGTGTTTTCAGAAGTTTAATTTTCTATGTTTTGGCTAGCACGAGGTAAATAAATAAATAAATATTCTAGAACGCTATCTAGTCCCAAACTATGCAGAACTTGTGATATGATTACTATAATACTGATAAACGTACTTTAAATATATTTACATATCTCTTGCTCTGTAAGTACACCCTTACACCCCTGAATGCCGGGGTGTATGACTATCATTACAGCATAGGTTTTGGAATTTGAAAAAAGAACTGTCATACTCATACTGCACAAAGAATATTTTTAAAAAGTTATTTTTTTTTTCTCGGTATCGATTAATTACTCGAATCGGAATCTAGACAATTTATTTTATAAAGATTTTATTTTAAATATGGAACTATTTGTTTCCACATCGTATGTTAGATGGAATCGATTTAAAAATCAAACTGGCCAGCAAGATTTGACGCGCTTGCGTGCGTGAAAAAAAAAAGGCAGTCTACTAGTAGGCGCGAAAGCATCGCGAAAATAATTAATTTTACTATTAATTTTAATTAAATACACATTTTTTTCTTCTTAATAAATGTTCATTGAAACCTGCTGTCTTGTTGTTTACTTACCTCACAATCGATATGTAAAGCAGAGTATTTATCTCGGGCGTAAGCATCAATTGCATACTCGGGTTAATTAGCGCCTTCGCTTCGCTCAGGCGCCAAAAACCTCGTATGCAATTGATGTCATACAGCCCTTGGTTAATAATCTACTATTATGAAAACAAACATTTAGATAAATTACACCCACACATAGTACAAATGATCGTGCTCATCACACAAACATTGCTTTTGGATGAGAATCAAGTCCACGCATAGCAGTCAGCGCCACTAACGACTAGACCAACAGGCCAGACAAAGGTAGATAGGTGGAAGGTAAAAGAACTTCTGATAAAACAATTGCGTGAATCCTCATCGAGTTCTTATGTCAATATAGCATGTTTGAAGTGAGCAGCACATTTGATACCGACGTGATGTTGTGATTCAATTTCATCGTTATTGTTTTTCATTACATTTGTTATTGTGACTCGGTGTTCTATTGACATTTCTGTTCATTGTGCTCCAATAGGGACAAAAAGAATTATGTTGCCGTAAACACGAACAAATTTTAATAAACTCCCGATTCAATTTGTTATCTGTCCCTTTACACATTGTTTTGCGAAAACCTAATCAAGCCACCGAAAAACACAATGGCTCGAGTTTCGATATCTGTTAATTAACATCAATCCTTTCTTTAAATCAATTTTGGTGACAATAAAATGAAAGCATGTTTTTGTTACCGATTTCAATACCTTTATTGAATGTTTTTTGTTTTATGAAACAAGCACAGTCAAATAACATTTATGTAAATATTTCGAAGACTAAAATAATATTTCGACTCACTGGTATTTTATATTCTGACTAGTATTTATTCCATTAATTTATAACAGTAGGAACGGGTTCCTTAATGATAAAATCAACAGCAAATAGTCATGTTATTAATTCTTATTTCTGTGAAATATAATATGATGACAGGCTCATAAATAACGTTATTAATATTACAGAATAAACTGTCAAAACATTTTAATTGGTAAAATGCCTGAACGTCTAAGTATGCCCATAAATTTAATATACAAAAGCGGCTAACTTATAGTGCTATGCTACACTGTAATTGTATTGAAAGTTCCAAGAAAAGTGGAACATTAATCTACCACAACGAATACTAAAACGAAGGTTTTACACGAAAGTAAACGATTCCGTTGAATTTATAATAAAACGACAGCTAAATATCCGTACAGGAAATTAAATAGGAATCAGAACAAATCCCATTATAAAGTGTCATCAATCACTAAATCCAACAGGAGTATAAGCCTGCTGTGTGGAAAACACAAATATGTATGCGAGGCGTAGCTTACTTACATACCTACTTACCTATCTATAGCTAATCATGTTTCATGATAATCATTTATTTCTATTTTGACAGTTCCTAATTCAAAACGTTATTTGTTTTTATTAGTGCGATTATGGAGGTGTAAATAGCGCAAAAAGTTTTTCCTTTGGATAACATTTGACAATCAATTGGATCACAATTTTCTATTGCGTAGCTTAATATTTTTAACCAGCATTACGGCTAATGCAAGTTGAATTTATAAGTAAACAAGTCACTTACCAGCAGTAGACACAGAAGTCATACATGGTGACTGCCAAAATATTTTCACCCTGAAACAACATAAAATGCACATGGTTAATAAAAATACAATACATATAGGTACATTTTTATAATTACAAAAAAAAACCTTCTTTTTGTATTTTTTTTAATATGTATAAGTTGAAAATAAAAAAATACTGAGCATAAGACCACGAATCGTTCGAACTGTTCGGGCAAAACGTCGTTTAAATATCGCGGTATTATTAAACGCCATATTCGAACCAAAAAACTTATAGTTAAACCCAAAACTGCAGATATCGTAAGCTTTTATAACAGATTCGTGACTGTAACAGTTTGTTTGAAATGCATCGCAATGAAAATTAATACAATGAAAATGAATACTACTACTTTGATTATACTGATCAATTTTGAATAATCTTAATTGATTGGATTGCTATAGCCCCTTGTTTCATTACATTGTTGTTTCAACTTGTTTTATTTTCAGAAAATTGCTGAGTCACTGTAATTCCTTTAGCAGTTAATTGTCATTATTTGGTAGAATGGCAAAATTACGTTTATAACATTAATGTATTATTTTATTTATCAATACTGACTTAATTTTTGCATTGATTAGTAATTGAAGAGTGACCAAATGTTATTGCAACTATTTTTTATTGAAACATTCTAATGACTTAAACATGATTTTCAACCTACTTAATTAAGTATAATAAAAATGATTGGGATTTTTTTTTCCCATGGTTTTGCTAACTTTTACAGAACATTGAATAAATAGTCTGCCTGTTGTTCTGTCAGTTGTTGTTCTGTTATTGTTGCTGTTTAGTACGCTTACTTTAATAGATACTGTCTTACTGAAACGAATAAATTCTTAATTATGGGGATCAATTGGTCAAGCTCAAGTTAACTTATAAGTAGTTTAAGCATGGTTGCAGTTGATGCTATATTTAAGCAGTACCAGCAAACGCACCGTATACCAACACATTTTTGTCTTTAATAATAACAGTAATTATATTTTTAATTTTTTTATTCTTGTATTTAAATATTTTTAAATATAATTTATATGTATATTCTACTAATATTTTATACGCGAAAGTTTTTTAGTATGGATAGATGAATGGATGGCTGGATGGATGGATGTTTGTTACTCTTTCACGTAAAAACTACTGAATTGATTTTAATTAAATTTGGTACGCAGTTAGCTGACACCCTGGATTACCACATAGGCTACTTTTTATTCCAGTGAACGGGAACGGGACCTATGCGGGTGAAACCGCGAGACAATGCTAGTTAAGGAAATAAAGAGAATAATAATTAATATATTCCTCTCTCTGGAACCCTGACCGCCGCGCCGGCAGCTTGGACCCTGTTCCCAATACCGGTGGGCAACTTTTATTTATTTTTAAATATTTAAAAATGTATTTGATACGAAATCTAAATGAATATACAAAATAATACATATATACCATGACTATTCTTGACCAAGACCAAGAATATATATTTGACAGATGTTTCCGGTATTAAAACGTGCTCCAGATTTAAAAAAAAAAAATCAGATGTAACAATGATCTTACTAAAATACCTACCAAGAGCAGTCTGGGGATTTTAAACTGGAACCGACATTATTTCGCAGAATTTAATATTTTGGTAGGTATTATTTTACGTAAGTCGATAGAATCCCAACATTTTGAAAAGGTTCATACTTTTGAAACATGTTTGTACAGTCCTAAACTGTACACGTTTTGCTGACGCTGAGGCGTGCACCCGACGAGCGTCATTTTATGACTATATATAAACATAATTAACAATAAATCGATGAGTGCAATTACTGCTATGCGGTAGCTAACATTAGAGAAAGGAATCGTCAACAATTTTCTATGTAAACGGTATTCTTACGGAATAAACCCTTCGGAAGTTAAGTGATCTTTTCTCTGCGCGCTCCAACCTCAACTACAACAACTTTGCAAGTGTACGCACCGTACAGTCACAAGCACTACTGTTGAACATGAAGCCCTGGGTTTGTTTCCGAGTGTCGTTTAGTGTTATTGGATTTTTTATTGAGATTACGGAGTTAAGATTTGTTCCCGGTAAGAAGGCTTGCTCCTATAACTGAAAGAATTAGTACTGACAAATACATAAGACATAATACCTAAGCTATGTCTTATGTATTTATCAGTATAATTAATTAAACGATTATGTTGGTTTGGGGAACACGTAGGTTAATACTATTCTTTCCTCTGAAAAATGCATGATGCAGATAAATATAGCTGCAACCCCAAAGTGTTTTTAAACACGACCAGCAGCTCTGTTAGGTATGTCCATATTCGTCCAGCCGGCCCCGAAGCGCTCGTTTTGTTTGGTTTATGTTACAATTAGAGAGGCAGGAAAGGGGTTCCGTATACTCCGTAATGTTAACCATTTCGGTTCTCAAAATTAAGCTCCACTCCGTACGTCATTGCTAGTTGAATTTTTTGTTGAATTTTTCCGATGTTCGATGAGCTAGGAAAATTAGTTTTTGAAAGTATACATTGTAATTTTAAATATTGCATTGTAGGTATGCTTCCGAGTCCGAACTTTGTTTTGTTTTTTGACAGGGTTATACATCGAGCACAGGTAATGTTTTGGTGGCCCCTGTTGGTGACATTTAATTATTATTACAAGATTGACAGAGACGCATTAATAATAATAATAAGATTCCATAACTTCGCCTAGTCCGAAGCTAAGCAGAGCTTGTGCTATCGGTGCTAAATAACTGATACTGTACTTATATATTTCAAAACACATACTTATTATCGCTAAATTACACCCAGATGCATGATAAAATTGGTGCATGAAACCGATTTCCTATAAAATCTGACCGCTGCGGCGCTGCCTGATGACTATTCTATGTCTGTGACAGGTAAAACTAGCGCTCTGCGCATCTTCTTAGGAATCGCTTTTATGGCGAAGAAAACCACTGATGGTGAGGGATTATATTATTGCATTTTATGACAGAGTCACATTTTCATTAACGATAACTAACTAAGTTCGATGAATCCAAAATGTATGGAATTCAGCATTTTGAAAGCTTATGCCAATCCAATAATACGTTTCGGATTTATGGAACTTCGTTATCGTTAGTAATAATGTGTTTTTATCAAGGCCCTCAGATGTAATATTGTAATAGTCCAATCCCAGTAGGTAGTTATTGTATCGCTTCACATAAACGAGTTTGTGGGTTAAAATCCAATCCAATATGACGAATAAGCAGTGCTGAGGAGCTTGTGGCTAAATAATAACAACCTTAAGAGGCGATCAAAGGTTAAGCTACGATTGACGAGGTTGGTCCGTGGATGGGTGACCATTCATTATATAACAAGGCTCCTCCACGCCTCGGAAATTACGTCACACTGTTGGTCCTTGTTGCTGTAATTTGTAGATCTATGACAGTCGTTACAGATAGTCAGAAGCCCGAAAATCTGACAACTAGTTTAACTAAGGGGTACCGTGCTACCCAGTAACTGGGTTGTGGAGTTCCGCCAGGCAGTCACTCCATGTAAATCACTGGTATTTAGCTGCATCTGGTTAAAGTGAAAGCTGACCCAACCTAGTTGGGAAAAGGCTAGACAGATGATGAGATACGTCCGCGTCAAAAGTGTTATCTATGCAATGGCGATCAATAATTTAGTTAAACATAGGGATACCTACCTACTAAGAAGCTAATCTAGATATCACTTCGTTAATCCTTTACAAAACCCACTAGAAATATGTCCTGGAACGTTCTTCTTTTCTTTGGCGGTGACGTCAGCGCTATTTAGCTATTAAACTAAAACCTTTTTAACATTTTTCAGCATAAAAGGATCCCTAGACCACTAATTAGCTCTGAATTCTTTAAACTTTTTATTTCAGACTTAATACCTGCTTGACTTGGGATAAAGAAATATTTCTCGACGGCATGTAAAGCAAAGTCATTGATCCAATGAAGCCATTGATGAGCGGCATAAAAATTCTGACACCTGAAGGTTAATTTCTGTAATTAACAGTTCGTACTTTTAGTATGAAATACAAGCAACACTTGCTGCGTATTCAAAAGGAAACATTTCTTCATTAAGCGCACAGCCAAGGAGTGGAATTCCCTGCCTGCATTGGTGTTTCCAAGTTCATATGACCCTAATCTGTTTAAGTCGCGAGTTAATAGGCTTCTTTTAGGTAAGCTCGTTCCATCGTCGACCTCATCTCTGACTGCAAGACAAGATTGAGGTCAAGAGTAGACCCATTATATATTAAAAAAAACTAACAAACTTACCCGAAGATTGCACGCATTGACTTAGGCGACTTCTGATCAAGCATGCCAGCAGCATTACACATTCTGTTTTCTTTCTCAAAAAACACAAATTATTCACATCACTAACATACAATAAACACCACATAATAACATTCTGTATACCCGCACTTCACAAGTATTGTCATTAGAGTACTAATTTCTTAAAAAGTAAAAGTATTATTGCTTTTTCTTTATTTCGTTTTTGATCAATCTATTATAAACAGTAAATATTTTACTTAGTCTATTCTTTGTGATTTTTAATAGTTTTAATGCAAAGCGGTTATTAGTTTTAACTGACAGCAGGCTCTCCGGTTGCGCCCGCGTCCTTCGTCACAGACCACAGACTATATAAGCATAGTGTCATGCTCTGTGATGTAATAAGTGTACTAAATCGTCACTGGAACGTGGGAGATGCGTTGGAGGGTTAATTTTGTTTTTAATTTTCTAATCATTCTCTCATTACATATTCTTTATTATAAAGATAAAGATAGTTTACTTGTCAAAACATGAGTAAGCAGTACAAAAACTGGGTTGCAAAGCATTTAAAAGTTTTAGATAAAAAAAAAACGTCCTAACATGTTTTGCCTACAAAGGCGTACAAATATTTTTTTTTTAAAGTGTGACCCATTTTATTCAAGATAATTATAGTTAAGTTAGATAATAAGTATAATAATTAAATATTACTGTGCGTGTCCGAAATAAATAGGTACGTTTTCTTTCTTTCTTTCTTTCCAATCAAAAACGATAAAAAACTAGTAGCTACTTTTTAAATATACGGGAAAACCCATTTCAACTCAGTGATAATTTAATCAACCCCAGCCAAAAACTTCTAAAAAATCTGGAGACATTGAACGTTTCTTTGACGGATTGAGACTGAGAGTACTATTCGAACTTACTTAAAAATACGAGAACATCACTTCAGGTTGGCAGAAATCAAATCAAAATATTTTATTTGCATTGAGAGAACTTGTGTGAACATACAATATTATAGGATAGCCACGCGATAAATAATAAGAATTAAAAGGTTAACAACGAGCAAAGTTAACAGTATTCCCAGACAATCAATAACCAAAACCACCCAGATCTGATAAGACCCAACCATTAATATCACCGGGTAACAAACATAATTGTGCCTAAAACTCAACGTGCTTCAACAAACTTTGCGATCCACAAAGACCCAACGGGCTTTAAGTATCAATCAGAGCTCTGACTGTAAACAGAACTTACTTTACCTCAATGACAGGTCAAGATTTACACAAACTTATAAAGCTTTGACTAGATTAGAACATTGAATAACTATTACTTAGTAGTTTAGAACGTTGGTTAGGGTTTCATCTTGCATGCATGATGATGGTGGTAGGTTTGAAATTCTGGCAAGCAACCATGTGACTTTTTTGATTAGAGTTTCACAAAATTACAATTCTAACCCATTAAACATACACACATCACACACACTAATTTACTGCCCAAATCTGTCAAATTACCGCAACGCAACGAATTTCCAGCTTAATATCTCACGATGGCATATTTTCATATATTGGGGTAGGTAGTTAGTTTGATAATGCTGGATCATCAAGTCTCAATCTCTTTTTGATCCGACGTCAATCCTACCACACTATTTCCAATAATCTGCACTCCTAAAACCAGAATTAACAGTGGTGAACTGGTGACCACCAGAAATGTTGTCGTACCAATGAAGCCAGTGAGTCTCAGAGAAACGATTCAACTGTCATGGATGTCTTTATGAAGTTAATCATAGAAGAACAGCATCTTTTGGGCCTTCCTCAATGGTCATCTTCAGATATTCATTGGAGACAAATGACCAGCCGCGGTCATAATACTTATATATGTATGACGTGACGCTATCCCATTTTAGCCCGACAGCTTTTTAATATAAGTCACATTTTCCATAAAGCTGTATTTGACAGCTGAAATCTGAAATGGTCAGGATGCGAACGACATATATTTAATGATAAATAAAGATGAAGTAATGTGTAAATAATAATATTCAAGACGATACGAGTTCTGATATCAAGCGTGCAGGACACGGTCGTATCTATTTAAAATTGAAAAGCTGTTAGCATTTTGAGAAGCCTTTTCATGAGAGAGAACGGGTACGAAATAAATATTGAAATACATACTTACTTTTAAACTGAATATATATCTCCTATAATCTCCATAGGAGTAGATTGAGTTATTTTTGCCCTGTTATTGAGGGAATTTATGATGATCTTAGGCCGCGTACACGAAGTCAGTGGGTAGCGAAGCAGGGCAGAGGCTGTGGAGCTGGCGCAGCGTGTTGCAATGCATAGATCTGGCTTCTCAAAGGCAGCGGCGCGTTTTATATAAATCGCACCACCGTCGCCGTCCTGCGTCCTCCCACTGACATCGTGCCCGAGGACACAGATTGACTCTGGACAGGCGTTTGTTCAACGAGTACCTACGCTTCGAAGCTCATCATGTGCCTAGCCTTTATTCCAATTATTTATTTATATTTTTTTATTTTTTTTATTTTTATTGGTGTCACATTAATCGGGTGCAGCTGAATGCGTCTGTGTTTTATGACTTCTCGTAACGACTGACAAAGATTTACAAATGATCGCTGTTAACGTACTTTTTGAAACGCGGGGAGAGGATGTAACAAATGGTCTCCTTTTCTTGGACCACCCACGGCAAACGGTCTATATTTTTTAGCCTCAAGTCAGAATCAATATTCTACAACAATAATACCGATATCTCTTTACCGCTGTTTAGATTGTGACGATATTTTTTTTACAAAATGATGATAAAATGATATTTATTTCTGTAAATAGGTTCATACAAACCCTTTTACATGTTATTTTTTAGCTATGTTGGGTCGGTGTTTTACCATCTGACTACTCTGAGAAGAACACTTTTGAAGTCGAGACATCATCTTGATCAGATCATATAAGAACCATGCAGATTAATGTCTGAAATGGTCTTTTGAAGAAAGAACCACATAGATAGGAGGGGACCAGATCAGTCAGTGCAAGCGTTTGTCAATAATCGTGAGCTCAACTCGGAACTTGAGGAGCTCCCCGTGTGACGAACAATACCAAAGAAAGAACATTTTGGTTGGTTGGTTGTTGACTGGAACAACTTGCCTGCTGCGGTCATCCCGTCCGATTATAATGTAGGTGTCTTCAAGGCTATATATGTGAATAGGCTCTTAATAAACTAGTACGCTTCACCATCACTGATTGCATCACTACTTACATCAGGTGGGATTACAGTCAAGCACTGGTTTATAATATTAAAAAAAAAAACAAAACAGTACGTTCAGTTTCATTGATGAAATTCTCCTAATTAACTTTCAGCTGTCTGCTAATTACCCTTCTAATTAGTTAACATAAAATACCATCAACCATTCACGGCAGACAACACGTCAGGTAATTGACAGCAGAATAGATCTGGAACACGTCCCCCGAAATAAATAAGTAGGTGTATCTAAACAGGTGCGTATTTTATTATAGCAAAAATAACATTACGTAAAGATTACGTCACGTTACCCAAAATAAAGCAAAACATGTATGCCATCAAACAAAATTAAATGATGATGTAATCTCTACATGACATGCTTTGCTGTTTCGGACATGTCTAACAACATCAGCCGAAAGAATGAATTGAAATATAATGGTAGGTTATGAACGAAGAGATTAGGATGATGGGGAAAAAACATGTTCTATTAGATGGCACCATTTTCAAGCTTGAGCTTACATAAAAAAAAAATATAAAGGATGAGGGGAGAGTATAACAATCATAGCTCTTCCTGATTACAACGCGTTGCTCTGAATGCTTGTTATATTAAAGAACCTCGTATGGAGACGATGGGGAGATGTGCGTTAGTATAAAATAAAACTCCCTCCCTACTGCGCGTGACTGTTGCTTCAATACCCAAAGAAGAAATCTCTGAAGAAATACATACGTAAACTCACGCCTTTTTTCCATGAGGGTAGGCAGAAACTACAGAGCGCCATGTGCTACGATTCTAACATACTTCTTTTGCTTCGTTTACATTCATGTTGTTGTTGTATGTTGTTGTTGTTGTCGTTTACACACACGCTGGTTGCGAGTACTACGCACCTGACCTTAGGAAGAAATAATCAAAGAATGTGATTTTTCACATTAACTTAACGTTAAGTTTATGGTTAATTTGCACTTCGCCCGCGACTTCATACGCGTGAATTTTGAATTTCTCTTTGGACTTAATTCTTACATTCCTTCGTAGTTTTGAAAATAAATTTAGCCCATGTGGAATACAGCCTAATAGTAAATGAACTTTTAAACCTGGTCGTGTAAAATCCTCTTTGAGTTAAATCCCCACAAACCAAAAAACAAAACGCTAAAATATAAAAATAAGTCTCTGAGGTAACCTACTGCTTTTGTCAAGCAAAGTGTAAAAAAGTCACTTTTTCTATCTAAAACAACTGAATTATCTTTTATTCAAAAAGCAGAAAAACCAATAATTTCGTTTATAGCATCATAAGGTAAAAAATAAAACATGTATTCATGACATTATATGAGTAAAAAGAACCTCAGCCAAAACTAGGCAATTAGGGAAAACCGACGAAAAATTTTGAAGGCTGTGTCATGTACTCAACATTTATAGTATTTGGATATACGTTGATGCCCCTTCTATCCCTGTATACCTCTATAACCGTACCCCTAAAGTCGAAATCAAACCAACATCCCAACACACCAATAACACGGGATTAAGTCAAAAACATATTGCCCAATAAACGTTTAAGTTAACTGACTCCAAGCCGTTTCTAGTTTCGTACGTAACTACGGACGGGTGGCCGGTTTAATGTGCTCTCTCGAACACTGAAGCCAAGGATCTAAGCCCGCCCAGTTGCCGACTAGTGAATTTTGATTCCAACCCAAGAGACACACTAAGGAATAATATGCTTAGATAGGTGCGGGGTTACGTAAATTAAAATCAAACTGTTTGCTTGGAAAACGTTCACCTTCAGATAGCTAAACTTCGTCTTATGGTACAGTTTAAGCCTTGTGACATTAAACCATGGTTTGTGTTGTAGTTTGAAGGTTTAAGGGATCAGCATAATATATACCGCTACTACTGTCAGTTATAATATTTAAAGCCGACTTTAAAAAAAGTAGGAGGTTATCAAGTCGATAGTGTGAATGTGTGTGTGTGTGTGTGTGTGTGTGTGTGTGTGTGGTGTATATTTCTTGTAGAGGTTCCACACATTCGCACGAAGCGCTTTGCCTGTTCCTTCATTGTGCGCACAGCGAAGGAGTCGAATTCCCTGCCTGCATCAGTGTTCCCGAGTTCATATGACCCCAATCTGTTTAGGTCGCGAGTTAATAGGCTTCTTTTGGGTAAGCTCGTTCCATCGTCGACCTCATCTCTGACGGCAGGACGAGATTGAGGTCAAGAGTAGACCCATTATGTTTAAAAAAAATGATTATTGTGGCTGTTACCTCAAAACTACGTTACTTGTAGACCAATTTGGAACAAACTTTCTTTCTTTGAAAGGACGATTATTTTGATCAAAACCCATTTCGCAGTTTCGCTATATTTCTAATTAAAAAAAATTGTAACCCTTCATGTATAACGACTTTTTTTTACTTAAGCGTAAACAAAACATCACATTTGGCCAGTTATGTCTAAATCTCATGTCCCAGGGGGCGAGCCTAATATCATCAATCGGGGACTAATCTAGACTTCGAGCTGCTACATAAAAAATCTAGATGAAAAGACTCAACAGCTCCGTATAAAGTTGCAGATAAAGCACGCTGGACTACATTGTGTGCCAACTATAACTTACACCCATATATCTACATAGAGGCAAGGTGTGGAACCAATTGTTAGACAAATCGCCGCCTCCCGCGTCGCAGCCGCCGCTTCGACGCCTTACGCTTCAATGAGACATAGCCTACTGACGTACGTTTATGTTTTTACTGTTATAATAAAGGTGTTTCGATCGAATAGTTCTTGCACTTTGATTCTTTGGTGTTTTGAAGCACCTAGATAGGCAAGCATAGTACATACTAACACTGCCTCATCATACACATTTACGGTCGTCAGAAAACAAGTGAAGTATAGCAACCCCTGATGGGTTCTTGCGCTACTATTATTTGTAAAATAGAAAAAAAAAATTGAATTTAGAACCATCTCATTTTTGAAGTCTGTTAAAAGTTTGTCGACTTGATTTAGTTTTTTTTCAATAAGTAAATATTTTACTGTTCTGATTTCATTTGATTGGGAATGCCCTAGAAAGACATACACTTAATTTATCGGTGATGTTATTCAGAAAGGTCAGGTGCGTGATTCTACACAAATCTCTCCGCAAAAAGGTAGGTGAAGAGAACTGTCATTCCATAATATGTAAGTACAATTAATACGGCCTTCATTTCGCTAACATTTTCAATGGCAGATATCTACATAATAGCACTGCAGATGTCCATGTGAACGTAAACGAAACAAAGGAGTATGTATAAGTATCGTAGCAACTTGCAAATGGCGTTCAGTAGTTTCTGCCTACACCCATGGAAAAGGGTACAAGTTGAAGTAATGTATTTTTTTTTCATTCAAAATAAAATAAAAATGTTAACCGACTTTTGATTTTTTTCCTGTATAGGTGTGTTGCTTAACAAACATCTAAACTCAACTAGGTACATACTCAAACGGTCATACCCGGAATAACTACCACTTAAATAGGCCTTAGAACTATTTATTGCGTATTACGCCACAATAAGAATTATCATACCTTCCTTATAACCAAAATCGTAAACGCGATAAACCACTGGACTAAATGGTGTGAACTCCTTAAAATGATCTCAAACATCAAGCCAGTCCGTCCCTCCAACAGCAATTACTTAACTGCATGTCTATTAACCCGTTTTTTATTTCAATTACAATATAACTCAATTTGTCTCATAGCATTTCCCCTAAGTGTAATTGCGTTTCGTAATACGTAATTTGGGAAATTCTCTTCGCAGGGAGTTCCACGATGGTATAATTAGATACGTCGTTAATTAGATGGTAGCTCCACAAGAGCACTCAGGGGCCGCTTTCGTTTACTTTCGTACAAGAACTAGGCACCGACCCTTCTTTGCCAACGTCTAAAATTAAATCACTTTACTTGTAGACACTTCAAAAACAGACAATAGAACTCACTATCAAAAATTATATCAGCTTATTTTATGACCAATAACAAGACAAAGACTGCTCAAATACTATCGTTATTAAGTTGGTATCGTCTGACAACTAGCTTTCAGAAATACTAAAATAATAATCGTGCCTTCAAATGGTATGATATCAATCCATTGTTTCAAGACTGTAAACGCAGGTAGAGTAATCAATAACAAAAAATAAAAGCCGAAAATCTCTGTCAGCTGTCTATCTCAAGACGCAAGAAAAATTGCCGATATAATTTCCCCCGAACACATGGCGTCCCCCGGGGAGCATATAGGAGAAAGCTATTTTGTTAATGGAAGTACAATGGAAAAGAAAACTCAATCAAGCGCACGAGTCGCCGTGATTTCTGCGCCTAACTACGAGAGATATATTGTGGGCCGGGACTCGTCATTAGCCGCGTCGAAACGCCGCATTGCCCACACAGCGAGGAAATTCCACCAAATAACCTCTGTGTAACTTTTCATATGTAAGCCTGATTTAACGTCCGACATCACTCCCCTCCGCATTTTTTGCCCACTTGTTTATTTCAAAAAATTTGGGGCCAACCGCCCTGATCTTTGTTAAATGGGCGCGCCGTTTAATTAACACGGCCTAGGGCAATTTTATTTCACTTCAGAGAAAAATTTAAATCAATATAGCCCACTTTTGTTCCTTTTGTCACTCTTGAGTGGGAATTCAATTAAATCCTTCTCGGCCTTTTTATACTTGGTTCATTCTTTTTGAATACAGGATAGTAAGCGGCGGCAGTGTTTAATTGTGTGATTGTCGTTTTAAGTATTTTATCATCGAATAACCGTGAGCGTTTATCAAATCGAATGCCGTAACAGTTCCACTCATATTATAATGTCATCGTTACGGCATGCGCAAGGACGTGTTATATACATATTTATAGGAGCGGTAATGTCTGCACGGTTGTCAGGCCCGGCACGTAAACGACGCGTGCCGGATGAATTGAAAGGGATGATGCCTACCAGTCATAACCGCAACATTATAAACTAAACTGTAATCATTTATGGTAATTAAATTGGCTTTACATCAACTCTAACACCCAAAAAAACAACCTAATCTATCTGCGACGTTAAAGTTAGGTGACTACAGCATTGCAGACTATAAAACCAAATATTTTAGTATGCACAGTGATGCTAAATATTCATGAAGTATCTGATGTTATTATCACATTAAAACGCTATAAGCCAATGAACAAAGAACTCGAGTTAAAATGCAGAAGTTAATCTAAACGAAATGCTTCCGACGATTATTTGTTTTAAGTGTCATTTGGGTAGCTATCTTTATTACTACGGATACAACTCCTCGCGGTCTTGTTACGGCGATACTTATCTATAGAACACCGAAAGGGACCCATTCTAATATACTTGCGGAAAAATAAAAAGCAACTTTTGAGTTGTTACAAAACTCGTAATCCTAAAAACGTCTGTTCCTAATTTCTTTTCCGATTTTAAAAGAGCCATCTTTCATTTACGACGACATTTAGAACAAGAAAATTTCAGGCTTCGACACGAAGTTTTGGCAATTTCCGTACTTGGCGTCGTTTTTTTTGCGACCCATACTTTGTCGTTAATCTTGCGAACAAAAAGTCGCCAATGCTCGGCGACTCGTTACTAGTAACTGTGTGAGGCGACAGATTTAAATTACCGGATTAAATTGACCGAAGACGTTTTACTTTTTGACCAAAAATCCGCTAAAAGCATTCGATAAAAATCCAAGATCATTATTGTCCAAATAAAAATGAAGAATCTGCGAAATTGTGAACCTTTAACAAAATTACAAAATAAAATGCCTCCCAGGTTCTCCTCCATCCAAAGTAAATAAGTGAACGTCATGAAGAGCCTGACTAATAGAAAACTGTAAGAAATACTCTTTACTTACTTGAAATATTAAGCTTATTGGATGAGTATGCTGTTATTAAAATCTTTAAGTGCTAGAGAGTAGGTAATGTAAGAGGCAAACAGTTCGTTTTATTTCTTATATTTTAATTAATTGTTTTGTTTTAAAACTTTGGTCTATGTCTTTTGTGTGCACTGAGTAAATGTTTTATCTATAATGTCTATAATCAATGACTTGATTTACAGCACCTTGCCGACACGCTTGACGTCATCGTAGATAAACTAATTGTTTATTAAAATATACGGACGCCACTGTAATAAGTACATTTCATGTTCACTTATTTCATGTACATTCAATAATGTAAAGAGGTATTCACTGGATTTTATATTACGGTTGTAAGGGATCGTTCAGTCTCTCCATTCGAGGTTATATTCGACCCAAATTTGTCCGAATGCGGACACATTTTCGACGTCTCCCAGAACACTTTTCTTTTTATTGGAATGTATATTTCAGAAATTTCATCGGCACACCCGGGGGCATTCCCGAATTTTATTGCAAATGAAAACATGTTGATAGGTTGCATCTCGTAACATTCGAGCCCGTCAAGCCATCATAACCGGAGACGCGTTTTTATTACTTTCTGTTCAAATAATGTTATTTGTATAAGATTTTGTTTTAACAATTTGTTGTGTCGGAATAGGTCATCTCAAAGCTGTAATGACGCTTGTGATGACTTTTTCTTCAAAAGTCCTTTTCATAGTGAGATGTCTTACATTCCAAAAGAAGTATGTAAGAATCGTAGCATATGGCGCTCTGTAATTTCTGCCAACCTCCATGGGAAAATGCGTGAGTTTATGTATGTATGTATGTCTTACATTGTTAGACTCGCATGATTTATTTATAAAATAATAATGTTAATGTTACTTCAAAGAAGATCAGCTCAAAGCTGTAATGACACTTTTTACAGAGGGTTTTTTCATAGTTGACTTTCATGGTATCTTAATAAAATAATAATAATTGTACTTTAAAGGATACCAACTCACTGCTGTAACAACTCTTAGATCAGACTTTGCGTCTGTGCATCGTCAGACTCTTTAGACTCACATATAACTTCTTAATAAAATATAATTTTTGTACTTAAACAAAGACCATGACTCAGGAATCAGTCAATTTGGAAATACCGGCGTCATTTACTTAGTATTTTAAAACATTGACGAGTAAGACTGTCCGAAAAAGATCATTTAATTCAATTTGACTTTAATTAAGTAGTCGTTCAGTTGAAACGTTTACTGTTTTTTTTTGTCATTGCGTTCGCTCTAGACAAGTTGAGCACCAGTATTTTTTTATCAGCTCGTTCGAAAATCCAGTACCAGTTACCGAGTACAATTTACCAGTTACCGAGTATAACTACATTAAACTGCTGAAAAAATTGTCCGTGTCATAACACCAAGTGCTGTAAGCCACCATATCGGAAATTGCTAGTATATTACATGGAAAATTTTATGTTTCCGTAGTTTTTATAGACTCATACATTGAGTTTATTCTATACTGAAACCATTTTTATGGCTTTAACGATCATAAGTACGTGTTTTACGATGGGCCAGTGAAACCGAACGTTTTCATCATAAAAATGATAGTTCGAATTAAAGACATCTGTATAAAAAACGTGGCACCATGTGGACTACGATAAAGCCATAAAATTGTATCTTCTACGAGAAAGTATGGCTGCATTATATTTATTACTACTATTGTACATTTTACTGTCATAAAAATAGGGTATAAATTTTATGGGAGCAAGTCTTTAAAGTTAGAAGAAACACGTTAAAAATACCTGTGTTTTAAAAATATTTTGACTGCGAATCTGCCTTTACCATTCATGTTTGAGCAAACGTAACGTTTTTTAACATGAATAATTAAATATTCAGAAGACGAATTATCTCATCTATTTCGATGACATACTCATAGTACCCCCAAATTCCGCTAGTTGCGTTTACGTACAATGTAATACAGGGCAAACCTATTGCCACCGAACACAAGTTACAAAAAATCCTGTCCGTAAAACTCTATCACTAGGTATTTGTCCGGCTTAGGAATCGAATTCAGAACTTCATCTCAGCAGTAGAACTAGCCACCACTAGACCAAATAGGGGGTCAGGAACATACATTTAAATCTTATTCGAATTTACCGAATGACTTACACTTGATGATTGTTAGCCAAGTGTTATATGGTGCAAAACCAGCTACCAATCTTCAAGTAAAATATGTGCCGCCACGCGCCATAATAGAAATACAATCTATCTATAAACTATCACATTGTGCCCGTCATTCTAACGCCGTCCATCATACTAGAACAGAATACATCAAAGTTTATCGGCGTGCCCCTGTTTACATTCAGCTCGAGCGCGTTACATCAATATTTGCACTCATAACGTAAAAGAAGAGTGACTATTACACGGACAGCTGCTTTTTTTGGTCGCAACATCCCTTCGTTCCATTTAAACGAACGAATGGTGGAGCTCGTAAAGTTTCACGGCACGCCGCCTCCGGCTGTCAGGCGAGGAGCTCGGGCCTCGAGCATCACAAACCATTTACCACGATCAATCACGGCCTGAGCCGCCAACGTCTCCAGCGCCTATATCACTTTACGAAATTGACTGAAATTTTTGCTGAGCACCATTATTGGCACAAGAGACCCGCACTTAAGGAAACTTTTCAGATGTTCCAAAGTTTCGAAAGTAAGCATCAAACAAATTGATGGCTATAAATATTGCAAGATTACACAAGCGTAACATTGTAAAGCTGCCGAACTACGACAGAGATATTTGGAATTTGAAATAAAGTGTATAAAACTACGAGCGAGCAGGACACACAATCCATTCGTTACAAATGGTACCCGTGCCGAGCTTTCAAAAGTACTTGCACAACAAGTCAATAAAATAAATAATCTCTAAAGTACAATGTAAGTTCACCGTTGTATCCGAACATATTTTTGACTTGGTTACTAATATATTGGAAAACTTTGCCAGTACTAACCTGTGGTAACATATTTATAGTTGGTAACATATATATATCACATCTTCTTTCAAGCATTTCCACCAACTTTCTATAGGTGAGCTTCCAGTTGAACTGGATGCAGAATCTGGCATTAATATTTTACTGCCTATTTAACCTCTAAGTACAACTGAATTACTAAAGTATCTATGATAAGACTGGATGTCGAACTTTCGGCATCTGACGTGTGATGACTGTCAAAGATCTACGAATGAGGCCGAGACCTACGGCTAAACTTACTTTCCGAAATACCCATCACTATCCGCCGAGTGACCTCGGCAAGCAGAAGTTAACGTTTAATCGGGCCGTGTGATTTTATTAATTAGGCACAAGCCAAACGTTATCAATACGTATATTTTTAATCTAACAATATCTTCTTCAGGGTTAGCGATCACAAGTAGACGGTGAAACTCTCCGTCAATAAAATTCTATAAGTAAGTAACATTTGTCAACTCCGCACTAAAGTCCCGTAGCGATTGTTTTTATTAAATTTCCTGGGCTTACTCAACTTTAAAGGGAGTTTTGGTTGCAAATCTTGATTGATGGCTAGTACGAGAGCTCATCAATTTTCTCTCGAAAGCCGCATTTGCACGTTAATGGGTACAAGTAGGTAAGTGGGAACAGCATTTGTACAATGATTCAATAGGCAATCTTGGCTAATACAGAGATTAAAATTTTCACGTTATCATTACACCGTAAGCTTTTACCTGATTTAGTAGGGTATTACGTCTTTATCAGCCGTACAGAGCCTGAGTTAGGGATTTCGATCCCAACACGCGTTGATACAAAAGATTAATTGTTTATTATCTCCGTTATATTTACTTAATCCGCTTAATTAAGATGGATTAAACGTGATGTGTTGCGGTGAGAATTGGCTGATAAGCTGTAAATGTAACATAAGCCGAGGCTCTGTTTATCACTCTTCTATAACTCAGTCTAGACTGCTATAAACGATTTTTAATAATATACTGGATACTAAAATAGAAATGTAGTAGTTAAGGAACTTTTTCACAACATAAACATAACGTCACGCCTGTAATCCCCGAAGGGCTAGGCAGAGGTGTACCTGGTAGTAGTACACCCACATTTCGCCCTATTGCCATTAATCGGGCACAAATCCAGACTCCGGGCTGCTACTGAGAAATTCTAGATATAAAAACTCAATAACACTGCCCGACCTGGGGATCGAACCCGGGACCTCATGCTCAGCAGTAGCGTGTGCGACCACTAGACCAATGAGGCAGTCAACTGAGGAACTTTTTCATGTTAAGCAATTTTTTAGTAATGCTTTAATTAATATTGTTTATATTAAAACGTAAGAAATTATTATTCCTACGCTGCGTTTCGGGGTCGAAGAAAAGCCCTGAGTTAATTCAGAGTTAATTAGGAATTCTGTCGCAAGGCTGAGTAGGCTAATACTAGGCGACTAAACAATGCCATTTGACGTCGTTTGTTCCACGTTGTTGGAGACAGGCAACCCTTCCCTCTCATTAAATATGAACTACATGCGGAGGTGTCTAAGTAACATTGGCAGATTACTAGCGATCTTAAAACGTGGGTTGAATAAGTTAAATCACACACACACACACACATTCACACTTACCCTAATAAACAAGGTATGCCTTTTCCTACAAGAATAAACGTTTTAACACAAGATTGAAATACACGTAAAATATTATCTATACTCCTATGCCACGAGTTATATGAGGAAAAGGAAGGAGGAACTTGCGGCTAACTATAACAGTCTCACGGGTCAATTGAAGGTTAAGCTACGCTTGAAGAGGTTGGTCTGTTGATGGGTATAGTGGAGTGTGCTAGCTAACACGTGACAATCATTCTGAAATGTAATATTTTACAAAGTGTATAAACTTTAGTGCTACTTATTGAGCATTTCATTGTATAGATTCTTTGTATTTGTAGTTCTTCAAACGAATCAGACACATGTGTTGCTGGGGAGTTTGTTCCACCACTTCTTCTTCCCAGCAAAAAGACTAGGAAGTGGCGAAGGGCAGTATTCATGCATGCATGTAGTTTATTTTTACATATGGACAGAAATAAAGGTATTGAATATACAGTACGTCTCTTCGAAAAATAGAAAGACTCTAATCGTCATTGTTACTATGAATCAAGGTTCTAGCACGGTAATATTATCATATAGTATTGTAACCCGGCCGTATCTTAGAAATAAATGTCTACAGCCGCGTGGTACGTAAACATGCGATAGGACTGCCCGCCTCCAGCATTTTAATTACATCTGCCTACTTTGTGTTTCCATTTAGTTTTGTGATTGTAAATATAGGTACTTTTTTCCTATAAACAAATTAAATACTTTCTGAATTGAGTAGGAAGTGTTCAATAAAAATGCGTGTTGTGTTTTGATTGGTAGACTTAATAAAACCATGTTTATGTTTGACACACACATTATCTGCTGCATTATCCACCAGACGTACAGCACTGCGCCACCGGTACATGGTAGATATCCCAACCATACGTACTAAACGCTATGGAAACACATTTATTGTGCGATCAGCTAAAGAGTGGAATTCCCTGCCGGTGTCGGTGTTTCCTGATAGCTACAACCTAGGGGTCTTCAAGTTGCTTCTAGGCAAGCGCGCTTCATCGTCGACCACATCATCGTTTATCATCAGGTGAGATAGTGGTCAAACGCGTGCTTATCAGAAAAAAAAAAAATCTGCTGCCTACTAGTAAGTAAAATAATTTTATAGTTTTACCTTTCAGAGTTTCCAGGTAATCTAAAAAGAGTGGTCGCTGGATGCGTTATTGACGAGTTCAACCAAAAACAGCACAATATTTATCCTACTCGTCATATTAAAAGTGTACTTGAACTTATTTTTATTGAAAACATCGCGCGGTTATTGTTAAAAAAACAATACATTGTTCGTCACTGCGGCACAGTCGCGATTGTCTGAATGCCGAGCGTATGCCGAGATTGAGGTATAATTCGCACTTCGTCCGTTTGTATGAAGTTGGAGTACTGTATGATAATATTACCGTGGATCTAGTGTGGCGACCGCGTACCACAGATGCGTTGTAGGTAAGCTGAAGTAGTAAGTGGTGAAAGTCACACAAAATCGATGAAAGACATCAGCGTAGGATTGATTGTTATGGAAATCTTTATGAGAGCCTGTATGCGGCAGTGGTTAAATCAATGGAAGGATATCGTTGTAGGCATCAGAAGTATACGCGTCAGCCAAGAAGATTATGACTTCCTCTAGAAAGACCAGAGAACTAATCTAGTAACTACTTTACTCTGACGTATAATCGAATGACTATGAGGAGCGTAGCGATAGATGAATTTGAACAGCTACTGCGATCAAATATTACAGTTTGCTTGCAACGTAATTCTATGAAAGGGTTACTAACCAGTAATGAATTAGTTTTTTCCATGTCCCGCAAAAGCACGTTAAGCCGTAGGTCCCGGCCGTCATTTTCAGTTCTTTGACAGTCTTTACAGCTAGTCAGAAGTCCGAAAGTCTTACAACCAGACTTATAAAGGGTAACTATATTGTATATAGTGTCTGGGTCTGGTTTGTAAAGGTCAGATATTATAGTCGCTCCATGTGTTATGCTGATGTTCAGCTGCATACAGTTAGACTGAACGTTGACCCCGATATAGTTAGGAAAATGCTTGGATGAATATGGTGTAAAGTAACGGTGTTCTTGGCAGACAAAACTTAGAATAATGCTACGTAAGTACGTACGTACGTACGCCACGGTTAAGTAGTGGGTAGGTAGTTGCAAATTAAAGATGCTAACTGAAACTCTTTACCTGACTTCTGATGTTCTGACGGTTCGCAAACTTTATGTGCTCCAAATTATTTAAAAAAAACATAAATCTCTTACCTTCGACTCCATGACTCGACAAGGAAGAAGGAAATACATGATCCCCAATGTTCCTGTTAAGTCAACTTTTGCTAAGAGACAGTACGCTAGGCAATCTTCTCACTTATATAACTTTATAAACAAGGAATTAAATATTTATCCACTTTCGTATCGAGACTGCAAAAATGCTCTGACTGAATGGCTAAAGACAAAAACTTATGACATGATTGAGAATATAGTCCAATCTATATGTTCTTAGATGCATATTAATAATTAAACGGTTTTTATTAATGGAGACTACTTTTTGTTCACTAGCACATATCCAATGATATTTATATACCATATACTATCATTAATCACACATACACTCACTCACACACACAAACACACCATTACACACTACACACCCTCACACTACAGCGCGCCTTTAATTAATCATTTCTTTTTTTTTTTTTTTTTTTGTTTGTTTAAGTTTTACTTTATATTTTTGTTTTATATCACTTCATTTCGAATACCTACTGTAATGGAATGTCTATTCAATAGCTTATACAAGTTGTAACTACTGGAAGAGCGGAACTTCCTAACACAAGTATTCTTCTTACTTAAATGGAAATTCCCTGAAGACCAAATGTAAACGTATTCTTAAGTTATTGAAATAAACATTTTATTTATTTATTTACGTTATAAAAAAGATTATATTGGGGTAACAAAGAAACACCACTATCCTGCGTTAGCAGTCGGTAGTCGCAGGAAACCGCAATCTCCTTCCCGGTTAGTCGTCGTGCTCGTCAGAGTCGTAGGGTAGACCGACGGCTGCAGCGGGTACGCTCCGGTTCCGGTTCTTGAGGGTGGTGAAAATAGTGGTACGTAGGAAGTCATAGGCTAAAGCCGTCCCATGCTAAGATAATAAAAGTTTATTATCTTAGCATGGGACGGCTTTAGTCTATGACTTTTCACTCTGTGGCAATATTATGAACTGAGAAAAGGTGTATCCGAAAATCAGGTTTTTTATCACAAGTAAAGAGATTTTTTTTATCAAATACTTCCATTATTTTTGCATTATATTGTTAGAAATCAAATTATGTACAACGTCGTCCTTAATATGTCGATAAGCAAATTACTTACTTAGTAATTTGTAAAGTTGGTTTTTGTCACCTGAAGTTTTTTTAATAGCAACCCAGAGCACCCAGAGTCTAGTCTGTTCCCTGTGATGACAACAAGCTTGCCCCTTATTAAATGGGATTTAAACTAGCGAAATATCTGCCCATCTAATCCTTTAGGGAATACAGTTGTGATGTTGTTTTCTTAATGACGAAGATTGAAGCACAACACCACGATTCCGTGAACACCATTTAACAACCCAAGACAGTCTAAATAATAATTTACATCCACTACCGAAAACCAATTACCGCCATAGTTCTTAAACGGCGTAATTTGGCGGCAGTCGTAGCTTGTAGATTAGTAACCGCGGGTAAATAGTAACCCGTGGTTCGTTGACTTTAACTAATTGCACGGGTAGACTGACTGACAGCTGTCTCTGTGTTTTTATTTAATTTGCCGACAGAACTAACTAAACCACTGAACTATTGGGTTTGGGGGTTTCGTGAATGTAACCCGCACGATCGCAGCGATATTTTTCGTTTGAATGAAAAAAAGAAAGAAAGAAGTATTATTTATTGGCAACAAGTACAACATGCACGCTCTGTACAGACGCCAGCACATCAAGTTACCCCAATGTGTCAAATTTTCCCAATTGAATATTAACCTTATTCTGATTGACATAAAGTTGAAAACCAATATTTCAACAGTGTAAGCTTACACATCAATTAATGTTAACAAACACTGGCGAGATAAGGGCATTGTCGTCGAGGAAAGAAGATTAACCAATCTACGCTTTGCGGACGACATTGTTCTATTCTCTTCTTCAGCGTCTGAGCTAAGCCTTATGCTCGACCAACTGAGCCATGCTAGCCTCGAGGTCGGACTCAGAATATGACGAAGACAAAGTTAATGACAAACAGCACGGAAAGTAATATAGAAATCAGGTCGAATATGTCCATGAGTACATTTACCTTGGCCAAATAGTCTCTTTCCAGGCGAGACAAGACAAAGAGGTTGCAAGACGCACCGAGAATGTCTGGAAAAGCTATTGGTCGATGAAACACCTGATGAAAGGATCACTTCCACTTTCCCTTAAAAAGAAACTCATGGTCAAGTGCGTCCTTCCCACCCTCACCTACGGAGCGCAAACGTGGTCATTAACGAAACGTCAAAAGTCCGCACTCGGGGTCTGCCAGCGAGCAATGGAACGAAGTATTCTCGGGGTTAAAAGAACAGACCGCATAAGGAACAGTATACTTACGGTTAAAGATATTTATTTCTCACTCTCAGATATTTACTTCGTTCCAAAACACAAATCTCAGACGTAGGCAACTCAGCCGCTAAACTAAAATGGGACTGGGCAGGCCACATCTGCCGCATGTCGCCACAAAATTGGGCGAAGGTATCAACCGACTCGATCCCGGACAGCAGGAGCCGGCGACGCGGCAGGCCCAGAAGGAGATGGCGTGACGAGTTGGACTCCTTTCTGAAGGATTGGCCAAAAGTGGCTGAGGACAGGAAGGAGTGGAAGAATGGAAGGGAGGCCTTTGCCCTGCAGTGGGACACCACAGGCTCATAATAATAATAATAAAAAACTTACAGATCGTAAACCATGTTTATTATTTACGAGGAGTATAAACCTAAAATGGCAATCGTTAATATGATTTAACATGAAATAAGCTAGCTAGACAATTATGTAAGAATCATAAAAAAAATCAGACCTACTGAGTATACACACAAAATTTCATAGTGATTGGTCAAGGCGTTTCGGTGGAGTTTTGTAACAAACACTGTGAAACAAGAGTTATAAATAATATAGAAAAAGTTTTCTTAATACTGAGTAAATCGTCAGAAAGTTACCTCTGATTTTATATCATTTCCTATAGTAAAACTCAACACTACGTTCTTATTCCGAGGAGGAAGTCATCTTCCGTCACATTTTCCAGGAACTACTTACGAGCATAATATTTTTACCTTATAAATTGAGAGAGTGCAAGGGCGTGCGGATTTTTTCTGTCTCAATAATACGACAGTGTTCATAAGGTAACTAATAAATTTGAACAAGCAAAGCTGAAAGGTTCAAAAGTCCACGGCTGCCTATTAAATCTACAAGACACGGCAAAAGGCCAAGAAATAAAAACCTATTGAAATTTGTCGAGCTATTTCCGCAAAATATTTATAATATTGCTGCGATACGTGCATAACACGGAACGCGAATGCTAAGGTTGGAAATAGAACACGGACATCGGTCGCCTGTATCTGTCTTGGACACAGTCTGCCTCACATCAGTGGCGAGATTAAGCTGGCCTTGCGAAGTATGCGGTTTCAATAGAATTCAAGTCTAGCTTATAATGGTTTTGTTACCACCGACGTACGAGTGTACTGTACTAACCTAAATTCTTAATTGTTTGGTGTAAAGCTCGATCGAAACTATCAACGACATTGAATCAGTAAGGAGATGACGAAAGCCTGAGGCTGGCAGGCGTGCTTTGGAGTTTTAGGGCGATACTCCACCAAAGCGGAGACGAGAAGAGATGCGTCGTACAACCAGTAAACTTATGTCATTTTGACAACCCAGCGCTTAGTTTCAGCACAATACAGTATGCTTTTGGTTAATTACGAGATATCTCCTCTCGTCTCCGCTTTAGTGAAGTCTCGCCCTTTAAGATAAAAAAAAATGTCAGCCAAAGTTGGTTCGCATTTTTTTTTAAATGATATCTCGCAGTGCAGGATGAACTACGAGATGTCCTTTTATAGGATTTTTTCCGAGATTTGAATGATTCACTGGGCAAATTTGTGGAGCCTGGGATGAACGTTATATACAATGCCTCCAGCCAAGGCACCAAGGCTGCCAGCATTTAAGCGATCTAAAAGCTAGGAGCTAGGAGCACCACTTGTGAAGTGCGTGCCTTGGTTTAGGTTGTCACTGAGGGGCAGTAAAGGGACAGACTGGATCTGAAAGAATCAGTGAACACCGTCGATCTTTAAGCTACCGGAGGCTAAAGATTTGCAACCGACCAACCCCGTCGTAGCAATATTTCCAGCCTAAGCAGTACCAAAAGTGCTTGTAATTTTAGCACCCTGAAATCCGACGTCGTACACGTTGAAAGTGTGCGGAACTTTGCCAACTAATAGCAGTTAGTAGCGCGTATAATAAGCTGGCATGAAAGAGGCCCTGGCCAAGTATTCGGAAGGTAATTTTTGTATAGCTATAGGGAGGTAGGTAGACAGCGTAGGTACAACACCGCATGTCGCGCGCACTTGTTTCACGTAAATTATGGGTGGCGCAGACGCGCCGCGACCAAACTTGCTGTTTTTGTTTCCAAGATTAACGATGAACAACGACCCTCAAAAAAACGTGTCACAGAAAACGGATATTGCCCAAAAGTTTGCCGCATAAATTTTCTTTGTTCGGTTTTATAGCATTTATGTAAATAATGATACAGCCCTTTTATGAGTTTCGTTTTCTTCCCTTGATGTTTATTAACTACTTGTGGGTTCAATCTGCTATAAATAAGATGGGATGCGAAACTGCGGTAATAAAAAAGCACTTTAGATTAGCATGTTATAAAAGGAGTTGAATTTAATCTGGCGCCTTTTATGTAGTGAAAAAAAATATTTGCAGAAGTTTGCCGGCTTTGAATCTAATGCGATCAAAGCTTTGTACGAATAAAAATAAATACAGTAGGTAGCTTTCAAGACGGGTACGTAGTTTCCCGATACACTCAAAACAATTGTATTGTTCCACTACTTTTACTAACAAAAAGTTGTATAAGAGAAATCAGGACAATCTTGGAAAGAAAAACAATAATCCCTTATCCATTCTCGCCTATAAATGTGAGATAAACCAAGTTAGACGGTATAAATTGCGAACGGTCGGGAGACGGTACGAAGTGTCGATGAGAAAGCCTACTAACCACTTTAGCTTTCTTTAGGACGGACCTCTATTTTACTACAAAGGTCCCGACATAGTAAGTGGAGGTATTCAAATACAATATTTACGAAGAAGTTTTCGTTCCATTTAAGGCCCTTGTAACGTAAAATCTGAAAGTTTACGGCCCAATAAAATATGTTTACAAACAAATATATTAGAACATAAGATTTAAACATATCGAAGTGTTTCTAGTAGGTATGACTAAAGAGAAATTAAGTTTAAGAACGCAATTTAAACTTGTTGTTTTCATTAAATTAATTTTATTACGATACAATTAATTAGACAACCTAGCTTATTGTAAGCGGCGCGGTGGCGCGCGCACACACACTACACGAGCAAGCTTTTTGAAAGTCAAGATTATAGCATCGAGTACCTACAACTTACGTTAGTTTCATGACCTACACATAGTATATATTTTATAAAATCACCGTGTAAGATTCTATACACTCATCAATTTTTTACAGACTTTTCGAACTAACGAGTCAATACGCATCTACACTCGGTTGCGAAAATAACGGGTCAGTCACATAAAACCGAATATCTCCCGAACTACGTATGCCATCCTAATGAAACGAAGACTGTTCAATTGAGAATTTAATTATACAGATAAAAAATAAAATGAAACTTAGTTGCACCCACAATATTAATCTCTAAATTAAAAAAAAAACTAAAGTAGTCATATTTTTCTTAAGATTACATTTTTTTTATGATTGTTTTTTTGATGTTTTTCATCACTTTCTTCATTTAATAATTTGTATTGCCTCCACGAGCTCTTCTGACAGCTTCCAGGCAATCGCCTGGCAAGCTGTACGCCAAATTTCGGAGCCGGTGCTGAGGAATACCTTCCCATTTCTCCACCAGTGCTTGTAAGTCGAAAGTACAATAAGCATGTTACAATTACGTTAGACGCCGAATTTATTATAAATATTCTATTTTCACTAAAGCCACACCTAATTGTAACCATTCAACAATTTATTTTAAGAAATTATGTAGATTTCATTTAGTTATATTATTTTGTTTTAGTTAAAAATTACAGTAACAATTTATAAAAAGCTCAAAGAACCAGGGATGAACAATACATGGACACGTTCTTCGTTTTACTTTAGTTAATTTTAAACAGACATTTATTTATTAAAATTCTTATCACGAAAATTTATTTATCGAATTTACAATGAATCAACAATATGTTGATTGAAGTTGAGTGTTTTTTTACTTTATTTTCCAAACAGAATCATCGTTTTGACAGTTTTGACAATGACTCCCACTGATAGATAGACAACTGCGGTAGCAAATGCTTGAGTATCCGTCGGTATTTGTAAAGCAAGTAAGGATAAAACGACAGATTTATTTATCTTTGGTAACTAGAAGGATAGATAAGTTATTGAAAACGGCAGCAAGGTGACCCGCTGACGACTCTTATTTTTTCGACCCCTTTTCATTAGTTTTGAAATGTCCACTGTCCACAGCCTTGTTGATTAAATTTAGTAGCGCACTATTAAAAATTAGATTTTATCACTTCAATTACTTTTCACTTTTACAAATAAGAGTTTTTATGATTTCAAATCGACTTTCTATTCTATTTAACCTTACAAACGAGCTGACTGAAGCTGACTAAGGGTCGGCGAACCCCTCCACAACCAATCCGACGGGTATCATATTCGTCAGACACTGAGTAGATACGCATCGATCTGGCGGAATTTTAGGTAAGCCTTAACTCTTGGAGTTAAAGCTTACATTACCACAAATAAAAGATTTTAATCTACCTACCTTACCTTAATTTAATTTAACTTTTTTGGAATCGACTTTTGGTAAAAATAAAATCGATTCAGAGGCCGATTCTGAACAAACAACTTTCGGATCTTGCATTATATTCTTTTAGGAACACGTTGTATGTACAGACGCCAGAACATCAAGTTACCCATGTGTCAAATTTCTTTGATCGTTTTTCAACTTTATGGAAAATTGAATAGGTAATGGCAGCCAGACTCTAGTATAATAAAATAAATAAATAAATAAATAAATATTCACCACCATCCACAACTTTTCACACAACGACATTTTGTCCCAAGTTAAGCTTGAGAGCTTGTGTTATGGGTACTAAACATACTTATATATTACACCCAGACACAGAAAAAATGATCGTGCTCATCACACAAACATATTTTGTCTTGGGTGGGAATCGAACCCACGACCTTCGGCTTAGCAGTCAGGGTCACTAACTACTACACCAACAGGCCAGTAGGTAAATTATATTAAAAGTTTCTTATTTACACCAAAGGCATAAAGGGTACTAGGAAGACCGATGCCGACCTACTGATTCTGACTTCAAGAGAGACAAAAACTAGTGATACGAATATTATATTTTTTTTTTGTATATATCGGCTTCCCTCTTAAGAAAATTTACCCCTCGCCACTGGTATGTACCCATAAAAAAAATTCAGAGTAGTACTAAAACAAAACACTCTTAGTAGTACGTAGGTACGACGGAAACCAAGTTAATCTTCCTAATCATTGGATAGATCATAATATCCATGAACTTTGGTATTAAACATCCGCTATTTTCGGGTCGACATTATCAAGAAACTTAGACTTAAAACAAGTTAGTGAAGTAACGCCAACATACTATTTGAAAGGGACCGAAGTTTTAGTATTATTTCAAGAACTTTAAACTGCAAGCAAGGCCATAGGATTTAGAACTTTGTATCTGATTAAACAGATTCATATTTAATGTTTGGAATAATTATGCCTTAGTGGTGGTAACTATGTATACAGGGTTATTTGTAAAACACCAACAACCTCGCAGGAGTAGATTACTAACATCATAAACAACAACATTTGTTCTACTACTTATTCGAAAACAGACAAAAAAAAATCAACTCTCCATACAGAACTCGATCGATTTTTGTCTATTTTCGAAAAAGTCGTAGAACAAATGTATGTTTCTTTTTAATCTTTTCTTTTCTTCTAATATAGGTAATTTTATAACACTAGCCAGTTACTGACTGCAGGACAAAGGTCTCTTCTCATATAGCCTGCCGATTCAGTAAAAGGCACCTCATGAAAACTTGAGTGAAGTGAACTGTCAATGCCTACCTAGAATTAGTATGGAATGACAGTGCAATTCGCCTTAACTTCACCTAGATTTCCAAGCGGTGATTTCAACAGAATTGCTCTACTGATAACTTTAATCATCATGCTTGTTTAAAGTAGATTGGCGATTTCAGGATTAAATTTGCTATAAATCCAGGTTCTCTCACGATGTTTTTCTTCGCCATTTTTCAAACAAGGGATAAATCAATGACATTCAAAACTTACTATGAGCGGGACATCACAAACAAATTTTTTATCTAAAACTTGTGTGTAATGGACACAAGTCTGTGTGAAATGAGTTTTTTTTTTTAGTACGCTGCGCTCCAATATTCATATTATTATTTTAGATGGCGTTACTGAGACATGGTATCAAAGTTTTGCTATGACATTTCCTTGACATGCCCGCTCGTCTATCTCTTTGGGATAATTATACAATACGCATATGAATCTGAAAAGTCAAAAGTTCAAACTACGATAGAGTACTAGTACCTATTCTTAAAAAGTTATCCCCGATGGTCGGTCGACATGCGTGCATTTAAGTAACTTAGCAGTAGTACTCGGCAAAATTAAATGTGAACCACTTATTTCCCATTAAAATTCTAATAATAAAAACAATTGAAATAATGTTGATAGTATCTAGGTACTTGATTTTGTTTTCATACCTGATGGGTATTCTAACTTTCAAATGTACATAGTCTATATTCTAACCAGCATTTGAAAGGACCTTAAGATCGTGTGCTCCATGTTCAAGCAATAGTTTTCTTTGAATTCGTTGCGGAAAATGAAAGAAAATAATGAAATGTGTATACCGCTTATCTTTCCGGCCAAGTAAAGCTGACTGAGAAGATCCGTGAACAGCGCCATAATTTTATTATGTTTACTCCTTGACGCGAATTCCGACCTATTTATGAACGAAATATATTTTTGCGGTTGAATGTTTCATGTGTAAATTTTGGCATTTTTGTTAGACTACGGCAAAGAAGGTTATAAATATCGCTGAGCCTAATGTTGTGAGATAGTGTTGTTCTCATGACGTGTTAAATCGTAAAGCGCTAAATTGCTTAGTGTAGGTACGTGTCTTTACATCATAAGCAAAAGACTAGTCATCACTTAGCCCAGAACATTACAAAATACCGAATATTTTACAATTATGGATTCAAGTATTTATTGCAATCCATAATAAACATACAGGTGGAAGGTTAAACTATGTTTGTTAAATTCATTTCTTAAATTTGGTTTTATTCAATTCAAAAACATTTATTTTGTTGTGATTATGGATTTATATCTACTTCTTTTTTATTTACCAATTTAACTTCTGACAGAAATTACCTTCTTCTCTACCTGATAGGTGGCGGTACAGAATGGACATTCTAAATATTGCGAGATTTAATAAGTCAGAACAGAATAATAACATTTGCAGATTTACTGGTCTACTATAATTTTTAACACATTTTTTTGTTAACACTATAAAGTTCATACAATAAGAATATTAGGCTTTCATGTACCTAAGGTGTGCATTAGTAACCATCAAACTGGCTATGCCAACTGCCTTTTGGGAACTTTCCCGTTGTTAGCAATGCGGACGAAAGATGCTTCATGTTTTTTTTTATTTTTTTTGCCCGTCAACAAATCCAATCTATGTATTTCCTACTCCTGTTTTTCCTAATAATATCGTGGCACACTAACAAGGGACGCGTCACCCCAGGGATCATAACAAAGCGGCTTCCTCTCACTAATTGCGATACTTAATACACATCTGGAAGTAAAGGACTTAATTAGTAATCAATATCCTTACACCACGAGGGTACCCTACGTGCTAGAATATAATTAATTATAGTTTGCAATCAATTAGTTTCGTTGGTAACCGTGCAAGATTAATCATTGGCTTGTTACTTATTTTTATGCTTTATTTTACGTCCGTGCTGGAAAAAATTACCGTATTTACCATGACATGAACCGACAGTATTTGAAAGCATCTACTGTATTTAAATTCGATAAAATATGTTTACACTACATTACGGTTTAATATTCAACTAACTATGCACCTATACTTAACACGTTGACTGCCAACTACCAGACACAATAGAAATTCAATTGTTCGCGGTCAACGTGTGACCGACGCGGCGTACAAAGACTTAAACTAACTACCTGCATACACATAATACTGGTTTATTATGACACATAAAAGAGGAAAAACAAAATGAAATCACGAGCATTTAGGCGTCAAAAAATTTCTTCGCATCTCTGTAATCCGCAAATAAATAAAAATATCTTAATTTCATTTACTTCCGACCAAGAAAAGCCAACTCCCAAGAGATTTCTTGAAACTTAATATTTTGCACTTATAGACCTTATGCAGGAAGGACTGACACGACAACAAAACATGAACTTATGTTGTGTACAAACGCCAGCACATCAAGCTACCCCTGTAACTGTCAAAAAAATCCCAAAAGAACATGAACCTTAACTTGTTCGAAATAAAGTAGAAAAACTATTTAAGAAATTTGACACATTAGGGTAGCTTGATGTGCTAGCCTCTGTACATGATTCTGGACGCCCAAGTCTTGAAATTTTTCAAACAATGTTTTAATTTTTATAATTTATTTATTTATTTACTGGATCGCCAACAGAGGCTACACAATAAACTGCATGTGAAGACATATATGGAGAGTACAAATGTGCGTTTCCAATTATAGCTAAAATTCATCGAGCCGTTCAGGCTGCAAAACGAGTCAAAGATTTGAATGCAGTGCTAAAAATTCGCCATTTTTTTTATATACTTACCCGGTGTCAGTCTTACAGTAAATACAAATCTAACGACTCCTCTCAAGCTAAAATCCATCGAGCTGTTAAGGCTGCAGAGCTACATAATATATCTACTCTATTATTACTATTACTATCTATTTTTTACCAAGCAACTAACGAAACAGGCCGGAATCTGTACTTTTTATGTATGACGGTTTAAAAGGGCTTTCATAGGAGTATTTCACATAGAATTAATGGTTACCATAAATAGAATTATTATTCCTTATTAGAGTCACAATCAATGAGTATCAAAAAGTCATTGTTCATAATGCACGACAACGCGTTTTAGTACTAACTTATTTCTTTGCATGCCGCGTTAGTGCTGGAAAATGCGCGTCAGTTTAGGAAGTGTACGAAACGTCACGTTCCATAAGCTGTTAAGTGACTTGGATGCCAATTATAAAAAAAAATCACCGTCTTTAGCATGACCGCGGCAAGTCTATTCTATTCATTATGTGGTGACAGCCAATTAACGTCAAATACTTATATAAAATATTTTAATAAACCTACTTAAAACTGGAATCGTTTTCCATCAGGACAGCAAGGTCGCAACACTGACAACTCGGAAATATTATTGCGTTTTTGTTTTTCATTTCATACGTTTTACGGTTACGGCTGCTTTGGTGCTTGCCGCGGGCTTCAAAATAGGTTTACGTTACATCGCGGTGTAATACGAAGCATAAAAAAGATAACGTTCATTTGTATTTAAACTCGATTTGAAATCTCATGTATAACGCGGTAAGTAAAATATTCTTACTTATACAAACAAAAATGGACAAACTATGCGTATTTAAGGTTACCTTTTATTCCCATAAAATCCCAAAAACATTTCCTGGTTGTGAAAACAACTGTTATGGCTGAGGCGATGTTTTGAGGCGATTTGTCTCTGAATGGTACTTAAGGCCCGTTTGAATGTCTTTTATGAATTTTTGAAGAGCGCAGTAAAGATTATAGGGATATTTAAATCTTTTAAACATGATAAAGCTTGTTTTTAACTTTTTATGGTTATTAACTTTGGACTCTTGTTATAAACGGTTAATTTCGTTTCATAACTTACTTAAAACATGTAGAAATATAGAATCAGGATACAAAATTATAATTAATTTGTGATCAATGCGAAAATTATTAATATCATTTATCAAAATAATTCTGTTTTGACACATTGCTTTAAAATTGGACCGATACAAAGGTCCAATGTATTTATCAATAGGTACATCACAGCACAGTTACATCATGCGTACATACAAGATGCCAATAAGGTACCAGGGTTGTATAACAAGTTAGGAGCACTTCCCGACCCTTTTTAATTTTCTTCAAGTTACATCCAAATACGAGTTTGTCCGATATTACGTGGCGGTATGTGGGACAGTTTCCTAAAGCAATAACAACTCGGCCACAACGTCCGGCAGCACCATTAACTACAGCATTATCTCGTTGCAGCTCTTTTCAAATATTTGGACATTTTATTTTGCCGCCGTGAGCCCGCTGCCCGTGTTTCGTAAAAGATAAAATGATAAATTTGTGTCATATCGCCGCGACACGATTCAATTTGATAAACACGTCACTCGATACTCGAAACCTTGGGTAGGTACTTCTGTGTTAGCCGTTGTTTTATTTGATTACTTAGAAAGGAACATGTTTATCTTCTATTATTTTCATGTCAAGTAGAGTGAGAAGGAGAGAGAGAGAGATACAGAGAACACATAGTTTGTAAAATAGTAATTCGAATATTTCGTAACTAAAAAACCGTAAATGCACAAAAATAATACTACCTACATTACTTTAATAATAATTTTATGAAGGAAAAATGACGAAAACATAATTAACGCCCACACAATGGAACATGCAAAAACAAATAGGCTGAAGTATGAATTCTGTAAACGATTTAACATGTAAAAGAATCCAATTATGGGGAATAACGAGTTCCGTCCGTAACACGCACTTCCCATAGGGTTTTAAATTGAGTAAATATGACTTTGTTTAAAAAACACACATTCACTTCAGAGCTATTAAAATTTGAGGATTGAGACAATGAGGAAGGATGCGGTACTGTGCTCAATCATATTGAATGAAAATATTTAGCCAAGGATAATGAAAAGGGTCGTTTTATACACAAGAGGTTTGACCGAAACCATAAAACATTAAAGATTAATAAGTAATGTTACGATTTGGGATGTTAACTGACATACTTACATACATGTATGTACCTATAATAATAGCAGCTACTATTGAAATATAACTAAGTGTGAGTTTGTAATATTATCAGGTAAGTGTTTAAATATCTAGTTCTGCGCTGTTTTAATACACTTCTTGACTTAAGTCAGATCATCAGTTTCATCAAGGATACAATCAATTATATTTAACTCGATCAAAATAGTTCTCAAATGTAGGAGTCCACTGCGGGGTTACATACTCAAAAATATATAGCTTAAACCTTTATAGATAACACATTCATTATGAAATCACTTTAACTTTTATAGGAAAAATATATTACAAAGCAGTATTTTGTTAGATCAAATCATAAATTTAGAACTTTACTATACGAACGTAGATAATAACATTTTAAATTTCATCGCGGCTCCCGACTACAATTTTCTTGACCCTACCAACTTAACGGTTGAAATAACACACATGTTAGCCATTTCTTTGTAAGACTAGAAATGTTTTTTTGCAAAACGGGAGCAAAAATTTTCTCAATTATGCAAACTGCAGACAACAATTAACCGGATTAGCACTATCTTGTTACAAACTTGGTACACACGTAGAACAACGCAGCTGTTAAAACAAACTTATAATTATTTACCTCTTCTTGTTAAGCAATTGTAAAACAAAGGCAGCCTAAGTCGGGACACTTCCTATTGTTCTTGCAACAGATAGTTTTCACCTGTAATTAAAGTTTGCGGCGCGGATTATATTGGTTGTGATTGCAGGCAACTGCTTAATTACGGAACAGGGCAATCCCGAGGGAGGCGAACGGATCACGAACGCCTCCCAAGATTTACTGCTCTTGACCTCACTTGATCTAAGTCTCGCCTAACAACTTGTAATTATAACATCGATTACAATCACTGTAACAATTACCAAGTTTAATAAAGCTAGAATGTTTGTCGCTTTACGACTTTCACAATTGATGACCCCCGTTTTAATGGGCTCAAAAGTAATACACCCCTAATGTTTGTCATAACGTTTGTTCGTCGGTAATTTCGGCGACTTTCTAAACTAATTATGCATTCGTTCGTCGTCTCCCACGTCTCGAGTGCCTCCACTGGAAAATTGGAATTTAAAACTGTCGTTTTTGTGACAGGATATTAAAATGTGCACAAAAAATTTAAAATTGTTTTTTTTTATGGTGTATCGCGTGTTTCATTGATATTAATTTGACCTGTGGTTTCTTGATATATTTATTTGTGAGTAGAAGAGAAATTACACTTTAAGGTTAGTTTCATAGTTTAAACGATGATCGCACTCATTGGTAAAACAAGTTGCGTTGCGGTGGCGTTTTGATTATAGCGAAACAGTGAGAAAGGGAGAAGAAAAGTATAGCCTCGGTCCTCCTATTTGAATGCCACATAAAGTACTGCCGCAAGTTCCTTTAGAGCAAGCCCTGATTTAAAAAAATAAAATAAAAAAAAACTTCAAATATCAAAAGGTACGTAACTTTCAATACTTTATGTATAAAGACAGGTTACTCCTAGTAAAAACACATTATTCTCCTTTGCGCGTTATAGTCTGGTTCAAATATAAGGAACGAAATGGTTTTCAATGGTGTTTTTTGGTTTTGGTTGATGGTTCGAAATGTAAGGATGGTTTGGGAGCAGCGTTTTATGACGCAAATAGAAACAATTCAGCTATGTATAAAGTAAACACTAATGTATCTATTATGACGATGGAACTCATTGCAATCTATGAAGCCATTAACTCTGCTTATAACTCAGGAGATCGGTATTTTGTAATTTTTACAGATAGTAAGAGTGGTCTGCAGCATTTAACGCGTTGTGCCTCTGGCTTCAGAGGTATTTCGATAGCTTACTCTATATTACGTAAGGTTATAGATCTAACAAGCAATGGCATAGTGATGAGGTTGCAATGGGTTCCATCCCATGTAGGTTTGAGAGGTAATGAAGAGGCTGACAGGCTAGCAAAATTAGCGATTCTTCAAGGTCACGAATTTTGTATAGTACCGAATTATTTGGAACAACTTTATAATTGCAAAAAAAAATGTTATGACAGTTTTAAAGAATACTTTGATGAACGTAGCAGGGAAAAGGGTATCTGGTATAAAACTATACAGTATCAGCCTCCTAAAATTCCATGGTATGCTAACAAGGATATGAATAGGTTCCATATTGTTCTGCTTCATAGATTACGCTCTGGTCACTACCCGTCCCGCAAGTTTGGTTTTTTAATGAAAAAAGTACATTCTCCTAATTGTGAAACATGCGGAACGGTTGAAGATGTTCATCATCTACTGTTAGAATGTGTTAGGACAAAGAAAGAAAGAGAGTCACTATTAAGCATTCTAAAGATAAATAAATATGATATTGGTCCATATGTAAAAATGTTAGCGCAGCCTTCTTCTGAGGTAGCAAATCTCTTGAGTGATTTATTTCGTTTTTAATATTGTAAATTGTATTTTTAGATTTCGTTTAGAATAGTTTAAGTTATGATGAGGCTGACTTGCCACTGTGGACAAAAGCCTCAATTTAAAATAAAGAATTAAAAAAAAAAAAAAAATATAAGGAATTTTAGAAAGGAAAAATAAAAGACGTCTAAAATTGTCATTCCGATCCTAATATTCAAATCATTAAAAAGAATTTAAAATGTTTTAAATACAGTAAGTAGGGTCTCTATGATCCGAACACGATAGATATTTTAAAAGGTGTGTAAGTATTGAAATGAAACAGCTACTAAATAGTAAGAATAATCAAAATAAAAAAAAACAGCATAGACCTTTACCCAATAGTATTTAATGGCTAAAACTTTTTTCTGAAATTAAAACTTCTTCTTAATCTGCCCATTCCAAGGATTCATTTAATGCAGACAAATTCGGGGGGGTTGACTGCACTTAGAGGCATCCAGATTTATCAAGGACAACCAGTACCACAAAGACAATCTTGCAATCCATATCCTGGCGGTGGAGGGGGTGTACACAGACTTGTCAAGCCAGTTATAGGTTCGGCGGCGTATCTTCCGTTCCTGGAATGAAGTCATGCAATAAGTTACCATCTGCCTAGCCGTTTCTTGGGGTTAGATGAAGATGAATACCAGTGTTCTGCATCAAGCAAATGCCTATCAGACCTCCACAACCCAGTGACTGCTTAACGTGATACCCTTTAGTTAAACCGGTTCTCAGTGTCAGGTTCTGGCTAATTCTTCTGAGCGTGTGGACGGCAAACATCGAGATATATTTACAATACTACAATTTTGTTAAATTTTATGCTCGGCTTAGCATTTGGCTTCAAAAACTCCGCTGATGCAGTCATTAGCCACGTGGCGTGATAAAAATAAAGGTGCGCTTTGGTCTGCGGAGAGATACCGTATTGGCACTGAAGGTCGGTGTTATCAACAAAATCAACCATCCTCTCACCATTGGAGATTTTCTTTGCTGTGGCTGACTTGATCTGGAGTCTGTTTGAAAATTTTATAAGAAAAAAAGAATAAAAAGCAATGAAATTTGAATTTCGAGATCTTGGCGACCTAGGCGACCTCTAATCTATATTATATAATATATTGGATTAGACCAAAGAGATTTAAAATACTAGCGGGCATGTCAAGAAAATGTCATAGAAAAACTTTGATCCCATGTCTCAGTAACGCCATCTAGTATAATCTATGAATATTGGAGCGGCAGCGGAGCGTACTACAAAAAACTCATAGACTTGTATCCAGCAGGACACACTTTTTCGGACGAAAATTTTGTTCGTGATGTTTGGTCTAAAGGTATGGAATGTCTTTGGATTAGACCGACGACGCGAAGTTACCTCCAGCCCTACACGCAGCTCACAACTTGCGTGATATCAGTATATTAGTTATCTGTTTGCTTTCTACTCTGTGGACATTATGGACGCCTATTGTTCAACTACAAATTTTAATAGCTTTTAAACATCGTGCGCACTAACTCAGGACATTAATGGAGGATTAGCTAGTAACGTACACAAGTAACAAAGGAAGTGCAAAACCTAGATGAAAAAACAGTATGTCACCGTTAGGTACCCGAAGAGCCCTGCAAATAAACTTCTAATACTTAATAATTTTATGTCTTATGTACAAGTAGAAAAAGAAAGATTCATAGGGCATCAAAAAATCCGTCCGCATCGCTGTCAACTGGAAAAGTGCCCGTAAGACTGCTGGTATTACCTCTATTGTGATTGGATTAAAATAATTATCGTGAAGAAGTCATTTGTATTTGTAAAAATGGAACCAGTTTCGATTTTTAAAATATTCCATTGCATTTGGCTTAACAGTGATTATAACCGGTCGCAACCAATCGCAACGTAGCGGTAACAATGACAACCAAAGTCGTTTGGGAGGTCTGATCCATACTCATCTGATACATATATATAAAACATACTTACTGAGGGCCACACGGTGGTATACACCCACATTTCAACATTTGAATAATGTTGTACACGTCACCGACATTCAAGTCTTCCTAAAAACATACAATGTTAATATAGTTAATGTTTAATTATTTAACAATTTGATTTACTAAAGTTTTCGTTTACAACTAGGGAATGCAATCTCGTACGAGATTTCCGCCTAGCGAGATCTCGCGAGACTCAAAACCCAGTCTCGCGAGATCTCGCAAATTACGGGATCTCGCGAGATTGGGAGAATCGCAATTAAAACATATGCAAATGCTTGTTTTAAGAACTAGTAATTGACATGATATGTAATTAAATAGAAACTGTGTTGCTTAGTTATAAAAATAATGTAAGTTTTATTTTAAAGATCAACAGAGTACTTTTAATTTGTCTCTAACTCTAATAGGTAACATTTGTTTATGTCTATAATTATTATACCTACTGTAGCTAATCAGTTCAAATTCTTACAATATTGGTGACATAACAATAATTATCTATATTTACGAGTAGTCTTTTGTAAATTATTACTTTAGTTTCAATAATTAAGAGTAATAGGAACATTACTTCTGGTAAATAAATACAACAAAACAAAAACTTAACTTCACAAGTTCTTAAATAAATGTTGTGAGATCGTATTAATCAAATAAAAGAAGTTTAAAGTAGAAGTCAGATGAAGTTATCAAGGTACGGAAAGGCAAGTTAGTTTGTCTGAAAATGGCTTCTCAAAAATCACATCATGTCGAGAGTATCATCTGACAGACGACTTCTGATTTTGCAGGGTATTTGGCATGCAAAATCAGAAGTCGTCTGTCAGATGCGCCAGGCGCGGCCGCACGGCCGGCCAGGATTCAGTTCGCGCGCAGCCGCGCTATGAAATACACATCGTCACGCTGCATTTGTCGATCTCGTTATCTCGCGAGATCTCGTACGAAATTCGACGAGATTCAATCTCGTAAAATATGGCCGAGATCTCGCGAGATCGGGATCTCGGCGAGACGAGATTGCATTCCCTATTTACAACAGTCATTCATTTATTCATTTCAGATTTTTATTAAAATTACTATCGATACTTATAAAGAAGAAAATTACGTGAACTAAGCAAAAGAAGTATTAAGAACCATTGCAGATGGCGCTCTGTAGTTTCTGCCTACCCCCATGACAAAAAGGCGGAGGTGATTCAGTATGTATGTATTGTTTGTTTGTTGGTAATTTACTCCAAGAAAAAATGAATAAGTTTAGAAAAAAAAAACACAATCAACGAGTAAAATATTTTAGAGTTATTTTATTTCCAAAAGTATGAGGGGTGGAAGTGATGTTAAAGTTTGAAGGGAAAAGTATTCACGCGAGTGAAACCGCAAGCAGATGCTAGTGTATCAATAAAAATCTGAAATATTGTGTAATTCGAATATTCTTTTTACTGTTAACGGTATAAAATCAGGGTTTCTATCTAACCCAAAGAGATTTTTTACTTACCTAAAGAAGTAATTTATTTACTTTTAAAGAAAAGAAAAAATGTCATTGAGTTGACAGTTGTCGTTGAAGATGAGAAATTGTAGTTTGAAATCAGAATAATATTTAAAAGAAGTTGTTTGGAAACAACCTTTAGAAGTATGATGAACAGGGTGTAAAGTTCCTCATCCACCATTGAAAAGGGAGGATCTTCCGACCAGACGGGTGTTGTGTCTGGTGGGCTACTACTGCCCGGCGCCCACAGTTGTCGTCGAGAACTTGTATACGTTCAAACTGCGCGGATAATTTTGATACCGCGATGTAGGATGTCAGTCGATAGTTCGTATGTGACGACATAGATGTCGCTACAAACTGATATTAAAATTTTAATACTGAAAGGTTCACGATCATGAACAGAACTCATGTTATCAGTATTTGCGACAATGTACCTTCCCCTGTATACTCTTGCTTTAAACCAACTTACATAGTAATCATCATCAATAGCCATGACAGGTGCGTTCGCGCATGCACCCTGACACTCAACAAGGTCCACTGAAAACATCTTATCTTCAGATATATCCCCGACATTGCAGCATGTGGCGTCTTCAACAGCACGAATAATTATGTCAGACCCTCGCAGCATACATGGCAGAGTCTTGCAGACCTTGACGTGGAACTTGCCTTTGTAAACCCTGAAAGTGGATGAAAGGGAAAAATATGAAATAATCTTACTTGGATAGTTTATTTGATTTTTTGATAGGGCCATGTTCGCTGAGAATCGTCCTGATTCCACGTTGCTATTGAGAATATAATCCAAGTCCTACTACTCTTTGTTTAATTTAAGGGGAAACCTAAATCAAAATGACGTAATTACCACTTTTAAGACACTTAGTAGCTTTTGTTTATTTAATTTAGTCGGCATCCAGTCTAACAGGGTTCAGTTGAATACCACTGTTTTTCATAACCACTCACTGAGTAACACGATTGGTTAGACTGGTTGTCAAACTCGACCACCAGGTTCGATGTTCAAACTGCTAGAAACGATCTTGTCAAAGATCTACAAAAGACAGCCGAGGCCAAAGTCTAAACGTGCTTACGAAAAATCTCCTGGAGATTTTTGTCTATTGTCTTACTGTTGTGTCGGCCATTGACCACAAATGAGTAGATAGGCACGATAGAGGGGTCTTGATATGTAAAAAGTGTTCACCCATTCTTGGCAAGCGTAGTTTAACCTACGTAAGTCCCCATATGGTTGTAATTATTTAGTCCTAAGCCCTTCCAGTCACTTTAATATTGCTGAAAAGTATTTTTTAATACTCACCTTTTACACATTGTATAAAAAGTGACCCACTCATAAACTCTTATTCGTGGCACGCGAAGTAGTTCAGCTACCTTGTGCTGCGCTGATATGGGGATCCAGCCAATTTGTCTCTGAACAATGTCCATGATCATAGAAATAGCAGACCTTTGCGAGCCTTCAGGATAATTCTTGATAATCGCCTCGATTCTCTAGAAAAATAACACACATGAAATTAAAAAACAAGTAAATAAATGTAACAACCATTGTGATGATTAAAGTCATGCAATATTGAGAAATTTAAATATGATATGAAATTTATATAAAAATATTATTGTGATGGAATACCAATGGATGTGATAAAACACTTAATTTTAATCATTTTAACAATCAGTACAACGAAAATAAATAATTAGATAATATAAATCCATAATTGATATCTACTATTTATCTAATTACACAAGATTTTTTTTCATTTCTGTAAATGATATATAATAAGTGTAAAATTTAAGTGTTACAAAATAATAGTACAGTCGAGTTCATTAATATATTGGCACTGTCAAGGATTCAAAATATTGTGAGCGTTGGAAAGCTAAATAGATTCTATGGAACCTATAGATCAAAAATATGTCCTCATGTGAACGGTTCAATAATATATGCTATGCATTGTGCAATAATATGTGATCATGAACAGTTCAATAATATGTGATCATGAATGGTTCAATAATAATTATATGCTGTGCATTAGGCAATAATATTATTATGTGATCATCCTTTTCAAAAATATAGTTTGGCTTTTATAATATCTGAGCAGGGTAAGCTTCTTAATTATCTCTACATGCATGGGAAAGTCAATTATTTGCGCGAACAAATAAGATCTAGTTTACATTGTTACAGAAATTACAGTAGTTTCGATTGTTTTCATCGCGTTTGCGTTTGTTTTTAAAATGAGTGTCTTTCAATGCAGTATGTTTTTCGTACAGCATGGGCATTTAAGAATTGTAAAAAAATAGTAAAATCATTTTATGACATAAGTAATAAGGTTGAATTAGAATTACATTTACTTGTTTAGATATTATTGTATTCATGTGTGCATACTATACATAATTGTGAATCCTACAATGTTCATATAATAATATGATCTTAATGTTGTTCATATAATAATGTGCTTTTGGCTGTATATATATGTTACTGAGAAAAACCAGTCACATATTAATGAATCTAAATCTTGACCACAATTTAATGATGCAGTTGTCACAATATTATGTTTTTTTTTTACGGTCAAGGGAAGAATTTTTGAAGCCTGAAAGGGCCAATATATTAATGAACTCGACTGTACCTATTTTTGCACGCCATTAGAAATTGCAGACATGTCGCGCTCGCGAGCCACTCTTATTTAAGATCTTGCATGCATGTATTATTTTAAACTTGTGTGATGTAGGTTACATCTCTCATCGTCTGGGCAAATATTTTTTTCTTACTTCTTAATAAATCTATTGTTGTTTAATTAGCCAATGAATGTAAGGCAAATACACAACAAAACCACGAGTTCCAGGCATGATTTCTAACCCCTAAAGAACTCTGAAATAAAGAAACCCCGGCGATACATTGGAGGATTCAAAACTGTGTAGGTACCTACTAAACTTATGGTATCCGAATGTGCGTCGTTGTCCGTTCCGCCTAGATAAGACAATACCTAAAGACTGAATAGGAAAATACAGAACATACAAGTAACAGCTGGTGCCCTCAAACTTCTAAGACCTGACTCGGTGAACTCGGCACTATTTAATAGACTATCAAAACTTTGAACTTAGCTCGTTTCGCTATCCTACATAACTTGAATACGCTGGTGTCGCTTAGGGCATCGCTTAATTTTGGGAAGATAAAAATATAATAGGTACTTAGACTTTGAGCTAGTATTGTACGGTAGCAATTGTTAAAAAAGCTAGTATGGAATAGAATAGAATGTATATTATATTCCTCACCATTCAACAAAATTTATAAAACTGCTTACTTTAGACTAACTGTCGATTTACTTCTCAATAATCCGCAGTTAAGTAAAGTAAGCGAAGACTGTCGATCCCTGGCATTATTTGACTAATTCTAAGAAAAGTACAGCTTGTACAGACGCCAGCATATCAACCTACCCCAAACTGTCAAATTTCCTAATTGAACATGAACCTTATTGCGTTTAGAATAAAGTTGAAAACATATCAAAGAAATTGGGGTAGCTGGTTGATGTGCTGGCGTCTGTACATTTGATTAAGCAATAGGTATAAATATAAATGATGATCAAGTTATTTTTTGGGGGACATCTTGTACTTCATCCAAGGAGTATGATCTACAAGATAATTCTGCTTAACCGGATGTTCCTGTGGATACCTTAATAACCTACGTCTTCCAGAAAGGGTGCAACTAAAAAAAACTAAGCGGCAACACGCAAAAGGCAGGTAAAAGTTTCGTAACGAAAGTTTCATTACAGACGTAGGTACAGACGCCAGCGCATCCAGCTACCCAAAACTGTGAAATTTTCCCAATTGAACATGCACCTTATTCTGTTCACAATACAGTTGAAAAACTATCAAAGATATTTGACACATTGGGATAACTTGATGTGCTGGCCTCTCAATATATTTAAAAAAAAGCCTACCGCAAAAAAGTTAAAAATAACAGTTTCCTATCGTTGAGCCATGAAATTTTACGTCACGTCGGGGTACCGCTTAAGCAAGGAATGTTCCTAGTACCTACAGATACAGACAGACAGACAGACAGACACACACACACACACATAGCGGTCAAATTTATAACACCCCTCTTTTTGCGTCGGGGGTTAAAAAGTAACATTATTTGTTAGAAAAAAACATACTTTTCACAACACCACGTTTATAACATCCAATCAATATAACCAACCGATATGATCAGCAAACGAGAAAGTCCCCAGCCAAACGTAATTAAAATAATTGGAACGACAAACTCATCGGTAGGTTCCTCCTCACATATCTTCACAAAATGGCGCCTCAATTTTATAAATTGCCACTCAACATTAACGTCAAATAACACGTCATGTTAATTGTAACACCATCACGTCGACAGCTCATTATAATTTAATTAAGCATTGATCATTTCAATCTCAGCGGTTAATTAATCATGATGTTTTTAAGTACCGCGTACTTCCTCGTATTAATTTTCGTCTGCCAATGAAAATTGGGCTTCCTACCGTCCCTATAATGAATGACAGAATGGGAAATGGCCATAATAAACACGCTAGGCCTTATTAGCTGTGGCAATACGGGAGTCGCGTTAACTTGTTTTCGCAATGTGTTGCTATTAGCAGACTAAGCACTATAGCTAGAACGGCAGTTCCCTTCAAAGATCTATTTAGTACACATAAAAGTGTTAACAAGGCGTCATTTTCATGTGTTTAGTGATTAACCCGGTGTCAGCCTCTGACTTGGAATGGAATAAAATACTCTTCACCTACAATCATTTGTTTTTCCTCATAATGGAATATGCGTAGAATATCACGTACACTGTGTCACCGGTATCAACATAAAAACTTACAAATAATATTACACAACTAATAATTGCACACCACAATTTTTTGATAAGTTCAAAAAAAAATTGGGCTGTATCCGTAGGTACCTGTGTCTGATATCTGCGTAATCGAAAGTAAAAAAATCGAAATTATTTAGTAGAACTATTTAGTTAAACTTAAATAACGAAAACAGCTGTTGGAGGCGGGGCATGCTTTAGCGAGATCACGCGAGCGACAGATGACGATGAATGAATACTACTACATATGTCATAAATATCATGTACAATATTTCCATAAATTGGGTGACTTTTTGGGATATAAACAAACGCTAATAACTTTACTGTTTATGAATATTAATTATTGATACTTTATAAATGTAATAAGAAGAATAAGCCCTTTAAACATTTGTTCTAATAAAAAATTAGTGGTGTATTCGAAAGACACTTGGCACCATCTATTAACATTATAAGAACGTTATTAATGTTCACCTCGGGTGTAGTACTTTTTTTCCGGATGAAAAGTAGGTATCTCTATATCCTATATCTGTTTCAGTATACCTGACAATGTTTTCGCAAAATTTTAGGATGATTGGTTTAGTAGTGGTTTAGGCGTGAAATGGTTGCAATTAAATAAACAAACTTACTTTTATAATGCAAGTCGAGTTTAGGACATAATTTCTAACCACATATTGTTACTGTCCCTATCTAAATAGGTAATAAAAAAATACCCACAAATATTTTTACGCGCAGAATAACGATTACTTGGCGGTAACTTAGCTTAGCTGAAACGTCCTAAATGGTCTCGCGCATCCCATTGTTTTCCCGTCCCCGGGCTTTTAGGATTCGACATCAGACGTTTTAGATCTTTGATTTTGACGACCCCGTTGTCGCTGGCATAAGCAACAAGAACCCACGGTAGGCGAGTCCAACTCGCCATTGTCCGGTTTTTTTAGTCACTTTTACACTACATAGTACCAGACAGTAGCAAACTCAAACTATAGCTACCTCAAAATCTATGAGACTAACAGCAAACCAGCGATCTACATTATATCTGTGGTGTGTCCAATCCTTAGTCTACAACTAAATATTATATTTTGAATTATAAGGTGTGAACAAATCTGTCAACAACATTGTGATTTAAAGCGTTTAGTTGACAATATAATCAGCGTTACCAATAAACTAAATTATTCACGGACAAAAGCATTGCGAATAATGAATAACAGTTGTTGCGCATAGCAATAATTGTGTTTAATTTTCTATTTCCTATTTAGGTAGGAACAGTAACAATATGTGGTTAGAAATTATGTCCTAAATACGACTTGCATTATAAAAGTAAGTTTTTATATTTCTTTGCAACCGTTTCACGCCTAAGCCACTACAAAAACCAATCATCCTGATTTTTTGCATAAACATTGTCAGGTGTACAGAAACAGACATACGGAAAAATAGTACCTACTGCTACAAGGTAAACAACAAAAACGTTCTTATAATGAGCAAAAGCAAAGTACAACCCGAATTGATGGTCAAATTCCAAATATACGCGAGTAATGCTGCAGGAAAAAGCTTGTTCAAAATATTTATGGCAGTGAGCTTTGCTTAAAACACCCGTTTCTATAACTTTTTTTGAGTTCAAAAATTTTGATGACATAAATCGGCCTAGGAATCTCAAAAATAATCTCTAGTAGATTGCATAATCAACGTCCAATATTCCTATTACTGCGACAGGCCTCGCCCCCTTACAGAACCTCGCTCTTATTAAATCAGTTGTTACTAGATGATTCATCTTTAAAAATAAGAAATACATTATAATAATATTATGTTGTACCTATTGCCCAATAGTTGGGGCCTGGCATCTCATACAAGAGTTTGGGGATTATATAATATCCGGGTACCAGAAAAACTTTATCAATTAATATTTAGATTATAGGTAGATGCTTTCTAATGTAAATATCGTGACTATAAATATGAAAGAAAGAAAGAAATAATATTTATTGGCAACAGGTAAAAGCATGCACTCACTGATAAAATATGAAAATAACAAAATAAAATAGTAAAAAATAAATGGCACTGCAATGGCAATGGGTGGACTTGTGAAGTAATGTAACTAAACTTACAAGTTTGAGATGAGGCGCAGACCCTAAACTGTAACCGCAAACTGCACGGGTTTCTATGAAATAATATTAATAATAATAATAAACCATTTATTTCAGGTAACAAAGACCCATAGATAAATACCTTAACCTAAAAATACATACTAATAACACTTTTGTTAGTAAAATCTTATAAAACTATTTTTTTTTTCTTTTGTAATACTATATGAATCTCTATGAAATTGAGGCACAACTGCAGCTTGCAATTTCATAGAGATTCATAGAAACCCGTGAAATTTGAGGTTGCAGTTTGCAGTTACAGTTTACGGTCTAGTTCCATCTCGGACTTGGAACTTTACCTTAATACACCTTGAGCAAGCGTTGATATGAATGCACGTGCCCTTTGTATGACAAGAGGCTTTTGACGAACTGTACCTACAGGGTAGTAATAGGCTGAAAAAAGTATAATATAAATTGATAACCTTCATATTGGCATCAGTAAACTGAAAGGGGGTTTTGGGATTATTCTCTGGGGTATCCCTATGCACCATTAGCTGATCCGAAAAACGTTGCGGTGCTGTAAAAAGTTTCCTACAGCAAATAACCTGTTGAATTAAGATAAAATAAAACGGTATCTATGAAAAATTGTTTTAATTTCAATCTTATAATTTACATAGTCTCTAAAAAGCGTTGAGCGCCTCGTCTGCTAAGTGATGGAATAATTTCTCGCAGAGCAATTTCTAAGAGCAATCTACCAGGAGAACAAAGCAGAGTGATTATAATATCAAGCCGTTTTAACTTGAGTGACCGTAGATATTACAAATTAGTATTTGAGCTTCATTGCTCCAAGCTAGATACGCTAACTTATCGCTCTTTGATGTAGAACACATTTGATATTTGACGACATTGTTAGCGCAGAGGTCACAGCTGTTGACTGATGCGTGGCGTGTCGCGGGTTTTATTGCCGCTGGGAACAAATTTTTGTATGGTACCTATGTGTATTAAGTTAAGACCTCAAGTAGATTTCTGCAGTAGATGCAACCATTTAAATAATAATGTTTTCACGGTAAAACAAGATTTAGGTTGTCAGTTTTTTGCAACAAAATAAGTAGGTACCAACATTAATTTTATCCAAAACTTCGATATTGTACAACAGAACTTACATTATAATACTTACATTCAGCAGACCGGTTTTTAAATTTAAAATATTACGTTTAATTATAGGCATTATAATATTAACAAGAAATAATATTCTAAGAATCACTGTTGTCATAAATCATAATGACAATGACAGATTGTGAAAATATTTGATAGATAGATAGTCTATTAAATACCTACTTCTTTTTGCAAAATAAACAAATTATGGTCCATCATATGGAAATTTCCTAACTGTCCCACTTTCTTTCTGCCTATATCGCAAAGAAATTTAATAACTATTATCTAAATATACGTAAGCGTCCCAACCATTACACGAAACGATGTCACAAACTAATGTACCTACGAAATATTCTAAATATTGCTCACCCAAAATACTCGGGCAAGTCCGTACCGCCGCAAGAAAACATCGAGGAAAGTGATTCCAACAAACTGAAAGTTGTTACCAGCCACCCAATATTAACGGATATTGGAAAAAGATGGTAAAAGATGGCAGTTGCCGGATCAAGGCTAGTAGGCACTAATATTCCCTGGATGCAATATCGGGGTTCATTGCCATAAAACCGCTCGAGGCGAATATCTTGGGTACGATATTGACCTTATAGCATTTCGCCGAGAAAGCAGATATCTGAGGCAATTTCAACATCGTAAATGATGTTTATCGTGGTAACCCAGTGACCCACGCCCATCTACTTTCCTACCTATGAACACTTGTCAAACGGCAGTGTATCGCTTTCTGCACACGTACCGGAGCCATGTGTAACTAAGCTGTTCTCTTGTACCTATGTTATGTATCGAGGTTCGATCAGAGGTATTCATGTGATTCTATGTACTAATTGTATACCAAGATTAGTTTAAGACAAAAGGCTTTGGTGGTGAGAGTGCGAACACGACAGTTTGTCCATTCAAGTTTATAATAATATGTTTGCTACAAGGAACACAGTTATAAAACAGGATTTACGTATAGACGCCAGCATATCAAGTTACCTCAATGTGTCAAATTTCTTTGATCGCTTTTCAACTTTATGGCAAACAAACTAAGGTTCATATTCAATTGGGAAAATTTGACACATTGGGGTAACTCAAAGACATTCAATACCTATAGACCGGACATCATGGTCTTCATTTTCGTCTGAAACTTGTGTCCTGCTTGGACACAAGTCTATGAGGTTTTTTTAGTACGCTCCGCTGCCGCTCCAATATTCATATATTATTCTAGATGGCGTTACTGAGACATGGGATCAAAGTTTTTCTATGACATTTCCTTGACATGCCCGCTCTATAGTATTTAAATCTCTTTGGGGTAACTTGATGTGCTGGCGTCTGTACAAATACGTTCAATACTTGCATGCAGATCTCTTTTTCCCCTCATAATGGTTTAAGCTAACTATCACACATGTACCTACCGACGAAACCATTTCTAAAACAACGTTTTATGTTAAGCATTCAAAAACAGAAGTTTGAAACACAAATTAGTATCGCCACCATCGCCACAGACGGCTAGGAACACAGCAGACTAGCAGACATTGCGAAAACATTTGTTTGGTTAGGGATCTAGTAGCTTTTAGACCAAATGAGAGTGTGAGAAGAGGCCTTGCAACTATTAGAAACAGACTTTATAAAACGCAACTTTTAAGCAAATTTTGATTCTACTAGCATTAGGTATCGGAAATAATTGAATTGTTATAACAGTTACTATAAACCTAAAACACTTTTTTGTTGATACAATCAGGGCAGTGCCCAAATTTTGTTTTTAATGCGGATATAGCAGCGGGTTCGACGGCAAATGAAAATATTACACAATCGATTACCTCTCACAACTTCGAAATAATAATACCAAATGCTTCCAGTCGAATAAAAATAACGTTGATTCTACGTCGAATTTAATTTCTTGTTGACTGCGGTGGCGTTCGTTAGATTGAAACGAATTTTCAATCGAGCGACAAAAATATTCGGCGCCATTTTTAAACGCAACCTGTGACTCGGTGATTCGTTAACACGTCTGCCTAACTTTTGAATAAGGAATATTCAAATGAGCGCTTCCTTAAAAAAGCTTCAGAACATTTTCTTCTCGGAAATGCAAATTCGAATTTCTGATTTTCGATTCGCAAAATGATCATTTATTTTTTTGTGGAGGCTTTGATCAACACGTACCTATCTACACACCAGGGACAAGTCACCACGTGTATTTAAGATAAGAAAAATAGGAAGAATTTGAGGTGTGACACTGTAACGCTACGGAATGTTTTATTAAGAGCAAAATTACATAGAAGCTCTCCACCTCTCCACCACATTTAAAGACGGTCAGACCAAAAAGATAAAATAGAGTATTGCTAAGTAGAAACAAATATAGGACCTTTTTAGTGAAAGAGAAAAGTGTGGTATTTTCATTACCTACCAGTAAACGCCACAATTCTTTTATAAATTTAAGTAAAAAGGTTCGGTGTATTTTAATCATGAAGCAGGGCTTAGTTTAAATTCAAAGAGACTTAGCAAAACCGGTACTTATTTAATAGATCTGAAAGTTTTCTGAAAGGCCTTTCTAATAAAGTTTAGTACAAAAACTAAGGAATGTTTTCAACCTTGATTGTCTCGTTTTTCCTTTATTGAATTATCTCTCAGAGGAGACAGTCTTGTCAGACATCCTTTAATTGCCTTAATTATTCTAGGATACGCCTTTTACGAGATAACTTTGTACAAGATTTGACATCAGGTGTAAAGGAAATAATTTACTAATAGAAACTTTAATGATAAACAGCGGTTTATCTATTTTTAGGAACACTTTGAGCGACATTAACATAAAATCTAATTGTCCTAATTTTTTTTAAGGAGAGTCAATCAATATATTACGTTGCCTTTTGATGTTTGTTTGTCTGGCATAATAGAATTTCAAACACAATTTCTGCAGAAATTAAATCTTTAAAATATCTACATTTTTTTAATTTCATTAAAATACTCATGTTGACATATTATCACATCTCTAGACTGCCTTGTCAGTCCTGAGTTCTATTACTGGGTCGGGCTAATTGTCATTGGATTTTTGCATCTAGTAATTTTTAGCACGGAGTCTGAATTTGTGCCTGTTTAATAGTAATAGGCACGCCCTATGTTACATGTTTACACTTAAACAAAACTGGCGAAATGTTGGTGTACCTACTTACGCCAACAATCACACCAAATAAAGATGTATTATACAGTTAATATTCATGGTGAATAAAAACTCAAATCCTATGATTTTTATGAATAGGTTCATTACAAGATTTTTTTTCTCATAAGCGACAATTTGAGCTCTTATATTATAAAATTTTCGTTTCTTTCTCAAATAAAAACACAGAGTACGTTGACTAACCTACCTACAGAAAAACCAGTTGTGTTAAAGTATCAAAGTACCGTATACTGAATACTAGTTTGCATGTTTACAGTGCGACATTTCGAGCAGAATGCCACGGCTCGAGCTAGGATAATGTCAATCTGTCGGACAGGCGACGCACCCACACCAAGCTACGAAAGCCAGGTTAAGTTAGCAGCCGAGCTATTTCGAGCACCCTAATAAGAGTTTATATTCGGTTCGTTAAATATTTATTATGTTATTTAATATTCTAATTTGTGGCATAACGTAAGGGTAGACCCATCGATATCCGTGGGTAGACTTATGGTACCCCACATTACTACAGTTTTATGATATTTATTGGAAACGGCCTAATGCCATCTATATCTATGTGGTTCTTTCCTCAAAAGACCATTTTAGACGTTAATCTGCATGGTTGTTACGTGATCTGACCAAGATAATGTCTGGACTTTAAAAGAGACTGTGCTGTGATCTTTGATTTCCTTTCGGTGTTTCTTCTCAGAGTAGTCAGACCGGGTATGAATCTAGACTCCAAGGTTTTATTGAGAATAGCCAATACATTTTATTTCATTTAACTTACTATGTTCTTCTACATGGTGACATAACATCATGCCAGTATTTCCAAAAGAGTTCGGCAGACGTGTATCTGTTATTCACCCGCATTCTTGCAGACCCATTTTATTCATTCCCGGTCTATTGCTGATGACTGGAAAAAAATCCAGACTTCAGGCTGATACTGAAGTAAACGTAAAATCAAAAAGAATGATTTGAAAATTGAGGTATTTTTGAGAATTCATTCGTACAACTATAAATGTGTGGTGCTCATTGTGCGTGCCTCATTAATTTAAAACTTAATGTTGCTGGGTGAAATATTTTTTTAATTTTAAATTAGTCTTATTGGCGTTCAGCTTATGTCAAGAACCCATGCTAGAAACATGACTAACTGGTTTCAAATCAGCTTTCTAATGAGACCTTAGAACTAACTGACTAAGCTCATTGACTACTTGACAATGTACAGACGCCAGCACGTCAAGTTACCCCAATGTGTCAAATTTCTTTGATCGTATTTCAACTTTATGATAAACAGAATAGGGATCATATTCAATTGGGAAAATTTGACACATTGGGGTAACTTGATGTGGCGTCTGTACCGTTTTGTACTTAAAACAAAAGAAAATTCAATTTACTACACTAAAACCCATCTCCTCAAATCGAATTACATTTTTAATTAGACCTAGTCTTAGAACTGAGACTGAATTTTAAATAAAGCCAGCGCAATAAAACAATTAGTCCCTACCTAATCCTTGAAGACTTACTACTCCCGAAATTCAAGGAGAATTCCCCATTCAGCGGTAGGTAATGATACAGAGCGGCACTTAGCTGTAACTATAATATACAGACTCACTTGAACAACACTAGCTTGATGGCTACTTGTGTAGAGAGCTTCAGAGCTCAACGTACTAAGTTACTGAGAGCATACATAGTATGTATTACTAGTTTATTGCCTTCACTACCTATGTTACTAATTATTCTGAGGATTGGGTGACTAGCATTGTAGGTAGGTACCCATGTTTGTTTGTTAAGGCACTGTAGAGCAGTATAGCGAAGGGTCAATTTTTAAGAGGGAAGCCGACAAAAAAAAATTGTATTCGTTTCACTATTTGTTGTCTCTCTTGAAGTCACTTGAAGTCATCGGTCTACCAACCACCGTGTACACCTTTGGGGTAAACGCCTTTTACATATATACATACATAAACTCACGCCTTTTTCCCATGGGGGTAGGCAGAAACTACAGAGCGCCATATGCTACGATTCTTACATACTTCTTTTGCTTCGTTTACATTCATACATGTTGTCACACACACACGACGGTTGCGAGTACTACGCACCTGACCTTTCTGAAGAACCTCACCAATAAGGTCTATGTATGTTCTTCTAGGGCGTCCCTTTCCGGCGTTCCCACTAACATCTGCCTTGTAATACCTTTCGTTAGTCGCCTTTCATCCATCCTTTCAACGTGACCGAACCATCTAAGCATAGGTACTCTAAATGCCTTTTATTTGGCAATATTCGAGTCCGGCTGCAATTAGTCAATAGTAGTGGAGTTGTTCTTCCAAACCTCCAAAGGAATGCCGATAGGAATCGAGTTGTATGAACACTTCGCCACAGCTGTTATGTAGTGGTAACATAACTATTGTAAGTTTGCCTCGTACCTATTCCATTAAAACTTCGTAATATGCTAATCAGCTTATGATCAAAGTCAATCAGTTGTTTTTTTTTATTTTCTTACTAAAAATTGTCAACGTGTCTGTAAAGGAAATACATGGTACACCTACACTATTGACAATAGAAAGAGAACCATACATTTGTTTATTTGTTCGAAAACCCGTAAGTACATACAATTTTTTCACGGTTTTGCCTAATGTATAAATTTTGGTCTGCCGGTCGATTCAGTAAAAGTCACGCCGTAAAAACTTGAGTGAAGTGAACTGTCAACGCTAGCATTAGTATGGAATGAATATTGCGTATATGAATCTAACAATAAAAAGTCGTAAAAAGAGAGGGATAAGTACCTAAATAAACGAAATTAACAAATAAATAATAAAGCAACCTATAAACATACTCAATACTCAATATTTATTGCGTTCCACAATGTACATAAATGGTTTAAGACTTGCTGTAAGTATGTTGTTCTCAGTTCTTAAAAACAGGGGCTCCGGTTTATTTCAAATTTAATGTCACTCTTGTCTTTTCAGAGTGCGTCACAGAGATAGTTTTTTTCAGAGTGCTGCACAAAGATAGTTTTTTTCAGAGTGCTGCACAAAGATAGTTTTTTTCAGAGTGCTTCACAAAGATAGTTTTTTTCAGAGTGCTTCACAAAGATAGTTTTTTTTCAGAGTGTTTCACAAAATAGTTTTTTTCAGAGTGCTTCACAAAGATAGTTTTTTCCAGAGTGCTTCACAAAGATAGTTTTTTTTCAGAGTGTTTCACAAAGATAGTTTTTTTCAGAGTGCTTCACAAAGATAGTTTTTTTCAGAGTGCTTCACAAAGATAGTTTTTTTTTTATCATGAGGTTAGTCACTAACCTGGTGTCAGAGTTTCATGCCTTCAATGGACCTCTAACTAAGCTGGACATTCGTTCGAATAATATCACTCTGGCTAGCCTGTGAAATGAAATATCACTCTGCATATTACCTCGTGATGTCTTTCTTTACCCGTTTTTAAGTAGGTACGTGACACGGCTCCACATCGAGCTATATTTTTCCAGTTTACACTGACCTCGCATTGTTCGGACACCCTATATCATGCGAGATCAGCTTATACTGGAAGTACATAGCTTGATGTGTAGCCGTGTGTACAATACGCGCATGACTCCGTAAAGTCAAAAGTGTATGCCTGCCTGCCATGGGACGAACTCGAAACCTAGGCAGTCCGCCGGTCACGCCACTAGGCCATCACTGCTATAAAGATACGATAATATTTATTAACACTGAGCTGGAATACTGGTTGTCATCATATATTGTTAGACTGGCCTGTTGGTCTAGTAGCTAGTGACCCTGACTGCTATGCCGGAGGTTGTGGGTTCGATTCCCACATTCCCACTCAGGACAAATGTTTGTGTGATGAACACGATCATTTGTTCTGTGTCTGGGTGTAATTTATCTATAATAAGTATGTATTTAGAAATGTATAAGTATGTTTATCAGCTATTTAGTACCCATAACACAAGCTCTCAAGCTTAACTTGGGTTAAATGGCGTTGTGTGAAAAGTTGTGGAATATTTAAAAAAATATATATATATAAACCGCTAGCAAGCTATCAATGAAAAATAAATCAAACTACAAATCTGTGTCTTGGTTTCCTAAGAGACAAGCTGTTCTTTATGTTATCTACAAACGCTCCAGCCATATTTTGAAAACTTTGATTGAAATGGAAAATTTTACTAGCCATCCTGTATTTAAATGATTAATTTAATGTTCTGAATTACTTTGAGTAATTTTATTAGCAACGGTAAAATAACATTTTGTTAATGAAGTAATTAGTAATTAAAAGTATCTACCTAGTATTTTTTTTTTAAATATTTTATACAGCTTCAGAGCCGCAAACAACCGGGCTCCTTACGCGTCGTTCATGATTAGTTCGATTATTTCAGCGGTTGTAAAGGACGAGCCGAAAAGTCACGTTTCTTTTGCAATCCCCTTTCATTTCATTTAATTTTTAACCACCTTACAAAAATCAGAGATACAACCGAATGGCGAAATTCGGTTGTGTCTTTTAGTTTATGTGTGTTACCTTAGAACTGCGTAATTTTAAGGCCAGTTTTTGTTTGTAAAGTCCCGTGTCTTTATGGTCCCGATTGCACATGTTACTCGGTTAACACTTTGCCCGCACCGGCAATCAACCCTAAGACATCATTGCCAGCAGAAGCGCTTCCGACCACTGGACTAAACGAGGCAAGGCAAGGCGAGGTTTATTTTTATTATACCTAATAGAGGTAAAAGTTGTACAAAAAATATAAAATTCAACTGTACAACCGTTACGGTTCATAAGATGCGGACTGCCTCGTTGGTCGTGTGGTTGCAAGCGCTACTGCTAAGAATAAGGTCGCGGGTTCGATTTCCCAGGTCGGGCAAAGTGTTGTTGAGTTTTTTCAAATTGAATTTCTCAGTAGCAGCCGGAGACTGGATTTGTGCCCGATTGAAGGCAATAGAATCGCCTCCTATTACATGGGAATTAACCATAACTGGTGAAATGTGGGTGTACTACCAGATACACCTCTGCCTAGCCCTTCGGGAATTACAGGCTTAATGTTATGTTATCTAGTGAACATTTACCGATTTTCAATAAAGGCTTGATAAAAAAGATGCCGCTAGCATTTATTATCACAAAAAAGGCACAAGCAATGCTAAAAGCCAACTAAATTGAGTTGAAAATATATAGTCTTACTTGAAACGAATGCCCTTCCAGAAAAATATTTACTGCAGCTTCGGCCACTGCAACTGTGACACAGAATCGGAAAATTAGAGATTTAAAAAAAATCCAAAAAGAATTCTTAAGTAGTCCGCAACCTCGAATTCCAACCAAATTCCATATTTTCCAGAGTTCAAAAGGGAGCTGTTTAAATCCAGGGTGAAATAATTTATGTCAGGGATTAAGCTGACGGAATAAAAGGGAATCCACTAAAAGAGCCTCGACATCAGAAGACTCACAACCTCTTCTATGGACACAGTTCACACTCCCGTTTCGCAAACTCGCATTGTACCCACACTTACATTACCTACTAACTAGCCGTTGTCCGCGACTATATGCGCGCGGAATTTAGCAATCTAAATTATTGTTTTGCGGGGAACCCTAATTGTTTTCTTAGTTACTTCAGCGTCTGCTAATCAAAGTCTCATAAAATTTGTTCGGCCGTTTCTCAAACAAACAAAGAAAAAAAAATGTTTTATTGGTATTTAACTACAACTACAAGTAATATTTACTTTCTTAAGCATTCATTGAAAAATTGGTATTTTAACATTACAAACAGACTCTTTTTAATATGCATAGGTAAAAATAAAAAGATGTTTGAATACAGTACTACAGAGAGAACATGCAAAGAAATTTCATAGAAAACCTGTGAGCATGTTATAGCAATATTGAAGCGGCAGCGGAGCGTACTTAACTAGACTATTTGACTTGTGTCCACTAGGACACAAATATCGGATAAAAATTTTTTTCGTAAAGTCCCGTTCACAGTAAGTATTGAATATGGTAAAAACAAAGAGATTTAAAATACTATAGAGCGGGCATGTCAAGGAAATGTCATAGAAAAACTTTGATCCCATGACTCAGTAACGCCATCTAGAATAATATATGAATATTGGAGCGGCAGCGGAGCGTACTACAAAAAACTCATAGACTTGTATCCAGCAGGACACACTTTTTCGGACGAAAATTTTATTCGTGATGTCCGGTCTATAGGTATTGAATGTCTTTGGGTAAAAACAACTAGGAAAAAAGCTACAATATAGCACACTCAAGTGTCTGAATATAATAACAAGAAAACAGATGAAACTGTAGTTTCAGTCACCTATTCTAATGTGACAAAGCGAAACACAGCGAAAATAAAAAGTCAAAACAGTTCGAAGCAACTTGTACTTTTCTTAGCAACTGCGATAGTAAAACTCAACGATATTCCTCGCTCTATTAAAATAAAAAAATAAAATCTTGAAACATTATTCGGAGACTGAACTGGTTACGAAACTCTCTTGCAGAATGGGAGTACTGGGGACGCAAAACGGTTCATTCCCTTTGTTTTATGAGACAATTAAGAAGCGAAGGGACGTCGGGGTGGCGCGAAGAGTAAATTTTTGTTCCTCGTAATAAAAGAAGCGAGAGCATTTAAATAGCAGATTGAAAACTCCTAACGATCTATGTTAAGTTCACGACGTAACAAGGATTTTTCGGTGAAAAAAAGTTACGACGCAGTAATTTACATTTTATTATCTTGTGGTCGGATTTATTTAAAGGTGCCTCCACACTAACCTACTATCCTACAAGCGTACGTTACGTAACGTCAGTCCGTGACGAGACACGAGTCACGGTGAGGTTTATTACCCGTGTATTTTATTTGAGGAAGCTTTGCATGTGTCCATTTACCTATTTTAGTGAATATTTACTGGTGAATATCCGCATTCACCTGTATAATATAAGGTGAAGTGAGCGTGAATGAGATGCATTAGTGACTGGCCAGTTGGTTTAGTAGTTAGTAACCCTGACTGCTATGCCGGAGGTGGTGGGTTCGATTCCTACCCAGGACAAATGTCTGTGTGTTGTGCACGATAATTTGTGCTGTGTTTGTATCTATTGTATGTATGTATTTAGAAATATATAAATATGTTTATCAGCTGTTTAGTAGACCCATAACACAATCTCTCAAGCTTAGCTTGGGACTAACTGGCGTTGTGTGAAAAGTTGTGGAATATTTATTAATTATTAGTATCAGATTATAGCTCACTTCAACTTCACTTTAACATTTGCAATGCTATTCTGTAAAAATTACCTCGTTAAAATGTAGGCGAATTGAGCTGTCACTCTATACTAATGCTACAGAATAGTTGACAATTATTTTGACTTCTGCCGGTCTTTTCAGTAAAAGTCACGCTGTGGAAATTTGAGTGAAGTGAACTGTCAATGCTTTGTATTAGAACAGTCTAAAAACCTACAGTCGTCCGACGATGTCGTCTAGACAGGGCAATCGTGCGGGGTGTGACGGGCGAGACGCGGCAAAGCCGCTCCCGAACTGCGAACAAAACGATGTTCGTAGTTCGGGAGGTCTAACGCGTGTCGACGTTGTCGGAATTTTTCCAGAGTTAAAGGCGCCGTCCTACTGTATTAATATGTATACTGTGGTATTAGTTTGGAATGACAACTCAATTCGCTCTCACACATTTATTTCTTTCGCGCGGTGATTTGACCAGAATCGCACTGCAGGTAAGTTTTTACGAGGAGACTTTTTCTGAATAATGTGTATATTATTAATGAAAGTCAGAAATCATCAATTGACCTTAAGCGAACGTGGTAAAATAAATATTTTGCTCTGTACGCTCTAGAAAAACATACATAGACCCTATTGGTGAGGTTCTTGAGAAAGATCAGGTGCGTAGTACTCGCAACCGGCGTGTGTGTATGACAAAATGTATGAATGTGAACGAAGCAAAAGAAGTGTATAAGTATCGTAGCATATGGCACTCTGTCTACCCCCATGGGAAATAGGCGTGAGTGTATATGTATGTATGTGTGTAATTGTATACACATTTAAAAGTAAATCTTTATAATTTAACACTTGGGTGCATCTACCTAAAGCATACTTGTTAGCACTATGCTGTAACTAAAGCTTAAAGCCACTCTTATTGACAGTGATTTGCATTTGGCTTTCGTAATAAAAAGTTCAACCGAGGAAGAGGGAAGCAAAAACATTTTGCTTCACTTGGCTGGACAGTGTAGACAAGCCGCATTTCCTTTGTGTTAGGGCTAAGACAGGATGTTCCTTATAATAATCTGTTTGTTTTAAAATAACAAAGACTTGATAATGGTCTGATTTCGCGGAAAACTAAACCAAAAAACTCAAATAATGACAATCACTATGAACTAAAAAAAATATGATTTGAAGTATTTAATTGTAATTGAAATATAGCTTAAATACACCTTCTGTAAATAGAATGATCCGTGAATAATAAAGTATTTATGTATTGTGTACCTATATGTAAATACTACACCACGAACTAACTACATAATGTTTTTTCTATCAAGTTCATCCTAATTTCGAAATAATAAATCATTTTTAGTTATACCGCCCATTGTGACACCCTAAGTAGCTCTCAAAGTTATCTTTGTAAGTTTTTTAAGTGTAAAATAAAGAGTATTCTATATTGCTAACCTACTTCTCTGATATTCTCTCCGAATTTTTTCTCAGCATACTTTTTAACTTTAAAATAATTTTTTTTTCAAAATAAATTAAATGTTCATAAAATGAAAACTACTGAGACGAACTATGTACAATTTTTATTGGACCAAATGGAAACTATTCCGCATCAAACTAAAAAATAATCACGTAAATCGGATCATAGGTAAATCTCGGAGTAATCGGTGTAAACAAAAAAAAAATACCGATCGAATTGAGGACCTCCTCCTGAAGTCGGTTAAAAATACCTGTATGACGTGTAAAAGTGTTTGTAAAAATGTAAAAACCTATTTACAGAAATAAACAACATTTCAAAATTCGATTCTATTCACTTCATAACAAAGTAAACTTTAACTTTCCGAAAAATACTACAATAGCAATGCATCCATTCTTCACAATGACAGATGACTTTCGGAAAGACAAGTGACGTTTTAATACAAACGTTATGTGTCAAATTCCGAACGATGTTGTCCTTTCCTTGTTTACTCCAGTTGTTTAAAGAAAAACCAGCACTTAAATCACCACAAAAAACATAGAATTAAAAACACAATTTAACAGTGCACTCCAACCGTGTTGTTCTGAACTAAAAACTTTTCCATTAAAAGTTTCCAACATCTCCTTTATGTAGCCATTTAGAAAATGTTGATATTTTATTTCTATTAAAAATTACTTGAAACAAAAAGGTCTGTTGATAAAAAAGTGCAGGCTTCATAGCGTTGCAGTGTAAAAAAAGAAAATCATATTTGCCTAGTTTCCGACTTCGAACGAAAATTTGCCACATCGATTAATTTTTTTTAGCTGGATAATTTTTTATAGCATTTTTGTCTAAACAATCGATTACTGAAAGTGAAGGAATATAAAACGTTCACAAGAAGTAAAAGATTCTAGAGTTCCTTTGTGCCTGAGTTTTTTTCTGTATCAACGCATTCCTATCTCTAGAGATTTTGTATTTTAATTTTGAGTACATTATGTTCTATTTATTTGTTTTTTATCCACAAAATCCCCAGCTCTATTGCGAATTCTTTAATGATAAACTAATTTTACAGTGTATTACGTGTTTACAATTTATCTACGAGACAATTATGCATCAAAAACAAACAGAATGACATGTTAGCACCATTTAAGCATAATGATCTATGTATTCATTTGCTTATGCATTTTACCATGTTGCACCTACTGCAGCATTATCACGCTGCTGAATTGATTCGGCTGAATAAAAACTATTTCCTTTTTGTGTAAGTCGAACTCATTTCTAATTTTTTCTTATTTCGGTTCAAACTTGGAAGCATGAACATTCCATTGGATGACAGAGAAAATTTTTGTGGTCAATTGGCGTCATTTTCTCTGAGAAGAAGCATATTCTGTTTTAATGAAGAAATAACTAAATTATAAATCTAATCAATATTGTTTACTGTCTGCAATCTGTGCAAGTTGTCTGTTTTTAACTAAGAACCGGTATGTATTTAAAACATTTTAAATTTTAGCTGCTTGGAAGGTTCTGTTTTGAGTATTATGGTGTTCATTTCCTTTTATTTTCTCACCATAGATTCGCTCAGAATCGGTTCAAGGAATACCTTTTTATCAGCGGACTGGTGTTCCGAGTAATTTCTACGCCGCGACTTAATTCCGACTGAGTTCGTGAAGCGTGTGCATGCAAGCGGGTGACTCCGTATTTTACGAGCGAAGACCCTGAAGGACGTCGTGTCATCGCTCCACGTCAAGTTTTCTCAACATTTTGGTCGTATCTTCATTTATAAATTGTAGCAATAGCAAAGTACCTAATCAATAGTTTTTTTATTATTATTTTTATAATATCTGCTATTCGTGCCGAAAGGTCGCGGAATGAACCGTTGTTTTTTTTATATTTTATGAATTTAAGCACGGATACAATTTAATCGCGCCTAGGGCCGGATAGCGGTTGCAACCACTTCTCACCTTTAGGCTTTATTTTGCAAATTCAAATTTTATTCGTTTCAAAATAATCCTCATCATTTCGCAACTTTTTACTGAAAAACATATTTTTTTACATCGCCAATTTTTTACTTTGTACATTTTTTAATTTTTGTATATTTTTAGATCAAAATTAAACGTTAGAGAATGTGTAGACAATTTTTTTTTTTTTTTACGCTACAAATTTGGCGCCCGAACTTAAAGTAAGTGTTTTTACCTAATAACTTTGAAATTTAAATGATTCTACATAATTTTTTTTTTTTTTGTCTTATTGAGGATGGTCACTCCCTCTGGGAGCTAATTAAGCCTATTTGTTTCAGGACGCTGATATTTTTTCCATTCAAGAAAGGTATTCTAGGATTTATACCACCACTACAGATCAGTCTGTGAAGCTGTTATTTTCCTTGACATATTTTTTTTTCATGAAATGTAATGTTTTTTTTAATGTAAAATAATTTTGTGAACTATATGTATAACACATAACCGTCTTTTATTTTGTCCACTTATCGCAGCAAATATAACGATAGGTTTCCTGATTTTTACTTAATATCCCTAGCTAGCGGTAGTTAGAACCCGTAGGGTATATTTGGTGACGTATGAATTTTTAGGCTTCGGTTTTCAAGGTAAGCTTAGTATGAACGGTTATTTAGCCCATATCTTTGTTTACTAGCTTGGCGTTCGCTGTCTGCTGGTTCCTGGATTGTTTTTGTCCAGCTGTACATGCCGTGCCTATTTTTTCGCTAGGATTCAATCGTCTTTTGTCTGTTCTTTCATTCGTTATTAGGTTTATACTAGTTACATCATGTCAGAAGAGCGGTTCCCTATTGGTGAGACTCCATGTCGTGGTAGTCCCATCATTTCGCGACCACCACCACCTCCTATTCCGCCGAGAGCTTCTCGCGCTTCCTCACAAAGTGTCGTTCCTTCTCCAATAAGATCTGATGAATGCCTACAATTTACCAGGCAGTTCTCTCTTACTAAGTGGAAGATTAGTTTCGATGGAAAGACCTGCGTACGTGAATTTTTCATGAGTCTAGAAGAGTGCAGGGAGGCCGATAATTTATCTGATTGTTACTTAATTAAGCGATTCCATGAAGTCTTGTCAGGTGTCGCACTTCAATATTATAGGTTAATCCGTCGTCCGGGTCTTTCTTTCTTTGAGATCAAAGAAGCCTTTTTTAAGACATTCGGTACGACCGATTTTGAATTTAAGATAAACCAGGAGGTCCGTAACCTCAAGCAGAGACCGGAACAGCTAATAAGAGAATTCATTATCGAGGTTTCTTACTTAAATGCTAAACTGAGCAAGCCTATTGAAGAATCGGAGTTGTTGCAGATCATCACTCACAACATGTTGCCAAAGTACACTCCTTGCTTGTCCATCCAAAAATTTCATGACATCAATAATTTAATCGAAGCCGTTACTCACTTCGAGTCCTTTCTAAAACCTCCAAAGGCGGTAGCCAGTCTCGATTGTGTTGCCGACCAGTCGACTTCTCAGGCTGTTAACTCACCAAAACCCAGGCCGAACAAAACTTCCCATCAACCAACAACTAGTCAGCCTCGGATTTGTCCTAGTTGTAGTCAGTCTCAGCTTTGCTTAAAATGTAACAAAGTTGGTCATTCTTACCGCTCTTGCCCAGAGATTACAGGCATGATTTGTTTTAAGTGTCGCACTCCTGGATTTATTACTAGAGAATGTCCGAAATGTAATCCAAAAAATGCATAGACCACTGGCGATACGCTTCTTTCCGTACAGTATCCCCAGTGTTTACTTCAGATTCATGTGATAACCGACCGTTTATAGAGGTATTATTATGTGGTAGAGTTGTTATAGCATTGCTTGACTCTGGTGCTCAGATTTCGCTTGTTAGCGATAATTTTATTCAGCAACTTGGTATTTCTTTGACATCAAAAGACGCTTGTCCCCGTGTTATATCGGCTAATAATTCACCGATTGATATTCTTGGTTCTGTATATCTTCCAGTTAAATTTAACGGTACAACTTTTATTCACGAGTTTTTAGTGGCAAGTTCGATGTCATCTTCTGTTATTTTAGGTATCGAATTTTGGAATAAATTCGGTTTGACGTCTATTTTTAGTCAGGCTTTTGATAAAAATATTGATGGTAATATGTTTATCCCTTCTGCTCAGCACTCTTCCCCTCAAGTTTCTTCTGTTAGTGAGGTTCGTTATATTCCTCCTCGTAACATCCTATCGCCGGATCAAGAGTCTTGTCTTCAACAAGTTATTAAGGAGTATGAAAATCCTGTGTCGTTTGACCAGGGTCCTGAACATACTAATGACCGTTGGTATAAGAAGGTATATATAGGTGCTCGAGACACGCCACAAATGTTCCCAGCATACGTTATTAATAACGGTATCCTTATGAGACGCATGCCTGTTACTAGTCCTCTAACTTCTGAACCATGGCACGTAGTGTTACCAGCTGAAAAGGTTCCAGACGCTATTTGGGAAATTCACAATAGTTTTCCTTCGATACATCCCGGTGTTACTAAAACGTATCTAAAGCTTAGGGAGTTGTTCTACTGGCCAAATATGTTCCGTGACGTTACTTCGACGTTAAGTCAATGTGAGGTTTGTAAAGCCTATAAAATTTCGAACACGCAACCTCGCGGTCAGATGTGCTACCCTAAAGAGGTTTCCTTGCCCTTACAGATGATTTCTATCGATATAATTGGTCCGTTGCCCTGTGCTTATTATGGTTATAAATATATCCTTTCTATGGTAGATGTTTTTTCCAAGTATGTGTGGCTAGTTTCTCTGAAAAGGATTGACGCTCTTTCTGTTATAAAAGCGTTAGAGTCTGAAATTTTCTTTAATTTTGGGGTTCCGCGTACTATTCTTTGCGACAACGCTACAGTTTTTCGTAGTAATCAATTCCTTAATTTTCTCAGATCTTTCCATATTCAATCACCTACTTTTACGCCATATTATACACCCCAAGCAAATACGGTTGAGCGATACAACCAAAGTGTTATTACGTGTTTAGGTATTTTGGTTGGTGAAAACCAAAGAAGTTGGGCTAAAATGTTACCTAAAGTTAAGCTTTACCTCAATTCTTGTGTTAATCTAGCTACTGGCTTTACGCCTAACTTTCTTATGTTTGGTAGAGAGGTCCTTATGGATAGCAGTCGTGTATATAGTCAGACTCGAAGCTCTAATTTGGCAGACAGTCGGGCTCGTCATGCTTCTAACTTATCTTCTCTCAGCGAAGTTTATGCAAAGGTTGCTGATAATCTTTCTTTAGCTTTCCTCCGTAACTCTCGTGCATATAATTCTAATCGATCAGCTATCACTCTGAATATTGGTGATACTGTATGGAGAAGGAACTTTTCTAAGTCTTCTGGAAATGATTTTTTCTCTGGGAAGCTTGCTCCACGTTTTATTAAGTGCCGTGTGGTAAGAGTCATTTCTAGGACCACCTATTTGCTACAGGATTGTGATTCAGTCCACTCCGGACAATATCATATCAAAGATATCTTAAAATAAATTGAATTGAATTCTCTTTGTTCCATATTTTACATTAACATTTGCTTTCTAAACCTTTTTCCTCTTTGGTTAATGGGAATATTTCTTTGCATAAGTTTTTGATTATGTTAAAAACTTCATAAATTATCTGTTAATAATGACATCTATTTATTTCTGTGTTGTGTCAACCTGTGTACTCGGTTATTTTATTTCTTTTAGTTTAACACAAATGGCGTGTCGTTTAACATTCAATTTGAATTTGAATTCTGACTTGAGTTTTCTGACTTGAGTTTTTTTTTATTTGAGTTCTTTTGATTTGAGTTCTTTGTCTTGAATTCTTCTTTGACTTAATTGACTTAAGTTTTCTTTCTCAAACTTAGTTTTTTTTGTTTTTTTGTCCAACTTGTATTTCGTTTCTATAACTAAGGTTGGACTTTACGTGTTGACGTTATTTATTTTTTGGGATCCCCGGTTTTTTTTTCTTATTGTCGTTAGGTAATAGTTAATAGTTCCCTTGTTGTTCTTCATAGTTGTTAAGATGTGGTAGGTTAGTGTTTCACTTTAATTGAATAATTTATATTTTGATTTATGAGTTCGTTATTTTCTTTCATATTCTCCATAGATGTAATTGAGATATCGCGAGTTCGCTCGGATAACGTTTAGATGTGGTAGCCATCGTGTTTATTCAGTATCTGTTGCACTTCGATATCGTTTGATTCAGAAATGATTCCTGCAGTTGTCTTTGCCTGTTCCAGCTTTATCTTGTTTCTCACTCGTACTTTCGTCCTTTTTTTCTTAGAAAGGGGGTATTGCAGCATTATCACGCTGCTGAATTGATTCGGCTGAATAAAAACTATTTCCTTTTTGTGTAAGTCGAACTCATTTCTAATTTTTTCTTATTTCGGTTCAAACTTGGAAGCATGAACATTCCATTGGATGACAGAGAAAATTTTTGTGGTCAATTGGCGTCATTTTCTCTGAGAAGAAGCATATTCTGTTTTAATGAAGAAATAACTAAATTATAAATCTAATCAATATTGTTTACTGTCTGCAATCTGTGCAAGTTGTCTGTTTTTAACTAAGAACCGGTATGTATTTAAAACATTTTAAATTTTAGCTGCTTGGAAGGTTCTGTTTTGAGTATTATGGTGTTCATTTCCTTTTATTTTCTCACCATAGATTCGCTCAGAATCGGTTCAAGGAATACCTTTTTATCAGCGGACTGGTGTTCCGAGTAATTTCTACGCCGCGACTTAATTCCGACTGAGTTCGTGAAGCGTGTGCATGCAAGCGGGTGACTCCGTATTTTACGAGCGAAGACCCTGAAGGACGTCGTGTCATCGCTCCACGTCAAGTTTTCTCAACATTTTGGTCGTATCTTCATTTATAAATTGTAGCAATAGCAAAGTACCTAATCAATAGTTTTTTTATTATTATTTTTATAATATCTGCTATTCGTGCCGAAAGGTCGCGGAATGAACCGTTGTTTTTTTTATATTTTATGAATTTAAGAACGGATACAATTTAATCGCGCCTAGGGCCGGATAGCGGTTGCAACCACTTCTCACCTTTAGGCTTTATTTTGCAAATTCAAATTTTATTCGTTTCAAAATAATCCTCATCATTTCGCAACTTTTTACTGAAAAACATATTTTTTTACATCGCCAATTTTTTACTTTGTACATTTTTTAATTTTTGTATATTTTTAGATCAAAATTAAACGTTAGAGAATGTGTAGACAATTTTTTTTTTTTTTTACGCTACACTACCTACTATCTTCAGTTTTCCGTCACACGAAGATAGAAAATGCCTTAGTCCGACTTTGTACTGTGTACTTAACTGTTGAACATGTTCTAAAATACTGATTTAGTGTCGGGCTAACTTTCATATATTCTGTTTTGACTTCGCAATTCCTAGCCGCACGTTCAGTTTTCATAAAAATTTGATTAGAAATACAGAGGTTTAAAATAGTTAAAGATAACTGCAAGCCTTGGCATCTGCAGCTCAATGTTCAGGTTAGAAGCAATCATTGTTAAGTCCTATGGTCATACATTTTTTCATAAGGGACCATCTTTCACACGCCCGTCATAGCGTTACACAAATTATATCACAAACGCTTACCATTAACGTTTACGTTAAAAGGTTTTTGGTAGGAGGATATTGTTTTTTTGTGACCCTCGTCACGGGTAATTTTGTCCCCAACTAATTGATTTATATTTTCACTAGGGACGTGCTTTTTTACGTCACAACAAGATTGCTTGTATCTTTTCCGGACGCACAAATTAATGCCTTGTCCAAACGAGGGCGCGTTCATATTGGTGCATTGTTTCGGAACTATGTCACCGTATTTTTCGGCGCTTTTATGTATGCAAGCCGTGTGTTGCATACTGTTTTATTATGAGTGATAAATACATCGCCACCGCCACTTGCCTGTGTTCTGTTGAAAACTCTTTGAAACTACAGCTATGGATAATTTTATATGAACACATGTAAAATAATCACTTAGCCACTTATTATAAATATGAAACAAAGCAGACGTCATGCGGTTTTACCCACGCAGTTCCCGTTCCCGTGGGAATACAGGGATAAAAAACCTATGTTACCCGAGGATAGCGTAGCTTTCCAACGGTGAAAGATTTTTTCAAATCGGTCTAGTAGTTTCGGAGCCTAGTCACGGCAAACAAGCAAACAAACAATCAGTTTTTGAGAATAAGGATGGGCATAACTTTTCCCTATACAATTATTTAAAAGTTATTTCAACTTAATTTTCTGTAAGAAAAATGTATTTTTACATATTTTATACACTACAAATTAAAATAAAATCTAAAAACTAAAAACCAAATCTAAAATATGGCGTCAGTAGTAAGTATTAAGTATAACATAATAATAATCTTCTTCTTCTTCCACCTGGCGTTAATCCCGGCTATTGCCAGGGTCCGCCTTCCGACTGAGCTTCTTCCACTTTGCCCGATCTTCAACATCCTTTTCGGTCAGGCCATTGGCTCTCATGTCGGACTTGACGACGTCCAGCCAGCGTTTGCGAGGGCGACCACGGGGCCTAGCCCCAAGTACAGCCATATACATGCATCTCTGACCAACGTACTCGATAGGGCGGCGCATGATGTGTCCATACCATCGGAGACGACACTCTTGTAGTTTTTCTCCCACGTCGCGGACACCAAGGCTACCCCGGATGAATGAGTTGCGTATGCGATCGGATCGCGTTACGCCGCTCATCCACCTAAGCATCTTCATCTCCGTGACGCGGAGTTCCTGGGTGTGTCTACTTAATGCTGGCCAACATTCGCCGCCGTACAGGAGGACAGGCCGTATGATGCATTTATATATCTGCCCCTTGAGCTTCGGAGGCATTTTGCGGTCGCATACAACGCCCGTTACCTCGCGCCACTTCGCCCAAGCTGCGCCTATACGTGCTTGGACATCGTAATCCACGTTGCCAGACTCGTGCAGCACGGATCCAAGGTACCTGAACTTATCGGACTTAGAGATCAGGTCCGAACCTATTCGGATGGTATTTGAATCCGTGCTGCCATAGGACATGTACTCAGTCTTCGCCACATTTAGTCTCAGACCACCGTTTTCCAGCGTATCCTTCCAAGTATTGACTTTGCGCTCAAGATGTGATATGTTCTGATTAACGAGGGCAATTATTTATTATTATTAATTATTTGTAAGTAGTTTGAAATTTACTATCGTCAGGCTGAGATTTTAATAAAAAGAAAAAGCTGCAAACATGGAAATAAACATTTTTATCTGCTATGATTTTAAATATCAATTCTTTCATCAATATAATTCAAAATATACATATAAGAGAATTAAAATTATTATAACTATACAATAAAAATAATTAAAATAAATTAAATGTGTACCCACATTACAACTAACTACAAATAAAATAATAGTTAGAATAAAAAAATAAATGTAACGAACAGTAGGAGTTTATCCGAATTCTTCGTGTATAATTAGTAATTACTTTTGTTTTAAAAAAAAACTGGCCATTCACACGTATTATTCCTTTTTTTAATTTGTGTGCAGTCGGTCATTAGAAAATCCACAATTTCCATTTCCCTCGACTATTTCGCAACACAAAAATCCAGAATAAGTACAAGTCGTTAGCTGTTACGACAATGACTATTTGCTTAACCGAATTATTTTCCTGACTTTAATTTTTGGTATAGTTGTCTCTGAAAAAACCGTAGGTATCATGAACATGCTTTGTAATCAAAGTATTTAGTTCTGTAAAAAAAAAAGAAAACAAAAAAATAGTCTAATTTGAAAAAAAAAGCATTTTAAGAAATGAGGCCGAACTCCGACCCAGATACATTCACAAAAACGCGACTCATCAACGTTTCAACAAAGGAAGTAGGTGGGCACAAAATTAGGCTTCAGAAAATAAGCTTATCTTAGACCCTTATAATCCGGTACCCGGAACTTTGATCCCCTCAAAATGGAACAAACCTACAGAGATTGACATTTACTACGTTATCTGTCCCAACAGGCAGCTCGCTTTGAAACTAGCACTCGCCGAAATATGATCACCATACTGTATGTAAGTCGACCGCACACATCAAACGTGACGTCACACCGTCTACGTCATAGAATGCTCTGCCTGTCTTCTTTTGTACTCAAAGTGTTATTTCACTCGTATATTTTGTAAACTCTTTGTTGTAACTGAACTTTGTTTAACGATCTTAAAACCTGACAGAATAGGTACTTTGGTAATATGATGTTTAATTATCATTTTTACCAGTACACATTTTAGATTATGGTAAAAATGACGAAAAAAATCCGTAATATTACTGTTACCTGTACTGAATTATGGTTTCACTACAGGTAACAACAGAAGTAAGAAAAATCTCGTTTTATATTTCTTATGTAATAAGTCTCAGTAAAGACCAAAAACTGCCTTGTAGCAAAGGTGTCCAAGAGGAAATTAGTTTTATCGGGAAGATAAAGGAAATCGTCCCTCAATTTGCCCAAACTGTCCAAGTGTAAATTTGGGGTATTCCTCAAAGCGCACCCATTTCTAAGCTAAACTAAATTGTTCCTGAAAGAGCCACCATTAAAGTTGCGCTAACCAATCCAAATTAAAAAAGTAAAAAAATATTTTTCAAAGTGTAACCAGGAATAAAATTAGAGAGAAAGGGGTTAATAGATTCATTAAAGATAATTAATCAAAATAAATACAGTTTATTAATACATGTCTAAATTGTTTACCAGGAAAAGATAAATTAACTGGAACTAAGTATCAAGCCACTTTTGGTCAATTATGTTAAAAATACAATTTTTACATTAAATTGAATTATGACAGTTGTTTTGAAAAATAGGGTAACAGAAATGAATATGGTTTTCAAATCTAGCACGATTCAAAAATAGCCCTTAAGTTTAACAAGACAAAACAACAGCATCCTAAACAATATTGTCTCCTAATTGACACTGAATCGAGTATTATCGACTAACCCCCATCACCGTCTAAAAACATACAGTAGTCCGACGAAGCAGTCTAGACAGGGCAATCGTGCGGGGTGTGAGGGGCAATGCCGCTCCCGCACTGCGAACAAAACGATGTTCGTAGTGCGGGAGGTAATATTCAAGTCTAACGCGTGTAGAAGTTGTCTGCATTTTTCCAGAGATCAAAGGCGTCGTCCTACTGTTTTAATATTTATACTGTGCCCCCATAGCGGCGCGCTATTATCTCCAACAAAACGAAAAATCTTTATTCGATGGATAACTCGTTTATTTGTTCACCTCTCCTTAATAGGCACTGGGCTTCGCTCACTATTTTACGACTTAAACAAACATTTGTTTTGCACATACAGCCGGCAGCAAAAAGCGGGTTGACTATTGTTTTTCATATATCTGCAACAATAAACGTATCGCGTTTTAGTAAATTCAGGTTATAAACACTGGTGGGATAGAATAAATAATGACTAGAAAAACCATCTAAAAGAAAATCAAAACTTTATAGATTGTATTTTGAAACGCACGTCTGTACATAGTTTTTAAAACCGGGCTTTAAAAAACACTATATAGTAACAACTTTGTTATTGTTCTTTTAGTGACAAAAATTGAGCTACCATTAAACACTTTTGAAAGCGAAAAGTAATATATAACTTCATGCACCCTTCGCTGGTTGATGCAAATCTTTTAATGTCATTTTGGAGCATCGACATACAATTTGAAATTAGGCCTGATCCCATCATCATCATTTTACTACCACTAGCGGGATTAGCAGACCCTACGTTATTCCAAAGCACCAACCACACTTAGTTGATAACCCGCAAGTCGTACCCAGCGCTTCTATTCCACGTTTATCATCATTATAGGATTTATAATGTAGTTTAAAATTTCAAAAAAATGAACAGTTTATAAGGATCCCAAACAATCTTCAGACTCAATCGCCATAAGGGCCCCAAATTATCGATAGGTAGAAAGGCTTACTTACTTAACTTCGGCAGGTTGTAGAGTAGGTATTTATTTTACTCTCAACACCAATCACTAGTTAGTAAAGTTTATCCTCCTCTGTCAGCTTAGTCTTACTGTATTTTGAATTAACCATTAGTTTTAGTGGCCAAGCATCTAATCTAAATCTTAGTGAATTAGTAAAATGGAAAATAAATGCAAACACATTAAATAAGCGAGCATAATTGAGTCAACAATTTCCTTTTTTGTACATGGAATGGATTACAGGTAACACGAACGGATTCAAAAGCATAACACAAAATTATTTCCTGAAATCCGAACCTTTATTCAGATGACATACCTACCTACTATAATTCCTTAATTAATCGAAAAACATACTATAAAGTTACAACCCAGATCGGTCTATTCAATCATCGACACCACAACACAGCCCCGAATGGAAGCCATTCAAATTCCATACACACTCAAAATTGCTTTGAAATTCTAAAACCGTGTACATGTATAAACCACAGCTATGAACAGTATGAACTAACCTCAAAATATTCAATTACAATCTCTAAAGGATACACGAAGTGAGGACGTTATACATAGATAAGATTACCAGGTATGTTCGGAAAATATCGACTTTCAATGTAAAGTATCTATCCCGTGAGGAGATTGAAGAACTGATAATGATGGTCCAATGGGCACGACCCTGAATGACTGAGGACTTGGTCGTTGGTGGCCTAAAAGTACAGGGATCGTTCTTTCAAGCCAAAGAGATTTAAAAGACTATAGAGCGGGCATGTCAAGGAAATGTCATAGAAAAACTTAGATCCCATGTCTCAGTAACGCCATCTAGAATAATATATGAATATTGGAGCGGCAGCGGAGCGTACTAAAAAAAACTCATAGACTTGTGTCCGGCAGGACACACTTTTTTGGACGAAAATTTTGTTTGTGATGTCCGGTCTATAGGTATTGAATGTCTTTGTTTCAAGCCCAAGGAGGGATGCACCTTACCAAATACATTTTATACTTACCAAAGACAGGACATCACGAACAACGTTTTTATTCCTATACCTTGTATTCCAGTAGACACAACACACCCCTAGTGCGACAAAGGCGTAAGAAGAATATACTAACTTTACAGGAGAGCAAAAAAACTTATACTTATACCATTAAATAGTAAAAAAATCCAGCTTCTTTCAACAATATTTCAGATACCTGAAGTTGTCGTGCGTGTACAAAGAATAATTCATATTTTAAGTTTTACACACGTTTCCTTATTTAATTAGGACAAATTCTCCAATATAATATTGTTTACTCTAATCATCATTTTATAAATTTATTTGGACACTGTAACTGCTCGTGGTTATGTCTTTTAGACCATGATAAAATGCAGAGGGTAAACACTACTTACGCCTTTTTTAAAGGAGGAGGAGGTTCTCAATTCGGTTGTTTTTTTTTTTTTTTTTTTTTAGGGTTTGTTACCTCAGTACTCCGTCATTTATGGACCGATTTTCAAAATTCTTTTTTTGTTTGATAGGGTATAGTAACAGATTGGTCCCATTTGTATCAAAACTCATATCTGATGAGGGATCTTCGAGGAATTGAGGGAACTCCTCAAAAAATATGCACCGATTTCAACATTTTTAGTAACAAATCAAGCATTTTCAATTAGAAAGTATCATTTGGTGAAGAAAAACTGATGAAAAAGACAGGCAACGGAACTCTTCAACGCATAACAGCAAATTGTTCGCGATTGCTATAGTCAGATGTCTATGCTGAGCTTTTGTATTTCCACAACATAACATTACGCCATTCTATTTTAAAAGGGGCTGGCAGAGATGTACAGATTAATGTTTAGAGATAGAACTTCTTTAGCAATTGTTATCCATTTCAATGATTCTTTCAAGTTTTGAAAGACTTTCTTTACATACAAAGAAACTAAAGATTACGAAATAAAAACTTTTTTACAAAAAAAAACAACCGACTTCCTAAAAAAAAACTAACAGGTGAAAAATAACTCCAGTTTCGGAAGTCGGTGGCCAATAATGAACAAAACAAAACCACCAAAGCCACAGACTTCCGAAACTGGAGTTATTTTTCACCTGTTAGTTTTTTTTTAGGAAGTCGGTTGTTTTTTTTGTAAAAAAGTTTTTATCTAATTTCAACTAAACAGGGAAACAAATACGTAAGTAAGATAATATATATTTTTTATCAAATTTTATGTAGTTAAGTAGGAGTATGGACTAATTTATCTGAAAAAATGTAAAACTTATGTGAAGCGTTAAATGTCTTTTTTGGTGAGTACAATGGCTTAATTTTTCATCAGATGTTTACGGAAAAATTAAAAATAGTGGATCTTTTACTGCGCTATACGAAACTGCAATAAAAAAAGTGGCGTATTCTTAATTACGCCTTTATCGCACTGGGGGTGCGACAAGTCTATGATTTTAATTTAGTACGCTCCACTGCCGCTCCCATATTGCTATATTATTCTAGATGAAATTTTTCTATGACTTTTCTTCACATTTTCTCTCTATCGCATGCTCAAGGAGAAATACACTTTACCAATTACTGATGCTGCTCTTAAAATGGCAGAAAGACATCATCAAAGTTAAAATACTGTTTTAGAATCAAACATTCGGAGATATGAAGTGATTTTTGTTTCACCAAAACATTGTTGTACAATAAACAAGAAGAACATAATACATTATTTGTTTAGTTTAGCTATTTTTCTTAGTAAAATACAATATGGTTTAGTATAGCAGGAACAGTTTTTGATTATAGCGCCATGGTTATAAGTAAAATCGACACATTATTTCCAGCCAGTACGACATGACTCAATAATTTTTTCAACACTTTTCACTAGCACTAGGTTTGCATTATTTTTGGATTAAGGGAAGGTTCATATCTGACGGAACATGCGCCGAGCGTTTGCGACAATGTACGCTCGACGCACTAACGTATCATCGGTTGAGTGTGAACGGTAAGTGTTTTTCTATACATTTGTCTGTTCTGGCGTTACGCGACTGATAATACGCGACGCATGTTCCGTCAGATATGAACCTTCCCTAAGGCTTTTATAAGCACAACACAATACCATTGCACGCCTAATGCTAAAAGTGGCTGATTATGTTTATTATATACCAGCACCAGGAACGTGCTTCGCTACGTATACAGTGAATAATAATAAAAAAATTGTAACATCAAATTCATTTATTCAAACAGTTAAATATTTTACTAATTGCTAGCTATTTTACACAATCCCCATCTGAAAATAGTTTCAATTTGACAGCAAAATCCCTATGAACAAAATATTCCGCCATATATTGAATTCATTTGTTACACAAAATGTGATAAATGAAGAACCGCTGGGCAAATTTTGTGACAAACTTCACATAAACCATCTACTAAATAGTCCGAACAAAGCCTTAACATTTAGTTTGGATAGGTAAGCCCGTTCTTGAGTTATAAAATTACTACGAAAAGTGGCATTGAATTTTATATATATATAGATGGGCAATGAACCTATGATTAACCAAATTAATTGAGAGCCCACAAAATTGTCCGCCAACTTAACTGGACTGGGTAGTTTTCTCGAAGAACCGCGTCGCCGTTGGGGTGACCCCCACAAGGTCTGATGATCTGGTGAGACATGCAGGAAATCGATAGATGGAGGGTAGTGTAGAACCGATTGGTGTACACACGTAATGTTTTGGGGGGGAGGAGCTTATGCCCAGCTGTGACATCTTCCGACTAAATTGATGATCATCTTCAAAGAACGCAAGGTAGGAGTAACGAAGTAGATACCTAAACATGAGCATTCCCGCGGATATGTAATATGATAATGTTCAGCTTCTGAGATTGCTAATAGGTAATCCGAGATAAGTAGTTGTTGATATTAATTAATATAATGTTATGCTAGAACAGTGCTAATCTAGTTAATTGCTGCGCTAAGATTTAAGCAAATGTTTGCATTTATTATTGGTGATGAAGTTGATAGTAAGTTACTTATCCATTGCCTTCTTAGTCATTGGCCTTTTTTTTAACAGACTTCAAGGAGGAGGTTCTCAATTCGACGGTATATGTTTTTTTTTGTGTGTTTGTTACGCGATTTTTCCCCCATTTGTAGACCGATTCTCAAAATTCTTTTTTTATTTGAAAGAGTATACTCCCGAGGTGGTCCCATTTTAATTTAGTGATAATCTGGTGCTGATCTTCGGAGATATACAATGGAACTCTTCAAAAATAGACGGCAAATCTGTCGTGATTGCTGGAATCGCTTGTATATTTATTGTTTATTTTATTTATTTGTTTATTTGTTTTTTTTGTTTATAAATAAATAAACAAATAACAATATAAACATAAATTCATGGCAAATATTTGTATGGGAACAACTAAAAATGAAAACATAAAAAACTTTTTTGCAAAAAATAAAACCGACTTAAAAAAAACACTAGCCGGTGTAAAATAACTCTAAATTCGGAAGTCGGTGGCCCATCATGAATAAGACAAAACCACTAAAGCCACAGACTTCCTAATTTAGAGTTATTTTACACCGGCTAGTGTTTTTTTTAAGTCGGTTTTATTTTTTGCAAAAAAGATTTTTTTTATTTTCATGTTAGTCTTTGTTTGTTGAATATAGTGTATTTTTTTCTTTTTAAAAGATTTATTTAGTATAAATGGGTAGGATATTACATGTTTAAAATAAATAAAAAAACAATACAACTAATTAAATAAATTAAATTAAATAAATTAAATAAATTAAATAAATTAAATAATTATTAACACTAAAACTGACTACGAATAAAATAATAATAAGAAAAAAAAGCCCAGAAAAGCAAAGCCTCTCAGGTGTCAAAGTACTCCTCCTCATTGCTGTCATCTGGAAACGTGCCCAGAAGACTGGCATCATTGCCACGTTGGATGGCAATGCTAATTCTTTGGCCAAAGAATGAGCCAGCCCTCTGGTTATTGATGATGTTCTTGATTGGTGTGTACGTAAGTACTAAGTATAGTAGCAGGTTACTTATTTATCTGTAGTTTCTGCCTACCCCAATAGATAAATGGCGTGAGTTTATGTATGTGTTATGTCAAACTACTTTAAACTGATCACTGAACTGTCCAATTAGAAATTGAATATTGAATTAGGTAAATTAAACTTTATGCAATCAATAGTAACTATTAAGTTTGAAGTTAGTTTTAGTCTACGTACATATTTAATTAATTGCAATTAAGTTCATGTAGTTTACATTTTATTTGGATAAAATAACTTGATAAATAAAAAAGTGGTTTTAGTCTTTTTATATTTAGGTACCGACCGATGTTATCTCAATACATCAAATAGGCATAAAACTCAGAAATCAGTACCCACACACGTGAACTACTTATACTATACAAGATAGGCCCAAAATCGGGACATGCGAAAATAAATCCATTACCGTTTCTTTTGACTTCGCCGTAATCTATTAACGGAATGGATAAAAGCGAAAAGGGACAAAGAAAGTGTGTTCTCCAATCGTAAATAACAGCTCATGTGGCCGACTCTAGGCCTCTGTCGTACCCGCTTTCCTTATGGCCCTTAAAAAGACAATTTTGCTTCACGGTACATTAGAAATCCCCGTTACCGCAAACTACTGGTTAATAACTGTTAAAATGTACAGTCGGCCCCACTTGCAGTGAAGAAGATGGATGAAAAAAGATTGCATACAGCAGAGATGAGAATGTTGAGATGAATGTGGAGGCACTAAAATTGATATTGTTAGTTAAGTTAAACAAGCATATAAGAGGAAAAATGGCGCCTGTTATGGAATAGATGAAAGGGAGTCGTTTGTCTTGGTATGGACATGTGATGAGGAGGGATGGAGCACATGTGACGAAAATAATGATGAATTTGAGTGGTGAGAGCTGGAGAGGGAGAGAAAGACCAAAGAAAAGATGGATGGTTTGTGTGAGAAATGATATGAAGAAGAGAGGAGGAAATGATCGGATGACGAATGACCGAGGAGAATGGAAAAAAAAACGAGTTACGCCGACCCCAAATAAAGATGATGAGTTTGCCTTACTTGCGGTAAATCAGTTAGCTAAGAAATGCTGCGAACTCGACTTTTCTTTCGTCCTTCTTCCTGAACCAGCCCCAAAACCTTCCTCATCCTTCTTTTTCTTTAATTCGTTGTTCAATGCAACGTGCGTATGAGGGATCACTGATCGCCACTAGGCTGCCTAGTTTGGTTCAAGACGCAGCACGCCACGATCCGCGGCATCGTCCCCACTAGAGTTGCCGCGGGATGAGGCTGCCGCTTGGCCCAAGGCCTCTAGTGGAAATGTAACTATAGATTGTCACAACTTTAGCTCTGATTTTAATAAAATAGTTATAGCTGAAATGAAGCTAACTGTACAACACATTAGCTCTTGTGACGAGTAAAGGTGATAGTACATAGAGCCTACTTATGATATTTTGCAAAAAACGGTTGATATAAATAAATGCCTAGAAGTTAAGACGCGACACGACTCATTAAGCAAAGGAGCTCTTTTAGGAAAGAAAAATTTGAAAATGGAAAGACGAATGAAGAAAAGAAGACTTGTAATCTGCGTATGAATACCAAACAGATAAAAGTGGTAAACGATACCTGAAAGATCAAAATACTACGATCGGAATGTTTTCCTTTAACTATCTCATTGGTACAGATGCCAGCACATCAAGTTACCCCAATGTGCCAAATTTCTTTGATCGTTTTTCAACTTTATGTCAAACAAAATAAGGTTCATATTCAATTGGGAAAATTTGACACATTGGGGTAACTTGATGTGCTGGCGTCTGTACATATTAAAACCATGAAAATATCATTATTCTATCTAAGTCCATGAGATTTTTTTATGAAAAAAGCAACTTATTTGCCTTTTAGTTCGTCAACTACCAGAATTCCAGACCCAATTAAATTACCTATTGTTCGCGAAAGCCGGCTTTCACTCCGGGCTTAAGAAGAAAAATATGTTTGAGTTAGAGTCTTTTATATGATTCATATAGCTTTGAGGTAGATAAAAATCATAATTTTATACAGCTTAAGGTTGTGTTGCAGGTTTGATTCCCACACTTTTCACCGCATTTGTATGGCCTACAGTTGCGCCGAGACTGGGTATTTGTGTAAGTGAGTTTCTATGTTTTTAAACGCAACAACGACACAGGAAAAATCCTAGTGAAGGGGAACGTTTATTGAAAGAATAAAACAAAACAACAAACATCTTATAAACCTTAAAAAATAGGTAAAGCTGACAGCTGATCTCCATATTATCATAAGTGCTCAAAGCTGTGATGTCCACGATCTTGTCCTGAACTATTACTATCCGGGTATCCCTTCTACCCAGTTAAGGTAGATATACTATGCACTACATAAACATCTTAACTTTACCACATTCACCCCGTTTGGCTCGCAAAGCGTTGGTCCTTCTCTAACCCCCTTTTAAACTTTGAACGGTTTCAAAACCCCAAGATTGCATTGACCACTTAGGATTGTGGGCAAATATCTTACATATAACTAGCAAGATAACTGTAAGATATGTTGGCAACTTCTTGGCAGACTGTAATAAGCTTATAAGTGTTTTGTGCAACCGATCGATTCTCTAAATTTGGGTGAAACGAGGGGTGCAGTAGTATACTGTCACTGTTAAGTTGTTCTTATACTATGTCAAAAAACTAGAAGAACGATAGATTGTCAAAGATTATCTATACTTCTATACTAATATTATAAAGAGGAAAAGTTTGAATGTTTGTTTGTTTGCATTGAAGAGGCTCCGAACCTACAGGACTGATTTAAAAAAAAAATTCACCGTTGGGAAGGTACGATATTCCCCATAGGCTACATTTTATCCCTGTATTCCCACGGGAACGGAAACTAGGTGGGTGAAACCGCGTGCCGTCTGCTAGTCTATAATAAATAAACAGCTAGGAGTCTAGGTCCAATGGCTTAGCGTGCTTTCAAAGACACGGAAGGTCTCGATATGTCTGGATATGGGCCCATCCACGGACCGACCTCGGCAAGCTCTATTCAACCGTAAAACCTTCAGCTTTGTTGCTTGACTTGTGAGGCTATTATTACGTTCTTAATTGTATGCTAGACTCTATGGTTATGCCAAGCTTAAGATTTCTATTAAGTAGAAGATGTCTTGTGCCAATTTAATGCCAACTAAGAAAAATAAAAACGGAACGAAAAGTATTTTAATTTAAAGCCTCAGTTATTTTTACCTAAGTATTTCAGTAAAAGTGAAGTAATATTTTTCAAACTTGCTCTCAAACCGTCTAGATATTACCTAGATACACGTCTCAAATGCCACGAGCCTCGACGCTCAAAATCTTCCCGGTGTAACAAAATAAAAATAAAACACAATTGACGGGAAGAAAATATCTCAGCTAACTTTTCTGGATGGCTCAGAAAGATAAGCTTTTGGCGTGACACGTTAGTTTACTTTACACTTCAATTGCTGGACGTATAGGTTATTAGCTTAGACATATAACCAGAGAAGAATGGGCATTCACTTTCGATGTTTATGGGTCAGGATTCAGCTATGAGTTTGCCGTCCATCTAAGACCTGCTACATTCGAACGGCATGTTGCCACTGGCAGAAGCTACTGCTGCCCTCAACACTACTCGACGGCCGCTCAACTGACTCCTATTCTGAGAGAGTTGACGACGGCTGCCGTTGATTTTTGAAGTTGGAATTTCAACGGCCGCCGTCGACGCCATCGGTTGGCGCTGATTTTTGAAGTTGGAATGTCAACGGCCGCCGCCGAGGCGTGTCGACGGTTGCGTGTAGAGCCCCGTATTCATGGTAAACATTTGTTTAGCAACAAAGTTGAATCAACGTGTTGCGGAGTTGCTGTCAACATGTTGCTAGCAACACTGTGTGTTGCAGAGTTGTAAACAGCTCTCGCTCGATGTGTTGCGGTGTTTACGCTCATCGAGCGTGAACACCGCAACACGATGATTCAACTTTGTTGCTAAACAAAGTTGAATCATACCATGAATACGGGGCTTTACCTGTGCCGTTGGCAACATGCCGCTCGCTCGTCTGTAAGAGATTGAAGTCTGCAACGTGTCAAGTTTCAAGTCATCAGGGCGCGAAAAACACTCACCAGTTCTACCTGAGCCAGTACCTCTTACAAATTTCTTTTCCCAGGAAGAGTCTTATTTCCTAAGTTCGTCACACCAAAGGTCATAATTGCCAGAATAATTGCAGATACTTTTGCATTTGCAGTCAACAGGTATCCAGTATTCTATAAACTTTCGGTGAATTTTCAGAGATGTTATATCTAAATTGCATTTTGAGCAAGAAATTTTACATCACGTTTCAAATTCTGCGAATTTTAACAATGTTTACGTACTCCCTTACATATTTATAAAATGTCCTCGAACACATTGCAGTCTACATGGCTGAGGACAACGCTAGCTTTGAGTGAAATAGAAAACAATTATTATTTACACAAATTGTTACTTTCCTCTACAACACTTTGATGCAAACTAGCTAAACAGCCGGTCTATTCTGCAAATTCAAACCTCAAAAGTTAAGTAATTTACCGTGAAGTCAACTGGCAATCCCTTTTACTTCACTAATATTTTCACGGAGTAGTTTTTTACAGATTAACTCTGCAGATTTGGACATTATAGTATCATGTATTATAGCTTACTAGTGGACCCGATAGACGTCGTCCTGCCCAAACGTTAGTTTCGTACCCGATCGCAACACCACCGTTACGACGACTCATTTTTATTTATATACATTTATTTCACACACAAGCACTTCAGTCAACTACTTCTACTGCTACTACTTATATACCTATGCTTCTTACTACTTCATATTACTCATACTACAGAATAATTTTATGAGACGAAAGTGCAGCTGCAGTAAAAATGATTGCCAGGAACATGGTTCGTAGAAATGCTTTTATCTATTGCATACACGCATACATTATCTCACACTTTTTTCCTTCGAAACTTCTTTTGCTTCGGTTACGTTCATCCATTTGGTCAAACACCGACGCAGGTTGCGAGTACTACGCACCTGACTTTCTTAAAAACATCACTAATAAGGTCAGTGTGTTCCCTTAGCCTGTGTGTGTTTATCTATGCTTGCGAGTAAAACAAAGAAACCAAAACTAATTCACAACACTTATTCTAATTTTGAAATCCTATAATTTTACAACCCTTAAATACCCAGTCAATGCCCTTACAGCATACCATATGCAACTGCATCTAAGCAAGTGTAACATCGCGTCATTGAAAGGGTTGACTGTTTCAATATGTGCTCTCGTCCCATTGGAAGAGCACTTTAAGCCGCCGTTTGATTGAACGGGTCGTTAGGACGTGTCAAAAGCCTGCAAGCATTAATAACTACGTAGGACCAAAAAAAAATTGAAAGTGTTAGGCAATCGGTCATAGAAGAGAAACTGTTTTTAATTTCGTTTGAATGGGTTGATCGCAACGGTGTTTAGGGGTTAATTAAAAATATTAACTTTTTTTTAGTTTTAGTAAGTTGAATTTCGTAGTTTTAAAATCAAAGTCACACGTTCCAAAGCACATTCCGGAAATTAGTTTCATATGTAGAAGAATAGGCAAGAAACTCCATACTTACTCTTTTAAAATAGGTTTTACAATATTATGTATACAATTATCAGATTAAAATTATGTGAGGACAATGTATGTACTGACACCAGCACATCAACCTACCCCAAAATGGCAAATTTTCCCAATTGAACACGAATCTTATTGTGTTTAGAATAAAGTTGAAAACCTATCAAAGGCATATTGGGGTAGGTTGATGTGCTGGCGTCTGTACCTTGAATAAAAACTAGTAGATATACTGAGATATAGGTAGGTAGGTAGTAGGTAGCTGAAAAGTAGATTAGTGTATTGATAAATACATAGTGCTCACATATTTACAAACATTCATTAAAAAAACGATAAACATGAAATTAATAAAATTAAAATTAAATAAATATGAATAGATTTCCTATTGGGAAAGCTTAATAACCATTTCACACCTCGACCAATATTGTATACACAGTAGTTGGGCTTGCAAGTACAAAATCAACGAAATAAATTAAGTAGTGCACCGAAAGCATAATAAATGCAAATCACTGACTCTGTAAAATGCTAATGTACCATGATAAATTCTCAAAAGGAATTAAACAAAAACAATATTAGCGTAACTACTTTCAATATTTCCTGCAACAGTAAAAAGGAGGAGGTTCAGATCGGCCCCAGCTAGTCAAATAAAATGACGACGATAAATGCATACAGTTAAAATAATAACAAAGTAAGTAAGTAGTAAGTTTATTTAAACAAAGCTTTTGCAAAAATAATAATAATAATAGGTAATTCATTTAAAGTCTTTTGATGTGCCATCTCTTTTACTCAAATAGTGATGATAACAATTTGTATCTAAAACAAGGATATTATACATATTTATATATTTTTCTACCATCTCATCTACATTGGGTCGGCCTCCAGACTAACTGGATGCAACTAAATACCAGCGTTTTACATAAAATGAATGTCTCAATACTCAATATTTATTGCGTTCCACAATGTACAGAAATGGTCTTAAGAATATAAAGGTACAGAATTATTATTGCCCCTGTCGGGCACAGCAAAAACTTAGAAGAGAAGAATAGGGCTAATGCAGCAGTAACTTAATTTCTATATCTTATTATCTTATTTTAATATAGTAAGCTAGTACTAATACTGCAATATTTATAATGTGTTATATATATTATGTACGAGATATATTTGTTTCTAATAATATATATTTGTCTGTCTACCCTACCTATTAAATCCTAATAAATAAGACCAAATTTATCAACTAAAAAATATTTTTAGCTGTAAACTGGTTAAAATAAAAAACTTGAAATTTACAAAATACAATTCATATTAAATTCTTGCGCGGTGGACACTAGCCACTAGAACGCTGAGCCATCTCCTTTAGTGGAGGAAGAGTAAGATTGGAATATTTAATTCGATAAGAGGAATTCTAAGTGGCTCGGCGACTTTAGCGCGAGGTCAAATTAATTGCGCCATATTCTCTAGTGCTTGAAATTGTAAGAAAGCCTTCGCACAAACTATTGTTCACAGTGAAGTTGGAAATATCTTTATACTTTGTTAAAAAAGGTTATTATTAAATAAAAGTGGCTGACGACCTATAATTCGAACTTCTACTACTTTTATTGGCTGATATTAAAATTGGGTAAGTAATCTTTTTTTGTCAAGCCTTTTTCCGAGTTGGTTCTCAATCTAACCACCATACGTAGAACATCATCAGCATGCAAAATTTTTAACATATTAAAGGTGCAAAACAATTCAATGCCTAATTTTATTAAATCCCTTTGGCACTCATTCGTATGGGAAACCCGAACGCGCCCCATGTCAGTGCAGGATCGCGAATATGCGTGACATTTGCTTAAATTGGGACACAGCTTTAGTCACTATCTAGCTACATAGGTAGACATTCCACTGTAGGTGATATTAAAGAAAATGGCTCACCCGCGTATTCTCTCAAATAGTAATATCGTTTAGTTCTTCTAAATGCACTTTCAAAGTCCGTATCCTAAAAGTATTCCAGACTGAACCATCTATTCCGTTAACGCTAAAAGTGTCACGTTCGATATAAACATGTTTATTTTTCGCGTTTACAAATCCAGTAATGGTGAAAGTCGCTTAGCCAGCATGGCTGCAACGGCACTCCATTAACGACGCATTGTCTCCCTCTGTTGCGAGCACTCCTCACTTTAAAATATCTTTCTCATACCAAATACTAGAACGCTTTTACCGCACAATGTTCTATACTCGATTATAATGTTGTTTAGACGCGGCGGACATTTTTGTTTAGATGAATTCTTCTGCTTTTGTTTTTCACACTTACCGTGTGAGCACATAATGGTTCAGTAAAAAGGTTAAACAGGTCACAAACGAACTTTTTTTGATACAAATAGAGTTTTAGTTGTTGAGATAATTATATTTTGCAAAAATTAGTAAACGCTAACTAAGGCAGAAAACAGAAAAGAAATAGGACAGGTGCGAGTAGTACTCTCACATGAAGGGCCCCGCACAAAAGTCCCGTACGAAGTCAAGCGAGAAACGCTAGAGAATCACGTTCCTAATTTAAAAAATTATTTTTGTCATAATTTTTTGTTATAACCGCAATAGAAATAAATCCATTATCTGCGATAACTTCAACAGACCTACCTATTTAGCAATAATTCTTATCAAATAAAATCTACTTACTAGATGAATACAGAAATATTTTATTTCCTTGAAACTGTGTTGTTTAGCGAGCCCGTAGTAAAGTAGTGGTTCCTAACACAAGTTTTTAGACGTTTTGTTACAGTAACTACGATAAACCAGGCAGCAATTCAATTTAGTAAGATTTATTTTCAATATTATTATTCGGAACCCTAAAATAGCGAGCATGACTCATTCTTGAACTGTTTTTTTACGTTGTCAACCTACATACGCCTACGCCAGCATCTCGTAAACACTCGATAAAAATAATGAAATAATTTATTATATGGACTTAAGGATTCGTCCTAAAGGACATTTTATTGCCTGGCAGAGAGCGTGGAAGCACTATTCTCACGTAAGCGAATGTATATAGTGGCCTAGCACAAACGTGCGAAAAACGTTGCGCGTGGAGTAAATTAAATCGATTTTTTAATTAGTATTGCTTGATGTCCCACATGATATTTAATAATCCTTTTTACTTGTACTTTATACCTATTAGCATGTACAGACGCTAGCACATTAAGCTACCACAAACGGTCAAATTGTCCCAATTGAACATGAACCTTATTTAATTTGTAATAAAGTTGAAAAACTATCAAAGGAATTTGACACATTAGGGTAGCTTGATGAGCCTCTGTATATTCATATTAGTAGGTACGGTTAAGCTATTTGATTAAGAAAAATCTCATCAGGAAACCTAGGCTACAATTCTATTCAGTAGTAATCCGATAATAATGCAATGGATTGACAGTTCACTTTACCTGTAATTATCGCATAGCCATTTCAACATAATAGCTATTAACACAATAATAATATGAGATAAGCATTTTTTGTCGGAAAAGCAAAGGCATCAAGCTCATACGGCCTCGTCGGTTTTCGTAATTTTATTTAATAATCATAACTGCGTAATAAATGCGTATTCTGTTTTCAAAAAGATGTATAATGCTTTATAATATACAAACTCAATGGTGTAAACATAGATGTAGTTCAGTATTAATTTCGGTAAGTATTCCAAATTTAAATCACATTCTCCCCTCTCGCCGGAGTTCGCCAATTAGCTTTGAATACGCAATGTGTTTAATGCTCGTGCCTTCTCTGTATGACAGCCTTTGTCCTGGAGAGGAACATAACAGTAGTAGTCTAGTATTATTTATTCATTTATCTTACCCATTTCAAAGTGACTCCTAGCCATCATACTAAAATGCAATACCTCATCATCTGCCTAGCCTTTTCTCAACTTTGTTAGGGTCCGCTTCCAGTTTAAACAGATGCAGCTGAATACAAGTGTTTTACATGGAGCAACTGCCTGTCAGACCTCCACCACCCAGTAAGTGGGTAAATTGGGAATGCAATACCTATTTAGATAATATTTATGAAACCCTAATGCAACAACATTTTTAAATATGTCGGAGTCAGCAATGGCTGAGCGATGAGCTGATACTGATGGGGGTTTCGTAGTACCAAGTTCATAACGTAGAATAACAATCTTCATTGCAAAATAACCTCAATTAACATTTGTAATCACAAAACATAACTCAAATAGGTAACTGACAGTTTCGTAATGGATGTGTGTCTTAGTCGGTGCCTCAAATCAATCTGAGCTCTGCCAAGCTCCTACACACCAGCACGACTCTGTCCACGTGACATTACCGAAAACACATTCGCGCCATTTTCAAATGACAAGTAAAGTCACGCTGGTCACCATAGACTCAGTACTAAGTTAATCAACTTCACAACTTATTGTTTAAGAATATCGCTTTCCACGACATATAGGTAGAATAATGTGAGGCGTTTTTTTTAATCATGTGTATACGCAAATAGTAATTGTGCTAACCACATTCAAACTAAATTGCTAACTGACATATTTTCCATCAAAGATCCGTCAGAATTTACATTAAGTTTACTCCGCACGTTCGTGCTAGGGCCTCGGAAGTACAAAAAAAAACCTTAGCTTCCCTCTAACGTATTAAATAAGTAATGAAACTGCTTTGCGACAGTATGAGCAAACCAGACTAACTGGACCTCTACAGAAACACCGATCCTCACATGTAAAGACTAGAGGCGACATAATAGGTGACTCAAAACTGCGAACATAAATTTTAAAAGTTTTCCAATTTGAATTTAACTAACAACTTGAGATTTTCTTTGGAGCATACTAAAAGTTTTAGTAGGTATTTTAACTAAGCAGCTTAGGGACTAGAGGAAGGAAAAGAACGACAATTATTAACAGTAGAGATTTACTGAGCAAAATGTGAATTAAAAAGTTTAACTTTTTTTATATATAATAATGAACGCAAACGCTACGGTCCGCGTTGAGTTAGCTAACTTAGTTTGCAATTAGTTTTACCCATACTAACATTAGTCTTCTAAAGTTTTGTTATTAATTGTTATCTCTTTAATTTTATCAATTTCGTGGCTAATTTTTTTGTAGTTTATGAAGGGGTATTATTTTGGACAGATTTTAAAATTATAATTTAAAAAAAATAACATTAGGAATTTCTCCTGTGTCGTAGGTGTAGTTACAAGTATTTTAAGTTAGGAAGCCGGAGCCAGACCCGTATGTCATAGAAATATTTTTTCGTGCAAGATACGAATCCGCGACACGTAGCACAGCAGCCAATCGCTTAACCACTATATTTTTTGCATGATTTTATTAAACGTGCACAAGTTCCTAAACTATATTTTATACTAGCTTCTGCCCGCGACTTCGTACGCGGATCCTGTTGCTTATGTCAGCGACAACGGGGTCGTCAAAATCGAAGATCTGAAACGTCTGATGTCGAATTCTAAAAGCCCGGGGACGGGAGAACAATAGGATGCGCGAGACGATTCAAGACGTTCCAGATTTTTAATTTTTGTTGGTCAACAGGAAATGCCATCAGACTTAACAACTTTTGCTAAGACGCCATTCCTATTATGTATATGTTATATTGTCGCTGGGCTTTGGAGTTCCACTACAGGTGCTCCAGATCTTCAAATTTAGTCTCACAGCAGAAAACACTCTTCACGTGGAATAGTTTTTGCAATGGCACCATTTTTATATCTCTTTTACTTTAGGTGTTCCATTTTCCAAAATAAATTATAGCCTATATGTTGCGTAAACGATCAGCGGTCAGTCGCGCATCTCCTTCCCCCACTTATCTCTAGAGTCGATGCGTATATACGCTGAAAACTCAAGCGTCATGCTTTTCCGTGAACGTCTCCAACTCGCGAGACAGTGCATGTTGTTCACGATCAGCGGTCAGTCACGCACATATTCTTCACTGGTGTCTAGAGACCTGGATACCAGGTAGATGCGTAAATACGTTGAGAAGCAGGCGTGCTTCGCGATCCCAAGAAGTTTCCGCGGAGCGAGTTGCAGCCTCATGTTCTCGAACAGCATCAAGTTTCTCCTAACGCTCTTCGGTAGATTGTTGGGATCTTATGATCTTTATTCATTTAGTACCTTTGGAACATTGAGAAAGATTTGACCTCTTTCTAGGCATGGTTATAGTTTTATTGTGATGATACCTGATCAATTAAAATCTAAGTGGCTGCTTTGCCCCTGCGTTACCGGGTAGGCAACCCGGTAACGCAGGGGAGCAGCCACTGCACAGCCATGTAACTAAGATAAATGGAAAAGGAAATTAAACACTCAAATAACATAAGCCCGAAGGCATATTTATACGATAAAAAAAAATAGGAGTTTTGGCCAGTAGAGTCTAATTTTCAATGATATACCATCGTCATCGAAAATCAGTCCTGATCTGTTCCCGCCTTCACCGCGTGGAGGTACTTATGTTATTTTATAATTTTATAATTATGCAATTAAATTAGTAATAGCTTTAATTTCTATACCAAATGTTTCTGATCTTCGATTTTTATAAGTCAACAGGAAAAACCTATCAGACCGAACAACTTTTGCTAAGACGTCATTCCTATGTGAGTTATGGTGTAGCTGCCCAGCTACACCATAACTCACATACACCTGTTGTGGAACTCCAAGAGCCCTCTTGGAGTTCCACAACAGGTGTTCCAGATCTTTAAATTTATTCTCTCAGCAGAAAATGCTCATCACGTGAAACAATTTTTGCTATGGTACCATTTTTGTATCTCCTATAGTTTAGCTGGTCTGTTGCGGTTCTGCATCAGGTGTTCCGGATCTTCAAATTTATTCTCTCAGCAAAAAATGCTCATCACGTGGAACAATTTTTGCTATGGTACCATTTTTGTATCTCCTATAGTTTAGCTGGTCTGGTGCGGTTCTGCATCAGGTGTTCCAGTTTCCAGGATAAATTATAGCTTATGTGTTGCCCAGACTTAATATCTATACAACAAAAAAAAATCATTCAAATCCGTCCAGTAGTTCCGAAGATTAGCGTGTACAAACAAACAGACAAACAGACAGACTTTTTTTTTTGGATTCGTGATCTATTACTGTTTCTAAACCCCCCTCAATTATTATTTTTTAAATATATTCAATGTACAGACACAGTTTTTTTACCGTCTTATTATATGTATAGATTAAATATATTCAATGTACACTGTCTTATTTTAAGTATAGATTATATGTATAGATTTATTGTCATAGTGTTAAGGAAAAAATGCGCTGTATGTATAATTGAGTTATGAACGCCCACGGGTGAAGTTTTTTTACAGTTTCAAATCCTAAATTCAAAGTAGGTATGTTTGCGAGTCAACAAAGTCAATCCCATTTTTTTGTTTTTGAGATCAGGATCGAAAATACTTATAAGTGTCCTCCGGCTAAAATGGGGTAGGACTCTGTCAGGGTCTAGCTGACAAAAACCATTGACGCGCCGCCACCTCAAGTCTTATACGGGGGAGGAAGAACTTTACCAAATCCGTCGCCAATCGTCGTCCGAACCCATTAAGGTTTGAAGAAGGAGACGTTATCTGCTCTCCACCGATACCCGGTGCATTTACTGTGGGCCGGGTGAGTTAGGGAGTTACCTCTTCCTTTCCGTAGCCTCATTCTGCGAGACGGCAGTTATACAAAAGTTCTTCACCGCATCCTAGGACTCATCGCTGCTAACCATAATCTCGTCTAGAGTAGGCAGCGACAACCCACAGCTTATTCCTAAGACGGCGCAGCTCCTTCCAAGCAGCAACAAAAGCCAGAAGCTAACAAAAAATAATTAAAATATAACAATAACTCTAACCCTTCGGGGATAAGAGGCGTGATATTATGTTCAAATCCAAATTTATTTATTGCTTTTCACAGGTGAAAATATCAGTTCTTATTATTATAATATAGAGATAGGCGCGCTGTTACATACCATTAATGTGTAAAATTTTCTTACAGTTCATGTTTGTGAGCTAAAGTTATCATTCAATACATTACACATAGTCAGATATAACCATCTGTTACAGCTGTTGGTTCTCATTTCAATAAACAAATAAATAAATATCACAAATTATAAATGTTATATTATTTTTTTATTACTATAAGAATAATAAAATATCCCACAACTTTCACACAACGCCATCTAGTTCTAAAATAAAAATAGCTTGTGCTAAGAGTACTAGACAACTTATACATAACTACTACCAGCCTTTTACTGTCCCACTGCAAGGCAAAGGCCTCTTCTCATACAGAGAAGGATCACCAAGCTTACTCGAGGCGAATTAAACTTATATTAACCTTAAGTCCAGGTTTCTTCACGATATTTTCCTTCACCGAAGACGTCAATGATATCCAAGATAAACTTAGAAAGTACATATGAATTGAAATAGTCACATTGGTACTTGCCCAGAATAGAACCACAACCTGGTGCATGACAGGTAGGCGCTTTTATCATGACTACTTCCTTCTATTTCTTCTCCCTTTCTCCTTTCTTCATGTAACACATAAACATAAATAAATTTCTACATACATTAACTATAGATAAAATGCACCAAAAATTGTAGTAACAAAAATTTAAAAGAGTATGCTTAGATGGTTTGGTCACGTTGAAAGGATGGATGAAAGGCGACTAACGAAAGGTATTTACAAGGCAGATGTAAGTGGGAACGCCGGGAGGGGACGCCCTAGAAGGACATACATAGACCTTATTGGTGAGCTTCTTCAGAAAGGTCAGGTGCGTAGTACTCGCAACCGACGTGTGTGTATGACAACATGTATGAATGTAAACGAAGCAAAAGAAGTATGTAAGAATCGTAGCCTAAGGCGCTCTGTAGTTTCTGCCTACCCCCATGGGAAAAAGGCGTGAGTTTATGTATGTATGTATGTATGTATACACCAAAAAAAACAATCAAAATTCAATTCTATAAAATAAAACCATCAAAATTCAATTCCATAATATCCAATTGACAGATATATCCTGAGAAAAACCTCTGTGACAGACACACAAGAAGTGATCTTGTAAAGGTTCCGCTTTCCTTTTAAGGTCGGAACCCTAATACATGGCAAGCTTAAGGATGAAACAGGATGAAATCCGTAAATAATGACAAGTCATTCGTCGATCATATAGGAGTAGTGTTATGAGTAGTGACCCATGTCATACGAGTGACATTTATAACAAGGAAATAAGGGCCCTGTACTCGAGTATCATTTTTGGATCCCTTTGTACTTTGTAAAAGCCAGCATACGAGAGTTTAGCCTTTGACGATCTCTTTGAAAGTGACATTTTATAATGCCTATTAAAATCAGGATCTCTAGACGTTAGCTTGCTATAAATTCTTTGTTCTAACATATAAAATTGTTTTGTGTTAGGGTTTATTTTACATCTATCAAGGTGTATTTTATATAATTTTCAAGTTTTTATGAATGTTAGGTGTCAGTCAATCGAACCCCTTAATAAGATAATTATATATAACATACGAGTAAATACGCTAAGTTAATACTTTGAATCTCTTTTTGAGAATATTGCGCGTTGTTCCAAAACTCATCCCCAACACGTAAAGATTTTATGAAAAGAAAAATGAAATTCACATATTGTGGAAGTGACTATCTTGCATTCGAAATTTATCATTAATAATATTCTACCATTCAAGCCCTTTCATTTAATACCCATATTGTGGGAGTTGGATAAAAATTTATTTATTTAATAAAATATAATCTAGAATAAGCTTTCTCTCTCCTAAACTCACTTATTTTGCTGTGCCCGACAGGAGTTTTACCACCTAAGAATGCAATAAAAGTACCTACTGAGTATTAAAATAATGTAATCCGCCGTTTTATGGCGGCGGCCATCTTTGACCGATTTTCGGCAACGATGCCACAGACAGACACCTAGACTCACACACAGAGAGACACGTCGAACTTACAAAACACCCCGTCGTTTTTGGGTCGGGGTTCATAACTTACTAATTTTATTTCGGTGAACTGAAATATAATTTGACCACAAATGAGAGCCCTTCTCGATCGTGTAGGACACCGCGTTTTTAGAGTATATAAAAAAACGTTTTCTCTGTGGGATGGCAACCCTGATACCCTGATTTGACACTTCTTTTTCGCGCGTTTAATGGCACCGCACGGGAAAAATTGTTTCGGAAGAAAAGTTTTACAAAGAATAGGCAAATGCAGTTTAAAGTTAGTGTCATCGTAGTGTGCACACAATAGAATCATGCAACTCCAATTGGCGACCCCAAATTCACCGTGACAAACCTATTTGTGCGCCTTGACAGTGGCGAAGAAAAGTTAATTTGGTGTTTACGAAATCAAGATCTAAATCAAGAAATGCTACTGGTTACGATTGTTGAGCATAATATACCGTGGGGGTACGTGATACTTTCAACACGAAGATCAAATTTGTTACGAGATAACATTTTTGATAGTCTAAACTAACTAATCAACTAATCAAGAACTAAATCAAGAAATGCTACTGGTTACGATTGTTGAGCATAATATACCGTGGGGGTACGTGATACTTTCAACACGAAGATCAAATTTGTTACGAGATAACATTTTTGATAGTCTAAACTAATAATACAGTGTCAACTGTTGTGCTTTGGCTTTGTTACAAACCAGCACGTACGTGTTTATGCATTAAGGTACGAGATACTGTTTATGCAATAAAATCCACGGAACGATTAAGCTCCTTGAGCAAATAACCTTGAGGGCCTAACACTACCTACGTAATACCGTAGAATACATTCAAAATGCTCCTGAACGTCTTTTATAAGTGTTAAAACCAGCACGAGATGCTGTGGATATATTAATGTGATCATGGATTCTCCTGAACAACAATATACACTCATGACGGTAAGTCAGTAATGTCATAAATTTGCTGCTGAACAACCTAATGTATTAAGAACAGTGCGAGACACTAGAACAGTGCGAGACACTGTGTCATGCAGCCAAATATTATGTCCCTGAACAAGCATATGTATTTCCATTGTATGCAATACTGTGAAATGCAATATAACATTGAAAACTTTAGTTTAAATGGTATCTTATGTGATCCAAATTGATTCTGAGAAACCTAAAAGGTATTTCTTAATGTTTGAAATGACATCATTGTCTCACTTGACTGTTGATTATAATTATCAGCAGGAGACCCAAATGATCAAACCCGCGAGGTAGACATTTGAGATATTTTACTACGATTTCTTTCTGATTTGTATTACAAGCACTGGGCCAAGAGTATGAATATATTAAAAAATATGAAAATCTAAATATTCATAAATATATTTACAAAATGCATCACATAGTTGAAAATTCACAACTTCTGAATGCCTAGTTTATTTCATATGGGCAGCGATCTCTGAAGCTGGGGAACTAGAGATGAGTACATTGTCCACCAAAATGTGCAAAGTACTATGTATGCAAAGACATGTCTAGCATGTATAATCAATGAAACAATAGATGTAATGACTATCCTAAAAATGTGCTAATTCTGTTATGGAAACGGCAACAAAAGCAATATTTGCTAAATACATAAATTATGTGTAAATACGAGCGGTCCACTCTGACAAGGGTATCAGAGTAAATCATCTAAGGTGATGACACATTGGTTCATACCATGGACTTGCTACAGTCCACCACCAGGTAACCTTTAATTTTCTGTGTTCCATGAGAACTCCAAGGTCCCTAGGTACATGCTGGGAATAACTACCTGGTTTATGTTGAAAGTTATTGACCCTACTATAATGTAGTTGTCTGATGGAAATATAACATTTGATTTCATTTCTTTGTGAAATTAAGTACCTATGTATATATATGTATGTTACATTTCAAAGAAAATTGTTAGACACAGATCAGATGTCACATGTTTTGATTTAACAGTGAAGTTTCACTCATGCAAATGAGTATTACTAACATTTTTCAGTTGGTTACTAAAACACCATGCTGTCATTTATATAAGGGAAATGTAGTTACTTCAAAATAAATGCCTTGTAATGAAACCTAACGTTTAACAAAGATTTATAATTATTAAACTTTAAAAGTTCATAAAATCTAGCAAGTTCAGCAAGATTTTAAAATTTTGTTTGAACTGCAGTCAGTGAAAGTCAAAGATTCATTTGCAGATTAAGAGTAAGATTAGTGTCCATATTCCTTTAGGAATCATATTTACTAGAAGCTTTGACTGTTTGTACCTACTCTAGGTACATATTAATATTGTTGTATGCATTACATGCACCAAAATTAAAAAAAAAAAAAAAAAAAAAAAAAGTAATTCAGGCTTCCTATCTAATAAAAATATTAATAATATTTTATGTATTGGCCATACATATAACAAGTGTTTACTGATCAACAAAACAACAATTAGTATGTATTACCTTGAAACACTTGGCTTCAGCAAAAGAGAAACACTATCTAATTTAACATTGCAAACTACTGGGAAAACTATTGTGTTTGTTGCTTTATAATTTCTAAAACTAAGTAAACTAAACACATGCTAAATTACGGTGTTTACAAAATCACACACATGTGGGACATGACATTAGTTGCACCATAGCCAACCATACCACCAGTACCGCTACCTACATACAGAAGAAATGGAATGTATGAAGTACCTAGCATTACAAAAATCAAAACTAAATGATGATGCTTCAATGACTTATAGGGTTACAGCAACATTTTATGGTAGCGAGGTAACATAACACAAGACAGGAAATATTTAAATTAAATAATATAAAATTTGATTTACAGATGCTTCTCTTCTTCAAAGGCAATAGGCTCGCCCCCTATTACGTGGGACTTAAACACAATGGCAAAATGTGGGTGTACTACAGGTACAACTCTGCCTGACCCCCCGGAAAATTACAGGGCGTCATGTTTGCTTGCTTCTCTTCCAGGCTGAATTTGAGAGGTTTGCAGGTCTATGGGTGACCATAGACTATATCTTGTTCTGATGTAATATCCTATAAACCATTAAGAACGAATGGAAGTTTTTTCCTTTCTGAATTAGTGAAGTGCCTTGCATAATTGAAAAGTAATTATGAGGTTCTTCGGACAAAACTACTGCCCTAGTATGCACTTGTTACTCAATTGTCACACCTCAATCAGATTAATTGAAGAATATGGGATTGGTATGCAAATACCTTTTGAAGTTGAGGCATGTTGCTTCAATCTATGGATAACTGGGCAGATGAGGATTCGAGAATAATAACATAGCTAGAGTGGGAATTATCTATAGAAATATTTAATTAAAGCATGCTGTTGGTTCATTCCCTCCCAGAATCAACACAAACTCCAAATTATATGTGGCTGGAATTAAAGGCCGTTATAATATATTTAGTACACTCATTATACTGTATCTTGTCAGTCATTGCTATTGACAAAAAGTTGATAGTAACCAACAATTTTTTACTCTAATAGTGAATTATTATCTTTTCAGTTCAGACTACTTACTGAGAAATTTTACCCTGGCAGCAATCATCTTCTGTAAGAAACATTCATATGCAGAGGTTTGCCAGAAAGCTCACTAAATGTTATTTTATCATCCACGAGGTATTGTGAAATAATTTAATATTATTTATAAAAACTGATGGTCATTCTGCCTAAACTCAGATAGACATCTACCCTCATTACTAGATGTAATGCTGTAGGTACTTCACTGAAACACTTAGAAGAAATGAAGGCTACAGCTTACTAAACACTGCTTCACTTTACCTTCTGCTGGAGAGAAGAAGTAGCAGTGACGATCACAGATCAGGATAAACCTTTAACGAAACGCTCAACGGAATATAATCGTTCTGCGCAAGTATCTTAATACTTGGGTTCTCCTTCGTTATTTCTTATTGCTATAGTGCAAGAGTACTGAATAATTAGTTGACAATTTAAATTTTGAACAAATAACTAGAACAAATTGGCTTAATATTAGTTATTGCTATTATGCAGAAGTTTCCTTACTTAACCATGACATATTTATACATGTCTTAGTGGCAGAACATTATGTACAGTAATTAATATTGTTCAAAATACAAATACATAAATTTCATCTAAAATTGTAAATGACATCAGTTAAATCACCATCCTAGGACTATAATGCTGTGGTTGTTCTAACTAGAGATTTACGAACATATTATATCAATCGAAGTCGGCTATCGGGACTAGTGCAAAATATTTTTGCTAGTTACTATTAGACAACAAATATTTGCTAGTTACTAATATTATACGAGAACATACAGACAAGCAATTAAGATGGATTATGATGGTTAGTCATGAAGGAAAGTGGTAATAATACTAAAATATTGACTCCCAGTAGCAGACGTACAAAACAAGACAAGCAAAAATATCATGATGCAATTAGCTAAGACAAGTCTCTTAAATGATTGCTAGGTTTTATGATGCATCAGCGAATGCTAATGTGCCGCAGGACAGATTTATTTATTTTTTGTCTTTGCTTCCAATTTGAGGACGTAATGATATATTATAAATATATTTATATAGGTACATTTAGTACTATAATGTGACTAAAAATCTAATTGGTTTAGTTAATATGACTAAAGAACATTTATTTGGTAATTATTGTATAGGTTAATACCTGAGCAATGTTCTCACTAAGTTTAAATACTAATACTACTAATAAGTGGTTAAAACACTTTGAGCAAGTTGATTTCATGTAAAAGTTGATTCTAAATGTCTGTTAAATCCTCTTTTATCTCAAGTGGCTTGCCCATAGCAAGCATGTGGCAATGGCCCATGTCGACTTGATACTCTAAACATCTCATTTGTGGTCAAATTATATTTCAGTTCACCGAAATAAAATTGAATAATCAGACGAACTTACCTTAAGTGAAGTCCGATTATAATTTTATGAAGGGTGAACTGAAATATAATTACCCGCCCAGCCCATTCTGTTTTTTGATAAAAATCAGTCCCTGGTCGAATGGGCCAACAATAAAATAATCTCTAAAAAAGTGTCAAATCAGGGTATCAGGGTTGCCATCCCACAGAGAAAACGTTTTTTTATATACTCTAAAAACGCGGTGTCCTACACGATCGAGAAGGGCTCTCATTTGTGGTCAAATTATATTTCAGTTCACCCTTCATAAAATTATAATCGGACTTCACTTAAGGTAAGTTCGTCTGATTATTCAATTATAATTATTACCTAAAGTTAAAATGGTTGATATTCCAATACTAGATGACCACTAGAAGAAACCATATTATCATCCATCACGTTTAACAAACCCATTTAAATATGTACTTACTGAAACAGTACAAAAACCAAGGAAATACCCAGCAAAACATACAACTGAGCATTCATTGCCCTACGATGCACAATTTTTTTCACATCAATTGATTCAATCAAACTCAAAGCCTGCTATACCCTATGTTGCATGCACTAACATGCCCTGCACGCGTATCTATGGAAATAGTTATTACTAGCTATCCTTGCAGAACCATCCGTCCGAAGTTTTTAATTTTCCGGTATGAATAGTATCCAGTCTATATTTCAGGTAACAAGCTCCCTACCTCTCTGCCAAAATCAACAAAAGTAGTATTATTTCCATCAGAATTTGGAATCCAACAGTTAAAAAGACTCGGTAATAATATAGTGTGTATTAAAGTGGTTATTTAACACATTATTTTTTATTAATTCAGCCAATAAAGTGTAAACGTTGTTGCTAAAAATAAAACCGTTTCACAATTTTGTTTATTGTTTTCAAAAGAAATCTATTTCAACTATTCTCCTAGATTTTTATCGAAAAATCATTCACTTACCCTGATTAATTACTTACACAAAACAAAAACATTCTGACAACTGACGTTTTCTATACGTATACATGATATTGTAAATAGATTTTAAAAAGTATAGTAAAATGCATAGCATGACGTTCCGCGTTCGATCCCCGAGTCAGGCAAAGTGAGTTTTTCAATCCGGAACTTCTCAGTAGCAGCCTGAAATCTGGATTTGTACCTTATTAATAGCCATAGGCTTGCCCCGTCGTATAAAAAAGAGCGGAAGGAATCATAGGGTAACAAATATTTTGTCCACATAGCTGTTTAAGGGAAAAGTGCCCAAAAGGCTGGCAGCATTCAACAATCAATGGCAATGCTGATTCTTAAACTAAAAAAAAATAAAAAATACCGATCGAATTGAGAACCTCCTCCTGAAGTCGGTTAAAAATAACTTCTGGTCACGTGAATGAAAAATGAACCAATTTTTTGTCAATATCTCGAAAAACTATTGGGCAATAGGAACCTACTTATGGGGAAACAGGTAGGTAACTATTGTTCATTATAATCCGTTTTATTTTAGTTAGCCTTTTTAATATTTGTTTGATTATAAATACTATAATTTCATAATTAAACTTTACTAGAAAATGTTGAGAATGGTCTTGTGAAGTTGAAACAAATATTGTGTTTCTTTCTACAGAAAAATATAAAAAATTGCCAACCAAGTTGTGTTCTATTGGCTTATTGAAATACTTGTGAAAATGTTTGGGAAAAATTCGTTGAGTAGAAATTTAATTTCAGCCAGGCTTGCAAAGTCGTATACAATATATAATATTTTCAAAGTTCATGAAGTTATTTCATTTTAGTAACTTAGGGATTAAGTTCAGCTGTATCTGTAACTAATATCTACAAATAAGTAACATTTTAAAACTTTCTGTTAAGAAAATAAACATAAAATAATTAAAGTAAAGATTTTTAAAATTACTCCTAAATATATACTTTCTACTAACTGAATTGTGTAGTTACGCACTACAAAAGTACTAAAATGAGCAATTTGCACTAAAACTATTTTAGGAAATTGTTTAATGTAAGAAGCGAACTTTAAAAAAAAATATATCACCTTTCACGACCAATAACTTGTCAAGTGACGCAAAAGGCCCATAATATTGTTAAAATTATTCCTACATCGTATACCATCCTCGCTTCGAAAGCAATATTTCACCGTATTTGACTAAAAACCCTTGATGGGTACGCGGCATGACTTCGATTTTTACTTAGCTGTAATAAGTATTCAGGAGGCGTACCTAGAAGTAAGCTTCGCAGCTCGCAGCATCGTACGGGGTTATGTCAAATTCATGAGCAGTTTCTGTACAAGCTTCTTACAAAAAATGTCAGGTAAAGCGAAATATCTTCGTCATATCAAGTCAACTCAGCTAGTGATACCGCCGCCAAAATATCAAGTTTAGAACGTGTGCCAAATTTTCATTTACTAAGGCAAGCCTACCTGTTATGTTTACTAATAAAGGTAAATATTTTTTGTAGGAAGAAGTTTAAGATGATTCAAGAAATATTGCTTATATTTTTCCTTACAAAAGTTATATGAAGAAAAAACGTTTAGGTAACGGGACTTTATCCCATGAAGTTTTAATTACGAGGTCATGCAAAACATATGCATTGAACTCGTGGCAACGCAACATTAATTACAAATAGGGTGAACCTATTTTTTGTGAGTTCCCAAAAAACGATAAACCCGAGGGGTCGACAACAAATCATGGATGTTCAGGGCATGGGGACAAAATGACGGCAATGTTTGCTAAACCCTCGATAGCGCCACTTTTGCACAACAAAGCAATCTCCGGGGATGAACTCATCAACACTGACACAGGATCAAATATTCAAAGCACCATTGAGATTATTGATGCTATATTTCATCTTCATTTAATAAAGCAACGCGATTTGAAGATTGAAACAACTTTTGTTCTTTTGACTGGCACCCGCTTCAGAGCAAATTGACTTTGACAAACTTAGATTCCCCAACATTTGTAGCGTAAAAATCACGTAGATAGGTAATTTTCCTAACTTTTTATTATACATACAATAATAAATTCGGTAAGGGAACTTTTGGACAACATTTTTACCGTTTATCGAGCTTTGCCAAATGTTTTCGTTAAAAGTTAGCCCCGGTAAAATTACCGATTGTACTTTGAAAAAAAAAAAGTAATTTCATTTGAGAAACAAAATTAAACAACGTAAAATCAATGCTCTAATTAAGTTATATTTTTCTTCATAAGGTAAAGAAACTATTTTGTATGATTATATTTAGCATACAAATACAGGCTCTCAGCAGCCGACCACACATAGCATTTCCATACTTGTTCAGGATATTGCAACGCAAATAAACTGATTAAACTTGTCACTAGATTTTATTTATTAGCAAAGACCGTCATGCCTTTTAGGCCTAAAGTTTTGTAAGTTTTGTGAACTGGTTTTTTTTATATGATACCTAAATAAACATTACTGTTACAAAATATCAATATTTTTTTCCAATAAATTAAATAAACAATAAAAACAACCAAACATATTTTAGTATTTAGCTGCTTTGCGGCTTTTAGGCTTTTATTTTTATAAATATTTGTTACGAAATTGTTTCCTTGAAATATAACACCACGCCAGTAAATACCGAAAGGTTAGGCAAAAGTGTACCTGTAGCACAACCCAATTTCGCCAGTTATGTTTATGTCCCATTTACCTATTGCCATCCATCGAGCACAAATTCAGGCTCCGAACTGCAACTTAGAAATTCCGCATAGAAAAACTCAACTAGGTTTTGCCCGACCCGGGGATGGAACCCGGGACTTCGAGCTCATCAGTAGCGCTTGCGACCACTAGGCCAACGAGACCGATCGGATATTATCCTTGAAAATATATTGAAAAACTTAAATGAAACTCGTGAGTGGTGTGAAGCTGAAACACTTCAAACAGTTGGAATACACAAAATAGACACACCCCATAAAAATCAGCGCCTTACAAACTCTGACTACAATGGCCAAAGTCAATCACAGCCAAACGTTATTAAATCTTAATCTCGTGGACAGGCAATCACGATACCCAAGAGGACAATACCGTTCGCATGTGCCAAAAAGCCGACGAAATTGTTCTCAACAATTTATATATAATCGCAAAGAAACTAAATCAAGAGTCACGGAGGACGTGTGAAATTAATTACCTACGAAGCAATAAAGTGGGATAGAGAGGCTGTAATAAAGTAAAGGCAACGAATGATGGTAGCTTACGGAACAGTCGTGAAAGAAATCATAATTCTCTATTAAAACCAGCAGTCAGTGAGCGAACTGTTAAGGAAACGATACACAAAGGGTTGATGTTATTGATAAACCAGCAACAGATTTTATAATTCAAGAATACAAAAAGACAATTAAAGGAAAATACAATAATAAATAAATCATTCACGTCCATGTTTGAAATGAAAACAACCCACAAAGGAACCTTTTATTACTTACGTTATGTTTAATAATTGATAATGAAAATACATACATGAGTAAAATTAAATTGCAATGAACGTCATTTATTAAATCATTCGTTAATTACCCTTAAAGTATTCAGTAGTGACGGATCGTAATATTGTTTCCCACTTAAATATGAAAATCCAGCTCATGATAAAATTAAGTACCTACACTGAATAAGAATTTAACGAACGTGGAAAATTCATACTTGCAAAACATATATTATTATGATAATAACAACCTTACTTTAACAAACTTATATTTATATCAATATTTTTTATAGCACATTTGCTCGTAAAGGGTATCTTATTCCTCCAAATTCACTATCGTAATGTATCTCATTACGCACTTGTGCGTTATGGTAATGTAAAACGCACGGTTTGCAAGATGCTCCGACTAAAACCAACGGTTCCTTTTTTTAAATCTAAGCAAAGAGTTTTTATGTCAGAAAAGTGGTCAACTTTTATGAATAAAACTAACTTTGGGAGATAAAATATAAAAAATAAACATTTAATAAATTTTGACCATAAATTAAAACCATTTGTAACAAAAACAAAAAATATTAAGTAATTTACTTTATTAGTAATACTGGCTGTTTTTGTGCCTTTGACTTAAAATAAAAAAGTGATAATGCGCGCGCATCGCTAATTTGTGAACAAGTAAAAATTATACTGCGCGCTTTTTCTTTAAGCTGTATTGTTTTTATTTGAAAATTTCAGTCCGTGTTTTATTTATTTCCTCGCAAATATGTATAAAACGTCGTATGACATACGTGCGCTTTGATAATTACAGCCTCTGCTTTCTTGTAGCCCTCGCCTGCTGCGCGGGCTAGCAATATTGCCTCGGCTGTAATTATCAACTTACCTCACTTATGTCATAGTGTACTATTCTTTGTCTAATTATCCGGTGTCAAATATTTTTGACTCCAGTATTTCAACTAGACTCGTGAGGTTGTCGGTATGTGGGATGTGGACTGAACCACTTTTCTGTAGTCTTCTTCTTTGTGTGGTTGGAGCCCATGGGACTCTACCTTGGCTTCAAATGTGGCTGAGCAATATCTCAACAATCATTGCGCCGATATTCATGTCAGCCATTGGCTTAATAGCCAAAAATCTCGACCAACATCTGAGGAGGCTTTCGTTAGGCAGCTAAATCAAGAGCTTGGTTAAAAAAAGTGGTACTTCTGGACCCCGCTCGGACAATAAGGTGACTCCTGCCCCGGGAGTAGTAACCTTCTGTATTGGGAACCGGTGGGCTACTATCTTATGTTTTCCAGCATAGAGCTCCCCTAGAGCTTTCCACTATGTGCGGTTCTGCGCTTATCTCATCCAAGTAGTTCAAGCTGTTTTTATGACGTTGTCTTCGTATAGACCTACTTCGCGGTCTCTCCTTCTTTCTTTTGTATTGTATCAGGCACCATTCTGTAATACACATCGAAACTTAATGTAATTTTTCTGTACGCATAGGTAGCAAAACCTAACTCCTCCAAAACGGCTGGACTATTTGATTGAAGTTTAGTGTCTATATTTGTGTGGATCCCTAGATGGTTTGAAAATAGAATACAATCCGGTAGATGGTTCTATTCGACTGCAGGATCTGCTAGTATACTTATAAATATTTAACTTTATAAAAGAACCATCTAGAAAATTATTAGGATTTTTCCAAAGCCCATCCAAAGCTCATGGAAGCAGATCTAAAGCATCAGTTTGCTAACTTTATCCGTTGTAAGTATAGATTTATCCTGTTCTCTATTGGTTCAGAGGCCCCTCGCGCGGAAAATTACATCCCTCTCTCTAAAAGATAGATACTATTATTTTATAGATTAATAAAAGTTTAGGAAGACTTCAAAGACTTTTGTGATTGAGAATAAAATTGGCCGAAAATAACTTAAACGATTATAAATTGGCAGGTATATTATTAAATAGGGCTTTGTTAAGTTTAAAGGAAATAAAAAGCATTATAATCACGAAAGCACTCCTTGAATTTATTTTTTGCCTTTTGAAATTCATATGTTATACCTAAATCTATCATTCTCATATCAGTATCCCAAATATTGAAAAGCCCACAAAAACCTAACCACGAATCAACCAAACCAACCAACCAATCTATATAAAGACCTTGTGGCTAATAATAACTGCCATTCGGATCAATCGAAGGTTAAGCTACGCTTGCCAAGGTCGACCCATGGATGGGTGACCATTAATACATATCAAGACTCCTCCGAGCCTCGGAAAACACGTTAAGCCGTTGGTCCTGGCTGTTATTTGAAGATCTTTGGCAGTCTTTACGAGCACCTAGTCAGAAGCCCGAAAAACTGACAACCAGTTTTGCACCAGAACTGGGCCGTGGATCTCCGACAGGCAGACGCTACATGTCAGACCCTGGTATTCAGCTGCATCCGGTTAAACTGGAAGTCGACCCCAACATACTCGTGGTTGGGAAAAGGTTAGTGCAGATGATGATGATGACCTGCCTTGATAATAAGATCATAAATTTATCATTACCGAAGTAAAATGCATCGATATGTTAGCTACACAGATTCTCAACACTGGCATTACTTCTCCGGGTCAATACCATCAATAGAATTGCTGATGTTTTTCAATGACACAAACGCACAGAAGCAATCTCATCAATTTATTGTCTCCGTCACACTTGATAAATAGAACACATTCAGAAATGGATTTCTTATGTTAAGAGCGCATGCCATCTCTTTCCCACTTATTGTTTATGAAAATAAAGAAAACAAACTTTTTACTTTAGATATCTACTTCGGTATTATTATTTTGGAACAAAACCTGGGTCTTGTTACATGTCATATTCGTTGAAGTTTTTGTAATTTAGTTCATAACTTTTTGTGCTATTTTTTTTATTTGATTTAATTAATAGCACCTGACCTTTATCATTTGTGTCGGTGTTGCAATTATGTTGGCAATATTTCAAAATGGTGTACCTAATATTTAAATGGTATGCCACATCACGTATACTCGTCAAAGCGGGATTTAAGCCAACAAGTTCCACAAATATTACGTTCATTGGTCTGAATCAGGATAATCTGACGTGGCAAAAATGGCACAAATTTTATTCGTGTATTAGTTTTAGTAGAGGGGCGAAAATTATTGTTATTTTTTATATTAGAGATAAAAATATATGAACAATCAAGTAGTAAGTCTAAAATTATTTACCTAGCAATGTACAATACATTACTTCAAAATGAGGCCTGAAATTTTATAATAAAAAAGTCTAAATTGATACTTAAAGTACAACTGCGTTACCCATGTTGTACCGTAAAACGGGGTGGATAGAAACTCAAGGGTGAATAGAAACAAAACTTTGAGGAGGATTTTTACGCTAATATAATATCGTTTGATATTATCAAGGTGTCGAAACTATTTATTTATTTATTTATTTATTTATTTAATACTTCAAGCACACAAATGTACATAGGCGGACTCAATGCCTTAGGCATTTTCTACCAGTCAACCTCAATCAGTCAGTCTCCTCATTTATCTCAATTATTTAAAAGCATTACAGTCCTCGTATGCAACAAACAACTTTCAATTTACGTGAATATCGTACTCAAAGTTTTGTTTCTATTCACCCTTGAGTTTCTATCCACCCCGTTTTACCCGGTACTATTCGTATAATACGTTACCAAAATAATTTTTGACAAAAGTTATCAACCGGGGTCGCGTATGCAGTTCTGAATGAGAAAATTGCGTATATGCTAATTGTAAAGCATATTCATATTCATATTCATATCTTTATTTGCATTCCATAATGTGTTGAGATCTTACAATGGGCTTAAAGCTAGAGTACAATTACGGACCCTGTAGGGCACAGCAGAAAGTATAAAATTAAAATTAGTGTTTTACAGAATAAAATTAATACGAGATAAATCAACAATTTTAAGCATGTCCTTAATAATAATTAACTAAATTATAACATTTATTTTTGAGATCATTTATATCATAATCCTTATTTATTTATATTAAATTACATTATTTATTAATACTATTATTATTAGCAATTATGCATTAAAATATACAAGAAACGTTTTTATAGGCCTTTTACTCAGATAATGTAGTACGCAAATAATACAGAAAGGTAACAGCCGCCATGTGAGCACACAGGTAACTGACTATTTATTAATGCGGTTGAAATCTCCCGTCACCACACGACATTCATTGCTCATAAGCAACATAGAAGCTCATAAAAAGGATCAGAAGCTTTACTGGATCGCAGAGCAAAAGAAATATTTCCTTTACGCTCGCATGGAGCGCAATATTTCTCGGAAGTTTATATGAAAGCGCACGCACGGAAGGATTCCGCGAGAAATGTAGGTACTCACAAAGAACTATGTCTGGATGGCGCAAGATTCGTAAGTAAGACGCTAGCACATCAATCTATCACAATATCCCAATTAAACATGCAACTTGCGCTTTTGCAATAGAGTTCATAAAATAAATTTAACAGAATGGACTCATGCAACAAATCTTTAACGATGGTTACACAGAAACACCTCACACTTCTTTGACTGCCGCCATAGTATAGTGGTCGTAAGCGCGAAGCGTGAGTTCCAGGTTTGGATTCCCTGGTTGGGTAAATATTATTTAGGTATTTATTTATTAAAATTTTTTGCACAAGTAAAAAAAACTGTACAAAGGCGGACTTAATGTCTTAGGCATTTTCTACCAGTCAGTTTTCGGTGGTGCAGAGATGGTAACGAGGTAGGTGCAACAGGGTACAAAATTAAGGACAAAAAGTGACACATACAAATAAATACACAGATACAAACATACTGAAACAAAATAAATACACAGATACATACATACTTAAACAGAATAAATAAATGGTCAAGGGAGATAAAAATACGTTTATAACGAAAAACTATTCAGAGTTATTGGGTTGTTTTCATTTGAAATTTCTCAGTGGTAGCCCGGATCTGTCTTTAGGCCCGTTTGTTAAATTAACCCTACAATCCTGTCAATTAGAGACACAGCAGAAAGACAATGACCGCGCGAAGGCGTCGCTTGGTGTTTAATGAATTAAGGCTTTTACTGAGAACGAGAGAAATAAGGGTGTTATAGGTACACCTCTGCTTAACAAGCCTGCATGTGTTCTAACATGCATGTGTTCTAAGATACGGCGACCGAGACCCCTCACCGTCCCTGATGACGCTATCACCCTCCTCCAGGAGAGCGATAAGTCTACCAGCACAGTTCGCAAGAACGCAGCCCGATTCCGGCCTCGCCGTCGAGGCCCGTCGCGACGCCCCCGTTAATTACCCGTCCTCCCGTCCCTTGCTTGTGTGCCAGCCCGCGAGCTGAGCCGTAGTTATAATAAACTCGCTGCCCCAAAATAATAACCACACAGATCCAGCCGTCCCTTGCTGTCCTCTCCCAGCGACGCCCTAAGCCGAGGCTCGTACCCCGCAGGGGGTGCCCTTAGCGTAGTCGCTTAGTTTTTAAGTTTTTTTTATACTCTGGCTGGAGGTCTTAACTTTTTGTTTAAGATATCTCTACAGAGACGCCCCGTTAAGCTATACACGTCCTCTTCAAGGACACGATATGCGATACGCCCCTCAAATAAATAAATAATAACAAGCCTGTGTTCTCCGAAGGGTCAAGTTAGGCTTACATAAACACTTTACTTTAACACCCATAGCATAGACGGTAACACCACTGATTTCAAAAGGAAAACTGCTCAAAGACCGGAGTGAAATTACAAGTGTGTGTGCTAGAATTGCCAAAACTTCAAACCTTCTTCGAACTACGTAAATGTGAGAAATGACGACACGGACGGCGACGTATCGTTGAATGTCAAAACTTGTCTCCGTGCAAGTGCGACTTCTCGCTCGTTTAAAATTCAGAAAGATGACATTTATACGTATGCACCACACTTTTATGCTTGAATGTCCTCCCGAGGGGAGCGTCAAAGAAAAACAGCTCGCTAAGCCGTTTAATGCGATGTGAGGTAAAAGTACTGTGGTGTAGTTGCATGCAATTTGCATGCAATCTACTAATAAGCCATGGTATATTTACTTTACTATAATTACTATCTTTCTTCAATTTCTTGTACTTTTTCGTAAAAAAAAGTTTTTATGTTGAAATTTTTAGTTTCTTTGTACAGACGCCAGCACATTAAGTTAACCCACATTGGGGTAACTTCAAATTTTCGCAATTGAATATGAACCTTATTATGTTTGACATAAAGTTGAAAACGGATTAAAGAAATTTGACACATTGGGGTAACTTGATGTGCTGGCGTCTGTACATATTACAACCAAACTACAGAACCGATTTTAGTAAAATTTAACTTTCGTACATGGACCAATTTGAAAAATCTTTTGTTTGGTGTGTAAGGATTTAACTCGAAAACCGCTGAACCGATTTCAAAATATCTTTCATTTGTGAAAAGCTAAATTATTACCGAGAAACATAGGCTATATTTTGTTTTTAAATCTACAAGGATGTGATAGGGTTTATAAAGTACAAAGGGAAAAGTAAGAAATCCACGCGGTGGAAACCACAGGCGAAATATTCGTAAATTAACTTATAAGTAATACGTACTATACACGATGTAATTATTTAAGTAGCAAACAAAAAAAGGCGAAAATAAGAAGCTAAACAAAATGTCGGATATAAAACCGCAGAGGCATGTGCTGCAGTATAGCAAACTTTATCAAAAATGTATTTTGTAATAAAGTGTTCCTACTTTCACTAGCGCTCAACCTACAAAGGTATTCCTGTACTATGTAATTTTTAATAAATATTTATTCAGCATTACTTCCAATACGTGAGGTATTTCCACACCCCGGCAAGGAGTTCACGGCATCACGCGGATTATAAATTAGATTTCATTTCTACGCGTTCTGAGTTCAGATTTTCGTATATTTAGAAGACGCTAGGTAAACGTAATTCTACCTAACAGCGTGCCTTGCTAACACGAGGGAATTTTTAGTACACATTCCTGGAATACCTGAGACTCGTAAAAATATTAAAATGAGATGGATTTATTAAAATTCAACAAATCTCATTTCAGCCGGCTGCGGGATAGATAATTCTTCATAAATAAAATGCGGTGAAGAATCTAGAACGATTTCAGCTTTTACTGTTTAAACGAGTTTAAGGAGGACGAAATAAACCTAGCGAATTACAATATTTATTTGGAGAATTATATTATTTTCAACATTGCATGCAAGTTTTTTTTATTTTAAGCGACCCCACTATTTTTTGGGTTTTTTTTACTTTGCAACCTTGGAGGTAGCTGCAAACCTACAGGATGTTTTTTTTTTCTAAGTCAAAAGCATAAATAGCAATAATAACGATACCGATTTTACATATTTTTATTCATTACGAATATTCACTTAATATTTAAAAGTTTAATCCCTCATTTCAATTTGGACCTGTAACAGACAGACGGAAAGGCAACGTCGTCGAACCAGAAGGTTGCATCTGTACCTACCTACCATTTTGGTACCGGACCCTTAAGGCTCATCGCAAAATAGCTGCGATGTATAGTCACCTGAACCAAAGCTTTACCGGACGAAATCGTATCGCAGCAATTCGTATCGCGGTTTTGTGTGGGCGCCCTTAAATTGAGATGTCGGAGAAATATTTATCATTTGGATGCTTAGTACCTATCCAGTCTTTCAAAAACTTAAGATAACATTGACAGCTTCATTTCCTTACAACATCGCGCTAATATTAAAAAATCCACAACGGGTTTATTTTCACAAAGCCAACTCGGGACCGTAGTACTTGCCTATAACATGATTCGATGGAAAAAAATCACAATGGCGCGTATTTTCACTCTCAATACAAAACTCAGTAAGTAGATCCAGCCAGGTAGCCGTCGCCGAAATTAATCACTGTTAAAAGCGGGCCTGTCGGTGCGATGTGAAGCCCCGTAAACAGCTGTTAACTGTGCCGTGAATTGAATTATCACAACATCCCTTCGTAACGCTTTTTTTCAATTTCCGCATTTGACTTCGGTTCTCGATTCGGAGACATTTTGCGAAATAAATCAACGGGCTTGATGAAATTTTGTATCTAATCGTTAATCGACTTAATTTAGGGACGTGTTCCTTAAGGCCCAGTTTCCCTCTAGATGACGCTGAATTCAACATTGTCAACATTTTTAGTTTATTTTGTTTTATGTGTATTTGGCACATTATTAAGTCGTAGAAGTGGTTAATGAGGTTATTGGAACGAACGTTTTATTGAATTTGGTCATACTCGTAACATGTCCTCAAATGCACCTAATCCGACTTTATTTTGAATTCAGCGCCATCTACAGAGAAAATGGGTAACAACAGGTCGTATGTTTCACCTTAAATGTTACATTTCTTCTACTCTTCAAGTTTTTTTTTGTTGTAACTGCAAGGCCTTAGTATTCTTCTTAGCGTGTTGATAGCAAACATATACACTTAATATCACAATTTGTTTGACCAGTAATCAGCATTTAAAAAAAAGTTTTTTGAACACATAATTATAGTACTTAACTTCGGTTAGCTTAGCACACACACAAACTAGTGTTAGTACTTGTATCAACCAAAAAAACGACTTAAACTATTCATTACTACGCCACATGGCATGTGGGCGTACTATCCAAGATCCAGCATGGGAATGTCCCACCTATTAGCTAATGTTTTCAGAATAATGTTTAAGTTTTTAAGTCCACTCTCCCAGGACTTGGGTTTCCAGACGTCAAAACAACTGGATTGACTACATTAAGCCTAATTTACCTTCCACAGGTCGTTTTAATCTGTCAAGTTGCCATACCGATAATTTTATTCAGCCCTTGTAATAATTACACTCGCTGACTGACCTTTTTTATGGGTTTATCCAAATGTCATCTTCATGTCGCACTGCGTAGGACATGACGGACAGGACCTTTGCGAACTTTAAAGATAGGCGATTAAAAGGCTTCTCATATTGTTAGAGGCGAATAACTAGAAATATAGAATTACATGTTTGCTGTTTAATTTGAATCTTCGTGAATTGTCAGTTTGTCAGAGACAATACTGCCGTAAAGTTTGTCAACAAACTACTATTAACTTCGTAGGTAGTAGACAGCTTATAGCTATTACCTGTCTTAGTTTCTGCACCTTCTAACCCATTATGTTGGGGTCGGCTTACAGTCCAACCAGCAGTGCTATTCTGAAAAGTTTTGTTGCGAAATCACTACTGAATCCGCAAGAAAACATGTGAAATTAAAATATCGTATTCTAAAAAGGAGTGAATTCGATACTGGCGCCACCAAGTGGTGATCAAAGCGAGACGAACTAAAACGGGTGAGTATTTTGACGTTGACATGGTGAATACCGAAACTTGTACAGGCGACGTGAGAAGCGTAGAAAGTTATGACTTTCGAGATGATTTGCGAATTGACTTTCGAAGTGATTTACCCTTTTACAGAATAGGTAGCACTGCTAATACAGCTGAGTACCAGTATTTACTTTGCGTGACTAATTATTTGACCTCCACAACCCAGTCAAACACTTTGATCAAACTAGTTTTTCGGGGTTCTGACTACCCATAACGACTTTCAAAGATCTACAAATGACAGCCGGGACAAACGGCTTAACGTTCTTTCCGATGCACGGAGGAGTCTTGATATGCAACCCACACACACCCACACACACACACACACACACACACACACACACACACATACACAAATCATCATCCATTATACGCCACTCAACTTTTACCAATAAACTCTCATATACATTCATAACATATTAGGAGAATATTAGGATTATATTGTCAAGAAAGTAAATTATGGAAGAGCAGATCAGTGTCCACTACAGGCATTATTTGCTTAAAAGGAGACTCCATTCATCAACTAATGTAAGAAATATTGTTTTACGGAACTAAATATTTTTGTATTTTTTTTTTTGTGATGTTGGCAAGAAAACTGCTTGAAATTAACCACGATTCAAGCAAAAGTGGGTAAACAAAACAGACTTATCCAAGCGAGCGCCTAAGCATGATCTGCCGGCAGCCACTACGTGCCAAGCTATTAATGACTATAGCTGACCCTCAAACACTAAGTCACCGTTTCCGAACTGGATGAGACTAAAGGATATTACACGGATGAGATAAACGAAAACACTCTGTAAATGGAAAAGTAACGGGTCAGTAAGCCCGTGATTTTTTTTCCGTGTTTTGTGACGTGATAAATGGCTAAGAACACAGTAGTCTCGGGTGCTCGGGTACCCGCCTAGCCTGGGCCGGAGCGAATGCCAATGACGCGAAAAATTGCTCTTACTTTTTCCTCATCTCTTTAGAAATGTTTAGTTCAGTATCATTGTTTATTGATTGGGAATCAATCTTTCGTGTCAATTATCTGTGTGCGTATAGAAATTCTGGCGGGAATTGAGAAATCACATCGGATTTGGGTCTATCTATTTGTTCTTGTTAACAAGCGTATATAGAATATAAATTTTGAGCCACCGACCGACGTTTATCAATAAATTAGAATGATAAAATGCCGCAGCTCCTAGGACCAATATTTTATACCTAGGCATCTAATAGGAAGACACTCCGTATTTTTATGAATAAACCTCCTCAGAGTCCTTTCAGAAAATGACACTTATTTATAAATTCAAAACTTCAATACACAAATCCTTTAGAAGAATAAGTTAGCATCCCTGCTTAAAAAAAATTCAAACAGCGCCATCTATATTAAAAACCAGCAATCTTCTAACCGCTTTGTACAATGAGTTTTTAAACAGTTTAAATATTGTTGAACAGATGGCGCTGTTGTAAAATATAATCATCAACAAACTATAATATCCACAAAGGACACTGGGCTATTTAGTAAGAAATAACTTTATATTGAAATTATTTTCTTTAATAGTGCTTACTATCATCAAACAAATTATTTCCAGCAAGAATCCTAGTTTGCTATAGATTTCTGTATAAGAAGATAGATGGCGTTCATATCCGCGAACTGGTTCGAAATCAACATAAAGCACTCAGACCACTCATTGCAGCATGCCCCGATATCATGCATAGTTCTAACGATTGTACTACAGGTGTCGATATCTACCCAACGGGGAAGTTCCCGAAATGCCGAAGTGCACCTGTAAATAAAGAGTAGCTACCCACCTACTTTGTTTCCCTGCTTATTTATATTTGCGACAAAGAAATGTGTAACCAAAAGGTAAGCATCTACGTCTATCAATTAAGATTAGATTGTAAAGAACTGCCAACTTTTACTTTTTTTTTTAATATACATAAAATGGGTCTACTCTTGACCTTCTTTAATTTTAATTCGTCAAGTCAGGGCAGACAACTTACCTACTTTATACTCGTAGAATCACTATCAACCAGACAGGCGAACTTACAGAGGCTGATGTCAGAACACTGGCTGACGAACTGGTGATCAACAGAGGCCGCCTTAGGCCCCCAGTCTTTGTAAAAAAGCAGTTTTATTTCGTTCCACTGTTGTTTAATCTAAGCCCTGTATGGGTATCTATATCTATAAAATATATTCGTTCCGGGATGATTCTGACAGGAGAGGAGATCATTCTGACAGGAATGATGTATGTGTGTGGATTGTTTTCTTTAACATGAATGTCTGTCTAGCTCTAGTTATTCCTTTTTTCCCCTCTTCCGAAACCTCAGTTGTTGCTCCACTAGCAAAAAAAAATTCCTAATATACATTTTTTTTTGTAATAAAGGTCAAAAGTCGGACCTTGTCGAAGCAGGTAGTTAGAATTTTCATCCTACATTTTCAATTCAGCTTTTCAGTCCTACATTCTTTATCATTTTTATTCATATTTACTTTTGTCGCCTCAGCCCCCCCCCCCCCCCCCCCCCCCCCCCCATCACAGGCAAAGTCCGTCACTGTGTCGGAGCCTTGTAAACACGGGTTACACACCTTAGTTACATACAACAAGCAAATGTCATAAAAGATTAGGTAAACGTTGGTTTAATTAACGCCAAGCCAACATGGGAAATTGGACATTCGTGTTCTTCGATAAGAAGTTTTTATTGCAATAATTATTAAATAGTTCTTTTAGTCTAAGTATAAGGGCAATCTAGTCGCAATCTCATCATTATTAAATCCACAAGAATGCGGAATCATCAGTTTAATATTATCTTCCTATTTAAAAGAGTATATTAAATAGAAAAATATCTAGTGGCAAAGAAGAAAAATTCTTTTCTTCTAGAAAATGAACCAAAACAAGTTCCTTAATGGAACTTGTTTTGGTTCATTTTCTAAACCTGTCAGCTTCGACATGATCTTAATTCCACGTTAGCAGTATTTTAGCTCCAATTGCAATCGGATATTAATTAACAAATTGAAAAAGACATTCCATCTTACAAAATTAATGATCATACTTTCTTTATAGAATTATTATAAAAAGTGACGGGAAATGCATCCTATGCGCAGTATGGCAGCTCCAGATGCCAAGCATCCTTACTTGGTAGCCGTCATACATCTCGCGATCATCAGCCACTTTTTACTTCTCACAGCTGTTTCCTTTGCCCTGGTACTTAATTAGGTACTAACTTAACTACGCACTTAGTAGGTGTAAGTTAGTATGCATCCGCTTCGGTGTCAATGTTTTAAGGTTTCTATGCATCTTGATGTCCGTTTTCACTTACCTACGTCAAGTAAAGGTACTAATTTATGGTACCACTTCGGGTAATGACTATACAGGGTGTAACGGAAAGGGTATATACATACAAACAGGGTGAATAGAGTATTTAATAACGAGTCTTTCCTCAAAATTTCAGCTCCCAACTAATAACTTTGAAACTTCACGATATTATTTAATATCGACAGTTTATTAAATGCAAAATCATAACAAACGTGTCACCGCACTATGAGGGTCATAATCCTGTCCGGCAAGGCTCAAGTATATCTATCTCGGGTTCTGCGCGCCTAGTACAGACCAATCGGGCTCTGCCTAACCGCCGAAGGCGCGACGGCGCGGGCGGGCTCAACTTTACAATTATGTATGTATATGTATAAAAACGTTGCCATGTCGTTTCTTATCACCAAGAGAATCCGTGCCCTTCGTATGTATATACCCTTTCCGTTACACCCTGTATATATTATATATACTTGTACATTAATAATAATTAGCAAAAAAAAGGTTTGGGATCTAAAACTGCTAAACTGATTTTATAAATTCTTCCACCGCTGAAAAGCTATATTATAACCTATTGAGCTAGATACCAAAAGTCTAAACTTTCTTTACTTTGTAAAAGGTACATATATAACTTAGTAAAGTACCATCTCCTAAATATACTTACGGTGTAGGTAATATCCAGCCGGTGTCCATGGATCTCTTAATGGATGGTCTTAACATGTAGTTTAAATAAGGGAAACTGCTGTCTATCCTATTTCTCGCCTTTACTGCTCCGGAGGGAGCAATAGGGATAGTCAATTGTTCGCTAGGAATGACGCACTTTATTTTCTTTGTACCAAATACTGTCCTCGTTATGCAAACGAAGTCATTCACTCGGAAGAAACAAAGAAGTCCAAAGCGGTTGATGAATGCGGAAGAAAATACGGAAGTCGGAAATTAACAACTTGTGATTAACCATACTACATATAAAGTAACATGCATTAATTCTGTTCACAGGTTTTAAAGGGAAAACATTAAGCAGATTAAACTGGGAAAACACAAGGACGGAATAATGATACTTCGGTACCTACTAATTGTGTAGGCAGGTCGCGTCGGTTTTGTAGTCTGTAGCATTAATATCGAAGAAAATGTTGTCTTACTAGTAAAATTGCTAAGCCTTTAAGACAATTTTACTCTATTATGGGCTCTGCTTACACAGTCTACTGACAATTGTTGATGAAATGGATAAGACAAGATACTGAGTTACTGTTCTCGTTGTGATTTTAATAGACAGTTCGGAGTTACGCACTATAAATAAATAATGGTTGTTAACTTGTACGACGCGTTCAGTTTGTGATACTGACTTACTTACAGTAACCTTATTCTATAAACTAGTGTTCGCCTAGTAGGTCGAAATTCGACCATTTGTTTCCACCATAGATCCGGTGATAGATATACAAGATATCGTCATTCTCTAATCTACATTATTATAATAGTACAGAGTTAGGATAACTCTGGCCTGAGTGTCATACGTTTTATTATTTATTTATTTATTATTTACCCTCGCATCAGAACGCCGTACAGCAATTACACAAATGGAGCTAAATTCATAACAAAATACAAGTAATAAATCATCTGCTTCTTAACATCATTCTATCCAGTGTCATCGAACAGGCGGTGGCTGCTGTAGATCAGACATGCATCGTGGCTCTCTGCATTATAAATGTTATGAAACATGTTGCTTCGAATGTAACAAACTGGAGGTCCCAGCTGATGTCGGACCCGCGGTTTGCCAACGATTGCAGGATCACCAAGACGTGGCAGGAGGCTGAGGCGTTGATCTATCCCGTCAAAAGGCCCGCCTCACCAGCTATAACTCTTGTAAAATTTCTTCGTGACATAGCAATAGCACATTCTGCTACAACGGAACTAAATAAAGAGTCATTTTTACCGCCACAATCTCACTTTCCGTAAAACGCATCACTGCGCGTACGATGAACGCCATTAATTTATTTTCAGATATGAATAATTTCATAAATTGAAAAATCGGAAACAAAATTTTAGATATTTTTTTTAAGATAGGTACAGACAGAAATTTATTTGATCGTTTTTCAACTTTATAGTCAACAGAATAAGGTTCATATTCAATTGGGAAAATTGGACACATTGGGGTTACTTGATGTGCTGGCGTCTGTACTGTAGAGAGGAAATGCAAAAAAATATCATAGAAAAACTGTCATCCCATGTCTCAGTAACGCCATCTAGCATAAAAAAGCAATCGTAGAGCGGCAGTGGAGCAAACTAAACTAGACTCGACGACTTCTGTCCATTAGGGCAAAAGTATCGGATGAAGATTTTGTTAGTGATGTCTTGTCTATAGTAAGTGAGTACTAAGAGCAGTGATAGCCTAGTGGTGTGACCGGCGGATTGCCAAATCATAGGTCTCGAGTTCGAACCCAAGGCACGCACCTCTGACTTTTCGGATTCATGTGCGTATTGTATAATTATCACTTGCTTTAAAAACGGTGAAGGAAAACATCGTGAGGAAACCGGCATGCCTAAGAGATATTTCTCAAGGGCATGTGATGCCAAGTCAGAGGCCCATGGGCGGCATTAAAACTCTGACACCAGGTTAGTTACTAACCACACGATAAGAAGAAGAGTGAGTACTGAATGCCTGTGGTTTATGAACGTTTGTTTTGCAGGTGCAGCATAGTCAGACTAGCCCTTGGTTTTTTTGGGTGGCCATGAATTCAACCTTTATTGCAGGCTACGTCCGCCCCTACAGGGAAAAGGAATAGAAATGTTATATGTAGGTATGTTTGTTTGTACGAATTTCAACTTCATAGCATAAATCAAACCAATTCAAAAACGTTTATTTCGGATAGGAATTAGGTACAGACGCCTGCACATCAAGTTACTCCAATGTGTCAAATTTTCCCAATTGAATATGACCTTATTGTGTTTGACTTAAAGTTGATAAACGATCAAAGAAATTTGACACATTAGGGTAACTTGATGTGCAGCTGGTGTCTGTACAATCCGTATGAGTGTTTTAATTGAAACAAAATTAAATTAAGATCACCTAAACCAAACGTAAACCACTGATTCATATTTTTCTTACGTCTTAAACACTAATTTACATAATCAAATGTTTATTTATAAATTCATATGTGCATTCATGAATGCAGTAAAGAGCAAAATAACCTTCAAAACGTGTTCGATATCGTGTCATCCATATTAATTAGCAAATAGGTATAAAATGTAAATTGTAGTTCAAAATGTAAAGAATGCAGTCAAGGCAAGTATGTCACACGAATTGCCTACCTTTCAAATTAAAATAAAAGTCCATGACCTTCGCATGATCTATTAAAAGAAAATTTTGCTGAAAGTTTAATTAAATACAATCTCGTGTTTAGTGATCGTTTCATGACAATATTGGCATTGATGTCACCTTGAACGTAGCTTCATAAAAGAACAATAGAGTCAGAAGGGACCCTAGGTACTTACCACAGAGCATGAAACTGTCGTACCGACCAGTGACTAGAGATGTCAAAACTACAAGTACCTAAACCGCGTAACTGAACGTCGCCTGTGGCAGTTTTTCGGTACGGGAGGGGGTGTTGACGCTTCAGGCCTGTCTGTGGGCCAATGACTGAGCTCGCGCTTCACGTGACACGTGACGGTCTAAGTCACAGTTAAACGTTTTATCAAAATTGAACATGCGCAAGCGCGGGTCTACCAGTAGCGAGGGGTCAATTTTCTTAAGAGGGAAGCCGACAAAAAAAAAACCGTATTCGTGTTTCTCTTGAAGTCACTTGAAGTCATCGGTCTACCTACCACCGTGTATACCTTTGGTCTAAATGCCTTTTATTTGGCAATTCTAGAGTCCGGCTGCAATTAATCAATAATGGTGGAGTTGCTCTTCCAAACCTCCAAAGGGAAGCTCGATAGGAATCGAGTTGTATGGACACTTCGCTACTGATGCCCACAACCCTAATTAAGGTCTGTCAGAAGAAATGATTGTGCGCATCACACAAGCATATTTTGTCTTGGGTAGGAATCGTACCCACGACCTCCGCCATAGCAGTCTGGGTACTGAGTAACCACTACATCGTCAGGCCAGTCAGAGTAGTACTTTATGAACGGATGATATACCAATAGAGTTAAACTATTACCTCCTACTACTACTACTTTAAATACTACTACCTATTCTAGAATTGTATGTTACATAGGGACACGCAGCGCAGTAGTTTAGTATAAAATCATGTATTTTGTATCTTTCAAAACTGATGCATTTCCGTAAGGTAGTTAGGTTAGGTAGTTAGGTTAGCTAAAGGATAGGTATGGTAAGTTAGGTTAGGTTATATGTATGTATACACACATCAAAAGTGTCTAGGGATCAACATATATTTTTGCAATAACTTTTCTCCTGATTGATATTAATTAAAATTTTCTTTAAGGATTCATCAAATAAAGTGTTTTCGTTTGTCACAGTAACGATAAACCAAATCACCTTTGCATTAATAAAGAAATTTGCCATTTTCCTAATAAAGGGATTTTTGACATTTGAACCACTAACATTAAAGTTCGAAAAAAAGACTGAAATAACAGTTTTCTTTAAAATTTTATTGGGTAACTTAAACAATTAATAATCCGTGTTTCTACCGCGAACACTAACAACACAAGAACGTCGGTTTGGCATACTCAAAATGAGTTCATCCAAATCACGCTGTGGAATGGCCGCCCATGTTCGTTGCAACAACAAAAAAAGGTCTTCTTGCGACTGGATACCCTCCATATTCGGCAGAGCTCTTCTCTGTAGCATATCCCATGCATGCTCAATCGGGTTCAAGTCTGGCGACTGAGCAGGACAGGGCAGGACATTGATGTTAGCTGCGGCGAGAGTATGTCTTACAACTCTTGCGGTGTGCGCTCGTGCATTATCATGCATTAACTGAAATAAGGGACCGATTTGCACTTGTAGAGGAACGATGACGTCTGATACAATCGTCTCAGCATAAATTTGAGCGTTGAGGTTGCCTCTGATCCAAATCAACTCAGTTCTTCCGCCGATCCAAATACCCGCCCATACCATGATGGTTCCACCACTATAAGGATGGACTTCCTGGCAGGATTTTAATCGCTGTTGGCGTCCAGGGGTTCTCCAGTGTCGTATACGTCTTGTATCCGGTCTCATACCAAAACGAGACTCATCAGAAAAGCACACGAAACGCCATTGTTCTTCTGCCCAATTTCTGTGTTCAAGAGCCCATTGATATCGAATCCTACGATTGTGCATTGCTATAGGTGGTACCCGTAGCGGTCTTCGGGAATGAAGGTTCACTTCATGCAAGCGGTTTCTGACTGTTTGGTCGCTAATTCAGTTCCCTGAAGAGTGATGAAGCCTCACGAGTTGTAAGACAGACTCTCGCCGCAGCTAACATCAATGTACTGCCCTGGCCTGCTCAGTCGCCAGACTTGAACCCGATTGAGCATGCATGGGATATGCTACAGAGAAGAGCTCTGCCGAATATGGAGGGTATCCAGTCGCAAGAAGACCCTTTTTTGTTGTTGCAACGAACATGGGCGGCCATTCCACAGCGTGATTTGGATGAACTCATTTTGAGTATGCCAAACCGATGTTCTTGTGTTGTTAGTGTTCGCGGTAGAAACACGGATTATTAATTGTTTAAGTTACCCAATAAAATTTTAAAGAAAACTGTTATTTCAGTCTTTTTTTCGAACTTTAATGTTAGTGGTTCAAATGTCAAAAATCCCTTTATTAGGAAAATGGCAAATTTCTTTATTAATGCAAAGGTGACTTGGTTTATCGTTACTGTGACAAACGAAAACACTTTATTTGATGAATCCTTAAAGAAAATTTTAATTAATATCAATCAGGAGAAAAGTTATTGCAAAAATATATGTTGATCCCTAGACACTTTTGATGTGTGTATCTGTAGTCATTTTTATTATTTTCTCTAACTACAAATTCTCCGAAACAGCTGACCGAGGGTCAGGTAATTATAGAAATAAACATGTTTTATGGTCCTAAGCTTAAAACTAAGAAAAAACCGACCAAAAATTTCGACGCTAGGGGTTCCAGAATTACGAACAGAACTCATGGGATCAGTATATCCCTTCCGCCTTACATTCACCGTAACTATGTACAACCGGCCCTTAAGAGGTGGGACTAAAACAATATTCGTGTTCGAGCAAGATTCGGCATAATTAGAGTTGTCACGGGCCGTCAGCGTCAGTCTGTGGAGAATTGGTAACAAGCCTTACATCCACTGACACGCCTGCTTTGTATGGATGGTGTTGACAAAACGTCTCTAACCACAGCCGCCAATGTGTGTATCTTAGCTCTGTGGTACTTATGGATCGATGAACAATTCAAAACAATGGTTTAAGCGAAGTCTGTGAAATAACAAATGATGCAAAACTAGATGGATATAATATGGCATAACTTATGTAAATTCGGTGACTTTGAAGTGAAATATGGCATTATTAAACATACTGTATCGACCAGGAGGAATCTACTACAAGAAGTTCTCAAAGCGATGCATGGCAAGCTCTAGCGAAATCCGACATTGTACGTTAATATCTTTATCTCACTAAGGCTGAAAAGCCAAAATAGTTTCATAAATTCTCGTCCTGTTTACCAGTCAATCTTTCTTAAAACTCTTGGTAAAGATTAAAGACACACGATTACTATCAATCCCGTTCGTCCGGCCTGATGAAAACCTTTGTTCTGAATGTCGCAAATTCTTAACAAAATATGGTTCTGTAAACATAATATACCTCATGGTTAAACTGTGAAAAAGCAAAGCACATGTGTAAAATATATTGTAACATTGTCAATTTAAAAGCAAGTATTGTACCCAATGAAAAACTATTGCATCTAAAGGAAAAATATAACAAAAATAATCTAAAACAAATCCTTACAGCAACATCTTCAGCTCTTAATTACCCTTCACCCGACCACCTAAACAAACGTCCACATAGAACTAAGCTCCCTGACAAAGTAACTAAACAAAGCGCCAACGCAGTAGTTATTTACTATAGAAAGTTCCCGCAATAAACTGCAGATAATAAGCGAAGTTATCTGAGACTACACAACGACCTCAATATACTGTGGTCGTGCACTTTTGTCTGAAGATAAAGGGCTGGTTGTCACGTCCCCATTAACGGATGCATCGGGTTACATTGCGTCTAGCCTTGTTTACCTGTAGTACTTATTGACATCTAGGCTAAGTCTTAGACAAGCTGAACAGGCGAAACGATGCGAAAGCTGATAACACGATAATTGACGTATATCTTTACTTATGACTAAAATTCGGGTAATTAGTAAATTTAGGGTCTGTTCCTAATTCATTAAACCCTAAGAAGACACCGGTGTCCGCGCTGTTATTATCTTTCTATTGTGTCTCTAATTGATACGATTGAAAAGACAGCTTTTTACTCTGAAGGTAAAACACTTCTAGATTATTTAACGCAAAGGAATCATTCCTATGTTTTAAAAAGAAGTACCTATCACTGCATTCACACAGAGTTTTCAACGAGCATACCTATGATCAGCATTGGCACAACAGATTGTATGAACTAGTAATTTTCCCCAATAAGTTAGCTCGACGATTTTTTCCCCTAAGCTTTTACTCCATATTAGTGAACACGAAGTAAAGTTATGAGTTAATAACATCAACTCAAAGACATTCCATACTTACTAATACACGGGACATCGCTTACTAAATTTTCATCCGGTACTTGTGTCTTAGTGGGTATAAGTCTATTAAGTCTATAGAGTTTAATTTAGTACGCTCCGCTGCCACTCCAATATTACCATATAATTCTAGATGACGTTCCTGAGAAATGGGATCAAAGTTTTTCTATGACATTTCCTAGCATTACCTCTCCATATTAATAATTTTAAATCTCTTTGCATCTACTCAAAAACCTATAGTATTAAAAGTTTAAGTAGTTGTAACTTGTAACGTATCTCCGAGTTCATTGATTAGCATGATCATCGTAAACCGAATATACATACAGGGTGTAAGGGACGGCCCTCGTCAGACTGATGAGGTGAATTCAGTATATTATACTAAGATGACCGGTACAAGAAATTATTTCAGGAACGTTATGGGAAGCTAATAAATTTGATTTGTTTTATTTCCTCATACGCAATGTATTTTAACCGTGGCAAAACGCACGCAGCGAGCGTTCGGACGCCCGCCCCGTCAACTTGTTCGTTAGAGTATTTCAAAATCCATTGTTGCTTTTTTTTTATTTTAGCCGTATTATTTACATAAATGGAGTGCTACTTTCAGAAAATGTTATTATACATTGAAATAAAACTGAAAAACCTAAAAAAAGATTAAAAGAAAAATCCTGAGACAAATTTCGGTGGAATATGTTTCAAAATCAGGAGCTAAATGCACCCTATCACCCTCAAACTGAGGAGGGTTGTCCCTTACACCCCGTATACCTCATTTGTTGGTACCTAACTATAGCTGCGTCCCTCAGTTTTACCGGCCTCAAAGGGTCGTAGTATGACGATAAACAACTCACTTTCGTCAAGAAAAAGTTTAGACTTTAGAGGTATGAACAACAGGGTGTACATTTCCTCATTCCTCGTAGAAAAGTGATCCTCTGACCAAACGGCTGTTGTGTCTGGTGGGTTACTCTGCTGCCCGACGTTTGTTGTCGAGATCTTGCAGTATTCCTTCAATCGCGATGTAGGATGTCAGTATTTCGTTCGTATTTGGCGCTACGTTTGATTTTTTCAAATCAGACTTAACTGATAAGTACCAACTTCTGAGAGATATTTAATAAAATAAAAACATTCAGCTTTATTAAGTACTAGTGGACGTCAGGTGGTTTCACTTGCATAGTTGCCGTTTCCGTGGGAATACAGGGATAGAAAGATTGCTTATGTCACCAGGGGATAGTGTAGGTCCCCAACGGTAAAAGAATTTTTCAAATCGGTGCAGTAGTTTTTAAGTTGATTCATTACTTACATACAAAAATACAAACCTTTCCTCCTTATAATTAGACTATAGCTGTACCTTACCCTGCGCGCGTTGCTACGCCACCAACTAAAATAAATTTGAAAATTGGTCATACCAAGTCAAAAACCTTCTTTCTCACATACACAACAACTTTGCTAAAGATCATCACATGATCAAATGCATAGTTTACGATTCTATAGAGGACATACAGACAAACGTACATTTTTATACATTTAGATAGATTTTGTATACATTAACGTTTTACAGGAAACAGAAATAAATTTTCTTTCGTTACTTATATCAAACAAAATCTAATAACAAGCTTGCTCTTGCTTTACAGTGAAAAAAAAAAAAACACAGCGCTGCATCGCTCCGCGTCGCGCTCTTAGCTAACCTAGGACATCGGGTAACTCGGCTCTGTATCTAGGTACAATGCCTAACGGCATTTGTCACTAGAGCAATGCAATTGAGGAGCTTTTGAATAAACAAGCTCGCTACAGTTCCTACGTTCTCAGAATACACAGAGAATTCAATTTAATCTGGTTTGGCTTTCGTGATTGGCGTTTGATGGATCCAGGTTACTGCAGTAAGTGTGTATGCTGTTCACTAGCTAACCGGGCCTGTTTCGTACGGGTTTACGGCAGAATGATGGAAATTTGTTTATTATTATTTTAATTTGATGATCAAAATCGTGTAAATAACAGCATTATGCCTACTATTAGCGAACAGTTATATAATATCCTATCTTTATATTATTGAGAAAGGAGTCTGAGGTGGGAGTGCTGAGTTACAGATCATCCGAATATTTATAGGTACTGCATACTTTTACAAAAACCTTCTGGATGAAATTATCTTAATTACGGTGAAAAGCGTAAGAAACCACATTAGAAGAACTACGTTTTTTGTTAACTTTTATTTCAAACTTGAAGTACAGTAAGTTAATTGTCTTGGTTTGAGACATACATACCTACCTTAAACACCAACAAAAACCACTGGTTAAGCGGTTACACAAACAGACACCAAGAGTGACTTTTAAAGAAAAATATATAGATAGTTCATTTTAATGAATAGTTACGACGATCTGTGACTTTGTTGCATAAGTATTTACAGATAGATTTATACTTCAGTCGAATGAGTTTCGTCAAAGGAAGATTACAGAAATGTGGATCAAAGGCACTCTGTACAAGTACACACCACAAATACAAGAGTCGATAATCTTCCTGAGTACCAAGGAATGGGGCTCAGAACAAATCTCCGTCACTTTGCACAGACGCCAGCACATCAACCTACCCCAATGTGTAAAATTTCTTTGATAGTTTTTCAACTCTATTACAAACAGAATAAGGTTCACGTTCAATTGGAAAAATTTGACAGTTTGGGGTAACTTGATGTGCTGGCGTGAACCAGCCAAATGCGAGGGTTCCGTACCGTCCATAGCAAAAAAAGCATTATTAGTTGAATAGGAGCCCTACTTAATTTTGTTTAATCTGTTTTTATCGGCAGCAGAAATACAGCGTCTGCGAAAATTTCAAATACCTAGCTTTCACGATTCATGATATACAGCCTGGTGACGGACATGGCAGACAGGCAGACTAACGGACAGGAGAGTCTTAGTAATAGGGTATCGTTGTTACCCTTTGGGTACCCATAAAAACAACCATAAAAATGAGAACTAGAACTGCTAAAAAGCCGCGCTCTAAAAATTAAGAAACAAGTAAATATTGAACATTTATCGTCTATTAAATATTCAACTTACACGTGGGTAATATAATATTTAAATATATTTAATACATATTCTTAGTGACATGAGAGGATAGCCGCGGTCGTATGCCGCGTATATGTAATAAATAAATATTCCACATCTTTCACACAACGCCATCTATTCCCATGCTAAGCAGAGCTTGTGTTATAGGTACTAAACAGCTGATAAACATACTAATATATTTCTAAATACATACCTATCATAGATAAATTACACCCAGACACAGAACAAATGATCATGCTCATCACAGAAACATTTGTCCTGGGTGGGAATCGAAACTTTGCCCTTAAAGTATACGACTGCTTAGTAGGTATAGTTACTGCTAGAATGCATTGTTTTGAGTCATGGCAGGTGGCATACTATCACAGCTACTTACAACACATACAAATAACATCAAGCCTGTGATCCCCGACGGGTACAGCAGAGGGCTACTTGGTATTACACCCTCATTTCGCCAGACATGTTTCAGTCCCATGTAACAGCCTATTGCCATTAATCGGGCACAAATCCAGACTCCGGGCTGCTACAGAGAAATACCAGATGGAAATACTCAATAACAGTTGCCCGACCCGAGGATCGAATCCGGGACCTCATGTTGAGCAGTTGTGCTTGCGACTACTAGACCAAAGAGACAGTCACAGCAACTTATTCTATGGAAAACCACTATGTCAGGTAAAAAGGACTTGAGTCTTATGTTGAAGAGAGGATTCCATTTTCTTAGAGTATCTTAAGGGCCTAGACAAGTTGATATTCTATCAGCAGCGAACTAACAAGTAAGAACAAACTAAACATTACTTACGGAATAGTTTATGTCGATCCCGTTGAAAGTTGATTTTTAGTTTTCCTTCTTTGCAGCTGTGTTTGCGATAGTGACTATTCCACCAGCGTCGACAGCAGATGAGCGAACATAAGGTGACCCCTCACACTTTATGTAGACTAGCCGACGTCACGCAGTCTCACCCGAATAGTTCCCAACCCCGTGGAAATAGAGGGATAAAAAGTAGCCTATTTCACCCGGGGATGTTTAGCTTTCGAACGGTGAAAGAATTTTTCAAATCGGTCCAGTAGTTTCGGAGCCTATTCAACGCAAACAAACAACCAATCCCGTTCTCTTTATAATATTAGTATAGATGTAGATAAATGTTACTAGCTGAACGGATATTTTTTTTTTAGGAAACTCGAATATTTGTAGTGATACGAAACGCTTGGTAAACTATTCTTTTGTCAGCCCTATTAGCTATAAAAAAGAAACGTTAAAGTTCTGTATATTAAATAATTACCTACGTTAAAAATACCGATTAAGTCTTAGTAATGTTTCATTTAGCCACGTCATCAAAAAGTTATAATTAAAAGCTCCGTCAGGTATTTTCTATTAAAGCTAAGCGACCAGCTTGATCGCAATCGCGGGCTTCAAAAAGTTCGCATCGCAGACGTTAGCGTGCCTTATCATTTATCAAACTTCTCCTGTACTGCATGAAAGATATTTTAATTGGAATCTATTTCAAGACAGGCGTAAAGAGAACCTTGGAGAAAGGAAGAAATGGAGTACTCATTTGTGGTGAAGTGTTGTTTAGAATTCGTGATATTGTAGAACTACCTACTTACAATTAAAATTCCTCTGTTCCCATAAATGGTGTAAAATAAATCTTAAACAATATTTATCTGCTAATAAATATGTATTAAATATTCCACAACTTACACGCTACGCCATATAGTTTCAAACTTAGCACAGCTGTGAGTACTATAGACAACTGATATACATACTTATTATGTATATTTCTAAATACATACTAGTTATTGACAAATTACACCCAGACTCAATACAAGACTGGCCCGATTGATCCGGTGTAAAAGTAAGGTTATCGACATCGATCGGTCCCAGTAGGGCCGTTTATATATTGTCACTCCATTTACTAGCTATTCCTCGAAGTGAATGCATGCTCGGAGTAAAAAATGAGATGTGAGTGCCATGGAGGCGATGCCATACATTTTAAATGCGACAGTCACTCGTCGATGTCGTAAATGAAACGATAAATTGTAGTTGCGCTTTTTTATTGAGCTCGTAAATCAATGTAGGGTAGCCACTTTACATAGTGGTATAAAAAATGAGAATATTAGGTTTAGAGTATGGACATGTCAAGGTAAATCTTCTAAATCGGAATAATAATATATACCATCAATTCGATCCAAGTTCAACTAAATATTCTCGTGTAAGTTTTGAAAATCACAGTCAACATCAGGATGTAAGAAATAGCATTCCTAATTTTCTTATAATTATTTTAGTTCACATCACAGAGGGAAGTAGTTTTGTTTGTGCAGGAATTTTCAGGGCTAATTCTTTGCCATTGCGTTAGCTGTTAACGGAGACTTCATTTAGAAAAGGGACCACGTCGGAAGTTTGGTACGGTCTCATGAATCTCAATATTTGTCTGATTAGCTCCATATCTAGCGTAAATAAAACGTATTTCATGCACATCTTGATGATGTTATTATTACACAATCATATGTTTATCGCGTTACTTTAAAAAATATGCCAAGCAATGATTTTACAGCACAACTAAAAAAATATTTTACAACTTTTTTTTTCCTTAATAGCACCTAGCAAAATAGTCGTAGCACGAAGTCAAACAACAAGACAACTTTTTCTAACAGTAGTAATAGAACAGTGCACTTTACAGTGCTTTTACTCGTTAATGAATATTTCATTTCAAGAAATGCTTTTCTGGGTATTAGTCATCGCGTGAAAACATAAGATAAAGCTTTATTATGTATCTTATAACGCGTTACATGAATGATAAATACCGAGACTTTATTTGTGATACAGTGGTTAAATATAAAAGAAAGACACATAAGTTATACTTAGGACAAAGCTGCAATTTGTGCGACACGGATTTTCATAGGTTTACAGTTGGTGATAATTTAGGCGATCATTCTAACTCAAATTATGGCATGCCTTAATTATTGTTAAATGTACTTATATTTATACATATAGATAATATTCTGTATGTATTGGAACAATTTTATTGTCGTTTTTGTAAATGGTTGTGAATGGTATAAACTTAGGTACAATTAGACTCTTTGGGCGATCTTAGAGCAGTCTGCCAAGCCCGCTAGTAACGATTATTTGCATACTTGTTTGTTATAACGATTTCCCGAAATTCTCTTATTTGAGAAGCAATCATAGTTAACAATAATGGGCCCTGTCTATAGAATATGAGAATACATGTTGCCGCACTTTCCAACGGAACTAAAAATGAGATGATCAAAGCTCGGGACCTCACAATAAACTACTCGTATTCTTATCTTTAAAATAATTGCTGTCACCGCACTAAAGTTTATTTCGGTATGATAAGGTGGTTTTAAAACACGAACGCTTAGAACTGATACTATAATCGTGCACGACTTTAGTGTAGTTTAAAACTAATGTCGATCCTGATAAAGGACTCGAGTTTGACCTCCAGATACTCTAGAATTTGGACATTTTTTTTTTTCTATATATATTAATAACATAATCATTACCTGAAATTTGGCATAATGCCAAATTTCTTTAATTGTTTTGCAACTTAAATACAAAAGAATAAGGTTCATGTTCAATTGGAAAAAAAATACAGATTGATAGAGCTTGATGAGCTTTTAGTTAAAAAGAAAAGGACAGAATCATAGGAATCCAAGAAAAACCGTCGATTTTACTCTCAACGGCAAACGTGTCCGAAAGACTGGCGACATTGCCAAGATGAATGGCAATAATGATCCTCTGGCCTTAAAAGCTCCCCTGAAGACTCGCTAAACTGCTTAGCGACATCCTAAAAATTAAATAGTCTGACGGATTCCATGGATCTAGTGTTACAACCCCAAACGGTTCACAAAAAGTTATTACATTTTCACTGTTTGAGGTTTTCTGTGTAGTGCAGCAAATACAAGAAATATAGCTTGGACATAATAACAAATGACATCATACCTTACAAAAAAGAAAAATTTAATCAAATGCCATAGAAGACCATTATAAAAATTTGCATCACTTGAAGGATATTGGCAATGAAGTAAGTAATAAATCATTAGTCTGATGGTAATACTCGTTGACCTCAGGCTAGTTAACTAGTAACGCACTGGTCAGTCAAACTACGCAACACACTGATTTACCTGATTTGGCTTAAAAGTGGGAGCATCTGTCAGGTATTGGGTTAATAATTATGACATTAGTATAGATACAGTCAACAATAGTATCGACACTTTGCGTGATCCAATGGCTGGCTTTTATCTTGGTCAAAGAATAAGCATTGCCAAACAACGTCGCAATGCCGCCACCTTTTTGGGTTCACTTCCAGTGGACAGCGATGCGGATGAGCTTTTGGACGCCATATTTAAGAGATAGTTATTACTTTTTATGTTTATTTCTAGTGTATAATTAATTATTAATTTAACAGTTGTAAATGTCGTTGTCTTAGTTAGTCTTAGTAATTTATAGGCTAGAACACTCAACATTTATAAACATAAAGCAAAGTCAACGTGTATTCATCGATGATACTTATTTACTGGTTTTCTTGTCTTCTGGTTAACATTATGAGTGAAACCAGTATTTTCAATTTCTAAGCTATGTACGCACTCAGAAATAGAAGAGTTCTTTATTCAAAATGTATCGGGACGCTCATCAAAATAACCAACCAAAGAACACATTATTGGAAAATGTATTATTTCCTATGGAGCAGAACCAAGAAATGAGAAACAAATAGGTACATCTCTTGGAAAATTCATAAATTCTCGTGATATCCAAGGGTGATTTTCATGTAGATCCGTGATGCCATCAAAAGGTTATACAAATGATACATGATATTTCTGTAAATAGGTTTTCACAAACACTTTTACACGTCATTTTTTTAACTAGTAGATGAGATCGGCGTTTCACTCTCTGACTACTCTGAGAAGAAACACCGAAAGAAACTCAGAGGTCATACTTAGTCTCTTTTATTTTAAAGTCCAGACATCATCTTGGTCAAATCATGTAAGAACTATGCAGATTAGTATCTGAGATGGTCTTTTGAGGAAAGAACCACACATATATGGGAGGATCAGATCAGTCAGTGCAAGCATTTATCAGTAGGTAATCCTGAGCTCAACTCGGAATTTGAGGAGCTCCACGTGCGGTTGACAATTGAATACTATAATATCATTGCACCGAACACTAGAATCAACAAAACCCTAAAAAGATGAGTCAATAGGTCAAGTAAAATTCGCAATATATTGGTCAGCCTTAAATTACGAAAGTGTCTGTGGTTCGTTGACAGGATGTCCATAGGATAAAATTTGCATTTTTAATACTTCGTATAGGTACTTCCTCTGATTGTCTGCATTGTCAGCAGTCAGCTGTCTTTGGTAGGTCGTAACCGGCGCGTTGCCGGCGATGCCTTGATCAAGGTTGTCGTGCACGCGCCGCATACCGCGAATCAAGATCACTATCCCCGTCTCTCTCTACCGTCGCCGGCGCAGCTCTGTGAGAAAATGTTCCGACAGGAATTCAACATCTTATATGTACTTACAATGTAGTTTTGTAATGCCGTCATAACATTTTAATGCCTATTCACTAAGTGTCTGCGGTACGTGGGCTTACCGTTATGGGAAGACTCATCATATTGTGAACGGACCCGCATGTTTCTATATGCATTCTAGTAAAGTACCTACTAAGGCGTATGTCCCATAGTTCGTGCCTCAAATTGGTCGTAATCCAAGAATCTTACTAGTTCCATAAAAAAGAAAAGTTATCATTATTTTCCACACTTTCCATCTAAGTATATAGGTATACGATATGTCATTTATGTAGTTTCACTTTTCTAACGTCCCTAATAATAGTATGTGGCAAGTAAAGAAAAGCAGTTACTTAAACTTTCATACTTATTTACAACATATAGTTTGCCAGTAAATATGTTATTGGTCATGCCAGTGGTTATCCGTCTCAATATTCAATTTCACGGCATGATTCTTGTGTGATACATATCATATTCCAGCACTGAAATAAAACGCATTCTATACTTCTAGTTCCGGTCAAGTTGAATCATAAATTTTTATGAAGAAACTCCGATACAGTATTACCATATATAAAGTTGAAACCAAACGGTACCTGCCTAAAAGGGGTTAAAGAAAAGGTACCCAAAACATTAGTTCCACATGCCGAAAATGTGGGACAGTACGCTTTTCGTAATAGCAGAAGAATTAGAGCACATGTCGACGAGTCCCTTTAGGTAGGGTTCCATAGAATGCGTATGCATCTAGAGGGTCGTACCGCATATGTCACGCGAGCAAGCTGGCTTATAACGGCTCCCAAACGTCTGTTGGGTGGCGATGCGTGACGGCCACGATACGGGTACCGAGACTGCGACCGCTCCCCCACGATAACACGCTATTACATCATTTTCAACCTGTGCCGCGTAATTACACCCGCCATGTGCATATTAATGAGAATCTCTATGAGTTTGCTTGTTTATTAAAATTTCAACGATTTTATTCCCTTCCACGTTCACATTCTATGGTCGTAATCTCGTAAAATAATGTTTACTCTGATTTTAATATGGCTAGTATCTTTGCCTTTACAAAATGTATCGTTCACAATTTCTTACCTCGCTTTAATATCGCCTGCGCCACGTAAGACCATAATGTATTGGATTTAAAGATTGCTATAGTCTAGTGAAGAGGTAATACCTGTCTGCTAGCAACATCCAATGGCCTGTTTTCCTTTAGCCTTTACCTGACGACAAATACCTAGGCTAAATAATAAATATGTTAATTTTACATTACAGAATTTACATAAAAAGTTAGTAGACAGAATTCAAGAATTGCGCTGTTGTGAGTAAGCAGACTGAACGAAAATTAAGGAGCAAAACCAAACTAAAATAAATACGACGACTTACCATTTTAAGGAGCAATTACCAAATGTTCTTAATTGTCTAGATCTTTTATGCTCTAAAAGAAAAGCCAACAGCCTGAGTTAACAAAGTAATTGAATAAACTAATACAAAGAAATGGTTGAAGGTCAAAAGAAAACGCGGAACAAAAAATTCTACGACCTTCGACATTGAAACGTAATCCGTGTCCATGTTTGAAGATGCTAATGCTAACTACGTGAGCGATGTGAATGTATTCCATGCAGAGTGCGGTTACATATCAACCCAATAACATTAAGGTACATTACGTAACCAGGCGGGCGCGTAATGGCTCGTAAGTGGCGGGTTACTGGCAAACACGCTTCGCCGCCGGTCCAACACAACATCATTTAACAACGTAGCCAATCGTAACAGACACCCAAATTCCTGTTACACGGGTCAACAAGCCAACCGATTAAGATACCCCAGATAAAAGTACACGAGAAGATAACGTTTGACCTCAGAATATTTATCAGATTGCATTTTGCCGAAGAAAAATCAGAGGCACGCCCCTGAAAATTACATACCTTAGTACAAAGCCGGCTCAAGATCATATAAATATTATATGTAGATACATTTTGACTCGTGTGTAAAATATTGTTCGTATTCGGTACAACATTGTCCATGAAGGGTCGATAAATTAAATTTCGTGTAGCTAAGAATTATTGCGAAATTAAATTCGTGTAATTAAATCGCGCAGTCATTCGAAATAAGTGACTGTAAAGGTATTTGTGCCAACAACTCTTAACAGTTGGATTAAACAATGTCAGATTCTGCTTACAGCCCTCACTCGTGTTTCATTAGTAAGTGCAGCCCTTTCTCATAGTAGAATAGTTCCATTCCTTAGGAAACACAAACCGTTATTTAGGTACGTTAGTATCAGGACTTACTCAACCACTAAAATTACCATACTTATTTTGTAACCACCAACAAGTTAGGTAGGTATTGCAAATCTGCGTACATATGCAGTTACTCTTTCATGGGGTTATGTAACAATATCGTTTGCAGCACTTCGTTGTGACAATATGATACCTAAATTAAGTCACAATAACACTACTACTTGTATGGACTTAAGTAGTTGTAAACCTCATTTAAGTCTTTTATTAAAAAAATCTCAACAAAGAATTCTAAGTTGCTAGCCCGAAACCTTACAGGGTCGCTAGTCATATTGTGGGGACAATATTGACTCGAATGAGGTTTCTGTGTGTTCTATTGCAAGTAGCGGCAGCGCAGCTTTGACGTCTGTAGTATTATAGTTATACATTGACATAGGTGTGACCGAACCTTTATCGAAGGCTCTCCGTGTAACCGTTTTGAATTATTAATTATTGACCATTATTTATATACCTTGTCATATTTTTTTATGTGGGGTTTTGGATAAATTATTATTTCCGCAGGGGATACGTCTGGTGACAATTATTAGGTTGGATACTGTCAGTGCTAACTGAATAATATATAACGTTTAAATCAAAGTCTCGGAGATATTATATTACTTTGTAACCTTACCCGTCCACGAACTGAAAATGGTAATACCGATTCGGCATATGTGTACATTTTCAGGAATGTATTTAATTGAATTACCCAAAAGCTTAATATGCACACATGAGCACAATAAACAAATGAAGAACATTATACAATTGCTGTTATAGCTTCCCAAAACCATCTACAAAATAGGGCTGATGAAATAAACGCAACTACACAACCCTATTGCGCCTAATATCGTTTATAAGTAGCACAAAGTCATAAATCAGAAACCTACATACTCTTGGTAAACTAGACATCCTATACCTAAGTCCGTATTCGCCTATCCACAAAGTTTCAATTCGCCATTACAAAATCGTTATACAACAACACGATAACTGCTTCAGAGTTCAGACACCATCAATTTCACACACAGAAGCGAAAACTGATCTAATTATATTATGTTTGGGAGGCTTTGTCTTCTTACATCATATCTTAGCCTTAAGAGGCTACATGAGATTGCGTAAAGGCCTGTGCTACGATACATCACTTTCTCCTCGTAGATATCTGGCTTTTATTTAGGTCGGCTTGACTCATGACTCGGCTTATGTATTCTGATAGCAGACGACTAAGCAATCCACTTTATAAAGGTCATACAGTAAAAGATACGACTGCGGGATAGATACACGTGTTGCTTCAAAGGTTTTGTTATCATTTTGCCTTTTGTGGACGCCACTGAAAGGAAAATAGGTATACAAAAATATATCTATTTCATAAGAAACAAAACTAATGTTATGATTTGCCCTATTACCGACGACCTATATATTTCAAATACCAATAAATCGAACTTGCTATTCGTTAAAAATTTAAAACATAACATTGCACGTTATTTTAACAGAACATAAATTTATTATCAAAGTTCAGAAAGTTATAAAACATGAACAGATTTATGACTAAAGACATAATAAACACGGTGATTTTGATTTATACGATAAAAGTGTTAAATTGATCTACGTAACAGCATCACGAATATACGACCAGTGTTCATCTTATTTTGTTGTTCGCCTGATCTCAAAGCACAATACAAAATTAATGACTGTTTTACGTGTCGTCGTAAACCACGGTACCCTCAAATAAAAATTCCTCGCACAAGGAAACAAAAAGTAATGCTTAGAGGGGAAAAAGTTTTACTACGCAAAAACACTTCCCTTCGTATTATTTCAGTGTTTATGTTTTAACCACCAATCCCATTCTGCCATAGTCAAACAGTTTGCACGGTGAAATAGAATCATATAATGTCACTATAATTAATTTTTCGAAGCATAATGGACACTGATATGAAAAACTAATTGAAGTACTCTCTCGTTCCATTACCTCTCAGAGTAATCCTAGGATTTCAAGAGAGTCCAATCAAAAAGTTATACTAAACGGGCACGGAGTTCATTAAAAAAGTCGGTGTAGTAGAACTACATACTGATGGAATAAACAGCATTTATACTGTAAACCCTAGGACGGTCACACTATATAAAGTGGATATTTAATTGAAAACCACTCGTCTGGAATGTCTATCTCTACGAAACATGCATAAATATGTGCGTAAGGAACCATCATTACTCGGACACATTTGTCTTGGATGACATGGGCTCCACCTACACCCATTTGGGACCCTTTCACATATATGGAGTTTATTACTTACACACATATATCTCTGAGTTATGGCATTAGCACTCAGAACTATAGCTATTAACAAAGCAAGAACGGATCTATTGCGTAATAAAACTCGTATATGTCATAGCAAAATCAATTACCATCAACATGATAATTGAGCCATCCTATATTCTAAGTTAATTGGGGGTCTAATATTTACAAACCAATCAATATTAATTCCGGAACCAATCGATTTGATTTGTCTTCGAAAACAAATAAATTCTCAGGCTTCAGCTAACCATCGGTTACGTCTTCGATTCATAAAAATATGTAAATTCTGAATTGTATAAGGTGCAGGAAGTCTTCATATTTAAGAGACTAGGTAGATCCATAAAATATGTTGTATTTATATGAGAATATTAATGAAGAATTTCTTACGAAACAAATGGGATTTATGATTGACGTGAATGAAATGTTCAAATTCAATAGATCAATTACAGAGACAGATTTGTTGAAGCTACCTTCAGACTAGACAATTTTAGTAGGAAGGTAAGGTACCTATTTAAAGTAATCAATCACTCCGGACTTTCATCTAACAATTCCCATTCTCCTAAAATAAATAAAAAACCGGAAAATCCTTAAAAAATCGTGTGGTCTGGTAGCACTATACCATTGAGTGACGCGCCGTTTCGATTCTCGCGGTCGAGTGGTCGAGTTAATACGATACCATTTGCATCGAGTCATCTATTCAAATTATTGATTGAGATAGTTCGAGGAGTAATTAAATCGATTTCGACTCGTTCAAGTGCAGCATTGATTTTGTAAACATACGAGTATTATGGTAGACACGAATAGAAATCTCAGTATCTCAGCATTAATTTTAATTTCTCTCGTGGATTAAATTAGACGGTGGCTGCTGGACGTTAATTCATCTTGCTGTAACTGGTTGTTACTGTTAACGGTCATTACTGGTTGGACTCAGTATTACTTATACTCGTATTAGAAGTAGATTTCACTGATAACTTTGCAACTGAGTATGATGGAATATGCAAAGTAGATAATAAATTCCCTTATCCGTTTTATCGTAGTCGGTCCAACCTGTACTAGATTATTATTAACTAGCTTTTGCCCGCGGCTTCGCCCGCGTGGATGTCGAACTTCCGCCCTCTATGTTTTCCCATTAAAGGGTTGAATTTCCAAAAATCGTGTTTTAGTGGATACTTATTCTTAACTAAGAAGTCCCCTTCAAGTTTCATGTCTCTAATACCAGCGGTTTGGGCTGTGCGTTGATATATAAACGTAATAATTTTAGCATAATACTTCCAGATAGACTACTTTCAAAGTTGATCCTTCCAGTATGTATGCATAAAGATTTCTGGAACTACTGACCCGGGAAAGAGCGCCGTACAACTGACCATGTGTAAAACAACTGAGACTAAGATCAACCTACCCAGGCGTATTGATTACAACCGTACCAAGTCAATCCCAATCCCTATAATAGTTATTGAACTATGCGTGCACATACAGACAGACAGACAGACAAAACATTTACTGATTGCATTTTTGGCATCAGTATCGATCACCAATCATCCTCCAATATTAATTTTGAATATATATTCAATGTACATAATTATCTTCGTAGTGTGTGATAGTCCATTGAACTGTATGGCGAGCGATATTGTATCTTAAGATAAAATATTATAATATCTTAGCCGTGTGCAGCGCCCCTTGGTGAACTCCACTGTGGGTGACGTAACGTACGACAAACTTATTATTTGCGGTTGGTACAGTAGTCGGGTCTAGGGGTCGAACCGCAAAATTAAGTTTGTTTTTTATTGTATATACTTTTCCGGGATAAAAAGTACCCAGTGTTGTGCCCAGGATATTAAAGAATAAGTATACCAAGTTTCATCGTAATCGAACCGGTAGTTTTTGCGTGATACCTGAACATACAGACAGACAGACAGACAGACAGACAGACAGACAGACAGACAGACAGACAAAAATTTTTTTAATCATATTTTTGGATTCGCTGTCGGTCTAGTAACACCCCCTGCTATTTATTTTTTTGATATTTTCAATGTACAGAAATTTTACTTCTACAGATTTATTATAAGTATAGATATAGATATAGATAAGAGTTGGTCTTCATTAAAAAATCTAAGTTCTAAGTCTCCTGTCTATAATAATTTAAAGTCCGATCATCCTTTTCCCAACTATTCCCGACCATGTTGGGATCGACTTCGAGTCTAACACAACTCAATTTATTTATTTATTAACTCATCATCACTATTGTAATACAATACTCTTTAGTATGACTATTAGCAGAAGATTATTATTGAATTTGCCTATAAAGTTAATCTTTTACGAATATCTTGTTACTGGTCCTAAGTGCATCTCCAAAGTCAGTACTTAACAGGAAGCGTGCCTAATGACAGGAATTTAGACTGTGACTAAGAAATTCCAAACGGAAAAACACAATAACACTGCCCGGCCTGTTGTTAGAACCGAAGACCTCCTGGGTGTGCTACTTACCTTACACCTCTGGGCTCTGCCTAACTCTCCAGGGATTACAAGCGAATTATTGAGTGTATCAATAGTATTAAAGAACATTAATCGTAATGTATCAATGCGTTGACTAATTGCGTATTAAACTCCAGTGAGTCGCTTGTGTAGCATCCGCGTTTTTGTCGCGACGCCATTCATGGAACAGACTATTGCCTATTGTCCTTAGTGAGACGCGGCAGAGGTTAAGCGTTCTTTCTTGAGTTCTTTGATGAGTTCCTTTGTGAAGCATCAACCAGTTCGCTCATAACTCAAATAAAAAGCACATGTATACACAGTAACTATGTAATACTTAATGTTTCCCAAACTATTAAGTTCGTCACAATAACGTTTTTGCGAAATAAAATCGTGAGTAACTTTCCTTTATTTTTATGAAATATCTTAGCAATGGCTAAAATTTGCGGCTTTCGTATTTATTGCTTTCGTAATCGTAATACAGTGCGATTTATTTAATGTTCGGTCTAGTTCGTTGTTATTTATTGGTTTTGTTGGAATCAATCATCAAACAAAAGACAAAAATTAACATCAGCGAGGAATGTTGGACAGTGTTTTGTTTGTTTCCAACTTATTTTGGACCACAACAATAGGCAATATAATACCAAAACACAAAGTGGTACTGACAGTAAACCTCCATCAGTCATTTAGGTGTCATGAATGGCGAAATATCCATTAAAGATTTCCTTTTCATGGCTTTCATAGCCGGCGTCGTCGTGGGCATAGCAACTCCAGCCATATTGGATTTCACAGTGAGGAATTTCCTGGGATTTTAAAATTATTTTTCGCTTGCAGTTCACTGTTGCTGCTTTCAAGCGCTTGATGTTTCATTCAGCCTTCATTAAACAGAAATGTGGAATATTGAAATGAAAAATGTTCGCTATATTTTGTATGAGTTAAAACTGACTGGGCCTATTATGTGTTCCATATATTGGCATTTAGCCTTTATATATACAAATAATGAGTTTATGGACATTTGTAGAAGATTTATTAACACAATTTAAAGTCATTGATGAAGACTTTAAAGCGATTCTTTATTAAAATTTAAATAAAGCCAAATTGACATCGTTTCCGCGTGCTAAAAATATGTTGACTTCAACGCCTAATTTTGGCTTCATGAGTTTAAATTAAACAAGGTTTCATGTATCTCGTCATATAAAAACAATTGCGAATATTGAATACGTAACATAATAAAATGAATGTGGACGTTTTCTATTTTTTTTTCTTATTTATTATTTTTGGGCTTCAAATGATACACAGACATGAATAGAAAAATAAAATTACAGGGTAACACGTGCAAACTTGAACAGTGAAGTCGTTGAAATAAGATCATTTGCGTCATTGGTGCACATGCGAAGATATCATGCGATCATCTAACGTGAATTCTTACGTTTATGAAAAAAGTAACTCGGGTATACTCAGTGCGTTTCGCCGTTTGAATGAACTCGCGATATATTTCTATCCCTCATTGCATGCTGTATGTACTTAAAATACACCATTCATAATATTCACTTCTTTAAAAATATACTGCTCATTATGTGACACGGTGGTGGCGCGCCTGCTGCGAATTTCTAATTTTATACAGATTTCAGACAAAAAGAAACAAGTTTTGTAATTGAATTGAAATTAAGACCGATTGCTCAAATGGAAGAAAGTTTTCAAAGCAAGAAAAGTAAATTAAAGGAACAAAAGATTTAGGATGCCCGGTGGTAATCTGAATATATTTAGTATTGAAATTAAAGGCCCACAAATTATGAATAAGGAATTAATCTGGAGCAGCCCGGATGCGGAAAAGGAAGTGTATTGCGGGGAAACTTGAGAAAAGCCCATTTTGATTTATTTAAATCTGTAGAATTTAGAGACGAATTTGGTAAATAAAACAGTAATAAGTTAACATTTACAAAACTCTGGTTTAACGAAACTTTGAAATAAATGCTTTCCAAATTAGCAAAAGAAAGGTAGGCAATACTGATAGCATGGATGCTGAAAAAAAAAGATTTTGTAAACGAAATTATCGATAAAGATTCTCAGCTGCTTTTATCACTCAATCAAAATGCAAACGCGGATGTTATTATCATTACCTAGCATCATCAAACCCCATCAATCAAACTTTTAAGTGGGTTTGTGTAGATAAAGCAGAAGCTCCAATAGACCGCCCTTCCGAGCTTTGAGTTCGTGAGCCGAACTTCCACGATGCCCTCAGCGAAGCCCCGAAGCCAGACGAACAACGACACGAGCAAGCGGAGCCACTACGAATACCAGTCGGAAACGAAATATCGTCGTATCGGTACGTCTCAGTCGCTCGCGCGCACGCGATTCTAAGTTATTCTCTTCGTCACACGCTTGTGACTGTAAGTGGAGTGAAACTTATCAAAATCTGAAGAAATTGTTATAAAATATCGGTTTAGTGTTACCTTACAAAAGGAGTTGTTCAATGGATTTTTCTGACACACTACGGTGGACGTTCGCGCCACGAAATTTGTTTTTGTTTGCGCGGTTTGAGCCGGTGCACTAATTGCTGTTGCGGAGGTAAGCAAGATTTTTTGTTGTAATTGTTAATGGATATAGCTGGACTTCGTTTCATTTGTTGTTCACTTTTATATAATGATTTCGAAATAATTGCTCTGAGTGAGAACAGGTTTACTTAATACGAAGTTAATAACAAGGAACGAAGGCAAATAAACTCGCATACCGCCAATGGCAACATCTTCTTTGTAATCATCGCTATTAAAAACCTGATACATTTTATCCAGTTTCATTTTTATTCTACGTCTTAACTTGTACCTATTCTTCTTTCGAATCAGTCAGTCATTATACACTTATTTCATTTGGTTACAAATCATTCATCCCATATTCCAGGGACTACAAAAAAGCCACCTTTTGCGTGTTTATATCTATCGAGCCGGCTCATCCGCCGACTGGAACCAGTTCTCGGCCAGATGATAGTTTGTTATTATTTTTTGCCCTGAGCGGGTATCTCAGTGGTCCGGTATTGAGATAACAACTACCATCTTACGCCATGCACCATCGTCCACACAATAAGAATATGAACTCGGTATGTCGCTAATGAGCCTCCTCATGAAATATGTTACAAGGAATGTATGCAGCTTATCATATCCGAACATGGAACAGGATGAAACAGCCTGTGTGCTTATACAAATAAGGCTCTTGGCATTTTGTATTCGCTCTAAATAACGCTAATTTCGAGACAGAAATGTTTAACTTTGATAGCTAAGCTAATTCGATTTAAGAGGGAATTAATCATTCGCAATAATAACGTTTATAATCAAAATTATTCGGTGAGGCAGAAACTAAGCGCCGCTTTTATCTTTGTTTGTGGTTCACCAATTATGGTATAAATTATTTTGATATTTCAAGGTCTTACAAATTTGAGTGAATATTTTAGCTTTGAGTTCTGTTACGTTAATTTTAGCACTTTATCTTAACTGCATGTTCTTTAACTTTCATAGACATTAACATTCCAAGGCGGTAATAAATTGCCGTTCTATGTACCATTCTATGTACATACCAGGTTTGCGACGAGATCGATTATCTAGGTATTAGAATTATCAAAAACAAGGTAGGTATAATTTCTTGTTTCCAAGATTAGTTTTGTCTGTTTACCTTATATACCGTTTTTCTATTGTTATTACCGATATTGAACTAGCCCTAAGTTACTACATACCTATACGTCGAAATAAACTTGATCTTGTATCAAACTGATACTGTATGTGCCACATCAAATTAAAATTAAGTTTGCATCGTCGACGCCATCGCCAGGAGACTTCATGAGATAGAATATTAAAATCCCTGAGCTCATCTTACACGTAAGTCTCGAACTAAGTCTATATTGATGAATTTTCTAGCTAAACTGATTCCTAGGCTCATACGATATCGTGAATTAATTATCTAGCGTCAAGACGATCGGTTCTCTCGCATTCATTAAAATTCTGTTTCCGCTCCAGTGATTGGTTTTACTTAAGATAACAAATCTGGTCTCGCCTTACTTAAGCTTAAGTACGGAATACTGAAACAAGGTTTTATGTAATTCGATAGTTGTTAAGCTATGTGGTTGATTTCCAGTTGTTGACTATATTTACGGTAAAACAACAATCATAACACGTTCGGGGATTGCTTTAAGGTTGGTTTATCCAGTCGTCTTTTCGAGGCAGTTTAAACCGGCCTTGTTCTTATGCTTCTACAATTCTACATGTTTTCACTGAGATTTATTATCTCTCTTGCTGACGATTGCACTGCTAAGGACATTACAATTTCTGATAAATAAACCTACAGTGTCACACCCACTGTTATCTACCCAGTGATTTATTTACAGAGAAATATATTATTTAATTATCAAACACTTAATAATCTCATGTTGATTTTTGACCGTTGCCACCGGAATGCAATGTTTACCTCAATATCAATCTAAAAATCAATAATTACTCCCAAGAAACTGAACGTGCACTAAGCTACATTTTAATTGGCGTAAAATCATTTTAACGTACTTGACTAAATTGCGAAAAAAGTAGGCCACCACTTTAAATACGCAAAATGTATCAAATGCAATTTCAGTAAGCTGCTGTATCTATTATTTAGAATCGTTAAGGTTAATCGCCATTTTTCTATTAATAACGTAAACGTTTATAGTTATTTTAGTTTAATCATACCCATGGCTATATCTACTAGTTTAAGCTTTGTGCACTAATTTTATACTCGACTCTTTATTATTACACGGTGTTTTCAAAAAAATCGGCTGTCTCATACATTTTGTTGAGTAGGTATCGAACTTTTGTATGCAAAAGCCGTCTTTTTTTCGTGATTTCCAAGTTAGTCCCATAGTAAAAGTTGTTCATATTCATGGGTAGAACAACCTGTGAAAATTTGTCAGACGACTAAAAAAACACCGTGTATTATACTTATATAGCTACGATTCATTATATTAGGAGTACGACCGTTTTAGTCTCGTGCACTTCTTCTCTACATAAACTTTAACTACTTATCCTACATAAATCACACAGTATTCCGTGCGCAAATCCAAACTTCAAATCTAACGTACCTGTATTATTATTATTATCATAGATTATCGTCTGCCATTCAGCAGACCTAGTTATATGATTACCCGTTCAATAACATTTGTATCGCTCATTCTTAAGAGACCACAAAATTGTATTGTGAAATGGATAAACCTCGAATATGGGAACGGATCAGCCAGTCTCGGTAATGGACTTTATGGATTGAAATATATCCCTTCAGTGATGATATTGTTTACAAGATAAATCTTCGGAAAACTCTTTCAAGATGAGACTTCGTTGTTTAATTTATTTGTATTGGTAGTTCGTTTTTGTATCGGAGTTTCTAATATTAGGCGGATTGGTAGCAGCTGTGCGCAACTAAAGGTAACTAAATTTTCACAATTTGAAACAAAAGCTTTCTTATATTTAAGGAACACAGATTACAACATAACAGCAAGACAGTTAATAGGAATACAGATATCATTGGTAAAATCATAAGCTAAACATAGCTAAGTTAAAAATTGTGTATCATATAGTTTGGGTAATCATTGAACGTCTTTGACAGTGGATTTTTATGCCCATATATGAATTTACAGAATGAGAATTCTTTCAACTTATACTGATGTACCGTACGCCCGTACGCACCCAATCGTATGATGAAATAATGTTTATTGCTAATTGAAAAGTACCGAGTCTTAAAAAATCGCAATACACATAGTCCCAAAATCATATCGATTTCTTGTTAATACATGTTATCATTTCCTGTCAACTACTGAGTCAGGACGAAGAAACTAAACGTAAGTTACGTTGACCTATCTGCAGACGTCATTGATAACGCAGGGTAAATGTCCTGGAGACATCCGGCAGAGACAAAGCCAGCCTGCGTAAATCATATAGGCAAACACATTGATAATAAAGTTCATAAAACGAGTAAAATTTCACAATTACCTACCGCATCAGTATCCCACGAATTCAAGCTTTATGATGTAGCGATAAAGAGCAGATTTAATTGCGAATCTTGAGTCATGAGTGTTATGTAATACGGGTATCGTGAAGAAAATTTTGTAATGATAGGTTGGGCTTGTTACTTAAAAGTTCACGCAAATCTTGTTTCTCCTTTGCACAAGTCAGTGTGGTACTAGATGTCTATGATAATGTTATTAGGAGTAATTCATTCCTCATTCCTATTGTGATTAAATAAATTTGTCGGTATCCCCCGGTACTTGAAACAGTTCTCAAATCTTTCCCAACAATGAGACTTTAATAAGTTCTAATATTTTATTACTAATATTTTATTATTTTAAATATAAAAATAGCACTTATTAAGTGCATATGTTTTAGTTTTTCGATATTTTGGTCTTTTCCTATTTGCATTTTATCAGTTCTAACTTGCATCGTCATAATTAGAAAAACCGAAAACATTAAGTCCTTAAAAGTTAAACGTTTTAGCAGATAGCCAATTCGAGATTAAGATAATACCTTTTCCAACGAAAACATTAGAAAGCTTCAATATAAAATAAGCTTCCCTAAATTATTCATGCGCATCATTTGCCCGGTAAGGTGTTTCTTCCCCTCAATAAATTCAGCGAGTTTAGTTAGAGACCGTTTAAACATCTGCATAGAAAAGATGAGGGTGAATAATATAACCAACTAAGTATCCGTTGACGTGACATGGATAGAGGAAGACAATTTCACCAGGAAACACTAGAAACAATATTTATGACTCAATTAAAAGCAAATCATTATTCATAAAGTAATTTGTGTTAATTAGTTTCCTGAGATTGAATCATTTGAATATTCAAATCAATATTACGATTGTAATTTTGTGACCAGATTTTTATGTCATACATGTAACAGGTGCCAAGTTACGTTACTCAAGAGTTAATGATGAAAGAAGCCTTACCTCGAATATTGGGACATCATATTTCCAATCTGAACGCACCCAGAATATTTTAATCAAGTTACATGAAGACGTTATGTGTTCACATACTGATTTGTAATATACCGTACCTTCAATATACAGTTCGAACCTTTTGAGCATACAAACATCCTATATTCCGCTTAAATCGCTAGCCCTATATCAACCAGTGAAATCCAACAGATGTTTCCTTCGCAAGCAAAAATAGATGCAAATCAATAGTGACCGGGTAACGGAAATAGTATTTAAAAGCAATGGGAACATCCAGAACTGGCTCACCTGACGCGGGGGTGGTTCAGTTATAAATAATGCGCCAATTCCACCGGTCGGCTTTGTCGACACAGTTGCAGTACATTGCCACGTCCAAATGAAATGTTCTCAAAATAATGCTTTGAATGAACGCCAAATTTTGGAAGTTGTGGTGTTAAATATCGGATGTTTTGAAAGCTTTGGGCATCTGAACGTGTGGGTATGAAAGATCGACAAATAATTTAATGAGTTTACAGAATCAAGTGAAATTGTGTGTCAGTCGTAAAATTCGGATGCTGTTTTACCCATCCTAGCGACCCACAAGCCCACAACTATTGAAAAAGTTATTTTTACAATAGGCACTATTATTATTCGAACCTTTTTTTACTTCTGTGATGAGAAATGCTTTTGTGGGGTGTAAACCGCACAATAAAATGACCATAAACTATTTATTTTCTTCTCACATCGGTCATCTGTATAGGCCTATACGGTATACGATGACGACTTTTTAATATTCGGTTTTAAAATGTAAGTCACATAAAATTTCACTGCTAAGAAATCGGCACAATACCATAGGCTAGTAGGTCTACGAATGTCAAAAATAGAAAACATTATTGTTGTATAACTTCCATTAGCTCTGTTGTCAATTTAGGGAGCTGATTGTAACTCGTGTTTTCATCTTAAACCTTATTCGGCTACTTATTCCTGTTTTTAATGAGCTTGCAAATGTTCGAACAAAGCAATGACGCCATTACCACAAGGATACTGTGAAATCACGTAAAACACAGTCATCGCGATACTAGTATAACAGGTGGGACGTGCAATACTGGTCGTTAGCATATTGTACCAGCGTGATATTCGGCAAGACCGGAATTCTGTCGTGTCAAATTTATGCTGCTTGCGACACACCGCAGTTCCACATTACGCAGCCAAGGCAAAATGTCGCCCTCTTTTTCTTCTTACACTTCATAAATCTTTATCTCCTTTACGTAGCACACTACTGTAACCTCGCAACTCATCGCCATCAAAGTCTCAACAGCCACCCGATCTCACGCTAATATTATTTCCCCATTCAATGGACATAATCTTCTACTCATTGCTTTTCAATCTTCGACGGTGGTTACTAGGATAAACCGATCCTTGTCAATGTAAGTTAACTCAAAAGAATTTAATGATAGAGCATGTTTTACTTTGTCACGAATGTTACCACAAGCGCGTTCGCGTTGACTGAAGGAGCAGTGAACTTTGCAGAGTGTCGAGGCTCTTCCACACCTGAGGTTCACTCGCACAGCCATTAGTTCCGACAATTTAAAGCTTCAAGATAAATATCACGTGCTTATCACACATTTGGTGGCCAACGAAACTTAATGACGACACTATTAACTCCACGAAAAGGATGAGACCGTTTAATACTCTTTCTAATGAAGCTATTACTACAAGAGATGTGGCGCAATCTTTCTTATTTCTCAGAGTGCCCAACTAGGCACTTAAAGATTTATTTGTATACGGTAGGTACCTACTTCGATTTTAAAAGGCTTCCGGCAAGTCATCCAAGCCATTAACTAAAAATTGCGTTGTAATTGGTATTCGATGACAAAATGAATGATTAAAGGGCACGAGTAAGTACCTTAGGTACCTACTACTTCAGGTTGATTGGAGTAATAATGAGTTCAAGTTTATAATTAGGAACGCATATTACCACGACCTAAAACGTCATAATTGTTTTGAGAATAGTTAATAACGAAGTTAATTTGTGTTTTCTCACACGAACCTGTAACTTCATTCGAGTCAGAAGCACAATCTAATTGATATTGTGTTGTTCCATCTGAACAACTTTGATGGATGTTGGGAACGCGTTCGTTTGCGTGTGTATGTTATTTATTTCTGGTAAGCGAATGGACTTTTACGGCGAAGTGAGTGACTATTTTAAGTGCCCCCGTCATAGCATCACCGACATCGGTGTAGTCGTGATGGAACGACGCTTCACTGCAGCCGCTGGATAATTAACAAATTAGTTCCCCTATAGAATTATTTTAAACCGAGATTTACCTACAACATCTATCTTAATTTTATACGAATGATACGCTGAAATATCAATCATCCAGTCATTGACCAGAGAACTAGTTGCTGTTTGTTATTTGAAGTCTGAAGGTATCATTGTACCTGTGCTTAATCTACCTATCATTAATAATCATGATACACGATTTTTTGCGATGAATAACCGTGGCAAAAACGCGTAAAAAACGAAGTTAAGTAAGTATTTTTGTAGGTATATTAATATTGAGAGATACAAACAAGGTAATTTAGAAAAATAAACTGTATTAACGCCAGTATTTCCCGAAAGGTTAGACTAGACGAGAACATATTTTAAAACACTAAAATTTCGCCAATTAATAAAGAAAAACCTATTTATAGTAAAAAATTCAGAGTCGATATATTGTCTTAGCTCTGACTAGTGTCGTACGGAATATACATATAACGAGAACCAGCTAACCGAATGTAGTGCAATTATGCTCTGTTAACGGTATAATAAATTCTAGAGTATTGTTGGCCAATACTGGGTGACTTGTTGTCCGTAATAATGGAGCAAGCAGGTGGTAGAAGTTTGCCTTTAAACGTACGTACCGACAAAACATAAGCCTATTATGGCGGAGGCACGACTTCTGTGAGAATGAAATGTAAACCATCTTTATAATACGAATGAGAACATAAAGTATTGTTGAATTTTAAGGTTCATTTGGTAAGTTATATTTGTACAGGTGCATAGCTGATGTAATGTCAATGTGTTATTGCCTCTTATGTTTGGTGGACAGTAAGATGCAGTAGAAACAATAATAATTAAGTTATTTAATGCACCAAAGTTCATTTCTTACAATAAAAAATGATAATAATAAGTTAATAAAATGTTGTAAGTAAATATTTTAAGTTGACTATGTAAGCCAACTTCAAATATTAACTTACAACATTTTTTCTTTCTTATTAAGTCATTATTTTCTTAAACTGCTTCTCGTCATCATGATTTCAATACAGATAAAATAGAGGAATAATTAAAGAAACCGCTTACGTGAATAGTTATATCTATTGATGGTCGCCAAGTTATCGAAATTCAATCATTTTAGTTTTCTCCGCCTATACTCTGCTGTTTTTTTGCGTTAGCAAAGAGCAACGATTACCAAGAGGATAACGCGGCTTTTCCTAAATAAGGTGACAAATATCATCAGGTGATAAGAATCTACATTTTTGTAAAATTCAACCAGCCCATATATCTCAGTACTCCGTGCATATTCTTTAAAAGGTTTTAGAGACATTTTTATTACAAAACTAAAAGTAGGTACCTACATCCCAAAAACAACGACAGACCATAACAATAATCCCAAACTAAAACCAAAAAGACTAAAACACAGTCCGTTATATAACACGACACTTAACACAAAAAGCATGCTCCATAAAACTTTTTTTATATCAAAATGATTCCTCGCGGCCATGTTTAGTATAATTGCGGGGCTTCTCACAATAAATAGTCGTCATTAGGACCGCGGGCAAGGGCTATTATGTCACCGCCACCAGACTATCGCGCCACTGCTCCAAGGGCTTTTGTAACACCACTTACACCTTTTGAAACTACGGGGTCTCCTCACTAATTACTTGGTCCTTGCCGCAGCACGTATGTTCGTAGCCTTTTAAAACTCATTGTCCTCGCATCATGCGTTACCGCGTACACGAAACTGCATTCAATTCTCGGAATAGTTTTTAATATTAAAAATTCATGTCAGTTTTGAAAAAGTTCCGTTGTTATTTTAGTCAAGAAATTCTTCGTACTTTTATTAAATGTAAAAATTGAGGGATTCTTCTCTAAGTACCTACGTACGCATAGGTCCTTCTTCAAGGTTAAGTAGCACTTGCTGAAGTAGATTCGTGGATGGGTGACCATCGATTACATGGCAAAACTCCTCTGTGCCTCGGAAAACCACGCTGTCATTAGTAGAAAGTAGATCTTTGACTGACGTTCCGGGTAGGCTGAAACCAGTACTACCAAATGGAAGTCATATTACCCAATAACCAGGTACCGGGTAAAACGGGGTGGATAGAAACTCAAGGGTGAATAGAAACAAAACTTTGAGGAAGATATTCACGTAAGTTAATAGTTGTTTGTTACATACGAGGACTGTAATGCTTTGAAATAATTGAGATAAATAGTGTCGACGCCTTGTTAGTATCAAACAATATTAAACTAGCGTGAAAATCCTCCTCAAAGTTTTGTTTCTATTCACCCTTGAGTTTCTATCCACCCCGTTTTAGGTACTTATAGTAAGTTGAGCTGCATCCAGTTACACTCTAAGCTGACTCCTATATTATTGGGAAAATGTTAAGGAAGATGTTAATGAAATGTAAAAATTCAAAAGCTTTCTTGTGTCCATTTCTTAGAACGCTGGGCACATCGTATACTTTCGTCGACTTGGTTACTTATTTCTCTCTGGTTACTCTGTTCGCCTCGAAGCACGAGTAATGTTACGTATCCTAAGTCGTGCCGACATGAGAGAAGAATGCATGGCTGTGTCATCATGGTGATGTTACTACTACGGTGAAAGCTCACAACGGTTACACATTTGTAATGCTGCTCGTAGTTTATGACTTACCTAAGTGAAGACTAGAATGCAAGCGAGGTGCCTTGAAGAAATGAGAATTTTAATAAGTTTCATTGCATTATGCAAAGTAGGGCTGTTATTTATTGTGAGATTCACGTTGCAGAACTTTAATTTAATACTGGCTTTTGTTAAATTGCTACTAGGTACCTACCTACTGTCTATTAAGGGTGGGACGGTTTGCATGACGCATGCCAAATTGCAGGTATGTATCTAATTTGCACGATAAGTGCAAAATGAACAAAGTCAATCTTTATCTATACTTTTATAATAATATTATAAATGATATTTATTTCTGTTTATTCCTTTCTTATAAAGTGGTAAGTCCCTGGATCTTCAGAACCAAGTTTAAAAATTATTTGGCCAATAGAGAGACACATTATTTGTGACTGTCATAAGCGTCTTGATATAAAATTAGTGGTCACCCATCCACAGACTAACCTCTTCAAGCGCAGCTTAACCTTCAATCGATCCATGACAGTGTTATTATTTAGGCACAAGCTTCTTGTGGGAATAGAGTGTGCTAATTGAACCGCATAGAATAAGGTTCGTTGAAAAAGAGGAAATTACATGATTATCCCTCATTTACTCTCAACTAAGTTATTTTTATAAACGTGCACTTAGACAGTAACTGGAAAATAAATCAAATAGACATGCGATGTGCCATTAGTATTTCCGTATTAGTCTGGGAAATAGGAGAAAGAACATGCCACGTTTTCCCGCGCCACTTATATTATCATCGAAGGGAAAATGCATTATTTTGCTGTGAGCATGAGCAATCCTATTTTTATGCGCTTTGTCTGTAATTGCTCATGTCATCGTAATTTTTCCTACGATTATGAGTTGTTACCTTTAGACTCCACATTTTTGATGAAGCAGTGGGTAATTAAGAGTTCTTTAATAACATAATCGGCCCCTAAAGTTCCCACTGCTGGGACGTAGGCCTCCCCTCTATGAGAAGGAGTGGGCCGTAATTTACCATATATTTCAGAGGATGCCGGTTACTCTTTTAAGTAAAGTTTGTTATAATGTTAACATAAAAATAAACATTATACAATAATGCTAAAAGCAAGGTCAACGACTTTGTACAGACACTTAATAGGCAGAATATTAAACTGCACTCCTAAAGTAGTAGTAGTCTTTAAATCCGTTTTCAGTCTACTAGTTCTTTTCTGTGAGTCCATTGGTCCACCTTTTATTTACACCTTTTCTGGTTAGGAGTTTTAGCTAAACACACATTCATGTATTTTAATAATTGATCGAGGAATATAAATCTGAGAGTCGTAATAAGGCAACACAAGGCAAAATAGCGAACCCGAGTCCCGACACACGTTGTTCTGCCCGAACGTTGGTTTCGAACTCTATTGCAACGCCTCCTACCGGGTCCAATCGTGAATCAAAACCGTCCAGGGACCAACACAACTACCTACAACAGAAAAACAAATTATCCAATTTGGTGCACTCGTTCGAAAGTTATAAGTGTACCTACATAGGTACATTGTGCGGCGGTTCACTTGAATATTGATATCGATAGCATATTATAAGCAAGCATAGATACTATATTGGTGCTAATTACAAAACTTACATCAGTGCAAAAAACAACTCACACCTCTAAAAAATTATTCGAACAGTTTTAATTATGATAGCAATACCAATTAAGGCTGTGTACAAACGTACGATTAACACAAAACAATAACATTCTTCGGTCCTTATAACTTTATTGCATTTGAATATAATATCGCGAACGTCCTGCACACAAAGGCAGACAGCCTTGATACGTCAAGGACCGAACTGAACAATGCTATAGTTTGTAGTTTCTTCATACAACATTAGTTATAATTAACTGAAAGTCAAATGGACTCTGTGATTGCAAAAACTTATTAAACTAAGGTCCCCGTAGTTCATGTTTTGTAGCAATATTTTACTCTGAAATATGAATATGGCTCTCGATTTAAAAGATTAGCAGTCTAGCGTCAGTTTGTAACAAAATTTGTTGTGTTATTATGTATGTGTAATTCATAAGTAAGTTGTTTAGTATAAGTTGGTCTAAATACCTGATGGTTATCAGACACGCAAATGATTTTGGCCGCACACCACGTATTAATCGATGTATTAAATGTCAAGTAGCCAGAAACGATTGCAGATGCATAATTATATGTCTCAATCCCAATGCAACTATTTGTCGATCATTAACAGATAATCTATACTTCTTTATGATAGGTACTAATATTAGAAAGAGGTACTTTTAATTAGTTTATATCTTCGAATCTATTCATTCGAATTCGTAAAATCCTTCAGTAATGGAACATTACATTATCAATACAACATGTGAAAGAAGTTATGGGAGAAGTTAGTTGAAAAAAAAAACAATTAAGTCTTTCGTGTGCAAAACCATACAACCGCGTTGACATCGTTAAACCGCAAATATGTAGAGGTAGGTACCTAACGTTCGGAAATAAACAAAATAAAGTAAAAAGATACAAACGTGACTTTAAAAATATTCAACGGAGATGATCTTCCAATAAAGATAAAAAGTTTAATAGTAGGTATATTTCGTGCATTTTTATAAGTCAAATGCTTAAACTCGGCAGCTCGTTGTAGGTACATTCTCGGTTCAGGGTTACCATAAAGTCACGGCTTCGTTTTTATAGCTTATGATCACGAAAACCCCAACAATACGCTGCAGTAAAAAGTATCTATTTTGGACTAGACAAACGACGACTGCCCTCGTAAACATGTCAGAGTTATTACGACACGTCCAAAAGTTGTAAGTGGAATAATATTTCTCGCTTACGGTATGGTAACACCATATAATCTACCTACATACATGGGCCAGAATGGTTATAGATAGCAACACTGATGCTACAAAGTGCGTTTAACCGCGTAACAGGTGTCAAAACAGAGGCAGATGGCCACGAACTCGTAGAGGTACGTTTAACATTACGACTAGAATTAAACACGTTAAGTAGATCTTAAAATGTTTTATAGGAGCTACCTGTCAACGCTGCGTAACTAATTAAAACGGTATAAAACTAGCAACTTGTTACGGGCGTGGTTCTCAGAAGGACAAACTAAAATTGAGTCAATTATAAAGGGGAAACTTATTTGGGATAGAAAGAAAACAATTCTCAAAACTTTAGTATGATTTATTTTTAACTTTATTACAAACACAATTGGTTGTTTACTCATCATCTCTCTCCAGACGTTAGGTAAAGCACAGGTACATCAAGCAACCCCATATGACAAATTGCATTAACAGGTTTTCAACTTTATTACATCAAATAGAATAAGGTTCATGTTCAATTAAGATTATTTATCAGTTTGATGTGCTGGCGTATCTGTACCTACCTTATTTAGTTTAGGAGTTTTTACAGCATATCTTCTCCTCATACACATCTTCATTTGCAGTAATCTACATTGTCCCTTTCTTTCTAGCCATATCATCTTTCAAACAAGCCATCCATCGTTTCTCTGATCTAAATAAATTGTAAATAATAAATACCTCTGCTACTTAGGTACATTTCACATTCTTCATTACCACAAACATACGCCATTAAAATGAACTCCCATTTAATCTTATAACCATGATTGCTTACAAAATCTGCACCTGCTGAAAATTAGAGTAGGTACTCACCCACTTACTAAAACGTTTGTTTAACAATTGTTTACACAACGCAATGTTTCGTAAGTATAAGTAACAGGATTACGAAATTTGACTAAAAATAAAGCAGAAGGGAGTATAAGCGGGATCGATATACAGGTAATCGGATTTGCCGGCCGTTCCCCTGACACTCCAGGAAGTGAGTGACCCCGGTCAACGGAAGACTGAACTCAGTAAGCCTTTATTTTCCCCTTATACAGGGTGGGAGGGTCATCGTCGCACAAACTGAATCCCCCCAGAATTACAATACTTATATTTTTCAAATTCTCTGATGTGCTTTTCTTAAAGAACGTAAATAAAATCATAATTCCTGTTTTGGTAGGACAGGACTTTTGATTTTTAAATTGACGGGTTTGACATTTTTAATTAAAAAGTCACTTCTTTGATTCAAAAAATCATACATTATGACAGAAATCACGATTTGCAAAAATCACAAAAGGTATTGCGTACAAACTTGAAAATTATGAAAAACCAACAAGAAATTGTAACACTGGCCAGACAAGATCCTCGTTATTAATAAAAGTGACATCAAACCTAATCATATTCATACCATTTATTTTAATTTCAAAATATTTTTAAGATCTTATAATAAGACTCAAAAGCTACGCACAATCATGGACCCTGGGTACAACAAAAGGTATTAAAAAGAAGTAAATTTTATGCAAAATATTTTATTTATTTCTTCAATACTCGAAAAATTTACCTGTGGTAAATCCGGAGGGAATTGCTTACTAGTAGTAACTTTACTCCATGTTTAGTGGTAGGAGGGTTCCTGTCCAGGATTATGAGATGAACACTAATGGTGTCCGGAGATGTCCTTCCACCCTGTATTTGTCCCATATTTCTCTGAAGGGAAATGTACGCGTCGCCTAACACAGTGACCATGTGTGATATTTTTTTCTAGGCATATGGTAATTGAATAACCTTTCAATTTAGGTTTGTGGGTTCTGTGTTACGAATTGGAAGGGTCAATTTGTTGGCATTTGACATCGATTTTTAAAGATGATTGCTGTTAAACATTGGGTAATGGTTTTCGGTAATTAATACAGCCTTCGCTTGATTAGCCTGAAGATATTATCGACAAAATCTTTGGTCATTTTTAAAACGCTCAATGACATCATTGTCACGTGTTTTCCGGACTCAATAAATGTGGACTTAAAGTAACAAAAACAAAGCCTTGGTCAGGTTTTTTGCAACTTCCACCAAGTTATTTCAAACCATGTCAATTACAAAAAAGACGATGAGAAAACACATTGTTCTTTATAGAACCGGTCTTAAATATGGTATGTGTTAATTGTAAAAAGCAATAACGAAATCTTTTACGGTATGCTTCGGAGTACTTTGAACGATTCGACTTGGAAGTTAGTAATGTTTGACTGCATTATATTCTCACAAAATGAAACTGGACACGTTTGAAATGACATCGCTGTGCTAACGAAGACTACAATCCAGTCAATAACCAGAATAACTTGGCTGTTCTCGGTGGCACTGCTTGAAAAGGCAAGAAACAAAAGCTCATGAAACTCAGTAAGCGTATTAGTTGGTTCCCGATTTTGCCGGGTGCCAAGTTAAATTGGTTTCGAAGAACATGAACTGATGAGTTAGCGAAACATTGTGTCACACTGCCTTAATGTTTTCGTGATTCTTTAATGGAAATCTGTAAACAAAACGTTGTAATGCAAATGCTACACTGGAACTGGATGTGTCATCGCTAGGAATAGGCCACTTTGTCTTTGTAATTGACACCGGTCTGCTTATAATTACTCATAGCGTCACGCCTGTATTCAAAGAAAGGTTAGGCTGAGGTATACCTACCATCTGGCCACCTACCGCCAGTCACTAGATCCGCGCTTAGCTTGTCTGAGATTTAGGATCTTCGACAAGATAACCACGGATCTAGTACCCAAAAATGCTTGTGGTCTGGTCTAATCGGACTACTAACTGGCCGTTCAGATTCCTCAAAGAAAGCGATCAATAAACGTAAGATACTCTGGCCAAGACCTTGTGCAGTTGGTCGATTCAGTAAAAGTCACTTCGTAAAAAACTTGAGCGGAGTGAACTGTCAATGCCTCGTATTGAATGACAGCTCAATTTTCCTTCACTTCATCTACGTTTTTACGGGATGATATTTACAGAATAGCTCTGAAGTAAACAGATCTACGTAGATATAGTCGCGGGGCTAACACAAATAAAGTAGATATAACGCTATGTCCCAAACACTATCCTGGAGCTCCTCAAGTTCCGAGTTGAGCTCATGATTACTGACAAATGCTTGCACTGACTGATCTCGTCCCCTCATTCTGTGTGGTTCTTTCCTCAAATGACCATCTCAGATACTAATCTGCATGGATCTTACATGATTTGACCAAGATAATGTCTGGACTTTAAAAGAGACTATGACCTCTGAGTTTGTTTCGGTGTTTCTTCTCAGAGAAGTCAAATAGTGAAATTCCGATCTCATTTACTAAAAAAGGTGACGTGTAAAAGTGTTTGTAAAAACCTATTTACAAAAATAAATATCATTTATCCCAATTAGGCTGACCGCTGTGCCTACAACGGTGGAACTGCGCTTGAGACGAGCATAAGCCATAGTGTCACCATCTGGGCACAGATTCAGACTTCGGGCTGCTAAGTACTGAAAAATCACATATTGTTTAACTTGTCTGACCCGGTAGTCAAACTCAGCAGTAGCGCTTGCGACTACCAGAACAACAGGGCAGTAAAATAATTATTGTTTTCGAGATAACATTGTACTCTTCATTCTAGATAGATTGTTTTCTAGTCAAATAACATAATTCGACTAAAAGCTGCTTACAATATAAGTTCTTACAAAGAGCACACTATGTTTTACTGCAGTGCGACTCTGAAAAAATCACCCTGTATAAATGGAGGTGAATTGAGCTGTCATTCCATACTAGAATGCAAGGCATTGACCATTCACTCCAATCAAGTTTTCACGAGGTGACTTTTACTGAATGGACCGGCTGTACTGTAGGCCTAGCCATATTACAATTTCTATTTCTATTTCTATTATCGTAATCGATAAGGCGACAATAGAAAGAAAATGGCGTATATGGAATCAGCTATTTGTCAAATGTCAAGTGGCTGAAAATACACTTGACAGTTGACAAACAGCTGATTCTATATACGCCATTTTCTTTCTATAATAGAAATAGAATTTGTAATATAGCTAGGCCTGCTGTTTTTAGGTGTTATTCATCTGTTTTAGATCTTAATAACTAGTACAAACTAGTATAGAGGTCTGGGCTTAGCAACTTGATACCTATATTCTATAATTCCACGTGTCAACCTGTTTCTGTAGCCAATGGCATAATAACTTATCGAGTATGAATACTGAGATTATTGACTCTGTTCTCCTGCTAATTAATTTCATCTTATGTCTCTTATACTATTTTATTTCTTCCCCCAATTCTTTCTATCATACAACTTATCTTAATTAAAATAAAAAAAAATGTCTTAGGTAGGTACTGTAAAATGGATAACTTAGACTTTTTAATGTTAGTTAATGGAATATAAAAGAAAAATATTTTTTTCTTCGAAAATAAAACAAAATGGCATCGTAGTACCTACCTAAGTAACTTAAATTAAGAACAGTTAATGGCCGAACGAACAGCCAATGTCGTGCCGCGTAGGTACCATTTTTCAATAACACACGAAAATGGAGAAGATTTTCCCATTTCTATTTATTGACAACCCGTCTACGAGGAAATTCACGGCTCCTCAACATCACCTGGATATTATAATCTCATTCTTGGATCAAATTTGTTCACGTGCGAGAAATCCCGCCTGACAACGTATCTCAAGTAATCTCAACTCAGACGACGACGTTTACTGCACCTACAATTGTAAAATTCATCCTTCGTGTGGTGTCCCAAAACCTTATCCACGTCGACCTTTCCTTACGGTGTTAGTTTCAGTACTGGTAGTGAGACAGCAATGTAATATTGGTCTATCTATAGTGTCTAGATGATCAGCGATACGTTCGGCCCGCTCCGCGCGGTGTCGACAAAATAACTTTGGTTAGTTCCGTGGAGAGTTCCCATCGAAGTGAACGTGGCGAGTCTTGTGTCTGTGGCATTGCACACATATTTCTGATAAGTGAACTGTTAAATAATAAGTGTTAATGCGAATTAATATTTGTTCTGTGTTTAAGTGATAACGTGACTTTCATATTTTGTGTTACAAAACTTGTTAAGTGTTGAACGATTCTTGTCCAACTTTGAGATACTTTGAGGTATGTTAGTTAAGCTAAGAGTTTATTGTTGTCTTTTTTATTTATCTTAACTTAACTAAAAGTAGCTTTTATTTTTACACGTCTTATTTGTATACTTAACTCCTTCTTAGTTTAAATAAAATGATGTAGAGTTATTACTATAAGTAATTATTTTTATACAATACATTGTTTCATAGTTTTATTAACTTTAGTTGACAGATAGGCCTACCTACTTACTTAAATTAAAAGTAGAAATAAATTCAGGCTTTACTTTTTTATGTTCTCAACAAGTTAAGTAAGCAATAAATAACTATCGATACAGTCGATAGGCTAATAAGTTACGCTTAATAAACGTATGATTCATTAATATGATTTAATGAACCCGTTACGAATCCTCATTATTTAGATAGATAATTAGTTTTACAACTTACACGCTTTGTTGAAAGGTAATGGCTCACTCACCACAACGCAAAATTTTGGTGCACTATTACCTACATCTCTGCCGACCCTTTCAGAGAATATAGTCGTGATGTTATGCTAGCGTAGTATATGCAAATCGTAATCCGAGACTTCGTGCGAAATCTAGTTCATTAAACACTGTGATATTATGAGCTTCATTGCGTGAACAATTTTAATTAGATTACCTATAACATAATTAATCAGCGATTATGTGTATCTGTTTTACATATAAACACATGTTTTATTACATGACTCTGTGATATTCATGACAAGTCAACCGTAAAAACTGCTTCGCTAACTTTTTGCGCAAGACATTAATGCTGATTCAATGTTTTTGTTAGTTAGATAGGTACGTACTGTTATAACAAATTAGCTGATTTGGGAATTTGTATAATATATAAAACTGCTCGCCATGCAAGCAGCGGCAGTCAACCTACAAAATTCATTCTTACCACATATTTTTTCCGACTAATGTAATTTTGGTGTGTAATTTAAAATAAATTCAGTGTAGTAGTAAATACGTGTTTCAATTAAAGGACCCACGGAGCGCCATCCTTAACAAATTGGTGTCAGAAGTGGGATGTTTTTTCTCTCCAAAAGTGGTTCTAAGGAACTGTTTAATTTCTGACCAACTATTGAATTGTTTTAAGCAACAAGCCAATTGGGCTTTACCTTCCAATTGCGAGATGACATATTTACATAAAACGTTCTGCTGTTCTGTAGTTGCTAGAGAAATTGCATTTTCGCAATTTGTTAAAAACGCGGGCAATGACTCACGGTCCCCGTTAAAGGGTTTGATGAATTTTGTGAGGACAGAGAGCGTGATTTTGTCTGCCATTTTTTCTTTTATTTTTGGTGGCGGACTATCCTCTGAATAATCTGAATTAGATGAAGACGCAATTTCTTCGGAAATCTCCTTTTTTAGAGGCATTAAAATAATGATGATATAGTTATCGCATTAAAGCACTACAGAACATCAGAAACACAAAACACAAGAAAAATATGAAAGTAATATTGTATACAAAAAATGGAATAAATCTACTTTAAAAGAGTTCTAGAAAAATATTAAAATTATTTTGAAAATTTTGAAAAAAAATCACTTCACTGTAATTAACTTGATCACTTTCACTAGATAAATGGATAGGGAAAACTCACAGTAATAGGGATATGGCAGCAGTGCACGCGAACATTCTGGAAGGATGATGACACATACACGTAGTGTGGCGTGACACGACGTGGCGACCTGGCGATTCAGCGAATCGTATTGCAGGTCGATGACACGACACGTTGCGTTCAGCAGGCACGCGGTGCGACCACGTTGCTGATGAAGTGATGACGGATGATGGATGGTGTGCGATTGGAGGTCGTCAGCGAGACCTCGACGGAGGGTCCTCTTGTGATGCGAGCTTGCACTCGGAAGTGGAGACTGACCGTCGACCGCAAGGCAGTAGGAGATATTCCGGGGTGATGCGGGCTCTCGCTTAATAGCGGAGGCTTATCGTCGATCACGGGTAGCAGGAGGTGTTTCAGGGTGACGCGGGCTCACGCTGAATAGCGGAGGCTAATCGTCGATCACGTGGAATGCAGGTTTCCGGAGTGACGCGGGCTCACGCTAAAAGCGGAGGCTGATCGTCGATCACGTGGAATGCAGTAGCGCGGGCTTAGGCTTTTGGGGAACCCAAGGCTTATCGTCGACTACTCACCGAAAGGACTGCTAAGCCACGGAGCCAACAAATAATATGGTGCAGACGAGTGGCAACGAATCGCGACGCCTACACCTATATATCTCACTTCTGACACCAATTTGTTAAGGATGGCGCTCCGTGGGTCCTTTAATTGAAACACGTATTTACTACTACACTGAATTTATTTTAAATTACACACCAAAATTACATTAGTCGGAAAAAATATGTGGTAAGAATGAATTTTGTAGGTTGACTGCCGCTGCTTTACAGTATAGAATGAAATTCTCGCGAGAAAGAGCTTTGGAAAACATTAACAAAAGCAAAGAGCAATCAAAAAGGTATTACGATATTTCTGCTAATAAAGGAAAAAACTACAAAACTGGAGATATGGTGTATTTAAAACAGCATCATAGATTGCGTAAGGCTTTGTCCCCAATCTGGAAGGGACCCTATAAAATTATGAAGACGCACGGAAAAACGAATGTCACCCTATGTGTAAATAGAAAACGTATAAAATATCACGTTAATGAAATAAAACCAGCCTAAATAAATTATCCCTGTTTAAGTAACATAATTTTATTATTTAAATGTATTTTTGCTTTGTACTTGTGTAACTTAATTATTTTTGTTATATCTAAGTTTTCCTTTAAGTTCAATTACTCTTGTAACTTATTTGAATTTGTTTACATTTTGTATAAACTTGTGTAATTTTAATTATTTTTCTATTATTTTGTAATGTTTAAATTTACTGTTACCGTTATTTGTCTTTATTTATCCAATATTTCAATGTGTTTTTGCATTGTTCTTTTGTAATTAAATTATTTTTAAAGCTGTTAAATTTAATTAAATTTGTTTATACATATTTAAATGTGTTTTCCCTTGAACTTGTGTAATTTGAATATTTTGTTATGTCAAAATTTTCTCTTAACTTTAATTAAGTAGTACTCTTGTTACTTATTTGAATTGGTTTTCATTTATACTAATTTGTGTATAATTTTAACTATTTTTTCCATTAATTTTGTAATGTTTTAATTTACTCTAGTTGTACTTTTATTTTTGTGAAAATATTTACTCTACCATTCCCTTTCCGTTTGGAACAATTTTATTCTTGTATTTAAATTTTATCCTTCGCTTAATTTTTTATTATAAAGCTCCGTCTTAAGGGGGGAGATGTTATAACAAATTAGCTGATTTGGGAATTTGTATAATATATAAAACTGCTCGCCATGCAAGCAGCGGCAGTCAACCTACAAAATTCATTCTTACCACATATTTTTTCCGACTAATGTAATTTTGGTGTGTAATTTAAAATAAATTCAGTGTAGTAGTAAATACGTGTTTCAATTAAAGGACCCACGGAGCGCCATCCTTAACAGTACGTACTTATAGTATTATGTATATTGTGTGGTAGTACCTACACGGGAATTTCTGTAATAGGTAAGCATGTAGGTAAGTTGCTTTGTTGATCTAAAATGTTTCTACCGAGCATAAGATCCTGAGCTCGATTCCCAGCAGAATTTTTAGGTCTAGCCATGTTACAAATTCTATTTCTATTATAGAAAGAAAATGGCGTATATGGAATCAGCTGTTTGTTAACTGTCAAGTGCATTTCATTTTCTACTCGTTAACACTTGACAGTTGACAAACAGCTGATTCCATATCACGCCATTTTCTTTCTATTGTCGCCTTATCGATTACGATAATAGAAATAGAAATTGTCATATGGCTAGGTCTGCAGCAGGTTCGACATATCGCAAAGACCTCATAGGTCGATTTCCATCTGGTATTCTTAGTAGTAATCGGGATTGGTGTCCCACTGATGGCATTAAACTGGACCCCTATTTCATGAGACTTATACTGCTGACGAAAAATCATTATAGCTACTAGACTCTAATGGTTATACAGATAGGTTTACCTCTAATCCTTCGGGGAACGGTGGCTTGCAGTGCTATTCTGTAAATACAACCCCGTGGAAATATAACCTATGTTTTAGACAGCACACAACCTTATTAACCTTTTAACCGCTTGTGTCGCATATATGCCACACATATTTCCGTGTCCCTACCGCTCGTGTCGAAGGTATTTCTGCGACAGAGAACATGCATGATTTTTTCGTTTTATTTTCAAAATACTGACTGTGTGGTGCAACCAAAACCATTATCGAATTAAGATATTATTTATGTAACAAAAACTAAAAATCTATACAACAATTGTTTTTCCTTATTTACTATAGGTATTATTTTATTGATTTTTAGCAATTTTGGCCCGGCGCTAGGGTAACGGCAACTAATATTTAGCCAAGCGCTTAAAAGGTTAATGAACGTAAAAGTTTTTCGAGTTTAGAATGAAGGAAAACCTCTGTAATAAAATATCATAAATAAAAAAAAAATGAGTACAATAAACATACAACTACGTCTATCCGGATAAACTCGCCTTAATAAGGGAGTTTACGTTTTGCTCAGTGAAGTAATAGCAAATAGTCGTGCCTCTTTCCACTAACATTCCATCTTCAAACCATCTTTCGTCCTCTAAAACGAAAACTATAAAAAGATACATTAAGTCATTATTATCTGTCAATGACAGAAGAAATCCGATTACCACTTAGAACGATAAAATTACCCACATCAAAGCGTTTTATTACAAATCTATCAGAAATATCACAAGTTTGTTCGAATGCGATGACAAATCGGTAGTAATCAGGTAATTTTTAATCAATACTCATGGTATTGGAATTTTGTCAGACGGAGTTACGAACACAAGATCCGTTCGTAAAGTCATTTCGTTTTATTTTGAAACGGAACCTTTTGGTTATGGGATAAAAATGCCGAGTACCGTTTACTAAACTCGTGTTATCTATATGATTTAAAATTTTTATGTTATGTAACTTGGTTTTATCTGCAAATGTTAAATATACATGCAAGCATAAACAGTTATTATGGAACGGGCACTCAGGTTCTTATTAATAATGGACTAAGAACTTAGTATATTATATACATTCCGATTTTTTAGTTCAATCCAACATAAAAAATAATTAACAGTTCCTGTTGTAGGTACTCGTATGTATTCGCTTCGAATGCGAATATTGTCGAAGCATATAATTTAAAAGCATTGCTATTATTTAGCAAGCGTGTTATGGAATAAAGCTACAACCTGCAGATCACTTTAAAAAGGGTTAGAGTTTGCTTAGTAGATATTTAACAGAGAAGGGTCAGGCGGTTTATAAAAATGTTTTTCTTTAGACATACATCCACTCTGTAACTAACGATAATTCAGTGCTCTCAGGGGCAGAGACATTATAACAAAAGCTTCTAAACATAAAATTTAAAATACATTTCGCTTACGCGTAAGTTCTAAAGTATCACTAGAAAATCCAGAGTAACACTGAAACGCCTTACGACCGAAGAGTCATTGACGGAATGGCAACCTTGTAAAAGCCTTTTCACACCTTTAGAGACCTTTCATCTTTCACAGCTCCATATCTGCCCCAGGGGTTAACCTCGGAGACTTCTGAACTACTTTACCACATTTTACTACCTACTGACCCAAGGAGAATATAAAAACTTTTTGGAATCTCGCAACCGTGAAAGGTTACTCTGTCAAACAACCATAATTCGTTCCAAATTACTTTTGGAACTTCAGCTTTCTTGTAAAGCAATCCCTTAGCGGGTAGGTAATCGAAACTTTTTATACAAATACCCGTTTGAGGTCGAGGCGATTTAACACTTCACTTAAAATATTTCCGTCATTAGTCCATTGTTGTGAACTGGGACAAACTATTATTTTGTCACCTTGTGTCTTTGTAGCTATTAAAGTAACTTTAATATCTTCACTAATATTTACGACCTCGCTCTGTGGTGCTGGCGTCGGGATATGCATGATTTACTTCAAATGGGTGTGGAACTATGTATGAACATTCTCGGTTTAGTAAAGGGCGACGTAGGAACTTGATATTATGCGTGTATGAATTTATGATGAATTTCTCTAAGAACAGTCGTCATTGTTGCCGCCGTGGTTGCCGCCTTTGAATAAAGGCGTCGATTCCCGTAAGTCGGCCTTTTGATCCCCTTGTAAAGAAACCACTGCCGTACATATTAAATAATAGGTAAGTATAAATCCAACAAATAAGTGGGATCAAAGTCTGTATTAACTCAGTACTTTAGTAGCTTCTAGCTTCAGCTATGATTGCGTCATGGTTAAGGTTGTGCATTTGTGCAACGATACAAAACGTTCAATAAATTTATTACAGTCTATCAATGATGAACTTCCTCAACTTATAGTCAACAGCTCCTGTTATAGTTTTCTAATGTCAACTGTTAGATACTCCGATAACAACACACGTAGCAACATTGAGAGATAGGAAGTCTACTTTGATAACGAGCAATCTTTTTCTTTCTTCAATTGTACTTAGACCTTCAATGTATTAGCTTTTACTTTATCATTGCCTTAGATTTTAAATGGAACAAATACATTCTCCGAATTAGAGTTGCGTCCCTAATCCCTTTTGATTGAAGTAGCTTCAACAGTAGCATTATATAATAAGATGTATAGTTTCTCATTAAAACCTACAGCACGTATTGTAAAGCCTACACTCTCACAGCCACTCACTTCCCATCAATAGAGATGTCAAAGAAATTTAATCCGAGATAGTTACGCGTCTCTCACTTTCACAACATTGTCACGACAAACTACTTATATCGACTGCAGCATACCATAATCTAATCACATTCGAGATATTAACTATCTGCATACAAACTTCTTCTCGAGTTACGAAAATTATTGCGATGATACGACCGGTAATCGATACATTGTCACGTTTAAGTTATGTTTATCGATATTATCTTTAGCACTCACCTAGTTTATCGGTACTGAATGGAAGTTTCATTAATTGAAACACTAGGGTTCACCTATTTTTCTGCTTTCATTTGACTGACTGATAAGACTTCTATCGTTTTAATTTTATTATTCTATTGTTCTCGAACAACATTGGAAATAAAACAAAAGAGGATCTTTTTCCCCTCTAAAGTTGTCAAATTGATCGATACCCTTGAGCTTTGTGTGGGAAGATGTTTTCCTTCATACATTGTAGTCGCACAGCATAACTTTTTGATAATAACGAGTTGTAAATTACACGTAAAACATCCTAACAACATAGAAAGCACGGGATATAATCGTGCGTTCATTGATGTTTTTGTTGATAGCATTTTATTGTTCAACAAGCCGTGTGCCCGGTGGGATTTCCCATAGGCCACTTCTCGAGAGCCCTACGGATGAGTTTTCAAAAATACGATTGCTTAATTAAGCAAATAACTTTTAATTTGACAGTAATTTATTTAATTTTAATTGATTTTGTATTTTACTTTTGACATATAACTTTAATTCAATAATGTTTCATTAGTATTTTATTTTTATGTATGTAATTCTGCCATTTATGACTTAGCAAGTCGAGCAATATTTTACGTGTCTGTATTTTTATTTTTATATGTATTTTTGATTTTATTGTTGTTTTATATGGGTCACAGGCCTGAAATAAATGAATTATTATTATTTACATAATATAAAACATGCCTCAGTATAAAATCCACGTTTTTAACTTTAAAATATGAAACTTCCATTAAAAAACCTTCATTCCCTATTTAACCCTCTTAGGGGATACATTTCCAAAAGAAAACGATAATATTACTGAGTTTTATTTATAAACAGATGTTTATAAGGAAACCACTTTCATATTTCTCTAACTTAATAAAAGAGCAACTTCCATAGACACTTTCATCCCTTATTAAATCCTTCTTGAGGAAATATTTCCGAAAACTTTATCCTTTACAGTCTACCATATCAGTGAATATAAAATTGTATGCTGTCTATAAAGAAATTATGTATTCCTATGTGTGAACAGGTGTTCGGAAAAGTGTTTGCATTCAAACTAGTTTTTATTTTTATGTATATTTTAAAATACTGCTTGTTTAAGTTTAGTTTTTTTTTCTGTCCGAATATACATAGTTTTATTTAAATCATACTGGCTGGGTATTGAACTTTGAATACAACAAAGACATATCGAAGTTTTTTTTTTCAAAACATGGTACGAAATCACTGTGGCTTATGTAGTGTTTTTTTCGAATCCAGTCAGAATTTGCATTTTATTAAAGTTGTATTGGACTATTTGTTCCCAAGCAATGCGGACAAAAAAGAAATTCCTAGCTAAAAATAAGACCGCAGTTGCAAGTTTATTTACCTTTCTAGATACAACCGAGCTTCGTTAAGAAATTAATTTAACGACTCATTTACCCTCGCATTTTATTTTATAAGAGAAAAACGAAGCCTACGATTCTTACGATTTAAGATTTTACTTTAGGGACAGATAAAAAGTTAGCTCTCTAGATATTCCATTTACTTGAATATATCTTCATATCTTTCGCTTCAGTTGAGAAGTGGTTTATTGAAAGTCTTTCCTTTTTCTTTTGGGGTAAGGCATTGAGGTTAGTGAAGCGACCCTCCTTATGTAACGCAAATTTTCTGAACATTATGTTTTCTAGATTTTCGTTTTAACCACAACCAAAGGGTATTTTGTGGATCCTTTTACTGTCCGTCTATCTATCAGCCGACTGTATCTTTTCAACCATTATTGGTAGACAGTTGAAATTTTAACAGAGTTGGTTTTTTTGTTGACGATATAGATATCATCAAATAATAACTTATCAAGTGGTTTAGTCTTGTGCGATGGTACTCGTAATTGGCCAGTTTTAATAGGATACATTATGAGTAACGTGCAACATACTATGCCTAATTATAAATGGTACATTTTAAAGATACCAGATTCAATTGGTACATTTCGGCGGATCTTTGAGCTTCCTAAGTTCTGAGTTGAAATACACGACAACTGACAAATGCGTTAACTGTTTGAACTGGGCTTATACTGGTGTATTCCATAAGATACCTCATACATAAACCTGCATGGTTCTCATTATGACTTGACCATTACAATGATAGTAATGCTTGGTAGGAGGGTGAAGAGATTTTTCCAAGAAAAAAGATCGAACAAAAAGAAGAAGTTGCATCGGTAATTCTTCTTAGAGTAGGTACCTAGATGACTAGAAAACATCGTTCGCATCTAATTTAATTTAAAGAGTTTGATTTTATCTTTGAAAGTATTTTTGCATTTGATAGGCTAATTCTTGACGAAGGCTCTTTAACTCCCTTAGAAGCGGATCAAACAGCGAGGTATATAGTTAGTCAATAATAAAATCGTAAACTAATCCAGTTAGGATGTGAATGTCTAAACTCTAAACGAATTTCCTGTGATAAAACAGATGTTGTTAACTAGATTTTATTATTGTTATCTATTACCTGTTAGTCTGTTAGTATTACTGGATGCAACGGAAAGAGCACTGAACTTAGTTCTCTGTTCATTCATACCTCATTTGTTCCGTGTGGTGAATGTGAGATTACCGTGTTGAATATTAGTTTATCGCGTTTAATGAACTTATGTGAGAATGAAATGCAATACGGTTAAATGTTGTACGCTCTAGCTTTATGTTAGTTTGAAGGTGTTCTCTCCTGATTGATTTCTTTATAACGGTTGAATTTTTTCTCCGAGGCTCGCCGGCTTCCTTTGCCTCAACACCTTTCTCGTGATCACAATCACCACTGTTGATTCTGGCTGTCAAAAGCTGCAGGGTTTGTCTAATATCTATGCCCAACCACGCATGGTGGATTAGTCCATAAAAAGGCATTAGCATTATAACTTGTATCTTTATTCCTTGGTTTCTTTCTTCAACTTAGACATATGAATGTAATCCAAATTACATATTTTTATAATTTATTTATTATATTACGTAATTGTGTGAACCTACTCTATTTGGTGACAAATTTCGATCAGTGATGAGGGTTTTCCCGTCGCTATGTTGGACATAAATATTAAATTGTTCGTCATTTAGGAGTCTACAGCAAAGATCTTTTCAAATTTACCCGTGAAAGCTAGCCACCACAGACTACAATATACTTACCTAAACTTTATTTTTGTTTTGAATGCGCTGAGGGAAAATGAACGAAGCATATGTATTATAACGATAATAAATTATAGTTCTATATACTCTCGTACCTACTATATTTTATGATATAATTATCGCTGTTGGATAGGTACCTATTAAGTAATATAGTTTATTGCATTGAATATAATATATGTGGATATAACTTTCACATGGTATAATCGAAAGCATTTCCTAAGTAAGAACAATAAATAAATAAAAAAAGTATGAATAAGCGTGTGTACACATACCAACTATGTCGAAAAAGTTAACCTGAGGAAACGGGTTACAGTTTCTAAAGATAACTTCCCACATACTAGCAGACGTCACGCGGTTTCACCCGCGTAGTTCCCGTTCCCGTGGGAATACAGGGATAAAAAGTAGCCTATGTCACCCGGGTATAGTGGAGCTTCCCAACGGTGCAAGAATTTTTTTAAACGGTCCAGTAGTTTCGGAGCCTATTCAATGCAAACAAACAATCAAACCTTTCCTCTTTATAATATCAGTATAGATTCAGTCTGCAAGGCCCAATCTCCTAACACAGAAAGAAAATAGTCGATAACGAACATATCATTAACCCATCTGCAAGGATTCTTATACATATTATACATATATTAAAATTTGGAGTTAAAGGAATCCCCGTCGCATATAATCCACAAATCAAAAAACATTCATACTCAAAAAAAATGTATACTCATAGGAGTTGTCAAATAGTAAAAAACCGACCTCACCAAAATAAAGAAGTTTGAAAAAAAATACTTGAATGATGTGTTTGTAGAAACCAAAATACAGAAATATCGTTCATCATTTAACACTACTAAGGTTTCTAAATTAATTAACTATTTCGTTTTCTACTCTGACGAGATCCATTTCAATTACTCGAATCGAATCTGTTTGTTTATCGATACCAATTTGATCGTAGGTAAGCCTACCTAGGTCGGTCTAGATAGTCAAACCTTAAACTAATTTAGTAACCTAAACTCAGTTTGGTTGGTCAAACAGAGCTAAGCTCAATTACGAATCGGTCGTTGATCGCAAGCTTATAACCAAAATTAGTTCAGCTTGCAGTAAACAACCTGTTTTATGTATATTAACCTCAATAAAAGAGATAACACTGAAATACATTGTAATAATGGAGAGATAAGATTGTTAATATTACGTTTATGATTCCTCCAATATTCAAAGCTTTGATAGTAATGAATGAATTAGATAGCTAAAAAGAAAACTCTGCAAGTAGACTTATTCACACTCATAAAACAAATTAAGATCTTTAATAAATGATAGAAGCCTCTCATGTGAGAATAATGTAAGAGCGTTCCCACAATACTTGTTACGAAAATGTAAATAGACTCTCGTTGAACAAATTTCGGTGTACATTAGGCCCGGTAAGCGTTTGTATTATTTAACTATTCAACAGAGCATACAGCTGAAAGCTGCCCGTTGGTGTACCTCAAACAAATTTCATTTCATTACGAACACTTTACTCCTTTATCTTGTAAATCTACCAAGTTTGCCGTCAAGTTTCACAATTTTTGAGACAAAGAGCCTTGTGAATATTTCATGTTTTTGTTCCAAATGATATTCCTCGGGGGTCAAAGAATTATTTCCTAAACAAAACCTTCACATAGTGAGCGTGCGATGAATATTCATTAGAATCTGCAGCCACTTTGGTATCTACTTACTCTTCAAGAATCATCAGTGCTGGGACTCTTCGTTGGTATTCAAGCAAACAAGTTACTTAACGTTAATGACCCCAAAAAAAACCTGTTAAATTTTAGTCGCTTTGATTGTATTTGTTCATACAATACAAACGGTACAGAAAGGAAACTAAACACCGTAAATTCCAAGTCCATGTCTAATTCCCTTTGCCCAACCACAAACAAAGTTGTAATTAAATTCAGCCCAGTTGTGATAATTTTCTTTATGATGTCAACAACAACGACTAATTAGAATTACGTAATGCCATGCCAACAAAGAGCGCCTAAAACAACGTAAAACATTAAATAATAACAAAAGACCATTCGTAGCGCCGCGCGGCGAGAAGCTTTCGCGGCAACGTGTGTAGGTACGTGATATAACAGCGAATTGTGTAAAACGCAAAAAGCAACTAAGTTCCTAGGATCGACAAAAAACGGGGTTTCGCACGTCATAAAGGGGGAAACAACACGTAAAATGGTTTCCCTTCCCCGACTCAATTTCAGTGTAAACGTAAAACGTGGAAATTTTGTTTATTTGTTCATTATTCTGGTTCAGTCCAAAATGGAACGTAGTCCGTAGGTTTACTTTGTTGTTTACATAGCCGTCAGTTTTATTTGTGTAAAGCATGTACATTTAACAAAGTTGAAACACAGTTATATAGGAAGTCGTACCTATTCATAGTGGGCCGTATGTTTTCGAGCTTGCTCCAACTTTATTGACTGGCAGAGTGCAGTTCATTGAAGTAAAGCCACAATGTGCGTCCCGACACTCAATAGAATTGCCCTCGCGATGTAGGAGTAAGAAAAGGCTCTGTTCCGCCGCGTGAAAGCCTAAGCCGGTTCAGCTCTAAAGAGTGCAGTCGACTGTGCCGAAGTAAAGTAGCCTATGTGTTGGGGTTGCCATTGAATACCCGCTCTTCTCGTTTATAAAGTGGGGAAGCAACCTCTTGAAGATTGAGACGATTGCGGCAATGTTGAATTCTTAGGATTCAAGAATTTATTTCTCATAAAAATTTAGTTAACTTATAATGAGATTCATTAATACTATCTTATACCTCAGTAGGTATAAGATGGTATTAATGAATCTCATTATAAGTTAACTAGATATAACGTATAGTATGGCGATGACTTTCATGATTAAAGCTAACTTTTACAATATGTTCGACCCTTTAGTTCAATTATAGCATTGGCGATTAGTAGGTACCTAATGATGGCGACTTTAAAATTCTTCTTTATATTATATCAATTTATTACAGTTTTATCTCCTGTTGTAAACTTGAATTCCTCACAATTTTTTAAGGTAGCATTTAATTATTATGTGTGAACCTTAGTCATTATCTTGTCTTGTTAGATTTATTAAGTCATCCATATTTTTGCAAAATAATACAAACTAAAAAGAAAACAACGTTTCTGCACTTAAGACAGCTTTATTTTCCTAACAAAAAAATAAACCACCCAATTTTTTTTCACAAAAACGTTGAGGAAAATCGTAAAACGGAGAATTTCAACGTCCAAACCTGGTCCAAACAAACCCTGTTACATTTCCTTATCCTTTTGAAAGCCCCCAAGTTTTTGTTACCCGTCCTTTTACCGCATAGCAGATGTATACATAAGAAGGTAAGAATACACTATGTCCATTGAGGGTAGTGACCGAGCCTATTCTCCAATGCGTCACTCTGCTAATCTTAGCGATCTTCAACACGTCGGCATGACGCACCTTGACCTCCAACCGAGTCACAATAAGACAATCATTAGAACAGTAATTAAGTACAGGACGATTAACTAGAATTATGAACGTCGTATAAATCAGAAGCCAAGATTTTTTTTACTATAGTTGATTTAATTCAATTATGTATTGAAATCAATTCTATTGTTCTGAAAGATTTTTGTTTTTTTATCAAATCAAATCAAATCAATAATTTCAGATGTATAAAAAGATAATAAATAGGTACACAAAAACAATATTTCTTACTTTCCATTATTTTATTTTTTTATATCGATTTTATCTGATAACAAACTTAAAAAGCAAATCTTTTTTATTTTATTAATAATATTGCTAATTTGTAATGTTATACTCGATTTACTTAAACTGTCTTTGAACTTGGTGAAACTTATTTTCGGGGTTTCATACGTTGTTTTTCACAGTTTGTTTAAAAAGTAAAAAATATTTATTTACATGTATACATGCATAAACATTTATCCCATCTCTACAGAAACCTAATGTGTCCATAAAATGTAGGTACTTATCATAGCAGTCACAACCAATTTTCAAGATTATAAATTGTTAGGATAGGTATTAGAACTCGTTCTGATACTATTTGTATCGTTGTCTCACCTTTAAAGCGTGTAAACGAATGTATATTCTTACCGAGAATTACTAAGAGTATGCTCGTATGTGACACCAAACATCCTTCAACATGTGTGAGTACACATTTAGCATTGATTTCCATGTTCTTTGACTTCTCGACGTAACGGGGCTTAGGTACGTGCGCTCTGCATTCTACCAACAATATCTAAGTGCAATGAAACATCTATATCTATATTTACTTATATAAATACAATCACTTCGCCTGCGACTTCTTCCGCGTGAAATTCGATGTTTAACATCCCCATCACCCCTCTAGTTTTGAAAATAAATTATAGCATGTGACACTCACAATTATTGTGGCTTTCTATTAGTAAAATAATTTTCAAAATCGGTTCAGAAGATCCAGAGATTACCCCCTATAACCTCACACACGTTTCCTCTTTATAATGTTACATAGGTTGATTATAATAATAGTTTAGATTATAATATTTAAGAGAGAATTACTGTAAGTAGTAATAATAATAATAAATAATGTTAAGACAAATCTATACACCCCTATTTTTTAATTAGTACAAAAAAAATTGGCTGTATCCGTACCTGTTACTGATCATATTTGCGTAATCAAAAGTAAAAAAAAAGGAAGTTCAATTTTTATTTTTGCCACTTAAATAAAAATTGAGATAAGTGGCAAAAATAAAAATTGAACTTCGTTATTATTTACTTTATTACTACTCTACTTTACTTCTACTTTATTATTGTTATTAATCAGAAGACCGACTAGAATAATCCCTTTAAGTATTTGTACTAATTAAAAATTAGTGGTGTATATACGGATTTGATTGCTTATTTTTTTGAAGAGACTTAACAATACTTTCACCATTGGGAAGCTTTATCATTACCGAGTAACAAAGGCTACTAAATAGTAGGTGGAAGGGATATTAAAGTTCGAATGCAAAAGTACGAAATTCAAGAGAACGAAGCCACAAAGTGGTAGTTTTTATTAAAGTAATAGCTGTACGCCGCAATTTTCACCCGCTCCTAGCGTGAGTTAAATAGCCAATATCCTTTTAAGCGACTAGGTTGGTCATTACATGCAATAGCATTTCTTTTGTAATTCGACTTTTAATTTTCAACGATTAGTGCATACAATCAAAAACCTCTTCACCATTTTATTATGTAGGAACAGTCAGTGAGCTGCATTACCTGATCCAGCTTAGAAAAAATATAAGGTTCAGGCATCGTCGTAGCTCACTGACTGTACGTCATGTGTCTCATGGAAAACTATGGTGGGTTGCATGTCAAGATAAGAAAATCAACAATTTATTTAATCTGTCTGAATAGGTTTCAATTGCTGTTCGTTAGTCCGGCTAAAACTCAAGAACGGCTGGGCTGATTTATCTGATTTTGGTTTTGAAATGTTTGTGGATGTCCAGGGAAGGTTTAAAAAGTGAATAAATATGAAAAAAAACGCTTAGAATATAGTAAAAACAACAATTTCGGTTTCCCTAAGAAACTATTCCTACCTGTCCAAAGACATTCAATACCTATAGACCGGACATCACGAACAAAATTTTCGTCCGAAAAAGTGTGTCCTGCTGGATACAAGTCTATGAGTTTTTTGTAGTAAGCTCCGCTGCCGCTCCAATATTCATATATTATTCTAGATGGCGTTACTGAGACATGGGATCAAAGTTTTTCTGTGACATTTCCTTGACATGCCCGCTCTATAGTATTTTAAATCTCTTTGTACCTGTCAAACATTTGATGTTCGTCCCGTCGTCGGTACGGTATACTCCTATTTAAATAAGGATTTTGAATCGACCACATATGTGAAAAATATTGGGATTATTGCCTAGTAAGATTTTAAAAACGAAAAGTTAAATAGTGTCACCATGACAACGGATCAACAGAATTATTTTTGGTTGTCAATTTATGCATTGAGATGAGATTGAGATACATTCTGAAATTTATTTTGTAACTAGGTACACTTAGAAAGAGGTTTTATGAAGCATAAGTCTTTTATAATAGAAATCAATTTACGTAATTAATAATGGCGACAGAGACGAGCTTCAATAATTCTTTGCAAAAGATTTTTTTTTCTGTTTGGACTTTAATTAAGGTAGACCAGGAAACCAATATAAATTGTATGTAACATCTATGTACGCAGCGCAGTAGTTCAGTTTGAAATTATGAATTTAGTGTTTTTTAAATCAATGCTGTTCAGTAAGGTAGTTAGGTTAGGTAGTTAGGTTAGCTATAGGATAGGTATGGTAAGTTAGGTTAGGTTATATATACATGTTGTCATTTTAATTCTATCGAACACATTTTTTTTAAATATGATCACATTAGAGACTCGCTTAATAAAAAGAAGTAGTAGGTAGGTACTTATTATTGCTTTGGATCTATTTGTTGTCATCTTATTAAACGTACGTATATCGAATACTTAAAATTGTCGTGTCACAGTGTTTGTAACAAAACTCCTCCGAAACGGCTTGACCGATTCGTATGAAACTTTGTATGTATATTCAGTAAGTCTGAGAATAGGATGTAAACTAATAAAAACTAAATAAGACTAATAAATTGATTCTAAGACAGAACGAAGTTTGCCGGGGCAGCTAGTCATTTTATAAACTTTAAATCCAACAAGACTCACCTTTCCACGACATGGAAATAATAAATGCCTCATTTTGTACCTTCCAGGGGTAATAAATCCTGTTCTATTCAAAATGACGCGCCGAAATTTACAAGCCGTTAATGTTTGCTGAAAGTGAACGTGCTATACAGATACCGCATTCAATATTTTGTGTACTCAACCTTTCAAATGTTTATCTAAAATATAAATATGGTGTGCCCTTGTAAAAAATATAGGTCAAATGATATCAGGGCTTATCAATTAAATCGGTGACACGTCGCCCTCTTTAGTGCAGTGCAAACACATTCGTTTTATATGTTTTCATAGATAATATTGTTGCCCGAACTAGTGATTTATTTCTATAGCTATGTTATCTTTGTATTTATAAACATGTTCTTCTTATCTGTTTCTGATTCGGAGAAAAAATAACTGACCGATACCGGAATTGCTTTTTGTCTTTCTTTAAGTCACGGCGCCGCCGTTTGCGTTAGTGTAGGTAGATATTACAATTTTCCGATTATTATGATAATATCTGAAAGCCAGCTCCCACGAAAGTAAACATCGAAAAATCACACAACACATCTGAAATCCGGAAAAAATAAATAAATAAACCAATCTCCAACTTTGATCAACAATTCGATCCAATTCTTGTGAGTTCTTTTGGGAGGTCTGTCACTCCGGAATCCTCACATCCGTAAAGGAACGTTTGTATTCAAATACTAGCTCGGTGATCGCGACCTCAATATTGATCAGTACGTGATACATGCCTCCATAAGGAGTTTTCACAACCTTTCGATTGCCATCGGCAAACCATAGGTAGGTACCACACTCTGAATATTCTATAGTTTACTTTGAATTCAAACTACCATTACCTCGACGTGTTGATGAAAGTTTAACATTAGGTATTACAATTGGCACATGTATTGAAATAATTATTAGCACTGGCTTTTCTTTTAACTCTCCATTTGACTAATGAGGACGTTGAAACAAACAGCTTTTACAGTTTCTTGAACTAAGTTAATTCCAAGAACATTAGCAGCGGAATTGTCACCAAGTTTGCGTTTAAAATTACACCTAATAATTTTATATTTTCACACGACCTTAAGCTCTGGTCACCAGCAAAAGAAGTGTCATTATGTTCTTACAACCTACTTTGGAATCCTACTTTTTATCTTTAGTAAAAACTTCAAAAGCCGTTTAATATCGTGGCGGGCGAGATATCCCAGATATAAATTGAAAGTGGTAAGATACCTACTTCTTTGGCATATAAAATCGGCACTAGAGCTTTACTAAAAAATACAATGGACATTACGAGTTACATTTATTATAAATAAGTAACTGTCGGATTACTGCACGAAAATAGTACCTATCAATAATATGGAAATTACTGTAGGTACACGATTTAACTAGTAATAATACGTTTCATATCTAATTAATTTACACGCAACATGATCACGTCTTCATAACTGAAACTTTTTTAATTTCTCTTTACAAATTGCTGCGAAAAATGTATATGAAAGTCGAGTTCCTTCATGCCGCGTCAGGGTGAAGACGTCCTTTCATTATGGCGGCAATATCTTGGCTCAACAACATGGCGGCTATCCAACACGCCTCTAATTAGGATCTCACTTACAATCGGACGGGACTGGCATGAATGCCGATACTAACAGCATTTTATGACGAAATAGCAATGCTGTTGGAGACTCAATTGAAGTGCACTTTGAGATTTAATTAGCTACTTGTTTGTCCAGCTCCAGTCTTATCGTTTTTAATTCTGATATATTTATTAGTATTTGACTTACATAACTTTATAATTAAGAACACAATATAATTAAATTCATACCTACCTACTTTGTATGTATGTAGGACAATCGACAAATTCTAGAAACTTAGACGACTGACCCACAGATAAGGCTAAATATTTTGAGAAAGGCTTTCGTTCAAATGTCCTACATTGCGCTAGGCTGTTGTTGGAATAAATATAATAAAATAGTTTGACTTCTCATTTATGTAACCTTGATCCTTGATTTTGATTTAGATTCCTACATATATTTAATAAATATTTCGTTTTAGGAATTATGCGCATGAACATTTGCTACTTATGGAGGATAATATCTAATTTTTATTTAAGAATTTAGCTCACAAATTGCTAACTTTCCATAACTCCTAGGTTCCTAAAGCTAAATTTACTTGCTAAAAAACAGCCTATAAATAAATTTGGTACTGAGGCCATATCAAGCTACCCAATGTGTAGAATTTCTTTGGAAGATTTGCAACTTTATTGACTAGCATCAAAGAGATTTTAAAGACTATAGAGCGGACATGCGAGGAAATGTCTTAGAAAAACTTTGTTCCCATGTCTCAGTAACGCCATCTAGAATAATATATGAATATTGGAGCGGCAGCGGAGCGTACTAAAAAAACTCATAGACTTGTATCCGGCAGGACACACTTTTTCGGACGAAAATTTAGTTCGTGATGTCCGGTCTATAGGTATTGAATGTCTTTGACTAGCATCAAGTTCATGTTCAATGACAAAGACAAATGACATGTTCAATGGAAATAAATGACAGTTTAGCCAAGGTAACTAGTGTAACTACCCCCATCAAACTTGATGTGCTAAAGTCTGTACGACCTTTTGGCCTATGTTGTAATTAATCTTCATTAATTAACAAAACCTAAGTCAGATAAATCACATAGCGCATATGTTTTTTATTGACACAATTGACTATGTCATTTATATCAGAGCTATCACATGTATATTCATTACAACGGACCAGCGGCTGTTGTAAAGACATCCCGGTGACTGACCACTGTGATGTCCTTGGCCGGATTCTACCATAATAATATATTATAGGTAGTCCAAAACAATGAAAGCTTAGGCATTTTCTTATTCACTCAAGAAACATACCGTCTGGACACGACGCGAGCATTGTTCGTCTGTAAAACACACTTGATATCATGCCAAATATAGATATGAATGGACTCATATCCTTCCACATTAAATGTATTACTATTTCCATATAGATGAAATTGTATCCTAACGTTCATCCGCTGCGAAACAAAAAGGGGAAGGATGTAGGACGATGGAGCCAACGAAATGGATAGAGCAGATAATGTTCCGGATAAACGTGTATTTTGTTATCCTTGCTAATTCCAGTTTAGTTGTGTACTTAGAAGATGTGTCTTCTGTTTCCGTAAAAGGAAAAACTTTAGGCAAAGCATCGACGCACAACTCGAGATTAGTATACATAACATAGAAACTAAAAATCGGAAAATCCGACAAATTATTTTAACACTTTGCTTTGCCTGTTCCTTCATTATGCGCACAGCTAAGGAGTGGAATTCCCTGCCTGCATCGGTGTTTCCCAGTTCATATGACCCGAATCTATTTAAATCGCGAGTTAATATAATAGGCTTCTTTTGGGTAAGCTCGTTCCATCGTCGACCCCTTAAATATTATTTAAAAAAAATCGGGACGTTAAAAAATTTTATTTATTTAGATCTTGCACTTTGCTCGCGACTTCGTCCGTGTGTTTTTTGGGAGTTGTAAGACAGACTTTCGCCGCAGCTAACATCAATGTCCTGCCCTGGCCTGCTCAGCCGCCAGACTTGAACCCGATTGAGCATGCATGGGATATGCTACAGAGAAGAGCTCTGCCGAATATGGAGGGTATCCAGTCGCAAGAAGACCTTTTTTTGTTGTTGCAACGAACATGGGCGGCCATTCCACAGCGTGATTTGGATGAACTCATTTTGAGTATGCCAAACCGATGTTCTTGTGTTGTTAGTGTTCGCGGTAGAAACACGGATTATTAATTGTTTAAGTTACCCAATAAAATTTTAAAGAAAACTGTTATTTCAGTCTTTTTTTCGAACTTTAATGTTAGTGGTTCAAATGTCAAAAATCCCTTTATTAGGAAAATGGCAAATTTCTTTATTAATGCGAAGGTGACTTGGTTTATCGTTACTGTGACAAACGAAAACACTTTATTTGATGAATCCTTAAAGAAAATTTTAATTAATATCAATCAGGAGAAAAGTTATTGCAAAAATATATGTTGATCCCTAGACACTTTTGATGTGTGTAGATAGAAGCAAAGACAAAGGTAGTAAATTATTAATTTAAATATTTCGATTATTTCTAGATTGTAAAATATTTCAATTAAAATCTAAATGATCTCGTAACACAGGGTTTTCTCTTCTACCCTTATGCTTTGCCCTACAGTGTCCATAATGGTCTAATTTATAAAGTTTCCACCTAAGAATACGTAGGTACCTATGAAAAGCTTAATGAGTATTGAATGGAAAAGTCACATTGGTATTGGTACCCGAATTAGTGCCCACTACCTGATGCATGAGATGCCTGCATATGGCCTTTAAACTGGGCCATCACAATATTTCCTATATTATAAAAAAAAACTGTAAATAAATGTTATGTGCAAATAAGTACAACAATATTAGCACGTATTTAAATGTCCTTGTTACCAAAATAAGAACTCTATTAGCAGTCATTTATAGTAATATGTACGAAAAGTATGGATTCAGGTCAGTTTGTTGAATCTTAAATCGATGCTACCTGATTACGTGACTTCCTTGAGATTACCTGTTTTGTGTTTATATATGGCTAAAAACAAATGCAGATTTTGCCTTGTCAATGTTTTTTTGTTTGTTTGGAAATGACGAATTTGCAAACAACTAGAATCATAACATCACGCCGTCATTCCCCGAAGGGCTAAGCAGATGTGCACTAATAATAGACCAACATTTCACCCGTATGTAATAAATCAAATCAAATCATTTATTTGCCAATAATGCAGGTATACATTATATGATGGTAGTTTTTTTGAGGGTCCCAATACATTTGTTCTTACGGCATGCAAAATTATTTAATATTACATAGGTATTTAATTGAATACTAACAGACATTCAAATTAAAATTAACATTACAAAAAAAAAATAAAAAAAGGATAAAATAATAACTAGGTATAAATTTTATACAAATTGAGTTAAGAATGTTAAAAAATAATTATAATAAAAAATGTGAACAAATTAAAAGTTTTAATACAATTCATTCAATGCAAATTTCAATAAATTCAATTCCAAATGTCAGTAAACCTACTACAACACAAGCTAATTTGAACTGTCACTTCATTAAATAGGGGGCAAGCTTTTTACCATTAACTGGACACAAATAATCTAACTTAAGACCTTGTGCTGAGCAGTTGCACTTGCAAACACTAAACCAACAAGACAATCAAACAAGTACTGTGAATTTTGCTATGACTTTATTTGCAGGCTCCACGAAGAGACACAAGACGTGACATGACACAGAAAGTTTAAAACCCGCAAATATCCAAATATAGGTATCTTACCTTTTTTATCATTTGCAGTGTTGATTTACAAAACAATTATATTCAACTAAGTCAATTAAGTATGTAAAATATCTATGAAGCACTGTATTTTAGCCTATTGTCTTATTTAATATGTTATTAATGTCTGTCTGTCTTGTATGTAAGTATGTCCTTCTGTTAATATGCTTACTACGAACTTATCATAGTTAACTAGCTGACGTCCCGCGGTTTCACCTGCGTAGGTCCCGTTCCCGTGGTAATACACGGACAAAAAGTAGCCTATGTGTAATCCAGGGTGTCAGCTAACTCCATACCAAATTTTATTAAAATCCATTCAGTAGTTTTTACGTGAAAGAGTAACAAACATCCATCCATCCATTCATCCTTACAAACTTTCGCGTTTATAATATTAGTAGGATTTAAGTCTGAAATCGCCAATCAGCCTTCAGCAAGCGTGCTGACCAATGCTCGTGCCTTCTCTGTATGAGAAGAGGCCTTTGCCTGCAGTGCAATGGGACAGTAACAGGCTGGCATATTTTTTATAACGTATAACAACGCTACAGTTGTCAAAATTCTTCAAATGAAACTTGCTGGTAACATCTAACCCAAAAGAAAAAAAACGCAATTTTTAAAATCTCATTCTGTGTGCCTAATGCGAGTTTGTTTTACGTTAACGCGATCGACACGTTTATGACGTTCGGCGCTCCGATTGGCTCGCTCCAAGCTTTTAACCAATCAGAGCCAAACGCGGTGAACTTTTCGATCGCGTTAGCGTAAAAACAACTCGCACTCAGCGCACAGATTCCTCAGTCGTTAAAAAAGGAGATATACATGTAAGTAGGTACGTAGGACCTACCTACAACATTACAAGCTCCACATTGCTGACTACTGCAGTCTGTTTCATATCGTAAGCTTAGTGACACCCGCGCATTGCAGAATTGCTAAATTGTCAAACGGAGTTTGTTCGTTATTTACCTATTAACATTAGGTCGGTTATCGCACTGCACCGGACACCGAACATTGACTGCAAGCGCATGAAGATGTGGGTGTCATACTAGTCTATGTCGGATTTTGTAGATATAGGTATGTACAGAAGCCAGAACATCAAGCTACAGAATGTGCCAAACAAATCTCTTGAATAGTTAGGTACTCAACTTTATTAAAACAAAATAAGGTTCATATTCAATTGTCATAATTTAACAAGTTGAGGTAGCTTGATCTGCTTGACGTCAATGCATAATCAGTCCAGAGGTTAAAAACTTGCAGAATCGCACACAGTCATAAGTGGTGACCATGATAACCGACGAAATCAAAATCAAAAGTCCTAATTCAAATACTAGGCTGAGAATCAGTACCTACTTTTTGAACGTCAAAATACATGAGACAGTCCCCCAAAAAACGCCCAGCGTTCGCCACTTCCTAGTGTTTTTGCTGGGAAGAAGAATTGGCGGAACAAACTCCCCAACAACACATCTGTCTAATTCGTTTGAAGAATTATACAAAGAATCTATACAATGAAATGTTCAATAAATGTTTGTCACGTGTTAGCTAGCACACTCCAATACACCAAGAAGACAAAAAAGAGTACTGACATAAAAATATTCACATTAACATTTAAATCTAAACTCAAGCAAAAACGACTACAAAAGTGAAAAAAAATAACAGCATCCAGGTATAAAAGGACAGTGTGATCACCGCCTAATAAACAAAGTGAACACATTTTTATGCATCCGTTTAGCCTTTTTCCCATTATATTGGGTTGGGGTCGAATGAATACCAGTATTTTATATGGACCGACTCCACCACCTGATCTCCACAGCCTAGTACCTAACTAGGTTGACGCGATATCATATTATGGTGGTTGGTTATACATAGACTAGGCTTCAGACCATCAAAAGAAAAAACCATCTGTCAAAACTCTGCAGGGACGGCTTGGTATGTAGGTACCTAATCGTTGTCACCCATCCCCGGACCGACCTTGGCAAGTGTAGGTACATACCTTAATCTTGATATTATGTATTTAGCCACAACCCCACACAATAAACAAAGTGAACATGCCGAATATGGACATAGAACTTATGTGATAAAGTAAACTAGTAAGTAAGTAACATTTAGACTTTTAGGGGCCATCCATAAATAACGTCAAAATATTATATAATATGGCGTGGAAAGGAGACAGTACAGTGATTTCTTATGTATAGTTTCAAAACTCTGAACTTCAGCTGTAATACAAAATATTAAAATGATTATTCTACACTGCTAAATGTGACGTCACCCCAGGAAGGTCTGATGTGGCAATTGAAACAGCTCTTTAATATTTTTTTTTTGTATTAGTAAGTATAGCTATTTTATGTAATCCGTTTTCTTAAAAACTTAAACATATCAGTAATTCAAAAAGTTGAGATTATTAACACTTATTATAAGACAACGTAACACAAAGTCGAGACGATAATCCTGAAATTCGTGTGACGTAATTCATAGATGGCCCCTTATCACACAATTCACTAAACACAATTCGTTTTGTTTCGCTTGTCTTCGCTCGAGCTCGCATTATGTCGGGAAAATAGTATCCGCTTATTCAACGAAAAAGTTGTTGATACGCTATTTTCAGAAGATTGCTTTTTGTGTAACTTAGGAATTCGTTCACCGTGAATTACGTGAAAAAGTGCCACTGAAAATGTTTGCAAGTACCTACTTAATGTTCATTTTGTGTGTTAAGTTTTATTCTTTATACTTAAAGGACATGTTTCATTTTTGTATGGGCCTCCGGCCATAACATGTACGTCATCAGCGAAGCTGCGAAACTTACCCCTGAATAGAATAAAGTTAATTTTTTTACATAATATCATACGGTTTTTATGTACAAAATTAAAATTGAAAAAGTTTGACGTTTGTCCTAAGGGTTATTGACAGCCATCCATGACAGGTTGAAGAGATGACGTTTACATAACCTATAATATAATTGTTTATTTTTTGTTCATCGAACAAATAAATAATTATTAATAGTCTAAGATCATAATTACTGTGATCTTTCATAAAAATATTAGACAAAAGTGTTTCACTAAAGCAAGATCAAGAATCATTTCTTTCGGGAGTATTATCTTATCATATAAAAGTTAAAACCACATTTCCTTCAGCTAACCGGTCTCATTTGTCTAATGTTATACAGAATATGCTATAATGATGTTGTAATTATTGAATAGATTGGTATGGTACTAGTAAGATTGAAATTAAAAATGTAAGTAGGTACATAATTGGAGAACAAGGTACCGGCCGACCCCAAAACCATTGGAGAAAGGGTCATTGCTTTTTGGGTCGGCTTCCAGTTAAGCTGGATGCCGCAGAATATAAAGAGCGCGGTAACTGGGTAACATGGTACCTACCATTTGTAAATATTGGTATCAGATTTACCTACTGACTTTTATCTATCCATAACAACTGTCAAATATCTTCAAATGACGATGGAGATAAAAAAATAAGCCATTAGGCTTAACATGCTATCTGAGGGATGTTAAACCTTTGGTGAACTACAGGAGTGTAGGGACTCTCCAAAAAAAAAGAAATAAAAGAATAAATCAGGATTTAAATCTTTATTCTTCTTCTCTTACTGATACATCATCAAGTACACAGGCACTATGTGTCGTTCTAGGTTTGTACAACCTGGTACAAAACAATTAAAACTAGATATACCAACTGTTTTGTATGAGTTTAATTATATGTAATGGGCAAAACCTGTGGAGGTTAGTTTGGATTAGAGTCAGCTTCAACAATAGGTGGTTCATATTCTAAACAAACAGCACTTCTAGCCCAAGTCCAACAAACATTGCACACCAATGAACGATAACTGACCTGTAAAAACAATACAAAATAAACTCACACATTCACAGATCAATACATAGTAGTCATAGTATTTTATTGATAAGGGATTCTTACAAGTCATATACAGATAAAAACCACATACTACATAGATTTACAGTTAACTATTTTACACACCTGTCTAGGTTATATTCTTCTAGAAATGACATCTCTTTCTGGAGCATTCAGGAACAAATGTGTGCGACGTCTCAATGTTGATGTTGAACATACAACACAAACATTCCTACTATTAAGGTGAAGATTGGCAGCACGCTGTACATTTCTTCTAGCAGATACCCAGCATGAATAACATACTCTGCCTCCAGAGGGTATCTAAAAATAATACATTTGTTAGGATTTTTACCAAGCTTGATAAAACATTTTCATAGTTTTATTATGTATTTTTCCCATAAAATTGACAATCATTACTTTCTTATCGCATGAATCAGTCTATTGCTGGAGAATTGTAAGTGTAATCTTAACATATATAAAAATCATACATAACGCATATATACAGTAGGTAACAGACCTGTTGTAGAGTTATCCGGGCTGTCATTTCATCTCTCTCAGGACCATGTGGAATACTGTGTGATCTTCTCTGAGAGAGAAAGAGATCTAGTAGATACATCTACCAGCCTGCAGGCACTCACCACACATCAATGGCAAACAATGGCACCATCTGGTATCTGAAATTATTATCATGATGTTAGTGATACTATAAATTGTTGTAAAAGCCAAAAAAAAAGCAAAGTAAACTGTTTGCAAATAATAGGTACCTGTCTTGGGGCAATTAAATTAGATATTGCATCTCTCTGAGGCCACTCGTTAAATTATGCAACCTCCTTGAGATTAAAGATCAGGCACCACATACATTATGACACAGACACATACATTTGATTCAAAGGTTTACTGATGGGTCCTATTCCATTATCCAGCGTTACTTTAGTACTACTATGAGTACTCTCAAGAAGATTACTAATTGAGTTACAACATGCCGTGCATAATGCAGCATCAGGAGCAATCTGAAAACATACTTATATATACTCTGAAAACAAGTTCATAATACCTAGTTAACATATTAAGAATTGTTTAAAGTCATTTGACAGTTGAAAGGATAAAACTCAAACTCAAGATCTTTATTGCATTCATGTGTTTGTATGTAACATTTGTTTTTACATTTAATATAAGTTCCAACATGAAACCCAGTGATTCCTATTACATGTTGAGTCGCACATGTTTGAAACTGTTTGTTTAAAAATTATATTCTTACCTCTTGAGCCATGTCTTGTTAAAAAATTAAACAAAAGCTCTGGACCTAAATCTGCTGCAATATAATGACTTCATCGCTGAGTATCCCTTTATTGCACTTCACACAAGCCATTTTCCAACAAGCCAAAGGATCTGCAAAAAACAATGAGGTAAACCATGTGTTTCCAACTTAATCCAACTGATTTACAAATATTTTTCAACAATTTACCTTCAATGTAAGTAAAAACAGAAGATTTCCAATGGGCAGACGAATCCAAATCGCAGATTTCTGAGTTCGAGTACCGCTAAACAAAGCCAAAGTCAATCCAAGAATTAGCAGATATCACAAAACCGAAGTTGTAGTAGTATAAAATTGAGAAAATGCAAAATAACACTGAAAACCACGAAAGCCAAAATCAAATCGAGTCGAACGAAATTGTCACTGACGACTTGACAAGTGACATAAATGAGTTTGAAGTCAAGCTGTTTTTTTAATTCGTTCAGAAACACAGTTCAAAAATGGAGACTAAAGATTTTTGAAACGATGAAATCATCACACTTAATTATATTTACCCAAAATATGTACAAGAGAATAATAGTAATTTATTTTTAACCGTACAAGAATACACACATTTTTTAATTATTTTCTATGTTTAATGGATTTGATAAGACATGATTTCAGAACGAATGAAGTATGCAAGCAAACGAGACGCCATGTTGAATAAAACATGGCAATAATTGAAAAACTATTATTTTTTGTACACAACAAATCAGACTCTAATTCACCAGATACTATTTTTCCCCAATTCGTGGTATTTTTTCCTTTTTTTTCGACATACGTACATCTGATGGCCGAAAAAGAAACATCTCCTTTTGAGTTTTTCCCGACATTTTAATTTATACGGAAATAAAGACAGGATCTCTTGAATATCACAGCAGGCGGCTCCGTAAAGTTATTTAGAAATTCAAATATCTCCGCAGACGATACAAAAAGATTACAACATAAACAAGCAGTCTAAACAAAATTAACACAATTATCGTTTACATTGCAAATGAAAAATGTGCGTCGGAAGTTAAGTCCTACTTAATTTATTCAGAACATAAAATAAAATTTACCTAATGTTAATTTCCCAGAATTATAATACTTAATGTCCATTTCGACGTATTTATTGCACACTAAGCAAGGCATCGGTAATGTCTTTTATAGTTTTGACAAAAGACTTAAGACGGTTTTATGTCGTTAATTACTCATTAATGTGGTTTATTTCCTGGGATTTAGTGTAAGGTGTTAAAACGAGCATCGTATGTTGTTACTTCACAAAACATTATGTCCGCGGTTTTAGCCGCAGACTGGCTGACAATGCGACACTATTTTGCGATATATATCCGTAGAATTCTATACGATCGCGCGCGATTCCATGAGTCTCGTTGTCGCGTCGCTCCTGCCTGCTCTAGACTTAGTAGGTATATTAAATGCAACTCGTTGTAATATCATCAGTAGATACGAGTAAAACTTGCGTTTTACGATTTTCTTCCAAGGAATATTAATTTGTCAAATTTGAACGTAAATACTCAATAATAGCAGTACTTAAAGAAAATTGCTACACGGAAAGCGTTCAGAGGCGTGACGAAGCGAAAGCGATTTTTTGGACGTGCGTAACGCAGATCCTAATGTTGCGGATTAAACGCCGCCAATAACAAACTCAGAGCAAAATTCCGTGTTTTTTTTGCTATCTGTGTGGCAAAGGTTGGACTGTGGTAACGTCATGCGGGCTATACATAATGCACAAGTATTTGCGGGCTGCCCACGCGTCGTTCAAGATGACAGTCAATACTCATAAACTTAAACACTTACAATGTGCAAAGGTAATAAACACGCAGCCATAACACCAAGTGCTTACAAAATATTGCTGGAAATCATAAGTTAAGAAGTAAACAATATTTGTCCTACAATTCAGAGCAATACAACGAAAGACAGACAACAAATACGATGATAAAATCTGTTACAAAGACTTCGGATGATGAAGAGACGTTAATAAAAGACAAAATACATAGATAGATAGAACCGTTACAGTCAGTATCTGATATAACATAATGAGTACCTATAGCTTCAAAAGTCTAATCCGTGTTAACTATTATACGTAGTGATTGAGATTGAGTTCTTATACGGTTTAGCTAAGAAAACAAGAACCACATTCAATTTACAATCAGATCTTAGATAAAAACACAATGGCAGTGTTAACTGTTTTCAGTTTTTGCAGCGTTTAGTAGTAAAAAAAGAAAAAATCTGAATACATTCGTCACGCACGAACGGATCCTAAAGGTGTCCTCGAGCCGAGACGTGTCGTACTTAGAAACTGTACCTACTAATGATATCTTTTCTACAATTTTAGTCACGTTCAGCCCTGTTTACGAATCCTGAGACGTAAGAAAAGGGAGAAAAACTCCATGTCTCCAAGATGTTGTTGAATTTTGTTTCAATTCTCTAATGTCGCTAAAATCACGTTTCACTTTTTGCTACCCTTTTTGAGATCGGATTTAGACTTTACCAGATGCAGTGTTCAACATAGAGAGACTGCCTATGAGGTGAGAATTGGTAACACGAAACCCCTTGGTTAAACTAAATGTTAAATCAGTTTAACAACCAGCACAGATCATATCAGTCACGCTTATGTTAACAAAAGTTTTATAGGGACCTTCGTTAGCAGGATATCCACAGTATGATGAGGAAGGTAGGTTAAGTCAATCGCCAATCGCCATCGATTGGCCGTACAATTTAATTTCCAGGCAGTAGTTGAAAAGTTCCCCGGCATGCAAACTGGATCAAGGTAGGAGCAAACACAAATGCATAGGATAGGCCTATGCATTTGTGTTTGCTCCTATGGACTATTTAATCTAGTTTGTGTTTCCGAGATATCATACCTACGTATTAAATAGACAATGCTATTGTACTTTTTAATCGACTTCAGGAGGAGGTTCCTATTTCGATTTGTATTTTTTTATATAGATATGTGTTATGTGTGAGGAGCTTGTGGCTAAATTATAACAGCCGCATGGGTCGATCGAAGGTTAAGCTACGCTTGACGAGGTCGGTCCGTGGATGGGTGACCATTTATTACATACCAAGACTCCTCCGTGCCTCGGAAAGCACGTTAAGCCGTTGGTCCCGGCTGTCATTTGTAGATCTTTGACAGTCGTTACTTGTAGTCAGAAGCCCGAAACTCTGACAACCAGTTTAACCAAGGGGTATCATGTTACCCAGTTACTGGGTTGTGGAGGTCAGACAGGCAGTCGCTCCATGTAAAACACTGGTATTCAGCTGCATCCGGTTAAACTGGAAGCCGACCCCAACATAGTTGGGAAAAGGCTAGGCAGATGATGATGATGTGTTATATGTGTAGGGACATACATTACTCTGAGATTTACTATTCGATTTACATGTTTTTTTTTTATTAATGAGGCTATCTTTTTGATTTTATCGAAATCTGTTTATTTGCTTGGATGTAGGTAGTATTAAAAAAAAACATCTCCATAAAAACAAAAACTAAAAATTGCAAAATAAAAACTGTCGGTGGCCAATAATGAATAAGATAAAGGCACCAAAGCCACAGAGTTCCGAATCTAAAATTATTTTACACCGGTTAGTGTTTTTACGCAGTCGGTTGTATTTTTGTAAAAAAGTTTTTTTAGCTTATCTCTCAACTTCAAGTTCAAGATTACCAAAATATTCGTCGTAAACATTTACGTTACGTGACTTTTCGCTTGGTTGGCAAACAATGACGTCACAATCCTTATGTTAAGGTTTGTAAGCCAAAATGTCATCCTGGCTTACATCACCTCCTCCACTACGAAGGTTCACAGTAGTACATAAACCATTGATGAATCATGATACGTTTTACGAGTGGTTCATGCATGTATATTTGTGCTCTTCGTGTGAACTATGTAGATAAGTATAAGCACTTCCATATTACATTATTATTTTTACCGCGACTTCGAAAATTATTGTTGGAAATTTGAGCAGGTACCTACATTGTATTACCGGAGCAAGTTTACCTACTAGATTTTGTGTTTCGGTACCGAACGGAAACGTCAAGGAAATTACAAATCTTATCATTCCAAGAAAGAACAATGCCCACTTACCATACATTTAAAAACCTGTTAATTAAAGTATATGTATAGCTATATGATATAGTAGAAATACTTCCTGCAGGGCTAGCATGGCCGGAGATATTCTTTCCACGGGGAGAGGATAAAATACTATTCCCCTCTGTCATTTTTATCCACCCCCCGAGCATGGCGACATGATTGGGTGGATAAACTATTCACGGGGATAAACCAGGGGAAACGCTTGTCCTCGAAATTATTGCCATTATAAGAAAACTTTTATGAAATTACACAATAGTCGAGAATGTCATGTAAACCAAAGTACTTTCATCGTTTTATTTCATCTGTACTGGATATTTATTTTGTTTTGTTGTCAATTGGGATTGCTCGAATCGCGAAATCTTTCACTAGTCGCCATGCTATAAGCCGTGGATGAGTATCCACGTCTAATGTCAAAAAGTGATATAATTCTCTTTCCCCCTGTTGCCGTGCTTTGGCAGGTGGATAAGATAATTGTATCCCTTGTCAGTGGAAATAACCGGTGGATAAAAGTTATATCCCCAGCCCATGCTAGCCCTGCTGTAAGTTTAGAAAATAATGTCCTATATTCATTTTGGCGATATAAACGCCCCGAAGTCAGAAAAATATTAATGTTTCTTTTTAGGTTAGGATTGCCGTCACCAGAAAAACCTTATGAAACAAACGTGCATGAACTAATAAAAAACGCCTTAAAACCATCTGACTATGGTCTAAAACATCTTTTATACTTTGTTAATTTCTTGAAACCAACTGCCCCTAAGTCGATGCTAAGACTCGATGATTATCACTATAAAAAGAGCGTCGAGTTGAGAACTGTTGAGAGAGAGTTGAGAACCAACACATGTTAACGGTTCATTTAACCAACATTCATAAGACTAACAATTAGTTACCTACTGGCTAACACCACTTATTATGCTCATTTTGTGGTTCATTACATTGTTATCACACTAATTATTTTTTTACCGTTTTTTTTTGTTAATTATTATATATATACCTACACATATAGTTTATAATATACATACAGGTACTTCCTAACTCAATTAATATATTTATAAAAATAACACAGTAGTTTAAAAATAGTACTACCTTCTCATAAGTACTTACAAAGTTAGATCAGATAATTGTTGTTGTCAAAAACGATCACTTATTTACCTGTTGAATGAAACGGGAAAAGTAAATAAAACACTGTGTTACAGTGGAATGGTTTATTAATACTCATTATTTTCATCCAGTTCTTTTATTACTACGTCATCCAGAAATTCTGCTGGAGCAGATATATTGACCTAACCCGTCCAAGGTACCACACTACCGTCGTATAGCGCAACATCCAATGGTTCGTCGAACAACCAAACATTTGCAATAATATTGAACTATCCCGGTTTTTGCTAATGGCGGCACTGTCAACTGGACGGATTTACAACGAGATGAGGAAGATATCGGGGTACAGGGGCAGTAAATAGGGTCGTAATAAGAAGAAACATACAAAATGGCACAGTACACAACGAGACGCAAGCGCAACAACAAAGGACTGCGCCGATGCAAATCACAGAACTGTCAAATGTCAAAAAATCCATTTCACTTGCGCACACTCAATAAAAGACTGCATGATTAATTTAATTTAACTATTGTGTTATTTTTTGTATATTATTTTATCCTATGATTAGTAAAACAACACTTACTGATCAAATTAATCGTTCAATAAGCCTAAAACCTAGAAACAGAGTTAAATAAGTCAAGCAGCAAAGTGTAAAATGGAACGTTTTAAAAAAGGATGGTTTGGATGCGTTCAAAATATTTCAATGTTAAGTCATGACGTAGAATTAGCGTAAATAAATGTTCAAAAATCTTTTTTTCCTGCGTTTCTTTTAATATTGTGATAAGCGTATTCAATATACAGTTCAATAAGCTATATTTTAAGATTTATTTCATTTCTATACACAGCCAGGTCAAAAATGAGCATTCTTCTTTGTAAGTTGCTTCTGCCAAGTTTAGTTTCCAATAAATAATTTGGCATTGGTTATTTGCCCTGCGTCTGTCAATACGGATCGTTCGCGCATATTACCTACGCGATATTATACTACATGAGCTATTTTAATAAGTATTAAGTAGTATTTTATATTCTCAGTGGAGTAGGTAAATGCAAGATCAAGTTAACTGGATAAGCGACGCGCCGTCTGGTAACAATCCTTTAATGAAAATAACAATTTTGACAGTAAAAGCATCATTAACGCAATCTGATTAAGTAAACCAAGTTAGGTATTAATATACCTATATGTGAATTCGCAATTTTTATAAAAATTTCGTAAGTTACTCTGTACGTTATTTAAGTAAAAATCTACCTATAGTTGTTGCATTTATTTAGGGCCTGCAAAAAAATCTTTATCCAAGAAAATAAATATTATAACTTACAATAGATCAGATACCTACGTGATTTAAATTATATACCTAAGTATAGGTTTCTTTTTCTAGTGCACAAGTCAATCCAACATAATTATTATCTACACAGATTCTTAGAATAATCGTTATTAGGTGCCACACTACCTGGCATTCTTACCTACCACTTATTTCCACATCAAAGGTCTTATTGAACTTGCAATGGAATATAAGTCTCGCTTGCATAACCTTATTACAAAGTTAGATGGGAAAGTTCCACGGCTTACCATTCCGTAATACGGATAATAGTGAGTGTCGATCGAATGGACTCCATTGTTCTTCAACCAATATAATGATAAGGTACACCGGAATCTTCTTTTTTTGTACCTTTTGTAACTGTAATGATTCGCAGTATCTTTAATTTTCGGATGGAATATCTTCATGGATATCTTCTGTCCTAGAACTAGTGGAGAGGTATGTCAGACTCTTACTGGCTATAAACCAGAATGGTATACAGGGTGTCTCATTCAAATGGATCAGTATGGGAAAGTCTAAAAACTATAAGACATACGAAGATCTGTTCTGAGGAACCATGTCATCGATTTTAATAAAAAGAGAAACTGCATTCATACATTTTAAAAAACATCTGTACTCTGTTCGGGAATCGAACCCGGTTATTTTGAAAAAAAAAAACCTACACTACCTATTTCTATTTGGATATCGATTGTGTAGGTCTTGAGCAGTAAATGTCTGTATGAAACATGATGTCTAAAATGAATAAAATGCATTGTTTCCACATACTTGTTGTGACGTGTAACCGGCGGCGGCGCGCGACGGACTGTCCAAGTCGTAGGTCTCGAGTCCAAACCCAAGGTTACACAGGTTACGTATTAGACATGTGCAAAACAGTGCACTACGAAGTGATGTGATATGTCATTACATTTCGTGCCGAGTGATATTACATTACACCATCACAGTATCACACTAAACATCACACGTGATATTATGATGTAGCGCCATGCGATAGCACACCATCGCGCGTTCTAATGTAGTGCAATGTTCTAGTGTAATAGGAATAGGACGCGTTATTGAAATAGTAACATTGCAGCGAGCGATACGATATTGTCCGCGTGTCATTATGATGATTCATAATTACATGAAAGAAATGAAAGATAAAGATAAAGATATTTTTATTTGCAAATATGGGTACATGATTGGTGGTACAGAAAAATTAAAGTGATAAGTCAAGGAAGGACCCATGAACTGCATGACTGCGCTGCGAGTCATCGGAGTCATTGACATGTCACGAGCTACTGCGCTGCTACCGCGCGTGTGATGTTTAGTGTGATGGTGTGATGCTTATTTCAGTGGTGTAATGTGTGATGTTATAGTATGCGCTCGGGTGATATTACATGTGATGCATCACTCGCATTACTTACACATGTCTATTACGTATACCTACATAGGTTCATGTGCGTTTTGTAGCCTAAGATATATTTTTCGACGGCATGTGAAGCCAAGTCGCACACGAAAAGACGAAGACCATCCCAGTGTGCCGTCTCGCACTTACGCTGAGGGTCGCAGAAACAAACGATCCGCAACATAATATACGCAGCACATAAAACAATTGAAGTCTTCATTTTTATCTCTATGATTATAAAAGTATTCAATAAGTTTGAGCAGACTTAAGTGCTTAGAAGTTCTCTCGGATCATTAGATATTGATTTAAGAAGTTCAGCTTCTTCGTTCAATGAAAAATGTTTTACAAGGGTCAAACTAAGGATTAGCTCTAAGATCAATTTGCTCTTTATAATTGAAACTACTTCCAGCGAATTTCTTAAGTTTGTACCTTTCAACTTGGGTGAAGTATCCCACACAAGATAATTTGTTTTAAAACCTTCTCCAGAGCGTAAGAATTTAATAGAATACTTACTCTTTATTGAGCACCACAAAAACGTACAAATTATAACTTTAAGGGCTAAATAGGGTGATACAGTGGACGACCTTATCGCAAAAAAGCGATCTCTTAAAGACAACATTTGGATGGACTTGATAGTGATGGAGCAAAGATGGGCAGGCAGGCAGGTTAGGAAGGTTAGATATCTCCTACCTATGCTTTTAAATTATTTTTTGATTAGTTTTTGGGTACCTATAGGTCCTAGGTATCATACATAGAAATATTAAATTTATATACTTATCTATGGTATCATATTATTTTCCGATATCTAAAGCAATAATAAAATGAACCAGATAAAAAACTAAAATGTCTTTTACCTATGTAAGTATACTTTGTGAAGACCAACATTTCTTAACTTGTAATTTACCAAAACAAAATGATTAAAGCAAAAACATCAATAAAGTCTATGGTTGTTGTATTGCTTATTTTTATTAAAGCAGGCGCGGACGCAGCCCCTACCGTGCATGCGCGGGAGTCGGACCGTTTTAGCACACGTGCGGTTGCGTTGTTTTAGGAAAAGGAAAAAAAAATGGTAAATATAAGACAGTATAAAATGTAATTTACTAAAGAACGAATGTGATTTACTAAGATAGCCGATAGCAGTATCGACTATCGACTTACTTAGAAGGCACCAACTTATATGTTAAAAATATATTAAACTACTTATCTATTAATTGCCCAATGCATGTGTCAAATATGCAAGGTAAAACAGTTAAAAACTATTTTCTTTTTAGAGTTCTATCTATATCTTGTGATGTTACCGTTTTAATTAACAATAAATAAAAAATAAAAAATCTTGTGCTGGGAAATTTAAGAGAGTGAAAGAAGTGACTCATGAATACGAACAACTTTTACTCAGTTACCAACCTTGATAACACGAATAAATTCAGGTGTCTTACTACTACATATTCTGTAGACTTACCTAATCGAAACCACATATGTACTTTTAAATATATTAAAAATCAATTTATTGTTTCCAAAATGAATCATCTTATTTTTTTAAGGTAAGTAAAATAAATTCAAGTCAATATTTTAAAGTCATCTTGAAATATTTTATTGAGGAAAAATGAGAGACATGACCGATCTTGTACAAAAAAAAACTAAATAAGTAGTAGGTAGGTACAGACAGCACATCAAGTTACCCCAGTGTGTCTTCTTCTTCTTCAAGACTTGACGTGCTGGCGTCTGTACATAGGTATTGGGCCAATTATCTTCAATTAAATACTATGATAGACGTCAATAGGTAGAACAATATAATTTGTTCCAGGAAGCTCTAACTAATCTTAAGCAACCTCTAAATTGAAAAGATCTCTTGCTTGCCTCATATTTACCCCGCCTGCCCAAGATCTTTTCTCCAAGGCTCTCTTTCATCGCCTGTCTCAAACTAGCTTAGATTCTTGTGTAAATGAGTTACGAGAACAGACTTAACATAAAGATGTGGTTCTTACTTACTTGCCTACTGCTAAAATATTTTGCTTGAAGAAAATGTTACTCACATTTTGGATTCGGTTTCCGTAACAAAATTATTGATAAATAATAATAATAATTTACGTCCAAATTAAAAGCAAGTCAAGTAATGGTGCTTGTTACTGGATATTAGACCACTCAGTAAAGGAAAACCATGACAAAATCATAATTTATAGATATACCTAATTCTATCTAACGCAAATTTCATTTGGTTAGATCGAAGTTATTATTTGCTATCAACCAGAATCATGTGTATTTTTCCGAGTTTTATTGCATAAACAATAACAGAGAAAAGTGCTTTTCATGTTAGTAATTAGGAAATCGGAATTCGGCTCCTTTAATTCTACATGGAGCAAGTTTGTTCCCTGGTGTTCTAAGAAGCCGCTATAAAAAAGCGCTGGTAAGTATCGTCAGCAAATAATTATAACGAAAACGAGTATCTGTTAAGTTTCCTCCGAATGGTGTTACAATGGCGATAAGAGTCTTAGTAACAATAAGATCTGATGCTGTCATAACAATATTATAAAATAAACCGCTTACGAGATCACAGGCCTGACGATTATGCAAATTGTAAGCGAGTTACCGATACTGTCGTGTTCATTATGTGAAACAAATAATTCTGCAGAATGTATTAGTAATGCGTCGATACTTGTATTCTCCTTGGTTCCTTTGCTTACTTCCTGCATAATTTGTATGCGGAAGAGTTGCAAAGGCATCGTTACCAGTAAGAGTACCCACTTCATCGAATTTAAAATGGTGGTTTTGACAATTGAAATTTTTACTTTGAATTGAAATGACGCATGTTAGTAGACAAGTGGTTGTCCATTCTTTTTGGTTTGTTTATTTTAGTGGTTAATAAAGAAAGTCCCAAGTGTTTTTGAATAAAAGGATAGTAATATATAAAATAAGTGTTTTTAGAGTTCCCTAACAAAATGGTAGGTACCTTTGCTTATAATTTCATCCTGTTAGTCCACCCGTTCGAATGTGCTGTTCATGTTCGAAAGAAAAATCATACATTTTACTTGGAAACTATTGGCATAAGATAGGGAAGGAAGGTAAGTATGTCCCTGTTCACCCCATTTTACCGGTACCTACGCGTTTTCTATAACCACGTTAACAACGTTGTTTACACCGTTCTTTTGAAAAATACTAGGTACCTACCTACGCAATACAGGCATAGGTAGGCATATTTGCAGTTCATAAAATGTATTAACCTACTTATTATTCATCTTAACTACGGAACTATTCATAGTGCATGGTTCAATACTTACTAGGCCGGGATTCTATATTAAAATCTGTCTGTACTTCGTACCTATAGAAAACGAATTTCTAAAAAGAAAAATAAGCGGATCCTAAAGGGCAGAGGAAAGCCTAAGAAAAATAAGTCGACAATTTACGATGTAAAGCTTTCTCATTATTCCACTTGACGTATTTGTACGACGTACATAATTGACACAGGCGCGACCTACTTCCAGCTAATTACACCAGTAATAAATCATTACCCGTTTTATCTCGCTACGCTCAAGATCATAGGTTATCCACGAACAGGGCCACTTTTCCCCCAAATAAATCAAACATTGACATAGATAATAAAACATAAATATCCTACCCACTAATTAAATTGCTCCTAATCTTTTCAATTACACTAATTGAAAGGTATTGAGAAAATTACTGGACAACCGACTTAAGTGAGTTTCAAGCATCGATTGTTGCAGAAAAAAGAATCGATTGGTTACACAACACTAATGCTGCCACAGCTGCCACTAGCAAGGTTAAAGACGTTACGTGATTATTAAATCGAGTTTGGTCTCGATTCTTACGATATTATTAGTTGATGGATGCCTTGTCGCGACGTCGTCGTCGGCGACGTAACCAATCGGTAACCGTGTTATGACTGCTCTTGATGGACATGTGAGATAATGTAATGATCTGTGATCCTACATGTAATGTAATGCTGTCAAATTAGGATCCATTCGTATTAGAACAGTCATAGGTTTTGTTGTCAAACAATGGATTTGACAAAAAGGGACGGGGTAGGGTGAAAAAGGTGTGCTAAAAGCCACCCGTAGGTGTATTATACCCTTGTAACATAGCTATAAAGGTTTGGTCGTAGTGTGGCGCTTTAGCTGAATATAAATCCACCTCTAAGCTGTTTTGTGTGTTACTAAAAAGAGCAGAAGATTACTTATGTATTATGACGTGGATGCGTATTTCCACTCGCAATATTACAAAACAGGTTATGAACTTGCTTTAAAAGTGCACGACCTTCTACGAATTCTTAAACAGGTATTTCAAAGATTTTTATGCTAATTTAAAATGACTTTTGTATTAACAAAAAATAAATAAAAAAAGTACTTAGAAGTCAAAACAAATTAAGCTAACGCAATACCAACTGCTAATTGATCGCCTGACTAGAAAAAATGTTGACACCTAAATAACTGCGACCACCACAGAGTATGACAACTTGAAACTAACCTTCGCAAAACTAATTAATATTCTTTTTTTTTACCCTTACGCAAGCCTTCATTTATGTATGTAAGGTAGGTACCTACATGCAGAAATAGTAAGGTATGTGCAAATAGTATCATAAAAGGAGACGTACAAGTTAAGAAACCTGTCGGGACTTAATAGCTTTGAAGTGGTCAATGGTTACTGTGGACACGTTATATACTTATATTATACTGAATTCTCAGTTTCAATCGACAGGTTATTAAATTACCGATCCATACAGACTGCGATTTTTACCGAATTTCGGTATAACCTTTGCTCCTTGTATGTTAAGGCTTACTGTTTTGGGAGATTGTAAGTTCTAGTTGAAATTGTCGATGTTCTCTTATTTAAAATAACGGATTTAACCGACTGTACCAGAATGAAGGTTATGTTTTTCGGGAGACTGTACGTTTGTGTGTGAGTATATTTTATTCGCACACTGACGCCTAAACGCAATATGGATTTTAGCTTGTATGAGGTGTCAGTCTTCACAAATTTGTAAAAAATCAAATGGCCGAGTGTTGGTGCAATAAGTAGATACTGTCTGAAAATTATCTTTCGATATCTTAATAAAGGACTCGAGGAAAAGATTCCAAAAATAAACTTACTAAAACTAAAATTGATGATATCAAAAAACCGGAGTATTCCCGTTTGAGCACCTATTTATTGAGCACCTATGCATTAACCTATGGGAAATGGGAATACCTTTGGTGCGAAATGCATAGGTGCTCAAAAAATAGGTGCTCAAACGGGAATACTCCAAAAAACCCTCGTTGCTTTAAGTATTTTTTTTTAATTTTAGATGCTTTTTGCAGTTGGATTATTTGACACCACCATTTTTTATATTTTTTAGATTAGGCTAATAAGCTCAAGTATTTATTTATTTTGAATTGGAAACATTAACTGATTGGGTTCATTTGTTATTTGAATCCTTTGTTCCAAAATCCATTAGTTACCTCCCTACCTTACTAATCCTACCATTAACTTATATATAGCTTTTTTATTCATCCTACGCAGAGACCCACTTACTATAAAAATATATAAAAAGCCAAGCAATTACGTAACGCCCCCATTTCTTACTGTCAGTTAAAAGTGACAAGATATTTATAAAATTCTAGTTTATTACATTGTTAGTGCGTTTGCATAATAATTAATTATGTTTTTTACATTAAGTTTATACATGTAAGTCGTGATGGCCCAGAGTTTGAGTTGCCTGCCTCTCATGCACGAGGATATTATTATTTGATTCAAATCCGTGCGATACCAATGTGACTTTTTCAATTCATAGATGTTTTCTAAGTTTATCTTGGACCTCAATGACGTCGGTAAAGGAAAACATCGCGAGGAAATCTGGACTGATAGTAAATATAAATTTGCAATCATCAATCCGCTTTGAACAAGCGTGGTGATCAATGCAAGTGCCTTCTCTATCTCGGTGGGACAGTAACAGGCTGGTATTTCCTATTTAGTTACTATCATTACTAATTATTATTATTATTATCTAGCCTGTATTTTCCCACTGCAGGGCAAAGGCCTCCCTACTCTCTTTCCACTTCTCTCTGTCAAGGGCTTTTTGGGATCAGTCTTTGTCGAACGAGTCCAACTCGTCCCGCCATCTTCGCCTGGGCCTACCGCGATGTCGTTTGCCATGTAAGGGAAGGGAACCCATTGGGTCGAGCGTTTGGCCCACTGATCGTCTGACATGCAGCAGATGTGTACAGCCCAGTTCCATTTAAGCGTGGCAGTTTTTTGAGTGATATCAGTAATTTTTGTGATAGAACGGATTATTATATTCCTAACCCGGTCTTCAAGTTTGGTACCCTGAATACTCCGTTCCATAAAAAAACATGAAAAATAAAAAAACACAAACATTACTTATTTTATCTAGTTTGGAGAACAATCAGTATTCAGAGTAGCGTAGTCCTTCAATCACCCATATAGCAATGACGATGTCAAGTTTGCTGCTGTTACGCCTCTCATCTCTCTATTAAAGCTTTAGTTTAATTTACAATGAATAAATAATAAATTTAGTTATCTCTGTACAAAGGTGGGCTTATAACACCTTAGGACTAGTTTTATAATCAGATATCATTAAAAGTAGAACGTATTTTAGTATTTACCTTAAACTTCGAGGGAGCATTGAGTGCAGGATAAAACATCCTTTGAATTTCCGAAAAAGTTGGTTATAGTGAAGTTTGAAACTTTTTTTAACTTTGCAAGAGATGTGTCAAAAAACCTTGAGTTACGCAGTGTATGTTTTTTAAATTGTTTGTTAAGGTAGCAAATCTTACGCGCTGAATTAGTACCGTTTCCTCTAATCCTAAAAAGTTAAAATTTTCCATCTTAGTTCAGTTTCAAAGACAAAATATATTTCCCAAATACTTACCTTTACCTAACTAATTGAAATACCTACTTCTTGTTCCAGTGCCCACAATGGAGTGACAGTCAAAGATGCGGTGGTTCAAGAAGGGCGAGCCGCCGCGGCTTCTAGCCGTCACGCCTGACGAACCAAGGCCTGCCCGTCGGTCAAGAATCGGTGAGTTTTGACATGTAATTTCCTTTGGGACTCTCATTTATATTGAATGTTACCTAAATTGAATTCTCTTGTCGAGGTTTTAGATTCTAAATTTGCTTTCATGTATTTTACTGGCAATTTGGTTTTTGTCCGGGTTGTCCTACATCCTACATATTGTCCATAGGACGTGTGTGGATAAGCAATACTTACTTAACTAAAATAATCTACTAGCATTTAATTATTATTAACAGTAGGATGAGTTGTATTAAATTTAAGTTTCCGGATTTTTTATATATGTACAGACGACAGCACATCAAGTTACCCCATTATGTCAAATTTTCCCAATTGAATATGAACCTTATTCTGTTTGACATAAAGTTGAAAAACGATCAAAGAAATTTGACACATTGGGGTAACTTGACGTGCTGGCGTCTGTACCTACTTTCTAAGTTTATCTTAGACATCATTGACATCGGTGAAGGAAAAACATCGTGAGGAAACCTGGACTGATAGTTATTATAAGTTTGAAATCGCCAATCCGCCTTGAGCAAGCGTGGTGATTAATGCTCGAGCCTTCTCTGTATGAGAAGAGGCCTTTGCCCTGCAGTGGGACAGTAACAGGCTGATGATATTATTATAGTCTAAGATATTTACCTAGGTAAACACTTAGGTACAATAAAGTGTCAGTAAAGTCATAAAAGTGGAACAAATGACAGTTTAATTTAGCATATTATTATTCTGTGCCCGTGCACGTAAATGTATCTAACGCTTGTACTTTAAACAATTAGGTAGGTACCTACTAATAAGTAAAGCAATGATACCGATGCGATGCGTAATACCTTACTTTTAAAGGTTGAGTAGGCACCTATGTAGTAAAAGATTACTTACTAAATATATTGACAGCCACCTGACTTGTCATTAAACCACAGACAACAGACAAATGTCAAAAAAGTAGATATTGGCTTCGGAGTTGCATACCTACTGTCAAACGAATAATATTCCAACACAACGCCATCTAGTCCCAAGCTAAGCAGAGCTTGTGTTATGGGTACGAAACAATTGATAAACATACTTAAGGGGACAGTCCTTGCAAAGCGCCAAAACAGGGGTTACGGTTTGCAAGGTATCCAAACATCTAACACACCAAATATTATCAAAAAATTAAATAAGATACTTATTAGATGTATCACCAGTGACACCGTGTGATATTTTTTAAATTATCCTAAAATGTCTGCTAAAAACAATCTCAATATTTCATATTTACATCGAAATCGGCACTTACTATTTGCACGTTTTCTTAAAATGTAAAGCAATGTTTATAGATATTTTTCGTTAATTCATGACACAAGTGTATGATTATGAGGTTAACCCTTTTAAATTTTTAATAAAATAAAATCATACACTAGTAATTTACGTCATAACATTCCTAATATTTTTGCGCAAAATGTTTTCCGTTTGCCATACATTCTAGTATGGAGCGTCCCCTGTTTCATATTTTGTTTTATATTCGAACATGCGTCTGAAAACAAATTACTCAAATTAGTGCCGCCCTGGAAACCAAGGTGAGAGCACGTCAGTTTTTTGTCCGCTCCGAGCTCGATAAACGTCAACTCATACATCCACAAAAGTTATAGGGTGGGGTGCAAGTTACACGGTGTATCTACCAATTTTTGCACTAGAATTATTGCTCTAGCTATGGAAGTATTGAAATTACTTTGCTATTAGATATTTATTTAAATAAATAATACAACTTTTGATTTTTAACTAATAACTAGATTCCGTCATTTTTGAGAGATGGCATTAGTTTTTTTTTAATGTTTATTAATTTATATTTTAATAATAAATATAACATTCACACATGAATTTTAATAACTGGGTTAAAGCCCAAACCAAAGGTGAAAGGTGAGTGAAAGGTGTGGGTGTCATTTCCAAGGTTTTTCTGGGTGCGTAACCCGTAATTACGAAAATGGCAACCATTTAAAAATCAAAGATGTTTTTTTTTTTATTTCAAAGCAGTAAGCGTTATTCCCATTGTACAAAGTATATATATATTTATATCGGTGACATGTTTAAAACACACAGACTGTTCCTTGATGATTACATATTTATTTTTAGTTTGCGTCCAACTAAAAGCCAAAACGAAACTGTGAGAGTGTTATTAATGGTTAAAATGCTAGCACTACTTCTAGAGCATGAGGTCCTGGGTTCAATTCCTGGGTTGGACAAGTGTTATCGGGTTTTTTAATTTTGAATTTCTCAGTAGCAACCCGGAGTCAGGATTTGTACCTAGTTGATGGCAATAAGATCACCCCCCATTACATAAGACTTAAAACATAACTGGTGAATTATGGGTATACACCACTGTCTAACTCTTCGGGATACAGGTGTGATATTATATGATGCTACGTTTATAAACAAAATTATTGTTTTAGGCTATAGCGTGAGCATAGCTATGTGCCCGCGATTACGTCCGCGTGAAAAGTATGTTTGAAGAATAATACTCATTGTGCGTATAAATACTTTAAACTTTCAATCGTGACGATTAGAGACACGATAGAAAGACAATGACAGCGCAAACGCTTGGGGTTTAATGAATTAAGAACCTTTTGGCAGTGTTGCACTGCGAACATCTTAAATATTAAAGTAGTAGGAATAATAAAATATGAGCCTTTGTTTAAAGTGCATTTTTATAAATTACTTTTGTTTGTTTTACCGTGCAGGGACTCTTTTTAATTGAAATGGCAAATACAGATTTATTGGAATACGGGTAATCAAGACGTTTTCTCCTTTGGCCATTCCAGCCATGATTGTAGCCTTTATAATGTTGTGCCCATATGTGTAATTTGTAGTCGTGTACCGTTGCACTGGCGCGTCAAGATTTCTGATTTACAGGACTGGAATACCAACTTTTAGCCTCTTGAGTAGAGAGTCTGAAAATACCCTATGGGTATGCTGTAACTTGTTCAGAGTCTATATTGTACACTGCGAATTTGACAACATCTTCAACATTTGACACGTTTTGTTCGTTTATTTACTCGCTTAACGATCAAATTGTTACAAAATTTAATTGTAGGTATCTATTCGAATCAATAGTCAAACGCAAAAGATTTATCGTTCTAGCTACAAAAATATCGAATTCCTTTATATACACACATCAAAAGTGTCTAGGGATCAAGCATTTTTATGCGGATTTCTTGAGATTGAGATGTGGCTTTGTAATAAATTTATGATTTTATAAATTTATATGGATCCTTTTTGGTGCATTTCATAATTTGAATCAGGAACTGTGAATCAAATTCGAGTAAAAGATGAAAATCAGCGGTCAATATTTTCCCTATAAAAACATACAACGCATTGAAGACATTATTAGTGCTACTGTTTCCCTACTACTGATTAAAACCAACGTTATTATGGAGCGGCGACGTCATTTAAGCAGGGAAGAAATGCTCAGAGCCGTGGGAATGATAGAAGCTGGTTCCCGGCAACGTACTGTGGCTTTAGCTCTGAATACAAGTCAGAGTGTTATCAGTCGACTTTGGACACGTTACCGAAGCACTGGTACCGTGGCTGAGCGCCATGGAGGACGGTATCGCTGCACCACACGGAGACAAGACCGATACATTCAAATCTTAACTCGAAGAGCTCCAACAATAACCGCCATGATGTTAGCCGTGAGGCTTCATCACTCTTCAGGGAACTTAATTAGCGACCAAACAGTCAGAAACCGCTTGCATGAAGTGAACCTTCATTCCCGAAGACCGCTACAGGTACCACCTATAGCAATGCACAATCGTAGGATTCGATATCAATGGGCTCTTGAACACAGAAATTGGGCAGAAGAACAATGGCGTTTCGTGTGCTTTTCTGATGAGTCTCGTTTTGGTATGAGACCGGATACAAGACGTATACGACACTGGAGAACCCCTGGACGCCAACAGCGATTAAAATCCTGCCAGGAAGTCCATCCTTATAGTGGTGGAACCATCATGGTATGGGCGGGTATTTGGATCGGCGGAAGAACTGAGTTGATTTGGATCAGAGGCAACCTCAACGCTCAAATTTATGCTGAGACGATTGTATCAGACGTCATCGTTCCTCTACAAGTGCAAATCGGTCCCTTATTTCAGTTAATGCATGATAATGCACGACCGCACACCGCAAGAGTTGTAAGACAGACTCTCGCCGCAGCTAACATCAATGTCCTGCCCAGGCCTGCTCAGTCGCCAGACTTGAACCCGATTGGGCATGCATGGGATATGCTACAGAGAAGAGCTCTGCCGAATATGGAGGGTATCCAGTCGCAAGAAGACCTTTTTTTGTTGTTGCAACGAACATGGGCGGCCATTCCACAGCGTGATTTGGATGAACTCATTTTGAGTATGCCAAACCGATGTTCTTGTGTTGTTAGTGTTCGCGGTAGAAATACGGATTATTAATTGTTTAAGTTACCCAATAAAATTTTAAAGAAAACTGTTATTTCAGTCTTTTTTTCGAACTTTAATGTTAGTGGTTCAAATGTCAAAAATCCCTTTATTAGGAAAATGGCAAATTTCTTTATCAATGCAAAGGTGACTTGGTTTATCGTTACTGTGACAAACGAAAACACTTTCTTTTAATGAATCCTTAAAGAAAATTTTAATTAATATCAATCAGGAGAAAAGTTATTGCAAAAATATATGTTGATCCCTAGACACTTTTGATGTGTGTATTTACCTATTATTCCTTATTTTTATTTTGCACCCTTAAGGGTAACATTTTGACAAAATGTTAATGCCATACTAATTTATATGTTATCAACTGCCCAAAATATAAATTGCATGCTTTTAGCTTTGAAAATGATAATACTTTCATACATCCTTTCATCCCCTTTTTCTATCCCTTACAAGCCTTTTCGCGAATCAAAAAGTAGCCTGTGTACTTTCTCAGGTTTTAGACTATCTGTGTACCAAATTTCAGTTTTACCGGTGCAGTAGTTTTGGCGTAAAAGCGAGACAGGCAAAAAGACATGAAAAGTTACTTTTGCATTTATAATATTTAAATGTATGGTATAGAAATACAATTATTTGTTGTTTTTGAGTTAGTCTTTTTGTTCCCTTACGCCATTCATTACATATTTACCATAAAATATCAAGGAACTATATTCAGTATGCATGTAGTTATAACAGTTTAAACAATCAATTATAGTATTATTATAATAAAATAAAATTCTAAATTACGAAGTTATTAATTACATTAAACAACACAACTAAAATAAATAGTAATTTTATCAATTAAATTTTAAATCTCTGTTGAACACTGAGACCCCACCCTTTCGTGGCTACCAAACAATATCATAAGCAAGCGAGCATCGCGATGCAATAAGTCAATTGTTATTACATTGCTTGTTTACTGACACATAATTACTAGCACTTTTATTTCGAACACGCATTGAAAAAATAATTTTCCCGACGTGCCGTACTGTTTGTCGTTTGTTTCTGGGCAAGTGTTAATGTGTGTGTAAGGTGTGTAGCGCGTTGCTACTGTGTAAGTGGAAAATGTCGATGTATGCGTTCAAAAATAAGTTCCCACGCTCGCAGACTTCCCTCTTAAATATTTCTAAACACAAAACAAATAGTCGTGCTCATCACAAAGACTTTTTAGAATTTTCCTAGTCGGGAATCGAACCCACGACCCGCGGCATAGCAGTCAGCAACTACTACACCAATAGGCCAATCAAATGATGAAACGGTAGTGGTTGCAGAGAGAACTAATCTGTCTTTATTTTTAACGTTTAGCATTATTTTATTATTGGACGTCATTTTGCTTGACGATAGTGTAATAGTGGACATAACACATTATTCTGTGTTTTTATGCCTTTACATAATATTATAACACCTGACTGTTAATACTAGGCAAACGACAATTTACGACTTCCCATTTTCTCTTAAAGCATTACGAAAGTGACATTTTACTATCATGTTTACTGACAATGAAAATGTGGCCAAGGTCAGTGACATTATGTAATATCCGCGGTTTTTGTTATGTAGGTACGACTATTTCTGCTACATCACTGTCAACATTGAAGATAATTATATCAAAACTATAAACTAGGAAATTTTAAAACGACATTTTACCTACTAGGTACTTATACCTATCATTACATACTAAAAGGCATAACTGGCCTTTTTGGTCTATTGGGTAAGGCCGTAGATTTTGCCACTTAGGGCGCCTTCAAATTTGCCGCCAGAAGCCCCGCGGCGGCAGCGCGGCTGCAGCGCTGCCGTCGCGCTGCTTTTATAATCCATAATTATAAATAAAAAACGCGCGACTGCAGCGCTACACCCGCGCTGTGACCGCGCATCAGTTCATCAATCGACTAGTGATGATGCGTACGTGTTTTTATTCTGACTCGAACGAAAATCAGTTTGAACAATTTATCGATGAGGTTGAAACTAAATGTACAAAACCATGTTTTTTTTTTAATATTATAAACCAGTGCTTGACTGCAATCCCACCTGATGGTAAGCAGTGATGCAATCAGTGATGGTGAAGCGCACTAGTTTATTAAGAGCCTATTCATTCTAGCCTTGAAGACACCTAAATTATAATCGGACGGGAAGACCGCAGCAGGCAAGTTGTTCCAGCCCTTCGATGTACGCGGTATAAACGACGAAGCGAAACGCTTTGTCCGAATCGTGGGAGAACCAATAGTGGTGGAATGATGCTGGAACCTAGCGGTCACAGCGCGGCGGTTTGCGGCTTATTTGAAGGCGCCCTTAGTACCATACAGTAACATAGACACTTCTATGTTCCTGTAATATAGAAGTAACGCGAAAGTACCTAACGCATATTTTTTGTAAGCTCGATTATACAGCGCGCTATTTTTAGCCGACTTCAAAAAGACGCAGGTTTTGATGCACAAACTGAACTAATTTAATGTTCGGTGTAAACATGACGGTGTAATCTCAATAATATCACATGGTTAGATAGACATCATTCTTTAATTTATCAGACCCCAGACGGAAGCCGGCGTCCACGAACGTTGTAGTACGTTCGCGTTAAGAATACAGTAAAGTCATCATTATCCGTCGGCCTAGCCCCGCCCCCTAACCATTCAAATCATTTCAAATTCATTTTTATAAATTCATTAAACTTAATCTTATAAAATATACTTACTTTGTTTGAATTTAACGCCACTGTGGAATACACCTTTACCTTGCAGTTGCACTGCATTTTTACTGCATTCTTAACGCGAACGAACTATAGGTAATTTAATTGTGTCTGGAATTCCGGTAGTTGGCGAGTTAATACAGTTAGGTGGCATCAGAAAAAAAAAAGAAATTAGGAAATGCCGACGAAATATTTCAACGCTAGGGGTCAGGATCAAGTACAGCAGCACACCAATTGTGTCTAATTCCTTTGATAGTTTTTCAAATTTATTACAAACTAGCAGACGTCACGCGGTTTCACCTGCGTAGTTCCCGTTCCCGTGGGAAAACGGGGATAAAAAGTAGCCTATGTCACCCGGGGATAGTGTAGCTTCACAACTGTGAAAGAATTTTCCAAATCCGTCCAGTAGGAGCCTCGGAGCCTATTCCATGCAAACAAACAAAGAATCAAACTTTTCCTCAAATTATAATATATATTAGTAGGTATAGACAAAATAAGGTTCAATTGGGTCTTTTTTTGACAGTTTGGGGTAGCTCGATGTGCTGACGTCTGTACATTAAACTCATGGTGGCCGGATGTTCGTTATGTCTCTTCCTTATATGTACAGACGCCAGCACATACGAATACGAACCTTATTCGGTCTGACATAAAGTTGAAAAACGATCGAAGAAATTTGATACATTGGGGTAACTTGATGTGCTGGCGTCTGTACTTAGATACCTATTTATAGTACGTAAATGCGTCAATGTCCGATATTTTTTGAATCATCAATTCAGTCTCTTTGTCTTTACATAATGCACTACTCGATTTAATAGAATCATTCGATTTAAATCGTTGCCCACGAAAGTTCATATAAAAGTGCACATAAAAGGTGTTTTAAAAGTGCATAAAACGCACCCACACTGTGAGAATTGCATCTTGCATTGTGTGGGTTAATTTTATTGCCCTCTTTGTTTCTACCCACGATATCTAAAATCTTTGTCCTACAAATTGTCTTATTTCTTCTTGACCGAGTAGACGTAATTTAATGATACTACATAAATATGTAGGTATAATTATCATACTAGCTGTTGCCCAAGACTTTGTCCACGCGGAATTACAGAACCCTTTACTGATGTTTCTATAATTAACGAAGAATATAATAGATTACCCTAGAGTAGAATAGAAAAATATAGAATACTCTACAAAATTGTATATTGAGTAGGTAAGTACTTGTAAGTACAGTACAGTTGTTGTAGTTGTTGGTAAGTACTTGGTGGTACTTGTTGTTGTTAACTCTAAATTAAAGTGATATTGGGTAGGTACCTACTTATACATTAACATTTAAGTTTGTATATTAGTGTGGTAGTACTCACATGGACTCTTCAAAAATATTCTTGAGCATAACTCGGTATACAGGAGTCGTTTACTTCACTAAACCTGTTTTATATCCATCAAAAGCCTCCTTATTTTAAACCTTTATCGAAATATTGAAAAGTACACATTGGTTTGGTCCTCCTACCTGCTTGCCCGAATTAGAACCACGTACGTGAGTAGTATAGGCTCCTAAAACTCTGGGCCATCACGACTTGACTTTTTATTAATAGCTTTACTTAATTAAAAAATAAAATAAAAATTGTCATAATAACGATCTTATTTATACAAAACATTTCCCTTTTACGTTGGTTGTGTCCTTATCTTAGGTAGGTACCTCTATCTTAAGTAGGTATGTACATAATTAAAAATAAGTCATACACAACAATAAGACAGTGAGCCTTAAATAAGGGCATTGTGATAGTAATTATTAAATGCATTTTACAATATTATATTTACTCTTGAAAATAGATACATTGACGCAATGTTTGCGTACGTGTACACAAAGCACTAAACTCTTTACAACATGGGTTTTTCCCAACCCATCAGTGTAACCGTGAATGGATATTGACTTTTCCTCTTATAAGTTGACCTCAAGTAGTTTCTCAATAAACACTTGAATATTTATTATTTATTTGGAACTCGCATAGCATCACGCCTGGTTTCTACGAAGGTTTAGGCAGAGGTATACCTACCAATGGTTCACCCACATTTCGACCGTTATGTTTAAGTTCTATGTAATCTGTCTTGTAATGTAATAGAACGAGAGTATTTTGCCAGCAATCGGTCACATATTCAGACTCCGCGCTAATACTGAAAAAAAAATTACATGTTTTTTTCAAATCCCGGGTCTGGCAGTGTTTTTTGGTTTATCTATATATTTTTTTATTTAGATGCACAGCGCTTACCATCACAAGACCAATAAGTCATGCATGGCATACTAAACTAAATACATTTTAACCCTAATATGCATAAGATACATACGTCAATGTAAAAAAATCGTTCCTGGAAAAATCAATTTATTAATTACCATAACAATAGGCGAAAATTACCACGTATTCATGCCACACAGGATAAAGTTTCAAATACGTAATGATAATTTCCTAAATTAATTTTAATTCGCTCTATCCTCTATTAATTATCTGTCATTTGTGCATTTAAGGTAACGTCGTAATTAGTTTACTAATAAGGCAATTTGTTCAACTCATTTGTGTTTCGCACTAAGTGTCACCGCATACACCCGCTATTTAGGTGCCTAAGTGCATCACGATTTGTCATAGCTAAACAGCCTATTAAGTACTTACGTAATCACGCAAAGGCCTCATGGTTATGTAACACAGCAAAGAAACGGAGAAAATAGGAAATGATTACTTGACACTTGAATAGATGCGAGAAATGCTAGAATTTCATCTTAATGGGAATGTTGGCTTTACCTTAAGGAAAACGTTAACTAGATAATGACGTCATTAGAACACAGGCCACATTGCTGACGCAATCATCACGAAATTGACACGTCTAGTAGTCCCCGTCAGTAGAAACATTAACTAGACACTGGAAAGCCAGATATTCTATCTAAGGGAATGGGAGTGTAACTTTCCCTATAGCCTAGGTACTCGATAACATGAATATGTATAACCGCCTCTGTCCACTTGAAAGTTGAAACTACAGATTCCAATATACAAGTTTCGTCTGTGAGAGTCCAGTGATTAAATGTTACACACTTAGTTCTAGAGTATTCGATTTATATTCTAAGATGTTAATAATCTACGTTTTCTCTTTTCAGATTTATCTCCAGTGCGCTACCCTAATCGCAAAAGTAGCAGCAGCTCCGTGGAAACGAATTTTTACAATCTCAGCGATCAAATAATTATCGTGGAAAAATCTCCACATCGATGCCACCGCGGTGGCGAGACTCCAGTTAGTCGACGCATATCGCTACAGAACGGCCCCGCTTCACCGCAGGAAAGTTATAATACTTCGCGCAAAAACCGCGGAGGCTCTCTGGAAAAAGAGTACATGGTGTGTCGAGAAAGGCGAAACCCGTTGCTCGATAAAGTAAAGAACACTAAACTATCTTGCTTCAAATCGAACGGTCCACTGCGGCACGGAGATGACGCCGCGTCTACGTCTGGAAGTGATTGCAGTGGATTCGGACACGTAGAGGACGTCACTAATTGTCGGTTCACCAACAATTACGCTGACACCCACATTGAATTCGAAAATCATAACCCTTGGGTCAAAATGCCCAATTATGACGATGATGTATTTTTCGTCAAAAGTATGACTAGTCCTGTTGAGTGCCAATGGAGGGAAGGCAAATCTTTTACCAACAGAGGCACTCGATGTTACAGCTCAGGTTCTGAGTGTGATCGATATCATGCAATACCCAAAGCTGCTGCAAAGCTTTCTAAATCAAGTGATCAAATCTTCAACGACGACTATGAAGCATATGACGATGCACCCATCGCACTCAACCCTCAAAAAAAGACTGATAAACTTAAGACTAAGGATGGAAAGGATTCTGTTGGGCCCAGTTCCTGTCTATCGGCAAAACTAAGAGCAATGTCGGATAGATACCTTAAGTCATCAACAAACAGATTTCTTTCAAAGCTTTACAAACAAGCAGGAGAGAATGATGAGGAGGTTAACACTAGTAACGATAATATTTTAAAAACTGCCAGTGTAGTTACTAAATCTCGTAAGAAACGAGGTGGTGTAAAAGCTAAATTACGCAGTTTTTCGTACGGTGCTTTACCCGGCTTAGAAGAGTTCCAAAAAGGTCATTCAGTGTTCCATGACGATGTTTATCAAATATCATGTGACGATGAAAATGTCTTAATTCAGGACTGCGAAGATGCAGATTCAGGGATCCTCGTAAACGAATCTGCAGCTTCTTCTATTTTCGATAGTGACAGGATATCATCTCGCTGCGAAAGTTCTGCCTCTCAGGCTAACACTCTTCTACCCTGTCATGGAAGGAGTATATCCGGTGATCAAAGCTACATGAAAGCGAGGACATCAGGTAGAATGAGTAGAGAAAGGAAAGAATGTCCCAGACCTAGGCCTAGACATACCCAAAGAGCTTTATCACTTGATCGTAAGGAAATTCTTAGACGCATGCCAAAAAAGGAAAATGAGTACGAAGAACCTCAATATCTTCAGTTAACCGAAAAACAGAGAATGCGGCAGAGAGATGCAAGTCAAGATTGTGGCATTCCACCGATTCCTCCATGTAGGAAGCCAACTAGGGGTGGCAAGTCAGACAAATCACAGAATGAATTTAAAGTTGTCAGGATAATGAGGAACAATCCTTCGGATGAACTCGGAATATTTATTGCCAAAACCAAGCTCTCCGATGAAGGTCACGTGGGATACCTAGTCGCGCACGTTGTTCCCGGTGGATTAGCGGAAAAGTGAGTCAACTTTTTAACGTTAATTATTTATAACACAAATGTTATGTTTATTTCAATAACGTATATTTATATTTATTTGCAGAGAAGGAACGTTACGCATAGGAGACGAGCTACTCAATGTAAACGGTCGCAGACTTCGCGACCTCACCATGTCAGAAGCCAAAGAAGCTCTCAAGTCAGGTGCTGCAGATATTGATATAGTGATTTGTAGGCAGCGAGAGAAACCGGCAGACGCCAGACAAAGAGAACCATCCCAAAGAAGCGTTATACTGATGAGAGAAAGCTCCGTGGACTACGAGAACGCAATTATTTTAGGGAAGGAAAAACATACCGACAAATGTGACGTCAAAATAGACCGACGTCGGTCGCAGGATGAGTCGGCGTGTAATCACACTGCGCTATCAGCTGCGGACGAGCCGGCCGACAGTGCGGTAGCGGCGCACTCACACTTCCTCAAAGGCCAGAACGCGAGCTACAGCAGCATGAACAACAAGCTGCTGCGCCGGCAGGTCGTGAGCTACGGAGGCGCCAACAAAGATGCGCTCGCGCTCAGTTGCGCCGGCGACATCGTCAACGTCGACACGCCCGACGGTGTTGAACGGACAAAATGTAAAGACGACAGTGAAAGTGAACCCCAAACGCCAAACGCGGCAAACTTTTGTACGTTACCTCGGAGGCCAAGGGCGCCGACGCACACCTACCACACCATCACGTTCGAGAAGGGACACGGCAAGAAACCCCTCGGCTTCACTATAGTGGGTGGCCGCGACTCACCACGGGGTCCTCTGGGCATCTTTATCAAGAGCATCCTACCACAAGGACAGGCAATTGATGATGGGAGACTCAAAGCAGGTACGTTGAGTGAATAATTCCATTGTTGTTTTGCAAAAATACATCCGCATTAATATAACTGATAAATAGTAGTTAACGAACTGCGATAATTAAATAGCAGGAATGCAATATGATAAGAATAGGAAGCCGCGCTGTGGCAGTTCGTCGAAATGGTATAATAACCAAGTGCATAATATCAACTAGCCAAGCTATTGTTACCCGAACATCAACATAAATGATACCCTACCCAGTGTTTATGTAATAATGATTTATGATATGCCTACAATATTGACATCGGGTCGAATGTTATCAGAGGGCTCCAGAGAGTGGAGACTAACATTTTTAACTTTGACCTTTATACCTGTAACGAAACGCGACATATTATTATTCAAAAGTCAACTACTTGCTTAGGTACAAACAGAAAATTTATTGGTTTCAATGTCATTTTAATTTCAATACAACATTACTGTCAATAGATACAATGCTTTAAATAAAGCATTTTAAATGACAATACAAGTTAGAGGGCATAAAATAAATTATATCGGTAGTGAAATATGTTTCTTGGTATAATTCCATGATTATACGAGGAATTTATAGGCACTTGGCTAATAGCTATGGTCAATATGGTCATGCACCTGAACAAAGAAATTTCCTGTAGTGTCGATGTATCTAAATAGCTACTTAAATATCACTACTTTAAAAGTCCTCATTACAACATTGTAGGTTGGTACTGTCAGCCATGTACGCATTTTCATTATACTTTCTTCAAATCAAAACCTGGTTAAAGGCTTTCGTAATCTAATCTAGAAACTGACATCATCTCATCTGCTAGAACCTCTTCCCAAGTGTGTTGGGTTCAGCTTCTAGTCTAACCAGACGTAGCCGAACGTAGCTGTATTTAGCTAGGTAAGTACGTTTACAAAGACTATTTTATCTGGAGCGGCTGCCAATCTGACTTATGCAAGCCAGTTACTGCGTTTGTTTGTTTAAAAACCTTACTCCCTTTTCAAACCAAGCAAAGCAAGATACCTACAGTCCACCACAGTTCCCGTGAAACATCCTTAGGCTCTAGACAGACGGATCGCATTTCAACTGCAATCCAACCGCAAATTAAGGTTATAATCGCTTGCACCTGGCACATCCCAACCCAGAGCTAGTAACATTCAAAACATTTTTAGCAAACGCAAATGGGGCTGATGGTACCTTAAACTAGGTGTATTTTTATCTGACCCTATCTAAACTTTCACTCGTCGCGAAGCAGACAAAACAGTTGGACAATTTGACGCTAAAGTTTGTACATAGGTCTCTGCAACTACTACTTTCTGATGGCTAATCTCCTTTGTCATTACTTTCAGGTGACGAGGTCCTTGCAGTAAACGGCCACGCATGCCATGAACTGGCCCATGTAGAAGCGCTTGCGCTCTTCAAGTCAGTACGCAGCGGACCCATAGAACTCAGAGTCTGCAGACGAGTCAAAAACTCACAGTGAGTATTGTACATACATACATACATAAACTCACGCCTTTTTCCCATGGGGGTAGGCAGAAACTACAGAGCGCCATATGCTACGATTCTTACATTCTTCTTTTGCTTCGTTTACATTCATACATGTTGTCATACACAGTATTGTGTTTACTACATATTTACTTGTTTTTGCATTTACGACTGACCACAAATTATTCATGGGTGGATAGTATTTTGGATTTTCCCCAATGGGTATGAAAAGTGACAACGTAGATTTAAAATTCCCCGTTATATCGTTGTTTATACGATGCATCTTGTATCTCAAACAACAGAGTTAACTAGTACCACTAAGTAAGTACCTAAATAGTCGTACTATAGAGAACACACTGTAGATTATTCTGTATTCAATTACTGCTACTGTTCTTTTTTATTTCTTCTTTCAATAATTTTTTAATATATCATTGAGGCACTTTAAACCCTATGTTCCCACGAGTACCACTGGTGGTACTGTTGGGTCGTACAGTGGTGCAAGTGGGAACATAGGGTTTAAAGTGCCTCAATGATATACTTATTAAAAAATAATTGAAAGAAGAAATAAAAAAGAACAGTAGCAGTAATTGAATACAGAATAATCTGTACAGCTATCTGTTATATTCCTCCTTTCCAAACGATGTTATATTGGCTGATACAAATATTAAAATTTTAGAAGTGGAAGTAGGTAAATAAGGATGATTCCAGAGTGACTAATACCATATGTAATTATATTAATTAGTCATAAAAAATGTTGACGGTGTCGCACAGAAACAGAATGAACTTTATGTATCTAGTACCTAATATTCGTTTTTTCAAAACTCATTTACCTACTTAATCATAACTTTCATCAGTATGTACAGCTTCTATTCGGTACAGTGTTCTAATTAGATTTAGTGCTAATAATGCTGTTAAAAAAAACTGCAATACAACTGTTAAAAGTACTGTCTAAGTAGTTACAACATATTTATTTAATTTAGGAAACTTAATTACCAAAGTAGATTATTTAGGTAAGTTATGTTAACTACTTAGTCATTACGTTGTTGCGGATTCCATCATAGAATCCTTAATAGATTAAAAGTTGCAATTTTAAGGATTTTCGTTACCTACTATATTCAACTTCAACATTCCCTTTGTCTTAAAAATAGAATATACTTAGCACAAGTTAGTACTCGGCGTTATTATAGCTTTCTTACAGTGATTGAATTTTTAAAACCGATTAAGTAGTTTTAGCTTAGCTTTAAGTCGCCAACCTCTCAAGTCATTATAAGTACCTATAGGTGCCAAGCCAATCAGGGAATCGCTCTACACAGATACTTACAGATTTTAACCTCTCGTATACCGTAATTAAAGACACAATTAAAAAGCAATTGTGTCTCGCGTAGATCTACGTTCCGGCTCGTATTTTTCGGTTAAGACATTTCCGACTTGAACTGAGATTTCAGAATACGGATACACATAATAACGTTGTACCCATATATTGAAGCTTACCCATCCCATATAGACCTCAGAAGAGGTTTCTGTATCACTCGCTCCCATACCAAATTAAACCCAATATTCTGTCGTAGGTACCTACGGTCGGTTTACATTGGTGTTCCAAACATTTAGGTACTTATCTAATTAATGTTTACAAAATGGGTAATAAGGATTAACTACGAACTTTAAGCATTAGAATCAATACCCAACAGGGACAATACTCGTGGTAATTCAAGCCATTATAAAACTCAATTTGATAAGGTTGTGTTGCCCGATAAAAATGCGTGTGCTTTAACCTTTATATTTCTTTTTCCAGATCTACCAAAGCTAAATCGTGCACAGACCTTCTCAATGACGACGAGTGAAGCTAGAAAAAACGTTGGAGACGATTCTGTACATAGCATAGACGCATGAATATTAATTTTGCATGCTGTATCTAATTCTATCATTCGGTTTATATATTTTCTGCATGAGAGCACTATTAATTAGTCCCAAAAATATTCTTATTTAAAATAGAATTTAAAGTTGCTATAAAATAGCTATAAAGCAATCATATTTAAAGGGGTATAAACCAATTTTATTGCACTCTGTGTTAAAAACCGCGTTACTAATCATGTTCGAGATTCTTGTGATACAAACTGCTCTATCATGAAATCGATATGTCATGGGTCTCTTCGAAGTTTCATAAATGACTTGAATATTGTAAAGTATCTATCTTTGAATGTGCCATTTAATAGTAGTTGCACTTAACGCTTTCACTTAGGTTAACAAAAACTTAATACTAAATCTGTTTAAAAATGAATTCTGTACCTGACTTTAATTTCTCTATTTTTTTTCGTTTCTTTAATTTTACAACGCTCAACCTAGTGGATACCTAAACTGAGAAATCCAAAGATAAAAATTAGGTACCTACTTCAGAATCAATAGATTTTTCTAGCTACGTTTAAAATGTATTAGATAAGAAAATCATGTAGAAGCACTAGATATAGAGCACTAGAAGTCTAGATGTAAACTATAGGGACAGACATTCATTAGTTTTCTAAAAATCTAGTGACACTCTTTGGTCAATACATAGTGTTAGACTTAAAATTAAATTGAATTATCTTATAACTACGTGCAATAAAATTATATCGACTATTTTAAAAGTAGAAATGTGCACTCTTGAAGTAATGATCTGTCTACTGTGATAGTTTTTTTTTTTTTAATTATTGAAGATTAAAGAAGGTATGCTTTAGAGGATTTTCACACAGGCAGCATCTAAACCCGATCATATAGCAAAATCAGCAACATTGGGGAACAATGTTCATTTCATTGTCCTGTGTCAATTACTTTCTACAGCACCTGAACTTAGATTGAAAATTTTTAGACTGAACATCTTAGGTAATTATTTTACGTTCTTCGTTACATCATGTTTGTCAATATTTTTTTATGGTATCTAATATCTTATAAAACGTTTAATTATAATTATGAACATTTTATTAATTGTCCGTACGACCTCGAGACCTTTTCAAATGGCACAAGACAATTTCCAGTGATTCTATTTCTATAAAAATATATTGAGTAGTGAAATAATCACTCGTAGATGGTTAATTCGAGAATTGATTGTTGTTTAGAATATTATTTGTGGTAGAAAAAGTAAATACAGATTGAAAAATAACACTGGTAACTAAACTACCGTAATAGGTATAGTTATTCTGTTGGACACTGCGGCTATACCAAAATTATGACTTAAAAGTCTTTATCACCTGGAGGCCTAAAAGCTAGGCATATTTTTTTTAATTTGGTTTAGTCTGTGCCCAACGTTATCCGTTGCAGTCTACTTATCTCAAATAGTTTTAAGTCTATCCAAATAAAATACTTCACGATCAGTAACTACGGTTTATTTTGGAACATGTTATTTTTCAATCTCGGTTTACAATTTGTGCTTGGACGAAATCTATGTATTTTCGATGTTCGCTCGCGTTTTAACGAGTGATAAATCAATCTGTCTCTTAGCTAACGCAATTATTGTAATTAAGTAGGTGTCATTTTCTAATCGTTCGAAAAGGCTTATTATTTTATTATAGATAGGAACATATCATCAATTTATAATTGTACTAGCTTCTGCCCGCGACTTTGTCCGCGGAAAATTTCTTGTTTTAACATAAGATTACACTCGATTGATATTACTGTATTTAATTGTATTAGTAAAATATTTTTTGGAATCAGATCAGTAACTTCAAAGATTACCGAATGTTATGGCATTTTGCCTAGCGAGCCGCTGCGAGCGCTCAGCGCTAGTCTCCCTATCCCTTGTTTCAGAGACATGCTGCCTTAAATGAGATAGACGATGCGCAAGTGCGCACGTTCAGCGCTAGATTCCCGAGCACGGGCCTGCGATGTTATGACATTTTGCCTACCAAGCAGCTGCGAGCGCTCAGCGCTAGTCTCCCTATCCCTTGTCTCAGAGACATGCTGCCTTAACTCAGATAGACGGTGCGCACGTTCAGCGCTAGTTTCTCGAGCACGGGCCCGCGACGTCCTCACATTTTGGCTAGCGAGGCGCTCTGAGCGCTCGGAGCTAGAATCTCTAGCGCGTGCTTGCGAAATATATTCTCTATTTCTCGAGAGGCGCTGCTCATTTTCAGGGGCAGATTCTTCCGTACGGCGTACTCGAGCGGCTCTTGTCTGTGATGTCTGCCGGGACAGTTGAGATTTTCTTTTAGGCACGCTCTCAACAAACTACGCACAGACTTGAAAACAATTATGAACAAAGGGAGAGCGACTCGAACACCGTCCGCCTTTACAAAACAAAACAATCGTAATATCGAATAACTCGTATCGATTATTACGATAGAACGAAGTACGAAACTACGAACATACAAAACAAACGTACAACGAAATTACGATATTTTCGATTATGTATGAAGTATCTATCAACAACAACAACCATACGAACGAAACGACCGAAACCAATAAGCAACTGACATGACTTAATATTTAGAACTCCATCTAACTAATAATTCGAGAGGGTCATCAATCTACGGAAAGTCTTAACACCGCGATTCAGAAAAATTACGTAATTGCAGAACGTCATCTATGGGCAAATAGGTATAACGTCTGCACAATGAAAGTTATGCTAGGGGCATTTTGCGTTTTAGTAATTTTATATTATCTCCGAAACTGTATGACCAATTGTATGATGTTCTTGTGATACTGAAATAAATTAATTGTCATAAGAATTAATATTTTGTTGCTCAAATAATCAACCAAACATAAGTATGCCGAAAAAAAAATTTTTAATGCAATAAAAGAAGTATAAAAGATAAAATATAAAAGATAGAGATATGGTATCGCGGACTTTTTTGTAGAAATAATTAAGACGAACCAGGTAGCCATACATTGTTTTTAATTTTAAGCAACTGTTTAGGCAGCGCACGCAAATAATTCTGTTTTATGAGGTATTTTTTTCCGACTTGCTAGACAAAAGTTGTGATAGCTCGGTTAATATACATGTTATAGAAACAATTTATAGCCTATAGCACTCAGGAATAATGTAGCTTTCTGTCAGTTAAAAAAATTTTAGAATTGGATTATGAGTTCCAGAGATTACCCCCTACATACAAATTTACAAACTTACAAATTTTACCTCTTTATAATATTAGTATAGATTAATTGATTGTTTAAATATAATAATCATAAATATAGCAGTGTATTTTTTATTTCTTATTCCCCTTATTAATTTCGTAGGTTCTCCAATTTCTAGAGAGTATTGGGGCCAGTGCTTATTTAGTGACATTGGTACGAGTTGTTACCCTAATTTCTGGAATTTCGCCTAGACTTACGCCCAATTATTACACTTTTAAATCGAAGAGTAAATAGAGACCGCGGCGACAAAGTTGGCGCAGTGGCTGAGCGATCGACTGCTGCGCAGAGTGTTGCGGTTTAAATTCCCGCACGGTAAAAATACTTTTATGACCTACAGGTAGTTTTTCCTGGGTTGAGTCATGGTGTTTGTGAGTTTTAAGTCGTAAAAACATTAAAAAAACAGCGTGAGTTTACGGATACAGGCAATAATGCTAGTGTAAGGCAACTAATAAAAGTATTTTAATAAAAGTCCGTAATAACTTTCGGTTCCAATGGAATTTATTTTTTTGTTATTTGTGTTCTCGAAACTTAATGACTAGCTGTAATATTACATACTTCACTCGTGACTTTGTCCGCGTAAATTTCGTACTTTAACATCCCATATATTAGTTCACAACTATGAAACTCATAAATAATATGTCTTACTATTGGTAAAAGAATTTTCAAAGTCTGTTTAGTATATCCAGAGATTAGTCCCTACGTCACAAACTCATGTACTATAGAATATAGATACATTATTTTCCATTAAGTATATGTATGATTTTGCAACCTTCTCGGTGCCCAAGATCATTTGATACAAGATATCGATAAAAGCAATGATATTATAAGTATAAAGGTGTGTTTCCTAGACAACATTCGATCTTCAAAAAACGGCCCACTAACGCACGCACGCGTCCGTACACGGCGCGACGCGACACGAGGTCAAATGTGGCTAGTTAGCAACATTTTAACGTGTCGCTTGCTGAGTGCTTATAACAAATATAGATACACCTTTTACTTATAAGAAATCATTAGATAAAAGCAATAAATAACTACAAGGACTAAGCAAGAAGCATATAAAAATACAAACATTCAACGTATGGCAATTGTTTAATCATACTAAGTGCCTATATAAACATACAACACAAATTTCATTAAATCAATCCTAAGCAAAACCAACGAGAGAAGACCGAACCAAAATATTCAAATCGATACCAGGGGTTGTGAATATAATTAGCTGTGGCGCCATCTTTCTCGCCACATAAGAACTAAACTGATATTTATAATCCTACATCGCGATGTTGAAGTTATCCGCGCGATTTAACAATTAATTATTTTTGGACAGTAGTCCACCTGCACACAACACCAGTCTGTTTGGAAGATCGTGCATTCATTGAGGAATGAGGAAATTTACTTTCTCATAACCTTCATTATTAACACCAGCGCAGTCAAGCGCCCAAACTTGCTTTTGTTCTTAACGAGGATTATTCAATCAAATTAAGGTAATGGAATGCGAGTTTAAATATTTGTAAACATTCTCACAATACAGGAGAAATTTCTAAGAATGAGATTCAGAGAATTTCGTCTTATTTCGATTGAGCTACTTCTTTTCAATTATTTCAAATTACTCACTTCAAATCACTCTTCAATTGTTTAAACATTGATAACTGTCTCTGTCTTGACGGAACGTTTTCTCTTGTTGACATCACTGCATTAATCGTAATTAATCTGTTTTACTTTTGTATCATAATATATCTGTCCTACTTTAGAATCGTGAAGTTCATAGTCACCCAAGTCTTGTTGGCCAAAATACTTAGCTATGATACATATGACAATGTTCAAACGTACCGCCAACTCATTTACGTTTATTTCATCCGGATTTAAAGCTGCTCTGAAAATACAAAACAAAGGATATTAATTATCAGGTTGTATGTTTGTTGCTTACTCATTTACACAAAAACTAATGAATGGAATTTAATTAAACTTAACAGCTATGTAGCATGTAGTACCAGAATAATATTATTGGCTATAATTTATTAATAAACCAATAAGTTGAATAAAGATCTACGTCTTTGAATTTGAATTTTGGCGTTCGCCGCGAAAACCACAGCTACTTTACAATATTCCACAAATTTCACACAACGCCATATTTCTAATCCCACCAAACTAAGCAGTGCTTGTGCTATGAGTACTAGACAATTGATAGACATACTTATACACCACTATTTTATAGGTTAATAGTAGTACAAAACAAAATTGGACTGTCTCCGTACCTGTTACTGATCATATTTGCGTAATCAAAAGTAAAAAAAACCAAATTAAATTTTTAAATGTGCCACTTTTTAGTTAAGCTTAAATAATGAAAACAGCTGTTGGAGGCGGGGCATGCTTGAGCGAGATCACGCGAACGTGAGCGAGAGATAACGATTAATGAATACTACTATGTCATGAATAGCCTGCACAATAATTCCATAAATTAGGTGACTTTTTGGGATATAAACAAATGCTAATAACTTTGCTGTTTATGAATATTATTAAAATTTAATGATACTTTACTACAAATATAATGAGAGAAGATCGTCTAGAATACGCCCTTAAGTATTTGTACTAATTAAAAATTAGTGGTGTATATGCATTTCTAAATACAAACATATACATTAATTACACCCGGACACAGAACAAATGATCATGCTCGTAACATAAACATTTGCCTGCAACTAGCCTGTTGGTCTAGTAGTTAGTGGCCCTGACTGCTATACCGGAGGTTGGAAGCTCAATTCCCACCGAGGACAAATGTTTGTGTTTTGGGCATGGGTATTTCGCTTTGTCTGGGTGGTTATTTATTTATTTATTTACATTGGGTAAGTATTGAAAATAAAAGTTAATTTGGTTAGACCGTCATTGTTTCAAGGAAAAAAGTATGACCTTTGATAATGATCACAAGCATAGTATCTGGGATATTACCTTATTTCAATACATGTTCTGCACAGATTTCTTAATATAAAACTATCATCTGGCAGAGGTGGATGTCTTGCTACTGTGAATAGTGCATGCAGCCATACTCCTGAAATTAAGAAGTTTATCTTTATCATTTTACAGCTCATATAACAATAGAGGCATTGATTAAAAAGACATCAGACCCATCATCGTCGTAGCCTACCTCTACAGGAAAGAGGAGTGAGGTTATTATGTATGTACTATCATCAAACATTGAACATTCGAATAGAATAGATAGTTTTACATAGAGCAACTGCCTGTTGAACCTCCACTACCCAGTACCTGGGTAACACAATAAGCTTTGGTTAAACTATCCGTAACAACTGTCATAGATCTACAAATGACAGCCGGGCCAATGGCTTTACGTGATTTCCAAGGCTCAGAGGAGTCTCGATATGTAATAAATGGTCACCTATCCTCAGGCCAAGCTCATTAAGCATAGCTTAACCTCCGATCGACCCATGAGGCTGTAATTCTTTAGCCACAAGCTCTTCATTGTAAAACATGAGCATACAGCAAATAATATGTGTAAGGTCTTGTATGTAACAGGTTGTCTGTATGATCTGTCTAATATTTTGTTCTGCATTAAGAATAGTACGACCAGTGCTGGCTCTGGGTCTTCTTGTTATTTTGCTTATGTCAGTTGAAATATTTACAAATGCACCGAGAATTCAAAACGGTGAAATCCCCAGTGCATCGCTAAGTTTTAGAAAATGTTTATTACATTTTTATTTATTTTTTAAATATCCCACAAGTTTTCACACAACGCCATTTAGTCCCAAGTTAATAGTGATAGCTTGTGTTATAGGTACTAAACAGCTGATAAACATACTGACATATTTCTAAATATATACATATTATAGACAAATTACACCCAGACACAGAACAAATGATTGTGCTCATCACACAAACATTTGTCCTGGGTGGGAATCGAACCCACAACCTCCGGCATAGCAGTCAGGGTCACTAACTTCTAGACCAACAGGCCAGTCATTGATAAACATTGCAATAATTATTTAAAGTAGGAGTCTTCCAAAAACCCTAGGTCCATAAGATTTACAAGATTAGTATTATAAAAATTTTGAAATGAAAAAAATTAAACATTAATTACCTACCTACGTAGTAAGTAGTAAAAGTACAGAAGCCAGCACATCAAGTAACCCCAATGTGCCAAATTTCTTGGATCGTTTTTTCAACTTTATGACAAACAGAATAAGGTTCATATTCAAAATTGGGGTAACTTGATGTGCTGGCGGCTGTACAACCTATTTTTTTTTTTTTTTTAATTCATTAAAAATATGCATTTACCGGTTCTATAATCAATTGACTGTCCCGGTTTCACTTTATGTAGCAACGAAAGAATTGTTTCTAAGCCTGCTTCAACATCATTATAGGACAAACCAACCACAAGTGATAGAGTTGGTTCTGTACTTTCAAACACTTTTTTCCATAGAATGTCCTGGCCCTTCATATAACCCTTGAATGATTCTTGAAAGATTAAAGGCAATGACTGTTTTCTTCGTTCAGCCATTCGCTTTACATACACGCGAAGTTCCGAAAAATCCGCTATTTGTATGTTTTGCCATTCTATTGTTGGTTTAAGCTTGTCTAAGCCCACGGGGACATTTTCGGCTTTTGGCTGTAAGGAAACACGTGATTAATTAACTAAATAGTACTCATTAATTCAATCAAGGTGTTTAAATTTGAAAGGATTGATGTTTACCTTAATAATTTCGATGTCATTTTTATTGTATTTAGTTAATATGTCTACTGAACACCGAGTTACTTTAGGACATTTGGCACGTTCCTTTATTACTTTTAATAGATATTCCTCGCCAGTCGATGGTATCTCCCTTTCAACAACATTAGGGCTGATTTCAAAACATTTTGATCCCGAATACTCATGATCACTATCATCAGTTTCTTGTTTATTAAATACGAACTTTTTAGACATTATCTTGTGTCTAAAAACGAGAGACTGACTTATTAAAACGGCTATCCAATAATAAAAAGGTGTTTGGGCTTATAGCAATGCTCCAGCGACAAATTTTGTTTGAAATATTTAAAACTGAGAAAACCAAGTTGTTTTTAATCCTTGTTGATTTGACAGATTTGACATGACAGGAGCAAATGTGAATGTTGCCAACTTGAAACTCCAAAAATAATGTTATGCATAAACATGAGTTGGCTGCTGTTGGCTGGCTGCCGCCCGGGCCGGGGTTATTTTTTTGCTTTCACAGCGCGAACGCCGAAGTTCATTGTCTTTCTATTATGTCTCTAATTGATACGATTGAAAGGTTAATGCCGATCTTTTACCACAGCAGAGAGTTTTTGTGCACAAATGCATGCGTCATGCGGTCATCACTTTCATCAGGCCTTTCCTGGCAAAAACACAAAAACACAAGGATATAGTGAAGGGTGGGCGTTTTAGGGAACTGTCTTTTGTAAATTTTGACTTTAAAAAAAAACTGATCTTAACCCCTTACTGCATAGCTTGATATAACTGGCATCATGGATTTTTGTCACCTCATTTAAAGCCACACGTTTTTTTTTATTTTTGCAACTCTTAAATCATAAACCGGAAATATGCTTTGACGTTTGTGAAGAAAGTTGGTGTCCAGCAAGCTAATTGGTCTGTGTGTCCAGCACAAAGTAACTGACGTAAAAATCAATTTGATTTCTAGCGTTCGTTATGAGGTGGACTCAAGTTTCTTGGTATTTTTGCATGGATTTTCACGATATATACCTAGCTACGGTAATTATTTTGCATAGGTACAAAAGGCATCTACTACAAGGCGTATAGGCCAAAAAAATATAGATTCGTATGAATAATTGCAAATATTTTTGTTGCTGAAGTTAGTACATATGGGATAGTATGCAGACTTTACACCCTGTTCCTCACACCTCCAAACTGGTGACCCCGAGTATGAACGTCAGCGCAGCCTTCGTGCAACATCATCGTGACGTCATCCATCACTCCCTCAAAGCTTTCGAGCAGCGAGTCACCCAGCCAGCCAGCATCTACGGCTTCAACGGGTATCCTGACCACCAGCATGCAGCAGACGCGCATACCTGGTCATCAGCCACAGCCACCTCAAGCAACCTTGGCACAGCACACCTACACTTCGGCCGGTCAGCAAGCCTCTACGCACCTCTCTCTTGGTCGACGCAGCAGCCAGCCACTCTGCAGCACTCCGGTGCTGCAGAGTGGCTGGCTGCTGCGTCGTCATATATGCTCCAGTGAGTCGGAACTCACTGGAGCATATATGCAGCATCACCCCGACTCACTGGGGCATCAGCAGCAACACCCCGACTCACTGGGGCATCACCGCATACAGTTCCGACTCACCGAGAACTATGCGGCATCAGGTTCCGACTCACTGGAACACCTCACTGCTCACCACATACGAACTATCCTACATCGCGGTATCAAAGTTATCCGCGCAGTTTGAACGTATTCAAGTTCCTGACAACAACCGTCGGGCAGTAGTTAGCCCACCAGACACAAGTCACAACACCCGTCTGGTAGGAGGATCCTCCCTTTTTAATGGTGATTGAGGAACTTTACACCCTGTTCCTCACACCTCCAAATTATAATATATGCTTTGATCGTTTGATTCTTTGAAATAAAAATATAACCACCATACATTTTAGATGAGCATTTTTCTATTTTAATTCCATCCCTCCCTACACATGCAATCTATCCCCAGCCTATCCTAGCAATCTTAGGTACCCCGTATGCTTTCTCATTATGGTCATATTTTTTTTATTTCACGCCAGCTACTTTTCATACAATGACATACAACAAATTGTACATTGTATTTGACAAACTTGATATTATACCTACAACTGCATGCAATGCCATTTTTGGCATTGATAATTTTTTTATTTTCAAAAGTAATAGGGATAGATTTTTTTTAAATCCATGCAGTAAGGGGTTATAAAATTTGAAAAAATAATTATGTATGTTCATCTCAGTGTGACCATTTGTGGCAGATTTCTGCCATTTTGGCAGATTTAGCTCCTAAATTTTGTCCGTGGCATATTATGTTGACGATTTACAAAAGTGGCAGATTTAGGCAGATTTTAAAGATTTCGACTAAAATCACATTATTTAATATAATTTTCAATTAATATACTTATAATTAAATTATAAACTGTATTTTTATGTCCTGGTATATGACAATTTCAAAAGTCAACAATTTTAACACTATATTCCAATGACATTATGTATTTAAACAGCAATCAAAGACATTTCAGAAGTGTATTGTGTCTATTATTATTTGAAAACAAAGATCCACTTTCAATTCATCCGAACTCCACTGTGATCTCTTTGCCCCTGATACACATGTAGGTATTTAGGAGTTAATGTCAGCACTGAAATCGATCACTTATCCGTAGTAAGTATGAAACCTGGAATCCAATTATTACTTCAAAGAATGCAAACCTTTCTGACTTAACTGTGTACTTACTCATTAAAGTTAACTACGATGAATTAAATTTGATTGAAGAATACAAGACATGTTACAATCAGGTGGAAGTAGCACCGCTACCGGGACCATTTGGAAAAATCTTGAACTCGAATGGTGCTACAAATTATCCAAACAGCAAATTTCGCGAAAGCGTTATTATGTCTGCCGAGTTTATTAAGGACACGGAGACTGGCTTCTTACCTCCTTTAAACCAACTAAAAACATGGTCAAAAAGATGTAGTGCATAAGAAAATTCTTTAATATTATTGTTATTACAGAAATTTCATTTAATTCGTTAGGATTTTTTCCTTTTTGCGTGATGGCATTTTTTTGGCATTTTTGGCGCCTAGTGTGGCAGATTTTGGCAGATTTTAGCCCAGTTTGTGGCAGATTCGCCATTTTTGAGATGGTCACCCTGGTTCATCTGTCAATGTCTAACAAAGCCAAAATGTATCAAATCATTGCGAAAGTTTAGGATGGTTATCCAAACATTGAACATTTTTGCCGATGCCGACTATTGTTATTCGCTAAATGATTACTTTGCAATACTAAGTTATTTGTATTTGCATTGTTTGTAGTGTAGTATATGCCCCAGCTCACGAAGTGCAGTCCGCTCTTTGTTTGTTTCACGTGTTCCAATAACAATAAGGTATTAATTATTGATTACCACAGGATAGGTAACTGACAGACTTAATAATTGAGCGCTGAAAACATAATTTTCCCGTACTTACTTTAAGTGCTAGAAAACGAAATGCCAAATTGTTATTTTGAACTCTGATTTTGATAATGTCTACTTCAAGTAACATTTCGCAATCAACTTATTCCCCATCTGAACCAGAGACTCCTCAAGTAAGTTTCTATCAAAACATATTCGTTGTAGACACACAAGTACATTGTACTTCACAGGATGGCTGCTAAGGGCAGCATATTATGGTAATGATGATATTTCTATTGTTAAAAAGTTTTGAACACTAGATTTGATGTAGGTAGATTTTGGTAAACTGACCAGTATTGTATAATAATCCCAAAAAGAAAGCCGAAGGTCAGACTCCCTGTGTTAAGGGCGGATGATAACTTATCTGTTGGTGACTGGCTGGAACTGTGAGAGTCTTTTTATATTTTTGGACAGTGACTTTTGCTTTCTTCATTTCTTTCAACTACCAAGATAGAATCAGTATATGTATATTATTAGTGGAATAGAATGGAGGAGGCTCTTACCCGCAAGAGGCCACTTACTTAATTATGAAAAAACACGAAACAATCAAAAAAGAAAAAGTCATATTTATAAAAATGTCAAGTGGAAAAATAAAGCTGTAAATAAATAAATAATTAAGTAAATTATTTTACCTTATTTTAAATATCGCTACTTAATAACCACCATGATTTTCTTAACGTCACTTATATACAGTACAGTTTACACAGTACGCCTTTGTACAGTTTATTTTACTAGTGCATAAAGTTTTAATAAATAAATAAATAAATATATGTTCCACACGCTCACCAAAATTATCAAATTCAGCAAGTTAAATTAACTCAATTTTCTATTTTCAGGGCACAACTCAAAGTCGAATTCAGAATTTCGATCAATCGCTGAACCATGCCGATCTTGGACTCAGCATTGAACAATCAATGAAAAATGCACAAAAAGAATTGCACCAGAAAAGAATCCAATCTTTGAGAAAAGAGCTTGATTATCTAAAGTCTACTGAATGGGAGTTTGAGTATGACAAAGGATTTGTACAATAACAATAAAAAAAATATTGAGACAAATTGGGAATCCTCTTTTTTTTAGTTGGTTAATAAGATAAGTTACTGATCCACAATGGTTTCCTACATCAAGTCATTTTTTAGCTCTCTATTTTCCAACAAATCAATTGAGGAATATGATGATGAAATGGAGAACTATCTGGCTGAAGAGCTTTCAAAACTTGATTATGAAGAGAACACAATGGATGACCAAGTTACCAATACACAGGAGATACCTAGAAATGACTGTTTTCAAAGGACTGGTAAAATTTTCAATTAGTAGCATGCATTTTGTACAGACACCAGCACATCAAATTACTCCAAAGTGTCAAATTTTCCCAGTTGAGTATGAGCCTTATTCTGTTTGACATAAAGTTGAAAAACAATCAAAGAATTTTGACACATTGGGGTAACTTGATGTGCTGCCGTCTGCACTTTAAGATCCCTTCCAACCCTTTTTAGTATTTAAAATAAAATATAGCCTATGACACTCACAAATAATGTGGCTTTTTATTGATAAAAGAATTTTCAAAATGGGTTCAGTAGATCCAGAGATTAGCCTCTACAATAGGGTATATGCATGTATTTAGTTTAAATTTTTAATTCACTGTTTACAATGTTTTAACATAGTAAAAAAATATAAACATGTTTAAAAATGCATTAATGAAGCTTAAAAAAATATTTAAAATGCAGAATAAATTTGAGCTGTTTGAACACCGCCATGTTCGCGCGCCATTTCGATGACGTCATTTACTATTACCCTATTATTATTACTTTGGGTGTTTTCGTTCATCTAACCATTTTACCATGAATAAAGCTCAAAAACCAGTTTACAGGTATTGCTTGCCTACCCGAATGCAAAAACATTATCCATTGTGCTTTTACAAAACCACTTTCAGTCATTTTCTTAAATATTTTATAACCTCACTATGAAGCTAAAATTACAGTTGAACAATAAATTAATTCACAACACACACTGCAATACTTATGTTTTCCAATAAAAAGGCCATTCCAATACTTAATGTCATACTTACGCATTGTATGTTTTGTAGGCGTAACTTGTTGTCATAGTATTTGACGTCACGTTTCGTTATAACGTAACGTTGCGTTTCACAAATTTGAATTTCCCGCGCTTAATTCGCACTTTTATTTATAACTTTAAATAATTACATACATACATACATAAATAAACTCACGCCTTTTTCCCATGGGGGTAGGCAGACACTACAGAGCGCCATATGCTACGATTCTTACATACTTATTTTGCTTTGTTTACATTCATTCCTACATGTTGTCATACACACACGCCGCGCCGGTTGTTAAATAATTATGACGCTATTAAAAAGTAAAATCATGATTAAGTTCATATTTTCTGCCATAAAAAACAGGGAATAAAAATATTCGAACCAAATTAAAATTACATGCATATTCCCTAAAACTCACAAATTTTACCTCTTTATAATTTTAGTATGCATGGAAAACTTAAATTAACATATTTACTACAGTTTCCATTGCTCATCATCTGCCTAGGTTTTCAGTCTAACTGGATGTAACTGAATACTAGTGTTTTACATAGAATGACTGCCTATCTGACCTCCAAAGTCCAGTGACTCGGTAACAAAATGACACTGAGAAAACTGGTTGTAGACTTTCAAGGTAATAACTACTTGTTACGACTGTCAAAGATCTACAAATGACAGCTAGACTGACCAGTTTGACATGCTCTCTGGGGCACAGGTCTTGTGTGAATGGTCACTATAGGCCAGTGTCACAATCAACCCATATGGCTGTTATAATTTAGCTCACTGCCAGCCTTCCAAAAGTAGACTGTTTCAACTACTACAAGTATGCCTTAAAAATATCTTGTTTTCTTTCCATAACTTGAGTTCTTCAAAAAAAGTCTATTAGCTAATAGACAATAGCTAGTGCCAGTAAATAGACAATGGTGGTTTACTTGTTTCTTTTCCTTATATTATGTATTTATTTATTTTGTTTCTATAATTGCTGGGTATTTTTCGCCTCTTTTTCCCAGCAAAAGCACTAGGAAGTGGCCTGGGGCGGACTTTTAAGGGGACTATCTTATGTTATTTTGACATTCAAAAAGTCCTCAATCTAATTTTGATTTTGGTAATCCATAATTATGTAATACTATATAGCTCCTGCCTGCGACTTCGTTCGCTAGAAAAACGGAAGCTTAGAAGCTTTTGTCCCGTTTGCAACATTTCTTATTGCTGCTCCGCTCCTATTGGTCATAGCGTGATGTTATATAGCCTTCCTCGATAAATGGACTATCCAAAGCAAAAATATTTTTTCAATTTGAGCTGGTAGTTCCTGAGATTAGCGCATTCAACCAAACAAACTCTTCTGCTTTATAATATTAGTATAGATAAGTATACACAATAACTATATCGTTGTTATTGTTCTTTTTTGGCTAAAGTGTCACTTGTGTTATATTTCCAGGAGTGGTTACATACATTGCTGAAGAAGGCAACTATATTCTCATTGATGGAATGTTTTATTTTGACATTACTGCTTGCTCGATAAAATTACAAGTGAATGACAAAATTGTATACCTTTGCTACAAAAATTCTGCGGAGTCTTTGGTTGTGGTGCGAATATTGCAAAACCAAGGAGAACATTGGGGTGACTTTGAAGTTGACATTCAGGAGAGTGGTTACAATGTGATAGAGCATGTCATCATCGGTGAAGTTGAATATAGGAAAGACCGTATGGTAATTATCAAAGAAAGTGACTTGAAATTCAGTTTGGATGATGTTGTTGCTACATTTGTTCCTATACAAGGAGATCTACTGGAATTGATGTGCAAGGTTAAATATGATGAAGACAATCCTATGGAGATGGCTCATAACAATGTAAGTAAATTGATGGATAAGGACAAAGGTATTTTTAGGCGACGAAAACACAAAACTAAGTTAAGTATAGAAATAAAGTTGTAATTTTAATGTTAACGGTCGTAAGTACATTAAGAATACCGCGATATGCCTTCGAAACGCCTCAGCATCCCTAGGAACTTTTTGGCTGCTTTCGGGAAATCGGAATACCGCGGCAGTACAACGCTGCCCTAACACTGGCCCCGTGCGTAGCTTTTAAAAAGTAGGACCTAACTTATTTGTTAAAAAGCTAGGCGCGAGCACGGTGTCTAAGGACGCCTCAGCATACCTAAGGACGCTTCGGTTTGCTTATGGACGTCGCGGCATACTTAAGGATGCATAGTTACTGTCAGTTGGCGCTTACGTGTAATAATCCCCTGCCGCCGTGCCGCCAATGTGCGCTGGGCCTTAGTGAAATGAGATAAACGTTGACACCACAAATACCTACGCAATTTGCGTATTTGATGTTACACTACATAAATTGGGTGATCTATTAGGTATTTAAAATGTATTTTTAAAGTGAAAGTAAGACGACTATACTCAGTGTTTATTAATAATAGCATTTTTTTTTTCTCTTGTTTAATCTGCGATCAGTCCTCGGACTTTATGCTGATGGGTTCTAGGTAGTAAAAATAGCGTTTGAAAATCTTATTCTAAATATACATAAACTCACACCCTTTTCTAATGGGGGTAGACAGAAACTACAGAGTGCTATCTGGTATGACTCTTAAATACTTTTTCTGTTGCCACAAATCATCTACAAGTCAACTCTGATACTGGCCATGGGGACAGTATGGTACTATTATTAAATGTACACACATTATTTTAAATTTTTGACTGTTAGGCTGACCTCACATTTGGCGTGCGCGATCCTCGGGCGTGCGAGTAGCGCGAGCGCTGCGTGAGCGACGCGCACGCACGTCACACGGCGGTAACACCCGACGCTCACGCAGCGCGCGTGCGACGCGCTCGCGGCGCTCGCGCTACTCGCACGCCCGAGGATCGCGCACGCCAAATGTGGGGTCAGCCTTATGCCGAAGGTCGTGGGTTCGATTCCCATCCAGGAGAAATGTTTGTCTGATGAGCACAATAATTTGTTCTGTGTCTGGGTGTAATTTATCTATAATTGTATACTTATGGTTAGAAATATATAAGTATGTTTATGAGCTGTTTAGTAGAGTACCCATCACACAAGCTCTGCTTAGCTTGGTACAAGATGGCGTTGTGTGAGAGAGAGCTATGGAATATTTATTATTATTATTATATTTATTAATTATTTTTAAACTTATTCAGGTAGTAGAAGTCATTTCATTCCGACCATTGAGAAGCAAAGTGTTAAGTACTGTTGTTACTAAGTGGAATGGCGAACACGGAATATGTGACAAACAAATATATCTCAACAAACATTGCGTTATCAATCAGGGTGAACCACATGTTGGAGCTAAGGTAACATTATTATAAAAAAATATTATCAAAGGCATAAAATTTTACTCTCTTAGTAAACTGTTAGAGTAAAGAAAATTTAGCCTTATCAAAAGACAGTACAGCCGAAATTTGATTGAAAAGTATTTTTTGCTGGAAAACTTTGAGCTGATTGGGCCCTACCCGATCAGCTCAAAAGTTTTTCAGCAAAAATCTCAAAGTAAGAAAAATATAATATCTAGTTAACCTTATTTATTAAATATTTTGTAATTTGTCAGTGGTTGTGTGTGTTTGACCTTTTCGTCATTTGTTACAGGCCGATGTTGAAGCTATAGAGAGCAATCAAGGTGCCTGCTCATGGCGTGTGATAAAAATGGATATAACAGAAAATGCGAAAACCATTTATACCACTCCCGAAGTGGACGACATAGAAGAGAGAAGTTTAGAAACAGAAAAACTTAATAACATTGAAATAACATACCCACTAAAGTTTGAAAACGTTAATTTTCATGAAAAGCCACAAATTAATCTGGCTATAACAAACAAGAGTAATCAACAAATTATAATGTATAAATGGATGTTACTTTGCAAAAAGAGGGATTCCCAAATCAGTATAATTCCAAAATTAGATAATTCTACAAGATTGTACCCAAACAAAACATTTTATTTGACAATCACTTGTCATCCAAAATTTTATGGAAGGTCTAAGGAACACATGATTATCACATTTAGAGGATTTAAAATAGAAAGATTGATCGAAATAAACATTTTAAGTGACATTATTTCTACAAATCCAAGTGATAATAACAATGGTTTCCAGAACGGATTTGGTGGAGTAACTGATATGATGAGGAAAATAAAACAAGATTATGATAAAAATCACGTACCTGGAGTGCGGTTAGTGAAAATGACTAATTTTGTTTCAGTGAAAATGGGACAGTATTTTATACCAAACAAAATATGGTCTGCTGTTTTAGGCAGCGACTACGATCAAACTTATGCTAAGCATGAAGTTATTGATAGAATTGAGTCCCATTTACCTTGTCTATTACAAAATCTGAACATTGCCAATTATACGGATAGATGGCACACTTTGTTATACTTGGAAGAGATTCAAGCAACAGTCAACCTGAAGTGTTATAATTTAGCATCTGCATTTTTAGTAAAACATCAAGAGTATCTTGGTCTTGAAGTAAAAAAGTTGGCAGAAAGGAGGCCATCTCTAATCATAGGAGACAAAGTTGTTGTTCATGACATATGGGACGAGAAAGCTCCCTCATATGAAGGCTTTATTCACGTTATTAAAGGGGACTTAGTACTAATGAAGTTTCATCCTCGATTCCATGAAATGTATCAGGGAAGTGATATTTCCGTAGAATTCCATTTACACAGATCCCAAATCAGAAAATCACACCATGTTATTAATTTGGCAATATCTACGTTGGGACCAGATGTCTTATTCCCATCTCGTCTAATAACACGGCCGTCGCAAATACCATTGGAGAAATCAAAAAGTATGAAATGGTTCAATCCAAATTTGAACTCTCGTCAAAAAGAGGCAGTAACAAATATTTTAATTGGGGAGTGTCGTCCAATGCCTTATTGCATATATGGGCCACCCGGCACAGGAAAAACTGTCACTGTTGTAGAGACCGTGTTGCAAATACTTACACTTCTACCTGATAGCAGAATTTTAGTAGCAACACCATCAAACAGCGCAGCCAATCTAATTACAGAAAGACTATTACAATACCGCAACCTATTTTCAAGTTCTCTAATCAGACTCATTGCAAACTATTTGGTTGACTCTGAGAATATTCCAGATAAAATTAAACCTTATTGTGCTACATTGAACATAGCTACAGAAAATACATCAAGACCGATTCATGAGGTTCAAAATGGCATTAATATGAATGTCCAAGCATCTTATATTGGGAGATATCGAGTAACTATCGGGACATGTTTTTGTCTTGGATCATTGGCGCAGATAAAACTACCTAAAGGGCATTATACACACATAATAGTAGATGAAGCAGGACAAGCAATAGAACCAGAGATTATGATTCCTATGACATTTGTTAATAAAGAAAGTGGTCAAATTATTGTTGCTGGTGACCCAATGCAGCTTAGGCCGGTTGTACTATCGAAGTATTGCGTCGAATACGGAATGAATATTTCATATCTGGCACGAATGCTTGAAACATTCCCCTACCAAAAAGACTTTGCCGCTTTTGAAAACGGCTATAATAAAAAGCTGGTTACACAGCTGACTGATAACTACAGGTCCTTGCAAGAAGTTTTAACATTGCCTAGTGAAATGTTTTATGATGCATCTTTAGTTGCTAAAATGGACAGGAATACGCCTCTTGTATTAAAAATACTAGATGTTGTTTCTGACATATTTGAAATGACTGACGATATAAAATCTGGTGGGGTGTTTGTGCATGGTGTTAAAGGCAACAATGCGAAAGCAGTAGACAGTCCTTCTTGGTATAATCCTGAGGAAGCATCAATGGTTGCTTTGACCGTATGCAAACTGTATAGGAGGAACATTTCGACTGATGAAATTGGTATCATTACTCCTTATTTAGCACAGGTAATGTATTGCCATTAATTTTATTATATTATAGGCCTCTAAGCTAGTTTCATATTTTTCTTTAATTCTCAAAGATGCTAGATCTTTGAGAATTAAGGCTGAGGTGTCGAATAAATTATTGCCGTTAACTGTAAGAGATAAAGAAAAATATGAAACTAGCTTAGAGGCCTAGAAGGATAAGGGTCCTGGCTTATATTGTCATAATAAAATTCACCGTCATCCGTCACCATCTCGTTCTAAAGCTATCAACTCTCTTCTTTTAGTTAAGTTTTGTAGCAAGAGAATTGGTGTTATTATTATTATATTAATACATTTTATTTCATTACAAAATTCGCTTGTCTAGTAGAAAACTATAGTCCTAACCAATCCGATGTTAATTGAAACATTCTGATCACAAACTTCTTAGCATATTAATGGCAAATATAGGCGCTTTAATAATAGAGCTGGAATTTGCCACTGTAGTGAAAGAAGTAGGTACTTAATCGAAAGAAGTTGATTGCCAAGGGAGCGCCGGACAAAGTAAGCAAAGACGCCAGCACATCTAGCTACCCCAAACTGTCATTTTTTTCCAATTGAACATGAACCATATGCTGTATGTAATAAAGTTGAAAGACTATCAAAGAAATTGGTCCCATTGGCGTAGCTTGATGTGCTCTGTACGTCGCTCGGGAATTGTCTTTGTCGTACATATAGTAAGTTCAGTCTATTTAATTTCAGATAAGACATCTACGACGCCTATTTGAGAATATGAACCTGCAGCTACCAAAAATCGGCACCGTGGAAGAATTCCAAGGCCAAGAGCGTCCACTCATAATTTTATCAACAGTCCGGTCATCTGCGGACCTAGTATCTGTAGACCAAAAACATTCCTTAGGATTTATCAGAAGTCCAAATCGGTTAAACGTAGCATTAACACGAGCTCAAGTAGCTGTAATCTTGGTTTGTGACCCGCATTTGCTCATGACTGACCCCTTATGGAACAGAGTTATAAGTCGCTCAATCAAAGAAAACAAATACATGGGGTGTGATTTTTCGCGTGCGACTGATGAGAGCCATGAGCAAATAGACTTTGAATAGATACGTATTTTTTTTAATAATGATGGACTCAGCAGTATCACCTGCTCTGCTCGTAAAATACCCTGTTAGCGGACAAATTTGCTTGACAAATGTTTGTCAAACTTCACGTTTTTATCAAACAATAGCTTATTTAACGCCTCAAACACAGCTGTACCCTATCAAATAATTTGACAAACAAACACGTAAAATTTGACAAACAATTTGATCGTTTACAGGGCACTTAACGGCCCGTTCACGATCTTGTCGCTGTGAGCGGCGGCTAAGCACGCAAGGGGCGGGCGGCGAGCGGTAAGATTCAAAAGTATAAAAATGTACGAAGCACGCTACGAGTCGGTCGACCGGCGACTCGTGGCGTTTTCATACTTTGAATCTTACCGCTCGCCCCACGTCCCTCGCTTAGCCGCCGCTCACAGCGGCTAGGTCGTGGACAGGCCGTAAGTGTACGGCCTGAGTGCACGCTCTATTCGAGCGTCGGGCGGGGCGGGGATGAGCGGTCGAAAGGGCGTTCTTTAAGTGGCCTCAGTGCACGCTCAGCGTTTGTGGTGGCGGTCGTTTCGATCATGGCGTCTGCGTCGTACGATATTATTGATATGTATTTAGAAGAAAATTTGTGGTTAAAATTTAATTATGAGTCAAGACAAGGTCCTAGTAACATTGTGAAGCAAAGAAAACAATTTGAAGAGTTTTCTACGTTATTTGAAACATTAAGGGTGAATGAAGATAAATTTCATGAGTTCTTATATAGAGAATGCGAAGATAACCATATTTCAGGTTTATTTTGTATTTCTGAAATTATTTCTTCAAACGACATCCTTCAAGAACGCTCGTATCACCGCTGCAAATCACAAACGGTTTTGAACTTGCACGCGACGCCCCGCTCGACGCAAACAAGCCCGCTGCTGCACACGCTCCGCTCGGCCGGCACTCAGGACGGCCACTACGGGTAGCACGTGTTTAACATGAACGCTGCACGCCCCGCCCCGCCCGACGCTCGAATAGAGCGTGCACTCAGGCCGTACACTAAGGGTTGCATTGCAGCGTATTGTTAAAAACATTCCTCAAAGATTGGGTTATAAATGGAAAAATCTATTTTTTCTTTTTACTAGTAGTTTCAGAGATAAACGCGTTCATACAAACGAAACTATTTAGCTTTATCATTTTAATATAGATTAACGGCCCGGCCGTAAGGCAGTCTGAAGACCTAAAGGTTACAGGAATCTGCTGAATGCGAAGACCATTCGATGTGTCGATAATATAGTATGTATGTCATGTTAACGTTATGTGACGCCAACTGATGTAAGTTTTAATTTTTAGTAAAAAAAAATCTTTTATTGCCTACTGGTTTTTTATTTACATTTTTAACCTTTTAACTGAGCCTGAAAGATCTACTTTTGGGTAAAATGTAAAGTAGAACCAAAAAATCACGCCGCTGAAGGTGAAAATATCATAATTATCAAACAAAAAATGACAAGAATTATGATGTCCGAAATATGGATTTAAGTACCACAAAGTTTTAACCCTTGTTGCGAGGTCCGGTCGATGTAGCATGTAGCGGTGCTTTTCTTTTAGAGTGCTCGCTGTGGCGGCACACATCGCGGGCCTTTACAGACCTTATAATAATAGCGGTAATAAGGTTTATAAAGATGGCCTCAACCTTCGATCAATAATAGCACTAGATGTCGGGTCGGCGTCAAAAATCCGTCTCGGTAAATATAAGCTCAATAGAAACCGGGGTTGGTATTTTGTTTTGTTTGCTTGAAACACGGCCAATGTAAACACGTCCCACAATGCCGCAGTGTGTATTCAACAGTTGCAAAAATAATCCCCGAAAACGTAATTATTCGGCCGGAGTATTTTACTTTCAGTAAGGACATGAAGAATAAGTTATATTTTAAGCTATAATATAACAAATAATATCAATTTTTTAACAAAATTACCGATTTTAAACCACCACTACAAATGTTTGACCAATGCTCGCCAACATTTGCACAAACTTTTGTTTAACTGAACAGCAGATGCATGGAGTAGATTTGTATTGTAATCATTTTAATAATTTTGTCACTAATACTTAAAAATTTGTTGGTTAAATTCGGTTAGTGCTACTTTAGTTTTGTTTCGTTCATTATTGGCCACCGACTTTCGAAACTGGAGTTATTTTTCACCTGGCGGTGTTTTTTTAAGAAGGTTTATTTTTTTGTAAAAAAGTTTTTGTTTCGCCATTTTTAGTTTCTTCATGTGACAAGAAAGTCTTTCAAAACTTCAAAGAATCATTGAAATCGCTTAACAATATTGCTAAAGAAGTTCTATCTAAACATTAATCTGTACATCTCTGCCGGGCCCCTTTAAAAATAGACAGGCGTAATGTTATGTTATGCGAATATAAGAACTCTGCATAGACATCTCACTGTAGCAATCGCGAACAATTTGCTGTTATGTCTTGAAGAGTTCCGTCGCCTGTCTTTTTCATTCATCAGTTTTTTTTCACAAAATATTACTTTCTAAATGAAAATGCTTGATTTGTTACTAAAAATGTAAAAATCGGTACGTGTGTACCTATATTTTTTGAAGAGTTCCCTCAATTCCTCAAGGGCCCCTCATTAGATATGAGTTTTTATACAAATGAGACCAATCTGTTTATTTACCCTATCAAATAAAAAAAGAATTTTGAAAATCGTCTTTAAATGACGGAGTACTGAGGTCACAAAACCTGAAAAAAAAAATACAACCGAATTGATAACCTCCTCCTTTTTTAGAAGTCGGTTAAAATAAATTTGATTTCATTCAATGATTTTTAACCAGCTGCGCCCCGCGGTTTCACCCGCTTTAACCAGAAGTAGTTAAAAGTAGCCTTAGCCTATGTGTTAATCCAGGATATAAGCTACTTACATACTAAATTTCATCCAAATCTGTTCAGCCGTTTGAGCGTGAAGAAGTAACAAACATACAAACACACACTCTCACACTCAGGAACTTTTGCCTATAAAATATTAATGTGAAAACTTCTAAATCGCATGCAAAAGTAGACGCATTAATTTTTTTTGTGGGTTGATTTGATTATAATGAGCCAACCCGCAGACAATTAATAGCAATGTCTTAATAAAATAACTATTGTACTAATTTAGGCCTACTACTTTTTTTAAATGGGTCAAATGTAACTAATTATTTGCTACCATTATAAAACAAACCTTCGCTCGCATAAGAAATATAAATGATTATTCTGCAACTCTACGTCTCAATTCTTACTGTGTTCTGAGCATTGAAATGTCATACCAAGAACTACGTCTAATTCCAAAATAGAGTAAAGACGAAATTTTGAACAAAACGTTTTTAACCTTATTTTCTAGATTTTAAGTTTCATTTTAGAAAAAATATTTTTGTACTTATTAAAAAAATGGCTTTTATTTTTAAGTCACATTTCAAATGTATTCCTTTTACTTTTCTCCGACGACAGAAGGACTTAGGCATAAATATTTTGCAATTGTAATTAAACTTTATGCTTGAGTGTCAAGGTTTATAATGAACTGAACTTGATAATATTATAAAACATTTTTCTATATTCGTAGTAAGAAATGCAATTGTTTATGCGTGTCTAAACGTGGACACTTTTGCGAGGTATTTTTGTTCCTGATCTTGTATCTAGTGCTATTATTCATCGAAGGCCTCAACAATGGGCGTTTTCCACTGGCGCCTTCAAATTAGCCGCCAGGTGCCGCGCGGCTGCAGCGCCCGTCGCGCTGCTTTATTAATCCATATAAAAAAAACGCGCGACTGCAGCGCTGCCTCGGTTCGCGGCATCGGTTCATCAATCGACTAGTGATGATGCGCACGTGTTTTTATTCAGACATGAAATCAGCTTGAACAATTTATCGATGAGGTTGAAACTAAATGTACAACACTATGATGCTCGAACCTAGCGGTTGCAGCGCGGCGGCAGCGCTGTAGCCGCGCTATCACCTGCGGCTAATTTGAAGGCGCCCTTAAGGTACAGACGCCAACACATAAAGTTACCTCAATGTGTCAAATTTCTTTGAGCGTTTTTAACTTTATCCCGTACAGAATATGGTTCATATTCAATTGGGAAAATTCATGGGGTAACTTTAAGGCGGCCAACCGTCCCGCATTTTGCGGGACCGTCCCGTAATGCTAGACGAAATCCCGCTTTGAAATTATTAGTAAAATTGTCCCGTAAAACGTTGTATGCGTCCCGCATCCCTATTTTTCTACCACACTTCTACACAACACAACACTGACAACACCCACACGCGCGCACGGTCAACAGCGTAGGAACACAGATTACCTATAATAGCGACAAGCGTATCGCGCACGCGCTAATCTCGTTCTCTTTCTCTCTACTGAACCCATGAGGCGGGAATTTAATATGGGCAGTTGCAAAGATTTTTATGACATTGTCAATAAAAATCCTGAGCTTGTTAAAAAGTGTCACTCCAGTGACAAATATGATTTTAAAAATAAATGACTTCTACCTAAGTGTTGGTAATTACATCTACCTACTAATCCCTAACCCTTCCCCCCCCCCCCCCCCCATTCACGAAAGGTTAAGTCCCGCATTCAGTTTTCGGAAAGTTGGCCGTAGTAACTTGATGTGCTGGCGTCTGTACTATGAAAGTGTTCCCCTATTGTTTTTTTAGCCGACTATTTGAATCATCGCAAAGAATCCATTTAATCGTAGCCCATTACCGAGAAGCGAAGCGAGGAAGCGGCTGCCCTAAAATGCCCAAAATGCTCAAACTTGTCCGACAATAAAGTGCTTACGGGCTTACGGCTACTTTACTGAACCCAAAACAAGCCTCCTCAGATACCTCATTCAAATGCTACCTTCGATCAATAATAGCACTAGATACAAGATCAGGAACAAAAATACCTCGCTAAAGTGTCCACGTTTACACACGCATAAACATTTCTTACTAAGAATACAGAAAAAAGTTTTATAATAATATCAAGTTCAGTTCATTATAAACCTTGACACTCAAGCATAAAGTTTAATTACAATTGCAAAATATTTATGCCTAAGTCCTTCTGTCGTCGGAGAAAAGTAAAAGGAATAAATTTGAAATGTGACTTAAAAATAAAAGCCATTTTTTATAATAAGTACAAAAATATTTATTCTAAAATGAAACTTAAACTCTAAAACACAAGGTTAAAAACGTTTTGTTCACAATTTCGTCTTTACTCTATTTTGGAACAAGACGTAGGTCTTGGTATGACATTTCAATGCTCAGAACACAGTAAGAATTGAAAGATAGAGTTGCAAAATAATAATTTATATTTCTTATGCTAGCGAAGGTTTGTTTTATGGGTAGATCTCCAGAGGCATTTTTTTTCGTGTCGGGCTGGATAAACCCACTTTAAAATGGAAAAAAGTTTTTAAAATATTTTTTAATATACAGTTTGGTGTCCAATCTACATGGTACAAGACTAATATTATGAATAAGTTTATTTTAAATATTTAAAAAAAAATCCTTAACCCTAAAATTCTGATCGCTCTGGGTTGACCCGACTCCCGATTGAATGAATAAAATATTTTTTAACTTTTTAATAAGAAGGTTCATATGAAACAACTTGTTTACATTACATAACAAATAGTTAATCTTCATCGTAATAAATTATTTTAAGTTATATTAACAATACTTTTGCCACAATTTTAATTTGAAATCGTGACCGGGCATTTTGTCTCATCGCTCTGCGCTGAGGTAAAACATCGCACTCATCCCTAGTTACGCGTTATAGACACTCTATTCCCCTCCCGCGGGGTAACCCTGGCAGTAGTCTAACCGCCGAGAGGGAAACCTGTGTGCCACGAACCAGCACTCCAACATTACGAAGGTAAGTTTATGATTGCTCTGGATTTGGTTCTCGAATTTTATAATTGCTATGGCACGTTATTTAAATTATATAGTAAGCTTACGAATGTGTCTGTTATGTGAATTAAGTGATCGTTGTGATGTTTTTTATGAGACGTAATCATAACTTTCTACTGCTTTTAAATTCGGCTATATTTATGATTTTGTGACTTTTTCTGATCGCTATGGCTGTGATTGCTCTGTCCAAAAAGAACAGAGCAATGATATTTTGCATTAATTGTACGTTACAAATCTATTGTAAGTAGTAGTAACAATGACAAACGATGAACTATACATATGACCTTTAATTTACAACCATTCCTGGGGGTTTTCTTTGGGTAACCTAAACCCATAAACAGATATTGACGTATTTTACCTTGATGATATTTTTGTAATGGCATTTCTAACCACAACTTTACAGTTGTGGTTAGTTTAATGCCATAAAATTTAATGGCAACTATTTTTGCAGGTTGAAATCATGCCTTGAAATAAATTATCTACGAGTAATGAAGAAAAACGTCTTAGGAAGAAATTGGCTGAGCGTCGTAGAATAGCCAAGATAAAATATGATCCATATCTAAGACGCACAATGGCTTGTAAAGTCAAGAGAGAGTTACCAAAGGCAAAAAGCTCAGGGCACAGTACTACCAATGAGTGACAAATCTATTGCCTATGAAAATTTAATTAGGTACTCTAAGTATTTCCGAGGTAGTTTTATCTTCGTTGGAAAACAATAACAACTTGACAAAGGTTGCTGCAGCAGAAGATTTACCCGACTCGGACTCCGAGTACTATTCAATTATCTGAGCTTAAAATAAACCTTAATTTTTAATTTCCTGATCAACTAAGCCTTACAAAAATTGTATTTTTTTACTTTGTGTTAAAATTTGTCATTGTAATTTGCAAACAGTACTTTAATCTGATCTGACCATCTGAATTGCATTTTACTTTGTGTTCTGCTTTTTAATTCTTCACTTTCCACTAAAGATATACCTAGTTAAGGAAAATGTGATCATGACAAATCTCTTACATATCTTGTAAAGTCATGATTCCTATTAAGTATTATGATTACAAATAGTTATGTTTATAAATTGTTCATTTTTAAGAATTTTATTTTGTTCTTTGTAAACGTTAGTTTTCTTTAATAACTTTTTAAAAACTAATATTGATTGAGTCTAAATCATTTAATAACTATAAAAGACTGTATGTAATATTGGTGGATTTCAAAAGGTTTTTAATGTTGTCTCATTTACCTAGAAATGATTTAATTAAGTCCAAATAAATGAAACTAAGCCAAAATTTGATCCTTATAATTTTGTTAATTTGTTATTTATTTTTAATATGGAAGTACTTATGACTGATAATATGCCATGACCTTTTTCTAAAATAATACATTTCTCTTACATATAATAATCTTGTTACACGTACACTGAACATGACTTAAAACGGCTAAATAAATAATATTTTATCATTATTATTTATTTTTGTTACACTAATTTCACCATTTATGATCGCTCTGCACAGTGTGTTATTTTGCCTTAGTTGCGGACATGTCAGTTTTATTTTTTTTCTTTATAGATTTAACCTTAATAAACCATTCTGAAAAACCCCCGTTTTTATATTTCACTTCATTTAAGAGATACAAATATTTTAGTGAAAGGTCACTGACCTTCTTGAAAAAGTGTTTCGTCTGTATTTCTTTAATGAAGCAAAATTTCAGTGTCTTGCAAACTATCACTTAATTGTTGGTATAAAATGTATAAATTGTAAAAATTACAAGGCTCTAACGTAACAGGAACCGGAATTAAAAAATATTTTTTCAATTAACGAAAAAAAAATATATAAAATTAACTATTTGCGGGTCGCGTTTTTTTTTGTTTTCGTAATATACTTAAGTAAAGTACCTTCAACTGGAGAAAATTCTAAATATGTATCTAGCGGGATCTCGGAGATATTGAGTTTCTAAGTTTTTATTAAATTTCTATGGAAATAGGGTTGTCACAAAAAAGTAAATATTTAAATTGATTAGTTCAATCGATTAAATCAATTTATGCTAAACATGTTGTAAACGCTTATTTATGACATTTCCTCGCTGTCGGATTCAATTATGATTTCGTCAGTCGTCAGCGTAATATTTTCTTCAAAACCTTCAGATTCTAAATTATTGTAGTGAACATTGTCTGTTGTTACGCATAGGAGTTGAAGCACTGATTTTGATAGGGGTAAAGGTTTTTTATGTTTATTACGTGTACTAAGTGTTAATGAGGATATATATGGATCGGACGACTCTAATGCACGGTGAAATAAATCTAAAATTGTAGTTTTCCTGTCTAATTTCCGGGTATGATGTTGTCGATCATAGCGCCAGTATTTATTCCTTGACTCGCCTGCTTGCTCAGACAACATACCTACGGGTAACGGGCTGGCGTCTATGATTTGACGGCCATGAATTAATATTTTGTGCATCGTGACAGACATGTAAAACCAATTGTATTTTTCCACGTACTTTTTAGCTACTGATTTACAAAAGGCATCAAATTTTTCAGCATCTATTATTAAGCCACTCGACAGCACTACTAAAATAGTATGCAGATCATCCACCAACCATGTCTCTATGCCTAAGATATCTGCAAATGTTTTTCGATGTTGGTCTGATAGTGCTGTTCGTGCAGTGTTCCCATCATTGGTGGTCCCCGAATTTGGACGCACGACATCAACCAAAAGTGACAGTTTGTCTCTTATTGCAGTTTGTATATTTTTTTTCCGCTCCTCAACAATTGAGGCAGTCGGTGATTTTTTACTAACTCTCCACTTCATGACTGCTGGATCATTTTTGTACCCCAAGTGCAGTAAAAATTCAAAAATTCTAATCCAAGCATGTAAAGGACTTATTCCATGACATAAGGCTTCTGGATTTACGGGTTTGTTGATGACAACATCCAACTTATTAAACTCCGTTGCTGTAGCTCCACAACAAGCACAACGTAATTGCGAAGTGGTCCCCGTAATAACGTTAAATACTTTGCCATCTACAACAGTTAAATATAATTTGGGATCTGCAATTATAGTTTGACCTTTATCGGTTTCCGCATAAAGTTGTGCTAACTGATCTATTTCAGCCTGTATCCGATTTTTTTCTTCGATGATAAGTTCTTTTGTCTCATTACGATATTGAATCTTCAATGGACGACAAAACCTGTACGATTGTGGGCTTGGATTAGACCACAACACAAAGCCGTCATTAGTTTTTAATCGTAAAGGGATATACGTTGTTGTAAATAAACAATTTTCATTCTCGTTACCACCATCTAAAAACTTCTGTTTATAAAAAGCCTGTCCTGTACTACCATCAAACCCCCAAGAACCCTCAAATCTACAATATAAAATGTTATTTTGCTTTTGTTTGCAATATTCTGAAATGTTTTCGGTATTAAATTTTATGATTCGGCGGAATGTGTGTAGTAATAAGCTATGAACTGAGACACTTGCTTCTCTTTCAGTAATAACTATGTCTTCTTCAGGATAACACATTTGCTTTGCTATTTTTAATTTATAGTATGGAGGATAAGCTAAGAAACCTCTGTCTTTCAAATCTTTCTGTATGATACAGTAATCTTCCACAGTTAGTTTCCTATCAATGACTAAAGAAAGGGCTTCATCAGGGGTGTAGGGTTTGGGTTCGGCTTTCGCTTTAATGGATGATGCAATTTTTTTAGGACGAGTTGGACTTTTCAGGCACTCGTTGATAACGAATTCTAATCCTTGATGTGAGCTTCATGTGAAGTTCCAGGTATCGGTTCTGTAAACAACATATTGCTTACAGAGCCCATATCTGATGGTTCTGGTTCTTGAGGTCTTAAAAGATAATTGGAAGGAAAGGTTTTGTTTAATTCTATAGGACATTTTTTTATTCTGGTTGGTATTTTAATATCGAAAATTGTAGAAAGCCATTTATCATTTTTTTTACTGAAGCGTTTAAAATTTCTTTTGCTGCTAATATAAAGTTTTTCACACTTAAAAATAAATTTGGAAATGTTGTCTCTAAGGTTTTTATTATTAACATCAAGATCGTCTGGAATACCTGTTGGGTACAATGCATTTAAAATAGTCATTGTCCGATCATTGGTTTCTAGGTCACCCGGTCTTTGTTTTGACCCAAATTGTCGGGCCTTTTCAGCCAAAATATTATAAATTTGCAGTTTCGTTAGTATTTTCGGATCCGAATTCAGGCTTAGGTCGTCAGTAATCATTGCCACTCGCTGACCAACATGAAGGTTGGCGCCCTCATGCCCCCCTTGCATTAAGTCCTCTGGTCGGGGCCCAGACGGACATCCCCCAGCAGGACGGGTCAGTGCCTGCTGAGGCAAAACAGTGCCATGGGTCTTTGACGGCTCCATGACACCTCACCCCCGCTTCTCCAGATATTATGTAAAGGAATTAGGTTTTAGCATTTGCCTAACGAGGGCGGACCCCTTCCCAATCCCACATAATACCTATCATCGAAGATAGATCATAAACAAAAGTAGTGATCAAATTCAACTGTAAATAATTTAATTTTGATTTTGAATTTTTGCACTATTTTTTCATATACACTTAAACTGTGTAAACTATGCACGCCACAATTTAAACCGACAGTTGTTAATACCTACCTGAGTCAAAAATAATGAATCACAATGAGTAATATTCGCATGATGTACTCGTAAGTATCGCATACAGGTTTGTGTGACAACCCTAACCGACAATTTCAAAATTCAATATTTCTGAAATCCTGGGCCTGTTGCAACTGATTTTTTTTGTGGTGTTAGTTATTATAGTGATTAATATTTAGGCTTAACAAAAAACGCGACCGTAAAGAGAATGGCCGAAAAAAATATATTTTCTAAATCATAGAAAAAAAAAAATCTCACTTGTCTGAGCAAGATTTTTAAAGTTTTCAAGAAAAAAATGGTTCCGGTGGTGAATTTCTATCATACCTTAAAACATTTCGTGTAAAAATCAAAATAAAAAACGAGATATTGTGTTTCTATGGTTTTTAAGGATTTTTCTCGATTTTATTTATTTCTCTTAAACCACAGTAGTTAGAGCCGGCGGAATTTTGTTAGGAGGTTTGTTTCATTTTAGGCTTTCCGAAATACACATAAAACGAGCATGTCCGAACTAAGGCAAAATAACACACTGTGCTCTGGCACCAATTATGATCGCTCTGGTCGCGAAATTTTTTAAACTTAAATATTTCCATAACCGTTTGTGTAAATTGAAGGCCAACAATAAAAATGTACTATTTGAATATCATTATTTTTAATGAGATACATATTATATATCAATATCTGAAAAGCACCAGAGCGATCACACGAATACGCCCGTTTTGGAGATTGACCCTTATATGGTAGCAAATAATTACATTTGACCCATTTTAAAAAAGTAGTAGGGCTAAATTAGTTTAATAGCTATTGACGTGACAACGTCTGATAAATTGGTTTGCCGGGTGACACTTCAAGAAACTGCGTTACGCTCCGATCACGTTATGCGCTCACAATGAGAGCGAGTGAGAGGCACGCGTCCCTTCCACTCGGGCATGGTTAGCCCGCCTAAGAGCGAGAGAGACAGACATAAATTATTTTACCACTCAAAGTCGTTGTCACGTAAAACTTTCGCCCGTATACCGACTTTATTTTATTAAGACATTGCTATTATTTGTCTGCGGGTTGGCTCATTATAATCAATCCCCCAAAAAAAAAATTAATGCGTCTACTTTTGTATGCGATTTAGAAGTTTTCACATTAATATTATAAGGCAAAAGTTTCTGAGTGTGAGTGTGTATGTGTGTGTTTGTATGTTTGTTACTTCTTCACGCTCAAATGGCTGAACAGATTTGGATGAAATTTAGTATGTAGGTAGCTTATATCCTGGATTAACACATAGGCTAAGGCTACTTTTAACTACTCCTGGTTTAAGCGGGTGAAACCGCGGGGCGCAGCTGGTTAAAAATCATTGAATGAAATCAAATTATTTTAACCGACTTCTAAAAAAGGAGGAGGTTATCAATTCGGTTGCATTTTTTTTTAGGTTTTGTGACCTTTAAAGAATTTTGAAAATCGATTTTCAAAATTCTTTTTTTATTTGATAGGGTATACTAACAGATTGGTCCCATTTATATAAAAACTCATATCAGGGGCCCACGGACACACGTACCGATTTTTACATTTTTAGTAACAAATCAAGCATTTTCATTCAGAAAGTAACATTTTGTGAAAAAAAAAACTGATAAAAAAGACAGGCGACGGAACTCTTCTAGACATAACAGCAAATTGTTCGCGATTGCTACAGTGAGATGTCTATGCAGAGTTCTTATATTTGCATAACATAACATTACGCCTGTCTATTTTAAAAGGGGCCCGGCAGAGATGTACAGATTAATGTTTAGATAGAACTTCTTTATCAATATTGTTAAGCGACTTCAATACGGGGGTTTAGTTACATACATACCTAAAAATAAACAAACAAAAGAACAGTAAACCAATTATAGGGCATCAAAAAACTCATCCGCATCGCTATCAACGGGAAAAGTGCCCAGAAGACTTGACTTGACAAAGCGACTTCAATGATTCTTTGAAGTTTTGAAAGACTTTCTTGACACACGAAGAAACTAAAAATGGCGAAACAAAAACTTTTTTACAAAAAAATAAACCTTCTTAAAAAAACACCAACAGGTGAAAAATAACTCCAGTTTCGAAAGTCTCTGGCGACAATCGAGATCCTTTCTGCACACGTAAATGGATTGCTAGGAAAGCTAAAATAAAAAAGAAAAGCTAAGTACCTAATAAGAGTCCAACAAACTAAAGTAGCATTAACCGATTTTAACCAACATTAAGTATTAGTAACAAATTATTAAAATGATTACAATACAAATCTACTCCATGCATCTGCTGTTCAGTTGAACAAAAGTTTGTGCAAATGTTGGCGAGCATTGGTCAAACATTTGTAGCGGTGGTTTAAAATCGGTAATTTTGTTAAAAAATTGATATTATTTGTTAAATTATAGCTTAAAATATAACTTATTCTTCATGTCCTTACTGAAAGTAAAAGACTCCGGCCGAATAATTACGTTTTCGGGGATTATTTTTGCAACTGTTGAATACACACGTGGCATTGTGGGACGTGTTTACATTGGCCGTGTTTCAAGCAAATTAAACAAAATAACAACACACGTCTCTAGTGAGCTTATATTTACCGAGACGGATTTTTGACGCCGACCCGACATCTAGTGTTATTATTGATCGAAGAATGCTACCGATATCGATTACTTATTACTTTTTTTTCCTTAGTTCATCTGTTTTTATAAGTCGCACAGACTGACACACCACACACAATGTATGAATAGTATAATGTACTCTGTGGTATGAATATAGGTACTATGCGTTTTAAATTAGAATAGGAACGTCAATGACCTCTATCTGTCAGATGTCATTTGAAATGTACGGTCTACAAGACCAATTCATTTAAGACATTTTTTTCGTTTTGAATAACTGCGACTCGGTAAAACAAAAAACTAAAAATAATTGATTACGCGAGTAAGGTTTCATTGCAGACAGTACTTTTCAAGTGTCATGACATCTGTTACAGCTTGGCAAAAAAGTGTAGAAACGGAACTAAATTTTTGTCTGTTGGCAAAATTTCCAAAATAATGAAATTTCATAATAAACAAAGTTCACGATTTTGTAAAATTTTAATTTCGACCACCAAACGTTGATTAATAAACGTAAAAAGTGAATAAAAATGAATAAAACGATTCGGACTGCTGGCAGGGAGGTTATTTATAAGGTTTACAGGCGATGTCTGGCGGAACATGAGGCCCAAACTATTATTATTTTCTGAACTTCACAATGTTTACCAAAGAACCGCTGATAAGACAGGTATGTAAGAGTTTGTTTTGTTGATTTTAGTTGAATCAAGTGTTAATTGATGATTACAAAGCTATATTAATTGGTTTGTATAAGGAATAACTAGAAATTTGAAACAATAAATGTCGAGCACATAGGTTATGTTTACATTTTTTTCTGCATTACTCGGGTATAGCGCGCTGAGATAAATTGATACTTTGGTGACTTGACTTTTAACTGAATGAAAATTCAATTTCTACGTAAATTATACTTTAAGTGCGATATCAAGGAAGACAATTATTTGTTCTAGCGTTTGCATTAGAAATGTAAAAGAAATGGTCGTGCCATAGTCTAAATCTATTATTTAATTCAGGGAATTCTGTTATCGTTCTAAGCAAAATCGTGCTGGGAGGAGATAAACAAAAGGGTATTTTCTACATCCGGCTTATTAACAGTATGTGATAAAAATGTTTTACTTTTAATAATACGGATAAATGAAATATTTCGTCTTTACAGGAAGCAGCTGAACGTGCATTCCAAGCTATTACTAATTAAGGAGGATTGGAAGAACTCGTGCTAACGTGTAATAAAATAGAAAAGGATTACTGGAAACAAAATAACTATGAACGAGGAAATAGACCGATTAAATCTAGAAGATGATAGCAGCATCACCTCTGAACCCGAACATGACTCAGATGAGTTTACGGCGTACGTGTTCGGGGTAGAATATTGAGAGGAAGATTTACTAGAATAAAATATAGAAATTATGTTATATAATGTGATGTTTTCTCTTTTTATAATTCCTAAACAATGTTGTGAACTCAGGAGTATTTACCCAATTTGTTAATTTTAGGTAAGTAATCAGTTGCGTGTCGAGAACACTTCCTTGTTCAATTAATTACTGATTTAAAAATATAATACATAATTAGATTAATTTGTCTAAAAAAACAGCTAAGTATCAAGACTAGGTTGGTACGCTATGCGGTTGCCACGGGTTGCCATACGAAGAGCACAGTGGCGCCTCCATTATTTTCTACTCTTTTTTGCCAAGCTGTAGATAAAGGTCATTGACGTTACTATTCTCATTTGAAACGCATAATTAGCTACAGTTTTCGTTTAATTTCGGTACCGGACTGGCTACAGAGCTGCCACCTATCACGTGCTTGCATATAATCCTGTTATGAATTTTCGAAAGAGTAAATTATGATAAAATAGTGTACTAAACTAAATAAACTCTACAATTTTTTATAGTTTTATTGAGGGGATGCTGATGATTCATGTTTGGTATTGACATTGACTGTTGACAGTTTGACTTACTTCGTAAACGCACTAGCAGACGTCACGCGTTACGGATTACGAAAAACATTTTATTATATTTTCTATTTAATTTTGGCTTTAACCAGTACTTAAATTGCAAGTAATATAATGTTTGCAATCAAGAAATAGAAAACATATTGCCAGTATACAGAGTGACATTATTATTTTGTCCAGAATGGAGGCAAATGGTGCAGTTTTGTGTGACAATTTGATTAAGTGGTTGCAGACTTTAGATCTAAAAGCAAAACATGGGAATCCATCAGGTAAATATTGTTTTTACTGCCTACACCAGCATTTGCCTTGTTATGATTATAATTAACGCAGTGAATCCGACGAATCCCGGCCCACATCCCTATTAGGAATCGTCCAGTAAGTGGATAATTTCGTCACTTAGTTCTTGTTTTTATTTCATTGGGACATCGCTCTTTCGTTTGCCGTATTGCTTAATTTGTAGTGTTTTTCGCTATTGTAGTCTCGAATGGTTAATGTTATTTGTGCATAGTGGTCATACAGTCTTGTGCACATTTCTGGGAAATGTGTATCAGTAGACAGTAGATAGTGTGCAGTGCCATTGTGATTCTGCCCACATACAGTGTAACCTATAATAGGAAGTTGAAAAACCTACATTATTTTAGTGAATGTGAGACAACATAGTATTTCCTAACATTTGATTTATAAGAAAACTTCCAATGGTTGTGATCATGACAAATACCACCTCGAACTTTTTAAAAGACATTTGAACATTCAATGTCACCAAGTAAAGTAAGTGTTCAACATTTCAAATTAAGAATATCATCAAGTTAAGAACTTTAAAACCATTTTTATTATAGCTACTCTACTACTTTACAATAGATTAAAAAACAGGTTTTTCACATAATATATAAATTAATTAATTATACAAAGTTAAAACTAAAATGTAACATTTTATCATGGGAGATATAGTTCACTATTTACATACTTTAAAAACTTGTTTTCTTTTCAGCTATTCAATAGATAAAACACTGGTAGATTTACATGAAAATTTGAATAAATGTGTCTAAATAACACATTATTGGGCTATTACTGGGCTTATTATTTTATCTAAGATACAGTAAAGCTTTTTCATTGTTGATATGGTTCACTGATTTGTTTTTTTTTTCAGAACTGTCCGATGGTGTGGCAATTGCTGAGGCTCTTACACTCATTGCACCAGAGTATTTTAGTCCCGGATGGAACTTAAAGATAAAAACAGATGTTGGACATAACTGGCGATTAAAAGTTAGCAACTTGAAAAAAATATTAGAGGGTGTTGTAGGTATGTAAAAGTTGAAATATTTGACACAATTTTCATATTGCGAAAACTCTTTTTCCTAAGTTCCCTCAGAAAGGAAATTACGGAAATTGAGTAGTGTTTCAAAGTTCGTGATTTTCTTAGTTAGATGCATGAAATCGAGCATTTAGGCTTCCGGTAAAAGTAAATATCTATGCATTTCAACAAAATTTTACTAGGTATGCCAACCCCCGTAAAATGATCTACCATAGATACTTACCTTACATTCTGTATATATTAAGGTATGCCAATTATTTCACTCAACTATAGAATTAGTATGTGTACAATATCAGGCAAGAATATCTTGTTATCCAACATGAAATGAAGAAGGTTTATATTTCCCACAACTCACAAAGGTCTTTTGAAATGCACCAATTCTGTGTTAAAATATTCAAGAACAAAAATATAATGTGTGTTCTTCAATGCCAAATTAGCATAAGAAATACATTATTTGAATAAAACTAAATGTGCATAGAAACAACATGTTTCTAGTAAGATATAATCTACACAATATTGTCTAAGCCTAGAAGCACAATCTTTTATCTACTTACATACCTACAATAATATTTAATAATTTAATCAGCTGGAGAGATAAAAATGTTATTGTGATGTCAAAAATTGTATTTATTATTAATGTGAAATAATACATACCATCATGTTGGTAATCCCCAAAGGGTTGGGCAGATTTAACCAGTTATCTTTCACTCCCATGTAATAGAGGTCAGGCCTGTGGCACAGACTGGAAATAGATTCAGAGTACAGACTACTACCGCAGTCTAAAAACCTACAGTCGCTCGACAAAGCCGTCTAGACTGGGCAATCGTGCAGGGTGTGAAGGGCGAGACGCGGGAAAGCCGCTCCCGAACTGCAAACAAAACGATGTTCGTAGTTCGGGAGGTAATATTCAGGGCTAACGCGTGTAGACGTCGGCATTTTTATTAATATTTATACTGTGCAACTACTGAGCAATCTTAGGGCCAGTGCACAACTGGCGAGGCGCAGCGCAGCGCGATTTTTACTTGTAAACAATTATTAACCTTGCAGTGCATGAAATAGACCTTAAAATAAATAGTCATCCATTAATCCTAAGGCATCAATGCCGAAAAAAGTATGCGGTTTATTATCGACTTTATTTTGAGAGATGCAATGGTGATATTGAAAAGTACGCTTACGGCGCTTCGCCAGGTCTGCACCAGCCCATAGGTGGAAAAACCCAACAACACTGTGCTTGCAGGATCACAAGCTCATGAGTAGTGTTTGCTACCACCAGACTAACACGACAGTAAACAATTATTAATTTGTTAATCACTATGAGACTAAATTTCTCTGTGTCCCTACTTTACTGCTATTGTGTAAAAAAGTAAAAATAAACAATGCTTGTTGCAGATTATCATCAGGATATTCTAAATTTAAGTTTACAAGAGTTCTCAAGGCCAGATGTAGTAAATATAGCGGAGACAGCAGATGCCTCAGACTTGGGGCGACTGCTACAACTAGTTTTGAGTAAGTTCATTTTAGTATTAAATCTAAATAGAATAGAATTCAATAAGTGATCATTAACACACTCTCGTTAGAACTTATGTATTGTTAGAACTATTCTGTAGTAAAATTGTATTTGACGTTAATTTAGAACTCAATTTAATAGAAAAAACAATGGAAAAGTAATTTTGACACAGTTTTTTATTAATAGAGATAACAAGCTAAATTATGCCAGTTACAATATACACTTACTTTCTGATCAACACTGTTTAACTTGGACATCATTAACATTTGTGAATGAGAATATTCCGACTTGGCTGCCATAGAATTAATTAAATAATACTTTATTAGCTCACACATAACATATGATTCATCACTGTTGAGAGAGATTATTCCAAGGGCTGCAGCTGTGAGTGTGTACGTAGTTTTGATAGGTCTAAAACAGCACGTTCGCGCTTTATTTCGTCTTGGCTGCCATAAATAATGAATTAAATAATACCCCAATAGCAATCACAAGGCATAGGTAGGCTTCATCACTGTTGAGAGTTTGGTCCAAAATGTCTCATGATCCAGGTTCTATACAGATGTGCCCTTTAAATATAACTTTTGCAAATAGGTTGTGCAGTCAATTGTGTTAAGAAAGAAGAGTACATCACAAGAATAATGGAAATGGAGCTATCATGTCAGAGATCAATAATGCAAGCAATACAGGTACGATATAATTTCACTCATTTGTATTCTAGTGTCCAACTTATTATAATTCCTTAGGGACTAGAAATGTATACGAAAGTTACTGTTATTTATTAGAAAACTTAGCAGGGCAAACTGTATGTCTGGTACCACGGATATCTATGTCTGGTACACACGGCTACAAATCACGCTGGCCTCGCACTGTACGGAAATACTATACAATGCGAAACCAGCTTACTCGTATAGTGGAAGTGTATTTTTACAAAAGTATTGACCATACTTATATGATGATGATGATGATATATGATGTGTAGCCGTGTGTACCAAACAACTTAAAGAGGCACAGACGCCAGCACATCAAGCTACCCCAATGTGTAAAATAATTCTAATTGAACATGAACCTTATACTGATTGCAATAAAGTTGAAAAACTATCAAAGACATTTGAAACATTGGGGTAGCTTGATGTGCTGGACTCGTGTCCCTCCCACCATGTATCTAGGTAACAGTAGTAGTGCTTTTTTAGTGAATGTAGTCCCCTCTTATCTTATGCCTCGTCCCTTAAACCTCAAAATAGTATGCTCAATTTGAAGCATTTTTTTAAATGATTTTGCAATATAATCAGTCTCTTGACTGCAGTATTCACGAAAGATTTTCAATAACCCTATTCGGAATCTAATGTGCTATGGTTTACCTACTTGCTGAAACAAGTACAGCATGCTACCTAAGGAGTGCGCTCTATTTACCGTCATCATCATTGGATGGACAGAAAAGACATGGCGGTATCTTAATATTATGGCTTAGGCGTTGGTACTCTGACAGTCTCTACGACAGTAGCCCTAAAGTCTGACAGCTAGTATAAGCAAAGGGCCAGTATATCCTGTTATCCAGTATTCAGCTGCAGGGCTAGCATGGGCTGGGGATATAACTTTTATCCACCGGTTATTTCCACTGACAAGGGATACAATTATCTTATCCACCTGCCAAAGCACGGCAACAGGGGGAAAGATAATTATATCACAGACATTAGACGTGGATACTCATCCACGGCTTATAGCATGGCGACTAGTGAAAGATGTCGCGATTCGAGCAATCCCAATTGACAACAAAACAAAATAAATATCCTGTACAGATGTAATAAAACGATGAAAGTACTTTGGTTTACATGACATTCTCGACTTTGTGTAATTTCATAAAAGTTTTCTTATAATGGCAATAATTTCGAGGACAAGCGTTTCCCCTGGTTCATCCCCGTGAATAGTTTATCCACCCATGTCGCCATGCTCGGAGGGTGGATAAAAATGACAGAGAGGAATAGTATTTTATCCTCTCCCCGTGGAAAGAATATCTCCGGCCATGCTAGCCCTGCTGCATTCGGTAGGACTGGGCGTTGACTCCAACATAGGGTAGGTAGTCGATCTCACGACCTGTCGTTAATCAGGCCGGTCTATTGCCCTTTAGGTCACTTATGGTATTGGTAAATGGTATGGTAATGAAAATATTTATCCAGACTGATGGAAAACTTTACGTTTCTTATCAGGGTTTTCAAGAGTTTTTAGGCAGGTATATTAAACTTTGTATTTAATACCGACACGCATTCAATTCTGTATTAAATGTTGTTCTCATACATGTACCGCTTTTCACATAATTTTATTTATATTTTTATGTCTGGCAACACACTAAATATGTAAGTAAAACAACTGTCAGTATTGCTATTGCTTAAACCCTGCTTTGGTTCGCTTTAATTACACTGTAGTGGTACAAAAACTATAAAATTCAGGATAATGTTAATGTACAGTACATTTGACCTTGTGTTCACATTTGCAATCTAATTATACGCTCGAAATTACTTCGCGAATACAATAACTCCCACCTGAGTGTGTTTTGAATGCCACATTTATTTCTTTGTAATACAACTCGATTGTTTATATCTCTAGGTCAATGAAAGGATAATACATCAAATCAATAAAAGATTAGTAATAGATCTTGCTAAAACAAGGAAGTATACTGTTTTAACTGCCATAGGTACAGACGCCAGCTCATCAAGTTACCCCAATGTGTCAAATTTTCCCAATTGAATATGAACCTTATGCTATTTGAAATAAAGTTGAAAACGATCAAAGAAATTTGACACATTGGGGTAACTTGACGTGCTGGCGTCTGTACATAGAAAGTGCATATTTTTGCTTTCTTATTATGTTAGTCGCCGGGTGCAATTGATTGAGGTATAAAAAGAGGATGAAATAATATAAATATAAATAAAATAATAAAAAGGTTTAATTAACCAAAAATTGGAATTGGGATGTAGGTCACACTATTACTTTCTGAATGGAAGTCAAAATAATTGTTACTCCGCTAAAATTACTAAAAAAATTAAACATAAAAAAGAAAATTTCACATTTCTTCTTGCTTTTTATTCTCTACTCTAGAAACTCGTCAAATATGCCTCATGAAAATCCAACCACTATAATCAACTACTGCAGAAGATATTTTTATTTAAATTTCACTCAGCTGTAAAACTAAGATTGATTTACTACAAAACATGCGGTTATAAAAAAGGTGAAAAGCACCGATCCCCTGATTATGACTAATAAAATAAATCTTGAACACTTAATCATGTTATCCATCCGTAACCAATTAGTCCAAGTTTTTCTTATGTAATGTGTAATTTAGTTCAGTCGACCGCCTTTTCATGCATTGAACTATTATAGTATTACATTATTATATGAGCGCACTTATAATGTAATGCACATCGTCGCAAGAGTTTAGTAAGCAAACGTTCTTGCTTCACCTTTCAAAGTTGCACGCTCGTTACTTGAAGCGGCAAAGAAATTCAATTTTAGTTACGCTCATTTTTAATGTCCTTGGATCACGATATTGTTGGTGGTGGATATGACAATGCTCTATCGTCCGTCAGTGGTAGAATGTGGCGCCGCTGGATGCAGTGGTGTTTGGCTAAAAGTAAAAGTTGTGTGAAACTGTATGAGTGGTTTGTTTAGAATGTTAATATTTTGTGTTAGGAACTGCAGACGTTAACGCTGGGTGTGAATCGCGGCAGTGTGCACTTGGACGCGCCGCCGGTGGAGCAGTCCGATGCGGACATGAAAGAAGCCCTCGCGCAGAGGTGCCATGAACTCGACACGCAGGTTTGTTTACTTATATTACACCTATTAATATTTAACTACCGTAATCATGTTGATTTGCGAACCGTTTTACACCTGTTCATTATATAACTGTATTTTTTTTTCACGCGTTCGAGTTTGTTTATTTGTATCATGATTCATTATAATTATATTATGAACTGTTGTTGTGTTCTGTTTTCTCTGCGATTTCTACTTGCTAATTAATAATAAACACACTTAGCGGTTCTTAATGATTTACAAATACCATAATTGAGCATCATTTAGGTGCTACATATGGAGGGATCATGCGGGTTGGGCATTTGCACTGTAACTCGTGACGCTTTAAGAGACACAACTTTTAAATTAAAATTATATCTCACAATTACGTCATACCTTATTTACCGGTGTAACTTTTCCAATGTGTGTTTTATACGAGTAGACGTGTAATATCTGCTTGTTTGTGAGTTAAATAGAATATACTAACTTTGACCCTGGCTCAACCTGCTGACCAATATATCCAAATAGAGAGAGATCTGTCTGTAAAACATCTATAAATTGACTCACCTGATTTGTTTGTGGTTAGAAAGACAGACGTGTTTTATAATATTAAAAAACGAAAGGCATTTCATAACAAACCACGTGCGACATCATGCACAAAAACCGCAAAATAATCACAGCTTTTTAAATTAATGTCACGTACCTACTATCATTTAATTTCTTATTGTTAAATATTAAAGCCGGTGACCAAATTAGATTCATGGCATCAAAATTTACGTTTAGACTGACTTGGACGTCGATCGACTACGCTCGTGTCTTTAAATCCAGCTTCCTGGTCATGTCTCAAGTGGTAGAACTTCCGATCGAAAACTATAAATTCATCATCGAATCATTTCAATTCCAGGTGAAGATTCTCCAAGAAGAGAAGATGACGTTGCTGAGTGAGGTGGCTCGGTTGTCAGCGGCGCGGGAGGCCGCGATCGAGTCGGGAGACGCGGAGTTGGACGACGCAGGCGCATCGCTGGGTCCTGCGCACGCCGGCACATTACGCTACACCACCATGCGCGCGCAACTCGACGTACTAAAGGACGAATTGGACAAGGTTGAGCTACAACGCGACGATCAACATGCGAGGGCCGATGCGCTGGAGCGGGAGTTGGCGTTGTTGAAACTTAGGAATGAAGAACTGCAGGTGCGTTACTGTCTGATTATGTAGAAATATGGGACTATTTCCGTGATACCTACTCAGTTTATTTTTTGTTGTTAACACACAGTCAAAAATTAGCACCTTTAAAGAATACAGACTGAAGAGTCGGCATTTTACGAGGTGAAGTTAAGCTTTAGTATGGAATTCTGTGGTACCTACGCGTCATCAGGGACACGACACGACACGAGATTCTCACGGGTCTACATCGCTCTTTAAATCTAATTGTTTGTCCGGGATTTATGTAATTTGGAATAAAACAGCAATATATTGCGCCTAAATCATCCAGTCCTCTTTTCATTTATTTCAAGCTTACCTTAGCACTTTCACATTGTCAGTCATTAATAAGGAAATCTAATAAAACATTTAATGTGTATAATGTTTGCACTGATCAAGACCTTGGTAAAAGTCTTAACGTGTCAACATTTTTTAAAACTTACGTAAAAAAGCCCTGAGCTTGTGATGGCCCAGGTCCTCGCCTACCTGTCATACACGAGGTTGTGGTTCAAATCCGGGCAAGTATCATATGACTTTTTTAATTCATATGTACTTTCTAAGTTTATCTTAGACATAATTGACATCGGTGAAGGAAAACATCGTGAGGAAACCTGGACTTATAGTTAATATAAGTTTGAAATCGCCTTGAGCAAGCGTGGTGATCGATGCTCGAGCCTTCTCTGTATGAGAAGAGGCCTTTGCCCTGTAGTGGGACAGAAAATCATATCTGTGTAAAAAGAAAATCATAATAATATATTATAGATTTCTGGCTAAAATAATAACAGCCGCATCAGTCGAAATCGAAAGTTAAGCTACGATTTCCGAGGTCTGTTTGTGGATGGATGACCATTTATAACAAATCAAACCCCTCCTTGCCTTGGATAGCACATCTGTCATTTGTAGATCTTTTAGAGTAACAATGGTCAGTAACTCAGAACCCCGAAAGTCTGACAGCCAGTTTAACCAAGTGGCACGGTTTTACCCAGTCACTATTATTATTATTATTATTATTTAGCCCAAATTGTCCCACTGCTGGGCAAAGGCCTCCCTCCATTCCTTCCATCGGTCGCGATTCTGCGCCACCTCTCTCCAATTCTCAAGGAAGACATCCAGGTCGTCCCGCCATCTCCTTCGTGGTCTGCCGCGGCCCCGTGTCACTGTAGGGCACCAATTCTAACGCCCGATATTAATATTCTATCTCAATCCAAATCCCGATCCTTTGTTTTTGACGGCTGCTTCTGATTGGACATCTTTAAGACTCGGATAGGCGAATTCGGTCGTTGATTGGTTACAGACAAAGATCGGGATCAAGATAGCAACCGAGATAGATTATTAATATCCAGCGTTAATGGGATATTTGACAAAATTTTAGTTTTAGTCTCTCATCTAGATAACAAGAAAACATTCGACACTTATTTTTTTCTTTTTCAAATTGATTGATAACTGCTTAGATTAAGCGCATTAAAGTTAAGGAGTGGGGGCTTGTAACGTCTCTATCTGTTATAAACTGTACTGGCTAGTGACGTCATACAACATTTTTACTCGATGTATCGCCGTTATTGTCTGATTACGTGTAAAAAGAAAAAATATGTGTCGAATATTTTCTTGTAATCTAGATGAGGGACTAAAAATTAAAATTTTGTCAAATGCCCATTTTGGAGGTCAGGTAGGCTGTTGCTCCATAAAGAACGTTGGTACTCAGCTGCGTCCTAACTAACTACAGTTAATGAGTCCATCGACTAGTAGGTACTGGATAAATACTCTTTGATAATGAATTATGTAATGCTTATCTAAGAGTTAGCTTCTCATCAAACTAGATGAATTAGATGCTAGTCAACATGTAATAAATTAGCTTTATTAGCCTAGCCACTTGCTAACTAACTACCGCAAAGAGCTGGGCTGATAATGAGTCTTTAATTAAATGACATAATTAATTATTAAATTCATGCCAATGGTCATGCAGCGTAACGTTATGGAATGGGCACGCGCTGTTATATAAACGTTAGCCTTGATGATGCATTTGTAATGTAAAATGTTAAAAAATGTGATACAAAAACGTGGAGAGTGTGAAAATTAAAGGAGTTCTCTTTATCCCTAGAGGAATAAAAATGGAGGGGTTTAAAATAAGTACAATGTACGTGTAATCAACTATTTTTAGTTTTTTGTTCTACCCAGTCGCAGTTCTTCGAAATGAAAAAACGTCTTTAATGAATTAGACTTGTGGACCCGTACTTTTCAAGTGACATCTGACAGATAGAGGTCATTGACGTTCCTATTCTCATTTGAAACGCATAGTACTAAGGAAACAGCCTACTTGACCGTGGCGTAGCGTAGCGTTTAAAAGGGAATGGATGAGGTCTATGGTGGAACGAGTGTCGTCTGAAAGTGCCTGCTCACTTAATGTGGTAGGGGACACTGGCATAGAGTTCCCCTCTTTAGCTCATAGGATTATAAACTCTATGTAGGTACGTCTAGTTAGGATACCAACCAAATGTGAATGGCTTAGTAGTTTAATCATAACAAAATGTTAGGATCAGGGGCTGTCCTATGATGTGTAATGGGTCTCCGTGTGAGAGCGAGATGGAGCTATTTGTGACAAATAGCATTTCACAGGGAAACAAAAGTGGCTTGCACGAAAAGTTTGGCTCTAGATCCCGTAACTCTGATTGGTCGTCAGTATAAGGAGAAAAATACACACGTACATTTGCACACTTGGAAGGAGTACATTCATGTAATACTTTATGTTCACAAGTGTGTTGATGTTGATAATTCTAAATAAATAAAATAAAATGCATTGTAAGCCCGGTGAGCCGATGAGCAATGTAGGTACGATCCACGTCATGAGCTTAGTCGGGCTCTATGTTACTTATTATCTTAAAACTGGCTAACATTCAAACACGATGATGATTTCAAAATACATTATTTTATATCGTTACAGATGGCAGCGTCAGAGAACATAGCATTAAAAGACGAACTGGATGCGTTACGAGAAACGGCGGCAAAGGCGGCTGCTTTAGAAGCCACAGTAGCGTCATATAAAAAGAGGATGGAAGAACACGTAGACCTAAGGCGGCAAGTGAAGCTACTTGAGCGAGCCAACACTGAACATGTACAACGAGCCATTGAACACGAACAAGCGGCCGCTAAAGCGAACGCAATAAGAGCACAGCTTGATATTTACAAGAAACAAGTGAGTAAATGTAACACATACTTGAATTTCGAATCTCATTTAGCAAGTTTTAAGAATTTGAACTGCATGTCATACAGGATAAAGTCGAATTTCTATTGTAATAAGATTGATTTAGGGATGGTGAAGGAAAACGGTTCGTGAAATAAATGACGCTAGAATATACTATAAAGTGTGTATGAATTAGAAACGGCCAATGAAAAATCATCTTAAAAAAAAAAACAAAAATGCAAATAAATAATGCAAATTGTGAATCCAGAATAAATTGTGAAGAATAACATCGTCGGGAAATGTATAAAATATTATTGTGTTATATCATCAATATTATAAACTCGTGCGTGTAATAAAATATTCCTTAGGCAATCTAAATATAATTGTCGAATCCAATCTCTTAATTATTTTAAATCGATACTTATGTCACAAGAATCGGTTTTTATAGCAACCGATTTTCTTTCTTCACAAACAATTTGATAGCTGTCAAATCGTACTTCTTAGATTGTTGTGATTTTAATGACGACTGTAAAATATTAATGTACATTTTGAATATTGTGCATTGTTTGGGTTTTTGGCGAAGCCATTTGCATTGTACAATATGGCAAGTATCTAAATATGGTTAGGATTGTCATAGGCCTAACTGTTTATAAATAGAGAGTGATCGATGATCCATATCAAATAAAGCTTAAAGACTACTATAAAACTAATGGTCTGCCATAAAAGGTGCATTGATTCAAGCCAAACACATTAATGGTTTTGCTAGTGCCTTCTTTGTATGAGAAGAGGCCCTACAGTTTTTTCTTCAGTTTACTCCATGAGAATAGAATTCCATATAAGGCGTATGCGAGCTACAAGGAGGTGTAGGTGAAGTGATGGCGAATTGAGCTGTCAGTCCATACGACTGTCTAGCGCATTGACAGTTCGCGTCACTCAGGTTTTGACGGAGTTACTTTAACCAAATCGATCGGCTCTATGGAAATTAAAAGCGTTAACCCAAAAGTGTTCCGTTTATCTGAGCAGTGTACAGACGCCAGCTCATCAACCTACCCCAAACAGTCAAATTTTCCCAATTGAACATGAACCCTATTAGAATAAAGTGGCAAACCTATCAAAGACTCCTGGCTCCTGTAGGGATGTTAAGTTGATGGACTTGAAGTCTAGACGCCTGTTACTTGAGATGATGTTTCTATATGACATATGTAGCAGCAGATATGACTGCTCAGATTTGGTAAATAAATTAAGTTATGTTGTACCTAGAACTGTTATGGGACGCGGGGTGCGCGCACGTCCACTATTCGCCATCCCATCTTGCCGCACTAATGCTGGAGTTCGCGCACCTCTACGTCGTATAGCAGATAATTATAACACAAATTTCTCGGATATTGATCTATTTACATTATCATCCAACAAATTTCGAAATACTGTAATCCAAAAATTAACAAACTAAAACTATATAACTGTAACCTAAGCATAATGTAAAAAATAAAATAAAAAAAATAAAACAAAATATCAATCACTCGCATGCCTAGTTAGTTCTTATATAAAAAAATGGAATAGGTAACATGTGGATAACGTTGTGAGTTACACATACACTATATACTTTAGATACTAAGGACTATTAATTAAGAAACCTTTGTGTAACTGTTTGTTTTCCCAAAGAAAATAAATAAATAAATAAATAAAAGACATTTGACACATTGGGGTAGGTGGATGTGCTGGCGTCTCTACCTTGCGCACATTGAAACCATGTCCTTTAGGAAAATATGACATAGAGTTGCGTTGACATTAGACGGTCTGCATTTGTACATTATTTTTAAGACCATCACTTATGGTGGTAAGAGAATAAATGTTATATTGATTGATTGAATATTTGATTGAATGGCGCCAAAAGGGGACAAATGATAGAAACAAAATACTATTTATTGTATGCTATAAAAACATACAAATAATATTTTAGAGAACTATCATGTAGGGTGTTACATTGGGTGGCCTGTCACAGCTAGAGATTTCCGCCTAGCGAGATCTCGCGAGACTCAAAACCCAGTCTCGCGAGATCTCGCAAATTACGGGATCTCGCGAGATTGGGAGAATTGCAATTAAAACATATGCAAATGCTTGTTTTAAGAACTAGTAATTGACAAGATATGTAATTAAATAGAAACTGCGTTGCTTAGTTATAAAAATCATGTAAGTTTTTTTTTTAATCAACAGAGTACTTATTATTTTGTCTCTAACTCTAATAACATTTGTTTATGTCTATAATTATTATACCTACTGTAGCTAATCAGTTCAAATTCTTACAATATTGGTAACAAAACAATAATTATCTATATTTAGTCTTTTATAAATTATTACTTTAGTTTCATTAATTAAGAGTAATAGGAACATTACTTATGGTAAATAAATACAACAAAACAAAAACTTAACTTCACAAGTTCTTAAATAAATGTTGTGAGATCGTATTAATCAAATAAAAGATGTTTAAAGTAGAAGTCAGATGAAGTTATCAAGGTACGGAAAGGCAAGTTAGTTTGTCTGAAAATGGCTTCTCAAAAAACACATCATGTGGAGAGAGACAGACGACTTCTGATTTTGCAGGATAATTGGCATGCAAAATCAGAAGTCGTCTGTCAGATGCGCCAGGCGCGGCCGCACGGCCGGTCAGGATTCAGTTCGCGCGCAGTCGCCCTATGAAATACACGTCGTCACGCTGCATTTGTCGATCTCGTTATCTCGCGAGATCTCGTACGAAATTTGACGAGATACAATCTCGTAAAATATGGCCGGGATCTCGCGAGATCGGGATCTCGGCGAGACGAGATTGCATTCCCTAGTCACAGCCAAGCGTACCCAAGAAGTAAACTCCAGTTGAGCGTCGAAATTATACGAAATACTTTTTTATTATTTTTAATTCTTCTGATGTATTCTAGGTTATGGACTTAAACGAAAAGTTAGACGGCGAGATAACGAAAGCAGACAAGCTGGAAATAGAGAATAAGAAGCTCAGTAGTCGCGCTGCGTCCGCGCAGCGAGAGCGAGACGCGCTGCTGCACGAGCGCGACACGCTGCGGGACACGGTGGACGAGCTGCGTTGTTCCACCATCACTGCCGGTAACTTAGACTATTTTATGACTGCAATCTTTTGTTCAATTTAGTCCACATTTTTTGCAAAAATTTTGATTAACTAAAATACCTGCCAACATCCCTAATTAACGCGTGATTACTATCCAGAAAAAAAATACTTTTAAAGACCGCAAATTAAGTTCAGTTTGCTTGGTAACTTTAAAACATCATAACTGTTTTTATAGGAGGAATACTAATTTTGAAGTTGCCTGTATTGATACGAACATAAAGTCGTTTGTAAGTGGAAATAACATCCAGGGGTTTGAGTACAGCAAGCAGCCTTACGAGGCAAGTAATAGCTGGTCCAGAGACCAGTTGTTACTACGACCCTAAAACCCATAAAGGCCCAAATCAAGAACTCCTCCTGTATCATGGGTGCGTTAACAAACATTGAAACTCACATCCATAAGCAGACCGGCAACAACTGCTTGTGGGTCATCCTACTATTTCTATGATCGGTCACGCGACTGCGTGCCGCCATGTTAAGTATTCTGCCACACACAGAGTCACACCTTACGGCCTTTAATCTATTGTAAAATGACACTACCATAGGTCCTTTAACACGTGCCTTTATATTTCCAGGTGCCAATGAAGACAACATGTCCCGGGAGTTGATTCCAAACGATCTGAAGGAGCAGTTGATTCGGCTGGAACACGAGAATAAGCTGCTACGACAGAACCAAGGAGCGCAGGCGGAACAGGCTTCTGCGCAGGTGGGTGACTGCATCAAGCCCTAGAAATTCTAGATTTTTCTGTTTGTAAATAATTGGCTATTTGACAATTTTAGTTTTTAGTCCCTCATCTAGATCACAAGAAAATATTCGCTATAATTTTTTTTCTCTTTAAAATTGATGATAAACTGCTTAGATTAAGCGCATTAAAGTTGAGGAGTGGGGGCTTGTAACGTCATTAGCTAAAACTGGCTACGACATTTTAACTCGATGATGTCATGCGACATTTTAACTAGATGTATCGCCGTTATTTTTTGATTACGAGAAAAAAGAAAAAATACGTGTCGAATATTTTCTTAAAATCTAGATGAGGGACTATTTAATTTTGTCAGCCACAAACAATTTTGTCATTTTGTTTTTGTTAGCCCATTGAAGTATTTGTGTGTTTGAACTAGTGAACCCGACATAATATTGCCCTGCCCGTACAGCGCCATCTGTCGGGTTCAACTTTGAATCTAAACCATCCAAAGACACCATCTAACATATCGGTCCGGCCTTTTGAGAGGAGTTCAGTGTTATACGCTCGTGTAGATATAATAGTACTATTTAAACATGGTAACTTTTAAACCTTCCATGGGTGAAAGTAGTCGTGATTATAAACAACTTTTACTATGAAATTAAACCCGGAGTTAAAGAAAAACCCATCCAAGTCTGGATTTGTGTCCGGTTACTGGCAATATATTACCTGTGTGTACTATAGATACACCACTGCCTAACTTTTCGAGGAATATAGCCGCCATGTTATGGACATTCATTTGAACACTTTAGCCAGTTAAGAATTGCGATACCTATAAAACCTAACCCTTTAGTATATTTACATTATTTACAAGAACTATCACTCATTCAGGCTCTCTTAGAGGATTACGGGGCGCGGCTAGAGAAGCAGCGGGCAGTGAACCGCGAGGCCAACCAGCGCATCATGCAGCTAGAGGCCACGCTTGAAGCGCCACATCCACGACTAGCGTCCGCTATAGAGGACAGCCAGAGGAAATGTAAGTCTGCTAAATGATTGAAGAAGACGGGTTGGCCTTCATTGTGTGCGTCTGTTACGTACACATACAAAAGCGCTCTGTTTTGGACTAGCCGTAATCACGCTCATAGAAACAATGTGTACATTCATAAACAAACCTACACACACTTGATTGACAACGCTACTTAGTGGGATGAAACATTTACACTATATTTAAACTTTTAGAAATCCCTTTGTTAAAATATACAGAGTAAAATTGCTACCAGTGTGACTGGAATAACGTAACGCGACTAGTTTAACTGTCTGATATTCAGAGGACGCGCTGTTAGCTTTGCGCTTGCGCACCGTAAGTTCAACTATTGATGCGAATGCGCCTTGAAATTTTGATTTCACAGTTTCTTATTGTTTACACATAGCGTTACATACATTACATGGCAAGCAAAGGGTGATTAGTTGAACTTGTATTTTTTAACTATCTCTTCTAGATATTCGTGATGAGTACCAAAGTTTACTAAAAAAAAACATTACTTCTTGATATTAATGACCACTATTCTGTCTTGCTTGAATTTCAATTAATGTTATCTTGTTTCAATTCAGCATTACAAGTAGAAGAATTACAAGCAACCTTAGCGGAAGAACGGCGGCGCGCCACTAAGCTACAAGAAGCCATCGCGGCGAGAGACGCAGAACTACTCGCTACTGAGGACAAGTACAAGAAGTGTCTAGAAAAGGCCAAGGACGTCATCAAGTCGCTGGACCCTAGAGCTTCTGGTATGTTATTTATTTTTTGGTTAATATATTGAGTTTTTCAATCTAGAATTTCTTAGTAGCAGCCCGGTGTCTACAGGGTGACTGGTAATTAGTGACCGATACTTAACTAGTCAATTACCGCAATCCAGACACAATTAAATTACTATTGTTTGCGGACACCGGTGTCCACGCGGAGCCTAATGAGTTAAACACGTGATTGTACTGATGAATATGAATAACTTTCCCAAAGAAACTTTTTTTTATAGTCATTAACTTTCAATTAATTTAATTACGTAAGTACTGCACAACGGGATCGGTGGGAGTGGCGGGGGAGCGTGTGACGCTACTACTACTAATAGATTTGGCCCTTCTCGAGGTCAGACCATCAGCTGATAGATCGTGTCGATTCGTGCCTACTGTGACCGATCACAGGCGCGCGCGCGGGAATTCTAAACAGCATTTTTGTTATTTCATTGTGTTATAAGTTATTGTGTATAAAAAAAAAAGTTTCGTTCGGAAAGTTTATTGAAATCATGAATACAATCACGTGTTTAAGTATCGGTCACTAATTACCAGTCACCCTATATAATTGTGCCCGATTGATGTCAATTGGCTTTATTATAATAATATGGGACATGAACATAACTGGGGAAATGTGGGTGTACTACGGGTACAATTCTATCAAACACCTCGGGGACTACATGTATCATGACTGTTATGATTATTTATATCCGGAGCAACAAATTTTTATGAGCTTAGTGAATAAGAATCCTGGCTAAATCTGGAGTAACAATTTTAAATAATTTTTACAATCAAAGTCATGACTCCTATCATATTTATTTTTTTATTTTAACTTCTATTATTTTGCTCCGGTCATTTCTTTTCAGAAGTAAACTTTGGGTGAAACCATTTTTTTATCCTTACAGTTACCCATTGAGTTTCATTATCTACTGTTTTGCAGTCATGCGAGTATGTTAAACATTTATCATTGATATTTTTTCTGTATTTTCAGCTCAAGCGTCGTTGTCAGATATAACGCTGGGATACTCTCGCGCAGCGGGAACAGTGGCCGGACCATCACGACCCGAGATTGCGCCCGCAGCGAGCAATAGAAACGAGTGAGTTTTTATTTTATTTACCTACCTTTTTGATATAATTCGAAGGTTAAAATATTGGTGCAATAGATGGAAATCCTGCATTAAGCTCGCACAGGTTTTTGGACGTTGGTTCAAATTATGAAAACCCTGTGTCTAGCAGTGGATGAACATGAAATGTGTTGATACTGTCCCGTTGTCAACGGTTTTTGCTCAACTTTCAAAAATATACTATGTGGTACACAACTTAAGGTTCATTTTCCAATTCTCTATGAATATGCTTCTAGGAAACATACATACTCAGCATTGTTAATAACCAGTATAAACGTACGTTAAGTTATAATCCGCAAATTTAATGATCGCATAGGTGTACACCGTTTCTTCATGAACAATACTTCCATATTACTAAATACATACAACAAAAACCATGGTTCTGGGAGAGAGCTTAAAAGCTCAAGTACAAAAAAAAAACAGAAAGTTGCGGTAGTGCAAGTGTAGACAATAAACTAAGTCTTAAAATTCCACCATCTAATTCAATGAATGAAGTCCTAAAACTCCGCCATCTACACAGATGGAGCGGCGGTACGGAAGACAGTGGGCGCGCCGGCGCCAACGAACAGCGCCTGCTGGCGTCGGCGTGGTACCAGCTGGGCGCGCGCTGCCATCGGGACGCCGTGGACACGCGCTTCACGCTGCTGTCGGCCGGACACTCGTTCCTCGCGCGCCAGCGGCGCCAACCCGCCCGCCCGCGCGCGCCGCACGCCGCCGTGTCGCCGCCTGCGCCTGCGCAGTGACGCCAGACCTAGCGACGGGCTGAGACCACAGGTGCTGTCCAAATACTTGCCTTGCCTACATCCGTTGTTTGGTGCACGCATACATACATGTTTATAAAGTCACCTGAAAAGTTTGAAGACAACACACCGTCGAAAGGCATCACAAGTATTTGCTGCGATACTCATCTCGAAACTAAAGTAGTAAACAGTTACAAGCTACGACGTCGCTCGCGTCCGTGTGCGCACGTGCTTACGTACGCATGTGTGCGAGCGCATTTTTGTTACGTAAATAGATAAATTAAACGTATATAATGTGTATCGGTGCCTTCCGTCACCTTGTCGGTCCTAAGATTGACGCCTAAGTGTTCAGGGAGAAACAATGTGTTCTATGTCCCATCGGTATGAGTGAACAAACGATTATGATGATTTGCGATTGACGAGACTATTGTGTATCTTTTGTAAATAATACTACGTGTAACTGTGTTTACGCTGTGATTGGTCGCTGGCCGAACGCTCCCTTCCATTTCTGTTTCTACGTCAATTGAAATTACATATGATTTTTGTATTATAATAATGTGCGAGTATAACCTTATATAAAATCGTGGGAGTCTGAAGTTATTAGGTGTTCGTTTTAAGTTATAAAAATATATAAAGACCATTATAATTAATTATTATAACATGTAATGTGACCTAAGTAGACACCTTATTACAATTATTTCCTAATCGATTATGTCTCTCAGTATGGAAAATACATTCTTTGAGTACTAATTTTGCTCATATGTATGTTTATTAATAATTTAGGTTAAGTTTGAAAGCACGAAATGTAACCACCTGGTTAACTTAGCAGTTATCTTTAATATTAATAAGTGAGTATAAAAACCGTATCAAATTCTACAATACATTAAGTTCAATTTTGCATTTGTTTTTCTGTAGTTAATCTCTATTTCGATTGTTGAAATTTTCATCCATCGAATGTAGAAATCTTAAGTTTACACGGACGAGTAGTTCGTAGTGGGGAAACTAGCCCATATACAATTTTCAGTGTTTTGTCAGTACCGCTGTAAGTTGTGCCTAGAATTTATTATTTTAATTAATATATTAATTCAAATTAATCAATTTAAGTTTCGCATTTAGAATAAAAAGGTTGCCTTTAGATTCAGAAACAAAATTTCTGTCTTGCGGTGCTTTCTCACAAGAAATTATAGTAAAAAGAAGATTTGGACATAGCCAAAAATAGACTCCCTTTTAAGGAGATATTTTGTAATCTGCTTTACTCGCTTTAGCCCTAAGGATTTACCATAAAGTAAGCTCCTCATTTCCAAAAAAGGTTACGATGGAATAGAAATAATAAATCGCACTTAGTTAGGGTGCGAGTTACCTAATTCCATTGTTCTAAAATTAAACGAAAATGAAAAAATGGACATCTCACACGTACCAAACGTTTTGGAAACACCTTCATTGCGCTTACAGCGAAGGAGTGACATTCCCAGCTGAAGTCGGTGATCCGGTCGGTGTCCTGATAGCTACAACCTAGGGGTCTTTAAATCAAGAGTGAATAGGTTACTTCTAGGCAAGCGTGCTTAATCGTCGTCCACATCATCGCTTATCAGGTGAGATCAGCAATGAAACCCGAACCTAAAAAAACATCTATTACTAACAACATTAGAAAAGGATAGAGACTGACGCTGACAGATTATAACAGTCATTTAGAAATGTCAAATTATTTATATCATTGCCATGTTTTTGATCAATTCGTTTTAAATGTTAACTATTTCAGTATGAAAGCTCTTGTGAATGTCTATCCTCTTCTTATTGGTTATGAGAGAAAAATATTAGATATTCCTAACTTATTTTTTGATTACTCTTTCAATACTGAAATATTTGTGCCGAATAAAGTTATTTCATCTCTTAGCTTCCTAAATCAACAATCATTACTAAATTCTTCAGCGTTTTATGGTCTAACAAAGTATTTAACGAGTTAACGGCAAAATTGTGGTGCCTCTTCCACAAACACCATCAATGAAGAGTTGAAATTGAGGTTGAACTAAAGTTTAGTTTGACAAGAATTGAATTGGCACCACAGAGTAATATTTTGATACTTTGTACGCCACGCCGGTCACCGGTGAGCCGCGAACAATTGAATTTCTATTGTGTCTGGTAGTCAGGCAATCAACTTGTTAAAGGATTTCAAGTTATGGTAAAGCCTTCGAGCTCGTATCCTCCCGTCCCTTCCAGATGAAACGCTGCCAAGCAGACGTTATATAACTGAACTTATTACTGGTTGACTAACATAATAAAATTATTATTATACATTTCTTGAACAATGACAATATCGTTTTTAATTTGTTTATTTACCTTATGCTAAGTTAGGTTAACAAAGTTATGTGTGATCCTAGAACAAAACTAAGCTTCGTGCACTACATTTATTTTAAGATAATAATTATCATAATTTTTATAACATCGTTTTATATCAGTATTTTGTTAATGTTTATAAATGTTGTAAGTAACCGAAGTCTTGTCTAACCAGAATTTATTATTTGTTAATTTTTATAAACTATTATTATCACATTAGCAACCAGACGTCATATTATTAATGCATTAATTTGTATAGAATTTCTCAATTTATATCTTTAATATTGTAACATTTTCATTAATTTTACTGGTACCAGTACAGTAAATGAAATAATAATGCGAAGCAGTGCAAATTATTTATTTAATTTTAGTATAAATATTGTAATTTATTGTTGATGATGACAATATAGTTTTGGAATTTTTAAATGCATGTTTTCTTTGTTTTTACCCGAGCTGTAATGATGGATAGATGGAGGAAATAGAACCTAACAAAAACAAAATTCAAAAAGTGATTTCATAATTTATTTGTAATTGAGATCACAAACCACTTACAATTTAACTTATATCACATCAAACCAAACTCAACCATCTAAGTGTCTTACGATATACGGACAAATTTTGTACACAATATAAATTAGGGCAACACTATAATCACAAAACCGACCGTCATGTAAATTTTGAACAAAATAGGTAACTTATAAAGTTGCTAATACGGCCTTTTTATTCTTGAAATGTAGATTGACTTCACAAAAGAATATTAAAATAAAACACGTTTGTTACCATTTCTTTACGAACTCCTAATTTTGTAACTATATATGTATAACTATTACTCTTTTTAGACACACAAGTAGATCTGCTGGAAGTCACGAGCGCTTAGACCAGTGATTGGCTACCAAACTAACGTTAATTTACCACTATCTCGTGACACAGACCGCACCTGGCTATATAATTTTCTTAGGAAGCGCTTAAGCCTAAGGTTATAAATATAAAATCAAATTTAGTCGAAGTCCTCATCAGAGTCTGTCTTCAAAACACTGTCTGAACCGGAGCCACCTTCGCTGTCCACTTCGATTTCACTGTACACAAAAAAATATAATAAAATAGCTGATATATCTAAATCACAATATAAAACCTTATTTTTAGTAAATACTCATCATTATGAATAACTTTTACAATAGGACGAACCCTGAAATCTTGAAAATGTTCAGTACATTAATTTATGCTCACACGTATTTCGACAAAATGTACCTATCTAGGAACAGCAGTTTTTTGTCGTAATTACCGGGGTCGTCCCATAGTAAAAAATGATCATAATGATGAGTAGGTACCTACAAAAATCCTTTATCGTGTTTAGTATACCTAAACTTAAAATAAGTTTTTTAATACATATGATTTTCAAGCATGTAATTTTAGTTTAAGTAGTTCTGTTTAAAAAGTCGAATTTCGTGATCATAATCGAAGACATATCGAACAAAGAGTTTCGTCAGAAAATCCTGTCCAGCAAAAAATAAAAATCTCGGAATGAATCGGTCAGTCCTAAATTAGTGTGTTAAACCTGCGCATGATTACACACATTAGCCATAGTTAACCCTAGCCCTTTTTAGCACACAGGCCATAATTTCGTACATTCTTTAAGTTGTAAGGGATACTTATGACTAACTTATAGCAGGTAGATAGTTGCGAAACTCGTATGTGATTATTATCGCTTCGCGTATACGAGTTTGTGTATCTTGTTCTCGTACCTTGAGCTTGTGTAAACAAGCTTAAATAATGCGTTCATGAAATACCTACGTATAGATATTCTTAATAGCCATGTTATAATATCGATGGCATTTTAAACATAAAAAAGTTGAATCAAAACCTCTTTCTTGATTATTAAATTGAGATTTTCGTGATTATCAAATAAATATTAGTGAATCGCTAAAATGTGTGTATAACTTCCGAACGACTGCACGAAATTGGATAATTCTTTTTTTGTTGTATTAGTCTTGGGCCCTGCATTTTATTTTGGTATGAGGTACATGTATCATTTGTTGTTGCAGTTTAGTTTGAGTATAGATAACGTAGTTAAATAATGACTGAGAAAGTTAGGTCGAATGACTGTAAATTGATTATTTTTTATTTGAACTGTTGGGTTAGTTTTGAGTGTATTTTTTGTGTTTGCAACTTGCCTGTCTTTTTCTGCACCGATCAAATTGATCTCTACGATATTTCTGTCGAACAAATAGTTATTTGTCAATATTATTGTGTAGTTTTATTTGGAAATTGTATGCGATTGGTGTCCTATCTCGAGAATAGTCTTGAGACAGACAATGTTCAAGAAACATCTATAAAAGTTATGTGGTTATTTAAACCGCTAACCCCATAACTGTATTTTCTTCCTGAATAAGATTTAAGACAGTAAAATTCGAACATAAGCAAAGTTCTTGCGGTTAACTCTGTGGCGTCGATAAATAAAATAACCGCAAGTGTGGTTTAAGCCTTACTGGTGTAAAATTATTGATAACCGCTTGTCAACATCACTTTACTTATATGGGTGGGATATTTTCTACATTGTAAAGTGAATGACGGATAGTATCAAGTTGTCCACTTACCCGTTCAGGTCCTTGGTGAGTTGTATATCTATATTGGTGGCTGAGTCATTGAGGCCGTTGAGGGCTTCGCAGAAGTCGGTGCCTACGCTCTGGAGATGATGAGTGTTCAAGTGGAAGCCCTGGGGATGAGAATGTGAAATTTTACGCTACACGTTGATAATTATAGTCGGATTGGTTTGCCCAAGTGGGTTTCTTCAACATGATTCATTGTTTCCATTATTGCCGAACTCCCTTTACACCACCAATTTGCTTAATAGTTTTTTTTGCATCTTCAAAGATGGATGGATTATAGATGACCAGTAGGTATGTATCGATTCAAATGCAGTTTATTTTTTTTATCACCAGCCAAATATTCTCGAACTGTTCTGCCCACGAATATAAACAACTCACTAAAAACAAATCAAACATCCCGAAAAAAAAATCTGCTTGATTGAACTTTTGAATTTTCGAGCTGGTCCCATATTATTCATATTCATAGGTAGAGAGAATACCCTGTGAAAATATGGCTGGTAATTTAAAAAAAAAACTGAGTATGTATTACTGTTGTGTTGCATATTTGAAGTATTAGTACTAACATAATTTTATTATGTAGGTAGTATTAAGCGAATACTAACTAATATCGTGGACCGAATAGTTGTCTTTGAATATAATTAATGTTTTATTATTATGATTATTATTTCTATAGGGACGGCAAGGCAACCAATGTGTCGAAAGTGTAACTCATTTTACCAGTATTATTCATACACGTGGTTGTTCATGTAGTATTGTTACCTACATCGTGTCACGAATTTGCAAACGGATCATGACCGATACTGTTGACTCATATATGCTGCATCCCTGATTATTTATGTATTCATTTATGGGATTAATATACTCTTTGCTGTCTGTGGTTTCCGTTATAAGCTTTATTGTTACGGGGAGGTTGAAGTCATTTTTAATTTTCATACGCAAAATGGTGGTTTGTGTAGTTCGAATCAGGATCTATTAAATTTAGCTCGATAGAAATGTCATAAAGTTGACGACACTAAATCGTTTGTGCTAATCGCTAAAAAGTGTTCAACAGTCCAACTCATCAGAGATGGCATCATAAAACCATGTAAAAGTTGGGCTTACCTTTTATTTTGAGCGTAAGTATAGTATTATTTTTCTGTGATATTTTTTTTTTACAAAATAAGCAGTTTAAACCTCGCACCGCACATTTCCCGTGCCTGTTTGCAACCACCCCTAAAGAAATTTATATAAATTTTACATTTTTACAAACATCAATCAAGTGACAAGATAGTATCCACGAACCAACCATGTAACCACGGGCTGCTCGATGCTAATTCGCCGGCTACCCACATCAATTCTACAAGGTACCTATACCTAATTAAAACAATTTACGATCAGCATATCGCAAGGAAACGTTCGCAATCACACCGAGCTCTTGCAAGGATGATTAATTATTAAAACAGCGTAGGTACGAGTAGCCGTCTTCCCACATAAAGTAGATGGAAGATTTGTAGCAACTGAGGCCCTTATCAGGGGGATCTGGTTTCGAGTATGGGATGGACACCGCTAGATGTATTAGCCCACATGGCGGGTAAGCTAAGTATCGTTATCATTAATCTGAAGATCTGTCATTTCTAATTGGAGTATAAGTGTGATAGAATGCGTATGATTATTATATTACTTCAGAAATCTTCGTTTTTATCGAGGATCACTTTTAATTAATTAGCAGTCTTAGAGGGTGAAATTACTCGTTAATATGAACCTGCACTGTGATTCAACTTTAAGGCTGTTAATACTCTGTTGTGTTATTCGAAAAGGTTTGCCTGGCTATACCTTATGTCCCGTTTCATATGTCTAAAATATAATAATGTCCAACCAACCTTGAAAGGGCCCCTGTCAAATCCACAAAAGGAGGCCTCCATGGTATAAGATCTGGTTACGCCAAGGTGTCTCCACACGGTGACCCTGGCGGTGCTCTCCCGTTCACGTTCTACTCTGAAGGAACAGGACCCGAGCGCGAATGCAGGCGATAAACGATGCATTAACGCTGGCAGCATCTAAAAAGCACACAAAATCAAAATGCCCTTTAAAAAAAATATATATTTGCGAGCCTCATGTACATTTAAGTAGGTCCCCACTTGAAAATACTTGGCATTGCATTCATGTATATTAAAGCTCTATGTAAAATCTGCAAGCTTAAAGTCGATCGAAATCGAGCTATCAAAACTGAGTAAGCGACACTACCGATATTGGATAAAGATAATTTATGGCGAAAAACATGGTAAGTATACCTACAAAGGTGTAATTAAAGCAAAAGAGATCATAAATATTTTGTTTAAAAAATAAAGCATGCTATAGTCTGTTCGTTGCACTGCCTGTTTCGCACGTGTCGTTTGTCAACAAATAAACCATACCTACCTTGAAGCACAATTTGAGGCACTGATGAATGACACGATAGCTAAGTAGCAGATGTCACCGATTGTCAAAACTCAGCATATCGACCGTTTAAGACAGTATAAAGGATGGTGGTAAGGGATCAGGGTTGTAAGTCAATGACCCTTGACCCTTCCTCCCTTAGGTATATCGAGGAAACCTGTAGGCATCTTTACTGAGAGTAGAGGAAGGTAGGTAGTAGAGGAAATCTGGCGTTGGGCCTGTTACAAAGAAATTCCTAAAAAAACAAAACTCTAAATCACTGCTCGACCGGGGGACCAAATTTAGAACCCTATCTTCAGCTATCACACAGACCATCAAGCAACTTCGTGTTATTTTGAGTCTGGCTGTGAGGTCTATACAAACGAAATCAGCCTTTTCTTAAACGTCGTTGAAGTCAACTAGATAATATCAGGAAGCACAGTAGCTGTACTGCAGTGATAATATCTAACAATCTTATTACTGTCACCCACTTACGCCATTTACCAGTTTCATACTGGAGTCCGTTTACCGTGTACAGGGCGATATCTTCGAGATTCCAATTACTTGTTTTCTAGATGATGTCGAAAGTAACAATATCGGGAATACGGTATTTTTATTTTTCACCCTGCTAGTATACAGACGCCAGCATATCAAGCTATCCCAAATTAAACATAAACCTTATTCTTTCTGAAATTAAATTGAAAATCTATTAAAGAGATTTCACAGATTGGAGAAGCTTGATCTACTGACCTCTTTACACAATTATTTGGAAACTTGAGGGCAAGTTCTGTTTTCTTCATGTTTAGTACACGTTTGAAATGCCTTTATAGCTTACTGCGTCGAGCTTTCGGTTTAAACAATATTAAAAATGCTATTATATGTATAAAGAAAGTCCATGTCATCTTACTAAGTATTTGACTGGTTCATCGGGAACTATCCGGTCGTTGCTGCACCAGCTCTCTGCGCCCGCGCATCCATAGAAGAATACGTTCTTCTTCCGAGAGTGCCCGTGATAGTCACAATACACCAATGGCGGCTTCTTCCAGACGCGCACAAGATATTCTATTAGACCCTGAAATATTAAAACAAGTTAATTTGCATCAACAGTTAGAGTTTTAAAGTTTATAAAAGCCATTGAGCTTTGACTAAAACGAAAATATTATCCAACAGGATATCTAACATCTCGTCAGATATAAAATAGATAATTATTTTACCCACTTGGGGAACGAACCCAAGATAACATCAGTAAATGCATTCAATGCTACCTTTCAACATGGCAATATTTTAAATACGAGTAAGTAGGTATTCCATTCAGGAAATTATATATCTATTTGCGCGTAACGTTATCTCACCTTAGTATGATAAATAGAAGGATGTAAAACGGGACTCGGTTTACACCACCGTCGATTTAAATCTTCATTAGTCAAGCCGCATCGATGGCTGCAATAAGAAATGACAATTTACAGGACGAGATTACCAGGAAATCTTATGAGCGACAAGTTAGCGCCGATAAAGCGCCGGGACATGTCCATTGAATTGAAATGACACGACCGTGGGTCGAGGAGTCAGTCGTCGTCACTTTACGAACAGACATGAGGCCGCGGCGAATCAGTTTATTTTACAACTTCATACAAACGCTTCGATTGTAGCGGTTATTCTCATTAGATGCGGGACACGAACGCACGGAAAACTATAAACGCCGGGTTTATAAAATAATAATCGATTCTAGCTCTTATAAGGCTCTTCCACTAGACAAAGAAAACTTTACGGAGATAGTTTAATATGACGAGCTATTAAATTAAATGAAATGGGTGAACACGTAGGAATTCGTAGTGACATGTTGTCAGGTGCGTCTGCGCAGCTGAGAGCACGCGCCTCCGCACTGCAATGCTGTCAAAAAACATTTCTTGTCGGCGACTAGCGACAGTTCCAGTGAATGTGTTATTGGCAGACACTTGTGCATTTTATGCTATTCATACACTTGGAAAAGCACGCACATATATAAAGATATAGATAGACTTCCTGTGTGAGGGATTTACTCACTATATTTATGGTCATGTCCTAGTGATTGCGTCATACATTGTGTAGGCATACCCATCGCATGGATTGCCCGGTTAAGCGAGTTAGAAATATCTGGACAGCATAGGCAAGTGCAAAATAGAATAACGTAAATGGAAGACGCTATACTATTTGCAATGGGCTGTCAATGGCACCACAGCTCCATACCTTTATCAGCTCATTACCAATAGTCTCTACTGTTGCTGTCCGCGAAGAAAAGCTTAACAAAGGTTCGTCATAACGTCACGCCAGTAATCCTCGAAGGGCTAGGCAGAGGTGTACCTGGTAGTACACACACATTTCGCCAGGGTCCGTTTATGAGCAAATCTTAGAATTTCTGGAGAACTTATAAATTTGATTGGGTTTTCGATATTCTACAGAACCATGATGTACCTACCTCTACCTGATCATGTAATCAATTTAGCAATCATAAATTCGAAAAAAAAATCAGTATCACGACGCGAAGTTCAACTGAATGTAACTTGGTTCCTTAACAAGAGCAACACTACATAAGGTCAAACTACAAGCGTGCTTAAAATTACCCCATGATTTCTCAGACCGAAGGTACATGTCCAGTGCTGAATATGGGCTTTCACCGTAACAACTAAATAATGAGGTGTTCTAAGAGACGCAGTGGGCCGGCTGATGGATAATTGCAACGTCCTTAAACCAATGGTTCCGAAGAATATTTATCCGATTAAAACAGAGGACGGTTATAACGGTAAGTTGACACCCAAACATGTTTAAAGAGGTCCATTTTTAACCGACTTCAAAATATGGAGGAGGTTCTCAATTCGGTTCTTTTTTGTTTGTTTATTTTTTTTAGGGTTTGTTTCCTCAGTACCTACTCCGTCATTTATGGACCGATTTTCAAAATTCTTTTTTTATTTGACTAACAGATTGGTCCCATTTGTATCAAAACTCATATCTGATGAGAGATCCTCGAGGAATTGAGGGAACTCCTCAAAAATATAGGTACACACGCACCGATCTTTACATTTTCAGAAACAAAAATAAAGCATTTTCATTTAGAAAGTATCATTTGGTGAAGAAAAACTGATGCAAATAATTCGCGATTGCTATAGTCAGATGTCTATGCAGAGCTTCTGTATTTCTATGACATAACATTACGGCCTTCTATTTTAAAAGGGGCCCGGCAGAGACGTATAGATGAATGTTTAGATAGAACTTCTTTAGCAATTGTTAACCAATTTCAATGATTCTTTCAAGTTTTGAAAGACATTCGTTACATACGAAGAAACTAAAAATTGCAAAATAAAAACTTTTTTACAAAAAAAAAACACACGCCACAAGTCTTTCTGAACTTTGATACACTTGTACTTTCTCTATCTTAGAGAGACACGTATTTTCTGCTTTATTAAAAGCAGAAAAACACAGCAGAGGTAACAAAGCAGAGATACCTTATGAAAAAGTGCCCTATGAAACTTCAGAACACTACGTGCTCTGATGTCGTTTTTGATAAAGGTCCTCTTCCCAGATTCAAGGGACGAAAATAGTTTTACATTCTACCGAGTCTATATCAAAGAACAGCATCACGATCGGTTCACACATATACCATGTATGTGGAGCTCCGTTGGCACAGATTAACAGATATACGTCTCGTTGCAATACCGACTGGAACAAACAACCGTCAACGTTATCAACCTTTTCCTTTTGCGCTAGGGGTTACAAATTTACATCCCGCGTTGGATTCAGATGTCCATGCAAGATCTTTTTCTTTTTATACGTTTCAATTTTAATTAAAAAGACTAGCTAGTTCTGCGTTTTTTTAAGACAACTAATTGAGAGGTAACTTGTGTAATTTCTCCGAATGTACTGTTTTATAGTAAATTAGACACTGCATAACTATGTGATAGATACAATTTATCTTTCGCGCGATAAGCCGCAGGCAAAACTAGTTTCGAATTAATACCAATGACGCATTGAAATTGATTTCAATATTTGCTCGCCGGTAGGTATCTTAACTTCCTTTTTTATAGAATCACAGGGATCCGAGCCGCTAACTGAAAAATAACAAAGACGATTGTATCATTACTTACAGCTAGAAAGACTTAGTACGTCGGCAATCTACGACTGTTCACTATAGTTCTACCGTTATTAAAGGGCAATTCTTATAGTGTACGTGCTTCTGACATAATCGCATTCACCAAGGTACACCAAGAAAAGAATATGAGTAACAGTAATGGTGTTTATAAAACATTATTATGTCATTAAAGTGTCCCTGTGATGTGATGTAACTCGGAAACTTTATAGTTCCCAGAACTGAATAATTTTATATTCACACCTCACATATCTTGATAAGTGATAATAAGCGAAGAGTGTGTACAAAGTTTCAACAAAACGGTTCCAGGTAAGGACATATTTTTACAATAATTATCCTTGGATATTACGTTCGTAGATTATATTATATTATTGCACGTTAGTTAATTTAGTTGGAACTTAATAATTCGTATGATTCAAAGTGGAGATGTTTTGCAATTCTGATTATTCTGTGCTGTGCGCATGGTTGGTAGATATTTTTTCCTAGAGCAGTCGGGCGTTCGTCCAATTAGGAGTGGTTCAGTGGAGTCGCATCATTAGCGGGCGCGGAGGCGGCGCGAGGCGCGGCGCGGGCGCTGCGCGGCTCACGCCCGTCCCTGGCTGCGGCCTTCGCTCCACGACCGGTTGCGCATCTTTTACTCTAATCAGGGAAAAAAATAGACGTCGTCCGCATGCGCGAATGAAAGCGAACAAGCGAGAAGCTGCACCCCGACTGCCGTGTTTTATGGTGGATTGTTGCGGTACCGGAGCAACGAACAGGGATGTCGCGTGCTAGCACTTAATTATCTCTAACTAAGTTATTTTGCTGTCTTGACCATTTAAAAGGCTCAATTAGAATAGTATAAAATATATAGAGCAGTAGGTACCAATTTTACTAAATCAATGTCAATGTCTATGACATTAAATAATCTAGTCTCCCATTCGTCCGTCGTTCAGCAATTGGGGATACGGTGCTATGAAATATGTAGGGACTTGTATTTAATTAGCTCTTATGTGAGCGCCAGTGAAGTTACATTACTTGTGTGTATTACCAACGTTATTAAGCAGTAACCCTTCGAGGCGCGTAGTGACGACCGCGGCTGGTTCAAGGGTCCGCCTGCTCATCTATTTATAGCGCGCTGCGCACCGATGCTATCGGACCTCGGCAATACTTCGGGCTCGCTCGATCCCTGCCCGCCCTCTATGCACCCTTCGCATATCGCTCAGTCAGTAAATAGACCAAATAAACACTACCATTTTATATTTATTCCACCTATTTATATCATATGTCCATTGTTTCTGCCCCAGCTGGAATTCATAGCCGACGGCCAGTTCCAGTCCTTGGCCGGAGACCGTCGTTATATTGCTCAAATTGTACGTCGTCGATAAATAGGGATACTTTACTCTTTGCAAATGGACACCTAGAGACAGTAATAATTTAACGTCGGTAGATACCGGCGGAGACTAGGTTCAGTTTAGATAAGTCGGCGGGCCCATGGCACACGTCACGCTCATCCGTATTCCTAGCGCGGAGGCTGTTTCCTGTGAGCGCACCGAGAGCACGCATTACCACGAGTTCTCACCGAGCGCATGTCGATCGACAGACGCGACGTTTGTTCGGTTGTAACGTTAGAAAGGAAGGCAAGGCGGAGTGGTCCGTGTTAGGGGACGCGGAGGGCACAGCGGCGACGCCAGGATTCGCCAGCCGTCGTCGGCAACTCTGTATTCGTGGTCGACACCGGACACAGCGCGAGTTATTTACGATAGTCGCGAGACAATCGGCCGGTCGCAGCGTTTATCCGGTGCCACCGCGACAATAACATGACGTGGTTATCTTTATTAAATAGCGTTCTATGGAATTAACACACGTGCCTAGCTTGTATTTATAGCCTTGCTGAATCAGTTACCAAGAATTACAGGTACATCCATTAGATGGCAAGAGAATGTGGATAGGTATATTTATGGAGTTACCTTTCTTACTATATGTTCATGACGATGACTTTGGTAATACTAGGGATCTTTGTTATTAGTCTACCTACAGGTCGTAAGTAAGGCGACCGAAGTAATGGCGTCACAATAATTGATTTTATTTGCCGCGTGTTGGCGGAAGCGGAGCAATTCACCACAGGACGGTTCAATGACACGCCACTTTTCTCCGACGACAATCCTCACTGTCGGAATGCAGTCACCATTAGCCAAGAAGTACTCCTGCGAGGGTATTTATTATTTTCACAGCTCTGATTAAGGCCAAAAATGTTTTAAGTGCACCATAGGTGCTTTAACTGGTAGCGTTTAAAGATGTGAATTCCAAATTAGCAAGGTTTTTAGATAACGGAGTTATGCATGATCAACATAAAGCTGGATAACTTTTAGGATGGGTTTAATCCCTTCCACGTGAGGATCGTGTCTGCGCGGCGACAGTGATGAACTTGATAAGCCCACATAAGGCAGCACCTCACCAGGGCTGAGGGCACCACTCAACGCTTCCGCGCCGATCCGCTCCTTTTGATTTAGCAGTCGCGAGTGTGATCAGTTTGACGTGCCTCACGACTGTTGCTGATGTTCGCAAATGAAACAAACAACTCGTGTATCAAGCTAGTTATTTCTTTCTAGGAAGTAGCGACCAAGAAAACCATGATATCGATAGAGCTGTGTATAATGAAAACTTCACTATTTCAGGGGGATTTATTTAAAGAAGGTTCTACTTTTTTATTATGTTTAAGTTTTTGTGTGAAACGACAATAAATTCATCAAAGGTTCTACGGATTTGGATTTCCTACGTAAAATAAGCTTCAGGCTTGAAGAGGTAGGTGTCATTGTAAGTTATAAGGACGCATTGAATTATTAAATTGCAGTAGGTAGGTACCGTTACAACAGTGACAGGTCGTGATTACCACACGCTGACTCATTATTTCCATCAGTTAAGTGTTCCAATTTGCTCGAGACTACCTTTACCTTCTCGCCTGTTTTATCTAAAGTACTAGACCAGTATGCAATTAATACGTGTTCTATCAATTCAGATGTAGCACTAACTGCATACATTAAGAGTGCTGTAATTAAGGTCTGTATTTCCGAGGTGATTGCTTGTATTTTTTTAATGAACATAATGTAGGGTCCCGTAGCGTGTTGTACTCTTTTTCAGTACAAAAAAATACGTTTTTAAATACATACAAACATGGAAATAATTAGAGTATGTGGTATGTGGAGGGGTCGCTATAATGAGCAGTCGTAGTCGGTAAGCGAGTGCCACAGAGGGCACGACATAGGAGTGCATTATTTACATAATAGCAACGACTGGGCGGCCTTGGCGCATCGCAGCCTCCTATAAATTCTGCTCTTCCAGTTCGCGTTGTTCAGCTTATCGCATTATATCAGTATCAACTCGGAACGTGCATCGTAATGCTCATAATGATTCATTACGGCTGTGCATAGCTACGTTAGGAAGACAGTTCAAGTTGAATGATGACGGCGATGACTCGTCGACGGGTGTCGTTGACTCCGGTCCATCCGTCTATTACAATGATGCAAGAGGCAGAGCGTGAACTATTCGCACGAGATCGGCGTTCTTTGTTAGCTGTGGCGGTCGACGAAGGTAAGCTGAGGGTTGGTTCCGTGGCGCGGTCGCAGGCTGCGCGGGCGCAGTGCGCCGGTGCGTACAATGCCCGCGGCGGGCGGCGGCGACCGCGTGCGCAGCATTTAGCGCCGCGCGCGACCCGCTATTATGAGCCCCGCACTCGTAATTCATTAGCTGACTCCGCTCGCCTCGTATTATTTATGACCGCTTAGGTTTTGTACGCGAATACTTTCCTTGTAGGCACTTTCAAAGTTGTACCCTCTTAATGGAGATACGAGTCAGGAATAATAATGACATCTGAATAGAATATCCGAGGTCAAGGATTTGCATGATACAATGTTCTTTACACAGCCCTTTTTCATAGGTTTACTGCTCAATGCTCATGATTTATTGCATGTCAAGAAAGTGTTTGTGCGCAAGTTGAGGTTCATAAAATAATTCCAAGTACCGATTTGAACAGACACATTCAAAGCCACCATTTTTCTGCTTTCACACAGAGAGTCGCAATTTATGTTTCTTTACATTCGTAACTATAAACTCCTATTCTTAGATATTGACTAAGTCATAAGATTGTTATGGATGGGCAAATAATGGCAAACGCCGTAGTAAGTTGTTAAGATACTTAGGCCCGTTTGCATCATAAATCACAAAATACATTTAATGCTAATTATTATTTTATATATCCTTCCGTGTCTGTCAATTTCAAGCAATTAACAAAGACTGAATTTTATCCTAAATTTGTTTAGCGCTTAATGCGCCTTAGTGTGAAATGTCTTGACTTGATGGATTCGTTAATATGCAGCAATAAATTGATTTTCCTTACAGTTTATTAGAAGTTTTGATAGTTGATAAGCATTTATTATAAATATTGCAAAACACGGGCTGTCAAAATGGTATATGATTATTAAAGAGTGGTTATTTTCGTGGCGGCTGCGCAGGATTGACGAGCAGCGGGAGGTGTCTGCGGATCTCGCGCTCGTTTCCCGGAAGGTCCTGGGTTATATTTTAATTGCCGGTCGTTGATGCCTATATCCTTGGTTAATTTAATAACTCAAGGTGATTCTACCGGCCGTAGAGCATATAAATCGTGGTATGGACGCGCTTGCGCATTACTTGCGGAAACGTCAATTTTATACTCGACCGCTATCAGTTCGCAACTATTATTAATCACGTTGTGTAAAATTTAACGACAAGAATGTATCGTCATCGTGTATAATATTATGATCATGGCTATAACAGCTATGACGGCGGTGTTTACAGAATATAATAAGTGTAATGTCGGTGTAGAAAATGTATGTTGGGCCTGAGAGCTGTCAGTAATTCCGAGGGAATCCGGAAGCACAATGGAGGCAACACTAATTGTGCAATTGAGCTTTAGATACGCCGCGCGCGGCTGCGTCGGCGCAGCGCAGCGATGTGAACACCATGATACGCCATGAATTTTCCACATTGACCATTTGTGAACGTTCCCAACGGAAGTAATTGAAAGTCTTCATTGGCATTAATCGAGAATCTGGGAGGGTTCCTTGGTAGATTACAAATATTTAACTACCTATTCAGGGCGAAATCGTCGTACTTATTAATACCATGCATGGGGTCTGTACATGATTCTGAATTTCTGATCAAAAAATTGAAATGCAACGCTACTGTTATTTTTGCTTAAAACTTTATAGAACCTAAGCAATTAAATAAATCACTTCTTTAATTTAAAACCTCATTGCTTAAGACAGGAATCACGATTTTATACAGTTCAAAACAAAAAGAATTTCAAGAAAATCTTGGCATTTAGGAAAAGCCGATGAAAAACCTCAACGCTAGGGGGTCCAGGATCAAGGGCTGAACTCACGGTATTCGGATGTGAAACGATGTCTCTTATACCCTGTATAATATGTACAAAGTTAAAATAACGTGCCCACTTATAAATCTTATGTCCTGACTGATTTTTAACGACCTGTCGAATTTACTAATAGAATATAAGAGAATATTTAGTAAAATAATAATAATACCAGACAGTTACTGTCCAAAAGCAGGGCAAAGGCCTCTTCTTGTCCAGAGAAGGCACGTACATTGATCACCACGCTTGCTCAAGGCGGATTGGCGTGAGTATTTTATAATTGAAAGATTAAGCAATGACAATGACTGGAGATGGGATTAGTCAAAATTGGCAATCCAAGGTACTTACAAAACAGAGAAAGGTACGAACTAAAAGTTATAATGATGGTCCGAGTTTGTCTGAAGTTATATTTCTTGATGATTCGTCGCAGTCTCCATTGTTCGTATATTTGATACGGCAAACAAGTCCCACTATACGTGTTGATCTAGTGACAATATTTTGAGAGTCAACACGGATAACAAAGAACGGCAGAAATGGCTGCTAAACACGACCTTCAAACAAAACACTTAGGATATAAAATGCAGAAAAAAAACTAGCATTCCAATCAATAAGGGATTATGGCCCTTATGCCCTTTATGGTAGGGGCGACAACTGGGGGTCAGGTAGTGCTATTCGGTCGTGAGAAAGCAGTGATCGGCGCCGCAGATGAGCCATTGAGATTGGTTTTACGATATTTCAAAATCACGTTCATAACCTTGAACCTTTGGGAAGGAATTCACACGTCAACACTACAATAATTACGATAACACCATCTATTTTCTGCTTTCTGCGTTATATTGAATAAAATTTCTTCCTTCGTGGTGTTAAGAAGCCTATGTTTCCTCCTTTTTTAGATCATCAAAATCGCTTGCACCGTCTTCTATTAGTTCGTTTTATAAAATGTAAAAAGTTAAATTATGTCCATGACAAAACATGTTCTTTGTATATTTTTTGTCTCATTAAATAACTTTTAAAGTGAAAATCCTATTGCACCTTGAAAAAACTCTTCAGTGAGTGCAATAAACCTCTTTTCATATCTTTCGCAATCAGGGTGACCATCCGTTTGGACTTTGTCCTGCTTTGACATTTGTCCGAACTTTGGACTACAAGAGATTTTTTTAGAATATTATTAAGTTAAATGAATATTAAACATTAAATGATTGATGTCTTTTCAAGTGTCTGGGTTTTAACCAGGAGTTTTTAAATTTCGAACTGGTGCCTTATTCGCAATCGACTTAGTTGTCCTGCGCTGCTGGCAGCGGGAACGACCGTAAGCCTTAATTAATAACAACAAGACACAACGTAATATTAATAAGATACCCCCATCCCTGGCACAACGAACAATAATTGCGAAAAATAACATAGGGTAACTCATGTGGTTATTATTTTTTTTATTTTTACCGACTTTGCATACATGCATATCATTAAATTAATACGCTCAGCGGAAACTTAACCTTTTTGAAGAATATTGCGTGCATGAAGGATTGTGAGGCGTAGCTAAAGTTTATAAGGAAAAGAAGTGCAGAGCTATAACAGTCGAATTTCGACCACTGCAACCACTAGTACCTATATAAAGACATAATTAAACTTTCAGTAAGGATCCTAACGTAATTTATCGGTACGAATGTGTTGAAAATGATGATTTTACTAAACACATTCGTGATTAGGGGTTGTCGTGTACACGGCCGGGGTAAATTATAGTGGAGGTGTGAGGCGTGCCTTCGCGGTCCCTCCAGTCTTCTGACACCTCGGCAGGCCCTCGTGTGTACGTCAATTATAACGGGAAGCGATCTTACGCCGACCAAGACTGATGTTGTACCTTCAATCTCTATGCAGTAATTGCTTAAACACATAACGTCAGGGCGACGCGCGACGGTGCGATGCGAATCAATGTAGCATTACGCCTATCGCAAGCTATCAAATCTATTAGCTGCACGTGGACCCTTCATATCTAATAGAAAATACATGGCGCACATTATATTTTATACTGTATGAGTATTTTACTAAATTATGATGTTGGCTGTAAGATAGGTAGGTACTTTATCCCACGCGGGAATAAAGGAAGACTTTATTAACATAAAATGCGTATGGATAAAACAACAAGTTTGATGTTACATAATGAATTACGACCCCAACTTTATAGTCTGGCGACAGATGCTAACGACACTTCGCGTGCATCTACTGAATTTAAATATCTCTGGATCCTAAGTTAATAATAACATAAGTCACATAAAGAGAAGCAATGGTCTCCTATCCGTGTCTGCATTTAAACCAAGAACAAAATGAAATATGATAACTGGCAGCTGGGGATGGCATGCACAGATAGAGAAACGAAGAATTGGTATCGTGTGTTTTGTAAATTTTAATATTTCTGCGCTAGGCACTGGCGGACCGGTGTTCTAAGAAACAAGGCAATGTTTTTAGTGTTACATTTCAAATATGATAATCCTTTACTAAGATTTTTTGTTGCAGCTTTTTTTTTTCAGGTATTCATAGCATGATAGTTTTTAACAAGAAACTTAATAGTTTCCTGTTAAAAACTTGCTTGCTAATTTGATGGAAGTGAAAAATAGAAAACTAGAAAACGAAAAATAGAAAACGAGAAGTTTTGTTTCGCCACTTCTTCTTCCCAGCAAAAACACTAGAAAGTGGCGGGCTTTTAGGGGAGTGGGAGTGATACGTGGGAGTGTCTTATGTAATATTGACGTTCAAAAAGTGCTGATAATCAGCCTAATTGAATAAATGACTTTTGATAGTGATACCTAGTTTGAAGTGCTTGCGAGGAGCTTGTGGCTAAATTATAACAGCCGCATGGGTCGATCGAAGGTTAAGCTACGCTTGACGAGGTCGGTCCGTGGATGGGTGACCATTTATTACATACCAAGACTCCTCCGTGCCTCGGAAAGCACGTTAAGCCGTTGGTCCCGGCTGTCATTTGTAGATCTTTGACAGTCGTTACTTGTAGTCAGAAGCCCGAAAGTCTGACAACCAGTTTAACCAAGGGGTATCATGTTACCCAGTTACTGGGTTGTGGAGGTCAGACAGGCAGTCGCTCCATGTAAAACACTGGTATTCAGCTGCATCCGGTTAAACTGGAAGCCGACCCCAACATAGTTGGGAAAAGGCTAGGCAGATGATGATGACCTAGTTTGAAGTGGGATTACTACATTATTAAAGTGGGGTATAATTTAAAAGAACTTCATTATTTTGTCTAAAACTTCAAAATATTTATTTTCGTAGTACAGGTTTCCACTTAAGACAAAAGTCTTACTTAGCACAGTTTTTAGGAGATTAACAGAAACGCCTTAAACACAAACTTAGTTCAGTCGCACGCAAACAATGAACTTTGAAATGGGAAAACGTTTTTCCAACGGTACTGAACCCGAGGCGTGCGAATACGACACGCACCGCTTCTAATTTTATTCGGAAGAAGGCTTGCAAGTTTATTAAAGTTTTACAAAATGAAATAGCTACACATTTGCTATCATTGGTAGAGCAACCTCTAACGCCTTTAAAAATGCATTATTAAACATTACGTAGATATTAATTAAAGTGGTTCTTAAGAGAGCGAGTTGCATACTTTATAGGTATAAATACATACTTTATAGGTGTCATCATAAGACACGCCGGACAAGACACGGTGCGCGGGCGCCGAGCCAGCCATGCAAATGCTACGCCATCTTAATAGCGACGCATTCTGGGGCCAAAAAACTCTAATTGCGTCTCGGACCGGTACCCTTTGCCGCGATGTCATGAGTGATTAAGATTCCGACTACTAACAAGCCAAATCAATCAAATTCACCCGATACATTAATTTTAATATCAAAGACGACCGTGTTTCGATTTTATCTGAAAGCTCCTGAACTTAATTTGAGCTTAAAGTTTCCTTCCTTTAATTTCTTGAGGAAGTATTGATTCTCATAAATTATTTCCTCGAAATATGTGCGGTCGATAAATATTTACGTAGTCACCACATTCGGTTATACCAGGCAGTGTTTATGGGATCACAGAGTCGAAAATTGCAATAATAAACCACGCTTTAAAATCGTTCTGACAACATTATACCGATTCGTTCTATCAATTTTACGCTATTCCAAACTTATCCAAACTAGAGGGGAGCAACAAACATCTGCTGGAAACAAAAAAGAGTAAATGGGATTTAGTTCGTTCAACTTTTCTCAAGTTTTATCTAGTGTTACATCGACGGGCGATAATGACTTATAGAATAAATACATTATTGTGCCAAGGATATCCGCAGACAGGCGTATAATGGGCCATTTTATTATAATCAACAGCGCTGTTTACTTCGTAAAAAACTTGTATTGTGTGATATATAAAGCTAGGAGCCCTTCAAGCATGAGCAACATAAGTAAGATCTATTGCGATGATCTATATTTATATTGATCGTAAAGATGTTGTAGGCTCTTTTCTAAGTAAGTTACTTTTCAAGAGGACATAATTGTAGTACTATGATAGATAGGTATCTACTGAATAACTATGACATAAGCCGTAGACATATTACTAACATTATAGACAGAAAAAAAGTATTTGTAACTGAGATTTTAATGAATTATCGCGGCTTATTTTATTTCGGCATTAAATTTTATGCGTCACTTAGTGTGGAAAATGGGCTCACGACATTTAAATTAATTCACTACAAATTGCCCATAACCGAGCTTCTTTTAAAAGCTTGTCATAGTTTTTTGACAGACTCAACTATTCATGCACAAATGAGTGCTTCATGAATATGGTAACATTTTTTGCACATCATGTAAAATGATTTTATAATGACCAAATGTCATTGAGGGTGAGAACAAATCAAATTTTTAAAAGCTTAAGTACCTATAACGATTACAGTAAAACAATTTTATAATCGTTAGAAACAGACGCATGACACACGATTTCTTTGAAAGTTTGCTTTTACGAAAAAAATGTTTTTTTTACAACTGTTATGCGAAGCCTCGCCTCCTAGTAATACAATAGATAGGTACTAAACTTCTTACTTGCATGGATCATATTCTATTAAAATTGGATAACTACATTGTAAAGCAACAAAGAACAATTCTTGCAATTCACAATGTAGGTACAGGGTAATTGAAAAAATATAGGATCACACTATTCAAAAGCTCATTTCCTATGGATAAGTACGATCTAAATCGTTAGAAAACCCGAGAATCCCACGGGAAATAAGAAAAACCGCGGGCAGCTCGCGGAACGATCGCCAAGCAGGTAATAATTTGATTAAGTAATGGAAATTGTGCAAATAAGTAGCGAACCGCGCCAATCATGCAATTTAGTTACGGATTCACTCGTAGGTACAGCTTTATAGGTGCGATCGCAAGTGTTGCTCTTTTTGGTCTTTTGTTCCAAGCTAGCCACGCGATGCGTTTATTTTTAGATCCCCTAAGGGGTCAGAAAAAATACTTGCGTATGGATACATAATAGGTCTACGGTCCGCAGTCACCGAGAGTAAAGGCTTAATTGTGCCCGTTAAAAAGAAGGACTTTCAAGAATATTTTATAAGGATAGTAACCACAATTTATTTCTTTTAAACTTGCTTTTTATTAGCTGTAGTGGAGTTTGTATTTTGTTATATTATTTCTTTAGACCTTGTTAGTTTTAATAACATATTTTTACCATGTTTGACGTGCAAAAGTGTTTGTAAAATAAAAATCTTTTTTGCAAAAAATTTAACCGACTTAAAAAAACACTAACCGGTGTAAAATAACTCTAAATTAGGAAGTCTGTGGCTTTGGTGGTTTTGTCTTATTCATGATGGGCCACCGACTTCCGAATTTAGAGTTATTTTACACCGGTTAGGGTTTTTTTTTAAGTCGGGTTTATTTTTTGCAAAAAAGATTTTTATTTTTCCATTTTTAGTTGTTCCCATACAAATATTTGCCATGAATTTATTTTTATATTGTTATTTGTTAACAATACATGTCATGGTAATAGGGTTATCCACTTATCCCTAATAAATGAAACTTAACATACCTAACTGTCGAAATCTATATTGTACACATCTGCGTACCCCTCAGAGCATACAGGCGTGATGATACGTCATGATGTTGTATAAACAACAAATATCCAAGCGATTCTAGCAATCACGACAGATTTGCCGTCTATTTTTGAAGAGTTCCATTGTATATCTCCGAAGATCAGCACCAGACCTTCACCAAATTAAAATGGGACCACCTAGGGAGTATATTCTTTCAAATAAAAAAAAGAATTTTGAGAATCGGTCCACAAATGGGGGAGAAATCGCGTAACGAACACACAAAAAAAAACACCCTCGAATTGAGAACCTCCTCCTTTTTTTGAAGTCGGTTAAAAACCAATTTATAAACCAACAAAAATATCATTTTCCATCTTGACTTTGATGAAAATTGTAACCACAACTGATTTATAATTGACAGGAATGGCTCAGTACTCTAATAGTCCTGAAAATCATGAAACAAATCAAACATATCTAATGGTTCCTAGTGATTGATTGATTTGATTGAACTTAGATAAAAATATGAACCCGAGGAAGGTACCAATGTAAAAGAAGACTGTGATCGTAATGGCACAAGTCCGAAATGGGCCGCAGAACGCAAACTGCAACCGCAAACCGCACGGGTTTCTATGAATCTCTATGAAGCTGATTCCGAACGCGGCAACACCGCAGCTGCAGGCTGCGGGCCACGGTTGCTGGCGTAAATTTCATAGAGATTCATAGAAAACCGTGCAGTTGCAGCTGCAGTTTGCGGTCTGCGGTCTATCTTGGACTTGGGCCTTTAGGATTTAAGGCTCGACTGCGACGTACCGCAATCGCTACGCTGACGCATCTCCTCTGCATCGCTACCACAACGTCAACATTTATTTTATTGTTGGCCGCCTACGAATACGTGACCAGCAATACAACCAACACCATTGCCACCACGGGCCTCGCACTTGGCAGGAGCTTGGCTTAGCTTTTTTAAGGAAGGTACATTTTTATCCCCATATTATGCTATTCACAGACGTATAGCAGCTCCTGTGTGGATGATGGATGCAAGAGCTCGAAAGTTTTTACACCTTGGAATACATGGAGAGTCTTCGTTTGAACATTTTGGAGAAGTAGGAGCTACTTTATTAACTTAGCTCCCTATCTCACATAAGTATGTTAAATTTTCTTTGACCATCTGTACAGAGAAAAGACTTTATGAATTTATTCATTAATTAAAGTTTGAGAAGTGAGAGAATGTAAAATGTAAGAGCGAACGAAGAGAGCTTGAAATTATTTCACCCGCCATTTATACTTTGCATACGGACAGGGCCTCCAGCTCCCAATATTCTGTTATTGAATATATTTTGGCATTGTTTGCGATTTGATTAATTTCTCGAGATTTAGTGGCGCCCAAGACAAGGTACCCAGTGGACTTTTTTTAACAAAGAAACCCTTTTCGTGGCTTAAATCTCTTGATTTCCTTCTGGGCAAAAACACCCAACTATATAAACTGTCTGATCATGCTTTCAGAAACCGGCTAGAAACTCTACGAACTTATTTGGAATATAAGGACCAAGAAATAAATTTTAATATTATTGAGTCGCACATTTCTCTGCTCGTAAATGTCTTGAAAAGAATTTAGTCTTGCTACCGAGCTGTATTTAAGCTTAAGCCGAGACATGGGCCCTAAAAGGGCATTTACGTGCCGTAAAACATTTTCAAATAATATCGTGCGTTATGTTCTAGCTGAACACGACAAAGTTTATAGCTACGTATAAAACTGCACGATGTGGGCTGGTTGCAATGTCTACACGGAGCATGCTGTATGCCCGTTTTCACTAACACTAGGCAACACTTCTATATCTTAAGAAAAGCGAACTGTTTTAGAACTGCACTGCAACATAGCAAATATATTTAGGCATTACATTTAAATGTCTCGTAGTCTTAGAGGAAGTGGGCAATAGTGGGCTGTTTTATACAAACAAAACTGAGCTAGAATACTCCAAATAAAGTCAAGTCTAGTCGTTTCAGGTATGTAGTCCAGGCACATTCGTGCATGAGTCATCGATAAAACTAAACTATATGTGAAGATTCAGATCGTAATGGATAATTTAATAGTAGGCTCCTATGTAAATGCCGGACCACTAGCGACGTGCACCTAGCATAATGATCGGGCAATATTCCCAATGTTATTCAGGGACGTCAAGCTAAGGGGACCGACCAGGTAATATTTTATTTTTAGTGTTCATTGCTATTGCGGTTGACTATTACGCGGTTATTTTTAAAATGGCATTTAAACGATAGCGGGTGCATTTTTATCGTAATCGCGGTAATCAGAGTAGTCGGCGGCGACCACCGCAGGCGCAGCCATAACACGCAACTCAAAAACATTAGAATAATCACAACGTTGACGGGCGCTATGATTGAGGACAGGCGACACTTCTCCAGGTGCGAACATTGATCATCATTTTTTAGTACAGTTAAGCCTTCTTCTTTTTGCGCGGAATGGTGCGAGCTAAGAGCCTATTTATTTTACGGTTTGACAGAATTTTATGAGTTGTAAGGTAGCTATATATTTCCAGTTAAAATTGATGCTGAAGATGTTGTGGGTAGATTTAATAACGCACGTACCTTAGATAATCGTTATTTACTGTCGTTTTTTAAAGTTCTGACTGTGCAATATTTCAGACTGAAAAACGCACTCTAGAGGAAATACAATAGGTACGACACCGCACCGGCGGGCGCGCCGCCATGGAAATGATATATTATGTAGACTCCCAAGTGCTAAAAGTTCGATAGTTAGTCGCAATAGTCACATAGCTTGTGTACTTAGATGATTTTATGTAAAGGTTTTTTTTTCTGGCATTTTTTTTTTATTGGGAAAGAAGTTCCTTGATGATTTGGTTGATTTAGATATTAATTAATGCTGTGTCGTCGGCTAGCACAGCGCACGGCGATCACGCATTGTGAATGGCGCATAAATAGCTTTGTTTAAGCGGCATGTGCGGTCTATTACTACCATTATTCAAAACATCGGAGTCATGCTCCTGTTCAATTAAATAGTCCCCGAAGCGAAGTAACATCTTCGGATCAAAAAACATTGTATCGCTCGAATCTTCAAGCTTTTTTTTTCATTTTGCAGCTATTAAAGTAATACCTTCATATTTTTTTATTAAAACAAAACCGTGAATTTTATTTTATCGACTGGTATCGCCCTCGAATGTAATTCATCGGATGTAAAACAATACTGATAGGTATCGCTTCAATGCGATAAAAAAGAAATTTCAAAAGTGTTTTTGCAAGCTGCAGGCTCTAGGGCACTTCAACTTTTGCAGGATCATTTAAGTGCAGTGTCTGGTATTGAGTTGAACATTTAAATATCCATGATTATTTTTTAGCCTAGATATTTTATTAAACAGATAAATGGAGGGAATGTTTAAGGTGTCCTGTAGCCGGCACATATAGGAATAGCATCTGTATGGTATGGCAATGTCAAAGCTGGAAGGCCGCATGGCGTGCAAAGTAAATAGCGTCCCACCAATTAACGTGGCTTTCAAAGCAACATGTTTAAAGTGGTGAAGTTGCGGCGGCGGCTTTCAAGTGCTCCGCGTCTCCCCCATTTGCTTTTATTTCAGCAAAGATCTAATATTGAACTCAGCGCGTTTGTTTGTGTCCACCGCAAGGTCAAATAAACACTTAATTAATATCTATTAAACGTCCACTTGTCTGAGTGTATGAGAATACCTTCGCATCGAACCCGCTCATTCAATTAGTATAAACAGAAAAAAAAACTTGTTTCATACTCATAAAAATCACTAGAAGCTGTGGAGATGATTCCATAATATCTTTAAATTAAATGAAAATACAGTAACTTGAGGATCTAACGAGACAACAAGGGCGAGGTCTCCAACCACATTACTGGCTTAGGCTACTAAGGTGTGTTAGGATGGAACTTTTCGCTGTTTTTGTTAAGTCTTTTAAGTCATAATAATAGATTTGTTGGTCCCAGGCTTATAATTGCGGGTGGGTTGCGATGCCGGTCCTCAATGGCAGATATAACAAAGGCACACCCTTGAAGCGCGCCGCATCGGATCGTGAGCGGAGAAAAAACTACGACAACGTCGACAACCCTTTGGACAAGCGAAGAATTCGCGTCGACCGCAACAAGAACAAATTGAGCGCGAACTATTGTGCGGTACGATTTGCCGAGATAACTCCCGTGTCGAGGCGCGCGGGCGCCGGCCGCCGAGCCGAGCGTCCGCCCGCCGCCGGACGTCCGCGGCTGACGACACCGCACCACCGCCCGCGTGGATCCGATCCGCGGGTCCGCTACATTGCTGGGTTGGTATGTCCCTGATGGAGTGTCTTGTGGTCGGCGAGGTATTGGACGCGAGACTAGAGGCTGCGGCCGCAATAGCGGTCCCAGGAGGTGGTGCGCGCGGGACGCGTCTGTGTTATAAGGGGGGGTCCCGGGCAGCGCGCGTTCAGTGTGCCCCGAGTGTCCCGTGTAGCGCGTGTGCACTCCTGAGTGTGCTCAGATCGCTTCCCCGCTGATATCACTCGACTCTATCAACATGCAGCTCGTTTTGGCCACCTGCTTCTTGCTGTTCGCAGCCACCCTTGGTCCCGCGGCAGGTATGTGATACAGTTATATTTATATTTACATTTGGTGTCAACAAAATAATATTGCTAAACTTAATAATAATGATTTGTATGATAGTCTCAATTATGAAAAAACTGAAACTGAACTGAAAGTTCAATTTCAGCTTTACATAATATCTAAAATAACATGTTTGTAATGATGATTAAAATTACTAAAACTGCGTGATTAACTAAAGAATCAGCTCACAGGACGTCATTGCGTCACGTAGTCACCTCAAAAATTGTTGTTAATTTACGTTTCAATTGTGTTGTTATTTGTAAACGCGTTGTGTGTGGTGCGCTTCAGTACTTACTGCGACACTGAAGCTTCTGTTTATGTCTATTTTAAACTCAACCTGTTGTAACTACATAATATATTTAGTATCGGCCTGAATTCTTAAACTCAATATTTACATAAGACTTACGATTTGTGTTAAAAAAATATTTATTTACTCCAGCGCCTTAGTAAAATCTCTTTTTACTTATCTACAGACGAAGAAATTGAGGTACTACTAATTAACGTATCCATCCATCTTCACTTAAATTGTCTATTCGGGTAAACTAGCCGTTAGAAGCTGCTTAGTTGTCAGTTAATAATGAAATAACGAAGATTTAAATATTATTTACCATCCATTCCAACAGTCTCCTTGCGGAAATCGAAGAAATTAAATGTAGCTATAAAATTACTCGAACCAGTAATAACTTATGTAAGAGCTACAATCGCACGGCGTGGTGGCAGCAAGGTGGTTGCTGTGACCTACGGGTCTTCGACCTTCATTGTTCGAGTTTCATTATAGCAATAGCTAGTTCCACCATTACCTCTTCTAAATAACTTCTATTACATTTACTCCTTCCTAAAATTTTATTAAAACATCGTCATCTTCAAATAGTAAATACTTAGCTACCGTTAGTAAATGTAAAATCTCAGACATAACAAAATTAAACGTAAAGAAAGTTGAATCAGGTAAATATAAATGGAGGAAATGAGAGAGATGTAGAGCAATTATGACCATATCGAGGAAACCATAGCTCATGAGAACCAAAAATACTAAAAACAAATTAATCATGTTCTACAGCTTGTTACACGCAATAAAATTCGAATAATCCGTCGTAACTGGTGGCTAATATCAACAAAGCTTACGACACAGAGCTGCAGAGGTGAGCCATAAAGCCGGGAGCAGATCGGCGCGTTTTGCGTGTTGACTCAAGTGCGCCGGCGACTAAACGCACACACGCATGACTCCCCTGAACAATGCGACACTGCACTCGAGGAATGGGTTCCTCGAGTGCAGTGTCGCGCTCCATGCTCTAGTCACAAGTCTACGGATCCAATGTATTAGAAAGGACATGCTATAGAAACAGCTTTAATTATATGTAGTAATATAGAAACATAGACAAGCCAAATTATAGGGATAAAAATTTGATCTCTTTTTCGGAAATTTTGTTGAGGCAACTGTTCTAAGAAGACAACACAAAGTAAATTACTTGTAAATGGGTCACATTGAGATTTTTTTTCAAATCACACGGATCCATCTTATCGTAAGTTTCGCGCAAAAGTGCCAAGTGCACAACCGTAGCAATTCCCGGAAAGTCTTTTTATCTCAAGTCAACGACACTTGTCAACGTAGGTAAGCATTTATAGGAATGCAGTGAATTACCGCATCAAGGATGCCTCTGCGATTGCAGAGTCTGTGAGAAAAGTTGACGATTTAAACCAATCAACATAGTAGGGAGTGATTCCGCTAATGAGGCGTGTCCGCAGCTATCGGACAGGTTATCGACAGGTCGGCAAAAACTGTTCGACGGAAGTCGGGTGTTGGGAAAAAATAGTGCGGGGATGCGGAGGGAGCGGCGACAGGTGCGGGGTTCATCGGCCCTCGCCTAGCCGCCGCGTGGCCAGGACATCTAGCGCTGCTGTTCCATGGAATAATATTATGGTGCGCCTGAGCCCGCCTCTCCCAGTACTTGTAGCGCCCGCACCGGTACCGTAAATGACTCCAGATTATACACAGACAGTCGCCTGCCCCGTCCGAGTCATACATTTTCTTAATCTGTATCGACGAGTCGCATTATTGTCCGTATCGAATTCAATCACTGTTACCAGATATGCGTATTACCAAACATTTTTTATTGACCAGCATATCTAATCTATCTTCTATTTTATTGCTGTATGGGAAGACCAGCCAGCGTTTCGCATTCGTTACAATTTCTTAAGAAAATAATTTTAATCATTCGATTTACAAAATCATCGTATGATGTCACTTTGTACTTATTTTGATCGGAAGAGTTCGTCTGCTGATGTATCGCAAGGAGTGCACCTAATCCGCCATCAACCAAATGATCGTAAAACGTACATTGCTGGCGGGCGCCTGAACTTGGCCAATGGATTACGCCCACGCGTTAGAGTAAGTTCGGCTGGTGCCGGCTTATGTATACTTACACCTTACGTTTATGGTTATAGCTCAATTCCATGTTTTATTGCTATGAAACATGTTCCTATTACTCCATAATCTGTTGATAACCCTAGGTGAGCATAATTCTGCTGCATTTAATAAACTAACAAATATTAGTGAATCTATCGCACAATTGGCTTATTTTGAATGTGTGTTTATATACCACTGTCTTGGTCAATTTATAAACACGGGAAATTATTGTTATAATGACTAACATTTCAGGAATTTGGATAATGACTTCTAGTTTCACGATGGCTTACTCGTATTTACATAATATTGTATTAGAAGTATCGAATAATACAACCGGCCGTTTTAGCTTTCGACGCACCTTTTCCATATAAACTATAAATGTGCCTTGTCTTATACTCCTCTATGCGCGTAATATCCTAAAAAGGTGTCGAAAATCCCAAGTTTTGGCTTCCCGTTTTAATATTCAGGTGGTTCATGTCATTACATTTTTTTTCTGAACGTTAAGTAAGATTTAAACACAATTCCATCCTGTCCGTGGCAGAAACGGGATCATACTTTTGGGACATTAACGAAGTTAATCTCCAACAGTGGATGCCGAAAGCCCTATAAGTGATACTTTATTGTGATCCTCTAACATTTTTTTGTCACTATAATTCAAAAGTAATGTGGCCGCAGCACCAGGTGGTACGATTGTATCAAATTACTTATCGGACGTGAGCTTTGGATCCTCAAAGAAAAAGTAATTTAGAGGTTTAGTCACCAAACGTTTTAGTAAAAAACAGGTCGCCGATTCCGATACAATTTCTTGCTACATTGGTTGGTTTTTGTTTTGCTCTATGTTTTTTTTTGTAATTGCGCCGCAGTGGAGGGCTCGTTAGCAATATAATTTCAGTGGAATCACTAGTGTTCGCGGACATTTGTTTGTCTCGTTTGCCGGTCGCTGGGACCAGGACCGGGTCGGCATCGGGTTTGATTACTAAAAATAGTCTGGTAGGTGCATTCCGTTGCGAGCGCGAGAGAGGAGTCGCGCGCGCCGTCCTTGGGTTCGTCTCTTGCGCATCGCTCCTTCGCCATTATATTGGTCCCTTTTTTGCCTTCCGATCGTTATCCGACCACGAACAATCCAATCGATGTTCCCACGCACAAGACCAATCAAAAAATTTTGATAGAAGCCAAAATTGGAGTTTTTACTAAACATTAATTTAGGATCGGTAATTTGATAACTACTTTGTGGCTTCAGGTGTCCGGATCATCAATCATTTCTCATGAAATCGTAATGAGGATTGGCGTAAACCAATTTTCCGCTTGGAGTTCAACGACACGCTCAGTCTTGCTTGCCTGATCTATGCGAAGATTTTATCACGATGTAAAATGTTCTCACAGAATTTATCTAATCGACGACGGGGACTTTACAATATCCGATAAAGGTATAATATTTAACATTGAACTTGGCACGGCCGTGAAATACACGTCGTGTAATGCATGGAGTGGATGGAGCGTGTGCCGTGAGGGCCGGGTGGTTGCGCTCGATCCGCCAACTGGTTCGCGTTATGTAATGCATTGCATTGCGCACACGCACGCATTGCGCCGCGCGCCGCCGCTGCACCGCCGCGCGCCGCCGCCGGCGCCAACGGTTTGCGGTTACACGATTACACAGCTTTTAATCAACGTTTAAGTGATAGACGATCTGTCTTTAAGCTGAAAGTTTTTTGTAAAATGTTCAGGAGGACTTTTGGATAAAAATCGTGAACAATTTGATAGTATAATAATCTCTTTCATGTTTAGTTTAATACGTAACTTTACGATGTCGTAAAAAACTGTAACATGATATTTTACGTTACTTGGAATGTAGAGTCGGGTACTTACCTGATTCGTTTGGGGGATGAGGGCTATTAAACTATTCAAATGTCTTCATAACTTCAAATGATTATTTTTTATGATCGTATATCTAATAAAACTAAATTCCTGGAGTTGTATGATATAACTTAAGCTTTATTAATTATATTTAACGAAATTAAGGATTAGAAACTTGTATCCGTTTAAATTTTATTTAAGCCAAAACATATTCGTAGGTTAAAGTTTTCCGCAGTCCTCGGAATTCAGAAACCTTCTGTCCAACCTTTTAAACTCAATTGCACGCAGCGGGTCGTGAGAGCTCTGAGAGTTCAGTACAACAATGCCTTCAGGATGTTGATGGGACTGCCTCGCTATTGCAGTGCGTCAGCGATGTTTGCAGAAGCACATGTAGATGGTTTTTATGCAATAATTAGGAAAAGGGCAGCATCGCTGATGCGAAGAGTGAGGGACAGTCCCAACAGCTACCTGAGGGTGGTTGCAGAGCACCTGGAGAGTCCTATATGGAGGCATTGGATCCACCTACTTAAAGGATAATTGTCTACAGTTTAATTTGGTTTAGTTTAGTTTAGTATTTTAGTGTTTTTGTGTATTACTAACTTAGTTCTTAAGTGCATGTATTACTAACACTCTATGGACTATCTTGGTCTGAAATAAAGCATTATTATTATTATTATTAATTCAATAGACAGCAGATGGAATCCTGATGTACCGTACAAAGCTCAAGTTAAAATATGAAGCTTTCGCGTAGGAAACTTAAACCAAGCAGTTATAAGAGAAAAATGTAAAATATAAAAGCCTGCAATTTCAAGCAGGACTCCCATCCTATGTACTTAGTGCTTGAAGCATTTATACTGGCAGTTATCTAACGTGCTTTTATCCAATTAATTCACTAACTCAATAAATAATGTTGCCATAAAAACTAAGAGGTGCTCATATCCCGTGGGGATGTGTCCGTTAGAATAATTATAAACTTTTCTGCCTTGAAGTGCCAACGTCCTACGCATAGGGGTCTTAGTGTTATTTTTAGACGCTGATAATGCATAATTTGCAGCGCCTTTTAACCGGTTTTAACTGGTCTAAGTGCTCTCACGGGTGATATTAGATATGGCATGAAAACTGTGCTTTAAAGGTAAATTCTGTAATTTTCTGCTGGGCCACATTCCCCAAGCTTGCCATCCAAGAAATCGTTTATTACTGACTTTCAAATGCAGCGTTATTGACGACCTGAATCGTAAAAACGGAATATAATTTACATTTATACTTATCGATACTAATTTATACGAATTAGTCTTCCGGCAATTGGATGTGCACTGTTCTTTACTGTATGTAATAAATAAGCTAATAGTTTTCTAATGTCAATTACACGACCTTTTGCAGAATTCCATGCATGCATTACATAAGTACTAGTAATTATCTATACTGTCAGTGAAGGGTGCAAAAATGATCAATTCTCCATAAATAATATTGCCCTGCTGTGAGTAGTTCAGGCGTATAAAGGTTTTTATTAATGAATTGCAAATGCATATTTCTTAGAAAAGCCATTAATTATTTCTGTAAAGGATTGTTCTCTGTCTTTTGTAGGGTTATTAATGAAATGTATTTCAAAATAATTGTTATTACTGCAGTCTGAAATATAGAATCATCAATCAGGATTTCTGGATTCGGAAGAGCTCTGACCCTTCAATTACTTAAAAGGCCAGCTTTTACGATCGTTCACGTTTTGATTTATTTTGTGTGTGTGAAAATTATTACTGATTCTACAAAGACTGAAACAATACAAATTAACATGGTTTTGTTACTTCTTATAACCATGTAACATCAGTACCAATGAATGGAAGGAAGTTGTTATTATTTTATGATACGTGAGATTCTTCCTCATGATAGCCCGTAAACGAATTTTAATGAGACTATAGCATAAGGATCGTGGAGAGATACTAGTAATTTGGTTTGGATCGCATTTTGTATGCGATTGCGCACGCGTCGGTTACATCTGCTGACTTCCGACTGTTGATAGGTGATTGAGTAACGATATCCGCGATATTGAGACGTACACTGAATAGATAAGGATAAAGTACGTAATCGTTCTAAAAGTCAATCGATTTACTTTCTTTGGTGATGAGATTGTTCTTTCAATGTGAACGAGTTTATATTTTTCTATATTATTTAATTAATCTACCAGTTAAGTCACTTCATCACATTCTTTATTTATTATTTATTTTAGTTTGGTCTTTTTTAAAAGTCAAATTTTTTTCAACCTCAAAAATATCAAGTTTCATTTTCATGAAGCGTTTATCTTTATCACCCATCCGCCGTCCTAAAATCCTTGGTTTTATTTTCACAGAACTGACTGGCATATAGATCATTCTGATAACCTTACGTTTTGAGACATTTTTTTGTCGCTGCAGTCTTTTGTATGACCTTAATTGGTCATCGTACGGTATGTTCAGAGAGTCAACCTTCAAATTCTTCAGTTAAACTGAGCTATCGCGATTTGCGATTAATAAAAGTCGACAAATATAAATCGCGATTTTGCGATTGGGCGGCACATCGCAGGCATGACATTTGCGACAAGTTTTTGGACAGAGGTCCGTTAGTGTCCGGTGGATGAGCCCGCCGGATATCCACGCGGCGTCCGCGCCGACCACAACCAAGGCAAGCGAGTGCACTCACCCCTACCATAGGGGTGTCACAATTCGACTAAGGGTGTAAAAAGTAACTTGAAAAGGTGACTTACAAAATCGCGGGCTTATATGGAGTGGCGAATAATTGGAATGTAGAAAGCGTATAGACGTATTAGAAGGAAGTAGCCGTTCGACAGCCCTGTTCAGGTCGCATTGTTACACCTTACAAAACTAGCGCTGTACTGTATGGAACAGAGCCATCCTCGTCTTGGTGGTTCCGACGACGCTACGTGAACGGAACGGGAGTGCCGATGCTGTTCATCAGTATGCGGCGCGCGCGCATGACTCACGCGACGTGACCCGCCTTCCCGACGCTCATTGTTGCGCGTGTACACTCGTCTCGCTGTCAGCCAGCACTTTCTAAACGTCCCTAACTATCGCCTTTTATGACCATATATCGCTTTGTAATCTTCATATACGTCTACGATTATGAGGATTGAATAGGTTCATTACCGCTACCAGGAAACGTCAGGATTTAGAGGTCTAAGTTTATTTTATTCTTCTATTATTTCCTATGAATAATCGTAGTTGGTACCCAAATGCACATTATCTCCAGTAATACTTGGAAACTTCAATTTTAGACCACATACTACACAACCGTGCAATCTACTAATGCTGCAACATCACTCATCTTAGAAATGTATTTGATACATTATCATTTGCCCAGCCTATTCCCAACTATCTTGGGTTTTTCTTTAATTCTTGCATTAAAAAAAAGTAGTATCTAAATCTGAACAGTATCTTAACCAGTAACGCTGGATATTAATAGTCTATCTCGGTTGCTATCTTGATCCCGATCTTAGTCTGTAACCAATCAACGACCGAATTCGCCTATCCGAGTCTTAAAGATGTCCAATCAGAAGCAGCCGTCAAAAACAAAGGAACGGGATTTGGATTGAGATAGAATATTAATATCGGGCGTTAATGGATAAGATTTTAACTATCCCTTGGTAAGACAGGTCGTCTAACTTTCTGTCTTCTGACTTTTTCCTTTAAATCTTACTAGCAATGTAGGTTTACTAGTACTCTTGTTAACCCCTCCAACTAAGCTAAATATGCTTGTATCTGGAGTGGGTTCGCATCAATAGTGCAATAAGTTGGGATCGAACTCACGATCTCTCGATCGCCAAGCTGACGCTAGTCATGGGGCTGTTGCCGGATAACTTTAAATAACAACTGTCAAAGACCTGCGTAAGACAGCCGGCACCAACAGTTACAAGTGCTTCCTGAAGCACGGAGGGGTCTCGGTACGTCATGGTTGGTCACCCATTCATGGAACGACCTCGGCAAGCGTTGTTTTGAACCATGAAGATCAACTCGCGCGGATGTAATAACTTATCCACAATAATTTTCCTAACGGTTTTCTGTGCCATACCTCGTTGTGTAGTTAACATGAATTAAGCGACCATGCAGACAAGCAGGAAAACCGATTTTGTTTGAAACTATTCACGAAGTATCCACCCACGGCGATGAAGGATTTCCTTTACTACATTTGTCATACTGAAAGATAGTTCGACACTAAAGATTACTTGTATCGCAGGAATTGCAAGTAAAACACACCATGAAAAGAATAGCAACGAAGTAGCGAACAAAGATAAATGGCTGCAGTTATTACAGTGACTGCAGAATGCGGCATTCATCAAGAAAAAGCTCGAACAAGAAGTAAAAGCGAAGTAAGCAAGTAATGCGCGACATCGCTTATGTATGAGGTTACATTATGCATGGATTCCAATAGCAGACTCAGGACCTCTAATAACTGAGTAAAGCCGAGTTGTAGAACTCAGGGCTCTATAACAACGTACACAATATACCATTGACTTTCTCAATAAACTGTCGGAAGGCAATAAGGATATTTACGGTCATGTGTACGCATACGTTTCCGTGTACTTTTACATTTAAGTGTATGATTATTTTTGCATTTACAACCTTTTTATGCCGAGATTATACATAAAGTTCTTTCATAAATGACTGTTTATTGTCAGGTCGGGGATTTTGAAATCGCATTATAATGCGACCATTAAAATCAAGATGTGTCTCATAATTTAGTTCGAATGATCGGCGAATAAATTCGCTCGTATCTATGTAAGTGTTCGTGAGAACGAGTGACAAGGCGTCTATCAATCTAAGACCAATTAATGGTCTTCCATTACAACTAGTATTTTAATCAGATAAGCGCGACGTGAAGCTTCTTAGCGTGTTTTCTTACCGTTGAACGCTCGTATACATTATGAAATGGGTTATTTGACAATATGAAAATTTACGAGCGTTTACTATTTATTTCTATTCGCGTAGATCATGGATTATAAATTTAACCGTTGCGACACAAGAAAGGTGAATACTTAACATACATTATATGTCATCGTTCAATTCGACTTACTCCCCAATTTTTGTATATTATAACCATGTGACATCATACGACTGACGAGACGCCATATTGCTGCAGCATGCGTTTTGAGAGCTAAAATAATTGATCGGTGTATTTTGAAATTTTATTTTTATGGCCTTTATGTACCACTAATTAGTGTGAGACAGTTTATAGAAACTAGTTAAATATAGCCTATTGTAAACTATCACGAAGCACGATCATTTAGAAAATTAATTCATAACAGTCTGCCTTAGTGGGCTAGGTTTCCTTCTGAAATGACTTTTGGAATATAAAATACATAGTAGTCCAGGCCATAGTTAGGAGGTAACATCAGATTTGTTTGAGATACATATTACATTTGTACAATTAAAAATATATTCCTCATGTGTTGTTAACGTCAAATAAACCTTTTTTTATTTATTTTATTGCGTATTATTAATCACCTTCTTGATGGTTGAATAAAGCGTGCGTGGTCTAAGACGGCATGTTAGTTTTCGTTTTCTTCATGAATTGTTCGGGATGGGCTCACAATTGCATTTCGCAGGGTACGGCACGACATGCTATACAGGGTGGAAGGGACATCGCTGCACAAGCTCATGCCTGAGTTCAGTAAATGATTCTGGACTGACACAAGTTGAAATTTTTCGTCAGCTTTTACCTAACTTCTACGCTTCTTCATGTGTTTTTTGATAATAACAAAAAAAAACATGTTTTCTATCTGACCCACCAAGATCATTTTTAAAAATTCTTTTTAGTTACCTTTTAAACAAAATCCTTATTGGGTTAAATATATAACTTTCTTAAATTTATTTACATCTTAAAGTAAACAAAAAACCTGAAGATTACAAAAAAATTAAAAGAAGACGAAACATTCAACGCTGGGAGTGCAGAACCATGTACTGCTGTTCGGGTTGTGCGTCGATGCCGCATTCACCCTGTATAAGACCATTGAATGCCATGTCGTTACTTTCTTAAGAAAACAAAATCTTGTTTTTGTTTGTAGGCAGGCAGTCGTGGTCTTGTTTAATATGGTCGTGGTTGTAGAGATGCAGTCCGGAGTATTTCGTGCTCAGCCGAGCGTGAGATTCGCGTCGTTGCTTCTTAAAGAGGATGACACTGCAATTCCAATCTATTATCATGGAGTATTGACCGGTATCTACGCTTTGCGCGATCACTCTGAGCTAGTATTCAGTTTTAACTTCGCAATTTTATTGTGAAGTCTATTTCCTGCAAGTGTAATGCAAATCATCGTTTATAAGCGCATTAATAACATGGCATATTATCACGCCTGTGTTTCCTGAAGTATTACACAGAGGTGTAGGTACTTATAATACTCTTACCTACTCTTCGCCAGTTTTATCTAAGTCCCGCATAATAGGGGGCGAGACTTTAGCCACTAACCGAGCACGAATCTAGGCTCCGAACTTTTTCTGAAGAATTCCAGATGCAGTAGGACTACCTACTTCCGATTACTAGACAGAGGCAGTCGTTGGTTGCATTATTCTTGCTATAGAAATATTTAACAAATTATTCACTGGCTGAACTAATTAAGACATAACAAGAAAGTCAAGATACATCGGTTTCAATACCAAACCAAATTAGGAAGCAATAAAATTTTGCGGTCAACCGCAAGAAGTGGACATTAAATTAATTATGGTTACAAAGCGCAGCGGGGGTCCGACCGCAAAACAGTATATGGTGTCGTATGTTATGCACGTCCCTGCATATACTGCAATCGTAGTACGAAAAATGACGTGCAAAACTGCTAACTTTATGACAATGAAGTTCAGAGATCGCGACGAACATATTAAGTAGTTGTGAAAAGAGGTGTGGGAATATATGATCAAAAAATAATGTTCAGACATGACTCCACGCTAAGAGAGGCAAGTTATTGTTCACTCTGTAAGGGATAAAATATTAGCATCGCTATTACGAGAGTGTCTTAAGAAGTATTCCTATGATAATCTAAATGAGTACAGTGTCAATGTCAAGGCGTGTGACGTGCGATGTAAATCACGCGGTAATGCAGGCGAGCTGCGCGGGCGTCTCATAACCGTCGCATTAAAGCAATGAATGAACTGAATGAGGGGCGGGCCATTATCCCAGCTATATTCGTTTTGTGTCAGGTCCATTGTCACTTATCTCTCTGAGAACTGCTATGGGTACTTGGACTTGTAATCATATTCAGTGAGGTGACAGTACAAAGCAAAATAATATTACCAACAGAGTAGTGTTCTGATGGAAAATTGCAAATATATATATTGCCTGCCTTATTGACCTTATAGCACTACAAAATAACGCTTAATTTTTTAACTTTACTTTTGGTTACACGGTCAGGCTTATCTCGGCTATTCTTTTATGCCTCGAAGGTTCAGTGGCATCAGACACACTGCCAAGCAGGAGGTCCTAAGTTTTATTTATGGGACAGCATTAATTGATCTGTTCTAAGTGTCAGCTTTGAATCTGGATTAGTGTCCGGTTGATGCCTGATGGCAATAGGACCGCTTTTTATTGGACTTGAACATGACTTGGAAAATAGAGGCTCATCTATGCTGAAACCTTTGTGGGAAATCAGTCTTATGTTAATAATTATATCTATACGTGCCTACTCTTATTCCTTGCCAACCGTTATTGCTTTTAAACTTTATAATGAAGTCTGTTTTCTTGTTGTTTCAGCGCAAAGGATAACAACTATACAGCTAGATGGCGTGCAATACTTTATCTCAAGGATGAATCCATACAGCCCGGAACTCAACTATTTCCTAGCTTATCAGTACTGCAGGTATGTACCAATCTTTCATATCGTACCGTATTCAGAGTTCACTAGAAGATTTGCATCTATAAAGGTGTTTCCCGTGAGAGTAATATTCGTTTCTCGTGACTTCGTATGTTCTTATCTGGTGTGTCGTGTTTCTCTAGTTCTAATAGTAACGTAGGTAGGATTGGGTTAGAGTTAACAAGCGTCTAGGTGTGCTTTGGCCACAAGGAAGTGGGAGGTCACTTACATTACCGTTACAAGGTCCAGGGCAAAGTCGAGAACAATATTGGTGTCATTGAGATCGCCTTGCTATGTTTAATACTATAAACAAACACTGAAAAAGGAGTAGGTACGCAACTTGATAGATGCTAATAAACTCGTCTGGGGCAGTGGCTAATGTTTTTTTGACGCACCCGCGATACAGGAGTATTTCCTAGTTTAGAACAATGGGTTTTAGAAAGAAGAATTTGAATGGAAATGAGAAGTGAGGACGATATCATTAAGTTATTTTTAAAATCAAACCAAACAAAATCTCACGTTGATAAACTTGCGAAGATTGTCCGAGAGTATCAATACATTTTGTAAGCGCCCACGTCTTTAAAGTCCATTTCCTCTAGTGCTTGATAAATTATACGTATACTGGCCCTGTTGGGCTATTTCTTTGAAATAATGATTTCCTATATGAGGAAATGATTCCATTTGTTTGAAAATAGAGCCGCTAGCGCCACTAGAGAGGTGCCATATACCGCGATCTAGATCCGACCACGTGCACGCTTAAATTGCTATGAGAGGTCAGTAGCCCCGTAGCTCGGTCACGATGTCCTTCCAACGCGTCGGAGTCACGACCTATTTACGGTTCCAATTGTTAATGATGGTGAAGTTCAACCCGTAATATCCGTATCTTTAAGTAAACGAAATCTGCCTACAAGGAAAATAATGGAACTGGGAAATCGATTAAGGTCGCGACAAACTCTTGGTAAAATATGGCTCGAATTCGCGTCGTGACAGGCGTGGCGAGACTGGCGAGATGCGGTTCAGGAGCAGGTGCTGCGTGACGACAAGTTTTATGGTGATGCGTCTCGGTCGCAATAACACCGGACCCGTGGATAATTTACAAACTGCTTCGAGTTGTGTTACGGTTCGCTTTGATCGCGATGACAAAAAGATACTAACGGTACTGTTGTGACGAGGACACGTGATTGTCGCTGTTTTTTTGTAGCACCGTCTAAATACAGTTACTGGGGATAATAAAACGCGAATTATAACTCTGTGGACACAATTCGAATAAAAAACTCTGATAAAAAAACATGAAATTTAAGAGACACATAATGTAACCACTAGTTACTGCACGTAAAGCTTGACGGCCAAAACGATAAAAATAAATTTATTTATAAATGACCGATTTTAAAACTGGATCCATCAATATCTGAAACGAGATGGGACAAAAAGAAATATGGCGCTAAAGTATGCTGAAGGTGCCTTAATGGACATCAAATATTTAGCAGTAAGTTCATGATAAACTCAAGTGCAGAATAATTTATGACGTTTTAATTCACAGTAAAAAGTCTTGACTTAAAAACGTGTTTCGCTTACCGATGGTGAATTGTTTTTGGAGAGGTATCATTACGTGTAATATTTCATTCATAAAATACAATTTTTACTCTGCATCTACCTCAAAACAATTCACATTACCGGATATAGTACCTAAATAGCAATTTCTCCCACAGTTTCACATCTACGATAAAGTTTATTAAAAGTTCTAACAGTAAATTTTCTTAAAGCGTTAGCCATAATTAGCCACCATTGATTTTCGTTTTAACTATCGAGCTTAGTTTGTATCAAAGGAAACACAGGAATGTGTTTCCTTTAATATAATGCTTCACCGTACAATATTTAACGGCTCTTAGCGCGCTAGAACAAAGAAGTTCGTTTTAAATTTTCTGTCAAACAGTGTTCACGACCTCACAAATTAAAAACATACTTTAAATATTACCAGCTACAGTATAAAATACTAGGGCTTTTTATCTCGCAACTGAATGATGTCGTAGAGGTTTTTAATCCCCCAGAGTTTTCTGAACTTGGACTTGGAATGTGGTCCTATCGTTGCAAGGCCGTGGCCTGAACGGGCTCTCTTTAGCGAATAAGTTGCATCTCGATAAACAGGCTGGGGTGCAACTTGTACTCAGTTCAGGCTAATAGCTGAATACGATTGGCAGCAACGACAGTATTTTCTACTACGAGTATATAGTTCTTAACAGCGTCAGCGCATGTTAATTGTACTGCCGTATAATGAGGAACAGTTTAGTAAACGTTACATATTCGATGATCACTCTTGGAAGCGAATAAACTGCATTTATCGTTTATTGTTGGTTGCGATTCCTCGAGAAAATTTATGTGTACCCACCGTACTCGTAAATCACAAGTGAAGCATTAGTAAAATGCAAAATTAATTACTTAATCTTGGCAATTTGTTGTCTTGACCACATAAATGTTTATTGTTCAAGTGATTATTTTAGCAGTTACTCGGTTATATATGTGATGTTAAATGAAGCTTTGTAAAGCGTCCGTAGATTTTATTACAACGTCGATAATAATGTGGAATTAAAATTTGTTGTGTACTTAAAAGTGTTTTTGTGTGTTCGTCGCTTTGGCGTCTTTATTGGCTGGTTGTATTTAAAGTAATTTCAAACTTAACGATAAATGGTAATATTTCTTTATTTTCAGGTCATTAGGGCTGCAGCTTGCGTCTTTTGAAACAAAAGAAAAGGCTGACTCTATAACAACATACCTTACTAATGCTGGTAAGACAAGAAACTTTTTGTAATTTATCTGAACCAATAATATATCTAACTTGCATATTTTTGAGAATAAACCTTATAAAATGTTGATCAAATGTGTGGAAAATTCTAAAATTGAAATAATATCTAATTACAGGTTACAATAAGTACGACTTTTGGACATCAGGCAACAATTTAGGCACGGACATGTATTTATGGATGAGCACGGGGCTGCCGTTCAACGCGACGTTCAACTACATGCGGCGGCTGCCTATGGACGCGCCCAGCCAGCACGCAGACGATAGCATCGACCCGCTCGACGTGCCGCAGGGTAGCACCGCACCACAACGCACCGCTAGACACGGGTACGTTGTTACTATTGTAGAGAACATCCCAAATACATTAACAATTGTAAATTTTAAACGCGATCCTATTAGGGACCGAGTACTTATCCCCTTGATAAAAAAAAATAGTATGTCATTATACATACGGGACAGAAAGGCGACTTGAGAAGTTGAGACTCGCCATTAGAGATACCTTATTATCAAACCCGGTACTCTATTCCCTAACCATTGCAACTCCTAAACACCGGAATACCTGAAAAGCTTCCGAGTCTATGAAGCTTAACAAGTCCCGGAGAAACAGAATTAATTAGAAATGAACAATAGAATAGCTAGGAAAATACATAATTGTATGCTTTGTATTTAACAAATCAAAAATTCCGAAAATTCTCGAGCAGTTTGAAGTTGCCCGCGCTGACCGTTAGAAGTGATTGAAGTAGGTACACAACATTCATGATACGGAAACGTTCCTTAATAAAGATGTTCACGTTTTTCGCATCTTTACACGATCTAATTCCAAATTATAGGTTCCCATCTTATGAAGCCACCACTGTAATAAAATTTTCTTGAAAATTGCTAGTTACGCGTTTTCCCACGATACGCTCTGCCGGTTACGTTAACTTGTTTATAAATAACGTATAATTAAAGGGCAATGCTTTTTGAATTCCCTGTACCGGTTCCACAATGCAATATTGCATAAAAACTAGTCGGTATTCCAGAACGGAGCATGTGATGACAAACGGCTGCGTGTCCCTGAAGGCACCTACTTTCCACTGGGAGCCACAACACTGCGGCGAGATCAAAGACTTCATCTGCGAGCAGACGCGCTGCTACTACTACAACTACGGCTCCATCCCCGTGTCCTCCGCGCAGGGGTAATGCCAGGTGAGATGCCAGCCGTCTCCGGAGGCCCGCTCCCCGACTAGCCGCGCGCTCCCCCTCTCACACTCAAAGCGGCTTCTATGCACAGGTTCCGAGTTTCGAGTTCACGAATTTCGTCTACCGGTATTCAACGTGTCTAAAAGACGACATGGTTAACTGTTATAACAATGGGGACTCTAGTTTACAATGTAGTCAGTGTGCTAACATTTTAGTCCAAGTTTGAACCTTAGTTCTACCTCGATGTTTGTTCGTAGCGCGCGGGCCCGCGGGATCAGGCCTCTGCGCCAACCCAACCACCAAACAAGAGCCCTACACCCAGCAGACAATATTTGGCATCTATGACGTTATCGTCTTTAACTCTTTCAATTTAATTTTTGATGGTCACATAAACAATTTCAAAATTGACAAAATCTTTTGGTGGGTGGGTGAAGGGGGCTTTGCTTGGTATCTCTTGTTTAAGTGATACTTTACCTATCAATAGTATTTGTTCTTAACATACTTATTGTTATAAAAAATACTAATTTTATTAACATATTAATTGGTTGTTATTAAATATCTAATGTCATGCATATCTAAATAATATCTTAGCATGTGTGCATTTTACAAGCGGCTCTCTAACACGAGGGTCGGTATGTTCTGCCGGTAGGAAGCCGCTGTCGATGACAACGACGACGACCGCCCACCCTCTAACATCGTCGTCGCCGCCACCGCCGCGTTCCGAACACCTGCCTACGCACTTCACCCTCAACGACCTCATCGGCAAATTGCGCCCCACGTCTCTGGACGGCCTGCAGTCACCGCACATCAAGAAGCTCGGCATCCTGCCGTCGTCACCTCAGATCGATTCGCACTACTCGCGGGCGTCCGACGCGCACTCGCTCGACCACGATCAGGAGCAGAAGGAAGAAGCGACTCAGGGTCCGTATGACGACGACGAGGGCATGGCAGGCGACGACCCGGCCGCCTACCTGAGCCAAGAGGCGCATGCGCAGGCTGACGACGCGCCCTCCACCGCGGAGCCGGACGCCACCGAGCACTCCGTCCACGCCAGCGGCATGCTGGCTCCTCCCGCCTACTAGTGTCCGGCCGAGCGGTCCGTATATATTTTTCGTGACAATTAGGTATTGAGTCTACCAAAAGTATTATATCAATAATTTGAGGCATTTATACGTATTATTAAGGTGTTTTACTATAGAAGCTTGCGTGTTGAGGGTGCACTGTACGCCTTGTTGTATTGATATCACGTAATGTAAATGAGATTTCTAGTATCGTAATATTTTCCAGCTTATACTTGATTGATTATGGGGATTTCGAAGGTATATTATGGGGTAGTAATGATTTATTAAACTAGGTTGAAGGTGCTGGCGACTCGCTTGCGTGCGACTTGCCTCCGTCTTCGTAATGTCGATTATCACAAAACGAGTATTCCACGTATAGGTACCTACACTTCGCTAAGGTAAATAACGTAGAAGCATCAGATCTCCGGTATTTTTGATGATAAACCGTAAAATGTATTAATTTAATATAAGAAAATTAAGTGAATATTGATTGTCTGGACATATCATTTAAAATACATAGTGGTATAAGATAGTGTTTATATACGTGACGTACCTAGTTAAGTATATTAAGTTGAAACTCAAGAATTTAAAGAATAGTGATGTAGCGAAGTTAATAAAGTTTATACTTAATAAGAAATTATTGTTTAATTCTTGTCAAATCTCGATTGAAAGTCCATAAACTGCTGGTCTGAATCACATTTATAGAAAACTAACACCAGAAAAACTTGCAATTACCGCATGGTGTAAAAAATCACAAAATATTGAACACTGAGTATACAATTTATAATATCACTTACCAGCCATTGATGACTCCTTCCACGTTGAGCATCGGCACGATCTTGAACACGTACTTGGCCCGAAGAGCGGCAGCAGCGCAGGAGTTGCCGAGCAAACAGCCCAGAGTGCCGTCCATGACCCATGACGCATTGCTCTCTCCTGGATGTACGCGCGCTGTCAGGAATACTATTTCACGATCCTGTAGGTATACCGGTCATAGTTAATGTTATTTTGAAGATATTTATAGGCTGTGTGTGGCACGCAGGAAAGGATGAGGTGACACGTGGTGACGATATTTGTGGTACAGGTTCCAGCATTACTGGTACTTTGACTGGCCTGTTGGTCTGGTAGTTAGTGACCCTGAATGCTTTGCCGGAGGTTATGGGTTCGATTCCCACCCAGGACAAATGTTTGTGTTATGAGCACGATCATTTGTTCCGTGTCTCGGTGTAATTTATGTACATTATGTATATATTTAGAAATATATAAGTAGTTCGTATGTTTATTACATGTTTAGTACCCATAACACAAGCTCTGCTTAGCTTGGGACTAGAAGGCGTGGTGTGAAAGTTGTGGAACACTTATTTTATTTTTTAATGGATGCATCTGAATACCAGTCTTTTAGATGCAGGACTGTCTGTCTGACCTCCACAATCCCGCGACTAGGTAACATCCTTAGACTGGTTGTCAGACTTTCAGAATTCGGAGTATCTGACTACTCATAACAACTGTCAAAGATCTACAAATGACAGCCGGTACCAACGGTTTGAGGGCAAGACTCCACCAAAGCGGTGACGAGAGGAGATGTCTCATAATTAACCAATAGGATAATGTATTGCGCTGAAGCTAATAGCCTGATTACACCTACCGAGTAGAGTGGCGAGACAGTAAAATCCTTCTCGGCCGAGACAGTGATGCAACCGAGCTGGGGCTCGAGTCTGCTATTGCAATCGTGTCTCAATGACCGGTCATTGATCGAATATTTGACAACTTTGACAGTTTTTGTATGGGAAATGTGTCATAAGTATGACGTTATACGTCAAAAATCGATCATTGACCGGTCATTGAGACACAATTGCAATAGCAGAATCGACCCCCTGTTCACACGTATTTTAGAAATTGTGGCGAGACAGTCAGCGCGGAGAAGCGGGAGAGACCCACCCTCCCGCTTCGCCGCGCTGTCTCTGCTGACTCGGCCTAGTTAATAGAATGGGGTCCGAGTGGCTGTCTCGGCCTGTCGCTAGGCCGAGCGCTCGGCCCAGCACTCGGCTATGTGTTTACAAATACCGAGCGCTCGGCCGAGGGCACTGTCTCGCCACTCTACTCAGTGGGTGTAATCAGGCTATAAGCACTGCGTTGTCAAAATGACGCAGGCTGGTTGGTTGTACGACACATCTCTTCTAGTCTCCGCTTTGGTGGAGTCTCGCCCTAAAGAGTTTTCCGAGTCACGAAGGGGTCTTGATATGTAACGAATTGTCACCGATCGTCATTCGACCGATCTGAGCAGCTGTTATTATAATTAAGCTATAAGCCTCACTAGCACGTGTCTATCGTGACACTCAATACATTTGGCAACATCACAAAGCAGTGTTCATCGTTGCCAGATTATGCGAATGGAACGTGACGGCGATGCTGGAGTCAAGGATACCTTCCGTGTTCAATAAATTTCATGATCCTACTAATGTGTCGCAAAGCAACAGGTCCCCAAGCGGTGAAAAATCACCACCGTCTGTGACTTTTGGGTTTGTCTCGGAGTTTTTTCTCAGAAAAGTTAGGGAACAGCGACCTAGTCCAGTTACAAAGTACCTAAGTACTTATATTATTTTTGGCTGACATTTAAACTTGGCTTTTTAAACACACTTACAGAAATCTTTATCAGTCGTCCATGACGTTGAAGAATTTTCGACGTGTTATTTACTGTTAGGTTTAGTTAGTAGTTCTATAAAACTCTTGAAACTTTAACTTCCCCGGTAGTCGCAATCGGTCGGTAATGGTCGCAAGCGAGCATGAGCTCCTGGGTTCGATTCCCGCGTAGGGCAAATAGTTTGAGTTCTTTTATTTGTAATTTCTAAATAGCAGCCCAGAGTCTAGACTTGTGCCCGTTTGATGGCTCGTAGGCTCGCCCGCTTTAACGAAATCTGAGTATACTAAAGGTACACCTCTGCTAATGTTTCGGGGAATACAGGCGTAATATTATTTTATGTTGTGTGTTTCAATACCATCAAGCATACTTTATAAGTTACAAAAATAAAAGTTTTGTAGGTCAGAGTCAAAATGAAATAATTTATTTCAATTGCAAATAAACTAAAGGAAATTTTAAACGTCAAACTTATAAGTTAAGTAATATATAAAAACGATTCTAGTTGCCCCTTGCTAATTGTTTAAAGTTTGTAAGGCAGAATTGGATTATTATATTTAATCAGTCAATTGACTGATTATTATAATAAACTTGACACTTTAAGACATGTCTAAATACTTAAAGAATTCTTGACCAAGATTTAACGGTCAGTAGACTTAGTCAAAGCTAGCCATGACAACAGAATGAAAAATGTGGCTACGGTAAAAAAACCAGTAGAAAGACTATTTTTGTTGTCAGGCATGATTTAAAGTAATGTTCGTATTTTGACGTTATCAGCAGGCTAGTAGCTGCTTCTGACGCATGTTATACTTCAGTGCTCTTGTTAGCTTTAGCGACAGAAATATCTATTAAAGAGATAAGATAATGTCGTACCAATATCGCACTAAAATTGTCAGGCTAATATTCTAAATGAGTAAGCTTGGATATTTGTTACTCTTTCACGCAAAAATTACTAACAAGATTTTGGTGGTAGGTACTTTACAGACCTAGTACAGCCAAAAAATACTTCAGAACACATACACACATACATAGGTGAAGTCAGGAGTGGGTGCAAGTGGAGTCTCGAAGTAAAAATCGTTTACTCTAAGTATAAAAACTTGACTAAGTATTATACTATTTGGTGACGTTACCTCACAATTAAATGCAAAAAAAATATTATTAAAACACTTAGTAAATAAATATACCTACACTCTTTATTTACTACGGTAAAATCCAATTACAGTGGATGGACAGAAAGTAAAACATCATAAAATCAATGTAAACTAAAATAATATACATAGAAAAAGCATCTAATTATCCTGGCATGCATTCTTCTACCAGTACCTACTTTGTAATATTAATTCGAAAGTCTAAAATTTTTTGATGCAAAAATCTCGAGAAAAATCACAGACGTACAAAAAGCGACGCTATATAGGTAGATAAGATCCCTTAAAAGTAGGGTAAAAAAAAGGTTACATAAGTAAATCTAGTATATCCTAATGCTAATTAATTTTCAGCATAATCTATACTAGTAAGCTGTTGAATTATACAGGAACATTGCAAGCACTAGCACCGCATTCCTACGTCCCCTAAGAATGTCGTGCTTTAAGGATACAAACTTGAAAATCAGATTACGCATCATTCTAGAACTTAGTTTTTTTTTAAACAGTAAGCATCTCTTGCTCATTCTTCTCCATAAGGAACAACCATTCGGAAAGAGTAAAAAGGTTTTTTTCCTCTGTAAATTTAACGTTCAAAAGTACCTTTTCTAACAGCTAACAAATTATTCAAACTCTGCTTTGACTCTGGAGCTTACAAAGTTTAAGAACTTAATTTGCCTATTTGCAATCGATTTGAAGTCCTAACGTTGCGGTATAACTACGCCCAGTAGCTACGTAAGGTAAAGTTAATTGATCGGTAAAAATCAGCAAGAACTACGCATTAAAATGCGCATCGCACGCAACAAGTATTTGCAGTATCTTGTTCCATATAGGAATCTGAAGCACGTCGATTCTAAAGCATTTTTATGGAGAAATACAACATACCACTATAGGATTGCTAGGTGTATCTTCAGCGGAGACCGTAAGCAACGGGACCTCGTTATTGTTGAGGGAATAGCAGAGAGGCTCCGCGCGTAGATAGGATCCTGGCGGCATCTGCATGCTCCATTGCCATATCCGAGTCTGTCAACAAAAGCAACAAAATTCTTTAGTATTTTTGGGTAAAACTTTGGGTCAAAAATCAGTTTCTCACCACAGTAGAAAGTAAACCCATATTCAAGGACATTAAAGCACAAGGCACCTTCGTTCTTTACCTCAATTTTCAACTAAATCTTTATTCTATTAATAAAATGTACATAGGTTATGAATATTTTGCCAAATTTTTACAAACAGCTTTTCAATTTTCAAAATACACAGTACTCGAAAGTGTACCTGATAGTCCCGAATGAAACGTTTAAAGATGAATAAAACAAAAATTAAAGAGGACAATATTTAGGAGATTCATATAGTTATATTACGTTGAAAAATAAATAATATGATCCGGTTAATTTAACAAAATTTATTGAAAGTAAAAGGATTATCTCTAACATTCTCTTGGTCGTTCTCGCATGATGCGTTTTCCAAGTCATTATTTCTAAACATGTTAGCAATTCATTTCCTTTACTCAACTTTTATGACTCGAACGACATTTAACTAGCTTTGTCAGTTAAGGATAAACTGCATTAGAAAAATGAATTTAAATAGGACCTTTATGGGAATAGACTATAATTGAATTCGGCGTCCTTTGAAAGTTCTTCGTCTCTAATTAAATGATCTTAACATAGAAATGCTATAATCGCTTGCGCTGTCTAATGGAACTACATAGTTTTTAATATACCTACTAGAAAGATTCCTTACTTAAGCGGTATCCTGCCCGGACCGGACATACAAATTTCATGGCTTGGCGATATGAAATTATTATTTTTAACTTTTTAAACGTGAGCTTTACTTTTTTTTGCGTCAGGGGTTTTTTAAATGTTCAGTTTAATTTTTCCTATGTTTTGCCAGTCACTCTGCATTATACGGTGGATTAAGGAAATATCTTGCAATCACTAGAATATAATATATTCAAGTATTCCCAACAGTTTAGAAGCAATATTTGGAGGTAGTTATGGTGTTCAAAGAATAACTAGTATTATTCTAGCATAATAACCCTGTATTTGTAGATCAGAGCTTATAGTCGGGAAGGACACTAACGCACATCCTGGACCCCAAGCGCTTATTTGTTTGTTTTATTCAGATGTTCTTTTTATGTATAAACAATATTTTTGTTCTTTTAAAAAGTTAATGAGTTACTTCTTTCATGACAATGAAAGAAGTACCTAACTCATTAACTTTTTAAAAGAACAATCTACTTCGGTTGGAATAATCATTGCTATACTAGAAATTGTGCTTTTTTATTGTTATATTTTAAAGTAAAAGAAATGAAAACCAACGAAAGTTTTCAATCATGTATTGGTATCAGTTTATGCATCAACTTTCCTTTCGACCCGTATCATAGCAAATGTAGCCTAGACATAACCAGCTTATAATGTTCGCACTGCTAGGACACTGGCCTTTACTCTGTAAGAAGAAGTGCGCCGTAATCTTCTACGCGGGCCCAGTGCGGGTTAGTAGGATGTCACAATATCATTGAACTTTGGTGAATAAAAATTAATAAGACTAAATAAACTCACCATCATCATAGAATATGTGAAAGGGAAGTGATACGCGATGTAGACGACATCGTTGGTGTGCGGGAAATCGATGTTGAACGTGACCGTCAAGTAGCACTTGTTGTGGTTCTTCTGGTTCGCGTAGTGGTAGCTGTTCCGGTAGTAACATATATCGGAGCCGGCTCTCACCCAACCTGGAAATATAAACAATGTCCTCAATAATGAAGTAGATCATTTTGCCAAGGCGAAACATTATACATCACTAAATGCAAATGAACAGGCGGCAAAGCTATAGTAAGTGGTCACCGACCTTTTGGACATTTGCAATGCCAGAGGTATTGCACGTGACTTGACAATGCTGGAGTGCCTCAAAAGAGGATGAAATTATAATTATAATACCTATAAGGTGAAACTTCTCGAAGGGTTGTTGTAAATGATCTAACCATGAATTCGGTAAACAGTTTACATTTGTATAAGCACCATTGGTACGCGGATGCAGCACAATGTTACACTGGCCTATTACAGAAGGGGAAAGGGCCTCTTCTAATACAGTAACGGCACGAGCATTCATCACTTCACTTGCTCAAGGCGGGTTCTCGATTACTTACTTATATTGATTACAAGTCCAGATTTCATCACGATATTTTCCGTCACCGTAACCTAAATAAGTAATGGTGATAAAATTTCATCTAACCTGGTCTTCCCATGACAGCCTCCTTCACTGAATACATGACTGGCTTCATACCGAAGTTGAACTGACTGTCGGACTTCTCACAGTTGACGATATTGAAGACGTAAGGACGACTCTGCTGCATGTTGCGTACTTCAAAGTAGAACCACTGGTGACGCTTCGTCGAGTTCACGTCAGGCATCAAGATCAACTCGTACTCTCTCGGACCTACCTGAAGTTACTCATCTTGTAGATACGAATAATAACAGCATAATTACACATATCATCATGCCTTTAATCCCCAAAGGGCTAGGCAGAGGTGTACCTGGTAGTACACCCACATGTCACCAGTTATGTTGAAGACCCATGCTAATAGGAGACGAGCCTATTGCCACCAATCGGGAAAAAATCCAGACTCCAAACTGCTACTTAGAAATTCGCGATAGAAAAACTCAATAACACGTTGTCCGACCCGGGGTTCGAACCCGGGTCCTCATGCTCAGCAGTAGCGCTACGGATAATCTTGACATGTGATATTAGACTTTATTTAATTTGGAATAACCAATGGGCCTATTAAACGTTTTTAGGCCCACTTTTAGTTCGTAACATGTATTTTTAAAAAGTAATAAAACTGTATTTATGAAATAGATTCCTGAACCAGAAATCAAAACCAGATAAAAATCTGCATAAATCTGTTAGGTACATACCTACATTTGATCATCAAATTGTACATTTTAAGAAATATTATAATAATAGTAATATTTAGTTCGTACGAGTACAAACAAAAACACTTAAAACGGCTAGTTCTCCAGCTCAACAAATTTCCTTTTTGAAGAACTTACAAGATATAAGTCCGAGATGGGCCGGACACTGGAAACTGAAACCGCAAACTGCACGGGTTTCTGTGAATCCTTATGAAATGTGGGCCTGCAGCAGAGCCGCGCACCCTGCGGCCATGGTGTTGGTGCTATCGGAATCAATAATTTGCAGTTTGCGGTCTGCGGCCCATCTTGGACTTGTACCTTAAGCATTCTTAGGATGTAAGAAATGTGTACTAGACTCGTATGAATATTTTCAAAAGTATTACCTGAATTACTTTCCTCAGATTTCCGGATTCAAATCTTGATTCGAACGCGAGTCTTGAGGAAAAAGTATTGACCTTCAAGATCTCCTGTTCATCAGTATTAGTCAGGCAGAGGCACTCCGAGCTAAAACTTAACGATGATCAGCATTATTTTATATTTATATTTCTGATAAGTCAGGGCTTGTAATTTGATCATTTATTAAGCGCTCTGCAGTGTGTGTGTGCACACAGACGAACACTAGTACGTAGTTTGAAAGATCCTCAATTACATTAGAAGAATTATAATAATTAATACATTAATATTACATTAAAATTTCATTATTATTTTCCTCATTTATTATTATTAGATGATTCTTTGTAGTTTTGTAGAATGTTAACACGAGTTTACTCAATAAACTAGTGACAATGAACACAGTTCAAACCATAATGTTAGTTGAGAGATAATTCAAATTGTTTTATATTTTACCCTTAAAACACTACTTTTACTAAATTAGTCCCTCTAGTCATTAACCACCCATACCCAGAGTAAATCAGGGTATTTTTTCTTCACTAACCAAATTATCACAGGAGGTAAAGAACCAGCAATATCATACAAAAGTTTATCACGAAACAGGAGTTTAGTTTTTCATAATTTAAGAGTTGCTCCCATTGCGAAAGATGTTTATAAGAGTGTATACCCTGTGACAATATAGGCAGTAATCACAAATATCCTATTACATATACAGGGTGTTTTGGGGATGAGTGTAGGCATTTTGCAGATGGATAGGGTCGGTCCATACGATTATTTTATAGTATGGGAACTATGGTCCGATATCCTTTAGTTTTTAAGTTATGGGCAAAAATTATTTGATTGTTTTTGCTACCGGAATAGTTGTAAGACTTTTAATTTATCGTGTGTTATGTGTTTAAATCGACAAATAATAAAAAAACTGTATTTAATATGAAATTGTGTTTATTTTTAGCTTCATAACCCAAAAAGTGTAAAGTATTCATAAAAAACAATTTTTGCCCATAACTTAAAAACTAAAGGATATCGGACCATAGTTCCCATACTATAAAATAATCGTATGGACCGACCCTATCCATCTGCAAAATGCCTACACTCATCCCCAAAACACCCTGTATATCTTTCTCAAGGAATAAGTAAACTGAGTTATAGTTACCTTTTTTGTGCGCTCGAGTCAGATGTAACAGCACTACATAACTGATCCAGATCATAGACAGTCTCGTTCATGTATGCTTCAGGATTTATCGCTCTGTCTACACAGGATAAGAGTTTTAACCTGAAAACAATATACGATGTTATTAGAACAAACATTGATTGCACGCGCTCCTGCTGATCAACAGGTATAGAAGATGTATTGAGGTTATAGAGTTTAACTAAGAACCTGATGATCGTAACTATATTATACTTTTTATACCTAAAAGACTTTCTTAGAGGCTAATCTGCACGGTTCCCACAAGATCTAACCAAGATAATGACTTGACTATAAGAGACTGTGACCTTTTCGAGTTTCTCTCAGTGTTCGCTCTCAAAATAACAAGTGTAAGTGTTTGTGAAAACGTATTTACACATATAAATAACGTCTATACGCATTGGGTACCCTATGGCTACGAGGATTGTGGCGGAAGCGGTTTTATGAATTCCGAAATATATGGATTGCCGGCTAACAGAACATTTAATTGATAACACATTTACATTGCTGATTTTAAAGTAACATGCAGATTTATTTCGCAAATGATAAGAATATTTTCTAAATACCAACCTGCATGCACTCCTCTCCATCTTGTTCAAAGGCTCGGGCTGGTTGAGGCCCTGACCGCCCACCATGTCAGGGTACGCCACTTTCACGAAGGGTATTACACTCCTCACCCTTGTCGATATTGTGCAGTACACACTTTCAAACGAACTATACTTGGAAATATCTTTGTGTATTTTTAGCGATGAACACGATGTTGTAGCTGCAACGAAAAGTAACTAAATAAATAATTCACAACTTTTTACACAAGGCCATTTAGTCCCAAGCTAAGCATGAGAGCTTGTGTTATGGATGGGTACTAAAAAGCTGATAAACATACTTATATATTTCTAAATACATACAAATTATAGATAAATTACACCCAGACACAGAACAAATGATCGTGCTCATCACACAAACATTTGTCCTGGGTGGGAATCGAACCCACGACCTCCGGCATAGAAGTCAGGGTCACTAACTTTTAGACCAGCAGGTCAGTCAATATCAATTATTTTAAAGATGGTGTTAAAAAAATCTGGTGATTTCCAAAAATGATACGTACATAGGTACATCTTTTTTCATAGGGTAAGGCAGATACTACAAAGCGCAAACACTTGGCTGGGATCTTAACATACTCATAATACTTCGTTTACGTGCACACACACATGATGTGTAGACCAAATTCTTGATAAGCGTAACGACTATCCGTACGGTTTTAAATTTTATTAGTTCATATTCGACAACCCAGCAGAATTTAGGGATATAGAAATAAAAGAAGTATAATAAGTATCATCTATAGATACGAATAAAGTCCTAAAAGTAACTTAATAATACATAATTATATTATATTCGAAACGAGTAATCCTCAATGTTAAAATCGTGCATTTCAACGTTAACCTAAAGCATTTATGCTGGTCGGTCATAAACGCACACCGCCAGTTACGAGGTAATATGCATTTGGTCTATGGAGAATATCTTCAATAAAGTCGGCGTTGTCTTTCTAGGAAATCTCCCGGCATTTTCACTTAGATCTGTCTCATAAAATTTTAACATTATTATCGTTCTGTGTTCCCATATCTGTTGTGCTAATAAGCAGGCAGAAAGGTTTATGTCGACCAGTGAACTACTGTAGACTAATAATGGTAAATACTTTTGCATGAACTTTGATATAATAATGTACTTACAGGCACTCTCATGGATTTTATGATATTGTAAAAATGACGGCGACTGCGATGGTCCCACGCCTGTGTCATAGTCAGAATTGCCTAAAACGCCAGAAAGTGACAGATTCAGGCTTGATGCAGCATTTCTGTTTGCGCCGGTTTGCGAGAACAGGAAGTCTTCTAATATTGACCCTCGAGAATTAGATCTACTTTTGACAAGCCTCACTTGCTTGTTTAACGATCCAAACTCTTTGAAATAAATAAAATATCTGAAAAAAGTAGAAAATATTTAGCACTATTTTTTATTGATAAGAGCAGAGGAAGATGATGACTGTTGTTCCATCTATTGATGGAATATCAGTCATCATCCTCCCCTGCTCTAGTATTCAGTTCTATTTCTTTACCCCGAAACCAAAAAAATAAAAGAAAGGTCAAACTACAGATTTATCTATTTCATTTCATTTAAGGGTATTTGAATTTGAAATTTAGCAAATATTTATCAATTTCAGACTAAGTGTCTTAAATCGATAAATATTTTTCATGTAATCCACGTAAGAAAAACAATTAAAAGTACTTTTTTAAGTCTTCTAAATCTCTCTCATTAGGATTTATCCAGAGTGAGCTTTGTAAGCTATCTCCACTCTTTGTACCGCATTGTAGAACATTTGGAGATTTGTCGGGGCAAGTTTCTTCAGGATTTTCAGTTTTCAATTCATTATCATCGAAATCCATGTCTGGAAACTCATCCATGCCTTCTGTATCTATATCTGGGCCTTCATCTTCTAAATCTGAATTCACTGTTTTAGAATCTGAATTAGCTGCATCTTCTTCATCTTCATGACAAGGCCATGATGTATTAGTGCCTATAAAGTGACCTAAAGTTATTCATGGCTCATATTGCTATTTATTTTATTTGTTCTTAAATGAAGTCTTATTGAAATAAACCTTTTAGTATGGGGTTCAGGTTAAACGATGCTGGACTTGAGGCTGGCACTGGCAAAGCTTGGTGTTTCAAACATAATGTTATAACTGAACAAACTCTTGCTAGTAGTCCATCAAATTCGGGTTCATCTGGACACTGTGAGCAGAACCTGTGCAATGTCTGTACATGTTTCTTTGTACAGAGTGCTCGTCGCCCCGCTTCTGCAAAATTAACACAAATAATAAGTATTCAGTTTTTAAAGATATACCTTAAGGCATTTAAGTAAGTAATGAAATGATACCACAGGCTATTAAGACATCTCTGAATGTGTGTTAACTGTAAACTAGGTATCTGACCACATTGTATGCAAATGCACAAATAATGATCACATTTGTTTAAAACATTGACACAGGTACGTACTAATATTGCAAAGATGCTGCAGAGTCTGAAGGATGTGCGCGCATATCTTGAGCTTCATACGACCCTCGTAGCGATCCCACCGGTCGAACACCCTGAGGAGCACGCTACAGAGGCCTGTCTTCACGATCTGCATGCAGCACACCTCTGTGTGAGTTACGCACGTGTGATCAAGTGACAAACACTGGCGCAGTGGACATGCAAACACAAACTTTCAACAGAACATAACATAAATTCATTAGCGACAAACATATTCCGAGGTTGTAGTAAATGTAAAGGCCGTGCTGCATGTAGGAGTGTCACGTAACTGAATAGTTTTAATGGTATTATTCGAATGAGATAAATTGTTGTGAACAGACGTCTTATTAACAAAGATTGTGTAAGACCTATCGTCTTTTTAAAAACATAGAGTGTCTAAACAAATAATCACTACTTAATCATGATCATAGTCTTGAAAACAAATGACTTGTTCACTTAACTATTTTTACTGAAATAATCAATAGCGTCTAGGCAGAGTCGCAGTCTTGCCGTCGGGATGAAGCCGAGGCTGACCAAGACACGCTCGTAAGTTGTTGTCACACCATCACGGATCAATATAGAGGTAGTGACGGCTGAAATCGTAAAAAACTAGGTAACATAAAATTACGACTTGCAATTCATGTCAAGTAGATATATTTTCCAGCAAGTGTACAAAAACTATTATATATTTAGAAATTGATTTGAAATCGATATCTGAATAGGTTAAAGACTATTCGTAGAGTTATAAGAAAAAACACGCATTATTTTATTAGGTAGGCTTTTTCAAGAACAGCTTAAAACGTTGTTAACAGACTTATTAATACAGTTAAAACATCAAAATAGAATTATCAGATTTGCTAGGAGGAATCAGATTAAAAAAAGATCGATGTTACAATTTATTAAGACGATTACAACTTACCATTTTTGGCCAATTGTTTCATAATAACAAGTAATGGGAAAATCAGTTTATTATCTGTAAAGTGTCCTTTCAATATGAGATGCATAGTTCTTACGCAACCGAGCATCCTTAACTTCATGGCGAACTTTGGATCTGGAAACAGTTATTATTTCGATATAATTTTTGGAAGCTTTATCGCGTATGTAAACAAATTGGAGTATTCCCGATTGAGCACCTATGCATTTAGCACCAATCAATATAATACCTTTGGTACTAAATGCATAGGTGCTCTAAAAATAGGTGCTCAATCGGGAATACTTCAACAAATTCATGTAACAATAGTGGCTATTTTTATAATGAACAGTGATAACCTCGCGAGCTAAGAGGTGCAAGTATCCAAAGTAGATCTTGCAAAACCATCTCAGTTCCAGCGTGTCGGTCTCTCTTGTCTTGCATGGTGCTGATCATTCTGCGTATAATTACTTGTGTGCCTTTCATTTGAATGAAGTCTTGTGCGCATTGATGCCGGGCCAAGTTGTTAGCTGTAAGCAACCGCGGATGTTCAGGACTGTACCTCTCGGCGCTATTGAGGCGAGGATCCACACGAGGTCTTGCAGTATCAGCTCGGTGGCGACGTTGCCGTCCCGTTTGGCGTGTGTTGCTATCATCGTGCGGATCACCACCTGCGTGCCGTTTATCGATACGAAGTGCTGTAAGCACTGCTGCCTCGCGAGGTTGTTCGCTGAAATTGCCGATGTCGACAGGTTTTGAGCATATTTATAGATATTGCCATATATCTATGAAGAATATGCGGTATTTTTTTTATATGAAAATATTGATAATCGCAATTTAGCTTAGTGAAAAGCAATCTTGACATTTACAATGTAGCTGTTGTTTTATATAATTTTAAGTCGTAAATAAATCAATGTTGAAATATTATGTTAATTTGATTGAATACTGCAGTGCGGTGAAATGACAATTGAATCGACAATAGCTTCGGTATTACACATTACAAGGCTGTGTTGTCAAATGGTCCAATGTCATTTAAGTGAGTTCTTCTTAAATGTCAGTAGGTAGGCCAAAACGAGGTCCATAATGTAGATAGAGTAGTAGTAAAGCAACCATTGAAATGCCAGTGTTGCTCAATACTTGTGCGGTCATCGATATACACTTTAAATTAATAAGCAAATGTGCAATTAAAATAAAACGAGTTACAATCGATATCGGTTAATCTATGTTTTCTTGTAAGCCGACATTGTTAATTTATTTTAAACAAACGATTAATGCATGCAGTGCTGTACAATCTTTTTTGCATAATATTGATTAGTTTGCTTCACGTTATTTATTTTGGTAATTGGCAGTAAATTCCAAAGTATTTACACTAAAGCGGCACACGAAAACATACCCTTTTTTACTGCAGGCACTTTATTTTCTTTGCCTGTTTTTTTGGTTTCTTTCTTCTTGATTCCCGGTGACTCAATGTGAACTAATTCATTGAAAATAATCATGAAAACAAGTTTGCATCTTGCTTGTTTTTTTTTGTATTGATATTTAAAAAAAATAATAAGTATTACTAAAATATAGGAACTAGATTTCAATTGTTATTATTTAGTCATTTAAAGTTTGACCACTTGATTCTGACAGTCATAGCAATCTTTACGCAGACGTAGGTACAAAGAGTGGCCAAGAGCGAATCGATCTTGCACAACTAGGGTTTTGGGAAAACTACACTGGGAGCCTAAACAAAGACACATTTTCATTAACGACAGTGACGTCTGGTAAATCCGAAATGTTTGGAATTCAGTATTGCAAAAGCTTATGCCAGGCCTACTGAGCAGTGCATACCACGTATAGACCAGCAACCATTCTATAGACTGTAGATAGGTCGCTTTTTTACCGCATAGGTACCTACTGTAGCGCTTAATTAAAAACTAAACATTTGTATGGCATTGACAACACAGGAGTAAAAAGATTGATCTGCAGTAAATGTTTATTGGTTGAACCAAAATTCATTCGTTCATTTAATATGCCAAAATCAAATTTACTGTTAAATTGAATGCTTTGCTAATTTTGAGCTAAATCTTCGAGAGCCCTGGAGTGGCTTATAAGAAATAATATTTCTAAATAAAAAAAGTTATTTTTAAATGATTAAAAATAAATAAGTTGATTGGAGAAGAGGACTTTAAATCAATCCCCTTCAATAATACTTATTCAAACTTGTTTTCTAATAGTAGCGCTCTGCGTTTGCGTGATTAAGACCTAACAATGTATAACAAAATTGTAGATCTTTCCTTTAAAGGATCTGCTTTCCCTTTAAACGTCGGAATCCTAAAATGGCGATATCTATTAAAAGCGTTGGCGTCTTTTCTTATGTTTATTCATAGTAGGTACATATTTACCTGAACATTTTTTCCCTTTCCCTTGTTTCAAACACAAAACTTCTCTTATGATGGATGTAATGTATGAGCAAGTGGCTGAGTCCCTGCTAGTCTGTAAAAGAGAAAAACGAAATGAGAATTGAATACAGAATTCATGATACAAGACAGAGAAACGCTTTAAAAGGATGATTTATTATCTAGCGTAGGTCTAGGTGACTTGCAATTTACAAAAGTATTTCTCTTCATCTGTACAGACGCCAGCACATTCAGTTACCCCAATGTGTCAAAGTTTCCCAATTGAATATGAACCTTATTCTGTTCGACATAAAGTTGAAAAACGATCAAAGAAATTTTATGTATTGGGGTAACTTGATGTGCTGGCGTCTGTATGTATCTACATGAGAAATTCAAGTTAATGTTATTACTAAAATTAAGTAATATATTTTTTTTTGTAAACCAGTTAAAAACATAACCCTTTCTCAGCAGTCGCGTAAGAAGAAAATTAAGGGCGCCTTCAAATTAGACGCAAAGGGCCGCGCAGTAATAGCGCGGCTACAGCGCTGCCGCTGCCGCGCTGCAACCGCTAGGTTCGAGCATCATAGTGTTGTAAATTTAGTTTCAACCTCATGGATAAATTGTTGAAGCTGATTTTCGTTCATTTCTGAATAAAAACACGTACCTAGTACGCATCATCACTAGTCGATTGATGAACCGATGCGTGGCCACAGCGCTGCAGTCGCGCGTTTTATTTATATGGATGGATTAACAAAGCAGCGCGACGGTAGCGCTGTAGCCGCGCTGCTACCGCGCGGCACCTGTCGGCAAATTTGAAGGCGCCCTAAGTCTTCTATCGCGAATGGTTTGAAGGTCTTTAAGTGAGTACGTGTTGTACTTACTTCCAATATGGCAAGTAGCATCTGTATGGCTCCCGACTGTTTGTTCCATAGTTTATCCAATGTGCTCTGGCGAACATGTTTATCTGAAAATAAAAGCAGTTGGAAATAAATCAAGGTGTCCCACAACCCCGTCCCAACCCAAACATAATTTTCGATAGCGTTTATAAATGCAATGACATTTTATTATTGTTGCGAATGCCAGTATGTGTAGGGTCGTCGCCTGTGCATGGAGAGGGCGTCCTCGTGCGTCGCCGCGTCAGTTTGTGCGAGCGCGATGACCGTGGCTGCGCCGACTGGCTGCCACCATACCGCCACTTCCGCGACTCTTTTTGTTCTCATACTTCAACTGGAGCAGATCATTAGTACCCGAGGCCGACAAGTGATCTTTCAAAGTAAAATTATAGCCAGTAAATACCGTCATTCCGGTATAATTGTACAACAACGAACTTATACATGACATACTTGTATGTTTACTAATTTAGTTTGTCGAATCGACAGTTTGAATTTGAACTGCCAAAGTAATTGGCAGTAATCATTTCCCTGACTGTTATGCAAATTTTATGGAGCGTTTCGGATTGATTATGAATATTGTATTTGTACGTTTTATTAACATTAATTATTTATAGTGGCACTTTTATTTGAATATTAAATTTAATGTTTATGTGCTGCCATTTTATATAAAAAGTGGAACGAGTTTAAAAAGCAATTAATAAAAGGTAATGTAAAAATAGGATCTACGCTCGCTTGACTCCCTAAATGTAGAAATAACTGATTACTTTCGGGATTTCAGCCTTGTAATTATGGCTTGGCTAAAAGTAGGAGAAATATGATATAAATATAAATAGTAGGCATTTATTGCCCTAAAAGCTGTAACCGGACTGTAAAAGCTTTCTATCTGTAATTCACCACAAAGACTTCCAGATGCGATCAGTGGGAAAAAACATGACTGATGACAACGGAAGTGCATACTTCATTTCAAGTACATCGTTGTTTATGTCGTATCAATATGTGCAGTGATATGGCCTAGTGGGGCAGTAGTGACAATGACATGCCGTCTCGTTGGCGCTGCTGGCGGTTCGCCAGCGGGGCACGCGCGTGGCGGTGACGACGTCACACCGACGGCTGCTGCGGACAGCGTCCGCGTCCAGCCGGCACGGCTCTAAATACGCGGGAAATTCTAGAATACACTAAAGTGACGCCACCATAGCAACCGCGAACATAATCGTACCTACCAACAAACTGTAATTCTGATTGCACGCCCCAGGAAAATTTGTTTATCTCTCTGTAAACATCACTTTTAATCGCATTATATCTGGCCATTGATCAGGAAGTAAACAGGAAGAAGAATCTCATAGATTTAATTCTTTCACTCTCTGTTTTATTTTTCGTTGACATAGCTATTGAATGATGATTTACATTTAGAAGATGGAAATATACATCAAAATGCAATCATACCACTGCATGTACACTTCATTAAACATATTGACAGTTATTGGTGATTGGCATTACGACTGATTGCTGCAAAATGTATGCCCTTCCTGACACTAACATGGCTTCTTCATTAAAGCCTTTGGTAGAAGAATAATAATTAACGGGCGTATGATTGTATGTGATACGATTTGCTGAACGTGATGTATGCGTGTGCTTAATTACGACGGGTATAATGTCGGTCGGTGCCAATGGCAAAATTGTAAACACGTCCCTGTCTGCAGCTGGCAGATGTTTAATAATATCAAATATCTAGATTGACATCTCTTACTTATAAGAATTTCTGATACTTATAGCCTACTTGTTTCGATATTTCAATGTCATGGTACTCATGTATCCATAACGTTTATATTATGCTTCAGTGGCGTCACACTTTAAAAGTTTTTTTCCTTTGCTAGATGGTTTTATGTAGTAAGGTTCAGTCTTAGTTTTTCAAATATTATTTAACAAAACGGTTAGATTTAATGGTGTTGAGGAAAGGGAAAATTCCTGGATAACTAAAGAATAATCTTTCTCTTCGAAAATCAAAAGAAGTGGCTTCAAACAACATTCTATTGGCCATTTTGACTGCAAATTCTACTCCTAGGTATGATGTTTACTAAACATTCGGTTTTATATAAAATGTAAGTCTATTTTTAATAACGTCGTGTTGATGACAGAATCACATTAATTCGCGCTCTTTCAATTAATTTCGTTCAAACACAAAATGTCGTCGCTTTTTTATTAGTAAGTATATTTGTCCGTTTGTCACTCCTTTACACACGAAGGTCTAAAATTGTCGAGTAATTGCACTTTTTATCAACTCTGTCTAGTTGTTGATGTTTTAACGGATACATTTAGAACCAGTCAGAGGTATATTTCCTGATAGGCTATATCGATGGACTACCTACTATTAAATTTCAAAGGCAAAAAATATGACAATACGTTTGTTGATACTGTGAATGTTCGTCTAAGCTATTTAGGTATGTAAGTATTTCGTAAATCAAGACCTTCAATGGCAGTTTCATGAAAACATAAATGTTTCTGTTCACTGTTTTGTTTGATGGCAATCGGCTCGCCAGCTTATAACATGGGAAGTTTAATTGGCAAAATTAGATGCACTTTAGCACAACGCGGCTTGCGGCAACCCTTTGAGAGATGCAAGCTTGATATTATGTTCCTACTTAATTATGTTTTTAGTTACCAACGTTTTTATTATTAAACATGGAAGCACTCCGTATGACGTTTCAATTTGACATCATATTTAAACATCCGCATAAACAAATCCAACAGTTCCTGAAATCTTCCGTTTTTTCTATTACATCAATAGCGTCTAAATTCTAGATCATTGCCAACATAATTTTAATGGTAATTCGCATTTTGATTGATGGGAAATATTTATTACTGGCGTGTCAGGAATACTTAGCGCGGTACACGTAGTACGGACGCCGATAATTGGTAACATTTGTAAGAAATTTGGCTTCAATTCAAGTTGTGTAGTAGTGTATGTTGTACGTAGAGGTTGTAGACACGATTGTCTCAATTATTTAGGAATTGAATAAGATTTATGGGCCATTAGCGGGATCGTTAGTAGACCTAGGTTGTACTTCCGCATTTTAGGGTTGATAAAGTGTTGAAACAAGCAACCGTGTGTTGTTGACTTACGTTCTTTACAAAAGCTTGTAGGTACCGTCCCCGTCGCATATTGTAGCAGACAAGGTAACCAAATACTTCTGAACAATTTAAAATGTCAATAAGTTCCATACACTACAAGTTACCGATAATATCTGAACATTAATTACTTCATTAATATCTGAGCAGATGCTTGTCAGTAATTTCTATACACACCACTAACCAAAAATATCTGAACGCTTACAACGTCAAGTGAACCTACGCAGACAAACACTGAGCTTACCTAATTCTACCTAATTCGTTACTGCGTGATATGAAGGACGAACTACCAAATGACTAGGCTAACCACAGATAGTCCAGTCGATAGTCGTTTTTGGTTCGTCCTTTATCAGAGATTTTGTTGTGAAATAATTACTGCAGTTTTGAGAAAGAATCTACTCCACAAAAAGTTAAGCGGTCTAGAAATATCAATGTCCCTTACTTATTTCCACCATTAAATATCTATCATAGCTTTCGGAGAAAATTGCTTTTGAATCTTGCTTCTGCTCATGCAAATAAATAAATATACATTCATGTATTTACTTCGTATAGATATATTGTCGGGGAGTGCCGGTCTGACCAATGTCAAGGCGAAACTTGATTTACGCAACCACAGAAATAGATCTGCTTGCGTAGAATTCGCTTTAATTGTTACTTTTTCAATACATTTTAGAGATCCGTACAAAAAAAGGTAAAAATGGCGCTCTATTACTATTCTCCTGTCCCTCTCTATCTCTTATGCCTACCTGTCACTAGAATGTATCTCATTAACCGTGACAGTTGATTTTTTTACAGGTGATGTACTTTTATTTTGTCGCTATAGCAATCATATTGGAATCAGAATAAAATAAATAGTCAAGCTGGGCTCTCGTACAATATGATTTTCTTTGCCTGTGTTTTTTACTACGGACGCGCGGACGGTACGCAATCCTTCGTGTGCAAGTTCAAATCACGAGTTTATTAGCTCATTTTCTTTGAAAACACCTTGATTTTGCCCTAGCCAGTAAAAAAACATCAAAATAAAACACAAAAACTAAAGTGTAAGAAAATGCAAACAGTCTGGAAGTTGTTTCTCGCTGTAAAACAGTCTTATTTTGATTTACGACTACAGAAGCAAAATGTAGCACAAACAAAATAAAAGTAAGAAATGTATTGCTTTGTATAACACTTAATATTCACTCACGGAACAAAAGCTGTGGGGAAATGAAACGTAGTGTGGGCCCGGTCGGTACTGTTTGTACCAGTTGTTAGTAATTGAACAAAGGCTGTTAAGCTTCGGATATCGTTGAATAAATTAACGGTAACAATTGGTGTTGGGGCACGGGCGTCCCTGGCCGAGGGACCAATGCACCATACCCTTATTTTATATAAGAGCCTCACGCGATTCTACTGCAGTGATGACACCTCGTTTGCTGATTTACGGTTTTTCGCGAGGCTCAAGTTTTATTGGTTCGAAGACACGCAGTGGGCTTTCATGTGACACCAATTATTGTGATACCTAAAATATGCAAATATACACAATGTTACTATGTCTGCGAGTTCTTGAAAGCGTGGTTTATGATATTCGGTAATAATTTCAAGATTCCTTTTAATGGGAAAGAGGTCAAATGTTTCCTTAACAAAACATGGCATCACTTACGTCTGTATTACCCTCAGGGTTAGGCAGAGGAGTACATACATATTATAGTAAGTACAACTTACATTTCACCACAAATGTTTAAGTCTATGTAGACGAGCTTTTTGACATCAACCAACCAGCTCTAGGAGCACCAGCAGCTTTGCCTGATCGAGGAATTAATTCTTGTGACCAATGACGAAATCAATCAATAATCGTGTCAATTATTGTTAAGAAAGAAGAAGCTCTCTTTATAATTGACACGATTCTTTATTGTATATGAGCACTCAAACTAATAGTATCAATCGTTTTACATTTATGCCGAAAACAATGTTAATACTTGGCTGCGAACCCGCCTAATTATAACCAACTTGGCTTTACACGGTGGTGAGGGTGAGAAGAAAAAGAAAACACGAACGTTCAATCTATATTATATTATATCTTGCTAATAATAAAAACGTAAATCTTTGTGAGTATGGATAGATGGATGGATGGATGTTTGTTACTCTTTCACGTAAAAACTACTGAAAGGATTTTAATATAATTTGGTATGGAGTTAGCTGACACCCTGGATTAACACATAGCTGGCTACGTTTTATCTCTGTATTCCCACGGGAACGGGACCTACGCGGGTAAAACCGCGGGACGTCTGCTAGTATACTAATATCATGAAGAGGTAAAGTTTGTAAGTTCGTGAGGTTGTAGGGGAAAATCTCTGGATCACGAGCAAAGTGCTAGTAATGTATAAAACACGTACTGATGGTATTTTTTTCGAAAGAATGGCCGATGGAGTCGTTGCTCTAACTCTGCATAGCACGCAACGTGACGTAGGTACTTGTCATTACCCCGACGACCCCTTCGCAAGTTTTCTAAATAAGTCATGTAAGTTCAGAGTCGCACGCAACGTGTTTCATTTACCTTGAAGCCGTAAAAATCCAAAGATTACTTATCGTAATAAAGCTGAGTGATGTTTCTATACTAGAGACATGTTTACTTTGTTAGTAATGTGAGTAAAGTAGCTTAAAGGGATCGTTATTGAACTAAAACTTTTAAATCAATAATTGTCTGCTTTGCAAAGGCAGTCGATCCCTGTAAAACACTGACTAGATTAGTTAGACTGAAAGTAGACCCCGATATAGGAATGTAGTTGGGAAAAGCCCCGACTATGTTGGGGTCGGTTTAACCAGATGCAGCTAAACATCAGTGTTATTATTAAATACTTTTAATCTACCTTAGTATATAGGGTGACTGGTAATTAGTGACCGATACATAAACACGTGATTGTATTCATGATTTCTATAAACTTTCCCAAACTTTTGTAATGAATGGTTACTTATTTTATATAAGCAAGCTTTGTAGCTTTTATTTACTGTTCGGTTGTCATATTAAGCCACAAACTTCAATAGTATAATGATTACAAACGCAATGGACGCTGTGGATAGGTAGGTACAACATATTGAAACATCTTACCTGCATGCAATAGTAGATTATTAACCAAGGGCTGTATGACATCAATTGCATACGAGGTTTTTGGCGCCTGAGCGAAGCGAAGGCGCTAATTAACCCGAGTATGCAATTGATGCTTACGCCCGAGATAAATACTCTGCTTTACATATCGATTGTGAGGTAAGTAAACAACAAGACAGCAGGTTTCAATGAACATTTATTAAGAAGAAAAAAATGTGTATTTAATTAAAATTAATTATTTTCGCGATGCTTTCGCGCCTACTAGTAGACTGCCTTTTTTTTTTCACGCACGCAAGCGCGTCAAATCTTGCTGGCCAGTTTGATTTTTAAATCGATTCCATCTAACATACCTACGATGTGGAAACAAATAGTTCCATATTTAAAATAAAATCTTTATAAAATAAATTGTCTAGATTCCGATTCGAGTAATTAATCGATACCGAGAAAAAAAAAATTAACTTTTTAAAAATATTCTTCGTGCAGTATGAGTATGACAGTTCTTTTTTCAAATTCCAAAACCTATGCTGTAATGATAGTCATACACCCCGGCATTCAGGGGTGTAAGGGTGTACTTACAGAGCAAGAGATATGTAAAATATTTAAAAAGCTAGACATAATCGGTGTTTCCGATCTTTTTATTCTAAGAAAAAACACTGAAACCAACTCTAAGGTCTCTTTTGAAATCCAGACATTATCTTGGTTACAGTGATTAGAAGAGGACCACACAGATTAATGTCTGAGATTGTCTTTTGAGGAAAGAACCACACAGATTTGATAGTCCTGACAACGCACGCATTTGTCAGTAATATGAGTATAGTGGTTTCCTCATGTTTTTCTTCTTTATAACTGATTATCAAAAAATATATAATATAAACATCAAATCGAAAATCTTTTTAATGCTCGAAAATATAATATTTGGATTGATGTCAACTTTTAATTTCCAGTCGCTTTGACTCTTATTTTATTTATGGTGGAGTATAATGAGGGCAACGTTTTTTTTTACAAAAATCATCAGTCGCTCGCGTGTAATTATTATAAGTTGTCGTTAAAGCGGATTTAGTTTATTTTATATCAAACATTTTGTGGCCTTGGGAATCTAACAAGATTAGAGACGAAAGATCTTCTTTCTACGTAGAATTGTAGATATTATTACTAGTTGTTGCCCACGACATTCAAGGAGGAGCTTGTGGCTAAAGAACAACAACCGCACGGATCGATCGAAGGTTAAGCTACGCTTGATTAGCGCCCGATATTAATATTCTATCTCAATCCAAATCCCGATCCTTTGTTTTTGACGGCTGCTTCTGATTGGACATCTTTAAGACTCGGATAGGCGAATTCGGTCGTTGATTGGTTACAGACAAAGATCGGGATCAAGATAGCAACTGAGATAGATTATTAATATCCAGCGTAAGTCAGTCCGTGGATGGGTGACCTTCATTACATACCAGGTCTCCTTCGTGCTTCGGAAACCACGTTTAGCCGTTGGTCCCAGCTGTCATTTGTAAATCATTGACAGTCGTTAAGGGCAGTCAAAAGCCCGGAAGTCTGACAACCAGTTTATCAAAAGGGTATCGTGTTACCCAGGTTGCGTAGGTCAGGAAGGCAGGCAATCGCTTCATGTAAAACACTGTTATGGTATTCAGCTGCACCCAGTTAAACAAGAAGCCGACCCCAGCATAGTTGGGGGTAAAGACTAGGCAGATGATGACCCGCGACTACGTTCACGCGGAATTTAATGACTTATGGTTTTGCGCGGAACACTAATTTATTATTTAAAGTTAAGGAAGCCAGTGTTAGGTACTCCTAATAACATCAACGTCTGGCCTAACCTAAAAAAAAAAAAATTTGGTTTAACAACCGTCTGTTCTAAGATTTTAATTAGATAAATAGCTGACATTTTGATAATACAAACAGTAACTTCAATTTTATTTATTTGAAATATTTTTTAATTGTATAGATATTAGATTATATTATACGCTTACAACAACCATTTTAATGATTTTAGCCTACTTTTTCTATGGGGACTACCAAAAACATAGTCAATTGTTGTTTACCCGTTACTATAATAAAAAATCTTTTCCCTATACAAACAGAAAATAACTGCGTCAGCTTAGTAATTGGTAACAAAGTAAAACCATTAATCTTACATTTATGTAAGCAAGAAAACCGCCCAGAATAAGTTATTATGTTCGGGCCGCTCAGAATTTCATAACAATATCACGCCTATAATCCCTGAAGTGATAGACAGAGGAGAATTAGATAACGCACCCACATTATAATAGGGGTGAGCTTAATGCCATTAACCGGCCACATATCCAAGATCTAGGTTGCTACTAAGAAAATTCAGATCGAGGATACCAATAAAGTTTTGCTTAACCTGGAAATGGAACTCAGAGCCTCATTCATGCTCATCATTAGTTTTTAGCCACTAGATCAACGATTTGTATTAATTGTCTAGTCACAACATCTTTCCATTTATTATACCTCGTCCACAGACCAATTTCCCAGCAATTATGTTTATTCTTTCCACTATCTTTCCTTCAAATCAGTTTTGATGAACCACCTTAGCGCTACCGTATCAAAATGAAGGTTTTCGCGACCCATTTCGTAAATCATCGAGATAAAAAAGGCATTTGCCTAACTTAATGGTACGGCCGTACCAGTCACAAGTTTGTATATTTATATAACTATCAAGCAATTTTAAAAGGAAAATTAGGCCGGAATGTAATCTTTTAACACATTACAAACTTTTGGATGGGGCTATTGACTATGAAAGGGGAACAAAGTTAAAGTGTTTTCGTTCTACTAAAAGCTATTAACTCCTCTTTGTCACGCCAATAGTTTGAATCTAATGTTGTTATTTTATTTTATTTTATTTTCTTTGGGAGGCTTACAGCTAACAATACAAAATTAATAGCGAGTTGTTCAACGACAAGCCATTTACAAGCCTCCACAGTTGGCAGTAAACTAATGTTGACGTGATGTAGACGTAGGTACTATGAACCTGGTGGTTTTTTGATGTCAAGCTCAGAAGGAGTTGAGTGGGTCACATTAATCGCATGCGCAATGACCGCTGGGCAAAGGTCACCACACAATGGGTGCTTGAAAATGCTTGCACTGCCGAGGCCGATCTTGGAGAAGATGGTACTACGACCTGGACACGCTCTGCAAGGGCTGATTGGAGAAGACATGGGAAAAGAGTTTCTGGACAGAATTTTTATTACACTGGGAAGTATCAGAATAACGGCACTGTGGTATAAAATTGATTGTCTTAAATATCAAAACATTTGTGCTGAGATAGGAGTGTTTATTAGCCTCCCGCAGGTCTTTCTTTATAAAACTATAAGTTGTTAATGATTAAGCGTTTTTTTTTGTTGTTTTATTTTCTGTGAATGTCCCAAAAGACTGTTTTTCTTTCCTTTGCCCGGCAGTGAAACAGTACAGGCTAGTCAATAAAAAAAGAATTAAAAATAAGCATTGTATCACTTATTTGTAATGGATACCTACTCCAAACCTACTAAACCGATTAAGTTCTTGGAAATACTTATGGAAAGCTGCAATGCCAACTTACGAGGGGGTTTAGAAGATGTTCAAGAAAAGGGAAAATGCACTCGAACGGAGCCGCCGGCAAAGAGTTAGTATAAAGAAACAAAAGAAACAGATTACCTACATAGAAAATTGTCAGCGTAACAATTATAAGTAATCGTGTTTACATCTAAGAATATTTTTTTAAGATTTCGTTTGACCTACTACGTACCTAAGATCAAGTACACCTTTTCTAAATCGATAGAGACGTCTGTGAAAATGGCTCGTCTGTAGTGACCTTTAACTTTAGTTAAGGTTTAGATAACAATCTTTATTGGTCGTAAGTATAACTAACAATTTACTTAAATGGGGCAATAAGGTGCGGTAAAACCACGGGTGTGGTGCGTTAAAATTTTGAATAGGTACTGAAAGTACTAAAGAATAAATTAATCTTGATTCTTTGGTAATGACGTGATAAAAAATCACGTAAGCTTGGGAATCTGCATGGTGCAATGTTTATAGAATAAGATTTATAATTCCAGCTAACCATAGTGTTATGACTACGAAGAGAAATAATATACAATCCTAACAATCTTATGTACCATTTTCCTCTATCGTTAATTCGTTATACTTAAAAAACTCTTTCATTATGAAATATGTATTATCTCAGTTGGGCTGTCGCGTTTCTGACATACAGTAATGAGTGAATCTTTTAACTTTTTTGTTCGTCCATTACCGAGTGTGCTTCAATTATCACTTTTCTGTTCTTTTTTAAAGCTACCTATTACACACGAGTCGCGCGAAATGCTGTCAAAATCCATCGCTGGGCAGATTGCCAAAATGCAGTTCATGTGGGTTTATGTACAGTGAGGAAGACAAATAAGTGTGCAGGCTTGCAAGTATGGACAGTTTTTTAATGGTAAATGCGTGCACTGAGTGGTATGAAATCACTCGAAAATGTGTCGTATGAAAATATTTATATGGGTAATAATGACAATTGCTTGTAATTTGTAAACGTGTTGAATTGCTCCCTCTGCACAGATACGTGACTATTTTTCCGTGTGTACTGTGTTTAGTAACAATACTCCGACTGAATGGAATCGCATAGTACTTCACATAATGTATGAGAGCGTAGTTTTGTCTAGACAGACGAATTACTTTAATTTAATTTATTGATTCTAAAACAAATATTTTATGACGCTCTAGCTAATGACGAAAAAGACCAATTTAACACAGATGCAGGAGTTAAAGCGCTAAATAAAATAGCGAATAAAAGATTGATGTGGAAGAAATAGCTCTCTTCATTAAAGATAAGAAGATCAAAGATCAATGCAATAAATTGGTATTCACACACATCCCTAAAGTATACTAACTTTATGGATATCCAAATCAGAAGTGTCAAAAAGTATCGACATAACGAATTTTACACATCAGGCTTTAGGTTCTTTCCGCCAGTTGTAATTAAATATTTTTGATACGTATCTCATATAAAATAATCCATATTTTAATATTAAACATGTTCTTTATTTTGATTATAAAACTTTAAAGCATTGCAATGCATTATAAACTACTGCATATAGGGACACAAGTATTCAAATGATATGCATTGGTTTTACGTAAAGGACATGTAGCAATCTATGGAACGCACACAGAAATTTCCATGAGCACTTAAATCTGATTGCATGGTATTGAAAATTATGAGAACAGATGACACATTCAATTCAAGTATCCATATGCTACATATAACTACTCGGTTTTTAATTAAAATTTAATGTAATTAATACTTAAAGTGTCGTTTTAAACCTGTCTCTCAAATTCTGTATTAAAGATAGTATTGAGTGACAGGACTTAACAAATATCACTATTATTATTATTACTAGGTACAGACGCCAGCACATCAAGTTACCCCAATGTGTCAAATTTCTTTGATCGTTTTTTAACTTTATGTCAAACACAATATATTATTATTATATTATTTGATTATTTTTATCTTGACATGTTAAAAAATTATTTAAGGACATTCAAAATTTCAATTAATGCATGGTATCTGACATGTAGTATCTACAATTAAATTATTCTTCAATTAAAAATTTGCACACCAGGTATAATGGTAGAATGTAAACGGCCACTTTATGTTAAGATTACAACTTTGTACACCTACGTTCTGGCAAATAAAGTATTATTATTATTATTATTAATAAGGTTCATATTCAAATTGGAAAATTTGACACATTGAGGTAACTTGATGTGCTGGCGTCTGTACTAAGGTAAAAGTGCTTACACGGATATAACGTTTGTACCAAATGACCTCCAAAACCAATTGACCAAATTTAAAATTTCTATATATTATTAAAAATAGTAATAATGTAGGACAGTGAAGGAAGGGGAGGAGTAGGGGACTGGTAGGGAAGTTGAAGTTCGAAAGAAAACGTACAATATCCACACGGATGAAGTCGCAGGCAAAGTGCTAGTTTTCAACATTATGTCATCGTGAGAGTGTTCCCCTTCGCGGATATCAATCGTGATCGTTATTTTGAGTAACTAAGTACTTAACATATGCAATTTATTCAAACTTCAATGGTAATTTATAGGTAAGACAATATCTATTCATTTATAAATGTAGCGAAAACCTTGAAAATAGTGGTCGGGAAGCCAATAAATTAACAATTTATACACAGCTGGTGGTGGGTTTTACATGTGGTACTGATTAAATTCAGGGTAAGTTGAAATGGTTTCGATATTGGCTGGCTGATAAGTATCATCAAGTTTAAAGGGTATCGTGTCACCGAACAGTTTCATATGAATTTATGTTATCCCGAAATTGAATTTTGATATACAAATTGGTAATTTTCGTGATGGTATATGACTCTTGACTTTTATTGGACGTCTACGAAACTTTATCATTGGCCTTGTGTTAACACGGCTGCCGATTCTAAGGTCCTACGTTTAATTCGCGAATCAGACAAAGTATCATAGGTAATGGGGTTTTCCGTCGGCTAAGTACGTTCCCGCCCAGATGTTGGAACTGTGCCCATTTTTGGCAAAATATCTTGCCCGACATTATTGTCTACGGAAAAATACAGCGGTAAGCTGTAAATCAATAAAAACCTTTCAACCGGTGAAAGTATTCATGATTTTAAACAACTTTTACTTTTACATCGGTGAAGGAAAATATCGTGACAAAACCTGGACTATTTAGTGAATATATATAAGTTTGAAATCGCCAATCCGCTTCAAGCAAGCGTGGTGATCAATGCTCGTGCCATCTCTGTGTAAGAAGAGGCCTTAACCCTGGGACGATGACAGACTGGTGTTTTTATTATTATTATTGTTATTTTACTTTAAAAACAACACCGAAAAGTATGAAAAAACTTTGTAAACAAAAAGTACTGCAATATTAACAATTTTGTAAATATTTCAGTGCTTGGAGCAAAATTTTATTATGGGGTTGGTATCTAGAAGTTGTTGATAATCATGGGTTTTTGATTGAGGAAGGTTTTGGGTGAGTTACTAGACTAATTACCCTGTAGATACAGCTTATTCCGTTGTCCTTAGTTAGTACGACGTCATCACATTACTGTAAGGTAGTAGACTAAAGAATGTCTCCTTTCGCAATAAAAGCTTCGAGATTATTGTCGCGATAATTTAAGTAAGTACTTTATTATGTTAAATTCGCGCAATGGGCAAGGTCGTTACAACACAAATAGTTGGACTGTCGTCGTGTGCGTCACTGAGGTCTGTGACTGCCTGACTGGACAAGTCGCCTTTAGGGACTATAGATAATATGAACTCATTTTCAATCCGGGATGCATAAACAAGTAAAGATTTCAAAGTATGATTCCTAGTCTTAGATATAATATTGAATTAATTATTTTCACCTGCGGAGTTGTCACAATGGCGGTGCCGGTAGTTTTAACAGATAATAGGTGAATAGCCTGGAAAGCCTTAGAACCGCAGCAGGGTCAAGGTGTTGGTCAGAAAGTGTTACTTTTAGTCACAGGTCGTATTGTTAAGATGTTCCATTATGGATACCAGACCGCGGCGTAGCTTGGACCTTGTTCCACTGGTGGGCTACTAATCCTTAATATTTCAAAACTGTAAATTGTATTTAATCTAAAATGAATAAAAAAAAACAACCGACTTCTTAAAAAAAACTAACAGGTGAAAAATAACTCCAGTTTCGGAAGTCTGTGGTTTTGGTGGTTTTGTTTTGTTCATTATTGGCCACCGACTTCCGAAACTGGAGTTATTTTTCACCTGTTAGTTTTTTTTAAGAAGTCGGTAGTTTTTTATTGTAAAAAAGTTTTTATTTTGTGTTTTAGTTTCTTTGTATGTAAAGGAAGTCTTTCAAAACTTGAAAGAATCATTGAAATTGGATAACAATTGCTAAAGAAGTTCTATCTAAACATTAATCTGTACATCTCTGCCGGCCCCTTTTAAAATAGAATGGCGTAATGTTATGTTGTGGTAATACAAATCTCAGCATAGACATCTGACTATAGCAATCGCGAATAATTTGCTGTTATGCGTTTAAGAGTTCTGTTGCCTGTCTTCTTCATCAGTTTTTCTTCACCAAATGATACTTTTTAAATGAAAATGCTTGATTTGTTACTAAAAATGTTAAAATCGGTGCGTGTTTGCCTATATTTTTTGAGGAGTTCCCTCAATTCCTCGAAGATCCCTCATCAGATATGAGTTTTGATACAAATGGAACCAATCTGTTAGTATACCCTATCAAACAAAAGAAGAATTTTGAAAATCAGTCCATAAATGACGGAGTACGGAGGTAACAAACCCTAAAAAAAAAACAAAAAAAAAAAAATATACAACCGAATTGATAACCTCTATCGATAACCTTTGAAGTCGGTTAATAAGTTAAAAATACTAACGTTTTCTACGTGCCAGGTACCTAAGGATATTATTACCTTTTGTGCATCATTATGTGTCACTTACTATTTGAGGCCCTATTATAGAGTGTGAAATTCAGTCCATGTCATTTTATTCGTGTACTTAGTAACATTGATCAGACGGGGGATGAGGAGAGAGATGAGGGGAACTTGTATAATCTCGTCCGCTAGAGCTATTGGTTCTCGTTTCAATAAATACATAAATAATCCTATGCAACCTACCTAATATAGCTAACCAAACCTAAAGCTATCTATGTATATGCATCTTGGCTTTGGTTCCTAGTACGCCTTCCAAAGGTTTGCGAGCCGATGATACCGAGTTTGGTAAAAAAAAGAAGAATGTTGTTGGCATAAAGTGGTCGTTTTTATGACCATGTTAAAGGTTAAAGGAAGTAATTTGCAGTTACGTTCGTGTTTATTATTGTCTTTTAAACAATGTTCATGTGAAAGTGCCAGATGTAGAAATCATTTTATTTTATCTTCTCCGTACATGGACAGAATGTTTGCGAGTACCTACTTAAGTTACAAGTTTTTTATTTTTTTCCTTAAATTCGTACAAAGGCATATCGCATTTACTGATTCCTCTTTATGAACTATATCGACGCGCTTAAGTATAATGCAGTTTTTATCTATACATCTATACATATAATAAATCTGTAGAAGTAAAATTTCTGTACATTGAAAATATCAAAAAAATAAATAGCAGGGGGTGTTACTAGACCGACAGCGAACCCAAAAATATGATTAAAAAAATTTTTGTCTGTCTGTCTGTCTGTCTGTCTGTCTGTCTGTATGTTCAGGTATCACGCAAAAACTACCGGTTCGATTACGATGAAACTTGGTGTACATATTCTTTAATATCCTGGGCACAACACTGGGTACTTTTTATCCCGGAAAAGTATATACAATAAAAAACAAACTTAATTTTGCGGTTCGACCCCTAGACCTGACTACTGTACCAACCGCAAATTATAAGTTTGTCGTAGGTTACGTCACCCGCAGTGGAGTTCACCAAGGGGCGCTGCACACGGCTAAGATAGTATATTATTTTATCTATATATAGTTCGCCATAAATTCAATGGACTATCACACACTACTAAGATAATAAATAATATATTCAAAATTAATATTGGAGGATTATTGGTGATCGATACTGATGCCAAAAATGCAATCAGTAAATGTTTTGTCTGTCTGTCTGTAGGTATGGTACACACATAGTTCAAAAACCATTATAGGGATTTTAACCAAACTTGGTACGGTTGTAATCAATACGCCTGGACAGGTTGATCTTAGTCTCAGTTGTTTTACACATGGTCGGTTGTACGTCGCTCTTTCCCGGGTCAGTAGTTCCAGAAATCTTTATGCATACATACCGGAAGGATCAACTTTGAAAGTAGTCTATCCGGAAGTATTCTGCTAAAATGATTAGGTACGTTTATATATCAACGCACAACCCGTACCTCTGGTATTAGAGACATGAAACTTGAAAGGGTGTTCTTAGTGAAAAGTATCCACTATAAAACGACTTTTGGAAATTCAACCCTTAAAGGGAAAACATAGGGGACGGAAGTTCGACATCCACGCGGGCGAAGCCGCGGGCAAAAGCTATAAGCAATAAAAACGTTTACAACAACTTTATGTGTTTTGAATGAGACGAAAAGTATTTATAGAAAAATTAAGTCTGCTGATCAGCCGGTTTGTATAGGTAGCTAGGTACCAGTTTTAACCAAAAATATTTTAAATCTTTAGGTTTGAGTACATTTATTGTAGAGATTATAAAAAAAATATTTTGTAGGTACAGTAATAACACTAGCCTGTTACTATTCCACCGGACGCTAAAATAATTTGCTTCCTAAAGGTTTGTAGTAATTCCAGAAAAGTGGTGTCTGTCACTGGTTTTAAAAGGACCTCGAGTAGACGAAACGACAATTAGGCAGGATTAAGCCATTTAGACCATGGCCACTAGAGGCATAAAGAGGAAAATTCCAAATGAACCTTCAATTGATCAGCAGACGATCCTGCAGTATCAGAACATCACTACCAAAAAAGATGAAGAGAAAGAAGTGAGAAAGAGACAGAATGAGACAAGAAGTGAGGCAAAGAGAGATGGAAAGAGAAGAATAAAAACAAGATGCACTTGTTTTTATTCTTCTCTTTCCATCTCTATATTTAACATAACTTTTTTTTACATTCGTTCAACCGATTTTGACTTCTATTATGTTGGTGGCATGACAAATGGCAGCTGCAGTATACAATTGGTATTGTATCTGCGTTTTTACTTATAATGGTTGTTTACACTTCTAATATTATTACAAATGGACTATTATTATTAGTGTTGTATTAAAAGCGTGCAGTTAACGCAAGTACATACTGTTTAAAGAGAATTTTATACCCCTAAATAAACAGACTTGAAACAAAAACAGTTTCTAAAGTAATTAAAATTGAACTCCGGATAATAAAACGCAGCAGTTCTGTAATTCTGTTAGTTACAATAAAACAGCTGATTTCTCAGACACGTTGTATTGATTGTGGCTCAGAGGCTTCGTGTGAAACCTTAGTTTCATTTTGCTGGACGTTGGTCGTTTTTGGTTATGAAATGGCTATTGCCACGTACTATTATTCGACAAAAATGTACAGACAGGTACTGGAAATAATATTGTAGTGCCATTTCAAAATAATTAAAATGCAGAAAGTTAAATTTAGGACGGCGGTATGGTTCACTTGGGTGTTCAAAGTAGGTTTTACAAACATATTTTCATCTCTTAAATAGTAGATACTTACACTAACTTTATTTCCAATACTACTTCTGTGTTGTCGGCTAAGAAACTGTATTTATAAATAATTTGACTAAATCATTTTACACTGTTCTTATACCTACCAGTGAAAATGTACAGACGCCAGCACATCAAGTTACCCCAATGTGTCAAAATTTCCCAATTGAATATGAACCTTATTCTGTTTGACATAAAGTTGAAAAACGATCAAAGAAATTTGACAGATTGGGGTAACTTGATGTGCTGGCGTCTGTACAGTACCCCGAGTCAAGATTCCGGGTGAGTCAATATGAAAAATAAAATTCGTTAACGATCACTACTGCAGCGGAAGCAAAAGTAAGACCAGATTGAAAGTAATGTATAATAACAAAACTGTCCACGTTGTTTACATTTATTAATAAGAATAATTCCTATTATTAATTAGTAATAGTTAATTCCAGCTGTATTTGTTCTGGGAAGCTTTTACGAAAATGATGACAATATAAAGTCTTTATTTTCATGATACGTTAAATATTCGCCTTTTTGTAGATGAATAATTTACAATCACGTTTGGTTAGCAGGTAAAGTTTGTTGACGAAACAAGATTGACTCAAATTGAAATAGAGCTAAAGTTAACTTTTCCAGAATAGTGCGTAAGTGCACATCTATAGGCATGGTCATACACTTGCTACTGTCTACTGTTAAGATATTAGATTAAGATCTATGTTTGAAGAGTTAGAGCAGACAAAACTTCGAAGAGTTATTCCGACGGGTTTTGCTTTTTTTATTTATTTATTTATTTATTTAATACTTCAAGCACACAAATGTACATAGGCGGACTTGCCTCGCCAAGTCAGCGAGGGGAGTGAGGTGTTTGCTCCCCTCGCGACGTCTGAGAGGGGCGCGCGTGAACACGACGCGCTGCCACCTCGGGTCCATGTACGTGGGGGTGGCGGACATCCCCGCGTCCGTCGCCCTGGACCCATTCAGGGGGGCTGAAAGAGGGCGTTGTCCGCCCTCCGCCTGCGCCCGGTGCGTCTGCTGCGGGCCGGGTGAGTGGAAGTAATCTCCCTCTCCCTTTCCGCAGCCTCCTCCTACGAGATGACCGTTTCGCAGAAGGACACCACCGCGTCCCCGGGACTCGACGCCACCGAAGGATCACTAACTACTAGACCAATAGGCCAGTCTAGAGTTAAGAACTACGTGTATTATTTTCGGAAGTATTATGATAGTATCTTACCGTGCGATGTAAGCCGCGAGTTGATTTTTGCAGTGATGGCGCGCGCCACCTCGGTTGAGTCGGGCGATCGCTGCTGGTGCAACCGCAGTCGCTCGAACAGACAGTCTGCCACCGCCTCGTCCGCCATGCGAAACGCTGCACAAACACAAGCACAATGCTTTCATAATAATATTATAAAAAAATGTATTTTTTTATGTAACGAATTTGAAATTCTCGTTCACCGTTGAAAAGCTATACCTACTATCCCCGGGTGACTAAGCTACTTTTTTTATTCCTTTATTCACACGGGAATGGGAACTATGCGAGTGAAGCCGGGTGACGTCCGCTAATTTATTATATTTAAAACTATAGACTTATAGCTTGAGTATCATAGAATTGTTATGAACATCAAAGTTGCTAAAAGATATGTCAGAAACATGGGCAGCGATGAGGATCTCATGAGATGAAGTTTCAGAAAATATAATTAAATCATATAGATAATTAGCTACCAAAAGGTTTAAAGGTTTCAACGATGGAAAAACATAGTGTCTGTTAACTTTTTCGGACATTGGCTTCAGTAGCATGCAATTCAACCATCAAATAGCAGAAAAGCTTTTTGTAATAGCTAACTATATTCGGCAGTTTCACCCATTTCTATAAGTCGTAGCGTGATGTTAAAAACTATAATAAACAAAAGGCATAACATTTTTTTTTAATTCTGATAGACAGTACCAGATTTACCCAACTGCGTTAAAAAAAAACAAACTTCAGTTAAACTTATAATGTTATTAGGTTACATTAGTACAGATTTTGTGAGCGGTTTGTAGGTACTAGCAGTTGAGAGCTGTTGACTCCAAAGCAAAACAATAGCTTGATAAAACGAGCTGGTGCGTACTTTGTTCTCATTTTAATAGGGGCAACAAGCGTATAAAAGCTTTGACAATATACATTTTGACAATTAAGAGGTACATAACTCTGATGTCAACAGTATAGTTACAACAATTTTAATAACCAGCTAAATGATAGACTGACTGCTGATCTTTTTTACAGTGCAAAACCATGACCATTTGTAATGCCTACCCTCGCCTTTAATCGATCAATATAGTTCAATATGCTTTAATTCGTATGTTGCCCTGAACACAAGGAGTTCTCGGAAAACATCAGCTGCAGTTCACAGCTTGAACTTTTTGACTTCAACAGACATCCAATGAATTTATTAGTCTTTATGTTTATGTAATATTTCGTCCCATATCATCAAGAAAACCAAAGGCTAAAAATAGCTAGTAACTATTGTATAAGACAATAAAATTAATTGTCAAATAATTACAAAAACTGACACAGTCTGCTGTTTAATAAAGCAGAAAATTTCTGAAATTAACTCGATACTTTACTGTCGGATTGACGCCTGTCATAACGCCGCTTGTCACTTGTCAGTTTTTATAAACAGGCCCTTGGTTCATTGCTGTAACTTAGTGAGTTTTATCATTAGTAAAACAAATGCATGCGACCTCAAAACTCTAGTGTTGTGGCACACCACTTGAGCAAGGTTTTAGTGATGCAGTCAAGTTGATAGATACAATGCAAGTAGCCCAAGGTCATTTCAATGCTTCTGAAGCCAGATGCTCGTTAGTGAAGTATAATGTTCGAGAGACAGTTTTATATGCGAGGCGAAAACATTACGTTATATTAATAGCTCAAACCCGGTAATTGATCGTTTATTAGATCATTAGAGAAATTTAACATATGACTTAGTTGCTCCTTGTAATGTATTCAATATTTCGCTAGAATGTTTAGGGAAAATGACTTCGGTTCAAGTGTGTTATTGCGATCGGATGTGAGGGCGCAGTGCATCGAGCATAAACAAACAAATTGGGGACAAAACGAATGAGCACACCAATGAATTTGTGTATTTGTTGGCAACTCAACACAAATATTTTAATGAAAACGAACATGTAGTAATGTTTTAGTGTGTAATCAAATAAAGGAGACAGCAAAAGTTGAGAGAGTGAGTGAGAGAGAAAGCATGGAGAAGAGTATAGTAATATTTAGATGATCTTAAGTTAGAAGTTTAAAACATTTTGGAAGATGTGGGTATAGTATAAAGCTTTCCAGAAACTTTTATTTCAAAAGGCACGATTTAAAAAACCGTAACGAATCTTTGGCACAAGTTTGCATCAGCATGTTTTTGCATGTACACACTGTTAACCACTGGCTTTTGTTTTAAATAATTTATTGCTGTTGGTAGCGTATGGACACGGTTACCTTATCCCTCACATCTGTTATTAGGAATAAACACTGCCGAAACACACTCAGTCATTACCAAAGTAACATTAATCATAGTTATATTGACCAATTACTACCTACGCGATTAATTAGATGTGTAGCTTAATAAAAATGTAAAAATTAACGAATGAAACTTTGAAGAGGCTAGTAAGAGCAAACAGAAAATCGACACTATTAGGAATGTAGCATAGGCTAAACATAACAATGTGTTTGTGTTGACATTATCATAAATCGTGTGGCTTTTTGGCAAATGTTATATTGGGAGATTATTTTAAAACAATGAAAGTGATTACTACGAACGTACGTGAATGCGTGTTGTCCCTGTTGTCATCAAATGTAACGGGTTATTTGTAAATAAACAGTGTGTGGTGTGCGAGCGTCGTGTACTGAGCTGTGTACTCCGCGGCGGGTGCCGGCCGACTGACGGCCCAACCCGGGTGAACACGGTGGGAAGGAAAATCTGGAGGGCGCGGGGCGGCCGCGGTCCTCACTGAAAAATATTTTTCCTCTACGCACTCATTAATAAAACCCTTTTTGATATCGATGTTAGGCAGCCATTATTAATATGCCTGTTGATAGATTAATTGCGTGTTTATTCATTACCGTAGCCACATATTAGCATTGTTTCAATCACATACTTGGCGACCATTATGGACTCGTTAAGGTGTATTGATCTTTTACATAATTAATTCGGTAATTGGTACCGTATTTAATCTTTCAACTGAGGTAATTAGAGACACAATAGAAAGACAATGACAGGCGGACACCGGTGTCCTCTCGGGGTTTAATGAATTAAGAAAAGCGTAGGTGATTTGATTTGTTGTGTTCTTGGTAATTGCGATCAAAATAAAGATCTTCACTTGTTCCTTGTAAGGTTTATCTTTCACAGACCGAGATTATACCCATTTGATTTAATATGTATTAAGTAATTCATTCACACAAAGAGAAGATTCTATAGAGAAGACATGACGTGAAGAAATGACATAGAAAAACTGTGATCTCATGTCTGAGTAACGCCACCTAGAATAATATAGTAATAATAATAATAATATAACTTTATTTCAAGCACCAGACTCATATTAGTCAAAGACATTCAATACCTATAGACCGGACATCACGAACAAAATTTTCGTCCGAAAAAGTGTGTCCTGTTGGATACAAGTCTATGAGTTTTTTGTAGTACGCTCCGCTGCCGCTCCAATATTCGTATATTATTCTAGATGGCGTTACTGAGACATGGGATCAAAGTTTTTCTATGACATTTCCTTGACATGCCCGCTCTATAGTTGTTTAAATCTCTTTGATATTAGTTAGTACATAACTTCATTGTCACTATTTTACATTAATCTTATAAACAAGAGCTAGCAAGCTTCTGCCCAAGCCAAACAGTCCTCATTGAACTGCCTTTCTCTATAATTCATATAAAATTGGATTAGCAGAGGAGCATACCAAACAAAATTCATTGACTTATGGCCACTAGGACATAAGTATCTGGTGAAAATTTTGTTCTTGATGTCCCGTCTATTATTCAATGTCTTTGAATACACATAATATAAAAGACAAGATAAATTGGTACAGACGCCAGCACATCAAGCTACCCCAAATTGTCAAATTTTCCCAATTGAACATGAATCTTATTCCCTTTGTTTTAAAGTTCAAAAACTGACAAAAAATTTAAAACATTGGGGTAGATTGATATTCTGGCATCTGCAGCCAATTTGAATTGCTACAAAAACATTAGGGTCAGTCTACTTAATAATTGAATCAGACTACGGCCTGAAGTATGAACCCAATTACTAAACCATAAATAAAAATGCACACATTGTTTCTGGCGTAAAAAATAATATACCTACTCACATTTTCTTTTGGGTTTGGGAACTTCCGGGCTTTGCGCAGTAGTATCAGTTGCTGAACACAAAATAATAAACAAAAAAACATAAGTTTATGCAACAAAAGTACAACAAGATTATTGACACCAATAAAAAGTTCAACACAAATTATTATGCTCGCTACAACTCTAATGACATAAGGCGGTATTGGCAAAAAAAATACTTACCTGACATCTCCTATTCATTACAGAAACCTCCGGGTTGTATTATATATCAGCGTTATCTTTTTCGTACATACATTGCATTTTATTTTCTGATTTTAATTAACTTAGTTTTTGATGCGATCGGGATTTTTTGTCAGTTTATAACCTGAAAATGAGCCTTATTGCTTTTCATTGTCTTTCGCGTTTTATTACTGGCCAGTGTTTGACGGAAAAGTTCTTACTACTTTTGAAACCAAGTAGGTTTTAATCTACTATTATTGTTGTTGCTGCTAAGGCTTGTTTTTTAACCGACTTCAAAAAAAAGAGGAGGTTCTCAATTCGACGGTGTTTTTTTGTGTGTTTGTTATGCGATTACTCCGCAATTTAAAGTCCGATTTTCAAAATTATTTTTTTATTTGATAGGGTAGGTATACCACCAGGTTGGCTACTGGGATCCTCGAGGAATTGAGGGAACTCCTCAAAAAATTTAGGTGCTCACGTACCGATTTTTGCATTTTTAGTCACAAATCAAGCATGTTCATTTGGAAAGTAAAATTTGATGAAGAAAAACTGATGAAGAAGACAGGCAACGGAACTCTTCAATGCATAACAGCAAATTATTCGCGATTGCTACAGTCAATTGTCTATGCAGAGTTTTTGTGCCATACTTAACATAACATTACGCCAGTTTATTTTAAAAGGAGCCCGGCAGAGATGTACAGATTAGTGTTCAGAAAGAACTTCTTTAGCAATTGTTAACCGATTTCAATGATTCTTTCAAGTTTTGAAAGACTTTCTTTACATACGAAGAAACATTGCAAAAAAAAAACAACCGACTTCTTAAAAAAACACTAAAAGGTGAAAAATATTTCCAGTTTCGGAAGTCTGTGGCTTTGGTGGTTTTGTTTCATTCATTATTGGCCACCGACTCTTCTCGATCTCTTCGATCTTAATTTTCATTTAACTTTCATTAATTAACCAGAGTTAACCAGATCGGTGCAAGTTACAAGTATCCATTTACCTGTTTATACTTAGGTACCTGCCTACCCGAGAGTTGTGACGAGAAAAATTAGACAACCTAACGTTAGCATATTCTACAGACTTCATACTTTCGATTAGTAAGGAATTTGTCTATTAACCGACTGAAATTTTTTAGGCAACCCGTACGTAATATTTTTATTGACATATTAAATTTCATCCATTAACCAGCTCGGTGAAGGTAGTTCTTTAGCAGGATCCTATACTATAAACATTACTCGATTTTGTCGAGGTTACAATTAAATTAAAATAAATAACCTCTTATCAATTTATTTTGACAAACCTGCATACAATTTAGAGCACTTCTATTGCAATGAAAAAGTCACTTTCATATGCGCAATAGCAAGTCTGGTAGGTAAGAAATGTCAGTGAGAGATTTGTTAAAGGCCAGTACCAAAATGGTGGTAAATGTCAAGTTTGATAAATATCTGGAGCAAATAGCGAGCCAGCCTCATCGCTGGCTACTGTAGCAAGGACAGATTGCAAGATTGATTAATCAACTACTTCCCTACATAAAAAAATATACAAATTGGAAACTTACACTTTACGAGTATCAAGTTTTCTGTATGTTGCAATTTTGGAAGTAAACATCGCCATAAGACCGATCAAAGTAATGCGTAAGTAGGTACACACGTAATTTTTGCATCTTTATGAAGAAAAAGAAAAATGGTCAAATTCGAGTCGGACGCACACCATCAAGAAACATAACGTGTGATATATATTATTTTCCACCCTTTGTGCAAGTTTCAACTGGGAAGCTATTGTTACGGTTCATAAGATACAACCGCTCACTGACAGACAGAAAAACACCACCACCACCACCACCACCATTGATTGCATCACTGCTTACCATGAGGTGGAAATGCAGTCAAGCACTAGTTTATAAAATAAAAAAAATATTTTTTGGAACAACGGTAATATTTAGACCGTGTCCATAATCCATACGAACGATCGTAAGGAATTTACTCCCTATACAACAGAAGATGAAGAAGAAAACAATGGAAATAGTATTATTATTACTAATGTTATTATTACCTACGATACACGTCATGCTATGCAAATCAATTGTTAACGGATTGTTAAATTTATCATTTGTTTTGATTTTTTTGAATAGTTATAGACATTAAATGTGTGTATTGAAAATTCAATTATGAATGGAATGGAGCCTTGTCATAGAAAATATTAATTGCATATACAGCTGACTTGTTTTATTTTGGATATAGTTCGCTAGAACGCGAAGCATTAATAACGAGTTGAATCTATTATATTTATTGGACTAATCTTGATTTGCGATTTGCAATGTCGTTGTTTCGGAATGTCGCACTATTTTATGTGATGACAATTGTTTCGAGTGTGTCTGCATATGCATTAGTTGAAGAATTCACTCATTCTGTTGCAATTACAGCAGCACCAGTCACAGAAGTGGCAAAGGTAAGAAAGAATCTTTAAGTTTGATTCTTTTAGCCCTATTTTTAACCAGTTACAATATTTGCTAAAAGTTTACTGTTTGAAACGTGTACTGTCGTGTCGCTTGTCAGTCATTCTCTAAGAAGAGTCTGTGGCCTGTGAGTTAACACTATGCAGGAGACTAAATCTACTTAAAGCTATTTACTGCAGCACATCATCTTCATCAGACATATTTGCTATGCTGACTATGGCTTTCATGCCAGAATTCGTAAACGATGTGCTTCAATGAGCCTGTAGAAGATCGGTAGAACACCTATAAGTACGATTCATTAAATACGCCATTGTGGCGTTGTTTAAAATTAAGGGTTCGTCCCTTGGGGGACATAAGAAGCGTATTTTCGTCGGAGTTTTATGCTCGACATCGTACAGATCCCTAATATTGTCCAATTAAAAATCGAATAAGAATTTAAAAAAAATGAATATTTAAACCTTACCTACTGTGCTTGATGCTTTGCCTACATTGTTTGTTTCCGCTTTTAGGACAATCATTTAGATTACATTATCATGTCAGCGTACTTTCAACGTGATAATAAGGACTTCATCGATGAACAACAGAAAAATGCCCGACTGAAGAGAAACGAGGGTAAAGTGTCATTTATTTTGCTTAAAGACAACTTAAAAATCAATTAAACCTCAGGTAATGCTTTAACAAGGCTATAATAGGCCTGTGGACGGGATATGAATATATCAAAATATAATTAAGTAGGTATTCCATCAGTTAGATTACAAAAAAGTATTACACGAGTATTTGTAGTATTTGTTTGTTTTAAGAAATTGATGGAAAACTACTTAGATAAAGTTGAGGAGAGGGAGCGACGTCATTATTCAATACTAGCTTTTGCCCGCGGCTTCGCCCGCGTGGATGTCGAACTTCCGTCCCCTATGTTTTCCCTTTAAGGGTTGCTTTCCAAAAATCGTTTTTTAGTGGATACTTACTCTTCACTAAGAACACTCCTTCAAGTTTCATGTCTCTAATACCAGCGGTTTGGGCTGTGCGTTGATATATTATAAACGTAATAATTTTAGCATAATACTTCCGGATAGAATACTTTCAAAGTTGATCCTTCCGGTATGTACCTATGCATAAAGATTTCTTGAACTACTGACCCGGGAAAAAGCGCCGTACAACTGAAACTAAGATCAACCTGCCCAGGCGTATTGATTACAACCGTACCAAGTTTGGTTAAAATACCTATAATAGTTTTTGAACTATGCGTGCATACAGACAGACAGACAAAACATTTACTGATTGCATTTTTGGCATCAGTATCGATCACCAATCATTCTCCAATATTAATTTTGAATATATGTTTAATGTACATAATTATCTTCGTAGTGTCTGATAGTCCATTGAATTGCATGGCGAGCGATATTGTATCTTAAGATAAAATATAATAATATCTTAGCCGTACGCCCCTTGGTGAACTCCACTGCGGGTGACGTAACCTACGACAAACTTATTATTTGGGGTTGGTACAGTAGTCGGGTCTAGGGATCGAAACGCAAAATTAAGTTTGTTTTTTATTGTACATACTTTTCCGGGATAAAAAGTACCCAGTGTGGTGCCCAGGAAACTAAAGAATAAGTATACCAAGTTTCATCGTAATCGAACCGGTAGTTTTTGCGTGATACCTGAACATACAGACAGACAGACAGACAGACAGACAGACAGACAAACATTTTTTTAATCATATTTTTGGGTTCGGTGTCGGTCTAGTAACACTGCTATTTATTTTTTTTATATTTTCAATGTACAGAAATTTTACTTCTACAGATTTATTATAAGTACTAGCTTTTGCCCGCGGCTTCGCCCGCGTAGATGTCGAACTTCCGCCCCCTATGTTTTCCCATTAAGGGTTGAATTTCCAAAAATCGTGTTTTAGTGGATACTTATTCTTAACTAAGAAGTCCCCTTCAAGTTTCATGTCTCTAATACCAGCGGTTTGGGCTGCGCGTTGATATATAAACATAATAATTTTAGCATAATACTTCCAGATAGACTACTTTCAAAGTTGATCCTTCCAGTATGTATGCATAAAGATTTCTGGAACTACTGACCCGGGAAAGAGCGCCGTACAACTGACCATGTGTAAAACAACTGAGACTAAGATCAACCTACCCAGGCGTATTGATTACAACCGTACCAAGTCAATCCCAATCCCTATAATAGTTATTGAACTATGCGTGCACATACAGACAGACAGACGGACAAAACATTTACTGATTGCATTTTGGCATCAGTATCGATCACCAATCATCCTCCAATATTAATTTTGAATATATATTCAATGCACTTGCACTGACTGATCTGGTCCCCTCATTCTGTGTGGTTCTTTCCTCAAAAGACCATCTCAGACACTAATCTGCATGGATCTTACATGATTTGACCAAGATAATGTCTGGACTTTAAAAGAGACTATGACCTCTGAGTTTCTTTCGGTGTTTCTTCTCAGAGTAGTCAAATAGTGAAATACCGATCTCATTTACTAAAAAAGGTGACGTGTAAAAGTGTTTGTAAAAACCTATTTACAAAAATAAATATCATTTATCATTTATAATTTAATGTACCTACATAATTATCTTCGTAGTGTGTGATAGTCCATTGAACTGTATGGCGAGCGATATTGTATCTTAAGATAAAATATTATAATATATTATCTTAGCCGTGTGCAGCGGCCCTTGGTGAACTCCACTGCGGGTGACGTAACCTACGACAAACTTATTATTTGCGGTTGGTACAGTAGTCGGGTCTAGGGGTCGAACCGCAAAATTAAGTTTGTTTTTTATTGTATATACTTTTCCGGGATAAAAAGTACCCAGTGTTGTGCCCAGGATATTAAAAAATAAGTATACCAAGTTTCATCGTAATCGAACCGGTAGTTTTTGCGTGATACCTGAACATACAGACAGACAGACAGACAGACAGACAGACAAAAATTTTTTTAATCATATTTTTGGGTTTGCTGTCGGTCTAGTAACACCCCCTGCTATTTATTTTTTTGATATTTTCAATGTACAGAAATTTTACTTCTACAGATTTATTATAAGTATATAGAAGATATAGATAAACTGTACAGGATAGTGACGTTATGCGACATTTTGACCCGATGCATGTATAGCCGTTATTTTTGCGTCCACTATCATTTTACTCGATTCAAACATTCAAACCCATGCTTAGTAGAAGTTTCTGACCACTAGACTAAGCCCTTGTCCAGAAGGAACCAATTCGCAACGAATTGACACGCGATTTGAAGTTCAATGCTGTGAATGTTCCATAAATTATTTACAGAGCTTCTAGCTGAAGAGCTATGTATTACAAAACGCATCAAACTCGCGCGTATTTCTGGATAAGGCCTAAAATTGCTTCTCCGTAAACGCACTCATACAACGCCATATATTTGAATTCAGTGCGGACCGCGCCGCTCAACGCAACGCGCGACGCCCCGCGTCTCCGTAAATGAGGCCTAAAAGACACACCGACGACGATTAAACAACTAAATTGACTGTTTACTCTTTTTTCAGCTGAAGCGGAAGCAGCAAAGTTGTCCTTAAGTAGGCTGGTGCGTCTCCTAGGACTGACTGTTAGAAATATGTTTTACACAAGACCTATTCAAGATCATCCGCGATTGGGCCCTCAGAAGGCTGCACTTAAAATTGCAGAAATGATAAAGAAAAATGGTTTCGGAGTCAAATAGAATATAAGGTTAATTGGTGAATGATATAATTTTATTAATTCCAGAAATGAGGTAAAATAGTTCCACCATTTTTTAGACTGGCTTAATTACACACATCGGTCATGAGTTAAAGAAAAAAAGATAGGTAAGTATTTATTGACTCGGACAATCAAATATTTAACTCTATTGTGTTAAATGTCATAAATTATATCAAAATACATAGGCATATATCAGTGCTTCAAATATTTTTTTTTTATTTATTATTTAGAAAGATAAAAATGGCCTTCTATAACAGATCATTTATTATGTTTAGGTTATTGCAAGAAGTGCAGGTGCATAGAAATAATTTATATTTTAGTAGATACACCAAATTATAGCTAGAAGAGTCAATTCTCTGAAGTGCTTCTTTTGAAAAGTGATTGTACTTGTGGCATTTAATTAATAAATAAGACTATGTCCACTACTAAGTAGGATACACAAAACTTGATTTTAATCATAGTAGATATGATTAAAAAAAATAAAGAAACACAACCTGAACACATTCCTTGTTTTATTTAAACAAAAAAAAAACTTTATTTCAGACCTTGATCCATTTTTTTACGTGCACATTATCTTGTCTTTACAGACAATTTTGAAATAATTCCTGGAGCCGTACCTACTATTACAAGACAAAGCTTTTGCCAAAGCGTTTGTGGTGCACATCCCTACGTGTATGCTCCATTTGGTGCTGGAAGAAAGATTTTGGCCGCAGGATGTGGTGTTCCGTCGCTTCCGCGGACAAATCCCACAAGAACGCACATAATTTCGTGCTAGTGAAGTGATTCTAACATATTTTTAAAAGATTTTACTAACAAATGTGTTATTAGTACCTATGTATTTATAGGTAAAGGTATTTATCTATGGGTCTTTGTTACCTGAAATAAATGGGTTATTATTATTGTTCCGCCGTGAAGATGTTGTGCTATATATTCTGTTTGATTCCATCTCTTTTTCATACTCAAACTTACTGCTTTAACGAATCCCTGTGGTATGGCTCCTAGGTTCATAGTTAAAACAATAGGTAGGTTGCAATAGTAAAAAAAATCAAGTAAGTATTCGAATATTGTATACTAGCAGACACCCGCGACTTTCCTTGCGAATGCTTTTGTTTGTTGCTGTATATTATTTTGAAGTCTAATAAACAGTAGGTCTGTACCCACTAGAACGTCCAACCTAAATACCTAAAATGACCTAGAACGTCCGCGCCCGCGATAGGTCTTGCCCCCCGTCGGGCCCCCCCTGCCATTAATGATTAAAAATGTATTTTCTAGCAAACTATTGCAGCTACAGTAAAGTAAAAAATACCAGTATAAAGCTGAATTATTAAGGAATTAAAATATGAAATAATTAAAGTACGTCACTTAATTAGAAGTTCATAAAAAAAAAATATGAACTTAAAAAAACGAATTAAATTTAAGTAAAATATTTTTTTTGACGAGTTAAAACGAAACTTTTTTTTTTACTTTTCTCAATGTTTTTACTAATTATTAATCTAGATTAAATAAGCTTTTTTTTGACACCAACATATCATTACTTACAATAAACAGTGTAGCACATTAAACCAAAACAAACAACACGGCATCAAATTACAGGCGGCCGTGTCACCCGCCCGCAACAATGTAAATGTGTTTTTCTAGCACACTGTTGCAGCTATAGCAAAGTAAAAAATACCAGCATAAAGCTGAATTATTAAGAAATTCAAATATGAAATAATTATAGTACAACAATCAATTAAAAGTTGATAAAAAAAAAACATGAACTTAACAAAATGGGTTAAATTTAAGTAAAATATTTCTTTCGACAAGTTTTAACGAAACTTTTTTGTTTACCTTTCTCAATGTTTTTACTAATTATTAAACTAGATTAAATAAGCTTTTTTTTGACACCAACACATATCATTACTTAAAATAAACAGTGTATCACATTAAACCAAAACAATCAACGCGGTATCAAATTACAGGCGGCCATGTCACCCGCCCGTAAACAATAGAAATGAGTCATCGTAATAATTTTCGTCGTATTTGTTTCCCCTAAGTCTACTTAAATATTGATTATGGACTGTTTTTTGAATTATAGGAAGTATTTTTCTGAAATATGTTTAATATCACAAAAAAACTTGACAAAAAACCGATTCTTATTGGAAAATTTTTGGCCGGTCGACTTTAACCTAAGTTCGTACATCTTATTAGAATGTGGATGCTTAAAATATGTAGATAATCTGAAATAATAAACTTACAGCATTCTTTTAAATATGTAACACTTACACATTGGTTTAATAAATTAAAAGTTATCTTTCATTAAAAAAGCGGATCTCACAAACACTTAAAACACTTGACACCTCTTTGACACACCACTTGTAAACAATTTTTTGTTCAATACTTGCCGTCACTCGAAATGATATTCTATACACCGTAGACGCGTTATTTAATATAGAGCCATCTAGTAGCAGGCCTGTGAAGCTCTTTGAAAAGTTTCATTGATGATTTCGCGTTTTTTTAGTACAAATCAGTTGGGTCGCTTTAGTTACCCTAACGTTTTACGGTGTATTTTTTTGGGTCGCTCTAGTTACCCGAACGTTTGAGTGGGTACTGTAACAATTCATAAAAATACGTTCAGTAGTTTTTGTGTCAAAGAGTCACAATCATCCATACATCCTTACAAAGTTTTACAATTATAGGTAATTTTAAGTATAAGAAGTAGAATAAATAACTTTAGTATAATAATTCATAGTATTAGTAAAACTACCTACCAGCCTGTTACTGTCCCACTGGAAGCTCCAAGGCAAAGGACTCTTCTCATACGGAGAAGGCACGAGCATTGATCACCACACAAGACTTGCACTTGGCTGATTGGCGATTTCGGATTTATTATAAGGTTTCTGCGGGTTATTTTCCTACACCGAATATAAATAGGTACCTACATATGAATTGAAAAAGTCACATTGGTACAGACGCCAGCACATCAAGTTACCCCAATGTGTCAAATTTCTTTGATCGTTTTTCAACTTTATGCCAAACAGGATAATGTTTATATTCAATTGGGAAAATTTGACACATTGGGGTAACTTGATGTGCTACAGACGCTAGCATACGATACCCAACGCATCTAGTTTTCCAGAAGTCTAACATATTGGCTGAGCTGAGTTTCAATTGCATCCAATGAGCAATTCATATGCGTATTCGTAAGAATCTGAATCGGGGGACAGTTTCGACAAATTTCGAGTGCATCAAATAATAATATGCGAGACGTATCTAGTATGCAACTTTCTTTCTTTGCTGTGGGCGGGGTTCTGCTTAATGTATAAAAGGCTCGTCTGGAGATCAACGCGCGTATTACAGTCAACACATTTGTGCCTCCAATATGAAGGTACGTGCATAACCTTGGACTTTACTGAGAATGTATCAAGTGACAAGAAGTGATTTTGTGATAATTCGACTTGTGAATTTGGAGTGTTATTTTTAGTGCCCGTTCTTTTTAAATAATAATAAGTTTTAATTTGAATTAATGCTGACTGTGCCATGTCCTTTTGATCGTTCTTTATTTAAACTCGTTTATGGTTTACGAAGCTTTAGGAAGTATCTAGTAACTAGTGGTAATATTGACTTGAATATGAGAACCAACAAAAATACTAAGGCACGTTCACCACCACTAGATAGAGCAGCTTTTAAGCACTGAGATATATCATATACTGCCCTGCAGCCCTGCAGAGCTAAAATATTTCAGCAGTACATTTATCTAAATGTTACCGAGTCTAAGTGAAAATGTCTGCTGTTTTAAGCTGCCCTTTTAAGCTGATACGTGTTCAATGAGTATACACATGAAACTTTCGGATTATATAAATAAATATTCCACCTCTTTAACCCAAACGCCATCTAGCCCCAAGCTAAGCAGAGCTTGTGTTATGGGTACTAAACAGCTGATAAACATACTAATATATTTCTACAAACATACATAATATAGATAAATTACACCCAGACACAGAACAAATGATAGTGCCTATCACATAAACATTTGTCCAGGGTGGGAATCGAACCCACGACCTCCGGCATAGTAGTCAGGGCCACTTACTACTAGACAAATAGGCCAGTCAAATTAATTAATCAACAAACTTAACAACAAAAAAACTTAAAACTTAATACAAAAAAATAGTCAACAGGAATTCATTGTCTAAATTATGACAAAAACGACATCAAAATCCATACGCAGTTCAAAGGAACTGGAACAAGGAAAAGTAGTGAAGAATTGATAACTAGCTTCAATCTAATTAGTATCCTATTGTTCCAGTAATACCAGTTTCCACTAACTATAGATGACTTAAAATAAATGCCTACGCATTATTGCACCGTTTGATTTTAAACCCGCTACGCATTTTTGCAGTGTTAAAAATCAAGCGATTCGGTTTATTTTGACAGTAATAAGTTTGTTTCTTCTTTTCACTCTTTTCGCGTAGTTCCAAAAACTACCGGATTGTATTTCGATTAATTCGTTTTTGTTTTTTTTTATGTGTTGCCTAATTCGTGAGGAAGGATGTAATAGGCCTTAAAAGCGAGTAAAACTGTGGGCCACAGCCAATGTCTAAATAAAATCGTACTGTTTTTTCTAGTGAAAAAATCCTTAACTGCTTAACTTACATTTAACCCTTCTTTTTTAATTGTGTCTGTAATTAGAGCATTTAACCGGTTAAGTGTCAGCTGGTGTTATTGAAAATGGGCCTACCTTCTTCTCTCGTGTAGGCACCAAGTGTTCTTAATTAATGTTCTAAAATATTCCGAACAGTTTGTACTTTTATTAGATTAGAGAAAACGTATCGTCCTCTGAATCGAGATCACCCAGATCTCTATTAAGAAGACAAATGTTTACACGAGGCAGTAAGAAATATTTTTTATAAAATTAAATGTAATTCATATTTATTATTAATCATTATTGACAGATACACTTGTTTTTTTATTAAATATGTTTTTTAAACGTTCTCATTTTAAGAATATCTCATGAGTCGTAGGTACAGACGCCAGCACATCAAGCTACCCTAAACTGTCAAATTTTCCCAATTGAACATGAACCTTATTCTGTTTGTAGTAAAATTGAAAAACTATCAAATAAATTTGACACATTCGGGTAGCTTGATGTGATAGCCTCTGTACAAACATATTAACTCTCATACACAAACAGCCAGACCCGGAACGACTACGAGTAGGCCATACAAATCTTTGTTCCGTGCGGGTGTCGATCCCGCACGGAATAATTTGTATGGCCTACTCCACCCAGGTCAACAGCCAATCGCTCAATCTCTCTATCAATTCAAGTAACTTCGAGTCGCGTCGTATTGTTTCGGAAAGAATATCGGGTTCTATACATTTAAAAAAAAATACTTTATACAAACATTGCAGGTACTAGTAATCACATTGTTATGTGCGGTCGCGAGCTCCGAGGCGGGCGATGCGATTGCCTGGCCTGGCGCTATCGCCGTGACCTCACCACTCCTGAAGACCATTATTCCAGGGGAGACCAAGACCACTGCTTATTCCACCACTCAGTACATTAATGCGGTAAGTTGTATTACTGGTTGTTCAAAAGCTTACAAAGTCATTTGGGTCCAATTTGATAAGTGTGATATATGTGGCGATTGGTCAATTTTCTTAAGAGTGAAGCCGAGAAAACAAAACTTAGTTTTCGTATGACTATTTATTGTCATTCTTGAAGTAATCGGTCTAGCTACCTTTGGTATCAATGCCTATAGCATATTTGAAAATACTAGATCTTAGCTGCCATTGTTCAATAGCTGTAGAAGCCTGAAGTCCAAAAGCCGATAAGAATCGAGTTGTTTGGACACCTCGCCGCTGGTGGTATATATACGAAACTAATCTGACCTAGCCTTTTGGGCTAGAGTCGGCTACCAGTCTGACCAAATGCAGCTGAATACCAGTACCTATATTACATAGAGCAACCGCCAATCAGGATTAGTCCCATCTCGGCACCTTCCCATCTCGGCACCCATGAATTAATTTATCATCTTTACAAAAAATTCCCATCTCAGCACTCCGTCATTAGTCGTTGTTAAGTACAGTCATCAAAAAATGGATACACTGTATCAGTATAGTGAGTAAATCAAATTGACTCAAAACTAATAAATGTAAAAAAAAAAGTTTAACATTTCTATTTCCAAGAAAAAAGAGAAATACGTAAAGTCCCATACCGAAATCAACCAAATTGTAGCAAATTATGAAAATGGTTCGATAAATTTAAAAAGCTGCATAGAACAACTGTCTGCAATAATTGCCATAATTATTTGTTTCGAGGACGACGACAAAGTAACTGTGATTTTATTTATTTTTGATAAGTAATGTTTAAAAATATTACTATTATTGTAAGAAAATTATGTACAATGTTGATTTCTCTGTGATATAGAAGATTAAAAAATAGTATATTTACAACTGTTGATTAGTGGAATATTTTTTTATTAGTTTGTTTTTTGTATGAAGAGTAACAACTTGCGGTAATTTTATTATTTCAGATATTTTTAAGACTATTTTTTTTATATTTAGAATTTTTACCTATTATGTAGATATAAAAATATGCAATTCCGATTTATGGGATAATTAAGACTTAAAATGAATGTACAGCGAGTTATAGATATTAGCTGACCCCTTTTGCAATTATTTTATATTTCATTTATTTGAGCGAAGTAAATAAAACAAATTGCAAAGGGGGATCAGCTAATTGCTATGACTGTACAGTGAACGCGTAATCAAGCCTACTCGTATCATTTAGTACCAGTATGAAAGTCCTCAAAGTATGGACGCCCTTTTGCCTACGTCCCGGTTATACTGATTAAACGTTAATTGTACATAATAACTATTTTTTGTAATATGTTTTATACATAATATTGCTGGAAAGATTTTGAAACAATTATTCCTACGAACCGTGATTTTTTCATATATTCTAAAATTTGTTATGTTACTGCCAAGGCAGAGATAATGAAGCCTCTAAAAAGCGATTCAAGGGCTTGTCTGTGAAAATGGTTATTTAAAAAGAAATAAAAATGATTTAATAAATAATAAAGTTGATTTACTTACTATACAGATACTGTGTTTCCGTTTCTTTTTGTGTACCTTAAAATTATTCATGAGAGGGTGCCGAAATGGGAATTTTTCGTAGACAAGATAAATAAATTCATGGGTGCCGAGATGGGAAGGTGCCGAGATGGGAATAAACCGCCAATCACACCTCTAAATCCCAGTGACTGGGTAACACGTTAGTTACGTACTACTACGAGTAGTACGTAACTAACGTGTTCCTTGACATATCCGGAGCATTTGATAACGCGTGGTGACCCATGATCCTGCTCAAGGCGAAGCGTGGGGGGTGCCCGCCAAACATCTACAGGATGTTGGTGGCGTACTTTTCGTGTTAACGTGTTATAACTGTCAAAGTCCTACAAAATATACAGCCAGAGCCAAATCAACATTATAATGAGCCTATCATGGCACAGAGGAGCCTTTCTTTGCAATGGTTGGTCATTCGAATCCCTTTGTAAATTTTATTATTATCAATAAGATGTTTTGTATTTTTAATTTACCCAAATTTATTTGAATAAATATTATTATTACTATATTACTCATCTACGGGCTGACCTCGTCAAGCATAGCTTAACCCATATTGATTGATGATGGCGGTGTATTGCATTCCGATCCCATCAATTGCGTAGGTAAAATTATGCCTGTTGCTGTATTGGTTAAAGTAGATAAAAAATAAACTAATACAAAACAGTAGGTAGGTACTTTTATTTTCGAAATATTTATGTAATCTAGCTTGTAGGTAAATGGATAGCTCATTAAGGATAATTCCAGAATACTTAAGTTGTACTCTCCTAATATAATGTACCTACTACCAAAATAATCTTCTATTGTTTTTATTTGAAAAAAAAAACAAGTAAAATGGATAATTTAAGACCAATTTATAAAGACTACCTATCGATCAATGTTCATTACGACATTATTTTATTTCATTGTTTCACAGGTGCCAACGTCGTACGCATTCGCCGCTCAACCACAATTTGCATTCCACCAAGTCCCCCAAGTCAACAGCTTCGCCTCTTTACAGCCAGCGTACTACCCTGTAGCAGGACACTCATACATCCCGGCGTCTAACATCTTCTACCCTTCAGCACCTGCCTATGCTCCAGTGTTGGGATCTGGATTCCCAGCTGCTCCGGCCTATCCTAGCGCCCCTGCGCCTCCTAGTAGCCCTGGCCCTGTCTCGCCCTCCTACCCAAGTCAGCAGGCTGGTGACGCTGACTCAGCCGTAATAGATTCAGCAGATGTAAATGCTGACCAGCAAAGACAAGACGCTGAAGCTTCAACTCCATCACCTGCCCCAGAACCCAGTCAGCCAGCTGCTCCACAGTTCCCAGCTTTCCCGCCTTCCAACTTATTTCCGAATTTCCCCAACTTTCCTCAGATACCCCAAGAATCTGGTCAGGCACCTGCGTTCCCACAATTACCTCAGATCCCTCAAATCCCTGGATTCCCGCAAAATCCTTTCCCCCAAGGGCCTTCCTCTCCTCCATCAAACTTCCCTTCAGCTATCAATGAGGACAGGGGTCTGAGTGACGAGGACACGATAGCTGTGGAGTCCGCCTAAACGTCATTTAAAAAGTCACTTTTTATGTGATAGGTACTTACTTAATTAAAATTCAATTACAAATTATTTTTGTCACAATGAGAACTATTTTATTTTGTATCAGACATTGTTTTATGTATGCACCTAACACAGACATATTATATTATGTAAACGATCTGAGAACTTTTTCTTTCTGTATTTTATAATATTAAAAAAAACTAAATTAAATATCGTTTGATTTTTATTGTCTCACTTTCTGACCTATACTGCCCTCATCCATAAACTTTTGTAACATCAGCTTTGGTAACATCAGTTTTGTTTAAAAATGGATATACTATTATAGTATTTAATGGTATTATTGTATTATTGAAAAATTCAGATAGTATAACAAATTATTGAAGTTATGCCTACTTCTTTTGGCGCGTTAGAGAAAAACGATGAGAGTAAATTACCTTGTACAATGCGTGCGCTCACCGTCACGAAAATTTAGTGTCATTTTTCTACAAACGTAAGATAACGCAAAAGCTATTTTTAAGTAAGAATTTTTTATCTTGTTACGCCAAAGAAACTCCTAACGCGTGTAGATAAGTACAATTATTCTTAAGTTTAGGAATAATTAAAACATACTCTAGAACAATTAAATTTTAATTTATAAAATATTAAATGATCTCCTAAAATAGAGCTTCGGGCTTCCGCTCTCTTAGCATATTGCTGTGCCTTACAAGGTCAATAATGCTTTCGATTATAAAATTACTACGTAAGAAAACATAAGGAATGCAATAAGGACATTGATGAGAGTATTTACTACAATGAGTAGGTATTACAAATACGTAAGGACCATGTGCTACAATCTATAAAAATCCTATATCTCAAACACAGAACAGTTGAAATTGCCAAATGTCAAAGGATAAATTTATTTATTTATTTATAATTTATTAAAACAAGTAACAGGACTCACAGTGTTAGTAACAATACACTTACAAACTAAGTTAGTAACAAACAAAGATTATACATAAACGGAATGTGACTTCATTGCCGCAAGGTGACAGGCCCAGCTGAAACCTTGCAGCAATGGTTCACAAACACGCAATCAAGCCTGCCAGCTATCATAGACAGGATGCTGTTGGCGCTGCCCCGTACCCTACGGACCAAGGATGCGCACCGCTTTCGCATCACCGTGTAGAAACAATCTACGCGTGCCTCAGCAAACATCCCTGACGCGCTGCAGTACCGGGGCAACCCCATCAGCACCCTGTATGCGTTATTGTATTGGACGCGAAGGGCGCTGTATGACTTTTGAGTATAATGTACCCACAGACTGCAAGTATAAAAAGACGTGCAGTAGGCTCTAAATATAGTGCGCTTTACCTCATTAGAGGCACGCCTGAATCTGCAGGCAATCATATTTGCTCTCACACACAGCGCCCTCCGCTCCCTACCAATATCCTCATCATCTTTGAGGCCAGAGGTCAATAAGTGCCCCAGATACTTAAACCGGTCCACCCTCACCAGGGGTACATCGTTTACCTTCACTGAAATATAAACAAAAATATAAACGGAAAAGAAATAAATCTTCACACAACTCATGACCATTCCGTACATTTTGCTTTCCAATTGTATCAAGACTCATTTATCAATACAATCAAGATTCTCGATTGTAAATAAAACAATTGTTTGCGTCATTTTGTATTTAAATCAATATTTAACATTTGCGTTAGGTAGGTCAGTGTGTGAACTCGAAAACAACAACAATATAAAGATTAACTGATATTGTAGTTCCGTTTCAACACTGAGAGTAAACGATACCTATCTATTGAATTGTGTAGAAAGTTTAATGTAGCAAGTTTAAACTTATTTAAAATGTCGTTAATGCTTAGTAGTGTGGCATTTCTTTACGTAGTTTTATTTGTTTTAAGTGTGTGTTCATTAACATTCGCTGCGCCTACACAAAAAACCCAAGTCAAAGACGTCACAGAGGTTTGACTATTTCAGTATTTTTTACCTGATTTATAATTTCCTGGCGCTTAGACCGCTGTGGTAGACGGGACCGGCCTACGTCAATGGCGCGCGGGCGTATGCGGAGGGCAGCCGGAGGAGAACGACCTCTTCTATCACCCCTAAATGGGTTCAGAGCGAAGCTCAGGCTGCAGGTCTTTTTAAATTTGGTAGGAGTGGAAAATACTCATAGACACCCACAATGTCCCATTAGTGATTCAGTCTGGAAAAAACTGGTCTTACCGGCTAAAATTGTGCCAAGGAGTGGAATTCCCTGCCTGCATCAGTGTTCCCGAGTTCATATGACCCCAATCTGTTTAAGTCGCGAGTTAATAGGGTTCTTTTTGGTAAGCTCGTTCCATCGTCGACCTCATCTCTGACCGCAGGACAGGATTGAGGTCAAGAGTAGACCCATTATACATTTAAAAAAAAAAATGTTTTTTGTGAAACAGTTTTTTTATTTGCATCAAGTTGTAGGTTTTTGAAATACAAACACCTTGTGTTTTAATTTCAGGACAACAGTTCTTCCCAGTATATATTGTCAGCATTACTCCAACTTGTTGATATGGAGGATATCGAGGATATAAATGGAGGCCAGAAACACTCCAGAGTAAAAAGGAGTGGTAAGTTTTAGTATTTATCTATACCAATATTATAAAGAGGTAAAATTTGCGTGTTTGTTTGTGTGTTTGTAAGTTTGTATGTAGGGGGTAATCTTCGGAACTAATGATCCAATTTTAAAAATTAATGCACTTGTGGAAAGCCACACTATTCCCGGATGACACAGGCTACTTTTTATCCCTGAAATCCCACGGGAACAAAAACAACGCGGGTGAAACCGCGGGAAGTCTGCTAGCTGAGCATGAGGTCCCGGGTACGATTCCCGTTCGGGAAAAGTGTTATTGAGTTTCTCCATCTGGGATTTCTTAGTAGTAGCCCGGAGTTTGGATTTGTGCCGATTGATGGCAAAAGTCTCGCCCCCTATTAGGTACATGGGACTTAAACATAACTGGTGGAATGTGGGTATACTACCAGGTATGCCTTTGCCTAAGCCTTCAGGGATTACAGGCGTGATGTTATGTATGTATGTATAGCCACATGAGTGTTAAATAAACCGAACTATTAGGTAACTAACTTAAGTACGAACGCCAGCTCATCCAGCCACCCCAAACTATACAATTTTCCCGAGTGCATTCAAGCACTAGTTTACAATATTAAAAAAAATGAACATGAACCTTATTCTGTTTGAACTATATAAAGTTGAAAACTGACAAATAAATTCGACACATCCACGTTGGGGTGAATCAAGTCCAAGTCAAAATCAAATTATTTATTTCAATTATACCGTTAAAAGGCACTTTTGACATACCTACTTAAAAGTTATAAAAAAAATAGTTTAGTGGAAACTAAACTATTTTTTTTATTTTTTTCCTTCCAAAAGGTAAAGAAAGAAAGAAATAATTTATTTGCTGATAATGTAGGTATACATATAGGTTGGAATATTGGTACTTGTCCTTACCTTAATTACGGCATGCAAAATACTAAATTTCAATAATAATAAAAATAATTTGGTAATTTGGTTTAGAGAAGAATGGGTAAAAACTAAAACGTCATTACAACGATAGTGCCAGTACGCTATTCTATATAAAATATTGAAGAAGAGTAAAAGAAGAAATCTATGTATGTATCGTAAGCGCAACTCTACAATATGTTTAAAATAGCAGATTTTTTTATTTGTCAATTTTGAAACCATAAATTGGCAAGGTAGCACTTTGGTTATACATCGACTAATTTTGTTTCTAGGTAAATTCGAGGAGGCATCAAACATGACACCAACTAAAGTGATGCAACTTTTTTTCACATTCTTCAGAAATATTGTTACATCAGACCCCATCGGCGGAAAACATCCTATGTCCCGTTCCATTCCAGGACCCGTTGTAAAACTATTTAAGCAAACCATTATTAAAACTATGTTTCCCAATCTTTCGAAAGATCATTAAAATAATAATTGAATTTGTAAACATTGGTTGGTATAACGATGTTTTCATACTAAGTAGGTAGGGTCTACCCACCGTCCCGTAATCGTGCAAATTGCATTGAATAGAATATCATGAAATGATCTTTTTCATAAACATTAGTAAATTTATGTCGATCCATTTGTTACAATCAAAGTGTTTTTATTTTTAACATAGTTTAAAATATTGTACAGACCTACTAACAACATATGTTTTTTTTTTGTCCGAAATAAACGTTTTGATTGATTGATTGATTTTTTAAATATAATATTGTACTATGTCAAATATCAGCCTTACATAACTTCGTGGGCCCTGGCTCCTGGGTATAGTGCAGTAATAGAATAACAACAAACTTAGAAATAGATAAGTATTAATCAGTCTGTCTCCCGTTTTTTCATGTTTCTCCCGTTTTATCATATTTGTGTATTCATTTGCCCTGTGCGCTAAAAAAAACTACTTAGAACGGTCAAACTCGCACCCCAAAGACTACAAAGACCACGCGACTAGTAGGTATACTAATAATAATGCCTATTACATTAGAATGACACATAACGGACGAAAGATGGGTGTACTATAGCTACACCTCTGCCTTACCATGCAGGCGTTATATTACAATGAACACATATACTACACAGCTACTACACCTTCACATACTTATTTATTTATTTATTTATTGATACGAGAACCAACAGCTGTAACAGATGGTTAACAATTAAATAAGCAACACAAAGCCAATTACAGGTTCTTATTATTATTATTATTCTTCTTATACACACACACACACCTCTCACCACACCACACCACACACACCCACACCACACACACTTAGGCTGGCAACAGACTTGTAACACACCATGCCACACGACGTAAATGTGGCGGTGTCACTGGTTACATTAGATTTAAAATAGCAACGTTTCGGATTTGACCAATAAGTCATGTGGGATGGCGTTGAGTATTCCAATTGTGCTGCAGCCTTTATTCTATTCTATTTTCATTTACATAATCCAGATATTAATCAAAACAAATTTATATAAAATGTGGTATGATACCTTGATATGTATATTCAGTCAACGCACTCAGTCCTGAGTACAATGAAAATGTAAAGGGGTGTGGGATTGTGGCGTCCTAAACACAGGCCACGAGACAGCTGGCTGGTAGGCTGACTAATGCAGGCGTCAATAATGTACAATTGTCAAAAATTACCTATAAGTACACCACTAATTTTTAATTAAGTAGTACAAATACTTAAAGAGCTTATTCAAGACAGTCTTCTCATTATATTTTTAAAGTATTAATAAATAATATTCATAAACAGCAAAGTTATTAGTGTTTGTTTATATCCCAAAAAGTCACCCAATATATGGAAATATTGTTCAAGCTATTCATGACATAGTACTTAGTAGTATTCATTAATCGTCATCTCTCGTTCACGTTCGCATGATTTCGCTCAAGCATGGCCGCCTCTAACAGCTGTTTTCGTTATTTAAGTTTAACTAAATATATTTAAAAATTGAATTTCGGTTTTTTACTTTTGATTACGCAAATATGATCAATAACAGGTCCGGATACCGCCCAACTTTTTTTGTACTAAGTAATTAAAAAATAGTGGTGTATAAATGTGTATGAGTAATGTAGAAAGAAAATAAAATAAACTTATTGTAAGTATTGAAAACGAAAATGAGGTAAAATGATTGTATTACGTACTTATTGTATCCTACTATTGAATGTGTTGATACATATTTTTCCTTGAAATAAAACATAATAAGTGCTTAGTTAAAGTCAACATTTATATTACAATAACAACAAACCCGTCACCAGAAACCTGGCTTACGTTCTGGAATCCATTTATCCCAATCACTCTGTGTAGTATTTCTTCCATCCAGTCCCAAAGAGAAATAAAACGAGTATGGAAACCACTCTGTCTGGAATGTTATTGTGATGTTGTACCCACCAACGCCATCTATGGTCGGTGGTGACAAACGATTAGGCATCGCCAGCCGAGCGCACACTATTGTACACTCTATGCCCGCAGATATCTGTAACAAGGAACACGTTGCCAATAAAGGTGTTTGTGACTATATATTATTGGTGATAGACTATAAAAAAACAAAATTCGATTCGATTCCTAGCTTTTTTCCAACAATTTTGGGGTCGGCTTCCAGTTTAATCGGATGTACCTACACCTGAATACCAATGTTTTACATGGAGCGACTGCATGTCTGACCTCTACTGCACCCCAAACTCGATTTAATCTGTCAGTGATATAATAAAATAATAATTAGGTTTGCTTTACCAAATTGTTAGAAAAATACTTAGTCAAAGCGCATAAAGTTACGGATTAGAGGCTCGTCACGTCAGAATTAAGTATTTTTTATAAACTGTTCTTACTCGTATTATAACGTCACATAACTTTCGATACAAAGTTTTATTATTTTATTATCAACATAAAAAATAATAAATACGTACGTATCCAATTTGTGGTAATAATCTACACCAGAGGCTATAACCATGCTATTAGCCCTGTTAAAATAAATATATATATATAATATATATAATATACAAAACAACAGACACCAAAAATGTAATGTGGAAATAAAGCGCATATATTCTTCGTACGATGTACCTAAATGAGAAGTTAGAATAATCGTTAACCAGTTAAAATAGAGAAAGTCGACTTTTGAACGGTCTAGTTGAAAAAAATATACTCTTTACTAACCAAAATGAACGTACCTTCATGATGATGTTAAGCTTAGCAGGAGGATCAGCGTTCACTTCAAACTTTTCAGAATAGAAAAATGATGCCTTTTTAGCTTGAACATGCATACTCTTGTAGCAGAAATTTCCCGTCAAAAAGGTACGAGCCCGCCAGCCTCCCCTCTGCTTTTTCCTTCTCCTCAAATATGATTTGTTGACGTCAGTGTCTGGAATAATAAATCAGCCTGATACTATTCCACTTCAGGCTACAGGTATATCTTCTCATGAAGAGAACGCAGGAGCATTTATCATCACGCTTGCTTACAGCGGGTTGCCAATTTCATACTTATAATAACTTCCACGCTGGCTCACAGGCTTGACAGGGGGTAATTATTTTTAACACATAATTATATTAATAGCTTGCGGACCCAACAGACGTTCTATTCAGGAAACCTTACAGGGACCAACATAATAGGAGCAGCCTTAATAGTGATACGCTTACTAAAAGGTTTGAAACATTTTATTTTCGTACCACTTGCTCAAAAAAGTGACATTCTATGCCACAAAAAGCGAACATAACAATAGTAATTTTTAATCTGTTAAAAACAGGGAAAGAAAATTGTACTGGATTTCATTCATCCCCTAGGGAGAGAATGTGATTTAAATTTGGAATACTAACCGAAATTTATACTGAACTACATTTAATTTTACACCATTGAGTTTGTTTATAAAGCATTATACATCTTTTTGAAAAAGGAATACGCATTTATTACGCAGTTATGATTAATTAAATAAAATTACGAAAACCGACGAGGCCGTATGAGCTTGATGCCTTTGCTTTTCCGACAAAAAAATATTAATCTAGGAATTTGCCGCGATTTTGTTTTCTTCAAATATATAAACGTTAAGTTTACTTATTTTAATTTATTTTTAATAAGTTAATATTCTAAAAATACGTTTACTTTTAATTGTCATTATTTTTAATAAATGCTTATCTCATATTATTATTATGTTATTTTTTTCGCAAATGGTACGAAAAGTAGAGTATTTTCCTCGGTGATAAAGCTGTCTTAGTCTTGGGTGAACTTAAATCCCTCGCTACACTCAGGACTCGTCTTAAATCCCTCGCTTCGCTCGTGATTTAAGTTTTTAACACCCTCGCTACGCTCGGGAGTAAACCTCGAGTCTTTCGTTACGCTCGCGATTTAAATCGTCACCCGCGACAGAAGACACTGCTTTATCCCCTTGGTTAATAATCTACTATTTCGTACCACTTGTTCACAAAAGTGACATTCTATGCCACAAAAAGCGAACATAACAATAGTCATTTTTAATCTGTTAAAAACAGGGAAAGAAAATTGTACTGGATTTCATTCATCCCCTAGGGAGAGAATGTGATTAAATTTGGAATACTTACCGAAATTTATACTGAACTACATTTAATTTTACACCATTGAGTTTGTTTATAAAGCATTATACATCTTTTTGAAAAAGGAATACGCATTTATTACGCAGTTATGATTAATTAAATAAAATTACGAAAACCGACGAGGCCGTATGAGCTTGATGCCTTTGCTTTTCCGACAAAAAAATATTAATCTAGGAATTTGCCGCGTTTTTGTTTTCTTCAAATATATAAACGTTAAGTTTATTTTAATTTATTTTTATAAATAAGCTAATATTCTAAAAATACGTTTACTTTTAATTGTCATTATTTTTAATAAATGCTTATCTCATATTATTATTGTGTTAATTTTTTCGCAAATGGTACGAAAAGTAGAGTATTTTCCTCGGTGATAAAGCTGTCTAAGTCTTGGGTGAACTTAAATCCCTCGCTACACTCAGGACTCGTCTTAAATCCCTCGCTTTGCTCGTGATTTAACTTTTTAACACCCTCGCTACGCTCGGGAATAAACCTCGAGTCTTTCGTTACGCTCGCGATTTAAATCGTCACCCGCGACAGAAGACACTGCTTTATCCCCTTGGTTAATAATCTACTATTTCGTACCACTTGTTCACAAAAGTGACATTCTATGCCACAAAAAGCGAACATAACAATAGTCATTTTTAATCTGTTAAAAACAGGGAAACATTTACATTGAACGATAACCAATTTCGACAAATCCAAAATGTTTCGAATTGGCATAAGCATTCGAACTGCTGAATTCCATACATTTCGAAATTACCGAACTTCGCTATCGTTATCGTTAAATGTGACACTTGTTGTTTCCTGAAATGAAATGATATTTATTTTTGTAAGTAGATCTTCCCAAACACTTTTACATGTTTTTTTTTTAAACTAAATGGTATTTCTCAAGAAACTCAGGGGTCATGATATCTTTTAAAGTGCAGACATAAGATTGTATTAATTTATTATGCGAGTCTAACGATGCAGGGCTAAGTCTGGAAAAGCCTCACGATGTATTTTCTTGGGTGATGGCTAATATAAACTTAGGAAGTCGTAATGGAAGATACACATTTTGTTTTTTTTCCTGGACAAGATACCACAATTTTTGGTCAGAGCTGTGCGGTTAAGTGGATTTTATTAGATCTTATGAAATATTTTAATTCCAGTCCGTAAAAATTCTAGCACCTAAATAGAAAGCTATAGAGTATGCGGAGCCTTGTTGTATTATCGTTTGAAGTTTATAGTACTAGATAATACTAAAATAAAGCTGAAATGTATTATTACACATAATAAAATGTAAATAGCTGAAATGTATTCAGCTAAACTCATATCTCTTGAATTGGATAGCATATCTGCAATACCTCCGTAATAAATAATATTGCAAATATCCGGTGGTGGGTGACCAATTACTATCTAGTGCGACACCTCTTTAATTACTCCCCAATCAGTATTTATAAAAAAACAATAAAGTATATAAATAAAGTTCCAATCTTCGATCCCCGGGTCGAGCAAAGCGATATTAAGTTTTTTTTCCCTGGAATCTCTTTGTATCAACCCTGAGTCTCGATATGTGCCCGTTTGACGGCAAAAGGCTCGCCCCCTATTATATGGGAATTAAACATAACTGGCGAGATGTAGGTATAGTACAGTCTTACAGGATAATAGATGTGGTGTTAAATTATGTCATGTTACACTTACTAGGAGCAGAATCCACCAGCATAACATTATTCTGATACGGTTTAGGAAGGTGGTGGGCCGTGATGACGTTCATGATCCAGGTGTTGTAGGGGTACACGTCGATGTACAGAGGCGGCTCGTTGTTGAGACGACGACGCATGGAGCGGTGTCGGCAGGGCGCTCCTCCAGCAGCCACACCAATCAGCTCGAAGTGTCCGTCTATAGCGTGGCTTATGATAGGCGCCCCAGCTCGGACGCCGCACCCGGAGCTACACAACACGTGAGTGACGCCTTCGCTACCCAGTTTCTGTACACGCAATAAGATCGCTATTTAAAATTGTTTTTAGCACAAACTTCGAACACTCAAAGCGAATGCAGTGCTACTGACTAGAACATGCTTCACTTGCTGGAGTGTCCAAGGCACCTTGGATGATCTAAATAATGTCACTGGGTATTACTTTTTTCATTTAGTAGTCGTCTTCCTCTAACAATAAATGGGTAACACTTGCATTCTAATCTCAGTCAAAATCAGTCAAAAATACGTCTATTATCTTAAAATTAAATAAAATAATACATTCATTATCGTTGAGAGAAGATTGCGACTAGATTTTGAACGTTTTGAATCAAAATTCTAAAAAAAATGAGCATGTAACATGAACTTCAACTTACCCCTTTCATTCGATGCCGTTTACATTCTCTATGGGTAAATAATTTCAGTGTTTTCTTGGCTAATCTTTCCGAGTCAAAATCTCTTGGCACAGCTGTGAAAATAAAAAGCAATACAATCAAATACTTAGGTACATTATAATATTATGTATTTGTTTAATTTTTACTGGTGATTACGATTAAGTACCTATGTAAATTTAAGTCGAAGGATCGAAAGTTTGACAATACCTACGACTTAAAATCACACATGCGAGCAATATGTTTTGTTTGAAGAGTTTACTTTCTTTTTTTAAAAAAACTGTACATCAAGCAAATTAAAATGAGATACTTGTTTTTGAAGAATAGATAACTACTGCACGTGAAGGAAATGCTTCTGTTCCATTGTTAAGAAGTTTGTATGTAGGTACCAAAGAGTGTTAGATTTGGTATTATTTACTTTATAAAAAGAAGGAGTGCAGAAAACCGAAACGTTCAAATTTCGAGCAATGAGCGTTTGTTTCTACTCTCAAAATTTCATTCTAAGTTCCATTCCCAAAATACTGTAGAATATAAAAATATACTGAATATGTAAATGAATATTTAAGAACATACTACTGATATAGTCAACCAAGAACACGGCTCGAATTTTCTTCTTCCTAGTGCGTTCTACTATCGTCGGTAAACATACCGGTATCATATAATCTGCAAACAAAACGGTTCATTAAAAATTAAATTTAAGAAATAAAAAACCCCCGACAAAAAAAGTAGGTACTTATAAATAGCAATTAAATAATTTAAAGGATCTTTTAAGTTTATAATTGTAAAGGGAAATCAATATCTAAATATTATTATGCTGATCCAATCGACAAAACAAATATGATTCCATTATCAAACACATAAGACTCTCATACAGGGTGTCCCATGGGAAATTTCAAACTTTAAATATGAATTAAAAGATTACGGTTGGCGGGAGAGGGGCGGAGCGAGCGGTAACAGGAGCGGGGGTCGTGCGGATTATTTAGTAGCAATGGATCGTTGGTCCGGTTCCGGTTAAGATGGCGCGACAGCTCACACGGCAAGGGCGTCTTTAGAGACTGCGAGGCAAATTTTCGGAACAAAAATTATCTCAAAGTTTGGAACCATCCCGTACCCACCAAGGTCGCCTGACCTCACGCCCTTGGATTTCTTTTTGTGGGGCTTCTTGAAATCTAAAGTATACGACCCGCCGCCAAGGAATTTGAGTCAACTCAAAAGGAATATCCATACTCAAATAAACCAAATCACGTCAGAAACGTGCAAGAAAGTTTTTCTCGCGATGAAGCGTGCGTTGGAGGAGACTGTACGAGCAGATGGGCGTCATCTCAACAGCATTATTTTTAAAACTTAAAATCCGCATGATTTCTTTATTCATTTCTATCATTAAAAGTTTTCTATAATCCTAGATTTTTTTTTCATTAATTTTTTAAGTTTGAAATTTCCCATGGGACACCCTGTATTTACAAAAAAAAAAAAAATTGTTGCAACGGGGGATGAAAACATGTACTTATGTAGAGTACTAGTGTAGTGGGTGAACTAGGATTATTCGAAAACAGTGCTGCTCTATATTTTAATACAAGACCTACCCCACGGTTTCTTTCGCTTCTAAGGGTCGTAGCTAGATGATTAAATATAGCCGTTGAGCGTTTGCCCGCGACTTCGTTCGACAGATGAATCCTAACATTATACATGTGGCAAGAACAATGAAGTATCGGTCAATGAGTTTTTTAAATCGCATTCTATGAATAGTCCCAGAGAATTACTCGGTAGTATTTTATTTTATTTCAGTATAAATAAATATAACATTTAAAGTTCGTCAAGAATAGGGCCAGGTTCACGAATTAAAACTTTAAAAGAAAAAAAAAAACAAATAAATTATATTATTTGCTAATGAGACGGTTTCACAACTTGTGTGTAATTTATCTATTCAGGGTTTCATTAACATCCAATTACCGTTGGATTTCTGAAAATAATTATTTAATGCAAACGTATTGTAGGATAAACCATCAAAATAAGAATACAAAAAGTTAGGTGCTTACTTGACTTCATTGGTCGAATTAGCTTAACGAGAGCAAGACTGTTACCGACCCCGAATCTGAAATTAAAACATCACACCTGTAATCCCCGAAGGTGTAAGCAGAGGGGTACGTCTGTAATAGTACACCCACATTTCACCACTTATGTTTAAGTCCCATGTTACAGGGGCGAGCCTATTGCCATCAATCGGGCATTAATTCAGACGGGCTACTACTGGGAAAATTCTAGATCGAAAAACTCATTAACACATTTGCCCGACCCGGGGATCAAACCTGGGACCTCGTGCTCAGCAGTAGCGCTTTGAAAAATTGGAAAAGATGGGAAAAAGTCAATGCAATGTAAATGTAGTTCAATTAGAAATTCTACCTTGTAAATTCTGGATGGGGTGTTATGTCTTGAGGTGGTATCTCCATATATGCGCGTGGGCATTTCATTCCAAACTTGATTTGTTGTCGCGTTAAGCCACACTCTTCTTCGTCACGTTCATAATCACCAAAAACAATATTTCCTCTAAAAAACAAAAGTTTTTTACTTAATTTTGTGTAAGAATGAGATGACTGATGATGTAATATATACCTATTTACAAGGCTGTCGCATATCTCCATTGACAGTTCATAGTGATGGTCACTGGGTATAAAGTGTTCAACAATTAACTGTCAAATAGCTAGTTTCGTTTTGTTTTTTTTTTATTGATAGAGGGCGTCTCGCAGTGCACCCTACTGAGGGCTGGCGCTGCGATCTGCTCAACCGGTCAAACCTGTGGACGACCTCAATACACAAGGCCTCCAGCCAGGAGCATTACGTCAGAATTTAAGTGACACTCGCTAAGGACGCCCCCTGTGGGCCTCGGACCTCGGCTTAGGGTGTCACTGAGCAAATAAAAAGGGACGGCTGGATCTGAGTTAGATTATTTAGGGACTGTTTAAAGCTAGCGGCTCAGCTACCATCAGTGTGTATCTAGGATGACGTCATGCATACTTGCAGAGATGTGACGAAGCGCACAGTACCTCGGCTGATAGTCACCGTAACTTGGGATCAGCTTATAGTGCAATACTATTTTTTGGAAATTCTTGGTTGTCATCAAAGTTTGATGTGGGACTGGACGTCAGGTTAGTCACTGGCAATTAAAATATAGCCTGGCCCTGCTGATAACACGTCCCTTATGTTTTGAAGAAGAAACCTTCCTGCAAATTCCTTCGTCTCCATTATACTAGCTTAACTAAGCTTAGATCAAAACGACATACAGTTTGTAATTCTTCGGAAGATGCATCATATCAGTAGCGGTGCCGAGGACAAACTGCTTGTGGACCATAATCACGCGAGGTGCCTTGCTGTGATGGGGCAGCCCAGTCGTCACTGTCATCACATCAGTAAGGATAAACATAAGATTTTATTAAGTTCGTTCGTAGTTCGTAGGTTCATCATCAGAAGTTAAAAAAGGTTATTTTTAATGCACACTTTGTAAAGTAAGTACACTAAGCATGCTACAATAACGATAGCCGCCGAATTTTTTATAATCTATTTTCTATTTTCACAGCAGCTGTCACACACTTGTAACCATGATTGCAACAATTTATTTTAAGAAATGATGTGGATTTCATTTAGTTATATTATTCCATTTTAGTTGAAAATTACAGTGTCAATTGTAAAAACCTGAAAGAAGCAGGGATGAACAAAACTTGGACACGTTCTTCTATTCTCCATTTACAATTGCATTAGAATGTAGAGGCTCGTAGAAGCAGGAATGCAGAACATTTTATTTTAAAGATAAGTGAAATCATTTTTTATTCCAATTGTTTTTGATTAACTCGAATAAAAAAATATTAATAAAAATAGATATCAAACCGTGTATGTACTGCACAAATCCCAGCCAGGTGAATGTGTGTTCCTTCTGCACTCCATCGGCTGGTTCGTTTTCGAAGTCATCGTGGCAAATTGAGAAGTCTCGAATAATGCACAACGTCGAACGCACACATACTAGTAAGATAACGACAACACTTTAGGATTCACGGAACAATTTAATTCTATTATAATAAAGGTAACTACAGCACGATATACCTAGTCTTGAATTTGTTCACCCCATTTGATTGTACAGTTGTACCTTCATTTATGAGTGATATAAAAAACTGTTATTGGCAAAAGTTCTAGTGACAAAGTGTTAGTTAAACTAACTTGAACATCCTCTTCAAAGATTCTTCACCCCTTCGTTTCTATTCACCTCTTTCTACTGTAGATACAGTGGCCGGCACATCAAGCTTCCCAAATGTGTTAATTTTTTAAAAAGTTTTTCAACTTAATAACAATTAGAATAAGGTTTATGTTCAATTGGGAAAATTTGACAGTTTGGGGCAGTTTGATGTGGTGACGTGTGTACTTTAAATTAAATAGTGATAAAGGATACGCACATATAGTCCAAACTGCTACTATCTTCCAATCGTACATACTGTCTGTACGATTTCAAACTAATGACATTTTATCAGTGTGTAGGTATGTTTAATTGTTGACACGTTAATTCGTTTGTTTTCCCATACGGAATGTGATAACATTTCGTTTTCTGGAAAATGTACGCACCTATCTCAAGATTAAGAGAAAATTGTTGATGAGCATAGGGAATCAGTTTTCATTATATAGTTTATTTGCTGCGGCTTCTCAAGTGGCGTCAATATCGTGGGTTCTTATAGTGGCCATCTTCTAAATGGAATATAATAGGTATTGGTTTAGATGTTTTAATAAGTTTTTATTTATTGAATATAATTATGTATGTAGTTAATCAATAAATGAAGAATTTTAATGAGGTATCCAGTCAGCATATTAACGCCCAAGTTGGCACAACGAACAAGCACATGAGTAAATTAGGAAAATTTTAGTTTCGTCATGGTTTGTACTCCCGCCTGCTTACCATGATGACTAGATCAAAATAGTACTAGAAAAATGATTGACACCTAAAGTAATTAAAACACATTTCCGATGATTTCTTTGTTTAATTCGTAACTTAATTATAATAGTACAAAAGTCTGAGGACAGTGCTTCTCACCTTAAGGTGGCCTAGCGGACTCAAAGTGGAGTTTCATTCAAAATAATAAGCTGCCAGTTTGCCAGTCTTTGTTATACTTTGAACTCTTGGTCTCGGATCGATCTTGGCAAGCATAGCTTAACCTTCGATCGATCCGTGAGGGTATTACTTATTAGCCTCAAGCTCCTCATTACTTTCTCTATAAAAATCAATTACAACTACAAAGATACCTATAAGGTAGGTACCTCTGTTTTTAAATTATGTTGGAGGATGGTAGAATTCAAAATAGAAGTTAGCGGGAAGATTAAGTTTTCGGTAAAGGTAGAACTCATGCATATCCAGTCGTTGATAGGTCAACTTCCAAATGAAGAACAGGTCACCTTGGCAATAGTATATCGGTAGCCGACTGTTGCGGAATAAATGTCTCCGAGCCACGTAGGTAGTCATCACTATGCAAGCCAATCTATGATTTATAGTATCACCGTCTTCCAGTAACTAGAAAAAGTTTATAAGATATTATTGGCTGCCTGGTACTTACTTACTGTTTCTTTATACAGGTTGGAAGGTACAGACGCCAGAACATCAAGCTTCTCCAAATTGTAAAATTTTCCAGATGTAGCATGAACCTTATTCTGTGTGTCGTAAAGATAAAAATTATCAATGAAATTTAAATTGGTAGTAGCTTGAAGTGCTGGTCTCTGACGCATATGAGATCTTTGCATGGTTCTGAATTATGTTTACGTTTTTATCTTTAAAACTGAAGAAAACAATTTTAAAATGAGATTCTCCTTAGAAGACATAAAATCAACTTCTTTCATTTAAAATCTCATTAGGTTAGATGGACATCATGATTTTTATAAATTTTTGGGCAAAAGGAATATCACAAAAATCTTGAACAGTCAGAAAAGCTGACAAAAACGCTGAGGAGCCTAGGATTATGGGCTCAACTCATAGTCTCCTAATATGCGAAGACGTCTTTTTCTCACTGTTTTTCTTGAAAATCTCTGTTGTGCAAGACTGAGACTTACATAAAGATAGTTAGCTTGTGTCGCTTGCCGATTGGACAGAGTTATGTTTGCAGTTTTGCGCAGAAACACTTTTTGAATCGCATCAGGTGTGCACCAACCAAATTTGTAGATACTGTGGATGGTATCTGAAAAAAACAGCCATATCATCTGCCTAGCTTTGTACCAACTATGTTGTGGTCGGCATCCAGTATAATCGGATTCAGCTGAATACCAGAGTTACCAGAGTTTTACATGGGGCGAATGCCTATCTGACCTCCACAGCCTAGCGACTAGGAAAGACGATACCTCTTGGTTCAACTAGTTGTTAGATTTTCGAGGTTCTGACTACTCGTAATGACAGCCGGGACCAACGGCTAATTGTAATGACCATTATCGTAGAACAAAGAGTAAGTTCGCAATATTATTACATTCAAGCAAGTGTTGTGCTCACAAAACTGGTATTATGTGATGATTTTTAGATCAACAATATCATGTGGCCATGTCTATGCCAGGCTGTTATGTTATCATCTGTATTTGTATGAAACCAACTAAATGGCTGCCTACTTACTTCTGGGAAGACTTTCATCTTCATCCAATCCTTCCGTTGGTCCGTAGTGATGAACACCACGTAGGGAATACGTGGCTTGATTTGCAGGAACTGCCTTCCAACCAGTTACAGCAAATACTTTAAAAGGATTTTGAGAATACAAAGCGTAAGACACAGCTCCTATGAATCTTCTTTATTTAAAACATTCTTAAACAGAATATTGATCATCACAATCAAACTTACTGAATAGTAACTGGAACGTTACATAGTGGATAGGATTAGTCATTCTTGATACTTTAGCAGAACCGCTCAATATCTAAGGTGTAGCACTACTAACAGAGACATGTAATAAATCCTTGTGAAGTCTGATTATGACCAATTTGCTTACTATTTGAAAATAACCCAAATTCATCGTAGATGCAATATTTTGCGTTATTTACAAACATCTTGGATCTTTTTAACCAACTTGTGAATTGCACAAAGGGTAAAATAAAATCAATAACAGTTGAAATAGCACAATAACAACTGCAGTAAAATGTATCTACTATTCCTAGATTTCTAAAAATCCAAAATAAAAAACATCGACAGTAAAATAATTTATTTATTAATTACAGCACGAATTTACTATGCTAATTACCTGAAAGTTATATTTTAACCTAACAAAATACAGACTTAATTAAAACAAGCAGGATCTCACTCCTTTTGATTTCATCCAGTAGTTATACTCGTAATACTATTTCTGGAAGAGTTTGATACAAATTGTGGTTTCATTAATGTAATCCAAAGGTTTCTTGTATTTGGATCACAAATCACAAAATATATGAATAATACAAATCCTTGTAGTGTTGATGTTAGACAAAAAAGATAAGACCAAAGTAAATGGTTTGAGAATGAAAATATTCCAAAAAGCCATGTCAGACCCAATAAAAAAAACAAAAATATTGAAACTCTAAGTTGTGCACCTGCCAAATCCATGTCCGTGGATTTCATTTTTTGATCGGATCCTCGAGAAATAGCATAGAGTACCAGTACGAATAAAGTTACGTTTACACACAATATCATGCATATTGGCAACACGACACCTGCAATGGCATAATATCCAGTAGGATAACAAATAGTTCTCACCAATGATGGTCTTGGAATGTAATTCTCAGCATCAAGTGCTAATGTAAGAATAACTGGCAACGAGGGAATTCCCCAACCTACCAAAGTAAATTTGAACATAAATCTGGATGGTCTGCTTACGCCTAAAACTCTCACGTATCTTATGAATTGTAATATAGCAGTTATTAGCATCCACATGAAACTGGCCAATATTGAGAAGTGCAGCATTGCACCTAAAATAATACATTCGGCTTTTTTGTGTTCTGCAACAAAATACAGTCCATCAACTTGAAAAAATATAGAACAATCTAAATTAAAAACTAATATAAACACCAATGGTAATGCTATGGCAGTTGATAGTTGCAACAGAACTTTTGTTCCGGCTTTTTTCCTCCAGTTACCAAAAACCAAAGCTGTTATCCAAATACCAATTATTCCCAATAGTGATAAGAAACTTCCGATTAAAGTTATTATATTCAAAGCTGTAGTGTGCTGTCTATTAATTGCAATAGAATCGTTGCCATTAGTTGGTATAGAAAGTAATTGTCCAAAATGAGTGAGATGATAGCATTCACATACAGTAGTATCATTAATTGTTTTTACGATGAAACAACCTTGTCTTTTCCAAGAACCTAAAACTTGATTGGACTGTTTAGGTTGAAAATCCCAGTAACCACAATCAGACTTGCCCGTGCGATTTATTTGCTTGAATACAAGTGGTACAGGATATTCCAAATTGGACATGTAGTCGGGGATTGATACGCCTACAATCCGACTGTTGATCACATGTCTATCAGTAGCTAACTCTTGAAAAATTGCGTCGTTATAGAAAATAGTAATAATAATGTGAAATAAATCTTTTCTAGTTGTGTTTACTTCACTATCGTTATCATTTAATTGAATTGTATCTATAACTTTTTCGGGTAACCAGGTAGCAATTTCTAGGTTGTTTATAGAAAGGACTTCTTCTAAGGTAGTATTTTTGTATAATGGTTGAACTGACATGTCTGAAAAATTATCCGACACTGAATTCCTTATGATAGCTATGCCTGTGATGTTATTATATTCTGGATAAGTTATCTGGACAGCAAATTGTGGTTTTAATGCAAATTGATAGGACACATTGCTTAACTCGGAAGCCTCTTTTAAACTTGTTTGTGCTATTAGTTCTATAATATCACTAACCGAATCTAATATGACATTAGTGGAATTAAGTGTTTGAGCTAAATGTAAATAATTACAATCGAGAACCATCATTCTGTCCATGACCCAGGCAATATTATCTATATCACCAGTTTCTACCGATGTTGCGTTTTCTTGAACAAGATCCAAAATGTGTTGCAGGGACATTGACAAATAATAAATATCAGCTGGAATTATTATATCTGTATCACCAAGCACAAAATTAAGACCATCTGTTAGGAAACTAGATATGTAATCATTAGGCATCTGTCTTTTCACAAAATTATATAAGAAAGTTGTAGCTTGAGATGGCTCATAAGTATTATCACAAGAACCTTCTACGTCTCCCCAGATACCACCCAGCACATAGGACCCTTGGCAATGTCTTTTTACCGGTAAACCGTTAGCTTGAAGGCAAAATTGTTTTGGTGCCGAAATATGGCCAATAGGAGTCATTTCCCAATTGAGCGTAATAACATCGGAAGTATTTGTTGGAAAACAATACACTGAACTGGATAAATTCACAAACGTGTAATTATAGTTCGATAATTCGGTGTTTGCTATGTGTAATAATGTAGCAAATGTTTCTTGTATATTAAGAGCTTCGTCTTCATAAGTTTCTTCAACGTCAACGTGCAAATGAAATAAAATCATCATGTGATCCAGGGTATAATCAAAAATGTCCATTAGCAACACTTTCTTAGCCGTAAATATGTTTGTAATGTTACTTGTCAAGGTAGATAAATCACTTAAATCTTCAACATCATCGGGTAATATATAATGTTTAATAACTAGTGCAAAAACATGCACTTTGTTTCCTTTCGGATTAGCTATGATTTTTTCCGTAGTAATAAATGAAAAGTTAACTGTGTGCGCTTCGCACCAATATTGAGCGGAGCTGTCAGTAACCAGATCAATAATATATACAATTTTTTCAACCAGACTCAACTCAATATTCTCTTCACTAGAATTTACTTCCATAAATGGGGCATCATTAATATCCACCACTCTGAAAAATCCTTTTGCATCAGAAAAACATTGTATTCCTTTATCGTTATTATCATATTTCCATAGGCCAGAAGGGTAATAAACTGATAGGAATATTTTATTCTGCACTTCATTGTATTCAAACATAAATTCTGTTTTTCCATAAACAACTTCCGTCTCACAGGCCATGCAGGGTAGTAACGCGCTTGAATTAATTAAACCTAAAGCACCGGCGTTGTTTATAAACCCTTCAAAAGAAAAAGGTTTAGTTATTTCTAAGGAATCATTGTAATACATATACTCTGTGTTCTCATTAGTCGCATGAGAAACCTCAGGTGCTTTAAACCAGCACCACATATCATTTGGCAGCTGATTAATTTCAGATATTTTCTTAAAAATAAATCTAGTTAAATCATATTCAGTGTTTATCATTGGTGTTCGGCACTTGTCTTGGATAAATTCATTAAAAGACATTCCTGGATCCGATCTTTCGATGCCATAACATGTACCATTATCAAGTTTAAATCTAAATGAGTGGTATCCGTAGGGGCATTTACTTGGATAGTAAAGGTCATTTATGTAAAAACATAAACTCGGGTAGCTCTTGGAACAGACTTCTGTTATAAGCACTCCAAGTTCTATGTCTAATAGTAAACAATTTTTCGAGAAAGAATTATACAGACTTAAAAAGTTACTCGCTGTAACACGTCGGCCCCAGTTAGGTCCGGGAATAGCCCACACTACTGGATGAAAAAGCTTTTGCCTTGCTGCAGGAAGCCAAAAATATCGGGATGTATTCGTGGCTTTGAGAGAGTTGAGTAAGTAGTCCACTTCTGCAGCAGACAAATCAGTAATAACTGATGCTCCACCGCTTGCAAAACAAGGAGAATTCCAAACAGTTGGTTTACCAATTTGGTAACAGTAATCGTTGTTGTTTTCTGATATTTTGTGATATCCAGGTGGACATGAATTAATGTCAAAATACTTAACGACTTTTAAACATGGTCTCATGTCATCTAGACTTGGTATCCAGCCGGCGTAGGAGCAGTTCCTCGTCAATAAGGTCTCATTATGGTAACAGAGTGGATCCGATTCTATGTTGCTCGCTGTTGGAGTTTGGTGCCACGTTACACTTATTCCTACATTAGAAACTTCTTCGGGGCAAATCTGTGAATGCAAAATAATCAAATAAGGTTCTGAAATAAAATCTATAAAATACATAAATGATATAATTATTCAACTAAAACCTAACTTTTTTATTAAGGTTCCTAAAACTTAAAATAATCAAATCACTTTTACCTGTAGCGTAGAAGGAAGAATAGCGGCTAATACGAATATTACTTGCGACACAAACATTTCATAATGCCAATGAAAATCACAACTGATGACTTCAATCTATATCACTTCTGGAGGTAACATAAGTTCGAGCTCTTTTACCGGGATCCAACCGCGATTTGAAACATTTTTACCTTGGTGTTATTGCGCAGATTACGTTATGGGTATTAAATAGACATGGTGTTTGAAAATATTTTTAGTAGCGCATTTCGATTGCTTTCCCACCGGAGTTATATGTTCTCAAATGTGTAGAGAGATTTCATTGTATTATAACAACCAATAGAAACGTTTTGTTTTTATATCCTATGATTGATTTCTTTTCTTTCCTTTTACTTGTGCATAATAGTCATAAGTATTACATACATACACACGCCTTTTTCCCGTGGAGGTAAGCAGAAACTATAGAACGGCACCTTCTACGATTAAGAAGTATTAGATAGTAAATATAATAAATATTATATAAATATTCCACAACTTTTCACACAACGCCATTTAGTCCCAAGCTAAGCTTCAGAGCTTGTGTTATGGGTACTAAACAGCTGATAAACATACTTATATATTTCTAAATAAATACATAATATAGATAAATTACACCCAGACACAGAACAAATGATCGTGCTCATCACACAAACATTTGTCCTGGGTGGGAATCGAACCCACGACCTCCGGCATAGCAGTCAGGGTCACTAACTACTAGACCAACAGGCCCGTCAAATATATATTATTATTGTAATAAGCATTCATAATATGTAGTACAATAGGAACGTTGTCCGTGGCGTCTTGAGCTAATTTTTCATCCGACTCCGGCTAAGTCCAAATGGAAGGGCATGCATGTGTTTCACATATGCGTATTACCAATATCTTTATAGAACACCCCACTTTCTTGCTCTGCGAAACGAATCTAATAGACTCATCGTTTAATTGCCTCGGTTAACCACATAACTATCTTCAGATTCCTAAAGAAACAAGATTATTGGAAAGAAAGAAGGAATAGAGAAAGAAAGAAACAATACAATAGTGAAGAAAAATTAAGAATAAGCATTTAATGAGCGCTAGGATAAGACTTAGGATTGAACTGTGAACCATCTTATTCCAAGAAATGTCCTTCACATCTACTGCTAAACTGTTCCTAGCAGAAGCGTTATTTGTTAAATATATTTCCAATGTTAATCTCAAAAAAATTAAAAAGATGAAAACTCCATACTACGCGAGGCACGCTCAAAGTGTTAACACTGTTTTGCGGTCAATTGTACGAACATAATTAGAATGACTGTCATTTGAGGTCAATATTAGTAAAACATCATTTGAAGCGTCAAGTTATTCTGACTGTATCAAACTTTGATGGACCGGAAGACGAAAATTGTGAATAATTTTAAATTTGCAGCCTGTATATCCAGCTGTAATCGGGATATATTAACGTCAGTGTCATTACGCCTGGCATGTACACACACACCGATATGGTATCTCTATGAATTCATTGATTTTACGCCACGCTGTGATCAGCACTTGGCTTTATTTGTGTGGATTCTATTGGGTAACAACAGGTGAAATCCCTTATCTGCTTCAAGAACCATTGAGCACGGCTTTTAGCTATGTCAATACAATATCTACTTTGTTGTTATCTAGTGGAGACTGTACTACGCCTAATATTAAAGTAGTTTCCATAAAAACTTGATTTCTATTTTGATTTTTTATCATGATAAATGTAACTACCATTTTATCTAGGTACTTACCAATTTTCTTATCAAGGTCCATGCTGCGACAGTTTCGTTTATTAATTTTTTGCCAGATAGCAACGTATCATCATGTTAATATAATGTTTGAAGGCGACACGTATTACCAACTCGATCATGTTAAGAGTGGCTTGTGGCTAATTAATAATAGCCACACGGGTTGATCCACGCTTTTTGAGGCTTGTCCGTGGATTGGTGTATATTTGATACATTCCTAGAGATCATGTCCGTTGACCGGTACGTCCCGGCTGTCATGCATACCAATAAGCTAAGTGTAATTTAATTAGAATTTTATAAACAAAATTGACATAGATATTTTGATGGTTTTGATCAGGTGACATGTTTGTTTTGTGTTTTCAATTAATGACAATAAATTAATTACCACGAACCTTTGATAGAAGCATGATGCCTCAAAGTGATACAATAAACAACTCAAAATACGTGGAACTTAATATTTTATTGTTACAACTATTCTGATTTATCTGTTTTGAGACCGCCCTGCGGGAGGGGTGGTGGGGGGACATTAGGAATGGCAGGGTCCTTGGACGCGTAGTTCAGGATATTGAGATCACTTGGTTCTGGAGGTGGGGTCTGTGCAGATTGTTCAGCTAGAGCCGGAGCGTGGTTTACCTCTTTCTGAGCAATAACGGGAAGACTTGGTCCCAACAAATTAGGCAAAGGGCGATAAATTGGAAGGTTTGCGTAAGGATTGAAGCTGAATGGATCATAGGGATCATAAAACCTTACACCTGGGTATCTATAGGTGAAAGGGCTAAATTGAGGCAGTGCATTGTACAATGGATCTATATGTCCTAGAGGCAGAACTTGTGGAGGGAGACCAAATTCGTTTAGTGGTATTGGGGATTGTGTAGCAGGTGGAGGAGCTGGTGAGGAGGCACTATTGTCTGATTCTGGCTTAGGGGGCTCTGCAGTCGTAGTCGGTGCTTCCGTAGAAAGAGACGAGGGCTCTTCGGGAGTTCCAGGCGTTGAAATGGGTGAAGCTTCAGCTGGTTGAGACTGAGGCTCCCTTGGCAGAAATCCTGGTGCAGGAAGTAGTCCCTGAAATTAAGAACGGTAAGCGTCAGTATGAAAAATAAGTAGAGAATAATTTCGCATATGCTCATAATTGCTGTACAAAAAGTATCAGGTGCACGAGTCACCTGAATACGTTAGTTGCTTAACTAGCCTATTAAGTTATTAACTTATAATTTAATACAGTTGTTAGTAATCGAGCACTACTTGTTTCTTTTACGTCACTGGGCAGTATTTTTTAAACAGACAGTTTTTAATAGGATTCCTTTAGCACCTTATATGTATAAAGTTCCCTTACGATTTAAGACAACTTACATTTCCAAGTAGGTCTCCGCCGTAGAAAATGGCGGGTTGATAGGAAAAAGCGAATGCGTCGTGAAGCACCGGCTGATAAACTGGATACGCCTTGCTTGGTTCCAGGTTCTGGTTCGATGTGATGAGGGCGTTGTACACCTTCGGAACGCGGCCAGGCTCCGGGGCTGGGTCCGCACCCGTGCCTAGCCAGTGTACGCTCAGCAACTGAAATTGATGACAAATTGAGTTTAAACATAGGTTAGTTATTGGTGGTGTTGGTAGTTATGGTGGTGTGGGTGGTTAGTAAGTGGTGGTGTTGATGGTTAGATTTAGTTATGTTAATTGGTCCAGATTTATAAATCATATGAGAGTGGGCAAGAAACACACTTGTCTTGTATACAGGGTGGAAAGGATATTGTCGCAAATTCGGACACCATGAGTTTGTTGAAAGTTTTTCGTAGAATTTATGGACTACCACGGACTGGCCTTAGCAAAATGTAACTTAACCTTTGACCGACCTGTGCGGCTGTTATTTAACCACAAGTCCCATGAAAGTGTATGTGGCAAAAATAAAATTCAAAATTAAAAAAAACCCAATACGAAAAAGAATTAGAAATAAAAAGTAACTAAATAATAGGTAATACAGGTATTGGTCTTTTCAGTTTAATTTAAATAGAAATATTTTGATACCCCGGGGTTATGAAGTCTCCTTCCATTTTCAAATTTGAAAATGGAATAGTTTTTTTTTATTGTTATAACAGTTAACTGCTTATTGGTTTCACTTCGATGGTCCTAGATTATCATTTTAAATTTAGAGTCACAGCCTTATGAATATAAGCCAGCATTGCACATGTAAGCGGGTACGCCTTTTATACCTGGAGGCTGTTATTTTTCAGTTTTGTAGTTGTTTTGCTTGAGTTTAGATTTCAATGTTAATATGAATTTACTTTTTTTTCTTAATCTCGGTATATTGGAGTGTGCTAGCTAACACGTGACAATCATTCTGAAATGTAATGTTTTACAATGTGTATAAACATAAGTGCTATTTATTGAGCATTTCATTGTATAGATTCTTTGTATACCTAGTTCTTCAAACGAATCAGACAGATGTGTTGCTGGGGAGTTTGTTCCGCCACTTCTTCTTCCCAGCAAAAACACTAGGAAGTGGCGAAGGGTGGGCCGTTTTTGGGGGACTGTCTTTATGTATTTTTTTTTTGACGTTCAAAAAGTGCTGATTCTCAGCCTAGTTTGAATAAAGACTTTGATTTTGATTTTACATGTTGTTTTATTAAACCGATTTCTGGAACACTTACCTACCTACTATTATTTTTACGCAGTTACTTCCACTCAAAGCTATAATTTTCTCTATGTTGTATCGAAAACCAGTTTATGAATTACATTAAGTGCCGACTGTAAAGAGAGCAATTAGGTATTACCTTGAACGCTATATAAATGATTCATATAACTATGTAGCACTCTCATACATAGACTTGCATGCTTGTACATTCACCCAATATCTAGTTTTTGTCTATCTAAATCGATAAAGGGTTAGTTAGATACAAAGTTGTGTAGCGATTTCAATAATTTTATTTTTAAAAGAAAGAAAGAAAAAACATTTATTGGCAGCATATTAAAACACGCCCAGTAAAACATGATTATACAAATCAAATAAAAAAATAAATAAAACAAAAGGCATGTATCACAGCTCCGCCTTAATGTTGATTTAATGCCAGACAGATGTTTGATGTTTTGCAAATGCACCTTTGGGAACAAAAATGACAGATGTATCAAAATAATTCATAAATAAATATATAAAAAGTTCTCGTCACACTATGTCGGAAGAAAACCATATTAAGGTTTTTATATGGCATGTTTTAAAATAATTAATTAAACCCAATAAGATTTAAAATATTATAGAGCGGACATGCGAGGAAATATCATAGAAAAACTTTGATCCCATGTCTCAGTAACTCCATCTAGAATAATATATCAATATTGGAGCGGCAGTGTTGTTACTATAAAAAACTAAAAGACTTGTGTCCACTAGGACACAAAGTTTCGGACGAAAATGTTGTTAGTGATATAATAGTAAGTATTGAATGTCTATGTCTTTGATTAAACCCCAAGCGAACGCCGGCATTCGCGCTACCATTGTCTTTCTATTGTGTAGAATGGGTGAAATATACAGTATGGAGACCACTCATATACAATAAATAAAACCACGAGTTATTGTAGTTTACAGGAGGACGTCAACATAAAATATTTTTTAATAAAACGTAAAACAAAAAAGTGAAATTTTCGAACAAAATAAATGTCAAAATAACATCAGTAAAAGTCTACACTCTGTTTAGAAAACGTACCTTGACCCGGGAAGAACGGCAACCACGCGAAGCGGATTCACAATGTAGGTAGTACTACCGTCACGTGACGTTAGCTACTTAGCTAAGCACTGTCACGTGTCGGCGCCAAAGATTTGATTCATTTGAGAATGTGCGATGAAATTACGTTCACTTAGTAAGTTTGTATTTATCACCATATTTTCATTTCGCAATTACTAAACTGAGCTAAATAAATTCAGTTAGTTCCAGTCGTTGTTCAAAAGAAGATGAAATATGAGGCGGAACGATACCTTGATTAGTGATAAGCACTGTTTTTCTTCCCTAATTTGCACTGGTTGTATTTAAACCTTTGGACAGTTCCCAGGTTTGTACAGACACTAGTTGGGCACACCGCACACGTAAGTTCCGCCACATCTCGCAAGGAATGCTCACGGCTCCCGATAAATTAGATAAAAACACACGCGCATTCACAATGGTTAGTAATAACTCTACAAAAATAAATAATAATTAATTGAAAAACACAATTTACGCACACACACTAAGTCAAGTTGCTAATAGCTTATAAGTTTACATTTCACCGTAACTAAAACAAAAAATATCATTTTATTTGAATTCGACCAAATCACCGCGTAAGTCCCGGCGGGAGACGGCGCGCACACTGACAAAGGACACTCAAAAATAGCAAAATATTAAGGTAATAAATAGGGTTAACCGTGCAATTGCAGTTTATCGATACTTTTTTACACTTATTTATTTACTGCCAAAACAAGACATTAAAATGCAAGTACTTTTTTTAATGCGAATGTTTTAATATGAAAACAAATCAACAAATTATTGATTGGATAAATTAAAATTTTATTTTTATTTTATTCTATCGCCAGAGGAAGAAAATAAACTTTTCAAACGGGTAACTAGATAGATAGGTACGTTTATTTTTTAAAGGTTGTAACGGTTTTATTTAAAGATCCTATACGTTACATGTAAAATTGTTTTTATTGACTACCTACTTTATTCATTTTATCACTAAATCGACTTATTAATATTTAATAAGTAGGTACGCATTTGAACAAAAAAACGCTTGTAGCTTTTCAAAGGTACAGTATAGTAATAATAGAATTATAATAACAGTATGATAATTCTAAAAACACCACGCTCTCACTATTTAAAGTTAAACAGATTTCTTTGTTTATCGATCATTAGTCGATATCAGGTGTACCTCCCTAGTCGCCCGTGAAGTTCGCCGAATCAGCCAATGATGTCGCCGCGCCGCGGGTCATGTGATGTTTAGTATAAGTTTAGGCAGATATTTTGCACGGAAGGGCAACGTCGCTTTAGGAGTTCATTGAATCATTGACCTAGCAGTTCGATTATACAAATGTTTAAATTTGATCAAAGTTAGAAATCCATTTTTTGACCAAACTACTGGACCGATTTCGTTCATTTTTTCAAAATCGTCAGAAAAGGTGGTAACAAGTATGTGGTTTTATTTATTGTATATGAGTGGTATCCATACTGTATATACATGAAGGAGTACCTATGTAAGACTTTTGGTTCACCAATATTTGTATAAGTCATAATTTGTATAGGTATATTCAATGTTAGAGAACCTAAATAAACAAATAAAGTACAGAAGAAAATAGCCAGGACTCTATTCTGCCTGTTTACGTCTTATAACTGTACCGAAATAAATTTGTGAGTATCATTGATATCAGTTATTTTTCATACCAACATTAATCTCAAAAAGCTTTTGTATCTTAATAAATATGAACACTAGCCTGTTATATTACTACACCACTGCAAGGCAAATGCTTATTTTCATTTAGAAAAGTTACAAAACATTAACAGCCATGCTTGTTATACCTAGGTGGGTTAGCGATTTCAGACTATATTAACTAAAAGTTCTGTTTACCTCACGATGTTTTCATTCACCGATGTCAGTGTTTTCTAAGACGAACATCGAAATTATATAAATTAAAAAAAATACATTGTATCTTGCCCGGCTTTAAATCTACAACCTTTGGCATGAGATGTGAAGCTATAGGTATAAATTACTCATGGCGCGGCTGTCAAAACAATAACAGCGTCTTACCGGAACGGCAATAAGGTCCTCTATTTACGGTAGGTACCCTAAACTTCAAAGATTATTAGATAAGTAGCTAATTTATATCCTATTCGTTCAAGTATACTTACTGTTTTAAATTACACTTAAGACATGTGTGCAATAGGTTTTAAAACAATAATTATATTGCCGTCCTATTTTTTTTAGTTAAGGCCATTATGACGAATTTGTCAGGCTACAATGCCAATCTAGTACGAAATTGTTTTATTGATTCAGCCATATATGAGGCCTTAACACCGTCAGGCTAAGCAGCGGGCGTGTGTGTGTGTATTATAACTCGTACTGTAAGTGAGCGCACCACTTCTGTCACATATGCTGTAATTATGCAGAATCATCAGTTCCTTTACGTATTATTTTTCTGCCAAAGTTTGAGAAAATGGAGTCACTTAGTTTGTATGCAAATTTGAAATTGCAGCCTCTCGGTACCAATTGGTAAATGGTAGAGTATTATTGTTTTTTTTTGATTAAGTAAGTTTTGCACAGACTAACAAATTCCAAAGTCTAAGTGCAGCAGCTTTCGAGTAATGTGTGGACAACATTATTCGCAATGGATTTGGACGAACGCACGACCTAAGAGAAAAAATGGACAAGTAGACCACTATTATTCAAATTGCTATATAGGTATAATTGTCTATCATGTTTTGTTTTGAATCTAAATATGCATATTGCTTTATTGATAAGCAATTGATCGGTATGCACTTCATGAATCGATAAATACCTTCTGTTGTCCTCGTGGGCTTTAAATATAGTGTACCAGCAAGAACTCTGGGTGAACTATAGACAGTGCCCTTAATCGCAATCACACATTGTGTGGACGTTTTCAAAATAAAGGTGCCTGTAGATATTGGCGTTTTGTTCATGTAATAACGGAGATGGACCGGGACTTATGTTGAGATCTTCACAAGAAAAGTGGAGCCTAATTACAACGAATTGGTATCCAAGAGATGGCAATAGACGTAGAGGATGACAACTTATACGCTAGGAATATGAGCTGAAACTTACTGCGGGACCCAAATGGAGGAGCTGCTTTCCATTGCACAGGAAGCAATGGAAACTACTGGAGGAGGCCTTTGCCAAAAGGCACACTGAGTTGAGAGACATTCTACAGCCAAACGAACCAAACAATCCTACTTACTAATATTATAAACGCGAAAGTTTGTGAGTATGGATGGATGGATGTTTGTTACTCTTTCACGTGAAGACGACTGAATGGATTTTAATAAAATTTGGTATGGAGTTAGCTGACATCCTGGATTAACACAAAAGCTACTTTTTATTCCTGTATTCCCACGGGAACGGGACCTACGCGGGTGATACCGCGGCATTTCTGCTCGTACAGTCATAAAGATTAAATCGCTCACCCAGATTAAGAGGCTTAATAAATAAATAATAACAAATAAACATGTAATAAATAAATATTTCAATATATATGAATGTAGCGACATCTATCTTGCCACATACAAACTAACGACTGACATCCTACATCGCGGTCTTAAAGTTAAGCGCGCTTTTGAACTTAAACGAAATGCTGACAACAACCGATAGGTCGGAGGATTCTCCCTTTTCTATGGAGGATGAGGAACTCACTTTTTTCCCATCGGGTAAACAGAAACTACAGAACGCAGCTATGATTTATAACATATGATTTATTTGTAACATAATTATTATCTATTTATTTTGCTTTGGTTGCGAATACAACGCAGCTGACCTTTCTGAAGAACTACACCAATCAGGTCAATGTAAAAGGTTAGTAGCTGTGTAAGTCTATGTAGGACGTCTATACGTGCGTTTTCATTTACGACAGCCTTATAAGTGATCTTTGTAATTAGCTCTTTTCAATTTTTAGTCACCATAATCTTCTTTTTAAGACGAATCAAATTAATTAGTTGATGCAAATACTGTAGATCACCAGCCTAGCCTCTTCTCTAACTATGTTGGGGTCAATTTCTGGTCTAACAGGGTGTAGAAGAATAGCCGCGGTTTATATGAAGCGACTGTCTACCTGTCCTCGACAACCCAATGTTTGGGTAACACGATACCCCTTGGTCAGACTGGTTGTCAGACTTTAGAGGTTCTCACTACTCGTTACGAGCGTCAAAGACCTTACCTCCACCGTGCTTAGGTATCACGATACCACTGGGTTAGACTGGTTGTCAGACTTTCGAGATTCTAACTACTCGTTACGAGTGTCAGAGATGTACTAATAAGAGTTATAGCTCAACGTGCTTTCCGAGGCACAGAGGGTCTTGATGTGTCATGAAAAGTCTCCCATCGATGGTCCGACTAGCCTAGCACCGGCTTCGGTAGTTATTAAGAGATACCGTGGGTTAGATAAGAATGGTTTAAATACCTATACGGATTTAAACAATGGTAGTTATATGACCAAGTAATAGCTAAATCACAATGCAATATCGAGACGATCGCTTCACATTCATCGACAAAAAGTATGATCACGTAATGTCTCATTGGTCTAGAAATCTTGAGATCATGGGGTTACTTGTAAACACACAATACCCCGTTGACTGTCTCATTGGTTGAGTGTCTAAGGTACTGGAGTTTTCCATCTCGGAATCTTCAGTGGCAGTCCGCGTAATAACAGCTTCACTAGTCGATAGAAGGTTAAGCCACACTTGACGAGGTTGGCCCATGGATGAGTGACCATTTATTACATATAAAGACTTCTCCATGCCTCGAAAAGCACGTTTAGCCGTTGGTCGCGGTCGGTCATTTGTGGATTTTTGACAGTCGTTAGGAATAGTCAGAAACCCGAAAGTCTGACAGCCAGTTGAACCTAGGTTGTAGAGGTCAGATAGGCAGTCACATCATGTAAAGTATTGGTATTCCAATGCATCCAGTTAGAATGAAAGTGGACTGCGAAGTAGTTGGGAAAAAGTTAGGCAGATGATGCTAATTATTTCTCATTAGCAGTCTTGCCCTCTATTGCATAGGTCTTAAACATAACTGGTAAAAGTGGATGTCGTAAAGGTAAATTTTTTGTCCATTATAAATTGACGGTCAAAAGGAAGTTCAGCTATTGGCATTGAAGGCGTTCTGGAGGCCTAGCCATATTACAAATTCTATTTCTATTATAAAAAGATAATGGCGTATATGGAATTGGCTGTTTATCAACTGTCAAGTGTATTTCATTTTCAAATTCTACTCGTCAACACTTGACAGTTGATTCCATATTATGACATTTTCTTTGTATTGTCGCCATAACGATTACGAAATAGAAATAGAATTTGTCATATGGCTAGGCCTGGATCTGTCTCTATTAACAAGAGTATGAGCGAAAAAGTGTTATCTATTTAGGTCATCAAATGTTCTTTGCTTTCAAGGTAGCCCTATGGCTTTAACAGTCTTATAGCTCTTGCGTAAGAGCACACTATACAGTGTGTTTGTGAAATATCGAATGTGAATGGTGTGGGCAGGGCACCATTGAACATTACGGAGATATAAACACGCATATTTATTATATAAGAAATGAACATATACAAGCCAACCCCTAAATTGTGGAATACAGCTGGTTTGTATCAGAAATTAAACTGTTTGGATACTTGTTATTTCACTATCCTTATTCCAGGGTCCCGTATTGGTTTACGAATATAGACAATTTATTCTACACCCTTATAATCTCTAAACTGAAAAAAAAACAAGAATTATAAAAAAACACTAATATTTTACTGTCCCCACCTTTACTGCAGCGGCAAAGGCCTCTTCTCGACGGATCATTCAAATTGGTGAACCAAACACAAGACACACAACACCTATTCTGAGTAAGCACGAGCATTGATCCACGCTTGCCTATTAGGCTTAAGAGGAAGTGCCCAATTCGGGCCATGTTTTTCCGATCTATGTAAAGACGCCAGCACACAATGGGTCAAATTTCTTTGATCGTTTTTCAACTTTATGTTAAACAGAATAATGTTCTTATTCAATTGGGAAAATTTGACACATTGGAGTAACTTGATCTGCTGGCGTCTTCTGTACCTAATAAATACTAAAAGTATATCTATTTAGTAACTTGAGTATTGGTTTTTTCTAGTTTGTAATGAGTATAAAGGTATCGATTTGCATTGACACTCAATTGTTCATTGCATTCTAACATTTCGGTGGTCAGTACTACCGAGGCTGGGATTACAATTCTTAATGAAAAAGTGCCACCGAGTTGTATGTGAAAAACAGACGTTGTTTCTCTATCTGTGATGTCAATTAATGTTCTAAATGTGTATAAATGTTCCATGCGCATCACTATGGCAAAGTTTCTTCAGCGAATAGGTCCGTTTCACCGATTATAGTTATGTTCAAGTCTCATGTTATAGTGGGCTATAAACATGATTGAAAATTTTAAAAGTGAACTTGCCAACCCTAAGTATAGGTACATATAAGCCTACTATACAACGAATGATACAGATCATTATATCACCAGTCAGTTCTAATGTGTTGGTGTCTTTGTACCTAATTGGCGTTCAGTCAAGTTGTCTGCGCTGGGAAAAAAATATTGTATTAAATAAAGTCAAGGGTACATGCAAATGAATAGGTTAGCAGGCTGAGATTAATTATTTTAATTAGTATGTCATTAGGATTTGCACTGTATCTCATGACTTATGTGTTGCTTTGCTGTGAATTATTATATCTGCCAGTCTATTTTGTGAAAATCACCTCACGAATATTTAGGTGAAGTGGGCGTGAAGTGAACTGTCAATACGTAGCATTATTGTAATATGACAGCTTAATAAATAAACCTACATTTTCACGAAGAGATTTTTATAGAATAACATTGTTGGTGTTAGCAATGGAACAACTTGATCTACGGCTTGTAACTCATTTCATAACTAAGCAAAATTTTAAACAGCAAACATAATTTCGTAATAAGCTATTGTACTACAAACTTATAACTACTATTAGCTAGCTCTTCGTACGTTACGTCACTTAGGTACAATGACATCCTTAATCTCTAAAAAAACTATAGGTAGTTAAAACATAAACATAATCACCAAACTTTCGCATTCGCCAGTTAGAGTATCATATTTTGTTCACTATTATTATCCTGCTGAAGTCCAAAAACAAAGTACTCATAATGAACCCATTAATAGACAAAAATTTCACCAGCTACGTACAGTAAATAACATGTCATGGCCGACATTACAATGTTGATTCAATATTATACGATAGAAGAATGGCCAGTCGTGTCCGCTTGTGATCCGGAAATCGAACTGAACCACAATGCCACTGCCTTGACCACGCCCAACTGACCAAGGTCTAAGAAATTAAACGTGGTGAAAAAACTGGCGCCCACTAAGGTTGTCGAATTAGTTAACTGATTATTCATATTTAGGGATGTCGTAAAAGCTATCGATATGATTTTACAAAAGTAATAATACTTAATTTATTTTAAGGCTTCTGAGGCTCATCTAATCACACTATAAACTTTATTAATACATTGCACCTAAAAACACGCTTAATAAAATTACGTTAATGTTTGGTCGGCAATGACGTCGTGTCATGTAGCCTTCCGCGAAAACGCCAATACAAAATACTCCTTTAAATATTTCAAAATAGCTCTCAATTTATAATTATTACTTAGCCTGAACAGCCCCATTGCTGGGCAAAGGCCTCCCTCTATCAATCACAAAAAAAAAACAATATAAATGGTTCAATGGCTCTCAATTAATTGCAGCAAAAATATTTATTTACCTACCTATAGATATTATTTGATCAAGATTAGTAAGTGCTGTATTTTTTCACGTAGGTAACTCTCTTAACTCCGATGCGCAAATTCATAAGGTATAAAATATCATTTCTGCTATAATACCTTTCTCATACTCGTAGTTTTGGTATCAATGCAAAAAAAATAACGATTAACCAAAGAAAAATATCGATACACGACGACACATCGATATTTTTTCGATAATCCTATTCATAGTATTACATCGAGCACAATGCGTTTTTTGTGTCATAATTAAAATAGCTTTTAACGTTGGGGGCGTTTCAATTCAAAGTCAATCGGTATGTTAATCTAAGATAAAAAATAAGCATTCAAATTAAGTACGGTCTACTTCAGTATATAATTATTAAGTGTTCTTACTTACTTAGCTTTAATAAGGAAGGAAGTTTTTATTACTAAGAATTGTGCTCTTTATAGTTCAAGGTCTGTGATTTACTTTCTCATGAGTCTCGATCGTGTTTAAGATTCTGCATATTGTTATTATCGACACGACATACGTTTCAATAGGTTTAGTGCATGTTTTAACGTGACTATCATCATCATTAGCTTTTACCCCGATACCTACAGTAATAATAGTCAGGGAAATTAATCGTTTCATTTTAAGGTTGAGACTTCATCATCTGATCCCACAGTTTTGGGGTCGGGACAACATGTCTTCTTCTTCCAAATATCTCTATTTTCTGTATACTCAATTGTCACTTTCATTATCATCTTTCACACAATCGACCCTTTGTGTTTTTGGTCTAAGTATCTGATCTCTATTCTTGTAATTCTTTACTTTCATACTCAAATCATGATCCTTGTTTTACCTTTGTCTGATTTAGTGCCCGATTGATAGCAAATTTAAGCAAGATAATCTGCAGTTCGATAAGTTGTGTCTTCTTTAATACATTAATGGTTGAAAGTTTTATATATGGAAATTGAAGATTCAAATTTATTCTGTGTTTACAATCAGGCTCTTTCAGACTTGTGACCTCACGATTCGTCCTTACCAATAAACTTCCGCGTATGCAATATGCACTTTCACCATGCTTTTATGAATACTATAGGCACTTGATAATATGGATAACACAAAGTGTATCCCGACCATTTTATATGCTTTAGAGTGGAACACTTTTAATTAAATGAATATTGATTTAAATGCACAAGTTATAAAGTCTATCCAAAGGTTGTCTGTAAGAGATTGCTTTAACCTATAGCCTATTGCAGCACAATAAGTAGCTCTTAAAGTTACTATTTGTTGTACGATGTACATTCAAGCGTATTCTTTTCTATGAAATGAAAAAAAAATAGTTTAAAAGCGCCATCCACTGCTTCGATTTTGTTTTTTCAAAGTGGTTTTTTTCCGTAAGTATTTTGAGGACTGCTTAACCTTTCAATTGAGGCAATTAAAGACACAATAGACAATGACAAGCGGACACCGGTGTCCTTCCGGGGTTTAACGAGATTGTCCTGCAAAGCTGAGCGAGCATATATGGTCACGTCACCAAAGTAAACAAAGAACACACAGATAAAAGAAAGGTCTGATGGGTTTGACGTCACTGAAGGGTCATTAACACTGTAATTATAGGTCAACAACACGCCACTGGACCAAAGAAAGGACACCAATTTGTCATGTAACCAAAAGAAATAAGGAAAATGGATGTATTGAAGTAGTAGAGAGAGATGCACCGAGTGACATTTACAACGAGGTCTAAACATCATTGTGCATTCTCATGCAGTTTGGGGTCAATGAACCGACATCGGCGCCGATGCACGCAGGCCTGAGTCTAAAAGCCTCCAGTTTCTTCTAGGTAACGCAAAAAGTCTAATGTAGGGCTTGACATAGCTTATCGCAAGCGCTGAGAATGCCATATCACTGCTTAGAATATTTATTAGTAAAGTTGTCAACCACAATATTTTTTATTAGCCAGGTATTTCGTGGGAGTTACCGCGTTGGTGGGCTTTTTTTAACATATTCTTTGTCATGTCGAGATATCGAGATGTTAGGAAAAGTTTAAATGGGAATTTTGGCAAGTAATTTTAAGCTGGCGTAGAGTGCGAGGTCAGTTACACTGATTTTGACACAACTAACATGAAACACCTAATTAAACTTTAGGTATCTTTCAATTTTAACTATTGATGTAAATAATTAAATCATAATTTAGACTCAAACACGTTCATAAACATAAATTAATAACAATGTTTCCAGTCTATGTAAGTGCTATATTATGGTAAAAGAATTAATGGTAAGTATTGAATTGGATTCATCAGGGCATGCATGCTTATGCAATCAACCTGTCAAGTGTGATCATTACCCTAATGGACCTTTGTAGTGCATTCTGACCATAAATTACTCTATGACCTAAATCTTTTGATGTCACGTCAAAAATTATGTGCTTTATGGATAGAAATTATGAAATATATGACTGTAACCTATGTGTAACCTTAGGTCAATATTGTAGGTCTGTAAACGTGACTAATATTACGAAATACCTTTAAGCTCAGCAGGTCGAATGTTAGTGCTAATCTGACCACTATAAGATGACCTCTTATTTTGTTAAAACTTCACACAACGCTAGCTCTGCTTAAGGTCAAAGTGTTACTGGTTGTTACTTATGTGTACTTTACTACAAAAATTGAGAATACGTTGTAGAAATGCATCCGTGCAAAGTTTGTAAACTATAGTATTCCAATTTCAAACATAAAAAAAAAATCAAACATTAATTTTCTATTGATATTATTACCACTGAGATGAATGTCTAGCCTAGCTTATGTTTGTGTAAACTAATTTGATATCAGAGAAGGTACAGGATATCTAATAAGTATTGGAAAGGACATAAAATGTTTAAAGTTGTGGTACAAACTTTTTGTGTAGTTATGACAGTTGATTTCCCGCATTTATGTTTTCATGTTTGGAAACAGATTCACAAACGTAGTTTAGAACTTTAAAGTAGGTCCAGTAGGTAGTAACCATCTGGAAGTAATATGTGCCTAGTGCAGAATATTTACGACCTCAAAGGATTTCGTTCTTTGTCAGTAATAATATAGTAACAGATAATTGAGGATCTTGTGGCCTTCGATGATAGATAACCGACACCTTATAACTACTTAAACCAGATGACAAAATACTAGCAGTCGATTTTAAATTGACCACGATAACAAGGAATCCTTTCTTAACTAGCCAAGGTTGAAACTAACTACATAGGTACTAGGTACTTACCTGCTTACAGTATACTCCAATATATTGATTATTGGGTTTGTTTGTTAGTAAAGTAAAGGTAATAAAAGTACTTATAAAATATTTTTTTGGTCCGAGTTCTATCTAGGTGGTTTATTTTTTTGTGTACGATAAGTTAAGTCTTTAGATTTCTATACCTACTAATCTTATAAAGAAGAAAGATTTGTTTGTTTGTCTGTAGGGATTTAACTCTAAAAGATCTGAACTGATTTTGAAAAATCTTCCACCATTAGAAAGCTATATAATCAAAGGCTATATTTTATTTTCAAAACTACGAGAATGTCAAAGTTTTAAAAGGAAAAGTACGAAACTTACCTATGCGGACGAAATCGCAAGCGAAGTGCCAGTTGTGGATACCTACTATTATTATATCAAAGATTCTGTGCGGATTCTTTTATATCTTTACGGGACTCCTTCGTAAAAATTTCCGCGTGATAATGTAAATGAAGTGAACGCAACGCTACCTGTCATGAGTCATCTCATAAAGGATTGACACTCAAATTTTAACGCACAGATTTTAAATCGCCAAATTGGTGTTCGCACAAGTTGAACACGTCATCTAAACCATAAGCAGCTTTTTGTCTTTAAGCATTTCATTTGCCCCCATTACCCTGTGGTTTTGTTGTGATTCAAGTCAGGCTCGGTTACGCAACGTGTCTTTCAATTCACAAAACATGAGAGATACGATATAAAGCCTATACAAAAACATGGTTCTTTTCACTGCCAATTGGGAGGATGCCCAGAACATTAAATCGATTATTGGAAAATAGGTATGTAATATAACGAATTATGTAATCACTTAAAAGTATTGTTGACCTGCAGGCCTAGCCATATTACAAATTATATTTATACTATCGTAATCGATAAGGCGACAATAGTAAGAAAATGGCGTATATGGAATCAGCTGTTTGTCAACTGTCAAGTGTTAACGAATTTGTAATATGGCTGAAAATCAAATGTACGTACTTGACAGTTGATAAACAGCTGATCCATATACGCCATTTTCTTTCTATAATAGAAAAAGATTAGAAATAGAATTTGTAATATGGCTAGGGCTGCTGAGATCTAGTAGACCTTTGATATTCATAGGTGTCCATTGCGAGTTATTAAAGACTAGCAGACATCCCGCGGTTTCACCCGCATAGGTCCCGTTCCCGTGGAAAAAAAATAAAAAATAAAAAAAGGAGCCTACGTCACCCGGGGCTAGTGTAGCTTCCCAACGGTGAAAGATTTTTTCAAATCGGTCCAGTAGTTTCGGAGCCTATTCAATGCAAACAAACAATCAAACATTTCCTCTTTATAATATTAGTATAGAAAAAAGAATAGATACATAAGTGCTCTTAGCATTATTTCCTACCAGTTTATATTTTGTATGCCATGACGGATTGTTAAAGAAAGACTAGAGCCTAATCAAGGGCTTTTGGCTATATTTGCTGACAGTGAATAACTGGCATCCAGTAGCACACCGACTTTGATGGCGACAGTGAATTTAAATTAAATTTTCATAAAAATGTTCATAAAATGAAAACTACCTAACCAAACTACTTACATTCCCATCCCGCATCGAACAAAAAAAGAATCACTTAAATTGAATCATTAATCTCGGAGTAATCGATGAACATACATAAGAAAAAAAAAACCGTTCGAATTGAGAACCAGTTCCTCCTGAAGTCGGTTAAAAAAATGGTACTGCACTTTAAGTGGACTTTAAGTTACGTTGACTATTAGACGGGGTATGTGCGCTTCGTCATATCTCTGCGAGTACACATGTCGTCATTTTAGATACACACTGATGGTAACCAATCCGAAACTAGCTGTTTGACAGTTAATTGTTGAACACTTTGCCCAGTGATCATCCCTTAGAACCGTCAATGGAGATATGCAATAGCCAATAAAAGAAGAAAGAAAAGAAAGAAAGAAAAATATTTATTTGACATCAGTCATTAAAACACACATGCACACAATCATAGAAAAATATACAATAGTAGGTTACACATTATGTGCTGTGTGCCTCGTGAGGCAATGGACAATGAAAATGGACCTAAAAAGGTCCATTTCAGCATTTATGCTAGACAGAGGTGGGAGGGGGGGATTAGGTTGGTGTTGTTTCTGGAAAAGGACTAAGTGCTTACGATATGATTGAAAGTAGACATGATACAGTAAACGTAATTGCTGCTGCAAAATAATGCATCATGCATTGACGTTATGATTTATTGTAAGAACTATGGGAGCACTTACGTGTTGTGGGGATGAATGAAAAGCAAGTAACAAAGACACATAAATATAAGTTCCAAGTTCCGAGTTGAGCTCAAGATTACTGACAAATGCTTGCACTGACTGATCTGGTCCCCTCATATCTGTGTGGTTATTTCCTCAAAATACCATCATAGACAGTAATCTACATGGTTCTTACATGATGTGACCAAGATAATGTCTGGCCTCTAAAAGAAACTATGACCTCTGAGTTTCTTTCGGTTTTTCTTCTCAGAGTAATCAGTTAGTGAAACTCCGATTTCATCTACCAGTTAAAAAATGACGTGTAAAAGTGTTTTTGAAAACCTTTTTACAAAATAAACATCATTTTTATCATTTTAAAGCTGATGTGAGTGGAAATGAAAAAAGACTAATGAAAAAATCTAATAAGTACAAATTTCTATTTCTAATGGCGATAAAATGGATAAGTTGTGTCAACCTGGAACCTCCATAAACAACATTTTTACCCTTCGGTAAACAATTTGTCAAACATTTGGTTCAGTGCTCAAGGTAAAGCACCAGGGTAAACTTGGAAACTATTTTTTTTTTTGCTTTTTTTTCTATTAAAAGCTAAGCATTAGGGTGCGTTACATTAAAAAAAATAATCGCGACCAAAACCAATATCTTCCTTAAAGATATCACCATTAAGATCATTAGTTTAAGTCTAAAGTTAGAATGGGCTTAATAAAGTTGTTGTATTTTGTAAAGTTCAATACATAATGATTTTAATAATATTCGTAAATCCAATAAAATGATTAATTGTACTTCAGTAAATAAGGGCTACTCTAACGAACTCCCCTAAATTTCTACGACCAATTTTTCATTATCGGCCCAGAGACCTACTTAGATATTGTAGATACTTATATTACGTGTTACTGATTTTTTTGGTTACACTCTTCGTCTATAACTACATAAGTGAAGGTACTAATTAAGCTTGAGCCTAAAACATGTAAGTTTAACGAGCGTGGCTTAGAGCTTGAAGGGCGACGCATGCTTGCTTTGTAATTGGTTATCTAGACCACTGCGCGGTTCGGCTGGGTCTAGATAACTCTCTGCCTGACTTATTGGAAATTCATTATGTAAATAAGTACATAATGACATTCGATTGCGAGAACTATATTAGTCACCAGGATCCGTTTAATAGAGCTAAGCCACAAACAAATAAGGACACTAAAGACAATTTCAAACTAGATGACAAAACATGGAAGGGTGAAAGTGCTGATAAAGTTCAAAACTCGTTGAGACCGATTTTTATCTGAACATAAGCAATTAGCTACAGGTATTTTAATTAGGGTTGAATCATACCAACAACCGTTTACGGGTATTCGTAATTAGTTAAGAGGTCGACCCACTTAAAGCTATCATCATTACTTTTACTTTAGATTAAGTACTGTGTCTAGTTAGAACTAATCAACCATTTTATTTTCAATAATTACACCATCAACGGACATCTATGATCAACTCCATCGAACTGTCTATAGATCGTTAGCTAAAGACCCAAAACCGTAATAGAACCAAAAATCTTTGTGGTCTGACAATCCTATACAATGAATATAATGTCACGGAATCGAACCCTCTTCCAACACAGCTCAGCTGTTAATGCGCGTGAGCAGTTACCACACACGCGAACCAAAGTTTAACTCACCGCAAATATATAAATATTAAGTAACAGATAAATATTTAAGTAATAAAATGCTAATTAAATAACAAGGAATACTCACGAGCAGTGTAAGAAGCTGGGTCGCCATGTTGCGCGCGCTTCGGCGAATGGTGGTGGAGTGTCGGCGCAGTGGTTGCGCACGCGCGCCTTGCTAGCGGCCAACGAACCACACGATGTATGGAAGTGACATTGCGTGCATTGATTGTTTACGTTCAAGAGCTAATTATCTCGTCACAATCATCTTAAAGTGGGAAATGAGCAAGCAAAGTTGAAGGTATTACAAGCATGTTCGACCTGTTGAATCGGATTATTCTGTAAGGCTGTTATTTTAAGCGGTTGGATATAAAACACAAGATATTTAGCTTCATGTGCCAACTGAGGTAAGTGATTGTCTAAATCTATATTTATAGTAGGCTGAAAGGGTCAATATCCACTTGAATTTTTGAGGGAAAAAAGGGTTAACTAGATAGAAGATCTCTGGAAGCAGAGCAATGACAGTTATACCGTGATCATAGATTAACATTGCTTTTATGAATGAACAGACCAAATTCGACACATTCTAGCTAAAAGGCTATGCATAATAACATTTTAAATTCTCCTCGTCATTGGTCCATTGATTGCAGATATCTAACAGGTTGACCGTGACCGATTTTAGTAAAACACCTATACCTACTTACGATGATACAGTGTAGGCAAATGAATCTATATTTGCGGAATCTATTTTCACTTCTGCGGTTAAAGACTTGTTTATGTAACGACCTTCTACTTTAGGTCTATCGCTATATATATATTTTTAAAGAAGGTTGGAACTACTCGTTTCTGCTTTAAAACTATTACTTTTTAATCCATAAAATTTTATTGTTGCGTCTTAAATTTCTTTTTTAAGGTATATTTTACTTCTATTTGTGAGATATTTCATATTACATCAGCATTATTGTCATTACTTATTAATTAAAAATAGAGACTGTCTTTTAAGATATCTACAGGCTTTCTCTTAGTTTGAAGGATAAGGGTAAAAAAATATTTGTAATGACTATTGTTTGCATCTATTAAAACAACACTTACGTTACTTAGAATAAGCTGTTCGGTAAATAAATGATAGAATCTATATTTACTTAGTTATCAAAATCTGCCATGTTACGGCTAAGAAAGATTGATGCAAGGAAAAAAAATAATTATGTAGGTATGTCATTTTCGGCAACCAAAGTGTCATTTCTAGCAGTGTTGTATCTTTGACAGTGTCCTTGCCGGCGAATGCAACGGTTGTGCTTTGTCCCACAGCGCGGACTGATAAGCTTCGATATACTTACAATTAGCCCCATTTAGGCGATTTGGTGTAAGTATTTTGTCTGTAAGCCCCAATCCGCTTTAAACAAGCGTGAAGGCGGCTCTGTGTGAGAAGCCCTGTGCCATGCAGTGGAACAATAGCAGGCTGGTTTTATACATATCTCAGGCCTCATGGGCATCATAGGTCCCAGGTCTTTGGCGCGCAGGTTCCTTAGATAATTTTAAATGGAATGTTATTATGACTGTGCAGATGAATTGGCCAAATCCAATAACAGCCTAGATACGTACATTTCAGGTAATTTGTTAACCGTTATCCTTGTAAGCCGTAACTATATTATGTGCCGTTCTTGTTTCCAGAACGGACTCTTCCGAAACTAAAAAAAACCCTTAAATTTTGTTAACATTCATTTTGAAAAGGACAGTTATTCTTAGGATTGTGCACAACAAAAGTTTAGCGTGATTTACCAAACTGGATTATACGTGTCTATGTGTCATTGGTGCTTTTGATTTTCCAGTTTGTTTCGTGGTGTTATAAAGACAGCACCTACACCGTAATTTTTTTGGTCCTCAGGTACGCTTATTAATTTGTACGGTTACTTGTTTAGACAAATACGCCATTATCTCCAATCTACCATTATGTACTTCATTAAGAAACCCCTATATGGTTTAACAGTTTTTGGGCGATCACAATCTTGAAGATTATATTCGGATAAAGCTGCTTTGCTTCTTATCTCGACAGCCACAAGTTACAAACGTCTAAAGGAGTTTAAAGTTTAGATCAAGGTCTTATACGGACGGTTACAAAAGCGGTTACTAACAGTTATCTCACGGCATTGTCCGTATTGAATGAGATAATAAAGAAAAGGTTTAACGCCTAGTTAAGACTGCTAATTAAGAATAATTTATAATGTGTCAGGTTTTCGTGCTAAAGGTACTTTGGTTATTGTAGAAGGTGATAAGTACTTATTTAATAATTAAGATTTTGCTGTCGGGTTTATTTTGAAACTTATGTTTTTGTTTCGAAATACTCTATCTATTTCTTTATGTAGATTTAATAGGTAGATTCTTCTCAGATAGAAACTGAAAGAAACCATGGAAATAAATCGAGATGACATGACGATTAAAAAAAAACACTTTCATTACATATTATTATTTTTTAATGAGACTTTCCTTTAAAATTATGGGTGACATAATTAAGTTTATGGTGACCATTTGATACAGTTTACTCGATAAAGAGTATTTCAAAATTGAGGTTTCATTGGTAACATTTATTTTTTTTATTTTTAGTTTGGAACTCGCACGTACTGGGTACAAAAAACCCTATAAGTATCACCACGCCATAGACTTATGAATCTCTTTTATAACGCACACGAGAGTCTTGGTGACCCTCTTGCTAAGCTTTAGGCACGCACGTGTGCTAGGAGTGCCTGGGAGTGGTTTCATGTACCTACCTACCTAGGTGCCGAGAAGTGCAATTGTTGGGGTTTGAACTTAAAAACTTTCACTCTCTTGTCATCAGAATTTTAGTCAAATAGGTAATCAAAGACCATTTTTAGTACACTACGCAAGCTTATTTTTCTAAAATATGACAAGTTTCAATATTGACTAAGTACTTACTAATAATAGCTTGATAGATCTAATTTAACTGAAGTGATTTTGAGATCATTATTGTCAGTTCCGAAAGTGGAAGGCGAAAAAACTTTCGAGCCTGTCGAAGCATTTTCTTTATTTAGCGTCATCTACATACTTTTAACAGAACTATTTAGGCACCTTTGGCAACAAACACACTGCTTACTCAATAGTTTGGGATAGTAGCGGTAGATGGCGCTTATTAAAAGAGTTGAATATTTGATATTTTTATTCGTAGGGAAGTTCAATTAGGAACTACTACCACCAAAGTTCAAAAATCTGAGAACCAAGGCCATCCAAGCATTAATCAGTAACGAGATTGTAGATGGATAGGTAGAAGCCAACCTAACATATAGTTGGGAATTCATAGGCTGGACATATACAAAGTACAGATGGACCAATTTTCATGTTTATGTACAGACCAATATGTCAAATTTCTTTGATCGTTTTTCAACTTTATGTCAAACATCCTAAGGTTCATATTCAATTGGGAAAATTTGACACATTGGGGTAACTTGATGTCCTGGCGTCTGTACAATAGAATACTTACTTCTTCTCTCCTTTTTGTGTTGTAAATTTTACAACACAAAAAGTGTTAAAAAGTGTTATGTTATGGTCTAACTTGAAGAAACTAGAAGAACAAAAAGTATCTAACTTGGGGAGTTAACCTATAGTAGGTAACATAGGTACTAGGATTAAGATGATCAACCTAGTTAGGAGACACCTTAGTGCTGACGTTTTACTAACCGACTTCAAAAAAAGGAGGAGGTTCTCAATTCGGTTGTATTGTTTTAGGGGATTATTCCTCAGTACTCCGTCATTTATGAACCGATTTTTAAAATATTTTTTTTATTTGATAAGGTTTACTAACAGATTGGTCCCATTTTTATCAAAACTCATATCTGATGAGGGAACCTCGAGTAATTGAGGGAACTCCTCAAAAAATATAGGTAGGTACACACGCACCGATTTTAACACTTTTAGTAACAAATCAAGCATTTTCATTTAGAAAGTATCATTTTGTGAAGAAAAACTGATGAAGAAGACTTGCGACGGAACTCTACAACGCATAATAGCAAATTATTCGCGATTGCTATAGTCAGATATCTATGCAGAGTTTTTGTATTTCCATAACATTTTCCATAACACCCTTACGCCCTTCTATTTTAAAAGGGGCCCGGCAGAGTTGTACAGATTAATGTTTAGATAGAACTTCATTAGCAATTGTTAACCAATTTCAATGGATCTTACAAGTTTTGAAAGACTTTCTTTACATACGAAGAAACTAAAAATTACAAAATAATTTTTTTTTTACAAAAAAACCACCGACTTCAGAGATTTTCTTAGGTACATATTATTCTAGTAATTAAAATTGGGCGTAAGTCAAAAGATTTTCATAAGTACATATTATTCTAGTAATCAAAATTGGGCGTAAGTTAAAAACTTTTTTTACAAAAAAGCCACAGACTTTTACAAAAAAACCACAGACTTTTAAAAAAACACTAACAGGTGAAAAAAAACTCCATTTTCGGAAGTCTGTGGCTTTGGTGGTTATGTTTCGTTTATTATTGGCCACCGACTTCCGAAAATGGATTTTTTTTTAACGTAGGTAGCGCCATCTAGCATAATATGGCAATATTGGAGCGGCAGCGGAGCGTACTAAACTTGACTCGTAGACTTGTGTCCTACTAGGACAGTATCGGATCAAAATTTTGTTCGTGCAGTCCCTTCAGTAAGTATTGAACGTCTTTGTATGAACCTATTTACAGAAATAAATAAGATTTGATTTGATTATTAAACAACTACCTAGATGTTATTTGAAATGGCTCTTTGGAATCTCAACAGTCCACGAGTGACCTCGTAAGGCCTCGGTCACGTAGTCAGCGGGCGCGGGAGCGGGCGATGGCGGAAGGCGGCGCCTGGTCCTACTCAACTAGGTGATTGCACGTAGTTCGCATTCAGTTGCGCACGGAACATCGTTGGTCACACACCTCGATAATTTCAGTGTTTTTGCAATAAATACGTATCAAAATGACTTCTTGTGCAGCTTAACAGTGTTTTAATAATACAAGGAATAAAATAAGACACATGAAATTACTTACAGCAAAATTGTTAATTTGTTGAAAATATCAACTATAATATTTAATTTGCCATGTTTGTGAGAGCGAGATAGATGTAACTAACATGCTTGAGAGACACGATGCACACATAATGCACGAGTTGCAAGCGAGAGCGCGCGCGTCATTCATAATCGTAAAGGTTCGGCCAACATTCGGCGGCTAATACTATTTCACTCGCACGACAGCGCCGGCTCTTATCTCTGTCCTTGTCTATCAGTGACTGTGGGTTTGCGACTGGTCATAGATGTGTGGGTTTAACAGACAGACAGACAGACAGACAGACAGACAGACATACAGACAGACAGACAGACAGACAGACAGACAGACAGATAGACAGACAGACAGACAGACAGACAGACAGACAGACAGACAGACAGACAGACAGACAGACAGACAGACAGACAGATAGACAGATAGATAGACAGACAGACAGACAGACAGACAGACAGACAGACAGACAGACAGACAGACAGACAGACAGACAGACAGACAGACAGACAGACAGATACACACAAAGCGGTCAAACTTATAACACCCCTCTTTTTGCGTCGGGGGTTAAAAGGAGGCTCGTGGGGGCAGGAATGCAAAAGTATATATTTTATTTTAAAGATAAGTTAGAACAATTTAAATTACAATATTGTTTTATTTTAAATTTAGAAGATTAAAAGTGATACAAATATCGTTCTATGTAAGAGTATTGTTCATCGCTGCTTCTTCTAGGCTTTTATCATTGACAACGTAATTTTTAACGAAAATGAAATGTCTAATATCACGAAATGAAATCCACATCCTTACTTTAAATAAATTGTTGAAGTGGTTACAACTACTCGTAAGTGTGGCAGCTGCAGTGAAAATTGATTATAATAATGTCGGCGTCTGACCTATCGTTATTGTAACATGCTTGCCTGCGTACTTACGGTACAAAAATTGCTTGAAAAAATAACCTTTTTGAACTTGTCTAAGCGTATAGTATGGAGTATGGCAGAAAAGACATACACACGAGGGCCGGCGTCAGTGATCTCCAGTTGAAGTTCACCATGTTCGTAACTCACGCCTTTCGTTCCCATCGCGACGTTTCCAGCGCTTACGTTTCTCACGTTCTTTGGCAACGTTTGTTCCCATCCGACTGGCCTAGTGCGTACACGTACACATCACACAACACTACGCCTGAATTGCCCGAAGATTTTCACACAAACTCATTCATCGTTCATTCTGACATCGTTCATTCGTTTTGACTGGCCTGTTGGTCTAGTAGTTAGTGACCCTGAATGCGATGCCGGAGGTCGTGGGTTCGATTCCCACCCAGGATAAATCTTCGTGTGATGAGCACGATAATTTGTTCTGTGTCTGGGTGTAATTTATCTATGATATGTATGTATTTAGAAATATATAAGTATGTTTATCAGCTGTTTAGTACCCATAACACAAGCTTTGCTTAGCTTGGGACTAGATGGCTTTGTGTGAAAGTTGTGGATTTTTTATTTTTTTTATTCTCACACATATCACACACTCATTCGGTCACTTACTCACACACTTATAACACAGTCACTCATTCATTCACTCACACACGTATAACACACACATACACTCAGGCACTCACTCTAATACTTAAGGCTCCAGCACAATGTAATACCCGACGCCATCCCACACGGTTTGATTGGTCAAATCTGGAGCATTGCTTACACTAACCAATGAGAACATCACATTGACGTCGCGTCGCATGGTGTGTTATAAGTCTGTTGCCAGCCTCATAACACAGGCGCACACTCAAACACACACCCATTTTTTTATTCATTCAGACACAAATCAGTAGTACAGGTAAATAAAATGAATTATAATAAACATAAATTTAGGGTGAGATCTCCAGATATAGTGTTAAAATTAAATGATCTCGTAACGCAAGGCTTCATCTCTCCTGCCCTTTTGCCGTGCCCTACAGGGTCCATAATGATCCCATTTATATTCTTACCATAGAATACATATATGGAAAGCAGTAAAGATATTGGATATTGAGTATCACACACTCACTCAGTCACTTACTCTCACACATATAACACACTCACTCAGTCATACACTCACCCTTCCGGGAAATGCAAACGTGTTGTTATGTTCTGTTACGTCGTACGTAGGGGTCGCTTTGTTTTCCCACGTATTGCTGCCAACGCGTTCGTCTCGGCGAGTTGTTTAACAGCGTTTTTGTTTCGGACGTGGTAATGACTTTGAAGACAGAGCCCTCTCCGTCACGCAGCATGGCTACAAGCAAGCCCGAGGACGGCCCTCGTGTGGATAGATAGATTGAATTTCGAAATATTTTTTTGCTCCCCAATAATGTTTTAAACAAACTGTAGCTGTTTTCCCTTAAACTATAATTAATGCAATGCGTGATATTGTTGCTTGCTCTCATCACAATTACCAGTCAACTTCTAGACGCGTAGACTTGTAATTGGCTTCCTGTCGTTTATACTTTCATTTTTTATTTATTAAGTTTTTAAGCTGTAAGTCTTCCATGTCTTAATAAATAAATATTATGTTTTATTTTGACAAGACCTACAGTTTAGTACCTACTTTGAAACATTACTAGACACACTATTCGCGCTCTTCCTAGGAGTCTGTTTTAGCATGCAATGGCCTGAGAGCTGATCAACGTACAGTCAGATCACCGTTTAGTTTTATAGGTTTAAACCTGGTTAAGTGGGACATCAAGGGACCTGCAATTTTGTTTCACATATTACGGAGGTAATACAGAAGTACTTATTCCACTTACCCAGTGTCTCAGTTATCCAGGTATAATAAATAAGTCTCTGACTCATTTACAGAGGGTTCCATTACTAGAGGTCAGAAGACAGGTTATTTCAGGTACCTATCTAAGTACGATTATTAAATAAAATAACGTGTTGCCGTGTTGTGTAAACATTATAAATGCGTTTTATTTCATCAATTCATTAAACCCCAAGCGGATTCCGGCGTCCGCGCTGTCATTGTCTTTGAATTGTGTCTCTAAATTGACACGATTAAAAGGTTAATAAAAAAAGAACGATGTTATCTCAGTTAAATTATAAAATTCACTCGCTGTCCCAGTTATAGAGGTAACTATGATGTTATATCGAAATAACAAATCCCAGATGTAGAGGTTTGCTTCGTCCCACAAACAGGGGTAAGTTTTAAGTTTCACAGTATTGTATTACAATCGAGTTTGTCATGTACAGACGCCGCACATCAACCACATCAACCTACCCTAATGTGTCAAATTTATTTGATACCTACCTACTATGATACACAGATCGCGATTAAACAAATTCGGCACACGCAGACAAGGATAATAAAGTGTAACCTACCCACACACGATTTCACCCGTGTTTTGTACTAAACGCGGCTTCTATATACGAAAATAAACGAATTATTATTATCTAGGAATGCGTTGTTATTCTAAGGTCTAGATATTCTGGGAGATACCTAATAATCAGATAGACACTAATAAAGCATCCAGTCTCAACTTATTAAAAGATTACCAATACTAGGCGCTTTTTAGTACCTATTTAGCCTGCTTAATTCCAATTAGCCAATATTATCAAACGATAAAAAGATATAGGTACTAGCCTTATTTTTAGTATAACCTAAACCCGCATAACACAAGTCTTTGAGTTTAATTTAGTACGCTGCGCTGCCGCACCATTATTGCAATATTATGCTAGATGGCGTTACTGAGACATGGAGCACAGTTTTTCTATGACATTTCTATCTACACACATCAAAAGTGTCTAGGGATCAACATATATTTTTGCAATAACTTTTCTCCTGATTTATATTAATTAAAATTTTCTTTAAGGATTCATCAAATAAAGTGTTTTCGTTTGTCACAGTAACGATAAACCAAGTCACCTTTGCATTACTAAAGAAATTTGCCATTTTCCTAATAAAGGGATTTTTGACATTTGACCACTAACATTAAAGTTCGAAAAAAAGACTGAAATAACAGTTTTCTTTAAAATTTTATTGGGTAACTTAAACAATTAATAATCCGTGTTTCTACCGCGAACACTAACAACACAAGAACATCGGTTTGGCATACTCAAAATGAGTTCATCCAAATCACGCTGTGGAATGGCCGCCCATGTTCGTTGCAACAACAAAAAAAGGTCTTCTTGCGACTGGATACCCTCCATATTCGGCAGAGCTCTTTTCTGTAGCATATCCCATGCATGCTCAATCGGGTTCAAGTCTGGCGACTGAGCAGGCCAGGGCAGGAAATTGATGTTAGCTGCGGCGAGAGTCTGTCTTACAACTCTTGCGGTGTGCGGTCGTGCATTATCATGCATTAACTGAAATAAGGGACCGATTTGCACTTGTAGAGGAACGATGACATCTGATACAATCGTCTCAGCATAAATTTGAACGTTGAGGTTGCCTCTGATCCAAATCAACTCAGTTCTTCCGCCGATCCAAATACCCGCCCATACCATGATGGTTCCACCACTATAAGGATGGACTTCCTGGCAGGATTTTAATCGCTGTTGGCGTCCAGGGGTTCTCCAGTGTCGTATACGTCTTGTATCCGGTCTCATACCAAAACGAAACTCATCAGAAAAGCACACGAAACGCCATTGTTCTTCTGCCCAATTTCTGTGTTCAAGAGCCCATTGATATCGAATCCTACGATTGTGCATTGCTATAGGTGGTACCCGTAGCGGTCTTCGGGAATGAAGGTTCACTTCATGCAAGCGGTTTCTGACTGTTTGGTCGCTAATTAAGTTCCCTGAAGAGTGATGAAGCCTCACGGCTAACATCATGGCGGTTATTGTTGGAGCTCTTCGAGTTAAGATTTGAATGTATCGGTCTTGTCTCCGTGTGGTGCAGCGATACCGTCCTCCATGGCGCTCAGCCACGGTACCAGTGCTTCGGTAACGTGTCCAAAGTCGACTGATAACACTCTGACTTGTATTCAGAGCTAAAGCCACAGTACGTTGCCGGGAACCAGCTTCTATCATTCCCACGGCTCTGAGCATTTCTTCCCTGCTTAAATGACGTCGCCGCTCCATAATAACGTTGGTTTTAATCAGTAGTAGGGAAACAGTAGCACTAATAATGTCTTCAATGCGTTGTATGTTTTTATAGGGAAAATATTGACAGAGATTGAGTGTGGATTAAGGATGAATGAGTTGCCTGTCAAATGCCTCCTCTACGCAGACGATCAAGTTCTTCTTGCATCGTCAGCGGAACAGTTGCAAGACATGGTGACCAAGATGAATGAAGCATATAAGATGAAAGGGATGAACATTAATGTGAATAAGACGAAAGTAATGGTGTTTGAAAGAGACGAAAACGTGTCGTTGTGCAATGTGAAAATAAACGATATGAGTGTAGAACAAGTGAATGACTTTGTATATCTGGGAAGTCTGTTTACAAGGGATGGAAAGATTGATGCGGATGTGGAAAGGAGAGTAAATGCAGGAAATAAAGTGAATGGCGCTATACATGGCGTTGTGACCAGCCAGTCTATGTCCGAAAAGGCACGACTGGCTGTTCACAATGGTGTGCTGGTGCCTACACTAACGTATGGAAGTGAATGTTGGGTGTGGCAAAAGAGACATGAAAGTAGAATAAATGCTGTAGAAATGCGTTCCTTGCGAAGTATGTGTGGTGTAACAATTAATGACAGATTGAGGAATGATGATATAAAGCAACGTTGTGGTTTAAAAGAAGATGTAGTAACAAAAATTGAAAAGAGTATGCTTAGATGGTTTGGTCACGTTGAAAGGATGGATGAAAGGCGACTAACGAAAGGTATTTACAAGGCAGAAGTAAGTGGGAACGCCGGGAGGGGACGCCCTAGAAGGACATACAAAGACCTTATTGGTGAGGTTCTTCAGAAAGGTCAGGTGCGTAGTACTCGCAACCGGCGTGTGTGTATGACAACATGTATGAATGTAAACGAAGCAAAAGAAGTATGTAAGAATCGTAGCATATGGCGCTCTGTAGTTTCTGCCTACCCCCATGGGAAAAAGGCGTGAGTTTATGTATGTATGTATGTATGTATATTGACAGCTGATTTTCATCTTTTACTCGAATTTGATTCACAGTTCCTGATTCAAATTATGAAATGCACCAAAAAGGATCCATATAAAATAAAATCATAAAGGGCATTGCCAAGATTCGGCTCGAATCATGTAGTGTCCGACAAGCTTTCCATATTAATGATAATTCATAATATAATATAAAAAGAATTATACACTATAAATAAAGTCTGTGGAAGTACACCGGTTAAAAGTCATTTTAAAAAGTTATTTAATTTATCAACACGTTTCATAACAACCATTTCAATTAGAAATGTTGCCATACCAAAATAAAATAATATCGATTCGAAATTGCACTTGCAAATCGATTCCATTATTATGATTATGAAGCTACGTAAATGAATGTATTACTCACATAAGTTATAACTCTCTCTATACATAAGTAATTCTTATAATATTAAATATTGTTTACTTTTATTTTTGAATATAAATATTAATTAACATATTTATTATAATATTGTAATAAATCAATTCGATAATCAAAACAGGTAAGTATCGATTTTCAAAATAAATTGATACCTTTACTGTCTTTATAGTACTGGCAACACTTGATCTTGTAGTTGTCATTGCTTACTGTAATACTGTCAAAAACTTCGCTCAGGAAGATTTGATGTTAATTGCTTGTGGTACTTACCAAATGAAACAAGCTCGGTCTTATTATTGTGAACATATTCGGTACAATGGTTCCTATACTATACTAAGTGGAAGAGACGCAATTGTAAAATATTGTTGTAATTGAAAAGTTGGGCGAAGAACCGTAGGTTGCTGTGCACATACAATGACAATGTTATGGTTCCTCGGTTGGGCAAGACATCATACAAATATAACCCCTCCAGCCCAGTTTTTAGACGATTTATTAATGAAATATGATGTGTTGTTTGATGAATATTATATGGTCAAAAGTATACATGTGTTTTTTTTTTCATTTTAAAATAATGTAAATACCTATATAATATATATATTTACTATAAACACAATAATAAGTGAATACAATGTGCCAAAAATCATTAATTTATTAAATCATTTAATACTTTATTTCATAGTTTCGTTAAAATTAGAAGTAGTAAGTGGTCAACTTTCAAGAACTATAACTTTTTTTGGTGTACTTCTTTTAGAAAACTAATTATACTATCAAATTCTGTAATTATTTTCCTTTTTTATGACATATAGTTCATCTTTGTCGGTTCTGGCCGAGACTTGAAGGAAACGTTGGCATTCTCTTTTATTACAAAGCCACATCTCAATCTCAAGAAATCCGCATAAAAATGCTTGATCCCTAGACACTTTTGATGTGTGTATCTTAAAACTCTCTTAGACGACACTTCTTTTCTCCCCTCCGCTTTGGAATGAAAAATTTGTTCACGATGTACTGTCTATAGTTTACTAGTGACGTAGACTAAAGGCAATACGGTGGTCTGTGGGTCGTCTTAGGGGCGGATTTTCTTGTCTTCACGATTTCGCGCTCTTATCATACCCGTTTAAGGTGGATACACCAGGGAAGCCCGCAAATTCTTGTGTTTTTTTTTGTAATTGCCCTTGAGTGTGAGGTTGTATGTTGATTAAAATGTGATTCGCGACCGTAACAAATAAGGCTTATCTGCGTTATAATAAATAAAAACACCAGTACAACTCTCTAAGTTAATTTAATATCTCCAATAAATTCGACTTTTTTATGAAATAGGGATTAAGTACCTATGTAAACTTAGAGGGTGATTATAATTCTGTAAACACAAACGTGTTACGGTCGTGAATCATATTTTGTTTAACATACAGGCTGACACTGAACAGCAAATTGCAAAAAAAAAACAAGAAATATGAACTTCGTGGCACATTCACCTTATAAATAAACTAGCTTCTGCCCGCGACTTCGTCCGCATGAAGAATAGAAGCTTTTTTCCCGTTTGCAACATTTCTTATTGCTGCTCCACTCCTATTGGTCATAGCGTGATTAATTATTCAATTCGAGCCGGTAGTTCCTGAGATTACCGCGTTCAACCAAACAAACAAACAAACTCTTCTGCTTTATAATATTAGTATAAATTAGGATAAATAAAATAAAAAGCATTTCTTGCAAATTAACTAACTTAATATTTAAATCCGGTAACTATTTTTGTAATCTAAGTTAGATTACAAAAATAGTTACAAAGAATTAAATTTGGTTCTGTCCTGTGCCTGACATTCATCTTCATAGGGTCAAAAGTTCAAAACTGTGACCACGACCAACCTACGCACAAGCCGAGCGAGCGAAGCGAGCGGTGCCGTGGCTGCGGCGGCGGCGGCGGCGGCGCGCGGGCGAGCGCCAGAAACCCAGACTAAAATACTCGTATAGAATACAAGCAGACGTCACGCGGTTTCACCCGCGTAGTTCCCGTTCCCGTGGGAATTCAGGGATACAAAGTAGTCTGTCACCTGGGAATAGTGTAGCCTATGTTACTTAGGGTGAATGTTGCTTTCCAATGGTGAAAGAATTTTTGAAATCATCAATCAAACACAAAAATACAATTCTTTAATAATATAAAAATAAAACCGACTTAAAAAAAACACTAGCCGGTGTAAAAATAACTCTAAATTAGGAAGTCTGTGGCTTTGGTGGTTTTGTCTTATTCATGATTGGCCACCGACTTCCGAATTTAGAGTTATTTTACACCGGCTAGTGTTTTTTTTAAGTCGGTTTTATTTTTTGCAAAAAAGATATTTATTTTTTCATTTTTAGCTGTTCCCATACAAATATTTGCCATGAATTTATGTTTATATTGTTATTTGTTAACAATACATGACAAGGTAATAGGGTTATCCACTTTCCCTAATAAATGAAACTTAACATACCTAACTGTCGAAATCTAGGTATATTGTACACATCTGCATACCCCTCAGAGCATACAGGCATAATGATACGTCATGATGTTGTATAAACAATAAATATCCAAGCGATTCCAGCAATCACGACAGATTTGCCGTCTATTTTTGAAGAGTTCCATTGTATATCTCCGAAGATCAGCACCAGATCTTCACCAAATTAAAATGGGACCACCTCGGGAGTATACTCTTTCAAATAAAAAAAGAATTTTGAGAATCGGTCCACAAATGGGGGAGAAATCGCGTAACAAACACAAAAAAAAAAAAAAAAAACATTCCGTCGAATTGAGAACCTCCTCCTTTTTTTGAAGTCGGTTAAAAACTAGCAGACATCACGTGGTTTCACCCGCGTAGATCCCGTTCCCGTGGGAATTCAGGGATAAAAAGTAGTCTATGTCACCCGGGGATAGTGTAGCCTATGTTACTTAGGGTGAATGTTGCTTTCCAATGGTACCACACAAATATTTTTTTCCTCTTTATAATTTTCGTATAGGTAGGTAAGTGTAGTTAGGGTAGCCAGAAACGACTAGTACCTACCTACATACATTCATAAAAAAACTCCACAATTGTGCAATTAAGCACTTAATAAGTTTGTTAAGCATTCGGATTTTTTTTACAAAGGAAAGATTTTTCGATTTCCAGATAAATACTAAGTACCTACTCAATTAGTATCACCTATAGATATGAATGGTCTTATTCTTACCGTATGCTTCAATGATATTATAAGTAAAAAGGTGTAGATAGGTTACCTAAACAACATTCGATCTTCAAAAAACTTTTTTGCAAAAAATAAAACCGACTTCAAAAAAACACTAAACGGTGTAAAATAACTCTAAATTCGGAAGTCTGTGGCTTTGGTGGGTTTGTCTTACTCATGATGGGCCACCGACTTCCGAATTTAGAGTTATTTTACACCGTTTAGTGTTTTTTTGAAGTCGGTTTTATTTTTTGCAAAAAAGTTTTTTATTTTTAGTTGTTACCATAAAAACATTTGCCATGAATTTATTTTATATTGTTAATTGTTAACAATACAATAGGGTTTTCCACTAATCCCTAATAAATTAAAATTAACATACCTAACTGACGAAATGTAGGTATATTGTACCCACCTGCTTACCCCTCAGAGCATACAGGCGTGATGATACGTCATTATGTTGTATAAACAATAAACATCCAAGCGATTCCAGCAATCACGACAGATTTGCCGTTCATTTTTGAAGAGTTCCGTTGTATATCTCCGAAGATCAGCACCAGATCTTCACCAAATTAAAATGGGACCACCTCAGGAGTATACTCTTTCAGATAAAAAAAGAATTTTGAGAATCGGTCCACAAATGGGGGAGAAATCAGGTAACATACATTAAAAAAAAAAAAAAAAAAAAAAAAAATACATACACACGAACATAGAACCTCCTCCTTTTTTGAACGTCGGTTAAAAACGGCACACTAACGCACGCAAGCGTCCGCGAGACGCGACACTGAGGTCAAGTGTGGCTAGTTAGCCACATTAACGTGTCGCTTGCTGAGCGCTTATAACTTATCTACACCTTTTTACTTATAATATCATTGGTATGGTTCGTGACCATAGAAATCTTTAATATATCTATGTTCGTGACTAACCAGATGTTAGTTTTTATGCTGCTTGGCTTCACATGCCGTTAAGAAATATCTTTCAGGCATGCCTGAGACCACCGTTTTTAAAGCAAGTGATAATTATACGATACGCACGACGCACCTGATTCCTGGATTAGGTTCCAACTCGAGATCTGTGACTTGGTAGCCCGCTGGTCACGCCACTAGGTCACTGCTTTACTAACAAACTAACAATTTATTTAACTGAATAACTCGCAACGTGTACCTTCGATTTTAAAATAGTACGTTTTGCCATTAATTTTCATTTCTGTCAAGTATATGATCTACGTTCTAGATGTATACTTAAGACCAATTCCGTTAAAGGTTTAAAATCCGTATCTATGCAAAAGTAATGGCAATTCCCATATTTTTTTATGAACGTTTACGCTAACTCGGTTCACCAAAAATATGACTAGTTAGAATTACCCTCCATTTTTTTTAAATCGATTGCCACTCCATCTTTTTTTTTTGCAAACGAAGCGGTTGTCGTCTATTCTGCCAAAGTCGAACGTTAATTTAGAAGCAAGTGTGTGTGTGTAAAAGAAATAAATAAAAGTAAGTGTGTACTTAAATGTACACGCATTAGAAGTTATATCTACTTCTTTGCAAGATGAAAATCTTTTTATTTTTTTTTATCTTTCGCGTTAAAACTCGTTTCACCAAACCTCAGTATGTACCACCTATTAGAGAAATTACAACTTCGCTTTGCAATTTAGACTTTAGGGTCAATGTCAACTCACTTGTATTTTGCTGTTAATTATAATTATATTGTTTATTTCCAAAAGGTCGGTCAATATGTTGAATATGGCTAACTTCTCCTAAGGGTGTAGGTTTTTCGTAAAGAAAGTCCTCTTATAATTTTTCCATATGGTACCAAAAGAACCTATTATTTCATAAATAGAAAAAAAACAACTGCACTAATAAATCTCTTTAGGTGTTGTAACTGTATTATAATTGTTACAACATTGATTCTGTAGCGGAACAAATTTTGCCGGGGCAGTTAGTTTTTATTGACTAGACTAGCTTCTGCCTGCGACTTCGTCCGCGTGGAATTTAATATAACTATGTAAAGACATTCAATACTTACTATAAACGGGACATCACGAACAAAATTTTCATCCAAAACTTGTGTCCTATTGGACTTAAATCTATGAGTTTTTTTAGTATGCTCCGCTGCCGCTCCAATATTCGTATATTATTCTAGATGGTGTTACTGAGACGAAGTTGTTCTATGACATTTCCTTGACATGCCCGCACTGTAGTATTTTAAATCTCTTTGTAACTATGCCACATTCAGACAGACAAGGCTCTATGCCTTTAAGGAAACAGTTCACAATTTTATATTATTGTGATGGATAACAACTATCAACGCCACGAGCAGTTCGTGGGACATTGATTGTCGCCGAGATGTGATTACGACTTTAATCTAAACGTTTTGTAATAATACGAGAATATCGGCCTTCTTATTTTTGACAGATTACTGGGATTCAAACGTTTTTCGAACATTAGAGTTGCCATTTTGATAGAAATGTTAAATATATCCGAACGGTCAATTATATTTTGCACAATAATACGAGGAAGAACGCAATGTATTCGAGTCCAGTCGGAGAATAGTATTATTCCGCCATGTTTGATGTAACAGACTAAAAAATAATGCGCAATACTGATCCCACACTATGCAATGGATTGATCGTCTAAGGGCACCTTTACTTTAAACTTGTTTTATTTTTAATGTTTTTTTTTTACAGTTATTGACATATTAAATGATGTAAAACATGACTGTATATGTTATTAATGCTTAAAGGTTATGGAGCATATCTCTCATGTACTAGGTTATGTCAAGCCACACATATGTTTGTAAGTGAAGTTAATACCCCTAGACGTCTAAAATCGCAACGGTAGCTAACACAAAAGAGCTGATGACCTTGAAATGGCTGAACCGATTTTCATAAATCATATCTAAAAATCATCGCGAGAAACCCTGCATTCAAATAAAAGAAACCACATATAAATCGGTTCACTCGTTTGAGCGCTACGGTGCCACTGACAGACAGACAGCAGACACACATACCTATAGCGGTCAATCTTGTAACACCCCTCTTTTTGCGTCGGGGTTAATAAAACCAAAGACATTCAATACCTATAGACCGGACATCACGATCAAAATTTTCGTCCGAAACTTGTGTCCTGCTTGGACACAAGTCTATGAGTTTTTTTTTAGTACGCTCCGCTGCCGCTCCAATATTCATATATTATTCTAGAGGGCGTTACTGAGACATGGGATCAAAGTGTTTCTATGACATTTCCTTGACATGCCTGCTCTTTAGTATTTTAAATCTCGTCGATAAAAACACGTAGTTAATAAATTAATGTACATACATACCAAAAATAATATTTTATTTTTTATTTTCACCTACTGATTAGTTAGCAGTTGCCCTAAGTTCAAAATGTATCTATTGGCTACACTTTTCAAAAAATAAACTCATATAGGTACCTACTTACCTAACTTTTCTTGAAATTCAAAGAATTTTATTTACTTTGGACGTTTATGTGAAATACTTCACCTATTTGCATTTTTATTATAATTTACGTGACTTTTACATTGACTTTGTAAACTGACCTAAATTAGTAACTGTTTGACTTTAAAAATAAACTCCACACAAAGTATAAACAAAACGTTGTAGGTACCTACCCAATGTGTTTTCCGAGCGTCGCGTCGGTAGGTATCACAAATAATGTTATTATTTAATTGTTTGCTTTACCGAAAAAAAATGTTTTACCTAGAAATGTAGATAGGTTTTTTTGATTAACTTGTTCAGTCCCACTGCTGTGCCTCCCCCAAATCCTTATAGCAACTGTTTTCCCGCGATTCACTAAAGCAGCTCCAATAATACATATAGGACCAATCCCAATCTATAGAGCAAACTGCTCCATGTCCTAATCAAAGGTTTTATATCTACAAAGGTTACGTGTACAAGAAAGGATCTGTTTTGTTAAGGCCCACACCAATGATCAATTGTTTGGTTTTGTCAATGCTGTTGTAATGATTTCGTACGTGTAACATACCTAACGACTGTTGAATTGTTCAGTTCTACAATACGAAATATTTGATCTTTAGTGACGGATAACATCAATCTTGCTGTTATTATGTGGAAAGACTTTGTGACATTATTGTTTGTGCCCTTTCTATATCCAACCAAACTGTTTGTCATTATAGACGAATCTTCTGGTAGACGTGCCTGATGCCTAATTAAAATCGTTTTTACTAGAAAAAATAATGCAGTTATACCTATGTATATGACAACATTTCTGTTGGTCTTCACGCTGCGATATATTCAAATGCCAGAGGTTTTGGCTTCAGTAGAAATATTCTCCGAAACGTAGGTACCTATTTTAGAGTAAAATCGGTCAATTTCAGAGTTTGCTAAGTTCAGTTCATACGCACTCTGATAGTTCTGCCGGTCGATGCAGTAAAAGTCACGCCGTGAAAACTTGAGTGAAGAGAACTGTCAATGCCTAGCATGGAATGACAGCTATATGCTATATGAAATTCGCCCTCATTACGCCTACATTTTTACGCGGTGATTTGACCAGAATCACACTGTACCTATGCAATCAAAGTTAGATAAGTCACCACCATCATTTAAGCATCGTAGCGTCCATAACTGAACATAAATCATCCTATTTTCCAGGTCAAGTCAAAGGGCTCAAAACGAAATAAATAATTCCTTCGTAAGTAGGACAATCCTTCTTAGTAAAAACCCCAAAATTCTCAGACAAATTATTGGAAATGTTTGTGTTTGTCATTTGTGCTAAATGTAAATCTTCTTGTTTTCATAAACAAATTAGTGAACCGCCTCGGCTTCGTACTTCGTTTTTTACGACTGGACAAAACATATTATAATTATTTACTAGATAATATGTATAATACTAATGAAGATATTAAATGCACAAGCTTGGTGACTAGTGATGAACTCTGTATGAATAAAGGTTTGTTCAGTATTAAGATTTATAATAGGCTGGTCGTATTATTATTTTATTTTATATAAGTCCGTTGCGGTATAAATTCTCTGAATGATGGTGAAAACTAGATCAAAATCCATTGCGCTGTTTAGATGAACAACGCGGTCATTCAGATAGTCAGAAAAGCGTCATTGTTCATCATAACGTATAGATGTAAATATAGATAATTATGTCTAGATTACACGTGTTCATAGCCGTTTGTAATATCTATAACGGTTATTGCGGTTATTGCAAGGTCAGACATGGGCATTGTTAGTTAGTCTTTTAATTAATATCGCAATGGAACAGAATGCTTGAATAACATAATGCATTAATCATGTTGATTGCTGTCGTTACATTGTTTTTCGTTTATTTTTTCAACGCTGTGGTTTTTAACAGATTCAATGTTGTTCAAACGTTTTCTTAAAAATTTTTGTAATATCGTGGCTGTGAAGCCGAGCAACATTGCGTGTTTTACCCACATTTAGTCGATGAATAACTACTTAGTTCTTATAAAATGCATTACTAACATATGTGTGTACAAGAATTTGTGTTAAACAAAGCCACTAAAACTGTCATAAAAAAAAGATTAAAGTTACCGGGCTGGTATCCGCAACTCCACGTCAAATCGCGTATTTCGCGTATGGGCTATAATCTACCACGCGGGCCCAGTGCGAATTGGTAGATGTCACATGTCTTCGAATTTTTGGTTCTAGGACATGCCGGTTTCCTCACGATGATTTCCTTCCTTCGTTTTTGAGAGCAGTGGTGATGAAATAAATTACACAAAGTAATGCGCTTGCCGAAGAACTGGAATGGATAAATTGTTGGTTCCAAATGAGCTATATTTAAACATAATGTTTTTCCAATTTAATTCCAAATATTCTAAAGCGAAACCAGGATCAACGCTAGTGTCAATAAAGCCACTTTACGACCTAATTCAGTATACTTCTGGAACAATATTAAGTCATGGCCGGTCATTTCAATAAACCTCACTTTATTATTAACTCAATGAGAGGAGCTATTACAGTAGGTACTGACTGGCGTATGTTACGATAATAAATCCAATTGGTGTTTATTTGTGAGCTAACATTTTGAACACACCGAAGATTGGCCACCCATGTTTTTACGTAGTAGGCAATTAAAACCATCAGCACAGATGGTTTGTATGGATCAAAATTAGAGTTTCGTGGTCCTTTTGGTCTGCTTTTCATCTAAGGATTTGATCACTGAATGTTATCGATATCAACCGTTCTGTTCAATATGATAACTTAATTTGGATAATATTGGTTATAACAGAAGTGAAATTCAGTCTCTTCACTGGTGATGTTTATACTAAAAAATACGATATTTGTCCTTCTACCCAAAAATCTTTAATTTACCTATAAGGTTTGAGGATCAAATGAAACAAGCTCAACAAAAATGCTCGTAAAATAAAAATGTATTCATTATATTTACACTTTATACAAACTTATCAATATACATACTCTACAATACATGACTATCACACACATTTCAGCCATTCACTCGTCAAATATACTCGAATGGTATATGGCATGCCCTTCTTACCACTAGAAGGGGTAATTGCGGTAAGCACATCACAAAAAATATTGCGAAAGGGCTGAAGAGAAGACAGGCTCCTAGCCACGCCATCAGGAACCACGCCGGGAGGAGCGCTATGTGTTCCAACATTATCTATGGCTACAAAACGTACTACGTAAGCGTTTCCCAACTCATAATTATAATGCAAATATCAAGTAAACGTATCAGCTAATATAGTTCAAGTTCCTCGCTTTTGCAGACTCTGCTGTCGGTTTGCGTGCACTTAAGAACGCCACCTGGAACAAAAAAATAAACAATTGTCAGGGATAACTTCACACTCGCTGTCGAACTTCTCAATTTACATCGTTGGTCATGTCGTCTTCACCAGAACTTGGAATTTCGATTTGAAAATGCATGAAAAAAAAAAACAAAAACGACTCTTCTGTTAAACAAGAGAGAGTCGTTGTTGTTTTTTTGCATTACAATACTTAATTGTTGATTAGAAACTTATTCTAATAGTAATATACGAAGAAATAATAACAAGACAAGTATACGCATTGGTTTTCAATTTTCCATAAAAATGTAGCAGGTATCATAAAAATATATAAAATAACGAGATTTGTAAAAAATTCGACTTTCCGTAATTGACAGAGCCTGCGGGCTTAGTAGCGGCACATTTTTCCTAAAACATTTCCCTCAAACTTTTTTGTATTATACCTTTCGTCAGTTATTTTAAATGGTTAAATGTAAAACATAATCTAACTCAGAAGGTAATTTATTAATACCTTCTAATGCTAAGCAGATACACAACTGAGCTATGTACAGACGCCAGCACATCAACCTACCCCAAACTATCAAATTTTCCCAATTGAATATGAACCTTATTGTGTTAAAATAAAGTTGAAAACCTATCAAAGAAATTTGACACATTGGTGTTGGTTGTGCTGGCGGTACACATAATAAAATTGTAAAAAAAAACAAAACTTTATGATTTTTTTTGCTTGAAAGTACGACGTGGATTCCAAAAATATGACCCTAATATTTTTGTCCTTTAATCTGGTTGTCTGTGTGTATGTAGTGCTTCACGCAAATAAATAGATGCAGTATTTTCAAATTTTGCAACAACACTACTTTTATGAATCGAGATAAAAAAATATTCTTTGATTTGGGGTCAGACAATAAGAAAATTATTTGTCTGTTTCTGTGCGACCGCTTAGTTCTTTTAATAAACTACACAATTTAACTTGTTACTATTTTCGCAATCATTAAGAGTATTTATTTCGGAAGGTTTGTTATAAATGCAAATTTAGGAATATCTTCCACAGATATCTAAATGTTTTGATATGTCGCCATATCAGTAAATCGCACTCGTGCTAAGCAAAGGCGGGTGGTGTAGGCAGTGATAAATATGATAATAATAACAGACGAAAATCGCTAGTTTTGAACAAATTAAAACCTAAAACGTCAATCATTAATTGATTAAGTTCAAAGTTGATAACATTAATAAAATTTAATAGATTTGCAATAAAGTTTGTAGTTGATAATCAAACAATAAGAATTTAGTTTAGTTTTCCTTCTACAAAACTTCCTTTCGTCACTTTTCGAAGATTCTAGACATTTTGAAACAACTGACCAATTTACACGTCATTTCTTTTGATAACAGAAACCCCAGTTGTAAATTACAATAACCTTTTTAATCTTGAAACTCGTGCAAGTATTTTAGATCACAACACATTAGGTACCTACACATATACTTGCTTATCACTTGAGACACGTTTTATTATTTACAAAACTCTGCAGTGTTCTGTTAAGTATAAATATAAGAAGTTACAGGTTATCTAGTGCTGATAACCTAGGCAAATTGTTGAGATGTAGGCACTATTTATAGACGATACAAACCTACCTAAACTTCTCTGAACTTTCCACTTTGACATGTCAGTGTAAGACGTTAAAATTGGTTAAAAAATCTCTGCTATAAAAGTTGCAAGTCTGAAATTGACGGAACTTATATTACTCATACCATGTCTAGCAGTGACGAAAAATTTGTTCGGAAAACTCAGTCATATGCCAGTAAACTTGTTCGGAAAACTGTAAGTACCAAATACTCAATGACCGAGTTAGATAAATTTGGATAAATGACGAGTTGATTTGCTTGCGATGACTCGTTATGAACTCGACGTGCCAAGTCGAAGGGAACAAGTTTAGCATTTGAATGAAATGTGCTCACCATTGATATGTTAATACAGCTACAGAATTATGTTCTACAGTAGGTACCATCAAAAGAAAATTTTCGTACTCATTTCCTAACAATTTCACAATGTTTATCTTGTTGTGGTTTCCCCGATCGGAGATTGTTGACGCAAAGCGAGATAATACTATCCAAATTAATTTATTTTTGGTGTACGAGAATGTTCGTCAAGATCCGGTGCTTACCTATATCTACGTGCATTGATAAGGATATTTGAGTTTTATTGCTATGCCGATAACGTTTTCATATATCAATCAAAATACATTATGGATATCACTAATATCACGATTATGAGTGACGTCATTTTGTTTTTAAATAATTACAACACTGTGAATGAGTACCGAACTTAATAACACTTTTATAAATGCACACTTAGTGTGAAATTGAACATTTCTGACTGAATTATTTGCGGTATTCTAGTGTTTTTTTATCCTTTATTAAAAAGAACCAGGTTCTTAATAATTAATTACAATCTAGCCTATAAGACTAATAAGCAATTTAAATCTAACCTATTTTTATACGTGATAATTATTTTAAACTTAGAATAGTGTTGTTTGTACTTTACACAAGTCCGTTCCACTTTCTTAGAGTCTGATAGATATAAGCACTTTGTTCTAGATGATGCCTGTTTTTGTTTTAGCAAACTGAGGACAAAATAGAACAAATGAAAAAAAAACATCAGAGCTCAAATCATTTTGGAAATTACATATTATGCAGTTTTTGTTACGATTTCCACATCAAAATCAATATTGACTGCCAAATGCTTTTAACAACTTGCTGGTTTTGGTTTGACAAATCTATCAACTCGCTGTAGGTAGGTACTGCAACCTCAACCTCATATTATGCTGGCTTCCAGTTTAACCAAATGCTGAGGAATACCAGTATTTTACGTAGACCGACTTCCTATCAGACCTTCGCAACCCAGGAACTTGGTAACATATTGGTTTTACTGGTTGTTGTATCTACTACTGTAACCTATCCTTAATAATATTACGTAGGTAATTCAAGAGTGTCCCAAAGGCCGTCAAAATAAAATCGAAAAATGTAATATTAACTCCAATACCCCATAATTCTAAACAATGTTTGTTATTTTGTATCTCAGATCATTGAATTAATTCGATCGCCCTTATCGATACAGACATGAAAGGTAAACAGTTCGCGAGAGGGGTTTGCTTAATTTCCTTGAAAATTATTATAACGCGAATAATTGGGCTTAAAGGGGCCATTAACATATTTTTCTTGTTTCGAAATTTGCTACGAAAAACTCGCTTGAATATACACCTCTTCGAAGTTTTTAATATGTATTTCAACATCTTTATCATCATCATAACCAGCCCAGCGTTTTTTCAACTGTATTTGTGGTCATCTTCCAGTTTTAAGGCTAGATGCTGCTAACTACTAGACTAGTATTTTACGTGAATCTAAAAAGCTCTCTGTGACCTCTAAACCGCAGTTATACTTTTGGGATTCTAATTACAAAAGACACACAGAAGCAACAGCTTAACGTGTTTTCCGAGGTAATGAAGGTTCTCGCTCGATACGTGGTGTATAACCATCCATAATTGACAGAGCCTAGCAAGCATAACTCAACCTTGAAGATCGACCTGTACGGCTGTTTTTACTTAGGCGAGACTACCACCAGACAGAATATAGTAAGAAAAAATAGCATCATTCATCAATGTTCATATTTTACTCTAATAAACAGGTGGAGCCTAACAAATCCGGAAATTATAAAATGGGTAACAGTGACATAGGAGAACGTGGTCGTAATAACAATTCACACCGAATTTCTTGTAAAAGTTTTAAAGGAAGATTCATACAAGCAGTAACAAAAACATTGAAAATGTATTCGTTTTTCCATCTCCTTCGCCATGTTCATTACAATTTAATGTCTTTAATATTTCGATCATTTTGTTTGTATTTTAATTTATTTTATTTTAATTGTAAGAGTACGGTAAAAGTAATACCCAAAGAAAATTGGAAATTTAATAAAACTGTTGTTTATAAGAAGAGATATAAAATAGTGTTTATTCTGACGAAATTAGTAGTGATGTATAAAAATAAAAATAGGTGCGAAGTACGTATGAAATGGCCGTGCCAAAGAATTTATTAAAGTAGGTATTTCATCTATTTTATTCGAGAATCAAAATTGACACTCCTACACAGTCAAGAATGAGTTAGATACACAATTGACAAGTGCTTTAACGAGTGAACCACGCTGTGAACATTTCTTAAATTTTATTTTAGCATTGTGTAAAATGTTGTGGATTCTGAGAATTTTATTTTTTCGTGTTATTTTTCATTAATCCGCATGCTTCATAATTATTATCATGATTCAAATGAACACAAAACACATTAATTAGTGTTAATACTTTTGAATTACACGGAAGAGACAAAAACAATAAAAAATAAGTTCATCACGTCACGACTCACGAATATTACATATATTATAATAAACAAAACAATTTTAGATAGATTCTATATAAATTGGCTCTACAACCTAAAATACTTTATTCTCTTCTTCTCTTGCCCAACAAAGAGAATACCAAAAAAAGGAATATCTTTTGCAAAACAGTCAATCAGATATACGAAATAATATTTGGCAATGTTACTCTACCGGTCACTGATCACGAGAAAGACTCAAAGAGTGGACTGGAGCCAATTCTATTAAGTAATAAATTGTCCTTCAATTGGGTTCATTGAACACTACTATCAGCGCTATTGTTAGGTAACACTTCAGTTTTATTAATAGTTCCATTTTTTGTCCACAGAAAAGAGTAATAACCTTTAACTCGGTGTCACCTAGTTTACGATTCGGAACCCCAAAAAGCCATTGCTGTAAATGCCATTTGTTACAGACTTCGCCAATTCTTCCCAATTTTTTTTATTGTTTGAACTTGAATAAAACTGGAGTTCAACGACATTGTTAGTGTATTGTTCCTAGAACTAAATAACCTGAATCATTTGGAATGTATTGTACCTAATTGTTTTCATTTAGACCAGAGTGTGCAAAAGAAAGTAATGTTACAAACTAATTGGATGAGTTGACATATCTTTATTGGATAGCTCTAAAGTAAGAGAGCCGCTAAAGCAAAATCTAACAATTAGGAACTTTGATCTTAGAATTTCTATTAATACTACGTTATTTAATAAACACTAATTCATATAAGAGAGAAGACATTAAGCCGTAAAGTTGGTAAAAGTATATATCTACTCGTATATTTAATCTATCATAGGAATAAATACTTCTATGAAGTCCTCCGGTATTTCAAGCTTTTTAGGTTCCGTTAGCACCTACTTAGCTGCTCTCACATTGAAAATATTTTTAACCGAGGGCCCTATATCATAGACTAATTGTATAGACTCAACATACTGATTTATGACATTTACCAATTTCTAATGAACCAATTTAAATTGCATCTTCACAAGTTGCAATGAATATTGATAGAATACATCTATATATATAAAAGAAAGTCGTGTTAGTTACTTCGCTTATAACTCAAGAACGGCTGAACCGATTTAGCTGAAAATTGGCAGGGAGGTAGTTTAGAGCCAGGAGAAGGACATAGGATACTTTTTATCCCGTTCGACATCATAAAAATAAATATCAAGAATATCGGTTGTCTCAAACATTTTTCAAACACAGCGCCATCTTGGATGACATGACAGGAGTCAAACTTCCCAGTTCATTATCAGGTGACAATTTGAAATTGACAAGTCTTAAGCTAAACCCAAGAAGGTAAGGTTGTCAATTTATAATACGCACCTACGTTCTGAAATTTATTTTGTTACTAAACTTAGAGGTTTTATGTAGCATAAAAAAGTCTTATATTTCAGAAATCAATTTACGTAACTAGCAATGATGACAGAGACGAAATTTAATAATTCTTTGCAAATAGAAATTATTTTACTGTTAGGACTTTAATTAAAGTAGACCGGGAAAACTATAGGCATAAATTATTGTATGTAACATAGAGGCAATAATTCAGATTAAAATTATGAATTTAGTATTTTTTAGTAAGGTAGTTAGGTTAGATAGTTGAGTTAGCTATAGGATAGGTATGGTCAGTTAGGTTAGGGTATAATTATATACATGTTGTAATTTAAAAGTAGTAGTAGTTATTATTGGTTTGGATTTATTTGTTGTCGTCTTATTCAACGTATGTATATCTAATATAAAAAAAAAATAAGAGCAATGAATTGACTCTAAGGCACAACGAAGTTTGCCGGGGCAGCTAGTTTCTTAATAAATCAATCAGAGCAATCCAACTGACGATTGCTTCATATTTTATTACAGATTAACTTTGATTTTTAAACAGTAAAGTTAATTGAAACCGGACTGAAATTGGACCATTTGTGTGAAGGGCACTTTCTAAGGTTTTTAAAAGTCGATCAACATTTTTTTAACTCCTGCTTTATAATATGGGTGTGTTTCTGTAGGTATCAGTTTAAGTCATGCAAACTTTCAATTATTACAAAGTTATTAAAGTAGGTAAGTAAAATTAGGTATAATAGCTCAGTATCTACCTATTATTTAGAGATGTTAAGTCTTTCTTTAAACATTGTCACTGGCTCAGTGCAGGCACACTTTTTTCTTTACACTAATGATGACGTCAAACATGCAGAAATAAATAATGTTTTGTTATTTAATACTAGCCTGATAAAATTCTTTCTTTATTTGTTTTCATTTTTTACACGTTAAAAGCATGAAAGGTGTGTTAAATTAAATTAGCAACAGAGCGGCCTGAGACGCGTAAAAGCAGAAAATTCAATGCCGTGACTATTATAATTTTGTATATAAGAGTTAAAAATTTCGTTTGTTTCAGTCGTGAGACTTGATAACAGGTAGGTATGTACCTACCTACACTTAAGTATTTGTCTAAATACAGGTGATTATGTTTTATTTGTACTGATACCAGCGCGGCTGCGGTCAAAACCCTGTGGTATCGATATGACTGGCTGTGTTGAAAGAAATTGTTTTCAAACAATTCTCTTTTATCTGTTTAAGTGCAAATATACAACTTGTGTGAATACAAAAACATCGCTTGTGTGAATAAAAAAACATCAAAGAAGAATTCTATACATTAACGTAAAATAATAATAATTCATGAACGGGATTCTTTAAAACCGTTTCCAATAGCCTTTGCAAAGTTATCAGGCCACCACGGAGCGGAAACTTGGTGCACAACTGAACACATTGTCTGTCGAATTTATTGATAGAACTATATCATGAATAATTATGCGATAAACCTATACGATGCGATAGCAAACTGTACCTAAAGTTAAAAAAACAGCAGTCATGCGTACAGTCTGTACCAATGTTTGTTTGTCTGTAACGATGACTGGTTTTTGCAACACATATGAAGTGGATACTTATTTTACCTTATTTTATCATTACACAAACTTTTGATACTTCGTAGAATTGTATCTATTTTCAAGATAACAAATGAGTTGCATGATATTTACTCTGCTATTGTGTAAACTCGGTCACACTTCTTAAATTACACTCACACAATTATTATCGTGTTAAAAACCTACCTTCCTACGTAGGTATATTACATGCAACTTGACGTTCATGAGCAACATTTAAAATTACATTACACCTACTTGTACACTAGATATTACGCTAAAGAAGTTAATGACTGAAACTGAAAACGACACCATTTTATAATAATTGGTAAGATTTTTAAGCTGCTAGTAACTACTTAGAGTTAGGTATTACTTTACTATTTATTACTACATTAGTGTACTTGTATAATGTATAATTCATTTTTAAATTCTGAATAGCTTTACGCACAATATTTATTTACTTTTCTGACTTTATATTTCCGTGGATACCTACTTGTATAATAATATCCCACAACTTTTCACACAACGCTATCTAGTCCCTAGCTAAGCAGAGCTTGTGTTATGGGTACTAAACAGCTGATACACATACATAAATTACAACTCGACACAGAACAACTGATCGTGCTCATCACACAAACATTTGGTCTTTTTTTTACCACTATCTCACCTGATGGTAAGCGATCATGTGGTCGACGATGAAGCACGCTTGCCTAGATGCAACCTGTTCACTCTTGACTTGCAGACCCCTAGGTTGTCTTGGTGGGAATCGAGCCCACGACCTCAGGTAAGTATAGCAGTCAGGGACACTAACTACTAGTCCAACAGGCCAGTCAATAAGACTTGTGCTAACCGCTTAAATTTAAACGAAACTATTTTATTATAAGGATGATCTACGTTGCGTATACCAACTCCACGCGTTTATGCTAGACCTTCGGAAATACATTTTGTTTATTTATTTACAAATCTTAAGATTAATCTGTTTCACCTTGCTTAGTTCGATCAGTCTCACACAACGGTTCATGGTTAAATTACACCATACTGACTCCATTGCATTCTTTAACTTCAATGCCATCACTTCTTAATAAACAAGGTCGTATGTGCTTAGTAAATATGCCTACCCATGTGACGTGCATCTATTTGACAAGTCCATTTGTTTGACAGTTTTGACAACTCTTTATGGCCATTGAGCATAGAGGTCGCGGGGTTAAGGTTTTAATTGTGCAACACCGTCTTTAACGCAGTCTTCATTTTATTACTACGCATTTTGCATTATGGCATTCTCAATTTTTATTGACTTAAATTATGTGTGCGTGTGTCATGGTGGACTGCTGATGACGTGCGTTAATGGCAGTAAATGTTGAATGCGTAGTAGGCCATGGCAAAGATTAATTGAACTGGTATGCTGTATATTTTAGTGCAGTTTTGTTTGGTAGAAACACCTAGATTTTACTAGAACGTTTATAAAGAGACAAATTGAGTTATCTATACGTTTCATGATTAAAAATAAACAAAACTAATCTGTTAGCTTTAATAAGAGTCATGTGTCAAGAAGAGCCATCTTGAAGTTAGTTGTTATATGTTTCTTGCTAAGCACATCTTTAGGTTACGACGATATACATAGGTAAGTACCACTTATTATACTTTGAACTCTACAAAGTTATAAAACTACTATAAATGGATATAATTAATGAGAGACAAGTTCTTATAATGTAATGTAGCAGCTTTTTGGTATTTTTACATGAACCTTGATTAGGTACCTACTAGATATTAAAATGTAACCTACATGTTACATTGAAGTCAATTTTATTACTTTTATTGTGGCCAGTATTACGTAGACTGCCATTTTTTTTGGTTAAATCCTGCAACGTCACAGGATTAAACGAAATTAATGAGTAAAAAAAAATCAAATGAAAGTAAATATCCTTCATCCTGTTCCTATATCAACCGAATGTTACCTACTTCGTCAATAACGAATTCAATCACGTAGTCTTCATAACCCATAGGAAACTCATTCATTTTCTTCTTTTGAAACGTTTACAGGCAAGATTGGCTTTAGAGGTTTTTCAAAGGGCCAATTAGGCGGTACGCATTTCAAAGTGGTTAAATATTACATTTGTAAGTGAAACAATTCGATCCGTTTTGGGAATTGATTCATTATTTATTATTTGACTTCCTTTGCTTTCATTCTTTTTGTTCTGTTTTTTTGTTGTTGTTTAAATATCGTGACCAATAGTGTAGGTACCTTTGTCTGTTATGTTTTCAATCTAACCGGGAGTGGCAGGTGATTAATACATAAATACCTAAACAAACTCACACATTTTTCCCATTGGGTTAGGCAGGAACTTCAAAACGCTACCAGCTCTTTACATACTTATTTTGTTTGATTTACGTTAATACTTCTAGAGAATACTTAAATATTTTTTCTGAAAACAGGTAAATAAGGCTACCCATTTAAAACCTATTTATAACATGCCTCGATAGCATATTGGTCGCCAGTTTGAACACTAAAAGATCCTGCAGGCATAGCCATATAACAAATTCTATTTCTATTATCGTAGTCGATAAGGCGACAATAGAAAGAAAATGGCGTTTAATGGCTAGGCCTGCAGTTTTGTTTGCCTGAAGTTAACCATTTGGATTTTTTAGGTTTTTTCCTGATTTTAGGCAATATGCCTAACGTTTGCTACGTGGGACTCAACATAAAAATTGGAGTCAGAAGCCCATGGGTGGCCTAAAAACTCCTACACCTGCCGATCGATTCAATAAAAGTCATCTCGTGAAAAATTGTGCGAAGGAAACTGTCAATGTGTAGTATAAGTCAATACTTAACGAGGAATGCTTTAAATAACTTTTAAATGCTTACTCTTTTTATTAATTAAACCCCAAGCGGACGCTCCTTGGCATTATTTTGTGTGTGCTCCTGGCGCCCGAATTTTCTTTCTTTTGTTTATTTGGAACACACCACACATTTTTATTATTTCATATCATAACCCAACAAATAATTTTTTTTTACTAAACAATTGGTCCGCGCTGTCATTGTCTTTCTATTGTGTCACTAATTGACACGATTGAAAGGTTAAATGTTAATGTTTAATGTAGCCTATGTACCTGTTTTCGGAAATCATCTATTTTCAATACTCAATACTTCTCTAGAAGTATTAACGGAAACGAAACAAAAGAAGTATGTAAGGATTTTAGTTAGCTGGTGGCGTTTTGAAGCCTCTGGTGCTGCCATTTCATAATGGCAGCTGAATTCGCCTTTATTTCACAGAAATTTTCACTGGGTGATTTTTATAGAACACTAGCCATACAAAAAGAAGAAAGATCGTAGTAGAGAAAAATATTTTAAACTTCTACAACTCTTCTCTGCCTACCCATTAGGCACTAACAAGCGTGGAGTTAAGCTAGTTATATATTTATAAAAAAACTAGCTGTACCCTGCCACGCTTTGCTGTGGCACATTGTGATTGAATGGTTAAAAAAAAGAAAAAAAGTAGATAAAAACAATCCTTGATGCGGATTATATTTCATGCTAAAATTTCAGCTCGATCGGTGCAGAACTTTTCCAGTTTTTGAAGCGTACACAAACCAACATAACATTTTATATACATATAGATTATATATATAGATGTCAAAGATGTCACATAAATACTAAGTACCTAAATGATTTAAGTATCTCGGAGTTCATTGGAGGATTTCAGTTTGACATCCAATTAAATAATGTTGTAAATGAAATTTTTCGAAGTTATAATTGATTACAAAAGTCGAACTTTCGTGGTTTCGAGAGTTTATTTGCTAACATTTAAACCAGAATCTATGTTATCCAACTATTTAAAAAGTTTTGGATAACTTTTGCAATATGTTGTTTGTTTGTTTAAAGTTGTATTTGGTTCAAACGTGGGTTGTTATACAGAGATGATCTCATAAGGTAAATAAAAATAGTGTCAAGAACAACACATAGCTTTGTAGATACACAGGTACCTATATACACAAATGTATCAATTTTACCTTGAGATTCGCCCCGTAATGTGGAAACGTTTTGGAATCGGTGTAATATTACAACAGCCTGTGTTTAGAATTGATACCAATACCAATCGATGGACGTTTCGTATTGTCACGGGTTTTCAATACATACAGTCAGTACCTACCCTGTATGTTTAGCACTGCACTTGAGAAAGGAAGAAACAATATTTTTTCTTTAAACACTGATTACACACGTGTATCTATTTCAAGATAACTTTTATAAATGACTAAACAAGCTAAAGCCGCATAACTTTACTCACATAAAACCATATAAAAACATATACGTCACTGAAACCGGTTATATCGTATCATTATGAACGGTCATTACTTCATGTTTCTTTGTTTTCAAATTTAAAAAAATACTGCGAATATAGTATAATAGACTCAATATTTCAAAAGTATAATAGTTGAAACCCGTGAACTAACCGAAGCAGAAGTCAGCGCAGGTTGTGTCACCGGCTACCTCGGGACACGTGTTACTCGCATTTCACTGTCACTTTTTAACAAGAGCACTTTTCTTTGTGTGTTGTGGTCCAACTGTTCGTTCGGCGTTTGCGCACCGTCGGCAATGCTACGCGGCGCAGCGCCCAGCGCGAGCGCATGCAACCGAAGGTTTCGACATCAGCGAGAGGGGAAGCCAACGAACAACTAACCGCGTCTCCTTCTCACACATCGAGGCTTCCATAACAACGTGAGACAGCAACACCAGCTGCAGAAATACCTCCGCCGCAACTGGACGACCTTCGAGACCTACCATTATTGCTAATAAGCTCGTCTTTTGCAATCCGTGATTTTTCTTTACGGTTTACTCTAAGATGGAATATTTATGAAGCGCGCAGGTGACTGATATTTAGGTCAGAGGTTATATCCTTTAGCGTTACGGACGTTTAAGGGACGGATTATTATCCTTATCGTTGATATTAATTTGATCCTAAAGCTATTTGAGTGACACAATGGTCACTTCATAAGGGATTATAACTGAGTTACGGAAGTGTACATACTATTTCGTGAAGACTAGACAGGTTAAAAGGATTATCATACTGAGGTAGTTTTTGGACTATAATTAAATTAAGTAAAAAATATCGCTTCCTAAAATAGTGTATGCATTTGCAACTTCATCCAACTGCACAATCAGAACTGTTATTACAAACTGTTACGCGTGAGCAATCATTGTTTGAAAGTGCTGATCTACGATGTGCCCTACATGGACTCATTCAATACTGACAATAATCAACATTTATAATGCTATATTTGTTTGGAGTGTTGAATAGAATTTGTTAGTAATAAATAACTACGTAATCCGTTTAACTATGTAGGTAGTAAGTAGGGTATCTAGTGCTTCCTATGTTTGTCCGAATCAGTTACAATAAATTACTGTTGTTTCAGGATATTCCCCGTTTCTCTTCGACATAGATCAACTAAAAGCAAAACGAGGTATCTGTCAAACCAATGAAATACATTTACGCAAGTTTTATACAGTAAAACGAAAAAGTCACCGATACTTTATTGTAAACATATCCATCGCAAAAATGTTGTGAACTTGTTCATTGTCGTTTACGTAACATGTTGAAATGAGGTTATGTGTTCTTGTTACAATTACATTAGCGACACGCACCGCTGCACTCGGGATTTTGCGTGAGTATAGGTTTATTTGATGCAGTATTTTCATCATCCGTAATATTTACAACTTATGGTCTGATGATATTTAGACATATATCGTTAATTTCTCACTTTAAAACAAATACAGGATGAGAGTTCAGCCTTCCTCCTTAAAGATTTATACACATTATGAGATGTGACGTCTCTCGTTGAAAAAATTAAAAATTAAAATACGAACAAATTGTGACTTTTCCAAGTATTGTCAATCGTAGATCTTTGGCAGCCATTACGGGTCGTCAAAAGACCAAAAATCTGATAACCAGCAGGCCTAGCCATATTACAAATTCTATTTCTATTAACGTAATCGATAAGGCGACAAAAGAAAGAAACTGTTTGTCAACTGTCAAGTGTATTTCATATTCAGTTATATTACATATTCTACTCGTTAACACTTGACAGTTGACAAACAGCTGATTCCATATACGCCATTTTCTTTCGATAGGAATTAAATAGAATAGAAATAGAATTTGTTAATATGGCCTAGCCTGCTGATTTACCAAGAAGTGTCTTGTTGCCCTATTATTGGATTATGGACTAGAGGATGTCACTCATCAGGTCAGACTATAAGCCCGATCCTAATATAGTTGGAAAAGGGCTAAGCAGATGCACTATATGATGCACCTTCCAAATTTATCGCAAACATTAGCGACATCGGTAAAACAAAACATTGTGAGGACAAAAGGATTTGCAATTAATTATTGATAAGTCTGAAATCACAGCTCACATTGAGCAAGCGTGATAATGAATGTTTGTGCCTTATGAGAAGAAGCCTTTGCTTTGCAGTGGGATAGCAACAAGCTGGTTATAAAAAAAAAAATATATTCAAACTAGCATAATTTTAAGAACTAGTTTTAAAATATTACTTTCAGTTTTTAACCGACTTCAAAAAAAGGAGGAGGTTCTCAATTCGACGGTATGTTTTTTTTTTTTTTGTGTGTTTGTTACGCGATTTCTCCCCCATTTGTGGACCGATTCTCAAAATTCTTCTTTTATGTGAAAGAGTATACTCCCGAGGTGGTCCCATTTTAATTTGGCGAAGATCTGGTGCTGATCTTCGGAGATATACAATGGAACTCTTCAAAAATAGACGGCAAATCTGTCGTGATTGCTGGAATCGCTTGGATATTTATTGTTTATACAACATCATGACGTATCATCACGCCTGTATGCTCTGAGGGGTACGCAGATGTGTACAATATACCTAGATTTCGACAGTTAGGTATGTTAAGTTTAATTTATTAGGGATAAGTGGATAACCCTATTACCATGACATGTATTGTTAACAAATAACAATATAAAAATAAATTTATGGCAAATATTTGTATTGGAACAACTAAAAATGGAAAAATAAAAATCTTTTTTGCAAAAAATAAAACCGACTTAAAAAAAAACACCAACCGGTGTAAAATAACTCTAAATTCGGAAGTCGGTGGCCCATCATGAAAAAGACAAAACCACCAAAGCTACAGACTTCCTAATTTAGAGTTATTTTACACCGGTTGGTGTTTTTTTTAAGTCGGTATTATTTTTTGCAAAAAAGATTTTTATTATATTGCTCTTCACTGCTAACTTTTGGACCAAATAATAAAATCGCATAGTTAGCATACCTAGTTTAAATATTTTGTACTTGATATTTAAAGATCAATGTGCAGTATGCATTTGTGTGTTTACGATTGTGAAAATCCTGTTGAAACAGGTACATTATGGAGAATGGGTTGCGAAGACTAGATAAATCTTATAACGAGATTTTTATTCTGCAGTCTCTGAAGTATAACGATGGCAAACGAGTAGTGAACACTGGAGCATCCATCTTCCTCAGACTTGTCTTGGAGGGAGGGCTTTTAAAAATATATCATTTAATTTTAAACGCTTGGGTGAGGATTGAACATTGCTTCAACATAACGTTTTTTACTAACACTAGACTAAGATTATTGTTGCCATTTGCTAACATTATGGACCAATGTGTGCCTCTTCATTTACTACTAATACATACGGATAAATTTTTAGATGTAATAATAAACTGTTAACCATAAAAAATATATTATTCACCTTGGAAATTAGAGTTGCTCACATCTTGCGAGTCCGATCGGATATCTTTAAATAGATACATTAATTTTTCTTTCACAATCATAGCGAATCGCGATTGGTATTTCTAATCAATTATATACTATTATAAGAATTATAAATAACCGAAAATAATTGAAAGCACAAAGCTGATTGATAGGTCGGTCAATCAATTCCATTCGTATTGAATAGTTTCTGCAAATGATCTATTAATACAGAATGCATTTCATATTTGGTCAGTCGTTTCAGTGATTGGCGTCATGCCAATTCCGAAGTTTTCTATAAATATAATATATCTATCACCTACTCATCGAAATAGTTCTGATCTAATCATAGAATCAAATAAAAATACATCGCACCGGCTGATTTGTTCCACGTGTTTTTTAAGGCTATGGGTTAGTTCCATTTTAATATTATGTAAGTAAACTATGGGCACACAGACTGTCTTTTATTCAGTACAGTTTTTAAAATTGCACATAAAAATTTTAAAAATATATGTAGTTTTTAATATGGCGCTCGCCTTTTATTTGTCTCTCATTGATCAACAAAACCGGCAAAGAGCGAATCGAAATTACTCACAGTGATTTGGTGGGAAAAATATTCCTCCATGTTTAATTTTATTTTCTAAAACACAAAGTGGTTCTCAACTGGTTAAATTACTTTCTTAAGCGATTGCTAAACGAAGTTTGTATGTAGAAAGAGTTTTTTAAAAATGTGCTAACTTAAAGAATTGCTCATATTTCTCTTGGCTTATTTAGACTATAGGTACTTTTTACTCTATAACTTACTATAACTTAAAAAAAAATATTTTGGTTTCCAAAACACTTAGCCTAATACACATTTGGTTTTAGCCATACAGCGAAAACCTCTGAGGGTTTATCTGTGTGCTGTATATTTAAGTTGACTTAGATTTGATAGCATTACTTTGTTATAGCTGCTGAAATGTAAAGCTGTGTAAAACAGACGAAGTCGCAATGTAAGTGTTACAGTATTTTTGTAGGGAACCCTAAAAATCAAAATGTAAACTGTAACGTGGCGTGACTCTACATTACCACATTGCGTATCACAAAACAAAAAAAAAACATAACGCTATGTAAAATACCAGGTTACTTACATCATCCACAGATATTCTTCGTTTTTGCTCGTTTGCCTCTGTAGTGTCCCGAATTGAGTACCTGCAATGATCAACCACAGATTGTCATGAGAAAAAAAAAATGCAATTTGAACATCGTTTTGGGTAGCGACGTGATTGCGTGTAATAACACCTCCATTAGCAACACTTATCTTTTATTTAACAATATTGTCAAACATTGAGTTTTGCTTGATATATGTCATACATAGACTAGAATAAATAAGTAAAAAAAATCAAAATGTTAACGCTAAGTGTATAGACACTTAGCGTTAACAGATTTTTTTTACTTATTTATTTCAAGAGGACATCCTAAAGTGACCTTTGGTATATGGAAAGTCATGCTTTGGCTTGAGACGTTTTAAGCGTTTTAAGGTGTGATCTTGAATGAACATTTCATTTGTTCTTTAGCCGGTCGATTCAGTAAAAGTCACCTTGTGAAAACTTAAGTGAAGTAAACTATCAATATCTACTATTGGTATGGAATTACAGCTCAACTTGCGTTCACATCTGCTACATTTTCACGGATATTTAAACAGATAGCACTACTGTTTAACCTCCGCGCGGATTATTTTATAACCAGGGGTGTAATGAAATACATCTGATCGACGGTTGTAAGGCTAATTGGGCTAAGCGACATTTTTTGCGATATTGAGTTATATAATACATATTTGGAATCAGCAGATTTTTCTCCATCGTTTGAGCCAGGTTTCAATTTTTTTTAACCACTTTTTTGGCGCTTAGCACCCCCAGCAAAATAGGCCTCATTTTTAAGCTCATTGATTTATACGACGCAAAATAAGGCAAATTTGAGGACACGATGACTTAAGCTCTTTTGAATTTTCGAACTTTTATAACGTGTGTCGATTAAGCCATTTGGCTTTTTCGCCAAAGTTGTGGTGTTGTCGTTTGGCCTATTTTACATTGAACCAAAATAATAAGCTATGTCGTTTGGCCTATTTTGCAGTCAACTACATTGAATAAACCTGGTCGTTTGAACCCTTTCAAATCAAATAAGATCCTTTTAATTATTTATTTCTTTGCCAACAAGAGTAGGGTTATAGATGTTAATACCGACAAAAAACGACTTGCAGTGCCGTCACATGGAAACATTTACACTTAATAATACATTGTTACCTAGTACCATGCTGATTAACAATAAATATTACAAAATTATTAAATCTTGTAACCATTTTATTTTTCAATGTCAAGGAGTATCCAGTAGTCAATAATTTAAATGTCAGAGTAAATAGTGAGATACAAATAAAATAAATAAAAACCCTAGATAATGATTAATTATGAGTTTCAAAATCGATCGAATCAAAAGTCATTGATAAAATCAGGCTGAGGATTAGCACTTTTTTAACAACATCACCATGATACAGTCATCCAAAAAGCTCGCCTTTTGCCACTTCCTAGTGTTTTTGCTGGTAAGAAGTGGCAGAACAAACTACCCAGCAACACGTCTGCCTGATAAGTTAGAAGAACTTGAATTTATACAGTTCCTTCAATTAGATAACACTATAAATCAATCATTTTAAATTAATATTTTTTTACTTCTAGTTAGATAGCACACTCCAAATACAAAATACTAGTAATAATCTATGTGAAGGAATCCGAAGGAAACGCACAGATGTTATTTGCCATAAGGATTCCCTTTTAGATTCTTTCACACTGCACTGTAGTACACCTTAAATATGTGCAAGTGGTCAATGTCTGTAATACAGCAGGGCCATTTATTATAAAATCTTGGAAGTCATGGAATATACACTGATGCCCATCAAACCGGTTCTGGGTGTAGCCTAAATTTTATTTGTATATTTTGCACATCTGGTTTTTTTATTGTGTTACGGGTCAAACGGGTCATAGTCAAACGGGTTAATCCATGTATAGTGCACAAACTATTACCTTTTCCCAACACTTTTGGTTACTTTTTCAAGAAAGTTGTAAATCGCTATGATAAAAAAAGTAGTAGTGGTTAATCTTCTTATTATAAATCCTGTTAGGCCTTTGATATCCACAGAGTTATAAAATCCCTCAAAAATAAAAATAGCAGTGCTTATAAACATTGAATTGTTTAGTGAACATGATGGTTATAAATTATGGATTACTTTTATTCTGTTATTAATGTATGTCATTGGTTTGACTTAGTTAATGACACACTGAATAAAATTGTGAGCTTTGCCAATTTTTTTTTTTGTTTTCTTTTCTACAATAAATGCGCGATATAGGTCTTATGAGTGTTCATGTTGCTCTTGTTAATAAACAATTTGCATTAAACGATATCAGTTAATATTTAAATATGTCTGTTGAACCATTCAGCTTCTTCTTTTTTCTTTATAATACCTTGTTCCAAGACACATTAGATCAATATTTTGAATGATTTCATTACACAAAAATGTAAAAAAATATTACAAGACACTGTCTAAAACTGTATTAAGTGGCATACCCACCTTAAAAATATCTTATGGACGTTGCTGAATAGTGATGGCCTAAGCATCAATATTTACTACTTAACTACCAAAATGGGCACCTGCATCAAACTACTTCACTGTGGTGCAACACCTTCATGTTGCTTAGGTTAATTGTGCGTATTTAACTGTCAGTTGATTTGGTGCTTAATTCATTTGGTCTCATATTATTTGATTCTAAGTTGATGCTTGAGCCAGTATACCTTCAGCTCTTTATTTACGGCAGGCATTTGAATCATTTTGCTTTTCTCAAAAAATAAACAATTTTGATGCATTTTGGGCTAACCGACACAAAATTTCTAAAATAATACACGTTTATCATCAGTAATAATTGGAAAAACTTCCTTATTTAATTAGGGATATACTGTATTAAATAAATAAAAGTCTATCAAGTAGTTGATTTTTTATGATTTTTTTTTCCAAAATAAAAACTTTAAACCGTCCTCCTGCAAGTTTTACAAAATTTCGCTTAGACCAATTAGCCTTGCAACCGTCGGGTTTCCTAGTGCCTCAAAAAATCATCTAAAATGAGCTGAAGAGTGTTCATTAACCAAACACGTAAATCTCGTTTGATAGCTCGGTCATTTAAAATCACGTTGTACCTAGGTTAAACGTGCGGCATAGCTAATTAATTTATAATTTGTTAAATTATGACGCTTTGTTTTTTAAAACCACCATTATATTCAGCGAGTGTCTTTTTTAATTGGAATGCAAATAAGCGCATTCATTAGCCAATCCTGCCTTATCATTTTTATTTGGCAATGACGCACTTAGTCTTTTTATAATTGAACATACAAAATATTGGTTGTAAGAGGATATGGTTGGCTGGTTTCTTACTATGGTATTGAAGACCCCTAAAGATCGGAATTGGCTGAGTGAGCAGGATAGCATGTTATTCAAGTCAAAATGTCCTTTCGGGCCGATATTACTACCTGGCATCGGCCACGTAGTCACTTGTCTAAACTCTCGCTTGGGTAGATTTGCTTGTTTTGAACGTTTATGCTAATACTTCTAGTTCATTTCCTATACTAAAATGAACGAGTTCCGGCAGTATTGTTCTAATGTTGAATTCGGACTGTGGGAGGATTTAAGCTTTGTTCCATCGCGTCGAATTTGTTAGTAGTATCAAACAAAGCAGTGCAACTATGGAATGATGTCATGCGTCTGCTTTTGGTTTAGTTATCACTTTGAATACCAATATTATCTTAATGTGATTATACAGGATGATTCGTAGTTCCCTAAAAATCTTTTAGGTGATTACACACAAAAACTGCTATTGGTAGCAAGCAACCCTAAAATACTTATTATCATCTGAATGTTGGAAGGGCGATCCCCTGTGAATGCAGTTATGTTTTGAATGACTATAAACTTAATCAATAGTGTTCGGCATCTATCAAAGTATTTAATTGTAGTATCCTAATGGCTAGATGAATTGCATTCTATGAACCGCCGGCTGTCTATAGACTCTTTTCGATTTAAGTTTTTTATACGTTTTGTTTTTATTATAACAAAATGGCGGCTATGGAATATTAATTGGAGGCCCAGTAGTTAAGTTCGCTTTTTATGCATTTGTGTCATGTATCTCTTTAATGCTTATCGGTTTTGATGGTCTCAGATTAAAAATAAAGCCAAGTTATGACCATTTTAAAGACAAAATATTTTTGCAATAAATATACGATCTGGGCTCCAAAGAATATTAATTTACCTCCAAAACATCTGATTTTCATGCAAAATATCTAGATATATATTGATGAAAGCGCACAACTCGAAGTACAGGTAGACTTGAAAGTAAAGAGGTTATAAATAACCGTTCTTGATTATCCGGTCCTTAGCTCCAGGCTATTTTTCTATTGGAAGTAGCAAGTAAGGCCATTTCAAATGAATCCTATCCCAAATTCTCAGAGGTATATTGATTACTTCTTGACAAATATTTGCTATTGCTTCAGTTACACCTTACTGGCGGATATTACGTTAGTGACATTGAATTTTTTAGTTACTCCACTTGTTAGTTACAGATAAGTGGTTATCGCTTCTTTTATCTTAGTTTAATACGCGTTAACACAGTATTTACGTCTGGAGCGTGTCTGATTATGAATTTAGAGGAAATATTTTGTTTAAAACAATCGTTGAGGAAAATTACTTTAGTCTTTAATTAAGCGCTGTGTTTACGCTTTATATGTGCAAATAAGCTGACCTACCGGTTTTTTAGTATACATCTAATTATTAATTAAAATGAACTGTCTGCAGTCATTGATTTGCTCATTTTGTTAAACATTAACATTCATTTCATATACCAAATAAGTAATAACGTTTCAAAGTTTTAAAATGTAAGTATAGGTAATTTGTTTTTAGATATACCCTACCTAATTTAATTTTAAGATGGAGTAACTGTGTTGCCAAATGTTGCTATGCATCCTATAGTGCAACAATTCATACAACGTTACAGACGCCAACGTGAACCTTATTGTTTTGGAAATATAGTTGAAAACTATTAGAGAATTTTGACACTTTGGAGTAGCTTGATGAGCTGGCCTCTGTACAACGTTATAATATTTTTGTCATTAATTCATATTTTGAGTGGAATCTTGTAGGTATAAACTGTAACAGCCCTTATAAGCAGCAAGTATCCTTCATAAAAAACAAATCATACCTACTGTCGAATTGAGAACCTCCTCCTTTTTTTGAAGTCGGTTAATGAATTGTATATTTTTATTTAAAATAATACCTAATTCTTAATCGTTGTTCGAGTGTATTATTACTTATATGTTGTTAACCTTTTGATAGTTCCTGTAACCTTGTCTTACAATAAAATTATCATCTTTATATTTAAAAAATATTGTGAAATAGATAAACTTAATAAGAACAAAAATGTTTCTTAAGCAAAAACTATGGTCGCCATTTTAGTACCTACCTACCAGAAACTGCAAGTCTAGGCCTAAAAGTGGTTTTATATGCGGAAGGCAAACATGATTGTACATAATAATTTGCCTGTTCGTCATGACGAACGTAATTGAAGAAAAAATACAAGACGTCATTATCGATATGCTTCCTGGCACACTGACTTGAAAATTCGTGAGTTGAATATTATCTATATTAGCATACAGAAATCTAATTTAGGAGGGGATTAGTACCTACCTACAATAAAATTGCTTAAACCTTGGCACAAAGGCGTGCCAATGGCATCCCATGATGACGCCACAATACACATGTGATTACCATATGCTTCGAACATACAGACAAAAATAACTGAGTTTACAAAACAATGCAGATATCCTTTGTTTTGTACAAAAACGGTCAATTATGCATAATGAGCAACGCCGAAATACAGTAGGCAACTAGGCAAGTGAGGCAATGCACACTGTACCGATTTGAAAGCAATTGTGTCGTAAAATATGCACATTACCAAAAAGCTGAATGGTAATATGCTTTAGTTACGAGATATGAATCGGACAAAATCCAGCAGTAACAAATGCCTAAGACTGCTAAGACACAAATTATTAAAATGAATAACAAAAAGCTTATGTGTTATTAATATTTTTGTTATTAATTATCTAGACACCTACACCATTACGGAACCAAATCACCTTGTTGAACTTCATCGACCAGATTAGAAAGTTGCTCAGTGTTGTATTCGTAACGTTAATGGTACCATTACAAATATTACATAAATCAAATCTCATTTATTATAACAATAATAAACCTTGAGTGAAGTACTTAAACTGTTTAGATTGTCCTGAACATTAATACCAGCGCAGTTGACAAACAAACAAGGCAACCGGTTTCCATTCTCCGCCTGTTAACCTTACTTTAATATGCATAGTTAATATAATATACGTGACGTGCCTCTGACGCCGACGTCAAGCAAGACCAGCCCACACCACACCGCGTTTTTTTTATTTGTTTTTGTTGCCATGTGGCTTGCCGGAGATGAACACATTATCGTAAAGTCACAAAGAAAAGAGAAACTACACAGGAATCTGTTAGATATTATAATGGTAAAGCCTACTCTACATTATGTGGAAGACCAAAAAGCACGAAATGCTATTTCTATTAAATTTAATAAACAGACTTACCTGGTTGGCTACTTTGAGAAGTGTTGGAACTGACACTGGTTTCACTATTTGTGCGATTTCTTGGGTTAAATAACAAATTCCACGGGCTGTAGGTCGAAACTTGCGAAGTATTACGGTTTTGGGACGAATTTTTGCTGCTGGAATCCATTTTGTCTTACAATTTAAATTTCAAAACAAGAAATAAAATATGTTGTAAGTGACAGAGTCGCGCACGCCGCACCGGTCGATAATACAGTATGATATGACACGGTAACAAACTAAACAGTGAATGCGGCGCGGGCGCGCCGCTCAGCTTTGTTTTGGTCCGAGCTTGCACGAAGATACACGGAAACACCCGACTTCATATTTATGTTTTGTTATGGTGAACTTTGTACCATTTAAATAAAAGTACGTACATACTTATTAACTGTTCTTATAATTTTGTTGTGTTCTGCGTCATATTTAATGTCATCTACGTTAAATATTCTAGAAGGTTTAATATTGTAGGTAATAATAAACCATGATAATAATAATATATAACAATAATAGTTTATTGACACAAAGAAACATAAGTAGGTACATTAGTATACACTGATTAACTAGATACTTACTACGCTGCAGAAGTCTGTTAAACTAGGATAACCTGTATCTTAAGAGACTGTGTTCAGCTGTGAGGTTACTTAAAAATATGGATTATACAACTGCGGACTGTGCCAACTTATTTACTTTTAAACATAACATTTTAACAAAAAAAAAACAAAAAAAACAAAAAAGGAAGAGGAAAGGAAAGTTAGTATAAAATAACAATTTAAAACCTATGTATGTATAATGTGTGAATGTGTATGGTGTTTTTGATGTGTGTACATGTGGTGAGTCTTTGTATGAGAATGGTGAGTGTGTGGTGTATGATGTTAGGCAATAAGGGCAAAATAAAGCAATATTAGGAAATGTATATTAGTAGTGATTCAGTTTGTGTGTAGTCCTGTTGAAGTAGCCATTCCATCATCTTAGCTTTTATTCCAGCGTAACCCAAAATCTATTTAAAACTCTCGCACTAGATTGTTGTTGAGATGAGGTTGTACTAATGGACCATTGATTGTACGGCTGTTTACTGCAAAACACTCGGATAATTGTGGTAACTCTCTGTAGAAAAAAATATAACCTTCTAAAATTCATATACACTGCAATCAATTTAAAACCTGGATAGTGGAGATAATAATTATTAATGGTTAAAATAAATGTCCCAAACTGAGTTCAAAAATACTCTACATGTTACATTTTAAGTTAAGCGATCGAACTGGTTTAAAATGCCATTTAAAATAAGAAAATCATTTTTTGACATTACAAATCAAAAGTGTCATTTCTCCATGAAATCATAGTAGGTACTGTAAAGAATCTCTAACTTGGTTTACATAATATATTGAAAACGAGCAGTGGAGAAAGTAACACCATGAAGATACCTTACTCAGTTAATAGGAATACGCTAAATGTGTACGCCACGCCAACCACTATGAGTGACTCGGTTGCAGAAGGGCCTCGCAAAATCAGAGCTGAGGATTTTGAGTGGGATACAAATTTTACACCGCAGCCACTAACATTCTGCGCTGCTCTCTGTCTATCCAGAATGTTCAACAGACTTAATCCCTTACAGAAAATTCTTCAAAAAGACGTCGATATATTAATGGACTTGTACCCTGCGGATATCCAGTTAAAGTTCAGCGTACCTTACATAAAGGTTCTCTTTAAGAATTACCTTCTTTAAAGCATTTAACTTAAAGACAAGTCGCTGCAAAATAATTTATAAAACGGTGTCGTCTGAAAGCATTCCTCATTTAATATTAAATACTTAACTGTAAATGGCAAACTGATAGTTCACTCAGTACTAACTAAAAACATTTTAATTTCATTTTAGGACGAGCAATATTGGAATAGGTCGTTCTATTCGAAATACCCATCCAGGGTAGAGTTGGGTAAGATTTTTTGGAAAGGCAAATTTTTATCTGCTTGTCTTCAAGATTACTTGGAATCAGCGAATCCAGATGTATTTAGAGAAGACGAAGCTGTGGAACTTGCATCATTGGTATACCATTATTTTAGTTTGTATTTCTCTATATATTATAACGTACCTAAAAATTGTTAATTAAATTATTCTTTTAAGCTGTGGTTACTGTCTAAGCTATTTATAAGTGGTTTAGAAACTGAGAATATTCTATGTTGCTAAAACTTATTCCTATTCACCAGGTCAGTCCATACATATTCTTCTTAGGACTGAATCAACTGCAAATTGTACGTCAACCGCCACCGGCCTTACCTTCTGACACGGTGGTAGAAGATACATGTGCATATAGCGTACAAAAAGTCTGTGACCATATCCCTTTGGAGCCAGTTTTAGCGAAATTGTTTAACCTTCGAGAAATATCTATAGTTTTTGGAATAAACAATCTTAACGACAGATATTTAACAAGATATTTCGAATTTTCTCTGGCTGATTGTGAGTCAATTTGCCGAGGGTTAGAGGATTTGAGACACCTAAAAATATTTCGCATAAATCGTAGTAACTTAGATTGTTCGAAAGTTAAATTGATCCTCCAAAACCTTGTGAAGAAAGAAAGCATTGAAGAACTGGATTTTAATCATTGTCAGATTGGAAATTATGGAATGAAGGCACTAGGCGGTTTTATTTTTATTCACAAGAACGTGAAAGTGGTTAGAATTGCCAATAACAGGTTTAAGGAAGAGGGAATTCAGGGAATAGCTTATGCTCTACAGATGAAACCAGCAGCACCCATCGAGCTTTTAGGTAAAAAGTAAAAAATAACCTTGTGTTTTTATACGGATATCACACTGGAACGCATTTCACTCTGGTCTAAGATTGACGGTACTATGTTCGTAGTAACGGTAGAGTGAATCCCTTCGCATCTTCGCACGGTTAGTAACTTATTACCATACTGTGATGCGAGGCATGAATGGCCTATCACGTATGGGTATATATGCCATTGGGGCTTGGTGTGTTACACTCCGTGGTTCTCAACGCAGTCCCGTATGCAGGAGTGACATCTTACATAACTACACACGCTGCCAAAATGTACTAACAAGCAATTCTTTAACCGCAGCTCCATCACGCTTGGACGTGCCTTTCAGTGAGCTATCCGTTAAAATAATACTGTGTACTATGTACTTATGTTTCGTCCTTTCAGAATATAACTAAGTATCTTTTTAACTATCTATCTATTAATCAGTTTTAATACAATTTTTTTTTTTTGGCGAATTTTATATTATGTGCATTTTTAACAGATTTCAGCTTGAACCCAATGTCTCTAGAATGTGCGACCATGTTTGCGGCAGCCTTCGTCAGGTGCAAGGAAAAACCACAAACTTTGATCGTTAATTCTTGTGGTTTCAGCGGAGCATCGGCTGAGAAGGTACGATTCTCTTTTCTACTAAGAATTTTGCCAGAATGTAAGTTGTCAAAGACCACGACTTTTTAGAACCTTTCAACACGTAAATATGATTTGTTTCTGTTTATTGAGAGTATTAAAACACTAGACTACCTTTAGTATGAATTATTCATTTGACCCAGAAATTAATGGCTTTCTGATTTATGGGTTTAACACCTGCGTTTTACTGTTTGTAAAGATGGCGGGTCTGCTTAGCCTTAACCGGGGTCTAACTAGACTGGATATGGCGGCTAACGATTTATCCGGTGACGCCGAGGCGACTCTTATACGTGCTGTTGAGCGAAATAGGAAGATTCTCAAAATAGATCTACGTAGTACCAGTAAGATTGATTGCTATTTTTCTTGTCTACCTTTGCTGCACTATGTTGTAAATTGATAAAGAATAGTTTTTCAAGTTATACCTACATCCATAATTAACTTGATCATTTTTACATACATTTAGAAATATCTGCAGAAGGTCAAGCGAAAGTGGAAGAACTGCTTCTGCGCAACAAGAACCTTATAGGGCAGGACATGGAGCCAAGTGACGACATCCCACCACTATATCTCAACGAGCCCGAATATCTTATATGGGAGTACAACCCTAATAATCCCAACTATATTCCAGGAAGGTACCCTTCAAGGGTTCCTGAAGTTTAACATGCAACATCTACCTATTCTAAACTAGAATGGATTTAGATGCTTGTAACAGGTATAGTATTGGTAGCCAAAACACTTGATATTAATATTTTATTGATGTAATTTTTTTAACTTTGTAACATTATCTTATTTTCTATATTGTTTCGAACAAATTCCATAGTTTTAGTTTAATAAAAATATAACAATAAATTGGTTCGATTAATGCTTTCCTAGGCTTTTCTTAATTCTAAGTTTTTTACCGATTATTTCTAAAATGCAAGAAGTAGTCAGGATGACGGGACTAAACGAGATATGTCCTTGATACCATGTGCACTATTTACTTCCTAAAGTGAAATATTTGCTACCTTTGCGTAAAGAAATATATCAAAGAAATAAAATAGCAAGTCATTCTTAATTCAGGTTAGCTGGCCACTGCCAAGTTCTCATAGTTTAAGAGTTGTATTATTAACCGCGTTGTTAGTGTTAATATTTACTACCTATTTGCTACCTTAACATAACTTTTACACAACTTTAAGAAGCTCCTGTAATAAAGACCCAAAGCTATTATAATAAAGACATTAAAACGCACACAAACTAATAACGCCAAGTCTTAGTCACAAAATCATTGGATTAGTTAGAAATGATGATTGTTTTATGATTTTTTATAGTTTATATTTTTAATTAAATTATAAAAAATCAAAGCTGTCAAAACATACTACTAGTTTTTTTTTCTAAACCTTCTGTCTTATAAAAGTAGCACGCTTAGTACTAGGTTTAAACCATGAACTTGAATAAACGCGATTACAAAAAGAAGTTTATCGGTAGTCCTAGAACTATCTATGGTACCAAAGTTAGATGATTGTGACCCCTAGTTTAACTATGATACCAAATTGTCAAACGTCAAATTCTTAATTAAAGTTAGTACCGTAACAAACCTAGATCTTTTAGTCCGGTTTAAACCTGGTACTTACGGAAATAATATAATAAGACGGTATAGATTCTCAGAAATTCAAATATCATTCTTCTGACAAACCTTTACTTATCTTTTGAGTTGGAATGCGCGTAATTTATTCATATAGAAAGAAACTTTAGTAATTCTTATCTCCACATATGCTTTTGTTTTGAATCTCCATAATTACTTTAATGAGAACTTGATCCTATTTGACCTTGCTTGCTTGCTTTATCTCATATTTGATAAACTTTGTGTTTATTTAATACCTAATTTAATATAAAATACCTATTATAAAATTGAGATAATTATGACGATTCTCTTGTTGACAATCTGAACTAAATTCATATTCTTTTCATGTCCACATTTGTCCCATATAAAAAACGGGAAATAACATTTTTGTGATGCTGTTAATTCAAGTAGCTTTCATAGAAATATAGGTTATATTTAAGAAGGCAATAAGAGTAAAATTTAGTTGAATCAATGAGATGTTTTGAGACAAATCATTCAAAACAACATTAATAATAAACAATGCACGAACCATCCTCAAATTAGAATCTCTATAACTCATAAACTGATCATAAATGAGCAAGAAAGTATTTTTGCTCTCAGCGAAGAACCTTCTTTTATTTGTATGCATAAGAAAATGTGAATCTCACAGGTTTACTCCTAGGTTTACATAAGCAAAAGAAATAAAAAAGATAATTTTTCCATACACTTTACCATCGTTTTTTAACAAAATGTTTGTTGCATTCACATTCTTAAATATAATCAAATGACTATCTCCCAATAACTAATAATACATTAAAATACAAAAACAAAAAGTGCCCAAAATGACTAATTAACAAATATTTTTTCATTCATACGAGTATGTGTTCAAACAGGGTAATGTAACTCAAGGTAGACTAACTACAAAATTTTGTGGAGATTTTTCACATAAGTTAAAAGTTGTTTGGTACATACGCGGACTGTAATGCTTTTGAATAATTGAGATGAATAGTTTTGACACCTTGTTAGTATCAAACAATTTTGAATGAGCGTGAAAAGCCTACTCAATTTTGTTTCTGTTCACCCTTGAGTTTCTATTGACCCCTTTTTAAGGTACAACATTATTTTTAGTTTACAAACTCTTTCAATAAGAAATTTTCTATTCCTTAAAATATGCAATTTTATATCATTTTTGAATATAAAGCTTAATATTTTATAATAAAAGAGAAATTTCTCGTAAATAAATTTACAAAAATATTACACATATTCTAAAAAGGGATTGTTGTACTAATTATCAGTTTAAGTTTACTTAATAATAATAAAAAATGCCATCCTGTTACTGTTCCCCTCCAGGGCAAAGGCCTCTTTTCATAAAGAAAAGGCACGAGCATTGATCACCACGCTTGCTCAAGGCGGATTGGCAATTTCAGACTAATGTAAACTATAAGTCCAGGGTTCCTCACGATGCTCAAGATACTTGTGTGTGATACTTGTTTCATGGTGTTTGTTTGTTTGACTTATAAAGTACATTTGAGTTGTAAAAGTCACATTGTTACCATCCCGGACTTGAACCATGACCTCGTGCATGAGATGTAGGCGCCTTGCCCTCTGGGCCATCACGTCTGAAGTTTTTTACACTGCAGAAAAAATAATGTAGAAACTTTCTTCGCAAGCGTGAATTAAAATGTCGTTTAAAACACGTACTTAACCAAATGTTAAAAATAATGTATTGTTTTATCCTGTTCATAAATTTGTAAATTAAAAACCCAAATTACGTTATAGAACTACATTATTTTTACTTTCTTTTTGTACTAAAAGATATAAAATGGTGTGCAATATTATGTATCCCGAGGTGCGAGCCCCATAAGGGGCACGCTTAGTGAGTGTTCACTTAATTTCTGAATGTATTGCCCCTGGAGGCCTTGTGTATTGAGGTCGTCCACAGGTTTGTCCTGTTAAGCGGATCCAGCGTTTCTCCAGGAAGGGTGAAATGCGAGACGCCCTCTATCAATATAAAAGGGCCATCTATCCCGGTCTTAGCCTATCCACCAATCTGTTGAGGGCGGTCCAAAGAAATATAATTCCCAATTCATCCCACCAATCATGTCAAGGGGTATGTAGAATTCGTAGAAGTAAAATTTGTACAAGCGATGCGTGTGAGCGTAACTGATGCGTGGCACACATATTTGGAAGTTGAACGTAGTACTTCGCAACAAATCGGTTTCATGTGATAATGCTATCAGTATAATACATGTTGGAATTCTTTTTATGTCGATCCAGCCCTGAAATTTAAGAAAAAGTAACTTATTTTTTTCTAAACTACTAGATTTTAACAAAATGACAGACATACTAACACACATAATATGCACACACCCACAGGTCAATGATTGATCCTCATTTCCTCGTTATTTGTCGTCATCATCATCATCAGAATATAGCAATCTACTGCAGGACCAAGGCTATTAAATTGTGGCGGAAGATCGTAATACACCCTTCTACATCTAGTGTTGGAGCTTGGTCTCACTTTCCACCTATTCCTTGGAAGTCTTTCTATACCATCCCATAAAGTTTTAGTAAGTATTCGAAAGGACCATGCAAAAAATCGTCCCATACCACCAACAGATTGCAAACGTATCTCAATCAATTCATCTTGGCATCATGATCATTTTTTATTATGACGACATCTCCGTAAGTCATGGGGGTATCGCGCGAAAAAATATTTTGTTTTCACACTTTTTGGTACAGTAAATTGTAAAAACGTACAGGAACACTATTTAACTATAAAAAAAAAACTATTGATAGTGAACAGCCGTGAGATGCACAGGATAAAAAACCAGTCTGGCGGTGCGCATAATATATAGTCTCAATTTTTTGGTATATGGAGAAAGGCCGTCACACTGAATTCAAAAATGCTATCAGAAATGCTATCAACTATAATTATAGACGAATAATTACTAACTTACAAAACTGGATAACAGTTCTGTTGACATAAATATGTGTCGGCGTCAGCGATGGCTGAGCGGTATGGTCGGACATCAGGGGTTTCGTGGTACCAGGTACATAACGATGAATAATAATCTTCATTGCAGTAACAACCTCACTTAAATAAAAGTAATCACATAACATAACTCAGATAGGTAAACAGACAGTTTCGCACTGGACTAGTGTCTTCGTTGGTGTCTCAAATCCAACTGAGCTCTGCCTAACTTCCACTTCCCAACACGACTCCATCCACGTGACATCGCTCGCGCCATTTGCAAATGACAGCTGACGTCACGGCGTTTACCACAGACTCTGTACTAATGTAATCAACTTCACAACTTCTTATTTCTGAATATCGTTCGCCACGACATAATGTTTGTACAATACACAATAACAAAAAATGTGATTAATACTTACCCAAAATGTTGTTATTTCATAAATATGTATATACTTATACATGTTATAAAAACCTAAAGTGTTTAGTTGATCAATTGTTTATTGTAAAATGTTATTTATAAGTACACCCTTTTTAAGTAAATACTTTTTTTTAATAAGGTACCCCATATATTTACGGACTAAAAATTGTTATTTGTGTTTTTATGAGACTTCATAATAATATTGAAACAAGTCCCATGTCTGTTGGTGGGTTGGGACAGCGCCCATACAATCTTTTGCATGGTCCTTTCAAATGAATTTTTATCGGCTATTTTTCTAACAGGCTAAATCTACAAACTATCGGCGTACTTCACGCATCTTTTTTATCAACATTTCTAATGTGAAACACAAATAACACAAAGACAACAAACACACACAAAAAACACAGAACAACAACAACACTCACGCACGCACGCACTCGCACAGAAACAATAACGTTAACACTAACTTCAGTATTGCTTTGGCACATATTTTTTAAGCAACTTTATTGGCGCGAAGAATGTTTACCATAACAATGTATAGCATTCCAGTTAAAGTAAGTTGTTGCAGTTAGTTCTGTTCGTACCGGAATGAAAACAAAAATCGAGAAGTTAAGTATGTGTTTTTAAATGGACACTTACTCTGACAATCACTTTTCCCAGTACATCCGTATAATCCAGATGGGTGTGTGCGTAAAATATCTTTGTTTTATCTCGGCAACGACCAAAATAATATTCACTGTGAAAGTGGCCTGTGACAAAAAAGTTCATGCTATAGTAAGATGATGAAGAGATTGAGTAATATTTTTAGAGTTTTTAGGGTTCCGTAGTCAACTAGGAACCCTTATACTTTCGCCATGTCTGTCTGTCCGTCCGTCCGTCCTCGCTTAATCTCTGTGACCGTTAGCACTAGAAAGCTGAAAAGTTGTACAAAATAATTTCTGGACTAAGTTTGTAGTATAATCGTATATGCAAGCATTTTGAACACTTATTGTGACGGACGGGAAACTACGGAACCCTACACTGAGCGTGGCCCGACACGTTCTTGGCCGGTTTTTTATTTTTTCTACTTTCCTTTTTCTCTTTTTGTTTCTACATTCAGTGCGTTTTATTTTTATAATAAGGTTTTAATAATAATAATAATGGGGTGCTTTTGAAGCACTTCATTTCGATACAAAATACGACTCTGCTGAAAGTGGAAAGGTGGAAAAAAAAGTTATAATAATAATAATAATAATAAATATTCCACAACTTTTCACACAACGCCATTTAGTCCCAAGTTAAGCTTGAGAGCTTGTGTTATGGTTACTAAACAGCTGATAAACAAGTTATGGAAAACGACTAACTTTTTTTTTGGCCAAATAATGTTTTAGAACTTAGGTAAATTAAATTCTGGTGCTAGTCCTAAGTATGCATCATCATATTTTACGTTACGAATATTTTGAGAATAGTTTCTATATTTTGGGTTTTGGTACATTTTGAGAAATATTTATAAATCATACTTGATTCTTTCTCTGAGTTCGAGAGCATGATATCAGATAGCGACGTAAAATACTGCCAGCATGAGCCCAAAGTCACTGAAACAAATTTAATATTAACTTTAAACTTGGTCAACTGAAATATTATTTTAGATCTTATCCTCTAAGGAAACTCTTTCTGTTCTTACGGATAGTAATGAAGTAATGACTTACCTATACGAATAAGAATGTACGTTTTCAGTAATAAATGACTTGAATACTGCATGTTGCAATTAAGACAAGAACCTGGTCTGCCTCCAAACTGCAATCTGTAGTTGTTTAAATACTATAAAAAATAACATGTTTACAGGTAAAATAACACCAATAATAATAAAACAAGTGAAAACTGAGAAAGGAAAACAAATGAAATATCTCGATCATGAGGATGTTGACATTTGGAATCTGAACTCTGCTATGATTGAGAGTCGTTAAGAGGGAAGTCTGCGAGCGTGGGAACTTATTTTTGAACGCATACATTGACATTTTCCACTTACACAGTAGCAACGCGCTACACACCTTACACACACATTAACACTTGCCCAGAAACAAACGAGAAACAGTACGGCACTACGGGAAAATTATTTTTTCAATGCGTGTTCGAATTATAAGAGCTAGTAATTATGTGTCAGTAAACAACCAATGTAATAACAATTGACTTATTGCATCGCGATGCTCGCTTGCATAAGATATTGTTTGGTAGCCACGAAAGGGTGGGGTCACAGTTTCAACAGAGATTTACAGTTTAATTGATAAAATTAATATTTCTTTTAGTTGTGTTGTTAATGTACTTAATAACTTCGTAATTTAGAATTCTATTTTATTATAATAATACTATAATAAAATTGATTGTTTAAACTGTTATAAGTACATGCATACTAAATATAGTTTCTTGATATTTTATGGTAAATATATAATGAATGGCGTAAGGGAACAAAAAGACTAACTCAAAAACAACAAATAATTGTATTTCTATACCATACATTTAAATATTATAAATTCAAAAGTAACTTTGCATGTCTTTCTGCCTGTCTCGCTTTTACGCCAAAACTACTGCACCGGTAAAACTGAAATTTGGGACACAGATAGTCTAAAACCTGAGAAAGGACACAGGTTACTTTTTGATTCGCGAAAAGGCTTGTAAGGAATAGAAAAGGGGGATGAAAGGGTGTACGAAAGTATTATCATTTTCAAAGCTAAATGCATGCAATTTATATTTTGGGCAGTTGATTACATATAAATGAGAATGGCATTAAAAATTTGTCAAAATGTTACCCTTAAGGGTGCAAAATAAATATAAGGAATAATAGGTATACATATATAATATGAAGGAATTCGATATTTTTGTAGCTAGAACGATAAATCTTTTGCGTTTGGCTATTGATTCGAATAGATACCTATAATTAAATTTTGTAACAATTTGGTCGCTAAGGGAGTAAATAAACGAACAAAACGTGTCAAACATTGAAGGAGATATTGTCGAATTCTCAGTGGAGACTCTGAACAAGAGCATACCCATAGCCCATAGGGTATTTTCAGACTCTCTTCTCAAGAGGCTAAAAGTTGGTATTCCAGTCCTGTAAATCAGAAATCTTGACGCGCCAGTGCAACGGTACACGACTACAAATTACACATATGGGGCACAACATTATAAAGGCTACAATCGTGGCTGAAATGGCAAAAGGAGAAACGGAGAACGTCTTGATTACCCGTATTCCAATAATTCTGACAGATTTGATATTTCAATTAAAAAGAGTCCCTGCGCGGTAAAACGAACAAAAGTAATTTATAAAAATGTACTTTAAACATAGGCTCAGTTTTTATTATTCCTACTACTTTAATATTAAAGCTGTTTGCAGTGCAACACTGCCAAAAGGTTCTTAATTCATTAAACCCCAAGCGTTTGCGCTGTCATTGTCTTTCTATCGTGTCTCTAATCGTCACGATTGAAAGGTTAAAGTATTTATACGTACTCGTACAATGAGTATTATTCTTCAAACATACTTTTACACGCGGACGTAATCGCGGGCACATAGCTATGCTCACGCTATAGCCTAAAACAATAATTTTGTTTATAAACGTAGCATCATATAATATCACGCCTGTATCCCCAAAGAGTTAGACAGTGGTGTATACCCATAATTCACCAGTTATGTTTTAAGTCTTATGTAATAGGAGGTGATCTTATTGCCATCAACTAGGTACAAATCCTGACTCCGGGTTGCTACTGAGAAATTCAAAATTAAAAAACCCGATAACACTTCGTCCAACCCAGAAATTGAACCAAGGACCTCATACTCTAGAAGTAGTGCTTTTTTTGAAGTAGTTAATTTTAACCAGTATCATTAAACTAAACGGTTAGTTTTAGTAGCTATTAATTTATTTTTTTATGACAGTAACACTCTCACAGTTTCGTTTTGGCTTTTAGTTGGACGCAAACTAAAAATAAACATGTAATCATTAAGGAACAGTCTGTGTGTTTGAAACATGTCACCGATATAAATATAATTATATACTTTATACAATGGGAATAACGCTTACTGCTTTGAAATAACAACGTAATACTCTATTAACAAAAAAAAAATATCTTTGATTTTTAAATGGTTGCCATTTTCGTAATTACGGGTTATGCACCCGGAAAAACCTTGGAAATGACACCCTTATTGTATTCCGAAAAGAAAGTGTTGTCCGCCATCCTGGAGAGAACTGGTCGAATGAGCTTGATTCCAATAGGTTATAAAATAATAACCCACGTTTTATCATCGGCAAAATATCTTAAATAAAAGATACGTACTATTTTTTTTAATTTTCCTTTATTTTTTTTCGATTTGTCAGGAATTTTCGTTCTGTTTGCCCATTCTATAAAAGATGATGTAGTATTTAAATTATGGAAATTTTATTTATCCATCAATTATTAGCACACCTTTGGTTTGGGCTTTAACCCAGTTATTAAAATTAATGTGTGAATGTATATATATGTAATAAACATTAAAAAAAACTAATGCCATCTCTCAAAAATGACGGAATCTAGTTATTTGTTGAAAATCCTCTAAAGTTATATTATTTATTTAAATAAATATCTAAAAGCAAAGTAATTTCAACATTTCCATAGCTAGAGCCATAATTCTAGTGCAAAAATTGGTAGATACACCGTGTAACTTGCACCCCACCCTATAACTTGTGTGGATGTATGAGTTGACGTTTATCGAGCTCGGAGCAGACAACAAACTGACGTGCTCTCACCTTGGTTTCCAGGGCGGCACTAATTTGTTTTCAGACGCATGTTCGAATATAAAACAAAATATGAAACGGGGGACGCCCCATACTAGAATGTATGGCAAACGGAAAACATTTTTCGCAAAAATATTAAGAATGTTATGACGTAAATTACTAGTGTATGATTTTATTTTATTAAAAATTTAAAAGGGTTAACCTCATAATCATACACTTGTGTCATGAATTAACGAAAAATATCTATAAACATTGCTTTACATTTTAAGAAAACGTGCAAATAGTAAGTGCCGATTTCGATGTAAATATGAAATATTGACATTGTTTTTAGCACACATTTTAGGATAATTTAAAAAATATCACACGGTGTCACTGGTGATACATCTAATAAGTATCTTATTTAATTTTTTGATAATATTTGGTGTGTTAGATGTTTAGATACCTTGCAAACCGTAACCCCTGTTTTGGCGCTTTGCAAGGACTGTCCCCTGCTCTTTGGTTTAGGGTGCTAAATCAAAGGCCTTTTTAAAAAGCCAGTAGGTACGAGTGATCTATCCCAGAAATCCCCACCGACAAATTATTTTTTATCCAGAAATCCCCACTAGTTAAATAAATTAGCATGGTGGGGATTTGTGGAAAAAATATTTACAATCTCCACTGGTTTCAATTTATTAAACTAAAAAATATTAAATAATAACTATTCTCCTTTTATTGGTTTATTTACGGACATTGCCTGTATGAAAATCCAGATTTCCGGTAAGTAACTGAAAAGATTTGCTATGTTTACTGTCACACAATTTTATAACGTTTACTGAAAAAAAAACAATTGAGTAACACATTTTTTGTTTACCTAATAATTTAGAAACAACGTCATCTGGTGGGGATTATTACTTATTTTTCTAAAGATTCATACTTAGCAGAGTTTACTTAAGTAGGTGGGTATTTCTGGAAAAAAAATCATAACTGGTGGGGATTTGTCGGTGGGGATTTTTGAAAACCGTACCAGTGTTGTGCATTCAAAACACGCATACAATACTGCAAAGATTTCAGGATTGGAAAAACATTTCAATATGCCCGGGGATGACGCAATGGCATGTCTAGTCAATCACTACATTTCTTTTCTGTGTGTTGAAGCGAGCTTCCTGATGAACTTCCCGAATGACTGGCCTGTTGGTCTAGTAGTTAGTGACCCTGACTGCTATGTCGGAGGTCGTGGGTTCGATTCCCACCCAGGACAAATGTTTGTGTGATGAGCACGATCATTTGTTCTGTGTCTGGGTGTAATTTATCTATAATATGTATGTATTTACAAATATATAAGTATGTTTATCAGTTGTTTAGTACCCATAACACAAGCTTTCAAGCTTAACTTGGGACTAAATGGCGTTGTGTAAAAAGTTGTGGAATATTTATTTAATATTTATTTATTAGCTTTTGTTTATCACGAAGTCTATCAGATCGCGGCGGGATTTTGCGAAGCCGGGTCAAAATATTTGTTTTTATAAAAACATATTGGGATGAATATCTGTGTGTTTGCTTGCTGTGTAGAGTGAGCGTGAGGTGCCGAAACATTATATTACTCTAATAGACTATACTCTATTTACCATAGCATTACACATAAGTTAAAAAAGTTAACTTTTAATAAAATTATAATCAAAATTGTTTTTATTTATCCTTAAAAATAGAATGTTCTTCATTCCTGCTTCTACGAGCCTCTTTTAAGTGCTAATATAAATGGAGCAAAGATATACTGAAATTTAACGTAGAAGTAGAATAACCTACACGTATTTATTTTGCCATTATTAAATATTATTATGTTTGGCCCAAAATTGGTGTCAAAGACGTAATACCTCGACTCTCACAAGGTTGTGGGTTCAAATGCGGACCCAGTACCTATATATTTTATCAATTCACGTGAAGAAATACATAGTGAGAAAATCAGTACCAAGTAATAAATAATAATAAATACACACGTTTTATTATGAATATTCAATTTGCCTTCAAGCAAGCGTGGTGATCAATGCTCGTGCTTTTACTGTTTGGTAAGAGGAAAGAATATACATTGATTTGGTACACGCACAGAAATTTTAACAGCAAAAACTAAATCTGACACATTATATAACTAAAAGACCTGTGCGAGGCCAAAAAGGCCCACATCTCAGCACGATGACACGTTTTTTAAAGAAAAACAATAAATACGAATACCGCAGCGCTGTTCAGTATAATAGTGATCAGTAGGTTTGAATTTACTTAACGTTATTCCAGCTATCATATCTGAGCCTTTTTATTTCAGCAGATCCTGGTAACCTGTGAAAAATGAATCTTTATGCTCTTCAATTCCGCCTCTAAGCAAAACAAAATTGATTTATTACCCGACTGCGCCCGAAGGAGGAATATGTTTTTTTTTTAAACAAATAGGTAATGAAACAACTCTATTATATGTTTCATGTACACATCATTATCAAAGTTGAAGGAAGGACATCTATATTATTATTACGTGAACAATGATAACGATTGCATAGTATTATATCGTTTTGCCAACAATGCCTATCACCTTCAACCAGCTACTGTTAATTAACTGTATAATAATTACCTGTGTAGGCAATAAAATTATAAGAGGGTTCTAATAATAGTACGATGATAATTGGTTGCTATAATAGCTGAAAGTTACCTTGGCCTAAAAAAGACACTTGGCCAATTAATTTAATCTACAGTAATAATTGTTCTACAAGTGTATTGTTTAGATCACGTAGTGCTTACCTTCACGCTTAGATAACTAAAATATTAGAAGACACCAGCCTATTTTTAACCGACTTCAAAAAAGGAGGAGATTCTCAATTCGGTTGTATATTCTTTTTTTTTTTTTTTTAAGTTTAAAAACGAGGGATGTGTCAGTGGCGATGTCGCGTAAGCGGGTTAGTAGGCGGTTCTCCCAAAACATTTCTGTCGTTTTTTAGCATCGTGTACATTTATACGGTTTGTGATTTCTGCTTATCATTTAATAAATAAAAACTTTTTTACAAAAAAAACAACTGACTTCTTAAAAACCACTAACAGGTGAATAAAGTTTTATTTTGCAATTTTTAGTTTCTACGTATGTAAAGAAAGTCTTTCAAAACTTGAAAGAATGATTGAAATCGGTTAACAATTGATTTGAGGAGTTTCCTCAATTCCTCAAGGATCCCTCATCAGATCTGAGTTTTGATACAAATGGGACCAATCTATTAGTATACCCTTTCAAATAAACAACGAAATTTGAAAATGGGTCCGTAAATGACGGAGTACTGAAGTAACAAACCCTATATACAGGGTGTCTCATTCAAATGGGTTAGTATGGGAAAGTCTGAAACTATAAGACATACGAAGATCTGTTCTGAGGAGCCATGTCATCGATTTTAATAAAAAGAGAAACTGCATTCATACATTTTAAAAAACATCTGTACTCCGCTCGGGAATCGAACCCGGTTATTTTGAAAAAAAAAAACTTACACTATTTCTATTTAGATATCGATTTTGTAGGTCTTAAGCAGTAAATGTCTGTATCAAACATGATGTCTAAAATGAATAAAATGCATTGTTTCCACATACTTTAATTTACTTTAGTAGGTGCTCGAAGTGACCACCGCCTTTTTATAATAATAATTAGTTCAAAAATTGTCACCCGTACGACGAATCTTCTTTTTAACGTCACTTTTCTTTAACGTAAGAGTGTTTTTTTACATTAATAATCGTGACTTTGTCGAATTATTTATTATGGCCAATTAAAAAAAAAAGGGATGATTGAAACACTAATCCATAATTCATATACCACTCGATTCTTTGATATGGTCTCAATCTTCTTTTTTGAAGTTGGTTAAAAAACACTAGTATTTTAAAACACAGACTTTCTCCTAGTACTTAATGTGTTTTAATATTTAGCAGTGCTCTTCTGTAATAAACACCTAGTAAAAACTTGAGCAAAGTGAACAAGGCCTAGCACTAACATGGAAACACTTCACCTACATGAACACGGGGTGATTCTTATAGAATAGCCATGCTAGTTGTTTAAGTAACAATATAAAATATTTTATTTGTATTTCTCGAGTATTTTGTTATAAGCTGTTTTTGTGTTTAACTAACTTCACTGTGCGTGGTACAAACGCACTTAGCCGGTTATTATAATAATTATTTTAATACAATTCATGACCTATATTCCATATGAAGTTATCTACATGAACGATTTGAACTTTATGTTATAGACTTTTAAGCTTCCTAGCCAATACTCAGCTGTTTTGAACGGTTTTCATTAAGTCCCAATAAAAATAATTTTAATATTTTTTACTTATTTATTAAATACCTATTCAGTAGGCACTCGCGTAAAAAGATTATCAATCAAATGTGGGAATGCTAAACAAAATATGATAACCTCATTGACATCTGAATTGGTTGTTTGTGTGCGTTTTTTTATTTACACAATATATTTGAATACAATGAAAAACTGTTCAAGGCCTCACTGGTTTTCCTTGATGATGCGTCATTTATTCTTTCAAATTGTATCAAATCATATTTATTTCTGTAAATAGGTTCACACAAACACTTTTACATATCATTTTTTAACTAGAAGCTGAGGTCTGTGTTTCACTGACTACTCTGGGAAGAAAGACCGAAAGAAACTCAGAGGTCACAGTCTCTTAACGTCCAGACATCAGCATGCAGATTAGACTCTGAAATGGTCTTTTGAGGAAAGAACCACACAGATATGAAGGAAAAGGAGATATACATATACACTAAACAACTACATGAATGTAAAAAAATGGTAACAAATTGGATAACCATTTACTTATGATGATACTGAGGCGCTCATGCAACACATAGTTTAACTGAACTAACTCACCCATATTTATCTCTCTCTACACACGCACACACACTGACATGCACACATACATGCGCAAACACACACACAACCCCCCCCCATTCGCAATCACGTGAATAATGTAAAAATGTTATGTAAGTATTCTGGGGCTCGAGTCTGCTATTGCAATCGTGTCTCAATGACCGGTCATTGATCAAATATTTGACAACTTTGACAGTTTTTGTATGGGAAATGTGTCATAAGTTTGACGTTATACGTCAAAAATCGATCATTGACCGGTCATTGAGACACGATTGCAATAGCAGACTCGACCCCCTGTTCTTTTGCAAAATTGACTAGCTGTGAAAGAGCGGAGTCTCCTAATACAGGTTTTTTCTTTGCTCCTTTGCTTAAAAGGAGGCTCCAATCATCAGCTAGTTGTTCTGATTTGGTCATGAAATAAACACATTTTTATTTTGATTTTATTTAATTATGAAGGCTTTACAACCCAACTCATTTTCACTAGCATGTAATTTGGTTTACTACTTTTGGTTTTAAAACCTTTTTGGTTTCCAAATCATTATAATTTGTACCCATCGGCCTGACTTAGTTAAAGTCACCCTGCGAAAACTTAAAGCGAAGTGACCTCTTAATGCCTAGCATTAATATAGAATGACAGCCTGATTCACCGACATTTTCACGCAGTGATTATAATATATTAAAACAGGATTGAACTGCTGTATTATACCATTTTTTTGTCTCCACTAACATAGTTTGAGTAATCAATCTACTAAGACATTAATTCTAGTAACTACTAAGCTGTTTTTAATAATTTGCATGTGTTTCTTGTGGTAAATAAACTTAATTCTTTTCTTCGTTCTTTCTTTCCACTAAAGGCTATACTAATCATAAATCATTTAAAAATATAAATAACTAAAAGTCTGAAAAATGGTCATTCTAGTTTCCAGAGCAGCGGTGGCCCAGTGGTGGCGGCCCCGACTTACGAATAGTAAGCCGTGGGTTCGAACCCAGGCAGGCGCATTATTTTGTGAAATTTATTTCATCACCACTGCTCTCAAAAACGGTGAAGTCAAACATCGTGAGGAAACCGGCATGTCCTAGAACCAAAAATTCGAAGATATGTGACATCTACCAATTCGCACTGGGCCCCGGTGGTAGATTATAGCCCATACGCAAAATACGCGCTTTGACGTGGAGTTGCGGATACCAGCCCGGTATCATTTATCTTTTTTTTTATGGTCAGCCTACCTAGTAGGTACCTAATGAGTGCACTGACCCTTTTTCAGGTTTACTTATATTTAAATTAAAATATACCTTGTTAGGTACATCATTTTATTGACACCTGTCTATACCTATAAGGATAAAAGTGAAGGTTATCAAATCTTTATCTAAATAGCCTACTGTCCTATCGTAATATTGGCGTGTGGCAACAATAAAGATAAGGATACCACGTCTCACATCTGTTCGTTTACAGGTGTATGAAAAGCGACTAATCACAAAATACCACATCAATAAGTAATATTAAGGCGGCGTACTTCACTAAAGTTCATTACAAACTTCGAAAGATTGTTTAAGTAAGTATACCTAATTTGGCTGAACCCCATCTTTTAACAGGCCAGTCCTAGTTTAAAAGATAGAGTCTAATAGATTGCATCATAATGTAAATACTATTTTCAACAATGTATACAGTGCAACGTGCTATGTTTTTGTGTAATAAATACTTTTATTTTTATTATTATTAATTAAAATTAATTAAATTAGGTAGGTACCTACTCAACGAATAGTTCAAAACTACTAAGCAATAATAATTAGCGTAGTTTATTAATTTCAATCATTGAATAACTTTTTGAGAATTGCTACACACACCGTGATGGATTTAGTCGGTAAGAGTCTGTCACACCCCTTGGCCCCCCCGGTGGGGGACATCCTAGATAATTTTGGAAACCCGAAATCAGAAAAAAAAATGGGAAAATAAAGTCGGCTGTTCTACAAAGGGAAATATCCATTTGCTGAGGAAACTTTGGCTAAGTGATGCATATGGAAGAAACAAATGATAGGCATAAGGATTGACATCCTAGAAAAAGAAAAAAAAAAGAAAGAAAAAAGTTCCATCGAGTTTTATGTGAAAAACGGTAATTGTTGTTACCGTTTTTCACATAAAACTCGATGGAACTTTTTTTTATTAAGAATTTCGATGCCTACATTGATAGTTGGTACCTACAGACCACGGAACGAATATATTAGAATGCAATAAACAATTTGAGTGTCTTCATAAATCGGCTTGAAACGCATTTTTAATTGGTAGTACACATTTCAATTTATAAATTTAGTATTTTTTTAGTATTAATTACGAACTCGTAGATCAGATGGGAAAAGCATGGCCAGAAATGGGTATTTTATTTTTGTCGAGTTTCGTAAGAACAGCTAAATCTTTAGTAAAAGGAGGAAGCACAGACGCCAGCACATCAAGTTACCCCAATGTGTCAATTTTCCCAATTGAATATGAACCCGACCCGAGTTTGATATAAAGTTTAAAACCGATCAAAGAAATTTGACACATTGGGGTAACTTGATATGCTGGCGTCTGTACAACAAGTCATTTTCGGTTTTCAGCCAATTTTGATTACAATAATACACCACATTTTTAAGCTACAAAACCTAGTTAACTGTCTAACAACATGTTCATTGTTCTATTAGAAAATTGATGGAAAGAGTGGGTATCTGACACGGCTATCTGGCATCTAAGAGGCATCAAGTGTTCCTTTGTGACAGCCGAGATGGCCACTACTTACTTAGTGCTATTGACCTGGTATGAACAGCAATGTCACTTTGAGCGGGAATATAATTATAGGCATTGATTAGAATATATTTTTAATATTCCACAACTTTTCACACAACGCCATTTAGTCCCAAGTTAAGCTTGAGAGCTTGTGTTATGGGTACTAAACAGCTGATAAACATACTTATATATTTCTAAATACATACATATTATATATAAATAACACCCAGACACAGAACAAATGATCGTGCTCATCACACAAACATTTGTCCTGGGTGGGAATCGAACCCACGTTCTCCGGCATAGCAGTCAGGATCACTAACTACTAGACCAACAGGCCAGTCATTATATATTATAATATATGTTATATATTATTATAGTATTTGCGTAGAATGTAAGTGTACGAAATTGAGTTGTTACCAAGTGGCTATATATTCTTGAATTAGAGGCCAGGAAATCGATACTGCGAATTTATAGCTGTATGCAGGAAGGTAAGAAACATTCCTGGCGTTTTAGGTGTAAGGACATGATTGTGTACTATATTTTTATAAGGACTCCATTAGTTCAGACAATTATCACTAAGTTAATACATAGTTTAAGTTACTTATCTGCAGGATAATATTTTATCGTTGCCTGCGGCTATATCTAATCTCCCTCTAATCTTCATTAATTCTATAACCTATTTAATGCAAGTACCTACTTCTAAACCAACTTATCATTTATTTATTATGATTTAATCCTGTTTTGTTGGCAACAAACACAACTTAGAATTTTGCAGACGTTTTTATTTATTAATTTTTAATTCTTCGATGTTGTATCTTAATAAAACCTTTTTTAGAGAATAATAAAAATGACCACAAAAATGGCTTTTTTCAGCTGCGACTTTGAATGTCTTGTTGGTATATTGGTCTGCACTACTGCTTAGCATGAGGTCACTAATTTGATCCCCGTTTCGGGAAAAGCGATATTATGTTTATGCATCTGGATTTTTCAGTCGCAGCCTGGAGTCTGGATATACGCATGATTGATGGAAATAGGCCCTATCACAAGGGACTTTGAAATGCAACTTATAACTAATCTATCTGTATCTTCATAGGAACGTTTAAGCATCTCCTGATATCTGGCAAGCGATGTGGATAGGCCTCGCTTCATTATATGTTCGCGTTCAAACTTAAGAGCTTCATACGCTTTTGTGCCACAGAGTTTTTAATAATACCCTACGTAAACTTTCCTACATAGATAGGTATTATTAAACAGAACTTTAGTTCATAAAATATACTTTAGTTCCTAAGAAGACATGTTTTTTGTACCCAAGTGCACTTAGTACATAAAACCGTAGATGTATTTTCTGAAACTGTGTTGATAACACTTTGACACTAAACGAATAAACGTCTTTTATCTTTAATTTCACAACCCTTTCTTACCTTTTGCTTGACTTGGCTTTATGATTACACAAAGAATCTACTTTTTAAGTAAAATTTTAATCATAGTTTATGAAAATAATGTTAAGTTTCTTAACCCTTCAATCGTGTCAATTAGAGACAATAGAAAGACAATGACAGAGCGAACATGGCAATCTGAATATTTATATAATAAATATCAAAGGAAAGAACGTCGCACCTACAACTAAGTATGTAAACTTACAGTACCTACATACGGTACAATTTGTAAGGTTGATTTGTTTTTAAGCTTTATATAGGTACTTAATCAATAAACCAGTGAGTACTAAATTATGACCATTAATCGTATTTTTTAGGTTATGTGGAATGTGCCAGCTGAGCCCGTTCGGTTCTGCGAGCAATGTTCCGCGAACGCTATTCAGTGCTCTGGAGATTTAATCGGCACTGATTGCGCGGATGTAACAATCAACGCTTAGGTCTCCGGTTTGCTGAATATGAACTTATTTCTTTATGACACAGTTAGGTTTCAATATCGTATATTGATTCTTGGTTTTATTGTTCAGTGAGAGGAAGATAATGTATGATATAATTTGCTTAAAGACCAGGGAAGAAGGGGCGATAAAGAGGTGGAAACACTGTTAAAGGCATCTGGGAATCTTTGAGTCAACTATACTAAAAGAACACTGAATGACCTAGCTACGTGTACAATACAATAATATCTTTAGGATGCTGTTGGGACTACCACGGTTGGTACCAGTGCTTCTGCTATGCTTCCTCGCGGTTAATATTTGCAAGAGAACCGCGTCGCTTTAGTCACGGTTGCAGGCGTGTGACAACAGCATATTAAAGACAATGGCAGAGAGTATCAACTCTCCAATAATAAATAGTATTGTGGGAAGGAGAATCACTAAACATTAAGTTGGTATGTCCTTCTTACAATAGTATTTATTCTGTCTCGTTATTTTGTGTTTCAACTACGAACACTAGTAATATTGGAACAATGTTGGATATTCCTTTGCAGAAAAGGATTTAGAAAGTTGTAGTAAAACAAAATAAACCTACTTGCTAGGGAACATTATTTTACTGGACACCTAAGACATTAAAATGCAGCGCTTCAATGCATTTGTTTATTTCATTTAACTTCAATGATTGTTTGGAGCAGCCTGCATAATGTAAGTAGACAGTATTATAGGACGTATTTGTATGTAAAGCAGTTGTGCTTGGATACGAACTAGATATTTATTCAACCTGCCCAATCCATATAAAACTTATTCGGTAAGAAGCTATCAATGAATATTTACATAAAAATAAATGCACTTATAAAATGCTAATGTAGCCTTAAATCTATCTATATATATTAAAATGTTATGTTGGTTTGTGTACGCTTCAAAAACTCAAAAGTTCTGCACCAATCGATCGGGCTGAAATTTTAGCATAATATATAATCCGCATCAAAGGTTGTTTTTATCTTTTTTTTTCTTTTTTTTTACCATTCAATCACAATGTGCCACAGCTAAGCGTGGCAGGATTCAGCTAGTATATAATAATAGGTAAGACAAAAATAAGATACTACTACTCTACTACTTATTGAATTCCAGTTGGTTTGTTCAGAGGTGTGTTCGACTTGATTGAGATCCGAGTTTCATTTCATAAAATGCCAACTAAATGAGATGTTTGTTCGGTTGTTTTTTTTAAATATAATAATAATAATCTTTATTTTCCAAATATTACATTTATTTTTATAATTACTGGCTTGCTAGTAACAGTATTTTACATAATATAAATAAATTAGCCACTCCCCGTAGGATCAGACACAGAATTTTAACTAGCTTATATTATTTGGCACTAAATTAAATAACAGTGAAAACAAAATGGTGGTGTGGTGTAATAAATGGTGTGTGAAGGAGCCTCTCTTTGTATAAATGGTGTGAGTGTACGTGTATGTATTTGTAAGAGGGTGTGTTTTGTTTGTAGATCTGACTTATAAATACTTATTTAAATTAACAAAGATTATAATAATGTTTGATGTCCTGTTTATGTTATGTTTATGTTGTGTTGTCTGAGAAAATAAATTAATATTCTATTCTAATGAATCTATCCCCACGACAAACTGTCGGGTCCGAAGAAATAAATCTCCCAATCCATACCACCAGACATGTCGGCTGGTATGTACCATTCGTAGTAGTGAAATTTATACCTCCTGTGCGTGTGACAGTAGGTGATGCGTGGGACACACATCTGGAAGTTGTACGTAGTACTTTGAATCAAATCGACGTCGAATGCCATGGCTCTCAATATAATACACGTCGGTATTCTCTGTACGTCGATCCAACCCTGAAAAACAAAAACAAGATTTAAGTTGCAAAATTGAATTTGTAAAAAAAGAATACCTACAGTTCACCATCATCCCTGTTTTTTATTGTAAAGGAAATATACAGGGTTCAAGGGAAATCATGGCAGATCAGCCGGTCGATTCAGTAAAAGTCACGCCGTGAAAACTTGAGTGAAGTGAACTGTCAATGCCTAGCATTAATATGGAATGACAGCTCAATTCGCCCTCACTACGCCTACGTTTTCACGCGGTGATTTGACCAGAATCGCACAGCAGGACGCATTATGTTGTCTTAATCATCCTGGACCCCCCTTGAAAATGCGTGCTTTTGAAGATTAGCCTGATGTTCTTTCACTTTAAACTTTATAAAAACGTTATTTCTGTACAAACTAATACGATGTTTAATTACATAATTAAGTCACTTATTTTCATTTTAAAGTAAAGTCACAATAGGGAAGTTTTTTTAATGGTTCTGTACAGATTCCAGAAAAAATAGCATCAGAAAAAAAATAAACAAAAAAAATCTATGCTGTGGAGTCCAGAATCACGCATAGAAGTATCAGTATTAATGTAAGACAATGTCCCGTACACGCTGTATTTATAAATTTATATTTTATAATACAAAACTTTCTTCCATTATGTGATTATGATGACAGTTACCACTACTGACTTACTCTGACAATCGGTTTTCCCAAGACATCCATGTGGTCCAGACGGGTGTGTACATAGAACTTCTTATTCTTATCATTACATCTACCAAAAAAATATTCACTGTGAACGTGTCCTGAAAAAAGATGTTTATACTAAACATAGGAGTATTTTTTGTGTTGATTTCTATTAAATTACTAAATGGCCCTAGTGTTTTCACACGATTATTTAAAAATTGTTATTTACAACGTAAATTAAAATTGTAATCACAACCAACCAACATCAGTTCTGTAAAGTACAGTTTAGCCTAGCCCTTCAGGACATAAGGTTAGGCTAAATTGTGGGTGCACCTTTAATAAGTATACTCAAAGTTTGCCCATATAAAAATAAATTTACATTAAAACTAAGTGAACGTGCAATCTGTTAATTATACGGAAAGTAAGGTAAGTACCTACGTACGTGTTTACTTATAAGTAATTAATGGATAATAAGTAGTATTAGATATCTAATTTAAAAATTCAATATCCATCCTTTTGCACTTAAAGAACTTAAGACCAACAAGACAGCTAAACACGGATTATCTCTTACAATATATTAAAAAATAAATCATACTTTCTTCTTTTTCACTATTGCTGAGTATAATGTCAGATAGTGAAGTAAAAAACTGCCAGCATGTACCCCAAGTAGCTGAAACAAACATTAAATGAAACACATGGCAGAAAAAAACATGTTATAAAATCTTTATAAAATTAACATTTCGAACTTTAACATCCGCTTCACCCCTGGTAGTTTCGTAAATAAATAATAGCCTACGTTATTTCCTAATTATTTTACGTTCTCTTGGTGAAAAAATAGTTAAAATCGGTCCAGCAGTTTTGGAGTTTATCCGGTACTACAAAAAAAAAAACAAACAAAATATCTTTCCTCTTTATGATTTTTATAATTAATGACTTGGGAGAAATCTATACATATAATAAAACAGTAACGAAAGAAAAACTGTACATTGAGAATTTTCAAGAAAAAATAAGTGGGTTTTGTTAGAAAAACGTAACTGGTGACAAAAAGTGACTTTTTAGAATTTTTGTCTGTTTGTCTGTTTGTCTGTATGTATGTCCGGGGTGAACTCAAAAAGTACTGCATGGATTTACTTCAAATTTTGCATGAATATTACTAAGAGGTCGGGTCAACACATAGGCTATATATTATCACGCTATCACCTACGGGGGAGGAGCAGTGAATCTTTATTCTTCTTACTCATTCTGTGGAAGCGTGTAATCAAAGGACGCATATTTAAATGTTGGTTTTGAGTAAGCTATGCTATTATCTAGCTTTACACTATAAAAACTACGCCATTTATGTAACTTTGGCAGAGAAACATAGTTTAATGAATGTTAGTAATATAAAGACAATTTGGAATTAGCGCCATCTATGAGAATGTATAAAAATCAAATCAAGTAACACATGAACACTTTTTGAAAATTAATTGAAATTTTGATCGTGGTGGTGAGGTTAGTAGTTAGTTATTCTTAAAATTCATAGATGGCATTGTGCATTTTTTTTCATAAAAGTTGTATCCTAATAGTTGGTTTTGACAAATTGAAGTTCCAACAAAACCCTCAAAATCTTGAGCAAAGTTCGGATCGTATCATATGGGATGAGTGTACGATGTCCAAAAGGAAGGCAGTTGAGGCCGTGGACAGAACCCTGCAGGGCATCTGCAAGAACGAACATTTGATGGGTAGTGTCACAGTTCTGTTCAGTGGCGATTTCAGGCAAACGCTTCCCGAGTTGACGCGCGGATCGAGGGCTGACGAGGTGAATGCTTAGGTAAACGATCTTTGTTGTGGTCACAAGTTCGTACGCTGCGCTTGACCATTAATATGAGAGCTCGGCTCGGCGGCATTGCACGCGCTCAAGAATTCTCCGATGTCCTTCTAAGTCTTGGCAAAGGCACTGTACCAGAAGAGAAAAGGCGGACAGGCGGTGCTTTTAGAGTCTCTCGGTAGAGTGGTAGGTATCCAGCTTCGCAAAACTCATTCGCAGTGTGTACGTGGACATCAGTCGTACAGCGCACCAGCGGAATTCGTGTGAGAGCGCCATTTTGGCGCCCAAAAATGATCATGCTGCAGCAATTAACGAACGCATTCTTTCGGACATTGAGGGTAATGAAGTGGTCTTTACGTCGATAAGCACTGTCGTCGAGCAAGATGACGCCACACATTATCCCGTGGAATTTTTGAACTCCCTGTCAGCAAGTTGACTTTCAGCGCATACCATCAAGCTGAAGGTCCGATTACGCTTTTTAGGAACAAATCTCCTCCGAAGTTGAGTAACGGGTGGTGCCTTAAAGTCATCTTGCTCCACAGACACCATTGAGGTGGAAATTCTTGCGGGTTGTGGCGTCGGCGAGGCAGTATTTATACAACGCATTCCCCTTATACTTCATAGCTTTCCGATCCAGTTCGAGCGCGTACAGTTCCCCTTGAGTGTTTGCTTAGTTATGACAATCAATAAGTCGCAGGAGCCGATACTCAGAGCAGCGGGAGTTGCTTCTCACACGGGCATCTGTACGCCGCTTGCTCCCGCGCCACCAGTCCTGACTATCTTTACATTTTGGCTCCTGGCAGTATAACTACCAACGTAGTTTGTAGGGAAGTGTTATAAGGTATGATACCTTTGTACGTATTTTTAACCGACTTCAAGAAAAGGAGGAGGTTCTCAATTCAACGGTATGTTTTTTTTGTGTGTGTTTGTTACGCGATTACTCCGCCATTTCAAAGTCAAAGTCAAAGTCAAAGTCAAAGTAATTTATTTGTATAACATAGGTAAAAAGTATATGACTTGGTGACAATATCAAATTCTATGTGCAACACTATGTTTCACCTTGCAAGGTATACAAATTTTAACATTGGTTAAGTATCTTAACACTGTAACAAATTAGTAGTAAGTAAGTACCTACTTTTTTACACATTCTCATTTTGAATTTCTTTTTTTTTTGCGTTATTATGGACCAATCAATTTGTCTTCTAAATATTCCTTAATCGAGTAGTATGCTTTTTTAAGTAGAAACTGTGAAAGCATTTTTTTGAATTTATGGACGATTTTCTAAATTATTTTTTTATTTGATAGGGTATACTACCAGGTTGGTCCCATTAGTATTAAACCTCAGATCTGATGAGGGATCCTCGAGGAATTGAGGGAACTCCTCAAATAATATAGGAAAACATGTACCAAGTTTTACATTTTTTTTGGTGACAAATCAAGCATTTACATTTAGCAAGTATCATTTCGTGAAGAAAAACTGATGAAGAAGACAGGCGATGGAACTCTTCAACGCATAACAGCAAATTACTCGCAATAGCTACAGTCACATGTCTGTGCATGGTTTATGTATTTCCAGAACATAACATTTCGCCTGTCTATTTTAAAAGGTTAAGAAAGAACTTCTTTTGCAATTGTTAACCGATTTCAATGATTCTTTCAAGTTATGAAAAACTTTCTTCACGTACAAAGAAACTAAAAATAGCAAAATTAAAAAAAAAATACAAAAAGCTTTTTTTTTGTAAAAAAGTTTTTATTACTCTTTTGTATCCTGGAATGTATTCTTGCATTATTTTGTCTATTTCCTTCAGTCACATGGTATGACTGAACTCAGCAGGATTCCCATATAACTCTCTTCATGTAACTTATATTTTAATGCTACTTATTTTAAAAGTTGTTTACATAAAATGCTATAGCCACACTGAAATCTTAGGAAGTTATATTTGGTGCTGTAGAACCTTCACGCAGACGACGTCGCGGGCAGCAGCTAGTAAACAATATTTGGAAAATTATAAAGTTTTGAAAACTCTTCTGCAAGGGTGGGTCATATAAAAGATGTAATTTCTCGAATAGAAAAAAAAACCATTATTTGGGACACGCACAGGAATTTCCATGACCAAAACTATGTCTGAAACGTCAAGAAAACAAAAAAAAAAAAACTAAAGACCTGTGTGAGGCCAAACAGTCTCCTATCACAGCACGATGCCTCGATAGTTAAAAAAAAAACAAACTAACGCAGCGCTGATAGGGTCCACTGAAATGTCATGGACACACTTACAATATACATAACCCACTAGGACGCATACAATATTAAGTAATAAACAATTGAAATAATGTAATAAAATATTATATACAGTAGATTAAGGAAATAAATAACAAACAAAAATAAAAATAAAAACAACTCTCCCACTCTTCAGCGTCTTGTGTCGCTTATATTATCTGTGGTCTGTCAGTTTGTGGTCTATGAAGAATTGATAATGGACGCGGGCGCAACCGGAGCGCCGCGCCGCGCCGCTCGCGCTGTATGTCAAAAAGTTATAGTTTTCTGCTTTTCTAAGATACAAACATCACAAAAAAATGATTACTAAAAACCTACTATAGACTGGAAAAATACCACGGTCCAGGACTAAATAAAGAAAACAATAACAACACCAACATCGGTGCGGGTGTACTGTACCGTTTTAGTGTGAGACGGTGTAGTGTAGGTATGCTCGTGTAGTTTATTGGTTGAAAAGGAAAGAAAACAGAAAGTGTGGTGCTTCTAAAGTTCTGACTGGGTTAAACCCTAAGAATGTTTGCTGACCAGTTCCCTTCTGAATACCCAGCAGGTATTGTTTATATTTCGAACTAAAACTTCCTACTAACTGTTCTAACAGCACGAAAAGACGGTGGCGGGTCGTTAGGCGTTACACCAGTGGTAAGGTAAGTACATTAATCCAGCATGCAACCAGCGACTGTGATTTTTATTTCATAAGAGCTTGGCTTGACTTTTGCGCCTTTCATTTGTTTTTTCCATATGCATCACTTAGCCAAAGTTTCCTTAGCGAACAGATATTTCCTATTGAGTAGGTACAGGTACCTATTCTCCAGGGGAATAAAGTCTCTTAGTCTTGGGCTAGCTTAAACCCTTCGCTACATTTAGGATTCTACTTTAATTTCCTTGCTTCGCTCGTGAGTTAAATCTAAACTCCCTTGCTCCGCTCGTAAATATCATGTACCCGTTACAAAAAATACTGCTTTATGTCTTTGTTGCATGTATATTAACAAAACAGTTACTTACCTGTTAGAATAAGAATATACGTTTTCACTAAAATGTGACTTGAATACTTCATGATGTTTGTATTTGAGATGAGAGTGCTGTCTGCACATCAACTCGAATCCATCGCCGTTTAAATACTACAACTTCATTAACAGTCATCATAAAAACAATTGTGTACACTGTACATGTTATCTAAACTAATATTATGTAGATGGAGAACTATAATGCGGTTTGTTTGTCACAAATCTGATTCGGTAGCAAAAATGCTACACCATAGTTGAGTGTCATGGGATCTTTATGGTGAAAATATTGGTCTTTGGGTAGTTCTACCAAAAAGAATAAAATCGCATATTTCAATTAGCACCAACCGCGCTGACAGATGTTGTCAGCGCGGTTGGTGCTGTAGCTGAGCCATTGGCTACTGCACTGCGTGTGGCGAGTTCAATTCTCGCACGAAATCAAAGACATTTAAAATACTATAGAGCGGACATAAGAGGAAATGTCATCGAAAAACTTTGATCCCATGTCTCAGTAACGCCATCTAGAATAATATATGATTATTGGAGCGGCAGCGGAGCGTACTAAAAAAAACTCATAGACTTGTGTCCATCAGGGCACAATTTTCAGACGAAAATTTTGTTCGTGATGCCCCGTCCAAGTTAACTAAGTATTGAATGTCTTTGCACGAAATAAACATTTATAGGCCTACCGGTAATACACATTGTCGTTCAGTGGTGAAACAGATAACCCAAGCCCAACCCCAAATGAATAGGGAATAAGGCATAGCAGAAGAAGAAGACGAAGAAACCGCTAGTACATGTCATTTCATTGGCTAAGAAAATTAATTTTTATGGTTACGTCCGAAAGGGTACCAATAAAACCTTGTAACTAAACCTTTGCTGTCTATCTATTTCTTCTTTCTACTATACCAAAAAACTACTTGCTCTTGTATCGGGGGTCTATTTAGAAACATTTTAAAAAGTCACATGCACAAAATAGCCAAACACCTACCACCAAGGTGCAGAAGAAAGAAGAAACAGCAAACGTTTTTTTACGAGGTTTTATTGGTACCCTTAGATACGTAAGTAGAAATGAATTAGGCAACGAAGCGACGTGGTGCCTAGATATTAGGTTGAGTGTCGTCAAGGGTTTGACCAATTTTTCTCTCAAATCAAGTATCTACTAAATGGTGGCTTAAAAGTGGATGCGAAGTGCTATTTTACGACATCCACGCAGACAAAGACACGGGCAAGAGCTAGTGAGAAATAAATGATTAATTATAAACACAATAATATGAATCAGTACAAACAAGATTGCCACTTCGATTGCATGATCGTAGTTACGGGAACGTAGCAAATATAGGAGCATGAGCAAGTGACGTTTTGTGGTTTCTGGCTCAAGACGTACAGGTACGTATCAATCAATTTCTTTATTATTAATAACTGGGCAGTTTGATCATGTTAGGCCTTTTACACACGACGTTTTTTTAACGCGCTGATGACGCGCAGAGAGCCCTATCAGTACGCTCAGCAAACGCCAGCCGGTTGGTCTGTTGAAACGATACTTACCTACGTTAACTATCTGCTAATACGCATAGAGAACGCGCAGAGAGCGCGCTGATATAAAAATCGCATCGTCGCGTCGGTGCGATATTAAAATCGTGGTGTGCAAAAATAATGAATAATAGGCGACTAATATCTGACGTCTACCTTACAAATATCTAACTGGCGTCTACATTAAAAATATCTAATTTGTAAGGTAGACGCCGTTGTCAGCTGTTGTTTTGCTGTTAGAGCCTTTTGAGCTCCCACAGATCTTTTTTATGGTTATTGCATCAGAACACTCTGTGAAAATTTGTCCGTTAACTAAGAATACATCTTGTTTGGATAGAGTGACGAAACAAAAAAAGATTTTATATAATTAGATAGTTATAGCCTAGTGGTAGATCTAGATCTACTTTCGACTCCTACTGATAAATTCCAGCCAAAATTCCAATATAACCCAGAAACACCACCTAAAAGTCGACCTCAGGAACTCAGCGGTAATACTTGCAACCACTGGAGGAACAAGTCAGTATGGTCTCTCAAAATAAAATGTTTCGCACAAAAAACAATAAAACTCTTACAGCTCAAGTTAAGTTCAAAGAGTATCTAAGCATCTAATGCCGAAAATCCAAGACTTGGCATAACTTTATAAACTTTACATAAGGATCTTATTAGGCTTGTAGCCTAATAAGATCCACGTATTTTTAGATTGTCCGTCAAGACTTCAAGAGTTGTTAAAACTTTTTGAGGTTGTTTTAAAGTGGTTCAGAATTTTGTTGCTGCGTTGAAACATGAATTCCACTCATTCCACGGCAAACTTAGCTTTACCTTCGATCGACCCGTATGTGCATGTTATTATTTGGCTACAAGCCTTCTTAACACGGGTACTGTTAGGGGACATCTTTAGAAAAAACACGAGTACCAAACAATTTTTGAGAAATTCATTTTGAGTTATATTTTTGTAAGAATATATTCTTTCCTAGACGCCGTGCCTCGGAAAGCACGTTAAGCCGTTGGTCCCGGCTGTCATTTGTAGATCTTTGACAGTCGTTACTTGTAGTCAAAAGCCCGAAAGTCTGACAACCTGGGACACCAAAAACACACTTGGATGTGTTGACCAGCATGCGAAAGTCCTTCATCCTGCTGAAAATTATGCGAAGATGTTCCACGTGCTCTGCTTCTGATCTAGAAAAGATCAAAAAATCGTCTAAGTAACAGTAGCAAAAGTCCAAACCTCTAGTAATTTCTTCGACAAAACGTTGAAAAGTTTGCCCTGCGTTACGCAAGCCAAACGTCATGTACGGAAATTCGTACAGACCAAACAGTGTGGTGATCGCCGTCTTCGGAATATCCTCCGGGCTGACAGGTAGTTGGTTGTAGGCTTTCACTAGATCGATTGTGCTGAAAAACCGACAACCTGAAATGATGTGAGCAAAATCGTGAATGTGCCTAATCGTATACCTGCCAGGTATGGTTCGGGCATTAAGCATGCGATAATCACCGCAAGGTCGCCAACCGTTGTCTTTTTTGGGCGCTAGATGTAGTGGTGACGACCAAGGACTCTATGAGGGTCTGGCAGTTCCATTAGCTAGCATGAGTTGAAACTTCTGCCTAGCTATTTTCAACTTGTCTGGCGCTAGCCGCCGAAATGAAGAGTAAACTGGAGGGCCTGGGGTGGTACGGATGTGGTGAACTGTGTTATGAAGTGTAACGCGTAGTGTATTCGGGACGAGTGATATCAGGAAAACTTTCGAGAAGTGTGTGGTACTTTGAGTTGCCAGAAGAAACCTTTACAGAAAACAATGATGAATCATATTTCTTGGAGGCTATGGCAGACACATTTGTACTTCTATCGACTATCGTTGGTTACGACAGTCCACAACTAACGAGTAAAAACATAGAAAGTCTACACCGATAATGGGTTTAGTAACCTCTGCTACCACAAAAGTAGAAGCCATTAATCAAGGGATATCATGTTACCCAGTTACTGGGTTGTGGAGATCTGACAGGCAGTCGCTCCATGTAAAACACTGGTATTCAGCTGCATCCGGTTAAACTGGAAGCCGACCCCAACATAGTTGGAAAAAGGCTAGGCAGATGATGGCGGACCGACTATATCTCAGTTTAACTTTCACTCGACCTATGCCGTCGCGTTGTTCTTAAGTTCCGAGTTGAGCATACGATTTCTGGCAAATGCTTGCACTGACTGATCTGGTCCCCTCATATCTGTGTGGACCATTTTAGACACTAATCTGCATGGTTCTTACATGATCTGACCAAAATAATGTCTGGACTTTAAAAGAGACTCCTCTGAGTTTATTTCGGTGTTTGTTCTCAGATTAGTCAGATAGTCACCTAACGTTCTGTTAAAAAATTACAAGTAAAAGTGTTGTTTTAAAGGGAAAAGTACGAAATTCATGTGGACGACGCAAGCGGCGTCGCGAACGAAATGTTACTTAAAAATAATAAATATACGCGGGTAAACGTATGTCTTAAAAGGCAAACAAGGCAAGGGCAAGGATCTGCTGTGATTTTTAAACGAAATCTATGTTTTAATAACACACGTACTTAAATTTACTTCTTTTTCTTATAGGAGAAAAATAAATAATATTTCTTCTCTTTCTTTAACGTTCATACTTCGTCCACGTGTTATTTATCAATAGTATTTGTAACTTATTTACTTGTGATGTCAGGACTATAGCTATTTATATGGAAAATATTATATACCGGACCAGGTATGAAAAGTGTGCATCTAACTGCTAATCAAACTTATTATAACTTTATATTGGCTTCCAAACTTTTATGACAGGGAATTGCTTCCGCACGACAATTTAATGAGCAAAGTATTTTTGAGCCAATAAGTAGCTTTTTGATATTTTTAACGAACCTACCTTCTTTTAATAACAATTTTTGGTTTTTCATGAGGTAACGCAATATTTTCTTGATGAAATTTTCTAAGAAGCAGTCGCTTTATTCAAACCATTATGATGAACTGAACAATGTGTTCCAAGTATATAATATAAGTGTATGTGTTTTTGTAGTTGTTATGGTGTACAACCAGTACAAGAAAGAGTGTTCTATTCTATTCTACCAAGGTAAAAATAGTTCCCAAGAAACTATAAAGGCTAGATAAATAAACACATGAATTGTGTGTGATAAATCTTGGTCTTAGTGGCACGCTGTACAATTCTTTTCGCCTATTGAATAGATTACGAACACTAGCTGTTTGAGACCATATTTTACATGTGGATAGGTATTAGACTGGCAGCTCTTCGTATTCGTATTCTTTCTGAAGCAGGGGTTCCCAAAGGTTTAAAATAATAGGACACTCGCTCAATCTTACAACGAACTGAAAGCATTTTATGATTGCAAACCAAACTCTACAGTTCAAATAGGAATAAAAAAAATACATTTTTAAATCGGATTGTTACTTACAAGACGTTTTTTGCTATAAACAAATTTTGTACCTAATTGTAGAATTTATTTATTTTTCAACGATATAACATTAATAATTTGTAATAATAATTACTAACTTATTAAACCAAAATTACAATGTTATTATAAAATCATGAAATATTAGTTTGCAGATTACGAATTATAATTAAATATCAAAACAAGTAGGTATGGTGTTGCAGCCAGTACTCTTACTAAGTTATTAAATAACTTGTATTAAGAGTAAAGGTACAAGCCCATAGCATAATATTTTTACATAATAATAATATTTACAAGTAGAGCAAGTGTTGTTTAAATCAAAGTTAATATTACATTACGCCTATAATCCCTGGAAGATTAGGCAGAGATGTATGTACCTGTAGTGCTCTCACATTTGGCCAGATTATGTTTAAGTCCCATGTAATAGAAGGCGAATGCCATAAATCAGGTACCTACAGATCCAGACTCCGGGATACTACTAAGTAATACCAGATGGAAAAACTCGATAACATTTTGCCTAACCCGGGGATTGAACCCGGTTACTACATGTTCAGCAGTATGTGGCGCTTACGAGCACTATTCCTACGAGACAATCCAATTTTTTAACTAGCAGCCAAATAATAAATAAATCATTTCTCAAAACCCACTTTAGGAATCCCTGATCTTAGGGGCAGAAGTACTTACATATATATTTTGTCATACTAGGTAAAATAATGGATGTTTTTGTACCTAAAAAGCACTAGAACAAATAGCACAGTAGGTGGGTTCTCGAGTATGATTGATAACTACCTAGAGTAGAGAGAAATACCGAGTAAAGTGGGTAAAATAATCTCTTTTGAAATATTTGAGCATTTTCTTCTAACTAGCATTTTGCCAGCGACTTTGTTCGCAATCGTCTTTATTATCTTTACCTCGGTAATTTGGAATTAAGCTGTAGTCATCTGCGTTGTTTTTTCCCTTCTATGTTGGAGTTGACTTCCAGTATAACTTGGTGTAGTTAAATACCAGTGTTTTATATGGAGCGACTGCCTACTGATCTCCACAAACCAGTCACTGGCCTACATGATAGCCCTTGTTTAATCAGGAATCTCAGTATTACGGACAAAAGGAGATGTTTCATTTTCGGCCATCAGCTGTACATTTATCGAAAAGGAGGAACCCGTGATTGCTGTCATGACTCTTAAGACGATTGTCAAACATTTTTAATTTTTATTTTGAACAATAAACCAATAATTTTATTGATATTATGAAAAAAAAATATTTTATTCTATTCAGGGGTAAGTTTCCTAACTTTGATGAGATATACATGTTATGGCCGGAGCCCCATATAAAAATGAAATATCTCCTTTCAACTTTCTAGGGCCAAAGGTTTGGTATGCGTTCGACACTTGTTCTTTTATGCTTTCCTATTTAATAGCATAATAAAGCTTAAGCTCGTTTCTTTCTTTTTTTGTACTTGCTAATTTTTAAATTCAATTTTATTAAACTCAATTTAATTCAATCCTTTTATGTTGGATATACAAACTTATTTGTGTTTTATTATATTTATTTATTTATTAATAACCACGTTTACAAAAAATCTGTACTTAAACTATGCCCCACAAAACCGTTTTCACGGTTTGTCTGTGGGAACGGAACACTGAATTTTTTTTTGTATAATTATGATTAAGTTTTAATTAAGGTTTGTTTGGAATACGTTTTTTACTTTTGATTTATGTACACTGTGACATGACTTGATACCGTATAAACTATATAAACTAGTATGATATATATTATTCTTTCTCCAACTATAATCTGGTTTATCTTCTATCCCATAACTCTCCTACAAACAAACCACTTAGAAATAATTGCTGAAAATAAAATAATTAAAACACAGAATGGCACAGAATTAAAAAATAAAATTCAATGAAATTTACAAGTCCAAATTAAATTACAAATCATAAATTGTAATTGCAAGTGTCGCATAACTTCAAATAACTTGACATTATTCGTAACCGTAACAAATGGCATTACATTAAATCGTAACAAACTAACTTACATTCGTGTCTTTAATAATAGTTGTTAGGTTACGTTTTTTCATTGTCGAGATTTCAGTAGACACGGTAAAAGATTGTGCCGGTGAACGATACCGTAGTTTCATTTCTGAAGTCTATTGTTGTTCTGATATTGTTTGCTCTGTGGTCTTTTAGGTAAGCGACTAGCGACAATAAACTAAAAGCTTAGGTGTAAGCTTTTTCCGGAGGCTTTTCTAGCTTTGTCGCGAGTATAGTTTCCGTTCTACAATAAATACACCCAATTTTCCCAATTGAATATGAACCTTTTTCTGTTGGACATTGAAAAACGATCAAATAAATTTGACACATTGGGGTAACTTAATGTGCTGGCGTCTGTACTTAAAAGCGTTGAGGCGTGAACCAACAAACAAATTCACATCGACAGTACCGACTGACATATTTATTACTAAGTAGTTCTCTAGTTTAGGTTTTTATCGTCCTGAGTAGTTTTAAAGACAGGCCACTTCATCGTAACCCTTCATGGATTACAGGCGTGATGTTGAAAAGAACAAGGTCTTATTTTATATTTTACAGTAAGAGATACAGTAATTCTCACTTTAATAATAATTAATCATTTATATTCTAATAAAAGACATACTAATATTATTTTAAAGTGGTTTGTGAGGTTCTATGGGGTAATCTCTGGATCATACATGCATACATAAACTCACGCCTTTTTCCAATGGGGGTAGGCAGAAACTATAGAGCGCCATATGCTACGATTTTTACATCCTTCTTTTGCTTCGTTTACATTCATACATGTTGTCATACACACACGCCGGTTGCGAGTACTACGCACCTGACCTTTCTGAAGAACATCACCAATAAGGTCTATGTATGTCCTTCTAGGGCGTCCCTTCCCGGCATTACATCTGCCTTGTAAATACCTTTCGTTAGTCGCCTTTCAACGTGACCAAACCATCTAAGCTTACTCTTTTCAAATTTTGCATTTATTCTACTTTCAGGTCTCTTTTGCCACGCCCAACATTCACTTCCATACATTAGTGTAGGCACCAGCACACCATTGTGAACAGCCATTCGTGCCTCTCTCTCATCTCTGGATCACGTTTTTTTTTAGTGTCATGGGCTATAATTTACTTTCGAAACTAAGAGGGGTGGAGGGATGTTAAATTTTGAAATCCACGCGGTGCTACAGTCTGTTTTTTAATCACGGAGACTAAAATGACATTTCATGTATGACCAGTTTTTTGCAATTCTTAAATAGTGATGTGCCACTACCGTAAATTGCCGTTAGTAAAATAAAGTAGTATCGTTTTTTATTTATAACTAGCTGATGCGGCTTTGCCCTCATGGATGTCGGTTATCGCACCCAGCTCCCAGAAGGCTTATTTTTTACCTCCAATAAATACTATTACATTTTGCCAATGTATACAAAATCTTAACAAATTATATACCTACTAATAACTTTCTTGAGAAAAACTCTATCTATGGGTGAAAACAGCATCGTAGCCATGCCAGCGTAGTCATGTTTGAGTCTATCGCGAATAGACAGACAGACAGACAGACGACCGCGACGCAAGTGCGGATCCACTCGATCAACCAATCAAAGTACTTTGTACTTTATATATGGACATTATACCAATCGAGTTAAATTATTACTACTACTTCAAATACTACTACCTACTCTAGTATTGCAAACAAAATAGAGACACGCGGCGTAGTAGTTCAGTTTATAATTATATATATATTATATATTTTGGATCTTTCAAAATCAATGCGCTCGCGATTGCTTGCTTGGCGTGTATCGCGCTTCTGACTATTCTCGAGGGACCGAGCAGTCTCAGTGCGGAAAAGCTAAAGACTTAATATCTGCTCTCTCTCTGTATCCGTTTTGGAAGCGCGAGATAAAGAATCACGCTCTCGGTCACGCGCAAGTCGTATCCCACGCTCCTGACTGCTCTCAGGTAATCGAGCAGTGTCAGAGCGGATATTCTGAAGACTCAACCTCTGTGTAACCGTTCGAATGCGCGAGACAAAGAATGACGATCCCGGTCGATAGCTAAATGCATTTCTCGTTGTCCCACAATTCCTGATATTGAGAAGCAGTAGTGCGGACTCGTTTAATTCTAGTCGTAATTGGCGCTGCGTGAGAGTTTCTGCGGAAAAACTTAGTGCATTACTCACACGGTTAACCTAGCCCTTGTTCACGCTTTGCCTCGGTTTCGTGAGATCAAACTAACCTGCGCATCTTAGAAACCCTTGAGTTTCGAGAGCAATAATCACACAGAAAAATACCGAACAAAAGTATTAACAGTCAACGTTTATTTTGTACTAACAACATGAAATTGACGATCTTCAATGAACACAACTTTTTTGTAATACCTACTTCACACCATATTTTTTTTAAATTGTCTTCCTAAACTCTGTTCAAGATTTTGAAGGTTTGTTGGAACTTGAATTAGTCAAAACGAACTATACGATACAACTTTTATGAAGAAATTGCACATCACCATCTATGAATTATAAAAATAACTAACTACTGACCTCGCCAACATGATCTAATTATTATTAATTCCAAAAAGTGTTAACATGTAACTTGATTTTTTATTTATGAAATCTCAATAGATGGCGCTGTTCGATAATTGCCTTTATACTCCTTACATTCATTAAACTATGTTGCTCTGCCCAAGTTATTTAAATAGCTAGTTTTTATAGTGTAAAGCTAAATAATAGCATGGCTTACTCAAAAACAACATTTAAATATGCGTTCTTAGATTACACGCTGTCACACACTCCTCCCCCGTAGGTGATAGCATGATAATATGTAGCCTATGTGTTGACCCGACCTCTCAGTAATATTCATACAAAATTTGAAGTAAATCCTTGCAGTGCTTTTTGATTTTACCCCGGACATACATACAGACAAACAGACAAAAATTATAAAAAGTCACTTTTTGTCACCAGTTACGTTTTTCTTACAAAAGCCAGTAATTTTTCTCGAAAATTCTCAATATACAGTTTTTAAATCGTAAAATAAATATAAAAAGTTACGATTCAACAAACCGGTGTCGTAGGTACAACACTAAACAAAAGAGCTGGCAACATTATTTGTAAGTTTGACATTTGCATGTGTCAATTTAGTCTCCGGGATTAAAAAACGGACTTTAGTTTGTAATAAAGTTGAAAAACTATCAAAGAAATTTCACACACTGCTGAATAAGCTTGATGTGCTGGCCTCGGTACCTACATGTTGCCAGTAACTACATATTAGAGGGCACGTTTTCCATTTCTAAGTCGAAGTCATGAAGAGATATCCCTAAGGCAATAAAAGGAACGCAACTATGTATTTTATTGACACACGTGGCAGTTTTTTTAGATTAAAATGGACACGTTGGACTTTGGAAACTTACCGACACTTCGTAATTGTTTATTTATAGTGTGAAACACAGTCCGGATACAAATATAAACAGTTGAAAAATAGTAATAGCAACTCATTTACAAATACATAACACGAAACAAATCAATGATTTTTTAGAAAACAATAACAATTGAGTGAGTTTCTTTCATAACACGATTACTTACACATTGTTATGAAAATGATATATGGCTCAACAAAGTTGATTCATTTATATTAAATACTAGCTTCTTACCGCGACTTTGTTCGCGTGGAAGTCTACTATTCCATAAAACAGTCCTCGATGATTAAGATTTCCGATAGTGAAACTATTTTTGAAATCGTATGTAAATTGAAAGACAACAATACCATTCATAACAATCGAACACATATTACCTGGTATAATCAAATATATGTAATTGTTTTATATTTTTTCGGACTTCTAGGATTTTTTAAGCAACTAGTGTGTCAAAAAGACATTTATTGATTCAGTTTAAATGTTTACATTAGTTCAAATTGTAAGAGAATTGTGCGCCACGTGCATAAGTAACTAGGTACCTTCCTACATAGTTGGGACAAAAGCTAGACAGAAAAATATTTATTCTAGATGCAGGCTTGAAAATTTAAGAACCGCGACTCATTTTCTAATGGCTATCATACAATGTCGTCTTCTAAGCAGCAAACCACCTGTCCAAACCGTCAGTTACAACAAAAGGAACTAATTTCCTGTTCCCATAGTGTTTGTTCTTTCATCCCTATTATCCCTTAAGATATATGTGTTCAGAAAACAAGAACAATGTTAGGTACAATTGTGTAGTTTGAACAAACAGAACATCCGCTGTCTCTTATTAATTAATATGTTTGGAAAGGTATAACAGTGTGCACATGACTTAGTTTTAATCTAAATTCTGAATTCATCTGTCTACAATAACAGTAGATATAGAATGGTGTATCTACGGAAGTTATTATTAACGATGTAAGCCAAGCCGGACAAAGAACACCTACAGGTAACCGGTCAGTACGTAAAACCACAGTATAAATATTAATACAGTAGGACGACGCATTTGTTCTCTGGAAAAATGCCGACAACGTCTACACGCGTTAGCCCTGAATAATACCTCACGAACTACGAACATCGTTTTGTTCGCAGTTCGGGAGCGGCTTTCCCGCGTCTCGCCCCTCACACCCCGCACGATTGCCCTGTCTAGACGGCATCGTCGGACGACTGTAGGTTTTTAGACTGTGGTAAAACTAAGAAAAATCAAAATACAAAAGCTAGTTGTTTGGAGTCGTTTTGAGTATTATTAGATTAATTATGATTAAAATTGCATAAAAAAAACAAATGTTTGGACACTGCTCTCGTTGACTTATTTGTATAGAAAAATGTACGAATTGATATATTTAATTTTAATAAAAAAAAGTGACGGAGCTACACATGCACTTAAAACACAACGTACGCCATAATTGAACGATAAATAAATTAATACAACTAGAATAAAAAAATATAAAAACCGACTACAAAAAAACACGTTCCATAAATATGAAACAAAAATACATATAATGAGGAAAACTCAGTGCGACCAGTGAACATACAAAATGTGCCGACTTGCTCATTATGATATTTTGCTACAATATACATATTGCTATTGTGAGTACCAGTTTCTATTAACATTGAGTTTCGACTCTCTAAATACTCGTAGATTCCAGCCCAAACCCATAATATAACATAGACCATTACAGATCCGCCGCTGAACGGCACATACGCTCGCTCTAGTGTGAGAAAAACGTCACCTCACTAGTCGCACAAGGACTCAAGCATACTCGTATGTGAAGCCGTCACTTGCAAACACATACCTACGTTATTCGTAGGCTAAAATAACTAAATCTTTATAGTATAGTATACAAAATGAATTAATTATAGTAATAATGTTGTGCTATACATAAGTATAACACATGAGCTGAACATAGTGTTTTTTTCATAAATCATATCGGGCTCTAAGACTTAGTGCTACGGACTTCAGTGGAAGTGCTATGGACACTATTCTTAGTTACCTATTAACATAATCTATCACGTAGGTAATATACAACCTGTTTTTTTTTATATCCCATAGCTCTAGGGTATGATTGAGACCATATCAAAGAATCAACTGGCATATGAATTACGTTTTAATCATCCTTTTTTTTTACTATCATACAAAATAATTTGACAAAGTCACGATGATTAATGTAAAACACCCTTACGTGAAAGAAAAGTGACGTTAGAAAGAAGATTCGTCGTACTGGTGACAATTGATGAAATATAAAAATAATACCTATTAATTTTATTTATTATTAATTAATAATACTTAATAATAATATTCCACGACTATTCACACAACGCCATCTAGTCCCAAGCTATGCAGAGCTTGTGTTACGGGTACTAAACAACTGATAATTTAATTATGATTGATGATATCTCCGAAACTATGCATTTTTGGACCATCTATTCTAGGAGTTTTAGTATTATTTTTACCTACAGAATATAACCCTAGAGTTATGGGATGTCAAAAAAAACACCTTGTATAATAGGTTAGAATTAAATTGCTTATTATGTAGTCTTTTATGCTAGATTATTATTATTAAGAAGCAAAGACATTCAATACTAATTATAGACGGGACACCACGAACAAAATTTTCATCCAAAACTTGTGTCCTAGAGGACACATTACAAGTCTATATCAAGAGTTTTTTTTAGTACCCTCCGCTGCCGCTCCTTTATTCATATATTATTCTAGATGGCGTTACTGAGGCATAGCATCAAAAAAAAAACTATGACATTTCCTTGACATGCCGCTCTATAGTTTTTTTTAATCTCGTTGTTAAGAAATAATATAGATGGTATAAGAAAAAAACGCAGGCACAACACTTTTGGCAATACCAAATAAGGAAAAATAATTGTCTCTGTGTAGACTAGGCATTATGGACAGTTCGACGTGTGATTAAACTGCTTCGTTGTTAGATCCGCAAGCTGTCAATTGCAAGCGAGGGTCAGTTAAATCAATCGTTTGGACAATAGTATTGACGGAAAATGGCGGGTTCACAGTATACTCTACAGTATTTTTCTTTTTACCATATTTAACAACAACATCACGCCTATATTCCCCGAAGGGTAAGCCAGAGGTGGAGGAACCTGTAGTTCGTTTACAATTCACCAGCGTATATGTAAATAGATGGTGAGCCTAAAAGAAGATTAAATATTAAAGATACCGGGCTGGTATCCGCAACGTCTATAATCTACCACACGGGCCCAGTGCGAATTAGTAGATGTCACATGTCTTAGAATTTTTGGTTCTAGGACATGCCGGTTTCCTCACGATGGTTTCCATCACCGTTTTTGAGAGCAGTGGTGATGAAATACATTTCACAAAGTAATGCGCCTGCCTGGTTCTAACCCACGACTTACTTTTCGTAAGTCGGGGCCACCACCACTGGGCCACCGCTGCTCGGACGGTGAGCCTATTACCACCAACGGAGTACTAACCCAAAATTCGGGCTGCTACCCTAAGTAGCCTGAATTTCTTATGGGATAAACCAAAACCACTACCTGAAAATAGAACCCAGGGTCTTACACTCAACAGTTGCGCTTGCTTGTAGTAAAATTAAACAATTATCATGAAACATTTTAAGCTTCTGCGGTAGGTGATAGGTCTATAATTGCCATAACTCGGATAAATAACAACATACAACATAACATCACGGATGTAAGCCCTGAAGGGTTAGGCAGAGGTGTACCTGAATTAGGTACACCCACATTTCGCCAGTTATGTTTAAGTCCCATGTAATAGGGGGTGAGCCTATTGCCATCAATCGGGCACATATTCAGACTTCGGGCTAATACTGAGAAACTTTAGATAGAAAAACTCAATAACGCTTGCAACCACTGAACTGACCAACGGTCACGGTTATCTTTAGCATGATTACTTGAAAAACTGTCACAACCTAATGACAAACACAGTTCAATCAAAATGTACAGACGCCAGCACATCAAGTTACCCCAATGTGTCAAATTTTCCCAATTGAATATGAACCTTATTCTGTTTATCATAAAGTTGAAAAACGATCAAAGAAATTTGACACATTGGAGTAACTTGATGTGCTGGCGTCTGTACACTAGTATCCCTATATTTTGAGCGATTGCCATTAGCTCCGCAAGAGACCTTATAACAGCCGGAGATGACATTATAAATTTGTACGAAGCCCTCCTCCCTCCCATTCAACTGTGTATTGTTCATTAAAAAAAATTCTGCTCAGGAAATTGATATTCTAATCGACCTCGATTTTTTCCTTTTTATATTTATATAAATCCATTAAAAATTCCATTATTCTTATTTCGTCTAGCTTCAAGTACCCGCATCTTCATCCGCGCGTAAAATTTGTATTTCTCCGGAATTAAAAGTCTCCCGGTTCCTTTAAAGTTTAAAGGTAAAAATAGCCCTGTGTTGAATTTGGTGTCAAGCGCTGAGTACGAGGTGATATCTAACAATGAAACAAAATACAAAACTGGTAAAATATGGGTGTACTAGAGGTAAACCTCTGCCTAATCCTCCGACTAATATAACTACTCAGTTTTAATACTGAAACATAACTAGCGAAATGTGTCTATACTAGCTAAGGTACAGAAGCCAGCACGTCAAGTTACCCCAATGTGTCAAATTCCTTTGATCGTTTTTCAACTTTATGCCAAACAACATAACGTCCATATTCAATTGCGAAAATTTGACACATTTGGGTAACTTGATGTGCTGGCGTCTGTAACTCTTCATGAATTTCAGTCGTGATGTTGTATTTTGTTAAATCAAAGTCAATTCCATAGACGAAATATTTAACTGCGGACATTCAAATCAATCTGACCGACTTTTAGTGAGCAATATAATGATTGGTAAATCAATTTAAACCACAAAACGTTATTAATACCATAGTGACTCTCGAGCAAATTCGTGAAATATATAACTATTTAGTGTTGTATTTTTTTACTTTTCCCGTATATAACAAAAAACTACACTCCTGAGGCTCAAAACGTACCATTATAAATATATCCACATAAATGTCTTCAGATGGGGCTTCCCTGTAGGCTACTACGATGAACGACTTAAGGTGTTTGTGTAAGAAAAAGCGTTTATTATTTTTTACCCATACCAACTGGCAAGTCCCTAACGGTCCTCATCATAAAAAGGTACTTAACCTTATGTTTTTCTAAATTCGCTAAACTCTATTTAATTCTTTAGGTCATCATCATCATTTCTATACTATGTTGTTTGAATCCCAGTATTTTACATAGATCGACTACCTATCAAACCTCCAATCCCAGTGACTGACACAACACAATACCCCTTATTTACTCGTAGTAACTGTCAACGACCTGCAAATTACACCCCAGACCAACGGCTTAACGTGGTCCCCAAGGCACGCAGGGGATTGATATAAGTATCCGATCTGACATCTACGGATAGACCTCGAAAAGCGTACCTTAACCTTTTTTCAACCGGTGCGTCTCTTATTATTTACCATAAGCCCCTGAAATTTCTGAACTATTGTATTGAATTGAATATTGGGCTGGTCCCTACAACTACGTCCGCAACTTCATGCCCGCAACTCTATGCCCACAACTCTATGCCTGCAACTCTATACCCGCAGCTCTATGCCCGCAACTCTAAGCCCGCAACTCAATGCCCGCAACTCTATGCCCGCAACTCTATGCCCGCAACTCTATGCCTGCAACTCCATGTCCACAAGTCCATGTCCGCAACTCCGCGCTAATTTTCCTACCTCAGATAATACCTTCGAATATTACCTATCTGCATTTCGAACACTCACAGAGGAAGTCATTGAATTTTCCTATCGTACACAGGGAAACACTTTATGTTGATTTATGATTGACAGAATTACGATAAGCGCAAGCTGTGATGTTTTCATTTCTGGCGTTCCTGAAGCGTTAAATATTTTATCTGGGTTGAAAAGAAGGGATCGAAATAAGGTGGACGTAGCATTGCGCCTGTGATCCCAAAAGCGTAATTTAGAAGTGTACAGAGGGCACCACATCAATCTTTCGTAATGTGTCAAACTTCTTTGATAGTTTTTCAATTTTATTCCATATATTGAATAAGGTTCATGTTCAACTGGAAATAATTGATGATTTGATGTGCTGGCGTTTGTAACTATAGTAGATAACGCCCACACGACATGTCGCCAGTTTTGTTTAAAACCTTAGTAAGTATTCGTAATTGAGGACAAGTCTATTGGCATGAATCAGGACAAAAATCCGAACTCTGGGCTGCTACAGAGAAATTCAAGATGGATAAACTCAATAACACTCTGTCTGAGTAGAGTGGAGACACTGTTATTTCCGGTTGTGAGGTAAACGGTTTCTTTTCACCTGTATTTTGTTCAATAAGAAGCTAAGAGGATCTTTCCCTCTCACATGTTTTCTTATAGTTGTGGGAATGGTATTAAGTGCTTATTTGTATAAAAAGGTCCGTCCCCTTATAATTTCTGTTACTTCTGGAAATACTATGTTTTATTTTTATCGTGAGAGCATTCTCTGTAGATTTATTTGACTTTTTTCAAGCAATGGCTTAGGCAACATTTTGTCTTTAGCATAATTTGTAAGAAAAAGAATTGAATGAAGATTTATTTTTTAATCTATTTTGAGACCAGTAAAATGATTTAAGACAAAAAGTAAAAGTAAAATCTGATTTACATATAAAATGTTCGTTAGTTTAAATAAATTTGTATAGTGTTTGTCACGTAACGTTATCATAAACTATCATAGAATAAAGAAAGAAAGAAAGAAAGAAACATCATATTCAAATAAACCATATTGCACAATATTACATTCAAATAAATCTACGTTACACAATATTGAGCATATATACATATATTGACTGGTAACAAATGCCTAGGGCATTAAGTCCAACTTTGTACAGTTTTTTTTAATAGTGCATAAAGTTTTAATAAATAAATAAATAAATATTGTTTTAAAATTATGTTAGTCAGTTAACAAAATTTGTGGATGACTATAACATTATCTTTCCTACTTTTTAACTTTATGATAATTTCTGACAGATGGTCGGAACAGTTGGGTGTATTAGCCTGCATATAAATAAATATCTATAAACCGCACTCTGGTTTGAACGATTTATCATGAATTTAGGCGTAAAATCCAATCACGTCTCAATGAATCGGTTGAACACAGTGAGCTCGAAACTGAGCAATTAGTCCCACGGGTTAACTACTATACATTTTTGATTTCTTTATCTACTTCAACATTGTGAATATCCCAAATATATTCTAATTGTAATAGAAGACTATTTCATTTGATTTTCAACTTGGGTAGGTAAATTTAAATTTAAATTTGGAATTTGATGAATCCACTATTTTAAAGTCGCGGTGATAAAATTTTAGGACGGCATATTATGTTGAACTCATATACAATTATAGTGTAGTACTTTATTTTTTTGATATAATATGAGTCTAGGGGCTGACGAGACTCTAGATGCCACGTCTTCAACTTTCCACTCGGAAAAGTCACCAGGCCAGGTCGGAAGATAAATAAATAAATGAATATTCCACAACTTTTACACAACGCCAGTCCCAATCTAATACAAACGATTTGTATCTATAATTATCTTTCTACAATCGAAAACGCCTCAAATCCCTTTGTTTTGACCACGTGACTAGCGTTGCTCTCGCTAAGTCACGTGGTCAAAACAAAGGGATTTGAGGCGTTTTCGATTGTAGAAAGATAATAGATACGAATCGTTTGTAACTTGGCTAGGGGGGCTGAGCTTGTCCTATGATGACTAGGCAACTTATAAATATTCTTATATGTTTCTAAATACGTTATTATAGATATCATGTATCGTGTAATGTTGGTATATATCTTTTCTATGCTGCATATTGTAGTTTTCCGACTTCGATGCAAACAAAGTCGCGCTAGCTAGTGTGTATAATAAATTTGAAAAAATAACGCACAGTTTCTTATGTAGATATGCACTTAATTATTCAGCCACTTTAAAAACACAAAACGTACAAAAAATCTACTTTAGAGTAATTTGAATTGAATACGCTCTTCAATCAAAAAATGAAATCATTGTAACAACGCGTTCTCAATTGTTTTTTGTCTATTCAAGATTCACTTACATACTTATTTGCTTTTTATTGCACCTTTTAAAACGTGCGTTATGTACTGAATTATTCATAGCATACTTACATGAATTTTTAGATTCTGGTTGAAAGGCCGCCCTTACTCGAAGGTGACTTGAGTCTTACGTTGCTTTGCCGAACAATCAATCTTCTTGAAATATTCACAGACCTAAGTTGACAGAGACTAACACCTGCGGTTCAGGTTTAAACAAGAACATTAAAATTGGACATGTTATAATATGATAAGAACTAAGATGGAAAAACGGGCCAAGAAAGGCACGCCGTGGTACTCGAGAAATGTAAAAAAGTGTAAAGGAAGACACGTAAAAAGTATATTATAGAATGTTCCCCCAAAAGGTTGACGACAAAAATCTTAGGATAGGAATTAGTAGAGGGAAATAGACAATGCCCAATGTCTCAAGACAAAGAAAAATAATGGCTGATGGTTGATAATGATAGGTTAAGATACAAAATAATTTATTACATGGGACTGATACATACATAACCAACGAAAGTAGGTACTTTTTACACATCTGCCTAACCCTTTGGGGATTACAGGCGTGATGCTATGTTTGTAATTAGAATTTGTTAAACTAAACAATCTGCTATGTATTTGGCAACCTTAGGTCATCTTAAACTTATAAAATATTTATTGTTTAAAACATATTTGAATAATTTATTAATAAACATAAAACCACTTAAGAACATTAACAAAAAAAACGGCTGATTTTAATCAACATTTTTGCATGTCTAAAATGACAAAAGACAGTCCCCTAAAACACCAGCCCTTCACCACTTTCTAGTGTAAGCAGGGAAGAAAAAGTGGCGCACGCAAGTAACTCTCTAGCTACACATCTGTCTGATTAGCTTAATTGTTATATTTGAATTGACACAATTACAATGCTTGGTAATTTTCTTGGTAATATTCACCATCAATAGCAACTCTAAGAACCACGACACCATCACCTAATCACCAAAATAAATATTTCATGAATTACCTACAACACCAGTTCCATTTTAACCTAAGACTGCCATACCCTAGGTAGGTACATATTCAGGCCAAATTAATAAAGTTATATTATCTAATGTCGTATAAAAACGAGGGCATTTTTAGCATCAAACCCCTATTTCTTTTTAGTGTATGAGAGTCCTTTCTTTGAATAAAAAAGATTATTTTCAGAGGTTCACTCCATTTGCAACAAAGAATACCTAACGACATCGCAAAAATTCTTATGTTTTTTATTATATAGTTATTTGAATATTAAGCAATACTTATACCTTCGCTATACTTAATATTCTCGTACCAAATAAAAAAACTAGAAAGTCACGAATATTGGACCTTTTTCGACGATAAATTATTGTTAAATATTAGTGTATAGATCATACTAAGTAGCGACCCTGTTTCGCACGGATGAATAGTATATGTAACGGGGGTCGTATGGAACTATAGAATGTCTTAGGCCAACCACACGGCATCTTATCTATATATACTTATATACTTATAATAAATCTGTAGAAGTAAAATTTCTGTACATTGAAAATATCAAAAAAATAAATAGCAGGGGGTGTTACTAGACCGACACCGAACCCAAAAATATGATTAAAAAAATTTTTGTCTGTCTGTCTGTCTGTCTGTCTGTCTGTATGTTCAGGTATCACGCAAAAACTACCGGTTCGATTACGATGACACTTGGTATACTTATTCTTTAATATCCTGGGCACCACACTGGGTAGGTACTTTTTATCCCGTAAAAGTATATACAATAAAAAACAAACTTAATTTTGCTGTTCGATCTCTACACCCGACTACTGTAACAACCGCAAATAAAAAGTTTGTCGTAGGTTACGTCACCCGCAGTGGGGTTCACCAAGGGGCGCTGCACACGGCTAAGATAGTATAATATTTTATCTTAAGATTCAATATCGCTCGCCATACAATTCAATGGACTATCACACACTACGAAGATAATTATGTACATTGAATATATATTCAAAATTAATATTGGAGGATGATTGGTGATCGATACTGATGCCAAAAATGCAATCAGTAAATGTTTTGTCTGTCTATGTCTCTGTCTGTATGTGCACGCATAATTCAAAAACTATTATAGGGATTTTAACCAAACTTGGTACTGTTGTAATCAATACGCCTGGGCAGGTTGATCTTAGTCTCAGTTGTTTTACACATGATCAGTTGTACGGCGCTCTTTCCTGGGTCAGTAGTTCCAGAAATCTTTATGCATACATACCGGAAGGATCAACTTTGAAAGTAGTCTATCCGGAAGTATTATGCTATAATTATTAAGTTTATATGTATAACAACGCTCAGCCCAAACCGCTGGTATTAGAGACATGTAACTTAAAGGGGTGTTCTTAGTGATGTCCACTAAAAAACGATTTTTGGAAATTCAACCCTTAATGGGAAGACATAGGGGACGGAAGTTCGACATCCACGCGGGCGAAGCCGCGGGCAAAAGCTAGTTAAAAATATATTTCTACTACGCTATGTCTATTGACAAAAACCGCATCAAAATTCGTTGCGTAGGTAGTTTATAATACTTAAGCGTACATAGGGTACGTAGGTACGATAAATTTATTACTATAGGAGTTGAAGTAAATATTTAAAATTGAATTTCTGTTCTAGGTGTTTACCTACTTCTAAGGGAGTAGGTACTGTCGGCGTCAGATTCCATTAATCTCGAATAAGGCTTATACCTAATCGTTTGCTCTTGAAGTTCGGAGCTGGACCGCTCATAGTATAGTCAAAGCTAGGGAATGCAATCTCGTACGAGATTCCCGCCTAGCGAGATCTCGCGAGACTCAAAACCCAGTCTCGCGAGATCTCGTAAATTACGGGATCTCGCGAGATTGGGAGAATCGCAATTAAAACATATGCAAATGCTTGTTTTAAGAACTAGTAATTGACATGATATGTAATTAAATAGAAACTGCGTTGCTTAGTTATAAAAATAATGTAAGTTTTATTTTAAAAATCAACAGAGTACTTATTATTTTGTCTCTAACTCTAATAACATTTGTTTATGTCTAGAATTATTATATCTACTGTAGCTAATCAGTTCAAATTCTTACAATATTGGTAACAAAACAATAATTATCTATATTTAGTCTTTTGTAAATTATTACTTTAGTTTCAATAATTAAGAGTAATAGGAACATTACTTATGGTAAATAAATACAACAAAACAAAAACTTAACTTCACAAGTTCTTAAATAAATGTTGTGAGATCGTATTAATCAAATAAAAGAAGTTTAAAGTAGAAGTCAGATGAAGTTATCAAGGTACGGAAAGGCAAGTTAGTTTCTCTGAAAATGGCTTCTCAAAAAACACATCATGTCTAGAGTATCATCTGACAGACGACTTTTGATTTTGCAGGGTATTTGGCATGCAAAATCAGTCGTCTGTCAGATGCGCCAGGCGCGGCCGCCCGGCCGGCCAGGATTCTTTTCGCGCGCAGCCGCGCTATGAAATACACGTCGTCACGCTGCATTTGTCGATCTCGTTATCTCGCGAGATCTCGCACGAAATTTGACGAGATACAATCTCGTAAAATATGGCCGGGATCTCGCGAGATCGGGATCTCGGCGAGACGAGATTGCATTCCCTAGTCAAAGCGTTTCGTTAGCTAACTGATTCTACGCATGTGCGGCTAACAGTACCAGCATTATTTGAACAATGTTATAAAACTGTGAGTAATACGTTATTCAAAAAAATCAGTCAAGTGCGAGTCGCACTCACACACCAAATCAATACTTAGGTAAGTACTAAAATAATAATCAGCAGTGCGATCTTCTTCTTTTCGTGTGGATAGTGACCTACCTGGTGTCAAATTTCTATGCCACCCATGGACCTGGCTTGGCTTTTCATGACGTCAAGAAATATCTCTCAGGCATTTTCCTCGCGGTTTTTCCCTTTACTGTTTTTGAACAAGTGATAATTATACGATCTCGAGACCTATGACAACAACAACAGTACAATAGAATGTACACACGGCTACATGTCAAGCCATAATGTCTTGTATTAATTGAACTCCCATTAAACCGAAATCCTTTAAAACGCGAGATTAGCTTATCCACGAACACGTATTGCTTTGCATACGAGTGTACATGATGTAATACGTCTCCAAAGTTATTTTTTAATTTATCAGCCGTAGAATTCTGACATTCCTACGGGAATACGTTTATTTGTATGGCTCATATTTCGTGTTTTCTCATGTATTATGAACTGTCCAAAGGAATGTCAGCGAGGTGTTCTTACGAGCTCCGACGCTAGCACAAAGCGTGTGACCTTGCAATCGTACTACGGTTTTAGTGATGCGGTTGCAGATATCGTGAAACAAAAATTAAATTTAAAATTTAAAAAACCCCCATCGCAAAAAGTAAAACATTTAAAAAGTTAAAAATAACACTTTAGCCATGAAATTTTACTTCACGTCGGGGTACCGCTTAAGTAAGGAATGTTCCTAGTACTTCTAGGTATGTAGGTAGGTACTTATTTTAACGGTACCCCGACGTTACGTAAAATTTCATGGCTAAAGTGTTATTTTTAACTTTTTAAATGTTTTACTTTTTGCGATGGGGGTTTTTTAAATTTTAAATTTAATTTTTATTTTAAAATTTTTAAACGCAATAATTTTGTTTTATAGAATTTACAGTTATCAGTGTTTTTCAGTGCATTGTATGTAGAGTCAAATGCTGGTTAAAACGAATCCGAACACGACATATCTGCTATTATGTTGTCAAGAGTCTACCTACTGGTGTGCTGGATAGCCTGGCTGCAGCATCAGCTCATCCGGTTGCCATAAGTGCATTGTATTTAGAATCAAATGCTGGTTGAAATGAATCCAAACACGACATATCTGCTATTATTTTGTCAAAAGTCTACCTACTGGTGTGCTGGATAGCCTGGCTGCAGCATCAGCTCATCCAGTTGCCATCAGTGCATTGTGTGCAGAATCAAATGCAGATTAAAATGAATCCAAACACGACATATCTGCTGTTATTTTCCCAAGAGTGTATTAGTCTGCTAGATATCCTGGCTGCATCAGACCAAATACACCACAATGTTGCTTATTAATATTACACACATGGGTGTTTGAAATTTAAAGACACACATATGTTTGTAAGTAAAGTAAATACCCATAGACGTCCAAAATAGCAACGGCAGCTAACTCATGAGAGCTGATAACCTTGAAACGGCTGAACCGATTTTGATGAATCATGTCTAAGAACCATCGCAAGAAACCCTGCTTTCAAATAAAAAAAACCGCATCTAAATCGGTTCACCCGTTTGGGCGCTACGGTGCCACAGACAGACAGACAGACAGACAGACAGACAGACAGACAGACAGACAGACAGACAGACAGACAGACACACACACATAGCGGTGAAACTTATAACACCCCTCTTTTTGCGTCGGGGGTTAAAAATATCGATATTAAATTTTAATTTTCAATTTAATGTCAAAGTGAAAGGCGAAATACTATTTTCATAATAAAATTATTAATGTAGCAAGTTTCAAAATAATGGACTGTTTTAATTAAGAGAATGGGTTCTCACTCGTACCAGCTGCTTGCGGTGAGCGCCATATCTTTCATTGTGACGTAACTAAACTCAACCACTTATTTACCTACATTTTCTTAACAACCTAACTAAGAAGAGCATTGTTTTTGTGGACAGTCATGGTTTTTGTTGGGTGCGGAATAACAGTGAGAACACTTTAAGTGTTCCTGACATACACAAAATACCTTAAAATTTCAACGCATTGAAAGGCAAGGCTGTGGATTCGACTTTTTAATATACATGGTGGAAAAAATAATAGGCCCTGAACGTAATTCTGTGAAATGTGAGTTAATTTGATGTAAGTATTTTAAAATAAACGTTATTTGTTTGGGTTAGTTTACATACAAAATAAGTTAAATAAGCCTCTTAAAATCTGCCACTGCAGCTCAAAAGCCTCACACAGGCTGCCACAGCCAAGTAAATGATTCCCTCATTTCTGTAAAAAAGTGCCACCACCAAAAATGTAACTTAAACTTTATCGATATATTTACCCCGTCGCTTATGCTAACATACTTGTCTAGACAGATATAGAGTGTTGTGGCCCGGCCGTGGGCTTCATTTGTCCCAGAATACGTTCTATAGGCGTCTGCAGCAGGCTTGACCTAGCAACACCACTATATTGTACCTACGCATTACCAGCAGCTGGTTAATGAAACCGCTACGTCATTGTTTCCACTTTGCCGTGAACTCTTGACGTAACCAACACCTTGAGTCCTCAAAAGAAATGTCTTGCAGTTTTTTTTTGTCTACGAACCTATAGATACAATGACGGTGAAATGAAGATCATGTTTTGTGTGAATGTGGAGAGTAACAGTAACAAGACTGTCATGTGAAACGTCATCAATCAGCTGTGATATATAGATGGTAAAAAGCTAACTGTGAATGGAAAGCATTGATAGATAAAAGGGAAATTCCTATTTAGTGAGGAAACTTTGGCGAAGTAATCCACATGGAAGGAATCAATGATAGGCATTATAATTGACCGATAAAGGAACAACGGCTGTTTTTCAACGGCAAGTCTCCGACGAAATTACATGTTAGAAGAAGACATGCAGCGAAGACCCCAAATTAGTTGGGATGGAATGAGGATGGTGTTAGTAGGAGGTAGATGAAGGCAAGGAGATACAATAATTTTATTTTTTTGTAAATAGGCACAATTCTATGGCGATTAATAATTGTGAAATATCGAGAAATGAGACTGCAGTTTTAGTTATTACCTTGTCTTCAACCCTATGTCAAATCAAGCATGTGTAATTAAACTGTTACCAGTTCTCTTCTGCTAACAGCGGGGTATAGTTAATTAAAGGGTTGTCTGTACCTACCGGAAAAGTATCTAAATGTGATTCGCATAAAATTACATAACACATAATAAACGTACTAACTATGTTATATGTGTACCTCCACATAATTGTATTGTGAATAGGTACAAGTTAACTTTTAGTTGTAGGTCGGGTCGAGTGTTTAATGGGATCCTGAATACGCTTACATAACGTTTTATCCGCATAGTGATGAGGTTGTTTAAAAATAAAACCATTTTCAGCTACACAGTAACCATTTGGGCAATATTGAATCGCTGAATGAAGTGTGTAGTGTTGAAACTCTTTCCATAATCAGATGCATATATAAACTCACGCCTTTTATATCATTGGGGTATGCAGAAGCTACAGAGCCCTATTTGCTACATACTGCTTCTTACAATGTTTCTTCAAACCCAAGGCACGCACCTCTGACTTTTCGGATTCATGTGCGTATTGTATAATTATCACTTGCTTCAAAAAACGGTGAAGGAAAACATCGTGAGGAAACCGGCATGCCTGAGAGATATTTCTCGACGGCATGTGATGCCAAGTCAGAGGCCCATGGGCGGCATTAAAACTCTGACACCAGGTTAGTTACTAACCACACGATAAGAAGAAGAATGTTTCTTCAGCTTCGTTCACGTTCATACATGTTGTCTTAAACGCACGCTGGGTGTGAGTACGTACTACACGCCTGACCTTTCTGAAGAACCTTACCCATAAGGTCTGTGTATGTCCTTCTAGGGCGTCCCCTTCCAGCTTTGTTTGTCTATAATAACCCCTTAAAGATTAGGCAGAGTTACCTATAGTACACCCACATTTAGCCAGTTATGTTTAAGTCCCATGAATAGGGGGCGAGCCTTTTGCCAGCAATCGGACACAAATCCAGAATCCGAGTTGCTGTTGAGAAATTTCACATAGAAAAACTCAACAACGTTTCGCCCGACCCGGAGATTGAACCTAGGTCCTCGTGCTCGGCAGTAGCGCTTTCGACCACCAGACGAAGCAGTCACAGTTCTATAATTGCGTTTGTTTAAATGACTACATAAATATATTAACACTAAGTACTGGGTCAATAAAGAATCATCACGCATCAAAAAGATCATTACGCTAGCTCTGTACTGTAATGTACCTTACATTGGCGAATTTAGCTGTGCTGTCGCCAACTTAATCACAAGACGTATAAATCAACGTACACGAAAACCTATACATTAAGACTATACTAGAGCGTACACAATGCCTGGCCTGCAGTTGCTAGGTCCCTCACCATTCATCACTCGCGTCGGCGCGTACGTCTGCAGATGACAGAATGGAATTTCCTTCTAACTATTTATCACTGATTTTAATCAAAATTCACGACAAATGCCCTTCTTGCACCCTGGAGGCTGTGCAACGATATTTAATAGGAAATTTTGAGTTATAGGAGTCGTTAGTGATCCATTCTCCGTCAATTAAATTCGAAGTATTTCTTTGACTTAAGAATTTTGTTACTACCGAAATTCGACATCTTGATCGAAAATTTTTGTTTCAGCTTGCTTAAAATCCATAATCAAGATATATTCGCTGTCGTATTTAAACAAATAATTATCATCCTAACCCCATTCTTGTATTTATTTGGAGTCGAACGCAATATGCGTTATCTCAATAGCCACATTCTTGCGAACCATGTCATCTTTCACGCAATCCATTTACCCTTGCATCGGTACAAACTTAAAACAATGGAATATTATCGAATAATATATAAAATTCCTAAGGGCTGGTTTTTGAATGTCAAATAACTATAACTTAGGAACAAAAAGCAGTTTGATAGCTTATCTATGAATAATGTTTAAAAAATAGGTATGTCAAACCTATTATACCAAAATTGCTAAGTTAAAAGTTATCTGACTTTTGAAGAATCAGCCCTTAGGAATTAATACCTGTTAACCCTTGTAATGAATACCCTTCGATACCAGTTTCACTATGGGTAATATGTTCAAGAGTTCGTTGACATAAATTGATCAATTTTAGATTATCCTTTGCAGTGTAAACAGATAAATGAATACTCTTTCGTTACATTAACTGTATTATTTTACGAATAACAATGAAATAGGTCACACGGAACAATAAAGATTTCTTCCAGTGCAGTGTCCATCTTGTAAATTGAATTGAAATCTTAGTACGGAGACTCAGGTTACTATTCCAGTCGTGAAATCTGAATAAGTCACCTAGAAAATTGAGTGACAATAAAGTAATATTAGGAAGCAGATTAAGTAGGTACAAAATATTGCTATTATTGCGGAACACATTATCTACAATTAAAATAGGTCAATTTATATTTAATAATTTATACCTCAGGAAACAAGTTAGCAATCGCTACTTTCAAAGTCAAAGTCAAATCATTAATTTCAAAAGGTAAAGCACGTTTGAGCGTTAACATTACAAGTTTAGTAAATTAAAAAAAATGCAGAATGGGCTTTACATCCTTTTTAAACTAAATTTATTATAAAATTAATAAACTTAATTTCCAATGAACTTGACTACGCATTAAGTTTTCTCCTTTCTCCGAAAACGTTGGGCTCCTAGTTGTTTGATTTCGCAAAAATACACTAAGTACCTACAGTCTTAAAGTTGCAGATTAAAAGACTATACTTACCTCAGGTACCTGAGGTAAAGGTAAGTATAGTTTTATAATCTTCCACTGTAGAACAATTTTTATAGCAAAGCAGAAGACATACTTTATAGCTATAAAACCTGCACTTTTCCTCAGGTCGTCGGTCGGAACATGTTATTTCAGACGTCCTTCTGGCCATTTAACACATCGGGACAGTGCCCTGTTAACTAAGACCTGGGTTTAGTCTAAATGCACCGTAATAACAACGTCGAACATTGGCTGCAGTTTATTTGGTCTCTCACTTTGCGAGGTAATTTTTTTTTAATTGTAATTAACAATGAATGCAACGCTATACACAATAGAAACAAAAATATTGTAATCTTGCTTGATTTGGAGTAATATCTATAATTTTGTTAGATGTTGGTGATTCTTAAGAAAACATTACCGGTTATGCAATTGATTTCATTTTCGTCTCATTACTTTACTGCTGGCAAAATAGGATGCCTGTATTCCTTGTTTTCTCAGTTCCACCGAATTCTTTTTTAGGTATTTATTTAGTTTTATCACCATGAAAACATTTTAAGCTCAACTTTATCACGTTCAAGTTCTGTTTACTTTTCGAAGGTCTTCCTTTATTCATAGTTATAAACTTTTATGGACAAGTATAAAACACTAAATACTAAAGGGCGCCTTCTCTTATTGAATTCGTAAAGGTTTTCGTTGTTCGTCCATCGATTTCCGAAATCAATATTAATAACCCCATTATAATGTCAAGTACCTTCAAATGACCATCTTACTGAATGCCCGAGCTGCTAATTACACTCATTAAGAACAATAATATCCAGATTTGCGACCGAATCTCCTTCATACAAATTGAATACGGGCTCGAGTAAGACACCCTTGTTAGTTTCGAGTGGCTCAAATTGGGTCGATGGCGTTGTATGGCCTTGGCCTTACAACAGACAATGGTTTGATACGCGAATGTAAACGTAGTGGAAGGCATCGGTTAGGCTTTGTTTACACTTACTGTTTTGTCAACAGCCCGGTTGGGATATTGCCTTCCTGGAGACCGGAGTTTCGGGTCTCCACGGAATCGGTTTTAATTGTTTGATACCGTATTCTATTTTGATCTGTAATACGCGCTTAAATAACTTTGTTAAAATTCCTTACACGTTAAACTAGCATCCTGTTGTAGAATGCTAGTTTTAATTGCATATTTGAGCAATTAAACATCAACTAAGAAACGGTCACAGCCATCAGACCATAGATGAAAAGTGTGAAATTTGGCATAGATCGTTTATATCTTAGACTATATACCTCATTATCTAAGGTTTATATGGTAAAAGAATTAAAAAAAAATGATAGTCGAATTTCGAACACTTGGCTTAATCTATGCTAGATAAAGTTATAAAGAGGCAAATTTTGTGACTTTGCGACATCGTAGGGGGTCATCTCTAGATATACTGGACCGATTTTGACAATTCTTCCACCATTATACACCACATTATTTGTGAGAGTCATATTCATTATATTTTCATAACTACGAGTATTACTGAAAGGTGGAAATTTCTATTTTTCTAGTTTGTAGAAAGAAAATCCATTGTTCTGACAAGCAATTATATTGTACAGACTTAATAAACAAAACAAAATCAAAAATAGACAAAACGTGAAAAGGTAAAAATATACGTAACATAAACAATAATTATAAAAAAGGTTCCTATCGGCCACATGCTCCCCTTTTTTAAAGGAGAACGATTTTTTTTAATGGCCGCCTCAAAATGCCCGCTTGTGTCCGAACATCCACCACCCGTACCACCCCATCACGACCCGGATACAGAGCAGCAATCACGCCGCGTGGCCAGGTTCCCCTCGGCAAGTTCCCGTCACCGATGGAACTGGGTCCCCGACCTTGACGGCGACATCTACACCCGGTACGCGACGGGGTGCCAAAGTGGGTAGATATTCGGTGACCCAACGACGCCAAAAGTTATCACACAGCCGAAGTGCCCTTCTCCAGCTGCTCCGGCCAATCAGTGCGGCATCTGTCAGGTCTGTAGCTGGAAATGAACGGCCCGATGAGTCTCCCAGCAAAAAATGATTGGGGGTAAGCGCCTCCGGGTAGTTACTTTCGGGGGAGATGTGCGTCAGTGGGCGTGAGTTTACCACAGCCTCGGCTTCGACCAGCAAAGTTGCCAGAACCTCTTCTCTTGGAACGTGTTCTCTTAAAGTTACCTTCAGGGCTGACTTCACTGACCGAATCAGCCGTTCCCAGGTTCCCCTCCCATGAAGGGCGCCGATGGAGGAATGAAACACCATTTTATTTTTTTATCTGCTGCAAACTGTGGAACGGCGGCATCATAAAGTGCTTTTAGCTGTCGGTTTGCTCCCACAAACGACGTCCCGTTGTCGGAGAACATTTCGCTGGGCGTACCACGTCGAGCGATGAAGCGTCGAAAGCACATAATGGCAGAGTCTGCGGATAAGCTGGCTACGATCTCGAGGTGGATGGCTCTGGTTACCATGCACGTAAATAGGGCTACCCATCGCTTCTCCCGCCTGCGTCCAATAGAAATTAATACGGGGCCGAAATAATCCACACCTGTATAGGTGAACGCACGTCGATGATGGGCGAGTCTCGCCTCTGGCAGATCTCCCATGGGTGGTTGTAAGGTTGTGCTTTTCAACAGCTTGCACAACTGACATCTATGAACCACTGACCGCACGGCGTTCCTCAATCCGAGAATCCAGTACGACTGCCGCAATTCATTAATTACAGTTTCTGTATTGGCGTGAGCAAACTTGACGTGGTAATGGGTGATCAGAAGACGCACAGCTGGCTCCTTGCCGCTTAGAATAATGGGCTGCCTATCAGCAACAGCAGAAGTTCTTCCCGCGAGATGTATAAGTCCGTCTCTGATTTCCGGGGACAAAATGGCTAAACGACTTTTCTTAGGAACGGGCTGCCCACGTGTCAGATGATGAATTTCCTCTCCGAAGGCGCTAATCTGGCTCCTCCCCAAAATGTGCCGTTCCGCGCGAATGATGTCCTCTGAGATTAATGGCGCTGGAGCAGTGGAAGAAGTGGCATCAGGCTGCGAATCACGCACCGGCGCATTTACAGATTGACAAATTCCCCGAACCCAAAAATTTTGAAAATTATGACCCCGATGTTTAAAAATAGAGGCAATAAATTGATGAGTCCTGGCTGTTGCTCTTACCAGCCTAATCCAAGAGCTAAAATGATTGATGTCAGCTACAACTGGTAAGGGTAACGGATGTGAATTGATAACATTAATAGACTCTGAGATATGTGATGGATGATTTAATGCTTTTGAAAGACGAAGAGATGGCTTGAGCTCCTCCTCTCCAAACGCTACTGGCGTTCCGACTTTGGGCTCTGATGGCCACTCGGAAGTGGAAGCTAGGAGGAAATTTGGGCCAGATACCCAGCGTGATTCAATACTGGCTTTCCCCCGCGTCGCATCGTCAGCCACGTTGAGTTCGGTTGGAACCCAATGCCATTCATCTAACCTAGTGCATTCTAAAATCTCTCCCACGCGATGAGCCACGAAAGGTTTATAGTTTCTCGCATCGCTGCGTAGCCACCCCAACACGGTCATGGAATCACTCCAGAAAACTCTACGGTTAGGCTTAAAGCGGTGAGCTTCGCAAATCGTAACGGCAAGTCGAGTGGCTATCAAGGCGCTTTGGAGCTCCAGGCGTGGGATCGAAACTGGCTTCAAAGGAGACACACGTGCCTTGCTAGCTATTAGTGCAAGTTTCACGTCACCGTTGGGAAGTACAAATCTCCAGTAAGCAACAGCGGCGTGTGCCAGCTCGCTAGCATCACAAAACATGTGCAGCTCCAGTTCTGAAAAACCACATAAATTGTAGCACCTTGGAACTCTCAATTTCGAAATCGATTTTAGGCATTCAAACCATTCGAGCCAAGTTTCCTGATCAGCTTGTGATAGCCTATCGTCCCAGTCAAGATTCTTACGCCACAAATTTTGAAACATAATTCTACCTTTCACTACAATGGGGGCTAAGATACCTAGTGGATCGTAGATCCGCATGACTTGGGCTAAGACTACGCATTTTGTGAAATGACCTGAAGTATCCTTTAGGCCCGGGTTGAAACCTATAGTGTCTTGAGCAGGTTTCCAGATCAAACCTAGAGTCCGTGTTGAGGTGGCTGAGAGAGGTAAACTACCCAACTCTACACTAGAACGATTGGCTAGTGAAACGTCAGACAACAGCTCATTTGGCAATCGATTAAGTGCACCAGGCTTATTCGATACCCAACCGCGCATCTCGAATCCCCCACGCTTATGAATTTGAACAATATCGGCGGCCAAACGAGCCGCGTCCTCCGTGGGGACATCTACACTTCCGATAAAGTCATCCATGTAAGTATCGGACGTAATAGCTTCAACGGCTTGTGGGAACTCGCTTATAAATTCCGATGCATTTTGGTTGACGATGTAAGTAGCCGTAGATGGACTGGAGCACGCCCCAAAAATCATAGAAGACATACGATATGTCTTTATTGGTCCCGCAGGATCATCGCGCCAAAGAAATCGCTGAGCATCTCGGTCGCACTCTTGTATTTTCACCTGCGGGAACATCTCCTTGATATCGGCAGTCAAGGCAATTTTTCCCTCCCTAAAACGCATCAAAATTCCTAGTAGCGGTTGTAAAAAATCAGGACCCGACAGAAGCATAGTATTTAGTGATACACCCTGTACTTTAGCAGCCGCGTCGTGAACAACACGCAGTTTTGACGGTTTGTTGGGATTTACCACACCAAAATGCGGCAAGTACCAACAAACCGATGTGGGCGACTGTCCTTTACACTCCTCAGCATAACCCTTAGCTAGCATGTCCTGAATATTTATTTTGTAACGTTTGGCGTATTTAAGATCCTTTGACATTTTCAATTCAAGGCTTTTGTACCTAGAAAGTGCCAATGAATAGCTCTCAGGAACAGAAAAGTCATCCGCCTTCCACAATAAGCCGACCTGGAAGTGCCCATTTGGTAGGCGTTGGGTGGTATTCTCTAGAATACTAAGAGCGCGCTGATCGCCTGCACTGCGAGGCTCATGTTTCGTGATACCGATCGCGTCTAACCTATATTGTTCCTTGATGAGGACTTCCAGGTCATGCTGCGGACGCTCACGTAAGGATACGTGACAGGCAGTCTCCACTAAAGTTGTCCGGCTGCTTGTGAATCCGAATAACACCCACCCTAGCGATGTTTTAATGGCGACAGGCTGGGTCTTCGTGCCTTTCCTGACCTCGGATGCTGTTATCAGGTGCCAGTTGTCAATACCTATTAAAATTGTCGGCTTTGCTTCGGTGTAGCACATCTCTTCAACTATACCAGACAGGTAGGGGTAGCGACGTAAAGAGTCGCGGGTGGCCGATTGGCTGTGCAGCCCTAAGTTTTTAATTGCCCTTGCCCGCTGGATTAAGAAACTCTGTGAGGCTGATCAGCCTTTTATCTGAAAGTCTACAAACTGCACGCTGCTATCCCTAGATAACCCTTCCACACAATCCAAATGTAGGTTGCCCTCGGGACCCTCGGCACCAATTTTGGAGGCGATATCGGCATCTATGAAGGTAGCCGTCGACCCGTCGTCCAGAAGGGCGAATGTGTCTACGCTCCCAGCCGGCCCGGAAACTGTGACAGATACTACTTTTAATAGTGGAGGAAGTGTAACATCAATATTTTGAGTGTTGTTGACAGCTACGAGAACCTGTTCAGTTTGTTCAGCATCAGTTTTAGGCCTTGGTTCTGTTTTGACTGCCTCATTCACATGTGAAAATGCTACAAATATATCATTATGCAAAATAGTGTGATGCCTACGATTACAATCAGCTATTGTGCAACTAACCTTATTTTTGTTACAAAACCTAAAATTGTGTGGAACTTTTTGAAGACAGCGATAACAGACTTTGTTGTCTTTGATGAAACGCCATCTGTCATCGACTGTCAAAGATGTGAATGTCGGGCAATTTGACAACTGATGTTCACCTTTGCAAAATAAACAAACATTTTCCTGGTTGGATGTTTTTGCAGGATTTGATTTATAATTCTTAGGTAAATCTGACGCCCCCACACCCGACGCTGAAACGGCATGCGCTCGCTGTTTCTGTGAAAGGGTTGATAAAAATGAGTAGATTACGGAACCGCGACGCACGAAACGTCGATGAACGCTAACACGATGCTACAAAACCGCGATGCACGTTACCGCGAAAGCCCGTCACTGCGAAGCCACTATACCGCGATGCACGTTACCGCGAAAGCCCGTCACTGCGAAGCCACTATACCGCGATGCATGTTACCTCGATAGACCGTCACTGCGATACTACGGGATGTCGATGCACGTTACCGCAAAAAAATATTTCTGCGGAGCTACTTGACTGTGATCTGTCTGTGTGACTGTGAAGACTATACTTCACTGCGCTCCAGAACACAGATTACTGAAGTTGCTCATTGGTATTTTAAATGCGGGCGCGTGGCGAGCGACCGATGCAGCGACACATGGAGTTGCGCCGGTCGCACTCAGAGAGATCGAGAGATCCTTGCGGTGGAATGGCGGGACAGGCTTTCGCGCCCTACCGCCAGCCTCGTCACCATCGAGGCGGTCCGGCCAGTGCTCGAGCGCTGGCTCGGGAGTAGGCACGGCTCCCTGTCGTTTCGGGTGACACAGGTGCTTACCGGGCACGGTTGCTTCGGGAAGTACCTGTGTCGCATTAACAGGGAACCGGACGCCCGCTGTCACCACTGCGTCGACTGTCGGGAAGACAGTGCGCGGCATACGCTGGCAGAGTGTGCCGCTTGGGAAGAGCCGCGCCGTGCTCTCGTCTCTGGAGTAGGCAGTGACTTGTCGCTGCCGGCCGTGGTCGAGAGGATGGTCGGCAACGTCGAGTCCTGGGACGCGGTGGTTCTGCGAAACGGTCATGTTGCAGGAGAAGGAGGCTGCGGAAAGGATGAGGGAGATTACCTCCACTCACCCGGCCCGCAGCAGCGAAACGGGCGAAGGCGGAGGGCGGACAACGCCCTCTTCCAGCCCCCATGAATGGATCCAGGGGCGACGGGGACGTCCGCCACCCCCACGTACATGGACCCGAGGTGGCGGCGCGTAATGTTCACGCGCGCCCCTCTAAAACGTCGCGAGGGGAACACCTCACTCCTCTCGCAGTCGGGAATTTTGACATCCATTAGGATTTTCCACCCCTCAAAAAAAAGGAAAAAAAATACCAATGACCAACTTCAGTAATCTGTGCTCTGGAGTGCAGTGAAGTATAGTCTTCACAGTCACACAGACAGATCACAGTCAAGTAGCTCCGCAGAAATATTTTTTTGCGGTAACGTGCATCGACATCCCGTAGTATCGCAGTGACGGTCTATCGAGGTAACATGCATCGCGGTATAGTGGCTTCGCAGTGACGGGCTTTCGCGGTAACGTGCATCGCGGTATAGTGGCTTCGCAGTGACGGGCTTTCGCGGTAACGTGCATCGCGGTTTTTAACCGACTTTCAAAAAAGGAGGAGGTTCTATGTTCGTGTGTATGTATTTTTTTTTTTTTTTTTTTTTATGTATGTTACCTGATTTCTCCCCCATTTGTGGACCGATTCTCGAAATTCTTTTTTTATTCGAAAGAGTATACTCCCGAGGTGGTCCCATTTTAATTTGGTGAAGATCTGGTGCTGATCTTCGGAGATATGCAACGGAACTCTTCAAAAATAGACGGCAAATCTGTCGTGATTGCTGGAATCGCTCGGATGTTTATTGTTTATACAACATCATGACGTATAATCACGCCTGGTATGCTCTGAGGGGTACGCAGATGTGTACAATATACCTAGATTTCGACAGTTAGGTATGTTAATTTTCATTTATTAGGGATAAGTGGATAACCCTATTATCATGCCATGTACTGTTACAATTAACAATATATGTAGCAAATATTTGTATGGGAACCACTAAAAATGGAAAAATAAAAAACTTTTTTGCAAAAAAATTAAACCAACTTCAAAAAAAAACACTAAACGGTGTAAAATAATTCTAAATTAGGAAGTCTGTGGCTTTGATGGTTTTGTCTTATTCATGATGGGCCACCGACTTCCGAATTTAGAGTTATTTTACACCGTTTAGTGTTTTTTTTTGAAGTTGGTTTAATTTTTTTGCAAAAAAGTTTTTGTAGCATCGTGTTAGCGTTCATCGACGTTTCGTGCGTCGCGGTTCCGTAATCTACTCGATAAAAATGGTGTCACCTCGAATACGGCACCGAATTTCATCACCAAATCGACCTCACGGTTTAGGAAAAGCGACAACAATTCCACTCGAGCTCGGCTTAGATCCTCGTGAATAGCAGCGAAATCCAACCACCGCGCGCGCATCAATGGAGATAGTTTGCTAAGCAGCACTCCAAATAATTCAGGAGAACGTAAATAATCATTGTGCTGTAATAACTTAGCAACTTCGACACAATTGTTCACACGGGTGGTGAAAACATGTAGATCTTTTACCTCCGGCCCAAGCTTGGGCAGAGCCCTGATTGCGCTTACCTCCTGTAGCACAATTTGTTCAGCCCTTCCATAGCGACGATCTAGGGCTTCAATAACGTCGTTGGCGTGAGGTGCCAACACTAACAGCATGCAGACGGCTTCACGCGCCGTACCTTTTAGGGCTTGGTTTAGGCGTGCAAGGTTTTCCGCATCTGTGAAAGAACCTACCGTATCCTGAAAGGCTCGCTTGAACATAAGCCAATCAAGTGGGGATTTACCATCAAAACATGGAAGTTTTATTAAATTTTTATTGTTGTTAGGACAGTTACTCTTCGCAAGTGCCTTTATGGCCCCCACTAACTGCGTAACGTCTTCTCGATGAATATCAGTGGCAGCCGCCCCGTTACCCCGGCTAAAACTGTGCTGAGGTAATAGTACAGGGTTCTGTGCTGCGATACTCTGAGAAACGACGACATCGTTACGTAGTGGAAATTCCTGAGAACACAAGATATTATTAGCCCCTACCTCACATCTACTGTTAGACTGAAAACCATTCACATATGGTTCTTTTTCTCGATGCGAAGGTATTTTAGTAGGGAGAATCGTACCATCTAACCATTGTTTGACACTGTCACGGCTCCGTCCACTGCGAGAACCGTGGTTACTACAATCAGCCTCAATTGCGATGAGCTCAGCACGATATTCCGCTTCAGCAGCGTTGCGCTCTATTTCCGTTTGCCTAGCGCGCATCTCTGCCTCCATTTGTGCAATTTTTAACTCAGCCACGCGACGAATGTGTTGCGCTTCCGCAGCTGATTTTCTAGCAGCGACCATCACGGAAGTGCGACTCGTGCGGCTAGTGTGAGTGCCGACAGATTGAGCGCTCGAGCTAGGCTCTAAACCAGAAGAATTTACCTGTGAATTCCCTGTGCTAGCATATGTTGGAGGTACTGGAACGGCCTCACTAGTCGACTGGGTAGGTAAATCAGAGTCATTTTGTGGCAGTTTTGTCTGTGACCTCGTCACAACCATTTTTTTTTTCCTGAAAAAATTGCTGAAAAGGCTGAAAAACTAAATTCTGTGGACTAGTCTTACTAGATGCTAGTTCAATCGGTAGAAGGACCACTTATATTACTGAAAGGAGGATATTTCTATTTTTCTAGTTTGTAGAAAGAAAATCCATTGTTCTGACAAGCAATTATATTGTACAGACTTAATAAACAAAACAAAATCAAAAATAGACAAAACGTGAAAAGGTAAAAATATACGTAACATAAACAATAATTATAAAAAAGGTTCCTATCGGCCACAACGAGGTTGGTGCAGAGGATATTAATATTTATAAATAAAGGTAAATTCACGCGGAGGAAGTCACAAGCGAAGTGCTACATAAATACACCTTTAATTTCAAATCTGGTAGGTACTGACGCCAGCACATCAAGCTACCACAAACTGTCAATTTTTTCCAATTGAACACAAACCTTATTTTATTTGTAATAAAGTTGAGTAACTATCAAATAAATTCCCTGTTCCTCTGTACCTTATAGTACTCACCTCTTATCTCAAGTTCCATCACTTTCTCCGTTCCTATTCAAGCAGGTGAAACTCAAATGATTTTCCGAGTGAACGGTTTGGTTGTGAACAGTTGAACACTACCCCAAGACGGTCCACTGGCTGTCTTCACTTGGCGGGATATGCGTGGATCCAATTATCCGCTTCACACAATTATACACCTTGGGATAGGTAATAGAAATCACGAATACCCATGGATTGGGTAATCTTTTCATGGTACGTTTAACTTGCAATCCCTCGGTGTTCCGTCTTTAATTTTTGTAACCAACTTACTAAATATTTTAAACGCAGAAGATTCTGAATTCTTTTGTACTCTCGTGTTATGTATAACTCCGTCAATTACGAACCAAGAGGGTATGGTTCCATTGTTTGTAGGTAATATAAATGATTTTTCATAGTATTGTGTCGTCATTACATTAATTTACTGACACTGTTTATAAAACAAAAAAAAAATCGTTTTGTAATGATTACGAAATTAATTTTGCCTCTGTGGATATACCGTATGCACTTAAGTTGTAGTAACAAATCTTCAAGTTCCTACCAAATGATACATTTTAAATTCATATCTATCTACGTTATTCTTTCTAAGTGTATTTAAACATCACTGAAGAAAACCATCGTATGAATATTCAAAAATAAGTGATTGAAGTAATCGGCTCTTTACCACTGGTTTCTATATCCACCTATCCGTGTACCTAGGATGAACGCCTGTCGTAATTGTAAAAAGAATTCAAGCGATTTCAAATTTGAAAATACTTGTTTCGATTGAAATTTTAATTTACTTTGAAGACTTTATCTAATAGCTACTATGGACGGATGATCTAATTATGCTTGCCTCACAATTTCAAATCAAATCAAATCAATTTATTTATTTGCTTATTATAGGTAAACATAAACACATAGATATTACAAATGATTAAAAGAACACTGTATCTATAATTAATCATCATTATCATCATTTACAGCTGGGTATCGGCCTCTCTGTTTTGGTATATCCACGTCCCTGTGCCAGCCTCATTCCCAACAGGAATTCCCGCAATGGGAACAATGTCATCCGCCCATCTCGCCGCCGTATAAGTAATAAATACCTAATAATTATTCATTTCAACCCGATAGTCGTATATTTTATATAACTTTGTCAAGTTTTCGTAATAGGACTTCTTAAAATCTGTTAGGCCTGGTAGGCAGGTCTAGTGGGTATTTACATAGGACTAGAAATATAATGAAATAATAACACTCTTGTGCTAATGTGATAGGTAGTAGAATTTAATTGCCGACCTTGTTTTAGAAATTGAGCAGTGTAAATAGATCAAATACCAATTGTTTAATTACGTAGATACGATAAATGAAAATAAACTATATCACCTTACTGTTTACGAAATAGATAAGTATTGTAATAGATCCCAATACAATAATACTGAGACAAATAAGAACGAGGCAAGATATCTGGTTTTCCTAAGCTTTTGCTTATAAATTTAGAAGAAACCTCTCTCCGCGAAAAGTGAAGTGAAAATGTAAAGTTAAAAAGTTTATTGACAGAAATAAACCTTAAATACAAATCCCAACTATCCTGTGATTTGTGCGTAAATTAATCACACAAAATTGCGTTGGTTACAAATACCTGTGTAGGTTTAGCGGTCGTTTGATTTTGATTCACACTGACCTCCGTAGTGAAAACTGTGTCACGATAGAAGTATGGGGTGACGGCTCACTTCACCTGTACGTGATATACCACGTATAATACCACGCCTGTATTCCCCAAAGGCTTAGGCAGAGGTGTATAATTATATCGTTAGTATAACCACATTTACCTTATGTGTTAGTCCCATGTTATAAAGGGCGAGTCTAATTGCCCTCAACTGGGCACAAATTCCGACTCCAGACTGATACTGGACCATTTATTTATTTATTTATTTAATTACAGCGGTCGTGTTTAACCAATTACAGTAAAATATAAAATTAAAACTAAAAGAGACAATTATAACACGTTTTAAAATATACAAAATAAACAACGTAAAATTTAAAAGTATAAGAGGAAAACATAAATAAAGGACGGTTAACAACACTTTCATAAATTATTCTCGCAGTACTTCTGACATACCAATAAAATCTTCGTGCATCCATCCGCAAACAGATCGCTTGTTGGATTGGAATCCAAGAGATTATTAAGCGCAGCCAGAGTGCGAGGGATTGGCGACTTAGCACGTGCAACAGTACGACATGGAGGCATGGCAAACAGCCTGTGCTTTCTGCCCCGGCAGTAATTGTCTGGAACACAGAAGCGCGCCAGCACATGAAGCAGATCAGGATAGTCAACATCACCACGGAGCGTCCTACAGGCTATTGTAAGCTGATCTCGAGCTCGCCTTACCTCTAGTGAGTTGTATCCGAGGCAACCCATGCCAGATGGAAAACTCGACAACAAACTGTACGACCCTGAATCACTTACGACCACTAGACCAGCGAGGACCTTCACTTCACCACCATTTTCACGAGGAGATTTTACAAAATAATGTCGTTTTATACTAATACCAGGTTTTGCCAGTTCATTTGACTCAAGTTTTCACGAGGTGTCTTTTTTTCTACGCGATGTCTAACGGCAGATGCGCGTTCTTACTAACTATACGCAATGTCTACCGACAGATGCGCGTTTTCACTACAATTACGTGATGTCAAATGTAGATACCTTAATACTTTTATTTCATTTAGCCATTACATTTGGTTGTCGTCTAGTGTCAGTGAAAACAGGAATGAATCTTTTATTACGAAGCCGACTTCATTCCCGGAAATTGTGCCATTTTTTTGCCTGAAGGCCCCGTTAAGTATTTATAAATAGATTCAAGCGGCGGCTTTGCGAACGCCTTGCGAAATGTGACTGTACGTAAAATATACCTATTACTTTATTTGAAAGAAAAAAAATAATAGGGATGTAAGCTTATTGTACACAACCTGTAGAGTTTTCTTGAAAAATAAAAGGCCCACTTTTTGTTTAAAATAGAAATAAATTCCATTGCTTAACTGTAATCCCACCTGATGTTATGCAGTGATGCAATCAATGATGATCAAGCGCACTAGCGATTTTATTTTTTTTTATTATTGTAAGTTTTAAAGCTTACCTTACTTGCGCAGGGATGAAAACCTCAGGACGATACCACAGTAATATTATAAGAGAGAGAGAGAGGGTCGCACGCTAACTACCTAGACTAGATCCAAATCCAAAGATATGGCGATGCTAGCCCAACACCAACTACTACTCAAGATCGCAAAAAGTTGCGATCAAGTCGGAACGATGACAGTTGCTTCTAATATGATTTCAATAAGATAACCACAAAAGTCAGTTTCGCAAACTTTATTCTTAATTTTGTACAATATAATCAATATTCTTATAGTTTAACAACTTGCTGTTAATCATTATAAATTAGCTACGATATTTACAATGTTTTAACTCATTTCCAACAACCTTGAGCTTATTTAATCTTAAGTTATTGTTAACATGTATTGTTTTGTAACTAAACTTAGACTATAGAAGATTGGAGATTATATACTATAGATAGATTGAAATCGTTAGTTTTTCCTCATCACACTTTGGTCTCTAAAAGTGACATTATTCACAGGAGTGAACAGCTAGATCCCGAGCATTTTTGACGTTTGCATAACAACTTGGGACAGGGTGTGAATCATAAGTTTCAATGCACAACAAAAGCACGACCATATTTAAGGCGAATCTAACGATTTCAAAGAAGATTGCTAATTAAGTATGGAGAAAAAAACACGCAGTCGAATAGGGAACCTCTTTCTTTTTTAAAGTGGGTTAAAAATACAGTAAAAAGTGCAAACGAAGTATCTCTATTTTAGTAATAATGTGTGATAAAATATTCTCTAGAGGACATCATTGTAATGTGTTTAATTATATGCTGTTTGGATGGCAGGGTCGCCTTACATTGAGCCAGCGTGTTTGATGATACCATTTTTATGCAAATTTTATCATTCACTATTACAAAAATCTTACACAGATTTTGTGTGTGCCAGCCTGGGTTTTTAATTAAACTTTTACATTCATTTGGTAGAAACTTGGAATGTATGTTTGTAGAGAATAAAACTTACAGTACAATCTGTCCCACACATTATTTTAATCGGTAACGGTGAGTAAAATAAAATAAGTCGAAGGGATATAAAAAAGACAAGTTAATGTCATCTGGTGATGTGATATTATTATTTTTTACATTAGAACATTCAATATATTATTATCATCTACTCGATAACAAACATATCGTATATATTATGCCATCTCTAATATAATGCTGCAATATATAACATCTTAATTGACATTACCTATCAAATGTTTGGCACAATAATATGACGAATTCTCAAAGTATATCCTTCTGGATCCATCCTTTCTTATAAGGATTTAAAAAGTAGAAAATCATATTTAGTTTAGGTTACGAAAGCAAATTTATATCAGCTTTGCTAAGGAAACTCAAAAAAAAAAACAGTTCAATTCACACAAGAAGACAAGGCTATTATATTTCTAAAGAAACGAAACCTCCTTTAACAGAGAGTTAATAAATTATAACGATCATCTTTTGGGATGATCACCATTTGTATATCTTATTTAAATATTTATTAAACACAAATATGATAAAACCGTCAAAATAATCGTAACAAAGATTAAAAAATATGTCATAATAGACAGTCTCCCAATGCTCCTTTCTAGCGAAGCGGGTTGAATGTCGAATTGAGATTCGTGAACGCTAAAGTTATCATAACGAGTAGGTACTTATATGCCTTCAGAATACTCGTTTAATTAAAAAATACCACAAGTATTTCTAATGTTGTAAAATGTTCTTACACTTAAATAACTTCAGCCTACCTTATGCGTGTTTTTACTGACAATGACGGTCAACCATCACAGTAAAAGTGAGCACGAACAACCACACCACATTCCCGTCAAAACTTTAAAGTTTGCACAAGTAGTAGTGGTATCTCTAAAAGTTAATTCACGGCAAAAATAGTTTTACCTATCTCCAAAGCCCGCCGTAGTTGCATTCAAAAAGTCGGCTCATTTAAAGTTTAAACTTTCCGTTATCTGTAGCGGGTAAAGTCTGTTCCCTGCGCTCCTTATAACTCGAACTTCGACATTCTTTGACTTACGTATGTTAATAATTCTACCCACTATTAATTTCCAATAGAGCCTTATCACACTAGACTTGGAATCCAAAAATAAACCCTATCCATAATATATATTTACTTTCTTGCTTTTGCGGCTGTTGGTGCGATAAGGTCCTACTTAAGTTTTTATACAGAAGATTTTATCATCTATAAAAGTGCGGCACTGTTTGAGTTTGGCACATATTTTAATTTAACACATTCGTTGGCAGAAGACTTTGTTTCTTGTATCCCTAGATTCTTGTTATGCCTCTAAATGGGGGGTTTAAGAGGCGTGTTGCCGACGTGAAGGTTGTTGAGCTGGGGTAACAAGATGGCCGCTGTAGAGATTGCAGTGACGAGCACGAAGACAGCGAGGAGTGCCCGGTCAGCAACGACAGCCACCTGCGGATAACTCATTAGTTAATAACGTCACTTAAAGTTCCACCTGCATAATTTCCTACACTATTCTAAAGTTTTTTGAATCAACTAAAAGTTTAAAACGCTATAGGTATTTGAGAGAAGATCTTCAATATTTTCTTTACTGAACGCTCGAATTGCTTGAAGAAATACCTTAAGCTAATGTTAATTTGTAAGACAACAAATACTATGATCCGAAAAGCTTGCTACTAAATCCCTTTGGATTCGCGCATCTAAAACAAATGCCGTGGATTACTAGAAAATCTTAGCGATACATTTGCATCACATTTTATTTATTGTCTGGCAAACTTCAAAAAAACAATATTTACCTACATGAAACGTGTCTTCTGTTTCGTCTAATTTAATCTTATCGTGTTTGCATGTAGTAAATTAACCAATTAAGAAACTGACGACTAAGTATGTAGCGAAATTGGTGTTAAAATAACATTTCTTTTAACCGACTATTTGCTTAGGAAATATTAAACCAACTATAAAAGTGTTAAATAAATTAATTAATGTATACAAAATCACTGTTTGCTTGTTAAAAAGCGCAGCGCAGTAAGTTCAGTTTAAAATTATGTATTTTGTAACTTTCAAAATCAATGCATTACAGTAAGGTAGTTAGGTTAGGTAGTTAGGTTCGCTATAGGATCGGTATGGTAAGTTAGGTTAGGTTATAAGTATATATGTCGTAGGTTTTTCATAAAATTAGGTTTTTGATCGAAAACCTCGGTTTTTGATAAAAACCGGAAGATGAAACAATTTAAACTCAATTTGATCATAAACTTGTTACAATCCAGATTTGTGATCAAAAACCTGAACTAGTTTGGGCTTATGAGGTTCCCTATCCATTTGCTTAAAATTTTAAGACCTAATATAACTTGGCACTCTTTTCTTACGCATAATTTTTTAAGCATAATTTCTTTAATCATAATAATGATTAAGCACAACATTCTAAAGCATACATTTCAGTATTTACGCCTTATGATATTAAAACATATTTTTTATTGGCATACAAAAAGAAGAAAAAAAGCGTAGTCGACGGAGCCCCGCTATGCGGGGTTCCTATTTCTGTCTTCAGAGTTTAAAGGAACCTAACTAACCTAAGGTCGGGGTGCCCCAAGTTCTGATTATGAGAGCAAACTCTTTGGGATTAAAGCAAACCCGTTATTTTGACAAGAACTTTATCATAAACCCAAACACTAGTTTGGGTTTATGATAAAGTAAGACTAGTTCAGATTTTTTATCAAAAACCCGAACTATCAGGTTTTTGATAAAAAATCTGAATTAGTCTGAACTGTTACAGGTTTATGATGAAATTGAGTTTAGAATGTGTCATCTTCCGATGTTTCATCAAAGACGTAGGTTTTTGATCAAAAACCTAATTTTATTAAAAACCTGCGACATATTATACATACTAAATTTGTAACCCGTTCTTTTACCCCCTTAAGGATTGAATTCACAAAAAACCCAAATAAAACATTTTATCGAAATAACTAACTTTACGCCCCCCTTTTACCCCCTTATTAGATGATTTACGAAAAACTCTTTTATACGTGTTTCATGATTTTCAATGAAGAACCTACATACTGAATTTTATTCGAATGACTTCAAAAACGGCAAAGTTTCATATTAACTTTGCACCCCTGTTTTAACTATCTTCTATCTAACTTTGCCCCCTGAGGGGGCAGGGGGTAAAATAGATGGATTATAATATTAGAATCTTTTACTATAAAGTGTACTACTTTATGCAGTATCATTTTGTTCCACAATAAAACCAGTATTTTCTTCTCATATTGCTAGCAAACATTTTAGTAGAACGCTACAAATAACTCGGAGCTATCCCGTATGAGAATGCTTGGAGTGGAGGCGTGTGGACTATTATTAAAATATTATAAGTAAAAGCATTTATGGTATTCCAATAAAGGTAAGAAGGAATATAGTAAAAAAAAGTATTATAACAGTGGTATTGGTTCAATATCTCTATTTATTTCGCCCACATGAAATCGTATTATTTGTGTGTTCTTTATCATCTAAATATCATCTTATTTGTGTATGTAGTGAGAATCTGTCAAGAGATTCAGAGTAACAACAAACGTATATTATATAATATTATATGACTGGAAATTCATATTTCTTACCTACATAATATTAATCCTGTAGTGGTATTTCAGGTTGTGTTAGTTTATCAATATGAATATTCTTGCCACAGTTACAGTAGCGAGCCAAAACACAAACGTGTTTAATAGGATGTGCATAGATTGTACCGGTGTTAATATTGTAATTAGGTAAGATGCTGGTAAACCGAAGGTGCGGTATCAGTTCTGAATAGAAAAGTAAGAAATGCGTGTTACGAATACGCAACAAAACAATAGCAAATTATGTAGTAGTTAAGTATTTTCTTAAAATAGAGATGCGTAACCGACAAATAAAATGTTGACAAGTAATGCCCACATACAATGATATTTTAAGTAAAAAGGTGTAGATAGGTTGTAAGCGCTTAGTAAGCGACACGTCAAAATGTGGCTAACTAGCCACACTTGACCTTAGTGTCGCGTCGCGCCGTCAACGGACGCGTGCGTGCGTTAGTGTGCCGTTTTTGAAGATCGAACGTTGTTTAGGTAACCTATCTACACCTTTTTACTTATAATATCATTTCCCACATACATATTATTATTATTGATAAGTACTTTGTTTTGAACAAAACACAATCCGCATTTGGTTGTTTCCAAAACACGTTTTGGAAACAACTAAATGCGGATTGTGTCCCAGACTCTATTAAAAGTTAATAAAGAATATTTGTCGTCCTACAAACTATATAGATTTAGCTAACAAAATCCTTAATACAAGCTCATTCGTAGAATTTGTCTCTTAACTGCCTTCCCATTTTCTCCCGTTTACGGGACAGTTTTGAACATTGCAATCGTAAAGATAAATGGTACTAGATAACAGATCCTTCTGACGTTACCTACACCGGCAGGACAATGAACATTTTATACTAAGTGCAAATGGACAAACTTACCAAGGCAACTTATCAAGGCGGATAATGAGTATTTCAATGTGTATTGTTCGAAAAATAAATATTATATGTCGTGGAAAGCGATATTCTTGAATAATAAGTTGTGAAGTTGATTAACTTAGTACGGAGTCTATGGTGACCAGCGTGACGTTTACTTGTCATTTGAAAATGGCGAGAATGTTTTTCAGTAAGGACAGAGTCATGCTGGTGTGTGGGAGCTGGGCAGAGCTCGATTGATTTGTGGCACCAACGGAGACACACATCCAGTATGAAACTGTCAGTTACCTATTTGAGTTGTTTTGTGATTACGATTGTTAAGTTAGGGTATTACTGCAATGAAGATTGCTATTCTACGTTATGAACTCTGTACCACGAAATCCCCATCGGTGTCAGCTCATCGCTCAGCCATCGCTGACGCCGACATATATATAAAATGTAGCTCAGTTGGCTTCGATGACAGCTTGACACAAAATCCAAAATTTTAAGCACTAATAGGCAATTTAGTCTTTAAATTAAAATCATTTTCCGCCCGTGAAGGCTGACATACAGATGAAGGCATTTTGCAATAACATGGTTTTAAATATTGTTATTCAGTACCGTTATAATAAAATGTACTCACGCAAATTCAAAACTTTTGAACAGTATGCCTGATCGTGACATTTTCAGCGTTAAATTGATGGAAAAGCGTTTTGCAAGTATAATGTTCGATATTTATGGTAATTTGAAAATTTATGAAAAATATCGAATTCGAATAGAAACTTGACAAGGACTTTTTTTATAAATTAAACATGCGTAACGTTTGAAGCTAAATATTGAATATCTATTAAGCATTTTTTCTGAGAGTAACACCTCTGTAGGAAGCATAATAGAAGTTAGTTAATTAAACAGGGTGGAAAGAATATCATCCCAAATCCGGACCGCCCCAACCGGTCTTTCCGGACGTAGTTCAGCCCATGACCCTAAGAATTAGCTTTGAAATTTTTGGTCGGCTGTTCCCGAAGAGATTTAAAGTACCTACTATAGAGCGGGCATGTCAAGGTAATGTCATAGAAAAACTTTGATCCCGTGTCTTAGTAATGCCATCTAGAATAATATATGAATATTGGAGCGGCAGGAGAGGGTACTAAAACGAACTCGTAGACTTGTGTCCAGCACGACACAAATTTCGGACGAAAATTTTGTTCGTGATGTCTAGTCTATAGGTATTGATTGTCATTGGCTATTCCAAATATTCTTGATGTTTCTTGTGCTTTCTACTGTAAAATCATGACTTTTATGTCAATGTCAACCAATGCGATTTTATGTGAAAGTAGTGGCTTATTTTTTTTTAAAGAAAAAGTTTTGTTGAACTAGCAAATTCATATAGGTATATATGTATACAGAAGATAAAATAAATAAAAAAAGTCAACGCTAGTTTAGAATCATGTACAGAACATGGTATCAGTATGTCGAAGTCCTTTCTGCCCTGTGTTTTTTAGCATTATGCTGCGATAGAAGGCCTTTGGCCTCGTACAGCTTTTTTAAAATTTGGTAACTTTAGTTTGTGTTGACTTATTGCCGGTTCGCATCCCAAATACCTACACGTTTTTCTTTCTTTTTTGAGTTGAACTGCCACTGAATCATTGTCATCATTATCTTTGACGCATTTATGGTTGGCTATACACCTTATATTTGTAAACTTCTTTATCTTTATTCTGTGTAGTTTTTAATGAAACAAAACCCATCCGGTTTTTATTGTTTTCAAGAGGCTTTCGTGTAACCCTCTGAACACAATGGTTGGCACGACTACGATAATATATAGCCACGTCAAAGAACTTCGCCTTCTAACGCCACTTTTTTAATTGTCGCCAGAAATGCCCTCATCGAAGTAATTATCAAGAATCATTAATCTTTTTTTTTTCAATACCTAACTGGTGATTGGAAATGGAGTGAGCAAAAAGTTCCGATGATTTATTACCTACTAGCTGCGTACTACAAAGTATTTTTCACAGTTTCACTACCATCAATTGTAATGTAGGCTTAATTGGATTGTGTAATTTATGTTTTAATTGTATACTGTAGGTAACATGTCACAACTTTAACTTTACCAATTTATTTATAGGCGTTATTAATAAAATTGCAAACCCATTTGTTCCCTGAAACCATTAACGTGTTATTGTAAAGATAATTATTATTTTTCAGTAGGTAATTACGAGCACGGCCTGTAGCCATTTTTGGAAACAGTGATTAAATTCCCGATAGTTTAAATAATTAAGTGCCACGTCATCAGAAACGACCAAGCGTAAAGCATGAGCAGTGGGTTAAGGGGGATTTGCCAGAAGTAACTGCGACCTTTTTAATTTTCTTTTGTTTTTTTGCAATTTGCCCTTCAGTGTCAGGTTGTGTGTTAGTTAAAATATTATTTGCGATCGTTACAATTATGGTTTATCTGAGTAATAATAATAAGAATCGCCAATACAACCCTCTAAGTTAATTTAATCCCATTTCATGAGATAATCATTCAATAGGATTATAATATGAACTTTGAGGATTGTCTTAATGATTTGAATGACTATATTTTTGTAAACACGTGTTTACGGTGGCAAATTATATTTTGTTTAACATTCAGCCTGACATTAAACATTAAATTGCGAAAAACACAAGTAAAATTAGATTTGGTGGGTTACCCTGGCACATTGACCTTAAACAAAAGTTACGATATTGACCTGAACAAAATCACGTCTAAAATATTTTACTGTCAAACCGTCTGGAAGTCAACATATTTCCACGGCTTTCAGATTAGGGAATTGTTACGACACGGTTGTAAAGCTGACCGAGTTGATAGTTAATTTTGGTAGACTGTGGATTGTAGGTGTCGTAAAACTTAGATATTGTTATTTCTTACTGTCTTTGTTTTGACTCGTTTCAGCAATAGGTACTGATCAGAATCTAACAATTAGGTATACACCGTACATTTTATAAGCAGTGACTATCAAAACTTGATTATAATATTTATATTGATACCTACATAATAAATGCAAAAATATGTGCTTCAATATTTTTTTTTTCCAGGAAAGGAATGGGAAAACCATGGATTGAAAAAAAAGTATTAATAAAGCTATACTAGCAATGTAGGTTGCACACATTACTGGTAGTATTGTTAACCCCTCCAACTAAATTTGCTTGTGTCTGGAGTGGGTTCATGTCAATATTGCAATGAGTGGGTATTAAATTTACGACCTTAGCCCAATGGCTAAGGCCTGAAAAAAAAACATATAAGAGCACAATTACGATTGCAATTAGCATCATTCAAAATCATCTCACAGATGTATTTTGAACAATAAGATAACCGTAGGTACCTGTTTCCACTCTATATTAGCGCGTTCCAATCGTTCGTTGGCGGCTACCCGCTGTTCGTGCCGGGCAGCAGCCTCGCGCAGCGTACATCCGCAGCAAGAGCACCGCGGACATGCGCTCGCGCAGCCTGATTCGACCACCGCGTTGGCAGTAGGCGGGAGGCCACTTCCAGGGACAGTAGCGACATTTGTTGTTGCTCCACCTACACAAATACAAACAAAACTAAACAAATTATCTGTTCTTGTAACCTGAACGCTAATTTCTGTAATTTTATGAATGAATTTGGCCTTCCAACATTCAACATCTAGTATGCTATCTTTTCTCATTGAAAATCAATGACAAAAACTTGTCTAAATTAGGCGTGTTTTTGTCAAATTGAGACTGAGATTTGAATATGAACGTTCTCTAATAAAGAGCATTGCTCCTCTCGCTATAGTCAAGATAAGCTGGTGGCCGTAAAGATTCCTGAAAACAATCTTGTCTGTCTGTAAGAATGTGTAAAAAAAATCGAGTTAAAAAAATTTAACACGTTACATTTTAGTTTATTATTTTAGTGTCAAATAAAAAACCCCAAACCTAAGTAGGAAATCTTTTGCTTGACCGAATTTACTTAGAATTTCGTAAGTGGAGACCTTTCTTGTAAACCTACTTGGTTATATTTCTTCGGTGCAAAATGTTTCCAGAGCCCGTGATGAAAGGATTACAAAGGATAGCTAGAAGACAGGGATTAGTTGAGTTTTGTCTAAGACTTAAATGTGTCAGGCAACATTTACCCTTGAAAGAAAAGGTGTCGAGGAGATACTAGGTACTGTACCTAGGTAAACTTGATCCTAAGACTTTGAAGTAGGCACCTAAAAAAGATTACCTTTTTCATGCCTTAAATTCCGTCACGTTTCATTTATAAACGCCTATAATGAGACCTATTTTTTTAGCCTATCTTACGAAGTCACGATTAAATCTCAAAAATTTAGAGTCACGTAGTTACACTTTTAAGTAATCTTTATGTTACGATTTAGGGGTGTGCTATTGATTATGATTGTAATTAAATTAAATGATTAAACTATTCAAAGATTTATAAACAGTGTAAAACGCTTATGATTAAAAATAACTTTCACTATAGCACCAATCCTGAAATATTAAATAAATTTTAAGTTAATTACAAAATTACTCTGTGTAAAATTATATAATAGCTAAAAGCTCTGAATTGGTATGTATTTCTATAGAAAATCCATGTCAGTCTCCAAACAACAATAACATTTCTAACACATATAGGGACACTTCGTTCATCGACTTCCTTAGGGAACAATAAATTGGATGATGAATATTTGTCCTAAATACGCTTAGGTATGTGCAAAAATGTTTTTCCCCATCTACGAGTAAGATACACGGATTCGTAATTCCCCAAAGAACGATGAAATATTATTTGGAGAAATGCGTGTCGATATTCGAGAAATATTGAAATTGTATCCAGCTGCGACGGATATATACACAGGAAAATCTTAATTGGTTCATGGTACAAAAGATACACATAAAGGCGAAATTGCATTGACTCGCTCTCGTCTGGATCTCAAGCTCGACGTCTCCATTTTATTGAAATACTTTCTTTATTATTTTAATTTGTCAATGAACAACATGAAGCATTTAAAGCTGTAATGATTTAGTGGCTTTAGTGACACCAAAGGCATTTAAATATAGAGAAAACCGATTACTCTTTTCAAATATTACAGAATTACACGGTTGGGTATTTTAACAGGAACTGCAGTTTGTATTCTATTCAATAAGCTTGAAATAGGTAAGTAGGTACCTACTGTGTAGTCTTCTAACCTTTAATAGTGCGAGAGCCGGCTGCAGAAATACCTACCTCATAAGATACCCCAATAAGCTGTATTTAGATCGTTAACCGACACTGAAACACGTAAAAAAAATCAGGTCTGCCAGAGCCAATCCTGCCGGGTCATAGAAATAATTGATATTTTTTGACGTAATTTTTTAGTAAAAATTACCTCATAAGATACCCGAATGAAAGTGCTGGCAGCAGTTAACCATTGACTAGTTATGTAAAAAAAAGTTGGTCTGCCATTGCGCAGCCTGCCGAAAGTACTTGGCAGACCTCTTTAAAATGCCCTTCTGACACACTAAACCTACCTCATCGAGTACCCGGATGGGACCAACGCTAAATAATAACCAATATGCCCCTGATAATGGATCAAAAGGTCTGCCAGGTCTAAGCTTGCCGAAACTTAGTGTTTAAAGCGTTTGAAGTTGATATGGAGCATAATTTCACCTGTAGTCAAAATAACATTATTTTGTTTCTAAATTTATACAAATTTATGAATATTAAATATTTTTTATCAAAACATTGAATAAAACAACAAGTGTAGAGATAATAGATGTATATTCAAAATTTAGCACAATCACTACGAGTTCAATAACATGCTTACAATTTATATACAACTACCAAAACTTAGTTTAAGTTGGCATTACAGTTACCTGAATTCTGTATTTATATGTGGGTTTAGGGAACTAAGTAGACTTTTGAGTGTAGAACCTGTTATTGCGTAAATCATCGAAGGAACAGCTAACGCCTAACCAAACTGACCACCCCCAGGATCTCTCAAAATCCAAGTTTAAACAATAATGGTTAGGTTGACTAGCCATTTACTGTCAATACCTGAGTAGGTACGATAACTATCTTAATTCAAAAATTACAAGCCATTAAATAACTAGCTACAATGATGGTGAAATGACAGCAAGAACTATTATTAAAAATATAAAGATGCAAAAAAAATGAAAATCAGTCAGATTGAACTGTACTAATGTAAATCAGTAAAAGTTTGTACAAAAATAAAATTATAACTTAACGTAGAATCTCAAATTAATAAAAATCCCTTCATCACTTGAACTGTCATATGACTTATCAATATCGTCGTCCTCTGAATCATTAATTATAATAGACTCTACACTGAGTGGTGTTGGCTCACCTTCATACCATAGAGGTTCTAGGCGATTGTTATTCAAATCCCACCCGTATTTTTTGGTATTTAATTTTATCCATTTGTTTGAACATGCGTTTTGCCACATAGCGTTTACGAAAACCGTTCGCAATATTTTTTGTTTTATAACCTTTTTACATGGCGGCATTCTACATGAACTATAATTCCTATTTTTTTCAACAAGGGACCTTTTAATTTTTTGCTTGCGTATGTTTTATTAAAGATAACGTATCTGGCAGCATTAGTATTTGTAAAGTTTTTATTTCCATACATTTCGCAACTAAAATTATGAATCAAATCAACTACTTCTGTATCATTCTCGTATACAATATTCTCGTCTTATTTATTGAAAGCTTCCTGGTAGATGGGATTCTGTTTTAACACCTGGAAAGGTTTAGATTTACCTTTATTGTGAAAAACAGCTGAAGTATCTGTCAAAAATTAAATGAATTTCATCAGCTTCTATGGTGCAAATTTATTGTAATATTATTTCGGAAAGTTTTTTAAATGTGCTGGGAATTGAGGATGGTCTCAAAACGGTTGCGATCATGAAGAATCAGATACTCGAATACTTTTTCATGCATATAGAAAAAGACGCAACTAAAGTATCCATTTTAGCATCTGACACAGATATTTTAGTCGGTGTTTTAGCACACGCCTACCCACTGAAACCAAATATTTGGTTACTTTCGGGCGGATTATCAAGAGCCAAAGATCCAAATGCTATTAAATTGTACCCATTTATCAAAAACACTAGGTGAAACGTTGTGTCGTTCTTTACCAGCATTTCATGCATACACTGGTTGTGATTACACCGCTGTTTTTCACAATAAAGGTAAATCGAAACCTTTCCAGGTGTTAAAACAGAATCCCATCTACCAGGAAGTTTTCAATTAATAAGACGAGAATTTTGTAAACGAGAATGATACAGAAGTAGAAATGTATGGAAATAAAAACTTTACAAATACTAACGCTGCCAGATACGTTATCTATATCTATATAATACTAGCTGACCCGGCAGACTTCGTACTGCCTAATTAAATTGCAATAAATTCCTGTCAAAATGATTTGTAATGTGACATTTTTTTGTTCCTACATATTTTATAGTCGGGGCAAAAAAACCTCCAGAACAGAACCGTCACCCTGGTGATAGGGCGTTGTGAATAAGAAATATAATTAAATAAAACATATATAAGCATTTAAAAATAAGTAATCCCTTTATTGTTAATCATGTGAATCATAATTATTAACAAAAATCCGTTTTATTTTCATTGTAGTGCTTTGTGATATACGATGTTTTTTGTTTGATATCTGGCGCATATAGACAAACAAATCTGATGGTTTTCCAACACCGGCACAGGCAACATACAATTGACCATGTGAGAAACGTGGGTTTTCCAGATTAATACCACAAACACTTAATGATTGCCCCTGGGACTTGTATATGGTCATAGCAAAAGCAAGCCGAACTGGAAATTGTAGTCGTTTAGAGTCAAACGGCACATCATTCGGAATAATTGAGATGTGCGGTATGAGAACGTCTTCTTCTTTATACTTTCCTTTCAGTATAGTTGCTTCTATCACGTTGTTTAGTAATTTTTTTATCGCTAACCGTGTGCCGTTGCAAAGACGCGGTTAGTTGATATTGCGCAACATTATAACTACCGATCCAACCTGTAATTGAAGATTGAGATGGCAATCCTGGCAAATCCAGCGAGTTTAAAAATTCTGGTGGATAGTTCACAACATCATCTTGGTTAGTAGCCGAATCAACTGATTTATATATCCTCGATTCGCCTGTAATTTGTTTTACATTGCACTTGCATTTTTAAATTTAATTCATTTACATCTATGTTTTTTGCAGCCAATATAGCTCGTTCGCTCAACCAATCATGGTTCCTGTAATTTTGAGAAACATCTGGAAACACCTTCTGGATAAGTTCATCTTTTGATCGAGTTAACTGACAAAAACTTTGAGAAATGTTAATGCAGCCAGTCAACATGTCTATAGGAAATTTGCCACTACCAATGTCAATGAGTTGTTTAGAGACTAAGTTTCCAGATTGGTCATTTTGCAATTTGACATGCATATTCTTGCTTAAATGAAATACTTTGACATGTTTCCACAATTGGAGGACTTTAGACATGCATTGAGTTCATCAGCTGGCAATGTTTGACGAAAATCTCTTTAGGGGTTTTCCGGCAACTATTCGAATTTTTCTCGCCGTAAAAACCATCTTTGAACTTCAACGAACATTTAAAAAAAAGAATTGGCCAAATTTGTCCAGGCGTTGTTGAGTTTTGCGCTTACCAACACATTTTGCGATTCATTTTTATATTATAGATTAATAAATAAATAATAAAGTTACTCGAGAATATATTTGATATGAGAGTTACACTGAGATAGTAAAAATGATTAACTACTACGCTTGAAGCATAAACACTAATAATAGCCGAAAACTGTAGAGGTAACATCCCTACTGCTTGCTGTTTACAGGGTGAGAAGTGACACCGGTAGACACATGGAGGGGATAACTTACCAAGTGATAATAATTGATGTTATCGAGCGGGACTATTAAAAAGCAAGGGTTGGTGATAAAAAAGTGCAAATATAGAGTTGTATGTATTTTTTGATGCCACATAATAAAAAAATAAAAAACTTTTTTACAAAAAAAACAACCGACTTCTTAAAAAAAAACTAACAGGTGAAAAATAACTCCAGTTTCGGAGCCAGTCTGTGGCTTTGGTGGTTTTGTTTTGTTCATTATTGGCCACCGACTTCCGAAACTGGAGTTATTTTTCACCTGTTAGTTTTTTTTTAAGAAGTCGCTTGTTTTTTTTGTAAAAAGTTTTTATTTTGTAATTTTTAGTTTCTTTGTATGTAAAGAAAGTCTTTCAAAACATGAAAAATCATTGAAATTAAATAACAGTTGCTAAAGAAGTTCTCTAAACATTAATCATACCTCTCTGCCGGCCCCTTTTTAAATAGAATGGCGTAATGTTATGTTGTGGAAATACAAAAGCTCAGCATAGACATCTGACTATAGCAATTGCGAATAATTTGCTGTTATGCGTTGAAGAGTTCCGTTGCCTGTCTTCTTCATCGGTTTTTCTTCACCAAATGATACTTTCTAAATGAAAATGGTTGATTTAATACTAAAAATGTTGAAATCGGTGCATGTGTGCCTATATTTTTTGAGGAGTTCCCTCAATTCCTCGAAGATCCCTCATCAGGTATGAGTTTTGATACAAATGGAACCAATCTGTTAGTATACCCTATCAAACAAAAAAAGAATTTTGAAAATCGGTCCATAAATGACGCAGAACTGAGGTAACAAACCCTAAAAAAAAAAAATACAACCGAATTGAGAAACTCCTCCTTTTTTTGAAGTCGGTTAAAAAAAATAAACATGTCAAAAAAATAAAAATTTGGGGTGAACACCCCCTTATCACTTAGAGGTTAGAAAAATAGATAGTAGCCGATTCTCAGGCTTACTGAATATACATAAAAAATTTCATGAGAATCGGTCAAGCCGTTTCGGAGGAGCATGGGAACGAACATTGTGACACGAAAATTGTATAACCTAACTATGCACGATCCACTTATTTTACACAGTTCAGCTTACCACCTTAAAGACAAATGCCTGCTGTTGAAATTCAATAAAAATTTGCACAATACACGTTATTGATTTGATGGTTTCCAATTTAAATGTTAGGAAACGAAAAACTTAATTTTTTTTACTTTTTTTTCACAATTTCACAGTGAACACAATACCTTTCAATATTTACTTTTTGCCTGACATTATGTCAGTTGTCAATCTGTCATTTACTTTTTTCTTTTTGTGTCTTAGTTTTTCATAGTGACTATGAAGGTTGCATCTGATTTACGTAATTTAATTTATTTTTATTAGCTCTAATAATGTAATTTATTGTTATTTTTCCTGAATTTTCTTTGCTATAAACCTCACGGAGCCCGAGACCTTTCCAACGAATGCAAAACCGTGCAAATCGGTTCGTGCGTTCTGGAGTTATATCGTCAGGAAGGAAAACCCGACTTATTTTTATATAGTAGATAATAAATATAATAAGACAGTAAAAAAACTGTGTCTGTACATTGACTATATTTAAATAATAATAATTGAGGGGGGTTTAGAAACAGTAATAGAGCACGAATAAAAAAAAAAGTCTGTCTGTATGTCGGTTTGTCTGTTTGTCTGTTTGTTTGTACACGCTCATCTTCGGAACTACTGGACGGATTTAAATGCACCACAACAGACCAGGTAAACTATAGGAGATACAAAAATGGTACCATAGCAAAAATTGTTCCACGTGATGAGCATTTTCTGCTGACAGAATAAATTTGAAGATCCAGAGCATCTGTTGTGGAACTCCAAGAGCCCAGCTACACCATAACTCACATAGGAATGACGTCTTAGCAAAAGTCGTTCGGTCTGATAGGCATTTCCTGTTGACTTATAAAAATCGAAGATCAGAAACATTTGATACAGAAATTAAAGCTATCACTAATTTCATTGCATAATTATAAAATAACATAAGTACCTCCACGCGGTGAAGGCGGGAACAGTTCAGGACAGATTTCCGATGACGATCGTATATCGTTGAAAATTAGACTCTACTGGCTAAAACTCCCATTTTTTTTTAACGTATAAATATGCCTTTCGGGCTTATGTTATTTGAGTGTTTAATTTCCTTTTCCATTTATCTTCGTTACATGGTAGCCTACCTGGTAACGCAGGGGAGCAGCCACTTAGATTTTAATTGATCAGGTATCATCATAATAAAACTATAACCATGCCTAGAAAGAGGTCAAATCTTTCCCAATGTTCCAAAGGTGCTAAATGATTAAAGACCATAATATCCCAACAATCTACCGAAGAACGTTAGGAGAGACTTGATGCTGTTCGAGAACATGAGGCTGCAACTCGCTCCGTGGAAACTTCTTGGGATCGCGAAGCACGCCTGCATTCTCAGCGTATTTACGCATCTAAATTCAGGTCTCTAGACACCAGTGAAGAATATGTGCGCGACTGACCGCTGATCGTGAACATCATGCAGTTTCTCGCGAGTTGGAGACGTTCACGGAAAAAGCATGACGCTTGAGTTTTCAGCGTATATACGCATTGACTCTAGAGATAAGTGGGGGAAGGAAATGCGCGACTGACCGCTGATCGTGAACGTCACGCAACACGCACAATATAGGCTATAATTTATTTTGGAAAATGGAACACCTAAACTAAAAGAGATATAAAAATGTGCCATTGCAAAAACTATTCCACGTGAAGAGTGTTTTCTGCTGTGAGACTAAATTTGAAGATCTGGAGCACCTGTAGGGGAACTCCAAAGCCCAGAGACAATATAACATATACATAATAGAAATGGCGTCTTAGCAAAATTTGTTAAGTCTGATGGCATTTCCTGTTGACCAACAAAAATAAAAAATCTGGAACGTCTTGAATCGTCTCGCGCATCCCATTGATTTCCCGTCTCCGGGCTTTTAGAATTCGACACAATACGTTTCAGATCTTCGATTTTGACGACCCCGTTGTTGCTGGCATAAGCAATAGGATTCGCGTACGAAGTCGCGGACAGAAGCTAGTCTTTAATAAAACAACGCAAGCAAAAAATTAAAAGGTCCCTTGTTGAAAAAAATAGGAATTATAGTTCATGTAGAATGCCGCCATGTAAAAAGGTTATAAAACAAAAAATATTGCGAACGGTTTTCGTAAACGCTATGTGGCAAAACGCATGTTCAAATAAATGGATAAAATTAAATACCAAAAAATACGGGTGGGATTTGAATAACAATCGCCTAGAACCTCTATGGTATGAAGGTGAGCCAACACCACTCAGTGTAGAGTCTATTATAATTAATGATTCAGAGGACGACGATATTGATAAGTCATATGACAGTTCAAGTGATGAAGGGATTTTTATTAATTTGAGATTCTACGTTAAGTTATAATTTTATTTTTGTACAAACTTTTACTGATTTACATTAGTACAGTTCAATCTGACTGATTTTCATTTTTTTTGCATCTTTATATTTTTAATAATAGTTCTTGCTGTCATTTCACCATCATTGTAGCTAGTTATTTAATGGCTTGTAATTTTTGAATTAAGATAGTTATCGTACCTACTCAGGTATTGACAGTAAATGGCTAGTCAACCTAACCATTATTGTTTAAACTTGGATTTTGAGAGATCCTGGGGGTGGTCAGTTTGGTTAGGCGTTAGCTGTTCCTTCGATGATTTACGCAATAACAGGTTCTACACTCAAAAGTCTACTTAGTTCCCTAAACCCACATATAAATACAGAATTCAGGTAACTGTAATGCCAACTTAAACTAAGTTTTGATAGTTGTATATAAATTGTAAGCATGTTATTGAACTCGTAGTGATTGTGCTAAATTTTGAATATACATCTATTATCTCTACACTTGTTGTTTTATTCAATGTTTTGATAAAAAATATTTAATATTCATAAATTTGTATAAATTTAGAAACAAAATAATGTTATTTTGACTACAGGTGAAATTATGCTCCATATCAACTTCAAACGCTTTAAACACTAAGTTTCGGCAAGCTTAGACCTGGCAGACCTTTTGATCCATTATCAGGGGCATATTGGTTATTATTTAGCGTTGGTCCCATCCGGGTACTCGATGAGGTAGGTTTAGTGTGTCAGAAGGGCATTATAAAGAGGTCTGCCAAGTACTTTCGGCAGGCTGCGCAATGGCAGACCAACTTTTTTTTACATAACTAATCAATGGTTAACTGCTGCCAGCACTTTCATTCGGGTATCTTATGAGGTAATTTTTACTAAAAAATTACGTCAAAAAATATCAATTATTTCTATGACCCGGCAGGATTGGGTCTGGCAGACCTGATTTTTTTTACGTGTTTCAGTGTCGGTTAACGATCTAAATACAGCTTATTGGGGTATCTTATGAGGTAGGTATTTCTGCAGCCGGCTCTCGCACTATAAGGACATTTAATAAGTTAATGGTGTGTTACGAGATAAATACTAACAATTTATAATATTTAAAATGAGAAACAGCATGAACCGTCAGCCATTGGTTGAAAGTCGGATGGTTTTGTAATTATTTTAGTACAGGAATAAATCCTTTTTACAATCCTTCAATTAATCCTTCTATTGCAAACTCAAGGCTCTGTAACGTAAGGTACTTTAAGTTCCTGAGACGAGGCGTTTCGGGTTTCGGACCAACCTTGCCTATAGAGGTACTGAAATATGTAAAACATAATACAAAATATGGCGCCTGAAATACCAAAAGGATAAACTTCACTCTTGATAACATTATAATCAAGTTTAGCTGTGTATTCAGAGCAAAGTACGAAGAAAATTCCTCGCCTTAACACGTGTGAATATTAAATTTTCAACGAGAAAGCAATATCAACAGGTATATACAAGAACAAGTGTGGTGCTAACAACGGAAATGAAATTTCTTTACTACTTAGGCAAACTAAAGCGGGATGAAAACAAAAGCTTAGAGAGAAATTAATCCAAAGTTACAGTTGACAGTTAGTCTTAATATTGTATGTAGAATTAGACACTTATTAAATAGACAGTCGCCCCATATAAAACACAGGTATTTAGCTAAATACCCGAAATAACCGATTTCAGCTACAATCGGTTTGACTGGAAGCAAACATGGCTGGGAAAAGACTATGATGATAACTTTTTAATATTTGAATAGGTTCTTAATAGTTTAAACTAGTAATATGTACGCGTGAGAGAAGAAAATGAAAAAATCATAAGGCGCATGATTTTAATGCCTTATGATTTTTTTCATTTTCTTCTCTTCATCGCTGTCAACGGGAAAAGTGCCTAAAAGACTGGCGGCAAAGCCTCGTTAAATCATATTACGATTATGAAAGAAAGTATCATAAAAAAACAAGTCTAAATGATTGCCTGCGAGGTAACACTCATGGAACCCGTATGAATCTTCTCAAAATGATAGTGGATACGACTTAGGTGGACTTCAGAATGGTTTATCATATTTTTTCAATAAAACGGGCCTAGTTGGTACTTCAACGACAAGACATTATTTCTCAGATTATCTCTTAATGGTCATAAAAATAAAGAATCGGAGCACATACGATATCATAGGAGTGCCTGGAAGGTGCTTCCAGTTTAGGTTCAAAAGGTAAATCTAACGATCGTATAATAATGAAGATAAGTTAGTAAGTTAAGGAATTATCTTCGAAACGAGGCGGTTCACAAACTATGCGTTTATTTCTATACTTTAAGAATAGCTTTTAGCGATAAAGCCGCCCATAAAACCTGTAGCTCTTAAAGTTATTTTGCACTTTTTTTCGTGCGCAGTGTTCTATTTAATTAGTAAGGGCCTTTTTTCACTACCCAAGAACCTCTAGTATAAATAGTATCTACTGAGACTAGAGGCATACCATCCACCCAAACATTTTTAAGTTCAAACAATTTTACCTGTAGGCAAAATTTTAGATATATAGCTGTTAAGGAATAATGACAAAAAAACACCGAATTGTTTGTTCTACCCTAATTGAATAACATTCTAGGAAAACTACGAACAGATCTTGTCAAAATTTCTGTCGAGGCTTTAGTTTGCTTATTTAGACAAGGTACACACGGCTACACATCATGCTATACATTTACAGTGTAAGCTGATCTCGCATTGTATAGGATTTCCGTACAATGCGAGGTCAATGTAAATTGGAATTGCCTAGTTTGTGTAGCCGTGCCGTGTGTACCAATGAAAAGTTTTAGCTTAGTTTCTCACCTAGATGATTGTGGTTGTGACGTGCGAAGCGCGGTGAGGCGGGTGTGAGCGGGGCTCCATCGCATCGCACCTCCGCTTTGAGTCGAGACCCTGTGCGGGGGTTCACCTGCACCCCGGCCGATGTCATTGTGCCGCCGTCACCCTGGCAGAAGGGACAAAGATTAATAAAGAAGTTTAGCCTTATTTCTAGTAGCATGCAAAATATGGTAGTTCCACTTCTTCGTCTTATCGCGTGGTTAGGGAATAGCCTGCTGTTAGAGTTTTAATGATGTGCATGGGCCTCTGCCTTGCCATCACATGCCTTCGAGACATATCTTTCAGGCATGCCAGTATACTCACGATTGTTTCCTACTCCGTTTCGTTTAGTTCCACTAAATGGTTGATCTATAACTACAGGTATGTTCTCAAGGACGACCAAGACTGAAAAATAAATAGACTAAATCTAAAACCCTTGATGCAAAGGCATATGACTACCTCCAGGTCTTTTCTCTCCCACCACCAAGTTCATTCAAAGGTTTTATCAGTAAGCGATCTCTTTAAGGCTGGCCCGAGGCCCGTTGTAATAGCCTACATAGCTCTTGAAGTTGTTATTTGTAGGTTTTTATAGTAGAAAACATAAAGTATTCTATTCTATATCCATAGATTTACTGACTGGTCAACCTTAAAACGTATACCATAACTCATTCACGTGCTCTTCAAAGCTGAGGTCCGAAAATGGCATCCAGTGAATTCAATAGAGTACGTAGGTATATGTTACCCACTATTCAATTCGCTTGCTGCATACAGAATAACAACTAGGAAATCCCGTCCAAAACTGCACTCAAGATGAACGTTATATAACAAGGCAAGATTTATGTATCTGCGCCATATAACATCTCGCCTTTTGAAAGTGTTCGATTTGTTTCCTATTCGATTTTGACTGGCTTTTGACCAAAGCCATTATGTTGCCAAATGTTATATCGGACCGCAAAAAAATTGGCATAGCGACTATAGAAGTAATATTCGTTCGATTCAGAATTCTTAGGCATGCAAACAAAATTCGAATATTAAAATTTTCTGAATGTATTATGAGTAAGTACCTACCTACTTTTACTAAATAAATTAAGTGACCTACAGATAGTCAAAATATCAGCAGACTAGAATTATATACTATGTGCGAACCCATAATTTAATTTATTTTTCCAAGCTAAGCAATATTCCTTAACAAATATTTTCCATGAATCTCATATCTTCCTTCAACTTTTAATTCCAAATAACCTTCAATTTTCTCACTTGCCTTAGATATCTTATTTATATTTCTTAAAATCATATTTAAGGCACGTGTTTATTCCAACTTAGCTTAATGTAATTTCAGCAAGAAAATGTTGAAATTACATCAATTTTGACACTGAGCCTATGAAAAACTTTTAATGGTCACGAGTTCGCGACTCAAATTAGAAAATCAAATTCCCTTGGGCTATCAGAGGTTTTTATAAAAACAAAGTTTGGATCTTATTTCCATGTACCTAATTCGATACAGATAGGTAATTTGTAAAATATATTTCGGTGTGCGAGTGTATTTTAGACGTGGCATGGCGTAAGAGACATATTATGTTAGGAAGATAAGAGATAAATTGAAATAGATATATATATCTAGGTATAGTCGAATAAGTAAAACTAAAAAACAAATGTATTTTTAAGTCCAAAAGTCAAGTTTCTGCAGCTATAAAAACAAGACTATACGGTGTTTCCAGTAATTCTCTTTGCCATAAGTCATAAGCTGTACTATAATAGGAAGGCAGTTACAGTTTTTATAATTGTAGACTCGCGTTTGGCCACTATCTAACCTAATGGTAAGCGATGATGTGGTCGACGGTGAAGCACGCTTACCTAAAAGTAGGTAAGAGTCAGTTTTTTTTAGACTAATAAGTCTGATTGTCTATCTACACATATAACCCAATCTAACCTATGTATAAATAATTACATCATTAAGGTAAAGCCATCCGACGTAAGCCCTGCGGGGAGTTCATAATGACTGACATACATATAATTGTACCTACATTCAAGCAAAAAATTATATTACGCTGTTTCCCCTTGGTAGGGATATTTTTTCAGCCGCGTTTAAACATCAATAACCGAGCATTGGATTCTTAACAAGTGTGTCGATTGATTTCTAACAAATTGCTTACGAGTGCTGTTCATTAAGAGCCCTTTTCATGGTTTTGAATTAAAACTCGTATTGATTGCCAGGATGGAAACGATGCTTAAGTGTTCTTTGTTCTGCTAAGAACCTTATTGAATCCCAAATTAAATAGGTCACTTAAATAATGCCCATTACTGCCGGTTTTGGAAACTCATGTTTAATGATGCCATTCCGTGTACTGCACACCAAATTCTCGTCATTTTACCCTTCTTAAAAAATAACACCGATAAATTACACCCAAACAAGATAACAAAACGGAAAATAGTTCGACTTTGCGTAAAGCGTGAACTATGCCTCAAAGGCACAGGACAAATGTTACGAACAAAATATTATTTTTACTCGGCTTTTTGGTCCCTTGACAGCATTAACAATAATGATACGTAGCCGAGACGATGTAGGTGGGTTTCTTAGAACATCGACGCGTGCCACCGGGGATGGGTATGTCTGCAAACTTTTGTACACAGTTGGACTATTAGAATTTCCAGGACTAACATGCTTTTTGCTCTACAACAATTTTTTATACAGATTTTTCTTAAACAAATAAATCAATTCCACATCTTTCACACAACGCCATCTAGTCTCAAGCTGAGCAGGGCTTGTGTTGGCTTGTGTTGTGTTGGATTTTGGACGTCTTGAGAATATTTTGTCATTTAAACGTTAAAGCTTGATATAGTGAATGTAGTAAAATTGACTTATATTGGAGTCACTGCTGAGCGTGAGGGAAGAGTACCGTGTTCAATCCCAGCGTCGAGCAATACGTCATTGAGTTTTTCCATATGGCCATTCTCAGGTAGCCACTCGGAGTCTGGATTAAATCCTGATTGATGGCAATAGTCTCATTTTCCATGAGGGCACTACACGTAGACCTCTGCCTAACACTACGGCGTGATAGTATGTTATGCTTTTATTTACCTCATGTAACTTAGCTTCTATCCATATTTGAAAAGTGATATTGGTTTCGAAAATAGCTATCAAACAAATATGTGAAAAATAAACATCCATACCTATTTAATCACAACCTATGTAGGTAATTAATTACTTTTTCCAATTAGTCAGATTTGTTTCCATTACAAAAGTTGTTTATTATTGGATGATTTATACCCTAAAAACATGGTTACACCTCTCTATCACACTTTGATGTTACCTTATTAATTTGACGAACTCAAATTACCAATTAAAAATTCATAATAAATTATAATGAACAAATATTGGCTGTGAATTTTGCATAAACACTACCCGTATAATCCTGGCACTTAATGATGTTATTAGTTATTTCATTATAATATTCAATTACCTTCGGGCTTTGAATATCTAAAGAGGGCATCGACATACAAACTGATGCCATAAGTTCAGAATAACTATTCTGTTAAAATCACCCAGTGAAGACGTATGTGAAGCGAAGGCGAATTGAGTTGTCATTCCAAACTAATGCTAGGGATTGACAGTTCACTTAACTTAGGTTTTCACGCGGTGATTTTAACAGAATCGACAAGCAGAACAAGATCCGTCCGTTAGTCCTCTAGAGTTAAAACCATTCGTTGACTGTTCCTTATTTCTAAGCGTTTTTCTTATTACTTTGTTTTACATTAAACTGTAAAAAGTCATTGTTTCTGAAAATCTCAACGGTTAAAATATAAGTGATGAATGCTTACGACTTTTGTACGAAGTCAACGAAAAAAATCAACGCTGAGGGGCCCAAGATCTTAAATACTCATGGTATCAGGAGATGCGTCAAAATCCCTTCCATTCTCAACTTCGTCAACTTAAAACTATTTTTAAAAAGGAATTAAAACCCAACACATATAAGTCTTATCAAAATCATATAATTTGCCACATTGTGGTCGTGTCGTGTGTGTTAGATTTGAAATTCATCATAGTGTATATATTTTAACTAAGAGTTGTGAAAAAAAAATGTAATCCGCCATTTTGTGGCGGTGGCTATTTTGGACTGATTTTCATCAAACTTGCTAAAAACACTCCTATTTATTCAGCTTTCAAAAGAAAATAAACAGAATCGGTTCATCCTTTCGGGAACTACGATGCCACACACCGACACTGTTTGCACATACGCATACACACACAGACACGTCAAACTTATATCACCCCGTCGTTTTTGCGTCAAGGGTTAAAAATAGCAACAAAGATATTTGGTATTCAATCAATAAATGTAATTTAATTTAAATTAAACATAATACACTGAACATGAGACTTCCATTTATGAAGTTATTTGTAATTAAAAATAGGTAATAAAAGATTAAAAATAATAAAAGAGTACCGTAACATACTAATGTCTTCCCTAGAAACAATAAAACAGTAGAAAATCTAAAAACATTTCAACGTCAAGATAAGATCGGTTAATAAAACGTTCCTATTGCTTGATGTCAAATCTCTTAGCCATTAAAATTAAGACGGCAAAAAGACCAAACCTATAGCCTAACCTGTGCTACTATTAATTTTAAAAAGATTTACGCCTGAAACCCATTATTATTGGCAGGTTTTGTATTCTGTATACTAAAGCGCTTTGGGACTACCTGTCACTACCTATCTTCCAGATAAAATGGTGTTACTTACGGTCGTTGTCGGGTGTGTAAAGCCTCTGCCTTCTCTCTAGAGAATAACAGGCATTTGATATTTACTAGCAGTAAATCAATGGGACTGGGACTAGGGAAAAAAAATGGGTTGTTTGTCGCATGCATCACTGGATGTGACTAAAGAATTAATGGATGTTTTGAATACTAGTGGTTCAAGAGTGAAATTAAAAAATGCAAAGTAATCAAACTGACTTTACTTTATTGTCATATCCATGTAAGTTTTCAAAACACATTTTAAAAACTATGAAAAAACATTAGTATAATGGTTATGCACATACTTTCTCAATGTGTATTGTAAACTCTTGTCCCTCAGTTTATTTGGGCTGTGAAAGTTTTCATGACATAATAATGCCAAAAAATTGGAAGTGATATGAGATTTTGAATGACGTTATCGTATCGACGCACGCTAATGCTAGCGGTTTTTGACTTTAAAGTGTTTTCGAACTGGCGTACCACTCTTACATTTTTAAATCCCCAAATAATTACGTGCAAAGTTATAGAACATACCTTCGATCAGTGAATGATCGAAGAAATATACCAATATTTATATCATATATGTACTCGTAAATAGAATTTATTGTGAATAGTGTTTATTATTACTTCATATCAGCGTAACTCATGCAAGTCGTTCTAGGGCAAATTGAAGGCGTACGTTAAACTTGAAAAAATTATGCGTTGTATGATCAAACTATTAGTTGTTCGACTAAGGAATAACAGAAGCCCGATACAAATACATATAGCAAATCACAGCTAGTTAAAATACACTACGTCATAGCCCCGCACCTAAGCATCGGATCAAATAAGGTAGCTATCGTTTGTACGGTTCGTAAACAAGATGCGTCCATCAAATTAGGGTGCAATCACCGCATGATGGCTGCGGGCGGTACACCGTAGAACCGTATAGGTAAGTAGATATTTATAAACTATACACATATAACAGGAGGTCAATTCCCGTAATTAAAGATGTTCAAAATGTAGTCCGAATTTCATCTCAAGCTTGTCAAAAATGTAGATTGAGACTGACATCTTTAAAATAACGGGAATAACCCCTTCAAGCAGACATTCGAGAACCTTTGGAAACTCCTCTCACAAAGACGGCTTGGGAGATTTAATTTCAAGCCTTAATGTTAAAATTGGCAGATTTTTGTGGTACTTCATTGTAATTATTGAATGCAAACATCCTTAGAATAATTAAATAAATGCGGGAATAACCCCTTCAATCAGATATTATAGAACTTTTGGGAACTCCGCTCTTAAAGGCGGCTTGGGACATTTATTTCAAGGTTTATGGTAAAAAATATGGTGATTTCTGTGGTGGTCCACTGTAATTATTGTTTTCAGAATGGCCGCGCGTCTCAAACATCAGAAAACGTAGGAACGATGCCGGCGATCTGGTAAATACTATGAAATATATCAACACCAAATTGAAGGGCACAGACGATTAGCTGGGACTGTGGTGTTCAAGTTCGTCGTGAAAACACAACCATACCAAATACGACAAAATTTCACTTAAGGCACTTTTACGTCCCCTTACTTCTTAAGTTCGACCTTTACATCCTTGTCCGATGACGGCATGGCGTAGGTTAAGGAAAATATAATATTATCTCTTGTCATGGTGAAAAAAATGCCAGTCAGCTAAGTATCTAAGCTATTTTCAAGGCTCATTGCCAATTACGCATCCTAGAAAAAACACCAGGGACATTGCCTTAAGCCGTTTTCACTATCAAACGTGTAAATGAAACAAAACATTATTGCACTGTTGGATTTTCAACTATGGAAACCCTACAGTGCGGTTTTAGAGACGGACAGAGAAGATTTATATTATTTAGAAGAAACATGTAGTTTGTCGCGACACAGTGTTAATGAAAACGGACAGAAATGGCGCTTTTAGTCCTTAAACTCGCTTCCCACTTCGCGTAATACCAGAGCACAGAACACTAAAAGAGGTTAGAAGTTGTAGTTGTAAGACGGTGTAATGAATATAGCACGGTGTGCAGTGTCGCACATTAATAAACAAATAGTTATGACTGCAAAAAAGGTTACAGCTGAAAACCCATTCATTAAATTAGAAACTTTAAATAAAGTAGGTTCAATATATTTTAAACCAACTTTAGTGTAAAATTCCAAGTCCAAGGAAAGGCCAACTATCATGAGATAAGTCATAAAGACAGCTCATAGTTCCGTTGTAACATAAGACCACTTGGCACGCGTGTCACACTTACGAATTCTAACCTCTTTTACTTTTCTGCATATTAAGTATGAGGGTTACCTTTGGAGCGTCAGTGTCAAGGTTGATGAAGAGCATACGCGCGAGGCGCTGCAGCACCAGCTCGCGCAGCACCGCCGGCACCGGCTGCCCTCTCACTCCTCTACGAGCAACACCACAGGTTCACACAACACATACCATAATGTACACATGGCTACACTGATGTGTAGCCGTGTGTACATTTGCACAGCTACACATTTCCAGTATAAGCTGATCTCGCATTGTATAGGATTTCCGTACAATGCGAGGTCAGCGTAAATTGAAAATGTCAAGCTGTACATTTTCAATTTACGCTGACTTTTACCATGAGTAGCCGTGTGTACCAACCCGGCGGGGTTTGTAAATGAGATAAATTGAAAACAAAACAGACTGATAGCTGTGTTCAGACGCCAGCACATCAAGCTACGCCAATGGAACAAACTTTGATATTTTTCAACCTTATTTTGTTTAACCGTAATTGGGAATTTGATAGTTGGGTATAGCTAGATGTGCTGGCGTCTATTTAATCTATTTCTGAACCCTAACTTAAGTCGACAATCTACAAGGCCGAACTTTTCCTAAAACTTTGTGGCCATATAATTGACAGGACAGAATGGACAATTTCCTGGTAGCGTGGCAATTGCAAAACTTGCCTGTCATTTTAACACTTAAACAATCCATTGCGTTATATAAGTTATGGATTTTTTCAAATGTATGCAGTAATGGATAAGGAATTTGCTTCAAAATTCTAAGGAGTGGTGTACCGCAATGGGGATCCCGCTATGTAGACAAAATTAAGTCTCTCGGTTGTAGATACTCTGACATAAATAATCCAAAGAATGTTTCGATGGCCTTAGTACGTAAAATAATAAAATTAATAAAACTCCCACACAGAGAAAATATTGAAAATTCTATATCCATACCTTAATTTTCAGACTGACCTAAATATTTGTACAAAAAAATCAAAAATCTATTTTTATCGAATACCAAACATATTTTGAGCTTTCAACAGCGACTTTATTTGCATAACTAATTTTGTGGTTGAAAAACGTGCCTTAATTTAATTTAATTGGTTCATTCTCCAACAAAAACGCCAATATTTTTCATCATACAAAAGATATTGTGTACGTTAAAATTGAGCAATTCATTTTGTACCGATTTCGGTTCGAGTTAATTCAATTATATAGTCGTTTTGTTTGATTAAATAATCCGTTGACTGAATAATTAGGGTAATTATTAATTAGTTATTAAATTTGGTAATAAAACTCGCCTGTACGATATGTTGAGCGTGACGACTGAAAGGGATGCCGAAAACGATACTAAGCATGTGCTCACTCCATAATATAAACCTGAAAAAGAAACATGTGTTAAAAATGATAATGAAAAAAAAATCAAATTCAAAAGTCTTTATTCAAACTAGGCTAAGAATCAACACTTTTAGAACGTCAAAAAAATACATAAAGACAGTCCCCCAAAAACGGCCCACCCTTCGCCACTTCCTATGTTTTTGCTGGGAAGAAGAAGTGGCGGAACAAACTCCCCAGCAACACATTTATCTGATTCGTTTGAAGAACTATACAAAGAATCTGTACAATGAAATGCTCAATAGTTAGTTAAAAGATCAGGCGGTCGATTTAGTAAAAGTCTCTCCGAGAAATCTTGAGTGAAGTGAAATGTCAATGCTTAACGTTAAATGACAGCTCAATTTGCCTATACTTCACCTACATTTAAACGAGGTGATTTTTACAAAATAGCACTGCTGTACCTCTAGAACTAATGCTTGATGCAAACGTAACCACAAAAGGTATAATTTTTATAATCAAAAAAACACGTTGTAAACAATATATTACTAAGTTAGTATTAAAGATTCATCGATCAAGTATAATATTAGTGATACTTATTGTGCATGCCTCTTTAGTTTAAACCTAAACGCTGCAGAGTAGTTTTATTTACAATATTCATCATCATCATTTCAGCCATAGGAAGTCCACTGCTGGACATGGGCCTACCCTATAGATCTCCAATTAGACCGGTTGGAAGCGGCTCGTATCCAGCGCGTTCCCGCGGCCTTAATGAGGTCGTCTGTCCACCTTGTGGGTGGACGTCCTACGCTGCGCTTGCTGATACGTGGCTTCCACTCAAGAACCTTTCGACCCCATCGGTCATCAGTCCTCCGTGTTATGTGCCCTGCCCACTGCCACTTCGACCTGCTAATCCGCTGGGCTATGTCGGTAACCTTGGTTTTTCTAAGGATCTCCTCATTTCTGATTCGATCTCGCAGAGAGACCCCGAGCATAGCCCTTTGCATAGCTCGTTGGGCTATTTTGAGCTTACTCATAAGGCCCATAGTGAGTGACCACGTTTCAGTGCCATAAGTCATCACTGGCAACACATCACTGGTCGACTTGAGACACTGAGGTATGTCGGATGAGAAGACATTACGCAATTACAATATTAAAATCGTTCAAATTGGCGTTCCCATACGTCAAGATTCCATCCTAGGGCTACGGTTAGGTAAAACTGTAGTAATTTGTATATAGAGCGTTTAAAAAAAACCTTACGATCAAGCTTTTTTAAGTAACTCACAACTCTTATGAGTTATAAAAAGATAAGATAATGAATAGTTACACGATCTCAATCTGATTTTAATATTTCTATATGATCTCAATCGTACTTAAGTATAAGACTCAAATAGAACTCTGGGACAAACTATCGGTTACATTATATTTTGTATCATATTATTACTTTACTAAAGGTTTCCTCGAAATAACAGAAAACCTTTCAGGAGAGTAGATTATTATGTTTTGCTTACGCTAGACATTCCCTTGTCAAACGAATAATAGGAGCGTGTAGCGAATGTAGCGCTACTACCCTTATTAGGTGCCCACAGCTTGTACTTGTACTTGTTAAGGAAACTACACTCGAGTTAAAAGAAAATAAAGAATTATATGCAATAATAAACGACGGGTAAAATAATTGTTTTTTTAGTTCGTTAATCATTGTCGACAGTTGATATAGTCATTCATGTTCACAGTTTCAGTATTATTTTAACAGTTATCTATTTAGTTTCATACCCAAACCGAGGCCGTTATGGTAATTGATCTCATTGTGCGTTAGTGAATCAAACTGTAGTTGGACAAGAGTTGATTTTGACTGAAAGTAGCCGAGTTAAAGCCATGATAAAGCTACTATTAAACTGAAAATAAAACCATTTCGAAGCAACTGTATTTTAATAAAGATTATGAAATATATATGTATTCCCATTTAAAAACTATCGATTAAGTAAATAGTGCAAAGTGTGGTTCTCGTTAGCGAATAAACCATTTTGAAGATCAAGGTCAATCTATAGCTTGATAATTATTTAGATTTTGTTTTTCGTGTAATTATTTCGTGTGGTATGGAAATGGATAAAGTATTGATTCTGATATTATGTGGTGGAAATAAGCATTTTTTAAACAAACCCACAAACATAAAACTAAATATGAATTTATCTGTCAAAAGTTTTAATAAAAAAAAGTATCTTACTAATAAGAGGCGTCTTCTCTGTAGGTGGCAATGTGTCCCTTATCGTCATCAAGAAGACGGTCATGGACAGAAGTGCACTTATGCCCAAGGTCACCTTTTCACCTGACTCCGACGGCACGTAGAACACTAGAAGAGCTAGCGGGAAAATATAAATGGTGTTATTTAGTATCATCATGTTTGTTCTATTTTGTTTTATCATATCACACACCGAAGTGTGTTATGAGTAAATCATGCAATTATGATTAACAAAGGCACGAAATATGACGTGAGTACACGGGATTATTATAAGTATAAGTAAGTCTTTGTGTTTGTTTATAGTATTATTCTGCTTGAACGTTTGTATGATTATCTCGAATGTTCTTGTTTCTCGCTCGGCAGTCGGCACATTACGCGAATTTACGGCCATCATCATATTTATACAATGGTAATAAGAGCTCGTTCGTGTAAAGACGAAACTTCCTTGAATTTCTCGACAATCAGTAGCTGGTCGTAATAAAATATGTAATGAAGGCAATCCACATAAAGCCTTGTTGTAAACGATGTTACGAAGCTGAATCACGACTCGATTCATCCTCAAAAGGTTTAAAACTTCTTTGAATTTAGTTTTACTTTCAGAAGAATGTCGGGACTCGTTAAACTTTGAGAACGTAATCATATAAACAATTTTTACTTCACAATGTTATAATGGAAATAGGAATAAAATTGTTATCCCCGAGAGACTTAAATAATAACTGAAAATATGCTGCTATAATATTGTATTATCATTAGCAGTTGACTTCGTAAAAACGTAGACAGTTATTTATTACACAAACAATATAATGTGAAAGTTTACGCTTAATAAGATATTTCAAGAATAACATCCCACGTGGAATATTATATTACGATTTATTTGGTTACTAATGTAATTAACACTAGTAAATGTTTGTAATTAGAAGGAACCGACATTGTCTAATTGTTTACCTTACGTACCCATATTATATGTATTTAACATGATACATTTTGGAGTTTAACCTAAGAATTAGTTAGTGCGATTTCTATGGTTTTATTAATTAAGCAAAAGATTTTAATTACATAGCCTCATGTTTTTTTACATATATGTTACTATACACACCTGTACGATAAAAAATTATAAATATACTCATCTTTGGTAACAGATTAAATCATGGTAAAAAACCATACCTAGAGTACAAAAACTATCGATAAGTGCCACAAATTTAAATGAATCTTGACATGATATCGCTTCACTTACCTATTCCATTGATGAGAAGACAGGGAAGAATGAGATTAAAGACATAGAACATAGGTCTTCTTCTTAACTTGATAATATATGTTATGTCAGGGTAGGGTTCCACACAGCAAGAATAGTACTGGTCGTGTCGGATGGCTTCGAAGCTCACCAGGTCGAACTCGCCATTCGTCTGGTAATTCGTTGTGTCTCCTTCGTCAAATTGTTTCTTTAGATCCAGCTAAGGAACAAGAAAGACGTATTTGATACACATTCTAGCTTTCTCTAAAAATGAAAAAAACGTGGCCAGGAACGTGGTCGTGGTCGTATTTGAATTTTATGAAACTAAGACCTAGACAGGCTGGATTTTGTGTAAAAGTATTGATGATGGAATAAAAAAAACAGGTTGTGTCGCTCCCAAACACAATTGCGAGGAGAAGAAAGATGAATAAAAAAAAACATGTGGAATCGATAACTGAAGATATGCTATCCTAACTCCTACAAGCAAAACATGAAAGGTACTCTGTTTTGAACTTTACCTACACAATCAAGTGGGGTACCTCTTAAAAGCCTCTTAGGTAAGAATGTTGAAGTTCAATTAAAGGTAATTGAGGCCAAATTATTCAAAGGAGTAACTTTACAACTCGAAAAGTAGCAAACCCGAAACACGTACCAATCCCGTCTTCAAGAATGTTGGATCGTAGATATAAGACAAAAGCCGTTTTGAAAGGAGATAGCATTTCTATTTAAAAGTCAGATAACACCGACCCGAGAGACATCAAATTTTAAAGCGATAGGTTTTATAGATAGGCGTCTGATATTTTTTGAGCCAGAAAGTTTTTTTTTTATGTTGAATATTTCGATATGAAATTCACCGCGTTTTTATCTGAAATCATTCATTCAAATTCTTGGGGATTGCTGTGCAAATATTGAATAAACAGACTACAAATTTATGGAGCATCCGCGGTAGAGGTTTCCAAAATGTATGGAGGTTATAAATTCGCCCACCATATTTCGGTCTAATTGGCGAATTTTGATAACCGACAGTATGTATACTCGTGCCCATCAAAAATAATAAAAAAACTGTATGTTGAGTGTGTCTGTATAAAGCTCATAAATGTATACCTACTTTATTATTTTTAGAATATGGTAATGATTCCGTTGAATTCAAAAGTTAACGGTAAAAGTTAAATTGAATAAGGTTACTTGAAAGTTCACAAATTCAGTTAAAATCTCTTTACAAATAGCTTTTGTGAGACCACACTTTATAAGATAATGAGTCTAAATCTTAGAGCTAAAATCTAGATCACTCCAACTCAATAATGCTTACGTATTTACTGTTCGCATTTCTAAATGTGTGCTTAGTGAATTCATTTGTGCTCTCATAAAAGGTTGGTATGTCAAATAAAATTCATAGCGATCGTACCTTCTGCCTTTTAAATTGAAATATTTGAGTATTTACCTACACATACGTCACAATGAACATTCACTCGAGATGCCGACGCAGGGGTTCTGAACCATTAAAACGTATATGAAGCGTGGAACTGAGTAGGTAGAACCTAACAACTCAGAAAAGTATCAAGTGAGGCCTTTGAACCGCTCAGCACAAAATGTAATGTGATTCTGGGAAAAAACAATAATTATAAAGTGTATGTTGGTTCTATTAACAGGCTACCATTTCCAAAGAAAATTTTACGAGTAGGGCTAATTACTTTACCTACTTTATTTTACTTTTTAGCAATTAATCTCTTTTTCAAACATATCAGTTTAAGCTATAAATTAAATCAAGATTTTTAATTCAAATATGTTTTATATTTATAAAACATTTGAGTTTAGGACAATCACCCTCATGAATTACTGAAATATCAAAATCAAATAAATGTTAAACACACCTGTAGGTACCTCTCATTTGCAGTTATTCTAGTAATTATGTGCTGCTCGCGAATGAATAACGAAACAGCTTAATTACTGTGTAGTCTGTTTGTTTAACACATGTACTTTTGTAATTGTGAATACCTAATGAAAAATGTAGTAATATACGGGGTATACGACGAGCCATTGTACTCTAAAGGATTCTCTACACCGCGCCCGGCGGGCTTTAACATTAAATACAATGACATTCTTTCCCATTTTTTCACGATAAATGCCCACCACATAAGACTTCTTTGTATTCATACAAAAGAAGCGCGAATTTGGTGACGTCGCGTCGGCGTAAATTACTGGATTGTTATCTTGATTTCCAATCTGTTCTCGCGTTTACAAAATGTGCCGTTTCCTTCGGAGACGTAAATTAAAATGTCTCCTTCTGCGGAATGCCGCATTGGTTTGCTTGAGGCCTTTTCTGTTTAATTTCTGTACGGATTCTACGCATATATTTGTCTCTACACTATCTATATCTAAAGTAATATTAACAAGAGGAAAGATTTGACGTTGGTTCGTTTGTAGGGATTTAACTAAAACCAACTAATCCGATTTTAAGAATTCTTTAATATTATCACCGATTACAATATCAAAAGCAATATTCGTGCAGTCGAGGAAAAGTCGAAGCTTACGCGTTTATACACCAATCAAATGCTTTTGGATCACTTTCATAAAAACACGCCAAATATCAATTCAACATCAGACTAGCACTTTGTTTTCAATATTTTGCATATTATCTGTTAGAACGCGACTGAACAAACCCACAACCGTAATAAAATTATCTACTTCAGTCAGAGAGATATTACGTACGACTAGCAAATTCTTTTTGTAATATAGTGTGGACCTACATTAATAAACAATGATGAATACATAATAAATGGTGTTGTGAGAAGTTACTGAAAGGCCGTGGAATCAACTGTATCTCTCTACATTTAAAATGAAGCTCTAATTTGGCCTTTTGGACCACGCTACTTGTGAAAATTTGGGCTTAGTTTATTTAGGGGAACAAATAATACTAGTGAATGAATATGTTTCGGTATGTGTCAATAATTAAACATTTATTAATAACTAGCTTCTGCCCGCGACTTAGTCATAGCGCGATGTTATATAGCCTATAGCCTTCCTCGATAAATGGACTATCCAACGCAATTTTTTTTTTAATTTGAGCTGGTACGTCAACCAAACAAACAAACTCTTCTGCTTTGTAATATTAGTATCGAAGTATAGATTATTTATTATCTTCGTAGTGTTTGATAGTCCATTGAATTGTATGGCGACCGATATTGTATCATATGATAAAATATTATAATATCATAGCCGTGTGCAGCGCCCCTTAGTGAATTCCACTGCGGGTGACGTAACCTACGACAAACTTATTATTTGCGGTTGGTACAGTAATCGGGTCTAGGGATTGAACCGCAAAATTAGTTTTTTTTATATTTTATATACTTTTACGGGATAAAAATTGTGGTACCCAGGATATTAAAGAATAATTTTACCAAGTTTCATCGTATCGTATCGGCCTGAACAAACAGACAAACAGACAGACAAAAAAAAAAATCACATTTTTGGGTTCGGTGTCTAGTACATGTAAAACATCAGTCAAGCCGTTTAGGCGGAGTACGGTAACTAACATTGTGACACGAGAATTTCATATATAAGATTATAAGTAAAGTGTAGAATACCTCTTGATAATGTGAGTATTCAAATTCAAATTCAAATTCAAATTCGTTTATTAGTGTGATTAATGGTACATGAGATCTTATTTACTAAAAAAATGTTCCTTAAGTAATCTACCTTAAAGGTGTACACTCTCACAGATTATAATATAAATAATAATAATAATAATAAAAAAAAAAACATTAACAATTGCAGACACATAAGTAATTAACGAAAATAACGATAATACAATGTCAAGATTAAATAAATATCAATGTCAAGATTAAATAAGTATCAATGTAAATGTCAATAACTTACAATTTATCAATAAGGAATTCGTCAATAGTGTAATAGCATTTTTCCAATAGTAATTGTCTTAGTTTGTTCTTAAATTGAGTAATATTTATTATGTCCTTAATGTTATTAGGTAATTTATTAAATATTTTTGGGGCCATGCAAAGTATGCTTTTGTGCATCAAGGCGGTTTTTGATGGTGGAACGCATAATTCATGTCTATTTTGTGGTCTAATAATTTTATAGCGATGCTCTGACGCTTTTCTGAATAGATGCATGTTCTTTTTAACAAATAAAGCAGTCTCAAAGATGTACAGGCAAGGTAAAGTGAGTATTTTTAACGACATAAAATAGGGTTTGCAGCTATCAGTTACGTTTATGCCTGTAATAGCTCTAATGCATCTCTTTTGAGATTTGAACACCATGTCTCTATTGCTTGAGTAACCCCAAAACATGACTCCGTAGCGTAGCATAGAATCAACATATCCATAGTAAGCAGTGACTGCTGCTGCTTGATTAACTACTTTCTTTAATTTATATAAAGCAAAAGCAAATTTACTATTTTTTTTAATTAATATTGAAGTGTGTTGTTTCCAATTAAGTTGATTGTCAATTGTTAAGCCTAAAAATTTCGTATTTGTAACTTCTTCAATTGCTTCATTATTAAAGCTTATATTGAGTTCCGAATTAGCTACTCTTTGACGAAAATTCATGATTTTTGTTTTCTTTAAATTTATTATTAAATTGTTTTGTTCCAACCATATAACGGCTTTCCGTAATGCGTCAATAACGTCAGCTTCAAAATGTTTATTATTCTCGCTAAGTCTAACAATGATAGTACTGTCGTCAGCAAACAATGTCATAGGATAGGGTATATTCTGAGGGAAGTCATTAATATATATAAGAAATAATAAAGGCCCTAGGACGCTGCCTTGGGGCACGCCATAAGATATTATTCGATCTTTAGATATGTATTTTAGTAATTTAACGGTTTTATTAGTTTCATAAAAACGACTTATTTCTGTACGTTGTGTTCTATTTGTTAGATACGATTTAATGAGTGCTAAAACATTTCCCCTTATCCCATACGCGTTTAACTTGCTCAGCAGTATATCATGGTTGACCAAATCAAAAGCCTTAGTCATATCCATGTATATTGCTGAAATTGGAACTCGATCATTCATGTTAGTTATGATAACATTAAGAAAGTCATATAATGCCATATTTATTGAATGATCTTTCCTAAATCCTTTTTGTTCCTTTACAAGTATGCTATGTTTGTTGAGGTATCTGTCTATGGACTTATAGATCCATTTTTCAAATATCTTGGATATTACCGGAATAAGAGCTATTGGTCTGTAATTTTTTACATCTTTCTCATCGTCTTTTTTAAATATAGGTTTTATGACAGTGGGCTTAAGCTTATCCGGGTAGGTTCCAGACTCAATACTTAAATTAATTATATAGCTAAGAGGATGTGATATTATTTCTGAGACGCACTTTAGGACCTTTGTCGAGATGTTGTCATATCCTACACTATTTTTATTTTTTAAATTATTTATAATTGTTTTTACTTCACCTGGTACTATAGGGGCTAAGAACATTGACTGTACGGAGAAATTAATTGCATTGTCAGTCGTCAGTTGTGTCAAAGCAGTTGCAAGTTTTTCTGCTTGGCTTATGAAGTAGTCGTTAAAAATATAAATATATATATATAAATATATATAATATAATAGTATAAAATTGAAATTCATCTCTTTTTTCAGTTTGTAATAAAAAAAAACCTAACGCTCGTCGGTAAAATCAATGAAATAATAAAGAGTGGAAGTTTTTTTTAAGGAGGTATTTTAAATTTACAGTGTATAGTTAGTGCAGAGCAGTGCATAGTCACGATGTACGTTAATACTGCGAAAGTTTAAATGGCCAAATTAAAGCTTCATTTTAAATGTAGAGAGATACAGTTGAATGCACGGCCTTTCAGTAACTTCTCACAACACCATTTATTATGCATTTACCATACCATAATTCGAAGTTCATTGTCGCGAAAGATCGTATGTCTGTACAATTACCAGTATTCTTTTAACTGATTTTCTATACTGAACAACGCGTCGGACATCAAAATATGACGTATCGATAGTCGTTTTGTAGACACAATGGCAGTTTTGATCGGGCGGAGTCATAATAAAACCCAAGCTTTTATTAAACCGCTGAGGTATTGTTCGGTCAAAAATCGATCGCTTACGGTCGGCCCGGACCCTTACAAATACGTTACCGTGATCTTAAACACAAAGGTCGTGGTTTTATTTATTTGCAAAATAAATATCTACAAAGAAAATGTAATTTTGTTCCTAATTACCTCTAAGTGCCCATTAAATCACATTGTGGGTACCTGGGTATCGCCTCAATGAAAGGGCGAGTCGGATGGATGACCGTAATCATCGTTATTCTAGATTTGCCAAATATCTTGAGACTTGTGGTTGTATTAACGAGCACTGTTTAACTGGGAGCTATTTATCTAATATTTCTGTCCCCCGCAATTTCACCCGCTTTTCAAGATTTAGGCCAACAAATGCAAGATGTTTTTTTTAATTTAATTAGTCTGATATTTTTACGGATTAGCACACTCAAGCAAAGAGCAAACATTACACAGAGTGGAAAGAATATTGATGACCTTACCTGATACCATGAGTGTAACTTTATATAACACTACAATTTTTCGTCAGCTTTTTATAACTTCCACATTTTTAAAGTTACACATACTTCTTTTGGCGCGTTAGGGGAAAACGATGACAGTAATTTTTACGATACGACGCGCGCACACCATCACGAAAAATCAACATTCCGAAGTTCAACTTCAACTTCAACTCTTCTCTATAGCATTTGTGGAAGAGAGACACCACAATAAAGAAACATTCCGAACTTAGCCGTAGTCGATCGATATTGATCGACTTCTTGGAAATAAACAAAATATGACAGCGAAATGTACGTGACATTGACACTAAAATGCAAAGCAAAGTTGCAATTTTCTAAAAAAAAAAACGTACAGAGATTTAGTAAAAGAGTTTTAACGCGAAAGAAAAAATTATTAAAAAGATTTTTATCTTGTTACGCCAAAGAAGTATAACTTCTAATTCTAAGTCGTGTATACAAGTACAAACATACTTTTTTTTCGGCGTTGTGACTTTTGTTTTATTTACTTTAAACTGCCACCCTTAGACAATATACCTCTAGATCGAGCTACCGCGTGGCCGCACATGCGACAGCAATATAAAAGTTCAGTGTTGCTATTCCTTAAAAAAGTCCCAAAATACTACCAAAATTTTACTTAACTGCGGGTTCCAATTTTAGCACTATTGTAAATTATAATTTACGTATTCAACGTGGTAATAAGAGTGTAGAAGTATCCATGTGTGAGAAAATATAATTTCACGTAAAATACCTACTTTCAATCTTACCTTGATTCTCACAAATAAAATACACTACTCCCAGGTGAAGCTTGATGTGTGTGTACATAGAAGTAACTCTTTAGAAGAACACTACATTATTTTTTCGCGTGTTATTTATCATTAAAATATATTGAGGTATGGCTGACATCCAGTGTGACATTGACATTGCTGTATAATAACTATTGTCCTTTAGACAAAACCAACTTATTTTGAAAATATCTAATTTTTTGTTTATACTTAACATTTATTTATAAAATGAATTCTTACTTCCAAATATCTTTAAGTACCTACGCGATTGCCTTCAAGAGTAAAACTTAATGATTGTCGAAAGGGCTCTATTCGTTCGTACACATGTTCACTTAAACTTAAAAATAAGGGTTCGCCCACAAATTTGTGTGTTTAGCCACCATAGATTTATTTGATTATTATGCCTACCTTTTGAACATTAGGCCTGACAGTTAAGGGAAAAGATTTGAAACGTGTAGCAACACTGTAAGTAAGTATTCCTAGGTTATGTGATATAAGAAATCAAGTTTATTTTAAGAAATCTTCCATATTTTGGTCTGAAAGCCATGACAATAAAAGCGCACAAATGTATAAATTCAATAATCATACAATAACACAAACAGTATTGAATACTTACGAATGAAAAGAGATTTTGTTATTGGCCTTTTCTGAGCGGCTTTTACAGCCTATTATACTGCATCCTCCCATCGTAGCGCATTCACCATACACTAAACACTTATCTAATGTAGTCTATTTCTCATTAAATGACTTAAACTATTACAAAAATTGCAAAAACCATCCGAAAACTTAAATTAAATCGAGCATAATAATATACGTGACAGTGACAGCACTTTGTTTGGCTAACATTCAAAAGTTAGCCATGCAAAAATCCGGCACGCCGTAAGGGACAGAAGATACGATGCTTTGTCTCAATTTTCCTACGAACTTTGTATTATTGCGTCTCACTTCCACACTTGACACTGTAAATTGGGCTACGTCTAGAGGTATATAGTCTAAGCTGCCACCCAACGATCAGCCAGGCATTATGTGCACTGATGTTTTGTTCATGCGCAGTAAGTTTTCCTTTTGCTATAATACTACATCATTGTTTATTTATTGGTCCACATGTACTTTGTTCGAACTTTAATATCCCCTCCACAGCCTCGCAGTTTTGTAAACATATACATCTATGTATGTACAGACGCCAGCACATCAAGTTACCCCAATGTGTCAAATTTTCCCAATTGATTATGAACCTTATTCTGTTTGACATAAAGTTGAAAAACGATCGAAGAAATTTGACACATTGGGGTAACTTGACGTACTGGCGTCTGTACATTTATATGCTTGAAGTGTTATATTAATAAATAAAATAAAAAAAAGACTACTTGTCGCTATTGTACGGACACACAGACTGCTGGACTAAATTATTATTTCGTTTGTGCCATTTGGCTATGAAACCAAAAAAACAGAGGAAGTCCAGGCATAAACTAATGTGACTTAGTTCTCATCTGTTCCCGTCCTTTTCTCGAGCCGTCTGTCAAATTTTTTCTCTAATTTTAGTTTAATTTGTGAACCAGGGTCAAATTTACTATGTCGTCCTCACCGCTGGAAGATTCCAAATTAACTTCTCTCATTTCTTACGGAAATTAAATTCTTTTGTTAACGTAAATTAGCTTTTTTCATGATATTTTTTTATCATTCGTGAGTAAACAAAGTGTTTTCTGTCTTAATAAGCTTTAATGTAAGTTAATCTAGTTTATTATGTGTACAAATTAAAATTAAAGAAGTGGTATGCTTATGTCTGTTGTTATCGAGCTATCAGATTAAATTACGTCACAGGATTTGATTACGAAACAGGAATATAATTCAGTGTACTTGGCTTAGTAGAGTATGCCCAAGTACCTACTAAACAAAGAGATTTCTACTATTGTATATTTTCTATTGTTTTATAAATTATTGTGTGTATGTGTGTTTTGATGACTGATGTCAAATAAATATTTTTCTTTCTTTCTTTTCTTTCTTTATTTAAAATACCAAAAAAGAGGACAATGTGAAGAAGTGTCATAGAAAAATTGAGATCCAATGTATCAGTGACCCCATCTAGCATAATATATCAATATTGGAGTGGCAGTGGAGCATACTAAACAAGTAATTGGATGAAAATTTTGTCCTGTCTATAATAATAGTAAGTATGTCTTTGCTACATACGAAAAATAAATGATCTATTAAATCCGCTCAGTATTACCCAACACTATTAATTTTGTTTTCTTTCCAATTTTATAACTGTACTAGCCGACGTGAGATAGATGAGAGTTAGATAAGATAGATAAAACATTTATTTAGTACACACAAAAGACACAGACAAACACACAATAAAAAAACAAAAGTGATAAAACAATGAGCGATGAATGATACAGTGTGCGGTGTGCGTCACGCGGATTCATCCTTGTAATATATTTCCTGTTCCCGTGGGAATACAGGGATAAAAAGTAGCCTACTTCACCCGGGGATAGTAAAACTTCCCAAAGGTGAAAGAATTTTCGAAATCGCTTCAGAAGTTTTTAAGTTTATTCGTTATATACAAAAATACAAATATTTCCTCTTATTATAGTATAGAAGAATAGATTCGAACAAAAAGTTCCGAAAGCTTTTAGTAAATTCCAAAACCTCAACACCAGAAGAATAGCATCTGTTTTAATGCAGTTCTGGCAGAAAAACCAATCCGTTGTTTGCATTTACCGTACCGTGATTTTTTTTTTTTTTTTTTTTTTTTTAAATATTATAAACTAGTACTTGACTGCAATCCCACCTGATGGTAAGCAGTGATGCAATCGTTGATGGTGAGGCGCACTAGTTTATTAGGAGCCTATTCACTCTTGCCTTGAAGACACCCAAATTATAATCGGACGGGAAGACCGCAGCAGGCAAATTGTTCCAGTCCCTTGATGTACGTGGTATAAACGACGAGGCGAACCGCTTGGTCCGGGTCGTAGAGGTTTCAACAACATAAGGGTGGATACTCGCCGTACGTCGGCTTGTCCGATGGTAGAAGTGAGATGGTGGAATCGAATCATGTAATTCCTGCGCACACTCTCCAAAATGCATCCTGTAAAACACCGAAAGGCTGGCTATCCTTCGCCTGTGCTCAAGACTCTGTAGATTGGACTCAACCAGATCTGGATCACCAATTAGTCTCTTCGCACGCCTTTCCACCGAGTCCAAAGCTGCCAGGTGGCATTTTGCAGCACCGGCCCATATGTGGCTGCAGTACTCCACACACGAACGGACCTGTGCTTTGTATAGCATTAAAAGCTGTCCCGGTGTGAAGTACCGCCGGACCTTTGCAAGAACGCCAAGTTTTCTAGCTGCTACCTTGGCTTTGGACTCAATGAACCGCCCAAAATTCAGGTCTGAGGAGATTTCGACTCCTAAAAGCTGAAGACGATCGGTGCATTCCAGGGAGACATCACGAAAAGCAGGAGCTAAGGTAAACGGGCTCCTTTTGGCGGTGAACAGACACGCTTGTGTTTTGGCGGCGTTGAATCCCACCAGATTGGCTTCACCCCACTTGGAGACTGCCTGCAGTGAGCTATTCGTACGCTCCACCATAGCCTCTCTTTCGGACTGGATTAGCCCCTTACTAGCCCGAGCACCGGGCAGGTATCTCTCTACAACTGTGCTATCATCTGCATACCCATAGATACCGGGCACCAGCAGATCGTTGATATGCAGTAGGAATAGGGTTGCAGAGAGAACAGACCCCTGAGGAACTCCGGCATTAGTCGTCATGGGCTCTGATGAGCACCCGTCGACAACTACTCGGAGAGACCGTTCACTCAGGAAGTCTTTTACCCAGTTAATCAGACCAGGGGAAATGCCGTACGCTGGAAGCTTACTCAAAAGGCTAGCGTGCCATACCCTGTCGAAGGCCTTCGAGACGTCTAAGGAAACAGCAATCGCTTCCCCATTCTTCTCGAGGGCCTCGCCCCACAAGTGGGTGGCATACACTAGTAGGTCCCCAGTAGACCGATTGCGGCGAAATCCGTACTGTCGGTCACTGAGGAGATCGTTACCTTCTAGGTATGCCATGAGGCGCGAGTTCAATACACGCTCCATAATCTTGCAGAGTATGGAGGTTACTGAAATCGGCCGATAGTTGGCAGGATCGGCACGACTGCCCTTTTTGGGCACGGGTTGCACGTTGGCAAGCTTCCAGGACTTGGGCACTATACCAGTCCCAAATGAGAGGCGATACAAGCGCATCAGTACAGGAGACAACTCGGGCGCACAAGCCTTGAGAACAATCGCTGGTATGCCATCTGGTCCACTAGCTTTATTCACGTCTAGACGACGCAGCTCTCTCAGAACTTCTCTGTTCCTTATGTGAACCTCGGGCATTGACGAGTCACAATGAGGCAGAGTCGGTGGAGTAGCACTGCCAGTGTCCAGACGAGAATTATGGGCGAAGAGAGATGCAAAGAGACCTGCTTTCGCTCTTGCCGTATGAGCTAGTGTTCCATCAGGTTTTACCAGCGGAGGCAATGTGGGCCGACAGAAGTTCGCCTCGACCGACTTGGCAAGGGACCAGAATGCTCTGCTACCGGACGGCTGTGCAGAGAGCTTTTTGCCAATATGGGTAATGCGGTCGAAGCGTGCCTTCTTTAGTGCCTTTTTGCAGGACTTGGCAGCACGGTTAAAGGCTCTCTTCTTTGAGCTCAGATCCGGAGATTTGCGGTCACGAGCGTCAACCCAGGTTAGAAACGCCGAATGCTTACGCTCTTCAGCATGAGCGCAATCAGCATTGAACCATGGGTGAGCTGAGCTTCCGATGGGTACGTCACTATAAGGGATAAAATACTCCATAGCTTGACGTATCACATCGGTTACAGCATCCGCACAGCTCGACGGATTTTTAGAAGAGAAGCAGACCTGCTGCCAAGGATAAGACGCAAAGAAGTGCCGCATCTCATCCCAATCTGCTGACTTGTAACGCCACATTCGCCGTTCACCACGTGTGTCGTGGTCAGGTGGGGAGAAGGACGATACAGACTTCACCAGACAGTGATCTGAAGTTCCAAGTGGTGAGGAAACTGTTACGATACATCTGTCCGGATCGGTGGTCAACAGTAGGTCCAGACAATTGGCAGTATGACCAACTACATCAGGCACCCTTGTCGCTTGCTTTACCATCTGAGAGAGGCCCATCGAAACTGCAAAGTTTCGCGCTTCTCTCCCAGCGTGGTCGGTCCTCTGGTATGGGAAAAGCCAGTCTTGGTGGCTGGCATTAAAATCCCCCAGAGCGACAAACTGCGCATCAGGGTGCCGATGCAGAGCCTCATCGGCGGCCTCACTGAGGTGGCCAAACAGTCGAGACGTCTCCTGGTCGCCGCTGTGCGACCGGTAAACACAGGTGTAGACAATTTTGTCCACACCGGTGTCCACCAGCAACCATAAGGTTGAGAAACTGGGGTCTTCAAGGTGACGGAGACGCTGGCAGCAGATGTCATTGCGGACGTATACACAGACCCCGGCACGCTGCAGGAAATGGTGCTCCAATGAGTATCCCGGGTAGTTGAGATACGCCGCATCAGACGGACATCTGATCTGCGTCTCCGTCAAGAAAGTGATCTCGAAGTCGAAGTTTATAAATGTATAAAATAACCCTGTCTCAAGTAATGAGGAGTTTTCTTTTGTTCAATAACAAAAACCTACCTATATTATTTATTGTTAAGCTGACGGCATGTTTTCGCTGGCATCGAAAAAGCTCATTACATCTTTTGTTTTGTTAGCTCATTGTTTATGCGAAACATGTTTCCGGAGTGGAAAAATGTTGAAATTTTAGTATTAAAACATTTGGTTGAATTGTTGTTTTTTGTCGAGATGATGATGAAAATCTTCTCAACCAACTCAGCCTAGCATATTTTTACGCTAGTGTAGGATAAAATTCAAGTTTGTGTTTCAATAAATTCTGAAAGTTAATAATACAATACAAAAAGGAGTGGATTTTGCTTGGGAAAATTTAAACGTTTTAATCAGAAGGGCAATTCTGTAAATCTAGATCACTCCCGTTCTAATCTTGGTGTCAATCTGTCATAAATACCTACGCCTAATTTACTTTAATTTCTGACAAGAGTTTGATATTTTACGGTCGCAGAGATGAGATTGCAAATAGATTTAAATTATTTTTAATCACGGTAATAAGCCTTTTAAAATAAAACTCCTTTCAAAACCATTAACTGTAGACAAATATCTAAAATAGCAAAGCGACCGCTGAAACTCGTTATAAGTCGCGCAGTCTTTAACTGAGTTTATTCCAGGATTATGCAGTCGCAAACATTTACACTTCAGTGAAATTAAATCGTCGTCTGTTAGGTAATCTGTCAGTACCAGCTTGGTCAATAAAGGTAACGGGTAGTATAATCTAAATCTGGATTGCTCCGGGACTGGACTGGACAAACTGGATTATTATTTTATTCCCGTTTGCCAGCCCTTTGCACTCCACGTGACACAGCTTTCAGAGATTTAATATTTAAAAGAATTATTAACGAGATGTCGTTCTCCTGCACGAGGTTGTGGTTGAAATCCGGCCAAGTACCAATGTGACTTTTTCAATTCATGTATATTTTCTAAGTTTATCTTTACTTAGGGTTAACACATTTTCGCATTTTGCCTATTGCAAAGGAGCGCACTTGTACGAATTATGCTGACGACCGATCGCGTTTTGAGTTAGTCCGGTGTTGAGTCGCGTTCACGTGTGGTGATGCTAAAAGAAACGTACAGCGTTCCATACTTTTTTCTCTTGTTGTACGGATAAACCGTCGAACATCGTCGAGCTATGTGTCCTGACCCTGTCACTTAGACGTCACTGATATCGGTGAAGGAAAATATCGTGAGGAAAGGAGATGTTTATATAATATAAATTTGAATTAATATAAGTTTTAAGTCAATCCGCCACGAGAAAGCGTAAAACGTAAATAAACCTTATGCCCTGCAGTGAGACAGGCTAGTTTTGTGTTCATTAAAAAGAAAAAAGTTCTCAAGATGCTGAGTCTTATTCTTAAGAATATTTTTTTGTCTGTTTCAATTGACGCACTAAGCTTTTATTAAATTTATATATAGTTTCTGCGTACAAATAAACCCAGTTATTGATGATGTACAACAATTTATAGCTAAATAAACATTTACATTGCCTAAATTGATCTCCGGAGAAATTCTGGAAATACAAACATAATAACTATTAGGAAAACAAACTGCGTAATTTGATTATGTATTTCCGAGACGGGCAAATCTCTTGTTATTTCTGCTAAGTATATAAACCTATTTCCAATAGACTACTACAAAGTTCCCTGAGATTCAACGAAGATCATTAACTAAAAGTATTTAGGTAAAGTGTGTTCATAACGAATCAGCTTGTTTGAATCAGTGTTTTATTTATTTTTTTTGTTATATTTTTTGGTATGACAATTTGGAACAAGATACACCAATATCATTCGAATGATGTTTTATTTCTAGATAAAGAAGTAATAGTAGATAGGTAAGCTCAATGAGGTTAGAGTTTTCAAGACTTAAATATTTTGTGATTACTTAAAAATCTCTTTTCAATTTATAATTATTACAATAGTAACCAGAATTTAGAAGATATTTTATGCGGATTCAATCCTTGATTCAATTTAATATTTATTACAAACATGACATCGCTACCGCTATATTTTGCACGCCATGTTATGACATGATATTTTGTTGAAATTAAATTACTACAGTTTTTTGGTAAATATTTATATTTATTTGATTTTTGGTCGTCGCAGTCCATTTTCAAAGTTCACGAATTGGATTTCGTGGACCTTGAAACGAACGCTTTACTAGAAAGTATTTTTTAAATATTGGTTACGAGATACCCGTGGTAGCAACCAGAATTATACATAGTTCTGTAGGATCAAGAATCCTGATTTAAATATGGTAATAAAACGTAAGCAATAGGGTTCTAGATATCAGAGTCGCGAACCGTAAGAGGATTTGGGGAGGTCCTCACTTCACCTTAGTAGATGCTCGCAATATACCTACATACTGTTACACATGATTGTACCTGGTTGGTGATAGTAAACACGTTTCCACAAAGTTTCTTAAAAATATTAATTTAAAAAGGTAGGTCGCACCAGTTCGGCCAGCCAGTGGTTTTGACTATCATATATAAAAAAAAAAATAAGTGTGTGCATTAGTCTACACACGTAAGAACTGGAACTTCTTTATGACAACATTTTTCGAAAAATGATCTACTATTTACAGGTTAAACAAAAGACTTTTATTATCATCGACATGGATACACATAAATATGGTGCGTAACGGAAAATGTGACAAGATGGCCAAAGATTGCTATAAAATTTCTCCCAAACTTAAAATGTTTCATTTAAAAAAAAATACCAATTGGAACAGCTGTGATATTTAAAACTGCCACTGTTTTATAAATTGATTTTGGAACAGATATTTTACTTTGAATAACATTATTGTGACCTTTCTCTTGTTGTGATTTCATCATTGGTTTGAGAACAGCTATCAGCTAAGGGCAAAATTGTTTATGGTATTTTAATTGGAATTTATGCTTCCATGTAATTTTAAAAATGTTTCCGCTATTTACTTTAATTTAAGTTGGTTATAGGTCCACGGGTGGTTACTAAGATGCGAAATATATAGACCTAATCAAGTGGAGTGTAAATTATGAATTGTGAACCGCAAAAAAATATATGACATAACTGAGTGTTTATATCCAAGGACCAAACAAAATGTTGAAAAAATAAAGAAAAAGTTCAAATTTAACTAAAACCAGACTACTAAAAATCACGCTCTAGAAATGATGAAACAAGAAATTATTCTCTTACGTAGATTTTCGCTGAGAGTATAGCCGTGGCTGATAAGCAGTTTGCAAGTAATGAGGGAAAAGATACATACATACATCGCGGTCAAAACCATAACCCTCCTTTTTGCTTCGCCGAAGTCAGGTAATAACCAGAAATCATTCCTCACCTGAAATCCATCATAGGTCCACGAAGCCCACTTCATGGTGCAAAGCTGGACATCAAACGGGAACTGTTCCACGTTGATATCACACACAGACACATAGATCCCGTGACTGAGCCACGTCACTTCACCCGTATGCTTCACTATCACGTTCGTGTTGATCACCGCCGACCGATAGTTGGGGTCCGCGCTGAAAAAGAAAATGGGTTGAGTTCAGTTTTTTTACGCTTTTATTTCTCAAAACCCTAGGGACTCCGGACTTCCAGACCTTTGAAAGACGTGCGAGGGGCCGAAATCAACTTGCAGAGCCCCATTGTCGTCTTTATTGAAATGAGGCACCAACCGCAGATTTTCCTTATATGCACTGGACAAGTGCACCTAAGGAAAACCTAAAACTGGTGTAAGACTATTTCAGAGTATGTTAACAAAAGTACTGGACTGGCTGGCAGGGTGGCTAAAATTTAATTATTTTTTATTTTATACTACGACTTTTCCAGTTCATAATTTAAAAAGTTTATATTTTTTCTTCACATCGGTGAACATAAATATATTGAGGAAACATGGTAGCCAACATCACCCCGCTTCAGTGGTTTTCCGTCTCACACCTGCACCGGGGTCGAGGGAACATACGGCTGTTCTGCAACACGCTCAAATCTCAAATCTTTATTGCATTCCATAATGTATACAGGTAGCAGATGTTTAACACGTTGACTGCCAACTACCAGATACAATAGAAATTCAATTGTTCGCGGTCAACGTGTGACCGACGCGGCGTACAAAGACTTAAAAAAGAAATAATTATGGACCCTGTTGGGCACAGCAACATTTCAAAAAAAGAGTAGTAAGAGAGATGGAGAGCGCTTTAATAATATTTCTAACTTATTGAGCTCTGTGATTATTTGCATACTGGGATAACACGCACTCCTAATAAAACACACTCGTTTGCGAATCTTATGTTCTAGATTTTGTCGGTTCATATTATGCTTGTAAGAATAGTAGTTTATATTCATGAGTATACTACTTTGAACACCTGGAACGATTCGGAATCATTGGCACCGTGCCAATGATTTAAATTCTGGCTTGTTTGAACGATGCATGCTTAGCGCCCGATATTAATATTCTATCTCAATCCAAATCCCGATCCTTTGTTTTTGACGGCTGCTTCTGATTGGACATCTTTAAGACTCGGATAGGCGAATTCGGTCGTTGATTGGTTACAGACAAAGATCGGGATCAAGATAGCAACCGAGATAGATTATTAATATCCAGCGTATATGGATTATTAGTTCGTACCAAGCGAGTAAGAAGTATTTGCCTGTCACCTGTATTGGATCGTTCTGTAGCTACGTCCATGAATACTGGAAATGATGCAGCATAATGTCGAAGCACACGCAAGGCATGAGGTGAGTTTCATGCAAGCTGACCGTGGATGCATGGGATATAAAAATCAAAATTCTATTTACTTCGTGGGTAACAAGAAAAATACAGACACATTTTTTATTTCCTTTTTTAATTGTTGTAGACGTACAAAAAAAGCACATTCAAGTTAAGAAGTGGAGCTCATAATGTCATAACACAAGACTAATCAGAAGCCTGACCACGAGATCAACTCAGTCTGTCAGTCAACCAAAAGACGTGGCCTCCCCCTAGTGTTGCCACAACAACCGATCCTGTGCGTCTCGCATTCATTAGAAGAAACATCGAAGAGTCGAGACCAACTAGGCACTTAGGCAGTCAATTTAATAGTGTCGTTAAAAATGCTTAATCATACCGACAGGATATCCTTTTCAAGAAGAACTCTACCTCGGGCAAGAGTAAACAGATCGAAATTGGTCCTTTTTAGTCCACTTTATGCTTGTCGCCTACGTTAAACAGAACTGGTAGGCGTAATTGTTTGTTCGGTTCTATCTTGTAAATATACACTGATGAACTTAAGTCTCTCATTTGGACCTCCAAAATAAACGATTAAAGAGATTTCACTGTAATCATTACGGTAAACAAGGACCAAGTGAAATAATTAAGACAAAATCTTCAAGGATTAGTGTCTTAGTGTAATTTTATTAGGACATTGTAAGGCAGTGATTGTCTCTTCGCTTAAACTGTATACTTGGAAAGGTTGAAGGCCGATCACCTCGTATGGCACATTAACCGGGTGATTCAATAAAAGCCACTCTGTGAAAACTTGAGTGAAGTGAACTATGAAGCCCTCGCATTCCTTTGAAAATACAGATCCTTTCGCTTTCACTTCACCTACATTTTGATTGATGCCACGGTGTGATTTTTGCAGAAAACAGTATGCAGCAGTATACAAAGAGGATCTGTAATATCTATATATACTTTATATAAATCTGTAGAAGTAAAAATTTTGTACATTGAAAATATCTAAAAAATAAATAGCAGGGGGTGTTACTAGACCGACACCGAACCCTAAAATGTGATTTAAAAAAAAATTGTCCACCTGTCTGTATGTTCATCACGCAAAAACTACCGGTTGGATTACGACGAAACTTGGTATAACTATACTTTAATATCCTGGGCACCACATTGGGTACTTTTTATCCCGGAAAAGTGTAGGTATAAAATAAATAACAAACTTAATTTTGCGGGCTAGACCCGATTACTGTACCAACCGTAAATAATAAGTTTGTCGAAGTTCACTAAGGGGCATTACAATATAGCTCGCCATACAATTCAATGGACTATCACACACTACTTACGTAGATAATAAATAATTCTTATAATAAAACTGAAGAGAAGTCATATCTGTACGTTGAATATATTCAAAATTAATATTGGAGGATGATTGGTGATCGATACTAATGCCAAAAATGCAATCAGTATATTTTTTGTCTGTCTTTCTGTATGTGCACGCATAGTTCAAAAACGACTAAAGGGATTTTAACCAAACTTGGTGCGATTGTAGTCAATACGCCTGGGCAGGTTGATCTTAGTCTCAGTTGTTTATCACATGGTCAGTTGTACGTCGCTTTTTTCCGGGTCAGTAGTTCCAGAAATCTTTGTGCATACATACCAGAAGGGTCAATTTTGAATATAGTCTATCCGGAAGCTTTATGCTAAAATTATTACGTTGCCATAATTTATCAACTTACAGCCCAAACCGCATGAAACTTGAAGGGGTGTTCTTTGTGAAGAGTAAGAGGGAAAAAATAGGGGACGGAAGTTCGACATCCACGCGGACGAAGCTGCGGGCAAAAGCTAGTATTGAAATAAATAAATAAAAAATAAACAAATCACTCAAGCATCAATGACTTTATCTATAATATATTAGATAATTTGTAGTTCTAATTATTAAGAAATTATGAAAATAATGTAAATAAGAATCTTTTCATATAGTGCCGTGTAAAATTGTTTACAGGACTAACAATAACATTATTAATCTTACTTTGATTAGTTAATCGTGCGCAATAAAACTGCAACCCATCATACATAGAACGTAAACTCGCAAATTATTGCAATAACCATAGACAAAACTTGAAGTGACAGTTGGAAAAATAGCCGCCACGCGATAAAAAAATAAATAATAGTTTGACAATTACAATTTGATACAAGATTAAAATATAAAATTGTTCCTCAACAAAATGGAAAATTATAAATGTGTTACAATAATTTTCAATTGAAATATATTATGACATCTCTTTATATATCTTTATTATTGGTAATTAAAGTATTGACTTTGTGCACAAATCTATGGGCAGTAGAAGTTCATTCACATAAATCTTCTGCAGTCATTTGATAGCACCCTGTTGCGTAGAAGCGTAGGTTACACAGCAATTGTAGATGGGTGTTTCACTGTTGTTTCTAAAAATCATACACATTAGGATTATAGTTACCTAAAAACTTTCTTCTCGCTCACGAATACATATCTTGGTTGGCGATGGCCAATAGTATTTTCATCGTTAGTTTCATCAAATGCAAGCGCTAAAGCCCTTTTCATGCTTATAATTTATTAGTAAAAGCCGATTTCTTCGAAAATACCGAAGAGATTTAAAAAACTATAGAGCGGGCATGTCAAGGAAATGTCATAGAAAACTTTGATCCCATGTCTCAGTAACGCCATCTAGAATAATATATGTATATTGGAGCGGCAGCGGAGCGTACTAAAAAAAACTTATAGACTTGTGTCCATGCAGGACACAAGTTTTGGACGAAATTTTTGATCGTGATGTCCAGTCTATAGGTAGGTATTGAATGTCTTTGGAAAATACCAATTCTTTCCACAACATAACACGATGACAGATGACATAAGCATCATCTAGATCGCGTTTAAGCGCGTTAACCGTAAAAAATTGGGCGTTCAGAAATTAAACGAGTTCAAGCTCTTACTGAGTTTAGTTTGTGTTGGTAAAATCCAATTTGGGCTTTTGAACTCAGTTAAATGCCTAAACTGAGATTAGCTTGAAGTGATCGCGTCTAATTGAAGTCCTCATCACTACTAAGAAGTTACGTAAGTATGTGACGGCCAGTACGCCTACTGTAAAAATACAAATATGTCATTTACTCTTAAACGTTCATCATCACTTTTGTGTCTTGAATACAAACAATACAAATGAATCTAAATTTTGTATTTTGATTCCCGATCCTAACGACCAAAAGCCACAAGGTGATTTTCGTCTAACCCTTTGGAAATCCCAAACGCATTACCTGTCATCCGAGGGTTAAACAAAAGATTTGAGCAATAGGTTTGCAATCAGGTTGACGTTACTCGATCAGGGATGTCGCGACCCTTTTTCTAGCGAGGATAAATGATAAATGGCATTTTATTGTATTGGGTACGACAGAGGTCTCACTCTGCAGGTCAGCATGTTCAAAAAGGTTGCGGCAGGAAAATTACTTTGTCCTATCATCGACAGTTTCAAGAAAACTGCGAGTGGAACATGTTGAATCTTTCCATTAAAATGTTACTTTAAGTATTTATTTATTATTATTTATAAACACGGACTACCTCATTGGTCTAGTGGTCGCAAACGCTAGTGCTGAGTATGAGGTCCCGCGCTCAATTCCGAGTCGGGCAAAGCGTTATTAAGTTTTCCCATCTGGATTTTTTTAGTAGCAGCCCGGAGTCTAGAATTGTGCCGGATTGATGACAATAAACTCGCTCCTAATTACATGGGACTTAAACATAACTGGTGAAATGTCTGTTTACTACAGATACACCTCTGCCTAAGCCTTCGAGGATTACAGGCGTGATGTTATGTGTTTAAAACCAACCTGAAGTACGGGTTGTCTTACATGAGTGACGAAATGGAACATTTTAACCGCAAACGTCCGTAGTAATAAGTTTCTTTAGCTAGCGAATTCCAAATCTAGGCATTCCTATATTAGGAACCTATGTATTTTGTACCTCATATAGCAATTTATGAGGTACAAAATATTGACCAAGATATTTACTAGACTTAAGTTAATTAGAGACACAATAGAAAGACAATGACAGCGCGGACGCCAGCGTCCGCTTGGGGTTTAATGAATTAAAAGAGACCAAAGTCTGACTTTTCTCAGAGGATAGGGCAACCCAATATTTGAAAAAATATGTTACTTGTATAGTGTATTAAATAGAAATGAACATCATCTAGCTCCAACTAAATTCTACAACAAAAATAAACCTTGCCACTGTATAATTATGCAACGTTCCAATTTTTTTACACGATTTTTATAAGTTACTAACGAACTGTCCTTGTCCCGGCCGTAGTTAGAAAAAGTTCCAAATTGAACCTGTTCCATACACGTGTAACCAATAAAAGAAACTTGTTTTTTTCCATTTTGAATTATTTGTTTAGGCATGGACTACATAACTGGTGAGATGTGGGTGTACTTACAGTAGATACACCTCTGTGTAGGCCCTTCAAGAAACACAGTCGTGATGTTACTCGATCGTATAATTATACGTATAAATACATAAAGTTAAGCCTTTTTTCCATGGGGGAGGGCAAAAACTGCAGTACTACGCCCGCTACAAGTTTTACACACTTTTTTTTGGTTTGTATATGTATACGAATTTACTTTAAGATATTATATGTTTACTAGCTGCCCGGCAAACTATATTCCGCCATTTTCCCAAAAAATACAGTTGACGTCCTATTCTTAGAACTTCTAAACATACACACAAAATTTCATGAGAATCGGTCAAGCCGTTTCGGAGGATTTTTTATCAAACACTGTGACGCGAGAATTTTACATACCTAATAAGAAATTTTGTTTTCATGATATTTTTCAACCTACCACTCTCTGTTTGTTTGTCTCTGCATGCCCCAACGGTTACTTAGAAAATGCACCAATCAATTCTACTTGTGGTCTATACATTTATTTATTTATTTTATTTTATTTGGGAAATTTACAGCTATAGTAAAGTATAGTTAACATTTTATCTTGCTGAAAGCCAATTACAAATTTCCACTTATGGGTTAAATTAATCAAATAAATAAACATATCATATATTATTTAGCACCCGTACACATTCAATGAAAAGATATTTATTTCTGTAAGTAAATCTTTTGGGTTTTTTTACTTGTCAATATTTTTAAAACTAGACGGCGCTGGCATTTCCCAATTGACTGATCCCTAAGAAAATATTCCGAAAGAAACTCAGAGGTCATGGTCTATGTGCAGCACATACATAGCAAATGATTTACTGATTTATTGAAAGCATAATAAGTGTCGAAACAAAATAGTTGGATCCATTGTTTCGTTCAAGTATCAAAATTTATATCTTATCATGCCTTGGTTAGTGTGTTATGGCATTAACCAACAAAAATAAACGGGTACTTTCGTCCCAGAATGGCACATTTTGTGGTAACGTAAGTGGAAAATCTTTATTTTATAGCATTTCCTATGCATCACCCCATATACATATATACCAGAGTGAGCGTATGGTGTATTTGTTTACCTATTTTTTGAGCTTTGCATTTACATAGAGAGCTTTTTCGAGTATGTCGACCTAAGAAGGAGAATAGCACGATTTGGCGATTTATTTACTTCAAGCAAGGAAATCGCAAATAATACAGCTAGTAAAGTGTGTACCTAAGCACCTTAATGTATAAAATACTTTTCGAGTCAATTAAAATTGCGTGCATTGGGTATTTTTCAGTTCCTCATATACCTAGGTAAAAAACTTGATACGTAATTTTTTTAGTAATCATAAGGCTAAAAATTAAGTTAAAATGTCAAGGGGCGTCACACGTAAGTTCAGTTTTTACACTTCATTATGATGTCACGAGCACCCATTTCTAAACTTCGATACGATTGATTTAAGTATTTTTTCGTAAATTTAAAGAAGCCTGTCTGTTAGCCTATATTTTTTTTTTACAATCCATCTGACGCAGTAATATACGGATTATGACTTGTGTATAGCCAGTCATATTGAAATAAAGTACTTCTAATTTAAAAGGGTTGTGTTGGTGAGCGTGTGGACTGTATGACTGACGATATTAAAGGAAAATGATGGTGATTATTAAGTAGCTTTATTATTTTAGTAAGTAAAACTATGCAAACCAAATCTAGTAGGTACGTTGACAGGTTGACAGACACCAAGACAAAGTAAAAGTCACAGTTTTAAAATTATAAAAGAACTAACCATATAAAAACAAATATTAAAAAAGGTTTTTAACAGAGTTCCAGCCAGTCGCCAACAGGTTGTTCGCATTGCATACGATATAGAAGACCACCAATAGAGAACACCCGAAAACGTCTATGGGCGACACAAAAAAAATGGGTGCGTCGTGTTCAGGGCAAAAATTAACTGAAATAAAAGCACGTACACGTACAGCCGCACAATGATACGAATTCCTCCCCGTAAAGTTGCCTCCATCAGAGATTGCGTGCCAAAGCACACACATGAAAGTGTACAAATCTACAACAAGCGAGACTTCAAGTTGTATATTGCACTATTAACAGTACTGCTCACCCCATTAAGCGTCATAAGCGTTAATTTAAGTACCTACGTCCCGCTTCTACACATCATGAAATATGTAAATTCAGACATAAAATAAATGATGCGGTGAACACCAAACGTAAAATAGTTTCGCCATTATGTAAATGTAATTTAAACTGTAAGCGAATAAATCGATTTGAACAAATGAAACGCTTTTCGATACCAGTAAATGAAGTACGTGAATTCGTTAGGGAAGGCGAATTGTTACGCATAACGGAGTAATCCAAGAGTCGTGGTAGTAATGTGAATCTTCAATAGCCATTATTCAGCTCAGATTTAATCACGTAATTTACCTTAATGTACAGACGCCAGCACATCAAGTTACTCCAATGTGTCAAATTTCCCCAATTGAATATGAACCTTATTCTGTTTGATATAAAGTTGAAAAACGATCAAAGAAATTTGACACATTGGGGTAACTTGACGTGCTGGCGTCTGTACCTAACTGACACGATACTCTTGTGACGGCAAGCGATTCTGCCAATCTTCAGATTCTGGGTTCCAGGGTTGCTTGTGGATTTCTTGAACTTGAAAAATGGAAATTGATATAAGAAGAACCTCCTCACCTCATCCTCAGTTCTAAATTAGATCAGTTGAAGACAAACAGGATAGAACAAGGTCAAGAGGGTCCTAACCAAACGAAGCCTGAACAAAATCTCATTGTTTAAAATTGCCCAACTACATTATAAGATAGCACTGGGAAAATAAAAAAAAAACTAATGCATCATCTGCCTAGCCTTTTCCCAACTATGTTGGGGTCGGCTTCCAGTTTAACCGGATGCAGCTGAATACCAGTGTTTTACATGGAGCGACTGCCTGTCTGACCTCCACAACCCAGTAACTGGGTAACATGATACCCCTTGGTTAAACTGGTTGTCAGACTTTCGGGCTTCTGACTACAAGTAACGACTGTCAAAGATCTACAAATGACAGCCGGGACCAACGGCTTAACGTGCTTTCCGAGGCACGGAGGAGTCTTGGTATGTAATAAATGGTCACCCATCCACGGACCGACCTCGTCAAGCGTAGCTTAACCTTCGATCGACCCATGCGGCTGTTATAATTTAGCCACAAGCTCCTCGCCTAAATCTCTATCTTTAAATGTTGTAAAGAGGGCCATTTTGTGAGTTTGTGGATTCGTAACGTTGATGATTTGTGACGTTGATGATGATGGTTGAATATCTGAATTAAATAGATTTTGAAAATTATTTTACTAATTTAAAGCCACAATATTTGTGAATGTATGTGTGTGTATGTATTGTATGTATATTCAAAACTTAGAGGGGGTGGAGGGATGCTAAAATACGAAATGCATGCGGGCGAAGTCGAATGCGAAGTGCTAGTAGGTACATAATATTGGAGAAGTTAGAAGGTGTAGAGATAAATGAAACGGAAAAACTTTTACACGTATTTTTGTACAAGTCCACGCTCGTAGTACCCACATACAGCTTTTGATAGAGGCGAGAATATGCATGACAACGTTGTTATTATGAATATCAAAATTCTATTTGGTCCCTTAGTTAAATAATTTAAAATAATAGACATTTTTTTTTATCAAATTGATGGAAAACTATTTAAATCAAGCGCATAAAAATTAAAGAAAGGGAGTATTCAGTATAAACTGTACGATATCGTGAAGTCATGCGACATTTTGACTAAGTGAAAAAGAAAAAAAAATATGTTTCTAATTTTTTTATAGTAATCTAATTGAGGGACTAAACACGAAAATTTTGTCGTCTAGCCTATTACAGTAAGACACAGTAGATTGGTACATAATAATTCCTACCTTATCTACTTTGCTACTATCTTGCTATTGTTTATCTATAGAATATATTATCAGCCAAGGAAAGCAAGCGCAAGAGATTAAGTAATATAAATTAGACACAGAAACATATCGCAATGAAAAATCTATTTTTCAAATCATTCATTAATAGGTATTATGTAATGTTCATCATCGATTATTTAATTATTTTTTTTTGACATTGGTAATTAATGTCAAAAAGTCTACAATATTTGCCGAGTCCCTTTATACGGATAACAATACCATTTACCTAACAATTTTAAAATGTTTCAGAACAAAAACAACAACAAAAACATTGTTTAATTTAATTTTCAAAACAAAATCACTCAATCAAATCCGTGATACTTTTTTTAAATATTGACAGTGAATGAATGATTTGAGACTATAGTCGGTACGTACTAAGAGTAATCTACGAAGCTGTGTGATTTTTTGTCATTTTCTGCACTCTGATTGCAGCTGAATAACAGTGTTTTATACAAAGCGACTACTTATCTGACCTGCACAGCCCAGTAATTACCGGTATAATTATTACGTATTAGGTAAGGCGATACCTATCTACCCCTTGGTTAAACTGGTTGACATTATTTTCGGAGTTCTGACTGCTTCTAACCACAGACAAATATCTACAATATAGACAGTCGGGACCCCGTAATTAAGGCTCGACGTACTTTTCGGGACACGGAGGATTTTTGATATGTAATATATTGTCACCCATCGACGTGAATGGTCGTCCTCGATAATCGTAGCTTTACCCTCGATTGACTCTTTCGGCAGTTGTTATTTAGCCCCAAACCTTTGCGACTTTTTCAAATGAATTGAAAAAGTCGCACTTGTATCTTCTTACGCACTCGCTTGAGCAAGAAGATACAAGTGCGACTTGTTTTCAAAATATGAGATTTCAAACAGCAATCTTGTGCATTAAAGGCCATCATAATGAAAAAATAACAAAGATTTCCCCAAATCTTCTTATCTTTTCATTCCTAATTTATGTCTGTTTTGAAATTAATAACCCTATAAATATTCTTGCCTTAAACATTACATAATGAATTCTCAAAGAATAGATTTATACATCAGTGCTAAATAATTACGAGTCTCTTCATCGGAGCTTGAATTAATAGTTGCATGTATCCAATAAATAATGCATTTGTTAGAATTGCCAAAACCGTAAATAATTGCAGCCACTGCGTAGATCACCAAATTAACATGACTGATGATGATTACTTGAATAACTCAGAATAACTGAGTAATGTACAGACGCCAGCACATCAAGTTACCCCAATGTGTCAAATTTTCCCAATTGAATATGAACCTTATTCTGTTGGACATAAAGTTGAAAAACGATCAAATAAATTTGACACATTGGGGTAACTTGATGTGCTGGCGTCTGCACTTTCGTTGCAAAGTGTGGATTAAAAATAACCTTTTTTACTTCTGTCTAATGCTATTGTAAATGAAAGCATAATTAATTGTCTCACTTAAAGTACAGACGCCAGCACATCAAGTTACCCCAATGGGTCAAATTTTCCCAATTAAATATGAACCTTATTCTGTTTGACATAAAGTTGAAAAACGATCAAAGAAATTTGTCACATTGGGGTAACTTGACGTGCTTGACGTCTTTACATCAACTGTGTCAAATTTCTTTGATAGGTTTTCAACTTGATTCTAAACACAATAAGGTTCATGTTCAATTGCATCTGATGGCGTCTGTACAATGGGTACTGAAAAACCTAGTTGGTCTAAGAGGTCCAGGTAAATAATAATTACACCAGCTTCTTATTGTCCCGCTGCAGGGCAAAGGCCTCTTCTCATACAGAGAAAGCACGAGCATTGATCACCAGGCGGCAGTTTCAAACTTACATTCCTCATTCTCAGATTAAGTTTAGGTTTTCTCACAATGTTTTCCTTTACCGATGTCATGTCAATGATGTCTAAGATACATTTAAAAAGTACCTACGTTTGAATTGAAAGATCCACAATTTGGTACTTGCCCGGATTTGAACCAAAAGCTCGTGAACCTCGAAGTAGGAACCTTAATTTAGGAACCAGAGGTCTAGGCAAAAGTGTTTGTTTCTGGGAGTACCGTGTCTATACAATTCAGTAGTGGTTTGTGGCAGGGCTGTTCAATACTACCCCTACAATAATGCGTGATGAGCCCATTGTGTGTTAAACTTTGTGTATTAGAATCAAAACCCAACGGGTACTCAAGCTATTATAAAATGTTTTTGATAAGTTCGTATTGACCAATATTTGTGTTTGCGTGTCTTTCGTACGTACCTTTATATGTGAGCATACTTCAATAGATTATTTTATTAATTTATTGAATTGATTTTGTTTTTCTATTTATTTTAGTACTAGGTTTTCACTAGTTTTTTTTTGTAGATATTTATTTTCCCGTACGCAAAAGACGCGCTAGGTCGTGGAGTTGCGGGCACCTGCCCGTTAAACGTAACCTATTCGCGTAAATTTCGTAAATTTTACTTCCCAATACACCCCGTATTGGGAAGTAAAATTTCCAAGTAAAAAATACGAAATTTACGAGAATAGGTTACGTTTAACGGGCAGGTGCCCGCAACTCCACGACCCAGTATTTTTGAAAATGAAACATAGCCTAGGTACGTTACTCGGTAATAATATAACTTAGTAATCAAACAGAACATCTTACTTTTTCTCTTTAGATTTCAATATTGATATATTACATAAATTGACGACATTCAGCCAGCAGTATAGGCTGGCTATCTCTAGTCTCTGCTTAATTATAAAAATGTGTTGATCTGGTTTAGCCATAAACTAAAAAATCCAAAAACGTTCGAATATTCAAAGTATTATTGCTATTGTCAAAGCCATTATATTTTTTTGTTTTCCGGCCTGTTTACGTTACATGATACGACTTATGTATTACATAATAACAATCTATGGGTACCTAATTATGAAAGCTTTTAATTTCAGAATGTTAAACATTAAACAACACATGAGTATAAATCCCTACTCAGAAAGGGTCGACGGATGCCCCTAGGCAAGGAGCAAGCTCTCAAATCGCAATTTCTATACAATTTAGGTAGATAACATTCACTTTTGTTCGTTCAGCTAATAAATTGTACGATACTGGCTGAAGATATTTATTCTTGTACCAAATTAACGCTGGTTTTAATAGATAAACATTTAAATTAACATTTTGTACGAAACAGGATAATTAAATGTCTTTATAATAATAATAATAAAGAAGAAAGTATCTTGGTCAGGCTCGCGAGGTTGTCGACATGTGGGATGTGGATACAGCAATCATCGTGCCGATAGTCGTGACGGCCAATGGCATAATAGCCAAGAGCTGCGACCAACACCATAAGAGGCTCTCGTTAGGCGGCTGGATCAAGGGCTTGATCCAGAAAGCAGTACTTCTGGACAAGGCGCGCATTTTTAGGCGTTTCCTCTCTCAGGAGCCCTGACCACCGGTAGCTTGGACCCCGATACCGGTGGGCTACTATTTTTTATATTTTTAAATGTTTTTTTATTATTGTTTTAAATATTTAAAAATATAATTTATATGTATGTAAGTAAAATATAGGAAATAATAATAAATATTCCACAACTTTCACACAACGTCATCTAGTCCGAAACTAAGCAGAGCTTGTGTTATGGGTACTAAGCAGCTGATATTACAGATAAATTACACCCAGACACAGAACAAATGATACATAATGCGTATATAGATTTTGGGTACCCACTTTAATATTATTAAGGCGGGGTATAAACCAAAACTGTCAATCGTCATTCCATATACACACATTTATCAAACATCACACCACACACACACAAACACAATACCTACATTTTTTTTTCGTTAGACTTGATACTTTTGAGCTATCACAAAACAAAAATGATCAGAAAGTTAACTGGTTAGTTAATGTTTATGGGACAGGGACGTGGGAATTCAGGCTACCATGTTATCTAAACGATTTACCTCTAGATATGTTTAATCAAAGACATTTAATACCTACAGACCGTACATCACGAACAAAATTTTCGTCCGAAAAAGTGAAAAAGTCTATGAGTTTTTTGTAGTACGCTCCGCTGCCGCTCCAATGTTCATAATATTATTCTAGATGGCGTTACTAAGACATGGGATCAAAGTTTTTTTATGACATTTCCTTGACATGCCCGCTCTATAGTATTTTAAATCTCTTTCTGTTACCTAAATGAATTAAATGCAAAGAATTGCTGAAGAGTGCTGAGGGGATACTTTTTAGTTCGTATTAAGAGTGTAAAATGGAAAGTTTCTTCTTGAATAATGAATTGACCTTTGTATGTATTATTTGTTATTCGCCGAAAAATATTATTTTAACACCGAGTTGTCGCTTCTGCCATACTGCTGTTAAACCCGCGATGGTTTGTGCTGGTGTGTAAACCTATTGATATGTTTGTAACTTTGTTTTTTTATAGGTAAACATTTAAAAAAAACTCAAGATACAATGTTTATGTTATTGCTTGCAAATCAGAAAACGACAACCATTTTACCACTACATAATAATTTAGTTAACACATTAGGTATTACGTTGGTGCCCCTAGCACCGTTTCTAATTAACTGAGTACATAGTAAAATATGCTACCTTATCCTTATCAGTTCGCCACGAAAGTGATATGAATGGGCTGTTGTTAGTTGGGAGATACTGTGAAAGATCATTAAATAAGAACAGTGGCACTCTGCGAGCTGCCTCTGAGAGCACTCTCGAGCTTGTATGTATTTCAGTAACGTTTAAAGCAATCTATTGCTTTATTGAAACCACTGCGTTACTAAAATGACATACTTACAACGGTAAGAGTGTGGCAAGTTACATGGTATTTACCATCTTAAAAACGCCCAACGCGCTCAAAGAAGTTTTGAAGGTATAAAGGTGAAGGAAAACATCGACAGTACGCGAAGCCTATGCAGAGGTCCATGGACGGTATAAAAACTCCGACACCAGGTAAGTCACTAACTTCACGAAAAGGAAGGACTGATCTTTAAAATTGATTAATTACGGATTAAAACAAAACATAAACAGGTGCAATGTTTCTGCCATAAACCATTCCATTAAAATAAAGCATTACATCTAAGTAAACGTACTTATAAATCAAGTTACTGACAACCACACACGCACATAATTTCACATCAACTATTCTAACTAATAGTTCGAAACAGAGCGAAATCAATCTCAATACGGCAACCAACTGTCCGAAGCCAAAGGTATGTTCAGGTGTACCTCCTGACGTGTAATAAATTCATCTGACAGTTCAATTTCACTAAATCCCGTACCTTAAAGCCTTATTTGCCAAGAAACAGTAACTGCAAAATGTGCCGCCACTTTGTGTTGGTAATGGCACATTTACATTATGCATTTACTCCCGTCACGACTTAATAGCTACGGCTAATATATACGCACCATTTGTGCGGTCATTCAATATAAACACTTACGAATACTAATAGAAAGTTTAGTAAATGTTTTGGTGCTTTGGTTTCACACCTTTTGCAAGTAGTTGATACTGTTTTAGAGGTATGAGGAACCGTGCGTGGCGATCGTCGTCTCCTGGTCGCTCAGGGCAGTACCGTATTACCTACCTTCGGTGACAGTGCGTGACCTTTAGAGACACTAGAACCCTAGACCCTAGAAACTTATGTATGTGTAGTGATACAATAAATGTAGAACTAAGTCTTCCGTGTCTCATTTAACTACCAACAAATCCACTACGCTACAGTGGCCACCTCATCCACCATTGAAAAGGGAGGATCCTCCGACCAGACGGGTGTTGTGTCTGGTGCGTTAACTACTGCCCGACGGTTGTTGTCGGGAACTTGTATACGTTCAGACTGCGCAGATAACTTTGATACCGCGATGTAGGATAGTTCGTATGTGGCGAGATAGATGTCGCTACACTCTAAAGAGTTGAATAAATTAAAAATCTATGAGCGTTTAATATTTATCAAGAATAAGATTGCTACAGTGAAGAGTTGAAGCGCCTAAACTAGACGAAATATTAAAACACTGCTGTGGTTTGGAATCAACTGTAATTCGTACTAACATAGATAGCCAACATCATAGATACAACCATAGATACAATCATAGACACAATCATAGACTATAGTCATTTATGGTGGATACACAATATTATTTTGTTAAGTAATATCTAACAACCTGACCTAACAAAATAATCTAAATTCCAAAAATAAACTAAAAAATATTTATTTTACTTCAGACATGCCAATCAATTTCAAAAACTTATAATGCTTCTCTGCACCTAGACCTTTTGTAAAAATATCTGCTGGCATATTAGAGGTTGAGACATATTTAATTTCTATTACCCTAGATGAAACACATTCTCTTACAAAGTGATGTCTTATATCTATGTGTTTAGTGCGTTTATTATTAAACAAAGGATTTGTTGCTAGTTTTATAGAACTCTGATTGTCACTACTAATACAGATAGGTACATTTTTATCAATAACAATCAGTTCACATAAAATATTTCTTAGATATATTGCTTCTTTGCAAGATTCAGACAGGGCCATATACTCTGCCTCTGTACTAGAAAGAGCAACGGTTTTCTGCTTTTTGGCTTCATAAGATATAACTGATCCTGACATTATAAAAGCAAACCCAGTATATGATCGCCTATCTAGTGTACAGGATGCCCAATCTGCATCAACAAAACCATAAATATTACAATCAGTTCTTCTATATACTAAACCTAAATTTTTAGTTTTCTTTAGGTACTTAAGCAAACGTTTCAAATGTTTCCAATGAGTTTCATTAAAGCAATTGTTATACTGACTTAGAAAGCTTACTCTATAACAAATGTCTGGCCTAGTAAGCACAGCTAAGTACATAAGACTTCCTATTAATTGCTGATAAGGAAACCTTTTAGCAGTATCATAACTTACATCTTTCTCCAATTTTAAATTAATCTCCATTGGAGTTTCTGAATGTGAACAATCTAACATATTATATTTCATTAGAATACTATCAATATATTGTTTCTGGTCTATACAAATACTGTCTTTATATACTTTTACATGCATTCCTAGACACTGCTTTAACTGACCTAAATCTTTTATTCTAAATTTTGCTACTAATTCTTTTGTCAACTCTTCATAGGTATTTTTACAATTATAAAAAACGAAAAAATCATCGACAAACAATGCAATATAAATCTTGACATTTTTGTTACATTTTACAAAGAGACATGGCTCATAGTTAGATTTCTTATATTCTAATTTTAACAAACATTCCTCTACTCGAGAATACCAGGCCCTAGCTGACTGCTTTAGCCCATAAATAGCCCTATGCAATTTTACAACTTTATTGTTACAATTTTCAAAATCAGAATACTCAGGTATTTCCATATACACTGTTTCATGGAGAAATCCATTAAGAAATGCAGTAGGTACATCTAGGTGATTCATTTTTAAACCTAAATTGACACTTAAAGCTAACAGTAATCTAAAAGTAGAATATTTTAACACTGGTGAAAATGTCTCATTAAAGTCTATATCTCCTTTTACTTGGGTAAAACCCTTGGCTACAAGTCTGGCCCTGAAACGCACTTCACCTTCACTATTAAACTTTTTTTTAAGCACCCACTTATTTTTCACAACTGTACCTTCTTGTGGTCTGTCCACTAATTCCCACGAATCACTTTCTTTAAAGGATTTAAGTTCCTCTTGTATTGCATGCTGCCACTGATCTTTTTCAGACCCAGCCATTGCATCACTAAGAGTAATCAGATCATTAGACATGTTCATACACATATTGGCACTTTGATAGAAGTCTGGTTTCCGTCTCACACGTTTTTCTGGAAGATTAACGCTACACTGCTCTTGCTCTGATGAGACCAAGCTGTCTGCCTCAGGTGGCTTGGACAAAGTGTCAACAAAACTGTCTTCTGTGTCACTTGATGACTCTTCAGGAGTATATGTCTCATCGTTTTGATCATCTTCATCTGAACTACTTACAGTTGACTTATCAGTTGTTTTTTCTTCGATCTTGACCGATGTTGTTGAGCTGTCATCATTACTTTCCATGACAACAACATCTCTGGCTACAGTAATTTCTCTTGAAATAGGATCATATAAGCGATAGCCCTTGATATTTTCAGAATATCCAACTAGAAGCATTTTCCTTGCCTTCTTGTCCCATTTCTTCCGCTTCTCTTTAGGAATATGAGTCATGACTGGGCTGCCGAAGACCCGCAGATGATTTAAGTTCGGCTTCCTGCCAGTCCATATTTCATAAGGAGTAGTATTTTGGTCTAAGCCTGATGCTGGTGATCGATTTTTTAAATAAACCGCTGTATTAACAGCTTCTGCCCACATAAACTTTTCAAATTGAGCGCCATAAAGTAGACATCGTGCCTTCTCAACTATGGATCTGTTATTTCTTTCAGATACCCCATTTTGTTCAGGTGTGTAACTGTTTGTTTTTTGATGGAGTATACCACATTGCTTCAAGTAGTTTGTCATTTCTGCAGAACAAAATTCCCCTCCATTATCCGATCTTAACATTTTAATTTTCTTTGATTGTTGATTCTCAACATACTCTTTATATTGTTTAAAGTACATAAATGTTTCACTCTTAGATCGGAGAAAGTACACAGTGCACATTTTGCTGAAGTCGTCTACAAATAATAAGTAGTATCTCGCCTTCCCAAGAGACATGTTCTCCATCGGTCCACATAGATCTGTGTGAACCAGCTCTAGAACTTGTTGACTCTTGTTTGTGCTCTCAGGGAATGGTAACCTCGTTTGCTTTCCCTCACAACAAACTATGCAACTAGATTTATCAATATCACATTTTCCATCAAAACTAACACCTTCAACTGCTCCATTCTTCAATTTATTTAAATCATTGGCATTAATGTGACCTAATCTTTTATGCCAAGTAGCACTCGAGACTTTTACTGCAGCTACTAAGAGTTTTTTCGAGCTCACAACATTTAATCTGTATACACCATTTTCTAGACACGCCTCGCCAATACAATCATTCTGTGAGTTGTAAATTAAACATCCACGCTGGTTAAACTGTATTCTATTGCCATTTGCAATGATTCTACTCACTGATAGTAAGTTAGTAGTGAGGTTAGGCACACACAAAACATTGTTTACATCAATTGTATACTCTTTTTCTCCAACACGTGTGGTGAGCTGCAAGTCTCCGGAGCATAACACTTGCACGACAGTTTGATTCGCCACTATTATCTCTTTTGTTTTAGGTTGATAACAAGTATTTGTCAATAAGTTCACGTTCGATACTATGTGCGTGCTTGCGCCGGAATCTAAGTGCCAGTCTGACTGACTGAATTCTTTTGTTAGAAATACTGCACTAAATGCATTTGTCTTCTTGTTATCAGCACCCGGACATTGATTTTTAAAATGCCCTATCTGTTTGCATTTATAACATCGGATTGTTTTTCGCGCCATGTTTGACTTATTATTTCCACTGACATTTGCACTATTGATAGACGACGTTCCAGCATTACCAACATAACGCCCTTGTTTCTGGTCTTTGTGAAAATTTTTGGCGGCAAATGCACTATCCGACTTAACATCAAAATCTGCACTCATGTCTAGTAACTTAGTCTTGATTGCATCCGCTGTTATTTCGATACCTGAATGCTCTATTGCCATAATCATTGGACTAAACTTTTCTGGTAATCCGGCCAACATAAGCGATCCTATCCATTGGTCATTGATGTCGAAACCCGTGCCGATCAATTTTTGAGCTGTTTCGATGATTTGGCTTACATAACTCGTCATGGACTCGCAGTTATCTAGGCGTATACTAATGAGATTTCTCAGCAAACTAATTTTCCTTGAATATCCTGAATCATCAAACATGTTCTTTAGGGTCTTCCATAATTCGAAGGTTGTTGACGCTTTCTTTATATGCACATAAAGAGACGTGTCGATAGTCAATATTAGTTTAGCTTTAGCCTTTAAATCTGCTGCTTTTTCATCCGTGGTAGCTGTTGGCGGTAATGGTGCTTTGATAGCGTCCGCCATTCCCTCCAACACGAGAACGTTTTCTGCCGCGAAACACCAGTCGTCGTAATTCTCGCGACCTTTTAACTTCGGAACATTGACTAAATAGTTTGTAGACATTTTTCTGCGCACACTGAACTTATTACTTGTAACTATAAAACTTATTTCACGGGACTGGGCCCATAACCTATTAAAACACTGCTGTGGTTTGGAATCAACTGTAATTCGTACTAACATAGATAGCCAACATCATAGATACAACCATAGATACAATCATAGACACAATCATAGACTATAGTCATTTATGGTGGATACACAATATTATTTTGTTAAGTAATATCTAACACGAAACCGCGCAGAAAAGTTTCAAGTGAGTTTTTCACGTGAAAAATGGAGAAATTATCCTTTTAAAGTTACTTCGCCTACGAATGTAGTAGAGTTCGGCCTCAATTACTATAGCTTACTCCTACCTACATTTACATCGAATTATTTAGCAATAACTAATCAAAGCCAATATTTTGTCGAACCCTTTATTATATGGGTTATATAATCATAGAGTTACTAAAATTCTGGATCCAGAGTCCAAAATTATTAAAAACTTAGAACACTCTTGCTCGAAAATTAAACGTCACTCTTATGTCACCGCCTTTAGGTTTACAATAACCACAGCACAGTTTGTACACGCATGCTTTTATTTTGCATTTCCGCCCCAATACAATAGATTTTTTTTTTAACTCATCATGGAGCTATATTCAATTTAAATTATTGTCTATATTTTTGACTAAAGAACCTGTTTAAGTAGTTTAGTTAATATTATTTTGTTTTGTAAACAAAATATCGTTTTTTTTAAGAATAATGCCCAGTATAAAATGTAGATTAAGAATATTTGGCAGCATGACGGCATCGAGTCTAGCCATCAAAATGCGAAGGCACGGCGCACGAATAAACCAAATAATCCTGACAAAATATTACGTTTATAAAATTTGATTTATTGTGTCCCAAGTGTGTTGAATAGCGTGGTCTGGTACGTGTGAGCATTTGTCGTTGGCAGACTCACATCAAAATGTATTACTACGCTAACAAAGGCCTAGTCCATGATAGTACCTATTTATTTGTAGTCGGTACGCGATGACCATTTTCTCAACAAAATTCTGTACTTGTGTTGAATACAAAATCATCATCATCATTTATCATACCGAAGGCGACAGTCAACTGTAAACCCTTTTCATTCATCACTGAGCCTCATCCATCGTAAACAGTTACTCTATACTTACATAGATATTACTTATTATAGTGCTTGTGAATGGGTTTCGTAACTGTCAATCAACTCTGTTTTGCTTAGTCCGACGATCAACTTTTTTTTTATCAGCTTATGTTTATTCTTAAAGTAATAGTAGTAGTAGTTTTGAGATAAATTATTTCATATTTCTTTATAATTCGACGAATTATTGTATGCATTCAGTTCACCAAATTTACCAATTTTGACATCAAGTGATGTGACAATAATTGATTTGAAAACAAAATAAAATTTGAAAATTTATTATTTATTAAATTTATTATTTTATTTTATTTGAATTTGTTTTGATTGATTTGAAATGCAGTATATCTCTTAAGTCTTTTGAAAGGAAAAAACGAATCCTTCAATACTGTCATTTTAAACTTCAGCTATAACCACCACGCTTGATAAGCAAACGTTAATAAGTTGATAACACACCAAAACACACAAAAGGACAAATTTGAGTGGAAACGACGCGACGCCACAGGAAGGCATACATACACTAACCATATTATAGGTAATGTTATAAAAATATTGTTTTTCTGTTATTAACCTTTCAATCGTGTCAAGAGAGACAATAGATAGACAATGACAGCGCTGAGGCCCGCACCGGCGCGTGGCGTCCACTTGGGGTTTAATGAATTAACGTGCATGTTTAAATGTTCTAAGATAAGTTATGTTCAAAAATTATGTTTTCTAAATACTTAACTAAATACTGGTCCTCATGAAAGCTTTTTTAACTCTGATACGTAATGATCCGCAACCCGCAGAACGCACAAAGAACACTTAATTTTTTTCGCGTCATTAGTGACGACATTTTTCTTTTCCTCCCTTTGTGATTTTTCACAAGCATTAATAGAAAGTTTCTGCAGTTATAATAACTGATTGCAGTTCAAATTTCTTCGTTTTTTTAGTTTCCCTTGTTTCGCACTGTGTTTCTTTTTGTAATGCTTGAAAAGTATAGGATTTGTGAATGAAAGGAGTCTTCTCAAGCGACGTAAGTACATCATGCTTTAGAGCAAACAAATATATTACTATTACTATCACATCCAGCTACCCCAAACTGTCAAAATTTTCCAATCGAACATGAACATTATTGTATTTACGATAAAGTTGAAAAGAAAAACTATCAAAGTGATACATTCTAGTGGCTTCTGTAGGTACTCTCCGACCTCTGAAACGCCCGACCCGCGCGGGGCAATCGACTTATGTCGATTAGTTGATATTTAAACTACGCCGATGCCAAATCCCAGCACTATTTTTAGTACCTGTGTTTGCCATCGACAAGCTAAGAAAAAGAATAACTGAAAATGAAGTTAGTTACATATTTTATTACTAACCCACCCTATTACCCACACCTTAGAGCATAGCTCGATGTAAAGGTTTTTGCCATAGAAATCTTCTTTATTATATCTATTGCTGTCAAATTCAAAAGAATTTTCCAACTAAATTGGTTTTTCTAAAGTTTAGTGCGCTCAAAAAATTAAATGTTCGACTTAATTATATACATAGATGTTAGTAAGCATATAATATGTTAATTTATATAATTAAGGAACTATTGACCTAGAATCCGTTACGTTTGCTAACACCACACTAATATTGTAACAACAAGACATTATGTTAATAAACACGACACACTAATTGACTGTTTATTGGTTTAATAAACATTGAAACAGACTGCAGTTTGTTTATTAAAGTATCCTGATTTACAAAATTCAGCATATTTTCAAAATTTTATTTATTGGAATAGGATTAAACTACAAGGCATGCCGCCTTGTAGTTTAATACTTGATCAAAAGGCGAAATCTAAAAAAAATTGCCTACAATAATTGTACAAGAAAACACTTACTTATCTAAATACTTTTTATAGCATTTTAACTAGGGAAAAGAGTGTAGTTATGTAAGCAAGGCAATGCAATAACTGTACGGATCAATGATAATTCCAACAATTGCAAGAATAACGAGTGGGTATAAGTTGCTACTCGTAAGTGGTGCAAGGCGAGCGTTTTGGGGCACTGCCTAATGTAATCTTTGACGTTTCATAAGTATTGATTCTCAGCCTAATTTATTTATTATAGATGTAGTAAAAACTTTTAAGAATATAGCGCGCACCATGGAGAGTAAAACATGGCATAATGTAATGAAAGATAAACGGTTGAATTTCGAGAGGCCACTTGTTTAAAAATAAATAAGTCGTGGAAAACGATATTCTCAAATAATAAGTTGTGAAGTTGATTTACTTAGTACGGAGTCTATGGTGACCAGCGGGACGTTACTTGTCATTTGAAAATGGCGCGAATGTGTTTTTGGTAATGTCACGTGGACAAAGTCGTGCTGGTGCGTGGGAGCTGGGCAGAGTTTAGATTGATTTGAGGCACCGACGAAGACACACATCCAGTACGAAACTGTCAGTTACCTATTTGAGTTATATTTTGTGATTACAAATGTTAAGTGAGGTTATTTTGCAATGAAGATTGTTATTCTACGTTATGAACTTGGTACTACGAAACCCCCGAAACCCCCGCCGACAAATAAATGAAAGTTGATATTGATTTTAAGTTTTATGGTATACAATAAAGAGTATCCTATTTTATAACATTCCAAAACTTAATTAAGTCAATACTTAGGTACTTACCTAAAACAATTAGTAACACAATTAAATTTTAGAACCGGGTAACACTCTTCGTTCCGGCCAACTTTGTTTTTAACAGAATTAATATCCTAATTAAAACTTGACTAACCCATTACGGTTAACAATTTAAATTTTGTAATAAAATAAAATAAACTTCTCTTACTTGTTATAGAGAATGATGTCAGGTCTCCAGACCCTTTCATATGGTATTCGGATCACGCCAATGCCGTCAAAGTCGCTGGTGTTCCACCTCAAGTGGTAGTCTGTCCAGATCTGCGTGATCCAACAGTTCGTAGTGAGCAGCTGGTCTTTTTCTTCCTGCAACAATGACACAGAGACTTTTTTACATGTCAAAGTCAAACCATTTATTTCAATTAGGCCGTTACAAGGCACAGTACAGTGTAAATACACCAAAATGTGTAAAATCTATTTTCGGAAGTCTGTGGTTTGGTTTCATTCACTCAGCCACCGAAGTTCAAAACTAGAGTAACGCCTAGCGCATCCATTGATACATACTACTTCTATATCGGCTAAACTTTTTACTTGATTTGTGTACCCAAACTATAAAATTTTCTCAATTAAACATGAACCCTAGTCTGTTTGTAATAAAGTTTAAAAATATCTAGGAAATTTGACAAATTGGGGTAGCTTGATGTGCTGGCGTTTGTACTTCTCGTGAATTCCACGCAATGCAAACTATTTTGTCGATGGAGGTGGCATACAATTGATCAATCTATAGTTAATTTTTATATCTCCTAAACAAACTAACTAGTCTTCTCATGGTAAAGTTCAATACAAGGTGTTACATACAATGTCCATTAGCAGCCGCGCATCGACTATCAAGTCAACGTTACGTGCACGCTTAGAACCATTATTCAAAGTGAGCACATTCAATAAATACACTGCAATACAAATTAAGCGTTTGATCGATAGCTGTCCAACTTTTTAATTAAAAGCAAATCGATTCGTCTTTTTGATTTCTTGTCGAGCAAATATCATACCTATTGACAGTTTGCGCAAGTTTTGCAGTAAATTTCGCAGTACATGGTTTTCAACTAAAATGTATGTGGTATCTCTTACTTTACGTATTCTACTGTTTTTTTTTTTTAAGTCGGTTAAATTTTGTTAGGAATGCAATGGTTGTGAATCAGAATCAATCATCAGAATACTACATAAAATACAGGGACAAACCGACAAAAAAATTCAAGGCTAGGAGGTCCAGAGAACTCATGGTGCGAGGATTTTCATCTCGCTGTACTTACTTCATTCAACGTAAGCGGCAGCTTTGAAAAAAAAATGGCAGCGTGTTGGAAATGCCGCAAAGGTACGAACCACTTTTATGCCTATAGCATCGGCATTGCCTGTGGCTACCGTATTTGTAGGATTGAAAAAAGGATTCTGCACACAGGAACGACGCGACTACGCGACTTTGCGATATATCTAGTTCGTGGAATTACTTTTATGAAAACGCCCCGTGCGTTTGTGTAAGACCAACAAACACTCGAAATGTATGTCAAAAACTCGAGGCCAAAAGCTTACTAGTACTATTTACAACACTGATTGGTAGTATCCCTGCAATAAAATAATAACAATTTATTGTCATATAGCTTATTCGTAGTAATTTTATGCAAAAACTTTATTTTTAAAATTACGAGCAATTTGGGTTGCAGATTGTAGCCTTGTTAACACTACCAACATAGCTAAATATGCATGTATCTGGAGTAGGTTCACGTTTATAAAGCAATGGGTGGAGACTGAGCTTACAATCTTTCGATCGTCAGGCCGACGCCTTATCCATTGGCACTTTCATGCTAAACAATCTTGACATAACATCCTCCTTACGGTTCTAATACAGGTTCCCGTGAGACGCCAAAATCAAATCGATCAAAACTTGAAATACGTCATCAAGAGTAAAATGAGCTTCATGCAATAGGGATGCCTAAAGTTTCAACAAGTAACCATCAATATTTTGTATTTTAATAGTACATATCAATACTTTTAATATGTAATGATATCGCTTTTGCCCATCACCATCATCAATCAATCATAATTGATTCGGTCATCATCAATGTTTCGGCATCTAGCAGATGATGAAGAATTTTCTACCCAATTATATTGGAATAGACTTCCAGTTCACCCAGATGCAGCTGAATACCATTGTTATATCTCGCAACAGATATTGTATCTGGGATGTTAAAAAAACAATAATGAATAATCCTTTGTGGACATTATTTTTCCATCTTATCAGAATTTTGTAGCTTTGATAGTGCTCTGATCTGATGCATCTTGTTATTAATTTTGATATGTAGTCTTTTGTGTTTGAGTGAAATTTTATTTATATGTTTTTGATACTATTTATTTTTATATCGATACATCGATGTACCGAATTTAAAACATCGAAACATCGGCACATTTTCGGCAAGCCTAACGTGCTTAATAAGTAATTTCAAACTCAGTAATTCGATATTATCAATAAATTGAAGTTTTGATTCTTAATACAAAGAACACGGATCAATGTAATACATACAAAAACAATTGCCGAGAATTCCAAAGTACTTTATTGTTTCCGTGAACTTCGAAAAGCAATCCAAGTTTAACCAGGATTACAGCTGCAGAAATCCTGTGAAAGATTAGTGGGAAACGTGTAAAACATTAAGGTATTTTTCTGTTACATTTTCTGGTAAATGATTAACGTTCCTAATAAATTATCATTTTTGACACTATGGCTCTTTTTCGGAAATCATTTTAAGAATTTATTAGCGAAATGTTTACCGAGGCCAAATTTTTTGGTCAATCTATTTTTACTTTTTGTTTGGTATAGAATCGTTGGATTACATCCAAAATAACCACGTTTAGTGTCGCATTGGTTAAGTGGTCACAAATGTTACTTTATGAGGTCTTGGATTTGATTCCCAGGTCGCCCGTTCGGGCAAAGTATTAGTGTGTTTTTAATTCTAGAAAGCGGCCTGAATTTGAATATGTGTTGATGGTAATAGGCTCGCCGCCAATTAAATGGAACTTAATCATAACTGGAGAGATGTGGGAGTACTAACGAAGGTAAACTTCTGCCTAGCCTTCGCGCTCCGGGGCAAACATGTATTTCGTTACGTCGAATATACACTGTAAACCAACCTTTTATTAATAGATACAGTGTGTGCCATTTACAACCCACTTAGATACAAAAAAAGGTCGGAAACCTTTCTATATAATGCTGACGCATTTACTTCGTGACGATGAGAAATATATCATTGTGTCAGTACAATGTATCGGATGACGGAAAGGACCAGATATTATTAACCCAATATATCAATTATAAGAAGCAAAATTGATGATCAAAGACGTCTATATCGATGAATGTATCGCACACAGGCTTTGGTAAATCACGTATGTTAATTATTTTAGGATAGCTTGGTTAATAATACCAGCCTGTTTCTGTCTCACAGCAGGGAAAAGGCCTTTTCTCGGACAGAGAAAGCACGACCATTGAACACCACGCTTGTTCAAGGAGGATTGTCGATTTCAAACGTATTTTAACTAATTGTCCGGGTTCGGGTTTCCTCGCGATGTTGTCCTTTTACAGATGTCAATGATATCTAGAAAACTAAAAAGTAGATCTATACGTAATGAACATAAAAACCCAATAGTACTTTTACTTTTGTCACTGTCTGTCTTTTCATAGCTGCATTTGAAAAATGGTTCAGAAAATAAATATGCTTCATAACTATTTTCGTGAATTTTCTTTGTTCTTAATAACCAAAAGATAGCCTATGACCGTCTCTAGGAAGTGATCTATTTCCTTGCCAAACATAACGTTCCGTTTAGTAGTTTCGTTGTGAAAAACCAACAAACTAACAGAGTTACTTTCTCATGGAAAGTATTAGCATGGATAGAGGTAACAATTGACATTCAGTGTAGCAAAACTATTAACAATGGACACGAGAGTGATAATAAGACAAATTACGAAAGATACAAAATTAATGTGGTAGAATTGTGACGAATGAAATACGAAACTGGGTTTAGTGTCTTAACCATATTGGGAGAGGCAAAAATATATACATAAAATATTTTTTTTTTATTGTTGATAGGCACGCGTTTGGACACTATCTCACCTAATGGTAAGCGATGATGTGGTCGACGATGAAGCACGCTTGCCTAGAAGCAACATGTTCACTCTTGACTTGAAAACCCCTAGTTTGTAGCTATCAGGAAACACTGACTCCGGCAGGGAATTCCACTCTTTAACTGTTCGCACAATGAATGTGTTCCCAAAGCATTTTGTACGTATGGTTGGGATATCTACCATGTACCGGTGGCGCAGTGCCGTACGTCTCGTTGTCCGATGATGAAAAGGGCTTGATGGAATCAAATCGTGCAATTTTGCGTGCCAACGATGCGCGTGAGTTATTTTAAAACTAAAGTAGATAATAAAACCCACTGAACATTTTCAATATTTTTTTTATTATATGTCGTAGGTAGGTGTTAAGGCCCGTCAATTTTTTACATTCCCGTTCTAAGGAGTAGGTGCAACTAAGTACTGCCCTGGCTTGGCTTAGCGCGTAGTGACGACGCCGGAGCTCACGAGTAGTCCCTGGGTGTCGGATGACCCGAGGGCTGAGGTGGAAGGTCCTTGGTGTTGGTCTCTGGTAGGCGACTGGTTCTACGGGCAAATGAACCCGGAACTTTGGACCCCAATACGGGGAGAACACTGTTCATTAAGTTAATTTAAATTAAAGTTGAGACTGCACGTGTGACGTCACGCAAAAGTAAGTGTTGGTGAACGTGCGTCTCCAGTGACGATTCTGTTGAATCCACCGAAATATAACCGATAGAAAACCGCATATATCAACATTTCGCCCATTATTATTCGATCCTTCTACTAATATCTTTACCAGGGGCTTGTGGCAAAATAATGGCAATCGAAGGTTAATTTACGCTTGGCGAGATCGGTGTGTTGTTGAGTGACTTTTCATTACATATTATTACAACGGAAATAACGTTAAGCCAGTGGTTCCAGCTGTCATTTGTAGATCATTGACCATCGTCACGAGTAATCAGAGCCTTCAGTTTAACTGAAGAGTATCGTGTTACCCAGCCCATGAGTTGTGGAGGTCAGAAAGTCGCAGTCACTTCATGCAAAACATCATTCATCATTCGTCATTTAAAAATAAAATACAAAAGTACCTATTCAATGAATTTGTTCAAACCCTTGAAAAATTTAAAATTGATTAGGTAAGTGTTGATTGAGAGTAGGTATATGTAATACGTAATCGTTAGGAATTGCTTGTGTATTCATATTTATACATAATTATTTATTAAGTAGTGTGTTAATTAGCATTATTGTATTATTAGTTTATATTTTATTTTTGTGTTTATGAAAGTATATTTATGTAGGTATGTAAGTATGTAAACAAAAGTTAGTTATTTTATATTTTTAAGTGTATAACTTTTATAGCTATTTATGAAATACGTAAGTAAATTTAATTGCTTGTGATAGACAAAGGGAGCTACATCGGCCAACAAACTGTTTTGCAGTTTGGCGGAGGTAATAATTGTATTGTTGTCTGTGTTGCTTAAGTGAATAAACTATATTTCATTTTTTTTTTCATTTGTATTCAGCTGCATCCAGTTAGACTCGAAATTGTCCCCAACAAAGGCTAGGTAGATCACTTTTATCGCGGAAATATCTTCTGCTCCCGTGACCCCTGGCGCAGGTGTGAGACGGAACACCGGGGTGGTATTTAGTCAAGAGTCTGGCTGACCCCCCGGGGTAGAGGACATCCATAAGGATTTTCCACGCCGCACCAGAAAAAAGGTAGATGAAAGAAAGAAAGAAAGAAAATATGTTTATTTGGAACACATTTAACAGTATAAAACTTAAACTAAATTTAACATATTAAATTAATAACAAAAAGACCTGTGCGAGGCCAAAAAGGCCCCTATCTCAGTACGATGCCACGATATTGAAAGAAAAACAATAAATACCGTAGCGCTGTTATTCTGAAAGGGCCTACTGTAATGCCATGAATACATGTACGTACAACAGCCCACAAAGAGAGATAGTGACTTTTATATTTATTTTGAATTTGCACCAGTTATATTCAGTATTTCCGACCGAAAGTTCAGTTATCTTAAACGGTCTGAAGTCAAAGTCAATTCGGAATTCATATTATCAAAGCTCCATATCATACCATGTAAAGGGTAACAAGCCGTCTCGCGCTAACTAACGCCGGGGGCCTAAGCTTCAAATATCCTCTACGTACCTACTTACTTTACGCCATTTTCACTTGAAGACGTATTCAAAATTTTGAAATTTGAAGTTATTTTGGAAGGTAAAAGAGCCGTCTTTGCCGTCGTAAGTTTTGCCAACTTAAGATGTTCTAGTTGTTTTATTAGTTGCAGGTAGGTAAAAAAAAGCATTTATTTGAGATACACACCTCAAAAATAATTAAACCAGGTAAACAATAATAGAAGCGAGACTTAAAAGGCTCCCATTACAAAAAAAAAAACAGAAATACTGCAGCGCTCTTATTCTTATACGAGTAGTCGAGTAGGGCCCGCTGTGTGGAATAAGAAAGTGTAAATTACAAATAAAATGTTATTAAGAAATAAAATACTGAAACGAATAATATTAATATTATTACAATATTACATAATAAATACTAAAATCAAAACAAGAACCCAATTTCAAATGAACGTGTCTCCCACGCTCCAACCTCGTCTATAATAAAATGTGTGTTCTGGACTGTGTTTGACAAACTTATTGAATGAACGCGGGCGCAACGGGTGAGTTATAATGGCTGGCTGTCATAAATAGGGAAAAAAATATATCAGCCCAGCCCAGGAGTCTGGATTTCTGCTCGGTTGATGACGATAAGTTTACCCTCTGACATTTGACTTAAACATACTGTACTGTACTGGCTAAAATAATGTTGAATTACTTTAACTACACCTAGCCCCATTGGGGAGTACAAGCGTGGTTTTATGTTATTCCAAAACTTTAAAGCCAACACAACAGTTTAGTGGCTAGTTATTGTTTGCAAGTGTTTATGGTGTACAATCAAGAGTATTCTATTTTATTAACGTTAAAGTAGAAACGTAGAAATAAAATAATCCTACCTAAAGTAAATGTTGATCTAACGGTTTGTACAAATGACCAAGCTTGCCCTTTCGTCCTCGTGCACCCACGTCAGAACGTCCCGACAGCTATGAATGTCATAATATTCGTCACAACTGAGAGATTACTCTGAATACGAAGCATTTTTACAATGTGTATCTTCAGGAAAAGCAGTCAAATGACACGCAAATATCTCATAACAGTTTTCCTGCTTTTTTTGTGGAAATTTTGAACCCCTGATGCAAAAAGAGGGGTGTTGATTTGACCTGTGTATCTGTGACATGTGTGTGTTGCTGTGTGTATCTGTGTGTTTGCCTGTATTGTCAGCATTGTAGCTCACAAACTAATGGACCGTTTAATTTCTGCCAAATAAGTGTGTATTTTGTAGTGGTGGTTAGTCTTGTGCTAGGGTTCTGGATAAATAATCCCAAGTCTGGCGAAGTGTTGTTTTATTTATATAGTAGCAATGTGGAGGCTGAAATCGTTCCTTTCGATGGCAATAAGCAGACACCAAACACAGGACTTAAACAAAATTGGCGAAATGTGTATACACCTTAAGTACACTTCTACTACTCTACCTTACTCTTTAGGAAATGCTGACGTGATGTGCAACTCTGAAATCACGAAAAAAAAATCGGCTGTTTTATACAAAAGTTCCAATACTTACTCGACTAAAATGTATGAAACAGCTGATTTTTTTTCGTGATTTCAGAGTCGGTCCCATAGTGAAAGTTGTTCATATTCATGGGTAGAACACCCAGTGAAAATTTGGCCGGTCATTGAAAAATAACCCTGTATAATGTGTCTACTTATGACTTCAATCTTATCCTGCGGCAAGAGATGAGGTCGACGATGGAACGAGCTTACCCAAAAAAAGCTTAACTAGCCTAGCTTAGTGAAGGTCAAAAGTAATTAAAATAAACACTACACGGGGTGGAAGGGAGTTCGCCACGCATACTGAAACCATAAGTTCTGTACAAGTTTCTGTACCCTTAACCATTGTAATTTACGTACATTTATCCATACTTACATACCCTCGCCTTTTTCCCATAGGGTTAGGCAGAAACTACAGAAAGCCATCTGCTACGAGACTTACATTCTTCTTTTGCTTCGTTTACATTCATTAGTGCATGTTGTCACTACACACAATTTTTTTTTCGTTATTACCTGATTTCCAAGTTTTTTCTATGTATACTTTTTCCTTTAAACTTTATAAAATCGTGACCTCTGTCTAAATTTATCACATAGTATCCCAAATGAATAATTAAATACACACATCAAAAAAGACATCAGTAGCAAACTGTATCTACCGAGAGAAACCTAGAATAGTTACCAAGACACAGCACCAAATGCCTCTCAAATAAAATCTGAAGTTGCTGGCGAGATAGTGTGAAAGTAAAAAAGAGGAATGAACAAAAGAAGCATGTTAAAATCGATGCTCAAAGCTCTATCCAGCCATGCAATACATACGAATATCGCGTGAAAGGCTTTCTGCTCGAATAGTGCAAATAAAAAAAAATAGAACGACATTTCTATCATTCACAATAAAATAAAATCGAGGCATGAGTACGTATTGGATTTTTCCTCATGAATCACAAATTCGCAACTATATAATTTGAGATTTACGCGTAAACGAGTAACCGCGCCAACAAAAACGAATAACGTAGTACGTAACAATTTTTATAAGAAAATATCTGGGTGAAAGCGTGTCGGGCCACGCACAGTATGGGATTCCATAGTTTCCCATAATAATATGCTACATCTTGCACTAACATAATTTCTAACTTCTACAGGTTGATAGACTATTACTTAAAAACTTGAACCTAAAGTTATGTGTCTGCCGTGTTTTTTTTACATATCCATTAACAACATTTAGCTGCCAGGCTTACACTTGATTCTACCAAAAATTTTTACTTCTAACGCAAACTTACACATCAAAATTTACTTTTTCTAAATCCCGCAGTAGTTTTGAATGAATAATTATGCAAGAATACCCCATATCATCGGGTACACGCGTAAGAAGAAACATCCCCAGTTTTTAAAATAATTATTGATCTCACCTGATTGTTACCGATGATGCCCACTTAACGTGTACAGGAGGTACCTACACTAAAATATCCTTTTTGCATGATTTTCAAGATTCACCTTGTTGGCGCGATTGATATACATATCCGTGCTAAATTATAGCTTTCTGTTACTAAGACTCTCTGAGAGAAAGAACGGACTTGACTAAACTGAAAGGTCCCTTTGTTAACTGCGGAACCTTAAAAAGTCTAAATCGTTTTATAATATAAAAGAGTGAATGTACTTCTTGACTTTTACTGCTTCAAGCTACGACATTTAACTTTAAAGCGAACTAACATGTTCCACAAGAGAGTGTAATTCTCAGAAATACTTGAGACACTGAAATGTATTTCGCTGCCCGTTATTTAACATATTGCGACTGCAATAAAAACGCGCTCGTGGTTTCCGCATTTTGTTCTTTAGAAGTAAAGCCAAGCATTAAGAGGTAGATTTTATGCAAGTTTTAAATTGTACGCAACTGTTTGCACGAAGGATTAAGTATGCACATAAAGTCACCAATGTATACCCAAGTAACATGAATGAGTTTGCGACTCCACCCGAGAAAAGGTACTGTCTTGCATTTTTGAGAAAGCAATCGAAACAGTGCGTCCTGTGAAGAATATTTTTATTATACGTATAATAGTAATTATAGTTACTGATTAAATCATAACTGAATTGTTTTAAGCCAATTACCAACTACCCTAATTGTAACTGTAGATATTATATTTTATATTGAGCAGTGTGAATCACAACAATTTTCACAGCCTATGTATATTACTAAAAGATTTTCTTTTCAAGTGACTCCTACTCCACATTCGAAAAATTTAGCCAAGCATTTTTACAAATACTCCGCTTTTCCAGTATTTTCGAGTTCAGAAATATGTTGTGCATTTAAAAGAGAAAGCCAAGTCAGTGAGACTTATAGACAGATTGCAGCTATATTTTATATAATAACTCACCATGTCAAATAAATCATGGCAGCTGCAGCTTAGCTCTGGACTGGTCAACCCCAGGTTGACATAAAACGATGAAATACAACTTCTGTGTCGAAAAAATATTATACAAACATAATTCTAGAAATCAATCATTACGTTTCCGACATTTTCTCAGCATACCATACGTTAGAATTGAACATAAGAAAGTTTTATGGGCTCATGGAAAAACGTGCCGATAAACTCAAACAAAGTAATTGTTTATAGACCTTTTTATTTTAGGAGCCTTCATATATTCTGAAAAGGGTCACGCATGGGAACCGTTGGTTGCAGTTGCGAAGTCATCTCTCATGGGAACTTCGGAATAGGCCCGAGAGCGTTCAACAATGAACGTTGTCCCGGACGTCCGGATAACATGATAATGATGATAAATGGTGTTTGTGACGGACGGGATTTTCTTATTACCCTTTGTAAGTGTTTGTTTTTTCAAAAAAATAACACTGTTATATGATGAGTATAACTTAACCTAAGTTGAATACAGAGAATGAAAAAATTAAGACTAATGTTCTGTTCACACCTAGCTTCCCTCCAACTCAACCAATTTAAGTTGGCAAAGTTAAAATAAAGATGGTGTTCTTAGACTAAAACAAGCAGAGAGAGAGAAAAGGAAAGCTACGAAACCACATAAAATGTACAAAGGAATTTGCGTTTTAAGTTTAACCTGCGAAGAAACGTAGGCGATACTATGACAGCTATGACTATGATTTTCAATGCTTGATGACAAATCTGTGCATTCTCTTCTTCTTATCCTGTGATTAGTGACTATAGGTACTAAGTTCTGACACTAGTGTCAGAATTTTAACTCGACCCATAGGTCTCTGACATGGCATCACATGCCGTCAAGAAATGTGTCTGAAGCAGGTTCCTCACGAGGTTTTCCTTCACCGTTTTTGAAGCAAGTATTAATTAAACAATACGCACATGAAACAAAAAAAATAAAAATGAAACATGAATCGCAACAAGAAAATCAAAAAAATCATACATCTGAGCACTAATATCGTTAATGTTTTTACAGAAAAAAATAAGCAATTATTTGGATAGAATGACCGGGCGAACACATAATAGATATGTGTATTTTTAAATGTATGTACAGACGCCAGCACGTTACGTCATGTTACCCCAATGTGTCTACTGACACACTGGGGTAACTTGATGTGCTGGCGCCTGTACAATAATAATAAAATAACTAACTGCCCCAACAAACCTTGTTCAGCAACAGAATTAATTCAAATTGTGTTTTACTCACAATTGCTGGAGGGTAAATCTTTATTTATTCACAATATAAGTATTGTAGTGCATTTCTAGTGTATAAAGTTAAGACTTTATACACTAGAAATGAAAATAAAATCTAAAAATGAAATCTAAAATATTGCGTCAAAATACTCATCCGCATCGCTGTCCACTGGAAGTGTACCCAAAAGACTAGCAGCATTGCCACGTTGTATGGCAATGCTTATCCTTTGACCAAGGTAAAAACCAGCCCTTGGGTCACGCGAAGTGTCAATTAAGCGTCTTGAAAGATCTTTGTACAAGCTATGAGCACTCGGACCCACGACCCGAGAGTTTCTACCCCAAACGGCTCGAAAATATAATTCCCAACGAGGTTCTTATATTTTTGCCGCTTAAGGTTCTCCGCAGCCGCAGCAGCAGCGCCAGCTGCACAGCACGAGGAACTAGGAAGATGGGTAGTATCGACACAATTAGCGTCCCACACTAAAGGCCTACCCATGTTCCATTGAAACAACGACGTGTACATGCCGTCCGGTCTCTTACCAACGTCGCGTGAAAAATTGCTGGATAAAAAAAGTGGACGACCCTTATCGTTTCTTAGTATGAAAAATAGTTTACGTCCTATTTATAGACCTACTCCAATATACACACAACATTTCATAAGAATCAATCAATCCGTTTCCGAGGAGTTTTGTTACAAACATTGCGACCTTGATGTTATATATTAGAAGATATTATTTTTATCTAAGCAACAAGAAAACGAAAACGTAAACGAATATTCACTTTGTATGTACTTACTGTATAACATTACCACTTCATAAAACCAACCATCGTATTTTCCTACAACAGATTCGTCTAGATAAAATTTACAACCGAATGTACATTAAAACCCTGTTTACGGACACTTTGTTGTACAAAATATACGCAGGATTCACGAAATCACATTATACCCCAGACTGACGGAAATTACAACTTCCTATGGAGGAAAACCTTGCACTTACGGCTCCTTCTTATTACAGTCGACTTGACATATTGTAACCTCGTCTTCGAAATATTACAAGACGATATTAAAACGAATATGGAAAGGATTTGCTTTAACAATGTAGGTACTACGTACATAAGTTGCAGTCGAAAAATTGTTTTGGAAACTTGAAATTCTTTGACCTGTCAGTGTACAAACTAAACTACATTTATGTGCTGAACTGGCTCACTCACACCGTATCTTAAGCAGTATTATAAATAGGCATCTTTTGGTCCAGTCTGTTATATTGCAGCTAATATAATTATTAGATGGAGCAATACAACAAATAGGACGTTCTTTGTCCATTCTGTTTTATTGTTTAACTAATTATAATAGTATACCTACATGAACTAACGCCTCAAACTTGAGCATTTTGTTCATTGTGTACGATATGTGTTTCCGTCAATCGAATGTTTATACAGGGTTATTTTTCAATGACCGGCCAAATTTTCACTGGGTGTTCTACCCGTGAATATGAACAACTTTCACTATGGGACCAACTCTGAAATCACGAAAAAAAAATCAGCTGTTTCATACAAAAGTAAATACCTACTCGACTAAAATGTATGAAACAGCTGTTTTTTTTTCGTCATTGAAAAATAACCCTGTCATCATCATCTGCCTAGCCTTTTCCCAACTATGTTGGGGTCGGCTTCCAGTTTAACCGGATGCAGCTGAATACCAGTGTTTTACATGGAGCGACTGCCTGTCTGACCTCCACAACCCAGTAACTGGGTAACATGATACCCCTTGGTTAAACTGGTTGTCAGACTTTCGGGCTTCTGACTACAAGTAACGACTGTCAAAGATCTACAAATGACAGCCGGGACCAACGGCTTAACGTGCTTTCCGAGGCACGGAGGAGTCTTGGTATGTAATAAATGGTCACCCATCCACGGACCGACCTCGTCAAGCGTAGCTTAACCTTCGATCGACCCATGCGGCTGTTATAATTTAGCCACAAGCTCCTCCCGAAAAATAACCCTGTATAGATAAAAATTCTTTAAATAATAAAAATCATAATTTTTTTTACCCAAGTTCCTATTGAACTGTACACATGTAATATTTGAATGGTTAGGCAGACGTGTTCGGGTGTTCCATGTAAACCCACATTTTGTCAGTTATGTTTAAGTCCCATGTAATAGGAGTGAGCCTGTTGCTTATTAGTGTATCAATGCCGCGTATAAGCAAAAGACGGCGCCACAAAGTTAATAGCCCAAATAATTAACCGAAAATATTTTACTAAAGCCCCTAATAAAGTATCTTCGCTCACAAACACGAAATAAACACATTCCTTCATAATCAATACACTGTTATTTATAGGCACAAAAGCTTTTATAAGTAAATTACACAAGCCCTCAAGCCACATTGTGAAAGCATTAAGAGCTCTAAACGCTTTAATGAATAAATTAATTGAATGAGTCTGTGAATATGTGGCGAAAGAAATGGGAACAATAAAATGTATGGTTGGATGAATGCATGCATTGTTGCAGCCACAGACCTATTGTATTAGTTATTGTATTCACGGATTGTGAATTCATAATGAGTTCATGATATGCTTACCATTTAGGAACTTATTTATGCATGTGGTTTTTATTTGTCGCCTATTTTTCTGAAGGCACTATTACTTTTTGAATGCCATTACTATCTCATACAGGCTCACTGTATGGGAATACTTACGTGGATATTGTGAATGTTTTATTTTATACTAACATAATATAAAAAATAAATAACACCCACACACATACACACAATACAATTACGTAATACAATTTAGGTAATGTATTTTTTAATATTTTTATGAATTGTAAGAATTCCTTATGAATAAACTACTATGGCTATGACTATGACTAGTTCTTAGCAAAATTGCCACTTACACTTATGTGAATTCTATCCGAAATAAATAATAATAACAATTAAGTACTTGCTTTTTCACTTAATTCAAGCTAGACAACTGTTTCTAAACACGACAAAACTAAGTGTCTTTCGGGCATTAGGACTGAAAAGGTTTTGCTAAGGAAGGATGTATACATACATAGTTGACTAAAACTGACGTCCTACTTAGAGAAGCTGAGCTAATGTCCAGAGCGAATCTTGTTACTACACGAAGCTCTACTCAACGAAACATATTATAATAAAATAAAAGAAAAAACAAAAAAACCGAAAAAAACAAATGCCTACTTCATTCATTTCCATTTGATTCTTAATCTTTGTATCAAAAACGTCAATCGAAAGACACTTTAACAGATGTCATCACGGTTCACTTTGCTTACCTGACAGACTGCTATTTTATGCTAAGTTGTAAATGTAAATTCAACAGAGAAACAAATGCCACGTTTGGCAGACTTATAATTGCGACAATCTAAGACGTAATATTTAACAGCTATCAAAATACTTTGTTAGAAGAAAAAAAATAGGTTGCTATTAAATCCGATTCTTGTGAAATCGATTTAAAATAATAAGTGATGGTAATCAACAATTGTATTTAGATTACTTATTGTTATGGACAATCGTTTATTAAATACTTACAAAAAACCATTTTACGTTTTACAAAACCGTGACACAAAAAATAACTTCGTATTGTAATATTACGTGGATCCAATATTCGTCACACCATAACCAGACATACAGCAGCCTATAATTTCCATTACTATTAACCTCCCTTTTACGAGTACTTAGGGTGCTTCTACACAGTGCATGTAGCTGGAGCAAGTAGAGATGCGGGTTAAACGCGTGAGTAATATGCGCAAGCTACTTGTTCAAGTTACTCGCTTGTACTTGTACATAATGCAAAGAACTGGAGCAGGTAAAGACCTGGGCTACTTGCGCAAGCAGTAAGCACGAGTTATTTGCTCGTGGTCAAGAGCTACAGGCGCAAGTAATCCGCGCGCGCGCCACAAAGTACGTGGGTTAGTAGCTTTGGTACATGCTCTATTCGCTAGACCCGCTCATATTTTTAAACGGTAAAGTTTACGATGCATACAAATATGCGCAAGCTACTTGCACCGTGTAGAAGCACCCTTAGCGATTCGTCGGCATGACACTTCAAATAACAATTGCAAGTGGCGACTGAGATTTCTCAACACTTAAGTTAAGTTAAGTTTTCGTAGTTAGTTCCTGATTGACACTGAGCAATGTGGCAAAGGACACTTAAAATGTATGGCTTATTGGACTTAGGAATACGTTATCAATTGTATCGTGGGGAAATCAGCTTGCCTGAGAGAAATTTCTCAACGGCGTGTGAAGCCAAGTCAAATGCCTAAAATGTGACACAGGTTAGTCACAAACCACAAAAAAAGATATGAAGAGGGGGGATAAATAAAAACATTAAATTTTGGGACAAATTGAAAAAAATCGTCGTCTACATACAAAAAAAGGAATTTTTACCTTACGCTCTTTAGTCGACCGACCCTAGTATTGATCTGACGATACGAACCCGGCCGGTTAATTATAAAACAATAACTGACTATAGATCTGCTGTTTTACCGACAATCATTTTGATGTTGAAATTAATTTTTTTTTTATTTAGAAAACTTGAACTTTTAATCAATATAAACCTAAAGTTGATTTAAGCGGGCGATTCCCTGGTCAACCTGTGTTAGTTCACCCAGTTGTACCACGAGTAATTTTTTTCGGAACTTGCCCGTTGCCCACCTACGTTTTTCCACCTGTGGGCATTTTTTTCCCTATGGTCCACATAAGTTCACCTGGGTGTACCACGAGTAATTTTTTTCGGAACTTGCCCGTTGCCCACCTACGTTTGTCCACCTGCGGGCACTTTTTCCCCATGGTCCACCTAAGTTCACCTGGGTGTACCACGAGTATTTTTTTTCGGGACTTGACCGTTGCCCACCTACGTTTGTCCACCTGCGGGCATTTTTTCCCCCATGGTCCACCTAAGTTCACCTGGGCGTACCACGAGTAATTTTTTTCGGGACTTGCCCGTTGCCCACCTACGTTTGTCCACCTGCGGGCATTTTTTTTTCCCCATGGTCCACCTAAGTTCACCTGGGTGTACCACGGGTAATTTTTTCCAGTGGTCCACCTGCATTACCAACAGCACCTACACCTGTGTGCAAATTATACATAAATCAAATCAAATTGGGACAATGTGGTCCCCATGCATGAAATATAATTGTTGCGCTTTTTTGTTCGACCTTCATCACTTATTTTTCACGTACCTTCCTGTGCGAGTCCGACTTGCACTTGGCAAGTTTTTTAACATTTGTTTGTTTGTTTTATACAAAAAGGTTGTTACGTTAAAGGCTTCTCCAATCACATAGTAGGTAAAGATTTGAAAACCGACAGAGTATGGCTGGCTATCAGTATATACCGTTGATATTGAGCAAATGCAATATTTGTATAGGTACCCTACTCACACCCTTCCTACTCAAACATCGACCAAAAAAAAACCTTTAAAAACCCCTTTTTGCGGTTTTTAGGAGCTTTCCCGGTGAATGCAAGCCGATCTATAAGCACATAACGACGAATTCATGTTGAAATCTGAATCGAATACATTATTCATATGTGAAATCCTTTTCATGTTTTATATTATGTTATGGTAAAGGCATGGTGAAATATACAGGGTGGGTAGGCACACACAACTTGATATTATGAGTACAGCTAGTAGATACTGTTGAAATCACCGCGTGAAATGTAGGTGAATAAACAAGGGGACGGTACATGAACATTAAAATATACTTAATTAGTCCGTTAGACTATAAAAAATAATACACAAGTACTTTTTTGCTTTTTCAAATTGTTGGAAAACTACTTAGATTAAGCGCATTAAAGTTGAGAAGAGGGGGATTGTGACGTCATTCTTCAGTATAAACTGTACAGGATAATGACGTCATGCGACATTGTGACTCGATGTATTGCCGCTAAAATATTCGACACATATTTTCTTTTTCCACGTAATCAACAGATGATTACGTGGAAAAAGAAAATATGTGTCGAATATTTTCCAGTATCTAGATTACTGTAAAGAATATATGACACATATTTAAAGGGACTAAAACTAAAGTTTACTCCACTAGCCTATTGAAGGCTAATTAAACTGTCAGTCTATACAAATGCTAGGCATTGACGGTAGTAGTGCCCTTTACTCAAGTTTTTACAAAGCGAATTTTAACGAATCGACCCGCTGTATTTACCGAATTTTGTGATTTTGTACCCCCGTTTGATTTTTTCGGCGGCTCTTTAAGATGTTTTACGTTTTTTTCTGGTGTTTATTTTAATTAAAACTGTCAACTGTGTTGCTATGAGATTTTTAATCAAAGAAGTCTAATAGTTGACTTCTTTAATAAAAATGTCATTGAATTATTGAGAATGGTGATTTTCTTTTGTTAATTTACAGTTAGCTGGCGAAATGTGGGTGTGATACCAAGTACTCCTTTGCGCAGCCCTTCGGGGATAACTGGCGTGATATTATATTATTTGTTATGTTATTTACAGTTTCAACTGAGCGTCAAGAACATACCAAATTATCCAAGAAACTTTATCTATTCTAATAAAATATTATAAAGAGGTAATTTTTTTTTGTTTATTTGTATGTTTGTAAGTTTGTATGTAGGGGGTAAACTAATGATCCAATTTTAAAAAAAATGCACTGGTGAAAAGCTACACTATTCCCGGATGACATAGGCTACTTTTTATCCCTGTAATCCCACGGGAACAGGAACTTCGCGGGTGAAAACCGCGTTACGTCTCCTAGTACTAAATAAACGTTGTTTTACACCACCGACCAAGATTATTAATCGAAAATTCTAGTAACAGAGTAAAATATTTTTCGTTTTTTGAAAAACTCGAATAACATAGGCACATACACATTCAAATTGCCCAACACTGTTCAAAAGTTAGTTTCAAAACCGAGCGTGCGGGCATTCATTATTTTGACTGAAAAAAGGCAGGACCATAACTCGACAAATTTTAGAACAAACTTCATGTAACAACGCGAGCGGTATGAATCCTTTATTCTCGTTAGGAAACTCGTTAACGATTGACCAAACTGAATTTGCGCCTACAATATATAAAAAAAGCCGAAAAAGTTTTTATTGATGCCATGGAAGAAAATCTTTTTATTTGATAAGTACCTACAATGATATTATGATACCTACCTACAATAATATGTTTTCTTTGTAACAACTCTCAATTTGAAGTCGTACGTATGTAAATGGCAATAGGCTATCTATGTAAAGAATATTTAAAACCGAGCGAGCGAAAGTTGTTAGTACCTTTAAGTAGGAAACAACTTAACAACAACTTTCACTCGTTCGGTATTTAAAAGAAAAGAAAAAAAGAATGAAAATTGTTGAATTGGTTGATTGATGGTCATTGATGTGAGGCCAGCTCACATCAAGTTATCCCAATTGGTCAAATTTCTTTACTAAGTAGTTTTTCAACTTAATTGCAACTGAATAAGATTCATGTTGAATTGGGAAAAACAGTTTGGTTTAGCAACACACTTAGCCCATCGAAAATTACCAGAGTGAAAGAGGGTGAAAATTTATTCATTTTGAAGCTTCCGAATATTGTCGTCACAAACTTTGTATAAAAGAAGTTTTACATCTGTAATCTATTAATTCATGCCAGCCAGGTCATTAAAAAAAGGTGACCAGGTGGAAACTTAGTGAAGTGAACTGTCAATGCCTAAGCATTAGTATGAAAGACAGTTCAATTCGCCTTCACATCACCTACACTTCCACGGATTGATTAACAGAATAGCACTGCTTGTCTAATAATTAGGCTCGAGTCAAGTTCACCTCTCCCATTGGCTCCCATCAATGATAAGCAAATTAGATATTTACAAATCTAATTGACTTCGATATTCAACTTTTTAAATCCTAACTTTAATTACTTAAGACCCGGCTGTCAGAACATCAATGACAGCGTCATACCAGTTGTTAGCGATGCGCTCATAGTTTTTGTCATGCATGTCAACCTTTGTAAATATCCTCTTTGGTAAAAACTGACGAGGTGTGGGTTACTTATACAAAGGTATATAACAAGTAAAGGACGGTCGGTGCATCATACAATTTATTTGGGATAAATCTATCTATATCTATCTATCTTCTTCTATCTATACATATAATAAAATTGTAGAAAAGTGGTGTCTGTACAATGGAAACATAATTATAAAAAAAAGTATCAGGGTTTGTTATTATATCGATGCCGAACCCGAAATTGTAATTATTTTTTTTTTGTCTGATTGTCTGTATGTTTGTGCACGCTAATATCAGAAACGGCTTATTCGATTTAAATGCGGTTTTCACTAATATATTGTAGTAAGCTTCTCTTAACATTTAGTGTTTATTTCATGTTAATCGGTTCATAAATAAAAAAGTTATGTCAATTTAAAGAATCACGGCGAACATTTGTTAAGGTATTCTATCAGAGTACACGCCTCGCGATTATTGCGATTCACTTGAATACTGTTTGCATATTTCAGTTATTTAAATTTTAGGGTTTGTATGTTAGGTTCTTTTTAACCGACCTCAAAAAAAGGAGGAGGTTCTCAATTCGACGGAGTGTTTTTTTTTTTTGTGTGTTTGTTACGCGATTTCTCCCCCATTTGTGGACCGATTATCAAAATTCTTTTTTTATTTGAAAGAGTATACTCCCGAGGTGGTCCCATTTTAATTTTGTGAAGATCTGGTGCTGATCTTCGGAGATATACAATGGAACTCTTCAAAAATAGACGGCAAATCTGTCGTGATTGCTGGAATCGCTTGGATATTTATTGTTTACACAACATCATGACGGATACGTCACGTTTATCCGTATCCTCTGAGGGGTACGCAGATGTGTACAATATACCTAGATTTCGACAGTTAGGTGTGTTAATTTTCATTTATTAGGGATAAGTGGATAACTCTATTACCATGACATGTATTGTTAACAAATAACAATATAAAAATAAATTCATGGCAATTATTTGTATGGGAACAACTAAAAATGGAAAAATAAAAATCATTTTTGCAAAAAATAAAACCGACTTAAAAAAAAACACTAACCGGTGTAAAATAACTCTAAATTCGGAAGTCGGTGGCCCATCATGAATGAGACAAAACCACCAAAGCCACAGACTTCCTAATTTAGAGTTATTTTACACCGGTTAGTGTTTTTTTAAGTCGGTTTTATTTATTGCAAAAAAGATTTTTCTTAATTTTCTTTAAATTTTTTAACCCCCAACGCAAAAAGAGGGGTGTTATAAGTTTAACCGCTATGTGTGTGTGTGTCTGTCTGTGGCACCGTCGCGCCTAAACCAATTTAGATGCGGTTTTTTTTTATTTGAAAGCAGGGTTTCTTGCGATGGTTCTTAAACATCATAATTCATCAAACTCGGTTCAGCCGTTTCAAGGTTATCAGCTCTTTTGTGTTAGGTACCGTGGCTATTTTAGACGTCTGTGGGTATTAACTTTACTTACAAACATATGTGTGGCTGAAAATTTCAAACACCCAAGTATGTTATATTAATAAGTAAGATTATGGTATATTTGGTCTGATGTAGCCAGGATGACAATAATAGCAGATATGTCGTGTTTGGGTTCATTTTAACCAGCATTTGATTCTGCACACAATGCACCGATGGCAACAGGGTGAGCTGATGCTGCAGCTAGGCTATCCAGCACACCAGTAGGTAGACTCTTGACAAAATAATAGCTGATACATCGTGTTTGGATTTGTTTTAACCAGCATTTGACTCTACATACAATGCACTGAAAAAATCTCATAACTGTAAACTCTATAAAACAAAATTAATGCGTTCGAAAATTATAAAATAAAAGCTAAATTAAAAATTTAAAAAAACCCCCATCGCAAAAAAGTAAAACATTTAAAAAGTTAAAAATAACACTTTCCTATCGTTGAGCCATGAAATTTTACGTAACGTCGGGGTATGAGTATTAGGAACGTTCCTTACTTAAGCGTGTTACGTACGTTAAGTACGTGTTTACTAAATAACTCAATTTTCCATTTAGTTTTAAACGAGTCCAGTTTCCAGTCAGCCTATGTTTTGCGATGACCATTAATAAAGCCCAAGGTCAGACGCTGAAAGTTGTGGGTGTAGATCTAAGTTTCAGCTGTTTCTCGCACGGTCAGTTGTATCTGGCTCTGTCACGGGTTAGCAATCCTAGGAGCCTGTATGCTTTCATCCCCGATGGCCATACCTACGTCAAAATTAAATATCGTATACGGAGAAGAATTACTGTTAAGTAAATTTTTAGCTACCCAAACGAGTAATTCAAATTGCTGCCCGAAAAGTCACTATTCCATGCGGACGAAGTCGCGGGCACAGCTAGTAGTAAATAAGAATGCGTGTATAAAGCCCGTTTGAGTATAAATACTTCGAGTCAGATTTACACTGAATTACAAATGTCCAGCGCACCCTAGAGGGTAGTCAGTCCTGTCCAACCTTGCTGACTTTAATCTTCTAACCGCAACGTAAGCTATTCAGCTCATAGTGTTGCTTGAGCTAACACAAGAGAGATAAATAATATTACAGTCGAGTCTTACATATTTAAGTTTAATTTTTAATTTTAGACAGTGGGATATTTGACAACATTTTAGTTTTTAGTCCCTCATGTACCTTGATTACAAGAAAATATTTTTGGTACATATTTTTTCACGTAATCAAAAAATAACAGCGATACATCGAGTATAAATGTCGCATGACGTCACTAGCCAGTACAGTTTATCTAAATTATGACGTTACAAGCAACCTATCCTCAATTTTTATGCGCTTAATCTAAGCAGTTTTCCATCAATTCGAAAAAGAAAAAAAATATGTATCGAATATTTTCGTGTAATCTAGATGAGGGTCTTAAAACTAAAATGTTATCAAATAGCACATTGCGACAGTTTAATAGTATAATTTACTTTATTACAAAGCACTTTCCTAATTTTTTTTAGAAAGTCTCAGACATGGGCATTACTGACATTAGAATTGCAGCATTGCTTCGAAGACGATAGTAAAGATGGTTTAATTTTTGATTTTTGATTGATGCTCCTACTAAGCTAATAGAATGTCCTGTGTTAGATTCCCGTGCCGACCGGATATATTGGATTTTTAGCCTAGAATTTTATGCTTTGTTACTACAAAGCGCATTCTAAGTTACAATTTAGTAGATATTTGGTGCTTGAATTCCATAAACCATACCTATTTCTATTGATTGAATTTCCCGCCCTAGAAATTTCCCTTGTATCGTGTGAGCGTTTCGAAACATCTAAACTTACATGGACAAATAGCCAGACCTGAAATAACTACCTGTAGGTTACACGCAGCGCAGCAATCTGGCCTACAAAGCAAGTCTCTTTTTTAATAGAATTGAAAATTCACATGTCCATTTATTTCTTTAAATAGGTTCATATAAACACTTAAACATGCCATTTCTAATTAGAAAGCGAGATCGGTGTTTCATTATCTGACTACTCTGAGAAGAAATATCGCAAGAAACTCAGAGGTCAGTCTCTTTTAAAGTCCAAACTTTAAGAGAGACTGACCTCTTGGCCGGTTCAGATGTTACGATGCAGATTAGTGTCTTAAATGGTTATTCTGGCTGAAAACCACCGCCGTGTTTTGTCTTACGTCTGCGGTGGGCATGGAGCAAAAAAACAACCTGGGGTTCGAGTCTGCTATTGCAACCGTGTCTCAATGACCGGACAATGATCGATTTTTGACGTATAACGTCAAACTTATGACACATTTCCCCATACAAAAACTGTCAAAGTTGTCAAATATTCGATCATTGACCGGTCATTGAGACACGATTGCAATAGCAGACTCGAGCCCCTGGTGATTTGCTTCATGGCGGAGGGGTCGTGAGAATGGAAAATATTTTAACAACTCGAGAACCGCTAGCCCACCATTAATTTGCCTTTGGCTGCAGCAAAATCTTTGAAATCATCATACCTTGTTTTATAATTCACTAGGAAGCAAAGATTAACCGGTTCATTGGTCTGAAAATAACAACATACAGAGTTTCCATTAGGAAAATGCACGTCAGCCTTTAATAGAAATTTTATCCGACCTTGATGGAAATTATATTGAAGCCGATGAATATACCGTGCAGCTACACAAAGCGAAATCAGTGAAGTTTCAAATTCAAAAATATATATTATGTGAAAGATTTTCAGTTCGCTTTGAATTTCATGTTAATTTATTTTTTACCTTTTTATTTAAATCTATTTTAAAACTATTTCTAAAATGATTTTATAAACATATCATAACTACTACCATCGGGTTGGCGCAGTGGTTAAGAGATGGGCTTCTGCGTTGCCTGTCGCAGGTTCGATTCCGCATAGAACAAATATTTTTGTGGCCTAAAAAATCAAATCTATTGAAATTGGGCTGAGAGTTAAAGCACTTCTTGAACGTCAAAATACGTAGGACAGTCCCCCAAAACGGGCACCGCGTTCTGGCTCTGTCTGTTCATGAGTTTAATTTTTTTATAAACACGTTCACAACAACAATACAGGAAAATTTCCTAGAGTGAGGGCAATAGTTTGATATATAAGTTTTAAATCGCCAATCCGCCTAGAGCAAGCGTGGTGACCAATGCTTGTATATTACTTATTTTCAACTGATAACATCTGATCTAATCAAAATTCTTTTTATTTGAAAGAGTATACTCCTGAGGTGGTCCCATTTTAATTTGGTGAAGATCTGGTGCTGATCTTCGGAGATATACAATGGAACTCTTCAAAAATAGACGGCAAATCTGTCGTGATTGCTGGAATCGCTTGGATATTTATTGTTTATACAACATCATGACTTATTAACAGCATAAAATACATTCATGGCAAATATTTGTATGGGAACAAACAAAAAATGGAAAAATAAAATACTTTTTTGCAAAAAATAAAACCAACTTAAAAAAAAACACTAAACGGTGTAAAATAACTCTTAATTTGGAAGTCGGTGACCCATCATGAATAAGACCAAAACCACCAAAGCCACAGACTTCTTAATTTAGAGTTATTTTACACCGTTTAGTGTTTTTTTGAAGTCGATTTTATTTTTTGCAAAATAGTTTTTTTATGTGTACCATTCGTGCTACCTCAGCAGAGGGAAGACTGACTTTTCAATGCAAATCATGAACCCAGTTGAATAACAAATGAGTAGTTGGTAGTGGTTACGTAAAAGACGAGCGTTTCTTTTGATACGTCAGCCTAAGCAAGGTTAGGTGTAGGTTGATTGCATGTTAAAATACACTTGCCGAGAATTATCCGTAGATGGATAATTTTCCATTATATACGAGTATTAAGACCCCCGTGGCCCGGTAAGCACGTTAAGAATTGCAGTCATTTATAGATCTTTTACTGTCGTTACAAGAAGTTAAAACCCCGAAAGTCTAACGATTAGTTTAACCAAGCGGTATCGTTTTACCCAGTCAGTGTATTGTGGAGGTCAGATATGCAGCGGTCTATGTAAAACACTGGTGTAAAACTGCAACGGGCTAGACTGGAAGGCGACCCCGACATGAGTAAAAATATTTAGTACCACGTATTTTTAACAGCCTACCATTTGAAATTGATGTAACAAAAAAAAAACATTTAAAAACAAAGTTGAATTTCTCAAATACGTAATTTTAAATTAAAAAAAAAAAACAAAAATTAAATTTAAAACTAGTAGTTTAACATGTTTGTTGTGTAAAAGCATTTTGCAGTAATTTGGTTGTGGTCAGATTATTTTTTGTAATTTTATTATGTAAATGGAGAAGTGAACGTACATAGGTATTATACGTTAATATTGAGATTATCGTGGGAGCTACGTCTGCCAATATACTGCTATGTAGTTTGGCAGAAGTATAATGTAATATTAGTATAAATACTTTTATTCACAATACTTAACTTTATACACTACAAAATAAAATAAAAACTAAATCTAAAATATGGCGTCAAAAAACCCATCCGCATCATTGCCACGTTGTATGTAATTAATTTAACTTAAGTTCCAAATGAACACTTTTTAATTTAATTTTTTTTTTTAATTGGGAAAAGGCTAAGCAGATGATGATGAGCGGTATAGAAACTCCTAATCGCGCAAATTTTCGGTTTCACTTTTCACTTGCCGTTACCTCATACATATCCTTTAAACGATGTGAAATGTATAGTAGAGTATAGGTAGGTAATTATCAGATAATTTATAGTTAAAATTGAAAGAGTCGCGATTGAAATAATTGCTTTATCAAAATGTAATTTGATACTTGTGATAATATAAGGGTTCAGGACTTTTGAGAGTAACGATCTACCATTAGTTAGTTCTTCAATTAATTGAAATTAATACAGCTGTTATGAAATTATTGCTGAAGTTTGGGAGTTAATATTAATATTCTTTTTCTCAACAGCGTGCATTGTTGGTTTGCCAAATCTAATGAAACTAAGTCTTCTTTACTGAGTTATTGAAAATCTGAAAATGGATCTCAAATCTTATATTCTCAATAACTGCGCTGCTTAACGGGTTTGTACACACGCCAGCACATCAAGTTACCCCAATGTGTCAAATTTTCCCAATTGAATTTGAACCTTATTCTGTTTGACATAAAGTTGAAAAACGATCAAAGAAATTTGACACATTGGGGTAACTTGATGTGTAACTTGATGTGTCTGAACAAAAATATCTTGGTGCAAAGTTGGTTAATTTGATTGCGATAGCAGTAAAAAACTGTAACCAAAGTCCTTTACGTTCTGTGCGCGTTTACTTGAAACTCAACCCGTTGCATAGAAGGTAGCTCTTCAAACTATATAAGAACAAAGCATAGTAACAATAATATATTATAAAACAGCGAAATATATCGACTATGTGACAGCAGTAAGCAATAATGGGTTAAGTAATTACCTAACACAACTTCGTTACTTTCTATTGTTAGTAGAAGCAAGAACTCGGCCTACGGCGTAGCAAGTGCTACGAATGCTACGAGTCTACGATTATTTCGTTCTGCTATTTTTTAAAGTACGGACTTTTACTCTTATTATAACACACGTTTTAGTACACTGGTGTCCAATAGGTAAACAAACAAAATATCAACAACCGATTCGGGAAAATCTTAGTGTTTACCTCCCCAATATTTGGTGGGCAAGATAGGTCAACCGCCGCGCCGATCAAACTGCTAATGTATAAATTGGCCACGGTGCCAAGTCGCCATGTAATGCCATATAATGTTCGATAACGCCAAATGTCTCTATAATAAACCTTACCGGCCCACATGCGTAAAGATTACACATTTTCCTTTAATAAACAGTAAACGTAAGGAAATAAACAATTGCGGTCATTAATCGTAATTTTCACGGACCATTTCCAAGATTTACTGTTTTTTCTTACGCACCTTGCGTATAAAATGTTCTATCAAGAGCACTTACGATCATGTGAGAGTCTTCGACTCATTTCTTGATACGTTCCAAATACTCTACTTCTTCTTGTTTTATCGTGATTAATGATTAACCTGATGTCGGATTTTTATGCCAACTATGAGCCTCTTTCTGACTTGGCTTTTTATAAAACTCTCAATCGTTCACATGCCATTGACAAATATAAGCAAGAGTAAGAAAGATGGCCTAGAGGTTAAGACGCCTACCTCTACCGTTGTGGTTGAAATCCGGGCACCAATGTGACTTTTTCAATAATTTTGTACTGTTTAAGTTTATCTTAGACATCATTGAAGGAAAACAACGCGAGGAAACCTTGACTTATAGTTAATGTAAGTTTGAAATCGCCAATCCGCCAAAAAAAAGCAGTGATAGCCTAGTGGTGTGAGCGGCGGATTGCCAAATCACAGGTCTCGTGTTCAAACCCAAGGCACGTACCTCTGACTTTTCGGATTTATGTGCGTATTGTTAAATAATCACATGCTTCAAAAACGGTGAAGGAAAACGTCGTGAGGAAACCGGCATGCCTGAGAGACTATTCTCGACGGCATGTGATGCCAAGTCAGAGGCCTATGGGCGGCATTAAAACTCTGACACCAGGTTAGTTACTAACCACACGATAAGAAGAAGATGCGCCTTGACAAGCGTGGTGATTAATGCTCGAGCCTTCTCTGTATGAGAAGAGGCCTTTGCCCTGCAGTGGGACAGTAGCAGGCTGGTATTATTATTAAGAAAGAAATAATATTTATTGGTAATAGGTAAAACATGCACGCACTGTAAAACATGAAATACCAAAAAAACTACAGTAAAAATAAAGGACGCATTTCAGTGGTAATGCCAGACAAATGCTGTCTGAGGCTGGTTTTTAAATGCACGTTTTGGGACGAGTGACGATGAATATCTCTCACGACGTTTCCATCACTGTTTTTTAAGCGAGTGATAATTTAAACAACACGCACATGAGTCAGAAAAGACAGACGGGCGAGACCTGGCAGTGCGCCGGTCACTTCAGCCGATCGATTCAGTAAAAGTAAATAAAATCCATACTAATGTTATAAAGAGGTAATAGAGAGAGAGTAGAGGGGGTAGAAGTAGGTATTTTTTTGTTTTTTTTGGAAGTTTGTATGTTTGTAAGTTTGTATTTAGGAGGTAATCTTCGAAACTAATGATCCAATTTAAAAAAAAATGCATTGGTGGAAAGCTACACTATTCCCGGATGACATAGGCTGCTTTTTATCCCTGTAATTCCACGGGAACAGGAACTACGTGGGTGGAACCGCGTGACGTTTGCAAGTAATAAATAAATATTTCACAACTTCCAAACAACGCCATCTAGTCCCAAAGTAAGCAGAGCTTTTGCTATGAGTACTAGACAATTGATAAACATAGTGATATAATGATTACACATACATAGACTCACGCCTTTCTCCCATGGGGGTAAGCATAAACTACAGAGTGCAATGCTACGATTTTTACATACTTCTTACTTCTTCAAACGCAAAAAAAAATAAAATAAAATTAGATAATTATGGTGTCGGTAATGGGTGTGTAGTGTGGGAGTGAAGTGTGTAAGGTGAGGTAGGATTATAGTGTGGGCGTAAATGTGTCGGGTGATACAGTCATGAACTAGAAAATGATTATTAAATATCAAGAACAAATGATCGTGCTCATCACACAAACAATAATTGTCTTGGGTGGGAATGAAACCCACGACCTCCGGTATAGCAGTCAGGACCACTAACTACTAGACTAACAGGCCAGTCATAAAAGTCACCCCGAATGAGAAGTAAACTATCAATGCCAGGCATTAATGGACTGACAGGTCAATTTGCCTTTACTTATTCGATTTTGTTAAAATCCTTGCATGAGAATGTAGGTAACTACATTCTTATGCAAGGATTTTAACAGAATCAAATTTCGAAATAATGATAAAATCTGTTAGAATTGCTTGATTGCTGTGCGGTATCTATTTGTTTGCCTAAGCTCATTATTAAGCGTACTACTTATTGTTCTCTTTGAATGAATAAATAAATTCATTAAACTTAACTTAATAATTCCAAATACTATCACAAAGTGAGACATTAAATATGTAAAGCAAACGCTAAGTTTAAGACTCACTTTGCAGTCAAAATTATGAAGTTTAGTTCATACTTGTGCGGTATCTATTTGTTTGCCTAAGCTCATTATTAAGCGTACTATTTATTGTTCTCTTTGAATTAATAAATAAATTCATTAAACTTACCTTAATAATTCCAAATACTTACTATCACACAGTGAGACATTAAATATTTAAAGCAAACGCTAAGTTTAAGACTCACTTTGCAGTCAAAATTATGAAGTTTAGTTGATACTGATATTACGTCAAAATAAGACGTTAACTATTCCTTCTTAAAGTTATCTAAGTTTGTTATGCGTACAGCTTAGTTAAGAGAATATTAGTTTGAGTAACGAAATTATGAATGTTGTATGTGTTGGGAACGTGGGTGTGTCTATGTCACGATGTTACTATGTAATTTTAGAAACTGTGTTTATTTATTCAGGGTGTAAGGGACATCGGTACACGTCTGAATACCAAAAGCTCTCTTTGCCTCAAACATTGCAAGTTGTGATAGTTTGTTAAAAAGTTTTCTAGAGTCTGATGTTATTTTTGCCTAAAACTGTAAAGAACCGTAAAAAATCATTTCTAACTATAATTCTTCCTTATTTTATTAAACCCGAAGAGGACACCGCCGTCCGCGCTGTCATTGTCTTTCTATTGTGTCTCCAATTGACGCGATTGAAAGGTTAAGAAATAAATAAGCACTATTCTCATATAAGATTATTTTAAGTCTAAAGTATAGCTTTTTTTTAGCTTAAGTTTATATATTTTTTAAGTTAAACTCTTTTTTCTTCCGTGGGTTGGGGACCTGGTGATCTGTAATACAGGCATTCTATGCCTAACTCAGACACCAGCTTCTCACATTGATTAAAAGTAATTAAATGATATGTAAAACCTAGAATAAGCTTGTCTTTTTGAGGAGAAATAAACATTTATTATTATTATTATATATTATTATAAAGAACATAAGCAAATTTTGAAAAACAGGGGAAGTTGGCGAAAAAATTCCACGCTGGGGGGACCAGAAACATTTAAATAACTGATAGTGTCCAGATGTGGTTGTTAAAAACCGTTTTAGGTTTACACCTGTATACAGGTTATGTGTGAATGTTATGTTGCTCTGTCACTGTCTGATATTTTAGTGAATGGGCAATTAAAATTAAAAACAAACAAATACAGCATACATCCATAAAGATAATGTTTTTTTTTTGTGAAAGTACTAAGTAATATAGAAGAATTACAGTAGTTGTTTTAGGGATCAGTTCAGTTATGTCAAATTAAAATGTTTTCTTTTATTAAAGTAGATGAATTGATTTTTGATGTTTATGTAAGTGCATTAATTGTTTCTAAGACTTTTTTATTATTATCCTTATTAATAAGTATCTATTTTATATAAATAACTTAATGAATTATGTTATTTGGTTGTATAATTGCTTATGTCTATGAATAAACCAATTTATTTAAAATCCAACAAAAATTCTTCACTCTAAATCCCGCGGGATTAGAACCTCACTATAAATATTTTGGAATTTCAAAAAAGGGTTAGTGTAGGTGCTCTATGTTACATACTTCCTCGAACGTAAGTTAAATATACCGTACCTATCGTAATATATCGACTATCTGACATGGAAACATAGAGTAAAGTAGATAATACTTTATGAAAAGTTCCCTTGAATTTGAGTGAAATTGCCTGAAGGGCAGGATGACGTACCCTCAAATTAGAGACGTACGTACTTGTAACAAAGGTCTGAACGATATTCATTAATGTAATGGAATTAATTCAATTTAACCTACTCTCAAATACCTCATTCATTTATTTATGTAACTAGGGTACAAAAACACGAACTTTTTTTACAATTAGGTACTTACCAATCTGTACCCCAGGGTTTGACTTGCTTCTAAGAGTCAAAGCGTGATGTTATATAACCCATAAATCAAACTCAAGTAAGCTATCAAATTCAGATGCAGATATGAAATACCGTTTTTTGATATCTGTCTGATAATTCCACAGATAAACATGTGTGAACAAAATAGTAAAAAAACTTTATCTTCTTTAATATATAAAATTCTCGTGTCACAGTGTTTGTTACACAACTCCTTCTAAACGGCTTGACCGATCCTTATGAAATTTTGTGGGTATACTCGGTTAGTCTGAGAATGGGACGTGAGCTATTATTTTATTTGGAAAAAGCAAAGGCGGTACGAAGTTTATCGTGGCAAATAGTTTTATTATAAAATTACTTAGTGACCCGACCACACGTTGCTGTGGCTCAGAAGTTAATAGTTAAAATTCTCAGAAACACTTTCATCTTCAATCATAGTTCCATCAAAATCTGATTCATTATTTAGGTTAGGTAGGTACGCGTACAAACAAACAGACATTCATTTTTATTTATATAGATAGAAGATAGATTCTATTAGACATTCATTTTGATTCAAATAGATAGTATGGATAAAACATGCAAATGTGAAAACCGTTTTCAGTTTCAATTACTATTCATTCCTAGACAGCACTGCGTACCTATTCATAAGTTGTTACTGAAAATTAATTCGAATAAGCTTTTTCACTAACTTCGCATTTTGTATACAAGCTGTAACAGCACAATTTTGCTCTCTCTGTTTTGTATTTAAAAAACAGATTTAAGCACTGTTATGCTTGAAATGCGAAGAAAGAAAATTCCCCGTTGGAAATTAAAATAACGAAACGAACCTTTTTGTTTTTTACCCTCACCTTACTGGGACTCGGGAATGTTTATAAACCGGGGACAATATACTTACACAGTACATATAAGAAATATTAAAAGTAGGTATGTAAACATGTAATGTATCTAAATGTCTGAAGATCTAAAGATATTCTGATGAATGTCAACAACCACTATCAGATTTGGTAAATGACCGACCGTTATTCAGTGTTTTCATGGAAATTTTGGTAATTTGGTAAACAGCCCATTCACACGCTTCAGTACTTATTAATAGGCAAGAACTTCAGCACTTATTAGTACCAAGGCTTCAGTACTTATTAAGTTAAATAATAATAAATAATAAATATTCCACAACTTTTTCACACAACGCCATCTAGTCCCAAGCTAAGCTATGAGCTTGTGTTATGGGTACTAAACAGCTGATAGAAATACTTATATATTTCTAAATACATATACATATTATAGATAAATTACACCCAGACACAGAACAAATGATCACGCTCATCACACAAACATTTGTCCTGGGTGGGAATCGAACCCACGACCTCCGGCATAGCAGTCAGGGTCACTGACTACTAGACCAACAGGCAACAGTTCTTTATACACCACTAATTTTTAGGGTTCCGTAGACAACTAGGAACCCTTATAGTTTCGCCATGTCTGTCTGTCCGTCCGTCCGTTCTCGCTTAATCTCTGTGACCTTTAGCACTAGAAAGCTAAAATTTGGTACCTATATGTGTATCAATCACGCCAACAAAGTGGTAAAATAAAAATTGGAAAAAAATGTTTTATTAGGGTAGCCCTCCTATATGTAAAGTGGGAAGTGATTTTTTTTTTTTAATTTCAACCGTAAGATGTGATATTATATTGTTGGAAAGGTATTTAAAAATGAATAGGGGTTTACGAAAATCATTTTTTGATAATAATTTCGGAAATAATCGCTACAAAAGTAAAAAACAATGTGTCCCCCCCCCCCCCCTCTAACTTTTGAACCAAATTTGAAAATATGAAAAAAATCTGAAATGTAGAACTTCATAAGGACTTTCTAGGAAAATTATTTTAAACTTGGATGGAAACAACAGTTTTTGTACAAAAAAGACAAAAAGCTGTACAAAATAATTTCTGGACTAAGTTTGTGGTATAATCGTATATGCAAGCATTTTGAACACTTATTGTGACGGACGGGAAACTTCTTATTCTTATTCTTATTCTTACGGAACCCTACACTGAACGTGGCCCGACACGCTCTTGGCCGGTTTTTTATTAATACGTACAAATAATTGAAGGGCTTATTCTAGACGGTCTTCTCATTATATTTGTAAAGTATCAGTAAAAACCAAACATAGTACTAAAGATAAATAAAATCATTTATTTGTAAAACGAAAATTGATGGTCAGACAAATACAAACACATACATTATTAAAATGTAAGAATAACATTAAAATTACAATAGAAACTAGATAGATTCAATTAACAAGTCAAAAGTGAACTACAAAATCGATTTATAATAAGTTAAGTAAGTATAAAGGTTTTTTAATTGATTAAACTGAACAATCCCGTTTATCGAAGGGTTACCGCTATGCATTAACTGTTTCGTTTGCTGAGGTTTACTGAACCCGTTCACGATGTTGTTCAGGGTGTATCCTATTCGTATTACTAAGATAATTGTTATTAGTAGACCGTGTAACACAAATCTAACAGAAACCATAACTAATAACCAAAATGAACCCTTATTTCTACAGACTCAAGCAGCTTTATCTTGCTTTTAAGACAATATTTAATTTCCAAACACACACAAATTAACAAGCTCGTAATCGATGGTTTGAAAATCAAACAAGTATACAACCCTGTCAGAGTTTCTGGAGAATAAGTGGATACGTAATCTTGGAGCAGAGGCTTAAAAGGGGTTTAACCACATCAACAACAACTTGCGGTTACTTTGCGTAAGGCAAAAACTGTCTTACAACAAATAATACCGCCGTTTCATTTCATGGGGTGGGGGAAATTAGCCAAGTATTAGTAGTATTAGTATTTGCTAAGTTAATTGTTTTTATTACTGGATTTATTATGTGAAATCTACCAATTCGCACTGGGCCCACGTGGTAGATTATGGCCCCTAAGTAAAATACGCGCTTCGACGTGGAGTTGCAGATACCAGCCCGGTATCTTTATCTTTTTTACTTGATTTACGTCTGTTGCTGATTAGCAGTAATGTTATCCTTGATATCGTTTTAAATCTTGTTTCTCTAATTCTTATCAAGCGGTTAGTGACAAATTTTGTGTCAAAGTTTCTACCGCCTGGTTTTACATCAATGCCGCCGCCGCCTCGTTGAAAGTACCCATAAGTTAGTTTCTTTAATAGATTCATAGGCTTATTATATAATTAAGTACTCGTACCTATCCTATTTGTTTAGGAAACGGTGGAGGAACATTATTATCTTAGCTCACGTCACTCGAGTTTTTACGAGAGATTTTATAGAATCGACTGGAAGACTCAATCAATCATTTTTGAAGTTGTATGTGAAGGGGAAGACTCTTTACATGTACCAGAGAGGTTACAGTCAGGTCATTAAATGCAATATTATGAAGGACGGATATTTGACATCCTATCCTAAAAATATAGAAACCTTGCTTCTTTTGTAACACAAATACTTCAGAGGATGACAATATTTTAGTTAGTCAGCCAATCATCAAACCAATATTACCCATCATGGAACTATTTGTTCTAATCATAGATTTATGGCAGATGTTTTGAATGAAGTATTTTATGTTTTACTAGCTGTACCCTGCCACGCTTCGCTGTGGCACATTGTGATTAAATGGTTAAAAAAAAAGAAAAAAAATAGATAAAAAGAATCCTCGATGCGGATTATAGTATATCATGCTAAAATTTCAGCTCGATCGGTGCAGAACTTTTTGAGTTTTTGAAGCGTACACAAACCAACATAACATTTTAATATGTACATATAGATTTACGTAATTAATTACATGTTGATGTAGGCCGTAACTGGAGAGGTCCCGACTTTAGCTTCGTGTTTCGTGACAGACAAATAGCGGAATGTAATAACACCCCTATTTTACCTAAGGACAGAGGTGAAGAGATATAACGAAATATTTCCTTAAGCCCACATAACGCGAGAATTATTACTATTACTAATTTGGTGTAGAATTTACATTTCTGTACAAATTAAGGTGAATATGAGCTTGGCGGCTTAAGTAACTTTTTGTGTAGGGATGTGCAAGAAATATAAAGAAGATAACTTTCTCCTAGTCTTGATCTATATTTGAGAACTTGTAAAAGCCCATTTTGTACCTAATCGGTTCAGAACAATGTTTATTTTGCTGTGTTAGTTGATTTTGTTAAGCATAAAATATTAAGATCTTAGCATGATTATTTTGCGCGTACAAAAGTACAATTAAAATATTGAAAAGAAATACTTAAATATTGTTGTGTCTGAAAACTGACTGGCCCATTGGCCGAATGGTTAGTGGCCCTGACTGCTATCGCGGAGGTCGTGGATTCGATTCCCACCCAAGGCAAATGTTTGTGTGATGAGCTCGATCATTTGTATAATAATAAAATAAGTTTATCTACATAAAAAGTACATGAGATTTTGGGAAAAGGCTGTACAAAATAGTGGAAAACCCTGCCTCCTAAACTGGGGAGACCCTGTGACTTAGGAGTCAGTGTTCTACTGTAACTTCGTGTGCAAGAGAGACCTTTATAGTGTGTGTGTGTGTGTATTTAGATATATGTATGTTTATCAGTTGTCTAGTACTCCTAGCACAAGCTCTGCTTAGTTTGGGACTAGATGGCGTAGTGTGAAAGTTGTGAAACATTAATTTATATAAAACGGTGTATGTACAGACGCCATTACCCCAATGTGTCAATTTTTCCCAATTGAATATGAACCTTATTCTCTTTGACATATAGTTGAGAAACTGTCAAAGAAATTTGACACATTTGGTTAACTTGACGTGCTGGCGTCTGTACATCTTTCATATTCTGTTGCAAATAAACAAATTTTCATTCCTTTTCTTCGTCTTTAGTATCGAGTATCGTTTAACCTGTCTGGTAGACATGAAAATAACTTACGTAAATGGTTACTTACATTCGTGTGTTACCATAAACCACAACTTTGAAATAGTTGAACAAGAGTCTACAAGAGACCACAATTCTTAATTAATATTACAAAGTGAAGTTGACTGAGTGTCTTAATTGTGTTTATTTTAGATACAGACAACTTTGTATCTAGTCAAATTTATATATTATCAGCATGGCTCTAGGAATATATGTAGGTAGGTAGACCAACCAAGCAAGAAAATTATTATTAAAATAGATCGGTGTAGGAGGAGAAAAAAAGCAGTGTAATAAAGAAGAGAAATAATAGATTGCAGCTTTGTAAAAATATATAAAACTAATAGAACTTACAAAACTGGCCAGTACTTTGATTATACCATGGTAAAGAGGTTTCAAGAATATATTACACTTTTAAAGAGGAACATTATTAAGTCAGCCGACAAACTGTTTTGCAGTTTGGCAGACCTTTTCTATGTTTTTGTTGTACAGCTTTTGAATGAAGAGATAAAAAAAATAAAAAAATCTCTTTTCTTCTTTTCGTGACGCCGCGTTGGTCACTAACCTGGTTTTTGAGTTTTAATGCCTCCCATGGAATGACAAGCCTAGAAAAATCTCTCAAGCAACCCGGTTTTCTCACAATATTTTTCGTCACCATTGGTGCAAGTCATACAATACATACAACACAACAATACATATACTGGGTTTAAAAAATCCTGCCGTGCTTACCTTATCTTTTTATTGATTTTCGGTATAATACGTATATGCAACTGATAACATCTGTCGTAATGGCCCAGAGGTTAAGGCAACTACCTCTCATGCAAAAGGTGGTGGTTCAAATCTGGGCAGGTACAGGTACCAATGTGACTTTTTCAATTTATATGTACTTTCTAAGTTTATTTTAAACATCATTGACATCGATGAAGGAAAACATCGTGAGAAAATCTGGACTAATAATAAACATAAGTCTTAAATTGCCAATCCGCCTTGAGCAAGCGTGGTGATCAATGCTCTTGCCTTCTCTGTATGAGAAGAGGCCTTTTCCCTGCTTTGGGGCAGCAACAAGCTCGTATTATTATTTAATAACAATAATAGATACGAGCCAGTTAATACTAATAACATAACTAACGTGCTAGTTCAAACCTCTACCTACCCTTTCGTTTAAAATAAACGTGAAGTTATATCACAAGTCTACGGGAGGGTATTAAGGCGGGCACGGCACGGGAATGACTTCGTCCCGAATTCACCAGCCTATGAAATTTAATAAAACGTTCGGAAATTCGCGAGTTTCCCCCAAATGTAGTTACAATCGCCATGTTTTGAGACTATTTGCTCATAATTCCTTGCTTGTGTTTTTAGCGTCTTTTAGACGTCTTTTAGACATACTCCATTTATAATACATAAAAAAAGAGGTTCGTAGAAGCCGGATTGCAGAACATTCATTATTTTAATGATAAGTAAAAACAATTTTATTCCAATTAATTTATTAAATTAAATTTAGAAGAACAAAAGTGTAACTTAGTGTAACACACACACACACACACACACACGTACACACTTTTTTAAATAAATTGTTTGAATGGTTACAACTTAGTGTGACAGGTGTAGGAAGATAGATTTATAATCAACTAGCTGTACCCTGCCACGCTTCGCTGTGGCACATTGTGATTGAATGGTTAAAAAAAAAGAAAAATAAAAATAGATAAAAACAATCCTTGATGCGGATTATATAACATGCTAAAATTTCAGCTCGATCGGTGCAGAACTTTTTGAGTTTTTTGAAGCGTACACAAACCAACATAACATTTTTATATATATACATATATAGATAGATTCGGTGTGTATATACTTTCGTTACAAAGAGTGCTTTAAAAATATATTTTTTTTAGCTTCTGTCTAATGCTATTGTAAAAAGAATGTATGTGTGTATTATATGTGGATTGTGGTGTGGAATGTACCTTTGGACATTGGCACGTCATTAAGTAAGTTAAGTATAATTTAATTCCTGTACTTAGTAGTTTAAAACGAAGCAACTTGTAATGAAAGTGTTTTAATTACAAAAATAATTAACATATAAAACTTGGCTTCAAAAATTCACTAAAAGCCACAAAAATATAGTTTAGTTGTAGGTTGTGTGAGTTTTTCAATGTTGTTGAGTAGTTGATGTTGTAAAGTTTTGTCTGTGACTTTGGTTGTTTTGTTAGATTATCAATTTTCGACCCTCTTCCGAAGCATAAGAAAAAAAAAAAAATCCTTCTCTCTCTTCATAAATATCAATATAACTTATTGTATCTGTAAAACCTTGTCGACGTTGACTTTTCAATGCTTATTATTAACGAGTCGGGTTAAAGATAAGAACAAAGACAGTTTGACAAGGAAAACGGGTCAAAAACATCATGTCCAATGAAAGAAAAACTTTGGCTGTTTACTGTCAAGTTTCGACATAATCAAAGGAATAAAAAATATTGAAAGGAACATTCAATTGAATAGCGGCGACTGATTAAAATATCTGTATAGTTATTTATTCTTAGCACATTGAAACATTTTGTATTTTATCATCTGCCTAGCCTTTTTCAACTGTGTAGAAGTCGTAAACTATACACACACACATACACAATTGCTGTGAACACATTTATGGTGCGTATTGCTTAGGAGTGGAATTCCCTGCCGTAGTCGATGTTTTCTGATCTTTAAGTCAAGAGTAAGATCTTCTAGGCTAGTGCTTCATCGTCGACCACATCATCGCTTACCATCAGGTGCGATAGGGGCCAAACGCGAGCCTACTTATCGATAACAAAAAAGATGGACAGTTGAACTTGAATTAAATTCCAGCATTCGTCCTCCACCACCCACTTAACTAAATGCCAATTGGTAATACTGCCAGTCGATTCAGTAAAAGTCACGCAGTAAAAACCTGAGTGAAGTGAACTGTCAATGCCTAGCATAGTATGGAATGACAGCTCAAATTCGCCCTCACTACGCCTACATTTACACGCGGTGATTTGACCAGAATCGCACTGCTGGTTGTCAGACTTTAAGGCTTTATATTAAGTAACAAGTGCCAAAAAAGATTTAAAACCACGGCTAAAATTCACGTGCTTTTTGAGACACAAAGTGGTCTTTCCTTTATTTGTGATAGATGGTAACCCATACAGGACCGACCCTGAGTATCTGAACTTCCGAATAATAATAATACCAGCCTGTTACTGTCCCACTGCAGGGCAAAGGCCTCTTCTCATACAGAGAAGGCTCGAGCATTGATCACAACGCATGCTCAAGGCGGATTGGCGATTTCAAACTTATATTAACTATAAAGTCCAGGTTTCGTCACGATGTTTTTCCTTCACGGATGTCAATGATGTCTAAGACAAACTTAGAAAGTACATATGAATTGAAAAAGTCACATTGGTACTTGCCCGGATTTGACCCTTACTACTGTTATAATTCAGTTAAATTGAATTAAAATACTTCAATTTCGAACACAATAGATCATTTGGTTACTATACACACGACTTACAAACTAGTGTTAGTACTTACATCTACCATAAACACAACGAAAACTATTAATCACCAAGAAAACCTTCCTCTTAAAAATTTAAGTTATTATCAAAGAACCAATGGCTAATTGAAGTGGTAGAAGTTTTAAAATTAACTTAACTTTGATATTATTCTTAACATAAAATCTAAGAAAAGTGACCAAAGTAAATCGCAGAGTTAAACCATTGTCAAGACATAGTCTTTATAAGCAGAAATACAATGCGAAAGTGCCTAATAAATAATACTTAACATTAACATATTAAAAGGATCACAAATCACAATTATTTTTATTACACCCATTAGAAACAATTAGCAATCACATGAAAGTAATTCTCTTCTTTATTTTTCTAGCCTAAAACTAAAACGTTTCGTGAAGACTTCTAAGACCAAATGAAATTAAATAACAATGGAGTTGGTCCAAGAAAAACTAACTTTCTACAAAAAGAATGTCTACAGAATTGAAAGCACATGTACCATCCGATGTGTTTGACCAAGATTGATTGATTATATCTAACAATGGAGACGACATACTTTCTCTTTTCTTATTCAAGTACTTACTTCTTTTTTAGACTTATAGATTTCGTTTTATCTACAAGATTTAGACTTCCCGCTGATTTGTCAATGGTTTCACGAAATGTTACATTATTGCAAGAATATTTTAAAACTTTCACCCGCGTAGTTCCTGTTCCCGTGGGACTACAGGAATAAAAAGTAGCCTATGTCATCCGGGAATTATTCCCGGATGACATAGGCTACTTTTTAGACGCCAGCACATCAAGTTACTCCTATGTGTCAAATTTTCCCAATTGAATATGAACCTTATTCTGTTTGACATAAAGTTGAAAAACGATCAAAGAAATTTGACACATTGGGGTAACTTGATGTGATGGCGTCTGTACTCTATTTTCCTTTCATTTCGTAAAAATTGTTTGCAATAGTATTATCAAAGCATTTTTTTGTTTATCTGGTTTAGTTCTAGCAAATTAAAACTCGGCAAATACTTGATTAGATAAATTCGTGTAATCCGAGATAACTTCTTAAATGAAGCCGTTCAAAAGCGTTCGCACTTCTTAAGTTTATTTTCTGAGAAATTATAAACGTACACGGGAAAGCTTTGAGATAGGAGATATACAAACAGCTACAATATCAGGCTGTACCGAGATATTACTGAATTTACGTACGAACATAAATTTGCTTTTCTTCCAAGTGAAAGGAATATTTCTGTGTTTGAAGTTTTGAACTACCCGGTATGGCTTTCCTAACCTAGTTTCTTGTCTGGTTTTGAACGTCTGCTGCACCTTGAGCAGTGAGATGCTTTATTTTTCACGGCACGGCTGGTTTTCGTAGAGATCTAGCTTATCGACGGTATTTCGGTATTAGTATCATCATCAGAGAGAGAGAGAGAGAGAGAGAGAGAGGGAGAGAGAGAGAGAGAGAGAGAGAGAGAGAGAGAGAGAGAGAGAGAGAGAGAGAGAGAGAGAGAGAGAGAGAGAGAGAGAGAGAGAGAGAGAGACCAAAATGGCCGCCCTTCGCCACTATCTAGTATCTAGGAAGAAGGAGAGACAGTCTGCTACTTCAATTCACACACGTCTAAAACACTGAGCTATAAATGCTCAGCTTGAAACCAGAAGCTGCTTGCTTTAGTTAAACCAGGTTCCTTTAAAGATAAAAAAATATATGAAGTACAAAATACTCATAAACGAAGTCACAGGCAACTGCTGGTGCGGTATAAAATTATTACCATTCAACATATTATTGTTACGAAGAGCTTTTTAATATCTTTAAAAACTCTCACATTTGCTCTAACTGAACGTTCCTTCCTAAAATATTCTCAAAGACAATTACAAACTTGTTCCACGTGAAAAGTCAACGTCTCGATTCATGATCCTACATTTTTAGGGATCCGTACCTTCAAAGGAAAAAAACGGGACCCTTGCCCGTCTGTCCGTCCAGACCCTTTTTTTTGGGTAGGTATCAAGTTGACATTTAAACCCTATACGCAGGCCTACGGTCCCTTAAATTGTGAAAAAATCAAACCACTAAGTTTACGTAAAAAAATACGGCCGTATTCAGCAAAAATGCATATTTCGACACTCAAAGGGGAATCAAAATTCATAGCATACTTCCCGTTGACTTAAGGACTATGAAATTTGGCAAAAAACATCGCTATAAACTCAAAAAAACAATAATCGTAATCTACGCGATTCGATTCCTGAACTATTTATCACAATCCTACGTAAAAAACCCTCAATGGGCGAGTCGGTCTCACACTTGTCCGGTTTTTTATTTAATTAGTTGAAAATTCATAAGACAGTTTTAATTTTCTCAAAGACGGCGAAGTTTTACCGTTGCGGTATGTGAGCGTATAGGATAACTTTGTAAAGATATTTTTGAACTTAGTCAAGATAAACGCAACCTCGTGACTGAGACTAGAAATATTTCAGAAGGCTTGCAGGACTAGATCTCTTATCGTCTTTTGCATCTATATTCTATATTACTAACTGTTTGACTTATTATCTATGTATAGATACTGCCAAATCTTTATCTATTAAGTACAGATTGTGAAATGTTAGACTTTAATATCAGAGTAAAGTAGTAAAATAAAAGTGTAGACTTCATGCACATTTTACACAAAGAAATTGAATGAAGCTGTGATTTTATTCTAACTTCGTAAACTTCGCTGTCAATTATTTTTGTTTGTTCAGAATTTATTTTTAGGGATCTAAATATGATAATAGTGCATGCCTTTTGAAAAGCACTACACATCTTCGTTGTAAAGCTTTTAAAAAAAGTCTAGCTTTATTCATTTAAATAGATCAGAAACAACCAAATGGAAAGCACATAGAACTAGAAAGAATTACAAAGAAAAATATACGAACCACGTCTATAATGTGATGCAGTGACACCCCAAAGGTGACAAGGAGAGGCTGCGAGGAGTTCTCTACGGGCCTCACAGAGGCATCGTATCTCGTCATCAGATGACGAATCAACCGGTACTCCTCGTCGCAACACACTGCACCTGTAAGCAGAGAACAAAACTGTTATGGCTTATATACTTTTTCTTTATTTTTTAAACTAGTACTTCATCCGCGTGATATGCGTACTTTTCCCTTTAAACTTATTTATTTCTTTATATAACCACTTACAACTATTATAACAGGTAGAACCCAAAGCAAAATCGCGGTGGAAAATCTTAAAGTACCTATGTAAGACTCTTACTCACTATAAAAAAAATACTTCGGAGTGTTGCATCTATTTTAATAAAGGTACCTAACTGAATATTGTGTTGTAAAATTTTGCATGTCATCTATATCTGACTATGTATTAGGAACTTCAACTGACTTTAAGACCATAATGTAAATAAATGATTATGATAATAATTAAACCTGCCGGAGGTCACGGGAAGGTATGATTATTCCGCAACTCCTGACTAGTGCCAACCCGCCAGCCAGATCCAGAGCAACTTCGTTCCCAGTTAATTGTGCTTAAATATAACCCTAATGTGGCGATGACCCACAATTTCTGGTAGTCTACAAAAGATCAACACAACATTAAAACCAAAACATACAATATGAATTTCTTTTCTAAAAAAAAATTATAAAGACCTAATCTATTTCAGCCGCATTCTGTTAGGCATTATATCTTTTCTCAACTTTATGTTACGGTGGAATTTTACGGTTGACTTCCTTCAATACCAGTGTTATACTGCGAACAACTGTCTTTCTGACCTCCACAATCCAGTGACATATTATCACCATACCCTACGATTGCCAAACGGCAGTGGCAGTCGTTATGAGTCCTCGAAGACTCGAGGTACTGACAACTCATAACGACTGCCAAAGAATCTACTAATAATAACGGAGAGCAACGGCTTAACGCTTAAAATTATCTCAGGCATATGACACAAATACGATTTTAGGTTAAGTCCTGCCAGTACAAAATAAAGCGAAAAAATAAAATAAAAATGGAGAATTAAAAATTCACATAGTCAGAAGAACGACACATAAAAGCCCCTGCGGATAAAGCTAGCTTACTACTGCTGCCAAAGCACTACTTGAAACCACATTTGCCCTAAATATAGTCGCCGGCGATAAAGGCCAGTGAAAAAAATTAAAAAGAAATCTGAATTAAATCTGGCGAGAGGGAAAAAGATCTTCATTATAAGTTTGTTATAAAAATCTGTCAATATAGCTAATCTTAAATCAATGAAATCATTCAACGATGATAATTTATCAATATGTCTTTTGGCTCCACCAATTAGTTCAAATAAACAAATTCAAACGAACAAAGAACCAGTGGCGATCACTGCTCTCGTACCAGCAAGTAAGCTAAAGTAATAATAGATTCATAAAGAAAATACCAAGGTTAAATTAATACAAAAGTTAAACCTAGAAAAACGTAAACTTTATCTTTGTGGACAAAATACCTACCTACTTGTAAAACAGTTAGTTCTATTGTATCAAAATACTATACCTAAATCAATTGATTAATAGGACAAACCGTTGGCATTCATCTATCTTGCATTTTCCCAACTTAACATTTAACTACCCGTGTTGTACAGACGTCAGCACATCAACCTACCCAAACTGACAATTTTTCCCAATTGAACATGAACCTTATTGTGTTAAGAAAAAAGTTAAAACCTATCAAAGAAATTTGACACATTGGAGTAACTTGATGTGCTGGCGTCTGTACATTAATCGACTGCCCTTCTGACCTCCACAACCCAGTGACTGAGTTACACGGGACCCCTTGGTGGTCAGACTTTCGACGAATGTCTTTTAACGACTGTCAAAGATCTACTTATGACAGTCAGCACCAACGGCTTATTGGGTTTTCCGAGGCATGAATGGGTGCTGATAAGTAGGTAATAAATGGTCAAGCTATCTATTGGCAAGCGAAGCTTAACCTTTTTTTCAACCCGTGCGGTTATTATTACGCGGTCTTAACCCCAAAAAAATATTTTCGGTTTCGGTTTAAAGAAACTTTATTCCCAATAAAGGCATAATTAGGTATCACCATTGAAGGTTCAATTCCGCGTAACTACAACTGTTTATTACTGCAAATGTACACCTTCGCTGATTGTGTATAAGGTCGCAGTATTAAACAATTGTAGTTACGCGGAATTGTACCTTCAATGACGGTATGTCACTTACTTGAGAACAATATTGAAAACATACAAATAGATTACAATAGGTTGGGTTGGGTATAGTTGGGTAACTATTGCCTTGTAATACTGATCACTTCTGAAGGAGAAGAAGATCAGAAGTGATCGATCTGCAATGATGTGCTGGCTAAGTTGAGTTTTCATAAAATCTTTACTTGACCTAAGAATCGTGTGTGACTGAATTCAAAGAACTTCAAACGTTTTTGAGATAAAAAGGACGGACAAGGAAGGATGGTAACATTGTGAATGAGTGAAATAATGTGGCTATTCCGGCAAAGTCGAATTGTTAGGTAGGTAATCACAGAGATTTCAAGGAAATGCTTATAACAAATAATTAACCTTGAACAAAATATTAAAGTCTTAAGTTCTATGTACAGACACCAGCGCATCTATCAACCCCAATGTGTCAAATTTCTTTGATAGGTTTTCAACTTTATTTTTAACACAATAAGGTTCGTGTTCAATTTTTCAATTGGGAAAATTTGATAGCTTGTGGTTGGTTGATGTGCTGGCGTCTGTACCTATTCAACCAGTGAATTTTTACTTGGATACAAAACATTTTTATTTGGATACAAATGGTTATTCGTTATGTTCTAGATCGTTTTATAAAATATCTACATAAAACGTTAATTAATTACTAGACTAGGGATCACATAAAAACAGCTTTTGAAACTAAAATCTTCAAGCACGTTCCAATTTATTGGCCTATCAGTTCAGGTGAATCGTTTAATTGACACGTCCCCTGAGCGCAACGCTACGATGCGAGATGAATATTCTCGATAACTCGATTCCCAAAATATATGGCATACACATATTCCTCTAGGCTATATATTAGCTTTAAGTGGTATTTGACCGTGCCACCAATTTTATAAATGAAAGAGACACGCTGAAAGATGGTCCTTTTACCCCGAACGAATTGAACGATTGAATTCAATTTAGTTTTACGAGTAACAATAGAACATAAGGCCCACATAACAATACACCTATTTGACCCGAAGAGTAAAGCAAAGGTAAACGTAGACTTACATTTCACCAATTAGGTTTATTCAAGTCCCATGTGATACAGGGCGAACCCATTGCCTTGGTCCTGTCGTCAAATCGGGCTACCTACCAACAGCTTCGTATGCCCATTGCGATCGACGTGAGGCCGCGGTGGTCACCTACTTGCCGACACTTTTAGCGTGCGTACATGGTAATCGTATCGCAATATTATACTAGTACTTAAACAGTATTTGCAAAGTTTTCGAGTCGAGGTCGAGTCTGCTATTGCAATCGTGTCTCAATGACCAGTCATTGATCGAATATTTGACAACTTTAACAGTTTTGGTATGGGAAATGTGTCATAAGTTTGACGTTATACGTCAAAAATCGATCATTGACCGGTCATTAAGACACGATTCCAATAGCAGACTCGACCCCCTGGAGCTTGGCACTCAACATGCCTTCAAGCGACCACAGATCTAGGCCCCGCACTTCTACTGATAAATCCTACTCCCAGGACGTTATGCTCTAGTATCGCTTGTGAATACTAGACCAGCGAGGCAACGAGGCAGAACATGATTGATTAAAACATATCACAAATATCTACACCGTACCCCATCGTTAGCCAAGCCGTCCCTTATAAATCGAACGGTATCATGGCTACATTGGCAACCTATTTTTCTTCGCTAACGAGTCCGAGTGGCATAGGAAAACAATCTGTAACAATCACATAGCCAGCTGATATACCTACACTCATACATCTGTATGTGTGTAGGTATAACAGCTGGCTATTTTCCCATGGAACAAAAAGATTTGTTCTCATTTACTTATTGTTTGTTACTGTCGTTGCAAAAGTACATTGATAGCCACAACCTAATTAAAAATAAGTAACATGTACTTAACATATTACTTATTCGTAATTGGGCTGTGGCTAAACTATAACAGCCTCAAAGGTCGATCAAAGGTTAAGCTACGCTTGATGCGGTCGGTTCGTGGATGGGTGACCATTTATTACATACCAAGACTCATCCGTGCCTCGGAAAGCACGTTAAGCCGTTGGTCCCTGCTGTCATTTGTAGATCTTTGACAGTCGTTACTTTTGGTCAGAAGCCCGAAAGTCTGACAACCAGTTTAACCAAGGGGTATCATAATATGTTACCCAGTTACTGGGTTGTGGAGGTCTGACAGGCAGTCGCTCCATGTAAAACACTGGTATTCAGCTGCATCCGGTTAAACTGGAAGCCGACCCATAGATGGGAAAAGGCTAGGCAGATGATGTCTTATTTGTGATTAGGCGGAAGACAGGTTGTTGTGAAGAAGCCTGGAAGATGCCTATTTCCAGCATTGGACTGCGATAGGCTGAGTTGATATGTAATCAATGTAGGTATACCCACGTGATCTTGGTTTTAAACCCTTTTGAGTTTAAGATCGTTTATTTAAAGTTATATTAATTTGTGACCATTAATTCTTGTACAGAGGCCAGCACATCAAGCTACCCCAATGTGTCAAATATCTATGATAGTGTTTAAGTGTACAGTCGCCAGCACATCAAGTTACCCCAATATGTCAAATTTTGCCAATTGAATATGAACCTTTTTTTGTTTGACATAAAGTTGAAAAACGATCAAAGAAATTTAACACATTGGGGTAACTTGACGTGCTGGCGTCTGTACATGTTTAATATATTTAAATTAGTTTTATTGTGTTTTCTGTACTTTACATTACTATTATATCAATAAAATTGATAGTGTTTTAACTTTATTACAAACAGAATAAGGTTCATGTTCAATTGGGTAAAATTGTTTTTTGGGGTAGCTTAATGTGCTGCCGTCTGTACATCTATGTTTGAACAATTTTATTTTTTACAATTGGCCCAAAAATTGTGCTTCTTTGTTCATTAGCAAAATTAAAATGTTGCATAAAATTATCTTTTAACGAGGAACTGAGGAGCAGGCATTTGCATGTCGTTCTCAAAGAAATTAGGATATAAAAGGAAAAGTTCAAAATGTTGGGCAAGGGTAAAGGGTAACTACAGAAATAATTTATGAATGAATTCGTACTACTCATATGCATAATATTATGTTTTTGGACAGTACCTTCCACTTGTGAGGAGCTATTCGAGGAGCTTGTGGCTAAACAATAATAGCCTCGAGGTTCGATGGAAGGTCAAGCTACTCTTGACGAGGTTGCTCCGTGGATGGCTGACCCTTCATTATGTGAAAATATTCAAGACTCCTCCGTGCCTCGGAAAGTAGACGCCAGCACATCAAGTTACCCCAATGTGTCAAATTTCTTTGATCGTTTTTCAACTTTATGTCAAACAGAATAAGGTTCATATTCTACATAATTACATACATACATAAACTCACGCCTTTTTCCCATGGGGGTAGGCAGAAACTACAGAGCGCCATATGCTACGATTCTTACATACTTCTTTTGCTTCGTTTACATTCATACATGTTGTCATACACACACGCCGGTTGCGAGTACTACACACCTGACCTTTCTGAAGAACCTCACCAATAAGGTCTATGTATGTCCTTCTAGGGCGTCCCCTCCCGGCGTTTCCACTTACATCTGCCTTGTAAATACCTTTCGTTAGTTGCCTTTCATCCATAAGTTACCCCAATGTGTCAAATTTTCCCAATAGGTTCATATTCTATTGGGAACATTTGACACATTGGGGTAACTTGATGTGCTGGCGTCTGTACGTAAAGCTGTTGGTCCCGTTTGTCATTTGTAGATCTATGAGAGTCGTTACAGATAGTCAGAAGCCCGGAAATCTCACAACCAGTTTAACCAAAGGACATCATGTGACCATGGTAACTTGGTTGTGGAGGTCAGACATTTTTCAGAGGTTCTTTATACTTACACGCATCATTTACTAATTGTCAAAAACAGTACCCACCCAGTATTATATTTTTCTTTTTTTGTAATTTGTATTTGTTTTTTTTTTGCAATTTTTCTTTTTTTAGTCCGTTAGTTTTTAGTAAAAAAACGAAATTCAATTTTTAAATATTCCACTATTTAGTTAAACTTAAATAACGGAAACAGCTGTTGGAGGCGGGGCATGCTTGAGCCAGATCACGCGAGCGTGAGCGAGAGATGACGATTAATGAATACTACTATTTCATGAATACCTGTACAATATTTCAATAAATTGAGTGACTTTTTGAGATATAAACAAACGCTAACAACTTTGCTGTTTATGAATATTATTTATTGGTACTTTACAAATATAATGAAAGACCGTCTAGAATAAGCCCTTTAAGTATTTGTACTAATTAAACATTAGTGGTGTATACATATAGGTAGGTACTGTATACGACTTATTTCTATGATGAACAAACAAACAGTACTTATCAACTCAAAGAAAACTTTTTTGTTATTAGCGTTAGGCTCGCATTTCATATACTTTTCTCACTTGATGGTAAGCGAATGATGATGTGGTCGACAATGAATCACGCTTACCCAGAAGTAACCTATTCACTCTTGACTTAAAGAGGTTGTAACTTTGTTGTCAAAACCATTCATATTAAAATCAACAGTCCTAACCTCATTGTATAACCAGTAAACTCGAAAATAAAACATTACTCTTACATTTTATGAAGCAAAGCTACATAACACGTGTTTACAGCGAAATAAAAATGAGTCCTATCTAACACTGGCGTAGTTTGTTTCGGCTCATAAAGCGCACGCAGCGCTTTATTTTCACTTGTGAAGTCAAGCGCAGATGCTAATTGTCCCGGGTCCTCGGGTCCGGGCGAATTACTAAACCAAATGAAGATTGCTATGCGCTGAAACGACGAGGAATTAACTTCTACGCTCCATTAAAATATGGCGCTCATCGTATGTTCATTCCTTTTCAAAAAAATATATTACAGAGAAGTAAATACGACTAAAAATAAGAAAATACTAAAGATGTAAATAATTAATATAATTATAGATTCGGAAGTGTGGCTTTAGTTCTTTTGTGTTATTTATGTTTGCCACTGACTTCCGTATCATCGACACGTAGTACCTTTAGACTATTATACACCTTGTAGTGTTTTGATTTCGATTTATTTTTTCTTTTTTTGTCATTCGAAACACGAGTTAGCTGCTGTCAAAGAGATTTAAAAGACTATAGAGCGGGCATGTAAAGGAAATGTCATAGAAAAACTTTGATCCTATGTCTCAGTAACGCCATCTAGAATAATATATGAATATTGGAGCGGCAGCGGAGCGTACTACAAAAAACTCATAGATTTGTATCCAGCAGGACACACTTTTTCGGACGAAAATTTATTTTTTTCGTGATGTCCGGTCTATAGGTATTGAATGTCTTTGGCTGCTGTAAACATTTGAGGAGTTCCCTCGCATTTTTTTCATCTCTATCATCAAATCTACTCTAGGTCTTTATTATGTTGCAGTGTCTTAAAATAACATACAACAAAGCACAATAGAGTCGGTTCTCAGGGGAAATGTTTTCAGGTAAAAAATCAATTACTTATCCCCCATTTTCTACTAATGAAAGGGGGATTTTACAATACAAATCTTTTTCCACGAAAAAGTCATCTGAATCATCAAAATCTCACTACACTGCAATAAGAAATCCGTATTCAAACATAAAAAGAGAGCCAGAGCCTGCCTCCATTTTTAAGTAATTTAAAAACAAATATTTAGAGTATTTTCAACTATCATGTCACACGGCGGGAGCACTGGTACCTACAGGTTTTATAAATTCTCTCGGCACACGATTCCCGGGTCCAGTTCAATTGACAGTCTATTGTGCGACCGTGTGCCAACACGGATGTCACTGGCAATATTTACAAAGATTTTAATCCACCGTGAGGGAGTTTGGTTCGACTTGAAACCCACTTGTTAGGTCTCACACATGTGTGCAAACCACATTACTGCTGTTGAGATGTGTCAGTCAATGAAATAACATTCTGTGCTTCATATTTGTATGTGCATGAAAGATGAAAGTTACAGAACTATCTGACACGTTTATATGGTCTAAATCACGCCTGTATTAAATAAATAATAAATAAATAAACATTCCACAACTTTTTCACACAACGCCATTTAGTCCCAAGTTAAGCTTGAGAGCTTGTGTTATGGGTACTAAACAGCTGATAAACATACTTATTTATTTCTAAATACCAACATGTTATAGATAAATTACACCCAGACGCAGAACAAATGATCATGCTTATCACACAAACATTTTTGTCCTGGGTGGGAATCGATCCCACGACCTCCGGCATAGCAGTCAGGGTCACTAACTGCTAGACCAATAGGCCAGTCTAATGTATTCTCCAAAGGGTTAGGCGGAGATGTACTACAGTAGATCTACTTAATGTTTAAATCCCATGTAATAGAGGGTGCGCTTATTGCCATCCGTGGGAAACTAATCCTGAGAAATTCTAAACAGAAAAAGTCGCTTTACCCGACCCGGGGATTGAACCCGAGACCTCATGCACTGCAGTAGCGGTAACGACCACTAGACCAACGACGCGGTCGATGAAAAAAATGTTTATTATAGTTCGTTCGCGTTAAGAATGCAGTTAAAATGCAGTGCAACTGCAAGCTAAAGGTGTATTCCACAGTGGTGTTAAATTCAAACAAATTATATTTTCAAAGATTAAGTTTAATGAATTTATAAAAATGTATTCAAAAAGATTTGAATGGTTAAGGGGCGGGGCTAGGCCGTCGGATAACGATGACTTTACTGCATTCTTAACGCGAACGTACTATAGTAGAAAACAAATTACAAAACAACACTGTGTTTTATATTATTTTGTATTCGCATAAGATGCCATAGAAGTTGTTCTATAGGTAAAGGTTCTAAGCATAGTTTTACGAAGAGCCTAGCTATACATACCACAAGACAAGTTCTGTTTCTTACACAATAATTATTGATTTACGTTTCATTGAGCAGAAAATAGGTGTGCTGTCAACTGTTAATCTTCATGAAGCTAAGGGCCAAGTTTGTAATAAGACTATGATGATGAAGTAGCAGTAAGTAGGTTGTTATCGTAAAAGTTTCAGCGGTATCGACATGCCATAGGTAAGAACTTTGTTTTTCCTGCAGGCAGAGAAGCGTAAACAGAGCATTAGCTGACGATAAACCTTTATTACAACCGACCTCCATAGCAGATTTAAGTGGAACCACTACAAAAGATTCTAACAAGATAATCTCATACTCAATTCGTTTGGCAAACAGATGACAACCGCTATAATGATGGTATGACTACTCAAGTATTTGCTACGTATGTCATAATATAATATGGCATTTACGATAGAGGTATTGCAGAAAAGCGAAATTATATCTTTTTGAGAGCGTCGAAATCCAAGTGTAGGAATTAAGTGTGTATCTATGGGCCAAATTCTGATTTTCTTCGCAAGAAATATCAAATGTTTACTAATAAATAGCAGCATCTGAGCAGTGATAGCCTAGCAGTCTTGAAAACATCGTGAAGAAACCGACTTGCCTAAGAGATATTTCTCAACAGGATGTGAATCCAAGTTATATGCCCATGAGCGGCACAAAACTGTCGCCAGGCTACTCACTAACAAAACGAAAAGGAGTAGAAGACAATACAAAGAATTACATTGTGTAAGGATTCAATCTGACTGAGATGACTGAGATGACTGGCCTGTTGGTCTAGTAGTTAGTGACCCTGACTGCTATGCCGGAGGTCGTGGGTTCGATTCTCACACAGGACAAATGTTTGTGCGATGAGCACGATCATTTGTTCTGTGTCTGGGTGTAATTTATCGATAATATGTATGTATTTAGAAATATGTAAGTATGTTTATCAGCTGTTTAGTACCCATAACACAAGCTCTCAAGCTTAACTTGGGACTAAAAAAACTGTGAAAAAGTTGTAGAATATTTATTTATTTGTTATTATTTTATTTTTTTGTTTAATCAATTTGCCTAAAGAATAACCTTCTTATCTATTACATTATTCCATGAAATTATTATCTTTATCCTTTGAGTCAGAACTTGGATTAAGTTTACTCGACTTCCAATCTTTAGGTCCCAAAATGATCAATCTATCACTGCTATCATCTTTCCGACCACCCGAGCAACCCAACAATTCTACAACCGTAATTGTAAGCCTACTCGGAATAGTTTCTGTTTGATTAAGGTCATCCAGACCTATTAATGTTGTGGCTATTAAAGTCCCGTTCCCACTTCTAAAGTGTTTGTCAAGTGATTTATTAGACGTTCTAAGTTTTGCACGACACGCGCGATGTTCAACCGTTTGGATTAATTATATTTAATTGTGCCATATATGTAGGTACACACCTAGGTACGCAGTTTTGTGATATTCCATTTAATTACAATACTAAACAGATACCTTCATGACTTCTATTTATTTTACATCGCGATGTAGTTGTTAGTGTATTATGTTAGCCTTTAGTTCGTACCTATGTGACGGGATCGATGTCGCAAATATTATAATACTAATTTATTCAATGAATAAGAAGAACTTTGTCATCTAAGATGCGAGTACCTTTGTACTTAGTTCAGGAGTCAGCTATTCAAATGACTTTCTCTTGTCTACCGCTTATACAACCATATCATTTATGGTGTATGTTACATTTTTTAAGTATGCGTTTGTTTTACTTGGTGCTACCTTGAGACGCACACCACTCATTGTACGAGTATATTGTTTTATCTGTTGTTATATTCTCCGTAAACGTTTTGGTGTTCAATATGTCAACAAGATGCCTATATACCTCTGTGGATGTTTTGCTGCCCATCAATCCGGTAACTTATACATTCGCATTTCAATTATGCAAGAAGTTGCAAAGCGTCTGCCTTGCATCATAAACCGACAATCTAATAGACATACTAGTTCTACATAGCCAATTTACAACACAACTACTCCTATACCTACACAGCTAAAGTTTCTGTTTGTAATGCCGAAATAATATCCGAAAAAGCTGGACTGGCAGGCAAATAACTAACGAAAATTAAATTAGAAATAGTGATCCATGCAAAAATACCTACAAGAAAATCCACGCGGACAAGGTCGTAACAGCAAATTTTAATTAAAATCCTCAACATAATATCTCATTACGTTACACAAAATAGATAGTTGTTTGAAATGCAATTTGGTGCATCACTTAGTAGGTTCGTCTACGGTCTGTAGTTAAAAGTGAGTAATTGATTACAGAAGTATCATGTACCTATATCACGCGTTTTCATAAATTAACAAATAAATTAATGCATAAAAATATTATTTCCTCATCAGACTTTCAACTCTCAGTACAGTGCCGAGAGTTGAAAATTCAAAGAAGTGCTTTTAAATGTGTTGCCTATAAAAATGTAAGCTGGCTTATAGAACGACAATCGCTTCTTGTCTCTCTAAAGAATTGCAGCCATATTGCAGCCTACGCTATGAAATGTCATTCTTATAATATGGAACCTTCATCACATATTGTTGCTCATATTTTTAAAACTCACTTAGTCTGACTACCTAGTCCGAAAATCTGACAACCAGATTAAAGGGGTATCGTGTTACCAAGATACACCGGTTTGTGGAGGTCAGACAGTCAGCTCTGTTTTTTTTTTATTTATTTATTTATTTCCAAAACACTTAGCCTAATTCACATTTGGTTGTAGCCATACAGCGAAAACCTCTGAGGGTTTATCTGTGTGCTGGCGAGCCGTATATTTAAGTTTGACAATAATATTTATAGCTACAGTATATATAGGTACACAGGTAATCTTACTTTTATAACGATGGTAATTACGAGTAGTTAGAGGTATAGATTGTAAACATCAATACATTAAAGTACATTAAGAGGCATGTTGTGCGAAGTAACGTTTTGATTTATACTTATAACTTTTCGAATTTGTCTTGTATAAATTTTGCAAGTCTTCTGGAAGTTTATTAAGAAAAAGAGGTTCCAAATATTCTGCAACCCTCATTCCGTACACATTAGTAAATTTAGGTAGTAAATATTTGTTTTTAAGTGGTAACGTTCTCAGAAAGTCAGGTCTTGTATTTTCGGTTACTAGCTCAAGTCTATTAACTTCGGCAAGAGTAAAGAATTCAACTTTATTGAATACATTCATAACATTGCAGTGTTTAAAGTTAACAGTGCTATTCAGCTGCAACTGGTTAAACTGGACGCTTACTCAACATATTATGTAGTTGGTAAAAGGCTTGGCAGATGATTACGTATTGTCGGTCATATTTTTAATATCCACTTAGTTTAAAGTTAATACAAGCAAGTCACAGTGTTACCAACTTGAAACTATAAATTGAAGACGTTAACAACAGAAACGAAATAAAAACCAAATAAAATCCACTACGAAAGTTAAATGTTTTATTACAGCACTGTTCTTATGTATACCTAACTGTAAACCTAATTTTCTAATTATTTCAAAGTATATCGACTAACCTCTTGACCACCACTTCAAAATGCAAGCAAAAACCTTCCGCAATAAGCTAGTACGAATTAATTATTTATATAATATGTGTAGTCACATGTGTAGTTGTGATTTGTGGCCTGCTGGGCACACTTAAGTTTGTCATCTATTAATGACAGTCATTTAATACAAGGACACAAAAAACAAAATAAAGCACATAATAAAAAAAAATATAAAATTTTCCACAACTGCCAAAAGAAAAAGCCATAATTAAAAGGAATTCAGATTTGGTGGAACACTTCTTGTGTTACCAAAACTGTTCCTTTTCCTTTCCTTTTTATTAAATTAACCACAGCCTTCAACGCTTCCCAGGAAAGTAACAAAAAAAAAATCAACGACCAATGACTCAGTTTTTTTTTTTAATTTTAACTTCAAATAAAGACACGTCAAAACTTATTTAATTTAGCAATCATATTAAAATAAAAGTCGCGAAGGAAAGTTAGAAGAGGCGGGCTCATAAATCTTGAATCGACCAAAATCCCGATAGAAGGCTCATTTCATATTCCCTTGGGTTTTATCGTTTATCATATCAATCACATTTTTATAGAAAATCCCTTAAAGCAAATAGTTCGATAAAAGTGTGCCAGTACTTGTTAGAGCAAAATATACAGTGAGACTTGCACTTGACACCTTTTTATTCTGAAACTAGCTTTTCCTCGTGACTTATTTCGCGTAAAATACCCAACATTCAAATACCGTTCCTTATAACGCTCGGCAATAATTTAGCTTTCCATCAGTGAAAGAAATTATTAAAGTGGGTGGCTAGTAAACTAAAGTTAAAAACAAACACGTTTTACCTTTTTACTATATAAATATAGAACTATAGAGTAAGTCACTTTAAACGACTCAGAACAAAGATGTTTTGAATTGATTTACACAAATGCTGGCAAATGCTGATAAATGCGAGAACTCATATTGCAAGAAATAAAAAAAAAGTGTTTATTTGTAACTTAAAGGCAAAATCATTACATTTTACTTCTGCCAAACTACAGAGCAGTTTGTTGGCAGACGTAGCTCCCACGATAATCTCAATATTCGTTCACTTTTCCATTTACATAAATAAAAATACAAATATAATCTGACCACAACCAAATTACTGCAGAATACTACAAACTACTAGATTTAAATTTTAAATCTGCTCGCGGTTGTCGACCGAGTGCCTACGTAAGGTTCCTCAATACTTCGGTCACATAGCAAGGAAAGACGGTGGTTACCTCGAAAGGCAAAGTGAATGGGAAAAGGCCTCGTGGACGCAGGTCCGACTCCGACCAGACCACTCTTGACTCTTCCGTATACGATGCCCTTCACACCGTCAGAGACAGAAAGAAGCAGATGAAGGAACGTCGTCAAAAAGGTGATGAAGCAGGGAGGTCACGAACGTCAGCATTGAGGAGTAAGACGCAAGGAGGTATGCTGTTAAATGCTGAGAAATGCTGACATTTGTCTGCATTTTCACTCAAATCTTTGTTGTACTTTCTTCAAAAGATTATCTCAAACAATATTCATGTTACTTATATGATATGGCCAAGATTTTGACTGTAACTGGTCTATTCCCGTGTTTTTCCTCAGAGTATTCAGATCGTTTGTTATTCTAAAAACAAATCGAATCATCACTATACTTTTTACTTAATCTCATTTACAACGATAAAAGTTTATCAAATACCAACAATGGCTCAAATCTTTATTACCCACTCATACTTCTACTTATTTGTGCTATTCAAACTTATCTTATACAGGTAAGAAGAGTAGCAAAACATTGTAATATTACATCTCTGTAATAAGGACATTTTATGCGTAGTCACGCGAAACAATATTAGGTGCCTACCTATATTGAATTCCAAGCAAGCGTTTACCTGTGAAGTAGACGATTGAGTAATCCTACCCAGTGAGTTATTGATTTAAGAAACATCTTATTACTGTATCTTATAGTTAGTTATCTACATGCTACTATACTTTTTATGAATAATTTAATGGTGATCACTTCAACGTCCATTTCGCATTAATAACTTTTGAAGAAGTGACAAACCACAATGTCAATTTTACCAATATTATTCAGGTTGTGGACCATCAAATATTGGAGATTAAATCGGAAAGTAAATGTTTTTTTAGGACGGTAAAGAAAGAGACTGCGAAAATTATTAAAATTAACTTTTTCTGCTCAGATATTCCAGTGTTTCCAGATGAAAAAATAAAATATAGATATATGTAATTACAAATCGAATTCTAATATTTAAAATTCTCGAGTCACTTTGTTTGTTAAAAACCGATTCTTATGAAATAGTGTGTGAATAGGTCGTAAACTTCTTTTTTTAAAGGTGGTACAAAGTTTGCCGGGGCAGGTATACATAATTACTTACATTTTTTTAATTTAATTATTCATATTTTGTAAGTATTCACAGTAATACTTTTGATTTATTTGATTGCTATTGTATTTCCTTTTGTACTTATTGTACGAAATAAACTAAAATTCTGAGGAGCTTTTTAGTGATGAAACAAACTCACACTTGCCTAAAAAGTGACGTTTTTCTAAAAAAAAACTAATGCACTGTGCTTCTAAAAATATTTTTCTTTATAAGAACGCAGAAGCACGACTATTCTATACACGTTTTGTTTCGTGTTTGTGATGCATTGCTGCATATAAACTCGACAACAATATATCGCGGGGCTGTCGAGTGTAGCCTGGCCATAGCCGGCCTGAGCTTTAGAACACATAAGACGTAGTTCACTCGACTGCACGTCACTACGTTTGTTCTTTTGCTGTATACAATAATTGTCCTGTTACTGTTTATAATGTGGTTTCTTTCTAAACATCTTTTACAGACAGACGAGTATTTTTTCAAAGTACCTATTCGATATTATAACCAACAAAAAGTACCATAACTGATCACATTCTAAGTACTTTGATTTGAAAGAAAGAAAGAAAAATATTTATTTGACATCAGACATTAAAACACACATACACAATAGTTATGAAACAATAGAAAATATTATAATATAGTAGGTACACACATTATGTCTTCGATCAATAATTGATCGAAGCACGTGATTTAGTTGGTGGCATGGTATCTTATTTATAATTGAACAAAAATAACTGCCAGTAAATACTTCAGAAGTTCAGACTCTTTAATTATTTCAAACTTTTTAATTATTTATAGCATTTGAAAAAAGAGGCTTCTAAAAGCAGGAATGTGGAACATTTTATTATAAAGACTAGTGAAAAGAATTTTTATTCAAATTGTTTTATTTTAAATTTAGAAGAAAAAAATATAACGAATAAAAATGAAACGAAGAACGTGTCCATGTATTGTCTATCCCTGCTTCTTGGAGGTTTTTATCATTGACCTTGTAATTTTCATTTTAAATCAAATAATATAACTAAAAAAAAAATCACATCATTTTTTAAATGAAATTGTTACAACTAAGTGTGACAACTGCTGTGAAAATAGATTATAATAAATTCAGCGTCTATTGTAATTTGCAACATGCTTAATAATTGTACTTTTGTTTTTGACAAAGTGTGCATTAAAAATAACCTTTTCTAACTACTATCTTATGCCATTGTAAATGGAGTATAGTAATAAAATGACAACACACACACATACTTAATAAAATATTGACATATCTTTTTATCAGTTTATCTAGTAGTCCAGCTGCCAAAATAAATCTAATGATTAGTGATTTGTTAAAATCCATCAATTCATTTAAACTAGCATGTCAAAGAAACACATAAACACATACCCTCGAAAAACATTTTACCCTCCTCCTGTAGCAGTCGGTTAAAAAAAAGCATCGATCGTTTTACAACACTGCGGCTTCAAAGCAATGGTTTCACTCAGTTTTATAGGTCATGGGCTGACAGCCTGTTATTAGTTGCAATGCAGTGAATCAATTTGCAGACTAACAGAATAGTTAAGGGTTACAAATAAAGCTTTCTTAACTGATATATTATTATGTATGTCTCTCGTTACTAACAAACGAACCCAGTAGGTACCTAATAGCAAAAAAAACATTCCAGAGAGCGTTTAAAAAAATAACTCCTTTGCCTTGATTATTTTTTGTTATTTATTATTTTGTTATTAAGCTTACACACGCGATACTACAGAGGTTCTCACTCAAACTATAAATGATTAAATAAAAAAAATTACTTGTAAACTTAGGTACGTACTGAAAACTCTAATGTTAAAAATAAAAAACCTGTGCGACGCTAAAAGGCTATCATGATGTTTTTCAAGGGTTAAGGTCTGACGTAAGTTTATCTCTAAAACACAGTAACTGGGTAACACGATCCCCCTTGGTTAAACTGTTGGTCAGATTTTCGGACTTCGACTGTCATAGATCTACAAATGACGGGTCCAACGGCTTTATGTGGTTTTCGAAGCCCGGAGTAGTACTTGATAATTACATAATTACTGGTCACCCATCCACGAACCAACCTCGTCAAGCATAGCTTAGCCTTCGATCGACCAGTTAGGCTGTTTTTATTTAGCTACTAGCAGACGTCACGTGGATTCACCCTCGTAGTTCCCGTTCCCGTGGGAATACAGGGATAGTGTAGCTTTCCAACGATGAAAGAATTTTTCAAATCGGTCCAGTAGGTTCGGAGCCTATTCGATGCAAACAAACAAACAATCACACTTTTCCCCTTTTTAATATTAGTATAGACAAGCTCCTCAAGTAATATAAGCTTATTTAATGTTTATCCTACTATAATATTATAAACGCGAAAGTTTGTGAGGATGGGTGGATGTATGGATGTTTGTTACTCTTTTCACGTAAAAACTACTGAATGGATTTTAATAAAATTTGGTATGGAGTTAGCTGACACCCTGGATTAACACATAGGCTATTTTTATCCCTGTATTCCCACGGGAACAGGACCAACGCGGGTGAAACCGCGGGACGTCCGCTAGTTTATTAATAAAGTGGGAAGTGTCTAACAACAGGGTTAGCTGGAACTATGTGCTTGGTTCCTTGTTGAGCAGTAGTTATCGGCTATAAAACTTAATTATGTGGTCTGGCCTATACCTACTTAGTTAGTTACTTACCAACATGTGAATTGTTAATCATTTTTGACATAAATATAGAAGCCTTTTTGGACAGATTAAAATGTTTCATTGGTAGTTCGTCATGCTCCCGCAGATGTTACTGCTTGCGGTAGCGTCGAGGGTCGGGTTACCACCTTCACTCTAATATGGCGAGGGGGGTAATGGCTGATCTTTGCGTTGTGCTCGTGAACGGGTGCTGCTTGTGGTAACTGGTCGTCTTGCTGGCTTTGGTTTTGCTATTGTTTTAACTATTACCTGTTTTTTTTGTTTTATTTAACTTCGACAGTTCTAGTTTATCATTTTGTTACATTGTCTTGCAGATCTATGGATTTAATCCAACTCTGCACATGTAAGCTGGCACACTCTTTATACCTGGAGGATTCTTATTAGTCAGTTGCTTTTGCTTGAGTTATGTTAGTTTTAATGTCGGTAGCTATATATTACTGGTATTCTGTATATTGAGTGTGCTAGCTAACATGTAGTGAATAACTTATTTTAATTATTTTGTAATTATTACCAATTGTACTGTGTAAATACAAGTTCTTCTAACTTATCAGACAGATGTGATGGTGGGGAGTATGTTCCGCCAATTTTTCTTCCCAGCAAAAACACTAGGAAGTGGTGAAGGGTGGGCTTTTTGGGGACTGTCTAATGTAATTTTGACGTTTAAAAAGTGCTGATCCTCCACCTGCCTCGCCTACTTTGAATAAATGACATTTGTTTTTTAAATATAATACATGCTCGGGTTATTATAATATAAATAAATTCATTTATTTCAGGTTAGTAGGTACACCCATTGACAAAAAAGTTATAAGTAATACACAAAGAAACATAAAACCAGCTAAAAAATAAATATAAATAAAATCAAAATTACAATTCAATTAAATTAAACTTAAACACGAACATATTAAATCAAATTAAATTCAAACGCCATGTCAATCAATTAATCAATATTAATACATAAATAAATGCAATTAAAATTTAATTCTATTTAATCCAAATTATTACTGCGGATCGCCTTTTTAAATTATGACATGTATACCTAAACTAGAAATTACGCGTCATATTGTGATGCAGAATTGGCCAATCTTACGAATCCGTTCATGAGTTTGCAACGAGTTTTAATTTTATAATACTGCAACAAACGTCGTCATGACACGAAACAGGCATTTCATTTTTAACTGTAAATGTTATTTGTTTGGCAAATTAGTTTGTAGTAAGGTTTTTGAATGATTGCTAAAATACTGTGCCAATTATAACATACTCAAACACTAACGTAATGTAAACGTACATACTTCATAAATTCAATAAAGAATTGAGCATTGATGAAATAGATAAAAATACCATGTGCCACAAAATAAATTTTAATTTTTATACATATCAATTGATTAAACATACATTACAATAAATTTAAATTCTTGTAACCAAAAGAAAACTTTCACTTGCCGGGTGTATAAACAAGTAATATATTTGTATCCATCCTAAATTTAAATACAGCATAAAGTACCTCGTTTCGAAATAAACAGCTGTGAAATACGCACTAGACATTCAAACAGCCAGACCGACAGCCATAAAAGTTCTCTTTTTACCAATTTGAGCACGAAACCGTAACTAAAGAACACAAATGTACAAATAAACATTTGAATATCCAACCACTACAACGTTTATTAGTAGGTAACATCAAACAAATTGCTGTTAAACGAACATTTAATTTTAAAGCAACTGTAATTAGCCGTTCATTGAGGTATTACGAGGATGCCTGAACGGAACTGTTTCTCTTTGCGAAGTAGATGCAAGTTTATTTCTGAATTCAATTAGCGACGAGCATATCTTAAGGGGCGAACTGGGAAGTTTTAAAATGCTTTTCAGTTTTGATTAATGTGGTGTTACGTTCAACGGTAACCAGAAATTGTTGGTTGAAATCCTACTAATTTTATAAATGAGAAAGGGAAATTTCTGGCCGCTTTTTTCTCATCTATGTACCTAATCAACACAGAAAATATACTAAAATGTATTTAGTGCACACCACAGACATATCCCAACACACAGAAAGAAGACAATATAATAACATAGAAACATTAAAAAGGGCATTGTGCCAATATAAAAAAAGTAACAAAATAAATAAAATGTGTCACGCACGCTGACTAGAAAAAAATTGTAATAATAATAATCACTGACAGAACTATTGTTGCCAATAAGCCTGATATTGGTGATAGATCGATTAGTGCGCCGCACAATGATAGTCGATGTTACCATCCCTCATGACGAGAACCTCGTAAAAGCAGAGAAAGAGGAAAAAAACAAATATCTCGACTTAGCACGCGAGGTTGTCGACATCGTGAGTATTTTCCTGTTTCTGGAGCCCTAACCACCGTTACCTTGAACCCTGTTCCCGCCACCAGTGGTCCACAATTAAATATATTTTTAAATGTTTTTTTTTATATTTTTATGTCTTTTATTTTATTTATTTATTGGTTGACACTGTTTATTAAACAGTCAACCAATAAATAAATAAAAACCACGGATATCGAGTTAAACCAATAAATAAACACCTCTACCTAACCCTTCGGGGAATACAGGCGTGATTATTTTGTCATATACGAGTATTATGAATTGCTTAGTAGCAACTCAGCAGTTTATATATGAGCCTGGTTTCTGTAGCTAACAATATTTTTTCCAGACGCTTTTACAAGTCACTTTTTTTTTAAACTAAAATCTTGGTGGTTCGAAATCGTCGTTCAATTACCCTTTCATTACCAGAATTTTATATAGGAATATATGGAATCCAGCGATGTGATAGTAATAAATTCTGCAGATTGTTGCGATCATTTTGCTACTTTCGCGAAATTAAAAGCTTTGGTAACACAATGCATTAATACTGCTGATACTTTATTGGCCATAAAACCTCATTGATTCATTATAACGCTAGTTCACTACCCTCCACATAAATTCGCGTAGTAATATGAGGATAGATAATTGAGGTCAATAGATTATGACACAGTTAATTTTCGTTTTATATTATGTACAAAGGTGAACGCCCAATTCCTAAATTAAGTAGTTATTCAAATATTAGCCTTAACATTATGCATTTTCTTTAAAATTAATAGAGTACTCATTGAAATGAAAATTGATAACTGAGATCAAGTTTAATTAGCTTTGTAATTACTTCATTTACAGTGACACCGCATAATGTCAGACTTCTATGATATCGTTTTACTATTTTCTTTCTAAAGGCTGTGTGGGTTTATGCCCTTCTTTTTATCAAGGACACGTTTCAAATGTGGGTTTACCTACTGAGTACGACAAACCCTATCATATCGTTTCGAATACCTTCCTTGCATTGAACATAGTATCACTCCTGTAATCACAAAAGCTTTATCCAGAAGTGTACCTAATCTAACGTCTTAGAGTATGGGCCTTTTGCCCTAAGCTGGCCGTATATCCAGCCTCCAGACTGACACTGTGAAATCACTGATGGAAACACCCAATAGCACAGTCTATGTTCTGGGAATTGAAGCTATGACCTCATACTCAACAGTAAAGCTTGTAACCACTAGGCCAACGAGGCAGTAACCTTAGAACCTGATTAAATGCCTGGAATCAATTTAACTGTCAAAGCGAAGCTCAGATAGCATTGTTTAATTGAAGTCTTTGTTGAAACCAAAGATTAATGTACGTACAGTCGGCCTCGGTTTTGGTAAATTACCTTTACGGCTGTAATCAAAATACATCTTGACAACTTATACACACTTTGTGTAGTTTTCGCAAAGGATTTGGATAGCCAACTGGTTCACTGCAAGTGAGCCTCCCCACTTGCAGTGAACCAGTTGTCTATCCAAACTGTTTCTATAAAAGGAAGCACGAGTAAAGGTCATAGCACATTATAACGGCACCGCAACTGAACAGCTGCCGCACGGCGTCGCCGCGTCACCTCGAATTTAGACTACGGCTAGCTGCCAGTGCGCTAACTACGCATCGTCGCCGCTCGCGAAGTGCAAGCTCGCCACCTGCGAGGTGCAAGCGAGCTGTCACCGCGAACACAATTGTTATTTATGGCATTTATAAATTGAACACACCTAAGTCTTGCCCGTTAACGTAATGTCTCGGTTTACGACGGCGCAATGACGTTGTTTTGCTGGCGACTCGGATTCGGCGAGTAGTAAGCATGCGATTGGCGTGCTGTAAGCGTGCGATTGACGCGCTATAAGCACATGGTCCGCTCGCTATCACGCGGGCTGCCGTCGAGTTGTATGGTAGTAGTCGTTGGCTTTTTCATATTGACATTGTGAAATATATTATACTACACACGATTTAATGCTCTAAATTGAATGACAAGTCAATTGTTGGTTTGGAGCGGTGCCGGTGCCGTACTGGTATAATGTGCCATGACCTTAATGCTCCCACGCTTTCCGAACACTACTTACTCTTCGATAAAAGTCTCAACACCAGCAATGATAAAGTAGGATCTACATACATGTCTCCTTTCATCGCAGCTCGTACGTAATACATAGAAAGTACTGGAAATATATCTTTCACATTCAAACCGGTATACAAATGGGAAAAACCGGAGATTTTAACAGGCAGCAGCACGTCGTAATCTGGTATATTGATGTTCTCTATAAAGCCTATACATTTTACAAGGGATGAAACCTGACATGTAGGTAACAGTAATACAGTAGTTAACATATTGCAGTATGTAAAACGACAGAAACATGACTGCGAACAGTAAGACGGGTTGGATTATGACAAGCTCTGTGAGGATTTGAAGACATGACGAGGGTACAGTTAGGTAGTCTGATTTTATTCAAACAAAAATACAAAACTGCTGTGAAATATTATTGTAGCGTGATGGAAGATGGTGTCGGTGATGTAAATAAATAAATAAATAAATATTCCACAACTTTTCACACAACGCCATTTAGTCCCAAGTTAAGCTTGAGAGCTTGTGTTATGGGTACTACTAAACAGCTGATAAACATACTTATATATTTCTAAATACATACATATTATAGATAAATTACACCCAGACACAGAACAAATGATCGTGCTCATCACACAAACATTTGTCCTGGGTGGGAATCGAACCCACGACCTCCGGTACAGCAGTCAGGGTCACTAACTACTAGACCAACAGGCCAGTCAAACAAAGACAAGTACTGACTCGTTTCAGTACCCAAACAATCCTTAGACAGGGTAGAAGGAAAATTGATGCATAGACACATGATTGATTCATAGTTCTTTATAGTTTTAAGCAAAAATGACAACTGACAAATATGTAACAATTTGGAAACAAAACTAACAAAAAAATATAATTCTAAAATCATCACCATCAATCCTTACTAACCCAATGAGGTTTTCTTTAACAAGTAAATAAGTCACTTCTTCTATTACTTATTGATTTGGACATAAAAAAAGAACACTAGAAGAACTTGGACATAGGAGAATGCCGAAAAAATAGACGCTAGTGGTTCCAGAGTAATAGAAAGAACTCATGATATTTATTTATTAGGATTACCAACAATATTGTAAACACTGGTACATGCCATTTAAACATAAGCAACCAAACAGTTAAGTGTAACAACGACTTATTAAGGTGAACTCTGCATGCACGTAGTCGTAACTTACAAAAATAATTTACAAAACTAAATTATAAAGTTGCGTTGGAACTTAATAAAAAAATTGAATGGTACCCAGATTTGTGTCGATGTTCTTTCCGTCTTGCATAAGTTTCTAGCAATCTGAGGTCTTTTCAACGACTAGCGCAGAGGAACAGGTCAATATTGATAAAAGTGAAAGTGTCAAAGTGTTTAAAGCTATTTTTAACCCTCGACGCAAAAAGAGGGGTGTTATAAGTTTGACCGCTATGTGTGTGTGCGCGTGTGTTTGTCTGTCTGTCTGTCTGTGGCAGCATAGCGCTTAAACGGGTGAACCCATTTAGATGCGTTTTTTTTAATTGAAAGCAGGCTTTCTTGCGATGGGTCTTAGATATGATTCATCCAAATCGGTTTAGCCGTTTCAAGGTTATCAGCTCTTTTGTGTTGTAGCAGGTATGTTGTTTGGATTCGTTTAACCAGCATTTGCGTAACATGAGCACGCATGAGACATTGTACAAAAAACACACAGCACTTAAATGAAATAACTTATGTACAGACGCCAGCACATCAAGTTACCCCAATGTGTCAAATTTCTTTGATCGTTTTTCAACTTTATGTTAAACAGAATAAGGTTCATATTCAATTGGGAAACTTTGACACATTGGGGTAACTTGACGTGCTGGCGTCTGTACAGCAACTGTGAACCTTGACCTAATGCTGTATCTACATCAATATCAATAAAATAAGACAATTCCGACGAAAAATGTCAAAAAATACTAGGCCACGCTTTGCGAATAGCTCCTACAAGTTAATGTATGTAGGTTTGCCTCTTCATAATAATTTGTACTCAATAATGTGCACGGAAATCGAAAAAGAATGTGATTTTCCTACGAGCATCGACGTGAGTTTCCCGAATCGAGTACCGTGGCTAAATGCTAGGCTAAAAAGATATCAGTACGAATTAATTTATTGCAATACTTAGTATTTATGTTAGAGAGAAAGTTTTAAACTTAATATATTGATTTGAGCTGGAGAGAAACTTGAAAGTGCTACAATCAAGCTGTCAATGACAGGTTTTCCAATTTACACTTGATTTGTAATGCCTTGAACCGAGTTTCTTTTTTTATTTCTGCAATGGACTGTTTCAAGTAGCGACTATAACGCAGAACTAATTAAAAAATACTGTCTTTATTATTTGCGATAGCCTACTGGTGTGACCGGTACCAATGCCGGTACCGCTGTATTGCCAAGTCATAACCCTCACGTTTTTGAACTCTTATGCTTATTGTATAATAATCACTTGTTTTAAAATCGGAGAAGGAAAACATCGTGCGAAAACTGACAAGCATTAGAGAAATATCTTGAGGGTATGCGAAGCTACGATATTAAACCGCGTTACATCTCACATCCTCTGGGTTTACTTGAAAAGCAAACTCTGGTAGTCAAACATTTGTAGTAAACTGGGCCTATTTGGCACACACACAAAAAAAAATATATATTAAGTACCTAAGTGTATTTTTTTTAATTTAGTCTTACGTGCCTGTGTATGCTAAACAAAAGATTTTTGTTTCTTTCTAGAAGGCCAATAAGCGGGAGCAGGGAACAAAACTAACCAAATCAACGCTAGCGCTGGCTTTACGCCGTAAGTAGCCAACCCATCCTAAATCAATAAGTACCTCCCTAATCTCTAGATAGGGTGTCCCAATAGTGTGAAATTCAATTTCTAAAGCTCTTTTAATATGCATGGAGTTAAATGTTACACGTCGTGATAGGACCAAATTCCATGTAAATGAGGCTTCAAACTTCGCTTCGACACCACAGCAGGCTTCCTAAAGATACTTTCACATACAGTTCTGTATATACTTATGGACTTAGAATACTAATTTATCAATTTCTAATGCTGTTGTTGACAAGAGTGTTTGAAGATGAATATATTTATTTTCCAAATTATACAAGCTTTATGCTCGTACCTACATAATAGTATGTGGTCCTGTCATCGCATTTTGTACTATATTTAGTAACATTTGTATCTAGTATAAATATGTTAAATTTCGTTTTTTTGTTAAAATTTCTGTGCGTGTCCCAAATAAATGTCCCCAATTTTGTTTTTTCTAAGTTTATCTATACTTATTATGAAGAAGAGGAAACATTTGATTGTTTGTTTCTTCGTATTGAATAGGCTCCAAAACTACTGGACCGACTTGAAAAAATCTTTAACTGTTGGGAAGCTACACTATCCCCGGTTGACATTGACTACTTTCTATCCCTGTATTTGTAAAACAAATCGCTAGTGGTAATCAAAAGTTTGAAATCGCCAATCCGCCTAGAGCCCAAACGTGGTGGTCGTCCCTTCTCTGTATGAGAAGAGGCCTTTGCCCTACAGCGGAACAGTGACAGGCTGGTAATTTCTATTATTTATTATGTTTACTTATTTCTATAACTAACTCAATGTTCAGTTATCACTCAGAACGATCTCGAAAACGAAACGTGAAAAAAAGATGATCAATATTGACATTCGGACAGACAGACGGATCCAAAAAATATATGCCGCAGTAAAAGTGCTCCTATTCCATAATTATTTCAAAACACAATATGAAAACCGGGAGACCTCGCAGGGGATGTCTAAAAATATACTCGTGCCAAAAAAAAATGGCCAAGAGCGAGTCCGATTCGAACGCCACGGGTATCGGACCAAGGAAACCACGAAAAAAGGAAAAGTGTTTTCTATTCCAAGGAATAGATTTTTTTTTCTCCCTTTTAAACTTTAATGTTTCATTGTTCGCATTATAAAAGATAGTACGTGAATGGTATATACTTTTTTTAAACTATGCCACTTAGAGACATCACTTTATTTTTCACATCATTTTTCAAACGTTTGTTCCAAATTTTTCCTTTTACTTGTAGTGTGAGATCTTGCAGCGACATCTATCTCGCCACTAACAAACTAAAATAAACATATCCAACCTACCTTTTCTATAGGGGATGTGGAACTTTTCAATCTGTTTCTCGGATCTCTCATCATGACCCTAATGGTCAAGATGTGGTCTTGGTGAACGGGACGCGCCGAAAAGTAAAATAATCGTAAAAGCAAGTGACATAAATGACCGAACCTCTTGACTGCGTTGACTTAAAAGCAAGAATTTTGCCACCCGTTCAAAAGATTTCAGACCTTAGTACCTATTTAATATAAATTTCAACTTGATACCTTTATCCATTTCCAGAAAAGGTATTTACAGGCGTACAACAAAGTGATCGTTTAAGGATTCCGTTATTTTCTTTTCGGGTACGTAACCCTAAGCCATTTAGCCACATTTGTTTGAACAAAGGTGGTATTATACCATCATCTGAGTTATGATATATCACCATTCTTGATTAGCCAACTAAGCGAAGTCGTTATTGCAATACTTCTCGCAACAATTTGTAAAGGCGGTCTCAAGAGATTCTTGTACTTTTCACTGTAGATTAAACAAGTCTTTTTCCTGTGTGTTTAATAAGTCATTTAAGTATCTAATAAAACGCCTACGAGAAGAGAGTTTGCTCATATTTCTTAGCTGACCTTTAGAATATGTGTAGGATGAACGTAATTGACGCAGCTACCAGCCATTTTCTTTCATGTTCAATTTATCAATCTCTGCAATTACATGGTAGGTACTACTTTATTGTTTTAATTACGCAATTCGTTTCAAGCCACGAACTTGCGAGTTATTTGGATAGAAAAATCATGTCGGTCCTATACTACCACTTCATGAAATTCATTGTATTTAGTTTCGTATTACTTACATACTTATCTCGACGGCCTGTTGGTCTAGTAGTTAGTGACCCTGACTGCTATGCCGGAGGTCGTGGGTTCGATTCCCACCTAGGACAAATGTTTGAGTGTTGTGTACGATTATTTGTTCCGTGTCTGGGTGTAATTTATCTATAATATGTATGTATTTAGAAATATATATAAGTATGTTTATCAGCTGTTTAGTACCCATAACACAAGCTCTCAAGCTTAGCTTGGGACTAAATGGCGTTGTGTGAAAAGTTGTGGAACATTTATTTAATTATTTATTTAGTTACCTTGTGGCTACCTACCTACGAAGTTACCATTTATAATTATTGTTTAATTAATTAATTGAGTTGGATAAAATTGTTCTTTTTTATTTCATTAACCGACTTTCAAAAAAGGAGGAGGTTCTATGTTCGTGTGTATGTATTTTTTTTTTTTTTATGTATGTTACCTGATTTCTCCCCCATTTGTGGACCGATTCTCAAAATTCTTTTTTTATTTGAAAGAGTATACTCCTGAGGTGGTCCCATTTTCATTTGGTGAAGATTTGGTGCTGATCTTCGGAGATATACAACGGAACTCTTCAAAAATAAACGGCAAATCTGTCGTGATTGCTGGAAATTCGTACTGCGTGAAATTCTTTTTTTATTTGAAAGAGTACACTCCTGTCGTGATTGCTGGAATCGCTTGGATGTTTATTGTTTATACAACATCATGACGTATCTTCACGCCTGTATGCTCTGAGGGGTACGCAGGTGGGTACAATACACCTACATTTCGTCAGTTAGGTATGTTAATTTTAATTTTTTATGGATTAGTGGAAAACCCTATTATGATGACATGTATTGTTAACAATTAACAATATTAAATAAATTCATGGCAAATATTTTTATGGTAACAACAAAAATGGAAAAATAAAAAACTTTTTTGCAAAAAATAAAACCGACTTCAAAAAAAACACTAAACGGTGTAAAATAACTCTAAATTCGGAAGTCGGTGGCCCATCATGAGTAAGACAAACCCACCAAAGCCACAGACTTCCGAATTTAGAGTTATTTTACACCGTTTAGTGTTTTTTTTGAAGTCGGTTTTATTTTTTGCAAAAAAGTTTTTAATGCTTATAGTCGAGTTTCATATCTTATATAATAGTTATTTTGTCTATAGTTATAAGCTACTATTTTACTTACGACCACCCATTATCGACTAAATATCTGTATGCCAGGAATGTGTCTCAATAAGTGTATGATGCCATTCTTACCACACTTTAAACAAATAATAAACAAATTTTATTCGACAATAATGATGACGATGACTCCTTTACCAAGATTTACTACGTTTTACAGTTACCTACAGTTAGTTTAAGATAAAAGAGTTAAGTTACAAACGACAATTATAATCCAACTTCTTCAAAAACAAGTTTACTAATAATACTTTCTAATTTGGTTATTGATGCTTGATTTTATTTCTATGTAAAAAATGCAAAATTACTTGTGTTATGTTTTTAGAATACTAACTTACTTATATGGCAACTGTACGCACATTGGTAGTATGCACTTGTCATGCTTTTAATTCTGAACAAATAATATTTCAAACAGTAATACATATAAGTACCTAAGTTTTTACTAGTGTTGAGCCCGCAAAAATATACCACCAATAGTGACACGTAACAGCGAAGGCGGTCAAACCAATACGTATATTTTTGTAACAACTGTCCGATACAGATTAAACGACAATTTTCTTTCGAGCCAATTGTAATGTTAACAATTCGTCCACTCATCATAGCTTTACTTCGAATCATGAATCGGTTGCTACGACTGAATTTGTCTAGTGTTTAAAAAACTTAGTGAGTCGTTAGTAAATTTTAATAGTTTATTTTATACGTCCTGGAGTTTTCTTGGCCTATTGTCAACGTGCACTTCGCCAAAGCTAACTGCAGGCTCATTAGCAAGTTTATAAAAAAGCAAAAAAACCGACTCCAAAGTTAATTTATACCATGCAACAGACGCATTAATCGTCCTTTTTTATTTAGTATAGTCAATAAAAACAAACGATTGATGTTTGATGGATTGTTTCTAACAATAAACAAAAGTTGTCTACGCTCTTTGCCTTTGACCACAGACAAACCAATATTTTTTTTTCCGATACCAGGGAAAAATCTCGTCAATTCTCACCAGTCAAGAACAAAGCCTATTCAAGTTTAGATTCACAAACTCTTTACTTTACTGAATGTTCTTTACTATCTCATAAAATGAAACAATATATGAATTAATCTATGTCACTAGTGACGACAACATGTGTACGAGCCCTGTATCGTACACGCGCCTACATGACACGCGCGCATTTTACATTTAACAGATCATCACTTTTCCGTCGCCTTACACGAATTATATTGTGACGCGTCAGTACATAATTAGCGTTCATATTCAACGGTAGGTACTCATTACCAATCATCAACTCTACGTTCATATAGCATTAGTTACTTGATAGTTAAAACCTATCTTCTTTGGCTATCTTATTTGACTTATCATTTCAAACTTATCTACAACTTCTACATGGTGTGTGTGACCCACTCAGCAGCGCACACAACAACATGAGACATGGAAACGCCTTGAAAACCTTAGGTTATTCAAATCTGTAATGTTGTGCATGTACACTTAAATAAATGCAACTCCAGGTTAACTATTTACAAATAATAAGACGATAAGAAGAACTCCCTATCTAAAAAAAAAACACCTAACTAAACTGTAAATACAGCGTCGAAAAATTTTTCCGCATCGCTGTCGACTGGTAAAGTTGTGAAAAGACAATTGAATCATTCATTAATTAATCAATTCCTCCATTCAAAAGTGTTATACGAATAAGCTGTAATATATATTTCAAGTATCACCGCTAAATTCCTAAATGAAGAAAATAAGAAAATTTCGTTAATTTAAAAATGAAATAATTAAATTGGAATTGACCAAAGTCAATTCTTCAGTGAACCATTATAAGGGCATAATAATTATGTTAATTTATGTGTGATACTTCTATGTCCCAGAATTAAAAACTCAAAGACATGGGCTTTTCACGAAACCGCCCATAAGCACGAGTGGTGGATTAAAGCCTACTCCGTCTGACAAAGAGGAGGCCTTTGTTACGGCAGTGTTAAAGGCTGATTCTGTTACTGTCATATCAACCTAGATCGGCCAAAATATTGGCAATAAATAGCCTAACAACCTCAGGTCCAGTTAAAAACTAGAATCAGTCACTAGTGGCTGCCATTTTGCTGAGCTGTACCTGTTAGGCGCAGCCGCAAGGAACATAATAATTATTGTACTATTGTTATTTTTTTGCTGTCTCAACCTAATTATTTTTTTTATTTATTATCGTGTGCCTAAGCCTAATAAGTGCTTTTTGCTTGCTTTTTTATTTTCCATTGGATCGTTTTGTTGTCTATCGAATTCACCAGAGATAATTACTATAGACAAAAATTTTCTCCTGAGTTATTGGTACTTCTTACAGTATTCTGTATTCGAAGCTGTATCACCAAAAACATCTAAAGTTACATTCTGTCTCTTAAGATACAGGTTATCCTAGTTTGAGTGGCAGGGCTCGCAATATCTGTATACAGACTTCTGCAGCGTAGTAAGCATCTTGTTAATCAGTGTATACTAATGTACCTACTTATGTTTCTTTGTGTCAATAACCTATTATTATTATTAAAGTCTGGTTGCTGGAAATCTCCACAAATTGATACATTGCGTAGAAAAGGGATGGTAACGGTGTTATATGTGAATAACTGCCAATCAACGTAGTTTTACACAGGCTAAGGATAAAGTATAATAAAAAAGAATGTCTGCTTTGAATCCGCTTAATCCCACATATATATCATAAAAAAAGACCTAAAAGAAAGGTTCTAAACACACTAACTTTACTACCAAACAAGCTACAGTAGAGGTTATTTGTCTACATTCACGCTTAATATGTATTCATGTTCAGTAGGCTTATCCATAGGCTATGTGGGAGATCATGGGCTTATTGTGGTTTATGAAGATATCAATTAGATATGGTATGTTCTGAAGTCACGTAAAAAATTAAACAAGTACCTACCTTTAAAAAAACGCATAAATAAGACATACGAATTTGTAACAAACAATTCGTCAAACTAATCTAAATCTTAATAGCTAAGTCATAAAAGCTTATTTCAAGTTATAAGATCTTCTGTCTATACTAAACTACAGTTTAAAATATTGTAATAAACTCACCTTTTATTAAAAACGTTGCAACAACGCATTTCAAGTAGCGAACAAACAACGGATGCATCGTATTGCTTACAGAGCTTCAACTTTATAATACGAAACTCAACTTGACACACTTATTTCATTTTAATTTTGTTAACATAGACACATCCTTTTCTTTCAGTAATTTTCCAATCATTTAAACTTTGAACTAACTACAAAAACATATTAAAGTATAACAATACAAAAGTTATTGCCTAATATTATTTTTCTGTTCTAAAAAAATGATAACTTTATTTAAGTAATAAACGTTTACAACGTTCATAAAAATATGTGATTAACGACGCGGGCTAAAGTTGGGAATGTATGGCGCTTGCGAGGGCATCGCGTAGCGGCAGCGGGCGCGGCGAACGTAGCACTGAAACTTGCTACGGAGCTACGCGGCCGCCGCGCTACGTCGCTACGGCTACGGTGGGGAGATGAATTTACCACCGATGGGATTTATCGATAAATAAACGGTTTTGTAAAACAAACATTCTTAAGGTCTGTTTAATAAGCGGCATTGTTTAGATTTTGTTGTCGGATTTTAGATAAAGGAAAGTGTTGTGTTGGAAAATTTTGAGGGCTCGAATAACATTTATTCTGCTACGTATAAGGAAAAGTGTGTTTATTTTAATTATAATTATGGGCTTACTGAAAAGGCTTACGAGGCGGAAGAAAGTTATTGGCAACAGTCACAGACATGCTGAGTAGGCAAAATTGTAATTTGTAAACCATGGAATAGATAACATTAATTTATAGTCGTTTTGATTCTGATTTTTTTTTGTTTTATTGGCGAAGCAATCCGGGTTAGATGGCTATTCTAGTCTATTTTTCGTTGGAAAACCGTGATATTAATACTTTGGTAAACAGATTTACACAAATCTGCAATGGATTAAAGTACCCTGTACCCTGTAAATACCTAAACCTACATTGTTAGATTCAAATAATTTCTTAATTCAAGTAATGTTTGAATTTTGCGTTTATTTCGGAACTTTTTCAAAGAAATCAGTTAGTTATCAGTTATAAAATATCGGCGCCCTCAAATTCAAAAATATTTAACATATACTGTCGAGTCTTGATGTATAGTAAGTACTGAATAAAACTAGCCTATTCTGGCTCCACTTCAGGGCAAAGGGAGCTCATACAGAGAAGGCATGACTGACGCTAGCTCAAGGCGGATAGATGATTACAGACTTGTATCGACTCTATGAGTCTTAGTTCCTTTCCGATGGTTTCTTCACCGTTGTCTGTGACGAAATATATTAGCAACTGTTCTCTTGTCTTGTTTTTAACTAACATTGTTGTTTTGTACCTACATGAGTGATCTGTGGTCATTTTATAAGTTACGAGTAGGTTTGACATTTTGTAGGTAATCTCCATATTTGACTGATTACTTAAAAACTCGGGTATTTGTGTTAAAATGAAAACTTTTATTTAATAGTACATAAAGCGTAGTCTATAATAAATAAAGATTTATTGTGTTTCAACTTGAGATGGATTTCCATACATCGTTGGTCCTAATCCTTTCAGAGTTGCGTTCGTACTCGTGACCTTTTACCTGGGAGTTCGCCGGTGACACCACTAAGCTATCACTGCTTCTGTGTAGGCATTAATACTGAAATGGACCTTTTTGGCACAGCCTTGTGCCTTTGAGGCACACAGAACATAGTGTGTAACTACTCTTTTATATTTTGCATGCTTCATAAATTATTGTGTGTGTGTGTTTTAATGACTGATGTCAAAAAAAATTTTTCTTTCTTTCTTTCTTATCGTTTAGTTAGTGACTAATCTGGTCTCAGAGTTTTAATACCACCCATGGACCTCTAACTTGGCATCCCAAGCCTTGGAGAAATATCTCCCAGGCATTATATCCATTGTATCCTCACGATGTTTTCCTTCAACACTTTCGAAGCAAGTGATATTATTATACAATATGCACATGAATCCAAAAAGTCAGAGTTGCGTGTCTTGGGTTCGAACTTGAGACCTATGACTTAGCTAGCAATCCACCGGTCACACCACAACGCTATCACTGCTAACATAATCGCTTATGAGAGCAGCAGACTTACGAACAGTAAGTCGTGAGTTCAAACCCAGGCAGGCGCATTACTTTGTGTAATTTATTTCATCACCACTGCTCTCAAAAACGGTGAAGGAAAACGTCGTTAAGAAACCGGCATGTCCTAGAACCAAAAATTCGAAGACATGACACATCAACCAAATCGCACTGGGCCCGCGTGGTAGATCATGGCCCATACGCAAAATACGCGCTTCGACGTGGAGTTGCGGATACTAGCCCGGTGTCTTTATCCGCTTATGGTTTTACTGTAAATAACGAAGGCAAATTGCAATGGATTCCACGTTATGAACACAGCGTATTCAAATATTTTAGATAGCAAAAGTTATGGTATTATGGTATATGGTTTACGTATACAAATACGTGAAAATCTATCGTAAAACGCTTGTACCGAATATTGCCTTTAAATCGAATTCCAAAAATGAAATAACGTATTTTTGTTTTCTGGGCCGATTGTTCCAGAAAAAAACTGCACCAATTTTGTCTTTCCTGAAGGTTAAGCAAGGGTGTACCTATTAGTACAGCCATATTTTACCAGTTATGTTGAAGCTTAAACCTAGCCTAAAACTATCTAACAAAGCTGGCCTGTTGGCCTAGTGGCGTGGGTTCGACTCCCACCCAAGACAAATGTTTGTGTGATGAGCACGATCATTTGTTCTGTATCTGGGTTTAATTTATCTATAACTAGCAGACGTTCCGCGGTTTCACCGGCGTAGGTCTTGTTGCCGTGGGAATACAGGGATGAAAAGTAGCCTATGTGTTAATCCAGGGTGTCAGCTAACTCCATGCCAAATTTTATTAAAATCTATTCAGTAGTTTTTACGTGAAAGAGTAACAAACATCCATCCATCCTCACAAACTTTCGCCTTTATAATATTAGTAGGATGTGTATACATATATTTAGAAACAAATGAGTTTGTTTATCATTTGTCTAGTACTCATAGTACAAGCTGTCCTTAGTTTGGAACTAGATGGCGTTGTGTAAAAGTTGTGGAACGTTTATTTTTATTATATTTATTACTAACGTAGGAATAGGGGGATAGGGGAATAGGGTAGGAATTCAACAATACTGCTGCATCAATAAGAAAACTCAACAATACTGCTTGACTCGTCTCTCGTCTCACACCTTTGCCGGGGTTGCCGGGAACAGACGATACTTCCGCAACCCCTAAATGCTTACAACCCTCGGACCAATTACTAATCTGTAGATATCCGGTCTAATCCAATTTGTTTCAATATTTTAATTTCTCGTTTCATAAAGTTGATATTTTGGTCCGTTTGTTTCCAACGAGTCGCACTGTAACCTATAACAATGTGACTCGTTGGGAACAATCGTTTTGGTCCAACAAGCACGATGGTTTTGTCTGTCTATCCAGACTGCACTGAAAATCCTAGTATGAAGAATAAGGCTATTTTAACTGTACAATTATTTAAAGACATCAAAGATTTTATTTATATACTAGTTCCCCGAGCAAAGGTCGTGCGGCCTATCGTTTGTTTTATAGTTTAGGTTCTTTTCTTAGACCTACTGAATATAATAAATATTCCACAAATTTTTCACACAACGCTATCTAGTACGCTAAGCTAAGAACCTTTGTTATGGGTACTAAACAGCTGATAAACATACTTATATATTTCTAAATATAGATAAATATATTATAGATAAATTATACCCAGACACAGAACAAATGATCATGCTTATCGCACAATCATTTGTCCTGGGTGGGAATCGAACCCACGACCTCCGCCATAGTAGACAGGGTCACTAACTACTAGACCAACAGGCCAGCCGACATATATACATACACACAACATTTCATATAGCCAAGCCGTTTCGGAAAAGGTTTGTATCAAACACTGTAACACGAGAATTTTAGACTAGCTGCGCCAGCAAACTTCGTGCTGCCGTAATTATAAAAAAATAGTTTCCGACCTATTTATTCTCAGACGTACTGAATGTACACACAAAATTTCATAACGATCGGTCAAGCCGTTTCAGAGGAGTTTGGCATCAAACACTGTGGCACGAGAATTTTATATATTAGATTACTATTTAATTGCTGTTAGATACCTTTGTTGATACAACAATATCTACAACAATTAAATTATAATACTCGCGAACAAACGTCATAAAAACAACACAACAACAGTTGTTAAAGCAATTATCTGTTTATATCTCGAAGGAACTGTTGTTAGTAGAAAGTGCATTGAAAACTATGAAACTCGATAGAAAACTGATCATTAAGCGTGTATAGTACGAAGTAATCTCAACAAACTTGAATTTATTGCTGCGAGTACAAGAAGAACAGTAAATTGAAAAACTAAATATCTCGACAGTGGTATCGGGTAAACTGAGACCTTAACTTTTTTTATTTGTGTGCGAAGATTATTTTAAGTGAAATGTAATATGCTGCTTTAAGTACTTTTTTACTGGAAAATGTGGTAATGGCCCAGAAGTTAAGGTGCCCACCTCTTGTGTGAGGTTTCGGGTTGAATGTGGCTAAGTCACATGTGAAGTATCAATAGGGCTTTCTAAATTTATCTTATTTTATTATTTACTATAAACCTTTAACCTTTCAATCGTGTTAATTAAAGACACAATAGAAAGACAATGACAGCGCGGACGCCGGCGTCCGCTTGGGGTTTAATTAATGAACCTTTTGTCGCAGCTGTAAAATATGACATTTTTGTATTTTTTATGTGTTTTACCATATTTTTACTGTACGACTGCACTTGTTACAATCTGTTGGCAATAAATGATTTTTTTTATTTCTTTCTTTCTTTATTATTTACTAGCAGACGTCCCGCGTTTCACCCACGTAGCTCCCGTTCCCTTGGGAATACAGGAATGAAAAGTAGCCTATATGTTAATATCCAGGAAGGCAGCAAACTCCATCCTAATTTTATCAAAATCCATTCAGTAGTTTTTACGTGAAAGAGTAACAAACATCCATCCATCCATCCATCCTCACAAACTTTTGCGTTTTAATATTAGTAGGATTTATTAACTATCTAAGTATATCTTAGACGTCACTTCTTTTTATTTTTAGTCACAAACCACACAAAACAATACAATCTAAATATCTATATAAATAAAAATGAATCGCCGAAATGTATACAGTACGCGCATAACTTCCAAACGCCTGCACCAAATTAGATGATTCTTTTTTTGTTGTATTTGTGTTGGGCCCTTAATATTTAGAATCACAACTAGACCCGGTAGGTGGCGCTGTGACCGGGTTCAAAACCAATGTTAAGGCGGAACAACGTCTGTCGGGTCAGTAATATAAAGATGAAAGATTTCAATGTTTGTTTTTTTGCATAGAATAGGCTCCAAAAGTACTAGACCGATTTGAACAAATCTTTAATCGTTGGGAAGCTACCTTATCCCCGGGTGACATAGGCTACTTTTTATGCACTGAAACGGGAACTACGTGGGTGAAACCGCGTGACATCTGTTAGTAAGAAATAAAATGGAAAAAAATAGAACAAAAAAACTAAAGACATAAATATCACAAATATTTTGCAAGCGCGCAACACTGAACGCTGAGGTGTTGCAACATTCTCTTCTCAACGGAAAAAAGTAACCCGCACGTTTGCTAAGAGCTCGCTCCGGTAGCTTGAGCCTATAAAATCAATCATCACAATGTTCAATCGTTCAGCACAATAGCAGATTGTATATCGACTCCAGCCTACGCGATTGCTACATTCATCATCGAAGGACAGGGGCCCCTGAAGAAGATTGCTTCGTCATCCCAGGTCAGTCCCGAAATTACGGTCTATGCTAGCCAAATCTCTCCAATTATTCAACATAACTAGATTTTAAATAACTTTAAACTTTTTTCTAAAAAAAAATCCTAAAAAAAATGAAAGCGCTCAGTTTCACTGTAGGTGTAGTGAGCGTGTAATAGCGCGGTCTAGAACTCCAGAAAGCTAGAAACCAATTAACTGGGGTCGCGTTGTCGAAGCGGCAAACTCGTCCACTTACCGATTTGCCGGTTACCGCACCCTTATTATACCACTCTTAATGGCTGAGCTGATACGGGTAATTATCGCATACAGAGCTAGGAAGCTCGCTAAAAGACTAAACAACGTTAGACAAGAATTCTGTATAAATTAGGTAGAATACCAGCCTCAGTCGAGGCTTGCGGAAAAATCGTACGGACCTGCGACCTCCGGTGCAGATGTGACCGGACACCGTAGGGGGTTTTAGATACATAGAATGTCACAAACCCCTCGTCCTTCCGATGGTGTAGGACATTCATAAGGACTTTCTAAAATGGATTTGGATGGGGTGTATTTTCCTCCAGCTAGGGTGGGTAGCGTTTGGTAAATTGGACGACATTTTGAATTCAGCCAAAATTCCACACTGCCTGCAGACCCGTTTCTATAATCAGTGTGTTCTGCCAACCATAACGTACGGTGCTGAGACGTGGACGCTCACTCAGGAGGCTGTGTACAGACTCAGAGTAGCACAGAGAGTCATGAAGCGTTCCATGCTCGGCATCAATATACTAGATCAAGTTTCAAACGTCGAAATCAGGAGACGCACAAAGGTCATCGATATTGGATATCGCGTTATGGAACTCAAATGGAGTTGGGCAGGACACACCTAGCTAGGCGCTGTGATGGCCGGTGGAGGTAAGCTGTGACCGAGTGGCGTCGAAGAAACGGCAGGAGAAGTGTAGGGCGTCCTGCGGCGAGATGAGGCGACGACATTGTTGCCATTGCGGGAGTACCGTGGATGAGAATGGCGCAGGTACGTGGAAATTGGTACCCAAAAAGAGAGGCCTATACCCAGCAGTGGGGAAGTCAGGCTGTAGATGATGATGATGATAATTTGTAAGTTTGTATGGTGTACAATAAAGAGTATTCTTTTCTATTCTAGATCTAACACTATAGTGCATTAGGGAATTATCGTGGATAATCTTTAATTATCCCCTAAGACGTCCTACTAACCTAAACTAAGGTTTAGGTTAGTAGGACGTCTTACACAGGTATTATAATCATCAGAAAAGATACTAATCATCAGGAAAGTTAGGATTTGTATGTAAGCATACAAATCCCAACTTTTCTGATGATTAGTATCTAATGAAACATATCCAAAATTGCGATGGTTATAATACCTGTGTACGTCAGAACTAGTGAAAACTGTATCACGGCAGGTTAGTCTTCCTTGAAAACAAACAGTCACACACTTCACTTCAATTCACTTCACTTCTACACAAATGCACAAAGTTTGTATGTATTTGACTGCTAAAACAAAACACTAAATACTTAGAAGATGTAATTTGATGAATTTTTGATTTCATGTCAAATATAATGAGGGTAACTATATTTTTTTTTAAAGATTAAGCAAACAGATAAAAAGTTTGATCTTATGAGTAACGAACTGAACTCTGAACTTAAATAACTATATAAATAACTTCAAAAATCTTTGTCGATAATGACTAATAAGTAATAAAGAATCACCAAAAAGCAAAACAATAAACATAAGGAAAAATGGTGAGTGAAATGTAGTTTACTGAATGCGTGTGTAGGTGCTTTTACAAAGAATGAGAATGTATATTATTAAAATTGTATTTTTGTGTGAATTATTTATAAAAAAGCAATGATACATACATATAAGGCATCAAAAAATTCATCCGCATCGCTGTCAACGAGAAAGAAATAAAAAAAAATGTTTTTTTTTTGTACATATAGAGTTCACTTCAATGTAATATTTAATTTAAAGTTTTTGCTTGCAAACCGAAAGAGTTATTTGGCCTAAATTGATGATTTACGACAATTTGTTATCTGTGGCCTGAGATGGTAAAAAATATATATCTGAAAATGCAGTCTTACGTTTAGGTGGAATACACCAGATCTTTGCATCGTCTTGCAGTGAGTTTAGGTATCGGTATTTTGGTGTGTTGAAGTGCATTCATTATAAAATTTGTTTTGACAGTGAGTCCGTGAGCTAAGACGACAAAGGACTTTCCCCCTATTACACGAGACTTAAACATAACTGGCGAAATGTGGGTGAAATGTGTCTGTGTGTGTGTGTGTTATGTTTGCCTGTCTTCCCATTTATTCTCGACAGTTTTTTAACTAAAAACTTATCTAAAAGTTGAGAACCACAACTAAACACTCAAGCTCACACGCCACGTGAGTTCCGACGAGCTTACTGGTCACATTTTATCGCGTGTGGTCACATGTTAAAGCATGTTGACTTTGTTGAGTAACCAATGAATGAACACGTGAATCTAAAGGTAAAAAATATTAAGTTTCACCCTGTTTTGCCAGATAATTGGAAAACGACCCTTAAGATAAACTGGTTCTTCAAGACGGTTCAAGTATTTTTATAGGACGTTACTATCCAGTTCCTAAACAGATTTCTTTATAGTATATCGTCATCAAAAGTAGGTAGTAGGTGGTAATAGGTAGATTATACAATTCTCAATATGTAAAATAATTATTTGGAAAATTCTTGTAGAAGAGACCAGCAGTAGTATCAAGCTACCCCGTCGTGTCAAATTCATTTGGTATTTTATAACTTTATTGTAGGCAGAGTAAGGTTCATGTTCAATTGGGAAAATTAGATAGTTTTAGGTAGCTTGATGTGAGGGTGTCGGTACTTTGGAAATTCTTGGTATTATTGTTAACCATTATTAATATAGCTGTCGTCCCTTCAACTAAGATAAATATGGTGGAATGAGTGGGTTTACCAAAATGGATCCAGACGTGAAATTGTAGGCCCAAAATAGTTGAAGACATGACCTTTCCTAGACCTCGAGAACTAATCAGAATTGTACATTTACAAGTATAAATGGCTTTTAAAACCCTTATTTGATTATGCTTTCATTTGAATTATTGAGTGTGCAAGTCACCCCCTGTCATTTAATCCGTGTTTGGTGAGGCAGAGGCCCTTCATAGTTCTAGGTATCCAGTCCAATTTAGTCACCCTAACCCGGAGTCTGGATTTGTGCCCGATTAATGGCAATAGGCTCCCCCCTATTACATAGAACTTAAACATAACTGGCGAAATGTGGGTGTATCCTCGGGTACACCTCTGCTTAACCCTTCTGGGATTCAAGATACTGGCGTGATGTTATTGTTAAAGGGGAACTGTTCCAGCCCAGGTAATCTTGTGTTCTAAATATAACATTTTATTTATTATTATCATTGATCGGCACGCGTTTGACCACCATCTCACCTGATAAGGGATGATGTAGTCGACGCTGAAGCACGCTTGCCTAGAAGCAACCTGTTCACTCTTAACTTAAAGACCCCTAGGTTGTAGCTAAGTATCATTTGTACAGACGCCAGTACATCAAGTTACCCCAATGTGTCAAATTTCTTTGATCGTTTTTCAACTTTATGCTAATCAGAATAAGGTTCATATGCAATTGGGAAAATTTGACACATTGGGGTAACTTGATGTGATGGCGTCTGTACATTTCATGGTTATTACTTTTAACTTTATTTAAAATTCATTAATACTGTACTACAAACAAAACTGTTTTCTATTTCTAACGAATGAGGAATTTATTTTTTTGTAGAAGGGTAGGTAAGTTATTCTGCACCTTCCAAAAATAACAAATAAAGGTCTTTTCTTTACATTTTACAGTAAAACAATGTTGTCACATTTTGTAATCTCATTTCAACTGATACTCTAAAAACTTATCTTATTTGATCGGGACTTAATAAAAAATGCTACTTATGCTTTTAAAAGGTTTTTCATAATAATATGAATACAAAATAACGTACTTACTAGGTAAGTAAGCTGTGTAGCACCTAGCAATTCCATTATCGGTAACCGAACCCTTTTATACTTTCTATTTATTTTGCGGAGTAATATAAAATTGGACATAAAATTCAATTTCGTTAAGTTTATTTGAAGCCTTTTTTTATCAATGATCTTTTGATATTGATTGTCTAGAGTTCATTTAAACTTTATCTAGATGAAAGCGAAGTCTTATAAAGTGTAAATAGTAAATAAAGATTCAATCAATACGTTCTTCTTCCACTTTAACCAGATGCAGCTGAATAGGTACTAGTGATTTACATGGAGCGCGATTGCATATCTGGTCTCCACAATCCAGTAACTGGGTAATACGATACCCCTTGGTTAAACTGGTTGTCACACTTTTAAGCTCCTGGCTACCCTTAACGACATTCAAAGATCTACAAATGACGGACGGGACCAACAGCTTAACGCACTTTTGGAGGCACGGAGGAGCATTGTTATGTACTGAACGGACCCACCTAGACCAGTGCAGCTTAACCTACTTTTTTAACCGACTTCAACTGTCTTTGGTGGTTTTCTTTCGTTCATTATTGGCCACCGACATCCGAAACTGGAGTTATTTTTCACCTGTTAGTGTTTATTTAAGAAGGTGGTTGTTTTTTTGTAAAGAAGTTTTCCTATCCGAATTTATACTACAATAGAATTTTTATAACAGCCGCAAGGATCGATGGATTGGATTAGCATTCGATACATATAAAGACCCCTCCGTGCCTCGGAAAGCACGTTAAGCCATTGGTCTCGGTTGTCATTTGTAGATCTAAAGCAGTCGTTACAGTTAGTCAGAAGCCCGAAAGTCTGACAACCAGTTTAACAAAGAAATAAGTATCGTGTTTCTCAATCACTGGGTTATGAAAGTCAGATAGGCAGTCACAGGTATGCAGCTGCATTTGATTATACTGGAAACCGACCTCAGTACTCGGTAAAAGGCTAGGCAAGATGATGATAGAAAAAATCAGAAATAGATATCACATTAGGCAAGTCTTCTAATTTGAACTACGTCTGTAGAACCTGTACCTTAAATCATCAATTTAATATATTCACTCAGCTCATATTTTATTACCTAAATCACTTTAAGAGTCAGTTTTCTTGGTAAACGCCATACATCCTCGTTATCTTGAAGGTCAACTTCTGGTAATTAATGGCACGTATCGCCTTTCTCCGGCCATTAGGTACACGTGATAATATTTGCCTTGAGCGTAATAGAAATAATATGTGATGTTATATTTTCCTGCGACTCGATCAATGGATGATTAAGTAGGTACTGTAGGTACTTTATTTACTGAAACCCATTTTTGTTGCGAGATACATTTTTGGTATACAGGGTGTAAGGGTCGTCATCGGACATCCGGACTCCATGGGTTCAGGACAAGATCCTGATCTCTCAGTTTTTCCGATTTTCCATGTTTTTCCTGATGTTCTTTTTATTTTAAACTGTGTAAAATCATGATATTTGTCCAAACTCTCTCTCTATTCGCACTACACTATACAATTATGGTATATAGTAAATCAAATAAAGACATAATGCTTTACTATATAGCCAGGCTATATAGTATAGCATTAGGTCTTTATTTGATTTCAGATAACGCGATATAATCGCAAGCAAAGAAAAAAAATCCAGGGGTGTGGGAGGAGGAAGTGGGCGGTGCACGATATAGCACAGTATGAACTGAGCACACGCTCAATTTTATAGTACAACCACGTGTGAACGTGTCCATAATAATGTATGATGCGTGATATTGTTGTGCTATGAACTATATGCTATTATATTATAGAGTAAAATGAAAAGAGCTTACTAAGATTTTACTAACCAAGTGACTTTTTCACTTATCGAGGCAAAATCTTTTAGAGTTAGATGGCAATGATGTTTTTTTATTTGGTCCTTTACAGTTTAAAGCACAAATACTATCATACGAAATCGAGAATTTTTTGAAAAATACGATAGAAATATGTATGTGTGACAATGTCTTTTCTACCCTAAATGTCGTGGTACATGTTTCGCTTCGTCGAACAGATTCATTTATTATTTATTTTCGTGATTTATTCCTGGTAAGCTCATTGGTTTTAGCAAATCTCGTCGAGGCCGTAGTCTGCCGTAACGTAACTTATAAATACATAGTTAAAGGTCATAAAGTAATTAAAACGTTGTCAAGTGCGACTCGGACTCACATTCGAGGGTTTATTTTATTTGTATTATTTGTTGTTATAGCGGCAATAGAATTAAACACGTTCTTCGTAACTTTGAACCTTTCGCCCGTTGACCGACAGACAGACGAACAGCGAAGACTAGGAGATACGCTGCTGTGTCTAGAAGTTTGTTTGAACTAGGTACCAATTGCTTGTTAGGACTTTTTATAGGTTGTATTGAAAACCGAGAAGGAAACTGTTACTGTATAAAACAACTTATCATCTCATCATAAAACGTCTAAATCGTCTAAATGTAGGTACTTACTTGTACTACGGAATTTAAAAACTCAAAAAATCATAAAACATAGTGTTTTAATCGAATAAAACAAATTAATCCTCACTAACAATATTGGAAAGCATAACTAACATATTACGTAGTATACATTACTTTCAGTGTTTCACGCGAAAGCAACGTGACAAAAATCTCTGTATTTATTAGTAAGACCCCGAACACAAGTTCACATGGCCAATAAATATGTGCGTAACACCAATAAAGTAAAATAAATCCGTGTACATACCAAACCATTAAATCTAGCTAAGGTGGAATAAAGAAAGCCTACCCGACAGATGGGCTTATTCCCAACGGCCCCCACTAAAACTGCCACCACTGGTGGTCGTTGGGATAAAATTTTAGTTTTGTTCCCAACCGCCACCACTGGGGGCGGTTGGGAACAAATAAATAAATAAAACTTGAATTATTTTTTTGAATTTATTATTGTAGTATTTATTTGGTATGCAACTCATATAATTTAAGACATGATAAAATACGTACTTCATTATCCTTTCCTGTTCAAGTGGCTACTCGTATCAATGGTTTTAGGGGACAATACGAATAATGGGAACGTCATAGTAACAATTACGCTAAGTGCGGTTCTAATAACATTATGCTGTGATTTACAACTGCAAACTCAAACCTTAACCCCGAGTACTTTGCTTTTGTTATACCAATCGGTTATCCATTTTTGTGGTCTTATTTTGTAGAAGTAGAACAAAAGAAATTGGAAATGTTGGACCCAGGTGTTTTATTACCTCTTCTAATGCTTGCCGACTAATTGTTTATTCCTAAATATATTCATAATACATAAATATTTACAACTAAGAATATATGTAAATAATAGAACTAATGCAGTTATACATATCGGGCTGTTTACCGGGCATCCTGTCAGATTTCGGTGGAGCAAGTACTTCCTCAGGGAATATACATTTGAATTTTATTCAAAGAAATGGTGGTGTTGTTTTACTTCATACTTGGCATATATTACTAAGCGCAAGCATAAAAGTGGGAGTGTGTGGCAAGAAAGAAAAATAATTGCAAAGGAGTCATCAAAATCAAAGTAAGAACCCTACCACCCCTGTGGTAGGTAGCTTGGTACCAGAAAATTTAATAGGTGGAACAGCTACTTCCAAGCCGCCATGAAGACCACCAGACTAGTATTACCATCAGCTAAACTCAAAGGTTGCTACACACATTATGAAAAAAGCATATGGGACAAAGCCCGCGAATTCAACTTGATCGCTGGGGATATACAAAAGCGCCGAGAAGTAGCTTTAACAGCAGCTTTGTTCTAACTCCCACCAATGATGGCAGTTTGGTGGTGGTCGATGAAAATAAAATTAAAAGTTTTATTATGTCTCATCGACCGCCATTGGGGGCGGTTGGTAACAAATATAAAATTTTGTTCCGACGACCACCAGTGGTGGCAGTTTTAGTGGTGGCCGTTGGGAATAAGCCATTATTTATTTATTTGTTCCCAACCGCCCCCAGTGGTGGCGGTTGGGAACAAAAGTAAAATTTTATCCCAACGACCACCAGTGGTGGCAGTTTTAGTGGTGGCCGTTGGGAATAAGCCGACAGATGTTACCTTACTAAAAAATATAAGTAATGGATTTACGATCACGACGTGTAGCGAAATCCTGAGTTTACCAATAACATTGGTAAAGCTAAACATATAACATTATAGCATAAAGATATACCTGCGAACAGACGCCAGCACATCAAGTTACCCCAATGTGCCAAATTTTCCCAATTGAAAATGAACCTTATTCTGTTTGAATGAAAATGATAAAGTTGAAAAACGATCAAAGAAATTTGACGCATTGGGATAACTTGACGTCTGTCAAAGACATTCAATACTACCTATAGACGGGACATAACGAACAAAATTTTCATCCGATACTTGTGTTCTAGTGGTCACAAGTCGATTAATCTACAGGCCTAGCCATATTACAATAGTTATTTTCACTTCAGTAGCTCAAACATGTAGGTTTTGCTGCCTTTCAATAAATTACATTAAAATACATAATTATCTTTTTGCTAATTTTCTTTAGTTAGTTTGAAATTCCGAACGTTAGTCTTTGATGTCGAAAGAACTGGTCTATGTCACTCTCTCTTTGTAACGGAGGGAAAGAGATAGAGTGTAGATGTTTCAAATTGTATGATTAACCCAAGGCTGAATAAGATACTTATTCGCGGCTTTCTGAAATCAAAAATCAAAAAGTTACTTTGTCTCACTCAGTAAACAAAATACGATTTGCTCACTGATTTCAGGCAGCAAAACCTATATGTTTGAGCTACTGAAGTGAAAATTCTGTTTCTATTATCGTAATCGATTAGGCGACAATAGAAAGACAATGACATGTATATGGAATCAGCTGTTTGTCAACTGTCAAGTGTTAACGATTAGAATTTGTAATATGGCTGAAAATTAAATACACATGACAGTTAGCAAACAGCTGATTCCATATACACGTCATGTTCTTTCTATAATAGAAATAGAATAGAAATAGAGAATTTGCAATATAGCTGAAAATGAAATACACTTGACAGTTGACAAACAGCTGATTCCATATACGCCATTTTTTTTTCTATTATAGAAATAGAATTTGTGATATGGCTAGGCCTGCAGGTTTAGTACTTTCCGCTCAAATATTATGCTAGATGGCGTAACTAAGACATGGAATCACAGTTTTTCCACGAAATTACTTCGCATGTCCTCTCTACTTATTGTATCTTAAATCTCTTTGCCTGCGTATATTAACACCAGAATATGTAAATGTCAGATATAAAAACATCTGCCGCACTTACCTTCAGACGATGGATGTTTCAATACCTATTTATAAAAGTCACATAAATAATTATGTACAAGAGGTATATTGCGTGATAAATGGGTTTCATTTTACAAACAAAAACGTTGTGACAGATAGTCAGCCGCCTTTAAAAGGTCGCTCATACCGCCCCCGGGTGTCGTTAAATCCTCTCAGTATTTTAACAAAAAGACAGCCATCTACAAATTGCTTGCATTTGTTTGTTAACTACGAAGATAAAGGATGAGCAACTGACAGGAATGAAAAGGTCATTACTAATAATTCCTGAACGCCTATTTGACGCGTGGTCCTATTACTTTAGTAAAATAACAATAAGTAGGGCACAACACTGCAGGGCGGAGGCCTATTCTCACACAGAGAAACTACACAATAGAATTGCAGTAACACCCGTAGTTCAAAACTACAAAGAAGACAACGTCTAGACTATAAAACGCTTTTTTGCAAAAAATAAAACCGACTTCAAAAAAACTAAAAGAAAAACACAAAAAAGTGAAAAATAAAATTTTCAAAATCGGTTAACTAAATCCAGAGATTACTCCAACAACCCATTCTTCCCCACTTTCAATTCTTGTAACTAGTATTTTTTTTGTAGCCATTCCTAATTTCAAGAGGGCAGCATTAGTAGTTTCAAAAACAAACAGCTATGAAAGACGCAGTAGTCATTCAGACAGACAGACCGACAGCAAACTTTCAAAGCTTGCAGACGTGTGAAAATGTTTATTTAAATCAAGTTCCAGAAATAATTGTCGTTAATTACCGGTAATCTCTTCAAAAGTCGTATAAAGAATCTGTTCTACCGTAAACTGGGCAATGAACTTTCATTCTTCCAGTTCCAATTCAAAGCACTGTGAATAACAGCTTTGAAAGCGATACAAATCATTTAGATTAAAAGAAGACCTTGTATTTCCCAGCAATTTGTCACAAAAGTCACAACTTCGTTCAAGTGTTTATTGAATACTTTGGCACAGTTACAAAATAAATAACACATAATAGAAGACGAATAAAACTACCATTAATAAAACTCAATTGAGTTTCATTGATGTCATGATAATCCTCAAACAATATCCAGTTTATTTTAATGTTGATTTTGTGTAATTTTATGTTATTGGGTTTTTCGTCCATTTCTTTCTAGATACGAAACTACATTTGGAATCCCGAGAGACTAGAATTAGTACCATATTTTATAAGTGCCTTTTAATTCATTAAACCCCTAGCGGGCGCCGGCGTTCGTGGTGTCATTGTCTTTCTATTATGTCTCTAATTGACACGATTGAAAGGTTTATAGTTACGATAAAAAAAAATATTGACTTTTAGTTTGATTTGAGGTTCAGTAATTGTTTGTTTTCTTCTGCTCACATACTATATGTATTCCATCCTAAAGCTTACACTCGTCTTTTTTTTTGTTTTTCAGTTCGTTTTAGACGTAAGTCTTTAATGTGTTAAATAAATAACTGAGTAAATCTAATACATACATTACATTACGGCTGTACACAGAAGGGTTCGACAGAGGTTTACCTTCAGTACACCCACATTTTGCTAGTTATGTTTAAATCTTAATCGCACACAAATCTAGCCTCCGCTAAGACTGTTATACATCACTATTTTATAAATAGTACAAAAAAAATGGGCAGTATCCGTACCTGTTACTGATCATATTTGCGTAATCAAAAGTAAAAAAACCGAAAATCTATTTTTAATATTATCTATTTAGTTAAACTTAAATAACGAAAACAGCTGTTGGAGGCGGGGCATGCTTGAGAGAGATAACGCGGACGTGAACGAGAGATGACGATTAATGAATACTTATGTCATGAATAGGCTGTACAATATTTCCATAAATTGGGTGTCTTTTTGAGATATAAACAAACGCTAATAACTTTGCTTTTTATGAATATTATTTTTTGATAAGTACCTACTTTACAAATATAATGAGAAGACCGTCTAGAATAAGCCCTTTAAGTATTTGTACTAATTAAAAATTAGTGGTGTACTATGTGTTTCAAATGAGAACAGGAACGTCAATGACCTCTATCTGTCAGATGTCACTAAAAAAGTCGACTATCGAAGCCTGGATCTCATTTACAACAGTCACGATTGCGACCATTAGACCAACGTGGCAGTACACTAAAAACTAATACTAAATAACATTTTGAAACACAAAACCAAATCCATGCAATGTTTTGCTTGTTCATCGTCATGAAAAGAGCGGCTAATGCAACGTATGGCGATGCTGTGTTCCGTGTACCATGCAGGCCATTCTAGTGGAAAACCGATCAATTAACAAAGGCCTGAGCGTGAAGGTTGATGCTCTTTCGTTAAATAATAGTCTACAATTAATTACTAGTCAGTGGAGTGATTTTGGTCCTTGACTAGTTAATTGTAGAACGTAGACTATTATTTAACGGTCTAGTATAACTCATTTTGACAAAAAAATTTAGTTGTGCCCGTTTTAACACGGCAGTATGATAGTCGTTATACAAGGTGTTTTTTTTTATATCCCATAACTCTAGGGTTATATTCTGTAGGTAAAAATAATACTAAAACTCCTAGAATAGATGGTCCAAAAATGCATAGTTTCGGAGATATCATCAATCATAATTAAATTATCAGTTGTTTAGTACCCGTAACACAAGCTCTGCTTAGCTTGGGACTAGATGGCGTTGTGTGAATAGTCGTGGAATATTATTATTAATTATTATTAATATTATTTTTATTACCTAATTAGTTCAAAAATTTTCACCAGTACGACGAATCTTCTTTCTAACGTCACTTTTCTTTCACGTAAGGGTGTTTTACATTAATCATCGTGACTGTCGAAAACGAAAAAAAAAATGTGATTGAAACATAATTCATATGCCAGTTGATTCTTTGATATGGTCTCAATCATACCCTAGAGTTATGGGATATAAAAAAAAAACACGTTGTATATAGTTAGATTAGAAGCCCGAAAATCTGACAACCAGTTTAACCTAGGGGTATCGTGTTACCCAGTAACTGGGTTAAACTATTCTAATAACTACCTGTCAAACATTTGATGTTGGTCCCGCCGTCGTCGGTACGGTATACCTACTCCTCTCAAATTAAAGAACGTATGTAAATAGGGATTTTGAATCGACAACTTACATGTAAGATATTGGGATTATTGCGTATTTAGATTTCAAAAATACGAAAAGTTAAATAGTGTCACCATGACAACGGATCAACAGAATTATTTTTGGTTGTCAATTTATGCGCACGTTCTGAAATTTATTTTGTCGCTAAACAAGCTGAAGCATTAAAAAGTGTTATATTCCGGAAATTAATTTACGTAACTAATTAATAATGACGACAGAGACGAACTTCAATAATTCTTTGCAAAAAGATAATTATTATAGGTACTGTTTGGACTTTAAAATAGACCGGGAAAACTAAATAAACAAACTGTATGTAACATAGAGGGTAACTGTGCAGTAGTTCAGTTAAAAATAATGAATTTAATATTTTTTGGATCAATGCATTTCAGTAAGGTAAGGATAGGTACGGTAAGTTAGGTTAGGTTATATATACATGTTGTCATTTTAATTATTATTCTATCGAACACAAAATATTTAAATAAGATCACATCAGAGACTCGCTAAATAAAAAGTAGTAGTAGTTATTATTGGTTTGGATCTATTTGTTGTCATCTTACTGTATTTATATCGAATCATATCTATAATATTGTCGTGTCACAGTGTTTGTAACAAAACTCCTCCGAAACGGCTTGACCCATTCTTATGAAATTTGTGTGTGTATATTCAGTAGATAGGAATAGGATATAAACTAATAAAAGCTTAATAAGACTAATAAATTAATTTTAACGTAGTTGGCCGGGGTGGGCAGCAGTACTTAAGCACATACAAATTATGGGTGACTTTTCTTTATCTTCCATGCATGGGTTAACCAGTACCGTAATCCAGATGCTTGCACTACCAATTGCTTGTTAGGATCTGCATCTATAGGAGTTCCAATAAAAAGGGCAATGAAGTCATTGCAAAAAGAATTTATGTTTACATAATATATTACCTAACCTTAACTTTATTCTGTACGTTTAATAACATCTTTGTATGAATAAATCTATGAGAAATTCCAAAAGGAAAACCTCAATAACACAAAGACCGACCCGGGGATCGAACTTGGGACCTCATGCTCAAGTGACTGCTAGACCAACGACCATCCTATCCCAATGTTATAAACGCGAAAGTTTGTATGGATGTTTGTTACTCTTTCACCCAAAAACGACTGAATGGATTTTATTAAAACTTTACAATAATATAGCTTATACATCAGAATAACGGGGACGCGAAGGGCGTGCTTTTTGGGGAACTGCCTTATGTAATTTTGAGGTTCAAAAAGTGCTTATCCTTAACCTTTTTTGAATAAATGACTTTTGATTTTGATAACCAGAGGCTATAATTTACTGTTTATTTTTTGCTTAAACCTATCTTAGTATAGTACTTTTTATTCTGGGTACATCGTCCTCACATATAATCTTATTAATGTATACAAAGTTTTGTAAAATCCATTTTAAAAGAGTAAGTATGGAGTTTCTTGCCCATTCTTCTCCTTACAAATCTACTTTTTGGAAGGGGTTATAGGGGTATAAAAGTCCCTTATAGGGGCCTAATTGAAATAAATGGTTTGACTTTAAGATATACCTAAACATATAACCTTGGGCAAGAAAATAAGCTAATCGAGTAGGTACTTATACTGAGCACACGAAGTCGCGGGCACCAGCTAGTTATTAATAAAACGTCTAACACACAATTAACCAACAATTCACCACAATACCAGTCTTAAAACTAAAAAAAAGATGGCGGATTCTAATGGCCGACGTTATAAAAAGCAGGCAATTACACAGGTGAAAGATATTTGCATTAATAATTCTCTTTGCACAATTTGTTTAGATGAAAAGTTTATCATAAATTAATAAGGACGCTTTGAAAATGCAATTTCTGCACCATCAGGTGGAAACACTTTAATTAATCCCTTGAAAGGAAAATGCGAAATGTTGTGGGAACAAATGACGTCTTGTCCTTTCATTCAATATTGTTGTACGTGTTATTATTGTTGTAATAATGTGAATGATTAATAGATGAAAATCTAAATAGATTTATTAAGCGCAGGCGGACAAAACAAACAATTATATCGACCTAGATTGAGTTGTTTGTTTTCTTAAACGTTGTCTAGGATTTTTTAATGTATCTTGGGTGCGTTTACACACAGTACCTGGATAACCGAGTTTTGGTCGGTATTTTTTTTTTACCAACTCCAGCTAGATCGATTTATTGCCCCTCAAACGGTTCCAACGATTTTCATGAAATCTAGTATGCAGGGGGCATATAAGATTTTAAGAAAATCGTTGGAGCCGTTTCCGAGATTAAGATTATACATATATCTTAATTCAAGAACTGCTCGTTCTAAGGTATAAGATATGAACTTACTGGCACTTCGCTCGCACCCACTTTAATCTTTGACATTTTTTCGACACGTCGTAGTTTTCAAAATAAAAAAAAATAGCCTATGTTTGGCTTGGCGTTTGGTAATGGTGAAAGAATTTTTAAAAGCAGTTCATTAGTTTTTGAGTTAAATGCCTAAAAAAACCTTTTCTCTTGATAATATTACTAGTATAGATTTAGACAAACACAGGCTACCCAAATATATGTTCCGTGCGGGAATAAGACCCATGACACGCAGTATAGCAACCAATCCCTTAGCCACTGCGCCAATCGAAGCTACAGACTGAAATATATTCGCTACGCCGTAGCAGAATGGTCCCTACCCCTAACGATGTTCGCATGCTACGGCGTAGCAGCTTATGATCAACTTGATTCTACAATCTACGACGTAAATTCATAAGTAGCGTCAACAGCTTATAAACCCAACCCTACCCTCAGTTAAAAATGTTTGCACCGTCACGCGTCATCAAGAAACCCATTAAATTATGTAACGGTCTTAACAATATTTGAGAAACGTAATCTTCAATTAGAGCCATGGGCCTCGAGCAAATTAAAAATACATTTACTTAGTCGAGTCACCCAAGGATTACCGACGGATTTTCAGTCGCAATCTAAGTTTAAACAAGGATTTTCCAATACATCTTTAAAAGTTAAGGACAAACGAGAGAAACATTGCATGAAATGAGACTTTAAATTGTTCAGGCATGACTTAAAGAAGGTGTTTTTTTACCTTTTTACAAAGAGATGTTTTAGTTTCTTTTTATTTAGTTTAAGGAGCAGCAATATATTATTTAAGGGATACAGAAATTAAATATACGCAACCCAATAATAATAATAATTTATAACAGATAATAAAAAACATTGTTCAAATCGCGCTATGAATAAACATCATTTATTTTATGCTTTAGATTTGTATCTAAATATGATTACAAAGACGGTTAAAGCAATTCTAAAAGTTCTAAATCATTATGAGTTATGAAACCATTAATAAATGTGTAATGAGCGAAAGTATTTTTATAAAACGTCTCTTTTCAATTTGCTTGCGAGTTTGCCTGCATGCATTTCGTATTTTAACATTCCCTCCATCCGCCCCCCCTTCAAGTTTGGAATATAATAATATAATATATGACCTATGAGACTCACAAATAATGCGGCTTAAAACAGGCGGTACAACGTCACAAACTAGCTTTTTATAATAGTTTTGCAAACCAGTGTATTTATAGTAAGTATTTATAGTATAGTATAGAAAAGTAAAGGATTACACTAATTGTACTTAAATAGAATTACAGTAATGTAGTAGTTATATAGACTGGCCTGTTGGTCTAGTAGTTAGTGACCCTGACTGCTATGCCGGAGGTCGTGGGTTCGATTCCCACCCAGAACAAATGTTTGTGTGATGAGCACAATCATTTGTTCTGTGTCTGGGTGTAATTTATCTATAATATGTATATATTTAGAAATATATAAGTATGTTTATCAGCTGTTTAGTACCCATAACACAAGCTCTCAAGCTTAACTTGGGACTAAATGGTGTTGTGTGAAAAGAATAGAATAGAATAGAATACTCTTTATTGTACACCATTAAAACTTACAAATCATAATTTTAAGGACTACAAGCGGTGATACAATGGGCGGCCTTATCGCTAAAAGCGATCTCTTACAGACAACCTTTGGATGGACTTGATAGTGGAGGAAAAAAGAAAAGAAATAATTATTTATTCATTTATTTTAGTTATTTTAAGTATCACGAGATGCGTAAAAATATTAAGAAGAAAGCTACAGTATTACAAAGAAATTGGAACAAAAGTAATATTCTAAGGGCAATGACAATAACTTTTATATGTCACGTTGAATATAAACTGTTACTGTTTAACGAAATATTACGTCGCAGATTACTTTCAGACTACATTTTACAAACACTTCCCGTCCTAATTGGAAACAGATTAGTGTGTTATCCTTTTCTTTGTGTTTTTTATATAAAGAAACTATAAAATATTCCATATTGTTTATTTTTTTATAGAGGACTAAGTGTCGTTATGGCCCAGAGGTTAAGGCGCCCACCTCTCATGCAGGTTGTGGCCTAAATCCAGACAACTACCAATGTGACTTTTTCAATTCATAAGTACCTACCCACTTTCTAACAATATCTTAACATCATTGACATCGGTGTAGGAAAACGTTGTGAGGAAACCTGGACTTAAATAAAAAAAATATAATGTTTATTCATCCAAAAGTAATTATACACTTATACATAGTTAAATAAAAGTTTTAAATCGCTAATCCACCTTGAGCAAGCTTGGTGATCAATGTTCGTGCCTTCTCTGTATGAGAAGAGGCTTTTGCCCTACAGTGGGACAGTAACCGGCTCGTATTATTATTATTTACAATACCTACCTATACCTATTGTAAATAGGTAGACGTCTGCCTTACCATTTTAGGAATACTAGCGCGATGTTTCAAATTATTTCAACTATATATTACTACAAGGTCGTCCAATTTGTACCACCTGGGTTTACGCACAAAATAATACCTAATCTCAACGACGCTATAAACTTATGAAATCATGTAACAGTTGTAAGTAAACCTACTGGAATACTTAGATAAGCTAGTTTTACAGGCGTTCTGAATGTACAAAGCAGATCAACCTTTTGCGTTTTATAGTCGTCAAGAAGTATACTATCTTTGATTCTTAAAGTAGAAAAAGACAGTTTAAATTAGGCTAGCTAATTAGAATTAAAAAAAAAGCACTTTTTACCAAAATCTTCCCATTCATTGAGAGCTAGAATGACACGGAAAAACACACACACGGATAAACCCGTCAAGTTTTTGAAACCCCTCTTTTTAGTCTGGGGTTAAAAATATAAAAGGTATTCCGTTTGCCCTTTACAAAAGGTACAAATGTTTTTATTTTTATTTTTAAAATGAATAATTATTTCATTGTAACAAATGATTGGTTCCATATTATAAAGCTGATTTTTTTTTATAAAATATTATATTAGGTATGTAGACAGCTTAAATGCCATCCAATGAAAATTGGAAGAGTCAGCTATACACATAGACATTCAGTTTGAAGTGTTAAATATTAAATAGTAGAAATATAAAATGCATGCGTGTACTTAACTAAGAGTATAATTACTTACGACCATTACTTTATCAAAACTATTGAGAAACAGAAAATCCATTCGACTTACATGATGTGTACCTACTCCGTAATATCTATTACTTACTCTTTACCAACTGATGATTAATATAATTATTTTAAGTAACAATTTACATCAAATAAATGTAAATCTTTATTATAGGTACTTGGATGACCTTCAAATATTTTCTTTCTGTTAATATTGTTCATCACATTTTGAGGACAAAAAGGTTTTGAGGTGACGTAATTAGGTATAATAAAGTACTAGAGATACAAAAGCTAATAATTGGTCATGCACTTCTTAAGCCTCAATGATGATGAAGAGTAATTGTTATTGAGATAATTTTAAAAAGCTTGTTCAACTCGATGTTTGTCGCACACTGTACTGGACCCACACTTAGCCTGAAAAATGTTAAGAATAATATACATGCCTTCATTTTTAACCCCCGACGCAAAAAGAGGAGTGTTATAAGTTTGACCGCTATGTGTGTGTGTGTGTGTGTGTGTCTATTTTTTATTTAAAAAAAATAAAACATTATTTTGACATCAGTAGGTACATTGTATGAAGAATCAAATGCTAGTTAAAACGAATCTAAACACGACATACCTGCTACAACACAAAATTGCAGATAACCTTGAAACGGCTGAACCTTTAGCTATTCAGCTTCGCGATGTGGGGTACTGTCCCTGAAGTGAGGAAAGGCGACACTTAAAAGTCGATTCAGCTTATACTCGCTAAATGCCAACGGCTTCAAAAAATAATAAATTGTAAAGTAACGTCGTATTTTAAGGTCATCGCTACGAAACTGTTAATACGAAATTAGGCCAAAGCTTTGTTCTAACCACGGCCAAAGAAGCGAGAACTTTGCGGTACGGGTATCAGACAAATCTATTATGAAACGCTAGGGTTAACCCGTTAGGGTCTTCAGAGGTTTCAACTTTAAATAGAAGGTTAATAATAGAATTTCACCTATTGTACCTATATTTGTTCAACTTTATAGTAGATTTGTTTGAAGTTTCCAATTAACCTTTGAAGGCAGTTCAAATTTGCCTTTTGTAAATTGCTAGCCTCGTGAAGGTGATTTTTAGCGTGTTTTTTTGGCGTTAAAAGTACCAACTACTACTTTTATAAGTAATCTAGAAAGGTACATATTCTCATCATCAAGGTAACTTACAAACGATTTTTAAATTCTTATAAGTAGGTACCTACATATCACTATCACTACCACGATACCTATGGTCACTACATTTATAAAAATCATCCGCCGCGTCTGTCTGTCTGTCTATTGGCGATAAACTCAAAAACGACTGCACCAATTTTCATGTGGATGATTTTCTTGTACATACCAATGGATAGAGAATGGTACACGAGAAAGGTTTTGGTTTATAATTTTTCAAGTTTTTGTATACATTGGCTAAAATAATCGTCTGGGAGCAGTGAGCACAATAACTGATATCCACGCGGGCCGAAGAGCGAAACTGCGGGCTTAAACTTGTGTGAAATAAAAAATCTTGATATTATTATTAAGTACGTCATTTAAACAGTGTGAAACAGGAATAGGTAGCTATACTCCATTCAAAACTCCATCCATAACAAAAGGTAAACAATTTGACATGTATTTTTAATTAATAACACAGTTTAAAAATAAAATGCAACTGAAAACAAATTTAGATATAACAAAAACGATTACATGATCAATTAAACAATTTGTTTAAACATTCGTTGTATTTAATTAATAAGCGTTTATGTAAAAAGACTTGTCAAGATTGTTTACCTTTAGTTAACTACCTACTCGGATGGAGTATAGTACGTGTACTAAGATATAATAAATTAAACCCGGGTGATACCTGCTCTTTTTTTACGATAACACTGTATTAAATTACTTTCGCATCTTGTCATCAATCACTCTTGATATCTTTGCAGAAACCTCAAGGAATATTTTTAAATAAAGTGCCTAAAGATGGCGTAGGTAAACATATCGAATTTTAAGCTTCTTGAGACACGATTTTGGTGTTTTGTGTAAATTACAGCGAAAACATAAGAAATGTGTTTACATTGACAAAAAAAATGTGAATAGAATAGAATACCTACTATTTATTACAAAAACGTTCAAAAAATAACTTTTGATTCATTAAACCGGACAAGCGGATGCCGACGTTCGCGCTAGCATTGTCTTTCTATATTGTGTCTCTAATAAATTGACACGATTGAAAGGTTAAAGGCTATTTAAGCTAATACAATGTGAGTTTATGTGAGAGATATCTGTACACGCACCTTCAGGAGAAAGGACTTGTTTGTTTAAGGGGCAACGTTTTAAAAACACAAGAAATAAATAATTACCTATAAACAATATTTATTTCTCTAAATTGTTTCTTACAAACACTTTTACACGTCAAACTACTCTTAAAAGGTTATTCTAATCATTGGCTAGCTAGGATTTCTCATTTTATATGATCTGTACATACATATCACAAATAATCAGGTACGTGTATCTATGTTTTATGAAAATTCAAGTCACGTGGTGTTTTCTCTAGGGATTAACTGTTTTCGAAACGGTTTCAACCTCTTCAAAGTTTGTAACTCTCTGGTTGCGTGTTGGGTTTAAAAGTTACCATAGAGTACAAGTTTGTTGGTAAGTAAACGCTTTAACGCAAATTTGCAATGGTCTGAATAAAAATAGTAAAGCGTATGGTGTAATAACTGCGTAACGATTTTTTAATCGCCAGATAAGTTTTTGAATAGAAATTGCGGTTTTCAGGTTTTGTATACTTAGACAATAATGACAAAGTGCTATAATTTTATTCTTCAGACAAAACTGAACGGAGTTTTGAAAAATTTGCCCAAAGTCAAACACATTTTTGTCAAAATTATGTCAATGAGTAAAATCACAAGACCTTTCTAGTCACTTAAGTATACGCACATACATATATACCTAAAGGCTTGCTTTACACGTCACATGGGGGTAAACCAAAAACGCCACTTATTACGAATTTACATAACATCTAAATACTTCTTTGACCGCGTTTACTTTTGTACATCTCATATAACATGCACGCCAGTTGCGATGTAGGTACTACATTATTGACGTTTTTGAAGAAAATCAACAGTAAGGTATCCTATGTCCTTTTGTGGCGTCCTAATCCGATGTTTAAAAAAAATCTGCTGTTGTATACAAAAGCTTAATACCTACTCGACCAAAATGCATAAAACAGTAGATTTTTTTCCTGATATCCCAGTTGGTCCCATACTAAAAGCTATTCATATACCTACATGGGTAGAACAGCTTGTGAAATTTTGTCTTATGATTATAAATACGTCCTCCTACTTATGCCGGGAGAGGACGCCATAGAAGAATATAATTCTCTGAAATGATATTCTAAAGAAAAGTCAATTAGTGCTTGAATGAGATGTATAAAAGTAAACCATTTATGGGTAGAACACTGTGATCTGTCCCATGATTAAAAATAAATCCTGTACATTTTGCTAGCCGCCTCCCTTCATCTTCTCAACTACACTATCACTATAGTTTTCAAATAATAATAGTCTAAGTAAACTTGCTTAAGAATTAATGCACTACCCTTTCAAAAAAGGGTTCAGCCAAAAATAATTTAAAAGCCTAAGTAAACTAAACAAGGTGTTAATATCTACTACTCGTTTAGTTTTGCAAACATTGATAATGAGTTCTAAATATTACTTGCCAAGGTATAGCTATCAGATTTTGGGTAACTAGTTCAAAGTTAATCAGTCCGTGAACATTTTAACAATAATGTTTGCTTTAATTTCAAAATACTTTAAAACCGTTTGAAAGATTTGTCAGAGGTACCTACAGTGAACAGCTAAAGTATCCTATATTACACTTGCGGAAAATTTACAAGCGATTTCCCGTTGATATACCTACGAATTGCAAGACTCAGAGCTGACTTATTTATATTTTCGAAAATATATCCTTAAGACAAAGAATAAGCCAGCCCTCTGGCCGCGAAGTGTCGACCAGTCGGAGAGAAATCTCAAAAAAATAAAAATTAGCATTGACATCCAACGTGGCAATGCTGCCAGTCTTCTGGGCACGTTTCCAGAAGACAGCGATGCGATGGGGAGGAGTACTTTGACGCCTGAGTGTTCCGATTTTTATTATTTTATTTGTAGTTAGTTTAAGTGTACATATTTAATTTATTTTTCCGTACACAAAACTTTGAGGAGGATATTCACGTAACTTAAAAGTTGTTTGTGGCATACGAGGACTGCTTTTAAGTAATTGAGATAAATAGTTTCGACACCTTGTTCGTATCAAACAATATTAAACTAGCGTAAAAATCCTCCTCAAAGTTTTGTTTCAATTCATACGATACATTATGTTCGTGATTGTACCTACTGCCTAATTAAAATATTAGAAGATTTAAGTGGCTTTTAAAACTTAACTTGATTAAATTATGAAACTTGTTAGTGTTTCGAAGTTAAATTAATTAAAACCAACTTTGTTCTAAAGCACAATTTTCCGTTTAGAGTCAACTCCTTATTATGCAACGAAAGTTAATTTGAAAATTAATTTACCCTTTTCTTGAAATATAGCTATATAGTTGAACGTTATGAAGTACGCGGTTGCCTTGCTTCAAACCCCAATCACTCGTTGCTTGATGATAAAACTAATTAGTTAAGCACGCTAATTAATATGCACTAAACAAACTGTGGTCATAAGCGGCTTTCAACCTCATCAGCCTCGCTAGAGTAGATACAAATATACCCTTACCTACTCTATGTTTATGTACCTCCCTATCTATATTAATACGCTTAGCGAAGCCTTTGAATCCCTTTTCAAGAATATTGCTTGGTCGGAGTAGTGAGAGATTCGGCGCAGTTCAAGTATAAACAGTCCAATTTTGACCATTCGCATTATAGGTATTGTTTGTTCGTGTTTTTACAAAATATAAATTGATGACGTCACCTAAGCTATCAAAATGCCCCACGGGTTGGTAATCGCAGATCCAGACTAGTACAAGTCTCAAGTACCTACTGACCCGCGAGGCTGTTTTAATTTAGCCACAAGCTGTTGTAAAATACAGACAGTTATTACAACCACTAATTCTTATTAATATTGATAATTTCCTCCAAACTTTCACAGAAGCTTCGAAGAGGTTAGTTATCTACCTATCCGCTGAACTAGCAGACTCTCACGCTCTTGTAGAGTTATAGCCACCCTTTCATTTCGCTAGGCTGATCTCAATAACTTTGTCCGACTAGCCGACTACTTAGTCGGCCGCTGAGGCCATGGCCACGATTTCAGCGGTCAGTGGGGCGGTACGGCGGCAGCGGCGGAGCGGGCGCGGCGTAATCCAATTCATGAACTGCGGGAAACTTAGGTGAAGTGAACTGTCGATGTCTGACATACGGAAGTAGTTACGTATGAAATGACAGCTCAATACGAGCTGTCATTCTCTACTTCCGTATGTCAGACATCGTCAGTTCACTCCACTTAAGTTTTCACGGAGTGCATAAAAGAAAAAATGAAAATCATTCATGGACGTAGGTAAAGGAAATCATTTAAAACTAAGAAACCAACACAGAGTACATTATACTGAAACCAACAACATAAAAAAAACAAAAATTGAGTAAAAGACACCATTGAGTGAAAAACACAAAAGAACGAAAATTAAAAAAAAACCTGTGCGTGGCTAAAAGGCCTCTATCCCGGCATACAATTACATTTCATTGATTTTAACCCTTAGAATCGCACTGGGAGCGGAGAGGAAAGCCCTGTTCGAGCGTTGCGCGCCAGTCGAGCGCTCTCCGCTCCGCTTGCGTCCCGCAGCCCGCTAACTTCGAGTCCGTAGCCTGAATCATTATCTGATTACGTGAATTAATCTGCCAACGTTCGTAAATCTATTTATTCTAAATAGAATCAATTCTCGGCGTTGAATACATCCGTCTTTTGAGTCCAATGGTTTGAAGTAAGATTGATCTACAATCCTTAAGGGTTCAAGGGCTATTCGTATTAGTAGATAGATAGGTAAAGGGTAGTATGATGACATGGAACTGTGCCTTATATTTGTCAGCTTTTCAATTGTTTCACGCTTGTTATCCTTGATGGGGTTAGATAGAGGTATACTTGTAGTATACCCACATTTCACCAGTTATAATTAACTCCCATGTAATAGCAGGCGAGCCTATTGGCCATTATACGAGCAAAAATCCAGACAAACGGGCTGATACTGAGAAAAAATTCAAACAGTAGAACTCAATAACGTTTGCTCGAGCCGGGAATCGAACCTGGAACCTCATGCTCAGCAGTCGCGAGTGCTAAACCAACAAGGTAGCAGCTTTTCAGAAAGTAATTTTTTTTTTCCTGCGTGTGTCATTATAGGTATATCGATTGAATTAAATAACATTACCTACCGACTGATTTTTGGGGTTCCATATCAATATTAAAGACAGGAACCCTTATACAGATTCATGATGAAAAATTTCTCCTTGTTTCCGAAGTTTACACGAAAAATCAGATATACCTTAAAGTCGATAGATGTCTATACAAATGTGGGCACAGCATCTTAGCAAAGACCCTGTACAAACAACTTAGTTTTTCAGACAAAACAGACCCACATTTAACATTTTAAACATATTTTTTTTATCCTACCAATGCACGGAACTGTCGGCGGGTCTCGGACTCGGTTTTACCCGGTTTTTTTTAATTCGACGACCCTAATAGGAACCGAAATCATTTCATATTCAACCAGCCATATTAAATTAATATTAAGACGCGGTGAAGTGAATGCCTTCGTCTCGTATGAATCCTCCGTTCAATTGATTGTTACAGCTTAAGCGGAATAACAAGCAGCTGGGCGCTGGCACACCATTCACAACCGAGACACAGTATGAAGATAGTTAATAAAAGATATATCAGAATTTCTTTTACTATAGAAAGATATAGATTTATTGTTTGTGAACGTTGAGACGTGCCAAAAGCGAATATTGGCCCTTCTTAGGCTCAATTTACACCACCGCGGAATGGAATGGAATGAAAGAGCGGATTACACAGACAGTACCGACAACAGCTAGGAGAATTCTCGAGAAGGCGCGAGGATTACCCCGAAGACGCGTGGCTTATTTGTTTATTTAGTTTGTATGGCAATTGACATAAAGTTGATTATGCTTTGTTGCAAAAAGTCGCTTCCATTCTATTCCGCGGCGGTGTAGATTGAGCTTTGGGCCGAGACACACCGGAATGGCAGCGAAGCAGTTTCGGTGTCAAATAGTTTTTAACCTAACCTAACCTAACTTCATTACTATAGTACACAGTATTGCTTGAGAAAATTTTACGTGGAATTCGTCGGAGTGCTTCCAGCGCCGTAAGCGGCCACGCGACCTTTTCAATTTTTTCAATCGAAACTATGTTTTTTATTGGTGACGATAAAGTTTGAAATTATTTGTCACTGAAACTGCTCTCCGCTTCGCTGCCATTCACTGCCATTCCGGTGTGACTCCGCCCTTAGTGGTGGGTAAATGAAATATTGTAATCCGGTCACGCGATAACACAAAAACTCCGTCCGGCACGAATTCTATTAATTCTTAAACGTTATTGTCGTGTATGCCGAGCCCTTTCCTCACAATAATCCTTATTGAGCCGTAAATAAACCCATTTTCTTTTATTCCGCAAGAATTTTATAAAGTAGGTTGGTACCTACGATGGACCTTGAGGTACTATATCATCTATATGGTCTATGGCGAAGCCAGAAAGGAAGAAAATAAAAAAGAGGTTCGTAGAAGCAAGAATGCAGAACATTCAAATTATTTTATTTTTATTTTATACTCCATTTAGGCTAAGCATAGTATTGGACAAAATTTAAAAAAGGTTATTTTTAATGCACACTTTGCAACGAAAGTACAATAGTGTAACCTACAATAAGCATGTTACAATTAGGTACCTACGATTTACGCCAAAATTATTATATAAATCTGCAGGTGCAGATGTTACACTTAGTTGTATAAGTACCTACATTTCAACAATTTATTTTAAGAAATATGTACTGTGGATTTTATTTAGCTATATTATTTCATTGAAGTTGAAAAATTGTAGTGTCTTTGATAAAAACCTCAAAGAAGCAGGGATGAACAATACATGGGCTCGTTCTTCGTTTCACTTTTATTCTTCAGGCCGGGCCATGACCCTAACCTGTTTTGAGGCATGGATCCACAAAGTCAAAGCCAAGTCTAAGTCTAAGATTTATGCACACGCCTGGCTTATCCACCAACTAATCCGTGCTGCTGTATTCGACCGTATCCAGTAAGAGTGAAAGCCGACTCCAACATACTTTGTTGGAAAAAGGTTAAGTACAATGTCCTTAACATATTATGATGTCTTTATAGACCTTAACATTCAACAAACCATTTTTTTCAATAAAACTAACACACAACCCTGACCACCAAGAGATTTCAACGCCATTTAGAATAATATAATGAATATTGGAGCGGCAGGAGAAATTTTGTTCGTGATGTGATGTGAATTTTGGTCTCTTAGACTATACCTATACTCGTACCTCTCCGGTCTATAATGATAACAAAAAAATTAGACATAGATAAACAAATAAAATATTGTTCAATTTATTTGAATAGGTGAGCTGAGAAGAAATTCAATTTATGTCGCGCTGGCCGCTATTGTTGCGTACAAAAAAGTAAAAACAATCAGTCATGGATCTGTCAATATGTCCTAAATTATCAGTTCGTTTCTAAAATATTATTTTTGTCATGGACAAATAAGCCTACACAACCGTATACCATATTATATTTATTTTGTACATTCGTATTAAGTATTATATCGTTTATTTAAGAAAATCATCAGTATGAATGACTTTGCACATTTGGAAAAAACTATTGTTCGTGAGCTGTCGTGTCGTTTGTGTCTGTGTACGGATGTGGTCAAACTGAAACCACTAAGTTCTGAGTTGAAACGGAAGATCAGGAGACTCTTTGATATTATGGTAAGGAAATGATTATGTAGATATGTAGGTACCTAATAGGTAGGTACATGCTGAGGCACAGTCATACACTCTTCGAGTAGGTACGCGTAGGTTCCCACTGCTGGGACACAGGCCTCTCCTTTGTGAAAAGAGTATAATAGGCAGTTACCAGGTCTCCCCACTGCCCAGCGCAACATAAACCACCAGAAACACAAACTACCAGTGCAGCTTTTTTGTTTTGTAAGTTTATTTTATTTATTTATTTATCCAGTTTGCACAATTTTATGCTGAAGTACCTAAGTAGAGGTTACAAAATAATATAAGTCGCCAGTAACGGTACCTATACCTTAGTAAGCACTATACACATTCGTCTCCTTCGAGCTCTTGTCGATTAATAACGTTAATACTTCTCTGCTCTCTGATATATCTTAGATGGGTAGGTAATGTTAAATTTAGTTTTATTAAATTAAACATTTTAGTACTTCCTATTTGCGTTTTTCAGGTTCGCACAGATGATACGCTGCCCAAAGCTATTTGCCACGACTGTTTACAGCAAGTGTCGGCATTGCATCTATATGCCGTCAAGGTGGAGAAAACACAAAAGTTCCTCGAATTCCATAAAATGAAAATTCAAGAGGAGAAACGGGAAGAGGCAGCAGTTAAAAGCATTTTGCACCCTATTATAACTGCGTTGTCGAACCAAAACATGTCTGAGGCGCAGAAGAAGACCATCAATGCACAAAATTCAAAGTTACCACCAGCTGAACTCCAGCAGGGAGACACAAAACTAGCAAAATATAAAGCGCCTAAAAAAAAGACAGCTTCGGAAATGAAATACATGGAGGCGATGACGTTAGAAGAATTCGCTCACAGTGAGAAGCTAGACAAAAATCTTCTGAGTAGTACAGCGATGAAGGTAAACAGCCAGCTTCTAAACAAAGATCCACATAAAGAAGCAGACCTGAACTTGTCGGGTAATAACGACAGTCTTGATCCCACGGTGTTGCTAGACGGTAAACCAGCGAAACAAGGAGCCGCCTTAGACCGACAAATAACACTATTTTACAAAATGGAGTGTTTCATTTGCCACGAAACTGGATTCCACTTCAGGTCTCTTATGAAACATTACAAAGAGAGGCACGGTGTACCAGGCTATGTGACTTGTTGCGATAAGAAGTTTCACTACTTCTATCCGAAGAAGATTATTGAACACATGGCGTTTCATCTGCAGCCTAATATATTTATGTAAGTATACATATATATATTTGAACAAATGGAGAGTTAACCGTCTATTCTTCCTCGGACATCGATACAAGAGCTCAGAGTTACAGCCTCCAAAATAATTTACAAAAAAAATTGCCGCGAATAGGCGGCCTGATAGGTAAACGGACGGACATAGTGAAACTCGTTCTGGACCACGAAATGGGCATTAGGAAAAAATAACAACAGTAACAGACTTTTGGATAATTATAATTACTAACACTGGGTTTTGCTTGGTTTCGTTAATGTGTTGACTTAAAAAAACCAGATAGGTACGCTAATGCAGGTGGACTTAGTAACATAGACATTTCCCTAAATAATGCAAAGACAACTAGTGCAAGGTGTAATTTAAGATGAAAGAAAGCCATCAATAATTTAAAATATTTCATAAATTTAAACAGGTTAGGAAATATCATGTAATAATGTACCTATGTTTTTGTTCACAATAAACAACCGACAACTCATTCCATAGGTGTCCAAGTTGCCACCAAAGCTTCCAAACTTCACAGGAGTTGTTCGAACATCAAAGCAATGGCGGTCGTTCAGAAGGGAAAATAGTATGTCCACGATGTTCGGAACGCTTCCCTACTTACCACGAGTTAGGTTTGCATATCATAGCTCACCGCGGAGAGAAACTTCAGTGTGACTACTGTGGGAAACTGTAAGTTTGTTTTGTATCCATTATACATATAATATAATATTACTATAGCTGCCCCGTCAAACTCTATTCCGCCTTTTTTTCAAAAAAAAAACGTTTACGTCTAATTCTTAGACCACCTAAATATACACACATTTGTATGGACCTTTTTTTTGGCATTCTAAATGATGTGTCAAGTTACAAATAGTCTCATGTATGTATTCATCGTTCATTGTTTTATATCACTTTTGATTTTGTATTGTGTGTTTGTCTTATGTGTGTACTAAATAAATGTTTTATCTATCTATCATATAACTTTGTAGCTTACTGAATTTATTTCAGCATTTGTATGTAATGTTTTATGTTTTTCTGTATTAAATGATAGGTAGGTATGTAGGTAAAGTGATTCCGGTGTTGTTTTTTCGATCAAGTTCATTCATTATTTATTGGGGTGCGGCGCGGCGGCGTGACAATTTTTTTGTGTAACGTGCTAATAGCACGCGAGACGTTAATTCGCCATCCCTGGTCTAATGACCAACGCAACTGCTTATTGTGATTTCTGGGTTCGATGCCCAGGTCGAACAAAATTATTAGGTCATTAATATTCATCAGTCTTCTATAATGTTTTGCCCTCAGATTAAAACACCACCATCGTAAAAAGACCGTGAATCATATGGAAGACATAATCCTTTGTTCACAATGTATGAGAACCTTGAAATCAATAGAAAAATCAGAAAAAGAAATTGTGAGTACACCACTTCCAAATAATGCGATAACTCGTCACGCAAAGATTTTACATTCGTTGTACGCAATGTGAGTTTACGTGACGTCATATAGAAGTTGACAAATTCAAGAGTATTTTTATTTACGTACGTTTATTGCAGAAAGAGAAAGTAAAAGCTAAAGTCAACGACACAGTCACGAACCAAAAATATCAAGAGAAATTCAAACAAGCCATGGGCCTTTCGGGCGACGATGACGCATCCACAGATTAAAAATGAAAGGACACAAAAAAAAAATAGTAACCATAGTAAAGTAAAGTTTTTTGAATAAAATATGTGTTTAATTATTTAAAATAAAACATTTTTTTCGTATATTCGGACGCAGTTTATTAATAATCTTAATTAGTTAGCTTACATTATAATATTATGACTTCTTCGTCGTCATTATCATTTTTCGGATGTCAATCGAGCCTTCGCTTCTTGACCAGCGATCCCAGGAGGTCAGAAATAGCCGGGAGGTTGTTGGTTTGGTCATTAGCGCCCGTGTTCAAGTTTGACAGAGGGATGTTCAACTGATTCGAAGAGGTCTTTGGTTGACCTTTCATGTTTCTATGCTGAGGAAAGCTGGGCATCAACTTCGGGTCGCAAGCTGCAAAATATAAATAAATTTACTTATGACTTTTTGAATAAAGAAGTCTTTTTGGCGTTCTGTTATAGGGTAAAAGTGGGATATATCCCAGGGGTATAGTGCTCTGATTTTCATAACTCCATTTTCGCGAATGATTTAAATGCTATTTTATGTATTCATATTTTGAGAAACTCTCTTGCTAATAAAATAATAATAATAATAATAATTTGTAAGCCAAAAAGGAGCAATACATATGTTCATGTTACATTTTAAGATTTACGTCATATTTCTGTTCAATGTTGTGAATGCCCCGATGCTGGGAAAATCCTGTGCTATAAGGGCCAACCATTCGTCCATTTTTAACTACTAGTAAGGTGACCGTGCCTCATGTCTTTATGCGATTACAAGAGGAAACGGGCACGCCTGAGAGTCGGAGGCCCATGGGCGGTATAAACTGTGATGCCAGGTACCGTAAAACGGGGTGAATAGAAACTTAAGGGTGAATAAGAACAGAACTATGAGGAGGATATTCACATAAGTTACAAGTTTCATGCCACATACGAGGACTCTAATGCTTTTCAATCAATGAAATAAATAGTTTCGACACCTTGTTCGTATAAAATCATATTAAAATAGCATGAAAATCTTCCTCAAAGTTTTGTTCCTATTCCCCCTTTAGTTTCTATTCACCCCGTTTTACCGTTAAGTCACTTACCACTTGATGAGAAGAAGATGAGGAAGCAACATTTTCGCAAGTGAGATGCCCATTATAAAGTACCCCAAACTTAATTTATATTGGCAATTATCCTCAATATAGGAAAGCTCCAATACCGTTAATGTATCAAAGTTTACACATAAAATATTTTTCTTTTTGTATTAAGATACATCGCAAGTACAGAAAGAGTGGCATACGGTCTTACCCTAACAGGTTTAACCCGTAGGGTTACTTTGGAAACCAGTTACAAACTTCAGTATGGTAAAAAAAACTTACGAAGCGGCTGTTCCTTGAAGTACGAGCTCTGCAAGCACTCTTCGGCCGTAGCGCGCTTGTTAGGGTCGTACATGAACAAGAAGTTAAGCAGGCGCAGGCCCGCGGCAGACAGCCACGGGAATCTTTGCTTGAGATTGTTGTAGGGCTGCTGCTTCAATGTAAAGTTCTGCAGGGCTGGCAAAGCGCTAAACTCAGGCCAAATCGCGTCTGATGGTGTACCTGGAAATACAAATTGAATTATTTTACTTCTACTTAAATTTTTCGTGAATTCAGTTGAGTCCCCTAAACTGAATAAACAAAGTAAAGTTTGCCAAATTTAATATTCTAAGAAAGTATGCTTAATTTGTTGATCATACTAGTGAGTCAATTTATTCTGTATCTATTATCAACAATGTAAGTTTTTTATCTATCAGACGAGTTACCCTTGCGATGTCGAAAGAAATGATTATAATCTTTGTGTAGTTATAGCATTCAAATGAACAGAGCAGTAAAAATAATTGAACTTGATTGAGAGAAGTACGAGATTTTATAATTAATGTAAAATAAACCCCTACACTAGGAATTTCTTTTGAATTATGAGGTACTATAAACATTTAAACTCAAATAACACAAACAGCCTGCTCAACTATGCAAATATTTATTCTGTGTGGAAATCGAACCCGCAACACGCCACGGAACAGCCAATCGCTCAGCCACAAAGCCAACCGCCATTGAGATACTAATGTAGTTAAATACATTAATACATTTATTTCAGGCAAGTAGGACTGATAGTCTCAAATCTAAATATAATATCTACAGCATTGAAGAATTCAGGAGATTTTGACCAGGGTGCAGTGATAAGGCAATTTAACTTACCAAGCAAATCCACAATAAGTTCCAGCTGTTCAATCTCAGTCCTTCCAGGTAGTAAAGGTTTGTTCGCCAACAATTCTCCGAGTATACAACCAGCCGCCCACATATCGAGAGCTGGAGTCTGGCGCGGTGACTGAAGTAGAAGTTCTGGGGCGCGGTACCATAGGGTGACGACGCGAGGAGTGGCGCAGCGAGCCGGCACGCCTAGCCAGCGGGCGAGACCGAAGTCAGCTGGAATCCATACAAAATAATAAATCACTACTTTAAGCTGGACCGTTTGTACCGCCACTTCTTTTTCCTAGCAAAAACACTAGGAAGTGGTGAATAGCAGACGTTTTCGGGGACTGTCTTATGTAAATTTTGACGACCATAAAGTGGTGACCCTCAGCCTAATTTGAAATATATGACCTTTGATTTGATTTACTGTCACTCCACTATACGTGAGTCCGTTAGGCGCAGTTCCAGATTTCGATCTTTTCAACAAGAAGACCTCAGTTGGGTTCTTGTCTCTACTAGCCTGCATCTTTTCTTACATTTCTTTGTCCTTATAAGACTTGCATGAATATTAGTACAATCTTCTATCTGGACTTTAAAAGAGACCCCTGAGTTTCTATCGGCATTTCTTCACAGAGATTTCATTTTGGAAATGGCTGAGTCAATTAGAAATAAAAATTAACTTAACATTGGGTGTTTTCTATCGACTCCCAGAAAGTCTGCAGGATCTCAGGAGTGAGTCCATTTTTTCAATTCAGTTGCATACTAGTGGTGGGAAAACAGCATCTCTAAACAAGTTGTCTTAAAGTTATTCCATGATGTGCTTACCTATTTTCACACATCCCTTGTCAGTCAGCAGCAAGTTAGAGACTTTCAAATCTCTGTGCACTATGAAGTTAGAATGCAAGTACTTGAGGCCTTTCAGTACTTGTAGCATCAAACATTTCACTTGTGACTCTGTAAAGGGTGATGTCATGTTGTCTAACAGTGATGCCAAGTCCTGTTCACAGTACTCCATTGATAAGAAGATGCTGTTGATAAAAAAATTGTTGTTAAACATACTAATATTTTGTAAGATCTCAACACATTATGGAATGCAAATAAAGATATGAATATGAATATGAATATAATATTAACAACAAAAATAAAAATAATTGTCTGCATGAACTGTCACATCAAGTTTGTAATTGTCAGTACAAGTTTTGTTTGAAAGATGGTATGCAATAGTAATATGATATAAAAACCTTTAAAACTCAAAATTGTGTGGTAGTCCCTCAATGGGAATGCACACTAATGATATTGATGATGAATTTTACTTCTCTTTTTATTTTCATGCTATACCTATATAATGCTATGCTTTGTATGCTAAGGCCATTAGGTATTTAAGGTATTTAAGGCCATCAAAGTATTTGAATGACTCAAGGCACAATTCTGAGGCACCTTTTGTTAAATTATCCAACTATATATGGAGGCTTGTTATTAGCTATTTTTGTAAATATTATATTCTTCATTCACTGGATTGTTAGTCTGTAACCCTTCCTTAAAATAAAATAAAAAATAAATAAATTATTTATATAAAATAATCATGGAAATACTTATACCAGAAATATGTCAAATAATTATGGAAATATACCAGAAATAAATTAATTAGATACACAAACATACCTCTCAAGGGATCGCCCGACTAAGACCTCTTTGAGTTGCACAATATTCTCATGCTTGCAAGACATCAGCACCTGAATTTCACGAAGTCCACTCAATGGCAACCCATCTTTTTCAACATCCATCCTTACTTTCTTTAGAGCCACAATGCTACCATTTAACTTATCCTTGGCTCTGTCTGTAAATAAAAATAATGCCTTATTTATTCAATAGGAAGAATTCATTGTATTGCCACAGTGATGTCATAATGCAAAACTCCTACATATTCTCTTCAATTTTGGACCTCTCATTATTTTGTCTTTGGAAGTATATCATCTCCTTAGCCTTTTCCCAAGTATGTTAGTTGGCTTTCAGTCTAACTGCATGCAGCTGACAGGCTGACTACATTACAGTATTTTACTTGGAGAGGCTGCTTATCTAAGTTAAAAATCTGATTTTTAGTCTAGGGTTCAAGCTGAAAACATATTTGGCAACCTTTAACGGGACCTGGTCATAATGCTGCCGTTTAAACTTTTGCTTTCAATATAATTGTTTTGTGTACCAATAATATTAATAATACTGCACAACTTTTATACAACGCTATCTAGTACCATGCTAAGCTGAGCTTGTGTTATGGGTACTACACAGCGGATAAATTTACTTATATATTTGTAAATAATAGATAAATTACACCTAGACACAGAACAAATGATTGCTGTGCTCATCAAACATTGTCCTGGGTGGGAATTAAACCCATAACCTTAAGGCAACTAACTACTAGACCAACAGGCCAGTGTTTGTATGTACCAGCTGTATTATTGAAGAGAATTAAGTTTAATTCTATTCTATTCAACTTTTAGTAAAGCAATGCAAATCTTACACACTATGCCGTAAGTGCCTTCGCCAATTCTGTTTATCTTCTCAAATTCACCAACAAATCTGCATCTTCCTAGCTGGAATTTAAATAAAATAAGTTCTTAGTCATTTTTAGTCATGTTTAGAAAGTTGTACTCCACTAACTACTATTTCTCTATTTATAGTATACTTAATGCAGAAACTTAATAAATTGCAGGTAAGTTGTTTTTTAAGATTTTATATCAACACAATACAGTTTGCTTTTATCTGAAAAAGAGATGAACATCTTCACTTTAGTTGTTGAACTAAACCTTGGTCGTAAAACCGATTGCCCCTAAAATCAACTGGTAATTTTAAGGTTATGTTTACATACAATGTCTTTCTCAGGTATCTCCATAGTTTTGCCCGTTCTAAAAGATATGAGGACCCCTTTTCTTGCAGCAGGACCTGTTGGATCCACAACATCTTGGCTAGCAGGAGGTTTTTCTGAGTCTGCAATAAAATCAATAAAGTGTCGCATATATTTTGATTATTGCTTTTTTCTGGGAAAAATTGTATTTCAACCAAACACTTTTTACTTACTCTGCGACATAATATTGTCGGGAAAGCTTATCATGTATAAAACTATTATTTATAGTGAAACTAAAAACGTTTTCAATTTCGTAGTTAAACATAAACAATCAATCGCGGCTGGCGGCGAAATTTTTTTTTTTTAATTTTATGAACTGCCGAAGTGCCGCATGCCGACCCTGTTCATAAGTAAGGAAGGCGAAGGATATAGGTACAGAGGCATGCGTAAAAACATGACCAACAGCTGTAAAAAAGCCGATCGGTGTGTAATTTTTTAGTTTAATCTGAAAAAAACCCCCTGCTAGAAAAAAATGTTTTTTTTTTCTGTACTATTTTGTAGTTAGTTTTATTGTATTTTAGATTTTAGTTTAACCTGTGGTTCTTTTTTCACATGACGTAAAACGTAATAAATGACGTTAAGTGACAGCTGTGGAAGTTCCCTTACTTTTTCACTAAAGGGGAAAATTTGAATTACATAGCTGGAATAAGGATTTTATGAATAAAGTTAATGAAAATATTGGGTATATTAAGATTATTACGAGTCCCTTACTGATAAAATGCAGTCATTTGGCAGATTTTGGAGAGCTAATGTGTAAGACCGGATGTGTAAATAAGATAATGTTTTTGTTGGTTTCTTTACGATTTTTCTCATATAATCCTCCATCTCATCATGCTAAACCATTATACCCTGCACCAATTGTTTTTTTTTTTAAATTAAATAATTGATTTCTTTTATATTTAAGTTGCACCTCAGAGTAGCTCCTAACCTCTTCATTGAGACCGCGAGCATAAGTTAATAGTAAAAAATCCCTCAGACATGAGAGTACCTAGAGCCTGCAACCCGAGGATTCAGAAGCGGATACTGTAAGTTGGCCTCAGTATTTGATAATTAATGTAGCGGGATACTAACACAATATAAATGTTGTCTTTGTTTGTAATTAAAATTACTTTTGTATAGGCATTTGCACTCACCATTTTCCTGTGCTTGTATGGCTATTTTCTGCATGTGTTGTATTAGGTAATAGAATGGTTTGATATTAGAAGCAGAGAAGACTCTTCAGGTATGTTTTTATTAGTTGTAATAATTGTAATGTTAAATACCCTACCGTTGTTGTTGTCATTTTTCAATGGTAAGTTACATAACTTTTTACAATGTTTTAGAAAACGCTTCGGTGTATATAGTAAAGTGTGTCCAGAAGAAACAACACCTAGTAGAATTGTACCAGAGCACATTGAGAGGCCAAACTACCTATCATTAAATCAAACATTAGTGGTGCCAAGTATTCCAGAAATCAAAAATGTTGATCAAATAAAAGGCATGCAGATAAGCTGTAAACTAGCAGCAAATATACTACAGAAACTAGGTCAATTTATACAGGTATTGCTTAAAGTTGAATTATTGTAGTAAATAATTATGCACATAAGGAAAAAAATGAACTAATACCCTACTCACTAGCTTATAAATAAACCTCGTGGAAACATTGCTGGATAAAGTTAAGTTCTTGCCACATTTTCCTACATCCATGAATTAGTAAAGATTAGCTTAGCAAAAAATTTGGTTTGTCTTTTAAGAATATTGTGGTTTCATTGCAACCACTGATGGAAAAAGCTGTCTTATGGGCTCCCAGTTATCATAGCTAATATAATAAAGAGTGGAGAAAGCTAAAACTGTTGACCACTACTTGTAATTATTGTCAATTTTGATTCATATTACAATTTTTGTTAATTAAATACAATGCCATAGGAGCCTATTAAATTTACAGTCATTCGTTATACCCCAGAAGGATACCGGTGTCCCCCTGTCATTATCTTTCTATTGCGTCTCTAATTGACTCAATCAAAAGGTTAAGGGCCGGCAAAGACCTGGCTAAGCGCAGTAACACTTGTTTTTCCATGCTAAATATAATATAAAATATTACTTTTGCATCTTTCAAAACAAGAAAAAAATAAACCCCATACTTCAATCGGCATTAACCTTTCAATTGAGTCAATTAGAGACATAATAGAAAGACAATGACAGGCGGCCACTGGTGTTCTTCCAGGGTTTAACAAATTAATGCTCACGGATCTGTGTATTTATTTTCAACTCTACTGCAATCACTACAAGGTTGATATAATTTGATTATCAGTGAAAACCACGTTGTGCTGCGCCTAGCCAGATTTGCGCCGGCCCTAACAATAATTCTTCTTTATCATCAGCCAGGAGTCACAACAGATGCAATTGATGAAGTGGTCCACAATTTGTCCATAGAAGCAGGGGCCTATCCATCGCCACTACACTATAATGGGTTTCCAAAGAGTGTGTGTACTTCAGTCAACAATGTCGTTGTCCACGGCATACCGGACTTGAGGCCATTAGAAGATGGAGATATTGTTAATGTTGATATAACGGTCAGTCCTAAACATCATAAAGCCATGCTAATCAACTATGTCCATAGTAGAGTTCATTTGGCATTGTCTTGTTAGGCATATCTAATGTTAGCCCGGTAGGCATATTTATGCTTTATACAAAGCATAAATGTACCTAAAATAAGCTCTGATGATAATAATTACTATGAAACAAACTAGATTTTTCACATTCTTTACAGTAGGTACCTATGTAGGTAGTCAGAAACCCTAAAGTTTAACAACAAGTCTGCCCAAAGGGTATTGTGTTACTTACTATAAAGACAGATGGCAGCTCTGGTGGTGATGATGGTGATAATGATTATTAACTTTAGAGTAAAAAAGAACTAATATTAGTTTTAGTTATTTTTTTGTTTAGTTTTTGTATAAATTAGTTAAGATGTACATACATTTTACAGTAGGTACCTAATAAATTTATAAACTTCACCAAAAAATAAAAAGATTTTTGAGATTAATATTACTTTGACTTTTCGTTCTTTCTGTGTCTTTTTAACCGACTTCAAAAAAAGGAGGAGGTTCTCAATTCGACGGTATGTTTTTTTTTTTTTTTTTTTTTTTGTGTGTTTGTTACGCGATTTCTCCCCCATTTGTGGACCGATTCTCAAAATTCTTTTTTTATTTGAAAGAGTATACTCCCGAGGTGGTCCCATTTTAATTTGGTGAAGATCTGGTGCTGATCTTCGGAGATATACAATGGAACTCTTCAAAAATAGACGGCAAATCTGTCGTGATTGCTGGAATCGCTTGGATATTTATTGTTTATACAACATCATGACGTATCGTCACGCCTGTATGCTCTGAGGGGTATGCAGATGTGTACAATATACCTAGATTTCGACAGTTAGGTATGTTAAGTTTCATTTATTAGGGATAAGTGGATAACCCTATTACCATGACATGTATTGTTAACAAATAACAATATAAACATAAATTCATGGCAAATATTTGTATGGGAACAACTAAAAATTAAAAAATAAAAATCTTTTTTGCAAAAAATAAAACCGACTTAAAAAAAACACTAGCCGGTGTAAAATAACTCTAAATTCGGAAGTCGGTGGCCCATCATGAATAAGACAAAACCACCAAAGCCACAGACTTCGTAATTTAGAGTTATTTTACACCGGCTAGTGTTTTTTTTAAGTCGGTTTTTTTTTTTTTTTTAATGAAGTTTTTTCTTAAATCATGCTGTGGTTAGGGATTAGGTTCTTTTACATTCTCAGAATCTGGATTAAATTTTCAGGTATTCTTCAAAGGCTTCCATGGAGATTGTTCAAGAACATTTCTTGTGGGTGATGCTGTTGATGATAGAGGCTTACAACTTGTTCGTGTAACTGAAGAGTGTTTGGATGTTGTGAGTACTTTCTAAGTGGATTGTACTAAGCTGTGACCATATTCATGGCATTGATGGCATCTTCTTTAAAGTGATTATTGATTTAATGGGTGTGAGAGTTTTTATGCCACTCATGGGCCTCTGACTTGGCTGCTGATGCCGTCGAAATAAAATGATCTCTCATCATACAATATGACTGGCCTGTTGATCTAGTAGTTAGTGACCCTGACTGCTATGCAGGTCGTGGGTTCGATTCCCACCTAGAACAAATGTTTGTGTGATGAGCACGATACTTTGTTCTGTGTCCGGGTGTAATTTATCTATAATATGTAAGTATGTATTTATAAATATAATAGCTGTACCCTGCCACGCTTCGCTGTGGCACAATGTGATAGAATGGTTAAAAAAAAAAAACAATCCTTGATGAGGATTATATGGGGTGACTGTTAATTAGTGACCGATACTTAAACACGTGATTGTAAGTACTCATGAATACGAATAACTTTCCCAAAGAAACTTTTTTTATACCGTTAACTTTCAATTAATCCAATTACGACAGTACCTACTGCACAGCGGGAGCGGTGGGGGTGGCGGGGGAGCGTGTGACGCTACTACTACTACTACATTTTGCCCTTCCCGAGGTCAGACTATCAGCTGATGATCGTGCCGATTCGTGCGTACCTACTGTGATCGATCGCAGGCGCGAGCGCAGAAATTTCAAACAACTTTTTTGTTATTTTATTGTGTTATAAGTTAATGTGTATATAAAAAAAAGTTTCTTTGAGAAAGTTTATTGAAATAATGAATACAATCACGAGTTTGAGTATCGGTCACTACCAGTCAGGTCTGGTAATTAGCAGTCACCCTAGGGTGACCAGTCACCAGACGTAGTCAGAGGAGCCATGTCTTAGGGCGCCTCCAAATTAGCAGCTTGGCTGCAGCGCTGCAACCGCTAGGTTCGAGCTCGAGCATCATAGTGTTGTACATTTAGTTTCAACCTAATCGATAAATTGTTCAAGCTGATTTTCGTTAATGTCTGAATAAAAACACGTACTTACGCATCATCACTAGTCGATTGATGAACCGATGCGCGGCGGCAGCGCGGCTGCAGCGCTCAGTAGATAATGCGTTTTTTATTTATATGGATTAACAAAGCAGCGCGACGGTAGCGCTACAGCCGCGCGGCACCTGGCGGCAAATTTGAAGGCGCCCTTAGATTCGAACTCATTGGCTCATTACTTGGCATACCATCGGTCACACCACTAGGCTATAATGACTGCTACATTGACGCTAAAAACTGGGCATAGTAAGAACTAAATAATTCTTTGTTTATAATTTCCAGGCTATCAAAAGGTGCGGTCCAGGTGTGCCATTTTCTGAAATTGGTTCTAGAATATTTAGGCATGCAAAAAAGTATGGCCTGACCGTTTTTCCTTCTGTGTTGGGACATGGCATTGGGGAGTATTTCCATGGACCTCCTGAAGTTCATCATACAAGTAATTATTCCACACACATTATTTTATTATATATACTTATCCTATAACTTGTTAGTAGAGTAGTTTTAAAGAGTTGTAGGGTTGTTTTTTGTTTGCCTTGGCGTTTAACGCCCTTCAGCCAAGTCAGTCAGGCGGGCGAAGAGGTAAGAACGCGACGCGAGCGCCGCGTGCACTCACTAGTCAACACACACGCCGCAGGATAGCAAAACAACGCTTATGCAGTGCGCTCGCGTTGCTCTCGCTCGCAACTCACACGTCCGAGGACCGCGCCTGCCTATAGTTCGTTCGCGTTAAGAATGCAGTGATGTCATCAGTGCAACTGCAAGATAAAGGTGTATACACAGTGGTGTTAAATTCAAACAAATTATATTTTAAAAGATTAAGTATAATGAATTTATAAAAATGAATTTGAAAAGATTTGATTGGTTAGGGGGCGGGGCTAGGCCGACGAATAATGATGACTCGCTGCATTCTTAACGCGAACGTACTATAGTGTGGGCTCAGCCTTAGCTTAGTTGGAGGGGTAATCAAGACTATTAGTATAAAGGCTCCAGCACATTTGTAACACCCGACGCCATCCCACGCGGTTTTATTGGACAAATCAGAAAAAGGTGCTTATAGTAACCAATGAGAACACCATATTGACGTTGCGTGGCATGGCGTGTTATAAGTCTGTTGCTAGCCTAATATGTAACCCACATTGCTAGTAAGTGCCTACCTAAGTTTTTTTTAAAACAGGCAATTATTATAATTCTTTTTGATTGGTTTTGTCAACGTAACTCGTAAACTATGTATGAACGTAAACAAAGCAAAAGTAAGGATGTCTGTAGGTATCAAGAAATGAAAGAATGTGTGGAAGTAACTCATCATCTGCATAGCCTCTTCCGAAATGTGTTGGTATCAGCTTCCAGTCTAACTAGAATTACTTCTACTAATTACTGGCGGCGTGCTTTAAAGTAACATTTATTATAATACCAATGTGTTTTCTAGTAAACAGATACCCAGGGGTAATGAAGCCAGGCATGACATTTACTATAGAGCCAGCCTTAACTCACGGTAGCGAGTTCACTGTGCTACTAGAAGACGGTTGGACGTTATTGACAGAGGATGGTTCCAGATGCGCCCAGGTAGAACACACAGTTCTGATCACTGAAGATGGAGCAGAGATACTAACTAAATATTAATATGATTATGTTGTAATAATGTGATAGCTCATGTAGTCAGAGAGTATTAGATAGATACAAATTATATCCGAGGCTATGCAATTAACTGTGATAAACCTCTCTTTTATGTTAGCATGTACAGACGCCAGCACATCAAGTTACCCCAATGTGTCAAATTTCTTTGATCGTTTTTCAACTATATGTCAACTGAATAAGGTTTCAATAATAATTCAATTGGGACAATTTGACACATTGGGGTAACTTGATGTGCTGGCGACCTATATGCAAAAAGAACAAAATATTATAAATTTAATTTATGTTCCTGTTATATTTAAATAGCATTATTGAATTGTTGACATAGTGTTGTGGTTATTACCGGTTGTTATATTACAAAGAAATAAAATATCAAATAGCGTGTAATGTTTCTTTTATTTTGCTTGTTAAATCTTAAATTAAAAACATGTAACTTGGTACATTAAAAGCACAAGCACAATAATTTATCACTCAATGTCAGTCAATAGATCAAACTTTAAAGGCGTAGAAGGAAGGTATCGATTGAGTCGGTTACATGTGGATATTATGTTATAGGACAAAGGCGTAACTAATGGGACATAAACACACTCCCAGGGTATAAATATTCGCTCTACGCTCCGGGTTCCACCGCATCCAGTCGAAAGAGTTTGGTCCCATAGAATATCCAGCTACGCCTCGACTAAATACTAATGCGATGAGTGATTAACTGTTAGGAAGAAGAACGATTAATAATATTGACTAGGTCTTAAACTCACTAAGATAAAATGCTTTTTTTTGTTATTTTCATCAACATTATATTAGGTAGAAGCAGCTTCAAACAAGATTTTAGGTACTTGGAAGAATGTCGTGAAACCTTAAAAAATAATTAACATTGGACTAGTAAAATTGTAAAGTTACGAACACAGATCACAAACCCTGCAGAAAGTATGTAGGTTAAAAGTTAATAAATGCAAGTTTTTGATTTACAGTAAAATTATTCACAAACTTAATAATGTAAACCCTTTTATCTGTGCTATTGTAGTACCCTTAAATCTAATTCAATAAGTATAATATAGTATTAAGTAGTTAATATTTTTACTCACAATAGAGAAAATGTAAAATACTTAGGTACACTTTTGAAGTGTAAATATATGGTCAAATAAACTTTGGAAGATTTAGAACATTAGATAAGATTTCTTAAGTTCGCCTATTTAAATTAATACATAGGTACATATAGGTGGAAATGGAAGGACGTAAATAAACTTTATCATCTTAGAAATTAACAATACAATAAATTCATACAATGGATTAACCCTTACCGTTAGCGAATATTCTTAAATATATTTTTTGGTATTTTTATAAATTTTCTAAGGGTGCTAGGGAAGAATAAAAAGAGTGTATAAAAGTTGTTACAAAATTATTAAATAGTTTAACAACATACAAAAGCTACTTGCCACCATAATATACACACTATAAAGTTACTTAAATGTTAATTTATCACTCAAGGTAACATACAATCCGTAAACAAGGATTACCTCAGTCAAAATGAGAATAAATATGATCTACATGATTTTAATAATAATATCTTCACAAACACTCTTTCACAATAACGACAAATAGAAAGAAAATGCAGAACATCCAAAACACTACTGAACTCACTCATTACTCATTAAAATTGAAACTTGAAGCACTAGCCTCTTGATTAAATTCCTTATGCTTATATTTTACTATCTAATTATATCAAAATCAGCTAATCTTTATGGGTAATAGAAGTGCCCTGAATTATTATATAATTTGCCATATTCAATATGTAGATATTTTTTATTCAAATTTATTTTTAGAGTACATAATTTTCGAAGATATTCTCATGCAGGCTTCTGATTATACAAAACTGTAACTGCATATTTATAATATTGAAATGTAATAACTACTAATAATGTATAATCTCAATATATTTTACTTATTAATTCAGTTAAACCTACATAAAAATATTATATTTATTGAAGCTTAATACATACTGGTTGATTCCATTTAAGTTAACAATTTGTGCATAGTCATCTCTTTTGTGTATGTGGGAAGATTTTGTTAATTTATTGTGCTTTTAAATTTGAAATGTCACTCAAATACAATTGGGAACACTAAAAATTACAAATTGAAACACTTATTATGGAATAAGTTAATTACACAAAGTAATAACATGCTTAAAAACATTAAGTATCTTTTCTTTAGCAGTATGGCATCATGATCCCAAAACTTTTCATTGTATTGGAAATGAAAGGTAAAAAAACAAGGATTATTAAAACATAATCAACAGAAAACACAAACCGTAAGGATCATGGAACTAATCTAAAACAACATTTGACTATCTATCAATAGGTACAATGTATTTGTACTACTTGTTTATTTTGTAGAACCGCTGTACGAAATCTGTTAGGTTAAATACCTGACCCGGACCAACTCCAAAGTCCATGTTGATATATTCATCTAAGTTATGAGTGGAAGCTGGAAAGAAGTGGAAAATTATAATTTAATAACATAAATTAAAAGCCAAAATCTGTAAAACAAATAGCAATTTTAAATTTTATATGTAAACAATTTGCAACAGAAAAAAGGTAAGATCATAAAGCTGAAAAGGTCTATGGCAACAAACATGACTGTTAATACTGTTAATCAATAACATGAATAAGCATGTTTTTTGAAATACCATATAGGTATTATGTATAATAAAAGAAGAAATGTTACAAATAGTCATGATAATGCTTGATGTATTCGCTTTTTTTAGTTCAGCACTATAGACATTCTACTAGTCTATGACAATAGTGACCTAGTGACCTAATTTTTAACTTCGACAATGTTGTGTATAGCAAGAACAAAGAAAAATAACAAAGCACAAACTGTATATTTGTACAAATGGCTGTCTACAATGCTACATTTATAAATGAATGTTCCACATTAGTTAAGTGTGTACATTAAGCTATTGGCTTCTTGCCAGGAATAGGAGCCAAAAAATATTCCAGTAGAAAAAAATTAAAGGATAATATTGAGGAGGAAGATAATTTGCAAAACATTTGTGATATCTCCAAATTGTTTTTTGTTTAGACTTTAAAAAAGGACAGTAATTTGAGTAAAGTATATGCTTACTTGATGTGCATATAGCTGGGTATGGTGGAGGTGGTTTAATCCATGAGCCGTCCGGTCTCTTCATGTGACGTCGGTCTGACGCAAAGTTCTGCAAGAACTGCTTGGCAGGCACTACTCGGAAGAATCTAAAAATAACAGTAGTTGTAATTAAGGCATCGCAATCAATATGCATAGCAGATAGATAAATGATTGGAGCAAAACTGTTAGTTGCAGACTCTTTGATTGTCTCAAGCTTTTTGTTAGTTTTTTATATTTTTTATTGGAATGTCGTCTATTTTGTTTTTTACACAACATTGTCACTACTTCTTCTGGTAATACTTATAATTTGGTTCGTTCACATGTAAATATTTTCCAATTACCCATTATATTGTCTTTTCTTATTGAGCTTCAGTCTTTCATTGCACAAAACCACCATAAAAACATACAGTCCACTTCCATCGCCTACACTGTTCATTATGCTATATTCAATCATACTGTTTGAAAATTACCTGTGAAAATCTGACTTTAGCACTTGGTCTGTACGAAATGTTTCAGTAACATATTTGTGGAAAAATGTTGGGAAAGGCAACTCCGAGTCCAAATCATAGACAAGGCAAGTTTTGCTGTCCCATGAGTACAGAAATATCACATGATAATCCTGAAATGAAATTAATACATTGTTTATATTACACACACATATTACACACCTTAGGTACTTTGTTAGTATTGTAAATGCATGCTACTTTGACATTAATCATAATTAGTTAGAAACTTAATATTGATAGGAATTTTTCAGGATTTTTATCATTGCAGTTCTGATGAGCATTCTTTATTATCAGCAACAGTGAAAATTGTAGGTAAACATTAATATCATAATAAAGGTACCAATACATATAAATGTAACAAAATCCTGTGAGGAATTATTTGTGGAAGAGACGATGGGCTCATTTTATATATGATAATAAAGTAGTAGTAGGAGTACGTTCTGAACAATAAAGCTTATTAAGTACATAATAGCGTGACATAATTTTGGTACACACCCATATGACGAGACGGTCCTCCTCACGCCCAGCCCTTTGTTTCCACAGGGGCACTGTACGGCAAGGGTTGGATATAAAAACGATGAAACATCTATCCAGTTCCTCAGGAATTCTTAATGATACATCTTGACAAAGTTTCCAAACATTCTCCTCGCTGCAGAAATGAACACAACAAAGGAACGTTAATTAAATATTGATATTGTTTTATCGAATTGAGGTGTAACAAAATAACTTGCCAATAACAAGACACATGTGAGCACTCATCTCGTTTCGGAAACAATTGTTTCAGTGTTTTATCACTCCTTTTATTATTTTCGCTGCTACTCAGATGAACTTGTGCATTGACCGACATTTTGTCACTTTGACAGTTGCAATATTTTTTGTTCAAGCAGAACTTGAAGACCTAGTGTTGCCAACTAAAAAGTAAAAAGTAATTTACCCCATAGGTACAACGTACCTATGGGGTAAACGTACGTTGTACGTACCTTTTAAAATATTGTCTAGTCAAGGGCTTGCGGATTTTATTTTACTAATAAAACTCAGTTCAGATCAAAGCGATAAAGAGTTAAATAGTAACATGGTGATATTTCTCTCAATCCATAATTTCTATAACTGTGGTCATGTAACTGGTGCCTACGACTCAGTCTGTTGTCAACTTGGGTTGGGCGTCTTTCAAGTTATCATCAGATCATGTATTTGATCAAAGAAGAACAGTCAGGCTGCTGATGTCGACTAACCCTATTATGTTGATGTGGGAGTTAGGCGACATAGGCATTACTTATAAAAATAAATGATTATATAATAAAATATAATTAAAAATATTAATTAGTCTTTTTTAATTTAAGTCTTTTTGCTTGTTTTCATCCATATTTTTTACTTTTGCAAATAGCTGTCAAATATTTCACTGCTTTAATGAACCGACTTACGAAAAAGAAGGTTCTCAACTTGGCTGTATTTTTAAATGTGTGTTAGACTACTACCTCATACAAATAACTCTATGATTTAGAATATACAGCTTTATTCAGCGTTGTGTTTTCGATCATGTCGATCATGTATGGATGAATCTAGACTCGTGTCAAATCTAGTACTGAGGCCAGCACCAGCACATCAAACTACCCCAATGTGTTTGTCTTTGATAGTTTTTCATCTATAATTTAAACAAATTAAGGTGAAAATATGACAGTTTGGGGTCGGTAGCTTGATATGGTGACGTCTATACATTCCTTTATAGTACTTTTTGTCACCACGTTTATTGAGAGCCACGTTGTTGGACTGCATTTGACTCATATAACCGATATTATTACTTTCCTGCATTTAACTTTACCGATGAAGTGATGACAGATATTTAGTCTCTACAACAGCACCACCTAGCGGGAGAAAATTCGTAAGACTCCAGTAAATCCTGCTCTGTGATTGACATTTTGTTTGTGGTTGTGGCCAGCTGGCTGAGGCGTTTTGTTAGAGGCCAGCGTTATCTTTTAGTTGTTTTCAAAGTTTCTTTCGTATTGGTAAGGAGGGCGGTGCGTTGTCCTAGGTTTCGGCCGGGCTAGCGTATCGTCCGGTCTTGCATACCGTTAAAACAACTAAGAATAAGGTAATTGCGACTTTCGACAAGTCCAACCTTGCTGGCGTTGAGTAATTAATTATTCGAGATGACCCGTAAGTACAGTGACACACATATAATATCATGTTTACAAATTGCAACATCCCATTGAGTGCATCAAGTTTTACCCATCAATCTTTTTTAGAATAGTCCTGGAAGGACAAATTCTATTGAACATTCTAGATAACACCACGTTCAATGCTTTATCCATGACACGAGTCATATTTGGGTGACGCTTTGCTTTGTATTATGAAAATTGTTTCTATCCGCTCTAGTGGACCATTATTTTCACCTGTTAAATAGTTACTACTTATCGCGTGTTATTAATAGAATTAGAGCATGCTACTATTGTGAATTACCAAACATGGCATAACTATGCACACATTTAGCTAGGTAGACAGCTAAGAGTGTTAATTTCATTTCAGGTGGAAACCAGAGGGATTTGGCTCGCGCCAAAAACCAGAAGAAACAACAAGAACAGCAAAAGAAAAAGAATGCCAATGATAAGACTGGTATGTCTTTACAAGAGAGGAAACATAGGTACCTACTTAATTTCATAACCTCTGAACCTAAGTGACAACTGTGTCTTCTCAATATGTTTATGATTATCTCTTGGAAAACAGTGTTATCCATAACATAAATACTAAAAACAAAGACTTTGTTGTTTCTAGAACTAAGCTCATGAAACTAGGTGGCTTGTTTAGACCAAATTTATATGCTTTTGTCTTAAACACTTCCGCTTTTAAGAATTATAAGACTATGCCAGTAAGCTATGAATATTTTAAGATTAATCTACAAATTGTGAGCTGCTTTAAATTGATTTTATTTGGTGAATGTTGACCTTTCTAGCATACTTTTTTTATTGAGTACTTTTGATATCTCTATTATTACGTTCATAAGAAACAAATTGGGAGGCCTTTACCCACCTGTAGGACATTACAAAAGAAAAGAAATATTGTAGTGAATTTTAAAGTTTGTCTGGTAATTAGTTTAAGCGGCCTACCCACACATTCTTTCTATATTATTATTTGAGTCCTTGAGATCATTAACTAGTCAATTACCGCAATCCAGACACAATTAAATTTCTATTGTTTGCGGACACCGGTGTCCACGCGGAGCCTAATGAGTTAAGTTCTTAATTGGGATGCACAATAATATTTTTTTATTTAATGTAGAAAATATTCTTCCAGTAGCTGGTAGATCTATCAAATTAACGCATATATCTGTGGCCCTAGTGAAAAGGGCCAATTTTGTCGAAAATGAGTTAAGTGTACCAAAGTGATCAGAAAAAATGCTCTATCGTTTGGTGAAGACAGATCTAAGCTATCTCTAAAAATAAGAAAGTTACTTTGTGTAAAAGGGTCCAACTGACACCAAAAAAAACTGTAAAAGTCGGTTTTCTGATCACTTTGGTACACTTAACTCATTTTCAACAAAATTGGACTTATACCCCTTTTCACTAGGGCCACAGATATATGCAAGACACAATTGCTTTTTAATTGTTTCTATTATTACGGCATACAAGTGGTAAAGCTGCATCCACAAAATTTAAGCACCATGATTCATTAATTGGGATTAGTGAATGTGTTTTTTTGTTTGTTGTTGATAGAGGAGTTTGTTACTGAGAGTTGGGAAATGATTAAGAATGATAACAGAATAAAGGTAATAAAACATTTTTTTAACACCATTTGTTAATTATTTATTCATTGTTGATTGCAGGGATGCTGAATTAATGAGAGAAAAGCAACGAAAAAAAGAAGAACAACAAGCAGCAAATATGAATAACCAAAAACAAACTGCTACAGAATAAAATTAATATTAAATAAAACATGAAAGAAACAGACTTGACTGCTCCATGATAATGTATAATCACATAAAGTTTGAGCTTGTCCGTGGAGAGCTGAAATTGTTTATGGTGATATAAGCAACCTTATATACCTACTAGAATAACATTAAAAATTTGCGTTGAACAGAGCCTAATTTAATTTTAAACCCAAATAATAAATATTTTATTATGTTACTACTAGTTGAAGTTGGGTGCAGACGATTTGAGTAAGCATGATCTGAAAAGTTAAAATCTTGTTACCGTAACTCGAAAATCGCAGTTCCAATGGCAATTGTGAACAGTTTACCACAATAGGTCTTAGCATTTATGCAAATCTTAATGTTAATTTTGACTGAATAGGTTTGTATGTATACTCAACTACCCATTTTTTGTACAATAAAATCTTAAAAGTACAAACTGTGTTATGTTTTGTCATTGGAAAGTTGCCTTGTCATTTATTTGATTACCATTAACACTCCCAAAGTCCAATATTAAGATTGTATTGTGCAAATACATCTCATCATGATGGAGTTAGGAGTCTTCCAACTTGAGATAACCAATACCTCAGTTTATATCGCGTAATAGTTTAGTGATTGGGGTTTTAAAAATAGCCATCTGCCTTATACTGTATTGTAAGAGCTATTACAAACCAGCGGCATGTTGCCAACGGCAGAGGCCAACTGCAAAAATCAGCGGCAGCCTTCTCTGTACTTATAGGTGTCAGTTGAGCTGCCGTCGAAAGTCGTGTCGGTGTCGAAGTAGTTGCCTCTGCCGTCTGCCGTTGGCAACATGCCACTCGTGTAAGAGCTCGAAGTGAACTTTTTGTCTAGTAAATAGAGTATAATCATGTCTAAAGAGTTTGAGAATTGGTATGGTCAATAATGAAAATCTACATTATTTTTATTACCTATCTTAAGTATTTCTGGTTTTGTTGTAAGTACCATAGGTAATTATTATTATTATTCAATAAAATTATTAATAATAACACGAATGTCTTTGTTCCAGTTCTCCATTATAAATAAGATCTAAAAAAGGTACCTACTGGGTTTTGTAAATAGAATAAATAAAAAACGCAAATTATAAAAAAGGTGTAATTTAAAAGGAAGGAGGGGAACAATATTTTGAATTATAATGTTTAAAGAGATTATTAGAAAAAACACTCACACTTGCATGACATGGCACACTAATCAACACAATAAAAGCCTTACCTAAGAGCTAGAAGGGAAAAGCTGAGGACAATGCCAGGGTGCGTTTACACCGAAGTCGAGACGAGCGGAACAGACAGGAGGCTTGATTAAATCAGTTCATTCGTTGAGGTCCACACCGTGCCTGTCGTTCTGTCTGTGTTTGGTAGATCACTTTTAATTTAGCTTGTCTGCGCCTCAGTAGAAATGCACCCTTATACAAAATTGACAACATTATTTTTTTATAAAGAAGTCTTTTCACCTAAGCCGACAACCCGCCGAATAAATCTGCGGGTCAGTGAGCAGTATGAGCACGCACGGCCACATGTCGGCGCAAGACATTTTATTGGCCTGTCGGCGGTTTAGGTGTGAAGACTCCTTAATATTGAGTTGTAATGCGTAAGAATAAATAGTTACTAACTTTACATAGGAAAGATGGTTTGAAACACCTGTAGCATTATTAAATGATTTAATGTCATTTTAGTGACTAGTGGGAATGATATTTGGTAGGTCTAAAAGGTAATAATCACTGCTAGCTCATTAAAAATGGCTTACAAAATCTTATACGTATATTTTTTCATTTTAATACTACACCATTGAACATAAATTAAAACCATGTGAATTGCACTATGTATCATGTTATACCACTCCTTTCTATAACGTTTATAAAATTATATTGTGTACTTAAAATTATGCAATGGAATAATAAATCACTTAAATTATTTAAGTATCAATATTTAGCTTTAAATTAAATTGGTTACATAACATTCAAGCCTTCCCTGAAGGGTTAGACTTGAGTCATACCTATTCTTAAATAAATAAAGTACACTCACATTTTGCCAATTATGTTAAAGACCCGTATGTCAGGGAAGAGATCCTATTGCCATAAATTGAGCACAAATATAGGGTGACAGGTAATTAGTGACCGATACTTAAACACGTTACTAATGAATACAAATAAACTTCCGAAAAAAACTTTTTTTTATACTTATTAACTTTCAATTAATTCAAATGCGACAGTACTGCACAACGGGAGCGGTGGGGGTGGCAGGGGAGCGTGTAACGCTACTACTAGTAGATTTTGCCCTTCCCGAAATCAGACTATCAGCTGATAGATCGTGCCGATTTGTTCCTACTGTAATCGATCACAGGCGCGCGAATTTCAAATTGCGTTTTCGTTATTTTATTGTGTTTTAAGTTATTGTGTATAAAAAGAGTTCTTTGGGAAAGTTGATTGAAATCATGAATACTTTTACGTGTTTTTGTATCGGTCACTAATTACCAGTCACCCTATATATACTCCAGGCAGCAACTACGTAATTCCTGATGAAAAAACTCAGTAACAGTGCCCAATCCAGGAATCGTACTGAACCGAGCCTATGAATTTAGTATGTGTGACAAACAAAAACAAAACAAATAAAAAATTGCACAATGGAATAAATAAAATATTTTAAAGGTAACATGTTTTCATTTGAGATTACTAGCCGGAATAAAAACCGGCCGGACTTCCGGCTAAATTAGCCGGAATTATCTAAAAACAAGCTTAACAAAATCTCCTAAACAAAACAAACAAATAAGTATTTTATACTGATTTGCCAGCATATTATTAAAATGTGTAGTACAGCAGCCAGGAGTGGTGGGTGAATCATCTAAACCATATACCATTGGTTTTATTATGCATATTATTATTTTAAAATGAGTCACAGTTTAATTTTGTTCCTTACACTCTGTGCAAAAAAATATAATACGAACTAGCTTAGCTAGGTACCAATGCTAGCATTATTAACACTAGTAACAAATGAGTAGTTTGTAAGATAAAATTTTCTAATATTATGCATGACCATTAGTCAGGCATTTCTTCTCAAACTCCTCTCTTTGCTTATAAAGTTCTGTGACCAAATCCTTGATGAATGGGTGTTTGAATTTCCCCTCGGTAGCAGTGAAGAATTCTTGCAGCTTCTGCGGGGTATTTTCACGTTTCTCATATTCGAATGCCTGCAGTATCATGTCGTAGCGGTCCAAGTCTTTGGCGAACTTGGCTTCAGGTGAACTTTGGTTTTCATATTCCTGGAGAACAAAAAATTGAATGTTAAATAGATTGCTGCCTGGGGAATTTGATCCGCCACTTCTTCTGGAAGTGGTGAATGGCGGGCGTTTTAAGGGATAGTCTATGTAATTTATAACATTCAAAAAGTGCTGATCCTCTAGTTGTTTAAATCGTTAACTACCGAAATTCCAGACAATTAAATTAGTTATTGTTCCGGAAGCGGGGCCCGATAAAATAATAAGTATAACATGAAAACCCATTGCTCATTAGCCTAGTATGGGAATTTACCAGTAGGTTATATTTTTTTTATGCTTGTGCGATAACACAGTTCTGAGACTCACCATAGGTCGAAGGCACGCTTGTGCGACGGTCGTTGCGGCTACGGTAGTGCGATAAACAATTATTATTATTGTGCAAAGAGATTTAAGATAATAAAGACAGGAAGGACATGCGAAGATATCGCATAGAAAATCTATGATCCCATGTCTCGGTAACGCCTTCTAGAATAAAATAGCAATATTGGTGCGGCAGCGGAGCGTACTAAATTAAACTCACACCCTTTTATTACAAAACGTGGTATTAAAAAAGTACCGGGTTTAAACCATGAACTTGAATAAACGTTATTACAAAAAGAAGTTTATCGCTAGTCCTAGAACTATCTATGGTACCAAAGTAAGACCATCGTGAACCCTTTTTTTTTTAGGGATGGAAAATCCTCATGGATGCTCCGCCCGGGGTGGGCGGAGGGTCTGTCGGACTCTTGCTGACTAAAAACCACCCCGTGATCCTACTCACACCTGCGCCGGGGGTCACGGGAACAGAAGTGAGTGTTAGACTCCCCTAGCGACGTCAAAGAGGGGTGCGCGTGAGCACGACGCGCCGCCACCTCGGGTCTATGTACGTGGGGGGCGGCGGACGTCAACCATCGTGACCCCTAGTTAAACTATGGTACTAAATTGTTAAACGTCAAATTCTTCATTAACGGTAACAAACCTAGACCTTTCAGTCCTGGTTTAAACCTGGTACCTACTTACGGAAGTTTTATAAAATGACGGATAGACTTGTATCCACTCGGACACGAGTATCGGATGAAAATTTTGTTCGTGATGTCCTGTCTACATATAGTACCTATTGAAGACTTTTGTTATTGTTAGACAGTCTTCGATCGTCAATGGTATTATTACGGTTTTTTATACAGTATACTGTCGCCTTCAAAACTAGTCTACTAATAAGTTTTGAAACCCGGAATCGAATTTGGGAACATTACCAAGACTTTGTATCAAACTGGGTTATCGAGGTTATCAGATAGGTATACATAAATACATAATAATATGAATTTAAATGACAAATGTTAATTCTTCCCGTCGCACAAGTGTGCTTTCGAACCAAGGTTATTCGCAGAACAGGTTTGTCATACTAAGAGCTCTTACACACGAGCGGCATGTTGCGATGTTGCCGTCGACACGACTCGGTGGCATCCCAGCTGACTCCTATTACTGAGAGAGATGACGACGTATGCCGCTGATCTTTGAAGTTGGAATGTCGACGTCCGCCGACGGCTGCAGTTACCTGTGCCGTTGGCAACAAGCCGCTCGTGTGTAAGAGCTCTTACGGTAATCACACACGCATTTGTCGAGTTCCAGGGCTGTAGCTAGAGTCGAATTTGAGGTATTTCAGCATTGATTACAGGTAGGGCGGAAGCAAAAAAAATATCATAATTGATCTAGGGAGTGTCTCTCCAGGGAGTGTAGGTCGGCCAAGAAAAAGATGGTTGGATGACATTATTAACACAGCAGGAGAAAAATGATTACACAAACTGCTTAAAACCGCGAGGAATGGTTCAAGTTGGAGGAGGCTTTTCCCCAAGCCTCCTCCAAGGCTTTTCGTCACTATGTGCTAAATTTATAACAATATTAGAAAGTAAAAGGGGGGGTCCCCTTTTACTTTCTAATATTGTTATAAATTTGTTAACTCTGTAATATGTAGAGAAATAAAGCTTTATTATTATGATTATTATTTTTTTGTATTAAAATTATTTCTCGAAACCCTTGGGTTACGGACCTTTGGAAGGCGTACCAGGGGCCTAAGCCAACTCGCAGAGGCCCTTTGTCGTTTTTAATTAAGTGAGGCACCAATCGCAGATTTTCCCTATATGCATTATGCAAATGCACCCAAGGAAAACCTACGACTAGTGTAGGACTATTGCAGACTAAAGCAACAAATGTATTTGTCTATGGATAAGGTGAACTGGTTACCTAGTACTATGGAAGGACTATGGCCCCTGCCTCATCAATGCTTTATAAATACACGAATAAAATGGCAGAGGTGACTTGCACACTCGGTAATGGGCCCTCTAAAACGCCGCTAGCACATAGTGACGTAGCGACAAGACGGCAACATAACCTGAGGTGCTTGAGAAGTGGAGAGCCATTCCACGGCTGTCAGGACAATCCCGGAAGTACGGTCAAGATCCCTACCAGCACCTTATTGGAATGCTTCCTTCCTCCGAGCATGTTTGCTCTTGTGAATCTCCACTCTAGCCGGCCAATTAAGGCATGAAAGAGGTGGGAGCTCCGTTCCCCGTCAGAGCTCACTCTGGCCGGCCAATAAAGGCAAGCCAGAGATGAGGAACAAGACTTCTCCCGGGAGATCGGGTCCGTGGGGTCGCTACTGCCCAACAGCTCGCCACAAGCTGCCCTGCGGGGTTTATTATCTGGGGGCACGGGAGTGCCCCCGCCAAGACGAGCCAAGCGAAGCGCAAGGGCACTACCTACCTTTTCTCGAAGTGTTTCGTCGTTTTTTGAACCCTCATAGAGTTGGTTTCTGATGTACCAGATAGTTCATATTCTCAGGATAGATGTCATTAATAGACTCATTAAACATACAAAGTCTCAAATTGAATAGCTCTAATACTTTAGATTTTATTGATATCTAAAATAGTGACTGTCAGAATGACTGGACCAAGTGAGATACCTATGTCCTTAAGACCATGAGCACTATTTAATACCTATTTGCTACTATTTAGTACGTACTTACTAGTTAGTGTAAAAAATATATGTTAAAGTAGCAAATAGGTAGTAAATATTAACATTAACAACACGGTTAATATAACTCTAAAACTACGATAACTTGGAAGTGGCCAGCCAACCTGACGTCAAGATGGCTGGCCACTTTATTTCATTCATATATTTCTTTGTGCAAAGGTACCAAATATTTCACTTTAGGTACTAAATAGTAGCAAAAATAGTGCACATGGTCTTAAGGACATATCTCACTTGGTCCAGTCATTCTGACGGTCACCTAAAATACACCGATTTCGTCACTGACACACTGACACCCTGATGATCATCAAAATGTTTGGGTACTTCCTGAAGTGCTAGAAAGCTGAAATTTGGTATGTAATCTAAGTTTAGTATACAACCAACAAAAAAAATCATAAACTCATAACTTTCGACCCCCAACCCCTAAAATAGGGGGGTGGAAGTTTGTATGAGATAATATAACCACTTAAGAGCAAAATATCGCCCTGATTTATCGCTTATGGTAATCAGTAAACCATAAAAAAAAAGGCAAACACAGAGAATGGGCTATGAAAACCGGCACTACTGAAAGCACTGCAGCATTGACGGCACTTGTAAGAAAAACACCCCAGAAAGAAATCTTAAAGACTGAGATCTGATATCTTTTTCACAGGGCAAACCTTATGTGGTCGTCTTGGCAACATTTTACATGCAATGTTTTAGTGGGATTTTAATTATTATAATAATTAGGGTAGGTAGGGCATTGTGATTTCAAGGTAGGGCATTGCCCCACAGTACCCTTCCTAGCTACGACCGTATCAAGCTCACATACTACACTCATTAAGGATAACTGGTGCAAGATTATGTCCAAACTAAAATGAATAATAAGTTGCACTATCTTCAGTTCATTACTCAATCATTGCACATGTTGAAACACGTTGAGAGTACTAATACAGAGTATTGATTATCTTATCATGTTTGAAGAAATTCCTTCATTGTAATCACTACTGCAATAATGCACTTTATACTATATCGTGGATTTCTAGATAATTTTAGATACCATAATTTCCTTAATAACATTGTCTTGGTGGACTTTTTTGTATCAGTTTTCCCATAGGACTAGTGGGACATAATTTATAAAATATGCTACTATCAGTTGTCATCTCATCAATGGGACTGACTGGATACTGGCACCTATCTGAAGTCTTTTAATAACAGTAAAAACCCATACATTGTATGCCATAACACGAAACCAGTATTCCTGAAAGGTTAGGACAAAGGTATAGTACCCTTACGTTAAAGTCTCATGAAATAGAAGGCAAGCCTATTGTCATTGGGCACAAACTCAGAAACCATGTACCATGTACCTACTCATAAAACCCTCCCTCCATAGACAAATCCAGTCATAGACATAATAAGCAATCTCTTAAGACAATCATTGCATAGATAAAAATACAGAACAAAGTAAAAAAAGGCATTTCATTGAGTTCTATCAAAAAAAAAAAAAAAATGTATCCACCATTTGAACCCATTAATATTAGCTTACTGATATAGCTCTGACTCAAGAACCCCATTGGGTGAACACGGACATGCAAGAGAATAATTAGTTAGAATTACTCACTTTGTACAAGTCATACATTCTATCACCAGCTATGCCAGTGAGTTCTGCAATCTTCTGCATAGCCTCATCTTCTCGCCGGTGCTTCTCTTCAGGGGAGACACCACAGTGAGGAGTGAGATCCCCAACTATACACTCTGCTAAGTCATGGACCAGAGCTGAAAAGTAATAAATTTAAATTAGAATTTAAAATGGGAAAATAAAAGACATTACTTATAACAAATTAGTTAAGTATGATTGCATGAGAAATGGTCCAACCTATAAGTCCACATAAAAAAAACAATATGTGGAAGGAGATATGACTTTTAAGAAATATGGGTCAAACCATTATTATACCACAAAGTAAATATTATTTTTTTAATTTGTAAAAATGATTTAACAACTAAACAAGAAAGGCATAATACAAAAATAAAATGTGAGAAAGTAACATTATAAATAAAAAAAAAACAAATTTCAGTATTACCTATTTGGAGACATCTAAACCTATCAAGATTTGTTGTGTTAGTCTCATCGGTGAGCAAGAAGGTCATCAGTCCCATGCGGTACATGTGGCCAGCAATAGATTCACATTCATTTATATCACATAGCACCCAACCAGTTCTCTTCACATGCTACAAGTAATTAGAAAAATAATAAGTTTAACCAAGGCTTTCAATTTGGCAAAACTAATAATTAACATTTATGAAACAAAGAATCTTATGTCTGCAATGGTAGATTTATTACATTTAAATTTAAAAATTGATTTAGCATAATTTGAAATCACAAATTAGATCTAAAATCGAACATACATTTCCCGACAGTAAGTAGAAAAAGCAGGTAGTGATTTAATTCTTCGATATTTAGAGAAATCAATAAGTTTTAGAGAAAATAGCAGTACCTACGGCTGAAATATTGAAATTCATAATTACCTTCAAACGACCGACGAGTTCCAAAAATTCTAAGATTTTTGAGCTTTCAAGAGCTAGTGCCATTGTGCGTATTTATTTATGTACCTAGTAACCTTGTATGAAATCTAACTGTATTACTACTAGATTCGACTGCAATGTTAGTTTGATTTTTTTTTCCTTAGTAACGTGCGCCAACATCCGCTATTAAAATAATAATTGATTTTATTTTTTACGTACGTACACAATAACCAACTAGGCAACTATCACTTCACGTCAAACCTGTGCGTCAAGTCAAACGTCAATAATTACGGAAGTCGGGTCCGCACTTTGATTCGAACGGGATTTTTATTTTTTATCTATACCACACAGTCCACACAACACAATGTCAGTAGGTACTGGGGCAAGGCCATTTCAGTGTTTAGAAAGGCCCGCTAGGAGTTTTTTTTTTTGTGATTTTAAGCTACCTAAAGTAATGAAATATTAAGTTGTATTTTTTTTTAGATAAACAAATATAAAATTATCTCTGAACAGTACCAATCATCTTCAAAAGACGATGTCCTCAAAAGTCAAGTCTTCTGAAAAACAGTAATTATAAACTGTCATCTAAACCAGGAATGTTTTATTTTATTGATTATACCTAGTAACTTTAAATAAAAACACGTAATAATTATTAGGTCGCAATTTACGATTTTTTTAGAATTATGCAACTTTCGGTAGGACGAGCCAAGGTTTCCCGCGAATTTCAAATTTTCCTACGTACATTCGGATTCAGTATTAGAGATAGAGGGGTTTGGTATTTAGCGGTATTCAAAAGATTTACACATACATACACTATACACGTAAACTCACGGCATTTTTCAATGGGATTCGGAAGAAAGTACAGGGTGCCGTATACAACGATTCTTTTGCTTCGTTTACGTTCATAAACGCAGGCCGCGCCGCTAGTAAAATATTTTAAAAATAATCCATAAAAATCAAGGTTTATTTCACTTCCTATGTAGGTAGTAATAATTCCTATTGAACGGTGTGAGACTTTTCACCGAATACTATGTTCTCCTAGCGTTGTTTGTAATTACTTACGTGGTTTAGCTATATTAAGCTAGATGGCAGTAGTGTCGTCACTTAATATATGGCCGAACTTATATCAACAGTTATTTCTAAGAGTCCCGATTACGTGTATTTAAAAATCGAGAACGTTTTTAATTGACGTGATACTAAACGGCTGCACAGTTTGAATACAATAAAATTTAAAACACTAATAAATTGAGAATACCCTAAAGTTACGTGCTTTTTGTCTGTGGGTCCGCGGGGTGTTTCACATGAACCGGAATAGGAAGACACTAAATGTTCGCAAGCACCTATTAGGGGACCTAAGTGTATGAAGCATGAAGTAAAACCAAGAATGCGTGTGAATTCGCGGTGTAACAGTTTGTACACACGCCTACACATCAAGCTATACCTACATTTCCAGTTCACGCTGATCTCGTATTGTACGGAAATCTTATATACAATTCGAGATCAGCTTATACCTACAGGATAAAGGCTTATCTTGATGTGTAGCCGTATGTACATAAAGAGAAATAAATAATATAATAAATTAATTCTGTGAAATTACTTCAATTGATTCAAAATAAGGTGGCCGTCTCCTAAGACGAAATTTGTCAAATCCAAAAGAGTTTAGGGGTTGCTCTGCTTCAAATTACAGAAGCATTTACTTTGGCTTTACATTTATGAAGACCTAGTCAATCCTCGTGATCATCATCTGCTTAGCCTATTCACAACAATGTTGGGGTCAGCTTCCAGTCAATTCCATTCAAATACAAAGTCAATTCTTGTGATCAAACTCATAGAATACCTAAGTATTACAAAATCAGAACTGCATCCTTGAATTTTCTCTTCTATCCTATTCGGCGCATCCGCAAGGCACATTTTTGTGTTTTGATTACCTACCTAAAGAGCTTTGTCGCTTAGCGACCACATCGCCCAAGCAAGGTACATAACAATGATTAAATTGTTTGGGAAGTACCTTTTTGTTTTTTTTTATTAGTTTCATGTTGTACACGGTGCTAAATAAAAGCGTTCTCTTTATTTCTAAACATATATCATGGACAATTTATTACGTACTTACCACATTGACCAGGGTTCGAATTTCCAATAAAATTTCCCTTTTAAAATTATTCATAGATGACTCAAGTTTCAAAGTTTCTCCCGTCACCGTTTTACGATGAATCCTCAGGATACCGTATGCAATGTTAATAAGGTCCAGTTTGATTAATATGATCGATGGACAGCAAGCGGATCGTACTGTGAATCGTAATGGAGCCAGATACCGCTACGTAAATTTAAATTCTATCTCTGTTTCGAACGGACAGTGAAAATGTGGAAGCCCTCGGTGTCGGTCCTTCAATTAGATTTAGCTTCAAAATGAGCGTTCTAGTCGGTATAAAGTTCATCAAAGTTTTGTTAAATGTGTGGGAAGTTGGTTGTGCTCACGGTGCGTCTGGTTTTTGTTACCAGGAATCGGAGTTGGAATGATTTCTTTGCTGTTTGCTCTGTTTACAGGTTTGTCACTTTGTAGTATCTACACACGTCTTGATCAGATTCTAAAGTGCCAAGACATTTTGATCTTATTTCTAGTACATTTATGTTTTTTAAACTAATTTTACGTGTTGGATTGATACCGACTCGTATGTTACTTTGGCTTTCGAGTCTTCTATAGAACAATACACGAACCGGTTTAGTGTAGGCACGTTGATTATGACCTAGGTATTCCAAGGGGAATGAACTCTGGACCTATTTTGTTGCAAACTTCAAATGGCAACTATTGATGGGATGTAATTGAGATATTGGGACTTGGTTATCTACTAGAGCATAATAAATCTGATTTTGACGAACTTCAAAAAGAAGGAGGAAGTTCTATATTTAAGTACTTACCTATATTTTTATTTTGTTTAGTACCTACCTCAAAACCAATTTCGATTTTGACAAAAAAAATATAATCAACGTGATTCAAGGTTATAGTTACCTTTAATCAATTTTTAGTTTTTTTTATTTACTTTATTTATGTCGATGATTGTATATTACTATTATAGGTAGGAACTACTTACACAAGTCCTAGGTATGTGAGAAATTCATACCAAGATTTTGCGTGGAGTGGGTAGGTACATGAAACAAGAAAACAAAGTATACTTACGTTTTTTAAAAAAATTACAGCCGAATTCTAAAACCAAACGACAAAATAACGGTGTACTTTTACACTTTTACCAAGATTTTTTGTACATGACGTAGGTAGGTACAACAATTCTAAAACCAAACTGAAAAGTACCTAGGTAGGTACTACAAACAAGTGTTTGGTTTTTGAAGTCGGTTGTATTTTTTAATTTTGTTTAACTAAAAGTAATTATAAATGTCGTATTTCCAGTCATTAAAGCTCTTCCAAGGATCTCTAGGGTTCCGTAGATTGGTAAAAGCAACAGAACTTTCCGTCTCTAAATCAAACAATGAATATTAATTGTGCGGAGCTGTTAAACAGTGTTTGTAAGTGAAGTAGATGTTCAAGTTCAAGCATTCATTGAATACTAAAGTCAAGATAACAATCTATATCCTTGAGACCATTATGGGAAGTCTGACTGACTTTTATTAAATTAACGGAGCAACTCATCACCGTTTTGAATTATTGATTGCCTACGAGTTACGCAAATTGATGTTTTAGAAAATATGGAAGATAAATTGAGTGCTGAGGGGAAATTGTACGGAGTGTGAGGTTCATTAATTTTACGTGCGAACGTGTGTGTGTACATAAACCAATGTTTATTCATATACCTATAGTTACTTAGACATAATAAAGTTAATGAAGGTGATTTCTCTCTCAGCATGACTTCGGAATTTGAATTAATAACGGATTTTGTCCATAGAAGAACAGACAATGTGACACATTGTAGAAACACGGTCGATACTCCAAGTACCATTCGCATCGACCAAGTACAGACGGAACGACTTCTGTATACCTTCGAAGTTCCATTGCCTTTAATAGTTTACCATCACATCTGGAAATTGATTTATTTTGTACTAGCGCACACGATATTATGAAGATTTTAAATCAAGATTATTTTGGTGACAACCATAGATAAATAAATAAAATGAATAAATAAACATTCCACAACTTTTCACACAGCGCCATTTAGTCCCAAGTTAAGCTTAAGAGCTTGTGTTATGGGTACATCGATAGAGTAGGTTTTAATTTTATTCGTTACATACAAAAACACAAATTATTCTTCTTTATAATATTAGAAAGAAAGAAAGAAAGAAAGAAATAATATTTATTGGCAAACAGGTAAAACATGCACACACTGTTAAAATATGAAAATAACAAAATAAAATAGTAAAAAATAAATGGCATGTCTCACGGCTGCGCCAAAAGGCTCATTTCAGCGGTAATGCCAGACAGACACAGCTGTCTGACGCTGGTTTTCAAAGTTAAGTTAATATTAGTAAAGAGTATAGATACTTATTACTTCTAAATATATTTCTAAGTGTTTTCACAACACTTTCGAACCTCACAGATGTCAAAGATATCTAAGATAAACTTAGAAAGTATGTACCTACGTATAAATTGTAAAGTCACATTGGTGTTTGCTCGGACGTAACCCACAAAGTTGTACATATAAAACGCGGCCTAATCCAGTAACCAATTGGCTTTAGAACTGCCCTATTGTAAAACTTATAAAAGTAAAATAAAAAGGTACTTCAGTTTATTATCAACAAAGAATATAAGTACAAACCAAAACTGTCTGGAGTAGGAAAGACAGAGATTTAGTATCCGCTAAATTTAAAAGGAAAATACGTACTTATTAATTTAAATAATTGTATCCCTAACGCAAAATAAAGCCAATATACCAACAGTTTTCGATCAGCATTGAAGTTATAATCGAGTTTCAGATAATCGAGTATTTAGAGTTATTATCGTCTGGAGGAATCGAGCTCGTTTTAACGTAAATCTGTTCCAAATATAAAATGCCTGAGATAGGAAAGTCAGCCAAGAGCGAGTCGGGCCTGCTCAATTTGAGTTCCAAACTAAGAAGTCTACAGAATGGTCCATGGCGGACTCATTAAAACACAGAAATTAAACATAATAGCACACATCACATAAAACACATTCTGAATACATTACAATAGGTACAACACAAAACGATAACTACACAAAACGATAACTACACAAAACAATGTATTATATTGACAGCTGACGACTGTAGGTGACGGCCTCTGTACATTTGTATGTTCAAAGAATTAAATAAATAGTTGAACGAGAAATCTGTAGGTATACCCCAAAATCAAGCTAGACGTTTAAATAGTGTCGTGTAGTGAAAAAGTGAAAAACATGCTCTTGCGTTGCAAATCCTGGTTGAAGAAACGGGTTTATACTTACGATGTGGTTTTGATGTTATCTCAGAGGCCAGCAAGCTACCCCAATGTGTTAAATTTCTTTGATGGATTTTCAACTTTAGTACAATTAGAATAAGGTTTATATGCAATGTGCTGGCCTTTTCTTAAAACATTAACGTACTTTATATCTAATACTTTTTACTTTTGTTTCTTCAAGCAGTAGCGTCGGCGGCGGTGACCTGGGATGCGCCGACGCCGTATGACCCAGTATGGCTGGCTAGCGTGCAGATGTACCCACCAGCCCCTACCGTCAACGAGACGCGATTCTGGGGCTTTGGATGGGTGTACGAATCCGATGTCGAATTCCGCCTGTTTACAAGGTAAAAAATGTTTTTGGAGCTGGTGTTTAGCCTCCTTTTACAATATAGGAAAGAACCTTATAAAATCTATGAAATTATTAAAAAAAACAGAACATAAAAACTTTCTTGAAACACTGGCTGTGCACCCCAAGTAATATGTTTCGCTTGTATTCTTTGGTTATTAAATCTGAATTGTCTTTAGAAGGCAATTGATCGATCACTATGAGACTCCTCCTCTACTGTTAGGTTTCTCAAGATACGAGTTCGCAATTGTACTGATACTGATACTGCTAGCCTGCTTCATCCCACTGCTGGGCAAAGGCCTCTCTCCATGACTTTCAGTTTTTTAGATCCAGGCCTAAAGTGGGCCACAGGTCGTTTAATTTGTCCAAGTCGTCCCGCCATCTTCTTCGCAATTGTAGGTAGGTATAGCAATAATTTAGTCAAGCAGATAATAATACCCAGTGGTGTGACTGTGGACAGTCAAGTGCCAAGTCATTGGTCTCGAGTTTGAATCAAAGGCACGCATCTCTTTTGGGTTCATGTGCGTATTGTGTAATCATCACTTGATAAATAAAAATCTTTTTTGCAAAAAATAAAACCGACTTAAAAAAACACTAACCAGTGTAAAATAACTCTAAATTAGGAAGTCTGTGGCTTTGGTGGTTTTGTCTTATTCATGATGGGCCACCGACTTCCAAATTTAGAGTTATTTTACACTGGTTAGTGTTTTTTTAAGTCGGTTTTATTTTTTGCAAAAAAGATTTTTATTTTTCCATTTTTAGTTGTTCCCATACAAATATTTGCCATGAATTTATATTGTTATTTGTTAACAATACATATGTCATAGTAATAGGGTTATCCACTTATCCATAATAAATGAAACTTAACATACCTAACTGTCGAAATCTAGGTATGTTGTACACATCTGCGTACCCCTCAGAGCATACAAGCGTGATGATACGTCATGATGTTGTATAAACAATAAATATCCAAGCGATTCCAGCAATCACGACAGATTTGCCGTCTATTTTTGAAGAGTTCCATTGTATATCTCCGAAGATCAGCACCAGATCTTCACCAAATTAAAATGGGACCACCTCGGGAGTATACTCTTTCAAATAAAAAAAGAATTTTGAGAATCGGTCCACAAATGAGGGAGAAATCGCGTAACAAACACACAAAAAAAAAAAAAAAAAAAACATACCGTCGAATTGATAACCTCCTCCTTTTTTTGAAGTCGGTTAAAAATCGATCAAAGAAAACATCGTGAGGAAAACCAACCTGCTGAGAAATATGTAAGCCAAGTCGGAAGTCAATCGGGCGGCATAAAAACTGACGAAATATAAGTCATTGACCACACAAAGAGACGAGTAGGTACAGACGCCAGTACGTCAATTTACCCCAACGTGTCAAATTTCTTTGATCGTTTTTCAATTTTATGTCAAACAGAATAAGATTCATATTCAATTGGGAAAATTTGACGCATTGGGGTAACTTGATGTGCTGGCGTCTGTACCTATACTTAGAGTTATTTCACGAAGAAAATTTAAAGCACATCCAACAAAACTATAGAAATCTGAAGCTTGCTGATGCCAGAACCAGAATTAGTTTAAAGAACTAGGTAGAACAGAGTGTTTAACTTTAAAGTTGCTTCTCTCAACTTGTAAGTGCAAACTCTACGAAAACTGATTGTTTCAACTACTTTAGCGTATAGCTTGGATGTGGTTTTCAACGATATCGACCGACCCCAGCCGACCTGATATTGGCAGCACGAAAAGTTCGGCTGTAACTTTAAATAATGCTTCAAAAAAACATCCAAGAGATACACGAATGCACCTAGATAGCTAGTAAAAAGTAGGTTCTGCAGAACTTCTTCCCTTTATCAGCCAAGCCTTTGCAATTAATGTTGAGTGAATTTAATAAAACGACTGTTGTCAGATTTGACACTCGCAATCTTTAACTTTTAAAAAGTACCTAATCATTATTTTATTTCTCAAAACAAAATGTTTAACCAATTTAAACAACTTAAAATTTGTTACTTACGTGTTATTGGCAAAATTGTGGTGTCCCTCTTCCTCAAACGCCATAAAGGTGAGTTGAAGTTGATCTTAAAATTTGTAATACCAGTTGTCAATGTAAGATTTGTCATTCATTTAGGAACTACTGGTCGATTCAGTTAAAGTTACCCCATAAAACTAGAGATAAGTGTTCTATCGCGTGTACTCTGAGACCGCAGGCCTAGCCGAATTACAAATTCTATGTCTATTCTATTGCGACAATAGAAATGACAGAGTATATGGAATCAGCTGTTTGTCAACTGTCATGTGTTAACGAGTAGAATTTGTTATATGGCTGAAAATGAAATACACTTGACAGTTGACAAACAGCTGATTCCATATACGCCATTTTCTTTCCATTGTCGCCTTAACGATTACGATAATAAAAATAGAATTTATTGCACATTTATTGCTTGCAGGTTAGATACTAATTCTAACCTGGTCTCAGAGTTTTAATAATGCCGCCCATGGGCCTCTAACTTGGCATCACATGCCATCGAAAAATATCTCTCAGGAATGCCAGTTCCCTCACGATGTATAATGTCTTGTATTATTATGGCATGACAGCTCAATTCGCCGTTACTGAATAGTCCAGCTAAACCGTTTAAGGTTCTAGATACATTTTGTTAGGCAATATCTTAAAATTAGTAAGTAGCAGTTGGCAAACAATCAAAGAACTTAAAATGGTGCCGACCATCTGCTGTTAAAAAAAAAAGGTTCTCACCATAAAGAGAAATTGTAAAACATAATTAAAATTCGCAAAACGTTCTTTCCAACATATTTTCTATCGTAGCGTATGACAAAAATTTTAACGCCGCCGCCTGTTTGGTATCAGCTATTGTTTTCGTGGCGTATGTAATGTGTGGTATAGTAGTCATAAGACTTTATTTATATGGAAATTAGCTATTGTGTATGTATGTTGTGCGTCTAGTTACAGTTCTGTTTGCTATCTAGAGCTCCTACTTATTTGGCCAATTCATTAGATTGCGGATTTTTTATGTGGTTTCAATTCAAACGCTGTACTAACATTGAACTAGTTTCCAATTGGTATTTAAATACATAGTTCACTGTTGGTCATTGGCTTTTCTTAAGTAGTTGGCCTTGAACCTCTTTAAACTCTTTAAATCCTAAACAAAAGTTAAGTTTTTCTTGGACTAAAATATGATTTGATATAGCCAATAGACTATCAATAATTTACAATACCCATCTAAGATCCATGTTAGTCTATACATATATGTAGTTTTGTTACTTTGCTACATTTACAATATTTATCATTGCAGGAGAAACCCATTCGACTTTCAAGTTTTAAAAACCAACGATTCAGCGTCGCTACAAGAATCAAACTTCGATTTCAACAAAAAAGTAAAAGTGCTCACTCATGGTTGGCTCAACCATGGATACAGCCCTATGCCTGAATCGATTAAAGAAGGTAAAAAACCTTCAAAACATTATATTTATTAATATTTTGTAAGTAAACCATTTCGAGGAGCGAGATATACACAAGGTATTGAAAATACAGAGCTCGATTTTTTTCTAAAGATATGTAGGTAGTACACACCTAGAGGTCGATGTACTCACGATATCTGGGAATGGGAACTGCAATGGTTGTAGGCGATTACTCCGCCTGTATCTGCATAATGAGATCTTGAAATCCATCACGTCGATGCCAGACTGAATTTCAAGCGAGGTCAATGTATCTCGATTCTCGAACACCCACATTGCCGGCGAAAAATGTGTGCTATTCTGATGGAAGGAATCAGTGGAATAGATTGCAGAATCCTTCTTCCTTCTTTGTTCTATTGAATAAAAGGTTAAAATTGATTCCACAGTGTTCTCTTTTAGATCATTTACAAACAAAAATTTTCTTTTAAGTGTGACTCGTGCGTGAGGTTAGTAAAAGATTCTTCATCTTGTACCTACATTCGAGAGACCGCAGGTGTGAGACGAAATACCGGTGTTGTTTTTAGTCAGTAACAATCTTACTCTGACAGTTTTTCCGCTCAGAATAATAAATAGGCAATCATTTGTCGCCGTTAATAAAATCAACCTTTCATCTGGCGATAAGTACCTCGAGTGTTTTTGAAGATCAATGTTACTCAGCCAAACCGTTTTCACTTTACAGCTTACCTCAATGTGAGCGATTTGAACATAATCGTGGTAGACTGGGGGGTAGCAGCTAACGTCAACTATGTCCTAGCCAGTTACAACGTGGCTTCAGTTGGTCGCCTACTCACAGAATTCCTCAATTTCCTCATTGGAGAGGGAGTGTCTATGGATGACGTGCATCTCATTGGCCACAGCTTGGGAGCCCATGTAGTGGGTATAGCAGGGGCTTATGTTAAAAAAGGACCTATTGATACTATTACTGGTGAGTGTATTATCTCTGACGGCTTTAGATGACGTCAAACATTAGTAGCCAGTTGAAATATATATTGCTAGAACCATCTAAAACATATTTTTTTTCGGAAATGATTGATAGCTAAAATGTTGTCCTAAAAAAGTAAAAAGATGATTTATATCTTTTTAATCTATCACCAAAAATATGTAGCAATTGGTTTAACAATTTTATATATCCAGTTCAGCAGAAGGGTAGATATTAATTTTCAGTTAAGACAACAACTAATGTGGTTGTCAGTAAAGTAAACGCTGCACGTTTCTAACGTCAATCAACGTCAAGTTGGAAGGAGCTACACTTCACATTGTGCAGTTTTGAGTACAATTCCTTTTACCCTCAGGCCTTGTCCATGCTGCCAGTTGCCACTTTCTCTTCTCCTTCGTAAAGCGAAACCGATTTACTTAGCTCGTGGAGTCGTGGCTAGGCTTAGTCTAAATACGAACGAGGGTTTCAGGACAGTTTTGGTTATAAATAAGGTTACAGACGTCAGAAGTCAGGTGTGTCAGTATTCGCATTTTTGCAGTACTAAAAGCAACTTAGGATCGGTGTAGATGTCATGTCAAAATTAAATATGAACAATTCAATCTCTTCTAATATACTTACATATAAAATTCTTGTGTTTGTAACTAAAGTGCTCTAAAACAGGTTGGCCGATTCAAATGAAATGTTGTGTGTATGTTCAGTAAATCTAAAAATAGGACGTAAGCTAATAAAAATTAAATAAAACTAATGAATTGATTCTAAGGCGGAACCAAGTTTGCCGGGGCAGCAAGTCATATAATAAAAAAAAAGCTCAGATGCTTCTGGTTACTTTAAAAACCGACCTCAAGAATTCAAGACACGAAAGGAATGGCGAATATCTTAATCCGCTTAACCCTTATAAGTGTACAGAAAGATTAACGATTATTACGAATTTCATGCAGGATCAAGTTCTGCGTCATCCCTCGTCGTGAAACCCGAACAGTATACCTTTCGCCGACCCCTTCTACGCGAGACAACAGGGAACAGGACATTATAAATCGCATCTTAATTACGTGCTCATGGCAAATAATTTGGCAATTTTAACTCCCCATTCTGCGTTGAATGTCGAGGTGTTTACGCAACCGATTCTGTTAGCTTTTATAACAAAACCGCAGCAAATTAGCTCCTATTGTTAGTTAAATTCTGGCGGTTGTTGTGAAGTCTCCTATTGTTTTGTTTGCTAATTTTGCGTATACCATATTATTATTATCGTTATTGTTTGGATATAATATGTAACTAAAATTAATATTAGGGCAGTTTTGAGTTATGGCCGGAAGATCAACCTGACACCAACGTAAACAGCTATCTAGCAGCCAAATAGTAGGTAACGCTTTCAATTCTATTAATAAAATGATGTTGTTTTTAATTGATGATGACTTGACCTAACCATAACTTTCTTTACGTTTAATTTACTAATTAGGTACTTATACAAACAAATATACTTCAGAAATAAATCCCAATTAACTAACTGAACGATCTCAATCGTTCCATTTCCGAGAAAACTAATTTTGAGAAATTAACGGTTGAGTGAAGTAATCTTACGGAGGGTTTCTTATTGCCGATATTGAGTTTGTTCTTAATTTGAAATATATTTTTTTAGGTTTAGATCCAGCCTTGCCTTTGTTCACGATAGGGAACAAGGATGCCAGACTGGATAAGCACGATGCTCGTCATGTTGAGGTCATACATACTTGTGGAGGATATCTAGGCTTCGCGTCGCCATTGGGCCATATTGACTTTTACCCAAATGGAGGAACAAGGCAGCCTGGATGCGGATTTGATTACAGAGGTATTTACATTTTTTTTTATAAGTTGATAAGACCGAGATGAGCCACAGATAGCAAATTGCACGGGTCATATGAATCTCTATAAAATTGACACCGAGCGCGGCAATCGAGGCTGTGCGTCGCGGCTGCAGGCCTCAATTTCATAGAGATTTATAGAAACCCGTGCAGTTTGCGGTTGCATTATGCCGTCTAGGGTTTGAATGGTTCAGTTTGACTTGGACCTTAAAGGTCCGAGAATACACAGGACAGTTATAGGAATCTTGAAAGACAATGGTTTCTTGAAATTATTACTTGAATACCTGTTCGGTTTGGTCTTTCAGAATTATGACTGTCGGTTCACTTTCTCTGTTAGACAACCTTTGCAACTGCGAGCAGATAACTAGGTTTAAGCTAACTTTGTTAAGATTTTTCGTAAACCACACGTCAATCTGATTTAATTTGTACGGCCTCTCAAGTTTTTGTAAAGTTTATTTAATTCTAATCCGATTCATACCGAGATTGAATTTAAGTAAAGTACATTTTTTTACGTTTAGGTTTATTTAATCAAGTAAGTTTTCAAATTTAAAATACTTATGCGTTAATCTGCTTGCTTCTTGTCTGAACAAGATTTTTATGTTTGCATTTCAAATCGAAATCCAATTACTTTTAAAACTAAATTAATTGAGTCTTATACACAAAAGAATTTCTTGATAAATCGTACATTTATTTTAATGAATCTCTTTGAGAATAAACTTCTAACTAGAAAAGAATTGAATTGGTTTTTGGGAATATTTTCTTTTGTTGTGTCTCTGATACTCGATTAGTGATGATGACTTCTTTGGGCTCCCACCCTTGAAATACTCTATTTTATGATACTAGATACTAAGATTAAAAGGGGAGTTGAAGTTTATAAACAGAAACAAAGAAAGTGGCTGACCGATGGCAATCCGCTCGTCCACTATCGCAAGAGACTTAAAATAGCTTTTAAAATATGGGCTACTATACCTACATTTCTGCCTTATTTTTCGGGGAATAATAGCGTGATGTTATGTGAAACTAGTCACAGTTGTGGTCATGACACGTGTAAGTGTGACAGCCAGTGTTTAGGACACGTGTTTTGTAAATACTCCAATCCCTCGTGTATCGCTCCAAATTCTAATGACCACGACGCGACGCCACGACGGCGACGGTAACGAACTTCGGCTTTTCCTGTAAAAGGAAATAGCGATGATCTTTATGTTTAGACCTAACATCAGAAACAGCTGTAAACATGTCTAAATGAACATTTATCTTTTATCCACTCCCCCACGACGACACGCCCTTTAGAAGTTAATTTAACTTGTTCGGCAAAGCAAATAAATGCTAAATAATTATAACGTAGGTAGTTATTGCCTTCAAGGATTGTGGCTAATCATTGAAACAATTGCTATTATTTTTAATGTCTTATCTTTTGAGGACTATTCTTGGATGAGATGTACCTACACAACTACGCATTTATCCAAGAATAAACTACAGAAATGTTTTCTTAGATACCTTTTCGTTGAAAAATCCTAATTTATAGAGATTAATACAAAATATTATCTACTTATGTTATCTAAACATACTAGACAACTTGAAAGGAGTTTCTAAATACAGCCACATACCCTATAAGTACGTTGTTTATCATTCCTTAGATCAACTACATAGGCTGGAAAAAGGTTAAGCGATGATGATGAAGATCAACAATATTTTATAGTATATAGCCAGTAATTCAATCCTTTTAGTCCAGCCCTATGTGTTTTCTGATTCTTGTCAAAAATTCGGGCACTGAAGCACCATGTAGTTTAACCAACAACGAATATCCTTTTACTATGGACGTTGGTTTTTCCAATTACACGCCAATCCCCTCGACATTGTGTAAAATTTATTCTTTTTGTCCCAGGTCTATGTGCCCATAACCGTGCACACATGTTCTTCGCGGAGTCCATCATATCTGATGTGCCTTTCACGGCAGTTCGGTGTACGAGTTACAACGAGCTCTACTACACAGGATCCTGTCGAGGAACAGGCGAGACCCTGATCATGGGCGGATTCGATATACACTACGGGTGAGCTTTCAAAGATCGTTAGGCGATTCTAGGAATCTTGTTTCAATTGTAACGATTGATGTCAGAGCTCTTTAATGTCGACTCATTTAGATCTTAAACACTTATTTATTTGAACTTCGAAATTTACTTCTTAGAAAATTTGTTAAAATAAATACTTTAAATAAGGAACCCCGCTGCTTCAGAACATTGAAAATTTTACTACCCAAAGTCGGTATTTGATATTTATGTTCCAATTAATTAGCATTTTAGTTATGATTCCCCGGCGTTTATTCCTTCTCTGAGAACATTCACTCCAGTGACTCAAAACAACAAAAGAAGGTTATTTTAAGTATTCATGAACACGGTTAACTTTTCGTCGCTTCTATGTTTAATTAAACAAAGAACACTCGTTTGTTAAGCAGTAACAACATTAGCTTAAATCTTGGAGATCAACGTTCATTGTTTCGTTTCAGGAAGGATGGTATTTACTACCTAAGGACAAACGCTGAGAAACCCTACGCACTGGGGGACGGTGACCCAACGTGAATTACGATAAAATATTAATACCCCGCTTTGCCAACTTCGCCTATAAATTAAATTTTCAAAGAAATTATTACGGAGTGGTCCGTTTTTATTCGCGGCCGCCATCGTCCGGGCTGATGTTAATTATTAACACGAATCCGTTGCTGAAAACTTCATACGGCATCACCTGTCATGGACGCTCTATTTATTTTATGCTTAAAGTGTATAGTATAAGCACAGTATATATTAATTCAGTAGGACGACGCCTTTGATCTCTGGAAAAATGCCGACAACTTTTAAACGCGTTAGACTTGAATAATACGCACTACGAACATCGGTTTGTTCGCAGTGCGGGAGCGGCTTTCCCGCGTCTCGCCCCTCACACCCCGCACGATTGCCCTGTCTAGACAGCTTCGTCGGACGACTGTATGTTTTTAGACTGTGGTGTAAGTATGGCTGTTATAAGATATTAAGTGAAAGAAAAATAATAAGCTGACTTCTAGTGCTTTGCGTAGGTATAATATCAGCAATTGAAAAGCTCTTTTTACATCGCAAGAGGATCCTTGTAGGTACTCGCATTGATTATGATATAATATCATAACCTCAGCCTATTGCCGTTCTACTTCAGAGCAAGGGTTTTTTTTTCTCATATAGGTACAGTCGGCAAGATCTTGCTCAACGCTCTAGGTGGGGTTAGTTTTTGCGGCCAGTTTAGATTTCGTCTCGATGTTTTTTTTTACCTTTATCTATGTAAGTGATGCCTAAGATAATCTTAGGAAGAACAAAACGGGGAGAGTCACTTTGTACTTACCCGGTTTAAACTGGCATGAAAGACCTGGGGCCATTACGACCAGTGGTCGTACTAATAAGTTTCTAGCGAATATTCAAATTTGGAAATTAGTTGAAACCAAAACTCTCGTTGCTATGCAAGGTAATAAAATTATCGGACTGTTACTGTGTGAACGGGCTTTTACTGTTATTCCCAAAACTCTAGAAATGAGTGTTAAATTTTTGATTAGTTCATTTTGGTGCTGAATTCTAGTTGACTTGTTAAAAATATTAAACTCCACTAAATAACGTGAGTTTCAATTTATATGGGAAGTTGATTTGGCTGGCGAATCTCCAAAATTGGGGCAACAACAATTTGTTCTTTATGAAATGAGAATTAATTTGCAACTCAACGTTTATTTGTAACAAAATTTTCGGATTTATTGAGCAGCGGTCAACGGAATTTAATTAAATGATTTATAATACCAATTGTACATTTACGCATAATATTGTAAGCCCTTATGAATCCTATTATATACATAGAGCTTATTTAAACTGTCATCAAAGTATACGTGCTAAAAAACATAATTGTAATAGTCTATGGGCCTCTCGCTGTTTCCGAGACTTGCCAACATTGTTTATGTTATTCTTATTTCAAACTATAGAGTACAAAACATTAATATCCATTTTTCAATCTGCTATAAATATACATACTAAAAAATAATTGTACTCCGCTTCTCGAGGTCTTCTTAACGAGTGTGTATCCATGTAATGTTTTATTTTATTCGTACGATTATTATGATCTGATTAATTATGTTTCCAAGTTAATATTTATTTATTAAAACTTTATGCTCAAGTAAAATAACTATATAAAGGCGCATTTAATGCCATAGCCAATACATGCTATGCCTGATATTGGTAGGAAACTTTGTGAATTAAAATCTTAGCTATCGATTGGATTGTGATGTGAGGACCTCTGAACCAGAGCATTACTAAAGTTAGTGTGTGTGCTAGTGTTGTGTACCCAATGATATGATAAGTAAAAAGGTGTAGATAGGTTACCTAAACAACATTTGATTTTCAAAAACGGCACACGCGCGCACGCGTCTGTTGACGGCGCGAAGCGACACTGAGGTCAAGTGTGGCTAGTTAGCCATATTTTAACGTGTCGCTTGCTGAGAGCTTACAACCTATTTACACCTTGTTTTACTTATCAACTCATTGTGTGTATCATGTTTCTACTTACATTATGACACGGGAACAGTTCCAAAAAGTATTGACTTCAAGATGAGATCTTCGTGATCGTGTTTCTCTTGTAATATCATAAAAGGGACAAAGACATTTCGAACTTTGTTCTATATTGTTGTTAGAAATATTTTTCATTTTGCCCCGAGTGTGTATCGGCGAGGCTTCGGAACCACTAGAGGATAACACTCGTGTAGATAATGTTAAAGTATTTATGTTAGTATTTATTAAGTCTGTCTAGGTGTTTTTTTACTTCTATTTTTACTAACAAAAATTCGATAGTCAAAAAAGGTCAGCTGATGTATCGTTGAGAAAAAAGAGTATAAATGTAGGTAGATGTTTTTTAAAGTTCAGGTGTTAAATTTTAAACTGGGTTCCTATACAGGGTGGCAAGGACATTGGCGCACATCCGGACATCATGAGTTCTCATGGTTCTAGTTGGCGTTAAATTTTTTTGCCGGCTATTACCTAATTTTTTGTTTTTTCTGATGTTGATATTTTTCTGATTACAATAAGTTTTTCCTTAATAGTAAATACATACCTACATGCTTTTGTGAAAAATGTCATTGGTTTGGATTGAAATCACAATTTTATATAAATTTGGAAATATCCAGAATTATGAAGTATTAAGTGCGCCTTTGAACATTTTTATGCTTGAAGTATTAAATAAATAAATCATGTCGAAAACCCATGGTCGAACGGATGTGTGTTGATGTTCCTTGCACCTTTGATGTCAAAACACTTATAGCAAAACGGAACCTTTGCAAGATTCCTTTCTTCCGAATTCAATCGTTGTATAGACAAAGTGATGCACGACAATAATTGCTCAATTGTGTATTTCCTAAGTAAATAACATTAAGTAAAACCTAGTATCTACAATAAAATAATAGTCAATTATGAATAAACGTTTGTTTTATTACCCACTGCTTATATTTCTTAGTTTACTTATATTGTAGAAAGGTTAGTAAGTCATGCGTCTTGGTGTCATGTATGCGTTGCCTTGGAATGTTGCAACAAACAATTTTCCTCCTTGCGTCAATTGTTGTATTATCATAACATCAAGCCTATAATCCTTAAGGGTTAGGTAGAGGTGTACCTGTATCACAACCATATTAGTGACGATGATGCTATCTAGCCGATTTCGGCCACAGCGACTGCATTCGCTGACTTTCCACTGATTGTCAAGGGCTTTGTTCTGCTGCTCTCTCGTGTGCTTTTAAGTGGCTAGCATATCCTACTTTGGACGAAAAGGTACGAGCACAAAGCGGACATGTCAGAACACCATTGATGATATTATAGGGTATAGCTTCAGGTTTCCTAGCTTTAAGGTCATCGCGCTTTTGATCCAATTGTGACCTCCTTTTTTCTTCAAATGCGTTAACTTGCTGATGCACACGACGACTCCAGTCAGGCCGATTTTGTGCCTGCTTTTCCCACACTAAAGGGTCAATTTCGCATCTTTTAAAGTGTCTATTCAGAACATCCTTGAAACGTAAAAACTGACCACCACGTTTCCGTTTTCCTTCCTGGAGTTCAGAATAGAAGATGCGCTTCGCCAGTCTCTCGTCGCGCATTCTGGAGATATGCCCAGACCACCTTAGCTGGCGCCTCATCAAGTAAGCCTCCACGCCAAGAACCTTAGCCTGCCTTAAGACCTTTGTATTTCTAATACAGTCCGACCATCTGAAGTTCATGATATTTCGGAGGCGTTTAATATGGAATTTATCCAAGGTCCGTATATGTCGACGATAGAGACACCACGTTTCCGACGAGTAAAGAAGATTTGGGAGAACGATTGCCATGTACACAGATATCTTGTTGAAGGTAATGTTTAAGTCCAGTGTATTAAGGGAAACTCTGAGCTGCTACTAAGAAATTCCAGATGGAAAACCTCAATAATTGGTGTAGGGGTTCTGTATTCCATTAATGTAAGACTGGTTTGATGTTTAATAAGCTTTCGAAGAAAACACCTCTACTTATTAACACGGGTTTTGTAAGCCGTGTCTTGTTCTCTCATCAAAAAAGAGAACACGAGCGGAAAGATTTGGACATTTATGAGCACACAACAAATACAGGCCATTGTTCTATTACCATAATAGGCATTGCTTCCGCTCCCTCTCCCTTCAAATTATATACGTATTTGAGTCGTTTGCCAAGCTTTTCATAGTTAGTCTAGAAATGGTTGGCTAGAATATTTGTATTCGCCGTGAGGTTGTTCGCTAGACACCGTCGGAATATTAACCAGAGCACGAGAAATAATGTAGCATAAACCACCGCAGTGGGACGTGCATGAAGCACGCGTCGTTGTTATGCACCCACCGTTGCCCACCTATACGTACAATTGGAAGAACTTGCGCCGTCTGGCGTAGAACGGCTGCTTGGCCAACATTGGTGGCAAAGCTGTGGTTTCAGTTTTGCATGTTCAAATGTTTGATCGAATCGAAGATCGTTGACACGGATACTGGTTGGTGTCGTCATGTTTTAGCGGGACAATTTTTTTATTTATTCTCATATCATGTTTTCTTTGCCACTAAAGATTAAATCTAATGCGACAAAGTAACTTGAAATAAACTTATTTGACTGCTTAGTGACTGCCCTTTTGGTCTAGTAGTTTGACTGCTATGCCGGAGGTTGTGGGTTCGATTGCCACCCAGGACAAATGTGTGTGTTATGAGCACGATCATTTGTTCTGTGTCTGGGTGTAATTTATATATTAAATGTATGTATTTAGAAATATAAGTATGTTTACTACCCATAACACAAGCTCTGCTGAGCTTGGGACTAGATGACGTTGTGTGAAAGTTGTAGAATATTTATTTATTTATTTATTTACTGTACTGGTAACTGACCCAGTGCACAAACAAATCTAAACCTTTTCATTAACACGTTGGAAATTAATTCCGGGCAGACATAACAACGTAATGAGGGACGTTGACAGGTCAAAAACTGAAGACTACCCTCATTTTCATATTTAATTGTTTTCGTTTAGAAATTAATATCAACTATGTATGTCTATCATTACCTCATTAATACTAGCCTGCATTGTGCATTTAATTTAGAATGATATGCAATTAAATGATAAGCTAGCCGGCAATTATAAAATCCTTCGGAATGACTATGAGTGCAAAGTTTAATTTTATGTATTAGTATTATACTGCATTATTGATTGTATTTTGTGTGTATTTGTGTGTTTCTTTAAAACAATAAACGGAAACAGGTCTACATGTCGAATACCTATGTTTTATACCCAGGGGCAGATGAACAGTTGTGTCGGCGAAAAAAGTGAATCGTTCTGTCGGTGAACAGATCAACGGCGAAACGAATGTCGGAGAAATGTTTCAGAATCGTGATTAGATCTACATGTGTCGGACGATATTGAAGAAATGGGTTCCATTACAATTTATTTATTTAAATTAGGGTGAAGATCATCACTTTTCAAACGTCAAAAAATACATACCTACACATAACAGTCTCCCAAAAGGCCCATCCATCACCATTTCCTAGTGCTTTTGCTCAGAAGAAGAAGTAACAGAACAAAGGAGATGGAAAATGGTGGGCCCAAATGTAATAAGTTGAAATAAGGTCTACAAAAATTGTCATATTTTTTTTTCTTAGAATATGAAAAATCACCTCAATTCTCAATCTGGAAGCGAAGAAATATGAGAAAGACAGTTTTCGTGACATTATCGATTAAGTAATCGATTACACAGTACAACTCAAAGTAATTAAAAGCACCTAATATAATTTATATGCAATATAGCGTATATAATTACAGTCATAATAATAAATAAAATATCAATTAATTACTAAAACAACAATATTAATGATCATCGATTTCATATCGATTACAAGCAGTCTTTATTTTTAGTCTATTTATGTCACTGGCATGACAGCTGACTAACATGGACACTAGACAGTTATCGACTGCTCTGCTCTTGTTTGCTCACTCATTTCGTGTTTTCCGATGCGTTTTGAGTGTTTTTCCGTTTATTATTCATTTTTTACGACCTTGCTTTCACACTTGACACCGAAGATTGCTCACTCGTTTGACTTGGAATTGTTATTTTGGATTTTACCGCCGGCTTGACTTTCGTATAATCTCTTATATCTTTGTTCTCGGATTGACAAAATGCGTAGGATTTTCAGTGAAAGGTTGATAACATTTATGCTATTCATTGATACCAATTTCTTCTTTTTACATCTGGGCCCAAGATTGTATGTACTCGTTTCAGTCTCCTTTCCTAGCAACACGTCTGTCTTATAAGTTGGAAGTACTTGAATCCTATCATCTTCAGGTAAGGCCGGAGCTTACTTTTAATATCCATGAAGTCTACTATTATTACTTATATTGGTTTACTATTTCATTCAAATAAGGCAACTTTATGAAAACCCCGTTATTGGATCAAATCGGGTCAGTGGGCAAATTGAAAGTTGCCATAATGGATAAGTTATTGGTCTCATGAGTATACGACTACTTTCATTCACTTAAATAGTTACTGATATTGCGTAAAACTTCCCTATAAACCTTTCTCTATATTTTTCTTTGTTGCAATATCATTTTATAAGCTGCTTACTTGGCCACTAAGGAAGTATATTTCATTCTAGTCCCTTAGTGAACGTCAGTACGTCTTGCATTGTTCTCTCCAGAGAATCAGGAGTACCTTATTGTTCTGAAGGCAGGCAACATACTTCAATGTACTTGCTTATTAGAATCACTTCAGATATTATATTCAATGTGCTCTGAACCAGGAATCGGCTAATAGATTCAATTTCCATCCGTCATGTAGGAGGTAATTTACTAAAGAGCAACGTAAGTGTTAATGCGAATGAAATAAAAGTATCTATCAGAACGCAAGCGCATAGATAAAAAGGAAACATAAATGTAGTACCAACTTAGTACTCTACTGTGTGTACATGCTTCGTTGGTCTAGTGGTCACAAGGGCTTCTGTTGATCAAGAGTTCTTGGGTTATATACCTGGTCAGTTTAATTGGAATTTTCCAACTGGAGTTTCTAAGTAGCAGCTCGGAGTCTGGTTGTGTCGGGTTGATGCCAATAGACCATCCTATTGGGTACAGGGACTTAAACATAACAGGCAAAATGTATAATACTATATTACGCAGATACCTAACCCTTCGGGGTAAACAGCCGTGATGTTTTAGTAAAGTGTAAAAGCGAATGAAATAAGAGTATCCGTACACAAGCTCCCATTTAAGATGGAAACACATGTTGTAGAATTCACTCGATCGTAATAAATGAACTGTGTATGTTCCTGTGTAGGTATTGCCTGTCTGAAGCACTGGGGTACACGATCCTTTTGGCGCGAACTCGAGCGCGCTTGCGAGTGCCAAGCCTTTATCACAATGCCTGCTATTTGATTAATTATTCCTGATAGCTTCTTGAGGAAATGTTGCTAGAACATACAGTCATTTTAGTAGTCAGCACGATTTTGTTAGTAAAATTTCGCGATAGAGTCATTACTAAAAGCTGTGTTTAAGAAAAAAACTGCCCCAGGTTTTGATAAAAGTGTAATATACTTGTACCGAGTCTTCTTGCACTGTCGTCGTGTTATAAAAACCACTAGCGGTCGTCACGCACGCAGTTCCCGTCCCCGTGGTAATACAGGGATAAAAAGTAGCCTATGTCACCCAGGGATAGTGTGTAGTGGTGAAATATTTTTTTTATCACATCTATTCAAAAAGAGCTAGTTTATTCCTCGTAAACAGGGACTAAAATAGCCTATTAATCCCTAGGGACCAAAATTGATTTGAATTTGGAATGTGGATATTGTTAGTAAATGTTTCAATCAGCAAAGAGGTGAATCGCAAACCATGCGGGAACAATGTATTGAATATGTGACTGGCTGAAAAACTGCGAGTGCGCCAAATTTAAAAAAAAGTTGATGAAAAATAAACAACGCGCGAAATTAAATGCATTCTGCTTTCGTTCGTAGTTGATTCATATTCAGATTTTAGAATTATTAAAAATGAGTGTGTCTTCTTCAAGTGAAAGTATTATATTGAGTCCAGAGAATATTGTATCGGACGGTAAAAATGTGATGGAAAGTCTTTTACCTACAAAATCCCGTGAACAATATGTCAAAGCATACAACAATTTCATCCTTTGGAAAAATGCAAGAAGAGCAAAAATTGTTACGATACTCTTCCATAATTGTTCAAATATAAACATCAGCCTCTAATTATTTATGTTATTTTTATGTCTATGGTTCTGAACTGTACGTAAATAAATTCTTGTTCATAAGTTGCACTTACTTATTTTCTCATAGAGGGTGATAAAAAGTAGAGTGTCCACCTCGGGAGCAACACTATTTTAAGCTCGAGTGACATACTTTTAATCCCTTGCTGCGCTCAGGATTCTACTTCAGAATCCCTCGCTCCGCTCGGGATTCTACTCTAGAATCCTTCGCTCCGCTCTGGATTAAAAAAAACACTCTCGCCTTTAAAATAGTTGTTTGCTCCCTAGATAAACAATCTACTATTTTATCACATCTATTCAAAAAGAGCTAGTTTATTCCTCGTAAACAGGGACCAAAATAGCTCATTAATCCCTAGGGACCAAAATTGATTTGAATTTGGAATGTGGATATTGTTAGTAAATGTTTCAATCAGCAAAGAGGTGAATCACAAACCATGCGGGAACAATGTATTGAATATGTGACTGGCTGAAAAACTGCGAGCGCGCCAAATTTAAATAAAGTTGATGAAAAATAAACAACGCGCTAAATTAAATGCATTCTGCTTTCGTTCGTAGTTGATTCATAATCAGATTTTAGAATTATAAAAAATGAGTGCGTCTTCCTCAAGTGAAAGTATTTTATTGACTCCAGAGAATATTGTATCGGACGCTAAAAATGTGATGGAAAGTGTTTTACCTACAAAATCCCGTGAACAATATGTCAAAGCATACAACAATTTCATCCTTTGGAAAAATGCAAGAAGAGCAAAATCTTTTTCGGAAAATGTTTACCTATATTTTATGTCTTATGGTTCTGAATTGTACGTAAATAAATTCTTGTTCACTTACTTATTTTCTCATAGAGGGTGATAAAAAGTAGAGTGTCCACCTCGGGAGCAACACTATTTTAAGCTCGAGTGACATACTTTTAATTCCTTGCTGCGCTCAGGATTCTAGTTAAGAATCCCTCGCTCCGCTCGGGATCCTACTCTAGAATCCTTCGCTCCGCTCTGGATTTAAAAAAACCCTCTCGCCTTTAAAATAGTTGTTTGCTCCCTAGATAAACAATCTACTATTTTATTTTATTGGACCAGTAGTTATGAAGTGTATTTGTACAAAAATACAAAACTTTCCTCTTTATTATATTGGTATGGAAATAGATATAGAGGCGAAAAAATTCTCCGATGTAATAAAGATTTTTATAACAATAGAGTAGAAAGTTAGTGTGCCTCACTATAAGTCACAACTAAGCTTTTATTTACTTATACCTATTTAGTTACGAACATTAATACGAATTTATTTATTTTATTACTATTATGTACACACCTAAAAAATAAACAAACAAAAGAACAGTAAAACAATTATAGGGCATCACAAAATTTATCCGCATCGCTGTCAACGGAAAAAGTGCTCAGAAGACTGACCGAATTGCCACGTTGTTTGGCAATGCTGATTCTCTGACCGAAATAAAGACCAGCCCTCTGGTCACGTGAAGACTTAGAGTCGACCAACCGTTTAGCGATGTCCCGGAAAACTAGATAGGCATTCGGACTCCAAGGCCCGAGTGTTTCAATCCCAAATGGTTCAAATACCTATATAACTTCCAATAAATGTATACTGTTTGTTTATTCTAAGTCCGTTCCGTTTTTGAGTTTTGGGATTTCTCTCCACAGATGGGGAAAGACGATGGAAGGGTAAAACTTACCTGCATACTTATTAGAAAATGGCATGGACACAGAAAATCTCTTTCATAAAGCTTCAAAATTACGAACTATGTTGTACGAAAAGCCCTACTTTGATCAACATTTCCTTTGTCCACAACATTTATTTCCTCGTAGTCATTAACTTTATATAGAATTTGCACCTTTACTATATATAAATCCGGTAGAGCGCTCTAAAATAGCAGCTCCATTGAGAAGCGGTAGAAAATATTTAAAGGAATAGTGTTGGGCAGTGTGAACCACTCACATGTCGTGAAAATTGCGGGAAACAACTATCTAGTCCATTAAATAAATTGCTCTCGTTTTGAGAGCGTCCCACAAAAAGCATAATATGGCAAGATGTTTTCTCAGACGTGAAGTTATGGCGCGGACGAGAATTCTGATGTTTCATCCGCTTTTATACGTGCTGATTATTTTATTACCTGCTCTGCGAGTGCGACCTTGTGTTTTCCTTCTTGTATTTTAGTTAAGCGGAAAAATTATAATATGTTTCTTGTTATTTTTTTCTAATTTTGCACTTTATACTAGGACAATTTTGTATGACGGTTGATAATACCCTAGGTTTTTTAGTTTCGCATCCTGCAGCCGGGGTACCTTCGTATAAATTGCATTTGAGTTTGAGTTTCATAATTTTCGTTTTATGTTGTTTGTGATCGTTACTAACATTACTGTAAAACACTTTTTTTTATTTATTTAATTTAGGGTTTTATTGTTCAGTAAAATACTTACCTACAATGAATCTTGTTGTCCAAAATAGACCTTTTTCTTCTTTTTAATTTAATTTAAACTGAGCCTTGATTTGTAGTATACATTTAAGAATATGTTTAATCGTGCGTATGAATTTAATAATGCGATCTAGAACACGTAGGTATAGGTTTAGTTCGTATGGTGCAGTATAGATGTCGCGACAACACAGTTAAGACTACCATTTGATTCGTAACGTAATACCATTAATACTCACAAAATGTTCACTGTCAAGTTCAAATGTCTTTACACCTCTGTCAATCAATTCGAAGAAACAAGTTTGATTGTGTAGTCGTGTTTGTTCAGTCTGGTAGTTACAGTCACTAATTACTACTCAATTCTCTGATCTTAATCAATGATATCTTCATTAGATTAAGTCACTAAAATTAGTTCCTCAATAGATATCAATATGGGCAATTCGGCCGTAGTTATGTATGAGTGGGTGGCTATTCGAGGCATTCGGAATTCCGCTATCAATAATCAGGTGATACGCTCTAATTAATGGCAGATGTTAACATACTCCCGGAATGTAGGGGTCTCTCTCATCGCCTTATGTCATGTGTCCATATGTGTGTTAGAGAATCTGAAGGTTATAATAGAATTAGAGGTTAAAGTTGAATAAAAAAATAAATAAATAAGTTGTATTGTTTTGTATGTTATTAAACTTCGGAAATGAAATTTTTTTTTACAAGGTGGAAGAGCAACCGCTCCCATCATCTGATCATCTGGTACCTACTATTTAGTCCACGATTTTGTACAGGTACACCCAACTTTTACGTTAAACTTAAATTGCTTCAAAATTATTAAGCCCGGCTAAAGCGAATTTATTGATACCTGGGATTAAAGTAGGTACACCGATTGCGCAGCACATTAAGCTACCAAAAAAGTGTCAAATTTCTTTGATAGTTTCTCAACTACAAATAGAATAGGGATGACGCTTGGCAGAATAGTCGACATTGGCTCAGTTGCCAAAGAGGAAAAAAAAAAGAATAGGGTTCATGTTGAATTAGTTTGGGTTGGAGCTAGATGTGCTCTGTACAACATTACAACATTTAAGGTGCTGATCAGGCTTCCGCACCGTCGTTGCAGCGGTTCGGCAATGTTTGTTGTGACATGACGTTTTCCATGCCGCCTATGTAAAAACGCTGTGCCTTTCTTAAAGAGCGCATGCGAGTTAGCACGAACAGCATCCTGAGCGTAGAGTGGACTCACAGATGTAGTCGAGATGCGATGTGTAGACTGGATGTGACTTAAACACTCCAGGTGGTCGTGAGGCATGGCATTAACTTGGGACTCCGTACGGTAATAGTTAGTTTCTTTGTTACAACACTAGTTTGAAAAGTTTCTTTGTAACTAACAATAAGCCTAAAAAAGCATTTTGTTGGATGCACAGGAAAACCTTTAAAACGAAGATACAAACAACAAAAGTATGTAAAAAAAGAATGAAAATAGTTATTATTAACATAGAGTAGTCATTATTATTGTTTGTTTTATTAATAGTTGTTATTGTTATTGTTGTTGTTTGTTTAATAGTTGTTATCTATAATATGTATGTATTTAGAAATATATAAGTATGTTTATCAGCTGTTTAGTACCCATAACACAAGCTCTCAAGCTTATCTTGGGACTAAATAGCGTTGTGAGAACAATTAGTAGATTTTTTTTTTTTAATAAAATAAAAAGACGTACCGGTGAACCTTTATATTTAGTTTATTCGTTTATTTGAATTTATGTACAAACGCCAGCACATCAAGTTACCCCAATGTGTCAAATTTTGCCCAATTGAATATGAACCTTATTCTGTTTGAAATAAAGTTGAAAAACGATCAAAGAAATTTGACACATTGGGGTAACTTAATGTGCTGGCGTCTGTACAAATAAACTTATTATTATTAATAATAATAATATAGATACTAGCTGCACCGGCAAACTTTGTTCCGCCTTAGAATCAATTTATTTAATAATTAGTCATGTAAAAATGGACCGGGAAGACATTTGCCTTCTGTCATGTCATCAAAGATGGCGCTGCATTTTAATATGTTTAATTGTCGTCAAGTTTCTTAAATTTTCTTAAGTTTTGCTCAACTTTTCAATTTATTTCTTTCAAAAGATCCTTCGCCTTCTCGTTTTGAAGTCGAATAAAAATAAACATGAATTGCTCATAAACTCCTTACAATCTTTGTTCCTGTATGAAAATTATTCAAATCATCGCCATTTTGCATAGGACGAGTGTAATAAGAACGAGTGAGTTTACATGAAAGTTTCACACTGAAAATACCGCAGTTTGTGAACGCTTCAACATGTTAAAAGCCACTAACTTTATATTACCCTTTCTGTACGGATAATTACGTGCGGTTTTGTTCTCTGATATGAACGTTCGTTAAATAATAAGTGTTCTGTGCGAAATTTATTAAATGTGGAATTTTTTTTTAGGCGTTTTGTTTGAGTAAATGAAAACACATTCACTGGGGTTGTGCGTGTTTTTCTAGCATTGTTAACTTGTATTTTTTGACGAACTAAAAATTTAATCCTTTGTTTGAGCTTTTAGCCACTGTGTGTTCATGCGAGTGTGGTTTGAAGCTATTTATTTTTAAACCCCGGCACAGTAAACAGAGTGGTGTTAAGTTGGACTCCTATGTCGTCATTCCTGTGTGTTTGTGGCTTGTTGCAAACGGATAGTCCGATTTCAATGCGAGATATTAAGATGACGGTTTATAGAAATGTATACGGAAGACCAGATGTTGCACCAACCCCTAACAAGGCCCCAATAGGGGCAAAAGGCAATCATCATGGAGTCATGATGATTGTCATCGTCCTGCTCTTATTACACCCCGGATGGTATTGCACCTCGGATGTCGCGGGAACGTGCACTCAGTTCGCACGTTACCGCGACGTTCTCCGGTAGCGCAGTGGTGATACGGAACACCGTATGGAGTTTCCCGCTTATTCTTCTTAATACAAAACTAGCTTTTGAAAGGGGCAACTACAATCATGCTATTAACTTTTAAGTTTGACGTTTAAAAGTGCCTTTTAACGTTATATTGGGCTATTAGTCAAAATTTTAGTTTTTTGTCCCTCATCTAAATGACAAGAAAATATTCGCCCATTCAGAATCAGAATCATTTATTCGTAAACATATTATAGGTAAAAAATTTGGTAGTGCGCTATGTTTTGCCAATTGACATACAAATCATTTACAGAGAAAAAAATTGTATTAAATAAATTAAATAAATGATTTGAAATCGACTTCACTTCAACTTTACCTTCTTTTGAAAGTGTAATAATATGGAAACCTTGACCTGTGCCTGCAGTAAAGGAAGTCTGGGGACTAACGAACTCCTCAGCAACTTACACCAGGTTATGACTCAATCTCCATTAATGTGACAATATTTACGACTCCTAACATACCTAACCAGTTTGCTCAAGACAATAAAATTAGTCTTTATTACTTTCTATATCAATAAAATGTCCATAATTTCATAACATACCGCGAGACACTCGTAAAATGACACGAAACAGTGCGAATCAAAGGAATCGGTTTCGCTACGGTTGTAAAGAATACAATAAAAATGTTTCATGTTGATTACTAATAAATAACCAGCCGGTCGATTGAGTAAAAGTCACGCCGTGGACACTTGAGTGAAGTGAACTGTCAATTCTTTGCATTAGTATGGAATGACAGCTCAATTCGCCCTCACTACGCCTTCATTTTCATGCGGTGATTTGACCAGAATCGCACTGCAGGTAACCAGCCTGCCACTGTCACACTGCAAGGCTTAGGCTATGAGAAGAGTCTCATAAGAAAAGACACGAGAAATGAGCATTGATCACCACGCTTGCCTAAGCTAGATTTGATTTCCTCCGGGCCTACGCGTGAAAGAAACCTAATGTATCCTATGTCACTTGGCAATGGTGTAGGTTTCTACCAATGAAATATTTTTTAAAATTGGGTGAGCAGTTTCAGAGATAACCTCCTTCATTTAAACCAACAAACAAATGTTGGTCGTTTACAAAACTTTAGGTTTCCACGAGAAGTTTTCCTCCACAAATGTCTAAGATTAACCTTAAAACTACATTATGAATTGGAAAAGTATTATCTATATAAATATCTAGGTACACATATTACATAATAAACAATAAGATATCCCAAAGGCATCGAAAAACTCCACCACTTCGCTGTCAGTAGGTGAAAATCCCAAAAGAGTCTCAAGAGTTTCTTTAGTCTCTGACCAAAGAAGACGCTAGGTAGTGAGTCACAGGAACCATGATGCAAACGGAAGGCGATCTTTTCGAATAAATTCAAGTTATTCTAACTTAAAAGACGGACGTGTTGCTGGGGAGTTTGTTCCGCCACACTTCTTACCAGCGGGCATTTTCGTGGACTGTCTTTGTAAATCTCGACGTTCAAAAAGTGCTGATCCACAGCCTAGATTGAATAAATGACTTCTGATTTTGATTGATTTTGAATAGAACATGAACTTGAGCACTTGGTCCCATTGATTACTATTGCAGTAAGACCTACAAAACAGATTATTTTTCTATATAAAATGTGTATCTGAGAAAACATTGGCTCGCGTTATGACGGTTTGGTTGTAAAAAAATAATATTAGAGGCGACTGAGCCCGACCGTAAAAAATATAGTAGAAGCTCGCAGGTACGTGGACATTACAACAGTATAGAGATTATTAACTCTGTGAAAATATTTCTTGTGAAATATTTGTTTCATTTTCAGGTAGTCGGTGTTATTGCCTGTAGTATATGTTTTACTGGAAACGTGTTAACAAGTTTTATGAACTGGCTTCTAAATGTCGAGTACCGCATTTAGGTTTGTGTTTCGGATTGTACCTATGTAGATACAAAATTATGCCTGTATTTCCTGAAGGGTTTCGCAGAGGTAAAGGAAAGTACCATTGGGTTTTTCAACTGGAATTTTTCAGTAGCAACCCGGATTTGTGCCCAGTTGATGGCTGTAAGTTTGCCTCGTGTAATACTTAAACATGATGATGAAATGTGGGTGACCCAATTCGTATTACCGACATAATCATCGTCGTCATCACATGAACCAAAAGACATCTACTGCTGGACACAGGCTTCCTCCAAAGATTTCAACTATTAATGCATACAGAGAAAGAATGTATACAGAGTGGACGGGATATCATTGCAAATCAGTTCTTTCCATGATCCGAATTTCCCTAGTGCTGAAATTTTTATCGGCTTTTTATAATTATTTTAAACAGTTTAAAAATCATTATTTTATTTGGGTTTTATTGGGTTAGAAGAAAATACTGCGTTTTTATGGTGTTAGGAGTTTATAGCAAAATTAAATAAATTTCTGAAAAATATGTAAAAACTAGGACAAAATCGGAAATAATGTCTACGCTGTAGGGAGTATAGAATCATGTACCTAAAGACTCATGGTGTTCGAATGTATTGATGTCTTCCACTCTGTATTTGGCCTTATACACTATTGACACTACATACAACCTCGGACCAGCTCAAGGTAGTGTTACCAGTAACGTGCAGCGTACAGTACCTTCGTTATATAGACACTGCGTATCCATAGCAAAAACCACAACTCATTGTAAATTTACCACATTTGGGATTTCCTCGGGCTTTCAGCTTCCCTTTGGCTTATACCACTTCCCGAATACCCTTACTTTTAAAACATGCATTATAAAGTTTTGCCGCCTCGTTAGGTTCCTAACAGAAATTATGCGGGAGTCCAGTGAGTGTATCAAAGGTGTTAATCTCTTATGTAATTAGCATTGTTTTGTGTGGTTTATTTCTAAGATATATAGACGAAGGAGTTTATAAAACCTGCAGTAGGTACCTAGAACCTTTTTAGAACATAATTTTACCTATAAACTTCGAAGTATACCTAAAGCTCTTATCAGACTACGGTAGGGACTATCGGACATAAAGTATAGCAAAGAAGGACCTACGTACAGTAAGCCAATAATATATAGTACAGCCAAGTGTGAACGTGCGGGATATATTTGTGCTATGAACTATATGCTATTATACTATAGCGTATTCTGAAAAGAGCTTAATAGTACCTACGCATATAAGTTTGGATTCCGGATACCTTGAGTTCTCTACATCATTCTGGACTCCCAGCGTTAATTCGTCTATACTTCCCTAATTTCCGAGTTTTACCCGATGTTATTTTTCCTTTATTATTGTTTTTGTATTTTGATAATTTTCAATGGCAGGACATAGCTGACCTATGTTATAACTGTTTATATCAAATCCGAACCTTTAATCCACAATAAACTATTTTGAATTGAAATTAGAGTTTTACAATGTAATTAATCGGCATTTTTGTTCAAATTAATCAAATTTTGAATGAAGGAAAGTCCAGAATTATGTACAAAAATTATTATATGAGCGAGTATTAGTATGAGCTACGATTTCCCTTCTAGTACATTGATCAAATTATAATTAGGTCCAATGAGGCGAACCTATTTTGCCATGTAGGTACCGATAACAGATCCGGACTGCGGGCAGCTAGTAAAAGTTCATATGGAAAATTGAACCCAAGAACCTCACGCTTAGTAGTAAGCACTTGTGACAACGGAGCAATTACCACTTACCACAACAGTAGTAGTAATGTGGTAAGTAGTAATTGCACAACTAAATTATCTACTGACAATTAAATTAATATTCATGTAGGTACTTCTACTTCATGTAAACTTTAAATATAAATAAATAAATAAATATTTACATTTAAATATTCCACAACTTTCACATAACGCCACCTAGTCACAAAACTACGATCCCAGATCTCAATATTTTTCATGCGCGCAATATTCTTTAAAATAGTTCTATTTTCGAGTTTTCGCTGAGCGCATATAAATATAATGATAATTATGCCGATGCATATTTGTCCGTTAGTGCCACTCTAAGTTTCTTTCGAACGCCACTCTATTCCCTAAAAAAGAAGAAAAATAACCACGAACAATTAAACGCAAACCTCCTTAAGTTTATCGAATAATCCTAATCTATTAGCAGCGCCCAAAAACCTAAAAGACAATAAAATGCTCTCAAACTCAATTCCCTACCTTTACCATTGAAGGTAGAAATCTACCCTCTAGTTCTAATGAACAATCAACTTAGTTAATTAACAGAATGGGCACTAAACAACAGTAAACACGTATAGTTCATCGGGAAGGCGATCGATGTGGGGCAAGCTGAGGGCAACTTTGATTCATTTGGACCTAATCCGGCCGCCCGCTCCCCGACCGTCTCATTAAACGCCCAATTTGTTCTGTGATCATGCGAAGACTTTAATCTTGCGGCTTGGCAACTTGTCGCAAGCCTTGATGTAACTAATTATTGATAGTCGTGTAATCAAAGGTTAAATTGCTTCTATCTCCTACTACCGTCTTTGTGGTGGATCAGAGGTTTAAGTACTAACTTGGTGAATTGAAATGGCTGAGCAATCTACCTAAGTTATGGTGAGCATTGACGTTGGTAGAAGAAAAAGAAATGACGAAATTAGGAGTCATACGGAGCACTAAAATGCTCAATACGTAGCAAAGTAGCGAGCTGATCGATACTAGCTCCTGAACCGTTGAGCTTTTGGTCAAAGGACATTGGAAAGCTTTATGCCACTTGGGGGTCAATTGATACATTGTTTAAACTAGATAATGACGTTACAAGCCCCCACTCCTCAACTTGAATGCGCTTAATCTAAGCAGTTTTCCATAAATTACAAAAAGAAAAAAATACGTGTCGAATATTTTCTTGTAATCTAGATGACGCCCCATTGTATTAATAATAAATGCTCTAAAACTCATATCCATTGAAAATAATGAATTATGGGTATATAGGTTTCTGACCCGAATTAGTAATTAGTGGTAGCTAGGTTTTCTACGGTTATCTTTTTTTTACCCGTAGTGCAAACAAGAAAAAAAACAAAAATTAAAGCATTCAACCGTCAGAATAGTTTTTGCCTGTTACTTTCTATTGTATATGATTAGAGATAATAAGGGGTGTTATGATCAGGCAAAAAAAGCCGAAAAATCTTTGTCTCTCTTTTTTTATTTATATTATATGGAAAATACTCTTCAAAGTTTATTTTTGAAGAAATGTTTTATACCCTAATCACATTTTTGCATTGCCATTTACCAATAATGTACACTTGTCAAGACATTCTTAACCAATCAAAGCATCTTAGTAATAGTTTTTTTTATCGTTGTCGAACTTTCTTCTTGTCGCGAGAGCGATTACAAACTTAACAAACACAAACAGCCAGACCCTTAGGCCATACAAATATTTGTAACGTGCGAGAGTCGAACCCGCGGCACGCAGCACAGCAGTCAATCATTTAGCAACTAAGCCAAAAGTGCCGTCAATATTCCCTTCGCAATACACTCAAAGAACAATCAAAGCTTTTAAAATAATAAAGGTACATGATCCAAAGGTAGGTAATATCACTTACAAATACGTGCACGCATAAATATAAAGTCCTTTGTAGCGATGCTTTTATGCCGCCCTCACTCTTTTGAAGAATCTCGACTTTGTGTGAGCTTCGCAAGTTCACGACAATACACATTCCCCAACACGTTTCTACTTTCTAACTATACCTACGTTCTATGAAGCACTACACAACTACTCAATGATATTGTGAGAATGTACTTGTGTAAATACATCTGATAGCTTACTTCAACTTTAGAGGCCTTCAAATGTCACTCTGGAGCACTCTTGTTCATAATTAATTTCTAATTTCGACTCTATTTCGACTGTACCCTTTTCGGATGAAGTGATTACTTTAATGAGAAAGCATTAACATTTTAACGGGGATTTAGTAGTACAAGAGATTAGATACGGACAGTTTTTCGTAGAAACAGATAATACACCTACTGATCGGATTATAGGAGAGTCGTGGCGTTTTCTTCATGTTTTTTTTTCTGAGAATAATATTCGGTTGCATGGAGTTAAAGGACATAATTATTGTAATGCTTTGTTTTTTACTTTAAGCATGGACTGACTGTTCACACTACATATTGGTTTTTGACCCGTAGTGCACCTAAGTGGCTTTCTGTACTCTTGTTTCACCTAATAAGTGAACCATGGGTATTTAACCAAATGAATGAACCCGTCGTCTAAAAGTTATAAAACAGTGTTTTGTTTTTTTTGTTGTTTTTTTTTCTGTGAATAATCCTATAGACTCAAATATTCTCAGAGGTACGGGGTGCGTATTGCCAAACTGTATACTGACCCAGACACCCGTAGTCTGAACTGAACTACATCGTGCTCATTAAAATCACAAAACAATTGGAGCAAAGTGCTTACGAGCTCAGATCAATCTGAAAAGATATGCATTTTGCTCGCAACAAATTAAAGCTAAGTACATACGAGCTCAGAGCAATCTGAGAATGTTTGCATTTTGCTCGCTTGTATGTAAAGCAAACTGTGTCTTGGTGTTTTTTGTCTCCGACTAACCGTTTGTCGTAAAAATGATGTGGAAGGGATCCATGGGTTAGGTTAGGTTAGAACTGTGACCTACTACGCGCGAGCCGAGCGAGCTAAGCGACCGGTGCCGGCGAGCGCTACCTCGAAATTGGTCGCGAAATTTTCCTAAGTATTTTTTGTCATAGTGCCCCCAAGACGACACTCTACCCGCATTTTGCTTTAAATTATCAATGTGACGATGCCATATTACATGCTACACCTGCAGACACTGGAAAGTATGGACGTCTGGACTCGTATGTATTTTGCTCTAGTATTTTAAAGCAAAATGTATATTGATTCAGACACTCTCTGAGTAGGTATACAGTTTGCTCTTCAACTACAAAGGCAAGCTGCGATCGAACTCAGAGCAACCCCGGTCTAGGTCAGTATACAGTTTGACAATACGCGTACGGGGTACAGTAAGACAAAACGTGAAATATCTCGGTGAAATAACCTAAATTAGAAATTCAACGAGGTTTTACCGGAGAGCGGATTTATTTGCTCGTTCTCAAACCATCATAGACTTTCTTTATAGCTATTAAGCACAAAGACTTAATGAATCTCCACCTTCACTTTAATGCACAAAGTCTCAACTTAGTTCACGGAGCGTTGGATATTGCGGCCAGAGATCGCCAACCGTTTATGTGTCTTCGACATACTTCCCAAAGTACTTAAGGCACAGTCGCGGTTAACGTCATTAGGTGGTCATGATCCTACGTGATGCCAAAACTCTGTAAGCCCCTTAAATACTTTCAAGAGTGAGGGAGTTAGAAGGACGGTGCATAAGGAAAATTCACACATCATTTTCGATGTTTGCACCATTTCCGTGGTGACCAGACCATGACCAAAAAAAAATCTTTTTTGCAAAAAATAAAACCGACTTAAAAAAAACACTAGCCGGTGTAAAATAACTCTAAATTAGGAAGTCTGTGGCTTTGGTGGTTTTGTCTTATTCATGATGGGCCACCGACTTCCGAATTTAGAGTTATTTTACACCGGCTAGTGTTTTTTTTAAGTCGGTTTTATTTTTTGCAAAAAAGATTTTTATTTTTTCATTTTTAGTTGTTCCCATACAAATATTTGCCATGAATTTATGTTTATATTATTATTTGTTAACAATACATGTCATGGTAATAGGGTTATCCACTTATCCCTAATAAATGAAACTTAACATACCTAACTGTCGAAATCTAGGTATATTGTACACATCTGCATACCCCTCAGAGCATACAGGCGTGATGATACGTCATGATGTTGTATAAACAATAAATATCCAAGCGATTCCAGCAATCACGACAGATTTGCCGTCTATTTTTGAAGAGTTCCATTGTATATCTCCGAAGATCAGCACCAGATCTTCACCAAATTAAAATGGGACCACCTCGGGAGTATACTCTTTCAAATAAAAAAAGAATTTTGAGAATCGGTCCACAAATGGGGGAGAAATCGCGTAACAAACACACAAAAAAAAAAAAAAAAAAAAAAAACATACCGTCGAATTGAGAACCTCCTCCTTTTTTTGAAGTCGGTTAAAAACTATTTTTATTCAAAGACATTCATTTAGCAACCTTGTTGGTAGTTATACTTTCGAGCCGTTTGGGGTTGAAACTCTTGGGCCGTGGGGTCCGAGTGCTCGTCTTCTTTACAAAGACATCTGCAAACGTTTAGTTGACGCTTCCCGTGACCCAAGGGCTGGCCTCTACTTTGGCCAGAGGCATTGCCATTCAACGTGGCAATGCCGCCAGTCTTTTGGGCACTTTACCAGCTGGCAGCGATGCAGAAGAATTTTTTGACGCTTTGTGGTTATTTATTGTTAGTATTAGTTATTTATTTATTTTAAGATTTTGTTATGATTAAACTTCTAAGACATTCAGTACTTAATATAGACGGAACATAAAAAACTAAATTTTCATCCGAACTTATGTCCTGTGGCCCCAAGTCGATGAGTCTACTGGAGTACGTTGCCGCTGCCGCTCCAATACTGCTATTTATAATGTCAGTTCCACCGCACCTTTTTTTTTAGATATTTAGAGATAGGTATGTGTTAATTAAACTTGTTTCTACAGTTATAAGTTTTTAAGCTATTTTGTTTAAAAAAACTTGGTACGACTAAGTATTTAAAAGTTCATAAATGTAATAATGTGTAAAAGGACCTAATTAAATTATTATATTATATATCGTACTAGATGGCGTGACTGAGACTGGGATCACAGTTTTTTTATGTCATTTCTTTGCATGTTCTCTCTATTGTTTTTATCGAAGCATGTCGACCAACCATTTGGTGTTCCGAAAAACTAGGTGGGCACTCATTCCTCATGATTCTAGTTATTATTTTTGTTAGCCTGGTATAAAAATAAAAATTCCACGACTTTTTCACACAACGCCATCTAGTCCCAAGCTAAGTTAAGAGCTTGTGTTATGGGTACTAAACAGCTGATAAACATACTTATATATTTCTAAATACATACATATCTATACTAATATTATAAAGAGGTAAAATTTGTAAGTTTGTAAATTTGTATGTAGGGGGTAATCTCTGGAACTCATAATCCAATTCTAAATTTTTTTGAACTGGCAGAAAGCTACATTATTCCTGAGTGCTATAGGCTATAAATTGTTTCTATAACATGTATATTAAACGAGCTATCACAACTTTTGTCTAGCAAGTCGGAAAAAAATACCTCATAAAACAGAGGTATTTGCGTGCGCTGCCTAAACAGTTGCTTAAAATTAAAAACAATGTATGGCTTTCTGGTTCGTCTTAATTATTTCTACAAAAAAGTCCGCGATACCATATCTCTATCTTTTATACTTCATTTATTGCATTAAAAAATATTTTTTTCGGCATACTTACGTTTGGTTGATTATTTGAGCAACAAAATATTAATTCTTATGACAATAAGTTATTTCAGTATAGCAAGAACATCATACAGATAAGATTTGCCATTTACAGTGTATCAATTGGTCATACAGTTTCGGAGATAAAATAAAATTACTAAAACGCAAAATGCCCCTAGCATAACTTTCATTGTGCAGACGTTTTACCTATTTGCCCATAGATGGCGTTCAGCGTCATTTTTCTGAATCGCGGTGATAAGACTTTCCGTGGATTGATGAAATGATGACCCTCTCGAATTAATATGCCATTCATTCTAAATTATACGTGTCAGTTGCTTATTAGTTTCAGATCGGTTGTTTCGTTCGTAGTTCGTATGGTGTTGTTGTTGGTACCTACCTCATAGTCGAAAATATCGTAATTTCGCAAGTCTTGAATGTTCGTAGTCTCGTACTTCGTTCTATCGATTCGCTAGCCAAAATGTGAGGACGTCGCGCTCGCGGGCCCGTGCTCGAGAAACTAGCGCTGAACGTGCGCATCGTCTATCTGAGTTAAGGCAGCATGTCTCTGAGACAATGGATAGGGGAGACTAGCGCTGAGCGCTGGCAGCGGCTTGGTAGGCAAAATGACATAACATCGCAGGCACAAGGCTACTAATAAAAGATTTAAAAGACAACCTAATTGTGGCGACCATTCTCATCGTTCCAAGAGCTGGCCAGTTGGCTTACATCCCAAGAATTCCAATGATTCCGACGGACCTACCCATACCGTTTAAACGACTCCAGTTTCCAATAAAAACATCATTTGCCCTGACTATTAACAAGTCCCAGGGACAAACATTCTCTTTGGTTGGCATTGACCTACGAAAAGAATGTTTTTCCCATGGGCAATTATATGTTGGTCTATCAAGAGTCATCCGAAAAGCAGATTATTCTGTTACCGGAAAATAAAACAACCGCAGACATTGTATATAGGGAAGCTTTAAATTAAATATATACCTAACTTCAATAAATAAATAAGTAAAAGGCGACTAAGGGTTAAGTTACCTTGAGCAGAAAAGAGAACTTCGGTATTCTTTGAAGTTACTGATCTGATTCCAAAAAATATTTTACTAATAAAATTAAATACAGTAATATCAATCGAGTGTAATCTTATGTTACAACAAGAAATTTTCCGCGGACGAAGTCGCGGGCAGAAGCTAGTTATAGATAAATTACACCCAGACACAGAACAAATGATCGTGCTCATCACACAAATATTTGTCCTGGGTGGGAATCGAACCCACGACCTCCGGCATAGCAGTCAGGGTCACCAACAGGCCAGTCTAAATGGTATTGTTGCACTCAGAGAAAAGACTTCTCTCATGTAGAAAAGGTACGAGAATCGATGCTTGGTCAAGGCGGATTGACAATTTTAGACTCATATTAACTACTGGTGGACCCAACAAACTTTGTCCTTTTTTTTTTTTTTGAGGGGTGGAAAATCCTCATGGATGCCCCCGTCCCGGGGAGGGCGGAGGGGTCTGTCAGACTCTTACTGACTAAAAACCACCCCGTGTTCCTTCTCACTCCTGCTCCGGGGGTCATGGGAACGGATGATACTTCCGCGTCCCCGAGGACCTCGCCAAGTCAGCGAGGGGAGTGAGGTTGTTAGACTCCTTTCGCGACGTCTAAGAGGGGCGCGCATGAACACGACGCGCCACCACCTTCTGCTGACGCCTCCTTCTGAACAAACTTTGTCCTCCCCGAACGTTGGTTTAGAACCAATTGGAAATCTAAACTATCCCAGATCCCAACATGGGTACAACAAAATAATAATTATTGAATTTGATGCAGTCTTTCAAACTTATGCGCCTAGGTACACACATTTCGGCTACCTATACATTATTATTTATATTATTAGATAATGTCTAGGTTTCCTCACAATGTTCCTTTACCGGAGTCAAAGAAGAAAAAACTTAGAAAGTACATAATATTAGATGGCACTAGTATTTCGTTGATAATCTTCTCTGCCTAACTCCATTACACGCTCCAATTATCTATAATAGACTCTAAAACCACGTAGAGGAAAAAGCGCAACCGCAAAGCCCGCAACTATTCACAGGGAGCCAACGATTTTCCGATAAGGCCAAGAGTAAACGTGTCAAGCTTTAATAAGGCGAGAAATTAACCCGTCGGATCAATACGGATGGTGGTGTTAATTTGCATGCGAAAGCTTAAGCCCTGAGAATTTTACCTGCCCGTGGGCACTGGGCAGGCGTCACAAGAATTAATTAAAACTGCAATTTGTCTCACTTAGCTGCATGAAAAGCTGAGCAAGTTTAGCGGGATGTCGTGTGGAAACGTTGTGCTTGTTGGTGTTTTTTAACTACTTTTAGCGGAGAAATTGTTTATTATTTTAAGTTGTAAAAGTAGATAAATGCTGTAGAGTAACAAAGATCGGTTACTAGATAGTTAATATTAAGGTACCATAGCAGCCTTATCTCATAGCGATGACAAACAGACAACTTACTTTTGTTGAATCGGGAAGACACAATTTTTAAAAATTAAATCAGGATCAGCGTAAAATTTGTAATTTAAATTAAAACTTAGCTTATCGAATTTTTAATAATAATAATCATTCATTTATTTCAAGTGACAAGGACTCATTAAACATTAGCACACATTACACACTAAAACGCACTGAATACATTATACATTACAATAGGTACAACACAAAACAAAAACCATAAAAACAATTTATTATATTGACGTGCAAGTCACTGCAGCGTCTAATACTTATATGGACAGTCGAGCCTGTCGGCTATCATCAACAGCTCGCTGTTGGAGCTGCGGCGAACTCTGCGCATCAGGGACGCGCTTCGCTTACGCATCGTAGCATAAAAGCAGTAGACGCTAGCGACGGCCAACATGCCCGATGCACTACAGTGTCGCGGCAGCCCCATCAGCCTCCTGAATGCGTTATTGTACTGGATGCGGAGGGCTTCGTATGCTTTTTTAATCGGATGCTGCACGTGTACAGAGAGGTACAATAAGCTCTTAAAAAGGTCTGCTTGACCGACCCTGAACAACGCACAAACCTAATACTATACTCTTCAAGACAGACCACCACGTTGCTGATAAGTCTGCGAGGCTAAAATGAAACTGGGTGGTTTACACATATAGGACGCATCAAGACAGACTGGCTTGGCATGGGTGCTTGGAGATGAGTATCGTCTGAGAGGTAGGCCTAAGGGTGGCGTGACGCTGTGGATTCTAACTGATTGGCCCAGCCTGCGTAGCATGAACACCGAAGAAACGGTCTTTGTCGTGTCTCGGAAGAAAAGAAATTAAGTGTTCATGCTACGCAGGCAGGTGTATTGAAAAAAATTTGACAGATTGAGGTTCCTGTCTATATAATCTGTCACTTTGCCGATTCGTCTGTAGACAAAGGCCGTTTCTTCGGTGTTCAGTGTGTTCATGCTACGCAGGCAGGATGACTAAGCAATAAGATAGTTGGAAAAGTTTTTGGTATACCTTTGCCTAGCAGTAATATCGGTTTGACATTGGCTAGTTCCAAATTATTTTATATATTTTTGTGTATTGTAGGTAGTTATTTATATCACTTTTACTTATGTATGTGCGTTTATGGCGGGGTATAGAAACACAATATTTTCTGTGTTTATAAAAAACTCATTTGACTACTATGAAAATACCAAAATGAGAATGAAATCATCGTAGCAGGTGGTATTCCGAAGTCTCTGCTTTACCTCATGTTAAAAAGGTGTATGTATTTACCTGTCTGTGCAAAAAAATGGTTTTGGTAATCTGAACCTATCAGAGCTCGAATAGTTATTCGATTCTCACGTGAATAGATCGTGCCCATGATAAATCAGTCTGATGCTCGTTGTACTCCACTATCAGGGGACTAAAACAGGACCACCGTAACTTTACTACCCGCAACCACAGAGGCGAAGATCAATATAGAGGTCCAATTTCTTCTTTGTGAAAAATAAATAGGATCACAAATAGAACTTTATTTGTCCACCGCACAAACTGCGTAGGTACCAGTGAATAAGTAAAACCTCCACAAATAAGGGCTCTGTGCAAATACAATCTTTATTGAACGCGGTTAAACTAAAGGAATATAATGTGCTTCCGTACTGATTTGGCATTAAACATGGGATGTGGTTACTGTTTTATTAAGTACCTAACCTACTTATCAAATAAAACAGTCATTATATTTGATGAAAGCGACTATAAAAAAAATTAGGTGTCGTAGGTACTTAGTGTGGTAACTGCGCTATGGTATTTATTGTTTATTTTAACATCGTATATATTGTAACATACGATCCTTTTTGGTCTCGTACTTATAGGTTTTTTTAAGTACTTTTTTTTGTTGGTTTTCCGGTGCATTTCCCACAAATGTTTCATTTTTGTATTAGGATTACTTTTGAAAAGCTCTAAGTGATCAGCGGTTTTATTTAATTACTTTTTTGATGTTATTATATACGACGCTGGTTATAGACCTAGAGCTGGTTTAACTGGTGGCTCTGCGATTATAATCAGCTGATCTCTTAAAATGATAAAAAATATTATAAAGAGATTATATTTGTAAAATTGCAAGTATGTAGGGGATAAATAAATCTCTGGATGTAATGATCTAATCTAGATATTCTTTTTACTGGTTAAAACGATATTGTTCCTGAGTGCTACATCTTACTTTTATCTCGAGAAGTACATAGCTAGAGCCTTAATAGGATGTTACGCGGGAGCCACGCCGCGCAAAAATCTAGTATTTAACAAGCACAATTTTCCATCAGCAACAAATTCTACTACTTATACAATTCTGAACGTGAAGGTGTTTTTATTCCGGTTACTTAAAGTCGTAGAACAAAAGTTGTTTGTATGTAACGAATGTATTCGGCCCTGAAAGTTTTCCTACCCACTAAAAATGCATGATGTATAATATCTAGTGGGGCTTACGTCACCGGAAAAATATTATGGCTCCATATCAATGGCGAATGGAAATACTCTTACGTATTTTAGCAGGCTTTCAGGAAGTTATGTGGAAAATAATACGGAAAAAAGTATTTACGTGAGAGGTATTAAGTATCCATTTATCCAGTATGTATTTCTCGAAATATGAATGCAGATAATAAAAGCGAAAAGTAAGCGATTCCAGATTTGAATTTGATTATTATTTTCTAAGATTATTTTTATCATTGTTGGAAGACAATGAAATTTGTAAGTTATACATGATACTACTTACATTTTCAACTTGACACTGTGACCAATCTTGAGGAACTGCTCGTCAAGCGCTGCTGCTTTATGGCATTGCTCGCTTTGTTCGCTCAGCTCGCGCTTAACGTTCTATCTTACGTTAGGTCAGAACTATGATCTACCGACTTATTTGGTCGGAGTGCCCCATCCCATTATTACGTCCAACTTCGATGTAAGAACGCTCTCAGTTTTATAATTTACGTTAACTGTTGAATAGCTCCTGTAATAATGTCTCGTGAACGTTACTGAAATTTAAATATATCAAATATTTTTACATCATACGCATCGCACCCGATTGTAATTTACCTCTCCTTAATACGTACTAAGTAGATACCCCATTAAATTTTACTACAAAGCTTCTGTCTGTTATCCCTAATTTAACTTCAGACTTTTATGTACGACCTTCCACATAAACGAAACGTTTTACTAAGACAGCTTACATCAAGCTGAAAATACATTATGTTCCAACTTCGACGGAGCAATAATTCAACGAACAAAAACACGTATGTTTTCTAGGGGAGACGGCATTATTACTTGTGTTTCTACTCCCAAATGGCAGTGCTCCGTTAGAACCATGTTTCTTCTAAATAGAAAAGTTTTAATTCGTTGTGGCGGGGCACGATACGAGACTACCTACCCTACCTACACACTTACATGTATAGTGTAACAATGTATAAGGCGAACGTAGAATGAGAGTCAGGCTCCTGTTCAGAAGTTCTCGCTGTTTGGCAACTCCACAACTTCGTACTTAGCTAAATAATAGTCTTATTGATACCATGTTATGATGAGATGATACCAAAACCAGGTTGTTCTCTAGTTTCTCTAAAAGTCATACATTGTTAAAAATAATTTAGACCCTAACGGAAACAGGGAGTTAGCGTTTAATTAGACAAGTTGGAGTTTAGTTCTACCTGAGCCCTAGTTACTAACAGCGGACGAACAAATAAAACCAAGGTGAGATGAAGTTAGCTTGTTTTGGCTAGATAAATTCTGTTTCGAGTTCAGCTTATACGTTTTTCAGTTGTTCTAACGTTTAATTTGTTGAATTGGAAACTGTTTCATTGAAATTGTACGGAGATATAGCGACCAAATATTTGAATACCGAAACTAGCTGTCTATCTGGTATTTCTATTGCACTTTATACAATTTGGACGGTATTTCGAGAGGTACCAAACATTTGAGCTAAAGTCTAATTGATTTAGGCATGGTCACCAGCACCTATTCATTGTGAGCCAGTAAATCGTGTTCAATAAGCCCATTTTGTATGACTGGTTGAGTCCAATTCAATTTCGTATTCAGATCCAGAACGTGAAATTCAGTTGCTTCAAATAGGCTATAAACTCACTATGACTAACGGGTCGTAAAAGGTTAATTAATGTTCCATAATTAAATGGCACTTTATATTACTTTGGTAACATTGTTGTGGTGTAAGTTTGACCAATTTTACTGCGGTACATTTTATAAATTTCAGATCAGCTGGTGGTGCAGTATTATAAGAAACTTTTCGAGACTAAAGGCGTTTTGCAGGAGAAGAATACTCAGGAGTTAGATACTCATGAAAAGTATTAACTTTTTAAAATTGGCCACTATCCAAAACCTACACTCTTATGTTACGTTTAATGTTTTAACTTTCTTAAGAGACTTATATTTTGCGGTAGCCATTTTGTACGTAGATGGTTTGTTGATCGCTATTTACTTGGGCCTTAAATAAATAGATGGCCAAACTTGCGGGATTTCTAAAAGCCGCACGTTTAGTTTTGAAAGGGCCGGCTAACACTCCACTTGATGGCTTCTTAATGTTATTAAGAAAACGATGTAACAAGGACGCACCGCACAATACATGGTTACGTTCGTGTGTAGTGGGCTCTAGCGAAACACTCATAATTAAGTTTTCAATGGAGCAGAAATGTGGTTTAACGGCAAACACCGGGGGACAAACTAGTCCGCCGCGAGTCTCAAACTCTCTGTACCTGCGGCTCGCTTGATTTGATATGCAGAAGTTGAACCGACGATCTTTGTGTGCGTCCACTTTAATTGGTTTCGAAGTGTCTATAAAGTTGATGTCTGTTCAGCGGTGTGTTTACGAAGGAATTGATGCAATAAGTTGTGTTTACCGAGGGGAAATACAATTCTTCATGGACGTTGAAATGAAATGAAAGTGCGATATATTTCAAAACGGCATTTATCCTTGTTCGCGTATTACATCGCGTAAAAGGATCGTTGAAGGCACTCGGCTCGTGCGATCAGTGAGTTTACGCCCCATACACTCGGAACTGTCGGGCTAACGGCATGAGGCGAGGGGGCCACTTAGACATGCCGTCTTGACATGTTGCCAGGGCCTTTTTAAAATATTTATATTTTTTTTATCTCTAAGGAGACACGTAACAAATCATCGTGAATACGTGCAGAAATTTAGTACGCTTCTTATCTCGTTTTACCGGCTAAGTGGAGTTTATGTAATTCCTACTGTTTTGAATGCTTTTTTTTATTTTTTACTAAATAACAGGGAATTACCGTCTTCGTTAACTTTGTGGTCACAAATGCTACTGCAAAGGTAAGTACTGCTTGTTCTGAAAAGAAAAACGTTCAACGATCAACAATCTAACGTCCAATTCCTGTAAAAATGTAGGTAAATAGATGTATTTTTGATAGATTGAGGCTGAGATTAGAATTAAAACGTTTACCTTCTATTTTCCATCTAGAATTTCTGAGTACCATCCCAGTGTCAGGATTTGTACCCGATGATAGCAATAGACTCGAGCATAATTACATGGAACTTAAAGATAACTGGTGAAAATTTGGTATACTACTTACCTTTTGGTTCCTAAGCCTCCGGGGTAAAACAGTCGTGATGCTATGTTATTGTTCAACTACTGCTATTTAGTTTGCCTACAGTAAAACATTATGAGTACAAATTCACAGCACAGATATGCGCTTCAACATTAATCATTTCATCTATGTTTAAAATGTTAAATAATATATCATTTCCCTTTGCTATACCGCACACCGCAGCAGCCGTTAAAGTGAAGCTGAAATTAAAATAAATAATTTAAAAATCTACCGCGTGTAGTTGCAGCTAATTTAATGGAATTAAAACCATATTCAGGCTTTGGTGGTCAGGATAACCTTTGACCTTTACTACGGGTATAAAATCAAATAGTTGGTATATCCCTAGGGTATGGACCCCATAAGGGAACGTACTCATATTACGTGACTATTTTTTTCTCTCTCTTCACCCCTCGGTGACCAATCGTAGTATAAGCCAATAAGCCCCTAAGCTAGGTTTTCACGTACTTACCTACTAATTATTTCATGTAAAATCTTTTAAATCAGCTTTTGCATTTAGGAAAAAAATATTTGAGTCACATAGCGCTTACGGCCATGTGTGTAAATATTCTTTGTCGTTCACGACCTAGCCGCTGTTATTAGATATTATAATAATATATAATATATAATAATAATACCAGCCTGTTACTGTCCCACTGCAGGGCAAAGGCCTCTTCTCATACAGAGAAGGCTAGAGCATTGATCACCAAGCTTGCTCAAGGCGGATTGGCGATAAGTATAAGTAAATTAACTATAAGTCCAGGTTTCCTCACGATGTTTTCCTTCACCGATGTCAATGATGTCTAAGGTAAACTTAGAAAGTACATATGAATTGAAAAAGTCACATTGGTCTTGCCCGGATTTGAACCACAACCTCGTGCATGAGAGGTAGGCACCTTAACCTCTGGGCCATCACGACATTTTGTTATTATTATATTCAATACTAATTCCAGGCATTGACAGCTCACTTCACTGAACTTGACTTTTGCTTAATCAACCGCCCACTGACTTTAACATATCACACATAGTATGGATACGTTCCCTAATTATGCTGTTTGTTCAACAATAGCAGCACGAAACGCCATTAGAACGATAGTGATGTTCCAACAAGACAAGATTAAACCCTGCAATTGCTCGTGTACTTTATTTCATTGGAGTGCCGGTTGGTCTCTAAAACCGTGGTTACTGTGTGGTAGACTGGTAACGATGGCTGTGTATTGTACGTACTGAGCAACAATAATTCCAGTCTAATGTCGCGAGACAAGACTCGTAGCGCACCTGCAGTGCCTGTATCCAAGCATTGTGCTAAGATACGGCTGCACGCTATTCACTACTTTGTTACACAAATGAAATGAGAAGACGTTACTTAGATAACATTTATTGCTCGTGTTGTTGGAAAGAATGGAGGAATATTCGTAGTCTGTGTGAGAGTACCTAGTTGGTTCGGTTTACGTTCAGACGATGCCGATTTGTTTGGGCACTAGTTGAGCTGTACTGCTGGCCGTTTATAAATAACTTAATAAAAAATATTCCACAACTTTTACACAACGCCACCTAGTCCCAAGCTAAGCAGAGCTTGGTTTTGGGTACTAAGCAACTGATAAATATACTTATATATTTCTAAATACATACATTATATAGGTAGATAAGTAACACCCGGACACAGAACAAATTAATGATCATGCTCATCACACAAACATTTGTCTTGGGTAGGAATTGAACCCACGACCTCCGGAATAGCAACCAGGATCACTAACTACTAGACCTATAGGCCAGTCTAAGCTTAAGATTATATTAAGAGCTAAGATTATATAAGGGATAGTGAAAAAGATCAGCATGTATGTAAAACTTATAACACCCCTCTTTTTGCGTCGGGGGTTAAAAAAGGAGTTTAATAATGTATCATAACTTAAGATAACATCATCCTTATTTACTGAAGGGTTAGCCAGACGAAACACTCACATAAAGCCAGTAGGTAATCTATCTATCTATACATATAATAAGACAGTAAAAAAACTGTGTCTGTACATTAAATATATTTAAAAAATAATAATAGAGGGGGGTTTAGAAACAGTAATAGAGCACGAATCCAAAAAAAAAGTCTGTCTGTTTGTCTGTTTGTTTGCACACGCTAATCTTCGGAACTACTAGACGGATTTGAATGATTTTTTTTTTGTTGTATAGATATTAATACTGGTCAACACATAGGCTATAATTTATCTTGGAAACTGGAACACCTGATGCAGAACCGCAACAGACCAGCTTAACTATAGGTGATACAAAAATGGTACCATAGCAAAAATTGTTCCACGTGATGAGCATTTTCTGCTTAGAGAATAAATTTGAAGATCCGGAACACCTGATGAGGAACTTCAAAAGCCCAGCTACACTATAACATATATAGGAATGACGTCTTAGCTAGAGTTGTTCAGCCTATGAGCACTCGCTGTTGACGTATAAAAATCGAAGATCTGGAACACCTGTTGTGGAACTCCAAGACCTCAGCTACACCATAACTCACCTAGGAATGACGTCTTAGCAAAAGTTGTTCGGTCTGATAGGCATTTCCTGTTGACTTATAAAAATCGAAGATCAGAAACAATTGGTATAGAAATTAAAGCTATCACTAATTTCATTGCATAATTATAAAATAACATAAGTACCTCCACGTGGTGAAGGCGGGAACAGTTCAGGACTGATTTTTGATGACGATGGTATATCGTTGAAAATTAGACTCTACTGGCTAAAACTCCCATTTTTTTATCGTATGCCTTCGGGCTTATGCTATTTGAGTGTTTAATTTCCTTTTCCATTTATCTTTGTTACATGGTTGCCTACCCGGTAACGCAGAGGAGCAGCCACTTAGATTTTAATTGATCAGGTATCATCACAATAAAACTATAACCATGCCTAGAAAGACGTCAAATCTTTCCCAATGTTCCAAAGGTGCTAAATGATTACAGATCATAAGATCCCAACAATCTACCGAAGAGCGTTAGAAGAGACTTGATGCTGTTCGAGAACATGAGGCTGCAACTCGCTCCACGGAAACTTCTTGGGATCGCAAAGCACGCCTGCATTCTCAGCGTATTTACGCATCTACCAAGTATCCAGGTCTCTAGACACCAGTGAAGAATATGTGCGCGACTGACCGCTGATCGTGAACATCATGCACTATCTCGCGAGTTGGATACGTTCACGGAAAAAGCATGACGCTTGAGTTTTCAGCGTATATACGCATCTACTCTAGAGATAAGTGGGGGAAGGAGATGCGCGACTGACCGCTGATCGTTAACGTCAAGCAACATATAGGCTATAATTTATTTTGGAAAATGGAACACCTAAAGTAAAAGAGATATAAAAATGGTGCCATTTCAAAACCTATTCCACGTGAAGAGTGTTTTCTGCTGTGAGACTAAATTTGAAGATCTGGAGCACCTGTAGTGGAACTCCAAAGCCCAGCGACAATATAACATATACATAATAGAAATGGCGTCTTAGCAAAAGTTGTTAAGTCTGATGGCATTTCCTGTTGACCAACAAAAATAAAAAATGTGGAACGTCTTGAATAGTCTCGCGCATCCCATTGTTTTCCAGTCCCCGGGCTTTTAGAATTCGACATCAGACGTTTCAGATTTTCGATTTTGACGACCCCGTTGTCGCTGACATAAGCAACAGGATCCGCGTACGAAGTCGCGGGCAGAAGCTAGTTAATAATAAAATAAACCTACCATAGTCGAAAACATAAGAAGATCAAAGGAACGATGGATGGATGGTATGAAAGCTAATATGGTGACTATTGAGATGACGGCAAACATAGAAATGTATAGAAAACTAGCAATTTGTTCGCAATTAGTCCGCTTGCGTTGTGTATTTTAACATCCCCCCACTCAGACGTTCGAAACTAGAGTTAATCTACACCTTAGTGTTGTTTATTAAAGTCGGTTGTATTTTTTTGTAAAAAGCTTTTTGTTTTGTTCACTCTCCAGTAATTAAATCTCATCCTAATATTGTATGTATATTCTTGTATCTATTTGTTTCTATACGGACAACAGCCTAAAAAATACATAACCATCAAAATGATAATCAGAAGAGCCTGTTGTTTCAACATCTTATTATCTCGACGGTATGTTAATCAATATTATTTAAATATAGATGACCAAGTGAGATATCTACATAAATAAATGGCAGCTACGGAAGCCTCAACGCGGCAGAAATAAATCTTTGTGATCGTATAGAAATTGGAATAAAAGCGCTGAAAGAAGTCACATCAAAGGCAAGATGCAAGAAATCCTATTACCTACTGGTAGTCTTTGAAGTAAGTATCTACTTACGTCCATCACTATGAAAATATTATATGTTGCCCCGTAATTTTATATAAGAATCTGTAGAAGAACTTGGCATTTTAGTCGAGTTGGATTTGTGTGTAATGTCATGATGACCCAGAGGTTAAATCCAGTCAAGAACGATGCGTTTCAAATGAGAATAGAAACGTCAACAACGGCCGTACTTGAAAAGTACGGTCCACAAGACTAGTTTTGAATAGTGCGAATCGTTGAACAAAAAAATAAAAATAAAGAATAAGGGTTTCGTTGCAGACCGTACTTTTCAAGTGACATCTGACAGATAGAGGTCATTGACGTTCCTATTGTCCTTTGAAACGCATAGCACTAATGCGACTTTTTCAGTTCATATGTACTTTCTAAGTTTATCTTAGACATCGAATACATCGAGAGGAAACTTGGTCGTATAATTAATATTAGTTTACAATCACCAATCAGCCTTAAACAAGCGTAGTGATCAATGCTCGTTACTTCTCTGTATGAGAAGAGGCCTTTGCCCTGCAGTGGGACAGTAACAAGCTGGTATTATTACGTGTAGTTCTATGTGTGTACTAAGTATGTGTGGTGTAACTATGTATGGAAAATATATTAAATGATTATAAAACAAAACTGTGGTTAAAAATAATAAATAGTGCCAGACATTAAAAAGAGTCAGATGGTTTGGTCATGAGGATGAATGAAAGGCGACTAACTAAAGGTAGATGAAAGTGGCACATAGCACGGAGGACTGATGACCGATGGGGTCGAAAGGTTCTCGAGTGGAGGCCACGTATCGGCAAGCGCAGCGTAGGACGTCCACCCACAAGGTGGAAAGACGACCTCATTAAGGCCGCGGAAATGCACTGGATGCGAGCCGCTTCCAACCGGTCTTAATGGAGATCTATAGGGGAGGCCTATGTCCAGCAGTGGACTTCCTGTGGCTGAAGTGAGTGAGTGAGTGAGATGAAAGTGGAAACGCTGGTAGCCGACATACATTACCTTAACGGACCTTAAGGGTAATGTTCTTCAGGAAGGTAAGATGCGAAGTACTCGCAACCAGCGAGCGTATACAACCAGGGGCCCGAGTCTGCTATTGCAATCGTGTCTCAATGACCGGACCATTGATCGAATATTTGACAACTTTGACAGTTTTTGTATGGGAAATGTGTCATAAGTTTGACGTTAAACGTCAAAAATCGATCATTGACCGGTCATTGAGACACGATTGCAATAGCAGACTCGACCCCCAGATGTAAGGGTTCCCCGTCGTGAAAAGGCGTAAGTTTATGTGTATGTATGGTCTTATTTTGAGCAACTGCAAGCCACATTTTTTATTGTCTATTCAAACATTATTTTTTGTGTTATTCGTGTAAACCAGAGTATTGTGTGCCTCAGCCCAGTGTCAAATAAATTATCAACAGATTTGTGTTACAAGTTTTCAAAACGCCAATCAATCAATTTGCAAAACTCTCGATCCATTCGTAAACATAACGATTCGTTGCTATCAGAGAACCGAGCAAGAATCGATATGATTCTGATGAAATAACATTGCTGTACCTCATCATAAGTTGGTATAAGTTTAATTATAGTTACTAAACACGCTAACTAGTTTCGGCAACTCATTTGTACATTCGAGACTTAATTAAAGTTGTGACGGTGAAGAATCTATCCAATCTTGATGTATTATAAAAATATATCGTAATATGACTTCGTACATTAACTATGTAGTTACTCCACGTCTCTATAGTAACTAGGTTTATTATTTTTAATGGCTAAGGCTACAATTTAGCTGTGAAGTATCCTACTTAACATCCGACTTTCAAAATAGAAGGAGGTTCTCAATTCGACTGTTGTATTACCTCATAAATCCATCTTTATAAACCAAAGACATTCAATACCTATAAACCGGACATCACGAACAAAATTTTCGTCCGAAAAAGTGTGTCCTGCTGGATACAAGTCTATGAGTTTTTTTAGTACGCGCCGCTGCCGCTCCAATATTCATATATTATTCTGGATGGCGTTACTGAGACATGGGATCAAAGTTTTTCTATGGCATTTTACGCATGTCCGCTCTATAGTTTTTTAAATCTCTTAGTTAAATACTCGCGGATAATAGTGACAATGTTGTGCTATACATATAACACATGAACATAGTGTTTTTTAAATAAATTATATCAGACTCTAAGAAAGTGCTACGAACTTGAGTAAAAGTGCAAATAGACACTATTCTTAGTTATTAACATAATCTATCACGTAACATATTAAGTTAGAGTTAAATTGCTTATAAGCCTTTTAGGCAAGATCGTAATTAATTATTATTAGGAATGTTGTTCTTACTAATACAGGAAAAAAAAAAATACTCGCTTTGAATTTCAGTACTTTGGTAGCAATGTCAAAACAAAAGGAACAAACTAAATCATCTACAAACGTAGCCAAACTAAAAAATGCAAAATAAAAACTTTGTTCGACCGACCGACTTCATAAAAAAACCCTAACAAGTGTAAAATAACTCTGGTTTCGGAAGTCAGTGGCCAAAATTCATGAAACAATGACACCGAAGCCACAGACTTCCGAAACTAGAGTAATTTTACATTTGTGCGCTAAGTGCGAGTTGTTTTAACGCTAACGCGATCGAAACGTTCACCGCGTTTTGCTCTCTGTTTGGTTAAAACCTTGGAGCGGGCCAATCAGAGTGCCGAACGTCATAAACGTGTCGATCGCGTTAACGTAAAACAAATTCGCACTAGGCACTCTGATAGTGTTTTTGTATGTAGTAGGTAAAGTGTGTTTGTAAAAAAAGGTTTTTTTTTCAGTTCCTGGTATGAGCTATTCTATTTTCCCCTAAATAAAGATACATTAATCACCACACTTGCTGAAGGCGGATTGGCAATTTCAGGATGTGTGTGAATGAATTAAAGTCCAGGATGTTTTCCTCCACCGATTTCAATCATGTCTAAGATAAATTTATAAAGTATAGACGCCAGCACATCAACCTACCCCAATGTGTCAAATTTCTTTGATAGGTTTTCAACTTTATTCTAAACTCAATAAGGTTTATGTTCAATTAGGAAAATTTTGACAGTTTGGAGTAGGTTGATAATGCTGACGTCTGTACATTATGAATTGAAAATCACAATGGTCCTTGCCCGGATATTAACTACAACCTCGAGCATGAAAAATAGGCGCCTTAATCTCTGGTCAACATAAAATGAAAAACAAGTGTTATTTAGGTTAGTTATCACGTCATTTATATTTGTTTAGATTTCGACCAATAGATGGCGCTGTGCTGATGACGTGTTTTATTATCTCGCTGTTAAGATTCACCGTCGTATAATGACCTTCTGGACAATTTGGTTTTTCGTTGACATTTTTCCGAGTATCATTCAACCTCTTCAAATAGTAGCTAGATCAGGATCATCCATCCCGTGAACGAATTAATGTTAAAAATTCTAAAACGAAATGTCTGTGGAATGCCATCTTCCATCGAACAATGTTCTAGTTCCTTTGAATTTTGCGAGCAACATCGAAGCAATGACATTACCTATTAAAGTCATATTCTAGCTTGTAACTGCCTCATTAAGCCATAGCTCATGCTACATTATAATTTGATACCTAATCAAGTTTCCCGCTATTGTTTACTGTTCTGATTGCAGGAATGCCGTGATACACGACAGCCGTCTTGGTCATATTGTAACCTAGTGACCTGAAACCAATTGTATTATAAGCCTTTGTGCGTCCAGTATAGAAATATAATCGCATTGTAATTGAATCGAATCCTTATGAATGCTTAAAGAGATTGCATGTGTGATTAAAAAAATGTCTTGCAAGAGAGTATTTTGTTTTGGGGTTGCGGAATTTATTCGAAAGAGTTACTGCTGTCCTGGAACTCAGGGGCATTAGGAGGAACACGGAAGGGTTTGAGCCAGAAAGAATCTGACAGTCCCTTTTGCTTCACCCAGAGCGGGAGGATTCATTTAATGGTTTCTTTATATGAGAAGAGGCCTTTGCCCTGCAGCGGGATAGTAACAGGCTGGTATTATTATTATTATTTTTAACGCTTATTTTTATATGTTTTTACTTTACTAACTTCAAATACTTTTTACGCCCTAGAATTACTTGGAATAGGTATCTTTAAACAGAAGAATCTTTACCTCTTCCCCAAGAAACCCTAAAAAACTAACGCAAAAAGGTGTTATTCAGGTAAATGGATTGACGCCTCATTTATTTAAATCGGTTCATTAGTTCGGAAGCGCTTAAATGAGGGGAGACATCTACATTTATGTGTATTCGGCTACACGTAATCCTAATAAAATTCCTTTAAGGGTAGGTAATGTTGGGCTGGTTTTGTTGGTACTGGGTAAAACGGGGTTGATAGAAACTCAAGGGTGAATAGAAACAGAACTTTGAGGAGGATATTCACGTAAGTTAAAATGAATTGTTACAAACCAGCAGGTCTAGCCGTATTACAAATTCTATTTCTATTATCGTTATCGATAAGACGACAGTATAAAGAAAATGGCGTATAGGATCAGCTGTTTGTCAACTGTCAAGTGTTAACGAGTAGAATTAGTAATATGGCTGAAAATTAAATACACTTGACAGTTGACAAACAGCTGATTCCATATACGCTATTTTCTTTCTTTAATAGAAATAGAATAGAAATAGAATTTGTATTATGACTAGGACCTGCTGGACAGTAATGCTTTTAAAAGCAAATCGATTTATATAGTTTCGACACCTTGTTAGTATCAAACAATATTAAACTAGAGTAAAAATCCTCCTCAAAGTTTTGTTTCTAGTCACCCTTGAGTTTCTATCGACCCCGTCTTATGTAGCCATGATATTTATTTATGTATCAGTAATACTGAGATGACTGTTGCTTGATGTGTCCACGTATATAACATGATAGAGGCACAGGCGTAATCTACGGTTACGGTTATGCAGTAACCTAGCCGTTTGATAGCTGGTTCGTGACGCTGCTGAGCTAGAAACAAAATTGTTAGTATCTTGTCTCCTATACTAAACCACTCTACTAAAAATATATGTATCTGTACTAATACTATAAAAAAGTAAAAGGGGCATGCCCATTCCTTTCCTTGTTTTTTCCATAGTAGGTACTAAAAAAGTACTAATTAAAAATATGCTAATTTTGTAACTACATATTACGAGTATACTGTATTGCTATTACCAATTTGAAATCGGTAAAAAGGTATCAAAAGCCAATTTTTTCATTACACTCAATTATTGATTTCATTTCTTAATAAAAAGAAGGGATTGCAATTCTTAATTAAAAAATTCTCACCGAGTTTTATGTGAAAAACAGTCGTTTGTTTCTTTATCTGTGATGTCAATTCTAATGCTTATCATGTATTTCTTCTATGTCCATCACTTGGCCAAAGTTTCTTCAGCAAATGTGCATTTCCCTTGGTTTGTGATTGTTGCGTAATATCCGAAACTATTCATTGGATTAAAAAAAATATTTCACAAATAGAAAGTTACACAATTGCCGAGTCACTTACGTTACGTTAGGTTTCTTTTACGCGAAAACGAACTAAATAAGCTAGTTTCGCATAAAATCGCGCCTTTGTTCCCAGAAGAGTTACGCAGATGTGTACCTGTAGTTCACTCACATTACACCAGCTATATTTAAGTCCCGTGTACTAAGAGCATGTTTACAAACTCCGACTTGGTACTGAAAAAAATCTAATGGAATAACCCAGTATCACTTTGTCTAACTCGGGAATCAAACCCAGCACCTCACTAGCAACTACTAAACCAACAAGTCAGTCAATACATTTCACTCGCTTTAAAATTTGAGACATGGAACATCACTTCACTTTTGTTATTTCAACATTAAGGCTAAAACAACTAGCGCCAAATTCTAATTCGACTCGTTCTAGAATCTATTAACAGTGTCAATATTGATACAAAATCTTACGAGGGGAACTTTATAAATATTAAATAATCACAGGAGTCGTTAATTAAATTCAACTGTAATGAAAGTCTTTACAGAAGTGTTATCCAAACGCACGAAGACGCCAGAATAAGTTTGTTCATGATCTTGCCAATGTCTAAGTCAATTTTAATCAAATCAGAAAATTGTTCTAAATGAGGGAATCCAATTATTTTGTAAATGGGTTTCAAAGGGCCGATGCTCGTGAAGCTTGTCGAAATAAATTACGTTATAATTAATGGGGTCTACCAAAAATGTTTCCTTTGATGAGTGCTTATCGTTTTTTCAACTGTTTAAATTGTTTAGAAGTCGTCCGTTGCTGTATTTTATATTGGTGAAACTATTTTGTTTACTCCTTCTTCAAATCTTCCAGTCGTTTCAGTTGTCAGCGATTTGTATACTTCGTGTTGGAAATACTGAATGATAGCAAATATATTGAGGTAAGATGAAAAAATAGGACGATGCTTAAAAAAACACCGGGTAAGGGACTATTTAAAATCAAGGGACATTTCCTACTACTACTACAAATACGTACGGACTGCCTCGTTGGTGTAGTGGTCGCAAGCGCTACTGCTGATCATGAGGTCCCGGGTTCGATCCCCGGGTCTGGCAAAGTGTTATTGAGTTTTTCAATCTGGGATTTCTCAGTAGCAGCCCGGAGTCTGGATTTGTGCCCGATGGATGGCAATAGGCTCGCCCTCTATTACATGGGACTTAAACATAATGGCGAAATGTGGGTGTACTACCAGGTACACCTCTGCCTAGCCCTTCGGGGATTACAGGCGTGACGATATGTATGTATGTATGTACTACAAATACTACTACCTACTCTAGTATTGTTTGTGACATAGAATCACGCAGCGCAGTGCTGCCCCAAACTTGACAGTTTGGGGTAGGTTGATGTGTACTTGGTACGAGTACCTATAGAGAGAAATTTCTAATACCATTCGACAAGCCTCCGAAAAACATTTAAAAAATCACAAGAAAAAAGTTCATAAATATGTTTTCTTTACCCACAATCAAAGACATTCAATACCTATAGACCGGACAGCACGAACAAAATTTTCGTCCGAAAAAGTGTGTCCTGCTGGATACAAGTCTATGAGTTTTTTATATTACGCTCCGCTGCCGCTTCAATATTCATATATTATTCTAGATGGCGTTACTGAGACATGTGATCAAAGTTTTTCTATGACTGTTCCTTGACATGCCCGCTCTATAGTATTTTAAATCTATTTGCCCACAATGAACAAAATCGACTAAAATAAAATATCGATTTCATGCACAGCCCCTTAAAGGGGTGTATCAAAGTGCGACGTTATTGTCTTTACCTCGAGCTGAGACACCTATGCCTGCACCCTCTCGATAAAGCCCTACAGCGTATTAAATAGAGCTTTATAAGTAATACAGTTACAATTTACTTATGTCAACAAATAATTACACCTCTCGGGTTACCTTTGGGTACGGAATTGATTTTATGTTGGTCTTTTCTTGCTATAACAAAATATTATGTAGGTAAGTGTTGTGATTTTTTATAATGAGTCAAATTTGTGTGTTCTATTCATAAGTAAACAACTTTCACTGTGTAAAAAACCTGAAAACATAAGATTTTTTTTTTATAGGAAAGTTTGGTAAATACTATCAATTCTATCGACGAACAAGTACAAAACATCTGATTTAAAAAAAAACACTGGTACCGGACTTTCCTATGTTAAAATTATTCGTCAGTTCTTTCAGTTTTTTTTTATACTTTTTCATCTATAACTGAACTGATTTCCGTCTGTCCAAAAAATATTTTTTAATGGAAGATGTGAATTATTTACTTTTCATTAAAATTGTAGTAGTTTTTTCAATGCTATAGGGTACAGAATCATGTTATAAAGTTGTATGTCGAATTCACCACGTGTACACCCACATTACCTTTCCCTAATGTATTGAGACCACTATGATGACGTGATTCCATTCACCACCAAACAGAATTATCGAATCGAATTGTACACAATATAACTCGATTCCTGAATCCTGGGTATTAATCTACTATAAGATCGATTTAATTAGAGTACACATCAAGTTTAACTAGTCAATTACCGCAATCCAGACACAATTAAATTACTATTGTTTGCGGACACCGGTGTCCACGCGGAGCCTAATGAGTTAAAGCGTTATGAGGTTTATTAAGTTTGACTTTTTACTATTTTCACTGACTAAAATAATCTCTTTATGTAATGAGCTAAAAGCTGTAAGGCATATTCTTGTTACACCTTATTATAATATGTAAGTTTTTTATAGTCAATACTAATGTTATAAAGAGGAAAGATTTGATTGCATTGTTTCGAAACTACTGGTCCGATTTGAAAAATTCTTTCACCTTTGGGAAGCTACACTATCTCCGGGTGACATATGCTGCTTTTATACCTGTATCCCCACGTAAACGAAAACTACGCGGGTGAAACGTGACGTCTGCTAATCTATATATATAAAAGAAAGTCGTGTTAGTTACACCACTTATAACTCAAGAACGGCTGGATCAATTTGAATTATTTTGGTCTTTTTGGATTTGTCTTTGTCCGGAATAGCATAATAATTAATAAAAAAACATGAAAAGTCCTCGAAAAAATAAATATCAAGAATATTCGTTGTCTTAAACATTTGTTCAAACGCAGCGCCATCTTAGATGACATGACAGGAGTCAAACTTCCCAGTTCATTATCAGGTGACAATTTGACATTGACAAGTCTTAAGCTAAACCTAAGAAGGTAAGGTTGTCAATTTATACGTACCTAAGTTTTAAAATTTATTTTGTTACTAAACTTAGAGGTTTACGTAGCTTATAAAAGTCTTATATTTCAGAAATCAATTTACGTAATTAACAATGACGACAGAGACAAACTTTAATAATTCTTTACAAATAGAACTTATTTTACTGTTAAGACTTTAATTAAAGTAACATAGAGGCAATCGTTCAGATTAAAATTATGAATTTAGTATTTTTTAAATCAATGCATTTTAGTAAGGTAGTTAGGTTAGGTAGTTAGGTTAGCTATAGGATAGGTATGGTCAGTTAGGTTAGGTTATATATGTATACATGTTGTAATTTTCATTCTATCGAACACAAAATGTTTAAATAAGATCACAGTAGTAGTTATAATTGGTTTGGAGTTATTTTTAGTTATTTTTTTATGTAAAAAAAAAATGATAAGAGCAATAAATTGACTCTAAGGCACAACAAAGTTTGCTGGGGCAGCTAGTTTACAATAAAGTGTACAAGAGGTCGCTTAGTGGTCCTAATTCGAGAGTTTCATTTTGTTGATGTTTTTTTTATAATAAGTATAGATGTAAGATTTCCAGTAGCCTATAAAACGGCTTTTTTGTAACTATCGTCTCAAACTCAAACTCAGAAAGGTTTATTGCATTCATGTGTAGGTACATTTGTAGTTACATTTAATTATATAAGTTCCAACATGAAATCCGGTTGGGGCACGGCAACATAGTACATAAATTGGACAAAAACTTACATTTGGTGCTATTTAATAATAACATGCTGTAATATTACATTTTATTATTTGCGTGTATTATTTATTATGTTTTATTAATTTGTTTTTTGTATTGTGTTTTTTTCCGTTATGTGTAAGTGTATGTATAAGTGCTTATGGGTAAGTATCGTTACAATGGCTATTTATAAGTATAAGTAATGTAGTATGGATTAAAGTGTAGTAGTAGTGTAGTAGTAGCGTAGTGTGTGTGGTGTAGTAGTAAGGATGGCTATTAATTATATATACCAATATTTTATTCTAAGTATTCTGCGACTGAGTAAAAGCATTTTTGTAATTAATATTCTTTTAATTATTTGTTAAATATATTGAATTTAGGTTCGTCTTTAATTTGTTCTGGTGATTTGTTAAAGATTTTTACTGACATGTATGTTTCGTCAGTGGTTGATTAATCTTTAAAGTTAAAGGAAATTTATGTTACAAAACTTAAATTATCTCAAAACTAGCTTTTCCTGAGATATTGCTTTTGCGCTTAGCACGGAAGTAGTGGTCTATATTAGACCATTTTGGCTTTTTGTGCCCCTAGCTCTATTTATACTTTGACTATGCCAAGCGTCACTCACCTCCATAGGTTCTATAAAAGTGGTTCGATTGTTTTGTTAAGCGTATAATATGTATAGATACATGACAGAGGTAGTGGCAAAAATTTAAAAGATTATGCTAAGATACTTTGGTCACGTTAAGAGGATGGATGAAATGCGACTAACGAAAGGTTGATGTAAATACAAACACTGGAAGTGGACGCCTTAGAAGGACATACACAAATATAGGTGTCACATGTATTAAAGTAAACGAAGTGGAAATTAGGTTTAGTAAAATATATTGCGTGCTTTATCAAAGATACAAAGAATAACAACCAATCACCTAGCAACCACAACACAGATCTTATTTTAATCTAGAAGGGAAGACTTCATAGAATTACGCTGGAAGTGCTTTCCTAACATTCCCTCTTCTTTTTCAAACCGAAGTCTTCGCAAAGCTTTACCAGTCTTGGTTTGAATAATGGCTTTGTAAATATATCAGCCAGTTGTTCTTGCGTAGGCACTTGCTCAATTTGGATATCTCCTTCAGACACACATTGCCTTACATAGAAATGTCTTAGCTTAATGTGCTTTGTCTTCCGATGATATTCGTAAGGCGGATTATGAGCTAATTTTATTGCAGACTCATTATCAATGCGCAGTACTGGTGTTTCTAATTTATCACTTAAATTTTTAAACAATCTCTTTAGCCAAACCATTTCACGGCACGCCTCACTGGCAGCTACTATTTCTGCTTCTGTGGACGACAGCGCAACTGAGGTTTGCTTCACACTTCTCCAGGAGATTGCTGATCCAGCGAACATGCATATCAACCCGCTTGTAGAACAACTACTCAAGTTGTCGCCTCCGTGATCTGCATCACTGTAACAGATGAGTCTCTTCTCATTCTTTTTAAACTCTAGACCAGTCTCGATTGTTCCTTTGAGGTAACGAAAGATTCTCTTCACTTGTAACACATTCGTATTAGTAGGGTTATCTAAGGTTCTGGATACGACTCCGACTGCATAGGCGATATCAGGCCTTGTACCCACCATGAGATAAGCCAACGCTCCCACAGCTTGTCTATAGGGAAATTTAGTGTCACAGATCTCTTCCGCCAACTTTTTTACAGGAATATCTTTAACTATTGGTGTTCCAACGGCTTTACAGTCACTCATTCCATACTTCTCCAAAACCTTTGAAGTATAGGCGGCTTGATGAACTCTTATAGTCCCATCATTGTGTCGCTGTAACTCTAGTCCAAGAAAGTACGATGGCGGCTTAGTCGTTATCTTGAAACGTGCTTTGAGTTCGTTCTCAATGAAATTGTTAGCTTCTACGTCATCAGAGGAAGCCAATAATCCATCATCAACGTACAAAGCTAGCAAAATCTTTGTTTTTCCACGTTGTCTCACGTATAAACATGGATCTGCTTCGCTCTGTGTAAATCCAGATTCAATAAAAAAATCATGAATACACTCGTTCCAACATTTAGGCGCTTGTTTAAGTCCATAAAGACTTCTTATCAACTTGCACACCTTGCCAGATCCGTCATTGTATCCCTCAGGTTGTCGCATGTATATCTCTTCCTTCACCTTGCCATATAGGAAAGCTGTTGAGACGTCAAATTGTTTTAGCGATAAACCTTCATTTGCAGCTATACTTAATAATACTCGGATCGTGCTTAGTTTCGCAACAGGGCTAAATGTCTTGTGGTAGTCTATTCCTTTTTTCTGAGAATAGCCAACTGCAACTAGTCTTGCTTTAAACTTGTCAATCGAGCCATCAGGGTTCTTCTTTACCTTAAATATCCATTTGCAGTTGAGTGCTTTTCTGTTATTTGGTAAATGTGTCAGTTTCCATGTGTCATTCTCTTTCAGAGAATTTATCTCACTGTTCATAGCCTCAACCCACTTGTCTTTTTCAGTACTTTGCATGGCTTCTCGATACGAGGATGGTTCTGGAACAGCAATGATTTGATTGATGAATTGTTCAAAATTAAATCTTTCTGGAGGTTTAATTTGACTCCGATCACGAAGTACACGACTGCTTCCTTCAACAGTTTGAGTGTCTTCTTCTTGTCGATCTTCGCCATTACTAGTACCTGTTTCATACCAAGTATCTTCTTCATGTCGTTCTTCTTCATTATCACTTATTTCATTATCCAAATTCACTGAATGCAAGTGATCATTACTTTGATTAAGTACTTCTAAGTTTGGTTGAACATCTATGGAAGAAGTAGGTAGCTCATAGGTATTCTTTTTGATTTCAGGTTCCTCACTAACAGGTGTGTCTCGGTCTAACAGAGGTATTTCTTCAAAAGTTACATCTCTGGAACGCAACAATTTAAAGTTCCTTGTATCATAAACTCGATACCCATCATCACCGTCATATCCTATAAGAATTCCTTTCTTTGCTTTTTTATCTAGTTTATTTCTCTTTTGTTTTGGGACATGCACGTAGCATACGCAACCAATGATTCTGAGATGATTTATTTTGGGTTTCTTGTTGTACCATAACTCATACGGTGACTTGTCATCATTTGGAGTGGGTCCCGTACGATTTAATATGTACACTGAAGCTTGCACTACTTCAGCCCATAAACCTTTAGGTATCTCATCATGAGCGTGCATGAGTGCTCTTGCCATCTCAACAATTGTGCGATTATCTCTTTCGGCACAACCGTTTTGTTCGGGAGTGTAGGGCATTGTCAGCCTCTGTTTAATCCCGTGTTGTCTCAGCGTACTTCGTACTTGTTCATTGTCGAATTCACCGCCATTGTCGCTCAGCAACTCTTGAATGACGTGTCCCGATGTCTTAGCTTCTACTAGAAAATCCTTCAAGCGTGCTTGAACTTCTGACTTTTGCCGTAAGAAGTAAACGTAACGAAAACGGGTGAAATCATCCTTGAATAGAACAAAGTATCTATACTTTGAGATCGAATACACAAAAGGTCCACACACATCAGTGTGTATTAACTCTCCAAGTCTTGTAGTTCTTTCCCTGGTCCCAAACGTCCTTCTGTGGGCTTTTCCATAAACGCAACCTTCGCAAACTTCTTTGTTATTTTCAGATTTGAATTGCATAGCAAATTCTCTTTGCATAACTTGTTTGACATGTCTTTTGTTTTGGTGTCCCAAACGTTCGTGGTACAGTTGAAGTTGGTTATTAACTGTTAGTTGGTTAATCTCAAGTTTAGGTGTAATTACTTCTATTTTAAGTTTGTACAAACCTCCATACTTGTCACGAGTACCGACTAACTTTGTCTTACCATCAACCTTAAATAAACATGACCGAGTGTTTGATTCAAAGGAGCTATTCTCACAAAGATCTTGTGCGGCTAGCACTGAGAACAACTTTCGTTGTATACTGGGAACATACCAAACATTTGTGAGTGTAATTGTCTCGTTTCGGCCATTAATGTCAGCTTTTACTTGTATTGAGCCCTTTCCGATAGCTTCAATATTTTCACCATTTGCTGTCATTACTCTGTGAGATTTGCTAAAGTACTCGAAAAATACATACTGATCTGCTCTATTGGTTACGTGACTTGTTGCTCCATTGTCCACGTACCATGAGTCTTTATCATTACTCTCACCAAGAGATAAAGCTAAACTTGACAATGTAGCAGCATTTGATATGGATTCCTTTGTAGGTTTTGGGGGTCTACCATCCGTAATCCATTTCTTGCATTGCTTTACTCTATGTCCGCTTGCTCCACAATAGTTGCACTTGGACTTCTTTTTGTGGTCTTGCTTTCTGTTACGTACTATCAATACCTCCGTGCTGGATTCACCCTCAGCTTCAGATTTATTTCTATCTTTCAAAGCTCTCTCGTGAGCGCACAACTGGGTGGTCAAGTTCTCGATTGTACGATCTTTCAATGTAATCAGTAGCCAACTAGATTTAAAACTGAAATACTCTTCTGGCAGGGAATCCAATATCTTGCATATCAAAAGAATTTCTGGTAGTTGATTGCAAACTGTAGACAAAGCTTGATTCAGATCATGCCAAATATTCTTTATTGCAGACATATGTGAACCCATGTCATGAGTGGGGTCTTTCTTGTAATTAAAGAGTTGCATACACAAATCGTAGGTTCGGTCCTCTGATCCTCGCTCATAAAGACGATTTAATTCGTCCCACATATCACTCGCAGTTGTAAAACGCATTACTTTGTTCAGCATTTCGTTGGTCATATTAGTAGTCAGTAGTAACAGTGCTGTGCTTTCAATTTTATTATATCTGTCACACTCGTCTTTGTACTTAGTAAAAGCTTCCGCTTTGGCTCCTTCATCCGGATGTGCTGGCTTTACTAGAGTACCCTGCACCGCATCTAAGGTGCCTGTGTTACTCCGCAGCAGCAACAACACTTTATATTTCCAGGTCGGCCAGTTGCTTCCATCGAATAGTCCTATTTCGAGTTTCATATTTGAAGACATGATTCACTCTTTCGAACTTTTATCCTTTAGAAAAACAATACTTAAAACTTTTAAACTCTCGTTTTTGCATGCTCTGCTACCATATTAAAGTAAACGAAGTGGAAATTAGGTTTAGTAAAATATATTGCGTGCTTTATCAAAGATACAAAGAATAACAACCAATCACCTAGCAACCACAACACAGATCTTATTTTAATCTAGAAGGGAAGACTTCATAGAATTACGCTGGAAGTGCTTTCCTAACAACATGTCCTTCAGAAAAGTCAGGTGCGTAGTACTCTAGGAGTAGTAAGTAAGTGTGAACGTAAATGAAGTAAAATGTATGTAAAAATCGTAGCAGGTGGTGCTCTGTAGTTTCTGCCTACCCCAATAGGAAAAAGGTGTGGATTTGTGTATGTTTGTATGTAAGTATGTATGTATAGATTCTATTAAATTGTATTCCAATTCCAACTTTTATCACAGAAGCCGTCTTTCTCGCCAGTTACAACTACGAATACTTTCAGCAAATTGATTCGTACAATTTCGTGGAACAACTGCTTGAATTCACAAACAAACCAAAGAGCGTTGTTGGAATACGAAACACGTGTTACATAACCTAACTTTCGTACAACATTTCCTGGTACATAGGTACGTACACGCCTCAGGAGTATTGCTCACGCGTCTGTACGTGGTGATACCCGCAGGAGCCTGTTGCTCAACCCAATTACCGGCCAGTCGATGCCCGTCCGGTTTAATTAACATTGTTCAGCGTATTATCGGCCATCGCAAATATACGTTGTGACGTCCGCACGATGCGAACACTTTTGTGGGAATGAGCGGGGTTAATCTATGCGAATGGCAGGTGAGTTGCAATTGTTTATTCTGATTTTTGTTTGTTTTTCTTCGTTCATTTGTTATATATCGGTGATAAAATTGAACAATACCACTGTGTTCTACGGCTGGGCAAAACCATCATCTCTTAAAGACTACGCAAGAGCAATTAACACCACAATTAATCAAGGCGAATTCAGATTTATTTAAAATGTTTTTAATTTTCAGCCATATTACAAGTCACATTTTGTTCATACGGCAGTAACGTCTAGAACTATTATAGAAAATACAATTTCTATGTTATGTCTACAGTTTGTTGCAAGTCAGGAGATTATTTTTAACAGACACACACAGACGTTTACGAGCAGAAATCTAAACACTTTCTACTATTGTTTTTTATTTCTATTCCCAGATCGACAAGAAACATGTATAGAACGGGCACAATCAACACTTGTACAAGATATAAAAATCTGACGATTCCATAACGTAATTCGAAACCGAAATTGAATCGAGATCGCATCTGAAAATTTCAGACATCGTACTGGCTGCAAAGAAAGAAAAAAAGAAAGAGAGAATAAAAGCAGGCAACACTGATCGCACATAGGAACACAGAACATGTGCAATAGTTCCAACAAAGGAAGAGGTGATGAATTGTTGTACTTGAGTAGCAAACGGCACCGTGTTCCGTTAATTCATTTTGGGAGTCAGCACGGGCAATTTGTAATATAGAGAGACGCAGTTCCAATCTATCGCCAGCCATGCAGATTGCACGAATACCAGATGAACAGTCAGCGATTTATTGCCTGCCTACAAATGTTGTAACACATGACCGTGCGATAATGATAAAGTTGTTTACAGTTTCAAAGTCAAAGTCAAAGTCAAAGTATTTATTAGCGTGATTTTTGGTAAACACAAATAGGTCTTACTATAGTTGTTTGACAGAACTCAAAAATCTACCTTTAAGGTATACACTATTAATTATTACATTTCTCGGATATCTTATATTTGAATTTAAACATGCTTAGGACTAACTAAATCTTTAAGAACAAAAACATTTATGTCATACATTTAAATTACATTCATGCGATATGTCAAAATAAGAACATCAAAATGTCAAACACTATAACTACCTAGTTTCTTTGAAATTTGTCATTAAAATATTCATTTATATTATAATATGCTTTTTCAATGAGAAACTGCTTTAATAGGAATTTAAATTTTTCGGCCTTGGTACAATTAATAATTAGTTTAGGAAGATGGTTATAAATGCGCGGAGCCATACAAAAAACACTTTTACTGAATTGTGCAGTTGAACTGCTTGATGGACAACACACTTTTTGATTATGACGTTGGCTCATAAACGATTTAAATAAAGTTTTATTTTGGACAACAAACACGGCCATCTCATAAATGTAAATACATGGCAGGGTTAATAACTTTAGATTGATAAAAAAAGGTTTACAACTATCTGTATACTTAAGTTTACAAATCGCCCTCACACATTTCTTCTGTGCCTTGAATGCCATTTCTTTGTCAACTGAATTCCCCCAGAAAATGATACCATACCTTAATAACGACTCCACGTATCCATGGTAAGCAGTGATTACAGCAGATTGGTTCACAATTTTTCTGAGCATGTATAGTGCATAAGAAAATTGGCTTAGTTTAGTACAAACTTTTTCCACTTGGATTCTCCAATTAAGATTGCAATCTAGCTGGAGACCCAAAAATTGAGTACTCTCTACCTCATGAATTTTTTGTCCATTGTAATTAATTTCAATGTCCGTTAAGTAATTTATTCTATTCCTGAATGTCATTATTTTAGTTTTATCTACATTTATTATTAAATTATTAAATTTTAACCACTGAATTATCTGATGAAGCGTTTGATTCATATTTGATATCAAATTTTCTTTACATTTGTCAGTAAACATAACAGTACTGTCATCAGCAAATAAGACCAAATTTTGTTTAATTGTGTCAGGTAGATCATTTATGTAGATGATAAAAAATAATGGACCCAAGACACTTCCTTGCGGCACTCCTTGCCTTACTTCAAGAAATTTGGAAAAGAACACAGTTTCCTTTTTGGTTTTTGGACATATGCGAGTAAGTTGAGTACATTGTTGTCTGTTGGAAAGATAAGATTTCAGAAGATCTAAGACATTACCTCTTACACCGTATGCTTCCAACTTTTCTAACAGTATTTTGTGATTTACATGATCAAAAGCCTTTCTTAAATCCATATATAACGCAGTAACTAAATATTTAGAATTTAAACCAGTCATAATAGTATGTAGAAATTTATAAACAGCCAAATTTATAGTTTTATTTTTTCTAAAACCCACCTGTTCATCAGAAAAAATATTGTTTTTTTCAAAAAAGTCATACAGATTGCTGCTTATTACCTTCTCGAACAACTTAGAAAATATAGGTATTAGAGCAATAGGTCTATAGCAGTTCATGTTCATTTTATCATCCTTTTTAAATAGGGGTTTGACAACAGTTACTTTTAACTTTTGAGGAAAAATACCAGAAGTAATACATACATTAATTAAATAACTTAAAACAGGTGAAATAATATTCGAAACACATTTCAATATTTTTGTATTAATATCGTCGTAACGTTTCTGGGCATATTAATGAGGCAGGTATTTATTGTATTTCTTTAAATATCGTTGCTTTCTGCTGAGATAGTTTTTTGGCATCGTAGGGTTAGAATAATAAGTAGAGCAGTCTGTCACTGTCCAATTGCAGGCCAAAGGCTTCTTCTCATACAAAGAAGGCACGAGCATTAATCACCAAGCTTACTCAAGGCGGAGGCTCGTACCTTCCCTGTATGAGAAGAAGCCTTTGCCCTGCAGTGGGACAGTAATAGGTTGGTATTATTATTCAATACTAGAATTAATAACGTTTCCTATTAAGCCTGTGATGCCGAGCGTGCTCAGAAGATGCTTGTTGAGTCTTGCTTTGACAGCGGCCATGTTGTCTTTGGCAAATAAATATTTTCTCTTTATTTATTTATTTATTTATAAAGGCTTACCAACTAAGACACATACAGACAATCTTAGAAATAATACAAGTAACAGTTAATGTATGCTCTTAAATTACAGGTAGGCTCAACATTTTTTCCTTTCTGATACAGAACCCCATACCTACATTTAAGCTCGAAACATTTCCAAAAGCACGATCCCAGAAGTATATTAGATATACATGTACCAAATTGTCCCAATATTCATGTGAATGGCACCACTAATTATGTAGATGGCAAACAAATCGAGGAATATCCCCAGACGTGACCTACATAAAGGCATCGAATACCAGTAACGAACAAATGGGAATACTGGAGTAAATAAGCTTAATAATGACATTCCTTGGAAACTGTGTAATATCTACTTTGATACTGGTAACTACGTATAAGGTATTAGGAGTATTTTTACAAAATATGGCGTCAATAAACTTATCCGCATCGCTGTCCACTGGAAGTGTACCCAAGAGACTGGCAGCATTGCCACGTTGTATGGCAATGCTTATCCTTTGACCAAGAAGAAACGTCCCTACATCTTAAAATCAAACATTCGAAGACATGGTGACATATTCCTGGGCCCGCGTGGTATATAAAGGCCCACACATTAAAGAGGCTTGTATCTTAGCAGTAGATTTATTAAAAGCTGATTATGTTGATAATTATAAAATGTGATTGCATTTGAAAATGAAAATGAATGAATGTGAAAATGTGATGGCATATGGCTCGCTCCTATTACTTGGGACTTAAACATAGCTGGCAAAACTTGGGTATACTACCAGGTACACCTCTGCCTAGCCCTTCGGGGTTTACAGGCGTGATGTTATGTTTATGTTTACTTTGTACTCGAAAATGTTATTGGATTACTTAAAAACGATACTTCCTAAATGAAAATGCTTGATTTGTTACTAAAAATGTAAAAATCGGTACGTGTGTACCTATACTTTTTTAGGAGTTCCCTCAATTCCTCGAGGATCCCTCAACAGATATGCGTTTTGATACAAATGGGACCAATCGGCTAGTATACCCTATCATATAGAAAAATAATTTTGAAAAACGGTCTTGTAATGATGGAGTACTGAGGTAAAAAACCCTAAAAAAATAATACAACCGAAATGAGAACCTTCTCCTTTTCTTGAAGTCAGTTATAAAACAGGATATTTTATGGTCCTCAGCTGCACCCGATGAGACCAGTCGCAAATCTCATAGCTGGGAAACAGCTCAATGAGATATTAAGTTGTGTGTGGATGCCCTTTCCACCCTGTATTATCTAACTACATGTATAGAGGTAGACCGATCTTTGAAAGTGTACCGGCTACCGTTCGATTCTATTTCCACTCGCCCCTTTGACATTTTTCCCCACGTGAACGAATTTAGTTGTCAAGTGAGCACAATCAAGCGCCGTGCCATCGAACATTGCAGATGCTCGAAGTTTCGGAGATACTTTCAACAATGTATTTAAAGTTGATTCGACAGAGAAGTTCCATTACAATAATTAAAAAAAATGTGGCTTTGAAATTAGTACAGTTTTGCTTAAATCTAAATTATATTTTCAGTCGAGAAGAGCTACTTAAAACAGTTTTAGTAAATTACTAATTTAAGTAGTACTTCTAATTATCTAGAAGTGGATAGTATTCGTAATTTAGTTACTGTAAGCAGTAGTTTTAATATATTTAAAATAACACCACTCCTGTTATTATTAAAGGACTAGGCGACCTGTTAGTACACCCAAATTTCACCAGTTATGTTTACTTCACATGTAAAAGGGGGCAAGCCTCATAGCCATCAATCAGGTTCAAATCATGTCTCCGAGCTGATACTGCAAATTCCAGATGGGAAAACTCAATTACGCAATAAAAACACTATTAAGTTTATACTAGTAGTTTAGAAAGAATACCTTCCTAGAAATAGTTTTTAGTTAGCATAAACGTATACACCACAAATTTTTAATTAGAACAAATACTTAAAGGGTTTATTCTAGACGGTCTTCTCATTATGTTTGCAAAGTATCAATAAATAATATTCATAAACTGCAAAGTTATTAGCGTTTGTTTATATCCTAAAAAGTCACCCAATTTATGGAAATATTTTACATGCATGAAATAGTAGCATTCATTAATCGTCATCTCTCGCTCACGTTTACTTGATCACGCTCAAGCATGCCCCAACAGCTGTTTTCGTTATTTAAGTTTAACTAAATATTTAAATATTGAATTTGGTTTTTTTAACTTTTGATTACGCAAATATAGTAACAGTATACAGATTACGCAAATATAGTAAGAGTAACAGGTACGGCTACAGCCCAATTTTTTTTTGTACTAATTAAAAATAGTGGTGTATTAAATTACAATTTTCTTTTCGTGAGATTGGAAACAACCTGGTGTTAGAGTTTATTTTTTTAGGCCGCCCATGCGCCTACGACTTTGCCTCACAAGCCGTCGAAAACCATCTCTCAGGCATCCCGGTTTCCTCACGAATGTTTGTCTTCACTGTTTTTGAAGGAAGTGTTTCAAATCAGAGGTGAGTCAAATATAAGTCATCTAAAAAGATATTTATACATTTTATATGTGAATATGTAATGCTTTCAATAGCACCAGCTATGTAACGAGTCATTGGACTTCTTTTTCAAAAGATATTTTAAAAGACTTATAGGGACCTCTAACTATATTTTTTTAAATATCTGATACTCTTTTCTCTCCGGATTTATACAAAAACAAACATAAATTCCACTAGCCTTTGTGAGTTTAAAAAGTCCATTTATGTTTTCGAAAACTTCATACAATTCGATGGATCAATTTGACCATAGGTTTTTTCACCGTTCAGAGTAGGTATATTGAGAATAAAATATAAAACACCACAGTGATTCTCGTGAAAGGCTGTAAAATTGTAACTATCCATGTTTATTAAAAAAAAAACCTGAAACTTTTTTCCTTGTTTTTTTTTTCATACCTTGTATGCTCGCAAATTAAAAATATTTCTCTCAACAATTTTTTTTTATATTAGTAGGTATAATATTTCTGGCTGGCAGGAAAAAAGAATACACGAACATTAATTTCTTTCCTAGGCGTTGTGTCGTATTTGACATTGGTGGTCCAAAGAGCGGGCGGATGTTTATAGTAAGTATGTTTAACTTATTTCTGTCATCTAATGTAGGAGCGCATTTCACACTATGCTAAAGGAATTTCAGATTTCTACACAATAATTAAGATTCATGTTTCTATGGGATAAGATTTAAAACAGCTGCTTGGAACGCAGGTCTAACCGAGTTCTTAGCAGTGTAAATGCCACGCAAACGTACCAATTACAAAATTGTGCTATTTAATATTGTAGTGTTAATTAAGAAAAACCAATTAAGCACTAAAATAATTAGATACTAAGCCCAATCACTCACAACGGAAATAATATTTGACCTTTTCGTGAAAATTGTTCGGCTACAGATCACATTATGTAAAAGTTGAGGTCAAAAGTAAAAATTGGAACACTTGATGTGATGTTATAGGAAAGTAATTAAAAAATTAAATATAAACAATGAAAATTATTTGCTCGCAGTAAATGGAGTTCCTTTGTGAGCTGGGAAGGAGCGGACCCGCGAATGTTTGTTTGAACCAAACAATGAGTCTGCAATTTGCGGCCGCCGTCGCTCGCTTTGTTGATGCGAATCAAAACCTTAACAAAATAGAGCTTAGCGGAAACAAATTAAATTATTTCATCCTGAACACACAAAATTGTAAACCACTTTGAGGTTATTCTTTAAAGTAACTGGCTGTTTTTTTATCTTCATATTTTCCTCATTTTCTAGAATTACGCCTGATTTACTATGAAGATTGAGTGCTTGGAATGAAACTGTTGTATTTCTTATGTTTATATTGTTCAACGCGGTATTTATAGGAAAGGCGAATATGTCTGGGTACCCCGTAAATTACAATTTTATTGTGTTTTTAGCAATTAGCTTTTCAGTGTTAGGTTGTATGTTAATTAAAATATCATTCGCGACTGTAACAGATATGGTTTATCTGAGTTATAATCAATGATATTATAAGTAAAAGGTGTAGATAGGTTTTAAGTGATCAGTAAGCGACAGTGGCTAGTGTCGCTTGCTGAGTCACACTTACCTCAGTGTCGCGTCGCGCCGACAACTTGAGCTCTTACACACGAGCGGCATGTTGAAATGTCGACGGCTGCCGTCGACATTTCAACAACGCGGCACACTACAACTGCAAGTGTTGCCATAGGTTGACTGCTGCCGTCGACGCGTCGACGGTTGCCGCCGACCCGCGTCGACGTCTGCAGTTACCTCTGCCGTTGGGAACATGCCCCTCGTGTGTAAGAGCTCTTACGCGTGCGTGCGTTAGTGTGCCGTGTTGAAGATCGAATGTTGTTTAGGTAACCCATCTACACCTTTTTATTTATAATATCATTGGTTAGAATAAACGAAATCACCAATACTACCCTTTATGTTAATTTAATCTTACTAAATTACTTTTTTATGAAGTAGTAATTTTTTGAAATAGATGGAAAACGGCTTAGATTAAGCGCATTAAAGTTGAAAGAGGGGGCTTGAAACGTCATTATCTAGTATAAACTGTACTGGCTAATGACGTCATGCGACATTTTGACTCGATGTATCGCCTTTATTTTTTGATTAAGTACGTGAGAGGAGAGGAAAAACAAAAATTTTGTCAAATAGCCCATTCCAAAAACACAAAAATATGAATTTTGCGGGCTTAAGGCAAATCGGTAGGACATACGAAGCGAAGCTTTAACTACTGAGCCCCTACTACGTCACTCGTACGTCCTCATAACCCCCAAAAATTTTCTCTATTAAATCCGAAGGCTTTTACCTGTCCCAAACCACCAAATTGCGATGCTCAACAAAACAGGAACTCTTATGCAATTTGCGGAATCAGTGCTTATCTTCTATTCAAGACGTAACAAGGGAGTTTAAGTAAATTTAACAGCAATTTGCAGTATGTTAACTGTAGCACCGGCGCTTATTGCCACTCCACTCTCGTTACACTCTCAGGCCGGATGATATTGCTAATTGGGTTCCCTAGTTGCCGGAAATCGTATAAAGTTTCGCTAATACGACAGAAGCTGATGCCAGGATGTTGGTAACAAATTAAATATCAACGTGAATGGTGTTGTGTGGTACTTCCACTTGGTTACTTTCGACTGTCGTCAACGATGCGCTAATGGTGTCTCGTGCCCAACGTGCAATCTTTACCGCTTTGAACTTTGCTTAGAAGATTTTGCGTTTTATCTACTGTTCAAAATTAAGTCAACAGATTTTCGGTTCGTATTACAAATTAAATATCAACGTAAATGGCGATGTTTGGTGCTTCCACTTCGTTACTTTCGACTGTCGTCAACAATGTGATGGTGTCTCGTTGCAATCTTTACCGTTTCGAACTTTGCTCTGAATATCTTGCTTTTTATCTACTGTTTAAAATTGAGGCAACAGATTTTCGGTTCACATTACAAATTAAATATCAACGAAAAGGGCAATGTTTGGTCAACGATGTGAGAATGGTATCTCGAGCCGAACGTGCAATCTTTAGCTTTTAAACTTTGCTCTAAAGATTTTGGCTATTATCTTCTGTTTAAAATGGAGTAAACAGATTTTTGGTTCATTTTGCAGTGGTGTGGGATTCCACTCGGATAGTTTCAGTTGACGTCAACGTGGTAACAGTATTGAAGCTTGTTGCTTAGTTTACTGCGTTTCTTTGTAATCTCAACCGTCCTGAACTTTGCAGGTGTGTATTTAAGCCTTTTTGCTTTTAACTTCTAGGTTATATCTGTTCCAATGTGAGATAGAGATGGAGTTACAGGATAAAATCTGTATACCCATGAGATTGGGTCCAAATCAAAATCAAAATCAAAAGTCTTTATTCAAACTAGGCTGAGAATCAGCACTTTTTGAACGTCAAAAAATACATAAAGACAGTCCCCCAAAAACGGCCCACCCTTCGCCACTTCCTAGTGTTTTTGCTGGGAAGAAGAAGTGGCGGAACAAACTCCCCAGCAACACAAATCTCATGAGTCCCATGGGTCTTGGATCCCCAGTGTTTCAATTTTCTTCGCCTTTTCTGATGTTCTCTTTCATTTAAACCGTAAAACCATGAAAATATCACTATTTTTATCCAACTTACTGAGATGTTTCCTTCCGGAATCATTTAGGTACTTGTGTATATGCGTCGATATCCCTTATACCTTGTTAAAGAATAAATAGCAGTTTTTCTTTTTCATATAACGGAATTGTAATGCTTCTGTATTAAATTGAAACAACCAATTTAACATTTGTATTTTATAACCCAGCCATGATTGCCTTTGACGTAATTTCCGATACATGATATATGAAACGTAATGTTCTTGGCCGCTTGTTAACGATTCTCTTCTCAGTTTTTGAATGTCTAATTATTATAATGCAAATGCTTGTGGTGAGTACATAGCAGAAACCATCTGAAAAAAAATTATTGTCTTAATACGTTTAACGTTAATAAGGGTCACATAACTGTATTAGTTAAATTTCTAGAAATAACGATAAATAAATAGCCTTTTAGTACCTATTTCGCTTAAAATGGTCTCATAATTAAAAATATTTGTACGTACCCAAGTATTAACAAAATGGACCACTTAGTCTAAATTCTAACCAAGTTGAATTTAAAATGAGAAGAAAGGATTACTTAAGCAATTAATTAACTTAATGGCTTTTATAAGTCGAGAAAAAATGGAAAAGGAATACCTAAATTATTTTGAGGTTAAAATAATTACATTGAAAGCTATTATCACCAATTACACTGGATAGAATCAGCACATCAAACCTGCAGATAATAATTGGACTATTAAAAAAAGGACTTTTGAATGTCAAATTTACAAGTTAAATAAAATATGAAAATGGTTCTAGTAGTTCCTACCAAAAGGAAAAGAATGGGAGAAACGAGAACGTTTTTTTTAAAGTATTTTTGTTTAATATTTATATTCTATATATGTATACAGGGTGTTAGTGTAGACACCGTTATCACTAAAACCATAGGTAGTTGACTTAATTATAACAATGTTTATCTGAATTTAAAAATAAATAAACGTTATTTTCATTCAAAAATATAAGAAAGTTTCTGTCCGACACCGTTCATAAATTCATGGATACTACGCGTAAAGGGCGCTGACATGCTGCACTGACCGTCCGTTTTAACTACCTACACAATATTCCAATAAAAACACAATACACATAACCTGTGATGTAACTTTCCTTCATACTTTTCCTGGCTTAGGACAGGCAACAAACACCTACTACCTTCTGTTGCGTGACGGGTCCAAATGTAAGTTAGATTTAACAACAACGAAAATGAAAGAAAGACAACAACTGGGTAGGGTTTTTATCTACAGTTTCATTAAAAAATACTGGTTAAATTTACACTGATTGAATATCTACACTGATTGAATTAAGAACTTACATTAGTCTTAAAAGATGTTCAAAATGGGATCCACTCCACACGTTTTCGCGCACTGTTTCGCACTCTGGTAAGCACAACAGTGTCACTTTGTATGTCTCTGAACGCACTACGAATCCGCAATTTGAGTTCCAACGTATTATGAAACTCAGTGGCATACACCCGGCGCTTCATTTCCCCCCAAAGATAACCTTTGAGTCGCCGTCAACATCGTTTCCCGGTTTGGCACAGGTTGTCCAGGGAATAAATCTACGTACATTCTGCGAGCCTCGGCTAGGTTATCACCAGCCGCGGCGTAAAGCCGTACCATTTTCGTCCACTGTACGTTTGTGTACGACATAATTACTTTTATCTAACTACCCACTTGTGTACGAAAAACGTGTCTAAACCGACGTGCGCTCGATAGCGAGGCTATAGCCAGACTGAGGTGTGTGTGCGGGCGCGAGCGCACAGTTTACGGTGTCTGATCAAGCGCAGTTACCCGTGGCGCCACTTTGTCTACTATGTACTTGCGTGCCGTTGTATAGGGTGAAACAATTTAAAGGAAAAATTGAGACTTTACTTAAAAAATAAAAAAAAAATTTTTTCGTTGAATTTACGTTCCATAAGTGAAACCAAACCACTGGTTTCAAGGATAACGGTGTTCACACTAACACCCTGTATAGTATAAAAGAAAGTCGTGTTAGTTACACCACATATAACTCAAGAACGGCTGGATCAATTTGAATGATTTTGGTCTTTTTGGTAGTAGTCTTACGTAGTTAACAATGACGACAGAGACAAACTTTAATAATTCTTTGCAAATAGAACTTATTCTACTGTTAAGACTTTAATTAAAGTAGACCGGGAAAACTATAAGTATACATTGTATGCAACATAGATTATATTTCAGATAGGCAATAGTTCAGATTAAAATGATGAATTTAGTATTTTTTAAATCAATGCATTTTAGTAAGGTAGTTAGGTTAGGTAGTTAGGTTAGCTATAGGATAGGTATGGTCAGTTAGGTTAGGTTATACATATATACATGTTGTAATTTTAATTCTACCGAACACAAAATGTTTAAATAAGATCACAGTAGAGATTCGCTCGCTACATAAAAGTAGTAGTAGTTATTATTGGTTTGGATTTATTTTTTGTTGTCTTATTAAACGTATGTATTAGATATACATACGTTAAATAAGACGCAATGTAAAAAAAAAATGATAAGAGCAATAAATTGACTCGAAGGCACAACGAAGTTTGCCGGGACAGCTAGTAATATTATAAAGAGGTGAAGTTTGCGAGTTTATGACGTTTTAGGGAGGTAATCTCTGGATCTACTGAACCTAATGCGACAATCTTTACCAATTAAAAGCCACATTTTTTTTGTTTTTTGATAAAGGGTGTCTCGCAGTGCACCCTACTGAGGGGTGGCCCTAACCGGGCAAACCTGTGGACGACCTTAGTACACAAGGTCTCCAGCCAGGAGCAATATGTCAGAATTTAAGTGACACTAGCTAAGGGCGCCCCCTGTGGGGCTCGGTCCTCGTCTTAGGGTGTCACTGATCGAGTAAAAAGGTCGAAAGGGGACGGCTGGATCTGAATTAAATTATTTAGGGAGCCACATTATTTTTTAAGTGTCATAGGCTACTTATATTTTATTTTAAAAACTAAGTGGGGGTGGAGAGGATAATGTTATAGTACGAAATACCACCACCACCACCACCACCAATCTATCAGTTCAGCCACCGCGTCCACCGTGTCGTTTTTTCATCTACGTGTGGCCTTTATTTATTACTGGCTCACGCTTGATTTCACCTGACGGTAAGCGATGTGGTCAAGGATGAAGCACGTTTGCCTAGAAGTGACCTGTTCACTCTTGGCTTAAAAACCCTTAGGTTGTCGCTAACAGGAAATACCGACTCCCGCAGGGAATTCCGCCCCTTATACATAAGGTTGCTTGGTTTTCCTGGTTTGCTTGGTTACAACACATTAGAATGAAACAGAAGCCTTGCTTAGTTCACAGTGTCTAGACAAGCTGTGTCCCACCACTAGTTAAGTAAGAGTATGACGGCCAACTAAGTGTTCCGCTTCGTATGTAATTTAGTCGCGACTGTTTGACCACTTAGTAGCTCGGACGCGAATGATGTATGGGAATGTTAGGCTTGGCTATACAGGCAGCTCGACTGAAGCACATAACTAGCCGTGCCGTATTTTGTGAATTCGTGGTTGGGACACTGGAGTTCAATTTCTGTTTGTCTTAAAAACATTCTTGGGTAAAAACTTTTTACAAAAAATGTTTACTGATTGGCGAAATATGAATATTCCAATTGAATCTGTTTGTTTGCTTCTTCAAGGTATGCAGGCGTGATGTATGCAGTGTTTAATATAAAGGACAACAATGAAATAATTTAAAGAGATATAAAAAAATCACATGTCTGCCCTATAAATGTAATGTAAAAGTACTTCCCTAATTGGTTTTATTGTATAGTTATAATATTAATTCATGGTCAATTAAATCTAATTTTATAAATTGATGTCAAAGTAATTTCGAAGTTAGCGTATTTGTATTTCACTCTGCAATCCAAAATCGGAGCCCAAAACGATAAAAAATGTTGCCCTAATGAGGTCTAGGCTGTCCTTGATAACACTCGCCGAGAATGTCAATCAAGTTTAAAAGATTTTTTCACGATGTTGCTCAGCTGTTTATTTATTCAGATACGCTCCAAGTCCGTTTCGCCGCCGTTCGAGGCAATCCCTGGCTTCTCCGCTTTGACCGATGTAGCTATAAGAAAAAACTATAGGTAGAACCTGAAAAGCGAAACGCTAGACTAGAATTCACAACAACGTAAATTCAAATCAGCACGGTTTGAATTTATGTTACGTAAGCCAACTACCTACTTACTCTTTTGTCAATTTATTTTGAACTTCTGAACAGAATTGATTTTAGTGGAATAGAATTCCATAAACTTCTTTACATACAACCAGACGTAAACTCACACCGTTTGCACTGTTTGGTTTCCGGTTAGTAGAATAGAAAAAAAAATGTTCATTGCAATTACTAAAATCATTAACACACATGTATTGGAGATCACCTTTTAAGCCAATGAATGCTTGTGTTAGATGATTCCGCTCTGAAGAACCAACCCATCTCTCTCCTGACTGTTGTAAAAGGCGACTAAGGGAACGGCTAAAGAATGCTACTGCTGTCCTCCCAACAGTATGAATAATTTGTCTCCTAGCTAAGGTTGCCATGCCAAGAGCTGCATGGCTAAGCTAAAGCTAAAGAAGAGAAGAAGAACGTCACAAGCGTGCCAGTTGGTTGAAAATGTGCACCCTCAGGAAATAATTAGCCTTAGTTCTCCAATCTCCATACGAGGCTCTGTAAGGTAAGGACTGACTATTTCCCTAGTAGTTACTGGAAACTGAATAAGTACCTACAACAATTAAGTCCTTTGAAGATAAAGATCAAGATCCATTAACATACAAACACAAATGAAACTGCATATAAGTGTATATTTGCCGCAATTGGGGTACAAGTTAAAGCCCTCTTTTGGGACATCGTCCTACTACATAACGGTCATAAATATATAAGTGATAACTGTTGCAGTGCCCATTGTCAAATATAACAAACAATCCATGTATCTATATGGTAAATGGAACAAACAACCAAACCAAAACCAAATGGTACATCTCTTGGATTTCTGTTCTAGACTAATCCAAGAGTTGTACCAATGAAATCAATGAATTCAGTTATGGTATTTTACTTTTACATCGGAATGACTACCGACTTCAAACATTTATTTGAGAATCTTTTATTCATGTACCACAATGAAATGAAATAGTTGCATCGAATGGGTATTTATTAGATCTGCATCAAAAGGCACTCCGGGTTCATGATTTCAATCAATTATATGGATCGGCAGTGGATCACAAATGCACTAAAGCAGTCAAAGCTCTTCGAGAATGATAAGCGGTTTTTATATAAATAAAGTATAGAAGTGTAGTAGTAGTAGTATTTTTGCTTTTAAATCCAGTTTCGTTTATTTAGCCCTATCTTTCTTAAAAAGATGACGCGTGCAATCATGTGTTAAATGCTTTGTAACAATTTTTTTTAGATATAATTATTATAAATCATATAACATAACAAGAGATGACGTAAATAAACCATAAAGTAAACACGTGATAACTATCATCGGCTTATTGAGTGAGATAAATTAGTGTAACAACTAAACTGACATAGTTTAAGACTAAATACACACCACACACACGACACACACCACCACTAACACCACCACCACTATATACTACCCACGATTTAAGGCTCTAACTTGAATGACAAGTCAATTGCTGGTTTAGAGCGGTGCCGGTGCCGTGCCGGTATAATGTGCCATTACCTTAAGTTTTCACTTCTGTCAACAGCCTCAATGACTGCTTATTTTTTGACTTTGTAAAATTGGCTTTTACCACTTACCTACGAACATAAGTATAATGACCTACCTATGTGAAAGTACAGCAGAAGTACACAATAACAACTGCAACAATTATTTACAATTCGTTATGCATGAGTCCTAATGATTTTGATATGAATTCAGCGATAACATTAATCATTAAATTGGCGGGACCAATGTTTTAATCACTTTAATTTGTCACTTACAATTGTATTGACATTTGAGTATACCATATACTTGTACAAATGTTGTACTAAGTCTTCGGGTGTGAATTACCTGCCTCTGAGTAGCGCTTCCAGGAGGTCCTGCCAAATTCACGTCAAAGTGGCGGAACCAGGAAATATACCAATGTCTTGTTTAGGGTACAAATAGTACGTAATGATATGTAGTACAAACGCTTTAATGTGCTAAATTTTAAATTGGGGACTTATCCGGCCATCTTGACGCTCATACATAAGGGCCCATTTAATTTTATTAATACAAAATCAAATACATCAGCGAACGATGGCATCACCTGACGGGAGTGACGTTACAAATTAATTCCCTTTGAAAGTGTTTGCTTCGTTCAGTCTTTGTTAGAATTTGAATAAGGTACGGCGACACGTCAGGAAAACACCCTTGTCGTTGCCATGGCACCTTCTAATATTCTATTAATAACGAATACGGGATGGATTCAATGAAAGCACCTACACACCTATTAAATATTTTGTTGTCTATTTATTTTATTTTTCATTTTTTTATTGAAAAGAACTGCAAACAGTAACATTATAAGAACTTACAACTAAATTAACATAACATAAAATTTGGTTATAATGTAACCCACAACGCTGTCCACATGTAGACGAAGATATTTATAAGGAAATTAATCGCTAGGAACAACAATAACAGCAGTACGTGTAGCAAAATACTTACCTAACTAAAATTTAGATGGCAATATAAAGAGTTTAGAAATTTAGTTTTAAATGAGAAGGTAAGAATATAAAGAGGCAAAGTTACATAATATAATTTAAGGTGAATCTAGGGCCTAGGGTCAACTTTTATATTTACATAATAGGGAACAGAGAATGAGGATATTAAATTTATTTATTGTACAATTGGAGATGTCAATGTTTTCAAAGGTAGGTTGAGCGGCGGACAGGTGAGCGCAGACCTGAATTAGTACGGAAAATTTTCAGAGCGAAAAGCATACCTGCGCGTAACCGACGCCTGTGAATGGTTCTAGGTACAGAGTAGCAGATCATTCTGTTCAGATTTGTACAGTTAAACTTGTTTCTGTCAATTTTGTATAGTATTGTGGCTTCGAAGTAATTCCTTCGAGAGCTAAGAGTGAGGAGCTTGTACTTGCCGAGTAATTGAGAATACGATAAGTAGTATTTATGGCATCTGTTATGTAGTGCATGGCACGCAAGAATTTATACTGTACATTCTCAATAATTTCAGGTTTTTTTTTGTAGAAAGGATTCCATACAGACACCGCGTACTCAAGTTGAGAGCCAACGAGGGCTTTAAATAGGCACAGGTATGATGAGGTTCTCTTAAAGTCAATTTGAAACAAAATTTGGTGTTATATGGGGTAAAATTAAATAGTAAGTCAATGTATCGTCTCAAAAGGAATTTTGAACTGACCGTTTAAATATACTCTCACATCATCTGCCTAGCCTTTTCCCAACTATGTTGGGGTCGGCTTCCAGTTTAACCAGATACAGTTGAACACCAGTGTTATACATATACAACAACTGCCTATCTGACTTCCACAACCCAGTTGCTGAGTAACACAGCCCCCCTTGGTTAAGCTGGTTGTCAGCCTAACGAGGCTCTGACAACTCGTTACGTCTGTCATAGATCTACAAATGACAGCCGAGTCCAACGGCTTTACGTGATTTCCGTAAGTGGGACTCGTGCTCGTGGGGAAGAGAGATGCGAGATTAAAATTAAATTAAATGCTTTTTTTGTACCTCACGTCCATAAAAAACTGTTTAGCGTCAGTAATACATAATTTGAGAAAACTGTCTACCTATTCTGGTAATCGGAATAGTCCATACCGGCGACACCCGCGACGTAGGTGTGAGATGGATCTCTGAGATGATTCTTAGTCGTAAAAGTTTGGCAGACTATGAGAATTTTCCAGAATAAAAAAATAGTGTTATCCAAGTTTATTTTATCCATCGCACTTACATAAAGATAACTACTACCGATTGGGTCTACAATGCTAGAATTTAAAATGTGTAGCAAGAAAAGCATTTTCGATGAGCAGACATAATATCAAAGAGACTTCGCTACAACAATTATAATAAGTTTACATTGTCAAAATCCCAGTCTTGGAATTGGCCCAATCCGATTGTACTCTCGCGGAATTTTAAAAGCAGAGATAAGAAAAAAAAATGTTTACCTAGATGTGAATGTGAGTACCGTTCAGGCTAGATATAATACATGAGTCCGTAACTGTCGGGCGGTTTTGAGAACTTTTTATGTAGGTAGCGTCACGTGACGGCTCGTTCAGCTCCCTAAATGGGGTATTGGATGAAATTTTAGTTTTTAGTTCGTCATCTAGATTACAAGAAAATATTCGACACGTATTTTTTTCTTTTTCAAATTGATGGAAAACTGCTTAGATTAAGCGCATTAAAGTTGAGGAGACGGGGCGTGTAACGTCATTATCTAGTATAAACTGTACTGGCTAGTTACGTCATGCGACATTTTGACTCGATGTATCGCCGTTATTTTTTGATTACGTGAAAAAAGAAAAAAATGTGTGTCGGATATTTTTTTGTAATCTAGATGAATAGATTAAAAAGGACTAAAAACTACAATTTTGTCAAATAGCCTATTAAGTTTGAGTTACACTATGCATGCATGCCGTCTGTCGGGACTGGACATCTTAAAGCTGAATTGGTATTTCTTCAGAAGGTCTTTCCAGACTTTGTTCTGCATCGTTAGACCTGCGTATTATGACTTGACTTTAAACGTGCTTTTTTTTTAAGTGCACTTATACTAACATAATATGGACATGCAAATTAGTCTGAATGAAATAAATTTTATTTTATTTTTATTTTTTATTTTATTTTATTTAAAAGAGAACATGAGCGTAGCATGACCAGCGTAGATATGAATTACGTACCTATACAGAAGAATCGACAAAGTGAGAGACAAAGAAACTTTTGATTTGTTTTAAACACGACAATGTCAAGAAGGAAGACAAGAAATGTGTAGATTCTTCAGTCAACAATAGTCTACAATATCGAGCATTATTATTTCCTTCTATAAAGATAAGATAAAGATACCGGGCTGGTATCTCCGCAACTCCACGTCAAAGCGCGTATTTTGCGTATGTGCCACAATCTACCACGCGGGCCCAGTGCAAATTGGTAGATGTCACATGTCTTCGAATTTTTGGTTCTAGGACATGCCGATGCCGTTTCCTCACGATGTTTTCCATCACCGTATTTGAGAGCAGTGGTGATGAAATAAATTACACCAAGTAATGCGCCTGCCTGAGTTCCACAACTTACTTTTCGTAAGTCGGGGGCGCCACCAATGCTGCTCTATTTTCTTCTATAATGGACAGAAATGTTTCTACATTATTAGTCACTTTGTCGATTTCTATGCCGACATGTCCGTGTATCTACGATGATAAAAAAAAAAATGAAAAATAGTTTATTCACCTAGGCAACACAGACAACAATATAATTTATTATTACCTCATTCTACTTACGCGTGCTGAGTTTCTTTCGGCATTTCTACTCAGGGAGCAGTCAATTTGAAAATGCCGGAGCCATATCGTTTAAAAAAATATTGAAGTACAGACAGTACCGGAAAGATATATCATTTCATTTTGTTACCTATTTAAGATTGCTTTGTGTGAAAAAAGTAAAACGTTCAGTCGACTAATCGGATGACGATAATTATCGGCTATCGTAAATCACACGTGAATGGTTCCATTTCGTTTTCATGTGTACCGTAACTGTGAAAGGCCTCGGGCAATGCTGCTAAATGAAGATTTGTAGCTGGTAATAAAATACTTGTGTTGCCCGCATCGTTGGTATTGCACTTCGAACAATGGCAGACAAACTGGGAATCGTATGAAAATCGGGTCCAGTTTTCACAATGAGCCTTTCGAATAATTCGCATTACATTTTCCACAAATACGTGTTCCGCCATTCAATTTTATTTTAATGATGTTTAAAATAATTGCATGATTTATTGACATGACATCCCTAGTAATATATTTTATTTTATAAGTATGTGAGTTTGTTATAAATAGGTGATATTATTACCTACTTGGAATTAAGAAATATCAGTTCATTTATTGTTGTTGACTGAAATCTTTTTATTTTACTAATATAATTATGTTTTCGTTTTTTTGTTTCTACCAGGTACACCTCTGCCCAGCCCTTCGGGGATTACAGGCGTGACGATATGTATGTATGTATAATTATGTTTTCGATTTTTTTTTCCTCGACTTAAATGTGGTAATATGGTGATACAGTGAATAGTATGACTACCAGAAACACAATATTTAAATAATTAATTCTACCTGGCTTATTATACACCGGTCAAAGTTGAGAAACATGCCGGCTGCGAACCTTTTGAAAACAAAGTGCCACATGCAATACCCACGACTCTCTGAATGCAACATGTAAATTAATCCACGCTTTGTACCACGCAATGAGTTCCATCTCATGCGTTGTCAACGGCAATATATTGCGTTTTGAGTTAACTTCGATGGCGCTTTTAGGTCGGGAATGTTGGAATATCCGTGAAACAAACGAGGTATACACAATCAAAAAGCTGATGTCCCCCTTTTATTAGCAAGGAGTGAAAGCGACGCAACGCCTCTCGTGGATTTATCGGGGCAGGTAAACTGTAGCATTCTGCAGCGTAAAACGCAATCTGCACGGTAGCTGTGCCGATATTGAAACTACAAACTGTTGACATTCATTCGCATGAATTGTGCGCGTACGAGTTTTCTTTGATGCTTTTGTTGATGCGAAAATTGAATTGTTTGGTGGGTTCATCGCATAAATACCTGGAAAATGCTTCTGGCGTGCTTATTTGGTAGAAAAAATAGTCTTTTGAGGATTAAACTGGCCTAGAGAGTTCGAAGAATCAGAATATACGAGATTGTAATATATGTTGCTGATATTATATTATTCATTCTAAAATTCTAAAGGAAGAAAAATCTCTAGGTAAGTTAAAGTTCGCGTTTACCAGCCATAGTATCTATCTTCGTCTTCCGCTTAGTGTCAATTTGTGTTATAATGGCGTCACGGCCTTGCTCTCGATGCTTTCACGCTTCGATACAATTTCAGAAAAACTATATTTAAATTGAGCTTATAAGAATATTTTATCGAGCCGAGAATCGTATCTAATCGAAAGTGGTTCCTATAACGGAGTTAGAAATGTGCTTTACCAATGGAGTCGCTAACGTCCAAAAAAGTATATTTTTGGGTATAGTGTTATTCTTTTTTCAATGAATACTAACATTATAAAGAGGAAAGCTTTGATTGTTTGCTCAATTGTTTGTAGGGATTTAACTCAAAAACTACTAAAACAAACCTTAAACTTTTATGAAGCATATCTTACTCACTTAGCTTGGCTTTATTATTTTATTTTCTAACTTTAAGGGATAAAAGACATAGGTATGCGTTTTATGAACAGGCAAAAGCATTGATTACCACGCTTGGTGAGACAGATTAGCGAATTAAAAATAATATGAACTACAATATTTTATATCTTATATATAAAATCTTATAAATAAAATTCTCGTGTCACAATGTTCGTTCCCATACTCCTCCGAAACGGCTTGACCGATTCTCTTGAAATTTTTTATGCATATTCAGTAAGCCTGAGAATCGGCTACTATCTATTTTTCTTTATCTGTACCTAAGTGATAAGGAGTGTTCACCCCAAAATTTTTATTTTTATTTCTTTGATATTTTTTTTTTTTTAGTTTTTTATTATGCGGAATCAAAAAATACATACAACTCGAAATTCGCACTTTTTTATCACCAACCCTTGCTTTTTAATAGTCATAGCAGAACTTTTAATGTCTTTTTGGGATATCACGAGGAGAGGGAAGAGGAAGGAGGGGGAGAGGGGGAGGGGGAAATTGTGAGGGGAGCAGGGGCAGCGGGAGGGATGGGGAGGGGAGCGGGGGGAGGGATGGGGAGAGGTAGGGGAAGGGTGAGGTGAGAGGGGAAGGGAAAGGGGGAGGGTAAGAGGCAGGAGCCGGGTGGGGGAGGGAGGGGAAAGTGAGGGAGGGGTGAGGGGAGGGGGATGGAGGGGTGAGGGGAGGGGCGTGGGAGGTGTGGGGGAGATGGAGGGAGAGGGGGGAGGGGAGGGGGAGAGGAGTTGATAAAAAATGCTATGCAATAGCTTTACCGCTTCAGTCTCCGAGTGCCACACGTCATTTTCTCTTTTTTTTAACCATTCAATCACAGTGTGCCACAGCGAAGCGTGGCAGGGTACAGCTAGTTTACTATAAAATTTACATCAACTAAGTCCAGGTTTCCGCAACATATTTTCCTTTACGCAAGGCAATGTTGTCTAAGATAAACTTTGAAGTACCTACCTACATATGAACTGAAAAAGTCACTTGTAACAAATAATGTCACGCCTGTAATCCCCGAAGGGCTAGGCAGAGGTGTACCTAGTAGTACACCCACATTTCCCCAGTTGTGTTTGTAAAGTCACTTGTACTTATATTATAATGATTTGTTTTAATTATGGTCTCGAGCACCTTAGCTCTGCAGTGCGATCCTGTTCAAATCACCGTGAAAATTTAGGTGAAGTAAAGACTGTCATTCCATACAAATGCTGGGCATTGAGAGTTCTCTTTACTCAAGTTTACACCGGGTGACTTTTACGAATATCTGTTATTCGACTATCTTTTGCATTTATGTACAGACGCCAGCACATCAACCTACCCCAAAACAGTCAAATTTTCCCAATTGAACATGAACCTTGAACCATTGTGTTTAGAATAAAGTTGAAAACCTATCAAAGAAATTTGACACATTGAGGTAGGTTGATGTGCTGGCGACTGTACCTAAATGTATTTCTGGTATAAGATTATTCAAATGACATTTTTGTATCTGTATTTTCACAGCGATTGAAGACCAGCGCGCAGACAGGCGCGACGTGATAATGCAACACAATTTTGCGAGACATGCAAGCAGGAGCCTTTACGTTCAACAAGCTTTCCGTTCCCGTTTTCAGTTGAAGTTTTAATCGGTTTAAGCTTCTTTTTTCTATTTATGATAAGCTCTTTAACCCGCCCATGTAAATATATACCAAATATAAGACGAATAATAACAACCGTACGAAACGTTGCTAGGTAAGCTGGTAAAGGCCGGTCCATAGACAGGTGAACATCTATTTCATATCACCACTCCGTGCCTCGTAAAGCATGCTAAGACGTTGGACTTGGCTGTTATTTGTATATCTTTGACCTTCGTTACGAGTATCTAGTCATTAAAAATCAAAGATAAAGACAAATCATTTATTTCAATCCTGCCATTTAAAAGCAACTTTTAAACGTCAAACTTAAAATTTAAATGAAATATAATGATTCTAGTTGCCTCCTCCAAAAGGCAGTTTCGCATGGAGAAGAATGGGCAAGAAACTCCATATTGTTTTTTTAAAAGTCACTGGTTGTGGAGAAAACACAGGCAGTCGCTACATGTAAAGTTTGGTACTCATTTTCATCCGGTTAAGCTGGAGGCCGACCCCACCATAGTTGGGAAAAGACTTTATCGATGAAAAGATTATAGCTTATTTTTCGATGTATGATAATCCCTTTACCCCGAGGACATAAATACGTAGTTATACGTACTTTTATACAGTCCACATTGGGTCAATAATACGCTAGTGATCATCCCTCACATAGGAAGGAACGAAGGAACCATCAAATTATCTTTTCACAATAAAAATGGTCGGAGGTTGTCAGTAAAAGTTTTAATTGGTCTTCATGTGGCCTCCTAGCGGTTCCCTGTGATACATCGTGAATAATGTACCGCTATAGAAATGTATTATTCATCAATCTTCCGTGCCGCTTTTATCCTATTACTTAGGTATGTGTTTGTGGGCTATAGATAACTTCCAAGTTAATAAATTATTTAAACGGAGTGTCATTGATTGAATGATAATTATACATATACAAGTAAGTACCTATATATGCGAAATCTTTGTTCAGTAAATTTAAACAGCTGAATTTATTTTGCGAGCTATCAAGTTACTCCCATACCTACTAGTTGTTCATAATGATGTAACCCTTTTCAGGATTTGCATTTACTAAAAATAAGGTTCTCTAACTACTCGCTTAGGGAAATACCTATGATATAGATAGTTTTTCAAATTCTTAACCGGTAGCAATTCGAATAAATAAAAAATACAAGTAGGTACTCGGCAGCTTGTACGTTTAAGTTAATGAAGCCTTACACTAACTTAATAATTTATTTAAAACGATTTGTTACAATTTTAAATTCGTATGTTAAATCTTTACACGTCTTGTGTGTTTAACATTTGCGATAGTAAAAAGTTAAAAGAAGTAACAAACACGTTTCACGTACTTACTTATTTTCTTGTTTCATTATTAGAAAATATTCTGTTAAAACATATCGTCCAAAAATCGTAGTGTTCTAAGTTTCCAAACAATATTCGTTTCATCGTCAAACGACCCAAGTTGAGCAAAACACAGCGATTCAGTACAAATAGCACCAATTTCTAGTAGGTCATCCTATTCGATATTAACTCGAAATTGCCAAAAAGGTACAGGTATTTTATACAGAACAAAAAAATCTCCAATAACCGTGTTCACGCGTGCACAGAATTTCAACCACCGCGATTATGGGGACAATAAAAACGAAACGATGGCAACAAAATTTGTTTTACGAATAAAATCATTTTTATTAAGTATCTAATATTTCATAGGGTATTATTGGCGGGCAGAAATATTTCCATCGACAATTTCCCGTTTGACATTTTTATTTTTATGATCCTGTCTGTCTAGACTCGTGTTAGGCCTTAGCTGGCAAATAGAATAGGAGAGGACGTCGTTTAGGAAATAGATTCACATCTTGATGTGATTTATGTTTATTGAAATAAAAATAAAAATACTGTAGTTAAGTATACTGAGCATGCGATCGTCAGTTTGTTTTTCCTGACGACTTTTCGACTATTACTATTACTAATACTTTATTTTTCGACTACTACTTTAAACTATAACTATTACTACTATTACTATAGATACTACTATACTATTTACTATTATACATACACATACATAAACTCACGCCTTTTTCCCATGGGGGTAGGCAGAAACTACAGAGCGCCATATGCTACGATTCTTACATACTTCTTTTGCTTCGTTTACATTCATACATGTTGTCATACACACACGCCGGTTGCGAGTACTACGCACCTGACCTTTCTGAAGAACCTCACCAATAAGGTCTATGTATGTCCTTCTAGGGCGTCCCCTCCCGGCGTTCCCACTTACATCTGCCTTGTAAATACCTTTCGTTAGTCGCCTTTCATCCATCCTTTCAACGTGACCAAACCATCTAAGCATACTCTTTTCAATTTTTGTTATTACATCTTCTTTTAAACCACAACGTTGCTTTATATCATCATTCCTCAATCTGTCATTAATTGTTACACCACACATACTGCTACTGCTGCTGCTTCTGCTGCTGCTGCTGTTACTGCTGCTGCTTTGTTACTATTATATCTTCGCCATATTAATGATCACTGGGCAAAGTATTAAATGTCAAAGATTATCTGTCAAACAGCTAATTTCGTATCAATTGGCTATCATCAGTGTGTATGAAATGACGTTTTACGCACTTGCTTGTAACTTAAAGTCCACTTAAAACTCCGCGGTTTTGAGTACTTTCACGTAGCCTACGCAAATGACCGGCAGATAGCGTCGTGTGGTGGGTCGTCGAGCTCCCTGAAATAGGTTTGAGCTACACGATGACTGAAGCATGCATGCCGTCTGTCGGGACAGGTCAACTCAAAGCTGAATTGATTCTTTCTTCAAAAGGCTTTTCCAGACTTTGCCCTGCATCGTGAGACTCGCAAAATACATGAATACAATCTAATATCTGGAGTTTAAAAGAGACTTTGGAGGTATGAGAAACAGGGTGTAAAGTTCCCCATCCACCATTGAAAAGGGAGGATCCTCCGACCAGACGGGTGTTGTGTCTGGTGGGCTAACCACTGCCCGACGATTGTTGTCGGCAACTTGTATACGTGCAAAATGCGCGGATAACTTTAATAGCGCGATGTAGGATAGTTCGTATGTGGTGAGATAGATGTCGCTACAAGACCATGACCCCTGAGTTTCTTTCGACATTTATTCTCAGGGATCAGCCACTTTGGAAATGCCATATAGTGCCATTTAGTTTAAAAAAAAATGACATGTAAAAGTATCTAGGAAGATCTACTTACAGAAATAAATATCATTTCAAAGTGCAATACCAATTTTTTGAAAACTCTCAGTGGTCAGCAATATTCGGTGAGCAACTGGGTGCCAGTTAGCCACTGGCAATGTAAAGATTGCCAGGCCGTGCTGCTTTAGCACAAGTTGTTTTAGATGGTAAAACCTCGATATAATTAAATAAGATATAAGATGGTGTTGCCATATAAGAGGAAGATGAAAGAGAGTCGTTTGTCTTGGTATGGACAATTGGACATGTGATAAGGAGGGATGGAGCAAACGTGACTTTAGAGTGATGAAATTGAGTGTTGATGGCTGAAGAGAGAGATAAATAGTGCTCAGTCATGTTTGGCCTTTACGGCGTACAAATATTACATTGTTTGCTTACAAATACAATTAATATTAATAATCATTCATCTAAATGTCTTGATTTCAATTACATTACATTAGCATAATAATAGGATAAAATCTAATAATGTCAATAATAAATAATAACACCAATGTCAAATATAAAAAAAAATAGAGGTGATAACGGTTTACATTAAATCTAATAAATTATTAATAATTATGAAATGTAGAACACAGTGCATTGACAAATTTTATCATTTAAAAATTCTATCGTGTTGTAGTAAGCTTTCTCTATTAAGAACCGTTTCAGTGTTCGCTTAAATATTCTAAGGGTTTGTTCTTTCCATGATTTTGGAAGCTTATCAAATATTTTAGGAGCCATACAGAATACGCTTTTTCCCATTAGTGCGGTTTTTGCCCTGTGTGGATAGAGAATAGTGTTGTCTCGTCTGTTACGAGTGACCCTGTCTGATAACCTTGGAAATAAGTGCGGATTGACCTTGACAAACATGGGAGAAACACCAAAGAAAATATGGATGAATTGTGTGAGAAATGATATGAAGGAGAAAGGAATAAATTATAGTATGACGAATGACCACGTAGAATAGAAGGTTTATGTATTGGCCGACCCCTAAAAATATAGGACAAGGGCAGGAAGATATTAAAAGTTTTGCCGTGGCTAAATACTGGGCTAAATGAAAAATACTAGCGGATCTCACTCGGTGTCACCCGTGTAGTTCCCGTTCCCGTCCCCGTGAGAATACAGAGATAAAAAGTAGCCTTTGTCAATTAAGGATAGTGTAGTTTCCCGAAGGTGAAAGAATTGTTCAAATCAGTTCTGCACTTTTTAAGTTTATCAGTTACATAAAAAAATAAAAATCTCTTCTATATAATACTAGTAAGGCTTAGTATAGTACCTATAGATAATATAACTGTGATATTTACTGTCTATGTGTGCCATCGACACGCTAAGAAGAAGAAGATAAGTTACTTCTTTCTTGTTAGATGTTTAATTTGATTTTCATATTTTTTTTCCTCCTTTCGTTTGTTATGGAAGAGCGGAGTCTTCTAATACAGGCATTGCTTGCTTAAAAGAAGGCTCCAATCACAAACGAACTGTTGTAATCTTGTTAAAGAAATAAACAATTTGAATTAAATTTGAATTCTGCAAAGTCTGAATAAACTGTACCGCGATTACACTCGTTCATAAAGTTATAACATAATGTTATAAACTAACCTTTCTAACCTTCTTCAAGAATTGGGCTATCAAATGCAAAAAAAAAATCCAAATCCGAAAGGTTGTCCTAAAGATTAGCATGTTCAAACAAAAACAACTAGCTCTTCAGTTTTATTATATTATCTTGTTTTTCCTAATGTCATAAACATAACAAGACAGTAGATTAGAAGTAGGCTGGTTTGTGTGTTTCAGTTACTAGGGCATAATCGGCATTTGCTGACATATCGTAATTATCGCACCAATGTCATAGTCATACTAGTCATAGTTGTTTATTGGTAAGGGATTCTTACGAGACATATTCAGATTAATTATATTACAGTCTAGCAGACGTCACGCAGTTTCACCCGCGTAGTTTCCGTTCCCGTGGGAATACGGGGATAAAAAGTAGCCTATGTCCACCGGGAATAGTGTAACTTTCCACCAGTACAATATTTTTTTAAATTGGATCATTAGTTCCGAAGATAACCCCCTACATACAAACTTACAAATTTTACCTCTTTAAAATATTAGTATAGATAGAGTATAGATAAAAATAATAAAAAAAAACTAAATTATTAAACAAATGTCAAGTAGTACAAGAAGTCAATTCGATAAAAAAAAAACTAATAAATGGCAATCGAATCCCTATTACAGTCAACAAATTATTAAAAATACATTACACTATTTTTTTGGAGAGTTTAGTAGACATCTTTGAGTACACCATTACACGTGTTTTCTCCCAAGGGTAAACCAGAGGTATACCTATAAGTACACTGACATTTCGGCACTTATGGTTAAGTGTGGCTTGTCCATTGCCATTAAACAAGCGCAGATCAAGATTCCAGGCTGCTATTAAGAAATTCCAGATGAAGAAAAGTAATACAATTTTACTCGACCCAAGAGTCAAACTCAGAATCTCATGCTCAGCTATATAGACCAACGAGAGGGTAACATCTTTTAGCAATTCTTCTTATCGTGTGATAAGTCACTAACTTGTCGTCAGTTTTAATGAGCCTCTGACTTAATACCAAGTCAGTGGCTCATTGGAAACCGACATGACCTCGAGCAATGTCTCTCAGGCATGCCGGTTTCCTCAAGGTCTTTTCCTTCACCGTTTTTGAAGCAAATGATAATTCTACAATACGCACATTAATCTGAAATGTCAGTCAGAGACCCATGACATGGAAACCCGCCAGTCACACCTCAAGGCTTTCACTGATTCTGGCTGAAATTATACTTAATACGTCTTTTAAAACCTTCATCCCAATAAAGCAGTATAAAGCAAGTCGTATCAAATTTATTAAATTTCTCAGTGATCATAAGTGTAGTTCTAACATGAGTGTGTACTGCACGAAAGTTTTGCAGACGATTTGGTTGTGTTACAATGTCAATAAAAACTGTCTGGGACAGCTGTTGTCTTGTACAAATTCGTTTAAGTTTTTATCCTTTGCTTCGGGAACATTCAGTTATTGAGTAGATTTCTCTTACGAGTTTTCGAGTGTCCAAGTTGAAACTTTGTCTGCGAAACATGTTCTATGTAATAGATGCTACTAAAATGAATGTTCTATCATATATCCACGCGTGTAGCGTGTGTGGCAAATATGAAAAGAACTTTTGTACGAAAAAACTGTATTTTTTTTAGTATTTTAGCCTTTATTTTTCATTTATTAGTCTGAGTCGCACACATATTCTCGATATGTATCCTTTTCACATAATAAGTAAATATAGTGGGTATTTTATCAGTGTCAAGGTATACGAAGCAGCCTATTTGTTTAAAGTGAAGTCACAATCTCGGTTACATTATTATTCGATTCGATTTCGATGACATATTACGCCCAGTCATTTTCATTTGAAAACAAAAGTACAGAACCAATTGATTAAAAAAAAATGAGACTTCCTTTGAAATACGACCTACTAAACCACAACAATGATAAAATGAAATCAATGTCATAATTGGTGGTTGTCAATTAATTTGGATTCGAGGTGATTTACACCTCGAATCGAAATTAATCCAAATTAATTGACAACCTCCTACTTTAACTTAACAAACTAGTATTATAATAAACAGCGTACATTTTTTTCAATATTGCCTCAGCACGCGTGAAATGACTAGAAAAATATGTCACAACGGGGCAGTATTAATACATATAAGACTATACTCTACCAAAATATTAAGGGTGGTATAACATGACGACATCATAACCTGACACTTATTCCGATGACGACATAAATCCGACGTCTGAATGTTTATCCTCAACATACAGATACGAAAGCCATTACGGGTTGTGGTTCCATCAGCGGTTTCACAAAATTAATTTCATTTCTACAGTATCAGTACAATTTAATTGAATTACTTAGCTCCATTAATCTGAACAGGGGAATAATTATTTTGCCCAGGGACAATAAACAACGGGTACGCCTATAAAAAGTTGTTCGTCTAACAGGAGTTTAAACGAGGTGTAATTGAATCGAAGCCACTCTGGAGCCGCGGTTCTCTTAAATCAATTATGAACCGCATTCACTGACACTGTTACTTGCTTTGACAGTTCCCTGATGACAGTCGCTATCTGCCGGCTGCCGGGTCGCATGTCACCGTGCAAGCACCAACTTGTAGGTAATTCAATTTAGTCAAAGGTACCGCGTCGCTTTGTTCGCTTGCTACCTTTTCAATGTAGCTAAGTTAATTTCGGTAAAGGCATTCTATGTAAATCGAGGGAATGAGATCACTCTTTTTCTAACTTTGGTTTTGTTTTAGTAAACCGTTTCCGCGTTTGAATGTTTATTTTGTTTTAGTTAGCGTTGTTATTAGCTAGTTTTTCGTTGGTCATAGTTTGCAAATGGGTAAGGTTAATTAAATCTATTAAGTAAGATTGAGTCATCTTGTCAAGCAAAAGCGCAATTAATTTTTGAGCAAAGTCAAACACCCATTCGTGTGGGTTGTCACAAAAACCCACACGAAAAGAAACAGAAGATTACCATATTACATATGTTTACTAAAAAAGGAACTAATCAGTATCTTTATATATTTTTTACACTTTGCTTGTACATAATACTGATGCACGAACTATATATCTGAATACTATATTCTCTAACACCGGCCATCAATAATTTTGAGTCCAACAAACCCACGCAGCGTATACCAACTTGGGTATTCAATGGAACAATTCAAGAGGCATAATCGAATAGAATATATTCGTCATAAAGGCTGATAAATTGTAAGCATTCCGCGAGGAGCTGCCATAAAGTTCAGTGTTCAACCCTCAGGAAGGGGTCGCTTGAGGAAACTTGCCTCTACGAATTTGTTATCGCTATGAAGATAAGTATAACTACAAAGACGCATAATATCCGTCTTCCATGAAAACCGACTATCTTGTAAGTGTTACGTAATTGAATTGTATGGTTATAGTGGTATGGATTTATGGAACTTTCAAATTATGATTAGTTCCGTGTTTATGGAGGTAGTTTGGGAATATAGACTGCTTTGTTGGGTAGAGCTTGCAAGTGCTACTTCAGAGCGTGTCCTTGGGTCTTTCTATTAGGAATTTTTCAGAAGCAGTCCACGAATCTGGATTTTGTAGGCCCGGTTGATTACAATAGGCTCAATAAATAAATGAAAAACCACAACGCCACCTAGTCCTACACTAAGTAGAGCTTGTGCTAAGAATACTATACAATTGATAAACATACTTACCTATATATTTCTAAATACATACATACTATAGATAAATTTATTACACCCAGACATAGACCAAATGACCGAGCTCATCATACAAACACATGTCTCGAGTGGGAACCCACGACCTCCGGTATAGCAGTCGGGGCCTTTAATCACTAGACCAACAGGCCAGTCTTATAAATAGAAAAAGAATGAAAAATAAATGATTCTATTCTATTCTGCAGGGCAGCCATATTAGGAATTCGGATTCTATTTCTATTATCGTAATCGATAAGGCGACAATAGAAAGAAAATAGCGTATATGGAATCAGCTGTTTGTCAACTGTCAAGTGTTAACGAGTAGAATTCGTAATAGGGCTGAAAATGAAATACACTTGACAGTTGACAAACAGCTGATTCCATATACGCCATTTTCTTATTTTCTTTCTATTGTCGCAATAGAATAAAAATAGAATTTGTAATATGGCCATGCCTTCGGATTACAATGATTATAGTGACCCCTTCCAAAAGGTAATTTGACTTACACAAAACTGGCGAAATGAAAACCTTCATCGAATACAGGCCTGACTTTATGTTTAAGAATACGCAACTGGTCCGTTCTGTAAATATTCCCGTGCGATAACTTAGGTGAAGCAAGCGTGAAGTGTACTGTCAATCCATAAGATTTGACTGGCCTGTTGGTTTAGTAGTTATAATAGTGACCCTGACTGCTATGCCGGAGGTTGTGGGTGGATTTCGTTCGCCTTTATGTCGGAAAACAACAATGTGTTGTTTATAGGTAGTTGATGTCTCACTATTCAAACGGAGGATCCTCCTACATAGCCTGGTGTTTTTTTTCTAATATTGGATGTTTACTTTACTATATTTTTTCTAATATTGGATGTATTTTTTTACTGGCCTGTTGGTCTAGTAATTAGTGACCCTGACTGCTACGCCGGAGGTCGTGGGTTCGATTCCCACCCAGGGCAAATGTTTGTATGAGCACAGTCATTTGTTCTGTGTCTGGGTGTAATTTATCTATAATATGTATGTATGTTTATCAGCTGTTTAGTATCCATAAAACAATCTCTCAAGTTTATCTTGGGACTAAATGGCGTTGTGTGAAAAGTTGTGGTATATTTATTTTTTTATAAGATTACCTACTATAAGGAGGCAACACATTTCGCCTTCGCTTCACCTGCATTTTCGCTGGAAGATTCAATAGCGGGCTAAATGGGTGTACCTACTACAAGTACACCTCTGCCTAACACTTTGGGGGTAACAGGCGTGATTATGTTATATTTATTTTCACAGAATAGCAGTCTTCTTCTTATCTTGTGGTTAGTAACCAACCTGGTGTCAGAGTTTTATTGCCGCCCATGGGCCTCTGACTTGACTTCACATGTCCTCGAGAAATATCTCAGGCATGCCGGTTTCCTCACGATGTTTTCCTTCACCGTTTTTGAAGCAAGTGATAATTATACAATCCGCACATGAATCCGAAAAGTCAGAGGTGCGTGCCTTGGGTTCGAACTCGAGACCAATAACAATAGCAGTGAAGATATTCTAAAACATCACATTGATAAGGAGTAAGCACTAGAGCGTTTAGTTGCAAGAAATAAAAACAACTGAATAGCAAACAGACCGCTTTAAAACGTCATTTAAAATTAACGTTCATGTGTGATTCAATTTGTTACAGAGGTCGCTCCGTTCAGTAGTGCTGATACACAACAACGTCTAAGAACAACACTAGTAGTGACAAGTTGCAAGGCTTGCAAGCTCATTGCTTACGACGACTATGGCGACCTATTTCGCACAGGGGCTTTGTACAATTTGCGAGGAACCGCAAGAGCTCGGAAAGCGGAATGTTTCTATTTAAATAATGTTTATGGAGATTTTGGAGAATATTTTAATACAAGGCAGCTTTTTTAATGAGCATTAACGGCCTTATTTTTCCGGTTGTTGAATTGAATGAGCATTTATATTCAAAGTGAAAATGCCAGGGTTCAGAATATCTTATTTGACGTTTGATCCCTTCTGATTTGATATTGTTTTTCTTAATACCTGTGCCAGTGTGACGTATTATTGTATGCCACTTGTGCGTTAGTGATTGGTTGGTTTGCTATTGGTTGAAACTAAAACACTAAAGAGTAATTAAAAGGCATAATCAGGCATTTTTTACTCAGAAGGAGGGTTCAATCTGAAATATATTCACACAAGAGTGATTACATTATCAATTAAACTATTATTTTAAGTATTCGGAATCCTAAATTATCGGCCGGGAATGTTTTGATTTCGAAGTTTGCTTGTTGCTTGATTTGTCAACACATAGATCATTATAATACTAGTCTATTATAACGATATCGTCACAAAAGGGCAAAGAGGTCTCTTATACATAGAAGGCACGAACATTAGTCACCACGTTTGCTCAAGGCGGGTTGGCAATTTTAGATTGATATTAATTATTAGTCCGGAATTCCTCAAGATCTCTCAGATACTTTTAAAATATACACATGAATCGAAAATGTCACATTCGCAGGTATTTGCTCGAATTGGAAATATAGTTTAGGTTATTTTTCTGGTATTAAGGAGCCAGATATTTAATGTTCCACGTCAGCACTATAAAACGCAATATAAGAGCAACTTCATAATGTCCCTGAAAAAATGTCCATCACACTATATATTCGTTTTATTGCGTTATCTGTGCGCACAATGCGTTATGGCGACTATAAGTCAAGATGTTCCGTCGAAATGAGCAATAAAGTCTGTATGGCCGTTTGATAGTTATATCTGTTGCGAAAGCCACCTGTTATGTTTGTTCTTATGATTGCTCTGCTCGTGGTACGTTATTAGTTTCGAGGGGTCGGTCGTCACAACACTAGTTGTTTCTCGACTTCGGTCCTTTGGACACATGAAAGCAAAAAGTGTTGTTTAGGGACGATGTGAGTTTTGACATAAGTAAACGTAAACTTTGGAACCCTTTGTTAGTTTATAGCGTATACGAGGGAGAGTAAGATTTGGAATAATTAAATTATGATGCTGATACGTGGTGGTGATTGTGATGTACTAATGAATGTATCACACGACTGAATGGTTGCGCCACAGGGGAGTCCTGATCTGGCCCTGGTCGCGACTACACGTTACCGTTAAGTCTTAGTGTGCTTACTGATAATTTGGTTGTAGATAAACCCGAAGCCCTAACTAGAGATCCCTAGTGAAAACAACAGTGACTTTGAGATGCACATCAGCAGGCCTGGCCATTACAAATTCTATTTCTATTCTATTTATATTATAGAAAGAAAATGGCGTATATGGAATCAGCTGTTTGTCAACTGTCAAGGGTATTTCATTTTCAGCCATATTACAAATTCTACTCGTTGACACTTGCCAGTTGGCAAACAGCTGATTCCATATATGCCATTTTCTTTCTATGCTCGCCTTATCAATTACGATAATAGAAATAGAATTTGTAATATGGCTAGGGTTTTCATTTGTTTCTTTTAATATTGGCACACTGGCCGCCAAATATTTACGCGTGGCTACTGTAGGTACAGACAGAGTGGATTTTAACTTTAAATACCTCGGTTTTCAAATTATTTGTGTTATCTATTCAAGATACATAACGTCTTTTGAAATTAAAGTACCAAGCATACCATGACATAGCAAAACTAGGACTATTAATCACTTGAAAACAAAGGTCAATACAGTAGACCTCAAACTAAAACCTTTTATATGGATGGTAACCATTGTACTTATGTAGTCAATATAATAGGGAAGAAATCTCTTAACATTTTTAATTTCCAACAGTGAATCATCATCATTGAACATTGTCGTTAGGACAATACTAATTCTATGGTTCGGAGCAATTAACGTATTCTACTGTGCATTTACCTACATCCAGTCTCATTGGTGTAGTGGCTGGAAGTGCTACTGATAAGCTAGAGACACTTGGTTCGATTCTCGCGTCGGCAAAGTGTAAATATGTTTTTTCATCTGGAATTTCTCAATAGTAGTCGTCAGTCAGAATACTCTTTATTTATGAAGGTAACTAAAATATAGAAAATACAGGAATTATATTAATATAAATATTATATTAATATATTATATTATATTAATCAGGAATATTTTAGCTACCACACTGGTTGATTTTGATGTGCCGTACTTCACCGAGGCTATGGATGCCTGGAAACTCGCTTGCCCGAATTCAGAACTTCCCGAAAACCCATTTTCCCAGAGTCGGTGGGATGAGCCACTCTGCAGAGCGGTGCAGAAGTACCTAATTGACTCTTCTACCACTGCTGCTGAGCGTGCGCGCCTACTCGCTGTGGGTGAATGGGAGTCGGGACTATGGCTTCTTGCACTACCGTCGTCGAACATAGGCACTCTTTTCGATGACACTACTTTCCGCCTTGCTGTTTCCCTTCGTCTAGGAGCTACATGTGTTACTCCTCATCGCTGTCACAGTGGGGAAGTTGTCAACAGCCTCGGATATCACGGTTTATCATGCAGCCGTAGTGCGGGTCGCATAGCACGGCATGCGCACATTAATGACATCATCCGACGTGCTCTTGTTTCCGTCGGCGTTCCAGCTGTTTTAGAACCCAATGGCTTGGCACGCGACGATGGCAAAAGACCGGACGGTATGTCTTTATTCCCTTGGAAGATGGGTAGGCCTTTAGTATGGGACGCTACTTGTGTCGATACTCTTGCGCCATCCCATCTTCCTGGGTCAACATGCTGTGCTGGCGCTGCTGCTGCGGCTGCTGAGAACCTCAAGCGGCGGAAATATAGCAACCTTGTTGGTAGTTATACTTTCGAGCCGTTTGGGGTTGAAACTCTTGGGCCGTGGGGTCCGAGTGCTCGTCTTCTTTACAAAGACATCTGCAAACGTTTAGTTGACGCTTCCCGTGACCCAAGGGCTGGCCTCTACTTTGGCCAGAGGCTAAGCATTGCCATTCAACGTGGCAATGCCGCCAGTCTTTTGGGCACTTTACCAGCTGGCCGCGATGCAGAAGAATTTTTTGACGCTTTGTAGTTATTTATTGTTAGTTTTAGTTATTTATTTATTTTAAGTTTTTAGAAAATACAATAAAACTAATTAAATAAAAATAAATAACAATGTGCACTTAAACTAACTACAAATAAAGTAATTCTAAAATTCTCGAGCTGATATTGATGGCAATAGGATCGCAGCCTAATACATGGCACAAAAGCATAACTGGCAAAATGTAATGGCCTGCCTATCGCTTCGGGGATTATAGGCGTGGCGTGTTATATTAACCTACATCTGTTTATTCTAGTATTTAATTATTTAAGTTTAAAGGAGTTTATTTTATGGTACTATATTGCCGTCAATTGTATTATTTTTGCGGAAGCCCATTTATTCATTCAGTTGCGTCGTCTTTTAGTATCTATATTGGCTATATTCATTTATTTGAATGAGAATAGAATTGCTTTGCGTGACAATTCAAGCGTAGGGATTCTTCGAAAATAATTAATTAATTATATTATTGTTCTGTAGACTTCACAGAACAAGTTCCATTCTATTCGTTCAATAACATAAATATTATGATTTCAAAGTTCTACCGATCTTCGTTTCAACTTACAAATTTTCCACTTTCTCGCTCATTTATACGCCTTTATAATATAAAGAGGTAGAAAATGAACTTTATCGCTTCATATCTCTGTTATTGGGCTATGAAATGAGTACGTTAGAATATCACTTAATTGGAAATTTTAATAAGAGCTCGGCATGAACTTTAGTAAATAACGATGTTAGTTCGTCTCTATAACTTTTTGTTTTTATGTGTTCAGCAACTGAATTGGTTTCCTGCCAAACTGATTGCTTAATCAACATTGTTGCAACTTTGTCTATAGAATGTTGATTTATTCCTCTCAATTAATATTTAACACTAGCAGACGTCCCGCGGTTTCACCCGCGTAGGTCTCGTTCCCGTGGGAATACAGGGATAAAAAGTAGCCTATGTGTTAATCCAAGGTGTCAGCTAACTCCATACCAAATTTAAGTTTTACAAACATCCATGGATTCATCCATCCATCCTCACAAACTTTCGCGTTTATAATATTAGTAGGATTAATAAATACTCATAGTTTATCTGTAGGTATGGGATTTATGTATTAGGTACACAATACTATGAAGGTTTTTGGCCTGCAGTGGGAAACAAATGATTCTCTCTACGTAAAATTTTAGGTCCCTGATTCTAACCTATGCGACATTTTGACAACGAAAGATTTGTTTTAACTCTGAGTCCAGTTTATTACAAACAATGTCGTGATGTTTAACAAAATTGTCCCCAAAAGCATCGCCATCTTTTTAAATATATTTTCCTACTTGTATATTTTTAAACGAGTCATCGTTTCTTTTTGAAACTTCATATAATACCATATCAACGCCCGGGTGATGTACCTACATTATATTATGAGCCTGAAAATCGAATTCGTATGTTCTGGATCAATCGATGCATATCAAAGGTATTATTGACAATCAAAGTATTTTAATAATTTTGAGAAAGCTTAGAGCATTTTATTAAGCAATAACAATCAATTAAAAGAGTGCCATTTACATGTTTCCGCTAGTAAATATATGTATAACTAGCACACGTTACGTGGTTTTACCCGCGTAGTTGCAGATTCTGGAAATACAGGGTTAAAAAGTAGCTTATGTCACCTACGGATAGTGTAGCTTGCCAACGGTGAAAGATTTTTTCAAATCGGTCCAGTAGTTTCGGAGCCTATTCAATGCAAACGAACAAACAATGAAATCTATTCTCATTATAATCTTAGTATAGGTTATAGTATAGATATATCCATAAGTATGTTTGAATAAAATGATAAATAAAATAATACTAACCCATGCAGATCTACATTGAGTTCAACTGTATCAAGTTTTTTTTTATTTTTGTCTTTTTTTAGAGCACTTGTTGTCCAATTCACTTTAGACGTTGGCAGAATAGCCGACATCGGCTTTGTTTGCCATAGTAAAAAATAAAATAGAATAGATTAATAAAATAGAATGCAACTAACATCTATGCAATCTCTCTCATAGCTTTGCATCAGTACAACAAACTCTCTATTATTTGAGTGTCGAGTCCCCACCAGGAGTTGAAGACAATGTTATTAACGTATATTTTACGAGGAACATTTAGAATTTTATGTCATCCCAGGGTACGTGAGCGCCAAGAACCGAGGTCATCTAACTTAACTCATAAACAAGTTCGCTATTCGCCGTGATGCACTCGAAATTATTGTAGCTAATGAATTTCGGTACATTGTTGTTGCCGACTGTATGTTGAAATAGGAGAAATTATTCTTGTTTTCGTGACTTTTTGGTGAGTAAAATCTTTCCTCTCAGTAGGCTAGTTGACTAAGTTATAGTTTTGTTCCTCATTTATATTACAAGAAAATATTCGACACGTATTTTATCTTTTTTCACGTAATCAAAAAATAACGGCGATACATCGAGTCAAACTGTACATGACGTCACTATCCTGCAGGCCTAGCCATAATACAAATTCTATTTCTATTCTATTGTGACAATATAAAGAAAATGGCGTATATGAAATCAGCTGTTTGACAACTGTCGAGTGACTTTGTAATATGGCTAAAAATGAAATAGGTACACTTGACAGTTGACAAACAGCTGATTCCATATACGCCATTTTCTTTCTATTGTCGCCTTATCGATTGCGATAATAGAAATAGAATTTGTAATGTGGCTAGGCCTGCTGTACAGTTTATACTAAATAATGACGTTACAAGCCCCCTCTTCTTTATTTATTTGAGGGGCGTATCGCATATCGTGTCCTTGAAGAGGACGTGTATAGCTTAACCGGGCGTCTCTGTAGAGATATCTTAAGCAAAAAGTTAAGACCTCCAGCCAGAGTATAAACCTAAAAACTAAAAACTAAGCGACTACGCTAAGGGCACCCCCTGCGGGGTACGAGCCTCGGCTTAGGGCGTCGCTGGGAGAGGACAGCAAGGGACGGCTGGATCTGTGTGGTTATTATTTGGGGGCAGCGAGTTTATTATAACTACTGCTCAGCTCGCGGGCTGGCACACAAGCAAGGGACGGGCGGACGGGTAATTAGCGGGGGCGTCGCGACGGGCCTCGACGGCGAGGCCGGAATCTGGTTGCAAGCCCCCTCTTCTCAACTTTAATGCGCTTAAATACGCGTGCATTTTTTTATAATCTTATTGATGGACTAATTATATTTTGATAATCATATTCTGTGTTCTTCTCTGTGTGAGAAGAGGCCTTTGCACTGGGAGTGGGACAGTAACAGGCTGGTATTTTTTTTTAATCATATTCTGTCAATATACCTGTTGCTGGATATGTTTTGTGGGAGAAACTTCGTGAAAAAGGACGGAAATGTGTTACAGGAAACCGGGTAGCGCGCGCTATTTAATTTTACCAATAAACTCTTGCTGTGTCTGTGATATGGTGCCAATGCATTTTGCGTAAGGTTGGTGCCACGTAGTACTTCAATTTTTGTTTTTAGCGACAGTTTTATGTCGTTAACATGTCAGATGTGCGACTACACTGTAAGGTTCACTCGTAATTTTTTGTTTGTGATTGTAACATTTTTTGTTTGACGTAAGTAGATTTTTCTTGTGTGTTTAGCAAGGACGATCTCCGACGTTAATATGTACAGAGAAAAGGAATACATGCTGTCTTGTAACCTAAGTGACACATCTAGCTTTGTTGAAACGTGATAATAATATTGGAAAGTGTCAGAGTGAACAGGTTATTTTATCCTCATATTGTATACCTAAGTGTCTACATTGAGGGAATAGATTTACTTTATTTATTTACTTACGGATTAGCCATGATACCCAATAGAATATTATATGATAGAAATGTCTTAATTGGAACTCCCTAAAACTTACAACAAATTGTATTTTTTAGAATCACATAGGGTGTTGAAATGGGCAAAATTATCCTTATAGAAAGATGAGAGAAAATATGTTTCGGTAGTTTGCAGTGTACTATTTACATTATTTTATCTATTTTTTCAATTATTTGAAAATAAAACATATAATAAGTTTAATAATGAAATTAAATTATAATACCTTTCGTTTTGCAAATCAGCTAACTGTTTTGTTATGTCATTTTAAGAGAGATACTATTCAAGATCGCGTGATATTAAGACTTTTGGAGAAACTAGTGGGTACCTCATATTAACTACTGCTGTGCTCCACGATTTTCCCCGCAGATTCTTATAACTTATGGTTTACGTTGCGCACGCCAAAATATCTCGCAGATAGCATAATTTTATCTTAGTTAAAGCTGTGTAAATTGGTCTAAATTTACACAATAGCTTTACGATTATAGGCTATTTGTTATTTTGATGGATAAGCTACATAACTGGTAAGCTTATTTTAAAATCCATTTAATAGTTTATGCGCGAAAGAGTAAAAAACATCCAGCTACACAAACTTTGAAATTTTTACAATATAAAGTAGCATAAGTGATTATTCCGATATATTGGCTGCATTATTGTTTAATTTCATTAAAAATCCATTCAGTAGTTTTTGCATAAAAGAGTATCAAACATCCACAGACTATCCTTACAAACTTTGACATTTTTAATATTAGTAGGATTAAAAATGCGCGGCAGAGATACTGGTCGCCTTCATTTGTCAAGTCGAATACAGAGACGTAAGTTAGATACATCGAGGGTCCACTATACCCATTCTAATAAATACTCCTGTAGCAATGAATGTGTGAACTGGGGTTATTAATGTCTGTGTGCTAAAGTATTAATTGAGTTCTTAAGGGGCAGTGCAGTTAGTAGGGTCGGTCGGAAACGCGAGTTTCCCCGCTTTCGGGTCCGTTTTCCACCATGTTGAAATGAGTTGAGCGAAAACTTTAAATTGGAGAATTTGTATTTGGAATAGTTCTTTTTGGTGTTACATCATATTGTCTATTATCGTGAGAATTTTGTGGGCTTGCTTTGGTGAGAGCGTTTTGGTTTTGAAGTTCCTTGTCGCGCGTTGCGAAAGGGGGTTCGACGGAAAAAATTAAGACCAAAAGTTGTAACGATACTTTTTGCTATAGTTGTAAGCCGTGCGGCGTGCGCGTGTTTCTCTGTCTGTCTCTCTCTCTCTCTCTCTCATAGGAAGCACACCAGTTATTTTTCGTTTTGTCTGTCTATTTCGCATTGAACAGTGTGGTGTCGCTACGATTATTTTTGTTGAGTGTATACAGGTTTTTTGTACATAATAAATAATAAAACTAATATAACTTCGTTTTGTTTTGTGCTATGTGATTAATTTGGTGGCAGAGTTTCTTTGCCGCCCATGGGCTTCTGACTTCATATCTCAGGCATGCTGGCTTCCTCACGATGTTTTTCTTTACCGATTTTGGAGAAAATTATGATAATTATACCATAATGAATCAGAAAAGTCAGCGACGCGCGCCTTGGGTTCGAACTCCGCCGGTCACACTTTTAGCCAATTACTGATTTTATCACTAATATATAATTAAAATGTAGTGTGCGTTTTCTTTTCTTTTTATTCGACTTTCGGCAGGGTTATAGTTTTCACGCTTATCATGTTTTTTTCACCTCTGTTTTTCTTTGCCATACTTTCTGCTGAATAATATCTAGTCGCCTCTAGACTACGAAGACGTAGTCTTTTGTTTAATCAGAACCTCGTTAGTGTTCTATTAGATTATTCCACTCAATGTGATTCAAATAGTTTAGTAAAGTAAATTCTCCGTCGTCGTCGCAGTCAGACAACATGCTAAATATGCAAAGCAGTCACACTTAAAGATGTCAACATAATTACGAGTCGAATGAGTTTTCGTTCACTCGCTAACTAGTACAAGTGGCGGGGTTTTATCCAAGTCGTTCGTTAGCTACTAAGAGCCCTTCAGCACTAGTCGAGAGCTTGCCCTTTGATGTTTGCTGTTGAAGCCAACCGCGGTGCGCCCTTGGCCTCATTATGTGAAGTTGACATGTTAACCCCAATCAATGGTACACTCATATTAGGGGAGTTACTGTAATTAATAATGTATCGTTTGTTTGGGTGATGAATAGCTATCCGGTACTTCATTTTCGCCCTCGTGATGTTTGATATCAATAGTTGAGTTCGTTTTCAATAACTGTTTCGAAAAATGTATTACCTAATTGTTACGTGTTTTTAAAAAAAAATGCTGTCGAATTATTGAGTTTTTTCGTCAGTCAAAAACATCCCTGTTTTATTTATTTTGTAACTAGCTGCCTCGGCAAACTTCTTTGTGCCTTAGAGTAAATTTATTGCTCTTATATTTTTTTACATATTAGATATATATAGGTTTAATAAGATGACAACAAATAGATCCAAACCAATAATAACTACTACTACTTTTTATATAGCGAGTCTCTACTGTGATCTTATTTAAACATTTTGTGTTCGATAGAATTATAATTACAACATGGTATATATAACCTAACCTAACTTACCATACTTATCCTATAGCTAACCTAACTACCTAACCTAACTACCTTACTGAAATGCATTAATTTGAAAAATACTAAATTCATAATTTTAATCTGAACTATTGCGCTGCTTTTTTTTTACATACAATTTATATAGTTTTCCCGGTCTACTTTAATGAAAGTCCTAACATTAAAATAAGTTCTTTTTGCAAAGAATTATTAAAGTTCGTCTCTGTCGTCATTGTTAATTACGTAAATTGATTTCTGAAACATAAGAGTTTTTCATGCTACATAAAACCTCTAAGTTTAGTAACAAAATAAATTTCAGAACGTAGGTACGTATAAATTGACAACCTTACCTTCTTAGGTTTAGCTTAAGACTTGTCAATGTCAAATTGTCACCTGATAACTTAGACTATATACCTCATTATCTAAGCCTGATAATGAACTGGGAAGTTTGACTCCTGTCATGACATCCAAAATTGCGATTTTTTCGAGGACTTATCATGTTTTTTATTTATTATTATGGTATTCCGGACAAAGAGAAATCCAAAAAGACCAAAATAATTCAAATTGATCCAGCCGTTCTTGAGTTATAAGTGGTGTAACTAACACGACTTTCTTTTATAAATATAGATTCGTTGCACTTGGTTAACTGCCTACCTACTTGTAATTTATGATTTTGTGTAAGAAAAATTTGTATGAAAACTAGTATCTGTCTTTGTCCCTCATAGGCTTATGTGTGACGTTCTCATTCTAATCACGGTCGGTGCAGTGGTTAAGCGAATTGCTGCTAAACTGCGTGTTGTGCATCGTATGAGCCCTATTATTGCTCGCCTTCGAGCTGCTTATAAAAAATATAGATAGTACTGACCACACATGAAATAAAAACAATTAACAATTGAGAGTCATGTAAAAATTGGCTTTAGATACCATAAAAATAGGAAATGGCAGTATTAAAGTAAATAAGTGTATTTTTAGTATTTACTAGTTACCCCGGCACACTTCGTTTCCCCTTAGAATCAATTTATTAGTCTTATTTACTTTTTATTAGTTCACATCCTATTCTCAGACCTACTGAATATAATACACAATTTTATTAGATTTACATATGTATAATAAGATGACAACAAAATAAGATGACAACAAATAGACTATACAACTATTATCACGCGTTGAATACAAGTTTCGTTAGACAGACAATATAATTCACTTTCGTTGAACTTATTGATTGTTAGAGAACATGGCAACATTGCTACGTTTGAGTTAAGTTGGTAACTTTCCGGGTTGTTGTGGTGTTTACGATGAAAGCTTAGTTGATGTATGTGTTTAAGATAAACAAGTGAGTGTACAGCTATAATAATAAGTTAATAGTTAAGCATACATATGAGAGTAGGAGGGAGTACATATGAGAGTTTTGAAATCTAAGCTAACTAGACATTGCCCTTTAATCGTAATAAAGTCAAAGTCAAAAACAAACCATTTATTTCAATTTGGCCATTTTATGACACTTTTGAACGTCGAATCAAAATGATCTAGTTAGTAGATTTGTATGTAGAAGAATGGGCAAGAAACTCCATACTTACTTTTTTAAAATACTTTTTACAATACTTTGTATACAATAATCAGATTATAATGTGAGGACGATGCACGTAGAATAAAAAGTTCTATACTAAGATCGGTTTAAGGAAATAAAAAATAAGCAATGGCGGTGATAATTACATGATTAAGTTGGCAGATACATTGTGCTCTCATATTTACAAATGTAATCACATTAATTAAAAAATTGTGAAAGAAGAAAAAAAAAACAATACATAGGTACAGACGCCAGCACATCAAGTAACCCCAATGTGTCAAATTTCTTTGATCGTTTTTCAACTTTATGTCAAACAGAATAAGGTCATATTCAATTGGGAAAATTTGACACATTGGGGTAACTTGATGTGCTGGCGTCTGTACATTATTAGATTAGCAACCAGTTTGATTTTGTCAAGGCTCCAAGATTGTTCTATGGAGCAGGACCATCAGCATGTTTCCAAGCATTCCTATCTTGAAAATATTATCTTTTGTCTAGGCGGAGATGGCGGGATGAGCTAGATTCCTTCGATAAGGTCTGGTCTCAAAAAGACTGAGAGAAGTGGACAGAAAGTCTGAAGGTCTTTGCCCTGTAGTGAGCCAATTCTAGCCAAGTTATAAAAGTGATAGTAGCTCCTTCCCTGAAATATCAGTTGATTCATCAACTAAAATGCTGTAAGGACATGCAGCTTTGACACTTTCGAAAGAAAAATCTCTGATTAGGACACATAATTAACTTTATAATCACATTTATTATTTTGTTTGGTGCCTTTTCCCCATGGGTACGCTCATGGGCATAATTGTCTAAGAGCGTCATAATTAAGGTTAATAATGTTTGTCCAGCGTAGAATGGTTTAAATCATTCCTTACACTGTTATAAAGTAAAATAATACCACATTCCTGCAGATCCGTTTATTGCTTTTCATATTAGGTATTTAAATAATTTGATATAAATATAACTTACACACAAAGAAATAATAGACGAGGGATCGTTAATAAAAATGTGATTTTGTCGAGATCCCCTGAGAAGCAAAGCACAAAAGTGGTTTTCTATATTCAGATGAAAACCCCGCAAACCCCGGATGATCATTATCCTACCTAGAAATACTGATCTTGATTTGCAGTATACAAGACTAACAATTCAGCCTAGTTCCTTCCTAGCCTGATCTGAATTAAATAGTCTTTCTTTTAGCGTTTTACATTATTCTTTTGATTTATTACTTAACATGAGATTTAATTTTATATCATTCTGAAGTAGCGAGTTTTGCACAGCGCTATTTTAACTTTTTTGTATAGTCGTAACAAAGTGAATTCGATGCAAATAGTATTCATTGGGACTTCTATTTATAAAAGAACAGATCCCAATCAATACCTTCTTGCATTTCTACCGGTATAAACCATTCATAGTAATAGTAATAGAAAATCATTCCCATGTAATTGTGTACGATTGTAATAACACACACTGTGAATTTGTATGCGTTGTACCTAACCATATCACTTTGAGAGGAGGTAGCCTTTACGTACACGCAGTTTGGTACACTGTCTTCGTTTATGTTGAAGTGGCCCTGAAATAAGTAATTAATAGTAATATTGCATTGTTATGATCAAGTAGTCAGAAGTGCTACTGCCGAGCATGACGTCCCTGGTTCGATCCCCGGATAGGGCAAAGTGTTATTGAGTTTTTTCCATCTGGAACTTCTCAGTAGCAGCCAGGAGCCTAGATTTGTGCCAGTTTGATGGTAACAGGCTCGCCCCCTGTTACTTGGGACTTAAATATTACTGGTCAAATGCAGGTGTTCAAAAACTGCGTACCACAGTTATTTACCCCATAGCCCTAAGATACAAATAAAGATAGATATAAAAGTAGAGTAAAAGAATATATAGTAGTATATAAGTGGGAGTCCCACCCACTAGATTTATTTATTTATTTATTTATTTATTTATTTAGGGACAAAAAACAGTTACACGTTACAATTTGAATATCGGAGCTAATTACATTAATTTAATAAACGCATAACCCACACTATTGTCCACGGATTCAAATAAAAAATTCTAAAAGAGGAAAGGACGGACGGTCTCATATTAATTTGTGAATTAAAAGAAAAAAGAAAAGCAATTTATGACAGGATGTCGGTAAGCAAAGCTATAGCCATTTTTCTAAATTTAGCAGGAGAAAATGCAAAAATATCTAAATCGGTAAAGTGTGTGTTATAAGTTACTACAAGGCGGCGGAGAGGTGCCCGCTCACCGGCGTTTGTTTTGCACTTCACAGTGTGAAACAGACGAGGAACGCGCACCTCCCGCCGTATAACAGTTCTAGGTACTACGTAGCATAATTTAATGAGGATAAGAGAAAAAGCAAGTATGCAGAATGGAAGTGCGCGAGGAATGCAAGAATAGCGCCGTTCACTCGGCGGTAACTAGCCCAAAAAAAAAAGTTCAGGTGTACTACATGTTCACCTCTGCCTAACCCTTCAAAGGTTACAGGCGTGATTTTATGTTATGTTCATTTCTTAGTAGTAGCCCGGAGTCTGGGCTCTTGTCCATTTGATGGCTTTTATACTACGGGAACATCTTCCCGGCTGTCATTTTGTAGATCTCAAGCAGTCGTTACGAGTAGTCAGTCACGGGTAACCGTGTTAGCCAGCCAGTAACATGGCTATGGAGGTCAGATAGACAGTCGCTAAATGTAAAACACAGGCATTCTGATACGTATTTAACAACTTTTTTTTTTTTTGGTACTATTTATTTATTATATCTCTTAATAAAAAGCGCCTTCATCCTCTCTCCTAATAAAAAGTTACTTTGCTGTGCCCGACAGGGTCCATAATTGATTCGATGTTTTAACATCCGAACTATGTACACATTATGAAATACAATAAAGTATTGAGTATTTGGGAAATAGGTAGGCGTATAATACCCATGTAGTAATTTAGGTATTACTGTGACTGAAAGAATAGAATGGAATGCATTTGAAAAATAATAAAGATCAAAAATAATATACGTATAATATCTACCCGAACTATAATCTTCCCTTTAATCTGTTCGTATTCAAAATGGTCGTGAAAAAGTAAAGTTTTCTCCATGGTAGCACATTTACCGAAGTAATATTCGCTATGAACATCATCTGTAAGGTAAACACTAGGTTGAGTTTATTTTCAAGAATATACAAAGTGTACAAAGTGGGTACAAAGTGTTCTGAGGTTCAGTTATATTTAACTTATATAGGTAGACTGGTGACTGATACTTAAACAAGCAATTGTACTCATGAATACAAATCACAAAAAAACGTTTTTTATTTTTCTTTTTCAACTTTCAATTATTTCAATTACGTTAAATTAGGTACTGCACAACGGGAGCGGTGGGGGTGGCGGGAGAGCGTGTGATGTTACTACTACTAGTAATTTTGCCCTTCCCGAGGTCAGACTATCAGCTGATAGATCGTGCCGATTCGTGCCTACTGTGATCGATGACAGGCGCGCGCACAGGAATTTCAAATAGCGCTTTTGTTATTTTATTGTGTTTTAAGTTATTGTGTATAAAAAAAAAGTTTCTTTGGGAAAGTTTATTGAAATCATGAATACTTTTTCTTTTTCAACTTTCATTATTTCAATTACCTACGTCATTACTGCACAACGGGAGCGGTGGGGGTGGCGGGGGAGCGTGTGATCTTACTACTACTAGTAGATTTTGCCCTTCCCAGGTCAGACTATCAGCTGATAGATCGTGCCGATTCGTGCCTACTGTGATCGAACACAGGCGCGCGCGAGGGAATTTCAAACAGCGTTATAAGTAATTATGTATAAAAAAAGTTTCTTTGGGAAAGTTTATTGAAATCATGAATACAATCACGTGTTTAAGTATCGGTCACTAACCAGTCACCCTATATAAAAAATACTGAGATTAATGCGAAGTAAAGGCGAATAGAGCTGTCATTAAACTAGTATAATACCAATACAGACAGTTAAACACGTGATTGTATTCATGATTTCAATAGACTTTCCCAAAGAAACTTTTTTTTTATACACAATAACCTAAAACAATAAAATAACAAAATCGCTATTTGAAATTCTCGTGCGCGCGCCTGTGATCGATCACAGTAGGCACGAATCGGCACGATCGAACAGCTGATAGTCTGACCTCGGGAAGGGTAACATGTACTAGTAGTAGCGTCACACGGTCCCCCGCCACTCTCACCGCTCCCGTTGTGCAGTACTGACGTAATTGAATTAATTGAAAATTAATGAGTAAAAAAATAGTTTCTTTGGGAAAGTTATTCGTATCCATGAGTACAATCACGTGTTTGAGTATCGGTCACTAATTACCAGTCACCCTATATAGAATAGCACTGCTGCACTGGTCACACACGCACAGTTGTTGCGAGGTGCGAAGTAACGCACTTGACCTTCCTGAAGAGCGTCACAAATAAGGTCAGTATTATGTCAGTCTAAAGAGCCCTTTCTTCTCCACATTCAATGGACTATCATTTATTTTCATACCTTGTGGTTCTGGAATGTTTGAGAAAATAATGCTGTTGAGTGCTGAGTACGTTTTGTTACTGGAAACCTCTTCTACTGCAATGCGAAAATGTTAGTATACAACAATTGCCATAGCAGAATCCTGCAAGAACAGAGGTAAAGCTTCAATTTACCATTCATAGACTTGTGGTTATAGCCACACGGCTTGATCGAAGGCTTAAGCCATGGTTATCGGGGTCAGTCTGTGGAGATTTTTGGTTTATTTTTGTATTATCAAGTAAATAGCAAAATATTCATCCCATTAGTCGTACAACTGTCGATTAGTACAGGAATAAAAATATATTGAAAACCTCTTACCTGCTGCACATATAAAAACTGATAGAGCAAAATAATTCATTGCGAGTTAAAGTACCTATTACATAACTGATTAAAAGGTTTGGTGGTAATTGTAGGTACCTACATGTAAAAACACAATACTACAGGAGTCGGTAAACCACTTCACAGTTGCAAGTTGATTTTGTTACTGACTAACTTATAAAAGAGTCGAATAGATGTCAAGCGACTGCAGTATACTATACATGTGATATGTTTACATTACATGAAACATTTCACCGACACAAACAAACGAATGTCGAGCGAGTCTATCCGTTTTGGAGTAACTAAGTAGTCATGTATATTCATATGAAGTTATCTTTCTAGAGAGGTCAAGGAGGTACTTTTATGTGTGTTTCTATACTGGGTAGAAGGTCCAACTATTAAGAAAATTAAAGTGATTAATTGTAATGTCAAAATATAGGGTGTATCAGACCTAATCCGCAAAATTTCTCAAAAATCATGTCGGTCCACTCGTGCGTGGTAACAGACCAGAAAAAACAATTTCTTAAGTTAACCTTGTCTGTTTGTTTTTACCGGCTAATCACCGAATCGGCGACGCCTCAAAAGGACATACATAGACTTATTGACGAGTTTCTTCAGAAAGGTCAGATGCGTAGTACTCGTATCCAGCGTGTGTGTATGACAACATGTATGAATGTAAACAAAGCAAAAGAAGTATGTAAGAATCGTAGCAAATTGCAGTCTGTAGCTTCTGCCTAACCCTAATGGGGAAAAAGGCATGAGTTTATGTATGTATTCAAGTATGTATTTAGCAGTTGGCAGTTTTATTGCAAACTGCACACAAACTGCGCAGTTAAAATGCAGTACGTCTGTCTAGACTAGTTTTATTTATTTATTTATTAAAACTTTATGCACTAGTAAAATATACTGTACAAAGGCGGACTTAATGACATAGGCATTTTTTACCAGTCTACCTTATGGCGATGCAGAGACAGAACATGGTAGGCGCAAGAAGGTAACTAATACCTACTTGAAAATGAAAAAAATATAATTTATCCATATATATAAAAATGTTATTTTGGTTTGTGTACGCTTCAAAAACTCAAAAAGTTCTGCACCGATCGAGCTGAATTTTAGCATGATATATAATCCGCATCAAGGATTGTTTTTATCTATTTTTTTTTATTATTATTATTTTCTTTTTTTTAACCATTCAATCACAATGTGCCACAGCGAGGCGTGGCAGGGCACAGCTAGTAATAATTAAATACATATCTACATATTATATAAAATCCATAGATAAGCGAAGTCAATAGAAAAAAAAAAGATATATTAATGGAGAAAACTGATGTGCTAACTCAACTTATAGATAAGTTTGTCAACTCCTTGTGAATGTGCTCACGTGCCTTCACTTTAAATGTGAACAAACTGGTTGCCGTCCTGATATTCGGAGGTAGCGCATTCCAAAGAAAAACCGCCTGGACGAAGAAGGAAGAGTGAATGAAACAAGAACGGTAAGAAGTACATCGTAGAAGACGATTATTTGTGGAACGAAGATTCTTATCGTGAACAAAAATCGTGAAAATGAGAAATCAGACATTTGGAGACGTGGTTTGTTGAAGTATAGAAAATAGGGTTGTTAAGGCCTTCAAAGCTCTGGGCTGACGAATACCCATTTTAAAAGTGATCGATGCATGGAAACGTGATCGTACTTGCAATGAATGCAGTTATTAAGAAGTCTATCAAGTTCATTGAGGAGATATACATTCTGGTCATAGTTTTAATATTAATTAGAATGTAAATATGAAAAAAAAACCACAACTTTTCACACAACGCCATTTAGTCCCAAGTTAAGCTTCAGAGCTTGTGCTATGGGTACTAAACAGGTGATAAACATACTTATATATTTCCAAATACATACATATTATAGATAAATTACACCTAGACACAGAACAAATGATCGTTGTCATCACACAAACATTTGTCCTGGGTAGGAATCGAACCCACGACCTCCGGCATAGCAGTCAGGGTCACTAACTACTAGACCAACAGGCCAGTCAAAACATACACCCAATATTAGAAAAATATAGTAAAGTAAACATCCAATACTAGAAAAAAACACCAGGCTAGGTAGGAGGATCCTCTGTTTGAATAGTGAAACATCAACAACATGTAGGATAAACAACACATTGTTGTTTTCCAACATAAACGCGAGCGAAGTCGCGGGCATAGCTAGTGGATATAATTATTATGGATTCAACCCATCCTTTGATTGTCCCTCCGTCCAGACTAACGACACTTTTGGGAATTATTGGAATGTTAATGTTCGTTCCCACCGAGAACATAAATCTGTAATTTCTATCTGATTTGGCCATTCAGTAAATAATATTGACAAGGTTATTTTGTGAATGTATAATAATTATTACTTAAATATTTAATTTTAGAAGCTATATTTTCAGTTCAATCGTAGAAAACATTAATTCAATTATTAAAAGATTAAAGATACCGGGCTGGTATCCGCAACTCCACGTCAAAGCGCGTATTTTGTGTATGGGCTATAATCTACCACGCGGGCCCAGTGCGAATTGGTAGATGTGCCTTGTCTTCGAATTTTTGGTTCTAGGACATACCGGTTTTCTCACGATGTTTTCCTTCACCGTTAATTCAATTATTTTAGAAATAATATGCACTAAGGTTGGTTGGACAATAAGGTGACTATTATGTACTTCAAAGGGAAGAGTGCCCAAAAGACTGGCGGCATTACCGCAAGTGTATTTTCCCCTTGTTTGTAACTAGCGGAGGTCCGTCACGCGGTTTCACCCATGTAGTTCTCGTTCCCGTAGGAATATAGAGAAAAAAGTAACATATGTAACCCGGGGATAAAGTGGCTTTAATTGGTGAAAAAAAATAATCCAATCAGTTGAGAAGTTTCTAAGTTTATTCGGAACAAAAATACAAATCTTTTCTCTTCATCATTTATTTTAAGTTATTTAGATAATAAATATGCCTAGCCTAGCCTATTTCAGATTATATATTTACTAATATACTAATAATACATTATAATATTAGCACCTATAGATTTGTTCGATACGATAAGTCACTTTGTTTACTTATCTGAACACAAAAGTCAAGGATATTCCGACGGTTCTGAAGTCCAGTTCTATCTCATATTCCTAAAGACCACTGGGCACTGATCGTATGGAATCCTGATCCATTACCAGTCCAATGGCCCATGTATCAAAAGCGTGCACTGTGGGGGACAGTTTCTAAATAACTTTTATAGACAAACAATGTAATTCACTTTCACAGGATTTATCGTTTAGAGTAGTGGAGAGCGTCCAATATCTGTGTTAGGTTCGGGGAAATGTTTGGCGCCTATAGACTTTTTGTGGTGACGTTACTATTTATGTGTTGAGTTTTGTATCACAGTTATATGGTAATTTTGTATTATTTTGTGGCTTTCTAGAAGATGACTAGATATTAAAGGAGACATAAAAGTGAAATATGTATGCAAATAATAATCACGCTGGCCTCCTTTAGGGCAAAGGTCTTTTCTCATACAAAGAAGACACGATCTCCAAGCTTGCTACACTAATTTCTACGGAAAATCGTTTACGAAGCTGTTCGGCTATGGAATGCTTTACCTGTGTCAGTGAGACAAGCTCAAACATTACCATCGTTTAAAAATATGCTCAAAAATTATTACCTCTCTCCTAACACGTCATAATATAACAGTTCGTTACTCTTTAAATTATTAAAGTATTATACATATATTGAGATAGTCATGTATGTTATATATTTATGTAAATAGTACACCACAAACTGTCTACTCATCTTTTCTCCTCCGCTATCAATTCCATCCAAAGGTTGTCTGTAAGAGATCGCTTTTAGCGATAAGGCCGCCCATTGTAACACCCTAAGTACCCCTTAAAGTTATAATTTGTAAGTTTTTATGGTGTACAATAAAGAGTATTCTATTTTATTCTATTCTACAGGCGGGTTGGCGAAAAAGTCTACCAGTGCGTTTCTGTGAAAATCACCGCATGAAACCGTTTAAGAAGGCGAATTAAGCTATCATTCCATACTATTGCTGGGCATTGGCAGTTCACGTTACACAAGTTTTCACGGGCGAAGTTTTACTAAATCGACTGGCAGGTGTCCTCACGATATTTGCCTTCACCAAGGTCAGTAATTTTTAAGATAGTCATAAAAAGTAAATAAGAATCGAAAAAATCACGTATTTGCATCAGAATCAAGGCCTGAATCACTGGGTATTCACGACTCACGCCTACACTACCTACCAGAAAACGAGATGGTTTTTGCAGACAAAATGCTGTACTTCTAAATAAAACTAAAGAGACCTAAACCTATAAATTATTAATAATTTTGTTTATATACTTTATTTACTATACTTTTTTATACTATAGACTTTAGTGTTTATTTTATTTGTGAGTATTATATTTATCTATTCTTTTTTTACTATTTATTTTGTGCGTAAATGTATTTTGTGTCCGTAGGTGTGACCGTGACATCACAGTGGGCCCTATCAGAATACCAGCGCTGCGGTATTTGTTTTTTCATTTATCGCAGCATCATGCTGAGATAGGAGCCTTTTTGGCCTCGCACAGGTCTTCTCTTTTAGTATTTAGTTTTATATTCTTTTTGTTATTATTATTTTTGTAGTTCCTGTGCTTGTCCCAAATAAAAAAATTTCTTTCTTTCTTCTTCTTTCTTTCTTTCTTCTTTCTAAATGCCAAATTTTTCTTCTCCCATTTAGTTTATCATTTTAAAGATCTGTAACTATACACATTCATGGTTTTCTCGTTGAAGCCAACAAAATAAGTGAAATTGACGTTGTGAAGAACCAAAGAGATTTAAAATACTATAGAATGGACATGCGAGGAAATGTCATAGAAAAACTTTGATCCCATGTCTCGGTAGCGCCATCTAGAATAATATATGAATATTGGAGCGGCAGCGGAGCGTAGTGTACTAAAAAAACCTCATAGACTTGTATCCAGCAGGACACCTTTTTTCGAAAGGAGATTTTGTTCGTGATGTCCGGTCTATAGGTATTGAATGTCTACTAACGGTTGCCTTATTTAATATCAATGATACGTGCAATAAATATCTACAAATATATATCTGTTTAAAGTTTTTCAGTACACCGATTTATTGTCCATGCCTCAATTCAAATATTTTATCCCTACGTGCTGTACGTATTGCTTTGTGACTTTGATTGGTGTCGAAACGTTTCGATTTTATTCTGTCTATTTTGTTTAGTTTTCGTTCGTTTTGCTCAAAGTTAGGCAAACGAAACGAACTAAAATTGTCGTTGTATCCCAATAGGCATATCGTGTATTGAACTTTAATGTGTTGATCTAGTTTTTTACAGGAGCTAAAAAGAAAATAAAGATAGAACGATATAATGTTTGATCTCTAATTAAAGATTACATTATGTATTTCACTTAATCTGCATATAAGAAGGTTTATAAAATAATTGTATTTCACTATTGTTTTAAGAAGGGCCTTTCCCTCTGACTTCTAGAGCTGCTCACATATCTGTTTAATGATAAATTGGAAGAAAAAGGAATGCAATTGAACGAAACTAAAAATCGTACGTATATAATTATGATTATAACAGACATGATCATAAACTTAGAAGATATGCAAGACGCAGAATAAGAAATGTGTGAGAGGAACTCAAAACGTGCCATGTGGGCAATTCATGAGGAGGAGTATTTATATGTTTTTTTAATTCATGATAGGCATACGTTTGACCACTATGTCACCTCATGGTAAGCGATGATGTGGTCGACGATGAAGCACGCCTAGAAGCAACCTGTTCACTCTTGACTTAAAGACCCCTCGGTTGTAGCTATCAGGAAACACCGACCCCGGCAGGGAATTCCACTCCTAAGCTGTACGCTATACCTACTAAACATTTTGCAAACGCGTTCATTGTGCGCACAATGAACGTGTTTGCAAAATGTTTAGTACGTACGGATGGGATGTCCACCATATAATGGTGGCGCAGTGCCGTACGTCTAGTGGCCCGATGATGAAAAGGGCTTGGCGGAATTAAGTCGTGCAATTCCGATGCAAACTCACCTAAATATAGCCGATAGAAAACCGACAGACTAGCAACTCGGCGTCGATGCTCGAGACTTTCGATATCTAAGTTGTAAGAATAAAATATGGCGTGGTTGTACGACTACAAGAAGTCCATTGAAAAGATGAATTCATATGGCTAGAAAGGAAGTTACTATTATGATGGCTGCAAACATGGGTGTATTGAAAAAGTGGACATGCTATGTCGAAGACAAATAAATTGGAATTATGGCAGAAATATGATGAACAAGACTCAGTATGGAGTTTCTAGCTCATTCTACTTCATACAAAATTTACTATTGGTAGGGACAATTAGAATCATTTTCACATTTAATTTAATAAAACTTGTACAGACGCCAGCACATCAAGTTACCCCAATGTGTCAAATTTCTTTGATCGTTTTTCAACTTTATGACAAACAGAATAAGGTTCATATTCAATTGGGAAAATTTGACACATTGGGGTAACTTGATGTGCTGGCGTCTGTACATCATCACCATCTGCCAAGCTTTTTCCCAACTATGTTAGGGTGGGCTTCCAGTTTAACAGGGTGCAGCTGAATACCGGTGTTTTACAACTGGGTAACATGATACCCCTTGGTTAAACTGGTTGTCAGACTTTCAGGCTTCTGGCTACAAGTAACGACTGTCAAAGATCTACAAATGACAGCCGGGACCAACGGCTTAACGCGCTTTCCGAGGCACGGAGGAGTCTTGGTATGTAATAAATCGTCACCCATCCACGGGCCGACCTCGTCAAGCGTAGCTTAACCTTCGATCGACCCATGCGGCTGTTATAATTTAGCCACAAGCTCCTCAAAACTTGTGCATATGAAGTGGAAATAAATGATTTGACTTTGACTTTTAACGACGCATGAGGAAGCATTTCCAATAACGTAGGAACTTAGTGGTATTACCAAGCAGGCGAAGTTAACAATTTATTTTTTATAGGTGAACAACCCGGGATATTGCAGACTCTTCTAATTTCCGCCGGGCCCGCTGCAGACTTATTACCTGCGTACTCTGCACTGAATATTTTCCTCAGGTTTACCTTTAAGGCTTGTTATAAAAAGCGAATATCGTTTTACAGCCTTCACTATTAAGGGCAAAGACACCGGAGTAGTAAAATGTTTTTTTATTAAAGGGTAGAATTTTCTTTATGTTGAGGAAGATTTTGTTATGATTACATAGCATCTTCATAACGAGTAGGTAAGTACTAGGGTTTTTTGCGAGTTTTCTAACTAAATTATCCTTCAGAAATCGCTAGAAAGGGTCACTAGTATTTTGGTTTTTGTAATTCTAACCCAGTTGCGTCACACATTTAAGGGTGAATTTTTGTTTCTTAAACAACCGGCTGGTTTTCAATTTTACTTTTTAAAATTGCTAGATACTATCTAAAGATTTCTGCCGTGTCAATCTCTTTTGATATAATTCGACATGGCTAATAAACAAACAAAATAGGTTTTAATTTACGAGAAAAGAAATTATATTGGCATATTATAATTTTATTAACAAATACAGTGATCAAGTAGTCAACGTTCTGAATCCGAATACGCGAGATAACCCCTCCCACGCGATCACGCGGCACTACGTTGCTGGGTGTTAAAAGTTAAATATTCAGCTTCTCCACTGCAAACCATTATGAGAAATATGTATCAATAAATTAAATATGAATATTGCAAAAGTAAAAATAGCAAAAATGGTTGAGTTTCAGCGATTGGAATCCTACATCCTTTACCAGTGATTTTGAAGAAGCAGCTATGTCTGCTATGCGTACAATTTTTCCAGAGATAAGTATCCACGGCTGTTATTACCATTTTAATAATGCTATTTGGAGGAAAGGCCGTGAATTAAATCTAACAAAAAATAAAACTTTAAGACGTCAAGTAGCCCTAAGTGCGGTGCTTCCATTATTACCAGAGGAACGTATTTTTGAAGGCTGGTTTTATATCGCTAGCGAAAGCCCCGATGATAGCCAAAGTGAAAAATTTCGGCAATACATGCTATCGCAGTGGCTTCAATCGAATTTCGTAAAAGTGTGGTGCAGTTTTGGAAAACGACACCGTACTAATAACTTTGCCGAAGGGTGGCATTTTAAATTAAATAGTGCCATAGGCAAAAAAAAACCTAATATTTTAAAATTGCTTACGGTGTTACATCAAGACTCTAACTTATACAGCGTGAAAGCAAAACAAAATCCAAAACGGCGTAAGCTACATTCAATCTTGACAGACCAATATATTATGGATTGCCAAATGCAACTTCTTAATTCAGAAATAACTGTAGGACATTTTTTAGAAAAACTAACGTAGGTATTAATCATAATAAGTAAAGTGCTCGGTGGTTGTGTACGTTGATGTAATCTCTTTGTAGCTTGTGTGCAATAATTATTACTGCCTACTGTTATGACCTCGACTACTTTCTTCAATACTTGTGATTTTTTTATTGTTGTTACCCTCTATGATGTTTTGTGTTCATGTTTTTTCACTTTGATTTTGTATATGTTTTTTATTTTAATTTTGAAATTGTGATAATTTATTTACGCTATTTATATGTAAAATTAATGTGTAACCTGTTCTGATTCCTTATACAATATGTAACACAAAAATGTGACACTGTATACCTATACATATAAGCAAATGTGACTTTTTAAAAATTAGGACGATAAGTATTTTTTTGTTATTTTTACCTTGATTTCGTGATATTTTAGGTATTTTATTTAATTTTGCTTTTGAAAGTGTGATAATTTACTGACCCTATTTATGTGTTAAAATAATGAGTAAACTTTTCTAATCCCTTACATAACGTAAAGCGTAAAATTTTGCCACCATACATATAAGCAACTCTACGAAAAATAGTAACTTATATTTCAAAAGGAAACAACCTGAATGGTAAAAAGTCTGTTTGTAGTGTTTAATTGTAATATAATACAGACTTTTTTTATTATAAGCTCTATACACTGATTTTTTAATCATAATTTTTAGTTATAAGGAGAATTTTATTTTTAATTAAAAAAATATTATATATAAAAATATTGCGAGTTATCGCAAAGTTGATTCTGTGATTTTTACTGTGATTTTTATTCCTTAATAAATGACTGATTTTTATTTCAATTTTGTTTTTTTACCAATTAAAACCACCAGTCTTATATTATTTAGTGCGAGCAATCGACCCTAAAAAGAATTAATAAATTATTCCCATTCGTCCCCCCAAAAATTTTTGAGGGACCATCGGGAAAATAAATAACGAATTCCCGTTCGTCCCCCTCGGGGGCGAAGTCTAGGGGACGAACGGGAATACACGATTTCATTACGTAATGGAATTATTCAATGGGACGCGCCTCACGCTTCACCCGGATTACATGAGTGATTTAAAAAAAATGAATCAATCAGGAGTTTTAAAAATTGCTATGAATTTGCAATTAGCTTTGGCGAAATGCAGTGTTTTTGAGTTTGTTCGCATTTTACTTTGAGCTCGGAGCACTGTAAATTCTCTAGGAACTTTCACAATCGCTTTTATCCGTTCTGATGTAGCTATCTTCGCTTGAATATCGTAAAAGGGGAATCAAAGGATGATCTTTGAGCCAATGGCTTATCAACATTCTATTGGATATCAAGAATTCTGAAGTTAAATTCTTTATTCTGCTAAAAGTAGACGATTTACTCGTACTTTTGATCGAAATTAGGTTACAATTAAAATAAGTTGAGGCAAGGAAAATGTATAGTGAAACACGTAATTAAAAGCATTGTAATATTCTGTGAAAAGGCAAGCTCAAATATAACTAAAGTCAAAGTGTACTTTAAGAACTTGAGTGGATTTTAATACTTGTGTTTCAGCGATACTAAATTCATACATGTCGCAAGCGTTTAAGTTGGTGTAATAACTTTGTTCCGCTAAGTTTAAAATTAATGTATCGCTGCCATCAAACTGAGTATCGGCCACTTATTATGTTAACTGGTTTGAAAACCGAGGGTGACATGTAATAATAATAATAATTTTATACATATATTAGAACAATAAATACAACTCGTGACATTACCTACTACAAATTACGGCGCTAAACATTTCAGTGTCTCAAATGCTTGTCTTAAAAGTAACTATTTTAACTGGTAATGATTATTACATCAATTTATTTTGTTTATGTTTATTTTTGGACATAAATGAATGGGTAATACTAATTGCACTTGCCTCAAAAATTTAAACCTGTAGCATAATTAGGTACTGGATAATTGTAATTAAAATTTTAAATTGTTCGAATTGACGTAAGGTTGACTCAAAGGTCTTTGTTCAATTAAGTTTAATTGAATTGAGTTTAAGACGTAGATGGCTCACCTCATAAATTAACAGATTTAATTTAGAAATGACAATGGAACCTTTTTCTTGAAAAGTAAGTTTTAAATCTAAATTCAGGATTCAATCTAATCCAATTGATATAGACGATAACTCATCTAATCAGAAAGTTAGCTCAGGCTCACTTAACTGACATACTTTTTGACAATTCCAAAAGTTCTTGGAAATGGTGTAATTGAAATTAATGACTTTAATATTCGCCTAAACTGGAACAACATAAAATTGCGTTAAAATGATTTTCAGTACAACAAAGTTCCAAATGGCCTTCAGTATCTTTAAATAGAAATAAAAAAATATTAAGTGTAAGTCTCTACTTACTTATGATTTTGTACACGCATTCTAACCATTAAGGTTTCCGCATGCCGGTCATACTTTAATTATTTATTTCCTTTATTTAGTAAATAGGTCGTTGGTGTGTCAATAAATAAATAAATTACACATTCCAATTTGTTTAGGCATAAGGCAGGCAATACAAGCACATAATTTATTATTATATCTATATACTTTGCTTAATTTTCGCCTGACGGCAAAAAGTGTAATCCTGGCTTATTTAATTATTTATGACGTCATATTATGACTAGTTTAAAGCCTCCACGAGGCGGGTTGCGAAAAATTTCGGGCTCCCTACTCTTGCTGCGTAGGTTCTTTTTGTAATCGTCGGCAAAGTAACTCCGTGTAGTAAGTTGTTTAAAATCTAACAATGAATTATAACAAGGTGTCGAAAAATTCGTCCTTATCACTATCACCTGGTAAAATTCCCAAAAGATGACAGCATTAGCACGTTAAATGACAATGCCTAGCCTCTGCTCAAAAGCCTTTGGGTCACGGGAAGCATCAAACAAAACCAATTTTTCGTGATCGCCTTTTTGTGGCTCACTTAACTTACGGTAGTTTTTTGCATTTTATTAGTAAAATTATTAGTAAAATCACCGTTTTCAAAGTACAGACGCCAGCACGTCAAGTTAACCCAATGTGATTTCTTTGATCGTTTTTCAACTTTATGACTAACAGAATAAGGTTCATATTCAATTGGGAAAATTTGACTCATTGGGGTAACTTGATGTGCTGGCGACTGTACACACATAAGGTACTTCAGTTGCCTTGATGGTCAGTCTAGGAGCACGGTCTAAGCGTATTGTTTTGACAATTAAAGATTAAATTTTATTTGTTTCTAAACAAAGAGCGGCAAAAGCGAACCTACGCCTCGGGCGGTTTAAGCCCACGCTACTTACTAGTGCGAATATTTGACTGAGCAAATAGGTATACACTTACGCTGTGTACGCATTTTATCACGCCTGTATTCCTCGAAGGCTTAGGTTAATGACAGACAATGTATTTAACACAAAAAATGCGTTTACATACAAATTAAGCATGCAATTTCTTAAAAAAAAGTCCATTAATGTATTATTTTTGACGGAGAGTAGGTAAAAAAATTCTAGAGAAAAGTCAAAAACAGATACGAACATAACCAGCTGCCACGCTATCATTAATAAACGTTGTTAATATTGCTCCTGTATTATAATATAATAACGAGTATCGCGTAGGAATTTTGATTACTTATATTTAATTAATCATTCCAGATTAAGTGGAACCTTGATTGCGGCTGAAATTTTAATGAAAACGGAAGCAATGTCGCTCATTACACGCGTAGCGTGCGTTTTATTACTATTATGATATTATCATGGCACATAAAATCATGCCTGTATTCCCCGGAAGACTAAGCAGAGGGGTACGTTAGTACTCCCATATTCCGAAAGTTATGTCTCCGTTCCATGCAATAAATTATATTTATTTCTGTAAATGCGTTCATACAAACAATTTTACATGTCATTTTTTAATACGAAGATGAGGTCGGTATTTGGCTATCTGACTACTCTGAGAAAAAATACCAAAAGAAACTCAGAGTTCAGTCTCTTTTAAAGTCCAGACATTATCTTGGTCAGATTATGTAAGAACTGGTCTTTTGAGGAAAGAACCATACAGTCAGTGCAAGCATTTGTCAGCTATCGTGAGCTCAACTCGAAACTTGAGGAGCTCTATGTCCTGGCGAACAATACCAAAGATACATTTGAGTTGGTCGCATAAAACACTCAAACTAAAAATCCACATACTTAGTCCTTATATTCACAATTATTAAAGAATAAAAAATACTTACTACTACTTTACAAAGTAAATATTAATGTCAAAAGAGGGCAGGCCTATTGCCATTGCAGAAATCCTATCTGCAAAACGATTTTGTATTTACGAAGTGCCCGTTACCGCTTACAATAATTAACACCCTACTTTTAAATATGACGTTGCGAAAGAGTCTGTCTGCTTGTAACTTATTTTTAGAAGTTTTGTACTTAAAGATCCAATCTTTTCAGCGAAGTCGGGGGACCTGTAAAGAACTGTTTCCAGGAACCGCCCCGACTTAGCTGAAAAGATTGGATTTCAGTTTTCTCTTTTGTGGACAGTGACGTTTATATTGCAAAGCAAATATTATTATTTATTTAGTAGCTGCAGTTGGGTCCATGTATAACTTAAACCATGCAACTTGGTTTTATTTTTTCAGTTCAACTTTTCAATTCACGTTTTGGTAAGACAGGGGCGTTCTATTTCATGGCTTTTTGTGATAAAACGATATTTTTTGCTAACACACTTGTGCCATAAAAGGTGTTTTTTTTCGTAAATCGTCTTCACACAAATAATAGGGCGTAACTGTATTTTTCAGTAATGTAAAAAAAAGTACATTTTTGTTCAAAATGGAATAATAATCTTTTAAGATAAGTAACTTTATTATTGTTTTCTTTGATGTTATTTCTATGTTATAAAAAATATGATCTTCACGTAAGTTTAAATTAAGACAGTGAAAAAATTATAACAATATTATAAAACTGTAGTGCAAGCTGAACTTGTTGTTTTTCCTCAAACACATAACAACTTGTTTTCTCATTAGAAACTAAATTGCAAACGCAGTGTACCTATGTAAAATTATTTGTTTTGCGTAAAATATATATTGTACCAATGTGACTTTTTCAATTCATATGTACTTTCTACGTTTATCTTAGACATCATTGTCATCGGTGAAGGAAAACATCGTGAGGAAACCTAGACCTATAGTTAATATAAGTTTGAAATCGCCAATCCGCCTTGAGCAAGCGTGGTGATCAAAGCTCGTGCCTTCTCTGTATGAGAAGAGGCCTTTGCCCTGCAGTGGGACAGTAACAGGCTCGTATATATGTATATATATATATAAAATATATATTGGGATGATTTGAATTTTTTTACAGTACTTTGCCCGACGAACTATTTTTGTTATATCTACAACTAGGAAACGTCAATTTAAACAAATACAACCCATTTTAGGTATTTTAAAAGGAATGTTGAAAAATCGTTGTATAAATACGCTAAGCGAAATCTTTGGATGCCTTTTTAAGAAAAATGCGTGCAAGGAGGAATGTGGGAGTTGGCATAGTAAATGTTTATGTAAATGAGAAGTGGAGAAACATAATATTTTTATATATAAAACTACAAGTATGTTATAAATAAATAAAATTAAATAAAATATTTTTTGTATTGTTGACGTAAATACAAGTAAGAAAATGAAATATAATAAAATGAAATATAATAAAATTAAATAAATAAAGTAAATTTAATATTAGACGTTTAACAATTCTGCTAACATAAAGATTTTTACGTAACCATAGTGACCCTAACCTTTTAAAGACAAACAAAAATATGACAGTAGGTACTTACTACATACACGGAAATTCAAAGCAAAGTTGTAATTTTTAATTAAACATAAATATACGCTCACAGATCACTTGTAAAAATAAATGCAACCCAATTGAGTTGTACTAAAAGCAATTGAAAAATACGTATAATGTCCAACGTTCCTTCTTCCCTTCACTACTAATATTACAAGTAACAGACATACTCCCAAACTTAGTCGCTGGCTAGACGTGGAACGTGACCGGACCAATTTAGACGGCACGAGGACGGTCCTGCATCTGTCCTCAGTGTCACGTCCGTATAGAAAATACGAATAAGTGTGAACTGTCTGAATAATTTGAACGCAAGCGAGTCTGAAAGTGGATGCCACTTGTACTTTGAGCGAGGTAAATGCTTGTTTGCATTCTAAACTAAAATATTTACTAACACTATCGATTTTATTGTTTTTTAAGTCTGTTTGTTTGTGGTATGCATGTCCTGTTTACTGTAATACATATACTTATACTACTATCTGACTGGCAAAATTCGTTCCGCCTTAAAATCAATTTATTAATTTTACTAGCTGCCCCGGCAAACTTCGTTGTGCCCTAGAGTCAATTTATTGCTCTTATATTTTTTTTTATATATTAGATATACACACGTTTAATAAGATGACAACTAATAGATCCAAACCAATAATAACTACCGCTACTTTTTATGTAGCGAGTCTCTACTGTGATCTTATTTAAACATTTTTGTGTTCGATAGAATTAAAATTACAACATGTATATATAACCTAACCTAACTTACCATACCTATCCTATAGCTAACCTAACTACCTAACCTAACTACCTTACTGAAATGCATTGATTTAAAAAATACTTAATTCATAGTTTTATACTAAACTATTGCGCTGCGTGCCTCTATGTTACATAAAATTTATATAGTTTTCCCTGTCTACTTTAATTAAAGACCAAACAGTAAAAAAAGTTATATTTGCAAAGAATTATTGAAGTTTGTCTCGGTCGACATTATTAGTTCCGCAAAATTGATTTCTGAAATATAAGACTTTTTTATGCTACATGAAATCTTTCTAAGTTTATCATCATAGCAGTTTTAATGAACTAGGTTGTGTAACTCCTGTCATGCGTCATCCAAGATGGCGCTGCGTTTGAAAAGGGGTAATGGCTGATCTTTGCGTTATGCTCGTGAACGGGTGCTGTTTGTGGTGACTGGTCGACTTGCTTACCAATGGTTTTTTTTTATTGTTATAACAGTTAACTGCTTATTGGTTTCACTTCGATGGTCCTAGATTATCATTTTAAATTTAGAGTCACAGCCTTATGAATATAAGCCAGCATTGCACATGTAAGCGGGTACGCCTTTTATACCTGGAGGCTGTTTTTTTCAGTTTTATAGTTGTTTTGCTTGAGTTTAGATTTCAATGTTAGTATGAATTTACTTTTTTTTCTTAATCTCGGTATATTGGAGTGTGCTAGCTAACACGTGACCATCATTCTGAAATGTAATGTTTTACAATGAGTATTATAAACATAAGTGCTATTTATTGAGCATTTCATTGTATAGATTCTTTGTATACCTCGTTCTTCAAACGAATCAGACAGATGTGTTGCCGGGGAGTTTGTTCCGCCACTTCTTCTTCCCAGCAAAAACACTAGGAAGTGGCGAAGGGTAGGCCGTTTTTGGGGGACTGTCTTTATGTATTTTTTTGACGTTTAAAAAGTGCTGATTCTCAGCCTAGTTTGAATAAAGACTTGATTTTTTGATTTTTATAAATGTTTGGACTTTTCATGTTTTTTATTAATTATTGTGCTATTCCAGACAAAGAAAAATCTAAAAATACCAAAATCATTCAAATTGGTCCAGCCGTTCTTGAGTTATAAATGGTGTAACTAACACGACTTTCTTTTATATATATATATTTAGTCATTATTAGTTTACTTCCTATTCTCAGACCTACTGAATATACACGGAAAACTTCATAAGAATCGGACAAGCCGTTTCGGAACAGTTTTGTTACAAACACGAGAATTTTATAATAATTTTGAAATGTATTTAGCATATTGAAGTTCAAGTTTATAGGTTAATACGAATTCTACTAGACTAATTCTTCCATACAAATATTTGCTACATGCAGGAATCGAACCTGCGACACGTAGCGTGGCAGCCAATCGCTTAACTACTGCCCCAACCGTGCCCTCACTCTATCTTATTATATTCAAGAAAGTGATCATTAGCGCTTCATAAAATATCCATAAACAAACAAACCGGGGTAAATCTGCTTTATTATGTAGCAAAGATTGAATTCTAATCTTCATCGCGTAACGTAGCACAAATAATTTAATCCCGCCCGGAGTAGCAATTATATATCAGTTAATGGATTCTTGAGAACTGTAATTTTCAGTTACGTATGATTCAGCCAGCAATATAGTTTTCTTTATACTCATATTTTATAGTTGGAAAATTATATTCTTTAGTAAGAGTAAGTAATATTTTATATTAATTTCTGGAAATTATATTAAAGCTGATAATTCCTTTTTGATTTACGTAGCTAGGTAAGTAGTTGACTTGGATATAAATGCTGTCATTGATTTGACTCTGCTAAAGTTCGACGTTTTAGCCCTTCGCTGGTCTAGTGGTTGTAAACGCTACTGCTGACATGTTATTCCATTGGGCACTTATTTATTTTATTTTGCCATTGACCGAAATTTATTTTAATTTTTATTGTTTTTTTTTTTAATTTAATGTGGTTTGATTTTATTTTCAAATTTATATTTTAATTATTGGTTATTGATTATTTATTTTAATTTTAATTTTGATCTTATTTGTAATTTAAATTTTAATACACCAAAATTTGTCGCAAAGGTATTTTATTTTATTTTTTTATTTAATCAAGTTAGCCTAGCACAGATCACTGCTGAAATTATATTTATTTCTGTAAGTAGATCTTCCCAGATACTTTTACATGTCATTTTTTTAACTAAATGGTATAACCATATTAGGCTTCTTCCAGGCTACGCCATGGCACCAGCTCCTTCCGCATCCAGTCTGAGCAAGCCACCTTCTCCAGATAGTCGGTTCATCGCACATGTAGCATGATCAGATAATAATAAGATTTTAGAAAATAAGTTACTGCTGCATTAGCCCTCTTCCTCTCTTCTAAGATTTTGGTGTGCTCGACAGGGTCCATAATGATTCTGTACCTTTATATTCTTAAGACCATTTATGTACATTGTGGAATGCAATAAATATTGAGTATTGAGTATTGAGTATTGATCATGTGGAAACGGATTTTGTCTACGGAATAATAGACAAAGTGACGGATCGTAGAAACATTTCTTACGTTCTAAGTATGACAATGTCAAAATTGAAGAGAAGAAATGTGTCGTGTCAATTCTTCAGAAGACACGAGTCTAATGACGAGCTTATTTTATACTATAATCTGTTCTTCTTCTTCTTATCGTGTGGTTAGTAACTAACCAGGGGGTCGAGTCTGCTATTGCAATCGTGTCTCAATGACCGGTCAATGATCGATTTTTGACGTATAACGTCAAACTTATGACACATTTCCCATAAAAAAACTGTCAAAGTTGTCAAATATTCGATGAATACCGGTGTCAGAGTTTTGATGCCGCCCATGGGCCTCTGACTTGGCATCACATGCCCTCGAGAAATGTCTCTCAGGCATTTCGGCGGTTTCCTCTCTCTTTCCTCCGATGTTTTCCTTCACCGTTTTTGAAGCAAGTGATAATTTTATTATTCAATACGCACATTAATCTGAAAAGTCAGAGGTTGGGTTCGAACTCGAGACCTATGATTTGGCAATCCGCCGGTCACACCACCAGGCTATCACTGTTGAATAATCAGTTGAAATGTTTCGATAATCTGTCAGTTTGACGATTCTTCTGTCGACGTATGATAATCCACCGAGACCTAGGAGTGTATCTTGTTAGTGAAGTTATAAAAAAACACGCCGAAGCCCATGGACAAAAGCTTTTCCATCATGTGAACGTCGAGGCTATCAAGCTCCTTGACACCACAGACATAGTAAGAAGACTAAAAAGAACTAAACCATTAGAGTTAAGTTAGTGAAGATAGAGTTAAGTAGTGCAGTGAGTGCTATTATTAATGAACACAAGAACAAAGTGTCGTAAGTATGATCATGTGATCATGTTACGCGTACTAGATGGCGTCCCACTGCTCCACTGCCACAACGGTTTCCTTACTCAGTAAAGCTATATCAATAACTCCGGTTCTTTGCCAGATAATCTCATATACTTATGATTTTATCCTACAAAAAGTCTTCGAGAATAATTCGCCCCATAGCGCGCTGTAGGACCTTGATTTTGTGGACCAGCATTGGGCATTATTTAAATACTAGCAGACGTCCCGCGGTTTCACCCGCGTAAGTCCCGTTTCCATGGGAATACAAGGATAAAAATTCATGTGCCAAAAGCCTATGTGTTAATCCAGGGTGTCAGCTAACTCCCCACCAAATTTTAATAAAATCCATTCAGTAGTTTTTACGTGTAAGAGTAACAAACATCCATCCATCCATCCATCCTCACAAACTTTCGCGTTTATAATATTAGTAGAATTAGCTACAATATTTGATTGTCTGTAATCAAGTACTTAGTGGTCTTGATTACTATGCTGGAGGTCGCGGGTTCGATTTCTACCCAAGACAAATGTTTGTGATGAGCACGATCATTGGGTCTGTGTCTGGGTGTTATTTATCTATAAAAATATGTATGTATTTAGAAATATATAAGTAAGTTTATCAATTGTTTAGTACCCATAACACAAGTTCAGCTTAGCTTCGGACTAAATGGCGTTGTGTGATAGTTGTGGAATACTATTATTATTATTACACCCTTCTTTGGTAAGCGAGTTACCCCAACTATTTCCTAGAAGTTACAAAGCGAGACATCTCATCTCAACAACTCCAGTAAAATAATATATTCTAAACATGCGTGTTTGCACGAGTGCGGTGTCGCCACCTGTCGTGTGGTCTGCGAACTAGCGCCGTTGATAGCTCCAGTTTCAAACATTCATCTCTCTGATTGTTACATGAGTTGCGGTTACATTAGATGGATATATGCGGTTCAACTCATAACTTTTGATAAAGATATAATATAACATATATAACATTGGAATTTGATAGCTGTTTTTGGGGGTAGGTTATTAATTGATGCTGATGTGGAAAGGAAAGTGAATACGGGAAATAAAGTGAATGGCGCTATACATGGCGTTGTGACCAACCAGTCGATGTCCGAATAGGCACGACTGGCTGTCCACAATAGTGTGCGGGTGCCTACACTAACGTATGGAAGTGAATGTTGGGCGTGGCAAAAGAGAAATGAAAGTAGAATAAATGCTGTAGAAATGCGTTCCTTGCGAAGTATGTGTGGTATAACAATGAATGACAGATTGAGGAATTATGTGATAAAGCAACGTTGTGGTTTAAAAGATGTGGTAACAAACATTGAAAAGAGTATGCTTAAATGGTTTGATCACGTTGAAAGGATGAATGAAAGGCGACTAACCAAAGGTATTTACAAGGCAGATGTAAGTGGGAACGCCGGGAGGGGACGCTCTAGAAGGACATACATAGACCTTATTGGTGAGGTTCTTCAGAAAGGTCAGGTGCGTAGTGCTCGCAACCGTATGAATGTAAACGAAGCAAAAGAAGTAGGTAAGAATTGTATATTGCATATGGCGCTCTGTAGTTTCTGTCTACCCCCATGGGAAAAAAGCGTGAGTTTATGTATGTATGTATGTATGTATGTTATTAATAGTAGGGTATATAGAGTCTTGTTCTTTGCGTAGAATGGTTAGTGACTAACCTGTAGGCCTAGCCATATTACAAATTCTATTTCTACTATCGTAATCGATAAGGCGACAATAGACGAAAATTTGTAATATGGCTGAAAATTAAATATACTTGACAGTTGACAACCAGCTGATTCCATTTACGCCATTTTCTTTCTTAAATATAAATAGAATAGTAATTGAATTTGTAACCAGCAGTCCTAGCCATATGACAATGTCTATTTCTATTATCGTAATCGATAAGGCGACATTAGAAAGAAAATGGCGTAATATGGAATCAGCTGTTTGACAACTGTCAAGTGTTAACGAGTAGAATTTGAAAATGAAATACACTTGACAGTTATCAATCAGCTGATTCCATATACGCCATTTTCTTTCTATAAAAGAAATAGAATAGAAATAGAATTTGCAATATGGCTAGGCCTGCTAGTGTCAAAGTGTTTTATGCCACCGATGGCCTTCTGTGTCTTGGCTTCATATTATGTCATTAAGAAATATCTTACAGGCGGTTCTCATGATGTTTTCCTTTACCATTTTAAACGCCAGTGATAATTATACAATATTTATGCATTAGAGAAGTCAGAGGTGCGTGCCTTGGGTTCGAACTTGGCAGTCGGCCGGTTACACCAATAAGCAATCTCTGTTCATTTCCCTTAATTACAGTTAAGTAGTTTACCTGGGAGAGAATATCTGCTTACGTCTGCAATATTCAACCCTGGTAGAGTTCACATACTTACTCTACAAATCGAAGGGAACAAAAAACAATACGAATCTAATGACACATCATTTGCCGTAATCGGCGTTTAGGCTGAACGTATAAAATAGGCCCAAATTATTGATGGTACCTACGGACAAAATTGTTCTTCTTTTAATTCGTTGTGGGGCGATAAAATTGTAAAAGTTATCACATCAGAGAATTAATTTGTTAAAGGAAGGACACCGGTGTCCGCCTGTCATTGTCTTTCTATTGTGTCTCTAATTACCTCAATTGAAAGGTTAAACCGTGAGTATCATCTATATACTCCGCCCATTGTATCACCCATAGAAATCTAAAAAATAGTATCACCCTATGTAGCCCTTAAAGTTATAATTTGTGAGTTTTTATGGTGTACAATAAAGAGTACCTATTATGTTCTATTACTTCGTGTAGATATATACATACAACACATCTGTAACATTATTGTAAACTGGAGAAGGGGTGGAACCATCTAATACAAGCAAATCTTTCTAAAAAGTGGTTCCCTACCTAACAAAATTGTTTCATATTTGTGACAAAAAATCTTTTATTTTTTGTTTGAACCATTGATCAGTCAGACATAGTGAACTGTAATTACTTCAGCTTGTCATAAAAGTAAAAGACGATCACATAAAACTTTTGCCAATTACGAGTGCTAACTCACGATTAACCAATTTATTTATACAGCTACTCAGAAAGTTGTTAGCGTCTGAAATGTTAGTTGAACTTATAAGCTAGTGCGATCGTTGAAACCCACACATTACAGTTCTGTGTGGTTTCCAGTGGCGCCGCCCACAAACTGTGAACTACTAAGCGCGCTCATTAATTGGGTTTCCACATCCGAATGGAAATCTGGTACCGCCGATTCATGTGTGGGTGTACATGTGTGTAACTAATCTGTTTAAAGTTCCTTTTAAAAAGTACCATTTCGTTTATATTAGATTAAAATCTGGTTATTTACTTTGAGTAGTGTGTAAGAGTTTGTTTCTCTGTGAAGGTATTTGTCGTTTTCATAGTTGCAGCTTGAAGCAATCATCAGCTACAGTCCCGCAGCGCAACAAAATAAATTGTACCATTTTTAACTGACTTTAAGAAAAGGAGGAGGTTCGGAATTCGGCTGTATCTATTCTTTCAATTTTTAAAAGACTTTTTTACAAACGAAGAAACTAATAATTGCAAAATAAAAACTTTTTTACAAAAAAAAAAAACAACCGAGTTCTTAAAAAAACACTAACGCTTTTAAGAAGTCGGTAGTTTTTCATTTAAAAAAAATCATCAGAACACTTCGCCTTAGAAAGAAATGTGCTTTTAATTTTTATGATTACTTAAATGAAACGATACTTTTATCTAATAAATGATTTTTATTAGTCAGACAACATAAAACAAATTGCTATAAGACACATGATAATAATTGCAATGCTTGAAAAAGGTCGCTAATATAATGTCATGTGTCATAAGTTGTCATAAGTTAGTGAAGATAGAAAGAGAGAGAGAGAGAAGCAAGCACACATTTTTTCTAATTTTATGCTATGGTCTTATCAAATGAAAGCCAGTTAAAACCCCAAAATGCATAATTAAAACATAATTCAAATTATGCAGGTCTCATATAATATTATTTACGTCGGTCATAAGTTAATAAGAGCGTGATCAAATTACCCTAATTGTGGATTAGGGTCCCCCGAGGGTTGGTCTATGACGTTCTTCATGATGATAACTGTCTCCACTTGGCGCTTATCGCGACCCTCACAAATTCAATTATAGTCCTTCGTCGCGGCGCTGTTGACCTGCCCTGAGCAAATACCAGTGAACCAGTCTCTGCCATAAATCTTGGAATCTTGACCTTCGCGGGCTCTGTGGCTGTATGAATTCGGTAGTGTCAATAGTGATGCGAAGATTCTGTAGTATTTTTTTTTGTTTCATTTCGTGAATACGTTCACTCTTGGCTCTGTTTTCTATCACTGCTGAACAACGATGTCTTGGTAAATAAATACTTCACAACTTTCCCACAGCGCCTTCTAGTCCCAAAATAAGCAGAGCTTGTGCGATGAGTACCTACTAGACAACTGATAAATCATACTTAAACATTTCTGAACACATACAATTACAGATAAATTACACCGTGCCACAGAACAAATTATGATCGTGCTGCGATCACAGAAACATTTGTCTAGGGTGAGAATCGAACCGACGCGACGACCACTGGCATAGCAAGGCCACTAACTATTAGACCCAACCAGGCTAGTCAGTTTTATACCTAATCATGCCACACATCTTTATTTAAACTTATTTTTTTTTTAAATGATGCCCCAAACAGAAGTTCCCCCAGTATCGTGGATAGTGAATAGTCCCGGGAAATCCCGGAACCGAAAATACCGGGAAATCCCGGAAATTTCCGTCGTATAAGGAACCGGAATTTCCAAAACCAAATCCCGGTTCTTTCGGTACTTTCGGGAAAAGATACTTCGCGTTTAGAATTTTTCTAATTTTATTGTCTGAAAAATCCTACAGCTGCACTGTTACTATTATACTACCTAGCTACCACCGTTGCTACCTAGTAATACAAGAGCATGTTGCGCGAGGGTGCGAAGGTGCGGGAGGGGCAGGTGGCGGCCATCTTGTATACGCGCGTCCCGCTCAGTTAGATTGTGATCGCGTCTTCGAAATGTCATGCTAGTGGGATTTCGGTGTAAAGTGCTTTGCAAAAACTACTCAAACAAGACTTTTTTCTTTTGGAAAGTGAGTATTTATTTTTAATAAACAAAATTAATGAAACATGAGCGGCTTTATATAATTATTTAGTTATTGTAGCCACCATTCTCATTCTCCATCCTCATTTTGAATACAAAATACGAGCAGCTGATTGATCACCAACCGACATGGGATTCGGAAGTTGATTTTAATACGTACACTAATAAAATTTGCTGTTCTAAAGTTTTACAAATTCAGTTTATTTTTAATGTTACTACGGCACAATAAAACTACAATGCACTGTATTAATTAAGCAAGAAGTAGTTTAGGTACGACTAGCTGTTTGTTTACCAACCTACTTACATGGGATTGGGAAGCTTATTTTATTCGTAAAATAATATTAGCTGTTCTAATGATATTTTTAATTAGCTTTTTTTAATGTTACATACTTAACCTTAAAACTACAGTGCACTGTATTAATTAAACATCAAGTAATATAGTTGGTACCAACGTTTTTCGTTTAACTTTGTATTTCAATAATTACTCTATATTTTGTTACAGACGATGGATTTTGAGGCAGTCCCTAATAAAGCCAACGATAAAACGTCAGTATGGCATTATTGCCGCGTGTAAACGAATTTTGAAGTGTACTGGAGGTAGTACGAGTGGTCTCCAAAAGCATTTAAAAAATGTGCATCAGATTTGCATGAACACAGCGGATAGTCAAGTTCCTCAACATGTCGAAACTCCTTCAACATCGACAAATACTGAAATTATACCAAAGAAAAAAGCTTAACTGATTACTACGAATCTGACGCAAATCCTTCGCAAGTTCCTTGACTTATGGTTTCCCGAATGTCAGCTATGGATGGATATCCTTTCCGAACATTTGTAGAGTCTGAACATCTGCGAATGCTGTTTCGAAAATTCGGACATAAATTGCCGAAGGATGCAAATTCAATTCAAAATATTGTAATAAAACAAGCAGACAAAAGAAAACAACAACCGATCGACGAAATCCAGAAACTATTATCAAGACATAAATTTTCATCTTTTAAGCCTGAATCTGCACTCACACAAGAAATAAAACGTTTTATTTGATTTGATTTAAATGTTTTTACTTTGCCCTGTCATTTTGTCTTATTTTACTTTCTCCGTTTCAACACTTTCAACTCTCTTACAAAGACTTATTAAAGTATCAAAAGTATCGATAGTACCGGGAATCCCGGTTCTTAAGCCAAAAGGTCCCGAAAATCCCGGTTCTTTAAAACATCATCGGTTCTGCATTCCCTAATCGTGGACGCATTAAATAAATATATAAACTCACAAACTTAAATAGCCAGACCCGGAACAACTATGTGTAGGCTATACAAATATTTGTGAAGTACGAGAATCGAATTCGCGTTACTGCAGCAGCTTTAAATTTGCAGACGTCTCGCGGTTTCACCCGCGTAATTACTATTCCCGTGGGAATAAAGGGATAAAAAGTATGTCTATGTTACCCGGGGATAATGTAGCTTCCATACAGTGTTTTTTTTTTAAATCGTTCCGCTTATCCGCTCGGCGGTTGCATCTCGAGTGCGCTGGAGTGGCGCGGCTAGCGAGGAGTTGGCCACGCTCCCCACCACCGATCGCCGTGTTTCGTTTATTAAACATACCTAATACACTACAGACGGTATAATATGATAATAAAATTTCTAATCAGCTAAGCAAGGGTCTGTCAACTATAACAGACGAGCGGAACTCGTAACTCTCAAATTACAGTGCTAGGTGTTTAATCCTATGGGTGATACTATACTTATCAGAGTTTAAACAATGCTGTTAATACAATATTTCATTTTATTTTTATTTTTTGTATTTATGTTTTACTAGTTGCGCTGCCCGCGACTTCGTCCGCTCAGGATTAGTAGTACTTCGAGTAGTTTATTTTGTTGTTCAAGGTCCTATAGATATCTTTACATATTATAGCCTACATCCGTTCTGTTTTATTTGTATGAACTTTTTCCAAAACTACGATTACCTTTACACTTACTACACGTAACAATATTATTTAAATTACAGTATTACCACGAAGAGAGATTTTAATATTTCCGGGAAAATTCTAAAGCAAACCTTAAAGTATGGCTCAATATTGGGAAATATAAACTGCCTTTGTACCTACCTTTAAGCTGAGCTTCAACATAAATGGAAGTATATTATGACGTAAAACGGTGCACACATTCATCGCCTTTTCCTTGAAATTTTGGTTAACTCACTTTATCGTACTTTATAAAACTTCTGTGAATTTAGTTCTCACTGGAAGCTCAAATCGTAAGTATTATGAAAAAGAAAACAACCAGATACAGTACAGTTCTGCGAGCTAGTTATAAATCACATCAATGTTTAAAATGTATGGCTATTCTGAGGATTAAAATAAATCATATTAATAACATATAATCTTAGTCAAAGTCTAATAATTTATTTCATTAAGGCCATCTAAAAGGCACTTTTGAACGTTAAACTTACAAGTTAAATAAAATATAATGATTCTAGTTGCCCCTTCCAAAAGGTAGTTCCGTATGGAGAAGAATGGGCAAGAAACTCCATATTACTCTTTTAAAATAGTTTTTACAATATTTTGTATACAATAAAAAAACTTAAGTATCATTACCCATTCCAGACACATGTATATTTAGCTTAGTGGTTACTACTTTCTAGATGTGCAACCCACCCAATTGCTAGAAAGCTTTTAAAAATAAAAAAATATTAAGAACAAAATACATCGGGTGAACCCTGAAATCACGAAAGAAACCTGCTGTTCAATGGAACTCGACAATATATGTATGGTATTTAAAGAGCTGATTTTAAAACAAGACATGTACATCGCATATCAACCAATTTCATAAACTTACTTTACTTTCTTAAAGCCCTCCTTTCACACACTTCTCAGTCCTATGCATTGCTAAACCAATTTCCTGCTAAGATTTTCTTTACTGTCATAATATAAACGTCTACTAAATATCAGCCTCCAGAGACTACAATGAGCGGTTGAGAGGAATAGCACTCTATAATCCTATAAAAATATGTAGATATTACCTCATACCGGCTTGAAGAGACAAGCTTTCTATTCCGCCTTTATGTCTACAATGTCACGAGGTTTATGTATTTTGCATGTTTCAACACTTATATTATAAGTTATTAACTTTTTACAAAGTGTCGTTCACATTACATCCTTGTCAAATTTCAGGAGGTTGTTAGGAAAGACCCAAATAGAAAGAAAGAAAGAAAGAAAAGAAAGAAAAATATTTATTTGACATCAGTCATAACAACACACATACACACAATAATTTATGAAACATACAAAATATACAATAGTAGGAACACATTATGTGCTGTGTGCCTCACGGCTGCGCCAAAAAGGTCCATTTCAGCATTCATGCCAGACAGGTGATGCTGTCTGACGCTGAATTGATAATCAAATAAAATAACTATATCTCATCATCATCTGCCTAACTTTTTCCTAACTATGTTGGGGTCGGCTTCCAGTTTGTCTGGATGCAGTTGAATACCAGTGATTTACATGGAGCGACTGCCTGTCGGAACTCCACAACCCAGTTATTGGGCAACACGATACCCCTCGGTTAAACTGGTTGCCAGATCTTCGGGCTTCTGACTATCATAGGCGATTCTCACACTGCCCCGCATGATGCAGCGTAGCGCGTGGATGCGTGTTCTTCCGTTGCTTGTAAGTATCTCCGTTTGTATGGAAAACACGCACAGTCCAACACACAGAAAAAACATCCACGCGCGTTCATTTCAGTTCAGAGACACGCAACAAGCAGCGTGATGCGTGGCAGTGTGTTAACCGCCATTGTAACGACTGTCTTAGATCTACAAATGACAGCCGGGACCAACGGCAAAATAATGATAAACGCTCAATGATTAATACAAAATCTGTTTTGTAGTTTTGTCCGTATTTCAGAATACACCACTTGCAAAGAATAGAATCTCCCCGTTGCGATTGCGTTAGGTAGTGTCGCACGACTATGACACTGTGTGCGTGCTTGTAGCCGACCAACACCTACCTACTAATTTAATTATTGAATTTGACGAGGATGCAAAATTAACCCTATCTATATCAAGGTCACTTGGTCCCTGCATACGGACCAAGTGACCTTGATATAGATAGTTAATCTTACTAAAAGCCTAGAGTGACTTTTTAAATAGTGTTAACGTTAGCGCTCACTGAAGTCAATTTGTGTGGTATTATTACTGTCACCAAACCGCGCTTATTCTGTCCGAATAAGTAAAAAACTTGCTCGAAGGTCACTGTTCAGATACAATATAACAAAATTTCCGTAGGTAGGTTATAAACCAAAAATATTCTTTTAAAAATAAATGAAAAATGTCATCAGGTATATTTATGAAATACTTTTCCAACGTGGGTGGCAGACGTTTTCCACCATCATGAACAGGAAATATCTTATTAAACTTCGCGTCTGGCGGAGATGAAGCGTATGAATTCGTAGAAATTCGCTCAATAATTAGGTTTACATACAAATGTTAAAAATTGGATTGGAAAACTCGATTTTCTGTCGTTTTTCGGTTGATAAAATTTTATGTTCTCATTTTGATGTAGGTATTCTATTTTATTTTGCAACAAAAAAAGGTTCTTTAGAGTTTCGTAGGTAACTCTAAAGGATATAAGGAACTCTTATAGCTTAATTAAATTATCGGTAAAGTAAGGTATTTATTTTGAAATTATTAGTGAATTCTCTTCAGTCTCTTAAACGACAATAAGAAACATACTACTGAAACACAATTTACGTAAGAGATAGACTTAATGTAAGTCTACCTCATATTTTGTAGACTTTTTTATTTATTTAATGCGACCAACCCAAAAGTTCGTCAGAACGTGGAGCTCCTCAAGTTCCGAGTTGAGCTCACGATTTCTGACAAATGATTGCACTGACTGATCTGCTCCATCAAATTTGTGTGGTTCTTTCTTCAAAAAAACCATTTCAGACACTAATCTGCATGTTTCTTATATAATCTGCCCAAGATAATGTTTGGACTTTAAAAGAGACTTACCTCTAAGTTTCTTTCGGTGTTTCTTCTCAGAGTTCAGTGTTCTAGTTATAAAATGACATGTAGGTAAAAGTGTTCGTATGAACCTCTGTTATACATAAATCTTGACTAAAATAATGATTTATGATTTATGTATAACAAACATTTATGTCACCACTGAACTAGCATACAATTCGACAAGAAAATTCATATTTTTTCATATAAAATGAAATAGTTTTGCAGTTGAAGCATCGATCCTCATATCCGTATAAGGAAGGTGGGGAGAGCATTTTGTTTTATTAAATGAATTAGAAAGTCATAAGCCGTGTCCCTTCAGTGAAGCCGCGGGCAGCCAAAGACAGCTTTGAGACGGAACCCTCGGGGCGTAATTATTACTCGCACTTGACAGGTTTTATTTTATTTATATTTCACTTAACTCATTTAAGATTTTATATGGTACCGAGATATTTTATTTTATTTTCTTTGTTTTATTAAGAAAATAAAAATCTGTTGGAAAGTAATAGTAAAGAAAATAAAAGCTATTCTTATTTTCAGATGAAATAGAAAGTTCGCAAACAAAAGTTTTAACTTTTAGCAGATTGTTGTTCTTACAATCGTCTTTTAGTTTCGTCCTGTCTTTCAACAAATCAACACTTTTCTATTTAGAAGAAGCAAACTTCAACCCAAGTGTTTGTGTACTGTTCAATATTTGAAAGTAGATAATTGTAATCACAATATTTTATCGAGACTTTTAACACTTATTTGCGGCCGAATAAAAAGGTCTCGAATTCTCTGTGACACGTCTCACTTAATAATGTAAATATTTATAGTAGGTAAGTACTTACATATTTCGTGGAAATTTATTACATTTCTCGATATCTCTGTCCTGTACAAATCTTCTAAAAGTATTTGCTCAGTGATCCTATAAGATTATGCTATGGAAATACTTGCGCTTGCATAAATGTATTCGGAATTATTCATTTGGTCCAATTCGTTCACTTTGTGTGGAGTGGCCGGAGATTTATGTCGTAGGAACTTCAACTTAGTAACGTACGGTCGCCGCGACCGACCGCTCTCTGCCTGAATAAATCAAATTCTACCCTCTATCTACGACGTGTATTCTCACGTCTCTATTCACAATGTATGGCGACATATTTAGGAAAATCAGTAACACGAATCTAATTTGCGCTGTTGTTGATAAATAAGCATCCTAACTCAAACATTTTTCGACCGTTCAGATTTCATTAAATTGTATTCAATCTGCTACCTTAATCTGTGCTAAATATTAAAAGCAATTTGGCAGTAGCTAGGAGTAAAAAAGAAGGAGATTTGGGTTTTTTTTGTATAAAATTTAATTTAAAATCCTCCAGTCGACGGTCTAGAAATCTTGTGCAGTATATACTTATAGGTACTATAAAAAAGCACATAACGTACAATTTAACACAAAAATAATGAAGCTAATGAAGATTGGTAGCTAGGTAAAGGCCGTACTTCCCTGAGTCGTTATTTCTCGTGGAAATCGTAATTAAAATGAATCTGTTCAGGACAAAGCTTTTGGACACGAAAAGTTAAAAAGGAGAGAGAGCTTAAAGATTTTTTTTGGCCTCACGTCTAATCAATTTATTTTGTAATGGAAGCGATTTCCGTCGTCACTAAATGTAGGTTACGTCTCTGTAAATTGTTTGTTCAAATAAACTCTGTTCGAAGTTAAATGAAATCTATTTTAAAAGGGGAAATTAAAGTTTATTTTTGATTCAATACTTGTAGGGTCAAAATACAGGGATCATTTTATAGCGACCCGCCTTCATAGTATATGGATGTCCTCCACCTAGGAGGAGGTGGCTCTGATGGGTCTTTCAGACTCTCACTGACTGAAAACCACCCAGTCTCACAACTGCGCCGGGGGTCCAGGTAACTTACGGTTCTTTCGTTACAAACATATTATATCAACCTACTCTATGAAGTGTCCGTGAACTTAGCAGATCATTTCCCAGCAGAGCATAAAAAAAAGGGAGTTCTATTCGCATGCAGCATAGTTCTAGAGTTCCCTATACTTTTCAGGAATAGTTCTGGCGTTTTTGCCTGAAAAAAGTAATATGAAAATATGATCTGCTAACTTCCGGTAGCAGATCATTTTTTCCAAAACTAAAATTTTAAAATTAATTTAGGAGCACAAAAACGACATAAATAGTTCCTGATAGGTTTAGGAAATAGTTCTGTTAATTTCACCACGAAAAAAAATTAAAATGTTCATTGAAATTGAACAGAGAATTAGTCGATCATTTACGTAAATCAGCCCTCAATTGCATAATAAGTGAATGTTAATACGTGATTATGATAGAAAGTAGTAATGAAATAAAAGGACTATTGAAAAACAGCAAAAACAGGTAACTAACTCTCACACAAGTATCAGCAGAGCATGGGTGAATATTGAACATTCAACAAAAATGAAGTAAATTTAGTGTTTCAGTTATTAATACTAAAAAAATATAAAGAAAACCTTCAGAAACGAGAACTCCTCGATTTCAAATAGATATATAACAGCACTATACAAACACACGAGATTAAGACCCAGAACTCTCACTCAACTATTAGCAGAGCATGGGTGAAGATTACCAATTCTACAAAAAATGAGTAAAATTAGTGTTTCAGTCATAAATACCAAAAAAATATAAAGAAAATCATTAGGAATACAAACTCCTCGATTTCATACAGAAATATATCCGTCCTATACAAACCAAAGGTATTAAGACCCAGAACTCTCACCTAACTATCAGCAGAGCAGGGGTGAAGATTTAACATTATACAAAAATTAAGTAAAATTAGTGTTTCAGTCAAACATACCAAAAAAATATAAAAAAAATCTTCAGGAATGAGAACTCCATAATTTCTAATAAAAAAATATAAGCACTAAACAAAGATAAGAATTTGAAACCCAGAACTCTCACTTGACTATCAGCAGAGCATAGGTGAAGATTGAACATTGTACAAAAATTAAGTAAAATTAATGTTTCAGTTAAAAATACTAAAAAAATATAAAGAAAACCTTTAGGAACGAGAACTCCTCGATTTCAAATGAATATATAACAGCACTATACAAACATAGGGTATTAAGACCCAGAACTCTCACTAAACTATTAGCAGAGCATGGGTGAAGATTACCAATTCTACAAAAATGTAGGAAAATTAGTGTTTCAGTCAAAAATACCAATAAAATATAAAGAAAATTATTAGGAATGGGAACTCCTCAATTTCTAATAGCTTTATGTCAGTACTATATAAACATATGGTTTTAAAACCCAGAACTCTCACGTAACTATCAGCAGAGCATGGGTGAAGATTGAACATTCAACAAAAATGTAGTAAAATTAGTGTTTCGGTTATTAATACTAAAAAAATATAAAAAAAACCTTCAGGAACAAGAACTCCTCGATTTCAAGTAGATATATAACAGCACTATACAAACATGGGGTATTCAGACCCAGAACTCTCACTCAACTATTAGCAGAGCATGGGTGAAGATTACCAATTCTACAAAAATGTAGGAAAATTAGTGTTTCAGTTATTAATACTAAAAAAATATAAAAAAAACTTCAGGAACGAGAACTCCTCGATTTCTAAGAGATAAATAACAACACTATACAAACATAAGGTATTTAGACCCAGAACTCTCACTCAACTATTAGCAGAGCATGGGTGAAGATTGAACATTCAACAAAAATGTAGTAAAATTAGTGTTTCAGTTATTAATACTAAAAAAATATTAAAAAAACCTTCAGGAACAAGAACTCCTCGATTTCAAATAGATATGTAACAGTACTATATAAACATATGGCTTTGAAACCCAGAACTCTCACGTAACTATCAGCAGAGCATGGGTGAAGATTGAACATTCAACAAAAATGTAGTAAAATTAGTGTTTCAGTTATTAATACTAAAAAAATATAAAGAAAACCATTAGGAATAGGAACTCCTCGATTTCATACAGAAATATATAAGTTCTATACAAACAAAAGGTATTAAGACCCAGAACTCTCACCTAACTATCAGCAGAGCAGGGGTGAAGATTGAACATTCAACAAAAATATAGTAAAATTAGTGTTTCAGTTATTAATACTAAAAAAATATAAAAAAAACCTTCAGGAACAAGAACTCCTCGATTTCTGAAAGATATATAAAAGCACTACACAAACATAAGGTATTTAGACCCAGAACTCTCACTCAACTATTAGCAGAGCATGGGTGAAGATTACCAATTCTACAAAAATGTAGGAAAATTAGTGTTTCAGTCAAAAATACCAATAAAATATAAAGAAAATTATTAGGAATGAGAACTCCTCAATTTCTAATAGCTTTATGTCAGTACTATATAAACATATGGTTTTGAAACCCAGAACTCTCACGTAACTATCAGCAGAGCATGGGTGAAGATTACCAATTCTACAAAAATGTAGGAAAATTAGTGTTTCAGTTATTAATACTAAAAAAATATAAAAAAAACTTCAGGAATGAGAACTCCTCGATTTCTAAGAGATATATAACAACACTATACAAACATAAGGTATTTAGACCCAGAACTCTCACTCAACTATTAGCAGAGCATGGGTGAAGATTGAACATTCAACAAAAATGTAGTAAAATTAGTGTTTCAGTTATTAATACTAAAAAAATATTAAAAAAACCTTCAGGAACAAGAACTCCTCGATTTCAAATAGATATGTAACAGTACTATATAAACATATGGCTTTGAAACCCAGAACTCTCACGTAACTATCAGCAGAGCATGGGTGAAGATTGAACATTCAACAAAAATGTAGTAAAATTAGTGTTTCAGTTATTAATACTAAAAAAATATAAAGATAACCATTAGGAATAGGAACTCCTCGATTTCATACAGAAATATATAAATTCTATACAAACAAAAAGTAATAAGACCCAGAACTCTCACCTAACTATCAGCAGAGCAGGGGTGAAGATTTAACATTATACAAAAATTAAGTAAAATTAGTGTTTCAGTCAAACATACCAAAAAAATATAAAAAAAATCTTCAGGAATGGGAACTCCTCAATTTCTAATAGCTTTATGTCAGTACTATATAAACATATGGATTTGAAACCCAGAACTCTCACGTAACTATCAGCAGAGCATGGGTGAAGATTAAACATTCAACAAAAATGTTTTAAAATTAGTGTTTCGGTTATTAATACTAAAAAAATATAAAAAAAACCTTCAGGAACAAGAACTCCTCGATTTCTGGAAGATATATAAAAGCACTACACAAACATAAGGTATTTAGACCCAGAACTCTCACTCAACTATTAGCAGAGCATGGGTGAAGATTACCAATTCTACAAAAATGTAGGAAAATTAGTGTTTCAGTCAAAAATACCAATAAAATATAAAGAAAATTATTAGGAATGGGAACTCCTCAATTTCTAATAGCTTTATGTCAGTACTATATAAACATATGGTTTTTAAACCCAGAACTCTCACGTAACTATCAGCAGAGCATGGGTGAAGATTCAACATTCAACAAAAATGTAGTAAAATTAGTGTTTCGGTTATTAATACTAAAAAAATATAAAAAAAACCTTCAGGAACAAGAACTCCTCGATTTCAAATAGATATGTAACAGCACTATACAAACATGGGGTATTCAGATCCAGAACTCTCACTCAACTATTGGCAGAGCATGGGTGAAGATTGAACATTGTACAAAAATTAAGTCAAATTAATGTTTCAGTTAAAAATACTAAAAAAATATAAAGAAAACCTTTAGGAACGAGAACTCCTCATTTTCAAATAGATATATAACAGCACTATACAAACACACGAGATAAGGACCCAGAACTTTCACCTAACTATCAGCAGAGCATGGGTGAAGATTGAACATTCAACAAAAATGTAGTAAAATTAGTGTTTCAGTTATTAATACTAAAAAAATATAAAGAAAACCTTCAGGAACGAGAACTACTCGATTTCAAAGAGATATATAACAGCACTATACAAACACAAGAGATTAGGACCCAGAACTCTCACCTAACTATCAGCAGAGCATGGGTGAAGATTGAACATTCAACAAAAATGTAGTAAAATTAGTGTTTCAGTTATTAATACTAAAAAAATATAAAGAAAACCTTCAGGAACAAGAACTCCTCGATTTCAAATAGATATGTAACAGCACTATACAAACATGGGGTATTCAGATCCAGAACTCTCACTCAACTATTGGCAGAGCATGGGTGAAGATTGAACATTGTACAAAAATTAAGTCAAATTAATGTTTCAGTTAAAAATACTAAAAAAATATAAAGAAAACCTTTAGGAACGAGAACTCCTCATTTTCAAATAGATATATAACAGCACTATACAAACACACGAGATAAGGACCCAGAACTCTCACCTAACTATCAGCAGAGCATGGGTGAAAATTGAACATTCAACAAAAATGTAGTAAAATTAGTGTTTCAGTTATTAATACTAAAAAAATATTAAAAAAACCTTCAGGAACAAGAACTCTTCGATTTCAAATAGATATGTAACAGTACTATATAAACATATGGCTTTGAAACCCAGAACTCTCACGTAACTATCAGCAGAGCATGGGTGAAGATTGAACATTCAACAAAAATGTAGTAAAATTAGTGTTTCAGTTATTAATACTAAAAAAATATAAAGAAAACCATTGGGAATAGGAACTCCTCGATTTCATACGGAAATATATAATATCTATACAAACAAAAGGTATTAAGACCCAGAACTCTCACCTAACTATCAGCAGAGCAGGGGTGAAGATTTAACATTTTAATACAGTAGGACGACGCCTTTGATCTCTGGAAAGTGCCCACAACGTCAACACGCGTTAGCTCTGAATAATACCTCCCGAACTACGAACATCGTTTTGTTCGCAGTTCGGGAGCGGCTTTCCCGCGTCTCGCCTCTCACACCCCGTACAATTGCCCTGTCTAGACGGTTTCAGCGGACGACTTTAGGTTTTTAGACTTGCCTTTACTAACACTAATCTAAACACTTTCAGTTAGAATCTAATCATTTCAGTTTATGGTATCATCATCATTATAACCATCATTATATCAGCCGTAGGATGTCCACTGTTGAACATAGGCCTCTTCTATAGATTTCCAATAGGATCAGTTGAAAGTGGCTTGTATCCAGCGCAATCCTGTGGTTTTCACCAAATTGTTTGTCCACCTTATGGTATGACCACGCACCGACAAGCGCATCGTAGGACGGACATCCTAAGAAGAAGGAGGAAGAAGTGGTGGAACAAACTGTCCAACAAGACATCTGTCTGATTCGTTTGAAGAACTTGAATCTATACAATGAAATGCTCAAAACACAGCATTAAGGTTTATACAATTTGTAAATCATTTTAGAATGATTGTCACGTGTTAGCTTGTCTAAGAAGAAAGACAAATCTATTAATATATGTTACGATGCCAAGTCTGGAAAAGCCTTCTGAAAAAAGAACCCATAAATTTGAGGTCACAGATCCACAGGTGCATATCTGGCAACTCAAGAGTGCTCAAGATATAGACCATCTAAAGTCAGGAGCATATCTAGTCACAAATTAATTACAAAAGCCTATGACGGGGTGATTCAAAGTATGTAAGTTAACATAGCTAATTGCTTGGACGTAAATGCTTGGACTATGATTGGGGCTGTGGCCGAGCTATTGCATTCCTTGCCATTGGCTGGTCTTGGTGGTCTAAATTTACGCACGTGCAACATATTTGCACAGTTTGTGGGAAATAGTTATTTGTTATACAAGAGTGCAAAGTTGCTTTTTAACCGCGTGTTCAATTTTGATGACCGAGCAAGCGAAGGATTCTAAAATTGAATCACGAGCGCAGCGAGTGATTCAAAATTAGAATCCTGAGCGTTAGCGAGGGAATCAAAAGAGCACGAGGTGAAAAATCTTTGCACTCGAGTGCAACACGTAACTTTTCATTCCACCTCAGCGAGGAAATGACTAAATGCAAAAAAAAAACGTTTTCTGAGAAAGTTTTGGCTCCTTTTGCTAGTCGCCACGTGTTGAACATATCGTACTGTTTTAAATACTTCTCGCGTGATTGTTGAGGGAGAAAGCTCATTTGCGCATTATTAACAGTTTCAGTCAATTCTGTTGGCGTCAAACAAACTTCCTCGTCGCTAGAATCACTCATTTTAGTTTTTTCACTTGTTTTCAAGTTTCTTGTTTTTAATATAAGGTTTAACAATGACGTGAAAAAATGCCGTGTAAAGAACCGCGTAGGTACCAAGCTAATTGAAAAAAGAACACCAAGAAGGTTCCGAGTCTGAGTTTTTAACAAATTAAAAAAAAGTTGTATGATATATTCGGCACCATAGAGGTAGCAGTAAATAGGTTTAATGTTTTTTTTAATTCACAAACTTAGTGCACACGATGTTCTAAATTCAATTTACTTTATCCTCTAGAGAATAAAAACGGCTTTTCCACTCAGATATTGAAGATTAAAAATACTCTTTCCGAGATGGTGGGATGAAAATTAGATTTAAGCTTACCTAACAAAGCCAAGCCAACCTCAAACATATCTTCAAACCCAACGCATGCACCTCAGACTTTTCAGATTCATGATCACCTGCTTCAAAACCTGTGATGGGACCATCGTGAGGACACCAGCGTGTCTGAGAGATATTTCGATGGCATGTGAAGCTAAGTAAGAGTCCCTTGGGCGGCAAAATAACTTTAACACCAGGTAAGTCACTAAACATTCACAAAGAAAAAGAAGTATATAGGATGACTGGTAATTAGTGACTGATACTTAAACATGTGATTGTATTCATAATTTCAATAAACTTTGCCAAATAAACTTTTTTTTATAGTCAATAACTTATAGGTACATAATGAAATAATTAACAAAAACGCGCAAAAATCATTAGGAATACAAACTCCTCGATTTCATACAGAAATATATCCGTCCTATACAAACCAAAGGTATTAGGACCCAGAACTCTCACCTAACTATCAGCAGAGCAGGGGTGAAGATTTAACATTATACAAAAATTAAGTAAAATTAGTGTTTCAGTCAAACATACCAAAAAAATATAAAAAAAATCTTCAGGAATGAGAACTCCATAATTTCTAATAAACAAATATAAGCATTATACAAAGATAAGAATTTGAAATCCAGAACTCTCACTTGACTATCAGCAGAGCATAGGTGAAGATTGAACATTGTACAAAAATTAAGTAAAATTAATGTTTCAGTTAAAAATACTAAAAAAATATAAAGAAAACCTTTAGGAACAAAAACTCCTCGATTTCAAATAGATATATAACAGCACTATACAAACATAGGGTATTAAGACCCAGAACTCTCACTAAACTATTAGCAGAGCATGGGTGAAGATTACCAATTCTACAAAAATGTAGGAAAATTAGTGTTTCAGTCAAAAATACCAATAAAATATAAAGAAAATTATTAGGAATGGGAACTCCTCAATTTCTAATAGCTTTATGTCAATACTATATAAACATATGGTTTTGAAACCCAGAACTCTCACGTAACTATCAGCAGAGCATGGGTGAAGATTGAACATTCAACAAAAATGTAGTAAAATTAGTGTTTCAGTTATTAATACTAAAAAAATATAAAAAAAACTTCAGGAACGAGAACTCCTCGATTTCTAAGAGATATATAACAACACTATACAAACATAAGGTATTTAGACCCAGAACTCTCACTCAACTATTAGCAGAGCATGGGTGAAGATTGAACATTCAACAAAAATGTAGTAAAATTAGTGTTTCAGTTATTAATACTAAAAAAATATTAAAAAAACCTTCAGGAACAAGAACTCCTCGATTTCAAATAGATATGTAACAGTACTATATAAACATATGGCTTTGAAACCCAGAACTCTCACGTAACTATCAGCAGAGCATGGGTGAAGATTGAACATTCAACAAAAATGTAGTAAAATTAGTGTTTCAGTTATTAATACTAAAAAAATATAAAGAAAACCATTAGGAATAGGAACTCCTCGATTTCATACAGAAATATATAAATTCTATACAAACAAAAGGTATTAAGACCCAGAACTCTCACCTAACTATCAGCAGAGCAGGGGTGAAGATTTAACATTATACAAAAATTAAGTAAAATTAGTGTTTCAGTCAAACATACCAAAAAAATATAAAAAAAATCTTCAGGAATGGAAACTCCTCAATTTCTAATAGCTTTATGTCAGTACTATATAAACATATTGTTTTGAAACCCAGAACTCTCACGTAACTATCAGCAGAGCATGGGTGAAGATTGAACATTCAACAAAAATGTTTTAAAATTAGTGTTTCGGTTATTAATACTAAAAAAATATAAAAAAAAGATTCAGAACCGAGAACTCTTCGATTTCAAATAGATATATAACAGCACTATACAAACATGGGGTATTTAGACCCAGAACTCTCACGTAACTATCAGCAGAGCATGGGTGAAGATTGAAGATTCAACAAAAATGTAGTAAAATTAGTGTTTCAGTTATTAATACTAAAAAAATATAAAGAAAACCATTAGGAATAGGAACTCCTCGATTTCATACAGAAATATATAAGTTCTATACAAACAAAAGGTATAAAGACCCAGAACTCTCACTTAACTATCAGCAGAGCAGGGGTGAAGATTTAACATTATACAAAAATTAAGTAAAATTAGTGTTTCAGTCAAACATACCAAAAAAATATTAAAAAAATCTTCAGGAATGGAAACTCCTCAATTTCTAATAGTTTTATGTCAATACTATATAAACATACGGTTTTGAAACCCAGAACTCTCACGTAACTATCAGCAGAGCATGGGTGAAAATTGATACAATGTAGTTTTTGTTTTTGATTTTAATTTTTGTACAATGTTCAATCTTCACCCATGCTCTGCTAATAGTTTAGTGAGAGTTTTGGGTTTTATTACCCTAGTTTTGTATAGTGCTGTTATATATCTATTTGAAATCGAAGAGTTCTTGTTCCTAAAGGTTTTCTTTATATTTTTATAGTATTTTTAACTGAAACATTAATTTTACTTAATTTTTGTACAATGTTCAATCTTCACCCATGCTCTGCTGATAGTTGAGTGAGAGTTCTGGGTCTGAATTCCCCATGTTTGTATAGTGCTGTTATATATCTCTTAGAAATCGAGGAGTTCCCATTCCTGAAGATTTTTTTTAAAATTTTTTTGGTATGTTTGACTGAAACATTAATTTGACTTAATTTTTGTACAAAGTTCAATCTTCACCCATGCTCTGCTAATAGTTGAGTGAGAGTTCTGGGTTTCAAAACCATATTTTTATATAGTATTGACATAAAGCTAATAGAAATTGAGGAGTTCCCATTCCTAATAATTTTCTTTATATTTTATTGGTATTTTTGACTGAAACACTAATTTTCCTACATGTTTGTAGAATTGGTAATCATCACCCATGCTCTGCTAATAGTTTAGTGAGAGTTCTGGGTCTAAATACCCTATGTTTGTATATTAACATATACCCCATGTTTGTATAGTGCTGTTATATATCTCTATAAAATTGAGTAGTTCTTGTTTCTGAAGGTTTTCTTTATATTTTTTAGTATTTATAACTGAAACACTAATTTTACTACATTTTTGTTGAATGTTCAATCTTCACCCGTGCTCTGCTGATAGTTAGGTGAGAGTTCTTGGTCTTAATCTCGTGTGTTTGTATAGTGCTGTTATATATCTATTTGAAATCAAGGAGTTCTCGTTCCTAAAGGTTTTCTTTATATTTTTTTAGTATTTTTAACTAAAACATTAATTTGACTTAATTTTTGTACAATGTTCAATCTTCACCCATGCTCTGCTGATAGTTACGTGAGAGTTCTGGGTCTAAATACCCTATGTTTGTATATAAACATTTACCCCATGTTTGTATAGTGCTGTTATATATCTCTATAAAATTGAGTAGTTCTTGTTTCTGAAGGTTTTCTTTATATTTTTTAGTATTTATAACTGAAACACTAATTTTACTACATTTTTGTTGAATGTTCAATCTTCACCCATGCTCTGCTGATAGTTAGGTGAGAGTTCTGGGTCCTAATCTCTTGTGTTTGTATAGTGCTGTTATATATCTATTTGAAATCGAGGAGTTCTTGTTTCTGAAGGTTTTCTTTATATTTTTTTAGTATTTATAACTGAAACACTAATTTTACTACATTTTTGTTGAATGTTCAATCTTCACCCATGCTCTGCTGATAGTTACGTGAGAGTTCTGGGTTTTAAAGCCATATGTTTAGATAGTACTGACATAAGGCTATTAGTAGTTGAGGAGTTCCCATTTCTAATAATTTTCTTTATATTTTATTGGTATTTTTGAATGAATTACTAATTTTCCTAAATTTTTGTATAATTGGTAATCTTCACCCATGCTCTGCTAATAGTTGAGTGAGAGTTCTAGGTCCTAATCTCTTGTGTTTGTATAGTGCTGTTATATATCTCTAAGAAATCGAGGAGTTCTCGTTCCTGAAGGTTTTCTTTATATTTTTTTAATATTTATAACTGAAACACTAATTTTACTACATTTATGTTGAATGTTCAAACTTCACCCATGCTCTGCTGATAGTTAGGTGAGAGTTCTGGGTCTAAATACCTTATGTTTGTATAGTGCTGTTATATATCTCTATAAAATTGAGTAGTTCTTGTTTCTGAAGGTTTTCTTTATATTTTTCAGTATTTATAACTAAAACACTAATTTTACTACATTTATGTTGAATGTTCAAACTTCACCCATGCTCTGCTGATAGTTAGGTGAGAGTTCTGGGTCTGAATACCTTATGTTTGTATAGTGCTGTTATATATCTCTATAAAATTGAGTAGTTCTTGTTTCTGAATGTTTTCTTTATATTTTTTTAGTATTTATAACTGAAACACTAATTTTACTACTTTTTTGTTGAATGTTCAATCTTCACCCATGCTCTGCTAATAGTTGAGTGAGAGTTCTGGGTCCTTATCTCTTGTGTTTGTATAGTGCTGTTATATATCTCTATAAAATTGAGTAGTTCTTGTTTCTGAAGGTTTTCTTTATATTTTTTTAGTATTTATAACTGAAACATTAATTTTACTACATTTTTGTTGAATGTTCAATCTTCACCCATGCTCTGCTGATAGTTACGTGAGAGTTCTGGGTTTTAAAGCCATATGTTTAGATAGTACTGACATTAGGCTATTAGAAGTTGAGGAGTTCCCATTTCTAATAATTTTCTTTATATTTTATTGGTATTTTTGAATGAAACACTAATTTTCCTAAATTTTTGTATAATTGGTAATCTTCACCCATGCTCTGCTAATAGTTGAGTGAGAGTTCTGGGTCCTAATCTCTTGTGTTTGTATAGTGCTGTTATATATCTCTAAGAAATCGAGGAGTTCTCGTTCCTGAAGGTTTTCTTTATATTTTTTTAGTATTAATAACTGAAACACTAATTTTACTACATTTATGTTGAATGTTCAATCTTCACCCATGCTCTGCTGATAGTTAGGTGAGAGTTCTGGGTCTGAATACCTTATGTTTGTATAGTGCTGTTATATATCTCTATAAAATTGAGTAGTTCTTGTTTCTGAAATTTTTCTTTATATTTTTTTATGTATTTATAACTGAAACACTAATTTTACTACATTTTTGTTGAATGTTCAATCTTCACCCATGCTCTGCTAATAGTTGAGTGAGAGTTCTGGGTCAAAATACCCTATGTTTGTGTAGTGCTGTTATATATCTTCCAGAAATCGAAGAGTTCTTGTTCCTGAAGGTTTTTTTTATATTTTTTTAGTATTAATAACTGAAACACTAATTTTAAAACATTTTTGTTGAATGTTTAATCTTCACCCATGCTCTGCTGATAGTTACGTGAGAGTTCTGGGTTTCAAATCCATATGTTTATATAGTACTGACATAAAGCTATTAGAAATTGAGGAGTTCCCATTCCTGAAGATTTTTTTTATATTTTTTTGGTATGTTTGACTGAAACACTAATTTTACTTAATTTTTGTATAATGTTAAATCTTCACCCCTGCTCTGCTGATAGTTAGGTGAGAGTTCTGGGTCTTATTACTTTTTGTTTGTATAGAATTTATATATTTCTGTATGAAATCGAGGAGTTCCTATTCCTCATGGTTTTCTTTATATTTTTTTAGTATTAATAACTGAAACACTAATTTTACTACATTTTTGTTGAATGTTCAATCTTCACCCATGCTCTGCTGATAGTTACGTGAGAGTTCTGGGTTTCAAAGCCATATGTTTATATAGTACTGTTACATATCTATTTGAAATCGAGGAGTTCTTGTTCCTGAAGGTTTTTTTAATATTTTTTTAGTATTAATAACTGAAACACTAATTTTACTACATTTTTGTTGAATGTTCAATCTTCACCCATGCTCTGCTAATAGTTGAGTGAGAGTTCTGGGTCTAAATACCTTATGTTTGTATAGTGTTGTTATACATATATCTCTTAGAAATCGAGGAGTTCTCGTTCCTGAAGTTTTTTTTATATTTTTTTAGTATTAATAACTGAAACACTAATTTTCCTACATTTTTGTAGAATTGGTAATCTTCACCCATGCTCTGCTGATAGTTACGTGAGAGTTCTGGGTTTCAAAACCATATGTTTATATAGTACTGACATAAAGCTATTAGAAATTGAGGAGTTCTCATTCCTAATAATTTTCTTTATATTTTATTGGTATTTTTGACTGAAACACTAATTTTCCTACATTTTTGTAGAATTGGTAATCTTCACCCATGCTCTGCTAATAGTTGAGTGAGAGTTCTGGGTCTAAATACCTTATGTTTGTGTAGTGCTTTTATATATCTTTCAGAAATCGAGGAGTTCTTGTTCCTGAAGGTTTTTTTTATATTTTTTTAGTATTGATAACTGAAACACTAATTTTACTATATTTTTGTTGAATGTTCAATCTTCACCCCTGCTCTGCTGATAGTTAGGTGAGAGTTCTGGGTCTTAATACCTTTTGTTTGTATAGAACTTATATATTTCTTTATGAAATCGAGGAGTTCCTATTCCTAATGGTTTTCTTTATATTTTTTTAGTATTAATAACTGAAACACTAATTTTACTACATTTTTGTTGAATGTTCAATCTTCACCCATGCTCTGCTGATAGTTACGTGAGAGTTCTGGGTTTCAAAGCCATATGTTTATATAGTACTGTTACATATCTATTTGAAATCGAGGATTTCTTGTTCCTGAAGGTTTTTTTAATATTTTTTTAGTATTAATAACTGAAACACTAATTTTACTACATTTTTGTTGAATGTTCAATCTTCACCCATGCTCTGCTAATAGTTGAGTGAGAGTTCTGGGTCTAAATACCTTATGTTTGTATAGTGTTGTTATATATCTCTTAGAAATCGAGGAGTTCTCGTTCCTGAAGTTTTTTTTATATTTTTTTAGTATTAATAACTGAAACACTAATTTTCCTACATTTTTGTAGAATTGGTAATCTTCACCCATGCTCTGCTAATAGTTGAGTGAGAGTTCTGGGTCTGAATACCCCATGTTTGTATAGTGCTTTTATATATCTACTTGAAATCGAAGAGTTCTCGTTCCTGAATCTTTTTTTTATATTTTTTTAGTATTAATAACTGAAACACTAATTTTACTACATTTTTGTTGAATGTTCAATCTTCACCCATGCTCTGCTGATAGTTACGTGAGAGTTCTGGGTTTCAAAACCATATGTTTATATAGTATTGACATAAAGCTATTAGAAATTGAGGAGTTCCCATTCCTAATAATTTTCTTTATATTTTATTGGTATTTTTGACTGAAACACTAATTTTCCTACATTTTTGTAGAATTGGTAATCTTCACCCATGCTCTGCTAATAGTTTAGTGAGAGTTCTGGGTCTTAATACCCTATGTTTGTATAGTGCTGTTATGTATCTATTTGAAATCGAGGAGTTCTCGTTCCTAAAGGTTTTCTTTATATTTTTTTAGTATTTTTAACTGAAACATTAATTTTACTTAATTTTTGTACAATGTTCAATCTTCACCTATGCTCTGCTGATAGTCAAGTGAGAGTTCTGGGTTTCAAATTCTTATCTTTGTATAGTGCTTATATTTGTTTATTAGAAATTATGGAGTTCTCATTCCTGAAGATTTTTTTTATATTTTTTTGGTATGTTTGACTGAAACACTAATTTTACTTAATTTTTGTATAATGTTAAATCTTCACCCCTGCTCTGCTGATAGTTAGGTGAGAGTTCTGGGTCTTAATACCTTTGGTTTGTATAGGACGGATATATTTCTGTATGAAATCGAGGAGTTTGTATTCCTAATGATTTTCTTTATATTTTTTTGGTATTTATGACTGAAACACTAATTTTACTCATTTTTTGTAGAATTGGTAATCTTCACCCATGCTCTGCTAATAGTTGAGTGAGAGTTCTGGGTCTTAATCTCGAGTGTTTGTATAGTGCTGTTATATATCTATTTGAAATCGAGGAGTTCTCGTTTCTGAAGGTTTTCTTTATATTTTTTTAGTATTAATAACTGAAACACTAAATTTACTTCATTTTTGTTGAATGTTCAATATTCACCCATGCTCTGCTGATACTTGTGTGAGAGTTAGTTACCTGTTTTTGCTGTTTTTCAATAGTCCTTTTATTTCATTACTACTTTCTATCATAATCACGTATTAACATTCACTTATTATGCAATTGAGGGCTGATTTACGTAAATGATCGACTAATTCTCTGTTCAATTTCAATGAACATTTTAATTTTTTTTCGTGGTGAAATTAACAGAACTATTTCCTAAACCTATCAGGAACTATTTATGTCGTTTTTGTGCTCCTAAATTAATTTTAAAATTTTAGTTTTGGAAAAAATGATCTGCTACCGGAAGTTAGCAGATCATATTTTCATATTACTTTTTTCAGGCAAAAACGCCAGAACTATTCCTGAAAAGTATAGGGAACTCTAGAACTATGCTGCATGCGAATAGAACTCCCTTTTTTTTATGCTCTGCTGGGAAATGATCTGCTAAGTTCACGGACACCTCTATGAATACGTCTATATGATTTTAGTTAGCGGTGACCGGTGGCCGCGGCGCCTAAGGAAGGAACTGTATAATAAAACTTCAGTTGTTTCAAAGAGAATTACACCGCCGGTGCCATGTATAACACAACATAAGGGCAACTCCGGATAATATTGTGTTAGGATACTTTGACAAAGAGAAGTGTGCCATTACAACAGTTTGGAGAATAAAGGATGTGTCGCGGTGGGTCGCGTTTATTTTGTAGGGGAATCACGGTCATGGCATTTTGTTGCCGTTATTTGGAAGAGGGCGCACTAAAAGGACATTCGCTGACCTTATTGGCGATGTTCTTCACTATGATGCCTAGCATTTGCAACTAGAGTGAGTATTTGTAAGGATCGTTGCTGGTGACGTTGTGTAGTTTCTGCCTACGTGGAAAAAAGGGCGTAAATTTATGTACCTATGCAAGTATTTGGGACAGTGTAAACCTCTATATAATCACGTTTGGTTCCTTATTAATTATATCTTGGTAAAGCTTACACTTGTTCAAATGACAACAGTTTCAGGCTACAATGCGCTAATCTGAGATACACCTACTGAAAGTGTGGGCCAGTGGTTAGAACCTCTATTTTGTTTTATACATACTAAAAGTAATGTGTAATTATGTGTAAAAGCAATGAGGTTGATATAAATATTATGTAAATGGTTTAGAAACACCATCGTTCGCAATAGCTATATTAAGTGCCCTACGGTGCAATTGTTGCGTTTTCATGAATGTTTACAGTAAAAAAATCTTTATCTAAGTTATTAGACACAAAAAGACGACTAATTTCCCCAAATATTATATTTGACAAGTTTTTGACACTGAATGTCGATGTGAAGAGATCGCGACATGAATTTGAACGTTTTTAATATCAAGAAATGCCGTTCAGATTAAATCTCCTCATGTTATGTGCATGCTCGCGATGTTTCTTGCAACGAAACATTTTGATTCCAGGTTCAGTTTGAGGAAGTTTACAATTTGCGCTCCATTCACTCGTGTAATGCCAGCTACATAGATGAGATCATTAACTTTAACTAGCTGTTACTTGTATCAATCTTGTCTAATCGAAGCTACTGTGTTAGTCTCTTTGTATAGAAATTACTTCGTCACAGTCGTCACGGATTATTCTATCCCTTTTCATGCTGAGAAATACCGTTCAATGTTTGTTTATTCCCAAAGACATTCAATACCTATAGACCGGACATCACGAACAAAATTTTCGTGCGAAAAAGTGTGTCCTGCTGGATACAAGTCTATGAGTTTTTTGTAGTACGCTCCACTGCCGCTCCATTATTCATGTATTATTCTAGATGGCGTTACTGAGACATGGGATCAAAGTTTTTCTATGACATTTCCTTGACATGCCCGCTCTATAGTATTTTAAATATCTTTGTTTATTCCTATGCGGATCAAAGCTAAACGGAGTACGGATTATTTCAAGGTAGTGTGTGTATTTGGCTTTTGTGACACGTTGGTAACAAATATGTATTTTATAGAGCTCGCTAATTTTTCCTATATTACAGCCGTTTTTTAGGATATCTTTTTTTGTTTTTGGTTTTTTTCGTACTGGATGCAGCAGGCTGAATACTAGTGTTTCATATTGAGCAATTGCCTATCAACCCAGTGACTGGGTGTTACGATATCCCTTGGTTAATGGTTGTCAGGCTTTCGGGGTATTGACCACTCGGAACGACTGTTAATGATTTTCAAATGACAGCTCTAGGCATGGAAGGTTTCACAATGAAAAGTCCCCATCCAAGAACTGACCACGGCTTACGTAACCTTCAATTCCTTTCGCCATAGACCCCTTGGCTTATTGTTCACTTATTTTAGTGGCGATGGGTGGGTGTTTTAGGCTGTTTTTGTCATTTTTGACCAAAGAGATTTAAAATACTATAGAGCGGGCATGTCAAGGAAATAGCATAGAAAAACTTTGATCCCATGTCTCAGTAACGCCATCTAGAATAATATATGAATATTGGAGCGGCAGCGGAGCGTACTACAAAAAACTCATAGACTTGTATCCAGCAGGACACACTTTTTCGGACGAAAATTTTGTTTGTGATGTCCAGTCTATAGGTATTGAATGTCTTTGTTTTTGACGTTTTCCAGCCTACTTAATTTGAATAAATGAGTTTTGATTTTATCGATTTGATTAGATTATTGAAAGGGGTCGGTAGGTAATCTTAATCATAATATTGTATGGGAACCAAATAAGAATAAAATAAGTTTCTTTACAATAGTACTTACACTACACACTGTCTTACTTTGTTAGAGCTATTGTACCCAATCGTAAAAACATTGAACGGTGCACTCAGCCGTACATACACACACACACACACAAACACTATATTGTTATGTCGACAGTAACTTGTTTTCTTAACACCTCCAGCTCTAGAGGTGCTGAGACTACATTTTTATCTACACCGTATAAAAAGTTGGTTGTGTCATGCTTGCGTACAGTCAACAAAACTGATTAGTAACCAGCGCGAGGCGTATTTTTTATGGCGTTCTTACTGAATTTATAAAACCAATACAGACTTAATTGATCATGGGTTGAATAAATAGTAATCGGTAGTGGCACTTTAAATTTGGAGACAAGTTCGGATTTCTGTTATGAATCTAAATTGTTTCATTCATAACCAAGACGGAGAGACTTCTTTACTTTTTGGGTCGTAAATCTATATAAACGGATCATTCGTTACATTTATAACTGCCTGCAGTGATGGCGTAGTGGTGTGGCCGGCGGACTACCAAGATCTCGAGATCGAACCCGAATCTTGCCCCTCTTATTTTCGGATACACGAGCGTGTAGTACAATTATTATTTGCTTCAATAACGGCAAAGGAGAAGAAAATTCAAGTCAGAAGGCGCAAGGATAGCATAAAAATATTGACACCAGGCTTGTCACTAACCTCACGAAAAGTAGAAGACTGCCTGGTTATTTATCTGTTTTGCTTACTGTACTTTCGTAGAAGTAGAAGTAGTGAAGACAACTGTAAACCTTAAATGAACCTGAAACCTTTAGTACCCAGTGTTACTACCGTAGTATTATTATCTCTATAGTTTTATGCCAACATTGTTGTTGCCAAATCCATGTTCAAGGTGAATTATATTAAGAAATCGATATAGGTTCAGTGCAATAACAGATTCATGTCGACGGCCAACCATATTTGGGAGCGAGTTTTTTCTACTTGATATTACCTACTAAATCCGGGCAAGTACCAATGTGATGTTTTTAATTTGTTTTTACTCTGTTTATCTTAGACATCATTTACCTCGGTACCTTAAGGAAATTATTTTGGGGAAACCTGGGCATAAGTCCAGGTAGTTAATATAAGATTGTAATCGCCAACCCACCTTGATCAAGCGAGCTTATGCCTTCTCTGTATGAGAAGAAGTTTTTGCCCTGCAGTGGGACAGTAACAGGCTGGTATTATTTTTCATTATTATTATTACCTGCTATAATTTATGGATAAAGTTCTAGTCACAGCGACGCGAATACCGTGCTGGCGTGAGACGAGGTTGCGCGTTCGGTTGAAATAATTACGAAGTCATGCGACTACTTAATTTGCGCTACTTTGAATACTTTTACACAAGTAAATGTCCTGAGGATTTAGGTTTATATCTACACTTTAAAATTACATACATACATACATACATACATACATAAACTCACGCCTTTTTCCCATGGGGGTAGGCAGAAACTACAGAGCGCCATATGCTACGATTCTTACATACTTCTTTTGCTTCGTTTACATTCATACATGTTGTCATACACACACGCCGGTTGCGAGTACTACGCACCTGACCTTTCTGAAGAACCTCACCAATAAGGTCTATGTATGTCCTTCTAGGGCGTCCCCTCCCGGCGTTCCCACTTACATCTGCCTTGTAAATACCTTTCGTTAGTCGCCTTTCATCCATCCTTTCAACGTGACCAAACCATCTAAGCATTTAAAATTATTATTTCCATTTATAATATAACAGGTGGAATTCAAATTAACGCCCATACTGATACATCATGGGTTCTCTACATCATTATTTACTTAAAATTGTACAAAACGCGAGTTCAGTCTAAACAAATGAGAATTGACTGGCCTGTTACTCTAGTTGTTCGTGGCCCTGACTGCTATGTCGGAGGTCGTGAGTTTGATTCCTACCCAAGACAAATGTTTGTGTGAAGGGCACGCCCATTTGTTCTGTGTCTGGGTGTAATGTTTCTTTAATATTTACGTAAAATATTTAGATATTTATAAGTATGATTTTCAGTTGTCTAGCACTCATAGCACAAGCTCAGCTTAGTTTTGGACTTAGTGTGAAAGTTGTGGAATATTTATTTATTTATGTACTTAGAATTTTAGTCAAAGAACTGACTCATTTACTTTTTAAGGAAAAATCACACGGGTTAGATAGGGATAGTGATATTTTCATGATTATGTATAGTTTTATGGAAAAATAACATCAATTTCAATTCTGGAAGGTCCAGAGTTAGTTTGTCTCTTTTACTCTTTATATCCCACTTCTGAGATTTAGCATTATGCTACGCCAAATTCTGTTGGCACCACGCTGGACCTCTATAAACGTACTCCCGAAAAATAGTACTAAAATAAAAAAAGACACCGGGCAGCTGCGTAGTTGGTTTACGAGTTACGACTAGCAATCACATTATTTTCTCGCTCACGCTTTTTGAGGTTACGTTGCTTAAAACTCGGCTTAAACCTCTACAAAAGCAACAATTATAATTTGAAAACATTACTTGTACTCAGGGAGTTACCATTTTTTAAAACAACGTTGATATTTTTGTGGAAACCTCGGTTGCTTAGTTCCGTATATGTATGTAAATTGTTTGGTCTATGAATATGACTTGCTGTGATGTAATTTTAATAGCCGGTTACTCGTCCTTATTTAAAGGTACGTTATTTATTTATTTATCTTCTTGTTGCAATTTCTATTACAGGATACCTATCCCCAATAGATACGTCTAACTAGAACGATACTTACTTCTCATGTGTGTGTTTGTATTATAAATGTTAAATTTTTAAATAATATATTATGCAAGGCGAGCGCCGGCGAGCGCCTGCGCTGATAACGCAAACTTGAGACGTTTGTAAATAATAATTATAAGACTGTGAATTGTGGTTTTATTTTTATTAACTATGATAATATGAAATTATCTTTGTATTCTTTGATTTAAACAGTCATGCTCCTGCCCTTATCCCAGTTTATTTGGGGTTGGATACATTTAGCATGTTTTCTTCTTCCATACATTATCTATCCTATTTATTTATTTACTTAATAGTTCAAGCACTTAAATGTACAGAGGCAGACTTAATGCCTTAGGCATTTTCTACCAGTGAACCTTTAGGTCATGCAGAGACAAAGTGGTAGGTGCAATTCCGTAAGAAATATGAACGAGAAGTTAACATCAATCAATTTGTTTGCAGATTATTAGCCGAACATACAGATCAGCTAAAATATATAAATAGCACCTTTTTGTACTTATGTTCACAAATAAAGATTGATTTGATTTGATTTGATAATTTATCTTTCTTACAGTCCATCCAGCAGTTTTTTTTTCTTTGATCTTTGTAACTGTGGCGTTACAAGTATTCAGAATTCCGAAAATCTGACAACCTGTTCCCCAGTTACTGGGTTGTGTAGAATAGATAAGCAGTCACTTTTTGTATAACACTGGTATTTAGTTGCGTCCAGCTAGAAGCCGACCTTAATGTAATTGGAAAAAAGCTACGCAGATGATGAAGATGTTCGGGCAAGAAATGACTTATTCACAACACGACACTGAATAATCAGAAGTCCTTATTATCAGCAACGTGTTTCCCCTTAAAGCGATTCTCTTGGAGGCTCACGGGTGTAATGACCACCTCCTCCGGATTTATATGGGGAGCCATAAAACCTACATTCTTATTCATGTTCATGTTTATGGTCATTGATATGGGCCCATATAAATGGAGATGGCTTTGAACGGGACATAAAACGTCTATAGGGAACTGGACAGACGTACCGTTATTTAGCTCTGTTTTATCCGAAGTTTGCCTATTTTTTAAAGTGGACTAAAGACTTAATTTTAAATTGACAAAGTCATTTTTGTGTAACTGATAAAAAAATATCTGACTATTAGCTTTTGACCGCTGCATCGCCCGGTAGATGTCGAGAACCAGGATTAAAAAGGAGCTTACTTTTTAATATCGGTAGTACGTTCCCCTCGTTCATTTTCTATCGTCAGCCAAAACACGAAATATCATAAAGATCCTAATTTTGAATCTGACATTCCTTAAGGGGTGGAATTCCCAAAAATACTTCCTTATTCCTTGTCTACATTATAAAAGGAACCTGCGCAAAATTTCAGCTTACTAGGTCCAAGGGTTTAGGCTGGGCGTTCACGAGGCAGTCAGAACTTTATTAGATTGAAAATTGGGTCTAGGTATGTTTTACGTACAGACGCTAGCCTATCTAACTAACCCGAACAGTAAAATTTCCTAATTCATTATGAACTGTATTCTTTTAAACTATTGAAAAAAAAATACAGATTAGGGTAGCATAATGTGCTGGCCTGTGTTTATACACATGGCAATAAGTACTTAAGTAAGTAATGTAATGGTGTTGGAGACGGAATCAGGCTAGAGAGAGCCTTCCACACATTATTTTTCTATTAATAACTTTATAGAAAGTCGTTATGCCTTTTCCTGAGAATATGATACCTACAGCGTGAAATGGACATTCAATCACATTTTGATTTGAGTATGAATTTAGTACATGATTCTAGCATGTGGCTATTTTCGATGTCAAAAATGGTATAAGGTTGTCGCCGTTCTTCATTTGTTCCTGTATTTGCTGACCTTAAACGCTTATGGAAAGTCTTTCAAAGCCATGTAAGGCACGAATTTACTAATACTTCATTCAACAAACAAAATTCCTTTCTATTCCGGTTATCCATTTAAAACATTGTTCATTCTTTATTCAAAATTCAGGACTACATTTTATCATTTGAATGCAGTACACGGAAAATACTTTAAATTTTACAATACAGACACTGTATAGCTAAATGCAAATGTTCGTATTTAATAAAAGATGACTTGTTTGCCGCCTGGCTGAGCGCGGCCCGGGGCGCTTCTACGCAGCGTAAACTAACAAATTGCTGTGTCTGCCTTCGAACCTCCTCAGTATTCTCAAGTAAATGTCTTGAAAAGGAGCTTGAAAATTTCCCCAACAGCCGTCAAACTTTGTCCACTATATTTATAGACGATTTTTCTCGGCGGAACCGTCAATTATCGTTGGGAAATTTTCATCTACTACTTTTGCGAATGAATGCAAAAATATTATCGTGTTCTCTTATAGATTTTTGCGTACCTTTTAATAAGTAATTTGAAGTTGGAGGGGTGCTCATTAAAATGTTTCGTTTTGAACTGTGTACTTGTGTGAAAAAAGTACGGCAAATTATATATAACTCTTTAGTCAAATCTAACCTTTAATACCTAATTGAAATATGGGGATCAGCGGCTAAATCTAATCTAAATTTACTACAAAGAATACAAAACAAAATTATCAAAATACTATTTCATTATAACTATCAAACTATACCTACCCACGAAAAAACAAAGCTACTAAATCTCAAACAACTTTACACATACTACATCTGCATTCTCCTTAAAAAAATCACTACGACTTCTGTACAATCAAACATTCAATTACGTAAAAAGACAACAACATATAATACTAGAACGCACACGAACTAATTACGGCAAAAAAAAACAATACTGTTTGAAAGAGCACGGCTGTTTACCGATTTACCCGAAGAATAAAAGAAATGTGAAAATATTAATAATATGTTTAAATTTAAATTAAAAAAAAACATGTTTATAACCTATAACGTCACCAACACACCGGATGTGAACAATGTAATACTAATAAGAAACTAATTTGTATCTCATTTTAAGTGAACTGTAATAATAATTGTTCTTTAAACCTACTTGTGTAGGTCCACAACTTTGAAATAATTGGGTAGGTACCTACCGATGTGATTGATTAGAACTCATTATAATTTAGAATAGAATTGAATAGCATACTCTTTATTTTGTATAACATAAAAAAAAAACCAATTATTAACAAATCCGTTGTTACAATCCCTAAAAGAGTTATTTTACAGTGATACATACATACATACATAAACTCACGCCTTTTTCCCATGGGGGTAGGCAGAAACTACAGAGCGCCATATGCTACGATTCTTACATACTTCTTTTGCTTCGTTTACATTCATACATGTTGTCATACACACACGCCGGTTGCGAGTACTACGCACCTGACCTTTCTGAAGAACATCACCAATAAGGTCTATGTATGTCCTTCTTGGGCGTCCCCTCCCGGCGTTCCCACTTACATCTGCCTTGTAAATACCTTTCGTTAGTCGCCTTTCATTCATCCTTTCAACGTGACCAAACCATCTAAGCATACTCTTTTCAATTTTTGTTACTACATCTTCTTTTAAACCACAACGTTGCTTTATATCATCATTCCTCAATCTGTCATTAATTGTTACACCACACATACTTCGCAAGGAACGCATTTCTACAGCATTTATTCTACTTTCATGTCTCTTTTGCCACACCCAACATTCACTTCCATACGTTAGTGTAGGCACCAGCACACCATTGTGAACAGCCAGTCGTGCCTTTTCGGACATAGACTGGCTGGTCACAACGCCATGTATAGCGCCATTCACTTTATTTCCTGCATTCACTCTCCTTTCCACATCCGCCTCAATCTTTCCATCCCTTGTAAACAGACTTCCCAGATATACAAAGTCATTCACTACAGTGAATTCATTTACAGTGATCTTTGGTTTTAATTAGTTATACCATGACAAGTCATAACGTTATTGACACCCCGCCCTCTAATAACGTAGCTGTGATAAAGTTAATGTTAAATTATTCATATTACTACCGAAGCTACACTCAAAGTCATAGCATAGCGTTCCTTGAGTAAAATCCCCATGGCGATTACTTAATTTAGAGATCTTTTGTGTAAGAACAGCATTGAAATCAGTACCGGATTCCGAGAAAATACCTGTAGCCCATTTATTTTTCCCGAAATACCTTAGGGGAAACGCCATGTACCAAACCTGCGTGAAATCATACCTTTATTTGTACGGCTTCCTCTTGAGCCCATGTAATCAGAAAGTTAATATTACTCGTCATAAATATGCGCATCAAGTTTTGTCAGGAATATTTAATTTGGTTTTTCTTGCCGTACCCACCTGTACAAATAAAATCATTTATTTAAAGTTTTTTGCACATCTCTGCTCGCAAATTTGTCACATAATGTAGTCACAATACAAAATGAATATTCTATTACTGGCACTATTTAAAAATGTAATGTAATTAATCTGGCTGCCGTCTATTTTATCGCCGAACAATATGGGTGATCTCCTTTGTTTTTAACCGACTTCAAAAAAAGGAGGAGGTTCTCAATTCGGTTGTATGTTTTTTTTTTTTTTTTTTTTCTTTAGGGTTTGTTACCTCAGTACTCCGTCATTTATGGACCGATTTTCAAAATTCTTTTTTTATTTGATAGGTTATACGAACAGATTGGTCCCATTTGTATCAAAACTCAAATCTGATGAGAGATCCTCAAGGAATTGAGGGAACTCCTCAAAAAATATAGGTACACACGCACCGATTTTAACATTTTCAGTAACAAATCAAGCATTTTCATTTGGAAAGTATCATTTGGTGAAGAAAAACTGATGAAGAAGACAGGCAACGGAACTCTTCAACGCATAACAGCAAATTATTCGCGATTGCTATACTCAGATGTCTATGCTGAGCTTTTGTTTTTGCCTAACATAACATTACGCCTGTCTATTTTAAAAAGGGCCCGGCAGAGATGTACAGATTAATGTTTAGAAAGAACTACTTTTGCAATTGTTAACCGATTTCAATTATTCTTTCAAGTATTGAAAGACTTTCTTTACATACGAAGAAACTAAAAATAGCAAAATAAAAACTTTTTTACAAAAAAAAAACAACCGACTTCTTAAAAAAAACACTAACAGGTGAAAAATAACACCAGTTTCGGAAGTCGGTGGCCAATAATGAATGAAAACCACCAAAGCCACAGACTTCCGAAACTGGTGTTATTTTTCACCTGTTAGTGTTTTTTTTAAGAAGTCGGTTGTTTTTTTTGTAAAAAAGTTTTTTATAAAGTGACACTGGCCTTTGTGATGCTGTAAAACACTTGTATTTAGTCATACCCAAAGACATTCAATACCTATAGATCAAATTTTCGTCCGAAACTTGTGTCCTTCCTGGACACAAGTCTATGAGTTTTTGTTAGTACGCTCCGCTGCCGCTACAATATTTATATATTATTCTAGATGGCGTTACTGAGACATGGGACCAAATTTTTCTATGACATTTCCTGGACATGCCCTATAGTATTTTAAACCTCTTCGGTCATACCTAAGTCGTCTAGAATTGTGAATGGGAGTAGTTAAATCTGCCAACAAACAAACTCCTTTACAGCTTGGCAGAAGTATTATAGGTACTTGAGAACTCACCTGAAATAAACTGTTTTGTTTTTTATTTTCTGTTTTACTGTCACTGCGTAGGTACCTACATTGGTTGAAATTTTTAATATTTTCTTCATATTCTTTTCAATTATTTTGCCACTCAGTTTTAACTCCATGGACGTTCATAAATTCCTCATTTTTATGTTTTACGTGACGACGCATATATTGTTTTACGAAACACATGTTCATACACGAGCGCTTTAACGTTCTTCTTTATCTGTTTTGGTGTGATGACAAATAACTTAAGTAAAAATACCAAATTTAATAAAAAAAAACAATAAAGTTTTTTTTGAATCATTGATATAGGTAAATCATTGATTTACTGCTACATCATACAGAGGCGAGGCCCCTGAAATTATTGTAACAGTTCGTAGTATAGAAATGTCTGTACGTAAGAACATCTAATTACGAAAGTTCTTTTATGATTTGACTGATAATTCTGGCTATTTAGCGGTAATTTACTTTTTTTTTCTTTTGGCCAAATGTGCGAAACATTGTTCTTTTGCTTGAAGTGAATGAATTGTTTTTAATAAGAGCTAAAATATGTCGGATAGTTGCGTTTATACGCCTTTAGCGATGCTGTTTCTCATTTAATTGTAGTACAATTATTGTTTTACATAATACTTATGTGTGGAACACCCATAATTCTTTTTAGTTCTAGATATGAAGTGGCCACAACTTGGATTGTGTTCGAATCCAATATCTGGTAACGTTTGAAGCTTTTAAAGAGAAAGCATATTGGATTTAACGATCCCTACTACAGTATATTTGCATTTATAGTGTCAGTTTCCAGTCTTCGAGGGTCGTGGTGTTGTGGGAGCAATATAAACTCTTTCACACAGTTATAATAGCTGTAAAAGAATAAATAAAGACTCGAGTCATATTTGCAGGTCCTAAATATTTAGTAGGTGGTCTATAATAATGATAAAAGTAACTCGCATATTTGCATGTGCCACCATAAACACAGGAATATTTACACAATTGCATGCCTGACACATGTGCCTTAAAGATTTGCTTACTTGTTCACGGTTGATGGGAATAGCCTCGCTCCTATTAGTTTAATGCAACTGGCAAGATTTGGGCAAGCTATAGGCACATCCATAAGTGAACCTATAGCTTGGAGGGTCACTCTTATCTAATCTTTCGGGGAATATGCAATGTAAATGTAATGTATATTTCGAAAAAACTTTTTTTACAAAAAATCAACTTCATAAAAACGTAGGCACCTATATCATTTGAGGAGTTCCCTCAATTCCTCGAGGATACCATCAACATATCTGAGGTTTGATACAAATAGGACCAACCTGGTTGAATACTCTATCAAATAAAAAAATAATTTTGAAAATCGGTCCATAAATGACGGAAAAATGAGGTAACAAACATACAAAAAAAAAGCATACTGTCGGATTGAGAACCTCCTCATTTTTTTGAAGTCGGTTAAAAAAATGGAATTGCATTCTAAGTGTAGGTACTTCAAGTTACAATGACTATCAGACGGGGAACTGTGCGCTTCGTCAATATCTTCGAGTACGGATGACGCCATCCTAGAATCACACTAATGATAGCCAATACGAAATTAGCTGTTTGACAGTTAATCGTTGAACACTTTGCCCAGTGATTATCACTATGAACTGTCAACAGAGTTCCGTGTCTGGTTGTTTGTGTATGTTGGTTTAAGGACGCATTTACAAATCTGACCAAAATGGACAGTTTTTCGGTACATTTTGCGGCAGAACTAAACTAAACTGAATCTAAATAATAATCACCACAGACAGATTACTCCTTCATCTTGAAAAGGTCGCATTTTTTACTGTAAAGTCTAGGTAAATAATATTGTAAAAAATCATTTCCGGTACCTCTTCACATAAAATTGTAGATTTCGTTTTGAGTTTAGGAACATTTTTCTTCTATTTAAATGAATGGCAGTAATGTGTTTATTTAAAAATATTTTATGTAAGGAGGCATGATCAACTCAAAAAGGTGGCAGAAAGAACTACCAAAATATTCCAATTAGTCCCAGAAAAAAAATCATAACAATTTTAGTTTTTCAACAAATTTTGCTAAATTTCGTGGACCTAAGGCTTGAAGCTAAGGGTTATTTACTGATCACTGTAGTGAGTTATTGCACAAAAGTTGTAACCAAAAATATTAGTTTGCACTCGGCCACCGTCGTCAAGCAGCAACTCCTGTTGAATAAGATCGCTATACGAATACAAAATATTTGACATACCAAATTTGATACTTTACGTGTTTTGTGCGCAATAAGACGCAATACCTAGAATCGAAGCGCGTCATTTCGTAGATACGTCCTTAATAATGTTTATAAACGCACTCACGACACAGGATAAGTTTCTAGTGTGGGGCAGCGTTTAAAAAAATATAGGCTTCATTCATCATCATCATCATCATATCAGCCATAGGAAGTCCACTGCTGGACATAGGCCTCCCCTATAGATCTCCATCTCGCATCCAGCGCGTTCCCGCGGCCTTAATGAGGTGGTCTGTCCACCTTGTGGGTGGACGTCCTACGCTGCGCTTGCCGATACGTGGCCTCCACTCGAGAACCTTTCGACCCCATCGGTCATCAGTCCTCCGTGCTATGTGCCCTGCCCACTGCCACTTCAACCTGCTAATCCACTGGGCTATGTCGGTAACCTTGGTTCTTCTACGGATCTCCTCATAAGCTTCATTATCCTCAAGAGTTAATAAACATTGGAAACCAGTCCATAAACCTTAGTAGTTACAGTCATATATGAAAGACGTGCCGCACAAATACTCGGAGTTGTCTACATAGGACATGTTAGTAAGCATTGACTGTCAAGCTTAACGTTTGCAAGTGGCAAACAAAGAACCTGGATCGACAATCATGAATCAATGGACGTCGCTTGTTGTCTCACAACTATCGATGTGAATTGTGTGTATGTGTAATAAATAAATACGGGACAATCCCACTACACTATTTCAAAACCACTGCCACTCCTGAACCAGAATCCACAGTAGCGACCGCCAGAATAATGTCAAGTCGATGTAACAAGTAATGTGGTCGAGCCCATGAAGCCCGCCAGGTACCAGAGAAACGATAAAACAATCTTGGATACCGCAACGAATATAATCAAAAAAAAAACAGCGAGGGAGGTAGAAAAATTTTTTTTTACTTGAAGAGACTTATATCAAGCTTAGCAAAAAGAAATAAGCTTTGCCAGCAGGCACAAAGGTATGTTTACTACTGGGAAAAGTTCAGTTGCCTATCACCTTTTCACACCACCCAAAGATCCCTTCAAATATACACACAAAATTACATCCTTATAAAAAAAAAACAATTGGAGGGGATAGGTGACAAACACAACTATAGAAGAATATTAGAAATAATGATGAATGGGTCCTACATATTAGTGTTCATTTTAATCCAGAACAGTGAGTGGTTCAGCTGTATGTGTCGGTGGATGTTTAAATTGTTACAGTGTAGTAAGCTAAAATCACTACGGTCTGGCCACGCAGTGCCCACAGCTGTCCGTAAACTATTAACTATTCCTAAGTTACCACGATCGAGTGTAACGCATGGTATCCCCGAGCGATCGATTCTCAGAGGTATCCGGGTGAAATTGGTAAAACCGATGATTTGGTTTGTATAGAAGGAGTTGTTTGGCTACTATAGGTTTCTAGAAGTGTTTCTACACTAGTCTTTTACAATATATAAAACAAAATAAAAAAGAAACAGGTTAAAAGGAAAGAAGGAATGGAAAAAGACGGTTAACGTAGGAAAGGAAAGAAGAGAAGGGAAGGTTAAGGTATAAAGAAGGTTTAGTTTGTAAGTTTACATGTGGTAGGAAATTATTGCCAAAATAAGTCTCTAATCTAGAACGTCCTTACTTTTTAGAAAGCTACACTGTTGATAAATAGTGGAGAATATGTCTTTGTGCTGATTTGAGTTAGAATAGTCAGAAAATTATTTTCAATAGTCAGATAACTTGTATCTGAAGAATAAATATGGTGGTATAACATAATATTATCCAAAGAAAAGCTGTCAACCTGCCACTTTTTATTCCTCAGTTTTCAGGTAACATTAAAAAAATGGTCCTAAATGTTATTAAATATTTATTAACTCAATGTTTAATTTTGAAAACGACGGCGAGGATTCCCTCATCACCTTCGTTTTATAAAATATTTCCGTTTGTTGTTATAATAAACAAGATTAAACTAAATTTTTCTATCAACTCGAAATAAAATAAAATCTGTTGATTCATACAAATGTGATGTCTGTGATGATTAAGAGTTGATTCCAAAGTTGTTCACAGTCATGGCATTCTGCTAAAATGATGGTTATTGATAAAAATATTCTGTATATATACTTCTAATTAAATACAGATTCATATAATAATAAACAGGTAAACAACTATTACCCAACAGTAAATATCTACAATAGATAGGCACTCGTACATGTAGTTGTACCAAATATTTATCATGAAGAGAATCTCAATGTATTATTGTAGAGGCAACAAACAACGGATAACAACGTATAACAACGTTTGACGTGGAGCACAAACATTCCCGGTATTTAGTTTGTTTTGTAAGACGAACAGTTTTCATTGGGACCGGGAGCGCTCCCCGGTTTAAGAGCTGGCTTACGGTCATTAAAATAGCGTTTAGATGAGAACACATTTTATTTTGATGACGTAAACGTGCCATATGACGTAAACGGTGGGGACTAAGGATATCCTGTGTTCGCTAATGGGCCCACAGAAATAGTTCCCTGTTAAGTTACGGTCGAAATAGCTTTAGCTGATTAACATTGTCGCTTGCTTGAATGTGTTTTGTATTTGTATACTTATCTCTTGTACTATGCTGGAATGCTTCACAAAAACGTACCGCCAAGTATTTTGGGTTAGGCACAATTGGGATTACCTTTTGTATTTTAATAAAGTTAAAAAAAAAACATAAATATCATACTCAAAACGAGACGTTGCATTTTTGGAAACATTCGACTTTTACGTCAAACATTCGTGCTGAGCAGTCAGCTGTTCTGCGAAGTAGTAGGTAAGTAGCAGCGAGACTCAAGATCTAAAATCTTTCTGATTTTTATTTTTTTTAAAACGATGGTTTTATAATGTTCTTATGACCAAGAACATAGAGTTCAATATTTAAATCCTGTACTAGGTGACTCATGTAACTTAGTTGTATGTATGTTAAGTGCACTTAAAAATACTATAGCATGCTCTGCTACGATCATAGCAAAGTTAGAAACATCGTGAATTGTCGATGTTTCAGTCTTTTGTCCTGTGATATTGTATTTTATTAAATCGTGGCACTAACTGTAGTAACCTCGTCTCGAACAATGCTCACGAAATACTGAACGGAGGCATGAAAGGCTTCCGTGTTTGTGTGCTTTGCTTCAATAGGTACACTCTATTGTTATATAAATTGTGTACAAACATTACTGAAGTAAATTAGGAGTATACGTCGCTTCTTTAACAGCCGACTTTATGGCCTTACAGTCACAATAGTTGATCGAACCTATGTTCTTCCTCTTCATTGACTCTTTAAATTAAAATTCGTTCTTTCAATTTTACGTTTGGCAAACGTTTTTGTAAAGACGAAGCTCAGCGTTTGATTAAGCTCTCTAGAGTGCGGACTCAGCATTTTTGTTCACTTCCAGTGTAAGCAAAAATACTCATTTTCACTGTGAAACATTTCCATTATGAGAGTTTTTAAGCCGGCGTATTTGTGTCACTGGAAAGGGATATTGTTTTAACATGATTGTTTTTCATCAAAATAATTTCAAGAACCAACACTGGCATGTGTCTTTAGCTGGTAATTAAATGGTTCGGTAGTTCGTGCTTGATATAATAACAGGCGAGATTAGCCACACTATTTATCGAATCGATATCCAATCGAGTTTTGTGTCGGACAGTGAGCGCCGGGGCTCGGAAGCTCGGAGGCAGGGAGGCAGTAAGGACGGCACGTTGGCGTGAAATCCGTCGCCTTGCGAGCTCTCCAACCATTCCCTGGGGCCGACTCGATCTGTTACAACAAATAATACGCCAGACGGCGATCCGTTAAACCACTTTTCAATTTTTCCAATAATTGTTTTAAATCGTCTCTGTAAATATTGCGTTATTAACCGTCGTTTCAAGTAATACGGCTTCAGAAACAGACGCTTAATGGAAAAGATTTATTTTTTGTGAAAGATAATTTGAAACCTTCGCAAATGTTCAACGAAATGTAAGTATGATGAATTTTATGACATCGGGGGGCACCGAAGTGCCCCCGCCAAGTTGAATGCGAAGCAAACACTGCCGTACCATACTTTACTGGAACCATTTCGCCGCATTTTCAGGCCCCTATTTGAGAACCACTGGATAAGACCAGAACGCAGAAATTTTCGTCCTCCAGTTAGCTATAATCACATACTTAAAATCCAAAATTTCAATTCTGTAGGTCATTTAGTTCCGAAGTTAAGCAAAAGCAAAGTTTCGCATTTATGACACTCAGTCACTCATGATCATCAGAATAGAACTAGTACTTCCCATAAACTCAGAGAGCTGAAATTTGGTACAGAGTTAGGGTTTAATGGCCACATAAAGGGAAAACTATAGAAACTAGAATAATCGAAGATCTGGAGTACCTGGTGACCATGATTAGAAAACACAAGAGGCCAACCAAACTACACACATCAAAAGTGTCTAGGGATCAAGCATTTTTATGCGGATTTCTTGAGATTGAGATGTGGTTTTGTAATAAATTTATGATTTTATAAATTTATATGGATCCTTTTTGGTGCATTTCATAATTTGAATCAGGAACTGTGAATCAAATTCGAGTAAAAGATGAAAGTCAGCTGTCAATATTTTCCCTATAAAACATACAACGCATTGAAGACATTATTAGTGCTACTGTTTCCCCACTACTGATTAAAACCAACGTTATTATGGAGCGGCGACGTCATTTAAGCAGGGAAGAAATGCTCAGAGCCGTGGGAATGATAGAAGCTGGTTCCCGGCAACGTACTGTGGCTTTAGCTCTGAATACAAGTCAGAGTGTTATCAGTCGACTTTGGACACGTTACCGAAGCACTGGTACCGTGGCTGAGCGCCATGGAGGACGGTATCGCTGCACCACACGGAGACAAGACCGATACATTCAAATCTTAACTCGTAGAGCTCCAACAATAACCGCCATGATGCTAGCCGTGAGGCTTCATCACTCTTCAGGGAACTTAATTAGCGACCAAACAGTCAGAATCCGCTTGCATGAAGTGAACCTTCATTCCCGAAGACCGCTACGGGTACCACCTATAGCAATGCACAATCGTAGGATTCGATATCAATGGGCTCTTGAACACAGAAATTGGGCAGAAGAACAATGGCGTTTCGTGTGCTTTTCTGATGAGTCTCGTTTTGGTATGAGACCGAATACAAGACGTATACGACACTGGAGAACCCCTGGACGCCAACAGCGATTAAAATCCTGCCAGGAAGTCCATCCTTATAGTGGTGGAACCATCATGGTATGGGCGGGTATTTGGATCGGCGGAAGAACTGAGTTGATTTGGATCAGAGGCAACCTCAACGCTCAAATTTATGCTGAGACGATTGTATCAGACGTCATCGTTCCTCTACAAGTGCAAATCGGTCCCTTATTTCAGTTAATGCTTGATAATGCACGACCGCACACCGCAAGAGTTGTAAGACAGACTCTCGCCGCAGCTAACATCAATGTCCTGCCCTGGCCTGCTCAGTCGCCAGACTTGAACCCGATTGAGCATGCATGGGATATGCTACAGAGAAGAGCTCTGCCGAATATGGAGGGTATCCAGTCGCAAGAAGACCTTTTTTTGTTGTTGCAACGAACATGGGCGGCCATTCCACAGCGTGATTTGGATGAACTCATTTTGAGTATGCCAAACCGATGTTCTTGTGTTGTTAGTGTTCGCGGTAGAAACACGGATTATTAATTGTTTAAGTTACCCAATAAAATTTTAAAGAAAACTGTTATTTCAGTCTTTTTTTCGAACTTTAATGTTAGTGGTTCAAATGTCAAAAATCCCTTTATTAGGAAAATGGCAAATTTCTTTATTAATGCAAAGGTGACTTGGTTTATCGTTACTGTGACAAACGAAAACACTTTATTTGATGAATCCTTAAAGAAAATTTTAATTAATATCAATCAGGAGAAAAGTTATTGCAAAAATATATGTTGATCCCTAGACACTTTTGATGTGTGTATTAAAGATCGACTTACCGTCTTTACAAAAAATATTCAACTTCTTGGGCCGCTTCATTTGATGTCAAAAATCGAAGGTCTGAAGCATCTGATAGAGAACCCTCAGCTGGTCTCAGCTGTATTAGAGATATGGTAATACCCCCTTCTACTATTGGTACCTACATAAACTCGTTTTGACGCTCCAAAAAGAAGAGAGCAGAAGTCAGCATTGTCAATGCTGAATACATGTGTTGCACAATCAACAACAGCCTAAAATGAGACACTAGCGTCAAATTATCGATACCAGTTTGGGCTATTATCTCACTTAACAAACAAAGGTAGCTAGGTTACAACAGATATAACATTACGTGTAAACAAAATTGACTTGTACCCACTAACGTATAAATAATGTTCAACGGCCAAGTCACACAACATTAACAATAATAAAGAAATCGCAGTAAGGAATCTTAGACTTGGTACGACTTTGTCTAGATTTCATTACTTTTTAGAGATAAACAAGCAGCACCATCGAGACTTGGCTAGTTTTTTACATAATGTTTTTGGTGGGATTCTCAATTACCCGGTAAGTGCTTTGAAATACATACAAATACTTAGATGTTAAATAAATCAACTTTTCGTGAATGTATGAAAAATGTCAAGCTTCTACTTGCTGGCATTAAATTGGTAGCAAGGCGTGTGTCAGCTTTGAAGCCAATAATACCGTTATTATACGAACCTGGGATATTAAAAAGAAGCTCTTCAGTTGCAGACCGAAGCAATTTGTGAAATAATGTAAAATAAAATAAAAAAATGAAATATTCTCAGAGGAAATGCTAACATTTACGTTTGTATTTTAATCGTTGACTAGTTTCGAGATTTTGTCCGCGTGGAAGTTGAAAAAAACATTACTCCACGACATAAACGTTTTCGAAAAAAGTGCCCATCTTGCAACACAACATTTACTCAACCGTGCATCACGTCAGAGCCATAAATTATTGATCAAAATTTTGTAATTTATTTGCACATTTCATGTTTTAGTACGACAAAATTACATGCAATAATGCGAAAATTTAATGGCCTATTATAAAATGTTCACGATGCCAATTTTTGAATTAATTATTTTTGCTACAAGACTTATGTTTTTTTTAAACTTTTCCCCCTAAAAAAATAAATGAAAACGTCAATTATCAAATCATATAGTCAGTGGACGCTGATAGCGCATCCAACAAGCTTATTTTTCTGTTTATTTACAAGTATTATAAAAGTGTAGCTTTAGATACTGATGCTACACTTTCACACATTGTCTATCTAAACATTGTCGGATTACAAAAAATATTTACTGGAATATTTTTTGTAGTCCGACAATGTCTTTTTACTACTTTAGATAGGTACCTATTTTCTACATAGTAATGATATAGGTTAGTAACATAAAATCTGGAAACAGATAAGAAAAAAAGAAGTATACAGTATCTCTTGTATAAAAAGTACAATAAGATGACACGATTTTAATAAATGTTGCCATTTTAATTTGGAATTTTCAGCCAGGTGGAGTTTTATCAGAAGTAAGACATTTCAACAGTGGACTGAAAAAGCCTTGAACGATTAATGAGGCTGATTGATAAGTTAATTTTATTACGAAACAAGGAAAGCTGCAAGCAAACTGTTTCTGACATCGTGTTCAAACAAAAGTAAATCTCGCACAAGAGCTTAGATCTTCCAGAGTAAATAATACGTAATATACAAAACAACATTAATCAAAGGATATTGAAGTCGCCGCTCCTCAATAGGGAGAAGTCGTTTCTGCAATTGGCATTTCATTTGTCAACAAACATCTTTAGTGGCACAGTGGGAAGCAGTACTGATGGGAGCCTAGTATAGGTATTTTCGGAATAATTCCGCTTATATAAATTCCTTCATGATCTTATTATGGCTATTACGGACTGAGCTAGGCTTAATAAGATCGTGTGCTTGACGTATGCGAATTGTTGGGTAAACGTGATTTGGTTTTATGGTAGGAGATATATTTATGAAAGAATTTAGGTTAGAGCAAGTAGTTTAATAAATAAATAAATTCCACAACTTTTACACAACGCCATATACACACATCAAAAGTGTCTAGGGATCAACATATATTTTTGCAATAACTTTTCTCCTGATTGATATTAATTAAAATTTTCTTTAAGGATTCATCAAATAAAGTGTTTTCGTTTGTCACAGTAACGATAAACCAAGTCACCTTTGCATTAATAAAGAAATTTGCCATTTTCCTAATAAAGGGATTTTTGACATTTGAACCACTAACATTAAAGTTCGAAAAAAAGACTGAAATAACAGTTTTCTTTAAAATTTTATTGGGTAACTTAAACAATTAATAATCCGTGTTTCTACCGCGAACACTAACAACACAAGAACATCGGTTTGGCATACTCAAAATGAGTTCATCCAAATCACGCTGTGGAATGGCCGCCCATGTTCGTTGCAACAACAAAAAAAGGTCTTCTTGCGACTGGATTCCCTCCATATTCGGCAGAGCTCTTCTCTGTAGCATATCCCATGCATGCTCAATCGGGTTCAAGTCTGGCGACTGAGCAGGCCAGGGCAGGACATTGATGTTAGCTGCGGCGAGAGTCTGTCTTACAACTCTTGCGGTGTGCGGTCGTGCATTATCATGCATTAACTGAAATAAGGGACCGATTTGCACTTGTAGAGGAACGATGACGTTTGATACAATCGTCTCAGCATAAATTTGAGCGTTGAGGTTGCCTCTGATCCAAATCAACTCAGTTCTTCCGCCGATCCAAATACCCGCCCATACCATGATGGTTCCACCACAATAAGGATGGACTTCCTGGCAGGATTTTAATCGCTGTTGGCGTCCAGGGGTTCTCCAGTGTCGTATACGTCTTATATCCGGTCTCATACCAAAACGAGACTCATCAGAAAAGCACACAAAACGCCATTGTTCTTCTGCCCAATTTCTGTGTTCAAGAGCCCATTGATATCGAATCCTACGATTGTGCATTGCTATAGGTGGTACCCGTAGCGGTCTTCGGGAATGAAGGTTCACTTCATGCAAGCGGTTTCTGACTGTTTGGTCGCTAATTAAGTTCCCTGAAGAGTGATGAAGCCTCACGGCTAACATCATGGCGGTTATTGTTGGAGCTCTTCGAGTTAAGATTTGAATGTATCGGTCTTGTCTCCGTGTGGTGCAGCGATACCGTCCTCCATGGCGCTCAGCCACGGTACCAGTGCTTCGGTAACGTGTCCAAAGTCGACTGATAACACTCTGACTTGTATTCAGAGCTAAAGCAACAGTACGTTGCCGGGAACCAGCTTTTATCATTCCCACGGCTCTGAGCATTTCTTTCCTGCTTAGATGACGTCGCCGCTCCATAATAACATTGGTTTTAATCAGTAGTAGGGAAACAGTAGCACTAATAATGTCTTCAATGCGTTGTATGTTTTTATAGGGAAAATATTGACAGCTGATTTTCATCTTTTACTCGAATTTGATTCGCAGTTCCTGATTCAAATTATGAAATGCACCAAAAAGGATCCATATAAATTTATAAAATCATTAATTTATTACAAAGCCACATCTCAATCTCAAGAAATCCGCATAAAAATGCTTGATCCCTAGACACTTTTGATGTGTGTAGTTGAGCTTGTGTTAAGGGTACTAAACAACTGATAAACATATTTATATATTGGTATTTTGTTTTCTAATTTCCACCAAGCCCTTTTCGTCTTTGGACCACCAGACGTACGGCACTGCGCCACCGGTACATGGTAAATATCCCAACCATACGTACTAAACGCTTTGGAAACACATTCTGATTCATTGTGCGAACAGCTAAAGAGTGGAATTCCCTGCCGGAGTCGGTGTTTCTTGATAGCTACAACCTATGGGTCTTCAAGTCAAGAGTGAACATGTTGCTTCTAGGCAAGCGTACATCATCGTCGACCATATCATCGCTTACCATCACCTGAGATAGTAGTCAAACGCGTGCCTATCAATAATAACAAAAAAAAAAAACTTAAATATTTTAGATAAATTACATTGAGACACAGAACAGATCATGCACATCACACAGACATGTGCCCTGGGTGGGAATCGACCCACGACCTTCGGCATAGCAGTCAGGGCCACTAACTACACCAACAGACCAGTCAAAAGTTTAAGAAGTTTAATCTCTGTATAATTTATCATCTGCCTAGAATTTTCCTAACTATGTTTGGGTCGTCTTCCAGTTTGACCTGATGCATCTGGATATATGGTTTCACATCAAGCGTCAGCCTGTCTGAACTCTGAACTGAACTTTGTTCGAGACCTGTGAAATGCCAACTAAATGATGTAGGTATATATTTAATATATTTTGACTGACCTGTTGGTCTAGTAGTTAGTGACCCCGACTGCTATGCCGTAGGTCGTGGGTTCGATTCCCACCCAGGACAAATGTTTGTGTGATGAGCACGATCATTTGTTCTGTGTCTGGGTGTAATTTATCTATATGTATGTATTTAGAAATATATAAGTATGTTTATCAGCTGTTTAGTACCCATAACACAAGTTCTTAGCTTAGCTTGGGACTAGCTTAGCTTGGGACTAGATGGCGTTGTGTGAAAAAGTTGTGGAATATTTATTTTTTATTTATATAGGTAGAATCGAAAAAAAACTAATCATTTTCTTTTCCATATTAGACATCACTGAACTAGATTATCATGTGATGTGACTTTGGGCTAATTTGTTTTTAATACCTAAGTCCCAATTTACGTCACATATTTTTGAAGAGTATGGAAAAAAAACTTTTCTGAAGTACCTAATAGTAATAAAGTAATTTCTAATATCGAACTATCGAAATACTAAAATATTTTTTATTGTAATGTACCTACATGCTTATGATCCTAAATGATAGACTCAGTATAATAGACGAGATTGAAAGCCAGTTAGTCCCAAATCTGTATGGTGCTTAAATACCTACTACATCCTTTGTATTTTTCCTCAACCCAGTTTCCTCATATGCGTAATATACATATTGTTAAAATTAATTGGACAGAACAAGGTAATGTAAAGACCGTTATGTACAATTACATTCTGTAGGCAAAGTCAATAACATTAGGTATCGTGATAGCTACGGAGTGAATGGGCGCAGAAGTGGGTCACTTTCATATTCATTGATGCTTAACTATTCAAAAGGATTTCTTGTAGGTACGTGGAAATGTGAAATGTTAAATCCATTACTTTACAATTCCGACCTAGTCGGCTGAGCGTTTGTGCGTTCAAGAGATGTTGTGTTTCAAAGCCAATATTGATTATTATTTGTGTACCATTAAAATGAATGTACAAACAAACTGAAACCAATTTAGAAACACTTTCCAATAAATCGTCAATCCAAAGTTTTACAAACAAAAGTAAACGGGGAACACTATTGGCAGACACTAAGTAGTACGATTTAGTACGCACCATATGCTGCCGCTTACTAACGCGTTTGTTTAGCCTGTACAGATCTATAGACAGCAGATATGTGAGCTACAAGTAAATGGTGAATCAGAAGTGGATTCTACAGTATTCCCAGCGAAAATTCCCAAACGAGATAGGAATATCAATTGCTTTCCTGCCCAATTTCCCTGCAAATTGCCACGGAATATTGTGCCGCGAAATATCTAATATTTGCATAACGCCACGTGCGTGTAAAAAAAAAGTAAAGTGAAAGTGAACCTAGTAACAGGTGTCATTTATATTGTTTGTACAGTTTTACAAGTGTTTGCTGTGTTCGGTTATTGCGCGCAATGATGGAATATCATCCGAATTTGTTGTTTGCCTCTAAAAATTGAATAAATAACAAATGAATCTATGAGACAAACACGGCATGTAAATGGGTTGGTGTATTCACGTTACATTTTGTCCTTGTGATATTTATACGATGGATAATATTGGCAGCTATTTACCTATATATTTTATTATTTATTTATTTCCGAAACACTTAGCCTAATACATATTTGATTTTAGCCATACAGCAAAAAACCTCTGAGGGTTTACCTGTGTGCTGACGAGCCGTTTATTTAAGTTGTTAATCATATTATTTGCTACAATATAAATAAAATAAATATTAAATATTCGACAACTTTTCGCACAACGCCATTTAGTCCCAAGTTAAACTTGAGAGCTTGTGTTATGGGTACTAAACAGCTGATAAACATACTTATATATTTCTAAATACATACATATTATAGATAAATAACACCCAGACACAGAACAAATGATCGTGCTCATCACACAAACATTTGTCCTAGGTGGGAATCGAACCGACGACCTCCGGCATAGCAGTCAGCATCATTAACTACTAGACCAACAGGCCAGTCGCATTATATACACAGGTAATAGTCCCATTGTTATTGCTGTAGGCTGTATCCTATATCCTAGCTGTATTAGTCTTATGAATCTAAATATTCCATCGGATGTCTACTAACGCAAACAATTTGAGTTCGATAAAATTTTCATCATCCGGTATTCATTAGGATGTCAGGCGTCAGCCGGTCACCGTGACTTGCCTTTTTCCTTGAATTAAATTTGACCCGAACCCCTCATCACACCTAAGTGGAAACACGGCAACATGCAGTACCCATAGAATATGTGAGTAGGTAATGTTTGAGGTCATCCTTAATTACTTTATGAGGACTCATAATGTACGGTATCGCTAAGACTCTTGACGATGTACAGCTCTCAGAAGCTCCTCCATAATAATCAATTTCTTTGAGTGCGAACTTCACGAATTTCCTAGTAATAATATGTAACGTTACAGCTATCGTCCCCGAAGGGTTAGTCACTGGTATGTCTATAGTAACCTCTCATTTCGCCAGTTATTTTTAAGTCTCAAGTAGGTAATAAAGGGCATGCTTATTGCAGTTTGGCATTAATCTAGACAGCTTATGAGCAAATTGAAAAGCCCAATAACACTTTAATTATAATAATACATTGTTTATTTCAGACAAAGTCCATAGAGAGGGTAAGTTACAAAAATCTAAGACTATGTTAATACAGTCAAAATAACAATGGGAATGATCGAAACAAACAATAAATTAAAAATTTGTCCAACCCGAGAATCAAACCCAAGTCGTCATGCTCAGCAGTTGTGGAGCTTGTGATCCCCAGACTGGCCTGGAACAACGTGGCAATTATTTATTTATTTAATAAAAGCGCACAAATGTACTCGTAAGTACAAAGGTAGCCTGCCATAGGCATTTTTACCAATCAATATTTGGGTGATACAGAGAGAAAAATAAACTTCATAATTTTTTTTTTTTTTTTTTTTTCCGTTTTTATTTGCAATCAGCCGTAAGGCTATGAGCAAATCTGTTCTGTGATGCTGTCATGCGGAGTGGCTTCCCATTGGAAGCATCAACTCATCTGCTTGCCAGAGCTACTGCCGGTCTTCTAGCTCTAGTATGTGATAACGGTTCAGTCGTCTCACATAGTGGTCCATGGTGAGTTGGCGAGCCAGTTCGTTAGGGTGATGGATTAAAAACGTTCTTTGTATTTAGCTGCCAAGCTCCGAATTTCCTCTTTGGTCGTGTTCATTTGAAGATGCTCGTGCACTTCATTGTTAGTTATGTACCATGGTACTTTTGTAATTGTTCTTAGGATCTTGTTCTGTTGGCGCTGGAGTATATTTATGTTGGAATCGCTTGCACTGCCCCACAGTTGCAGCCCATAAATATTTAAACATTATTTTCTATAGATTTCTTTTTCAGTGAATGTACAGACGCCAGCACGTCAAGTTACCCCAATGTGTCAAATTTCTTTGATCGTTTTTCAACTTTATTTCAAACAGAATAAGGTTCATATTCAATTGGGAAAATTTGACACATTGGGGTAACTTGATGTGCTGGCGTCTGTACAAGTAGTCGTTACATGTATGTGTGTGGGTTGACCCTTGTCATGGGCTTTAGTCATAAACCAACGGTTTCATAAACATTTTACTGCGTCATAAAGTTAAATAAAACGCATGATTTATCTGCATTTGAATGCGACAGAGACGTATAATTAAGATGGCGGCACATAAATTAAGTTCCGTCTATCTTGTTAGGGGTGACAATGAAATGAGCTAGAACATTGAGCTGGGAGGCCGCGGGCAGAAACCCGTCGCCGGGTAATAGATCGTGGACTACTGACCTACTGTACTAAGAATTTTTATTTGCTTTGTTACGTATTTTTATGCCGTAATGATCTTTTCAAGGCACCTTGCCGTTTGTGTTATGAATGTAATAAATTGGGGTTGTTTTTTAGTTACTCTGCATTGTATACCAACAAAGAACATTTCAAAAGCTTTTATTTAAGGACCAGCGACAGCAGGATCGTCAAAATCGAAGATCTGAAACGTCTGATGTCGAATTCTAAAAGCCCGGGGACGGGAAAACAATGGGATGTGCGAGATGATTCAAGACGTTCCAGATTTTTATTTTTGTTGGTCAACAGAAAATGCCATCAGACTTACAACTTTTGCAAAGACGCCATTTCTATTATATATATCTATGTTATATTGTCGCTGGGCTTTGGAGTTCTACTACAGGTGCTCCAGATCTTCAAATTTAGTCTCACAGTAGAAAACGCTCTTCACGTGGAATAGTATTTGCAAAGTATTTTTTAACCCCCGACGCAAAAAGAGGGGTGTTATAAGTTTCACCGCTATGTGTGTGTGTCTGTCTGTCTGTCTGTCTGTCTGTCTGTCTGTCTGTCTGTCTGTCTGTCTGTGGCACCGTAGCGCCCAAACGGGTGAACCGATTTAGATGCGGTTTTTTTTATTTGAAAGCAGAGTTTCTTGCGATGGTTCTTAAATATAATTCATCAAAATCTGTTCAGCCGTTTCAAGGTTATCAGCTCTTTTGTGTTAGCTACCGTTGCTATTTTAGATGCCTATGGGTATTAACTTTACTTAATAAAATTAAATTAAAAATTTAAAAAACCCCCACCGCAAAAAAGTAAAACATTTAAAAAGTTAAAAATAACACTTTAGCCACGAAATTTTACTTCACGTCGGGGTGCCGCTTAAGTAGGTAAGGAATGTTCCTAGTACTTGTAGGTATGTAGGTACTTATTTTAACGGTACCCCGACGTTACGTAAAATTTCGTGGCTAAAGTGTTATTTTTAACTTTTTAAATGTTTTACTTTTTTGCGGTGGGGGTTTTTAAATTTTTAATTTAATTTAATTTTATAATTTTTAAACGCATTAATTTTGTTGTATAGAGTTTACAGTTATGAGATATTTTCAGTGCATTGTATGTAGAGTCAAATGCTGGTTAAAACGTATCCAAACACGACATATCTGCTATTATTTTGTCAAGAGTCTACCTACTGGTGTGCTGGATAGCCTGGCTGCAGCATCAGCTCATCCTGTTGCCATCAGGGCATTGTGTACAGAATCAAATGCTTGTTGAAATGAATCCAAACACGACATATCTGCTATTATTTTGTCAAGAGTCTACCTACTGGTGTGCTGGATAGCCTGGCTGCAGCATCAGCTCATCCAGTTGCCATCAGTGCATTGTGTGCAGAATCAAATGCAGGTTAAAATGAATCCAAACACGACATATCTGCTGTTATTTTCCCAAGAGTGTATTTGTCTGCTAGATATCCTGGCTGCATCAGACCAAATACACCATAATGTCGTAACGTAACGTCGGGGTACCGTTAAAATAAGTACCTACATACCTACAAGTACTAGGAACATTCCTTACTTAAGCGGTACCCCAACGTGAAGTAAAATTTCATGGCTAAAGTGTTATTTTTAACTTTTTAAATGTTTTACTTTTTTGCGGTGGGGGTTTTTTAAATTTTTAATTTAATTTTTATTACTAGCCTGAGCCGCCCACTGCTGGGATATGTCGCAGCTGTGGGCGGTGAGTTTGGTATGGCAAACTCGTCAATCGTGGCAGATTTCAATCGTGATCGTGATTTATCGCGATTCCACGCCTTCTCTCTCTAATTTTCAAGAAAGACATCCTGGTCGTCCCGTCGTCTCATGTCCCTGTTGTAGGGCACCAATTCTGCGTTTTACTGGCTCTACTTTCAGCTTTTAGCAACTTTTTCATTGCCTGTGGCTAAAAGGCGTCCACTTGCACACCGAACTTTGATGCCAACTGAGATTTTACAATATAATGGTATTGTACAGACGCCAGCACGTCAAGTTACCCCAATGTGTCAGATTTCCCCAATTGAATATGAACCTTATTTTGTTTGACATAAAGTTGAAAAACGATCTAAGACATTTGACACATTGGGGTAACGTGACGTGCTGGCGTCTGTACTTTGAGTGGACTTCAGATACAGTGGCTATCAGACGGGTCACTGTGCGCTTCTTTACATCTCTGCGTGTGTGCATGACGTCATCATATCTCAAAAGACCATCTCAGACACTAATCTGCATGGATCGTACGTGATTTGACCAAGATTTTGTATCAAATGTTTTTATTTTATTATTTACACTGTTGAGTTTGACATTGAATGTATACTGACAAGTATTTTTACTTTGAAAGTACATACTTATATTATATTTTTTATTTTTTATTGTGAATGTAAGTCCTTACATACACAATAAAAAAAAAAAGAATCCACATAGTTTCTAAATCTTTTTAAGTTCTTTTATTTATTTGTTATACATTTTGTCTGGCAGTTTGAGTTCTTTATGGGACCAACCCAAATGTTCTTTCTTTGGTATTGTTCGTCGGCACGTGGAGCTCCTCAAGTTCCGAGTTGAACTCACGATTACTGACAAACGCTTGCACTGACTGATCTGGTCCCCTCATTCTGTGTGGTTCTTTCCTCAAAAGACAATCTCAGACACTAATCTGCATGGATTCTACATGATTTGACCAAAATAATGTCTGGACTTTAAAAGAGACTATGACCTCTAAGTTTTTTTCGGTGTTTCTTCTCAGAGTAGTCCAATAGTGAAACTCCGATCTCATTTACTTAAAAAAATGACGTGTAAAAGTGTTTGTGAAAACCTATTTACAAAAATAAATGTCATCATCATTTCTGTGGCCCTAGTGAAAAGGGGTATAAGTCCAATTTTGTCGAAAATGAGTTAAGTTTACCAAAATGATCAGAAAACCAACTTTTACAGTTTTTTTGGTGTCAATTGGACCCTTTTACACAAAGTAACTTTCTTATTTTTAGAGATAGCTTAGATCTGTCTTCACCAAACGATAGAGCATTTTTTTCTGATCACTTTGGTACACTTAACTCATTTTCGACAAAATTGGACTTATACCCCTTTTCACTAGGGCCACAGATTTATCATTCATTTATCATCATAGATACACACTGATGATAGCCAAAATGTTTGCTAGCTGTTTGACAGTTAATCGTGGAGCACTTTGCCCAGACATCATTACTATGAACTGTCAACGAAGAGCCCTGCAGGAGTCGTTTTGGTATAGTGTGGTGGGATTGAGGTATTCCTCGAAGCACTACCATTTTGAGGCGCACCTTATGAGGCGCTCCTTTTTTATTCCTCGGAGCGCACCTTTTAGTAGCGCTACCGATAGCAATTAAAAATATTAACTTTTTTTCCTCGAAGCGCATCTATGATTAACTTTCGAATAGAGATAGGATACTAACTGAAACTATTGATGATAAGTAAAACATGTTATTTTAAACAATTTGCAACAACTCTGTACTCCTTGACCATAGATTGGTTTTAAAAGGTGCGCTCCGAGAAATAAAAAAAAAACAACCGACTTCTTAAAAAGAAAACTAACAGGTGAAAAATAACTCCAGTTTCGGAAGTCTGTGGCTTTGGTGGTTTTGTTTTGTTCATTATTGGCCACCGACTTCCGAAACTGGAGTTATTTTTCACCTGTTAGTTTTTTTTAAGAAGTCGGATGTTTTTTTTATAAAAAAGTTTTTATTTTGTAATTTTTAGTTTCTTTGTATGTAAAGAAAGTCTTTCAAAACTTGAAAGAATCATTGAAATTGGATAACAATTCATAAAGAAGTTCTATCTCTAAACATTAATCTGTCTCATCTCTGCCGGCCCCTTTTAAAATAGAATGGCGTAATGTTATGTTGTGGAAATACAAAAGCTCAGCATAGACATCTGAGTATAGCAATCGCGAATAATTTGCTGTTATGCGTTAAAGAGTTCCGTTGCCTGTCTTCTTCATCAGTTTTTCTTCACCAAATGTTACTTTCTAAATGAAAATGCTTGATTTGTTACTAAAAATGTTGAAATCGGTGCACGTGTGCCTATATTTTTTGAGGAGTTTCCTCAATTCCTCGAAGATCCCTCATCAGGTATGAGTTTTGATACAAATGGGACCAATCTGTTAGTATACCCTATCAAACAAAAAAAGAATTTTCAAAATCAGTCCATAAATGACGGAGTACTGAGGTAACGAACCGAATTGAGAACCTCCTCCTTTTTTTGAAGTCGGTTAAAAAGGAGCGCCTAATTAGATGCGCCTCAAAATGGTAGGGCTTCGAGGAATACCTCGTGGGATTGATGTTGCGAAAGCCTGCTTTTAGTTTGGTTTTGTTTGTACACACACGTGTGTCTATTTCGTGCATATTAACATCAAAGGAGCCAATAAATTGCTTCAGAACCAAAGTAATTATTTTGTATTACAAATAATTTACCTTAATAACGTCTATTATAAAGACAAAGGCAAAGACCATGTTTGTTGTTTGTATCATAAACTGAAATAACTAATTGAATAATGTACGCACATTATATACCTACAACATGTTACATAATTATTATTTGAAGGGCCCCGAGCTTTTAGGCTTTAATATTGAAGATGGCGTTTCATGTAGGTATATATATATTATGTAGATGTCATGTTTTTAGTAGTTATTATTCCAGGAATTTTGCCGTAGGTAGGTACAGACGCCATCACATCAAGTTAAATGTGACAAATTTTCCCAATTGAATATGAACCTTATTTTGTTCGACATAAAGTTGAAAAACGATCAAAGAAATTTGACACATTGGGGTAACTTGATGTGCTGGCGTCTGTACATAATGTTGTTATACCGTCTTTGAACATTGGAGCATGAAACAATTAAATGAATGTTTCAAAATAAAAGTATAGATAATAATTAACGGTGATGTTTTTAACGAAGTCAAGGAAGTATGAAATACATTAGTTGTGTATTGTAGCCGGTGGCATTTTGTAGTTTCAGCCACACATAAAGTGATCAGGTCATATTTAATGTGAAAGCACGTGAGCCCATTCACTAGTAGTTGAGAGATTTATCTTGAAGTTGACTTAGCAGATTAGTTTTTTTCCATCAATGTTTCTCTATTTCTCTTAACTTTGTATTTTTATAAATCTTATAATACTAATCTATGAGAGCAGCGGCGGCCTAGTGGGGGCGGCCCCGACTTACGAACAGTAAGTCGTGGGTTCGAACCTAGCCAGGCGCATTACTTTGTGTAATTTATTTCATCACCACTGCTCTCAAAAACAGTGAACCGGTCCTAGAACCAAAACTTCGAAGACGTATATGTGACATTTACCAATTCGCACTGGGCCCGCGTAGTATATTATAGCCCAAACGCAAAATACGCGCTTTAACGTGGAGTTTTGGATACCGGCCCGGTATCTTTAATCTTTTTGTAATCTATGTATTTATTCTATTTATTTGACTTTCAAGTTTTTGTTTACTATATGTTCTTCATCGTCTTAGGATAGACTGTTTCTGGCTTTAAGTCCGCCTCTGTACATTTTTTACTTGTGCACAAAGTTTATAATTATAAACACAACATTACTAGTACTCCGTTCAAACATAGATGCATAATGCAAACGATTTAATCCGCCATTAAGGGTGCCATTTGCAAATACAAACTACAGGCAAAATTCGTACGTTGTGCGTGTAAGTAGCTATTTCAACAAGGTACAGACGCCAGCAAATTTTCCCAATTGAATATGAACCTTATTCTGTTTGGCATAAAGTTCAAAAACGATCAAAGAAATTTGACACATTGGGGTAACTTGATGTGCTGGCGTCTGTACCTTTGCAAACAGTTCGACTTTGATATTTTTAAAACAAGTGTGACTTCCGCAAAAAAGTGTTGATCCTTAAATTTCTTCATAGGTTAAAGATTCAGTGACGATCTATTTAATTTTTTGATATTATTATTTTTGCTTATTTTTTGTAATTTTGTTGATATTTGTTTTTTTTGTGTGTTATTACTTGGCCGTGTATGCGTATATTTTGTTCCATAGTACTTTTATCCTACACAAGCTCTATACGTGAAGCCTTGTAATTGGCTGTCAGAAAACCTTACTGTTTCTTATTTCCATTGAATTTAGCTGTAAGTCTTCCATAGTTCTTAAATAAATAAATAATACAGTATTTTAATTGAAGTTGTTAATTGACATTATATCGCATTTTGACTGGCCTGTTGGTCTAGTAGTTAGTGAACCTGACTGCTACGCCGGAGGTCGTGGGTTTGATTCCCACCCAGGACAAATGTTAGTGTGATGAGCACGATCATTTGTTCTGTGTCTGGGTGTAATTTATCTTTAATATGTATGTATTTAGAAATATATAAGTATGTGTATCAGCTGTTTAGTAAACCATAACACAAGCTCTTAGCTTAGCTTGGGACTAAATGGCGTTGTGTGAAGAAGTTTTGGAATATTTATTATTATTACTATTTATTTTCTCACACAAGAACCCACTTGACACTAACATGTAAAAATAATTTTTACCTTACATTATAAAGAAGCTATTTTTCCAGTCTCTGAATAGGCGAATTCCAGTTTCCTTCGGGAGTCGTAAATTATATGAAGTGGATGGGAAGCAGCATTTCCTTGTACTCAGTTACGATCACACTGATATGAGAGAGCATGAATGCGTTTGTACCTACTTATTACTTTGTAAGTTTCATGTTACGTTCATTCATGCTCTAGTTCTTAGTATCTGTTCAAGTGAGAAAGTTAGTTCGTAAATGATATTTATTTCTCTAAATTGATTTTTACAAACACTTTTAACAAGTCGTGTGTAGTATCTTTGTTTATTTAAACTAGTGAGGTCTGTTTTTCACTACCAAACTACTCCGAGAAGAAATACCAACAGAAACGCAGGGGCACTTGAAAGTTCAGAAATTACTTTGCATATCATGTGAGGACCATGCAGATATCTGTAATGGAAGATGTAAGATTGAGAAATCCTACTAACATAACAACATAAGCGCGAAAGTTTGTGAAGATAGATGGATGGCTGGATGTTTGTTACTCTTTCACGTAAAAGCTACTGAATGGATTTTAATAAAATTTGGTGTGGAGTTAGCTGACACCCTGGATTAACATAGGCTACTTTTTATTCATGTATTCCTACGGGAACGGGACCTACGCGGGTGAAACCGCGGGTCGTCTGCTAGTAAATAAATAAATAGATTTGTTACCGAGATGATATTTCAAGAACCATTCAGACATGAGTGGACCTATCCAGTCAGTGTACACATTTGTGAATAGTCATGAGCTGAACTCCGAACTAGTGTACTTTGTAGAAAAATAAGACACGGCATGGCACGGATGGCGCAGTGGAAAGAACAATATTTCTATGGCGTATGGATAGTTGGTCCGTGTCTGGCTGATTGTGTATGTGGCTTTAAATGTTTGTAAACGTTACCCACGACACAGGAAAAAATATTAGTGGGTCAAAAAAGAAAAAATCTCTTTAATTCTTCTTTCTTTTTCTCGAAAATTTGATTAAAAACATTTACTTTCATTACATTCAACTTTCACACAACGCCATTTAGTCCCAAGTTAAGCTTGAGAGCTTGTGTTATGGGTACTGGGAACAGCTGATAGATATACTTATATATTTCTAAATACATACTTAATATAGATAAATTACACCCAGATTCAGAACAAATGATCGTGCTCATCACATAAACATTTGTCCTGGGTGGGAATCGAACCCACGACCTCCGGCATAGCCGTCAGGGTCACTAACTACTAGACCAACAGGCCAGTCAAAGCTATCACTTTAAAGCTGAATATCTCATAAACAAATCCTTTATTTTTTTAAATCCACCTAAAGCTCCAAATGTACGTCTTTGCAACCATATATTCAGGATTCAGCAATGTTAGTCATAGGTCATAGAGTAACAAAGGTCGGCGAACGGGCGGCGCTCCTCGACTGGCAGCGAACAGGCGCTGACGCGGAATGGGCTGACGTGTCGAGTGTGTCCGAGTGTCCACTCTGTGGCTGATACAACTTAGTACGACTGCACTACACATGGGTCGTGTTTGAAAACGTCAGATTTGAAATAGATGGCTTTTATTGATGAAGAGTGAAACGCAGTTGTATGCAACTGAGATGCTGACGGAGATGTGTGCTATTACGCGAATGGGTTTAATAAGAAATTAGTATATTAGAGCAAGTTTGAAAATGGCGTATGTGACCAAAAAGTGGTGTGGAGGAAGTGGTTGTTATGGCATGTGGTGTGATGGAATAATAATAATAATTTATTGCTGAACCAGGCAAGCCTGTACATTGGAAACCAATTATGAATAACAATATATTCAAACTTACTAAATAACTAAATAAAAATGCTAAACTGTGTAGTGTAGGGATTTAATTGTGTATGAGGTGTGAAACGGTATACATAACTAATTCAAACATATAAAATACCTTATATTCTTTAGATAGGGTAGAAGAGGATGATGTTGATAATGAGGATCATGTTGTAAGACAAGCTTTGAGTAATAATATGGAGGGTTACTTAAGTATAGGAAGACCAAAAATGCAATGGTTGGATTGTGTGAAAGACATTATGGTTACTAAGGAGGTAACTATTGAGATTACGGAAAATAGAGATGTACCTATGGAAAAAGACATGCTGCATCGACCGAAATACATTGGGATAAGGAGGATCACGATGCAGTTGTAAAAATACACTGTTACGATAAATCCGACTGGTGTCTAATTTTATGTCTAGCTAAATGCCGGGTAATTATCTGCAAAGAACACCTCATAGATTGTTCCCCGTGTTATTTTATTGTTTTTAAGTCAGGTACGTTTCCTGAAGATGCTACAGAGTGGAAAGTGGCGCTTGTTATGCTTTTTGAGAAAGCGAGGCGGTCACTTACAGCGTTAGTAAAGGTACTTGATACTAAAACTCGAAGTTTATTTCATAACAATTCATCACATCTCCGAAGGGTTGGCAGAAGTACCTAAACCCATATGCCAATCTTGTTTTAAGTCCCATGTACGAGTAATGGGGAGATTCAAATTAATTTATTGAAAATATACCACCTAACTATTACTAATATCTAGGTGGTATCCGAATTATTACCTATTATTTAGTTGCCTATATTTCGTGGAAGGATTTCCCATTGAATTAATTACCTATTTATTCATGCGGAACTACCGAAGTACTAGTGTTCAAGCGGACAGGAATTTAGTGATTAAAATATTAATGCGCAATTTAATTGCGATTAATCCTTTTGTTCCGCGAGCTGCGATCCGCGTTTTAATTGGTTCAGGAATGTGTAACAAAATTGAAACGCGTATACGCAAAACGCAGTGAAATAAGCCGCACGTTTTTAGTAATATTTTAAACTAGAGCTGACTTTTCGTAGTAAGAAATTTTACTAAAATAATGGCTTGTCCGGCGGACGGTATTAAATCAAATCAATGTATTGGCACTAGGGCATGCAATTATCCGCTTATTTTAGTATTCGGATAATTTGGATACTTGAATAACGTTATCCGGATAAATCCGGATAATACGGATAATTTGGATAGGAAAGAAAAAAATAAAATTTGACCAGAATATCATCAATCATCATTTATATTATCAGTATAACGAACTATGCATGACAAAATAAAATAATCAACCTAATTAGGCAACGAAACAAGTCATAAAATTTTACACAATATAACATCTTGTATTAATTTTTAAAGAAACGTTTTTTGTTAAAGTACTTTCATTAGTAAAGAATCTTATTTATAAGTAAAACTATGAAATAATAAATGACTGTCATCATAATGAGATCAAATCTATATAAGGGTGAATATTTGAAGATAGACATATTCAGGATACGTAAATTAAGTTCAAATAACGCTTCCAATTACAACATTTATGGATTTAACGTAAAGTTTGTAGTGAATATTAACGAAATAAGTCAAACGCACAGTATTTCAATCGCTTTATAGGGTTGAATCTGAAGCTGAAAATTTTCGTCGAACGGTGATGAGATATGAAACATACGGTAATTAGCATTTAAAAATGGTAAGTAATTAGGCTTCGTTCCGTTCGTTGTGGCTTCGCAGATGTGGCTTTAGCCAATGTTTCCTCCTTTGATTGCTGTTTTTCCGAGGCATGTTTACTCTGAAAATAAAAAAAATATATTATAGAAGTGAAAATATTAGGTGGGTAGTCAGAATGTAGGTTTATTTTGTTGCGGAAGTGTCAGTTCACACCGAACCAATCGATCACGCGTTGGTACTAACAATTCGAACTCGACCAGCACAAGCTGGCCTAGAGGAGTAGTGAGTTTCAGGATAATAAGGAGCCAGCTTATTCTAGTACTAATTACCATTTTCAATTGCTCATTACCGTTCCCTAAAATACGAACGGGAAAAATGGTAATTATAGAAATGGTAATTAGATATTCGTACACTTTCTCACATTATACGTTCTTTACAGGACTTAATAATTTTGGAACTTAATCAAAGCAAAAAGTATCCTATGGCGACTAATACAATGTTAAAAATTATAAATAAAAATAATAGACTTACCAAGGGAAACTCGAACGGTGAGGAGATTTTTGTTTTGCCAACATGATTTTTGGGCAGTTAAGGTAGGCTAGAGTTGGCAGGGGGACCACCTCACAGTGCTTGCGTCCACGTCGCGTCCCCTGGAAACGACCCAGTACTGACCACCGTATTGCAGTGCCAGACTGGGTCGGCCAAAGTGCACTGTGGCGGCTGTGCCGCTAGACGTGGGTTCGATTCCCGCTTGGAATGGATGTTTGTGTGTGTGTTTGGATGTGTGTGATTGGGTTTGTTGGCTGTTTGGTGCCCATGGCACAGGAATAGTCACTCTCTGGACTCAGACGACTCACTGATTGGTGCGTCGGACGTGGAAGTCCCTCGGTCGTGGTAACGAGTCCGCGGGGGCGGTTTTGTCCGAGGGGGTCTCGGCTTCAGGGTCGACGGGGTTGCCAAGGCTGGAGCGCCGACGGTGGCCTCGGAGACCTCTGTCGTGGGGGGAGATGGCCCTGGAGGGGGCCAGTCTCTCCTCCGGGCCGCTCTCTGTCGGACTCTGACTTTGGGGCTGCTCATTTTTTATGGTGAGCGCGATCGTTGTGCTGTGTCTGGGTATGACTTGCGAGTAAAGTGTGTATGTTCAGAGGTGTTTATTTATTTATTTATTATTTATTTATTTATTTATCATTTAAGAAAGAAAGAAAAGAAAGAAAGAAAGTGTGTGTGTTTGGTCGCGTGTGATTGGGTTTGTTGGCTGTTTGGTGCCCATGGCACAGGAATAGTTACTCTCTGGACTCAGACGACTCACTGATTGGTGCGTCGGACGTGGAAGTCCCTCGGTCGTGGTAACGAGTCCGCGGGGGCGGTTTTGTCCGAGGGGGTCTCGGCTTCAGGGTCGACGGGGTTGCCAAGGCTGGAGCGCCGACGGTAGCCTCGGAGACCTCTGTCGTGGGGGGAGATGGCCCTGGAGGGGGCCAGTCTCTCCTCCGGGCCGCTGTCTGTCGGACTCTGACTTTGGGGCTGCTCATTTTTTATGGTGAGCGCGACGTTGTGCTGAGTCTGGGTGTGACTTGCGAGTAAAGTGTGTATGTTCAGAGGTGTTTATTTATTATTTATTTATTTATTATTTATTTATTTATCACTGTCTGGCGGAAGCGTGTCCGAGGGGGTGGTTTGTCCGAGGGCGCCTTGGCTTCAGGGTCGACGGGGTTGCCAAGGCCGGAGGGCCGACGGTAGCCTCGGAGGCCCATGTCGTGGGGGGGGATGGCCCTGGTGGGGGTCGATCTCTCCCCCGAACTGCTTTCTCGGACTCGGACTTTCAAGCGGTTCACGGTGGCGACGGGCGGGCGACGGTACGGGGGTGCCTTCGCCCGCATTGCACCCGTCACCACCTTTGTCGGTCCCCTAGGGGAAGCCATGCGGGGCAATCGTCGGCGGAGGACTGGACGTAAAGGCTGTGCCGGTTTCCCAGTCCCCTGCCACTTAGACGAAGCGGGAATAAAGCTGGGTTGTTTTAGTGGGTATACCGGGTCTGACCGGGGAGTCCCACATAGCCTCCTATCCCCCGATGGGCGGGTATGCGTAATTGTCATTTTTTCCCAGCGCAAACAAAAAAAAAAAAAAAAAAAGGCTAGAGTTGGCACGAACACATTATTTGACGTGTGACCCGCACGATTCGAGACGCGGAACAGAGCGTAACCGCCGAGAACTTACACCTTCAATAACAGTACACTACGCAGAAAAATAACCCTGCGACTGTGAGTACAAAGTGTTGGGACAATTTTCAAAGTCATTACAAATTATCTAAAAGTGTTCTTTAGTGTATATAGTTTTGAGAAATGGTAAAACATGTAATGTACTATGTACATTACTACTTAAAATTACTATCTTCAAAGTTTATTTATAACTTTTCGAGCATGAACTGCTAAAATTCGGGAATTGGGACACGAATGGTGATGAGATTTGAGGAACGTTTATGAAGATAACTTAGTTGTTTATAGAAATAGAAACATATTATGTACATCAGTATATAGTGCTGAAACTATGTATTACGTGAAATAAAAAAAAAACATAACTTTATATCTCACTAAGTAGTTATTTGGGGTGGGCCGCGTAATATGCACATGTTCAAAGAATCACCCAAAAATAACCTCTGTATTTCAAATGTAATATTTAAAACTATTTAACCACAATATCATCATTTATCAGTAATCACAATCAGTCTTAACGAATCTTGGCAAAATAAAATAATCAACCTAACTAGGCAAAGAAACAAATCATAAAATTGAACATAATGTAACAATATTTTTGAAGGCAATTTTTTTATAAACTTTGTGTACTCGTTAGTAAAAAAAAATAAAATCAAAACTAATAATTAATGACTATCGTCATAATGAGATCGGATCTGTTTCAGTAACCTCTATGTTTTTAAAATTAATATTTTAAGATAACCAAACTCTAACCTCATTTTAATAATTGGCAATGTGGAATGTTTGTTGTGCAATGTTGTAGGACTACCACGTCTCTTTCAAAATCCAGCCCATATACATCAGCAAACTGTAAGACCACAAGTCCACACACAACGACACAACATAAACGAACACGTCAGTACAAGTTTTACTTAAGAGCCGCGCGCAATGGCGGACAAAGCAGTGGTATGCAGTTAAATGTTGCCAATTACCAAAAATACTCTAATAATTGTGCAAAATATAATTATTATATGTTCAAATACGTAAAAATAATAAACCAAAAATTATCCATTTTATTCGTATTATCCGAATAGTAATGCAATTGATATCCGGATATTTTATTTGGCGGATATCCGGATAATTCGGATATCCGGATATCCGGATAGCATGCCCTAATTGGCACACACAAGTTGGAGAAAATACATAGAAAAATAAGAGCACTAATAAAACAGCAGAATATTAAAAGGTAGCCATGGGCCCCAAACTAGGCACAGCCTGTGTCTTGGTGACCCAGAATATAGAATTAAAGACAGATTGAGTAGACGACTGAAAAGTGTGACACAGTACAGCAAGAGTAGGTAACAGTTAGTTACAGTAGTAGCGATTCTAATCATTAGGACGACTAGAGCAGCAGTGCTATCCTGTCAAAATTTAAGTGAAGTGAAGGCGAATTGAGCTGCCATTCCATACTAAAGCTAGACATTGAGAGTTTACTTCACTCAAGTTTTCGCGGGGTTACTAAATCCACTGACCATTCTCAGTCAAACTCGTTCGAGTCGACTAGGTGTAAACACTGTCGAACGACTTCGTTCATTAGGTTCATTTTCAAATTTCTTGCTAAGATAAGTACGAACATCAAGCTTCCCCAAACTGTCAAATTTTACCAATGGAACATGAACCTTATTCTCTTTGTAATCAAATTGAAAAACTTTCAAAGCAATTTGACACACGAAATAGGGATCGCTTGATGTGCTGGCCTCTGTAAATCTGACACTTCGGGATTTAAAAAAGAGACGGTCACACAAGCCTAACAGAAAGAGACAACGCTCTACAAAGTTTCATCACCATCATTTGAGCCATAGGAAGTCCACTGCTGGACATAGGCCTCTCTTACAGATCTCAAATAAGACCGGTTGGAAGCGGCTCGCATTCAGCGCGTTCCCGCGGCCTTAATGAGGTCGTCTCTCCACCTTGTGGAAGGACGTCCTACGCTGCGCTTGCTGATACGTGGCCTCCACTCGAGCACCTTTCAAACCCATTGGTCATCAGTCCTCCGTGCTATGTGCCCTGCCCACTGCCATTTTTTAACCTACTAATCCGCTGAGCTATGTCGGTAACTTTGGTTCTTCTACGGATCTCCTAATTTCTGATTCGATCTCGCAGAGAGACTCCGAGCATAGCCCTCTCCATAGCTCGTTGGGCTACTTTGAGCTTACTCATAAGGCCCATAGTAAGGGACCACGTTTCAGTGCCATACGTCATCTCTGGCAACACACACTGGTCGTGTGTATACTCTACAAAGTCTAATTAGTCGAAATTATTGTTGAAACCCGACGAGCTATATTAATGGCTTACTATCTATCGTGGCTAATCATAATTTTAGCCAAAAGATGTCCACTGCTAGACATTGGCCTCCAACAATGATCGGTACTGCTCTATCCACATCCATCTACTTGCTGCAATCCTCACCAGTTTATCAGTCCACCTTCTGGAATGCCCCCATGCTGCATCTGCTGGTACTCGGGTCGGCTACATGAGACCCCATTCAACCCAACGGTTTTCGACTTGACAAGCATTATTAACTAGGTACCGAATTTGTTATTAAGTTAGTTCTACGTCATTATTCTAGATATCTAAGTGTCAATTTCTTGCCAAATCACGTATCACCGGTTTCTCAGCGTAAAATACCTATCCGTGGAAATACATCGCCATTTTGTTCTACATGTAAAGTTTTATGACTCCGGGCGTAGGTACATAAAGTAAGTATGATGTCGCCCCGTCACTTTACGTCCAATATCCTGTACTTTATCGAGAAATAATGTTATTGTAGATGGGACTGAGGCAGGTGGACTGTGTTTTTTTTCAAATAGAACTGAATAAAGAAACTTCAAACACGTAGATACTATATATTTAGTCACACACACATACTAATAAATACTGTTTGCAACTAATACGAACTTTTCTAAAGTTCTTATTTTGAAACAAAGAAGACTAGCGAAATTAAAAACTAAACGAATTTCCTATGGAAAAATAATGATGAATGGATGAATGTTTAAACCCTTTTTTTTTAAATAACAGCTTCTGATTGTGATTTTGATTGGAAATGTATAGCTTGATATTAAGGAATGTTTGGGCGCTACATTTAGGACAGACAACGCGACCATATTTCGGAACGCATCAAACCGCTCCCGCTACAATCTGCGCCAACGATCAGAACATAAAGAAGCTTCTAGAACTTTCCACAATTTTGTTTCCAAAACTAGGTTGGTTGAAAGAACTTTCCACTTAGACTATTTTTAATATTTCTACCATTAACCTATATTTATTCAACCTGACTTAGCTTTCAGGTTGAAAATCATGTCCAGTTCAAAAAGAAAGGTGAAGACAATGCCTGACATTTTCGACCTCTCTCTAAAAATAAATGTACCTAATGATTTATGTCCGCAGTCGCTGAGTGCTGACTAAGCGAGTTCCATTATGTTAAATTATATGATTTTGGAGGACTGACATTATTTTTTTAGTAAGATAATATTTTCAAATTTATAATAATATCCTTTAGACTATTGTAGAAAATATGATATTATCTACTCATTCTAACAATAAACTATAAAATATTCATGTACCTACGATAAAATATATATCCGAGAAGGATGCCATTATTTTTGCATCCTGATAAGCTGAAAGGTTAGGAAAAAGCTGCACTGTAAAAATAAAAAAAAAACACGTACTCACATACCTTTATACCTAACGAATAATTTACTCAAGAAATGTTTTACAATCCGCAAACGTTTCCGCACCAATGTCGCCAAACACATTCACAATTTCAATTCTAAGCCTCTAAAAATTACCGTTCCTACAAATTAATTTTATCTCAAGTAAAACAGAACCCTTTCCCATATTAGTATGATACCTCACACCTCAGAGTAAGCAGGCTTAATAGAGTGTCAATGCGAAAGGATCCGTTTATCTGCGAGGTGACAGATGGCCTTATTTATCGCGCACCGCTCAAGGCACTGCACACGCCTAGAATTTGTTATTGACGCGTAGCTTTCCCCCGATATTCTTTTGCAATTTCAAGCTGGTGATTTTAAATGAGAGTTTAAAAGCATTTTTCTTTGTTTCCCAGGAATATATCGGAATTTCGTTTGCGGTTTAGTGATCGGTTTTTTTTTGTTTTGGATTTGTCTACTGCAGTGGTATTCTGTTTTAACCACGCCGTGGAAATGTAGGTATTCTTCTTGTTTTTTTTTGTGTGGTTATAGACTAACATGATTGATCCTTATAAAAAAAAAGCAAAATGAAAATGTATAAAAAAGTAGGTACTTACTTCCTACTATTGTTATAGTGTTAAGATACTTAACCAATGTTATAATTTGTATACCTTGCACGGTGAAATATAGTGTTGCACATAGAATTTGATATTGTCACCAAGTTATATACTTTTTACCTATGTTATACAAATAAATTACTTTGACTTTGACTTGAAAGTTTTTAGGCCTTGGCTTCACATGCCGTCGAGAAACATCTTTCAGGCAGTTTATAGGCTATTTCTAATTCAAAAGTAAAATGTAAGAGGTAAAGGGAAGAGAGTTATTATTTCTATATTTTTGTGGTGTATAGAAACATTATAATTGAATAGTAGGCATTTAATAGAATACCTAGTGTTCTATTATATTCTATTCTAATTGAAGGTGAAGTGAGGTATCATCCCACTCCAATAATGGACAGTTTTTTTCACGCGTACTTCACTTTGAAACGGGTGTTAAGGTGGACAGAAGAATTTATAAAATTTTAATGAGATCGTTAACTGGGGTCAAAGCGTGATCATTTTTGCATTGTCCCTTTGAATCCATCATCGTAGGGCTAAACGGTCAAGAATACTTACCACATCTACATAATTGAAACGTTTATTCAGAAACGTGACATGCCAATGTTATTATGTTACGAAAATGTATTTGCATTTTCGTAACATAACTGTTTTAAGTTCCGTCTTTTAAGAATGTGACGTCAAAGCAGATATTTATGAAGGTACACGAGTCGTGAGAATACGATGCTTGGCACTACATACTTTACAGTCGCGGCCTCTCTGTGTATGATTTAATAACATTGTTGAGACAAGTAACTGTCTACCGTATACGGAACTTCGCCATTATTTCATGCTTAATGCTTTCAGTGGAACAAAAAAATTGCGAGATATTGTACTCCATTTACAATGAGATAATTAGTTATTCCGTTGATAACATTTGCTTTAAAAATGATTAACTTGATTTATTCCTGCGGAGAGGCGTTCTTTTTGAGATAAAAGCTTTTTTATTCATTCGGGTCATTGTTCAATTCAGACTAAAGAGTTAGGGGTTGGCCGGATTTTTTTTGACGAGGTCATTGCTTTCTATTTAACAAAGAACGATGCTGAAATATTTATCTTTTATGGATCATTATAACCGATATACCTACCGGCAATGGCTATCGTGATTCGACAAGAAAGGTCGATTTTATGAAGGGCCCTTGACGCAGCGCTTTACGTGGCGGGGTGTCCGACCACCAAAAATAGTCATATATCACTTTGGAGCCGCTCCTGACATTTATTAAAAGTCTTTGGCGTTTTGATTACTGTTTTCAAATATTCGACGCGTCGATAAATTTTCAATAAAGACGTCGACGTAAATATTTTCACGAAAGGTTCTTTCATAACAATATTTCGGTTTATTGATACGTTTACGTTTTGTTAACGTATTTGTTATATCAATAAGATTAAAAAAGTAATAGAATTACTGCGTTCTTCTTTTGCTTTTAGAGTTTTAATTCGTCTGTGAATACGGTATGCACGTTGTCTTTACTAAAATCATTATTTTTGTAATAAACGCTCTTTCTCAAAAAATTCGGAACGTTACCTGGGAAAATGAACTTAATAAACATTTTCGCCTCAAGCAAACACACAACTACCACCGCACATAAGTGATTCTCGACTATGAAAGCACTTGAACGCGTTTTCTATTAACATTCTTCATGTAAATTATTTCATTAATCAGATTAGAACGATATATAAAGCAAAACAGGGTTGTTTCCTTGCAATATTAATGCGAAATCTGTATAAATTGTAAATATTTAACAAGCCATGGACGGTAATGTCTTGGAATTTAATCAGAAAGGCCTCGCTTTCTGCGAATATAATTTCTTATTCCAAATTGATGTTGACTGGTCCATTAGTCGAAATATACATGTTTTGATGGAGAATGTATGTATTTTAAATACACACACCTAAATGGTCCTGAACATCCGGGATTCGTTTATGATGCAGCCATGTGTTTTATTTGAAAGATAGCTAGAAATAGCCGCGGGCCCCAAACTAGGCCCAGCCTCTTGGTGGCCCAATTTCAGCAGTTAAGGTAACATGAATTCGAAAAGTTCAGTGTGATACAGCACAGTAAGACACAAGTTTAAGTAATAATTAATTAGATAGTGAAATTATTTAGAAATAAAAGTAAATTAACATTTTAAGATAAAAAAATACCCATAGATAAAAAGAATACCAATATTATATAGCATTTAAATTTGATTCTAAAAAATTGGTGAACATGAGTAAAACTAAAATAAAAAACAAACATCAATAATAAACATGGTGATATCATTAAGTGGAAGGATGTGTGTGTGTATATGTGTGTGTGTGTGTGTGTGTGAGTGTGTGTGTGTGTGTGTGTAAGTCGAAGTAAAGATGCTCCAAGAGGTCTGGACTATCTGATCTGTGTATGGTTCAGTATCACGACAAATAATACAATCATAAACTCTGTGAAAATAGCTCCCACATAAAACAACTAAACGGTATCGTTAGCTAATTTATTTTTAAGTTCCAAATGAGAGTCTTAATTACCAGAAAGGATTACAATATCACCGAACTTAGCACTTAATGGATATATCCCGCGGCCAAAAGCTTGCGAATTTTACGAGTGGCCCATAAAACGGTACCAAGAAATTATCTGTTCAAAAGACAATTTATACCAGTGCAATTAAACGGTGCTAGGTCTTCTTAAATTGCTGGAACTGCGTAATTGTATTCCCTCCTTAATAAGGAGTACCGTTTTACCTCGTAAATATAAAGCGCCTTAATCCAGTTTAATTTTCTTGTTTACAAAGTTGGGACTACTTTTCCTATTAGCTTTGGTGTTCTATGTAACTAGAGGTCGGGTATCGATTACATTTAATTTTCGTAACAACCTTCTAAAGCGCCTATTGATATGAATATTCATTTTACTTTGTACCCGAGTGTTTAATTGAAATTTTAATGTTGGCGGTAATTGTATTGTTATTGCCTCTTTAACGAAGGCGTTGTGGTTTTAACATTAAAACTGTTGCGTCGTTGGAAAGTTATAAGCAAAGTATCTTTGTTAAACTAATTATCATTTCTCATTGATTTAATTCAACATGCTTTTAAGTTTTACTGAAAGAGGAACTCAATAATGGCTACTAGAAAACACAGAGTGGAGCGAAAACCAACGTACCTTTGACATCATGATTCTGGGCCCTCCCAGAAATAAAATGTTTTATCGGTTATTATCTAAATGACTGGCCCGTAAGTTGGTCTAGAGATTAGTGATGGCTCTGACTGTAATGCCGGAGGTCGTGGGTTTGATTCCCAGCCAAGACAAATGTTTGTGTGATGAGCACGATCATTTGTTCTGTGTCTGGGTGTAATTTATCTATAATATGTATATGCATTTAGAAATATATAAGTATGATTATATTTTCAGTTGTCTAGTACACAAAGCACGAGCTCTGCTTAATTTGGGACTAGATGGCGTTGTGTGAAAGTTGTGCAATATATTTATTTGTGTTAATTTATTTATTTAAAAGTCTACGCTAGTTTTGTAATGTTATTTGTGCTTGTAAAGAACTATGAAAAAGGCACTATTCCTATCCAAAATTTTAATTATTATGTTTTTTTTACGGATTAAAGTAAAGCTCACATCAGGAAATAAAGAAAAAAAGTAATAAACTAAACAGCCTTGACACGGCACTAAAAATATGGAGCCCATTGGCGGTCATTCTCCTTTTAACGTTGGGGGGTTCAAAACCATAAATATAGAGAACCACCTGTATGTAACCAGTTACATACAGGTATCTATGGTTTTATATTTATGGTTTTATAACAACATCACGCCTATACCTAAACCTCGAAGGGTTAGGTACAGGTGTACCTGGTAGTGCACCCACATTTCATCTGTTATGTTTAAGTCCCATGTAATAAGGGGCGAGTCTATTGGCATAAAAAATCCAGAAATTTAACATACATACATCAACTGAAAGAAAGAAAGAGAGAAAGAAATAATAATTTTATTTGGACAAATAATAAAAAGACCTGTGCGAGACCAAAAAGGCGCCTATCTCAGCATTAAAAAATCAAAGCTTATCAAAGCTCTTTCCCATGGCAAAAACTACAAAGCGCCATATGCTACGATTCTTACAAACTTATCATGCTTCGTTTTCATTCATACATGTTGTCATACATACACGCCGGTAGCGAGTACTATGCACAGTATGCACCTGACCTTTCTGAAGAACCTCACCAAAAAGGTCAATGTATGTACTTCTAGGCCGTCCTCTCCCGGCTTTTCTACTTACATCGGCCTTATAAATACCTTTCGTATTTCAAAATTTTACGCTGGGTTTCTGAAGCGCATACCATCTGACCCCCGCAACTTGTAAATCTTCGTTAAGGACCTCCTCCAGTAATTGATTTTAAAGTCCTTTCAGTTTACAACATGCATTATTTCGGCTTCCAAACAATATTTAACTAGTTTTATTTCTGTAGGTAAGTATGCTTTTGTTATTTTTTTTTATAAAGAACGTTGCCATTGGAATTGATTGATTTAATTGGCCTTACATTGTTTATTCACTCTATCTTATTTTTGTACCTAGCTGTAAGTTTTCCGTACAAGCAAAAGATAAATATAAAATAAAATAAATTAGGATTATCTCCTGTATTCTGGGTTTGTTTACAAACTCACATACACAACCCGGAACAACAAACTGTTGAACATTCAAATATTAATTGTTCTGTGTGAAATACTGTGTCATGAAATATTAATGCAAGTTTTTTTACTAAAATATGCAGTGTTTTTACATGTTGGCAAATAAATAAATAAAATTGAACCCGCGATACGTATCGCAGCAGCTAATCGCTTAGCCTCAGCACCAACCGTGCCAATGATTTAACTGTATCAGCTAAAAACAAGCAACCCTTTTGATAAAAGTTCGTCTTTTATATATCTAGTAGTAAGCGCGGCTCCACCGGTGTGGGCACTGTGGGCAACCCTAATTGAGGATAACAGAATAAAATGATCGTGCTCATGACACAAACATTTGTCTTAGGTGGGAATCGAACCCAAGACCTCCGGCATAGTAGTCAGGGCCACTGACTAACCATTACATCAAAAAGCCAGTCAATGAAGTACTTTATGTATGGATGATATTACCAATCGAGTTAAATTATTAGCTCCAACTACTACTACTTCAAATACTACTACTCACTCTAGTGTAGTATGTAACGTAGAGACACGCAGAGCAGTAGTTCAGTTTAAAATGATGTAGTTTGTATCTTTTAAAATCCATGCATTTCAGTAAGGTAGTTAGGTTAGGTAGTTAGGTTAGCTATAGGATAGGTATGGTAAGTTAGGTTAGGTTATATGTATGTATGTATGTTGTCACTTTAATTGTATGTAACAAAAAAAGATTAGGAGAATACATTAGAGACTCGCTAAATAAAAAGTAGTAGACGTTATCATTGTTTTGGATTAGTTTGTTGTCCATCTTATAAAAATATGTAAAATTATCACTAATGTATAATATTTTCGTTCCACAGTGTTTGTAACCAAACTCCTCCGAAACGGCTCGGCCGATTCGTATGAAATTTTGTGCGTACCTATATTCAATAGGTCTAAGAAAAGAATATATCCTATTTTTTTTTATAGGCGGAATGATACAAGTTGGGCACTGTGGTCGTGTCTGATGCCCACAACCCTAATATTGAGATTGATCCTTTTTAAGAATGCAACGTATTCGCACTCGTACCCGTTCTCGTACTTGTAATTGTCTCTATGTTACTAAGTGTAATTGGTGTTGTACCGTATTAAGTAACTATAAATAAATAAATAAATAAATAAATAACGTATTGATCGTAAGGAATACTTAGTCCGACTCGAGATTGACAATTTTTTCAGTGGCCGTGAGAATCAGAATCGGAAATCATTTATTTGCTATGAATGTGGGTACAAAATAAGCTGTAAACATTGTAAAAACTGTTCCAACACACTCTACCTTACGGCATGCAAAAGTAAATCAATAAAACATATATGAATCTACTTATACAGACAACAAAAAATAAAAACATTAAGAATTACAGTTACGTAGCTGTATAGCCGTCCTTCATAAACCAAAAAAAACAACAAATTTTATCCTGTTACGTATAAAAAAAACAACACAGATACTGGGTACATAACCAAATCTATATAAATTTGCAATAAAATAAAATAAAACAGAATAGGTAACTAAACGTTTCTGTTTTTTACGTAGGTAAATTATATTTTTCCGTGTGTTTCTGATTCTCAAGTTACTTGTGCCTTTGTAAATAAGGGTGATCTTCTATCAGCTGTTTTCTCCCTCTAATGTAAAAGTATTTTCTAAGAGTGTGTATTTTTATTGATACCACCCAACCGAATAACTTCTTTACTGGTATATCTATTCTGTATATTTCTATAAGTAGTATCTAGCAAAATAAGAACAAGAGAGAGATGAGTCTTGTTAATCATGATTTTCGCTGCCATGATAAATGACTAGAAAGAAAATATTATCAGAACTTTTGTTAGGCAACGAACTTTGCAAATAAACAAAAGTAAAGCTAGTGATGAAACTGTAACATACATTAAGATCTTCCAAAAGCCGGTTATTAAGCACCGCAATATCTTCCAGTAATATGGCGTATGATGGGTGTGCAGAACCAACAATATAAGTTGAACAATCTGTCTGTGGTTACCGCGTCTTGCGACAATACGTAGTTACGTACGGTGCTAACGGAGCGCGAAGGACCTGTCATATATCATGGAGCAAGGTTGGTAGGGACTGTATAAGTATAACTTTCTTGGTAAACTATTTTTTGTCTTTAACGAAATATTTTCCTGAACCTTTCTATTAGTTACATTGAACATCTATTAAATACTTCATTTACAAAAAAAAATTCAACTGAATTAATAAATCAAAATCAAAAGTCGTTTATTCAAATTAGGCTGTGAATCAGCACTTTTTGAACGTCAAAATTACATAACACAGTCTCCCAAAAAGCACCCCTTTCACCACTTCCTAGTGTTTTTGCTGGAAAGGAGAAGAAAAAAAAAACGCAATAAAACTCTAGTTTCGAAAGTCTGTGGCTATGGTAGTTTTGTTTCTTTCGTTATTGATCTCTAAATTTCAAAACAAGAGTTATTTTACACTTGATAATGTCTGTCACTGGGCTAACACGATAGGTATAGACGCCAGCACATCAAGTTACCCCAATGTGTCAAATTTTCCCAATTGAATATGAACCTTATTCTGTTTGACATAAAGTTGAAAAACGATCAAAGAAATTTGACACATTGGGGTAACTTGATGCTGTGCGAGCGTCTGTACCTACCCCTCGGTAAGATAGGTTTTTGACTACAGACAGATGGACAGTCTGGACTAACAGTGTGAGTGAGTTTTCGAGCTTTATAATGAGCGGTCACCCATCCACTGATTAACCTCCGCAAACGTAGCTTAACCTTTGATCGACCATTTAACCTTTCAATAGAAAGACAATGACAGCGCGGTTTAATGAATTAATGACGCTGTGTGTAAAAGTTTGATAATGTTGGTGGAAAATTCGAATGAAGCCGTGAAATTTTCACTTAATAAAATTTCCTAAAACTCAATTCAATCGAGTTCCTACGACTCAATGATTCTGACTAAAATAACGACTTAAACCTTTATTCCATTCAGAGTTGAAATAGAAACGTAATGGAGTCTCTAGTAGTAGTGTCCTAAAGTAAATTGAATTGTACAAATGCGGTTCTAATAATGAACGGACCGAGTTAGAAGAGTGCTTCACGAATAACCATTCAATCTGTGCAATCGTAAAGTTTAATTTTATACAAAGTGTTCAGTTTACGAGTTAGAATCAGATGATATCTTCTAGAAAAGTGAAATTTGCATGTTGGCTGCACAGTTTTCTGTTGAAATAGTCAAGACTTTTAATAAGTTAGTCTGACGAAAAAATTTAAAGTTAACAAACTCTAAAACTAAATATAGTTTCTACTCACCATAGTTCTTTTAATTCATTAAACCCCGAGAGGACACCGGTGACCGCGCTGTCATTGTCTTTCTATTGTGTCTCAATGACACATTTGAAAGGTTAAAGGGTAATTGTATCTTCTAATCATTATTAGCATACATACATACATAAACTCACGCCTTTTTCCCATGGGGGAAGGCAGAAACTACAGAGCGCCATATGCTACGCTTCTTACATACTTCTTTTGTTTCGTTTACATTCATACATGTTGTCATACCCACACGCCGGTTGAGAGTACTACGCACCTGACTTTTCTAAAGAACCTCACCAATGAGGTCTATTTATGTCCTTCTAGGACGTCCCTTCCCGCGGCGTTCCCACTTACATCTGCCTTGTGACGCTCTTTCAACGTGACCAAACCATCTAAGCATGCTCTTTTCATTTTTTGTTACTACATCTTCTTTTAAACCACAACGTTGCTTTATCACATCATTCCTCAATCTGTCATTCATTGTTACACCACATATACTTCGCAAGGAACCCATTTCTACAGCATTTATTCTACTTTCATGTCTCTTTTGCCACGCACAACATTCACTTCCATACGTTAGTGTAGGCACCAGCACACCGTTGTGAACAGCCAGTCGTGCCTTTTCGGATATCGACTGGCTGGTCACAATATATAATATAGATCCAAACTACGAAAAAAGTCTGTTATACCTACTTATATTAAATTTTGACGATTTATTAGAACACAAATAAGGTTATGTTTCGAAACAAATACTGCCTAAGCCTGTTTATTATTTCAATTCGCTGACTCACAACGAATATTACTACACCTTGCATATTTTAAAATAACACGAAAGAATAATGTTTCTAGTTGAACATAACATTATCATAACATTGCGACTGTATTCCCCGAAGGGTAGATTGATGTGCACCCATAAGTTTCTAATACAACAATTTACCAAGTTTATGTTTTGAAGTTAGTAGTAAGCTCTCACAAAAATAAGTACTCTCTTAAAATAAAAGTACCTTTCATAAAGTTAAACTAGATGAATGTTGCGAAGATCGAGATTAAGTCTGTGGCATATGGTTTGACAAAAACGTTGCGCCCTGTGTTCATAAGTCATGGTAAATGGCGAGATGTCGCCCGACCACTTTAGCTGAAGCTGGTAAGGCCGTTAGATTTATTGATACTACGTGGAAACATATTTAATAAATTTGCCGTCTGCTCTCTTCTTGATAACTTTTGAACTCACAAGTGTAAACATTAGCCAAAGGAAATATCGCTCACTTTGCCAAAGTGTTAATTAATCTAATTGTATAGGGCAGCGGCGATCGAGGACGGAATTTGTAACCCACACACGCCCAAAAATCGTATGGGTAGGTAGGTACATTACATAGGGTCGAACTTTGTCACCTTTTCGGGATACGAGTTTACGGGTCAAGGGATAATGTATGATGGATTTGATCGGCAATCAACCGTTAAGGAACAGGATGAAGCAACAACGACTCACACAACTATCTCTCAGAACCACTATAAATAAAGAATACAAAGAAACGTTGCCCGAACACGTAGCTTAGAATCACAAACATTTTCTCTTTTATTTTCATAAAGCTGGTTATCAAATAAAGAATTTGTTCCTCCAAGGATTAAACGTGAATACATGTGTACATTGTAGAAACCAGATAAAATCAGAATGTTCGTAATTGCCCGTATTCTCCAGAGATTTAAAGCCTCGTTCTATATCCCGTCACAGTAATACGGGAGGAAACTGAGTGAACAATTTTTTGCTCATTCTAGGTGCCAGACAAAAGGGAAGAAGGATCAGAGTCCTTTGTCGTTTAGCGAGCTGATGAGACTGGCTCACCCCAACTATGTTCTTATCTCATCCCGATCTGAGACGTCTGGATTTCTTTTATTATTCAGTTTGAGCTTTGAATTTATTATGATGTTATTTCAAGCGTAAATTCAGCCGCCATAACTATTCAAACAAGTTCTTTAAAAAAACATATCACCCAAAGTTGAGTTAGATACAGAAGAGATGAAAATTGCTTTACTATTAGTTTATTTATACGCTTAGTTCGCATTTGAACCTTCCAGATCCCTTGGCATTTCAGCGAACATTTAATTCATGGCGGGGCCCTCGATGCTACCTAAAATGACGCGCGACGTGTGGTAGGGGAGTTGAACTGGAGATATTGCCAACTGTCTCGAAGCGCGTTTGTCTTTTACGTATCGATGCAATCATGTGTCTGGTCCTTTGCACTGGTAATTGGATTACATGTACATACTTCAACATAGCTAGACATCTATAAATACCACAACTTTTATTTCTTTTCGCAGTATGCTTGTGAAACGCAATTCTTGTAATTAGTCTCTCGCTTGCCAAAAAAAACATTGATTGAACCTTGAAATTGATTAAGTCAGTGAAGAGAAAAAGTTAATTAAGTACAGCTTAGTCAAGGAGCCAGTATTTTTTCCACTACTACATTTTTTCCTTATATTTCTAAACTAATATTTTAAAGAAGTTACATTTGTGACTTTCTGTAGTTCTGAGTTCTGAGTTTCATTTTTCATTAGGATATATGATTATTTTTTAAATGTTTTGTAGATTTAAAATATCTTGACAAAAGGTTGTCTAATTAGTGACGAAATTAATGTACGAAATGCACGCGGAGAAAGTCGCAAGTTAAATGTTAGAAATAAATAAACCTACAAGATGTACCTATGTACTAAGTTTATCGGTAGAAAATCAGAGATATGGAATAGCAATTGGATCCGCTCATGCGCGATAAGTTTACCCCTATCACATTAAGGGCCTTTTACCGCCGTCGACGCGCACTGCGCGCGCCCATTGGAAATAAATACACTACATTACTTTTAGTATTATGGCACTATGATATTTACATATAAATGTATAAGTATGATAGCTTATTCTGGTGCTGAAAACTTGGAAGATTACCATTTCCTTGAGTTGTGCTAAGAATGATTTTATATGAACAAAACAAATCATGCATTTGGTAACTTTTCTGCGCCAAATCTGATACCTATTTATTAATGTAAGGCTGGTATCTAAGTACCTTTTAATATTTTTAAACAAAGTTTTAAAATGTGTACAGCCAACATCTCAGTTTGGGTCGACTATCAGAGCGGTTGCCTGTCAGACCTTCACAATCAATCAGTATCAACATATTCGTTGATTAATGTGCATGAATAGACACATTATTCTTTTTCAATTATTTAAGGCTGTAAAATAAATTACTAAAAGGTTTAAGAGCGTTGCGGTCTGGAGATTTTAAAATAAAGCCAGCGTCAATCTAATCGAAGTAAGCCAACAAAAATAGCTTGAAACTTTACCATTCGGGATTACGGGGTGGTGGGGTGAAACCGAGGCTAGGCCCGCACTAGTCTCCCATTAGGTGGACAATTTGTTTAGCTACAGGCGCGTAAGCTTTTAATCTCACATGGCACCCGGCCCCAACTGACTGGCAGTTCGGAGCCCGTCCATGCGTTCCGCAGTTTCAACTATTAATTTCGGACTTTCAAACGGATGTTCGATCTGAAATCGACGTACCGTTTAATTAGTTTTATAAAAAATCTTCCATAATAAAATATCGTGGACATGATTTTACGAGTATTTTTTGCGAGTGTTGATAGCAATTGCATCGGTGGTGGATGTTAGTGTCAATATTGCGGTATTTACAAGCATACCTACTGTTTATTTTATGTTGTTTAAATATTGCCTCTATTCATCGCAAATGTTAAAAATTCCAAGGAATAAGTTAAATACCTATTCGATTTACCCTTTATTCTTAATGTTATTTTGACGTAAGAGTTTCATCTCGAATTGAATTCACAATCACAAAATAATTTAAGTCATAATAAGACGCCTGTGGATATATAATTTTATCTTATATGGGGCTTATAACTAAATGATGACAGTTACACTGTTAGAACAAAGGTCAAACCAACCTTGCTGGGCTCGGTTGGTGCATGTTTTGATATTAGATCGCAAGGGCATCTTTGACAGTCATTATAGATAGTCCAAAATTCTGAATTGGTGGTTAGAATTTCAGTCTTACGTATGGGGACATAAACCCGTTATTGGGTTGTGGAGTCCCGATAGTCAGCAGTCTTCACGTAAACTAGGTACTAACATTATCTGCATTTGGGTAGACAAGAAGCCGACCGCAACAGAGTAGTAAAAAAGCAAGACAGAAGATGACAAAACACAAACACAACAGCCACATAAATATACCTGTACGAGTATCCCTATTCATATTACCGTACTTACAGTATCTGTCCGAGACAAAAAGTGTGAATTCCAACATGTAGCCGACCACATCTGTAACCACTTGTGCCACAGACACGTCGGGTGTAACAAATAGTAAACTATTCTTCTCTCATTGTGGATCATCAATAACAGGTTCTTTTGGCAACGAAATGTTTAATACCTTCGCACTTCGCAAAACATTGGTGCCATACACCTTTCGATCTATCAGGTAAAGCTTAAGATGGATTGTAGAATGAGAAATGATGTGGTAAAATAACTTGGTGGCCTTAAAAGAAGACGTAGTGACTAAAATTTAAAAGAGTATGCTTAGATTTCGTTGTTTTGGTCGCGTTAAGAGGATGCGCAAAATACGCAAAATATGTAAGTCGAAACACCGGCAGGGGTCGCCCCAGAAATCATTCACTGGCCTTATTGCGTACACCAGCCTTATTGATGACGTTCTTCAGAAAGATCAGGTGTGTAGTAGGTACTCACAAATACCGTGCGTACTTGACCAGATGTATGACACACCAACCAAAAGAAGTTTGTATTAAGGATTGTAGCAATTGGCGTTCTGTAGTTGCTGCCTATGGACAAAGTTTACTTATACGTAATGCACGCAAGAGTATATATCTCCTATCTATCTATCCTTGCAACATTTTCCCATGGGGCCGTGGGAAGCTGTGAGATGGAAACGCGCAGTAGTCCCTAAAAATATATTTAGACTTGAGTTAAAGTCTGGTATGTTCATTATGCTAAAACCTGAAATAGACTGCGTCGCGCGTCGTTGGTCTAAAGGTAATGTTAAGCATGAGGTCATGAGTGCAATTTTCTGGTCGAACAAAATGTTATTATGTTTGTCCTTCTACAATCAGCAATCAGCAACTTCTGTGATTCAAACTTCGTATTTCCAACACCCTTAAGGACAAAACTAGTGAATGGTTCTTATTTATTATTTCTCTGACAAATCAGATTTTCTACTGAGCTGCCATCTCAATGAATAACCCGGAATTTTCCTCCTAATTGTTTCCTCATGAGTTCCATTAAATAGGACGTTATTAACAGTCTCTAAATAACTGACCTTTGTCCCTTCAAAATGTTCTTGCTTCGTAAATTCATCGTCAGAAAATGCTTAAAGAATTTTGGAAGTTCTATAGCGTAATTATGTCACATTAATATCTCTAGACTTATTGTTCACGTTCTTAAGCGTAAAAACAATTATTTGAAATCTGATTTATATTAAAATCAGCATAATGTAAATTGTACAGCAATGTTATATCGGTTAACTCATTTTGGTGACGCAATTTTCAATTTGGTTGATAGTTTACTAGTTAAACGTAGATTGCTGATCCACATAGAATTCTATTAATAGTTACTATTAAATTCACCTACGAAACTGTGGTATTGTGAAGGTACGTAAATTGAATAGAATATTATACAAACCGCAGCAAAACTTCATTAACGTTTAAAGCTAGCAATTAATTTGAAGCCGTCACGTGCCAACAAACGAGACAAAGCAATATAAAACTACAGTTAATAATGAATGACTCAAGCATAAAGACGAAAACGTTATTATTCTTTCACCTTAAAGTTTCGAAAAGTTTGAACAAAAAGGCCAAATGATAAATCGGTGTATCTAAGTTGAGGGAATTAATTGTGCTCCTAGGAACACAAGATGGGCATTGCTCTTGGGTTGGATACAAGTAAATTCTTTATTCCCCGGTGAGCCACCTATCACTTTCACGAACTTACGTTTACACAGAAATTGCGGCTTGTTTTTTGCTTTGGGAGTCAGAAAATGTTTTAAGTACATTTTTATGTTGTAAGTATGATAGATACCGCGTCAATTTATAAAGGTTATAAGCAAAGTTTTTGAGTGAGCCAGTCGGGTATCGTATATTGGGTTAATTTTATTATTGACTGCCTCGCTGGTCTAGTAGTTGCAAGCGCTGCTGCTGAGCAGTATGTCCAGAGTGCGATTCCAAAGTCAATCAGTGTTTTGGACATTAGTAACCTGAAGTCTGTTTGAATGGGAAATGATTCGACCCCTATTACGTGGGACTAAAAACATAACTGGCAAATTAAAGGTCTCTGCCTAACTTAAAGTGATTTCAAGTGAAAAGAGGGAGACTGATAATGCGTAGGCGTAACATAATTGGATGACCAGCTAGTGATGTTACATTCGGATTAAATTATATCACTTTCTACACTTTAAGAAAACATCACTTGTGATGTTTTTCACATCTGTTATTTTTACTTAGCTTTTTTCCATGTAGGTATGTTGTGGTTTGTTTCCCGACTAACCAAATGTATGAATACAATTTTGTTGAGTCTTATAACTATCTATCTAAAGAGCACCAAAGCAGAACAGTTTAGTTAAGTACATTGAAAACAAATAACATATATGAAAAACAACAAGCATTAACGAAATTATTTACAGAAAAATAACAAACTACATAATTTAAATGAGATAATATTAATCGAACCTTTGAAGCGATCATGTTAATCATTCGATGCGGTTTAAATTTCGATTTCCAATTAATACACTCATCATAATTTATTTTTGGAATTATTAATTATTTTAACAGAAATAAGTTAGTGTAGTAATCGGTTAATAGTAATTGTTGAAAATTGCATTACACATCAGCTGGAGCTTAAATAAATAGTAAAGCCTATGACCGAGCATTAATGACAAAATATCAACAGAAATAATCCTACTAATATTATAAACGCGAAAGTTTGTGAGTATGGATAGACGGATGGGTGGATGTTTGTTACTCTTTCACGTAAAAACTACTGAATGGATTTTAATAAAATTTAATATGGAGTTAGCTGACACCCTGGATTGACGCCCTAACACAAAGGCTATTTTTATTGCCTGTATTCCTACGGGAACGGGACCTTCACGGGTGAAAACGTGGGTCGTCTGCTTGTAATTTATATACAACATGCCTAATGGGCTGTGGGTCAAAACAACCACCACGTGGAGCCCTGACACAGCCAGAGGGCGTCGCGGCTGTCCAAGAAGAAGATAGCGGGATGATCTGGATAAATTCAACGACCAGTGGCCCACTTTAACCCTGGATCGAAAGAACTGGAAGTCATAAGGCCTTTGCCGAGCAGTGCGGTGATCCAGGCAAGCAGTAACAGTAAGTAACGTAATGGACTGGGCTGTTGGTCTAGTAGTTAGTGACCCTGACTGGTATGCCAGAAGTCGTGGGTTCGATTCCCACCCAGGACAAATGTTTGTGTGATGAGCACGATCATTTGTTCTGTGTCTGGGTGTAATTTATATATAATATGTATGTATTTAGAAATATATAAGTATGTTTATCAGCTGTTTAGTACCCATAACACAAGCTCTCAAGCTTAGTTTGGGACTAAATGGCGTTGTGTGAAAAGTTGTGGAATATTATTAATATTATTATTAATGCAGAATACAATTTTGAGACTACCTACTTATTAGTTTCAACAAAAATATGATATAAACATTCGGGACAATGTCAAGTAGTTGTCGACCCTTTACCAGAAGACTGGCATTGCCATTCAACATGGCGAATATGGCGATGACACCAGTCTTTTAAGGACTTTTTCTGTTATTTAGAAATGTGGGTGATTTTTTTAATGCCCTCCCTATAATTATTTTACTTTCCTTTTTGTTTTTACATCTACAGACGCCAGCACATCAAGCTCCCCCAATGTGTTAAATTGCTTTGATAGTTCTTCGACTTTATTACAAATTCAATAGGGTCCATGTTCAATTGGGAAAATTTTACAGTTTGGGGTAACTTAATGTGCTGATCTCTGTACATACTAGTCAAATATAATACTAATAATAACTGGTAATAATTACTTGTACATCTAATAAGATAAATTAAAATTCTATAATTACATTGAATTTTAATACCTTAATAGTCGTACAAGTAACTATTTCAGTTCGAATTCGGAGCCAAGAATGAAAAAATAGAAAAGAATCCTAAATACCAGCCTATATTTACTTACTGATAGCATTTAGGTAAACCTATGCCATTATTAATTTGCGACAAGAAGATGAAACAAGAAAATCCTACCTTTCAATTTACTGATTTCAATTAGGTCAGACTTAGCACCCGCCATGTTGGATTTCCATAATTAACCGTAGCCAGTAACCGTTCCGCATACCTACTGATTGAATCGCGTTCCGTCAAATTGATTTAAGCAGATAGGTGCAAGGTAATAGGTATTGTACATAATTACTAATGTTGAGGCTTATTTCGGTTAATTACTTAATTAACCAGGATAGACTTAATGGAGCTTTAACTATTTACACTAGAAATGAAAATAAGGTATACAACGTGGTATTACCACGTTGTATGGCGTTAGGTACTTATCCTTTGACCAAAATAAACGTCAGCCCTTGGATCACGCCGCTAAGCGTTTTGAAAGATCTTTGTATTCATATTCATATCCTTTTATTTGCATACCATATTGTCAGATAAAGGTGTACAAGCTTATATGAGCCGTTGGACCCCACAACCCGAGAGTTTCAACCCCAAAATGGCTCGAAAATATAATTCACGAGGTTTTTATATTTCCGCCGCATGAGGTTCTCCACAACCGCAGCAGCAGCGTTAGCACAGCACGAAGAGCTAGAAAGATGGAATGGAGCCAGAGTATCAAGGGCTAGTAGACAGATGCACTTAATTGTGGCCCAAAAGTATTTTCATACTGGTGGTATGGAAAAAATCGCGTAGAAAGTGGAAAAAAAATGGGTAACCTTTTGCCTGCAGTAGAATATTCTAGAAATAATAAAAATATTCTATTGAAAGAATAAATGAATGTAATAGGATAACGAAGCCTGTTGCCACGGCATTGTTTCCGTCCAATGGCTATTGGACTTGCGTGAGACTAGTAATATTGGTACCTATAACACCTCTGCTCTATAACTCGGAGAATACAAGCGTGATGATATGATAAAACATGTAATGGTTGGTAGGTAAGCATTTTGAAGTTATGAACAAAATAGATTAAACTTGAAATTATTAAGTGCTTCTACGAAGAAAAACTTATTTAATCATAAGACTTGCATTTATAATAATCACTTATCTTTATTTAGGGATTTAATTATAATGTGTATGTACTTAATAAGCAGGCTAAAATCTTGATTAAAACTGAGATGAGGGCCCATTGTTATTTAGAACCGTTTGAACTTCAAAACTTAATCCAAGTCTTACATACGTTGAAGTGCTCTTTAAAATTTAATATACAGAAAACAGAATGTGCTTGAGATATTATAATATCGTATCTTTGTATTGTAGCCGCCAGTTTTATTCATTTTATTTAATAACAGTATTGAAATTCAACAAATATCGAGAATATTCCCAGCGGATGTGGAAAGTTATTTTTATAGTAGGTATGTGTGGATATAGTATCAACTATGTATACAAGTATATTATGTACGACTGTATATGGGATGCAATAATATCGACACAAAATGTGATACCATAAGTTCGCAACATGGTTCACCAAACCCTTTGTATTTAGTAGTCAATGGCTTTTTCTAAAACATTTTTTTTACTTTCAATACTGAAAAGTTAAATAGTAATTTCAATCTACACCCTATTTACAATAGCATGAGACAGGAGTTAAAAAACGTTTTTTTTTTAATGCACATTTTGTAACGAAAGTAGGTATAATTAAACATGTTACAATTACTTTTTATTTATTATTTTTTTTTTTTTCGATTTATTTTTTCTGCAGATGTCACACTTGGTTGTAACCATTTCAATAATTTATTTTAATATACGATGTGGATTTCATTTAGTTATATTATTTTATTTTAGTTGAAAATTGTTGTGGCGTTAATGATGAAAATTCCAATGCAGCAGGGAGGAACAATACATGGACGCGTTCTTCGTTTCACTTTTTTTCTTCTAAGCTTGGAAGGAAAACAATTTGAATAAAATCTGTTTTGCTTAGCCTTAAAATAAAATGTTCTGCATTCCTGCTTCTACCAGCCTCTTTTTTCTAATGCTATTGTAAATGGAGTATAAATCTATGAGAATTTTAATGAAAGAAGTGAATAATTAGTTATTTACACACATAATATACATAACGTTACGCCTGTAATCCCCGAAGGGCAAGGCAGAGGTGTACCTGGTAGTACACCCACATTTCGCCAGTTATGTTTAAGTCCCATGTAATAGGGGGCGAGCCTATTGCCTTCAATCGGCACAATTCCAGACTCCGGGCTGCTACCGAGAAATCCCAGATGGAAAAACTCAATAACACTTTGCCCGACCCGGGGATCGAACCCGGGACCTCATGCTCAGCTCAGCAGTAGCGCTTACGACCACTAGACCAACGAGGCAGCAATTAGTTATTTCTTTTATGAAATCTCATTGGGTCAAACAATCAATCAATCAATCATGTATTAAGTATTTGTAAAACATAGGTAACAGAAAATACAGATCTTAAAAGTAGATACAGTGTGATATGTTTTAGTCTATGGTACGATATGCAAATATGGGTAGTTTTAAAGTTTACAGTAGGTTAGACGGATATCTATCATAACTGCTTAAGCTTTGATATTTCAAGATTTTCACATCTAAAAATTATGTTTCATAATATTAACATCACGCTTGTAATTCCAGAAGGGTTAAGGAGGCTTGTACAGACGCCAGCACATCAAGTTACCCCAATGTGTCAAATTTCTTTGATCGTTTTTCATCTTTATGTCAAACAGTATAAGGTTCGTATTCAATTGGGAAAATTTGACACATTGGGGTAACTTGACGTGCTGGCGTCTGTACCTGAAGTACACCCAGGGTTCACATCTGAAATATTCCAGTAGCAGCCCGGAGTGCATACGTGCACGATTGATGGTAATAAGCTCTTTTATGGGACTTAAATCTAGCTGGCAAAATGTGGGTGTACTACAAGTACAAATGACTGGTGACTGGCCTGTTGGTCTAGTAGTTAGTGACTCTGACTGCTATGCCGGAGGTCGTGGGTTCGATTCCCACCCAGGACACACGTTTGTGTATTGCGCACGATAATTTATTCTGTGTCTGGGTGTAATTTATCTATAATATGTATGTATTTAGAAATATATAAGTATGTTTATCAGCTGTTTAGTACCCATAACACAGGCTCTCAAGCTTTGCTTGGGACTAACTGGCGTTGTGTGAAAAAGTTGTGGAATATTATTATTTATTTATTATTAACACTGCCTAACCCTAGGGGGGTTAAATCTAAAAATATCGTGGAAATTAGTATAAACCGACAAATAATGCCGACGTTCGACGTGAACCAAGGTATCATTTTGATCGCCGGCTTCCCAGTTCCCTTCCACTCCGTATACATACGTATAATACGTAATGATTGTGGGCAGGTGCGTCGCCCAAGGGTAGTTCCTCTCGGGCCATTGCACGTTAAAATTGCTTCGACACCAAAGTAAACTAACCGTGTTTCGCATCGAACCGTGTTTTATTTTTTACTTTTCACAAATAAATAAATAAATGAAATACGACACGACTTTGGTATAACGTGCTTACAAAACTAAAGAGGTACATAAAACCCTTGATACCGCCTGTCATTTGTGGATCTATGACAATCGTTAGGTACAGATAATCAAAAATCCCAAAATCTGACAACCCGTTTACTCCAAGGGGTATCGTGTTACCCAGTAACTGGGCTGTGGAGGTCGGACAGACAGTAGCTGCATGTAAAATGCTGGTATTCAGCTGTATCGGGTTAAACTGGAAGCTGACCAAAGAGGTACGCTTTCTTGCACTAATAGTAAAAAAAACCCGTCAAGCGTGTGTTCCTCCACGGATAATGAAGGGTTGCATAGTAGAGACGAAAGGTATAATAAGAATAGTATGTACGGTTTTTACAGAAATTTTCTTAATGCACTCGTTTATTATGGTTACCACCAAAAGCATCTCATAACTCTCCAACTATAATAATTGCTCAAGGCGGCGGCGGCGATTCAAACTTAAATTAACTATAAGTCCAGGTTTCATAACGATGTTTTCCTTCACCGATGTCAATGATGTCTAAGATAAACTTAGAAAGTACATATGAATTGAAAAAGTCACATTGGTACTTGCCCAGATTTGAACCACAACCTCGTGCATGAGAGGTAGGCGCCTTAACCTCTGGGCCATCACGACAGTTCTCATTAACTACTGACGCTAAAAACATTCTTTTGAATATTTAGTTACAAGTATGGGAAGTGCCACTTCTCTTCACTCCTTAGATAGTATTATTGGTTTCATATGTAGTTGCACAAACAATATACACCACTATTTATTAATTAGAACAAAAAAAAATTGAGCTGTATTTGTACCTGTTACTGATCATATTTGCGTAATCAAAAGTAAAAAAAAAACGAAATTCATTTTTTAATTATGCCACTATTTAGTTAAACTTAAATAAAGAAAACAGCTGTGAGCGAGAGATGACGATTAATGAATACTACTATGTCATGAATAGCCTGTACAATATTTCCCTAAATTGGGTGACTTTTTGGGATATAAAAAAACGCTAATAACTTTGCTGTTTATGAATATTATTTATTGATACTTTACAAATATAATTAGAAGACCGTCTAGAATAAGCCCTTTAAGTATTAAATTGTACGTATTAAAAATTAGTGGTGTATGCACACATAAAATATTAGGTACAAAACAATCTGATACACTTTTTGTCTAGGTAATCATGTGAATTCTTGTGTGCTTATTATTATAAAATTTCACGTATACGTATACATTTGGTATCACAGACTAGTGCAAGACCTAAGGTTTTCCTGGAGAAATTGTAAATCTTTAACATTTACTGTATCAACCAGTGACATAAAACCTGTCCTGCGTGTTTGACTGGCCTGTTGATCTAGTAGTTAGTGACCCTGACTGCTATGCAGGAGGTCGTGGGTTCGATTCCCACCCAAGACAAATGTTTGTGTGATGAGCACGATCATTTGTTCTGTGTCTGGGTGTAATTTATATATAATATGTATGTATTTAGAAATATATAAGTATGTTTATCAACTGTTTAGTACCCATAACACAAGCTTTCAAGCTTAACTTGGGACTAAATGGCGTTGTGTGAAAAGTTGTGGAATATTTATTAGTTATTATTTATTTATTATTATTATAAAAAGCGAGTGTTTTATTTTTTTGATTTTGTGCTATTTCCTACTAGCGTAGGAAATACACAGGAAACTACTTTTACAGATCTGTAAAAGTAGTTTAGTTTCTTTTTAAAAATAAAGCAATATTACTTTTAGGTGAACATACTTAAAGTGAATTTCAGGGAACATTGATTTTTTTCACCTGGGATGTAACATAAAAACAAGGAAGAATTCAGTGAACGAGCATAATACATACATAACAATACCTTTATACTACCGCGACATATCACACAGATATTCATTATTGTGTCACGTGACGACGGACATCAAAAAAAGAATGTGACGGGGTTTAAAAAAAATATCAATATCCAATGGGATTGTCCAACCTCAAAAAAACAATGGCGATAGATACACGCATACAATGTTCAAAATACAAACACAGTATGTAACAAAGCACATACATTTTTGTTTACTCGGCAAAATTGATGTGTGCAGTTTGAATGGGTCTATCGGAAATTAACTGTGTGTTTAGGAATGTACAATAAGATGTGAAGTAAACATGATAACAGCAGAGGCAGTTTATTAATGCAAGTGAACCCAAGTGAGCGGTATTACCTTAATTTTTTTTTTGGGCAGTTTAATTTTTTTTTCGGCAATAAGAAATAAGTAAGCAGATACTTGTAAGAAGTCTCGAGGTCACCCACAAGGCAATGGAAAGGGCCTAAGGTATCTCTGCGTGATTGTGTCAGAAATTAAGAGATCTGCAATATACCGACGTCCACCCACAAGATGGACAGACGACCTCATTAAGGCCGCGGGAACGCGCTGGATGCGAGCCGCTTCCAACCGGTCTTATTGGAGATCTATAGGGGAGGCCTATGTCCGGCAGTGGACTTCCTATGGCTGAAATGATGATGATGATGATGATGAATATACCCAAAGTAACCGACATAGCTCGAAGAATTGCTAAACTTGTGACAGTGGGCACTTTGAGACATTGAGATGAGACTACAAGTCTGACTATTAATGGTATATATTTATTCTTGACACATAAATGTCAACCAAAAATCCACTGGAACAGGTTTGTTTTAAGCATTTGTGCTTAGGCCTCTGAGGAAGACACATTCTAAACTTTTCTAATTTGCTACGAAATTTTGTAGAAACGCTACGACAGTGCTACGACGTAGCACTATGGCGTAGGCCGTAGGCAACATGAACAATATTTACACTAAAGGTAGGTAAGGTAGCTTGACTGGTAGAAAATGCCTAAGGCATTAAGTCCACCTATGTACATTTGTGTGCTTGAAGTATTAAATAAATAAATAAATAAACGGGTCGCGAAAGTTGTGTTGTTTGATTTTCAGTTTAAGCTTAGCATTAGAAGGCTTTTTATTGTTCTTTTAGCAACGTTTTTCCTATAGTTCTAATAAACTATTTTATTAATGACATAGGTTATTATAGACTTTAGAGATACACTAGAGAATTCCTCAAATATGTGCAGAAAACTAAAACTTACAAAGTACTTAGTAGTGGTATGTAAAAAGTGAAAAATTTACCCTAAAAAAAACCCGACTTGATTAAAAATACTTTAGTATAGAAACTCACTGTCAAAAAGCGAAATCCAAGACTAGGACAAAACTGTAGCTATTTGGCGCTTTCCAGCGTTTGTTTTTAGAAGTCGGTAGTTTTTTTTTTGTAAAACAGTTTTTGTACGTTCAACTTATATGCCTCTATTTCTCTGCTTCAGTTATCTGCCGTTGTTATCCTACAAATATTCACCGTAAAAATGTAGATGAAATGAAGGTGAGTGAGCTCTCTTCCCGTACTCATGCTAGAGATAATCAACCTATAGCTTCATTTGTCGTGACATAATTGTATTATCTATAAATAATTCTAATAAATAATCTATTGGTTTGTTGTGAATTTGTAATCTCAGTAATAAATGTATAATTTAGTAACTTGTAATGTAAAAATATTTAATTAGGCAAGTATTTTTTATGTTTAAGGATATTATTCAATTTATTTTGGTGTTATTTGGATTCAACTATAGGTAATCTTGCTTATTACTTAATGTTGCTGTGCCCTTACAGGGTCCATAACTGTACTATAGCTAAGCCTTTGTAACACCATTATCTGACATTATGGTATGCAAATAAAAGAATATGAGAATATGAGATCGGCAGTACACTTCACACTTACTTCACTTATCTGACGTCACCTGTTTATCTTCATTTTTAGTGTAAGCGTCGGGTCTGAATTTTCTATGCTTCATAATAGTGAAATAAATTATAAGTTACATGGCACGGTTTGTCAATACAGTTGGCGCAGTGGTTGTTCAATTTGCTGCAGCACTGTGCTTCGGGTTCAGTTCTCGCTGGAAAGACATAATATATGGCCTACAGGCAGTTATTCAGTGTCTGACTGATTGTCTCTACGTTTAAATGTTTGTGAAGGTACCCGCGATACAAAATAACTTAAAGCGGTATTACTAATAAAAAATGTCAAGGTTAATTTTACAGGCCAGACGTTGTCGCTGTTAATACTCGTATATACACACACACACACATAACGTCACGCCTGTAATCCCCGAAGGGCTAGGCAGAGGTGTACTTGGTAGTACACCCACATTTCGCCAGTTATGTTTAAGTCCCATCATCCCATGTAATAGGGGGCGAGCCTATTGCCATCAATCGGGCACAAATCCAGACTCCAGGCTGCTACTGAGAAATTCCAGATAGAAAAACTCAATAACACTTTGCCCGACCCGGGGATTGAACCCGGGACCTCATGCTCAGCAGTAGCGCGTGCGACCACTAGACCAACGAGGCAGTCGTACGATACTCGTATATGATATACAAAAGTAGATTTAATACACCTAAATACATCCCTTTGAAACATGTGTTTTCACCTCTGACCGCCACAACAAACAGTTCAAAAGCTGTGCGTTTAGTACAAACGTGGACTGACTGTAGTATTGTTCAAGTTCCAGGTAAAATGACAAATTCACCTCGGACAGTTTCCCACAACTTGATGACTCCGGGAAACCAAAACAGGGCTTATTCCATTACTTAAAAACAGTTCCCCAGTTTTTGGGAAGCCTGTTGTGATTTTAGTTAATAGAAAATCCAGCGTGCGGCCGACGCGGTTCGACGAACTTTATTTTATTCTGACAGTTTTTTGAGCTATGTCCACCGTCTGTGTTTTGAAATGCAAAATATCACGACCTTTTAAAATGTGTATGTACAGTCGAGTTGGTAATTCCTTTGTTTGTTTTACAACTGTTTTCTTCGTCAAGTCAAGACGAATAGTAAAGTAGTGAGAAGTACTCTTACAGACGTTTCCGTAGATTTTAGTTCCATTAAACGTTAAATGAACAATTACAGTTAAGATCGGATCGCCATTAAGTAACGAACTGTGCATCATTAAAAACTACTGAAATAAAACTGCCTATTGTATGCTAAGATTCAACTTTGCCTTGCAACTAACTAGGGGTTCAGTACACTGTGTGCTTTGAACCGTTAAACTTTATTTATTCTGTCAGCGCTGCGCCGTATTAACTCACAATCTGGCATAAGAGAATGAGATTATTACATAAGAAATCATAACATCACACCTGTAATCCTCAAAGGGCTAGGCAGAGGTGTACCTGGTAGTAACACCCACCCACATTTCGCCAGTTATGTTTAAAGCGTTATGTTATGGCTTATTGCCATAAATTGGGCACAAATCCAGACTCCAGGCTGCTATTGAGAAATCCCAGATGGAAACACTCAATAACACTTTGCCCGACCCGGGGTTCGAACCCGGATCCTCATGCTTACCAGTAGCGCTTGAAGATGAGATTATTCCGACTCCTAATTTCCCTATATTGACGCAAACACTTTGGAAGAGTGTTAATAAATAAAAGGATCACGTAAAATCTCCTTCGTCACTGACAGATGTACAAAGAAATAATTAATCAGTGAAATTAACTTAGAGACACACTTGCGAGACTCCTTGCTTCATTAGTAAGAGTTCAAATGAAGACGGACTCTAATTCTAAGTCCAATTAACAAATGTGGAACTTTTGCGTTGTCACGGAAGGTCAATTAAGAAATATCAAGCCATGAAAAGTACAGCAATTAGTCTAATTTAACTTCGTCGCTCACATTAAGGAATATTTAAGCAGGTATAAATTATACGGATAATTTACTTGTTCTAATGCCATCGTTTGGGTTCGTTGTTACAACTTTGACAGTTTAAATTTTGTTTGATATTGATTGATTGTGTATTAAAAACTCAGTGACGTACACGTCTTGAGGAAACTTGAACTTATTTCATCATTTGCCTAACCATTTCCTAACTATGTTTGGGTCGGCTTTCAGTTTAACCGGATATTGCTGAATACCAGTATTTTACATGGAGCAACTACCTATCCGACCTCAAAGTTAAAAAGTCAAAGACAAACCTTTAACTTCAGTTGGGTCATTATAAGACACTTTTGAACGTCAAACAAAAGTAAACTTAAACATGAAAATGATTCTAGTTACCACTTCCAAAAAGTAGATTCGTATGCAGAAGAATAGGCAAGAAACTCCATACTAGAATAAAAAAATAATATAATAATCCTCCACAACCCAGTTACAGTTAACACGATACCCTTTGGTTTACTGGTTTTACTGGTTGTGACCTTTCAAGCTTCTGACTAACGACTGTCAAAGATCTAGCAATGACAGCTGTGACCAAAGCTGTAACGTATTTTCCGAGGCTCGGAGGAGTCTTGATTATGTATTAAATGATCTTCCATCCCAACTCGTATGGACTCACCAGTTATGGACGTACATATAAAACATACTAAGATAAAATTCATAATTTGCAAACACGTCTGTTGAAACTGGTAGTACCAAGCTATGTAAAAAATAAATATCAAGACAATTACACTGGGTTATTTAAACATTGCAAAGTATTACCCGTTCTAGCGCGCGCTGAGTATTTGTTTCTCATAGAACACTTTGACAACAGTGACGTTCAAGTTCCCGTTAAATATGACGTGAATACACGACAAGCCAAAACAAAATCACTTCAAGTGCCACGCAAAAATAACTTCTATGGCAGGCGAACCGCATTTTTCACAATACCTAATCTACTTAACCGGATACCTATAGATATCAGAGACTCAATGAACAGTAGAAACGTAATGAGTAAACTTAAACAATACTACATTAACACGACTTTAATGTAACTGTTAAAAGCGCGTTGATCAAATCCTAGGCCATGGGATGATAAGACAGACCCCAGAGGTCTAAATTGTGTGCCTTGTTTATTTTAAGAACATTGAAACTAGTTTTTAATAAATAAATAAAATAATCCACGGACTAACTTCATAAAGCGTAGCTTAACCGATGCGATTGACCTGTGCGGCTGTAATTACTAAGCCACAAACTCCTTCAACTTACAGTAAATACTAATAAAATAAAACTGAAGAGTTTGTTGGTTATCCTTTTTATTTTAACGTAACAATCTTGGTCTCTTTTTGCATTTGATAGATAAATTTCTTGAGGTAGGTTACTTAATGTTACGCTATAATCTTTAGGAGCGAGTGAAACCACGGGACACAGGTAGTAACTAATATCGGAAAATAGAAGTCACTTATATAAAAACCTTCATTATGAATGTGTGTCTGCGTGTTTGCCATGACCACAAAGATGTACCTACAGTATGATTCCTAAACACATACTTAAAATAGTGATAGCTATATTCATGCCTATAAAAATCAATTGTTCAAACTTGTCATAAAAAAAATGATATTTTTCAGTTGCTGATGTTTTATTGATTAGATTTTTTAAATGCTTAACGATATTGTTGTGTATTTTATCTTCAATGGAACATGTGTCAAATTCCTACCTGCCACGGCAAACTTCGATCCGCCTTTTGTTTTTTTTTCTAATAAAATATACCTAGTTTACGAAAGTTTCGTTTTTTTTTTAAACTGTGTGTATTCAGTAGGTATGATGAATAGGATTCTTATACCTACTGAATCTACACACAAAATTTCATTAGGATCGGTCTAGCTGTTTCGGAGGAGTTTTGTAACAAACACTATGTGACACGAGAATTTTATATGTGTAATAGAAGACTAGAATTTCATAATTAAATTTTAATTATTGTTATTTAATCATTGTGCCCAAGCGGCTGAAAATTGAATGAACATTATTAACTACGAAAGTACCTAATTCTGTAATTAACTCCTTGTGTAACCCATGGAACACAAATAAACGATTTAATTTGATTAGAACGACTAACTAAATCAGAACCAACGACGCAGTCATCAACGTAAAAATGAAACCGTTCAAATATAAATAGCATTTCAATCTTGCTTATGACGAGCGAACGCAGGCCGTTTGTAGGCTTTGAGTCCTCAAAATGAGTATTCGTTGTATGACAGACTAATCTACCGAGGCCTAGCTCCTATTACCAAGATAAGCCTTTGAAGATGCTTGAACGAGCCCCTTATTATTGTAAACTAAGTATTATCTGACATCTTCTTTATAACTAGAGCTTGTAATTGATATTAGATTGAGGGTAAGGTTTCTGCACAATTGGCAACACGCGAGCGTCACCTGGTACTACTGTAGCCTATAGACGTCTGTCTATAGGCTACAGTAACTGCTTACCATGTGGACCGTAGGCTTGTTTGCCAGTTCAATGATTTAAAAAAAGAAGAAGACATATCCTATTTTGTAACTTCCTATCAGTGCCCTTTTTTGGAGTCGAACGAGCTGTTTCTTTTGTTATCCCTGATACAGACTTACTAACAAACCAATTTTTCTTTACTCTTTATACTATAACGTTTAGAGGAAAAGTAGCATCGTATATTATTAAATAAATAAATAAATAAATAAATATTCCACAACTTTTTCACACAACGCCATCTAGTCCCAAGCTAAGCTAAGAGCTTGTGTTATGGGTACTAAATAGCATGCAGCATGGGTGCAGCATGGGTGCTTTTTTGTGTGGTTATTAAATGAAGGTTTGTTTAATTATTGTCACTCCATGGTATTCAGCTGTATTCGGTTAGACTGAAGTACCCCAAAATACATAATTGGGAAAAGGCTAGGTAGATGACGATGTATTTGTTAATTTTTGATGTAAAGTTTCAGTGTAAAAACTTATTTTCTGCTAATTCGCTGTTAGAAATTCTGTTAAAATAACAAAAGTATGTTTGATATTTACACTTGGCTACATGAAAAAAATTAACAAAGATTTTATTAACAGCACAGTAACGAGTGTTTTCGTTTCGAGATTTAACAATGTCTAACAGGAAAACACTGGTTTTCATCAATGTAAAATTAAAATTTACAATGCAACATTAACATCATGATATAGCGTTAAAATTCTCGCGAATTGTGCGCTAAAACGTATCTCGCTGTTAATTTATCTTAGTTAAAAACTTAATTATGGCAGCAATGAACGCCGGTGGACATGCCGAGGCGGCGGAGACAATGGCAGACATTGTTATTGTTTACAAAGGAGCCGCCAGCAACTTTTACTGCAGCCCTTACTGTTGTTTATATGTCATAATATAATTTGATTACCAAAATAAACTAATTAGCAAGGATGTTTGCTAAAAGTTTCATGGATTTCTTAATTCAGTTACTTATAATAATAATAATAATAAATAATATCCATTTATTTCAGATTGAGATCCATAAGAGTGTTAGTAACAATATGCTTAAAAACTATGTTAGTAGGTGTATACAAACAACTTAAAATAAAAATAAAAACCACTACAATCTTCCCGTAACTATTCCAACCCAGTGTGCCTGTATGGGACAGTCATGGCGGGAAGCAATCACTTGCAAAATGCTGTTGGTGCTGCCGCGCAGTCTTGCAAATAGTGACGCCACTTTCTTACGCATTATCGCGTGGAAGCCGTCAACACGCGCATTTGCGAACATTAGCGATGCACTACAGTGGCGCGGTAGCCCCAGCAGCATTCTGAAGGCATTATTATACTGTATACGCAGGACGTTGTAGGCTCGTTGCGTATACTGAACCCACAGTCCGCTCGAGTAAAATGATTGGCAATACGCCCTAAAAAGTGTAATCTTCACTTCTTTAGAACATCGAGCGAACCTACGGGCCAGCATATTGCTCCTTACCGCCAACGCCCTGCGTTCCCTTTCTATATCTAAGTCATCTTTTAGGTCCTCCGTGACCAGATGACCTAGATATTTAAATTCCCGAACAGTTTTCACAACAGTTCCATCGACCATGACCGGAGGCACCCCACTAGGTCCCTGCTTTCCTGCCCTGAAAATCAGTACCTTACTCTTCAGCGTATTGTACCTCAGACCATGCTCAGATGCGTACCGTTCACAAATTTTTACCAATGTCCTCAGGGCGTTGACCGAGGGGGCCAGCAGAACCATATCGTCAGCATAGCTTATGTTGTTGACACATGTGCCGTCAATATAGCATCCGACATGAGTCCTGCTGAGCTCCTCGATCAACTGGTTAACATATAGGCTGAAGAGGCCGGCAGATGTGAGGCCGCCCTGCCTTACACCGCATTCCAACCTATATTCGTCAGACAGCGTATCCCCCCATCTCACCTGGTTAATCTGGTTTCTATACCAAAATTCAAGGATACTGTTATATTCCGCTGGCATACCCGTTTCCTCTAGCTTTCGCCACAGTATGTCATAAGAGACTGTGTCAAAAGCTTTTGACATATCGAGGAAACAGGCATATATCGGTGTCTTTCTCTCTGTGTAATACCTGACAGTATGCTTAAGGCATAAAATAGCACTCTCACTTATGATTGATGCTTTTTATTTACTTTTGAACGGGCTTATTTTTACCACTACATTTAAAGGCTCGCTTTCAATTTTTCTTTGTTTATTTTGGTTTAATAAATTCATTTTTCACTTACAAACCTTCTCATTAAGTGATCACAACCTTCTCATAAAAGAGAAGGTACGTATGTATTTAAAACACACACTAATCACAATCCTAAAGCTTTATTTTAACTCATTACGAAACGGCTCGATTGATTTTAATTAAGTATTTATTTTTATGTGTTTGAGTTGTGTAGTTTAAATTTACAATTGGACCCGGTAAGTGGTCTAAAATTCTGTAAAATTCGATATTCTGTTGCATCCAGTTGGACTTGAAGAAGCCGAATCCAACTTACGTAGGAATAAGCTGGGCAGATGTTGAATTTGAAAAGCAAAACAACTATTTGTAAGGCAGTCTATTTGTTATAGTTCATCAGTAAAAAAAATCCAATTCCTTTTCTTTTATTGCCACTATTGTCTCATTTGGTCATGTTAATTATAAATTGATGATTGGCTCGCAATATGTGCCTACTACGATACTTGTTTTTTAGTAAACTTTACAAATGTTAACATTGCTGATAAACTTGTATAGAAATACACGCAGCTACTTACCTTTTTCGAAATAACTCGCGTTTCGCACTAGACTCTCGGAGGATAACCAACGACGTGGAAAATACAACACGTCTGCTAATCTTTCACAGCGCGTGCCATTAGCGCTCTTCGTATTTATGCTCTCGCAGCCCCAATTATATAGTTTTAACGAACTGCACACAGTTCACTGCAACTCCAACTTAATCCTATTTTGTTTAATTGTTTTTGTACAAAGTCTAGAGTAGATGACTATGATATCCCCCGCTCAGCAACCTTAAATAAAACTTGCAAATTGTTTTCCGAAAGAGTTGGGGTTAGGGATGAATGTCTGGTGTACCCGCATGTAGTTTAAATTGCGTTTCCTTTGAGTGAAGCACAAAGACGGCTGGATGCGAGGAACTTCATCTAACGGAAGACTTTGCCAACGGCCTTTTTCAGGGTACACAACTTTACGATTGGCGCTGTGCTAGCGAATCAAAAGCTGCTAAGTTAGCAACTGACTGGGAATCCATCTTTTCTTCAACTTCATAACTCACTTCATATTAAACTTACTGTACTTTAGTTTAAGAACAAATCGTCGGGACTTGCGAATTATCTTCATGCAGCAGACCTTTTATGGATTTTATTATTAAAACAAACCGTTTCTGCCAACAGTTTGTCGAATTAAATCTGTAAACGCCAACATAGATTGCACAGCAAAAGTAATAGATTTCTTTTTTTTTTGGTTCGAAGAAAATAATCCCTCCAAAAGAACTGGTTTTTAAAACGATGTAATAATGTTAACATTTTACAGTATACAAAATATATGTATACATGTGTGTGTAGAGTTGTTCCTACTAAATATTTTTCGAGAACTGTTATTAAAAAGGCCAATATTTCCAACCAGTTGGTACCTAACTAACAAAACATTGTGCTCACGTATCTAAACTCGAGCTATATAAAATCCTCGCACCAAATACTAGCACCGTAGTAGCAAGTAAAGAGAAAAATAAAAGTGGGTAGGTACTATTTTCAGAACGTATCTTAAAAAGAAGTTTCCGCCTTAGAAACCTCAAAGGCGAAAGTCAGAGGCGAACATTTCAAATGGAAACTTTAAACTGAAGCACGATTGAACTGTTAAAGCCTTCAATGTTTGCTCCTATAATTTTGTTAAGTCTAGTGGTCCGGATCAAACGTAAAAGATGGCGAGTAATCAGTTCTTGGCACGGCTCTCTGTATACTGTTACGTATAACATTAACTGAATATTATAAAGCACGGGTACTGCTTCGTTTTCTAATTAAAACATCAATCGCAGCGTTTTCAAGGAAAAGTGCTTTACTACTTATGAGTTATGAAACCTTAAAAGCACCTTACCTTAAAAGCATTGAGTTGAGTACCGGGTAAAACGGGGTGGATAGAAACTCAAGGGTGAATAGAAACAAAACTTTGAGGAGAATATTCGCGTAAGTTTAAAGTTGTTTGTTACGTACGAGGACTCTAATAGTTTTAAATAATTTAGATAATTAGTTTTGACACCTTGTTAGTATCAAACAATATTAATCTAGCGTAAAAATCCTCGTCAAAGTTTTGTTTCTATTCACCCTTGAGTTTCTATCCACCCCGTTTTACGGTATTATTTTTATGTAGATGTTAAATATTTTATGGAAGCTTTTAACAGACTATCAAAATGTTTTTTTGTTGCTTAGCTACTTTGGTTGGCCACTTGACATCATTTTCAAAAGTCAATTAATCGGACCACTTCTTTGGTAGCATTAAAATAACGTCTTAAAGTTAAGTTAACAACAGACGCTGCCTGAATAGTAGTCATCGGTTGTTACCACAAAGGCGAAAAAAAAGTTTCGCCTTTTCATGCTCTTAGAACAGTTGGTAATTTTAGTATGAAATACTAACAACATCTATTCAAAAAAAGAAACCGCGTGAAAATAAATGCGTAGTTAGGGCGAATTGAGCTGTCATTCCATAATAAAGCAAGGCATTGACAGTTCACTTCACTCAAAGAGATGTAAAATACTATAGAGCGGGCATGTCAAGGAAATGTCATAGAACAACTTTGATCCCATGTCTCAGTAACGCCATCTAGAATATATATGAATATTGGAGCGGAGTGTACTAAAAAAAACTCATAGACTTGTGTCCACCTAGGACACAAGTTTTGGACGAAAATTTTGTTCGTGATGTCCGGTCTATAGGTATTGAATGTCTTTGACTTCACTAAAGTTTACACGGCGTGACATTTACTGAATCGACCGGCTGGTCTGGAAACTTACCCAGGGTTTTCACGCAGTTAGTAGGTATTAGTGACAGAGCCGATCTCAGATGTCTCAGCAAACGAGTCAGCAGCATAACACTTTAATTTTGTTCTTCTTCTTTTCTCAACGAACACAAATAAAATCTACCTACACTTAATACACTACATCGTCGTACACAGATACGTTACACCGCACTATTTTAGTAGTCTCATTTGAGCTTACATTCTTTTCCTGTCAGAAGTAATAGTGTTTTATTTATTTAGTGATATTTTAACTTATTTATATAATAAGAGGAATTGAATTTAAATCTGTATTGTAGAAGCTATAACTATTTGACAGCTACTCCGAGTGCCCGATTGCGCCCGCGTCCATTGATTTGTCATAAACTATAAACCACAGAGTTAGCTAGCGACGATGTGTTGGAGTTTTTTTTTTAATTTTTAGTATGATCTTTTATAATTTGTTTTCTGTCCATGATATTATTATATTTATTTATTTGTATGTCTCCTAGAAGGCTCTAGTATTGAGTGTGTTCATGACACAGAATAACACTGCTGCGGTAAATATTGTTTTTTTCCATAAATATCGTGACTTCGTGCTGTGGTTTGCTTTTTGGCCTCACACAGGCCTTTTGTTTTTTTGACATGTTAGAATTAGTTTCTGTTGTTATTAACCCCCGACGCAAAAAGAGGGGTGTTATAAGTTTCACCGCTATGTGTGTGTGTCTGTCTGTCTGTCTGTCTGTCTGTGGCACCGTAGCGCCCAAACGGGTGAACCGATTTAGATGCGGTTTTATTTATTTGAAAGCAGGGTTTCTTGCGATGGTTCTTAGACATAGTTAATCAAAGTCGGTTCAGCCGTTTCAAGGTTATCAGCTCTTTTGTGTTAGCTACCGTTGCTATTTTAGACGTCTATGGGTATTAAATTTACTTACAAACATATGTGTGGCTTTAAATTTCAAACACCCATGTGTGTAATATTAATAATTAACATTATGGTGTATTTGGTCTGATGCAGCCAGGATATCTAGCAGACTAATACACTATTGGGAAAATAACAGCAGATATGTCGTGTTTGGATTCATTTTAACCAGCATTTGATTCTGCACACAATGCACTGATGGCAACTGGATGAGCTGATGCTGCAGCCAGGCTATCCAGCACACCAGTAGGTAGACTCTTGACAAAATAATAGCAGATATGTCGTGTTTGGATTAATTTCAACCAGCATTTGATTCTAAACACAATGCACTGATGGCAACAGGGTGAGCTGATGCTGCAGCCAGGCTATCCAGCACACCAGTAGGTAGACCCTTGACAAAATAATAGCAGATATGTCGTGTTTGGATTCGTTTTAACCAGCATTTGTCTCGACATACAATGCACTGAAAATTCTGATAACTGTAAACTCTATAAAACAAAATTAATGCGTTTAAAAATTTTAAAATAAAAATTAAATTTAAAATTTAAAAAACCCCTACCGCAATAACTATAAACCACAGAGTTAGCAAGCGACGATGTGTTGGAGTTTTTTTTTTTAATTTTTAGTATGATCTTTTATAATTTGTTTTCTGTCCATGATATTATTATATTTATTTATTTGTATGTCTCCTAGAAGGCTCTAGTATTGAGTGTGTTCATGACACAGAATAACACTGCTGCGGTAAATATTGTTTTTTTCCATAAATATCGTGACTTCGTGCTGTGGTTTGCTTTTTGGCCTCACACAGGCCTTTTGTTTTTTGACATGTTAGAATTAGTTTCTGTTGTTATTTTTTTCTTTCTTTCATCATTTTGATAATATTTAAAGGGTATAAATAATACACAAAGTTGCTTTCATTTTATCTATTTCAGTGTAACAAACATTATTCATTATTTTATATGTAGAATCATCTACCTACCTATTAAAGTTAGCTTTTTCAGTTAATCTAAAGAGGACAAAGTTTGGGTTATCAGCGAAGTTATACAAAGTCATTAGAGATAATGCCAACTTTGTCCGAACTATTTACATCTAAGCTAAATTATTACCTAGTTACATAATTGATAATTTAAACATTACACAAATTCGCTATGGATAAACGTGAACTTTATATTTAAATATTGTGGTACAGCTGGTATCATGCATTGAGAAGCTAATGATGTGAGAAGATGAAGTTTCAACATTTGTTAAGGAATACAGTTATAATTAAATTAAGACAGCATTACTTTTGAGAACAAAATATGTGATTCCCGTTTTCCAATATACTTAATTCAACAAAATTCGTTGTAATAACAAATATTCACGTAAATGTCAGAGTTCGTCATGTACCCTCAATATTCAGTGAGTGAAATAGTTTTCCGTATTCCATACTACTGCGTCACAATGCTATTACCATCTAAAATAAACAACACATCGTGCGTTAGTTATGTAAGACAGTTATGTTCAATGTATAGTAATATTTTATTTCTAAATTCCATAGTCACTTTGATATTCTTCTTGCGCTAGCAGAACAATTAAAATATACAACTTTGTGTAGTGTCTGGGTCACCAAGATACAGGCTGTGCCTAGTTTGGGGCCCGCTGTTAATCATGTCAGTTTTCTGTTGTGTTAGCTAAATAAATGAATTTGAATTTGAATTTGAATTTGCAAAACATTTTCTAGTCAGCTTCATTGTATTATTTTCTATTTCAACAAACCCCTAAAATCCATCCGTGAGAATAGTGTAGGCATGTACCGTTATTTATTTAAAATTCAATTCCTGTGAAGTGCTCGAAATCCATGACTGAACGATTAAATTTTATTTTTTGTTGCCTGAATTGCGTGAGATAGAAATTTAAATATTTTTTCGTGCATTTATAATTTTTTACGAATTGATTTTCAACGATTCAATTGCTTTGAAGAGTTATTTTATTATGCTCTGTGATTTCCATTGTATTGTTTTGTGAAATTCCGTTTGTATATTATTATTATACTGCCATAACGAAGTTATTGTTTAGATTACATTTTACGTTGTGACTTAAATAAGATTTACAATAGAAGCATATTTATTTTGCGGACCAACAGTAAACAGCGAAAAATTCAGATTCACAATTGCAGATTATTTTTTCTACATATTTATAATTGACAGTAAGACAGTTACCTAATAAACAGCCATTTATACCCACAATAATGCTACAATATTACAGTAAAATAAAACAACAGAACGGCATTAAAATAAACATGAGCACAACTTATTGAAGCGACATTATTTTTCCTACTTATCCAAGTCTTTGGAGGTGTTATTCTATACTACCTATTCTAAGGGATCCGGTTTAACTTTTACATTCAATATTTACATAGTTCGTTCGTAGTTGTTCGCGCATAGTATATAGTGTATATACGTTATCAGTACCGTTACAGCTTCGCTCCCGATACATTCTCGTTACGACCATGCACACTTTTATACCTGAAAATCTTTCTGTATCAAATTGGAGCGGTATTCATCACTCGTCGCCGCTCCATTGTTTCGGCTTTACAAATCTATCGATGATAAAGAAATTGAGAATGCTTTCATGTCAGTCCTAACATTGAACATCACGCCTGTATTTTCCCCGGGCAGATGTACACCTGTTACAACACTTAAATTTTGACAGTTACGTCGCAAACAAACATTACACACACATTTTATTACAATTTTATACTTTTAGTCCTGTACTCACAAAACGCTCAGATATCACAAACTTGTCCTAAATTTCAACAGTCCACGTCAAAGTTAATGATGTTTTTTTTATTATTATTGATAGGCACGCGTTTGACCACTATCTCACCTGATGGTAAGCGATGATGTGGTCGACGATGAAGCACGCTTGCCTAGAAGCAACCTGTTCACTCTTGACTTGAAGACCCCAAGGTTGTTGGTTGGTTTGTTAATTAAACGTTTCATTTGAATACTTTTTGTTGTGAATATGATGAAGTAATTTACTATCAACGATTGGCTCTTTATAATTTTACATATCTCTTGCTCTGTAAGTACACCCTTACACCCCTGAACGCCGGGGTGTATTACTATCATTACAGCATAGGTTTTGGAATTTGAAAAAAGAACTGTCATATTCATACTGCACGAAGAATATTTTTAAAAAGTTAATTTTTTTTTCTCGGTATCGATTAATTACTCGAATCGGAATATAGACAATTTATTTTATAAAGATTTTATTTTAAATATGGAACTATTTGTTTCCACATCGTATGTTAGATGGAATCGATTTAAAAATCAAACTGGCCAGCAAGATTTGACGCGCTTGCGTGCGTGAAAAAAAAAAGGCAGTCTACTAGTAGGCGCGAAAGCATCGCGAAAATAATTAATTTTCTTGTTTGAGTTCTTTTTCAAAAGTTTTAAACATGTCTAGTGACGAAGACATAGATCTAACGCCCGATTTTATTAAAGAAAGGGCAAAAACAGTTGTCGAAAATTTATTACCGCCGAACTCGAAAGAAAGATATGTAAAGGCATACGACGAATTTACAATTACAATTTTACAATTTTTTCTAAATACACATTTTTTTCTTCTTAATAAATGTTCATTGAAACCTGCTGTCTTGTTGTTTACTTACCTCACAATCGATATGTAAAGCAGAGTATTTATCTCGGGCGTAAGCATCAATTGCATACTCGGGTTAATTAGCGCCTTCGCTTCGCTCAGGCGCCAAAAACCTCGTATGCAATTGATGTCATACAGCCCTTGGTTAATAATCTACTATTATTGTTAGTGAAACTGTAAGCTTATATTATCCCACTACTGTGCAAAATACTCTCTCTATGACTTCCAGCTCTTTCGATTGAGTGCTGCTGAATGAGGACCGCTGCAGTACGAATAAGTTAAAATACGTCATGTTCCACAGATACCCCATCATCTTTAAGGTCCTTATTTCTTCGTTATATGAATTTAAAAACAGCAAAATAGATAATAATGGTGTCTGGGGAGCATGACGTGTTAAAATCACCCAGTGAAAATACAGGTGAAGTGAAGCCGAATATGTCTATCATTCCACACAAATGCTAGGTTCACTTCTATTGAATCGACCAGCTGTTTGCATGTTATGTCAAGCTTGTACTGCGTTTGTTTTTGGGGTCAGCCACGATGCCTTTTTGGTTGTGTCAGGGCTCCGTTCTGGCTATTTTATTTGGCCCAGAACTTACCAAGGGTACAGCAGACGTTGGAGCTCAGTCCCGGTATATTGTGTTTTAGAGCGCAGTGTGATGTTGCAAATATTGTGTATTCTATGTACTACACTCCATCGCATCGCACGTAAACAAACTTTTGAGTTTTGACGTTCTCAGTAATTTTTCTTTGTATAAGCCCTGCGAAGCACTTTTGATTCGTCTCAAGACTACCTTTTCTGATTTGGACTGGATAGAGACTCATATTCTGTTATTCTTCAACATTTATACTAATCCTATACGTTGGTGTGTTTGACATAATTCTTTCATTCATCCTTTCTTTTCTTCATATATCTCGAGTAAATTTTGTCTGTCTCAAGTCAATGTATTTTGATTTGTTATTAAGAGCGATATATTCATACGACCCTAAAAGTGCCAAAATAATAAATAAGCGGTCTCAGCACTACGGTTAGGTTAGAATATTTTCGACGTAGCGTTTGATTCATGTGCTTGTTTTCATGTAGCAGAGCGCTGCTCCCTGCAGTTAGATTTATACCCAAAAATAAATGAACCAAATTGAAACTCTACTCCTATAGGGACAGAGTCCTAATTCATGTTAATATTATTAAACTATTTCATTATATCTTATAATGAAATAGTTTAATAATATTAACCAACGTAGGTTAACATCCTTTGGTCCTGCTTTCATTACTCAGATTTAAATCAACGATAAAGTTCTTTTTGTATATCCGTTTTATTTTTATTGCCTTTGGCATTTTTGATACGAGTGTCGGTGATATACTCGATTTAATTTAGAATTATCATGGTACCTTTTCAAGGGTTTTCACTATACATTTTCTGTATTTTTTTTCAGCGTTCGCTCAAAACTAGCACCTACTAAATAATAATTTTCTCACCTTAATTTTCCATTTTCATTGATTCGATCACGTCTTGAAACTGTATTTCATTATTACCATACAATTTGGAGTCCAGTTACATAAGTATTTTCCAAAATTCAAGTAGTACTTGGAGTATTTACTGTCTAATGTTTTCGTGAACAAAAATGTTAAGACAGCCAGTAGTAATGTAAAAAAGGTACGACGCACACTTTTACCTCCGAAAATCTTCAACCTTCGAAACTAAACATCAAGCACTCCATATCTTTAAACCCGTTCCCACTAAACAGTCAATTTCAAAGTTTCGATTACAGTTCATTGATATCGCTACTTAAATTTCACACGGCGCGACGTTGGATCGAAGCACTTAGTACTTTTTCACATAAAACCACTGACGTTTATTTCGCACTTTATATTTTTAATAGTCGTAGCACTGGTAAGCACAGCATGAAGTACATCATGGTCATGGTGATGGTGATGGTGGTGGCCGCGGCGGAGGCGGCCGGCGCAGGCGTCGGTGGGCCCAGCCGGGTGTTCGCGCGCACCACCTGCGACCTCCAGCGGATGGTGTACAGTGGCTGCTGGCGGGATAGTGCTACTAACCTATAGGGTAAAGGGAGGGTCAGAAATGGATTTACACCTAATGGATCTTGTACTGGGTGGAAGGTACAAACGCCAGCAGATCAAGCTGTCCGCCAAACTGTCTAAGGTTCCCAATTTTATTGAACATGAACCTTATTTTGTCTTTACTAATATTTTAAAGAGAAAAAAATGGATTCTTTGTTTGCATTGAATAGGCTCGGAAACTACTGGACCAATTTGAAAAAATCATTCACCGTTGGGAAGCTATACTATCCCCGGGTGACAAAGGCTACTTTTTATCCCTGCATTCCCACAGGAACGAGAACCACGCGGGTACGGAAACCGCGTGACGTCCGCTAGTTTGTTATAAAGTTGAAATACTATTAAATTTGACACATTGGAGCAGCTCGATATGCTGGCCTCTGTACATCGACGCATATCTGGACACCATGAGTTCAGAACACGATGATGGACCCGGCAGTGCTGAAATTTATCGTCACTTTTTCCAAATTTTTTTGGTGCATACGTAACCGTGTGCAGAAGTGTTGTTCTGTAAAAATCAGCCCGTAAAAATATAGATGAATTGAAGGCAAAAATATTGTGCCGTCATTCATTGACAGTTAACTTTATCTTCACCTCTTAAGGTACAGGTGAACCCTAGTTTAAGAGGTAGAATCACCTTTGTACAGATTGCAGCACGAACTCTCTTTCTAGAAATAGGTAAGTACCAAGTTTGAAAATTATGTAGCTATCTGTAATTCTTTGGCTTAAAACAACGCACAAATGTTATTATAATTATTATGACTTCACTTAAGTTTTCACGGGTTCACTTTTACTGAATCAACCGGCTTATCTCATGGTGTCAGAAAATGTACAGACGCCAGCACATCAAGTTACCCCAAGGTGTCAAATTTCTTTGTTCGTTTTTCAACTTTATGTCAAACAAAATAAGGTTCATATTCGATTGGGAAAATTTGACACATTGAGGTAACTTGATGTGCTGGCGTCTGTACATGCAGGTCTGTTCCACCCTATATAATAGCAAGTTATTTTGCTAGATTGTTCTCAGTAAAACACCAATATGAAATTGGCTTCCAATATTCTATAGTGCCAAACACATTGTGTGTGGAGCAACGCGCATTTTATGGCTGCCACTGTAACATGCAGCCTGTAGGGAAAGTTTTAGATTGCAGCGGCACGCTTTTCCTATTGGCCATTATCAAAAGCCCGAAGCGCACGCGTTTTATTGGAAAAAAAAAGTGTGTTCGAAACCAAACCTTCCACCAGGAAAGGCTGCAGAGGCCGCTTAAAAACTTTATTTACATTCCCACCTGCGTCCACCAAAAAGAACGTTTTGCGTCGACCTCTCGATTCATCGACAAAGGTGTGTTTTCACACATCGTTATTCAGGATTTACGAGTGGAAATGTCATTTCGGAAACACGCCACGTACCCTCTTACGGCTTCGTCTAATATGCACAAAGAAAAAAGATCTTTGTACCGAGAAAGTAGCTAAATAAAAGCATGCGCTCTTACGTATTTGGCACGTTGGTTGGTGTATTAAAGCCGAGGGCCATTCATAAATAATTTATCGTGGCGTTTTTCTTTCTTTTGGAAATTGTTAAGATCGCGCTAAAAGCTCAGCGGAAGATTTCTTTTGACTTCCAAGCGAACTAGCAACGCGGAGTGTACACGCTTGTCGAATATGAATGGAGTAATCCTCAGTAATCTGTATCGATTTCTTGGAATTGCACAAGCATTCGTGGTTTCGGCAACAACATGTGTTTTTTTTATCAAAAACATACCGTATATGATATTTACGGTATGAATACACATTTAGGTTTCCTGTTTTGATTAGGCGGACAATTGATCTTGTCAACATTGAGGGCTGTGTGACGTCATACATGTTGAATTAATACATACCTAATGACGACGGTGTTGAGCCGCCAGGGCAGCGTGTAGGTGTGGTTCTTGTGGCGCGCACAGAACGTGTACAGCAGGTCGCCGGCGGCCGCTGCCAGCCCCGCGTCCCCCCCACCCCCCACCGCACCCCCGCCCCCGCCCGGACCCGACCACTCGTGCAGCGTGATGTTCCACGAGCCGCATGACTTGTCCTACCACAACAATTTTATGGAATGCCACACATAGCTAAAGCCACAACACAAAACAGTCACCTAAATTTACGTACAGCGGATTCTGATTTTTAAAGTCAAATGTTCGTTATTGTTTTGAGCTGATTGTACAAAAAGAACATAAGCAAGTACCAACTATGATGAGTACTTTGAGGTTAAAGGTAGTAACTTAAGATACAGTTCAGATAAGTGCTGCGTAACCAACATATACCTACCGGCTTTTAAAACTTTTCTGCTCTGAAAATAAAAAATAACATTTTTTATTTTCAGAGCAGAAAAGACACGAATTGAGGAACAACCACTAGAAAATCCGCAAGTATTTTATTTAATTGAAGACGAGAAGATGAGTGAGATAAATAAAACTCCAACACCTTTTTATCGTGGCTCACCTGTTCAGACGTGATGTCAATGAACAACTGCCGCTCCACGTTGGAGTCTAACACCCAAGTGCATTGTTGATAGAAAAACTCGTTCAGACTGCCCGTAACCGACACGTTCCTCGACGATATTTCACCTACAAAAAGAAAAACAAGATGAAGTCCTTGAGAAGAAAATAATAAATGTAAAAAGGCGACAGCAAGACATCTACCTACGTGGGCAATAATGCGACGTTAAGGCAGCACGAGTCGCCGCAATAGCGACGTTGTAATTGGAACTTTACGATCTTGTTCAAGGTTTTTTTCGATTCAGTGTTACCCTAGGCGGCGCGAAACTGGGTCGTGGCACGTAATTTTCTCGGACGCGCCCCGCCGCGCCACCGAGAACAATATCCGACGCGTTTTTCCAAACGTCTGAGACGCGACTCGAATGTCAAATAGAACTGTTTGTTTTTCGCTTTATGTGATTGGGGTCTATGGAGTTCATCGGAGATAAATTGCCGATTATTTGCCCCTTTCATTGAGATATCTTTATCGAATTATCTCGGTATCATTTTTGCATAATGTTAATAGCCGTTGTGTTTACAGGTGCGCAACTAGCGGCATGACCCGGCGCTTACCGGAATGAGTGGTGTATGTGCGCTGACCGCACATGGCGTCATCGTTGAAGCTATATGCGGCCGCGTAATCAAAACCGCGGCTCGCATATGTGTAATGCGCCACCGAATACTCCAGCCGAACACTCGTCCAACTCCGCACCACGACCGGCAACCACGCCGCCTGTGACAAACAACAATTTCGTAAATTAAAATTTACAGTACCTCCCCACATCAGAAATGAAAAAGAAAAATACAATTTACAACAACAATAGAGATGAATTTTCTCTCCACAATCTTTATTTGGTAAAGTTATGATATTTACTCGTAGGCAGTAAAAAAGTAAATATTTTTTTTAGATTCGTGGCAATAACATAAAAACAGGGTTCCGATCGGATACGCACCGTCATCATAACTACGTAATACGTGTACAGTGTGTTGACAAATTCAGCGTGCAGTGGGCTGCGCTAACGCTACGCAATAGCCATACGTAGGCCGCTACTAAGTAATTGAATTTTCAGGGGCGAGTCGCTGAGCTGTCGCCCCGAGCCGCGTCGTCGGCTGCCCACTAATAACAGGGGCGGACGGATGACATGCCGCCAGTTAGCCCATGTTTTATGAGTACCGGGACATGGTCCGCTACGCCGCCACCCGTTTTAGATACGGCCCAGAGTCCATTTTGGGAACAATGTGAGCTCGTAACAATTTGGCGCGGATGGCGTCAAGCCACGACAGGGGTAAAGCACTGTTAATAATTAAATTAAGCGCACGTTTCGCGATGAAAGATAACTAAGCAGCGGATCATATCTCTTCGTTTTGTTACACGCTCCCCGTCAAATGTAAACACATCAATATAAATTGAACATAAATATACCGGAAGCAAACCACCTTACTCTGTTGAATAACAATGTGGGAAACCTTCTAAATAATTTTCATTTGAGTATTCCTGAAACGATTTGTTCTGAATAAATATTTATTTTCGCGATACAATATTTTGATCGCTCCGATTTTGTTTTAAGTAAACAAAATCGTTGAGTTTTACTTATTGAAAAATTGTAATGACGCGTATTAGTTTGGGCTTGGAAATGGATTCAGTAGAGGGTAATGTTACCGTAAAAAGTTTTAACTCAAAGCTCTGGAAGAAAGTACATTAATCTGACCCTGAAAGAGTACTAAACATGGCTACTAAATTACTAAGCGGCATATTTGCTCTTATGTAGGAGTCCCTCTACGCTCGGGTGGTCGTTCTGCGCTTTATTGCTGTTACATACTTAATAGTAACCCTCTTACTTAATTATGCGGCGGGCACCGCAGCCGGGCGCGCGGCGGCGTCGCGGCGAGAGGGTTACTCGTCCTTGCCCGTGTTAGCACAAGGCCCCAGTAACGCGATTAATTTATCTGTTGTCGTATACTCGGAGCTCAAAATAATTAGATCATGCATTTCGGTTCCTGTTTGCTAAAGAACCAGTGTTTATTCAACTTGAAATTTAAATGTTCAAAGTATAATTCACCGAACAGATGTAGGTTATCATTTGTTCAGTATTTCAATAACACACTGTATTATGTATCGGTCCCCTGGTTTTTCCTGTCGATTACCCTCAATGTTTCCCTTAATATTTCAAGCAATTAACGTCAATTTTCTTGTCGATGGTTTCCGAATATTTCATTCGCTCAGATAGCTGTAATGAACGTCAATTTCAATGACTGTCACGTCGAGTTCTGTTATTTTTTGAATTGCAAATAAGGGGCGCTACGTCATAAAGTTATAGGTTCTTGTTTTAAATCACCTCATCGCGTATTCCAAGTGGGACAGGTATTGAGTTGAGTATTTCTGACATTTTTAGTGTTCTTCACGGAGAAAATTGGAATACTGATGGGTGAACCGTGACTGCTTATTTTAAAGGCTCTCCTGGTGAGTGGAGAGATGAGTACAGGCCGCTGAGATTAGATTTTTATCATGCTTAAATTTCATAAAGAACGAACATTTATCATAATAGACATATACAAGGAGGGTTTCTAAATCAAACAGAATCGTACCTGAAAGTCACCACAAAGACAGGACAGGTGTGTTCCGTCGCCAGCTACCAGGGCGACATGGTCGTGGTAGTACAGCGGCGTGTTGGACCGGCACTCACAGCCCGCATCGCCGCACGCCGTGCGACAGCCTCCAGCGCCTGCCGTGCCCGTTGGCTCCGCGCTCCACATTCGCTCCAGGCGTTGAATCTAAAGGAAATCATACCAGACATACTTATTAAACTGGCCACATTTCATAAACAGAACCCCATTAAATCAATTACACAAGTGTAACAAGACGGGAGGTCTAGCCCTGGGCAGGAGGTTCGCTACAAGTACTGGCTGCTTGGTGTTTGCATATATGAGATAAAATGTCTACCAACAAGAGCATGATACAGGAAAAATATCTACTGTGATACGTGACTTCGTCTACTATAGACTACATTACCACTAAAAAGTGTTATCAAAATCCGTTCAGTAGTTTTTAGATCTGATGAAAAGATGAATGTAATATAATTTGGAAGCTCTTTGCTGGGAAGCTAACACAGTCAACTGTTCATGGACATCGAAAATAAACAAATTGATTAACGAAATCTACAGTTAGAGTAGCTTAGTCCACTTACTTCTATAGTCACGCTCTGGTTGGCAGCGGGTATAAATCGATGCGTGCAGAGCAGTCGCTCCTCAATGTTCCAGAAGATATGGTGGTGTGACGGTGCTGACACGCCTCCGTGAGCTGGAGACGAGAGCCCGTAGTGCGTCGCTGCACACGTGGCATCTGGAGACGCCGTACCTTCGTGTTGTTCTGCATAGAAGACCACAGTTGTTTACAAAGTATTTTCGGCCAGTAATAGAGATTGGGTTTGCGAGTATTGAAAAGGGTTCCTTTTATTTCCAATTATTAAACACTAAAAATTTGTTCGCAATTTTGTCCACGTGCATTTAGTACTTGAACAATCCCTCCACCACTCCTATTAGAAAAAATATACGTCTATGACACTAACGAATACAGTGGCTTTCTATAGGTATTTTTTTAATTGGTTCAGTGTATCCAGAGAATAGCCCCTATAACGTCAACGGTACAAATTTTACCTCTTAATAATATTGGGGTAAATCATAAAATCACGCTTGAAGGGTTAACTAGAGGTAGTCCACGTATAGTATATTTACCCATATTTTGCCAGTTATGTTTGAGTTCCAAGTTGTCATCGATTTTCCACATGGAATAACTTAAAACGCTTTGCCTTAACCGGAGATCCATCTTTGGATCTCATATTTTGCTGGCAGACAAGTCAAATTTAATGTCAAATTGAAACATAAACACAGCAAGAAATGTTCTGGCATCACGTATGAAATCGGTTACAATTACGTTATTTCTATTCAAGCACGCGAAATAACGTGGCAATATATTTTCCATACGTCATGTATTTTTCCTCTTACCAGTCATTGTGTGACATACACATACATATATAAGACACTTCACATAAACATTCACATTACCCTTAGTAAGCACCAGTAGGATTTAGCCTCTGAATATTATTTTGTCTGGCCCTTTTCTTTTTCACTTTTCACAAGTCATCAAATATCATTGTTTATGTCTTGTTGTGGAAGCGAAAATATTATTTTGCTTTCATGTTTTCCTTCTGATATTTCTAGGCGTTTACTATCTAGTTTGTTTACTCACCGTCGTGGAAAGCGAAGGCTCCGTCAACAAATTCCTCTTCGTCCGGAGTTTGTTGGGTCGCTCTTCTGACTAGGATTGTCAAGTTAGCACCTTTTGACGTCACTGCCTGACGTATTAGGAACCGGCCTGAAGGATCCCTGGCTTCCCTCACGGCTGGTCCACATACCCTGAGAAGAGCTCGGTCCCCACGTTCGGACCTATCTCTTTCCCCTCTCCCACCAAATTCGTGAACACCTTCTAAGATCTCAATATGAGATCGACAGCTTTGTAACCTGGATTGGGAAAGTTATAATATAATCATCATCATCATCATATTTGTTTAACTTTTTCCCAATTAATGAGGTTGGGTTTGACTTATAGGTTAGTGAGATACGGCTGAATACCAGTATTCTACATGGCGTCTTCCACAACCCAGTTTCTAATAAGAGTAGGTATCTACTCATTCAAAAATGATTGTGAACCACGGAAAAAAAAGTGAGCTTTAAAAAAAAAAAAACAAATGTCAAAGAAATCCTAATTGGATGCGTTTACGTAAAGAATAATGGGTGAGGAAAACCTTCCACAAAAACATTTTATTGAACATCCGAAATTAAATCCCTGAATCATAAATTTATGATTTCTTAGGGCGGGTATATCAATCAATTGCACCCCGGGGAGTAGGCGGCCCAAACAGACAGTTACAAGAGAATTGAGACTCAAGATATTATCTCGATCTCGACATTCAGTAAAAACCGGCCAAGTGCGAGTCGGATTCGCACTAGTTCGTACCGAGTGGAGCAAAAAACATTGAAAAAAACACATGGCTTGTAATAGTCATATGTTTAAAATTTAAATGTTAATTAATTGTTGTTTTAACGGCAATAGAAATTCAAAGAAAAATTTTCATGTTTGTCACAGACAGACGGCTGGACGGACACTGAAGGCTTAGTAATACTATCCCGTGGGCACCCCTTCAGTTTGAACCCAAAAAAATCTTACATACGTGTTTCATAAATTCACATGGATATAGGATAATAGTGCATTATAAACAGTAGTGTAAATCGATGCTGGGAGCTTGTTTGCTACGGAATTAAGGTCTCAACCGGTGAACCGGAAAAAAATCGAACGCTGAACTAAATGTTTCTACCTCAGTATTAGATTCTAACGAGTCTATTTCCAAAACAGTGCCCCGTACTTATGCTCTTTCGTAACTCGGTATGGTTTAATTAAGGGGCTTGTGTGAGTGCGCATATTTCAAATTCCCGTGTTTTGAGTCTCCCTTAATGAGTACCGTGCTGTCACAAGAAAGGAAGGGCGCAATACGTTTACGGAATATATGGATAGTAATATAAATTCATCCAAATTCCTTCCGCTCTATTAACCAACACCATGAGTATTAGAACTCGCCCTAATTGTAATAGGGGACATAAAGGAAGAGCGAACTCCGTAATTTGTCGAGCACTTACCTTAAATTATAATTAAATAGTGATACTTGGACGACGTCGGTGGGCACTCCGAGTAGATGTATGACACACTGGGAGCGCCACGGGCCCGCCCGGGAATCGAAGTGTCCGGAGCGGGCGCCGCCGGGCCCGTAGCCCCGGATGGTGGCGCCGCAGCCGACCCGCGCCCCGTTCCCCCCGGACACTTCATTTGTCATCCCGCTACTATCTACTGGTATCCTATCCGCTAAGCAAAGAATAAAAAAAAAACATTTTTGTAAGTAGTCATGTAAAGTAGATGAAAGATTTCGTAAATTTGAAGAGGCCCAATGTCTAGCTTGTCTTTGTTCTTGTTTCAAAATACAAAGGATAAGTCTTATTCTTATGTTATGACAAAATAATTTATTATATAAAATATAAATGGAGGAGTAATAACGGAACAAAAATAACATATTAAAACGCTGTAGGTAATCCTCGAAGAGTAAGGCAGAGGTGTACCTACAGGTACCCACACTACCTCTGTCTTACCCATCGAACTTCTTCCTGGTGAAATGTGGCACATTTTGCCAGTTATGTTTAAGTCCCAAGTAATAGGGGAGGAGCCGATTGCCATCAATAGGACACCATTCTGGACCTCGAACTGCTGAGAAATTCCAAATTAAAAAAAAATGAATAGCGCTTTGCCCGACCCGCGGATTGAATCCGGGACCACATACTCTGCAGAAAACAACAAAGCAACGCAAAAAAAACAGAACAAAAATAAAACATAAAAATGACGTACAGAATTTAACTAGCCAGGACAATTGTTAGGACCAACGAATGGAAAAAGCTTATTGCGGCTTTTAGAATGCACAATAAATGCATTTTTTAATTCAGTGTTGTTGCTGCGTTCTTTTATTAATAACCCTTTCTTTCTGCTGGAATTTATGGACTGACTGCGGCGGTAATGCAATATACTTTTTATGGTAATTTGAAGGAAGCTACTCTATATTGCACTACTTCTGCTAGTTTAATAGAATATACTTCGTACCTAATCGTTTATTGCAATTTTAATCAGTCGGCACTTAAGTCCAATCATTCGATTTTTTTACAATGTAAAAAGGTTTGATTGTCTAAAAATTTCAATGAGATAGAAGGCAGTCTTATTGGTGCGTATATGTATAACATTATGCCAAAATAGCACACTATGCAAAGTATGAAATGATTAAAAATCAAGTTTATCTCAATATTACATCTGAGAACAATTTTTTAACGGACTTCAGGATTTCTTTTGTAACAAACATGTCGTTTGGATACTTTTAAATTTGAAACAAGTTATCTTCAACACAAAACTATGTAAAACAACTTTTGTTTAACACGACAAATGATATATTTTTGTATATTGGTTCTGACAAACACTTTAGCACGTTATTTTTTACAGACTGTGACCTCTGAGTTTCTTTCGGTGTTTCTTCTCAGAGTTATCTAACTACTCTGAGAAGAAACACCGAAAGAAACTCAGAGGACTCAGTCTGTTTCAAAGTCCAGACATTATGTTAAATATTGAAGAGTCATGTAGATCAGTGTCTCAAATGGTATTTTGAGGAAATAACCACACAAACGAAAACAAGTAATATATTTACCATGTTGTATATGATGAGTAAGCGCAGCTAGGGGCGGTGAGGCAGGAACCACGGTAGGCGGCGACCCACTGCTGTCGATCCTCTCAATAAACTCGAGCTTGGCTATAAATCCGTTGTAGTCGTACGGCGGTACTAATGGCCCGGAACTGAACACAGGTAGAGAGAGCCATGTTAGAATCGCTGTGCATCTATGTACAAAGAATCAATAAAGAAATACTTGCGCTGTTTTGGTTTAGAACACTGTTTGGAGTTTAATGGCATAAAGTGATGGATTTTAATAATCAGCGTTATTAGAAAACATAACATAACTTCACGCCGTAGCTAGTATACCCATTGCATATTTCGCCCGTTATGTTAAAGTCCCATGTAATAGGGGGCGAGCCAACACCATCAATTGCGCATAAATCCAGACTCCGTGCTGCTACTGAGAATTTATAGATGGAAAACTCAATAACACTTTGCCCGACCCGGGGATCGAACCCGGGACATTATTAGAACGGTTCATTCATAATGGAAAATTATACTGACTTAACAATGTTACATTCTCACTTTAACTAATTTTTTTTCTTTTTCATCATTTCAAATTTCTTTGATCGTTTTTCAACTTTATAACAAACAAAATAAGGTTCATATCCAATTGGGAAAATTTGACACATTGGGGTAACTTGATGTGCTGGCGTCTGTACCTATCTAAATCCATTTTATGACATGTAATGAGCAGTATGGGAATTATAAGGTAGGTATTATATTCCCCACTAATTATTGCAATCGTCAACTGCCGCCTTGCTATTATCCAATTACGTCGATTTTCAACTAAATAGATGCAAGTAGATATATGTACATTAGTACAATACACGGAACTACTGCCCATTTGACAATCACAACGTAGTTACTTGGTATCATGATTCCTGCCTGCGTAGCATGAACACCGAAGAAACGGTCTTTGTCGTGTCTCGGAAGAAAAGAAATTAAGTGTTCATGCTACGCAGGCAGGTGTATTGAAAGAAATTTGACAGATTGAGGTTCATGTCTATATAATTTGTCACTTTGCCGATTCGTCTGTAGACAAAGGCCGTTTCTTCGGTGTTCAATGTGTTCATGCTACGCAGGCTGGTAAGACTCGGCGTCCACTTTCAGGGTTCTACTACACGTAATCACTAACGAGATCTTCGAATGATAGCCAGGGTCCGTTGACCCTGGCTATCATTCGAAGATCTGAAGTTGGCTTAGCGTGCTTTCCGAGGCGTGAAGGGTCTTGATTGTCGATATGTTATGGATGGTCACCCATTTAAAACCTGACCTCGGCAAATCGGTCTCTTATTACTCAGCTACGGGGAATTTCTTTTGATGTTGACGTTATACACAGGGTGGAAGCAACATCGTCGCACACCGGGACGCCATGAGTTCAGGACTAAATTCTGAGCTTCCCAGGTGTGTAATTTTTCGTCGGATCTTCTTTAAAACTAATGGGACTTTTAATTAAAATTGGGGCGAGTTTACTTAAAAAAAGGTGAGGTGGTGATTGTTTTCAGCTTTAATAAAAAATAACACCAGAAAAAAAAACGTAATAATTAAGCAAAGATCGACGAAAAATTCGATGGTTTACGGTTGAGAATCATACAATGTACAGAGGCCAGCACATCAATCTGCCCCTATGTGTCAAATTTCTCTAATAGTTTTTTTAACTTTATTACTGATAGAATAACGTTCAAATTCAGTTGGGAGAACTCAGTATATGCGACGATGTCTCTTCTACCCAGTATGTATGATCATGCCCTTATTGATCTCTGTGTAATCAATTTACTTTAAAACATGCTTCGCGAACTGGTTCTTAGATTTATGTGTCCCAGTGCCTTTCAATAACTCAATGTCGTGTGTGTTGGGACTTGTGTAAGGTTTAATTTAATCATAGCTGTCGAGCCTCTAATATACAATGTTTAACGAGAAATGAATTGAGACTTTCATCTCGTGTTTTAAATAAATACCTTTTGATAATTGTAGCAGTAAAATATCATTTGAGCCCGAAAAAAGGAATGTAGAATGACTATTTCAAATGCGCTATTGAAATATAAAATTGATTTGTTTTATTAAGTTACAAAGACCAGCATGTCATGCTACCCCAATTTGTCAAATTACTTTATTAATTTTATTACAAAAAAATATGGCTAATGTTCAATTAGGAACACTTGACAGTTAAGGATATAGCTTGATGTGTCAGTTTGTACTTAAAAGTTCCTGATTTTATTGTATTTGTAATTGTACCTACAATATAATGTCTACAAATGATTTAATTAAATGTACAGTCAGGAACTTGATTGATGATTGACGCTACACAAATGAGCCGCGTTACAGCTATTTCATACAACTGACAAAGAATGACGATTAATTTGAATACACGGACAGTTTATATTGATAATTTGATGATAAATTTGCTTATCAATTAAATTCCGCGGCTTTGTTCCCCAATTCACAATTAATTTCGTATTCTCAGTGTTATCCAAAGCTTACTTACTTGAATTCCAACAGGAGATTCGGTCCAGGATGTTCGAGCGTAGCCGTGCGCTCAGAGCATAGGGTGCCGAGCAGCGAGGCAGAGGGCGAACTACCCGCCCGTAACGTCAGATAATCCGAGGTACAGTGACTGCGGAAACGATATTGTTTTACTGTATAGCTTATGAATGGATTATACGGGCTCCGTTTGGAAGATTGTGTTTACGGATTTTCGACTTATTTCTCCGTTCTACGGATTTTCGCCAGGGAATGTGGTTTTACTAATACCGGATTTGTCGGTGTACAAATTAATAGTTGTGTACGTAACATTTCGTTTTTAATTAAAGAGGGAATGAAACAAAAGCTCATCGTAATTGTGGACAGTGTTCATAGCCAAAAAGGTTCACAGTTAGGTACATATAACGATAGACTTTGGACACGAGATGAATTAATAGTTAAATAGATAATGAAAATCAGTATTTCTTTTACTTAATAAAACTATGTATTTGTAGAAAATATAGGTACTTGGGACTGCAATTTGCTGATGAGTAGTGGTCATGGGTCAAATCTATGTCTGCATTAGAGATGAGATATGAGCACACATATGCTCCTCAAATACTTCCTTGCCTAAATGCTACCAAGAAACATCGAACGGCCTCTTTCAAAGTCCTCTCACTTCTCAGAATACGTTTCATGTAAACTAATGTGCCTCTGGAGCTACATGTGTGTTGTTATTGTAAGCCGATTTGAATTATGCTTTTAGTAACCCAGTTTACTAGACTAAAGAAGGGGTCGACATGGAAATAATTTTCAGTACCAAATTTACCTTCGGAAATCATTGTAGTAGTTCACTGGATGCGATATCCTATATTTAAGGTGCATTTTTGTTTACCGATTAAGTAACTTGACTGACTCGATACACGAAACAAAAAATAAAACCGACTTAAAAAAAACACTAGCCGGTGTAAAATAACTCTAAATTAGGAAGTCTGTGGCTTTGGTGGTTTTGTCTAATTCATGATGGGCCACCGACTTCCGAATTTAGAGTTATTTTACACCGGCTAGTGTTTTTTTTAAGTCGGTTTTATTTTTTGCAAAAAAGATTTTTATTTTTTCATTTTTAGTTGTTCCCATACAAATATTTGCCATGAATTTATGTTTATATTGTTATTTGTTAACAATACATGTCATGGTAATAGGGTTATTATCCAATTATCCCTAATAAATGAAACTTAACATACCTAACTGTCGAAATCTAGGTATATTTTACACATCTGCATACCCGTCAGAGCATACAGGCGTGATGATACGTCATGATGCTGTATAAACAATAAATATCCAAGCGATTCCAGCAATCACGACAGATTTGCCGTCTATTTTTGAAGAGTTCCATTGTATATCTCCGAAGATCAGCACCAGATCTTCACCAAATTAAAATGGGACCACCTCGGGAGTATACTCTTTCAAATAAAAAAAGAATTTTGAGAATCGGTTCACAAATGGGGGAGAAATCGCGTAACAAACACACAAAAAAAAAAAAAAAAAAGAAAAAAAACATACCGTCGAATTGAGAACCTCCTCCTTTTTTTGAAGTCGGTTAAAAGAATTTTTACCACAGTTGTTTAGAATTAATTACAGCACAATAACACACTTTGGTGGTGGTTGGTGCTCATAAATGTTTAATGGAATCGGTATTTTTCAATTAAGTATATAACGATTTCAAAAGGAAAATAATCGCTACTTAAAATATATCCGTGTCAAATCCTAATTAGATTGGTATATAGTGGTATTTAATGAAATACGTAAAGCTGAAATTTTTCTTCTTATTTCCATGAACATGGTTCAAGACCTGCTGGAACTGTACCACAAGGACTGTTCCAATTGACCCAGGAAAAGGATAAGCACCTGGAAGAATTTGACCTTTGCCCACCACTTTGTCAGAAAAGAATTCAGAAATAAAACATATTACCTACGGGATTTTAATTCGTAGGTTTAAACTTGGTTAATTACCAATGTGCGTTTTTATATCAATACATATTACTTTCTAACAGTACACAATTACTGACAACACAACACAAATGATAGCCATATCGGTTTTACAAAAATGTAGCAATTGACTGATTTTGTATCTGATTTTCCTCTCAGATATAGTCTATTGGAAAATGCAGACATCAGCTAGGTTAGGAGAAAAATTGACGTGTAAAACTGACTTTCACATCCTACTTGCATATTATTATGCAAGTAGGGTATGAATTTATATATCTTCATTGCATTTCACTTAACTAGTATAGATAGACAGGTATAATAATATTAGTGTAAAGTAGATAGTCTACACAAGAAACTTTATTTCTTTTTTTTTTCAAATATTATAAACCAGTGCTTGACTGCAATCCCACCTGATGGTAAGCAGTGATGTAATCAGTGATGGTGAAGCGTACCAGTTTATTAAGAGCTTATTCACTCTAGCCTTGAAGACACCTAAATTATGATCGGACGGGAAGACCGCAGCAGGCAAGTTGTTCCAGTCCTTCGATGTACGCGGTATAAACGACGAAGCGAAACGCTTTGTCCGAATCGTGGGAGTGCCAATGATGTAAGGGTGGACACTCGCCGTACGGGTTGTCCGATGGTAGAAAGGTGATGGCGGAATCAAGTCATGTAATTCCCGTGCACACTCTCCAAAATGTATCCTATAGAAAACCGAAAGGCTAGCTATTCTACGCCTATGCAGATTGGTTCTAACCAAATCTGGGTCACCAACTTAATAGAACGCAAGAAGCAATTTCACAAGAACATGTAAACATGTAACTAATGATTACAGAAATGTAACACTTGTTTGAGTGAAAATACTATTACACACGAGGCAAACAGTGCAATGTTTGTAAGAACGTACCTAACCAACTAACGTAAATTGCGATGAAAGAGCGTGGTTCTGAAGATGTTTTGAAACGAAATGAGATAACATCTTCACACTGTAGCCCAGATAACCATTGCTCTGAACCCTTAATTGCTAGATGTGTCTTAATTTTTTTAACCGACTTCAAAAAAAGGAGGAGGTTCTCAATTCGACGATATGTTTTTTTTTGTGTGTTCGTTACGCGATTACTCCGCCATTTATGGACCGATTTTCAAAATTCTTTTTTTTATTTGATAGGGTATACTACCAGGTTGGTCCCATTAGTATTAAACCTCAGATCTGATGAGGGATCCTCGAGGAATTGAGGGAACTTCTCAAATAATATAGGAAAACATGTACCGATTTTTACATTTTTGGTAACAAATCAAGCATTTACATTTAGCAAGTATCATTTGGTGAAGAAAAACTGATGAAGAAGACAGGCGATGGAACTCTTCAACGCATAACAGCAAATTACTCGCAATAGCTACAGTCACATGTCTGTGCATGGTTTATGTATTTCCCTAACATAACATTACGCCTGTCTATTTTAAAAGGGGCCCGGCAAAGATATACAGATTAATGTTTAGAAAGAACTTCTTTTGCAATTGTTAACCGATTTCAATGATTCTTTCAAAACTTGAAATAATCATTGAAATCGGTTAACATCGGCTTTGGTGGTTTTATTTCGTTCATTATTGGCCACCGACATCCGAAACTGGAATTATTTTTCACCTGTTAGTGTTTTTTTAAGAAGTCGGTTGTTTTTTTTTTTTGTAAAAATGTTTTTTGTTGTGCTTATTTGGGCTTTAAAAAAACATTCAATGGAACTAGAATTTTTCAAATTTGAAGTTTCACGATATACTAATGCTACCCATATTTGTATAGGTACTAACTAAATCTTCTTCTTATATATAAAATTCTCGTGTCACAATGTTCGTTCCCATACTCCTCCTAAACGGCTTGACCGATTCTCATGAAATTTTTTATGCATATTCAGTAAGCCTGAGAATCGGCTACTATCTATTTTTCTAACCTGTAAATGGTAAGGGGTGTTCACCCCAAAATTTTTTTTTTTATTTTTTTGATAATTTTTATTTTTTTTATTTTTTTATTATGTGGCATCAAAAAATACATACAACTCTAAATTTGCACTTTTTTATCACCAACCCTTGCTTTTTAATAGTCATAGCAGAACTTTTAATGACTTTTTGAGTGACTTATCACGAGGAGAGGGAAGAGGGAGGGGAGTGGGAGGGGGAGAAGGGGAGGGGAGTTGGAGTGGGGATCGTGAGAGGGGGAGGGGGGAGATCGTGAGAGGGGAGGGAGGGGCAGGGGAGGTGGGAAGGGGAGGGGCAGGTGCATCGGGAGGGATGGAGAGGGGAGGGGGAGGGAAGTGGAGGAGGGATGGGGAGTGGGAGAGGAGGGAGGTCAGGACAAAGGGAGGGGGTGGAGAAGGAGGGGGAGGAAAGGAGAGGGTAGGAAAAGGGGAGGGGAAGAGGCAGGAGCCGGGTGGGGGAGGGAGGGGTGAGGGGAGGGGGATGGAGGGGTGAGGGGAGGGGCGTGGGAGGTGTGGGGGAGAGGGAGGGAGAGGGGGGAAGGGGAGGGGGAGAGGAGTTGATACAGAAATGCTATACAATAGCTTTACCGCGGCAGTCTCCGAGTGCCACACGTCATTTTCTCTTTTTATTTTAACCATTCAATCACAATGTGCCACAGCAAAGCGTGGCAGGGTACAGCTAGTAAATCTATAAAATATCGCGTTAAGGTATTTGTCTGGAATAAACTTTTGAACTATTGAACCAAATTTTTATGAAATTTGGGTTGCTGCGTGAAATTTGTACGAATTAAAAGATAGGATAGTCATACTTACATATTTTATTTTATTTTATTTATTCAGGGATAATAAACAGCTACAATTTGTGCTTAAATAGAGTACAGATAATACAGAATATTAACAATATTGCAGCCCACTACATTATCCACATATTATCGTTAAAAATATGATAATGAGTGCCACTAGATTAAAAAATAAATAAACAAGAATAATAATAAATACATCTCATTCATAATACCACAAAATACAGGACAGGACCAAAAAAAACACAAAATATTAGATTGTATCTTTTGTAGGCGTTGAGTTGTTGTCGGGTATTGGACGCCACGTTTCGTTATAACCAATGGTGATGCGTTTCACAAATTTTAATTTCCCGCGCTTCATTCGCACTTTTATTTTTAATTTTAAATAATTATGACGCTATTAAAAAGTAAAATAAAGATTTAGTTCATATTTTCTGCCATTAAAGATTCGGAAAAAAAATATTCGAACCATATTTGAATTACATGCTTAATCCCTATTACAAATTCTACTCGTTAACACTTGACAGTTGACAAACAGCTGATTCCATATACGCCATTTTCTTTCTATTGTCGCCTTATTGATTACGAAAATAGAAATAGAATTTGTAATTTAGCTGGGCCTGCTTGCTGACTACACGTTTCGACTGTCCCAAGATTTTGAATGACAGACAGGAACACTAGCTTGACGTGCTTCTATATTAATAAGATATTCTATATTAATAAGATATTGAACTAGGCATACTAACATTACCATCTATGTATATCTTTGAAATCTGTCTGTTTGTTAAAAAACATAATAATTTATTTACTTTAAAGAAAGACCGTTACTCACAACCTCGTAACTCAAGAAATAAAAACACACTCGTTCTACCGGTATCAAAGTTGTCTATATTTCATTCTGGGCCATATGTAATGTGTATTAAAATATATAATAAAATACCACAACAACTAAAAGAAACCTCCAGCTACAATTTATTCAATAATAAATTAAAAAACTACTTGACAAAAATAAGCTATTACAGTATAAAAGAGTTTTTCGAGGACAGAACTAAACTGTAAAACAGTGTGAAATATAAAAAAAATATTTATAATATGTTAAAGTAAATGATATACATAAAATGATATAATAATAATAATATAGGTATATAAAAATATAATAATATAATATATAAATAGCCATAATATTATATAATAAAAGATTGATTAAATAGTGTGTAAGTATTTCTATATTGAAATTGTGTTGCTGCGCTCTAACAGGGTATCATGTATGTACTTTTACCTTTTAAAACACCCTATGTATCTACTCATGATCGCAATAAATATTTGAAGTTTGAAGTTTGATAACCATTATATGGTATACGTCAAACCAATGGAACTGCAGTAATCACCCATATTATTGCACAATATATTAAATTGAGAAGAATTTTCCTGAAAACGAGGAAAAATCTAATTATGTTTCAACATTTCCTGCAATACTCCGTCTAATAATGTGATTTTATTCTGAAAGCTGCTTAAAAATCATATTTTATTGAATCTTGATTTTGCACTAAACAACCATTATAATTGTGCAAATAACTACAATTATCTTCATATTGATTCATGTGTTAACAGTTGACATTCCTGGGTTCGTCATAACAAATTCATTTCAAAAGAGATCACAAAGTGCAGCGTTCTTTGCAAACTTTACAGCAAGTGTGTTTGCGTTAAATCTGGTAGCTAAAGTGCCTCGCTCCTCGTGTGAACATACTACCTATTAGTTCGTCGGAAAACGTATTGCACAAAGATAGCACTTTTATTTCTCTACGGCACTCCTGCGGGATTTATTGTAGAAGTAGTATTAGTGAAACAGAAGTGTATCAATGTGTGCGCATCACCATTTCAAGCCAATTCTGCAGATTGTACGTCACGGTTATCTCCTTTAAATATATTTCAATTTCCTTCTTCTTCTTTGTCCATTTCTGTTATTTGTTTCATATTCGATTACAATGTATACAATTAGGAATATAAGATTTTAATAATACATTAAGCAAGTATGACAACATGTATGAATGTAAACGAAGCAAAAGAAGTATGTAAGAATCGTAGCATATGGCGCTCTGTAGTTTCTGACTACCCACATGGGAAAAAGGCGTGAGTTTATGTATGTATGTATGTATTTATGTATTAAGTAGGTACGCCTTTTTAATAAATCTGATCTTATCGCTAAAAATCACATTCAACTTTATCAATAAACGCAATATTTCAAACACCACTTAATATAAAAAGAAATCTTTAAAAATACTTTCATCAATAATTTCTAAATATAAGTATCTACATACCTACAGCGCGCAATATCGGCAATGTAAAAATATTTTGGATTTTCCATCTGAATCAGAATCCCGATTTATTTGAGTCGCAAATACGTTTTAATAACAGCGCGGATATCAGGGAGGGTGTATTTTAATAAGGGTAAAGGCTTTGCAAATAATTGTGTGTGAAAGCAAGTAACGACAAACATATTATTATGTTAGTGTACGAAGGGTTATTGCGAAGAGAGTCAAGTGGGCGAGATTAAAGACGGTTGCTATCGCATTACAAGGAGCCAGGATATAGCAATTACCCCTAAGCCGAGCACGCTACGCATGCTAATCAAGTTTATGTTTTGTCTGAAACTCCTAATTTAATGCCGTTTTAATACAAGTAGCGGTCTCTTGAATAAATACATAATATTTACATAATTATGTATGTGTCGCCGTTAAGTTAAGAGACCCGGCTCTGAAGTAGGTATTTTATGCTGGTAATAACATAAATGATGTTTTATTTACATCACTAATTGAAATATCAAAATAGATTAAACGAAATCTGAATATTTTAACAAAGAAAACATACAGTGTGTTTTTACTTTGTAATATATGCCAGAATGGTGTACGCAACTCCACTTTTGGGCACGCATATTTTGTACAGGGAATGTATAACGTATAGGTACACTTTCTGCCTTACTCTTCAGGGAATACAGGCGTGATAATAACGTTATTATGAATTAGCAACATAAATCTTATTTACCGAAGATATTGTACCAGTATGAAATAAAGCTTTTATCTTCGTAATTGGCAAACTAATGGCAACTAAAAGAGATTATAAGTTACTTACTTTATATAAGTTACAAGTAAAAATATTAGGTTTTCCTTCAGATTTCTCAACAGAATGAACTTGTTTGAGAGATAGGTACAGTTTCTGCAAACAAGATAATATTTTTTATCTTAATATACCCATTAAACTTTTTCAAAAATTGCATGATTGTCAGACACGGGGTCCTTAGTACTCGTAACGTCTGAATGGCAGCCAGGATCAAGGGCTAAACGTGCTTTCCGAAGTACCGAGGAGGGAATACTTTAATATAATAAAATATCAGTAGTAGCCATCGATTACTAATTTAAATACTAAAAGAACATTAATTGTGATCGATGGTAGTAGTAGTACTTGTAAATTGTTAGGGGTAGGTTTACTAAAGAGTATTCTATCATGTAAAATCTTTTTTGCAAAAAAAAAAATAACTCTAAATTCGGAAGTCGGTGGCCCATCATGAATAAGACAAAACCACCAAAGCCACAGACTTCCTAATTTAGAGTTATTTTACACCGGTTAGTGTTTTTTTTTAAGTCGGTTTTATTTTTTGCAAAAATGATTTTTATTTTTCCATTTTTAGTTGTTCCCATACAAATATTTGCCATGAATTTATTTTTATATTGTTATTTGTTAACCATACATGTTATGGTAATAGGTAATATCACTTATCCCTAATAATTGAAACTAAACATACCATAATATTGAAATCTAGGTATATTGTACACATCTGCGTACCCCTCAGAGCATACAGGCGTGATGATACGTCATGATGTTGTATAAACAATAAACATCCAAGCGATTCCAGCAATCACGACAGATTTGCCGTCTATTTTTGAAGAGTTCCATTGTATATCTCCGAAGATCAGCACCAAATTAAAATGGAACCACCTCAGGAGTACACACTTGCGAATAAAAAAATAATTTCGAGAATCGGTTCAGAAATCGGCGAGAAATCAAGTAACATACATAAAAAAAAAATACATACACACGAAAATAGAACCTCCTCCTTTTTTGAAGTCGGTTAAAAAATAATTGTTAAGTTATTTGACGAAAAAAAAACAAATGTAAAAATATTAACACCATACACCTTACTTATTTGTTTAAATTACCTACCATTAATTGCACATTCATCCCACACTTATACATAGGTAGGTCCAGTAATATTTTAATCCAGACCCGCTCAGCCGATAATTCGTTTGAAAATGTCAACACATCTAAGTTTTCATATCATGTCACGCATTTTGAATGTTTTGTGAAAACTGTTTTAATACGGGTCCGAGAGGTTAATGCTATTTTGACCTTTGCGATGATGCCGTAGGTGTCTAAATGAAATTAAAAGCAAAATGCCAAAACACTGACAAAAATACTTAATAGTGACGCCCCGGCCTTGAATAAGCTTAGTACTGCTGGTCGATTCAGTAAAAGTCACGCCGTAAAAACTTGAGTGAAGTAAACTGTCAATGCCTAATATTAGTATGGAATTCTCATATATACATTCTCACGCGGTGATTTGTCCAGAATCGCACTTCTGGAAACAAATTCTTGTGCCTTCTTTGTATGAGAAGAGGCTTTTGCCATATTGGGGCAGTAACAGGCTGATATTTATTATATGTTTACTGATTGACTGCCTCGTTGCTCTAGTAGTCGCATTTACTACCAACCAAATAGTCCTAGTTTAGACGAATCGGGTCGGAAGAATTTCTGTTGGGATTTTTCATCTGATCGGTATTTTGTTTTATGGCAATAGGTTAGCCCTTTGCCATAGGACTTAAACATAATACTGGCAAATTGTGGACGTAATTCTGCCCAATTCCTCGGGAACGAGGCAAGTTATCATCTATTTTAGTATTTAAAAAGAAACAAAGAAAAAAAAAGAAAATATTTGGACGCACAGAACATAAAACAAAAGAACAAAAATACAGATAATAAAAACAACAAGGAAAGATTAAAAAATCAAAGACATAAAATTAAAAAAAATAATAATAAAAAGACCTGTACGAGACCTTAAAAGCCCCTACCTCAACATGCATTTTTACTTGTCTGCAAATTTTCAACGCGCCTTACAAAGTATTAACACTCGTATCGAACGATATATTAACATGGCCGTTCGCGGCGTTTGTTCTAAGTCCGTCATCTGGTAATGTTTCATTTCAAGGGTATTGCTTATAGTAGCGGTGAAGAAACCACTACTACTATGGTGCCGATATTTGTTAAAAAATGCTCTGGCGGTGAAAGATATGGCATATTATGGAGGAGTTTATAAGGCTCCAAAAAGGTCAAGGAAAAAGGTCAGGAATACAAGGGCAAAAGGCCTTGTATTCTATATTAATATATTTGACGCCATGGTAGGCAGTGCCTGAGCGATTGGCTATCGAATTACGTGTCGCTGGTTGGTTTACCGCTCGGGGCAAATATTAAAAAAGAAAAGTAAGAAAAAAAAAACATTTATTGGCAACAGATTGAAACATGCATGCTCTTTTGTATGATCTGTAAGTATTTGTTTCGAGTCTGGCTGTTGTTGTATGAGGCTCAACGTGTTTGTAACCGCATACACGACACATGACAAACAACACGTGGGTAACGTTTTTTAAAGAAGAAAGTAAACAAAAAAAAATATATGAAGGGTTAGGATTAAATTTTGCTGATAGTAGGTACCTACGTACATCAACACGTCACACAAACACATTTAGTGGAAATCGTCGCCAAACCCACACAACTGGAAGGGAGATACGAATGGCGATCCTTTTATATTTACTGAAAACGATTGTTCGCCGGCTTTCAAAACGAGTGGATTTCATACGGGCAGATAAAAATACTTCCGAAAGAACACTGGGAACGTGAAGCCTTTGTACTACACACATAGCCGCTTCATTAGTCTTGTGTATAAACACAATAAAGGTAAAAGGAATCAAGAAAACTAAGCGTGATTAACTACACATCTAAATACTCTATACAATATTACTTTATATTGTATAGAGTATTATTATTAATTTGCTAGCTTCTGCCCGCGACTTTGGTCGCGTTTAAAGAGGAGTAATTTCGAAATACTTGATTTTTGTGTAATTTAAACTGTTTACGCAGCGCACGCAACGGAAGCTTTTTTTCCGCTTGCAACATTTCTTATTGCTGCTTCGCTCCTGTTGATTAAAGCGTGATGTTATATAGCCTATAACCTTCCTCGATAAATGGACTATCCAACACAAAAATAATTTTTCAATTCGAGCCGGTAGTTCCTGAGATGAGCGCGTTCCACCAAACAAACAAACAAACTCTTCTGCTATAAAATATTAGTATAGAAGACTTTGTAAAAATAACCAACTTTGACCAAATGCATAGTTACTATGAAAGTATAAATTGCAATACCAACAAAGATATGTTTTGTTGTCGTTTGTTAGATTTATTAACGGGACTGTCAGATGGCTGATGTTATGAGGAGTAACTTCTTTTAGGTTACATTAGTTTTAGAAAAAAGATAATTAGGCATCCGTGCTAAAAAACTACGAAACTCCACGCACAAGAATTCGCGGGCACAGCCAGAAGAAAAGAAACATCGTGGAATTACTTATGCTACAATCATTATTTGCCGAGTTTTTTTTTAACTGTGTTGGAATCAGCTTCCAGTCGAACTGAATACAGCAGAATTCCAGTTTTTTACATGAAGCGACTGCCAGTCTGATTTCCACTGTCGAATGAGTGGGTTAAACCAATGATATTGTAAATAAAAAGGTGTAGATAGGTTATAAGCGCTCAGCAAGCGACACGCTAAAATTCGCACACTTGACCTCAGTGTCGCGTCGCGCATTCAACGGACGCGTTCGTGCGTGAGGGCACCGTTTTTGAAGATCGAATGTTGTTTAGGTAACCTATCTACACCTTTTTACTTAGAATATCATTGGGTTAAACGATATTTTTTTGATTAGAATGGTATTCTGACTGTCGGACTCTGACAACTCGTAACGACTGTTAAAGATGCTACAATATTGATCTTTTATGTGTAATAATAATATAATGCTACGTAACGGTTGGTGTAATAATTTCTTAGAACGTAAAGCTGGCTTACATTATTCATCTTTTATACTTTATTTAAAAGGTGAGCCGAGTTTTCGAATGCTGAATAACGTTGACTTTTTTAGTACCTTCTTGATGTAAAATATGGGTTGTTAGAAGAAATTACTATTGATCGAGTAAGTGGCTTACTGACAAGCCATGAATGAGCTCTGCCTATTATGTTAGAACTGCTATATATAGGTCGGTACTTTATAAATCACTCCTACTTAAGTCATTTTTACTTTAATGAAATTGTAGATGTCATCCTGAATGAAACTCACGAATTCTCTTTACCAGTAAGACGAATAGTATTTAGCAACATTATTAAATAATATCAAAGGAGAATTTTTGTACGTATTTTTCCCATAGGTGTAGGCATAAACTATAGAATGCCATGTGCCACGATATTGACTTATAAATTTTTGCTTCTTTTATAGTTTTCGTCAAAAATGTACGCCACTTGAGAGTATTTTTCACCTGACCTTTCCAAACACAGGGTCATATTCTGTACGTAGCTTTAAGCCTTATTTTAATATCTTTTATATGAATAAAATAAATATGAGTAAAAATGTTCTCTGAGAGCTTCCCCTCCCGGCATTCCCACATACATCTGCCTTACCTATTAATACCAATTCCAAAACAAAAAAAAACAATTAAGTACCAAAATGAAAATAATTTATCACTACGTTCATTAAGCATCTAAATTACCAAGTAATAGCTGTGAAAGGCTGCCCTAGTTATACGAAGCTTCAAATACGGACTGCTACAGAAGTCTGCGTTACAATAGCAACTGAGTAACAACAGTCAAATGAGGTCACAGTTGTTAGTTTTTAAGCTTTTAGGCTACAATTCTCTTATTGAATGTTCGTTTCTGCAACGTTCTTGCTATTTGTGGATAATACATCTACTAGTAGAACCCTTTAAGTTTCTTTGGCAAAGATATTTGTTGATACAAGAAGACGATAATAATACTCACAATCTGATTAACAACAGTATGGAGTAGTGTGGAGAAATGTTCATGCTGTTTCTTTATGAGAAGATACAGTAGCAGACTGGTATTATAAATAGTGTTCGTAAAAACGGCGTTCAGCGACATACTGTCACCCGATTTCGATGGCAGAACGAAGTTATTGTAACACTAGCAGACATCCCGCGTAGCCTATATCACCCGGGGATAGTGTAGCTTCCCAACGGTGAAAGAATTTTTCTAATCGGTCCAGTAGTTTCGGAGCCTATTCAATGCAAACAAACAATCAAACATTTCCTCTTTATAATATTAGTATACACAAACTGTACAAAACTGCTGAATGTCTAGTAATTAAAACAAAATGTATTAAAACCTTAATAGCCATTAACCTAATAGGTTTCGCCTTTTGTTTTCGTATTATCGCACTGACCCCTGAATCGTTAAGTGTGTAATTATCGAGTTTCACTAGCTGTGCTGTGACACTGTTGTCTCCAATATTTTTCAAACAGTTCATTGTGCTGGCGTGGTACTGCTACACTGTTTTACAATAATATGAGGCAGTTCTTTTTAATGTAAAATATAACATCACACCTAAAAAACGCAGTTTATTCCAATAAATAAATAAAATTCACGACTTTTACACAATGCCACCTAGTCCCAAGCTAAGCAGGACTTGTGTTATGGGAATATGGGTACCTACTTAACAACTGATAAACCTACATATGTATTCCTAAATACACAAAAAAATGCAACGGGGGGGGGGGGTCTAGAAATAAACTGTCTCAATCTCAAGAGTAGTAAAAGTGCTTTAGTTACTAGAAAAATTTATTTGCTTCCTCTTATTTAAAAAAAAAAAATATTTCTTAGTTTTCACACCAAAACTAAGAATTTCCCAAAGTCACTGGCATTCTTCTAAATAGCTTGTACGTCTAAACAAGTAAAAGGAAAAAGTCGTTTCCGTTCGTCACTCACTTACTGAATAAGATTACGCAAACGAGACTTCTGACTGACACGCCCCATTAAAGTTAATGTCCACTTAAATACATTAATTGTGTTAATTTACGATGCGTAGATTTAATTTTTGAAAAAGCTACCGTGCTTCTTGTGTTAGTACGTTTTCCCCATAGGAAAACGTCAGGGGAAATTTATATTTGCAGCTCACGTATAACTTTGTTCTGATGCAAACATCAATGCGAATCGTATTGATACATTCATTAAACTTTTATAATAAAGATCGCGTATAATATCGGTATATTTTGCATGGCAACAAAAAGGATTTCAACCCTTATAATGTCGTGTAAGTTTTCCTTCAAAGACCCAAACATGTTAACATACATATCATTATGAATCACACACATATAATATAGCTAATATAATTTGATAAAATGTGATCCATCTACCCGCATGGGTATCGCTGACTTATCAACAGCTCTTTTCAATTTAGGCAAGGCGGTATCCGTCCCGAACCCTTTTCTGGGCAACCTCAATATGGCGCCTTCTTTGTGAACCATCCACATTTGTTTGTTATACCTCATAAATTTAAATAAGTACTTTCTGGAAAAAGTTTGAGTTGACTCGTTGCGTGGAACGGAAACGTCGCATGATTGGTATTGTGGCTAAAAGGTAAGGAGCTCTTCGTGAAGTTTCCTGAACTTTGGTGACTTGACCTCGAGGTATACTTGCGGCTTGGCCACACTTGGGTTCAAGTGGCGGTTACATAAACCGCCACTTGATCTAAGTATGTTGACTGAGGAGACAACGTGACGGCTTTTATTAAGCGACGGAACAAACACTATTTCGTCGGTTTAGGTGTACAAAACTCAGTTACATAAAGATTTGCGTCGGAGCCAACTTCCTATGGTATTCTCCTTTCGTATTCATTTTCATGTTTACATAATCATGCGGATCGTTGATTCACGTAAGAGGAAGGATTTTGTTTTAATTTAACGTTTGTGCTTAGAAAAAATATTATTCAACGGAGTGAAACATTATTTAAAAGATACAATTAAATCATTAAAATCGTAGAAAACTTAGTACTCACTTTCTAGGTAGCAAAATAGAAGTAAAAATGATCTTGACCCTGGTGTGTACGGAGTTTGTGGCGAAGAGGTAGCGGCAGCGGCGATGCGGCGGGTACAGGCCTGGGTACCCGGGACTGGCCAGCACGCAGGCCCCTGGGCCCCGACAGGACACGTCTTGATATAACCAGTCGCAGTCTGTGGGAGAAAAATGCTGTCAGGGGCCAGTTTTAAACAAAACACTTCAAATTAAATTACGAGTTCATATAGAGGCCAAAACAAAACTTTGAAGTAAAGGCACCAATACGTCACAAAATAAAAAACATGTTGTTATAATAATATTTGTTTTTGAACGACCAAAGTTGATACAAAACTGACTCTTATTTTGTTTAAAACGATTTTGATGGCTCCGTCATGTAGTTTATTTAATTTTATACACATTAAACACTTCTGTGGAATCTTCTTTCAATAGCAAATAATTTATTCCGCTAAAAGGAAAATATGGGAAAATGGCAGACATTATATTAACACGCATCATTCGGCTTGTTTTATTTGCATGATTGAGTTTAAAAAATAAATGGAATTCAACTCAATCACGGCAATACCGCAGAAATATTGTAAAATCGTATGTAGGTTCTGCACAGTATTTTGCAAGATAAACTAAACAAATTAATTAATTATTATTAATTATTAACTATAACAAAATTATGCCATTTGACCTAAATCTACATAACCAATAGATACTAATATGTAAAGAGAAAATGTTTTAAAACGTTACAATTCGATTTTTTTTCATTAACTTATATGAAAAAAAAAACTTTTACCTGTAGAAAGCCGCGGTTATCAACGATTAACATAGGTATTATTTTATTTTCAAAACAATGAGGTGTGAATTATAATATTCTAAGGCAATAGTACAAAATCCCAGCGGAAGATATCTCAAACGAAGTGTTAATTTAATATAAAACAGATAGAAATGAACAACTTTTCCTTCAAAATAATATCGAACAAGGTTATTTTAATTTTCCAGTAACTAATTTAACAATCGAGCGATCTACTTTTCTGTCACGAAAACAGAGTAGGTACTATAATCGGAAACAATGTACAGCCACCAGCACATCAAGTTACCCGAATGTGTCAAATTTCTTTGATCGTTTTTCAACTTTATATCATACACAATAAGGTTCATATTCAATTGGGAAAATTTGACACATTGGGGTACTGGCGTCTGTACCTACCGGTAATTCAAACATTAGCCAAATAACCCCATTGCTCCATACTTTACTTCCGAGCGTTTACCTTATACACAGGAAGTGGTATATCCTAAACAAAACCAGAAATGTTACGTAAGTTGGTGTGTATTTGACACGTCAGGAGTAAATGATATATAAGTATATATCTTGGCTATGGGTTGTATATATAGAGGTAATAATTATAAGGCAACTTTTGACAAGGGTCTCGGACGCGGACGCCTGCTACACTTGCGTTACTTCCGAAAATATCTTGACAAGACAGCTATCCTATAGTCCACGCCATGTTTATGACACAACCCCAGCATTGGGACACCCTCTAGCTCTTATTTATTATAGTATTTAGAAGGAGAAAGTTCTAATTACTCATATATTGACTTAGGAGATGTTGAAACGTTCAGCGTCTATTTTGTCGAAAGGATCGTTAATAACCATTAGAGACGTAGAGCTTCTGACTAAATTATAACAGCCTAACGGGTCAATCGAAGCTTAAGCTACGCTTGACGAGGTTGGTCCTTGGATGAGTGACCATTCATTACATAAAAACGATATTGTTTATTGGATAAGATTAGTTTACAATTGAACAAAGAAAACGATGATAGCTACAAAAGTATAATACTGCGGCGCAGACATCAACGCCCATCTCCACATAAACTAAACAGAATATTATTTAGTTTCAAAATATTTAGTGAAATGACATTAAATTAACATAGGAAATTAAATAAAACTTTAGTTGATAAAAAATATAGAAAAATTAACAAGTGTCCTCCATGCCTCACAAAGTACGTAAAGCCGATGGTCCCGGCTGTCATTTGTAGATGACACACTATGACAGTCGTTACAGATAGTCAGATGCTTGAAAATCTGACAAACAGTTTGACCATGGGTTATCGTGTTACTCAGTAACTGGGTTGTGGACAACCGCGCGACAGGCAGTCGTTCCTTGTAAAACCCTGGTAATCAGCTGCATCTGATTTATCTGTAAGCCGACCCCAACATAGTTGGGAAAAGGCTATAGGCAGATGATGGAGACGTTCGTGATAAAGTAAAAAGGCGAGTAGTAAGTGGTAGAAGAGAGCAGCGGTGGCCCAGTGGTGGCGGCCCCGACTTACGAACAGTAAGTTGTGGGTTCAAACCCAGGCAGGCGCATTACTTTGTGTATTTTATTTCATCACAACTGCTCTCAAAAACGATGAAGGAAAACATCGTGAGGAAACCGGCATGTCCTAGAACCAAAAAGTTTGAAGACATGTGACATCTACCAATTCGCACTGGGCCCACGTGGTAGATTATGGCCCATACGCAAAATACGCGCTTTGACGTGGAGTTGCGGATACCAGGCCGGTATCTTTAATCTTTTTTTAAGTGGTAGAAGGCGATATTCTAGCGATTTATTTCACTTGTTAACACGAAACTGCAATATGCTGCATTGACCTTTGGCAAATTTACTTGTTAGAGAACGAGTTATTTTGTTACTCAGAGAGAGAGGTACCTAAGTCAGAAGCGTATTTATACTCCATAATTTCAGCAGTTATTTATCAGGACCAGAGTGGAAACCGGCTTCCACGAACAATAGGTAATTTAATTTTATCTGGAATTCCAGTAGGTGACGAATTAATCCATACCCAAATTTAGTTAAGTAAGGACATTTTTAATCTATATTAAACTAGATAATAAATAATAAATACACTTATTTGGGTAAGGATTAATTCTTCACCTACCGGAATTCCAGACACAATAGGTACTTAATATAGACAGTTTAATGCAGATTAAAAATGTCCTTTACAGTATACCATTTAAATGAGTAATTTAGAAGATATCACAGAATTAAATTTACTCCCGACCGAAAATACTATTCAAGTTAAATGAATATCTTAGGAGTTAAAGTTTCGCGTAATAGGGGGCAGGGAGTCAATTATTTTACTATTGGTTTTCCAGATGGAAAACACATACACTTTGTTTGACCTAGGTATCGAACCCAGGACCTCATGCTTAGCAGACAGAGCGTTTGCAATCACTAGAGCATCGTACCGTTCAAAATTAATACGATGATAGAATCTTAAAGATCCTATAAGGTCGACTACAAGATTATTTAGAGCACATTTAGTTTAATACAAGCTAAATGTAACATTGTAAGCAACAGTATACTCCTCCCTCACAATGAAAACGTTATGTGAACAGTGAAAATCTTGTAGGTACCACAATGGACGAAGGACGTAAAACAGGAAACCACTATTACATCCCCACAATATGTAAGGAGGAAATGGTCATCTGCTTGTTAGTGGGCCTCCCGCCGATGAACCCTCCCTTAAAGGATAAAGCTTGATAAAGAATATCCAATCTTACCTCAGCCTTTATTTAACCTGTCTATACTCCAATCATTATAACATGAAAGAAATGTTGTTATAACCAATTATATTATAAGTAAAATAAAAAGGTGTAGATAGGTTACCTAAACAACATTCGATCTTCAAAATAGTCCCTATAACGCAAGCACGCGTCCATAGACGGCGCGACGCGACACTGAGATCAAGTGTGGCTAGTTAGCCACATTTTAACGTTTGCTTACTGAGCGCGTATAACCTATCTACACCATTTTACCTACTTATAACATTGGTTATAACATCATTGTTATTTTCATATTTAACTGTTTTACTGGTCTAGAAATTGATTGGTTTTTCAATGCAGTTTCAGAGCATAAACATTTTAAATAAACATACAAAAAAAAGTCTAATAATTGCTCTTTATTAAACTAGTTTGTAACCAGTTTTGTCGCGGCTTTTATTTGAACTGTCTTTATTCCATCTACAATAATATTAAAAAGAGGAAAAAATGTGTCTGTGTGTATGTTTCTAATGAATAAACTCAAAAACGACTAGACCGATTTCAAAAATTCTTTCACGGTTGGAAAGCTACACTATCCCCGGGTAACATAGGCTAACTAACGTCGGCTATAATTAATGATGAAGAAATGATGGAAATACTGTTATAATAACATTGTTATTACAGATTTGCTGGTTTAGTTGAGCTCATGATGGTTGGCACTTTCCTCAAAAGGAGCATTTCTTCTCAGACTTAGTTTCGTTAGGAAATGTCGATTTCAGCTAGTTTATTTTGAAGGAAAATTGACGTGTAAAAGTGATTTTCATATCTTACAGCCAACGGTCGGATGTTCCACCATTTGAAAATTGGTTAAGGAGTATATGAGCTTATGAATTTTAAATTTCATCATTAATTTCTCGTTATAAAGATGTGTGTATATACATTTTGTGGATATTATTATATTCATACCGCAAAATGATCGATATTCGGCCGCTATTAATTATTGTATTTCTTTATTAAATAGAATATAATAAGCAATAATTCAACAGTAAAACAAAAGAGGTCAAATTCTGGAACAAAAACCGTCGGCCATATTGTAAAGGTGAATTATTCCGTAAATGGGAGCCGTAATTTTTCTTAAAAGCAATTTTCAGCACATTCATAACGTTTTCATGTAAAAACTTGTTTTCTTAAAGCGAATTGTAAAATAAAACCGGGAAGGGCGCCTTTTGAAAGATAAAACATCCTTTGAGAGTCATGTTTTTACGTAAATATTAGGTGTAAAGTACTTCATTGGAAAAATTAAATTGCTAACGGATAAGGAATTATCTTGAAAATCAGTTCGGACCTTTTGCAAAAGGTGTAAAATAACTTTGGTTTTGGAAGTCTGTGGCTTAAGTTGTATTGTTTATGCAGAATAGAAGGGAAATTGATACACATACCATAAGTTTTGTACATACGCTGGAATGAAAAAAAAAGTTTTTCAAATTTCAAATAAGCCAAATTAACAAAAAAAAAACTGAGATTTATTTTTGCTTAAAACTTAAAAAAAAAACAATTAGGTAAACAATTATCATCCCTAGTCAACCCAATGAAATATAACTTTAATTTTCTTAAAAAGTTATTAAATAAAAAAACTTATAGACATACATTTCAAAGCAAGGGGCCAGAATCGTGTAGAGAACGCAGGGTGTCTTGATGCGCGACAATGTCCTTTCCACCTTGCCTAATATACTTTTTGCTACTGACTATTCTATTATCATAGAATAGAATATAAATTATAATACTCTTAATACAAATACACCATAAAAACTTTAAATATTATCTATTAGACATACATAGTTTTTTTTTTCTATCGCTTCATTAAGTTGGACGTAGCTTGTTGGTTTTTCTTAGAAACAAAAAAAGTTTTCCTAGTCGGTTATTAAAAAGACGAAGTTCAGAGGTAACAAAAAAAAACAAATACCATCATCCTTTTTTGCTGTCGGCTAAAAGTAGAGTAGATATTAAATGTTTTGGACTATATTATATTTACCTGTGTGGGGTATTCGTGAGCCGCCTCTCGGGTGAAACCCAACGCCTTGGGTATTACTTAGCGACGTGAAACTGAAGAACGCGAGGAACTGTGACCTCACTGTCGTTTCTGTTATCCTGGTAACAAAGGGCTGTGTTAAACGGGCTTATGAATTGTTGTTATGTGAGTAGGGTTTGAAAATATAATAAAAACAAGCGGAAAAGTGCTAGTGAGACTCGGATCATCCGCCGTGGGTTCTGTGTCAAGGCAGGGAAGAAACCCATTTCAAATGTCTGAATTTTTCGCGAACTCAAAACTATAAATTTGTTTGAAAAGAGCTTTTTGATGATGACTAAAAACTGTGCTAATAATCATGCAATGAGTTATACTGTTGTATTTTTCCTGTTATATTTACATAAAGTCTTTACTGAAATATAATTATTACGAAATAAACAATTCTTCAAAACTAAAAATCACCTGCATGTAATATGCCATTTGACCTATTTACCTCACTTAAAAATATCAATGTCATATTTCGGCTCCTTTTGAAATAAAAACCACTATGTTTATTAAATAATTTCACTAGCTATATAACTGAGTAAGCACTATTTATACTTTATTTTCAAGATTAGTAGTAGGTATCTGAATTAAGCAGCTGTGACGTACAGGCGGACAGATTGACTGATGAAGTCACTCACGCATCTACGTGTATTTACAAGTACCTACCTACTATACTAGTACTAATTGGATTACAAAACTATTTCATGTCACTGGACTGGAGTTAGACAAACATATCAACTCTATTTATTACCCAGAGCCGGCTTACAGTCGATTGTTCCGGGCCTGGCTATTTGAATTTGCGAGTTTAAATTTTTGCAAACGCACCCGCAATACAGGAGAAATTTTTAGGGTGGAGAGAATTGTTTTAATAGGACGTAGAATATTACCAAAAAATACACGCCACGAGTATTTACAGTTTTACAACAGCGTTACTCTCTCAACAAATAGCTTCACATTATATCAGCTGACATGAAAGCCTCACCACACATTTGGTGCCCGGAGCGCGGCGCCTGCCAGAACGTAAGTTCATAAAATCAAGCTATTCAGCGTCGTCAGCTGACTAGAGCATTTGCAGCACTCCCTGACAACCGGCCACAATTCCGAATCGAGCATTACCGGTTCCGCTGTGACGACCTTTTGTTCCGAATCCGACTGCCGCTCACTACCGGAATTCGCGTTTCCGAACCGAACTGCAAATGGAGATAAATTCTGGAATGCTCCACGCGGCCGCATCGCTTCACTATCCGGAAATAATGCTCATTTGAGTGCCTGCCGTTCCCATTAGCGGATGAAAATGTAATTAATTATTGTTCATTTTGGTCGGATTCATTACCACCACGCGAGTATACTGGATTGCTTAACGAGTTACATTTAATGATCGATGAATCTACACGCGTACGGTTTGGATATCAACTATAAATATGTAGACAGCGGTGGGCTGATAATATCGTCTGCATTCCTATATCCATAGCAGCGGTTTGCGGCGAATAATGAGTTAATTCTGATACCGTTATGTATTAGGTCTTCTTCTAAGCGTGTCGATGACTAACAAAGGCACTTATAAGCAAACTTGAGTTTGCCATCGTGGTGAAAGGATTAGCCATTACCCAGGGTGTGCCGGACGTAACTTACAGAGGTCAGGGAGTACGTCGCCGGGGAGGCTACTTTCATATATGCGGTCCTTTAACTAATAAATTGCCGTTTTAAGTAGAAAAAATCAAACAAAATTTGATGTGGTGCGATGATTTAACTTTGAATTTTACGTTTATTAATTAGTAATAAATTATAACGTACGTTGAAAGCCGCTATAAGTTCCGATATGGTTTGAAATAAATCTACGGATCACTAATGCAGGCTTTAAATTCACAGTAATAAAATTTCTTCGACGGTCGGCCTTGGGCTCACTGTTTTGATCAAAACTGTCAGTACGGAAGGGATCAAATCTACTGCACCTCCATTCAATGCACGTGTTGTTAATATTGGGCACTATCTGCGCTGCCATGGCGGACTCTCAGAATACAGAAAGAACTATTCAAAAATAGCGACTACCTTAGATTATTACAAAGTTACAGAAAGAGCGATTTCAAAATAAAAACGAACGGCGGGAAAACTAACAAACCATTGATTTTGAAAACAGAAATGTCATCAATGTTAGAAAATTATTTTTTTTATTCTAAATATAAAGAAATGTTTTCTTAATAACCAGGATCAAAAATGAAAAAAAGAACATCTGATTTGATAACAGAAATTAATGTTATAAATTTAATTTAAATTGGGAATTCCAAATATAAAGAATTATTTTTACACTAGCCAGTCGCCGACTTTTTATTCGATATTTCATAAAATATCCTTATATTACAAAATGTCCTTACCTTTGTAGATAAAAGTTGTTTAAGGGTTGATAGCGATTGTATAAAGTGCTTCGCTGCTTTTAGGCTTATCGAAGACCTAAGTATACTCATTAAGAAGAAAATTATTTAAAAATAGAATTTTAAGAGCATCCTGTTCAAACTTTGCTTACCTCACTGAATCAACAGAGCAACAATTTTGGAACGGTTATGGTAATTTAATTTGCCATTCAGTATAGTTGAAATGCTGATTTTTATTTTAGGTGCGGACTTTTCACATTATTGTATGAAAAGTCCTCAGTTATGTAGGTATCTGAATGTGTTGTTTTTAGCAAGGTCGAAGAGTAATATACACATGAGCTAACATTTGCACTTAAGTCAAATGTTTTTTTCTGTTTTCTTTTCATTGAATGTAGAAGATTTTTTTTTGTTTGTGTATCCTGCAATACAGTTTCAACTATCGCATGAGTCAGAGAATCACACATGTTTTGTTGCAATGTTTTTTTTGTATAAATCCTGCTGGATTCTTTGGTAGGATATTAAGGTTTTGGTTTTGATCATTGTTATGGCCAATCTTTACTTACCTAAATTCTAAAGTAGAAGCGCCGTGGTCTGCGAACAGCACGACGGGCGGGGTGTACCGCTCGTTGGCACCGCACAGGCGGGTCTCGGCCGCACCACCCGCCGGTACTGCGCTTGCGCTACCCAGCTGCAACCAACCTCCCACGCAGCTAGAAAAAAAAACATGTTTTAATTTAAGCGTACCTGGAAATTTTTGAAGCATGCTTAAATTTAGAATACCTATATATTTATATTATACGCTAAATCTATACAAACATTACAATGTATTACTGGAAAAGAGGTTTAAGATACTTGATTGCTTACTGCTAATGAAAAAGTTTTATTATTCACACAATGCAAAATAAAGTACTGTTTTATTTTTCCAAATCTTTTCAATCGGAGTTGAAAAATCTTCAAGGATTAAATGAATTTTCCTAAATGTGATAACTAAAAACCATCCCGGTTTTCTCTCTAACAACACCAGTCATGGAAACGGCCCACAACCCCCGAAAATGTAGTTAAATCAGTTCTGTAAAATAACACTAAAAATTGCCTAACAAACCGTTAAGCGTAAACTGATTGTTTAACTGAGTTATCAACCGCTAATCGTATCACTTCAGCTTAATTTTGACACGTCGATAAATTATATGTCCAAATACTGAGAGTGTATTCCTATTAAACATAGGGATTGGTGCGTTTATATCTTGAGTCGGTTGTCCGAGGAGGCTTGCCTTTTTTTTTGAGGGGTGGAAAATACTAATGGATGTCCCCCGCCCCGGAGAGGGCGGAGGGGTCTGTCAGACTCTTACCAGTGACTAAAAACCACCCAGTGTTCCTTCTCACACCTGCGCCAGGGGTCACGGGAGCAGAAGATACTTCCGCGACCCCCGACTGGTGTAGGCCCCGCGGGCCTCGCCAAGTCAACGAGGGGAGTGAGGTGTTAGACTCCCCTCGCGACGTCTTAGAGGGGCGCGCGTGAACAAGACGCGCGGCCACCTCGGGTCCATGTACGTGGGGGGCGGTGGACTTCCCCATGACCGTCGCCCCTGGACCCATACAGGGGGGCTGGAAGAGGGCGTTATCCGCCCTCCGCCTGTGCCCGGTGTGCCTGCTGCGGGCAGGGTGAGTGGAAGTAATCTCCCGCTCCCTTTCCGCAGCCTCCTGCTTCTGCGAGATGAATGTTTCGCAGAAGGACACCACCGCGTCCCAGGACTCGACGCTGCCGACCATCCTCTCGACCACGGCAGGCAGCGACAGGTCACTGCCTACAAAGAGGTTTGCCTGACCAATCTTCCCCTTACATTTTCTTCTAAGATGGATCAGGTAACGTAGCTCACCGACGTACGTACTTTCCTCACTCTGCATTGGAGCTTTACTCTTTAAGTTTCGAACAATGCAACTTTAGTCGAATAGGGCTTAGCGGGGGCGAGGTCTTGTACTGTGAGATCGTGTGAAGAATGTACGTGAAAGATGCGTGCGAGGGATTTTCTGTTATATTTGATTTGTGTCTATTTACCAAACCGCTTTTGTATGTACAACATTGCTTTTTAGTACAGCAGAGTTTCCTACGTAGCCACCTAACGGTGATCTTCTTTGTAGATTGTGACTTAATAACGGGGCAAATCCCGTATTTCAATGAACGGTCGAATGCTAATTCCTGTATCAAACTGTCCAAAATACTTCAAAACTTCATACTTACTTGAGATAAGATTGTGACAAAATTTTGATCGTTTTTAATTACGAGAATTGATCTTCAGTTCTGCTGAACCTCCTCCCAAAATTAAATGTCTGGTTGAAACGCACCATAACTTCTAGGGAGATGCTCGCAAATAATATGAAATATGTTTGAACGCAATGAGCAGAAATATGTGTTACCGCCAACGAATACAAGCGAAATATTATACACAAGATAATTCAGACATATTTGTCTTGGATCCAACAACGACTGCGGCACTAGTCGTGGGCAGGGCAATGCTGCCAACAATGTTATAAGTATACGCTTAACTCGCATAAAAATGTGCGCCACGGTACGTTATGTGCTCCCAAATAAAAGAGACTTTACAATATTCTTATGTTACTACAGTATTTAGATGAAGGGAATACTTCCACATCTAAGTGAGCTAGCGCATTAATCAGATACCGCATGCATTTCTAAGGTTTGAACATGGGCATACTATTACACCGCAGCTAATAATGCTGCTACAGTGTTAGATGTAAGGCTTTGTTTGGTCCAGGGCAAGTGATTATAATCTTGGTTATGTGCTCACGTATGATCGACATCAAATCATCGGATAGCGTCGAGCGTGACTAAGACACTAATAGTTATATGACATGAATGATGTCTATTTGGGCTTAAGACGCAACAATCTGATGGCAGATCGCCTCAGTGCCTTTAGTAGGCGGTTTAGGACCACCATCAGATTGTTTTTGATTGATGATAAGCTTTTAACACTTAGTCTTGTAATTCTTTATTATTTCTATGTCGTGGCGAACGATATTCAGAAATAAGAAGTTGTGAAGTTGATTACATTAGTACCTACAGAGTTTATGGTAAACGCCGTGACGTCGCGTCGGCTGTCATTTGCAAATGGCGCGCGCGATGTCACGTGGATGGAGTCGTGTTGGGAAGTGGAAGCTAGGCAGAGCTCAGTTGGATTTGAGACACCAACGAAGACACTAGTCCAGTGCGAAACTGTCTGTTTACCTATCTGAGTTGTGTTATGTGATTGCTTTTAACAAAGTGAGGTTATTACTGCAATGAAGATTATTATTCAACGTTATGTACCTGGTACCACGAAACCCCTAATGTCGGCCCATACCGCTCAGCCATCGCTGACGCCGACATCAGAAGTGAGGATAAGGACTTACTTCCCATTTGGCTGTCGTGCTTTGCCAAGTCGTCAAGATGTAGCAGAAGAACATGATCAAAGCTTGCTTGAGGTTGTTATGGCTGCGCTGAGAGCTCTGGCATGGCGAACGAGCAGCGATAGCTACATCGGGCTCTAGCAAGAACGTTTGCGAGGTGCAAGATGCAAGTGTAGCGGGTTTGCAGTGGCGTGGCGCGGTGGATAGACGCGTGCAAAATAGCTGGTATTGTGGGCAGTCACAGCACAGCAATCCGGTGAGTCGTGTAATTATTGTTTTGATCGACTGATGTCGTTCAGAGTTTGTTCGTCATTTTAGAGGTTAAATGCAGACGTTTGTATAAAGGGTATGTAGGATACCTATGAAGTACAAATAGACCGTACTGTATGTACCTACTTAACGAGCAAATTCATTGCGACGTTTTGGTTTATGGTCTTTGTTTACCTGTTTTATTTTGGGGTACCCACGTATTATGATTAATTATCATTTGAAATGTAATGTGACTGGCGGTCACGATGTATTTCTTTGTTTTTTCTAAACAAAAATGTGAAATGGATTGTAGTTACAAATCTAACCAGACAGGTACTTGAAATACGTTACGTAAAATACCTATACGTAAAATAGAGAACCTCTGATAACTTTACTTAATGAATATTGCCATACTTTTATTATTGGTTCACCGTGCGTACGTACGATAGACGTACGTCTATCGGCGACTTACAAAATTAGCTTAGACAAAAGGCTAGTAATGCGAGCAACGGTCCAAGAACTAGTAGATGCTTATTACATAGCCTTAGTAAGCCTCCGTTTGGGAAACCTATTCGCTTAGCAAAACATTAGACAGGCTATTTGAAGTTAGGTAAACTAGCAGAGGGCTATTTTAATGCGTTTTAGGAATGGCAGTAATGCTATCCTAATATTATTTAACGTTTGATTTACGTAGCCATATTTTGTTACGTTGTGATACAACAGCGATCGAAGTTGCGACAATTAAAACTCAGTAAGTAAATAGACGTAAACAACGTGACGCGACAATATTTACTGCTATTGGTATCATCGCAGTGAACCGAGAAATAGGCTTCAAAACCTTAACCTTTGACGTCAACCTTACAGACTAAGTCTGACGAAAGGAAAGTAGTGTGATAGTACTCGGTTCAAAAACTATTGTGTGATAGGTACTGTTATTTGCCTCTCTAAGTCCTGCTACTTTAGCAAGGATTGAAAGGCTGCTCGGTGTATAATAATTTAATAAACGCCGATTAAAGCCGGTTTGAACATTTCGAAGCGTTCATTTGCGAAGCGTTATGTAAAGTTTCTAGGCTATGATATCACAGCTAAGGTGAGCTGAAGCTTAGTTAAACTGCCTTTCTTGATAACATTCACCATGTCAGGCGGTTCATAGGTAGTACCATATTTTCGGAAGTTCGTCAGTTGAATTTTTCGTTTTTTAATGTACCCTCAGTGTTTTTATTGATGACTAGTAAACAATTTGGTCCATTTATTTGGAAATTGGGACACTGACAGATAAGATGACAAATAATTTCAATTTTAGAGACTATACCTGGTTGATTATTTTCTTATTATGAACTCTCAATTTAAATGAGATTGAAATTCAAACTGATGCAAGTGCGGCGCTATTCCCTTTACTTTTTTTTGTAAATCGGATGGAAACTTGTTGATATCACCACGGTATCAGAAAGCTGGTTGTTAGCCTAACTTTAAATTGAGCAAAAATAAAAGTCGGTTTGACCATAATATTAGGCTCAGGGTTTTAAATTAGCTTAATTGTGTTTTAATTGAAAATGTTGACAGAAGTCAAACTAAATTAGATTCAAGTATGAAGGCCCCGATCACAAAGTTCCTCGAGAATTGAATGTCATAGTTAATGACAGTGGTAGTGAAACCACATCTTAAAAATAGCTTGTATACTCATACTCGAAGCTTTCGACCCCGCCTCATGAGTAACATGTGGCGATGGGTCTATAAGGAATCGCGGGTGCGATTTCGGTCTGTGTTGGTGCACAGATTTTAATGAGTTGAGTATCCATTGCTTATAAATGATGATAAAGAGTAATAGAACTGTTAGAATTACTGGTTGTAACTTATTGATCGGATCTTTTCTAATTACTAATGTAGTGCGCAGTGCGCTGTGAACGAAGGATAAACAAGGCAGTGTAGTTATTAGCAGAGTTCAATACTGTGCTTAGACATGTGAAGTAGGTACCAATAGGTTATCTTGTTTATTAATGACAGAAATTCATTTGAATAAACTTAAACTGATGTTTAACCGACTAGACGACTGTCCAAGATAGCCGTGAGTGTCTATTGACTGAATTACAATCGGGATTTATTGATGGTTTACCATTTACTTGGGTAACGTGCAAAAGTTCCAACTCTTATTGTTTATCGCTGTCTTTCTACACGAAGTAGAGATAGTAGTACGATAATCCGACAGAGTGGTTCCCACTTTTCTAAACCTGTTTTTGCTTCTCGAAAAGCGTGATAGTTTCGAGCGTATGTCAGTAGATGATTGACAGTTAAATTCAGATAGTAGGTACTTTGGGTGAATTCCCACTACCGTGTAAAGAGATCAAACTTCTTAGGTCAATGGTAAAAAAAAACGTTTCTGTAAGTCCCGTTTTGATAGTACCTACTAATACGAAACTTAAGTGTTAGTAACTTGGTTTACATTAAAAATGAAGAGCCTAGCTAAACTAAGCTTGAACCGAAGTAAAGGTTTCTTTTAAACGCTTGCGTGCGACCAGTATGTTGTAAAGTCAAGTCATGATACCAACCTGTAAAGTTCAAACAAGTTAGAAGTAGAAGACAATGTTTCTGAGGGCAAAAGAATCCCGATAGACCTATGATATGCTTGTTGGCTATCCGGTCAATCCGCATCTATAAGATGCAGTCGCAACTGCATACGTTGTCGTTCTGGGCGTGATGAGCTGCTTGTGGTCTGGCGGGGACCCAGGCCTTGAAAGAGACTATTTGTACGGTCATGTAATGACTCGAGAGTCGTGGACCCTAGAGGAAGTGTTGGTCGTATCACGTGAGATGATAACGATATGGGTGGAAATACCGAATTGTCAATGGCTGTGGCAGGGTCATGAGTAGTGTGTTTACTTTTGAAATTTGATAATTAAGAGGCTTTGAAGAACCTTCCGTATTTAAGTTGTTAAAATGGCTTAGTTAAAGTTCATTTAGTTATTGTGTGTACTGAGTAGTCATTACTAAAGATTACCTGTAAAGTTTTGGAATACATTTCATCTAACTTAACGTATACTCTATGGATTAAGTGTGAGTGTTTGGTGACCGATCCAGTTGCGCCGGAGCATGTAAGAGGTGCACGTGGTCTGCTTTTTATGCGCAGCGTATCCTTTCCGAGGGGTAGCACTTACGCGGCTGAGATGGTTAGCTTCTGGGGATGGATCACTGGCCAATGCATTGGCGGACTATGACTAGCCGATGGACTGGCAGACTGTGACTAGCCGATGGACTGGCAGACTGTGACTAGCCGATGGACTGGCAGACTGTGAAAGGCCGATGGACTGGCAGACTGTAAAAGGCCGATGGACTGGCAGACAATGAAAAGCCGATGGACAGGCTGACTATGAGAGTCTTTGTACTTACAATTTATGTCTGACGACACCAAGTGACGTTTGTTTATAATTATCTCATGTAAAGTGATCTCATGTGTTTTATGGGATGTTTCCTTCCTAGAATTTTACCTGTTTGGTTCTAAAAGGCTGGATTATTGTGACTTCCTTAATCCTTGAGACCTTGTCAACGCTGGCTATATTGTACAGCTATAGTTGTTAAGATTTAACGGCAGGATAGCCGAACGGATTACTTTCAGAATGTTTCTGTTGTCAGATCAGACACACGAGGACGTGTGAGGGTCATGATGGCCGTGTCGTGGCGAACGATATTCAGAAATAAGAAGTTGTGAAGTTGATTACATTAGTACCTACAGAGTTTATGGTAAACGCCGTGACGTCGCGTCGGCTGTCATTTGCAAATGGCGCGCGCGACGTCACGTGGATGGAGTCGTGTTGGGAAGTGGAAGCTAGGCAGAGCTCAGTTGGATTTGAGACACCAACGAAGACACTAGTCCAGTGCGAAACTGTCTGTTTACCTATCTGAGTTGTGTTATGTGATTGCTTTTAACAAAGTGAGGTTATTACTGCAATGAAGATTATTATTCAACGTTATGTACCTGGTACCACGAAACCCCTAATGTCGGCCCATACCGCTCAGCCATCGCTGACGCCGACATCTATATAAAATACAGTGGTATGGGCTCGGGGCGTGAGTTAAAGTCGTTTTACATTTTTTTTACTAAAGCCGTGGTAGGCAGCTAACTGCCACTGGACACCTGGTGGCCCATTTTAAATTTTAAGTATTTCTACACTTTTACACGTTAAGGGACATTTACATGTGTTCCAAGTTAAAATTGTGTTAAAAACTAAATTTTTGTTCAAAAAAGCATTTTTACTCCTCTTTTTGCTCCGGGTCTGGTCAAGCCTTGTATTCGATTTCCAGGTTAAGCGGAAAGTTGTTGGGTTTATCCATTAAACATTGCTCAGTAGTAGTCCGGAGTCTTGATTTGATTAGAAAGAAACTACAAATCGATACTGCAATCCTTACAAACCTACATTTTTTGCTTCGTTTACATTCATACCTGAACTTTATGAAGAATATCAACAATAAGCTGAGTGTTTTACTTTGTCTGTAAATCTTCAATGCGCCTTACAAAGCGCCATGTTACATTCGTATCGAACAATATATTAACAAGGACGGTGTTTGTCATAAGACGGTCTTCTGGAAATATTCAATTTGACGGGACATTGATCATAACATCGTGAAGAAACCTCGGACCCGTCACACCCGATTCTTTTCCACCAATCACGTCCCGCTCCATATAACTCTCTTACATATTCAGCGAAACTATGATTCCGATCGACGCTTCTGATTTTATGGATTGCTTTTTAGGGTTCTGCATGTGACAAGGATTTTGACTGGGCCATCTGTCCGACAGTCGCAAAAATTTTCTTCACGCTGTTACTCTCGCTTTTTACAAAGATGTGAAAGATTTGGTACTAGAAGTATACATTTTAGTAAAATCTGTCATGTAAAAAAAACTTTTTTACATAAAATACAACCGACTTCAAAAAACACTAACCGGTGTAAAATAACTCTAAATTAGGAAGTCTGTGGCTTTGGTGGTTTTGTCTCATTCATGATTGGCCACCGACTTCCGAATTTAGAGTTATTTTACACCGGTTAGTGTTTTTTGAAGTTGGTTGTATTTTTTGTAAAAAAGTTTTTATTTAACAATTTTTAGTTTTTATTTTTATATACCTAGATGATAAATTATTATCCATTTCTACAACACATATTTACATATTACAATCAATCAAAAAGTAAAATTCGTGAACAAAAATTTTCATAAAATGAAAACTACCAGACCAAACTATGTAATTTTTTAATGAGACCAAAAAAAACGAGTCCGCATCAAACTAAAAAAGAATCACGTAAATCGGTACATAAATCTCAGCGTAATCGGTGAACATACATACAAAAAAGTGTTCAAAAATAAATTGAATTTTCATAAAATTGCTCATAAAATGAAAACTACCGGGTCAAACTATGTTATATTTTTATGGGACCAAATGGCAGCTATTCCGCATCGAACTCAAAAAAGTCACGTAAATCGGATCATTAATCTCGGAGTAATCGGTGTACATACATAAGAAAAAAAAAAAAAAAAAAAAAATACCGATCGAATTGAGAACCTCCTCCTGAAGTCGGTTAATTAGAAATCGCACACAAAAGCATAGTAAGTGTACCATGTGGAGCAGAAGGGGACCCAACCATGTTTCTTATATGGTGGTATACCTATTTTACTTGTTTCTACAGAAGCATTTTAGGAAATACAAACTCAATGGTAATAAACAGTCCCCTTAGTGCGTCTATAAGTATGTTAAGCAGTTGGTCCTAGCAAATGATATTTTAAGTAAAAAGGTGTAGATATGTTCCTTATACAAACATTCGATCTTCAAAATCGGGACACTAACGCACGCACGCGTCCGTTGGGGCGCGCCGCCACAACGGACGCGTGAAGTTTCGCTACTAATCCATATTTTAACGTGTCACTTGCTGAGCGCGTAAAACCTATCTACACTTTTTTACTTATAATATCCTTGGTCCTAGCTGTCATTTGTAAATCTTTGGCAGTCCTTACGAGTAGTCAGAATCTCCAAAGAATTTCAAGAGATACAGCTTGTTGACAGACCTTTTGGTTTAATTGATACTTATTAGGGTTTTCAGTTCCCCTATTAGTGCCAAATGTCAGTAGCAATTAATGACGTTCCATAAATTTAATAGACCCAAAATAAGGTACTCAAGTAGCATTTTCTTGACCAAACCAAATGAACCGAGTATACCTAATTGTTAAAATAGATACTACAGTATTATTAATGAAATAATTATTGGGAAATAACCGTAAATAAATTCACACAGAGGGTACTATTTAAGAGTAATAATAAAATGTCCTTAACATGTAATACAGAATATGTTATGTTTACAAAATATTGTAAAATCTATTTTATAAGAGTACATAAGTTGTATGGAGTTTCTTGCACATTCTTCTACATATATGAAACTACCTTTCAGAATGCAACTAGAATCAATCTCTTAATTTATTTAACTTGTAAGTCTGACGTTCAAAAGTACCTTTTATAGGTCTAATTTTATTGAAATAAATTATTTGACTTTGAAAAAACTGTCTGTTTCGATCTCACTGCAGGAAAAAGGTCTCTTCTCACACAGAAAAAGCACAAGAATTGATCACCACGCCTGCTTAAGGTGGCTTAGGATGTTGGACAAATATTACTTTAAAGTCAAGGATTTTTTAGATCTTCTTGTAATAGTACTTATTCAAAATCAACAAATAAATTCACATACCTAAAAACTACCGCATAAAACAGTTTCTGTGTGTGTGGCCACGTCACAATACAATAAAGAAGCTGTCAAACACACTGAAACATTGTTTGTTTATTTTCCTTATTATGTCGATCGAGATTCGAAGAGCTTTTTGCAGTCACTTACGCAAAGACAAATAAAACTCTTTAATTTGAGTAAATCATTCAATCATAAAATTATTAAGCTATTTTGTTTTTAAAAAACTTGGTATGACTAAGTATTTATAACTTTATAAATGTAATAATGTGTAAAAGGACCTAAATAAATTATTATTATTTTTTATTAGTAGAAATAATATTTGTATAATTTTATTATGTTGTTTGCCTACCTTTCATGCACGAAGTTGTGATTCAAATCCGGGCCAGTACCAACGTGACTTTTCCGATTCATATGTACCTACTTTCTAAGTTTATCTTAGGCATCATCGACATCGGTGAAGGAAAAAGTTAGGAAACCTGGACTTATAGTTAATATAAGTTTGAAATCGCCAATCCGCCTTGAGCAAGCGTGGTAATCAATGCTTGTGCCTTGTCTGTATGGGAAGAGGCCTTTGGCCTACATTGGGACAATAACAGGCTAGTATTACTTTAAAAGAAATTATTATCATCCATATATTTTTATCTCTTACCCATAGCTAAATAAACACGTGAATATAATTGTTTTTAGTATGTGGCCAGCTCTTCGTCACGAACCACTGCCAGACATTGATTTGACATTAATTTTGGTCAAGTAGATAGGTAATTAACTTTTTGATCAAACAGTTCGTTTTTCTTTTGTAATTTCCGTGTTGGTCCTTATACTACAAGTATTTTAAATTCGTGGGTAAGCCTACCCTTCGAAAATTTAGTTAGGCCATTTGCACACCACGTTTTTTTGATCGCGCTGAAGAAACGCGATTCTGAAAAACGTCTTCTCGTCCTCTGTGTGATTTGATTAACTCGTATTAGCCGATAGACAAGTATGTATAGTTTCAATAGACTGAGCGGTTTGGGCTAGCAGAGCGTCCTGATTGCGTTCTACACGCGTCAACAGCACGTTCAAGAAAATGACGTGTCGTGTGTAAAGGTCCTTAGTAATAAAAAATAGGCACCCTGTATTACATAGTCTAATATATTACGAAGCATAATTTTTACCATGCACATGCAGTTCCAAAATACATTGCCAAACATTATCAAACAAACAAGTGAATTAGGATTATTAAATCTGGACTTAGTTTCCGATTGCATTAGTCATTTTGGATGTTTATTGCTTTTCAATTAAGCTAAATAAGTAGGTATGTCAACCACAGGAAGAATTATTGGATTATGTTTGAAGTGGAATTAAAATAAATTAATATTGGATTTCAGATAATACTCCCATTTGTTTTCACGAATTATTGCGACTGAAATTGGAAATTATGATCTGAACAGAGAAATTTCGTCACAGGCCTGTTGATCTAGTAGTTAGTAACCCTAAATGCTATGCCGGAGGTTGTGGGTTCGATTCCCACCTAGAACAAATAATTGTGTGATGAGCACGATCATTTGTTCCGTGTCTAGGTGTGCATTTGTATTTAGAAATATATAAGTATGTTTATCAGTTGTTTAGTACCCATAACATAAGCTCTGCTCAGCTTGGGACTAGATGGCGTTGTGTGAAAGTTGTATTATCAAGATTCATTGGAGTAAAAAAGAATAGACTCCCACGAATCCTGCATTTATCGCACTCGACATTGCTAACATAGAGACGAGAAAGAGAAAGACAGCGACAATGAAAGAGAAGTACCTATACGGTATCGATAATTAAGTTTCAATTCACAGAAATACATCGTTCAAGGCGATTTATACTTTTATGGACGCCGTGCGTACTGTGCGGTTAAAATGGCACAGGAAACTCTCTGATTTTTTTAACATTGTCTCTGTCATAGTCGTCCTAGGTAAGCTCAATGTGCCTACAATTAGGCTCCTACTGTCATCATCATTATTATCTGCCTAGCCTTTTACCGACTGAGTTGGGATCGGTTGCAGTCCAACCAGATGCACCTGTGTTTTACTTGGAGTGACTGTGTTAGGCACCTACTGAATACTGATTAACCTTTAATTTATTAAAATATTAATGATTTGGTATCAAATGTCGTGCCCCCAGCGCCAAACTTATTTATAGTCAATAAATTTATCATTTTGCCTAAATTAGCCTATTTTTGGGTAGAATGTAAAGTAGAACCAAGAAATCAAATTGGACAAACAGATTTTTTGTTGTACAGACGCCAGCACATCAAGCTAAGTACCCCAAACAGTCAAATTTTCACAATTGAACATGAATCTTATTCTGTTTGACACGGATATCTATGGTTTGACATGAGGTTAAAATAATATCAAAGAAATTTGACACATTGGGGTAGATTGATGTGCTGGTTAACTTATAAATATACTGACTCAGGTGGTTAATGAGTCAATAAAAATATCTTGTTGTCAATTACCTGGTGCCATTAAACTTGCCGACGGAGACAAGCCGGTACAGCTGTATCTCGACCCGTTGACCTGCGTCCGGCTGCAAGAAGTAGGAACACGCACCAGGGCCCTCGATGGAAGGCGACTTGATCTGACCGAATGTCTTGCCAGATTTGCTCTTGAGGATTCGGGAGTCGATTGTGATGTTGCACACTGAAAGAAAATTTGTATTTAGAAATTTTTTTTATACAATGATCCTTTGTTCGTATTGTATGCTTATATTATTTCATCAAATTGTATATTATGTCATGCAAACGTATTACCTAAATTGTATTATATTACAAGCCGCTCACTGGTTAATAGTATGTTTTAAATTTTGATGGTGCTGAAATAAACTCTATTTGAAAGTAGAAATTATTTTTATAACCTCTCTAACAGGTGGTGACCAAAGTAAAATATTATGTTTGGTGACTAAGGTGTCTTTCTTTGTTTCTATTAAACATTAAAAAAAAAATATATATATAATTATTGTAAATTATTTTATTATTATGTTGTATTTGAATTTTATTTTATTTTTAAAAAAAATAATATCATGTGTCTAATATGGGTACCTGAAATAAATGTGTTTTTTAATAATTGTTTTTAAAATAAAATGTTCTGCACTCCTGTTTCTACAAGCCTCTTTTTCTAATGCAGAATGCATAATAAATGAAGTATAGGTAGTTTGAATACCTAGCTGCGTTCAGGATTATTTTCTAAACCACTCAACTTATCAACTTACTTTTAAATTTATCGTCTCGATCTAAATTTAATTTGGCATGACGTAAGGTATAAATAAAAGACATAATATAACTTCCTTGGTACATGGTGAACAGCGTGGTTGCCATGGCCACAACGCCTTCCCCGTGGGCTATAGCTTTCTTACGGTAACAATACAATATTTACTTATACCTTTCAATTTAGTCGCAGCGACCAATCTGACTCGTGTAAAGGAGGATGATAATAAAAAAAACATTATATCAGGAGGATTATGAGGGCAGGTAAAGTTTAGATTTTTTCTTACCGTCTCGTCGGTAACAAAAATATTTATTTTCTGTGTTTAGTATTTTTTGCGACAGCGGCAATAGAAATACGTCATCTTTAAAAATCTCGACTGTATAAACTCCATTTACAATAGCATTGGACAGAAGTTAAAAAAAGGTTAATTTAATGCACAAATTGTGATGAAAGTACAATGAGGCAAGTTACAATTATTACGATAGACGCCGAAATTATTATAATCTATTTTTACTGCACTTAGTTGTAACCATTTCAAAAAATTATTTTATTATATGATGTGGATTTCATTGAGTTATATTATTTAAGTTGAAAATTGTAGTATCAATGATAAAAACCTCAAAGAAGTAGGGAGGAACAATACATGGACACGTTCTTCGTTTCACTTTTTTTCTTCTACATTTGAAATAAAAATGTTCGAATAAAAACTGTTTTCACTTAACTTTAAAATAAAATGTTCTGCATTCCTGTTTCTACGAGCGTCCTTTTTCTAATGCCTTAATGTGAATGAAATGCATTTGTGACAGACAGACATACAGGCGAACAGTGGAATCTTAGTAATAGGGTCCTGTTTTACCCTTAGTGTAGGGAACACTAAAACAATCATCAGCTTCTTTATCTTCGTTATATTATTTAGGCATACATAAAGTTCATATTATTAGTTTTTAACAAAAATCTCACTTCTAACTACAGAATTATATTTTGCTGATAAATAGTATGAGACACGTCCCAAGCATCGTAAAAAGTGTTCTGGCCACCTTAGCCTAAGCTAAGGACCTCCCAAAAAGTTCAGCAAATTTTCTCAGTCGGACTAAATCTACCCCAAACGGGTTCATAAACGTTATGACAATCTCCTAACTACGTTGAAAGTGATTGATAAGGGTTTGATTACGCTATTTTACGTCGATTAGAAGCTGGCTGATTTCATCATAATATTCATTACGTACCCTATAAAAGCGTGTTTGTCGACAATGTGCCGAAACTAGACCACACATCAGATAAAGGGGTCCTAAAGCCACTGTGTGATAACAACGGCTTTAATATTGATAGATTCCACAATAGAGCACTTTGCTGAACAAATGGATTATAATTGCAGTCTGTTCCGATCTATGGGTTGTTATAAATTTAATGGGCCGTTGTACTAAATTGTGCTTCGTGATTATTATAGCTTATTCAGTGATGATACGTATTTGATTTGTACTGAAAATACAATATATATTTATGTTGTACGAATCGTATTGTGTGTTGCCGCTGCTGTGCAAAATTGTTGTTCATCAAATTATACTTTCCAAATGAACATGCTTTTTTGTTACATAAATGCAAAAATCGGTACGTATGCACTTCAATTATTTGAGTAGTTCCCTCAATTCTTCGAGGTTTCCATTATCAGATCGGGGTTTTGATAGAAATGGAACCAACCTTCAAAAATCTTAAAATCTTAAATTCTTTTTTTATTTGATCGATCAAATAAAAAAAGAATTTAGAAAATTAGTTTATAAATGGCGGAGTAATCGCGTAACAAACACAAAAAAATTGACTGAACTTGTTTTTTTCTTTTAGTTTTTTAATTTTTTTTACGATTGTTTTGATGGTATATCTGTTTTAAGAATATCATTGCTATAGTCACAAACAATTTTATTTTAATGTAGGTATAATGTTGTTCTTTTTTTTTGTAAATAGGGCTTGTTCAGCTAGAGTTGACCGCCAAAAGGGCAAACTGCTATTTCCAAAGAAAAATTGTTTGAAAAATTAAAAATAGTTCAAAAACACATTGAAACTTGCCTAATTTCTTAAAAATATAAACTTTTTTACCTCCACTTCAATGTTGTTTTTTTTAGTGCTATTAAAATCAGGTTTTAAAAAAGTATTTTCAGAGTAATAGTAGTCATTGTAACATCATACAATTTACAATATTATGTTGTGACCAAAATCTTCCTCATCCGTATTTATTGTCCAAGATTTGTTATTGTACCGTGTGTATCCTACCATAAAATTAAAAATATTAATTTTCCACCGGAAAAGGAAACATATCAATGATAGCTGGCGCTCTGCCAGTCGCATAGATAATAATTGAATTTCTTGTAACAAAGATACATCTTGTCTGTGGAGAACAGTAATTTTGTACGGAATAAAACTGGGAGAAAAATAAAAGCTAAGTGTGGTGGATACAACATGGAACCCATTAGGACTTTCATATTACAACGGCTAATTAGCTGGACTTGAACATCTGTTGCGGTCGTGCAGAAGAACTACCTAGTTTAAGAAGTCTGTTATCTAATCTTTGTTTATGATCAGCTTGGGGGAGGGGATTCAATTTCAGTTTTGTAAGACCAGACTGGCCTGTTGGATTGACTGGCCTGTTGGTCTAGTAGTTAGTGACCCTGACTGCTATGCCGGAGGTCGTGGATTCGATTCCCACCCAGGACAAATGTTTGTGTGATGAGCACGATCATGGACTAAATGGCGTTGTGTGAAAAAGTTGTGGAATATTTATTTATTATAGACTTACAATTTGGTTTAGAATTATAATAATTACTGAATTAATGTAACATACATCACTGTGTGAACAATGTATCATACACCTACGTACCTATTCTCTGAAAAGTAGTAACACCTATGTAATAGAATTAGGTGAGCCTCATTCAATTGAGCGGATTTGGACGCGAAAATACTTTAACTTGTCAACAAACTACATTGTTCAGTGTGACTGTAAATTTTGTAATGGGATAGTTACTTTCTTGTTTTAAGTATATTGCATGTAATGTACTACTACTTTTGTACGCCCTAGAGGCAAAACATAGAGCCCTCCATGTATTACCGCTTAAGAACTTAAAAAAGTACAGTTGTTGGCACCCCAAACTGTCAAACTTTCCCAATTCAACATGCTCCTTATTCCATTAGTAATAGAGTTGAAAAACTATCGAAGAAATTTGACACATTGGGGCTTAATATACTGGCCTCTGTACCTATATTTTACAATGAATAAATTAATTTTGAATCTTGGACTTGCACTATTATAACACTCACGTTTCACTTACAGCAAAAGAGATGTAAAAATATGCAAAAACATTACACGACACAAAATGATCAACTTGACTTACTATTAGCACAGTACTGCTCCATCCCGCATTGCGCGCAACGCGCAGGCGCGACATCCCCGCAAGGACAGGCACCGTCGCGTACGCAACAAGCGCAGTCGTCGCCATCACCGCCTGGGCAAGCACAGCCCGATGATGACTGCGTCCACAGATCTACTTGACCTAAGAACATAAAACGTGGATTATCCTAACTCCTACTTGTCCTAGCGCCGGGTTAGGCATCGTAACAAAAATGGCTTTTAAATAGTGGAGAATGCTTGACTGTGGTTTTGCTCGTGTGATAAGAGACATACTATAAGTACAGTGCCTGTTACTATAATACAACCTTAATTTTACTACATGTTAAAGGCTTGTTGTACTCAGGTTATGAATAGCTCTTACTCTGGAACGCATCTTAAACTAATCAGGCTCCGCGTGGACACCGGTGACCCCAAACAATAGTAATTTAATTGTGTCTGGATTGCGGTAATTGACTAGTTAATTCATAAAACCCCACGCGGACGCCCGCGCTGTTATTGTCTTTCTATTGTATCTCTAATTGACACGACTGAACGGTTAAAATCGCGAAGAAAAAATTAGATGTTCCATATATTTTTTCGAGTTACATAAATGTATTTGAACAGTTGCTCTTTGTGGGTTTCCCATATAGGTACTAAAAGTAAGGTTGTATCGTAAGGCTGTTATCACATTGCCATCCCACTGCGGAGACGAACTCGGTACAGTCGCGCGCGCCGCGCCCCCCGTACGGAGATGCGGTGTGAGTGAGTTATGCCCTACGGTTTTTGTATACAAATCAAGACTCAACAGTGTAAAGTTAAAGAACGCAGCACCGTACTCCGGAGCTGTGTGATATCCGCCAATATCATTTTTCGGACGGCAATGTACCTACCACAATTCAGTTATACTCACTGCTGCCGTCGAGGAAAATCGGCGTCCACGCAATCTGCGCTGTGCAAGCGGCGCACGCGGCGAGCAGCAGCAGCGGCAGCGGCGGTCGCATAGTGCACGAGTCACCGCACACCTCGCCCCGCCCCCCTCCCGCGCCGCCTTCGCATTTGCGCCCCTTCAAACACTCTCACAAACACACACGAGCACAAGTACACTGTTCACACAACGCACGAATAGCATATTTGCACGAACTTCTTTTATAATCCTTTTTATTTCACTACAAGTAGTTTATTGTGGTTTTATTAGAAATCTTCGAGGTCTTCCTTTTTCCGTTTGATTGCGTGACGGATTTTGGCTGACGTGTTCTCTGCAACAAAATATTATCTCAGTTACGCCTTATTACGCTCTGATAGGCGAGAATCAAAGTAATCATTCCAAATTGATTGTACATCTTTATTGCTGGTATAGATTTCGTTTATTTGTTACTAGAAATACACCAAAGACGTAACAAGTACCTACGTAATTTATTAGGAGTTATAGGACGAAACAATGAATAAGTTGTACTTAAGTGAATTGTTTTACCGGTTGAAACTTAAGAGATTCTCTTCCACGTGTTTTATACATTCAAAGAGCTTAAATAAATCTACTTCCTTCAAAATTGTACCTAAATGAAAACATACTTTATGCATCGGGCATAAACTTTCTTTTGCATTACCAAAAGATGTAGGAAAATAATGGTCTTGAAAAGGCGAACTCTGTAGTGTACTCCTTTTGCAAGCACGTGTTGCTCTGTTCATAAGTACATAATATCACACTGTAATCTCTGAACTAAATGGTGTACCTATTAACAACCATATTTCGCCAGTTATGTATAAGTCTCATGTAGGTCTAGGGCGCGACCCTATTGCCATTCATCGGGCACGAATGCCGAGTCCGGGCTGCTACTAAAACCTGTAATGTTTTTTTAGAAAACTCAATACATATCTCTGTTTATTTTTTTTTAGATAAGCCTAGTGCAGTAACTTTCACGTAAGATTAATCACCTATCACAGCCGTCTTACTCTAAAGAGTTTAACCATTGTCGTGACCTTGTTGGGCACGAGGCCGGACCGGGTAACATCCGTTCTTGCCATTTGTGTACGGAACCCTAAAAACCGATAAACAGGTTATCCCCTTTTCGTCCTCCACCAACCCGGTGACGGTTTATCGGCAGCCAAGAGCATATATTCAACAGCTGGAGCATACGAAAAGGGTTAATTAGGGCATAGTTACACAGTTGGACCTGACAGAAGATCGCCACAGGCACGACGTTAGTTTAAGGACGATCAATTTAAGTGAATATAAAAAAAAATTGTGAAAGTTGGATCAGATTTTGTGAAAGTCAAATAAGCAAGTAGGGTTCTTTTATAGTCATGCGTATTTGCGCCCGCATGCGGGCCAGACCCTCATGTACCGGTGTCCCGAGCGTGTTTCGCGCATGATAATAAAAACATGTATGACACTATAGGTTGCAGGCGGCAAGCATGCGGGCGTGGTCTGCACGCGGGTGCAAGTAGTCTGTAAGTACCTGAGATTCAAACATTGCTAGCACGCCTAAGTAACCTACGGGATTGAGGGCCCTGTTTTTAAAGTGTTGATGTACCCATATCGCCCAAATAAAAAGGCAAGAAGAAGCTCACATTTGTCATTTCTCATTTGTCACATCTGTGCCCTACAGGGTCCGTAATTGTACTCTAGCTTTAAGCCCATTGTAAGATCTCAACACATTATGGAATGCCAATTGCATCACTGCACCATCAGGTGGGATTGCAGTCAAGCACTAGTTTGTAATATTAAAAAAAAAAAAAAAAAATAATAAAGATATGAATATGAATATGAATATTTTCAATCAGTTTTATCAAAGTGGACTTCACACCAGACATATTGTGTGTTTTTTGTGTTCGCTTTATTTGTATTCGCGTTAAATTATATGTTACTTTAACAGCATATTGCTGTTAAAGTAACATAAAATTTTGATATGTATTCCATTGTGATGAGTACCTATGTGGACTGAGGGACCATAAAAAATATTGTGTACAGTGAGGTTCTACTAAAAACCATTTGCGAAGATGTGTGCGTTGCTAAGACTACGAAATAAAATTCTTAAATTGTTATGTTGCAGCAAAATAACCACAGTTAGTATTTACAAAACCTAGCTTAAATGACTATATTACTGTGACATAGTTTTACAATATATTTCAAAATGAAACACTGAATTCATATAGCAATTTTACTAACAAGGTGTAGCCGCCAAATTGTTTAGGCAAACAAGAATAAACTGAACAAATAGTTTACAAGACTTTCACAAATATTTGGTTAACTAAATAAATCATCTGGAGTAGTGGCAGCAGCTTGACGTTTCGACAGGATGCGCATACACACAGTCTACGTACTGACACTCGGGACAGTGCGGCTCGTATGGTTGGCAAGGCATAGGTTTTGGAGGAGCACAACATGGATCACACTTCGGAGGTTTTTTCCTCTCGAAGTGGTAGCAACAGTTCCCCTGTATAAAAAAAAACAAAACTTAATAAAATTGAAAGAAAATAAACGGAGCGAAAAGCGACTCAAAGAAGATCAAGAATTCATCCAGAATCAACAAATAAAATTCAAATTTAATTTAAAAATCTCTACGAGGGACGGCAATCTTCCTATTTGCATAAGCAGATAAGTTTCTGAACTGGAATCCCGTAAATTAATTAACTTTGCAGGTAAAAAAGCACGAATTGTAAGTCCAAATTCCTATCCAGAAAGTTTCCGTGTTTCGGATAATAACTACGCTTTCTGTTAATTACTGAGCTTAGAACGAGGGAGTGTTAAAAGTTTTAAGTTCAGTTAGAGATCTGTTAACTTTCTTTCGCGTTTAAAGGATGCCAAGTGGCCTAGGTGACGGTGTATAGTCGTCGTTGAATATTAAATTGTGAGATCGCGCTCGAGTCTGCGGACCGCAGCGGATTAGTGAACCATCACGTTAAGAGATTAAACTTTAATTAAACTGTCAAGTATGTCAAACAATAAAATGTTTAACTAGACAGGAGCAAGTCAGCGGGTGTTTCGTGTACAGAGCCGGCCTAATTCTGCGAGCCTTCGGATTACAGAGCCCAATCACGAAGAGTCGTATCTTGAGCCCCGGTCGAAAATAAATCCCCATCTGAACCCATGTCGCGTTCACCGAATAAACATTGTGGTCCGCGAGACGGCACGATCGATGTCAAAAACACACCGAACAGGCGTACTCCAAATAACATTTAATCTCACGTAAATTGCTCGTAAATAGTGGCGTAATTCAATTAAAACTCAAATTCTACAGATAGTTTGATTCTTAAACACATTTGAAGTTGACAAATTCTCTATTCGGTTAGACTGAGAACTAAGAGGCTCCCTTAACTTTCTTAATGACGCTTTGGAGCAAGTATTAAAACTATGGCGTTTGATATCGCAAGCGGCATACACACATGATTAATTGATTTGACCTAAGACAATTAGTAGACATTGTCTGGCCATGGACTGTACACACTAACAACTCAAGTAATCATATTATATTCATGATTACTACTAAAAACTTTAACTTTAGTGAAAGAAACTAAGAAACTGTGTTTCATACAATTGGTAGAATAAAGTAGTAGTAAAGCACTCTGGTAATAAAACAGTTGTTCTTTTTTGATATTTTAGTGTCGTACTAAGCGTGAAACTTTTTCATATTTTTGAATTCTGTGTTGCGTAAAAAGTTTGTACCATCTATGGAGGAACACCAGGTACCTATTTAATCACCACCCTTTATATTTATATTTTTAGAGGAGGGGCACTGACTCGGAGTCACAAACAGCCTAATATTCAAAATTAAAAATTCTTGTATTAAGACACAACATAACTTCTTGGTAAAAGTTAATAATTTAGGGTATATAATAAGCAGAATACGTGAAGAGTCCTTTTTAAGAATATTCCACGCACAGAATTAGTTTAAGATTAAGCATGTTTAAAGCTTATACGGAGCTTACACGGCTTATATAGAGAACAAGTACAAAATAATAGGCCGAATTACCCCACTACACGTAATTATAATATATAGCAACTGATAATAATTGTTATTATAACTCTTCACTACTTTTGTCTCTGAACTTCTCCTAAACGACTTTATATTATATTTATTGTATGTCTGTAAATGGTTTAGATATATAATTAATTCGACCTGCTAGGTAGGTGGACTATTTATGATATTCTATTTAATTAACACAGTTTATATTATGTTCACAAAATGACGATCTTTGATTAGTATCAGACTAGTTTATAGTTATCTATGGCACACTGTCCCGCACAAGTGCAGGTATGCAAACTTAACTGCACGTATTTTAAATTACCTTATATTGCAAGTTCTGTCATTAATATAATTCCGACGTAATTCCGACTATGAGACCGGCAAACGTGAAATGAGATTAACATTTTTGATTTCACTATTAGAAGGATACGATAAGAGAGTAGATTAAAAAATCAAATCTCATTTTCCGGTTGTGGTCCACATCGTATTCATTTTTCTAGAAGTGACTGGGTTTGTAATGAAATTGAATTTCTCCTCGGCGTCACCGAGGGCGTTTATTCGGCTTTTTGCTTTGGCTTCAGCTTCTAAAAGGATATTGCGTGGGAATCAATTCAGGTGGCGGTTTTCCATCCTCCTACTGAATATTAATTTTTCATAAAATATTGCCGAGTTCAATGGGAATCAACTGAAGGAAGTTATTTGTTGAAAAAGAATTTTTATTAGACTTGATAATTATTTTCTTTCGAAGAATATTATACTGAACATAAAATGACCGCAAAGTCGCTAGCCTAGGATTTATTGTCTCCTGACAGCAGTACCTAAGAATAATTGATTATTTAGGTATATACCCTTTCATCTTCAGAATGGAACCTTCGTATTTCGTTGTGAGGGTCTGCTGCATATGATGAAACCACGAAGGGTTTCCGCTTGTGTGTCTTGAGGGCCACCTCACATGCGCGGCGCATCAGCACGGTGGGTTGATTTGCCTGAAACAATGCAAAAATTCCGTTTTGACTAACCATTTAAAGAATAACTATTCTAGGTTCTGTCAAAAGCAAATGTCAAATCATGTGCTTTTTTCAAAGATAAAAAGTACCAATAAAACACGAACGAGACCTATTGCAATGATACTGGCAAAACCGCATGCTGGTCAGTCGGTGGGATGGTCACATTATTTCCTGTCTTTATTTTAGATTTTATTTAAATGACTTATTTTTTTCTAGTACCTAGGTGTGCGTTCAGTTCTATGACGTACGAGTCGTCCAATATATCTTCCAGCTTAACTGCAATAGGCTTCTTCTTAAAGTGAACACTTCCGAGAGCGTACTTGGGGCAATAAAGAGGTACTTTGGCTGGGTCTGCAACTTTGGTATGGTTCACGGAGACATCACATTCGACGGACACGTCTCGGGGATGCCTGACAAGGAAATTCGCAGTGCCTTGCATGGAGTGCTCAACATCTTGCATTCCATTGCGCTTGAACGCGGTCACGGGGTACTTTGTCACCTGCAACGGACCAAACAGTCGCCGTTTAATTGAGCCCTACTCAGGCATTGCGAATTTCCCGGTGTTGTCGCAATCGCTTACATTTTAAACGCTTGACTTTGTGATGTTAGTGTGTAAAATATATGTTCTATCTATTTTAACGGATAACAGCAATGATAACGGAATGCGAGGTCTTTCATTGCTGTTAAATGCCGTGAAATGCTACTCATTAAATTACGCACCATAGAAGGGTCAACGCTTCTGCTTAAGTACGGCACATTTCTTTGCGCGTTTGATAGGGACGGAAAGTGGATGGTAGCTCCACAGCGCGTTTCCCCAACACTTGCGAATGTATGAAACACTCCCGCACTCATTGTATTTGTGATCTTGAATTCCGTTCCGTTTTAGCGCAGATGACGGTAGAGGATTTACCTGCCAGGTGCGTTCTCTTTCTTACATTTCTTTAAATTATTTTGGAATAATGCTAAATAGGTAAATCTAGGCTAAGTAAGGCTAATTTCTCTTTTCCTTTTTCCTCCTAACAGGAAACACTTCTTGTGTGACTTTCGGGTATATTCTCTTTAAAGGCTCTACGGAGGTGTGGACACAACACCCGCCGTATGGTCCTTCAGCTGTACATAAGTACCGGATAGCTCCGCGATACCCGTGTATTTGATCTTGCATTCCGTTTTGACGGTATGCTGACTTGGGGAGTCTACCATAACGTGTCGGAACATACCGTTCCTGAAACTAACAACAAAACAATGGGACAACAAAAATATTCACAAAGAAAGACACGTCCAGCTCAATAATGCGCGAATGTACTGAATAATTCAAACAGGTATGTATTTTCAGACAACACTCCATCGTAATTCTTTTATGTCCGGGCTTTGATTCAAAGAACACCTTGTTAAATAGGGCATTTTCAACTTGGTAGTGTCCTTTCTAACCATACATTTAGATTGCTGCACACAACCAGTTCCAGTTGGTAATGGCCTGCAACTTTCGAAGAAAACTGGTGTGTTGTAATGTTATGTTGGTTTCAGCACGGGCTTTTAATATTTTATCAATTAATAGGAAAAACTATATAAACCCATACTTGCTCTATTAAGAAAAATATATATTTACATAACCAAAGTAGGTAAGTACACTAAAATCTACATCTGTTGTCTTGAAAAAACTTTACTGCTTCAACGAGATAAAAAATCATTCTTGAACACAACTTACAATTCTTCCGTCTTCGTATCTGTAGCAAGGCATTATATATTTTGTTTTGACTGGATTACATGGTGGTTGGTGGTGGCCACAAGAGTCACAGTCCTGTTGTAGTGCTGGAGGTGAAGGTGCTTGGCATGGCTCGTGCCGGGCGTAAGATTGGGGACAACAGGTTTTCTGCGGAGGGGCCACACAACAGTCATACGGCTGCGGTGGACACTGTCCTGGTTTCATCTCACAACAGTAGTACGTTGGCTTCGGGCAACGCGGTAAACGTGGGTAATATGGCGGTTCCTGTTCACAATATCTCCGAGCAGAATGCGTAGGCATCAACATCGGAGCTACCGAATACTCCCCACATTCAACTGGATAGCAACACTCCATGTTTTTAATGTTTTCGACTATTGTAATTTTCTGTTTCCTTTTTAGAAACGTATTCTTTTTTCTTCTTTTATTTTATCTAATTAATAATATTACTGAAATTTACATTTGTGATATAAAAGATATTAAAATAAATTTATATATTTTCACTGTCAAATTTAAAGAGAGAGTTCTTTTTTATTTTTTTTCACAATGGAGCAGCTATCATGTCACGTATTACTTTCAATATTTTTTTTTGGTATAAAACTTTTTGCTGCATAAAAAGTGTTAATGGACGTGTCGTAAAAAAATGTAAACCTAACCAGATTCAATCAAACAATAAAGGGTTATTTTTTTGGCTTATGCTATTATTGTCATAATTCACTGTATTCTACTTCGAAACATAAATATTGGCACAACGTCAATTCAATAAAATAATCAGTACAGAAATACAATGTGATTTGCCACAAAGTCCACAAGTGTCTCCGGTTTACGTCATTTGCTTGGCACGGCGTCGTATTGCCAGTGGCAACGCTAGGGGCAAAACTCTAAGCAAAGCTTTTGCAACACATTTGCAAACATTCAAGCGCCGCCTCCTTGTCGCCGACGACGATTCGAAAATGCAATTTTCCCAATGCAAATCGAACGTTCCAGACAGATTTAATGCCTTTTACTTGCCGATTCCGCACATCATTTCCGAAGAGAATTGGTAATGGCCAAGTCTACATCCGTCAAGATTGGAAAGGCTCAATGAAACCTCATAAGTATACCGCTGACAAGGAAATGTTTATTAACTACGAATCCATGAAACGCAGCGTTTGATTCAATGGGGTGAAATTGATTTATCGTTTCGGTAGATTACTTTTTATTTTATTTCTTTCATTCCCCCCGGCTTTTTCAATCTCTATTTTCATCTTTGGTTTGAACGCAAGCACGCAGTTTAGAAAATTAATAGCATCAAGTTTAATTTTGTCAAAACTGGAGCAAGAGTGATCAATGCTCAAACCTTCTCTGTAGGTATTAGAAAAGGCCTTTGCCGCGAAGTGCGACAGTAATGAGCAGGTATAATAATAATATTTTATTTGACCCAGATTAAATGTCAGATTTAAACAGAGTTATAGGACAAATTCTAATTTCCAAATTTTATATTAAAAGTGTGTCTGACAAGATAAAACATAATTTTCTGTCTCTCAGACACTTTCGCCCTTCATAATATAAACAAAAAATATAAATATAAACAAGTCTTAAAATAACCTCAAAACATCAACCTTGTAATCCCCGAAGGCTTAAGCAGAGGTGTAAGTCCCATGTAATAGAACGCAAGCTTATTTATTACCACCAATCGGGCGCCAATCCAGACTACGAGCTGCTACGAACTGAAAAGTTCCAAATGGAAAAACTCAATAACGGTATGCCCGACCTGGGGATCGAACCCAGAACTTCATAATCAGCAGTAGCGCCTGCGATTACTTAAACCAACATACAAGGCAGTGAAGGATTAAAATAAAATACACATTATTATTGTTGGGGTCCGTTTGGGCAAAGATTCAATAAAACGTGATAAGTTCAAGTATATCGGTAAGCTTTTTAAATTATTACAATGTAAAATGTTTACACGTTGCATCTATGAAAATGCACTCTCGAAGCGTTTTGTTTGTATTGTTGGAGTCTAGCTGGCAAACATTTTACTCGGCGGTTTACGAAACGTCGGTAAACTCTCGACGCGTTCAGAATACACTTTTCCAATACTCAAAGAATTTCGTAGAAAAATATTCTTCGGTATATTAAAAACGATATCATTGTTTAACGTATTGTCTCGCTACATTTTTTACGGTTAATAGGGACTGGCTTTATTTAATTGCTGTCACGAAACACAAACCCGAGTTTCGACTGCCTCATTGGTCTTGTGGACGCAAGAACTACTTCTAAACGGTCTTCTAGTCGGGTAAAGCGATATTGAGTTTTGTGCCCGATTGATGGCACTGGGCTCGCCCTTGAGAATTTTACATTCCAACTCTGCTGACCTTTACGGAATTACGCAAGATGCTATGTTATGTTATGAAACAGACAAATATATATCAACTGTATTAACAAATAGTTTGGCTTTATAATTAAGTGCGAGCTATTACTATAGCTATACTATCGACCTATAAAACTACATCGAGAAGTAAAAGAAAATCGTGGTAAATTTTAAGTAAATCACAGTAAAAAGTGTCAGAAAGTGTTAAACAGTTTTGGAAATTGATAGCATTTACATAAAAACAATGCGAAAAATTGTTTGATCTAAACTAAGTCAAAGTTAAATCATTTAATACAATTCGACCAAGTTAAAAAATAAATAAAATGATTATAATGGCTCATTCCAAAGGGTAGTTTTGTATGAAGGAGAATAGCAAGAAACTCCATATTTACTCTTTTAAAATAGGTTTACAATACTTTGTATTCATTAGTCAGATTATGTGTGAAGACGTTGCACCTATTATAGAATAAAAATAACTATACTAGCTATTAAGGTTATAAAAAATAAGCAATGGAAAAAAATGGTTGATAATTAAATTATTATGTTGGTAGATACATTGTGCTCATATATTAACAAATATACACTAATGTAGATTGTTATTAAATTATCTTTAATTCATTAAACCCCAAGCGGACGCCCGCGCCGGCGTCCGCTCTGTCATTGACTTTTTATTGTGCCTCAAATTAACACGATTGTAAGGTTAAGAGATGAAGATGCATCAATAATATATAATAACTAGCTCAACGCCGACTTTTTAGATAAAATCACGACACGTCTACTAGTCACGATTCCTTCCTGCAAATGAAGATTATTTCCAATCGACTTGTTCCTTTCGCTCTGCCTTTTGAAGTGAATTCGATAGCAATTCTATTGTGTGCTGTTTCCACTTTATAACCTTTAGACAACCTTAATTCATGAGCCCTCTAAGCAAACGTTCCATGATATATATGATTGTGCCTAGCTTCTTTTTTTGTCTTTAATTCTATATTCTGGGTCACCAATATACAGGCTGTGCCTAGTTTGGGGCCCACGGCTACTTCTACTATTCTGCTGTTCTATTAATGCTCTTTCTTACTGTTTTCTTCTATGTTGTTTATGGCAACACAAAATAATCATACTTTTTAGTCTTTGGTAAAGATTATCTATGTTTTCTCTCTCTTTCGATCGCCATTCTAACATGCGTGTGTCACAGTGTGCAATAAAGTGTTTAATATTTCTACAAGTCGTTTGAATCAAGGTGAACCGTCCACATATGTATTTTCTCTAACTTGTGTGTGCCAATAAATTGATTTGATTTGATTTGATTTGTGGTTGTGACTAACCAGGCAGCATCAGTGCGATTCTGGTCAAATCACCGCGTGAAAATGTATTTATTAGAGGCGTAGTGAGGGCAAATTGAGCTGTCATTCCATACTAATGCAAGGCATTGACAGTTCACTTCACTCAAGTTTTCACGGCGAGAGTTTTACTGAATCGACCAGTTGATGTCAAAGTTTTGATGCCGCCCATGTACCTTTGACTTAGCGTCACATACCGTCAATAAGAATCTCTCGAGCATTTTTCTCTACGATGTTTTCTATCACCGGTCTTTTAATACACACATGAATCCGAAAAATAGGAGGTGCATGTCTTGGTTTCGTGCCCGAGACAGACTCTAGCTAGGCTATCAAGAAACGACGTATGCACGTAAGACGCACAGGAAAAAAAATAAAAAACAAATTAAATAAAAGAGGACATGTGTGAGACCAAAAAGGCCCCTATCTCGGCATTAGCTACAATGTTTAAAAAATACCGAAGCGCTGGTTTTTTTTCTTTATGGCAACTGAGCCGATATCGACTAGCAGCGCAGCGTCACGTTTTGACTAGGCAGGGCTTTTGTTCTGATAGGGTGCGCTGTGATGCCACGGACACACCCATGAAAACCCTCAATAAAAAAAAACTTTTTTTAATAAATACTAAGATTATAAGATACCAATAACAAATAACAATACCAACAAAAATAACCAAGAAAAGAAACCAATAACAAATGACCGCGTCACCCATGACCGCCGCGCTCCAACTTAATTTGTCGACTATAGTCTGTGGTGACAAAAAAAAAACGCGGGCATAACCACCGAGTTATAGCCGACTGTCAAAAACTTAGAAGAAGGAATTTATAAAAATCAGTTTAAATATTAAACTTACTTGCATAAAAAAATACAATAACAAATTAAATAAATAGAATAATAACTACATACATTGTGTCACAAAATGAGACTATAGAAGTTGTGCGAGTATTTTTGTATCGTTGTGTACGGCTGTGTAGTGTAAGTTAGTGTAGTGGTTATAGTTGTGATGTTCGTTAGAAAAAGAGAAAAACTAACATAATAATACATAGTTATCATAATTAAGTGGAACAAGGTGCAAATAAATTTACTGTTTTTTTAGTTTTTAAGATACTTAATTGTTAAGTTATGAAATAATATGAATAATATCATTTTTATTGTTACCATCATGATGAGGTATGTTAAATATTGTTAGTAAATTTATTGTACCTACCTACTACAATTACCAACCTGAACCTCGTGAGCTCCTGTTGCCAGACAGGCGTCTAACATTTGAATCCCTTTGGACATTATGATTTTGTATTTTATTGTGCCTGTTTTAATTTTGATTAAATATTTTATTAATTATTTATTATTATTAAGTATACTGCATACTCGTTGCTAAGAACATCTGAGTTCACCTTTGTCACCAATACTAGCTGCGTGCAGACCTAGGGTAAGGAAACAGCTTGCAAGTTGCCTTTTGAATACGCAGCAGTACGCGAAGCATGATCACTGTAAAAACTTTTTGTAACTTGTAAAACTGTAAAAGATTTTGTCTACAGAAGAATCGACTAAGAAACATTTATTTTGTTAAATCTAGAGCAGGCATGTCAAGGAAATTTCGTAGAAAAACTTTGTTCCCATGTTATTCTAGATGGCGTTACTGAGCGCCATCTAGAATAATATATAAATATTGGAGCGGCAGCGGAGCGTACTAATAAAAACTCATAGGCTTGTGTCCAGCACGACACAAGTTTCGGATGAAAATTTTGTTCGTGATGTCCGGTCTATAGGTAATGAATGTCTTTGTTTTGAGCACGACAATGTCAAGAATCGAGAGAAGAAATGTGTAGCTTCTTTAGTCGACAATAGTATAGGCATATTTACGAGCTATTTTTCTTCTATAATAATAATAATAATAATACCAGCCTGTTACTGTCCCACTGCAGGGCAAAGGCCTCTTCTCATACAGAGAAGGCTCGAGCATTGATCACCACGCTTGCTCAAGGCGGATTGGCGATTTCAAACTTATATTAACTATATAAGTCCAGGTTTCCTCACGATGTTTTCCTTCACCGATGTCAATGATGTCTAAGATAAACTTAGAAACTTCTATAATCGGCGGAAATGTTTCTACCACCTGTCACTAGAAGAAGTTTAAATGTATGACTAGAAGTGCCAACTGTTCACTATCTGTGTATCACTGCTCATATTTTTTAAGGTTCGTTTACATTATGGAATGCAAACTCAAATGCAAATGACTCTGATGTTTACCAACATTAACATTAGTAGATAGTACCGTTACTTTCTTTTTTTTAAATTTGTATCGGCTGTGAAGACGGTATGCACGTCCTGGCAAATGAGTTCATTTTTGTGTTTTCCTTTTTTAAATAAACTATGAATATTTACTCTCTACAGTGACACGCATTACCTTGTAGTGAAGTCGAAGTCAAATAATTTATTTCAATTAGAACCAAAACAGGCACTTTTGAACGTTATACTTACAAATGAAATAAATTAAGAGAATGATTCTAGTTGCACATTCCAAGAGTGTAGTTTCGTATGGAAAGTAATGTGCAAGAATACTTACTCTTTTAAAATAGATTTTACAATATTTTTTTAATAGTTATACTTTAATACGTGTACGTACCTACCTCCTATTGTTTCTGTAGCATTTAAATATTAACCGTTTGAGCCTCGGCTGTCATATCGGTATGACGCTGAAATTGTTGTTGTTGATGGAAGTTCAACTGTATCATTTAACGATTTTTATTAGCACAGTTGTTTACCTTTTTTACGCACTTTGCTTTTTAATTCACTTAAGAAATTTTCAGAATAGTCAACATCGGCTCTGTTTGCCATAATAAAAATAGAATAGAATAGGAAAGAAGACCCGCGAAACCGTGAAAATATCACAAATCACCATAAAAGGACACCTTTGACAAATGCGAAATATGTTTGTATAAATGCCTATTTACCATTATTTGCACAAAGGGAACATCACTTGAAGGAGTTCAGCAGAGTGGCGGGAACCGTGTAAGAATGTATTTATTTATTTATGATGCTACTTTTGTCAATGGAGGCTCGGGTTCATCTGGGTGATTTATGACCCTTCCAACAAAGAGGGTTTATACCATACTTATTTATCGAAACGTAATAAATTCCTTCTTATGTATGGGATATAAAAGTATTGAAAGTGAGGATTTATGTCTCGATATAAAGTATAGGTATGATACAGATAATGTGCTACCATTTTAATGTATGAGTTATCCATAGATTGGAAAGCGCGAGACCTTTTCATCGATTTCACGTTGAAAGGCATCGGTCATCTCTGATATATTTTTCTCTGATGTTATGTCTTAAAACAGGTGGTTATTAGTAATAAGCCATGTTGCACTATTATTACGCAATGGGTACCTACTTACATGTATCCGGTGCGTCAGGTGAGTACAACAGATTTTTGGCGTAGAAATCTTATCATTACGTTTGTTACTAATATAGCCAATGATATTATAAGTAAAAAGGTGTAGATAGGTTATAAGCGCTTAGCAAGTGACACGTCTAAATGTGGCTAACTAGCCACTCGCCACATTTCACCTCAGTGTCGCGTCGCGCCGTCAACGGATGCCGCGTGTGCCGTTTTTAAAGATTGAATGTCGTTTAGGTAACCTATCTACACCTTTTTACTTATAATATCATTGAATATAGCACAATAATTAATATGTTTATTACCATTATTTGTCCACCACATGGCAAAGACAACATGATGTAATAACATAATAATAATGAAGTGAAGTTAGTAAGGACATTTGTTTACAATGCCTTAACTACTGGGCTATTGCGACATAAATAGTAAAATTTAGAAAAAAAAAACTACTTTAATATGATAAATATCCATTAAACTTTAGCAACCCATTTTGGCTAAACACCTTTGTTTGTATAATTTTGAAAAATGAATATTATAGACATATCAGATTACTCTTTAATATATCACTAAAAATTAAAAATACATTCCATTTCACATTTATTTCTAACTATGTACTTACAAGCGAAGTTCTTGTTGCGTAAAGCCCAACTACATGTAAGCTTTTATACAAACAAAGGAAATATTTATTCGGTCTTTCATCTACATTGTTTGGTTCGCGTCCAAATGTCAGAATCTGATGGCTAAAACAGGCCCATATTGTAATCTCTTTGAGTTAGACTACCAAGTTAAAGTTATATTTATTTATATAAAAGATTTAACAAACACTTTATCAATTTAAAAACAAAAACATTTAAAACACGCATGGATAGACGGATCAGTGCGATTCTGTTAAAATCACCTCGTAATAATGTACGTAAAGTGAAGAAGAATCGGACTGTCATTCCATTTTATAATGCTATTGTATTTATTTCTTTGTTATATATACATATAATAAAGTATATACAAAAAACAGAATTATATCTCATTTTTATTACTTTGCTTTCGTGGGTGTGTCCGTGGCATCACAGCGGATTCAATCAGAACAACAACGCTGAGGTATTTATCTTTTTTTAAATATCGCGGTAAAAGCTGAGATAGGGGCCTTTTTAGCCTTGCAAGGGTTTTTTTTATTGTTTTCTATAGTTTTAAATTTTTGTTTTTTTTTTAAGTTTGTAGTTTTATTTAAATTGTATGTTCCTGTGCGTCCAACTAAATGATTTTCTTTCTTCCTTCCTTTCTTTCTTTTCTATTCCATACTAATACTAGGCATTGTCAGTTTACTTCACTCAAGATTTCATGGGGCGTTTTGTACTAAATCGAGTGGCTGGACTGAACCTGTAGGTACAGTCAGAACATGCAATCATCAGTAATTATCTAGAACTCAGAATTTAAGGGTGGCCCCCTTAAATTCTGAGTGGTAAAACATGGTAACATTTTTATGAATGTTAACGAAGTTCGATAAATCCGAAATGTATGGAATCCAGCATTTCGAAAGCTTATGCTAATTCCGTACATTTCAGATTTATCAACATTCGTTTTAGTTAAAGAAAATGTGACTGTTTAGGCGACCCCTGGAGATCAACGTCTTGAAGAACTATATATTGGGCCTCAAAAATTCATATTGCCAAAACAACTGAAGACTGAAAAATAATAAACCCATGAGTCACATCCACAATAATTGTTGTGTAGTTTATACCAAATGCTTTTGCTTATTCCATTTATTCACATGTACCAGTCATAATAATATCTACAAACCCGTATCCCGCCCATAAAACTATTACACATGAACATTTCTCCCGGCCATAGAGTTCTGGAAAAGCACCCAATAGCCGCAAAAACATCGCAATAAAGGAAGACTAGTAAACGAACGTCGATGTAACGGCCTTATTTATAGACGCAAATACTATGTACACATCAAAGGGGAATATTCAATCCTTACGCTCAATAGGAAGGAAACTGTACTAGTTTACGATCATACGACATCAAAACGTGGAAGGAAATATAATATGGTATGGGCTTGGGAAACGATACAGTATTGTAACGGGTGACGTCATTTGTCAATAGAAGCGAGATTTAGTGTCCGTTTTATAACCACAATGACGCGGAAAAGGATCGCGGCCCACTCGTAATAACCTGAGACTTTTATACACGGCTTCGTTCACCGCGCAGAAATAACGAACTATTCAAAAGGAAATGACACCTCGGATTTTATGAAAGCACTATATTTCTCTTGTGAATTGATGTTGCGCGGTCTGGACGCGCGTTTTAAGTAAACCTTAATATTGAAAAGGAAAATATTATGCTGGTTTTCAGTACCACCTCGTCAACTGTGCATCCGATTTCTACAATTCTTTTGCAAATGCTACATATTTGACGAGTGCTATAAGATATGCCCTGTGTTCTCCAATCAAACGATTTGTGAGGCAAGGTTACTTGTAGTATCTATATGTATATAAAAATGTTATGTTGGTTTGTGTACGCTTCAAAAACTCAAAAAGTAATGCACCGATCGAGCGGAAATTTTAGCATGATATATAATCCCCATCAAGGATATTTTTTATCTATTTTTTTTCTTTTTTTTTAACTATTCAATCACAATGTGCCACAGCGAAGCGTGGCAGGGTACAGCTAGTTTTTAGTCCCAAGTTAAGCTTGAGAGCTTGTGTTATGGGTACTAAACAGCTGATAAACATACTTAAATATTACTAAATACATACCTATTATGGATAAATTACATCCAGACACAGAACAAATGATCGTGCTCATCACACAAACATTTGTCCTGAGTGGGAATCGAACCCACGACCTCCGGCATAGCAGTCAGGGTCACTAACTACTAGACCAACAGGCCAGTCATTCAGTCATAGTAATAAATCATTATTATTAAGACTAGTAATAATAATTATTAATATGAATGAGTCAATTTCTAAAAGTATTCACATATTTCAAAAATTAATATGTTTCATGGTACCTATATCTAGTAGCCCTCCAAGTAAACAAAGTCGCGGGCAGAAGCTAGTATCTAAATAAAGGCGCAGTGTATTTTCCCAGCGCAAAACATGAAAACATGGGTATATGAAACTCGCTACAACGAGTCGAATTTGTATAAAAGTCGGGATCGCCATCACGAAATAATTGGTTTGGCTTAATACGGGTATAGGGTCAAATAAAAAATCTAATATAGGTAAATGTAAAGGATATTTTCATTACGATTCCGCAGACCGAAACAGCTAAAATGGACCGCATTTAAATTTTGATAGGGTCCTCCCTATCTGTGCATCAATAGGGAAGGCTGACAGAGAGCGCCCTCGGTTACATTAAGGGCTTTTTGTCATTGTTATAAGACATTTAATCGAGTGACTTTTATCCGGACCCTCTTAATTACGTTTTTATTAATTTAAATAACGTTGTATTGTTTTAAATTAATTTAAATGTCTTGCGGTACAATACAAAGTATTGCATCTTTGTATTGTACCGCAAGACATTTACCGTTTCATAACAGAAGGCCATGTAATTTACCGGGTAGTTTTTAAAGCTGGGTAATTTGAGCTTATTTGTAGTTGAAGTCGGCTTCCATGAAATGCCGTGGCATAAGTTGAAGCTTGTTTGACATGTGACATAACTCTTTAAAATAGAAACCCAGAAAAGAAATCAGTTGTAACAAAGGATCATTACGGGTTACCCTTTGCAGGCTTTGTATAGGGTTTAGGGCTAAAGGATTTTAAACTCTTGCGTTATATTGTATTTCATGATAATCAACAGCATGCAGCTATCTTGTATGTATTTACCGGTTAAACAAAACAGTTACTTTACAGTGATTACCCTTTTTTTTAAACGGGTTAGCAAAACTACTCAAATAAATGCCCATTTTGAAAAGTTTTGCGAACCCGTTCTTGGTGCAAGGATTTTTAATATGTTTTATAGAGTTTTATAGCTTGGTTATAGTAAAAAGTTACGCACAAAAGGCTTAGATACAGCTAATTCAATATTTTATCGCTGTAACTGGACTTCCGTTTCATTGGGTTTCATTTTTAACCGACTTTCAAAAAAGGAGGAGGTTCTATGTTCGTGTGTATGTATTTTTAACCGACTTTCAAAAACGGAGGAGGTTCTATGTTCGTGTGTATGTATTTTTTTTTTTTTTTTTTTTTTTTTTTATGTATGTTACCTGATTTCTCCGCCATTTGTGGACCGATTCTCAAAATTCTTTTTTTACTTCAAAGAGTATACTCCTGAGGTGGTCCCATTTTAATTTGGTGAAGATCTGGTGCTGATCTTCGGAGATATACAACGGAACTCTTCAAAAATAAACAGCAAATCTGTCGTGATTGCTGGAATCGCTTGGATGTTTATTGTTTATACAACATAATGACGTATCATCACGCCTGTATGCTCTGAGGGGTACGCAGGAGGGTACAATATACCTAGATTTCGTCAGTTAGGTATGTTAATTTTAATTTATTAGGGATTAGTAGAAAACCCTATTTTGATGACATGTATTGTTAACAATTAACAATATAAAAAAACTTTTTTGCAAAAAATAAAACCGACTTCAAAAAAACACTAAACGGTGTAAAATAACTCTAAATTCGGAAGTCTGTGGCTTTGGTGGGTTTGTCTTACTCATGATGGGCCACCGACTTCCGAATTTAGAGTTATTTTACACCGTTTCATGTTTTTTTGAAGTCGGTTTTATTTTTTGCAAAAAAGTTTTTTATTTTTCCATTTTTAGTTGTTACCATAAAACATTTGCCATGAATTTATTTTATATTGTTAATTTGTTAACAATACCATGTCATCTTAATAGGGTTTTCCACTAAACCCTAATAAATTAAAATTAACATACCTAACTGACGAAATCTAGGTATATAGTACCCACCTGCGTACCCCTCAGAGCATACAGGCGTGATGATACGTCATTATGTTGTATAAACAATAAACATCCAAGCGATTCCAGCAATCACGACAGATTTGCCGTTCATTTTTGAAGAGTTCCGTTGTATATCTCCGAAGATCAGAACCAGATCCTCACCAAATTAAAATGGGACCACCTCAGGAGTATACTCTTTCAAATAAAAAAAGAATTTTGAGAATCGGTCCACAAATGGGGGAGAAATCAGGTAACATACATAAAAAAAAAAAAAAAAAAAAAAAAATACATACACACGAACATAGAACCTCCTCCTTTTTTGAAAGTCGGTTAAAAATAAATTCATGGCAAATATTTTTATGGTGACAACTAAAAATGGAAAAATAAAAAACTTTTTTGCAAAAAATAAAACCGACTTCAAAAAAAACACTAAACGGTGTAAAATAACTCTTAATTCGGAAGTCGGTGGCCCATTATGAGTAAGACAAACCCACCAAAGCCACAGACTTCCGAATTTAGAGTTATTTTACACCGTTTAGTGTTTTTTTTTTTTATGTATGTTACCTGATTTCTCCGCCATTTGTGGACCGATTCTCAAAATTCTTTTTTTGTTTGAAAGAGTAGACTCCTGAGGTGGTCCCATTTTAATTTGGTGAAGATCTGGTGCTGATCTTCGGAGATATACAACGGAACTCTCCAAAAATAGACAGCAAATCTATCGTGATTGCTGGAATCACTTGGATGTTTATTGTTTATACAACATCATGACGTATCATCAAGCCTGTATGCTCAGAGGGGTAGGCAGATGTGTTCAATAAACCTAGATTTCGACAGTTAGGTATGTTAAGTTTCATTTATTAGGGTTAGGTGGAAAACCCTATTATAATGACATGTATTGTTAACAATTAACAATATAAAATGAATTCATGGCAAATGTTTGTATGGGAACAACTAAAAATGGAAAAATAAAAAACTTTTTTACAAAAAATAAAACCGACTTCAAAAATAACACTAAACGGTGTAAAATAACTCTAAATTCGGAAGTCGGTGGCCCATCAAGAATAAGACAAAAGTACCAAAGCCACAGACTTCCTAATTTAGAGTTATTTTACACCGTTTAGTGTTATTTTTGAAGTCGGTTTTATTTTTTGTAAAAAAGTTTTTTTATAATGAATTTTGTTTAGTAAGGGTTAGCGAATAAAAGGGTTACCACTGGAACGATTTGTTCTCAAAAGGTGTAGCACTGATTCTAGTTTCAAACTCATTAGTGCTCAGTTAAAAACAAATAGTCTATTTTGTCAATCAGTAATCCTCGCCTTCTAGGCATGTGAGAATTTAATATATGAATGTGATTATCTCATATATTACTGTTGTATTATACTTTATACCTCTGTTAACCCTTTAGGAGAATACAGAAATTATATTGATTTCTTAACACTTAAGAGGAAACAATGCCTGAAGCTATCCCGAACATAAACAAGTTTGAGCCCAGTGTATCCGCAACCCAATGCGGCTTGTTTGTTGTTCCACGAACAACATGTAACAATTAACAACATGATAGTTTGCAAACATAAAACAGTAGTTTTTTGATTGGACGCATTTTGATGCTCTAAATTGTAAAAGGATGATTATGAAGACATCCTACAGTCGTACTTACTTATATATTTAACTAGCTATTGTCCGCGGCTTCGCCCGCGTGGATATCGAACTTCCGTGCCCTATTTTTTTCCCTTTAAGGGTTGATTTTCCAGTGCCGTTCGCGGCGCATGCCTTGAAAAGTCTGTATCCACCTTTAGCCGCTTATTCAAACTTAATTATATAAAGATTACAAGAGAACCCTCACCTGAAGGTATATTTACATATCCTTATCTCGTCGTAAATAGATATTTTTATTATAGGTACCTACATCTTATAGTTTGTACTATGAATTTCTGTAGTAAAATAAGGACCTACTTGTTTCTCTACAAATAGACTAGTCTTAGTCCGTCATAGGGTAGAAGCCTGTCAGTTTCTTGACGTCAATCGATCCACTTCCATACTAGACGCCTATCAAAGGACTACACTATCTACAGAGAGTAGGTATGGCAGTGTAGGCTCTCTCAACAATCTTCAAGGAAACATATTATGTCATCTGAGTTGAATAGCCATCACTCAACCCGTTTGTCTACTTTGACTTGTTTTTAGCTCGTTAATTGTGATAAATGCTGAACAAATGGTAACCACAAACACTAATATTTTGAATAAGAAAGAAGGAAAATATATAAGTTTATTCTAAATGATGTAAAGTTCTCGTATTTTAAGTTTCGGAAGTCTGTGGCTTTTCACTTATTATTTGTCATCGACTTTTTATGAAATCGGTTGTATTTATTTTGTTAAATACATATATTTTATAGTTAACATAGATGTTATATTTATTTTTACTTGTATTGATATTTAAACTAAACAAATGTTGGTAAAGTTCATATGGGAAGTAGGTATATTGTCTCAAATAAAAGAAGTATTTTCCAAATCGGTCCATTAATAATGGGGTTCTGAGTTACACACATAAAGAACAAAAACCGAATTGAGTACCGCCTCCTTTTTTAAGTCGGTTAAGGTCTTATATTTCTGCATAGAATTAACGAAAACAATGTTTTTATTTATGTGCCAGCTAACCCTCGAGTGCCAAAAGAGTCCAAACAAGGAAGATTTATGCTTTCCACAGAAAAAGGGTTTTTGTTTCATGGTGATTGTTTTTTTTTATTGTTTGCGCTCCCGCTAATTGCAATTTGGTTTTGTTCTAGAAGCTGTCGTTAGTTGCACAAGAAAACAGTTTCACGGGTTGCCACTTTAGTGACGAAGCTGTGCTAAAGAAATGTTATTCTTTGTGTTTTAGTTTTGGTTAAATTAGTTTTGGGTTTACGATTATAGTTAAAGAAACTACATCTTGTACGTAGTTGTTAACAAATACTAGTAACAGACTGGTTGCTTTGTTTATATAGACTGGCCTGTTGGTCTAGTAGTTAGTGACCCTGACTGCTATGCCGGAGGTCGTGGGTTCGATTCCCACCCAGGACAAATGTCTGTGTGATGAGCACGATCATTTGTTCTGTGTCTGGGTGTAATTTATCTTCTATACATATAATAAATCTGTAGAAGTAAAATTTCTGTACATTGAAAATATCAAAAAAATAAATAGCAGGGGGTGTTACTAGACCGACACCGAACCCAAAAATATGATTAAAAAAATTTTTGTCTGTCTGTCTGTCTGTCTGTCTGTATGTTCAGGTATCACGCAAAAACTACCGGTTCGATTACGATGAAATTTGGTGTACATATTCTTTAATATCCTGGGCACAACACTGGGTACTTTTTATCCCGGAAAAGTATACTGAATAAAAAACAAACTAAATTTTGCGGTTCAATCCCTAGACCTGACTACTGTACCAACCGCAAATTATAAGTTTGTCGTCGGTTACCTCACCCGCAGTGGAGTTCACCAAGGGGCGCTGCACACGGCTAAGATAGTATAATATTTTATCTTAAGATACAATATAGTTCGTCATAAATTCAATGGACTATCACACACTACTAAGATAATAAATAATATATTCAAAATTAATATTGGAGGATTATTGGTGATCGATACTGATGCCAAAAATGCAATCAGTAAATGTTTTGTCTGTCTGTCTGTCTGTATGGTACACACATAGTTCAAAAACCATTTTAACCAAACTTGGTACGGTTGTAATCAATACGCCTGGACAGGTTGATCTTAGTCTCAGTTGTTTTACAAATGGTCGGTTGTACGTCGCTCTTTCTCGGGTCAGTAGTTCCAGAAATCTTTATGCATACATACCGGAAGGATCAACTTTGAAAGTAGTCTATCCGGAAGTATTCTGCTAAAATGATTACGTTTATATATCAACGCACAACCCAAACCTCTGGTATTAGAGACATGAAACTTGAAAGGGTGTTCTTAGTGAAAAGTATCCACTAAAAACGACTTTTGGAAATTCAACCCTTAAAGGGAAAACATAGGGGACGGAAGTTCGACATCCACGCGGGCGAAGCCGCGGGCAAAAGCTAGTCTATAATATGTATGTATTTAGAAGTATTTAAGTATGTTTATCAGCTGTTTAGTACCCATAACACAAGCTCTTAGCTTAGCTTGGGACTAGATGGCGTTGTGTGAAAAGTTGTGGAATATTTATTTATTTTATTTATGTTTCTTCCTTGTCTTTAAAAAAAATAAAATGTTACCCTGACAATGTGTTTCCTCTGTACCGTGGATGCGCTTACAAACATTAAAACTCACGTACACAAACACGTACAAATACTCGGAACAAGAACAAGTAAGCCATTCAAATATGAATTGTTCTTTAGAGGAATCCTTTTCTTATAGTATAACTTGTGATAACCATGGTGTCAGAGTTCTAATTATATGCCACCTCTTGGCCTCCGACTTAGCATCACATACATATTATATATAAATATAAAAATATATAAATAAAAAAATAATATAATATAATAATAATAATATAATATATTATATAAATATTATATTATATTATTATATATATCGCATATATATCACAACAATCAAGAAATATTTCTCAGGGATGCCGGTTTCCCTATGATGTTTTCCTTTGCCGGTTTTGAAACAATTGATAATTATACAAGACGAACATGAATCCGAAGAGTCAGAGGTGCGTGCCTTGGGTTCGAATTCGACACCACTAGGCTATCAATGCTTGGATGCGGGAATCAAACCCCACGGTACGCACCGTGACAGCCAACTTGTAACGTCAAACCGTGTCCTGTAATTTATAAGTAGCTTACATGATACATACCAAATGTACCAAAGCAGAAATCCACACCAAAATCGAAGCAATGACGCTTTAACCACAAAACTAAAACCGATTCACATCGACCTCAATTTCCACATTTCATACAAAAGAGAACTACAAAATGAAAGACCAGTTGAAACGGTCGACTAGCTCGCAAAACATTTCGACGAGACAACCAGCGACGTGAGCAAGGCGCCAAACTCTTTGAAACTCCCAGAACATAAATCTACACGAACTTCATGAAGTTTAATGAAATATCCGCCCCCCTAATTGTTACCGCCGGGACTGCATTGCTGCGTACATAAAATTGTTATGTAATTTTATAGTCGTTATGGCAACGTGTGTTATGCTAACTCCGTTATTTAACTATAATGGGACCGTGTACACAACGTGTGTGTGTACAGTCCGTTTCGCCTCTTCGTTTATACCGCGTACATTGAAGAACTAGAACAACTGGCTTGCTGCGGTCTTCCCGTCCGATTATAATTTAGGTGTCTTCAAGGCTAGAGTGAATATAGGCTCTTATTAAACTAGTGCGCTTCATCATCATTGATTGCATCACTGCTTACTATCAGGTGGGATTGCGGTCAAGCAAAAGCTTATAATATTTTAAAAACAATGGAAGTATTCGATTGAATTTTTTAAATTAACTATCAATTTTCTAGCGCTTGCTGTCTCTAGAGGCTACTGCCAAATACGAGGTCCCGGGATCAATCCCCGGGTCGGGCAAAACGTTGTTGAGTTTTCTAATTGCAATTGCTCAATAGCCGCTAGCCCGAATTTGTGCTCGATTGACGGCAATAGGCTCGCCCTCTCGTACATATAACTTAAACAAAACTGGCGAAATGTGGGTGTATAAAAGAAAGAAAAGAAAGAAAGAAAGAAAGAAAATATTTTATTTGGACGCACAGAACATATAACAAAAGAACAGCAATACAGATAATAAAAAAAAAAAGATTAAAAAACGAGAGACAAAAATAACAGATACACATATATATATATTGCATTTATATTGATATATTGCAGATACACATCTGCCTAACCTTTCAGGTATTATTATAGACGTTATTCAATTTTTATTATTTAAATTCAACTATATCCGATGGCCCTGGTTACCTTTATTTTTTGTTGACTGTACCTTTACGTGCAGTACGTATTTGTAGCGAACATCCTATTGGATATGTAGCTATTGTGGGAGGCGACTGAGAGATGATTCAATCAAGGGACGCCACCATTGACTTATGTCCTACTTTATTATACTGGTGATGGTCAATCTACCAACCAAGCGAGGTGAAATTATCGGTTTATTAAATGCAATACTTGTCATAAAATTATGGAAATCTAGTGGTTTTTTCTAAGTTTACGTAAAAAAAGGAGACTGACGTTTATTCAGCAAAAAAATGCATATTTTTCATAGCGTACTCACGTTGGTCTAGAACTTTTAGCAAGTTGCATCGTTATAAACCACAAGTCGGTACAAGTAAACATCTCAAATTGTAATTAAATGTCATTTGTAATTAAATACACTCAATAAAAGCTCGGAAATAAACTGCATGATTCAACTTCTGGACTATTAATCCTACTTACGGAACTCTCGGTGAGCGAGTCCGACTTGCACCTGTCCGGTTTTTTATGTGTAGATATCAATATGGCGTGTTATCCAGCTGGTTTCCTTCCACAAGGTTGGCTTCCACAAGGTATTTAAGCTCTATTTTAAAATTCAGCCAAATGCAAAAGTTATAGCTATTCGTTAGGTCAACTGAAAATACCGAAAATGCCATTATAGTGACAATGACAACTATCAAACTATTACGGTTCATGAGATACAGCCTGTTGACAGACAGATCGACGTCACGGCGCAGGCTTAGTAATAGAGTCCCGTTGGCACGTTTTGGGTGCAGAACCCAAGTAATTCAACTAGGTATATTCAATTTATTTCATTAAAAAATTAAAGAGGTTTGTAATTCGTGTGTTAATAATTCTGTGTTCAGGTCAAATGTCGCCGCAACCATCCATAGTTTAATGTATTACTTTAAAATCTGTGCTAATATTATAAAAAAGAAGAGGTTAGATTTTTGGTTTGTTTGTTTGTAAGAATTTTACTCAAAAGCTACATAACCGATTTAAAAATTATTTCCTGTATGGAAAGCTTCATTGTCAGCAAGTAACATTAACATAAGCCGTATTATGTTTGTGTATTTGTTTAGTGGAGGGAATTCTAGGAATAGTTCATAGGGGAAAGTTCGAAACCTCCTCGAAATGAAGTAAGTGCTAACTACTAACTTGCAGTCAAAATACAGTCTTGAACTTATTAACTTATTATATGACTGCGCACACCACGTAATATTAGAAGCATAAGTGCAAGTTGACCAAGTGTACTAAACTTAGTGAAAAGCAAGTCTTAAGTAGTTAACTTAAGAGTTGCTTTTCACTAACTACTTCTTGCAAAGCGACGACGCCGACGCAACGTTAAGCGGAACCCCTTTTAGTGCTAACTTCCATATTTAAGTTCACGACCTTAGCTTTCTATGTTCGACTCCATTGTGACTTGGAGGTGGGGTATACAATTGTATTTTTATAAGAATTCAGTAACTTTTGTGGCAAAATAATAACAGCTGTACGGTAAGTTAAGCTTACCGTGGATGGGTGACCGTTCAAAACATATCAAGACCGCATTGCTAAATGATAGTCTTGAGTCCAAACCCAAAGCACGCTCCTCTTACTTTTCGGTTTAATGGGCGTACTAAATAATTATGTTTTGCTTTAAAAACGGTGAAGGAAAACATCGTGAGGAAACTTGCCTGAGAGATGTTTCTCAACGGCATAGGAAGTCACGTCAAAGGTTAACGGGTGGCATTTAATCTAACACCTCATTAGTTAAAAAACTATGCGAAAAGAGTAAAACCGCTTCTTGCCTCGCAAAGCTCAGTAAGCCGTTGTTCCCGGCTGTCTTTTTAACCGACATAAAAAAAGGTTCTCAATTCAGTTGTTTTTTTTTAGGGTTTGTTACCTCAGTAGTACTCCGTCATTTATAGACCGATTTTGTAAATTCTTTTTTTATTTGATAGGGTGGGTATACTAACAGATTGGTCCCATTTGTATCAACACTCATATCTGATGAGGGATCCTCGAGGAATTGAGGGAACTCCCCAAAAATATAGGTACACGCACACCTAGCACCACATTTTAAAATTTTTAGTATCAAATCAAGTATTTTTATTTAGGAAGTATCATTTGGTGAAGAAAATCTGATGAAGAAGACAGTCAACGGAACTCTTTAAAGCATAGCAGCAAATTATTCGCAATTGCTATAGTCAGATATCTGTGCTGAGTTTTTGTATTTCCATAACTCATTACGCCCTTCTATTTTAAAAGTGGCCCGGCAGAGATGTACAGATTAATGTTTAGATAGAAGCTCTTTAGAAATTGTTAGCGAATTTCGGTGATTCTTTCAAGTTTTGAAAGACTTTATTTGCATACGTTGAAACTAAAAAAAGCAAACTAAAAACTATTTTACAAAAAAAAAGTCTGTGGCTTTGGTGGATTTGTTTTGGCCACCGACTTCCGAAACTGGAGTTATTTTTCACTTCTTATGGTTTTTGTAAATCTTTGATTGTAGTAACGAGTAGTTAGAATTCTGAATGACAACCATTTTAACCAAGACGTATCGTGTTACCCCACAGTGTTACCCAGTCGCTACCAGTCGTCGACCTAAGTTGAAAACCTATCAAAGAAATTTGACACATTGGGGTAGGTTGATGTCGTCTGTAGTACAGACGCCAGCACATCAAGTTACCCCAATGTGTCAAATTTTCCCACTTGAATATGAACCTTCTTCTGTTTGTCATAAAGTTGAAAAACGATCAAAGAAATTTGAAACATTGGGGTAACTTGATGTGCTGGCGTCTGTACATAGACCCATATTTTGTCAATTATGTTAAGCCCTTAATCAGGCACACAGAGAGTCCGGGCTGCTACTAAGAATTTTCATATGAAAAAGACTATCACGTTTTACCTGACGCGAACATCGAACCTGAGACATTATACTTAGCAGTAGCGCTCGTGGAAAACCACGAGGAAATTTAATACAACCTTATAATATGGGTTTTAAGGTTCCAATTTGCCGCTTTCACAACCGGTTACCTAAAATAGTAAAGCAAATCCACAAATAATTAAACATCACTGCTAATTAAACAAAGCTGTTATACAACAAATATACAACAGAGTAATTAAAAATAATTGTCACAGAACAACGTACCTAACGTACGGTTCTCTGAAAAAACTAACCAATTCAATTAAATCCGCGAGTATAACTTCAAATTGGTTGCGTGTTTTCAGTTTCAATTGGTGTACAGATTTTATTAGAGAAATAATTGTGGGCGGGATTGCACCTGTGATGTTCCTACGTGCTGTTTTTTAAGCGCACGAAGTTGTATTTACCATTTTATTAACCGACTTCAAAAAAAGGAGGAGGTTCTCAATTCGGTTGTATATATATTTTTTTTTAGGGTTTGTTACCTCAGTACTCCGTCATTTATGGACCGATTTTCAAAATTCTTCTTTTATTTAATAGGGTATACTAACAGATTGGTCTCATTTGTATCCAACCTCATATCTGATGAGGAGTCTTCAAGGAATTGAGGGAACTCCTCAAAAAATATAGGCACACATACACCGATTTCCACATTTTTAGTAACAAATCGAGCATTTTCATTTAGAAAGTATCATTTGGCGAAGAACAACTGATGAAGAAGACAGGCAACGGAACTCTTCAACGCATAACAGCAAATTAGGTATACGCGATTGCTATAGTAAGATGTCTATGCTGAGCTTTTGTAATTTCCACAACATAACATTAAGTACGCCATTCTCTTTTAAAAAGGGGCCCGGTAGAGATTTACAGATTAATGTTTAGATTAAGAACTTCTTTAGCAATTGTTATCCAATTTCAATGATTTTTTTTAAGTTTTGAAAGACTTTCTTTACATACAAAGAAACTAAAAATGACAAAATAAAAACTTTTTTACAAAAAAAACAACCGACTTCTTAAAAAAAACTAACAGGTAAAAAATAACTCCGGTTTCGGAAGTCGGTGGCCAATAATGAACAAAACAAAGCCACCAAAGCCACAGACATCCGAAACTGGAGTTATTTTTTACCTGTTAGTTTTTTTTTAAGAAGTCGGTTGTTTTTTTAATTTAGTATAATCTGTCCCACTACTGGGCTTCCCTCCATTCCTTCCAGCTGTCGCGATTTTGCGCCACTTTTCTCAAGACACATCCAGGTCGTCCCGCCATCTCCATCATGGTCTTACGCGGCCCCGTGTTACTGTTGTAGGGCACCAACTCTGGGTTTGTGAGCCCACAGCTCGTATACACACACATATTCACCATGATGGCAGTTAAATAAATGGCCAGATTTAAATAATACTCGTTTGCCATTACATCAAAAAGATTTCGGCAAATGTCTTACATGTATAATGAATCAGCATACTCCAAGCCAAAGGTAGCTTTAACTGTAAGCTCAAGTGTTTATCATTCCGGTACAGGTTTTATTTATTTATTGAATACTTTAAGGACACAAATATTCCGAGCAGAAACATTTCCATAGATATTTTCTAGCAGTCAACCATTTATTTATTTAGGGATATAAAACAGCAGTACAAAAACATGTTATACACTATACACAAACTTAAAATAAATAAAAGGCACTTATTGCAGCTATACTGTTACAAAAGAAATAGAAACAAAAATAAAACATTAATAAATCCTATAAATATTGTAAATGCGAAAGGATGCTGGAAATGGATTTTAATGAAACTTTACAATAATATAGCATATACATCAGAATAACACAAAAGCATATATAAAGATATTGAATAAATGGTCCAAAATATAAAGTAAAAAGTGTAAAGTAAGTAAGAAACAATTTTGCCATCTGTGTGCTGTTCCGGCGTGCTAAATCCTGCGCTGAAGAATCACGGGCACCTGCTAGTTTTCAAATAAGAAAACTATAGTAACCTACACAATTATTAACCGACTTCAAAAAAGCAGGAGGTTCGATGTTCGTGTGTATGTACTTTTTTATGTATGTTACCTGATTTCTCCCCCATTTGTGGACCGATTTTCAAAATTCTTTTTTTTATTTGAAAGAGTATACTCCTGACGTGGTTCCATTTTAATTTGGTGATGATCTGGTGCTGATTTTCGGAGATATACAATGGAATTCTTCAAAAATAGACGGAAAATCTGTCATGATTGCTGGAATCGCTTGGATGTTTATTGTTTATACAACATCATGACATATCATCACGCCTGTATGCTTTGAGGGTTACGCAAATGTGTACAATATACCTAGATTTTGACAGTTAGGATAAGTGGATAACCCTATTACCATGACATGTATTGTTAACAATAACAATATAAAATAAATTCATGGCAAATATTTGTATGGGACCAACTAAAAATGGAAAAATAAAAAACATTTTTGCAAAAAATAAAACCGACTTAAAAAAAACACTAACCGGTGTAAAATAACTCTAAATTCGGAAGTCGGTGGCCCATCATGAATACCACCAAAGACACAGACTTCCAAATTTAGAGTTATTTTACACCGGTTAGTGTTTTTATCTATAATAGACTGGACTTTAAGTATTCTAATTTTTTTAGCAGTAATGTTAAATATATGCGCTAAGATTTGTCGTTGCAAGAATCCACAAGTAGTCGCAGAGGACCGCGAGATCCAGCATTGGAGGGACACACTTTGCTAGTATTCGTTGTCAGTAAACGGTTTACAACAACAACAACAACAACAACATCGAGAACACTGTCTGTTTTAGTCTGTTTTCGGAACAAAGTAACATACTTTATTCCATATATCAGAACAATCATATTTGTTTTGGATAATACCGCGAAGAAACATTGCTTCTAGAAGCAGCCTTCTGGATTCTAAAGAAAGAAGGTTCTGATTATTTAACAATGTATAATTTATATGAGGCTTGAATGTGTTGATGCTGATCTTTGACAGTCGTTGCGAGTTCTATAAGCCCCGAAAGTTTGACAACCATGCAGTTTACCCAATGGCAAATAGTAAATTGAATAAACTACTGTTTTATTGACTCTGAAGATACAGGTCATTCCTAGTTTTGGATTCAGGGATGTTTACATTACTTTGTACTATAATTGTAGGCAAGACTGCATTTATTAATAATTAAAAATACAGAAAACACAATAAAACTAATTTAAATATGTACACTTAAACTAACTACAAATAAAATAGTAAAAAATCGGAACACTCAGGCGTCAAAGTACTCCTCCCCATCGCTGTCATCTGGAAACGTGCCCAGAAGACTGGCAGCATTGCCACGTTGGATGGCAATGCTAATTCTTTGGCCAAAGAATAAGCCAGCCCTCTGGTCACGCGAAGTGTCGACCAGTCGGCGAGAAATCTCCTTAAAAAGGCTGCGTATATATATTCAGGGATACCTTTACTTTTTCGTTTAATTTGCCAAATATATACCCCTTGATAAAGTATCTAATGACAATCTTCTATTTTTAAGTCACTATTTTACACCTTAGAAGAAGTGCAATTGTTACATGGATTGTGAATAAAACATTATTACTGTATATTATTGAAGTTCTCCTTATTCAGAGTAGTCAGATAGTGAAACACCGACCTCACCTAGTTAAAAGAAATGATTTGTAAAAGTGTTTGTATGAACCATTCCACTATTATTATTATTATTATTTCGAGTTTTTTATTTTTCTTCTCCTTAAGGAGAGTTTACGACCTTACACACGGGTCGGAACCAAGTGTGTAAGGGGAAATTATTTAAATTGTAAATGTGGATGATAGTGTACAAGAAGTTAAGAAGTTAAGTTATTATTATTATTATTATTATGAGCCTGTGGTGTTCCACTGCAGGGCAAAGGCCTCCCTTCCATTCTTCCACTCCTTCCTGTCTTCAGCCACTTTTGGCCAATCCTTCAGAAAGGAGTCCAACTCGTCACGCCATCTCCTTCTGGGCCTGCCGCGTCGCCGGCTCCTGCTGTCCGGGATCCAGTCGGTTGATACCTTTGCCCAATTTTGTGGCGACATGCGGCAGATGTGGCCTGCCCAGTCCCATTTTAGTTTAGCGGCTGAGTTGCCTACGTTGATTTAATTGATTTATTCGAACCATTCCACTACTTTTATTATAATACCACAACCATTATTACAACTTACAGCACACAGCACAGCGGGCTACAGTATGGGGAGTAAATAGGTTTTTAAAGGGACGGCAACGCGCGTGTGGCGCCCCGGCCCTGGTGTTGCAAGTGTCCATAGGCATCGGTAACCGCTTACCATCAGGCGGGCCGTAAGCTTGTTTGCCACCGTCGTGGTATAAAAAAATATATATATTTATCATTCATCTAGAAAAACTATGATTGGGTACCAAAAAACACATAATCTATATGTATAATAATATTATAAAGAGGTAAAATTTGTATGTTTGTTAGTAAGTTTGTATGTAGGGGTAATCTTCGGAACTAACGACCCAATTTTTTTTTTGCAGTGGTGGAAAGCACTATTCCCGGATGACATAGGCTACTTTTTATCCCTGTAATCCCACGGGAACAAGTACTACGCGGGTGGAACCGCGTGACGTCTACTAGTTTATGATAAAGCATGTCCGATTCGTACATACCAATAGTATTAACGAGCGCACAGGTGCGGTAAAGCAGTTATTTGATTCCGGATATGATTGGATTTCAAATGAGCCCCATGCCGCACCGGCTCGCTCCCCGAAGTTTACACCTATTTAGATATTAATTAAAATACAATGTATTAACGAGATTGCGAACGCAAATGAAGCAATTACGTTCATTTGCAAATACGAGCCAGTTTGTTGATATGCTTAATTTATTTTGTGTGTTTCACGTTTGATATAAGCTGCGGTGTGGATTTACAAATGCCACACGGCAACTAGCATATTTGCATTAGCTGATTGAAAAATTATACAGTGAGATTTCATTATAATAATAGATAAGTTACCAATAGCTTGTACTTATTGTGGGTTCGATTCCCACCCAGGACAAATGTTTGTGTGATGAGCACGATCATTTGTTCTGTGTCTGGGTTTAATTTATCTATAATTTATGTACCTATGTATTTAGGAATATATAAGTATGTTTATCAGCTGTTTATTTATTTATTTATTTATTTAATACTTCAAGCACACAAATGTACATAGGCGGACTTAATGCCTTAGGCATTCTCTACCAGTCAACCGCTGGCTGTTTAGTACCCATAACACAAACTCTTAGATTAGCTTGGGTCTAAATGGCGTTGTGTGAGAGTAGTGGAATATATATATATATTTTTTATTTAATTATTTATTTACTTATTAGTGACTAATTTGGTGGCAGACTTGGCTTCACATGCCGTTGAGAAATTCTATCAGGCATGCCGGTTTCCACACAATGTTTTCCTTAAATAACGGTGTTCGCAATACACCGATCCGATCATGTAACTTTTATTATTTTGCCACAAACCCCATGATGAAAAAAGTAGTCATTCAACAATAGACAGTAAGAATTTGCTCAACATAGTTACGGGTATCTTTGTTTAGAGCATTATCAAATGTTAAGCATCCTACTGGCAACATTGTTCTTCACGTGCTGACAACACTGTAACATTCCATTTTACCAACAAAACAAAAACATATTATTGCAACAACGTTGCTGAACCTTTATATACCACTAGCACTTTACCCGCGACTTTGTCTGCGTGGATTTCAAAGTTTACATCCCCTTTTACTTTTAAAAATAAATTAATACTCAAATTACAGCCTACGACACCCACAAATAATTTTCAAGCGTTCTATTGGTAAAACAAAATTCAAAATCGGTTAAGTAGATCCCGAGATTACCTCCTATAAAGTCACAAACTCACAAACTTACACCAATTTATTTATAACTAGCAGACGTCCCGTGGTTTCACCCGCGTAGGTCCCGTTCCCGTGGGAATACAGGGATAAAAAGTAGCCTATATGTTAATCCAGGGTGTCAGCTAACTCCATACCAAATTTTATTAAAAGCCATTCAGTAGTTTTTACGTGAAACAGTAACAAACATCCTTCCATCCATCCTCACAAACTTTCGCGTTTATAATATTAGTGGGATTATTATTTATTTATCTTTATCAGGGTATAAGTAACTTAAAAACTAAGCGCCACAAAACCTTTGCTATGGTTTGACTGTGGACCTGTGTCCTCTTTTATGATATAAGTACCTATAGAGGAATGTCTAAGAATTTTAGCTTGTGACATGAAGTTGTATGTAAAAAACATAACGTTGTGAAGTAACCCGAAGCAGTTATTAACTGTAGTTTACTAGTGAGTGAGTGAAAACGATACTGCTAAGAATGAGGTTCCGGGTTCGATCCTCGGGTCGGGTAAAGCGTAATAGAGCTTTTTCACCTGAAATTTCGCAGAAGCAGCCTGGAAACTGGATTCGTACCCGATTGATGGCAATGGGCTCACTCCCCATTATGAGAGTCAAACAAGTGGCGTAATGTAGGTTTACTACATTACCTACTAATTGGTGTCTGAGTGTAACTTTAACACAACACCGTCTAGTCCCAAGCTAAGCAGAGCTCAAAATCAAAAGTCATTTATTCAAATTAGGCTGAGGATCAGCACTTTTTGAACGTCAAATATTACATAAGATAGTCCCCCAAAACGCCCGCCCTTCGCCACTTCCTAGTGTTTTTGCTGGGAAACTAAAAACACTAGGAAGAATAGTGTGTTTTGTGTAGTGAAGAAGAGAGTAGAAGTGTTGGAACAAACTCCCCAGCAACTCTTATTTCTATTATTCCTGTTATTTATCGTGATTGTTAGTGATCCTAAGATATCTGCAACTTATTCTGTTTCTACACGTGAGAACCTGTAATTGACTTGGTGTTGCTTATTCAAACAACCGTTACAGCTGTTGGTTCTCCTATAAATAAATAAATTAACACCTCTGCCTAGCCCTTGGCGTATTACAGGCGTAATATAATGCTATAAAGCTACTACGGCTGAATGTGGTAATATCGTATACCACATTATTCTCCCCTATAATAAACTTTTAAATGGGTCACTATCGATTTGGATAGTTAAGTAGCCCAGTTAAGGTAAGTTAGGATATTATAGGTTAGAGCCAGACCTAGTGCCTCTAGCTTGGAATACTAATAGATGCTCGGCTGCGCGTTATAAACTAAAAAGTGTTCAGGTGTTACATACGAGTAGTTCGACAGTTTGCAACTTTTGCATCGTGAAGCTAACAGTTATTTTTTTGTTTAACCTGACACCGTTTTTTTATTAGGTGTTTGAGACTATTGAACCTTTCATTCGTGTCAATTAGAGACACAATAGAAAGCCAATGACAGCGCGGACGCTGGCATCCGCTTGGGGCTTAATGAAATAGCTTTTGGGCTGCATATAGTTGTGGTTTGAAAAATCATGAACTTATTTTTAAAACATGATTGTTCAATGGGTTAAGGTGGAATGGGGTGGTGGAAGTACAGCTGTCATTCCATACTAAGTAATTCTAGGTACTGCAGTTTATTACACTCAAGTTGGGTGGCTTATACTGAATAGACCGATGACCAGCTGTAGGTTGTAGTTTCATTTATGTGCATCTCCATTGAAAACTCATTTTTTAAATCCTTGAGAAACGAAATAAGATTCAAAGGGAAATAAGTTAAAAATAGTAACAACTTAAAAAAGTGGGCTATGAATTTCTTAAGAGTGAATTAAAACTGTTATGATTAAAAAACTTGGGCCCTCAATCCAGACGCTTGCGTAAAATGGCATAGGCTGAATCTCAAAAAGTACTGTCTCTGAGTTAATAAGTTTTATTTAAGAATATTGTTTTAGGTTTTTCTTAGTTTTTCATGTAGATCTTGTAGCTTTTGTCAGAATTATATCAGAATAAATAATATGTAGAGATATAACGTTAAACAAAAGTAAATGGTACCATGAATTTGAAATGAAATCGAATACATTTTTCTGTCCATGTTTTATGTGTGTAGCGATATATTGTGTAACATTAAACACCTATATTTACAGGTTCGTAATTTAGGAAGGTATTTCATAATTACAAACTATTCAGTGTTCGCTCTGTCATTAACTTGGATATTAGTTTTAGGTGTTCCAAACTAAATAACGTCACATGATGTTGCTGACGTGTACGTATCATATAATACATGTTAATATATTACTAGTTCACTGTGTTATGGTCGAAGTAATTAATTTGTCTTGATTGCTTGTTCCAGGTGGGCTCCTGAGTATGGTAACTTTTATATGAAACTACGTCATCGTCTGCCTAGCCTTTTCCCAACTGCGTTGGGGTGGGCTTCCAGTTTAACCAAATGCAGCTGCTGAAGCTGCATTTGGTTAAACTGGAAGCCCAGTGTTTTACATGGAGCGACTGCCTGTCACACCTCCACAAACCAGTAACTGGGTAACATGATACCCCTTGGTTAAACTGGTTGTCAGACTTTCGGGCTTCCGACTACAAGTATAACGACTGTCAAAATCTACAAATGACAGCCGGGACCAACGGCATTATGTTACACGATACCCGATACTTCTTGGTTGAACCATACTCGATTGTCAGACAATTAGTTGTAAATTAGACAACTTTTTCCTGCATAAGAAACATTTAAGAACGCCTTGCCAGGCAGAAATTAGACCTTTTATAATTAATAACATGTACTTACTTAAACATAATGCTCACATTATAAGTGTCACAAATAATTAAATTAAATTTTGATTTTGACTTTCGGATCTCCGACTGACTACTCGAAAGGACTGTCAAAAATCTAAACCGATACCCGAGACAAACAGTTTGACAGGCTTTCTGCGAAGTACGGACGAGTCTTCATATGTAATGAATGGTCACCCATCCGATATGTCGGCAAGCGTGACTTTACTTCGACCCTTCTAGCTGTTATTATTTAACAAAAGTTATCAAGTCTGACAGTATATTATTCAACTTCTAAACAATTCACATCCTTAATAACTAATACAGCTACAACTTTTTTAAGTTACCTACGTGAAATGAAACTTACACCGTGCGATAAGGTCGCATTTCCTTACAGAAAATGAATTATTAGAAGAAAAATAACGTAATTCACGGCAAAATTAATGATGCCTTTATAAGTTGTTGTTTTTAAAAATAATGAGCTTCCGGAAAAACGTTGCTAAGAATACTCAGAAAGAAAACGTAGCATGAATAACGAATACGATTTGGTAAATAATTATATTTTTTTACGGCTACTTGAAAACTTTTTGACTTTTTTAGTTGTTGATTCAAAGTACCGATATTATAAAGGGTGTGGACGCTTAACGACGTCACATGACGTATTTACTGCCTATCAAAAATATCTCATTTCTTAAAAATGATTGACTAAAAAAAAATAAAAAGTGGAATAATCTTTTGAATCTGAAAAAATCATATACGGTTACTTCCAACGATAATTTATGCTTTAGATTCTGTCTACTCCATCGATACCCTCGGTCTTTGGTTGTAATCTCCAGACAGACATATTAAGTCCAGAGGCCAGCACATTGAGCTGCCCCAATGTTTCTTTCTTCGATAGTTTTTCAACTTTATTGAAGATCGAATGTTCAATTGAGAAAATTTGACAGCTTGAGGTAGTTTGATGTGAAGTATATTTACATACAGACGGACTACTGGAACTTATATTGGTTTCATGGCATATGGCATGGCATGGTTATTTGGTAGCGAAACTCTAAATAGCACGCGTAGTAAGTAGTTAAGTGTACTGCATTGTGAAACTAAAAGCAGTGCAATAAGAGCCACTTTTCTGGCAAATATGTGTTTAAATCGTTAAATTTTAACTCATTGTTGTTTATCGTTGGCTTGAAGAAAACCAAGTTACTACCGAAAACAGTAATGTCCATCTTATTAACTTTGAGGTTTTGTAGTTTACTCCGAACTTCAATACAGAAGTTACTTAATCATAAATTAATTACACTTTACAACGCACTTATAAGATTAGGATGGTTACTACACAGTTTTGTTACGATCGTGATCGTGATCGTGGTAGATATCTCAACCATACGTACTAAACGGTTTGGAAACACATTGATTCTGCGAACAGCTAAAGAGTGGAATTCCCTGCCGGAGTCGGTGTTTCCTGATAGCTACAACCCAGGGGGCTTCAAGTCAAGAGTGAACAGGTTGCTTCTAGGCAAGCGTGCTTCATCGTCGACCACATCATCGCTTGCCATCAGGTGAGATAGTGGTCAAACGCGTGCCTATCAATAATAAAAAAAGTGAACCACCTCAAAAATGGATTTTATCTACAGAAAAATCGACAAGTATAGAAACATTTATTTTGTTTTGAGCACGACAATGTCAAGAATGCAGATTAGAAATGTGTGGACAATGTCTACAATATCGAACATTATTTATTTATTTAGGAAAAACAAACAACTGTTCAATAAATGTTACATTAAATGAAACAGAATATTCAAAATAGGCTAATGTACAATCCTCGCCATTTCCACATATAACTTTAAATAAAGATACAGTGTGGACACGAAATTTTAAATAAAACTAAGAAGAATAAGAAGAAAAAGAAAAAAAAACTTATACTAATAAATAACGAAAGAAAGAGACAAAAAGCAAATGTTCGAAATTAACTTATCTTATGATTAAAGGTACATTACGGAAGGTACATTACGGTACGGCTTTCTTATAAATGAAAGAGAAAGAACAACAATGTAGAAGAGGCAACACAAAGTGTACTCTTATGTCTTCTACAATTGGCAGAAATGTTTCTGCCATCTGTCGCTTTGCCGATTCTTTTCGTTTTTTTTTTATACCACGGCGGTGGCAAACAAGCTTACGGCCCGCCTGATGGTAAGCGGTTACCGTAGCCTATGGAAACTTGCGAAATCAGGGGCGCCACACGCGCGTTTCCGACCCTTCAAAAACCTATTTACTCCCCTTTTGAAGAACCCCATACTGTCCCATGTCCCATGTCATGCCCTCTGAGAAAACCTCGGCAGGCAGCTCATTCCACAATCAAAGTGTGCGGGAGGAATACCTCTGAATTCTTCCGTCGACTTATCTGTTTTTACGGAGATCATGCTACGCATGCTGGTAAAGTAAAAGAATTTAAAGAAAGAGAACTTACATAAACATGCAGTTATAACTTACAAACCCTTAATTTATACTGTATAACGTCATTTCGCCTTCATAAAAGCGCACTGACTCATAAAACCGAAGCGCAGATGTTTTAAATAACAAAAAGGGGATTATCACGGCTAAAAATTCCAATAAGACTGCAATGGGGTGAATAAAGTAACAGAATTTGAATTGGCAAGTCTGTCCCATACATATTCAGCTGAGAAGGAGGGAGACGCAGTGCGCAAAACTTTTGGCATTCTCACATGCATACAAAAAATGAAAGTGCTAGGTGAACGAGAAATGGTGCATTATCAGCCGTGTCGTCTGACCTACTTAGCGGTATCACTGCTCTTGTATCGAAAACTAAATTATGATAAATGATGGTATCTTTATGAAGTAATTTCACAAACACTGGTAGGTACCTACACAAAAAGAAAACAAAAAGAAAAAGATGAGGTCGGTGTTTTCTACCTGACTATTTCCAGTACAAACACTTGAACAAACTCAAAGCTCAAATGTATCACTCGAAGTCCAGATATTATCTTGTGTCAGTGTTTGAAAGGGACTTGAGAGGAAAAATTACACAAATTTGAGTGGACCTCATCAATACACGTTGTCGTAGCGACCATATAGCTCGATCAGAAGTTAAAGAGCTACTACCACGACTCGACGAACATTACCAAATTGAGAACAACATTTGAATAGGCCGTGTAAAGTACTTATACGAATACCTACTGCTTGCTAGACAGGCATTAAAACTAACTGAAAATAATAAATAGCCCACATTCTTCTTATCGTGTGGTTAGTGACTAACCCAGCAGGCCTAATTATATTACAAATTCTATTTCTATTATCGTAATCAATAAGGCGGCATTAGAAAGAAAATGGCGTAATATGAAATCAGCTGTTTGTCAACTGTCAAGTGTTTACGAGTAGAATTTGAAAATGAAATACGCTTGACAGTTGTAAAACAGCTGATTCCATATTACGCCATTTTCTTCAATAATAGAAATAGAATAGAAATACAATTTGTAACATGGCTTGGCCTGCTGGTGTCAGAGTTTTAATGCCGCCCATCGGCCTCTGACTTGGCATCACATACCGTCGAGAAATATCTCTCAGCCATGCCGGTTTCCTCACGATGTTTTCCTTCACCGATTTTGAAGCAAGTGATAACTATACAATACGCATATGAATCCGGAAAGTCAGAGGTGCGTGCCTTGGGTTCAAACTCGAGACTTATGCTGCCACTGACACTTGACACTGCTTACATTGCCCACATTGTCCTCGCATCATCATCTGCCTAGTCTTTTCACGACTATGTTGCCCCTAAGACTACCCACTGATCTTGGGGTTGGCTTCCAGTTTAACCTTATGCAGCTGAACACCAGTGTTTTACACGGAGCGACTGCCTGTCTGACGTCCACAACCCAGTTACTTGGTAACACAATACTCCTTGGTTAAACTGGTTATCAGACTTTCGTGAATTAATACCTTTAGATTTACCGCACACTTTTCAAGGGTTAAGTTTAGCAGAAATTTTCTCTGCATTATTTAATTTGCCTAATGTGACGTTTTATTGTATCGGCTTTTAGAATAACAGGTCAGTGGACGACACCTTTTGATAAATACAAGGCTTACCGTATCGCTCTAAAGCTAGCCATTGAGAGGTATTGTTCTGTATCGTGAGGATATATTTGGGTCGGTCTGTGTTAATAAATCACCCTTATTTGAAAGCTTAGGGGTAGTTTTGATAACACTTGAGATAAATAATTTACATGTTGGTAAACTTATTGAAATGACTTTTATGAATTGATGGCTTTTTCGAGTTACATAATTAATGGGTTGATAAAAGGATATTCAAAAGTGTTTATATTAAACTAGTACTTCGGTACGCATCAGAAATTATTATTGATGAAAATAATGCTACAAAACTATTGTAATCATATAGTTCATACTAGAGGTTGGCAAGACAAGTATATCATTTGAGAAGCATATTTAATAATAGAGACAATATATTATACCTTCTAGTTTGATTCTATAGTTATACCTAATATTTGTACGTTATTGTTTTAGTTTATACAAGGCAAGAGTAAAACAAAATAAACACTCATGTGATATATGTTTTATTGAGCCTAAGTAAAATACAAAGATTCTGTCTAGACGCGAAGAAAAGAGAACAAAGCAAACTGATGTCTGACATTTTGTTTACGTAATGTATACTAACCTAGAAAATATTTGGTAATGTTGTAGTAATATACTTTATCTATAAAATATTAGGTAATGTTGACGTTGAGCAAAGTAGGTAGTAACTTATTAACTAGGTACTCTTCATTTTCCTCACACGAAAAGTTTGAAGCAAATTAATTGGAAACATTTTGAATAGTTTTAAAAAATCTGTTGTAGCTTGCTGGCTGCATGCAAGCAAACGTTACATTAGGATAAGTATCCAGATAAAAAGTAAATGGTTAGCACATTTTTAGAAAACTTGGAATACTTGCTCAAACCTCAGAGGAAATTTCGTGGCATGTGAGTTACTCTCGACTCATATATTCTTCTCCAAAGTGTTTAGTTGAATAGGTGTTACGAAAAGTTTAATTATTACTTATGCGCAAGAAAAATATGTGCAGCAAATAAATTCTTAAATTAGAGTTATTTTACACCTTTTAATATTTTATAAGAAGCCAGTGCGTAATTAGTAAGTATTTATTAAAAAAAAAGTTTTAATAGAAGTATAACCCACTGGTACAAAAAGATATCGAATCGGTTTATAAATGGAGTAACGAATGATGAAACGCCCATTTGAATTTTTTTTTTTTTTTGTGAGTCACTTAAAAAGTACAACTCAAACGCATACCCAGGTTCCAAGTCATGACAAAGCAATCACCGCTTGTGTACGATGTATAACATTTCTTGATGTCCAATCTCATGGCCAATCTCGAAGACTATACATACCTATATTCTTGTTTACACTGTACCGACACACACTTTTTCCTTAATAAGAAGGTATTTGTTTAATATAATACGATCAAAGGGCACGTGTACCTTCATAACATTTGACGTAATATATTTTTCTGAATAATACAGAGTAAAACGGACATCGGCGTACTACTTGGCGCCATTATGTTTAACAAAATATTAGGCTTTTAAAAATAAATAGGAGAATTTATTTTTTTGAGAAATCTCTGTAATTTCGTCAAAACAATGGAAAACAAATTGTAACAGATAGGACGGTTAGCCAAATAACGAGTTTTGTAAGTCAAGTGAGTTTTGTAAGTTCACTGCTGTTTTGGATGAAAGCCTTGAAAGACAAGTTAGAGCATAGTAGTCGTGAAACCCCTGATGCATTTATCAGCTAAAGGTATAAAAGCAATCATAAACGTTATCAGCTAACGCACATTCAAAGAGTATCTTGGTAAGGAAGCATCTGAGTCCTTTCAGAGATACCTGTCTGTGGGGTCGTGAAGTCGACAATAATTACGCGCCTCTCTGATAGATCTACCGCCACCTTATCAGGCTTATTTTTGCTACAATAGAGGACTATTCTAGGCAATAAGCCTGATAATTTTAATGTGGTGGTAGTGGTACTGGCAGGAGTCAGTGATGATGGATCGATCTTAGTAACTACAGTGTAATATTGCAATTTTTAAGAACTATCAGGCACTTTCTATCGCTCAAAATTAAAGTATAAACCTATCTGTATACTTCATGCAATTCTCTTCGTTAGCTAGACCATAAAGCCCGGAAAAGCCGGTGTTGGATTGATTCCCCCTGGCGGTGGCATGCCCGACAGATGTCAACTGTGCCATATAAATAATGATATGTTCGGAAGTTTTTGAGATGGACCCTTGTCGCACGTCGTTCTCGTTTTAACTTTGAATTTCGATGCGATGTTAGTATCATTTTTATTATTACAGAGTATACTATAGAGGGTTGTCCATACATGAAAAATAAAAACGTATGCCTAGCTCCTCCTCTTGCCAGCAGTAATTAAAATTCTTCTCTAGTCTGTACTGTATCCACATAAAACCCATTGCAAAGACTTGGGAGGGTTTCTATTCTAGCGATTAATTTTCTATCTGATGAAAGACTTTGGAAACAATAATTAGGATTATGCATCTTGAGATTTTTTCATTTTGGGTTTGGGATTTGTAGTGTAGAAAGTTAGTTAAGTTGTGGAAGTGTTAGTGCTATTTAGAAGAAAGTATTTATTGATCTGTTTATAAAATGGCATTAAGGCTAAATTAAAACTAAAATAAACGAAAACTGTACATAAAAACCTAAACATTTTCAAAGAAATTTAAATATAGAACCAATGATATTAATAAGTAAAAAGGTGTAGATAAGTTATAAGCGCTCAGCAACACTTAACCTCAGTGACGCGTCGCGCCGTCAACGGACGCATGCGTGCGTTAGTGTGCCGTTTTTGAAGATCAAATGTTGTTTAGGTAACCTTTCTACACCTTCTTACTTATACATTGTATAGAACAGTGATAAGTCAATGTACCTACAATATTTTTTTTATTGCAAATTTGTATCTAACATAATGATGTTGATTGGGTAAACGCCTGTTCTAGTACAGAAAAGATACGAACATTATTATTATCTCCACGCTCTATGGGGTTGGCCATATCAGACTAATACGTCTAAGGTTTCCTCACGGGTATTAAAAATTTACGAGACAAGTTAGAAAATATATATAAATCGAAAAAGTCGCATTGGTTTTCGCATAGGTCTTAACCACTTGGCCACCATGATACCACTATATTCAGGAACACTAAGAGAATTTTCCTGTAATTAAACAGTGCAATGCTACAAAATGTTGAGTATGAGACTATATATACATTTCAAGACTTTTTATAGCCAATTACTTGCTTTATCGCTAGATTACTACGTATGCTAAATACGAAGGATAATTGTCGGGGTAAACGCTACGGCTACTGAGACTTATATCAAAACTAGCTGCCCCGGCAAACTTCGTTGTGCCTTAGAGTCAATTCATTGCTCTTATTTTTTTTATATTAGATATACATACGTTGAATAAGACGACAACAAATAAATCCAAACCAATAATAACTACTACTACTTTTAAATTACAACATGTATATATACCCTCACCTAACTGACCATACCTATCCTATAGCTAACCCAACTATCTAACCTAACTACCTTACTAAAAAATACTAAATTCATAATTTTAATCTGAACTATTGCCTCTATGTTACATACAATAATTTATGCCTATAGTTTTCCCGGTCTACTTTAATTAAAGTCCTAACAGTAAAATAAGTTCTATTTGCAAAGAATTATTAAAGTTCGTCTCTGTCATCATTGCTAGTTACGTAAATTGATTTCTGAAATATAAGACTTTTTTATGCTACATAAAACCTCTAAGTTTAGTATCAAAATAAATTTCAGAACGTAGGTGCGTATTATAAATTGACAACCTTACCTTCTTGGGTTTAGCTTAGGACTTGTCAATTTCAAATTGTCACCTGATAATGAACTGGGAAGTTTGACTCCTGTCATGTCATCCAAGATGGCGCTGCGTTTGAAAAATGTTTGAGACAACCGATATTCTTGATATTTATTTTTATGATGTCGAACGGGATAAAAAGTATCCTATGTCCTTTTCCTGGCTCTAAACTACCTCCCTGCCAATTTTCAGCTAAATCGGTTCAGCCGTTCTTGAGTTATAAGCGAAGTAACTAACACGACTTTCTTTTATATATATAGATTATGATCGGTACTGGAAACAGCTGAACGCGCAATTCAGTAAAGGTCACTCAGTCAACAGAATCTCGATAACCAATCAGCTGTTGGTCTTAGAGAACTGATTAATTATTACAAATTATGAATGTTTATACTTTCATACTTCTAAACGAATGTACTGAAAATATTTTTTTTTATTACGTAGGTTCATTTTTGAAATTCCGCCTCCGATCTCAAAAAATCTTTCACTCATAGAAAGCTACTGTCGTATGTTATAGGAAGAACCTGCGAACCAATCCGTTAGTATCTTACTGCAAGGCAAACGCCTCTTGTCATACTGAGAATGCACAAGCATTGATTACCACGCTTGCTCAAGATAGATTGGTGATTTCAAACTTATAGATAATAACCATTAAGTCGTTTATAACGTTTCCTCACGATGTTTTCCTTTACCGATTTCAATTAAGTCCAAGAAAAACTTAAAAAAAGGCAACTATAATGTTATACATTTTATGCTAAATAAAAGAAATAAAATAACATATAGGTCAAACCTGCATGAATAAAAAAATAAATAAAAGATATTAAGGCATCAAAAAATTCGTCCGCATCGCTGTCAACGGGAATGTGTCAAAAAGGCATTGCCACGTTGAATGTCATGCAAACTTTTTGGCTTAAAAAAGGTCACCCCTTTGGTCACGTGCATAACACTGTTACCGCGTTATTTAATCTTGGTATCAAGTTCGGTAACCGAGTTTACCACTTAAAAATTGAAAGAGAAAACCCAAAACCAATAGTTTAAGAAAACATATTTTACATCTTTGACGTGTGAATGATATTAAAAAAAAGAATTTACAGAAAAAAAAAACCATAACTTTCACACAACGCCTATTAGCCCACACTAAGCAGAGCTTGTGATATGAATACCTACTAGACAGACTGCTCACGCTCACATCACAAAAGTTTTTACAAGGAGATTAGTTCAGAATCAACCGGTAGGTACAGTTTCATCATCTGCCTCGCCTTTTCTCAATTATTTTGAGGTTGACTTTCAGTTAAATCTCCAGTCTTTTACGTGGAGTGACTGCCTATCTGAATACCTCCAGAATCCAGTTACTGAGTGAAACGATACCCCTTGGTAAAAGTGGTTGCCAGCCTTCTTAGTGTCTGACAACTTGTAACGTCTGACAAAGAGCCACAAATGACAGATGGGACCTACAGCTTAACGTGCTTTCCGAGGCACGAAGAAGTCTTGCCTAGCTAATCAATGGTTACTCATCCACGGACCGACCTCGGCTAGCGTAGCTTAACCTTCGATCTACTCGCGTGGCTGTCATTATTTAGCCACAAGCATGTTCTTTATGTACATATTACGTAATTAAATTAAAGCTAAAGTTAGCGAAACTAGTCTCTGGGCTGTTTCTGTAAATTTTCTTTTGGAAAAATCCTACAACGATTGGCCTTACTTTGGATTTGAAACTCGGAACTATATGCTATTCGACTTATGACCGTCAACAAACCAGACAGGAAATTAAGAAAATAATTAATAATGCCGTCTTTTCCTTGTTGCAGATGATACCCGATATTTTTTTCCGTTCTGGAAATCACTCTTTATGAATCTTGTTACTTTTGTTCAATATTTCATTTATACTTAGAACGTCATATTAACTCAGTAAACTGCCTCCACATGAGGCTATTTTAAATGAGTTACCACTACTGTACTGTGTTGCCTACGTCCAGTGCAACACAGTACAGTACAACAGCGTAAACTAACCCGCAAAATTCCAATTTTGTTACGTTAATTGCCTATTTACATGACCAAAGTATTGGAAGAGTATTAGCTTGTACGGTAACAAAAAAGTTATTCATGACAGTGGCGAGCATTTGTTTACTGATGTAGATACAATCAATAAAACTGTCAAAAAATCTCTTAATTAGATTACTCGTTTTAATTACTTCAATATTTGTCCATTTGAAGAAATAGTCATTCAATCGCGCTATTTGAACTTGGCAAGTTCTACAAATTGACAATTCATGTGCACTTTGTTGTGTGTGTTTTGTTATGGTAGCAAATAGCTAATTAAATATCAATCTAAAAGTAAGCTGCTTTGCAATACCTAAAGTAGGGAAAATTGAATTTCTAATGCTAGCTTACACATTCATTTTTAACAGTCTGCTTTCTTGCCACTAAATAATAATATTCCTCGGCTATTCTCATGGCCATAGCATTAAGTAAAAGCCCTAGGGAAGAAACAAAAGTCAAGGGTTCAGTTTTAATATCATGAATTTTACGTAGATAATATAACAAGGATGCTGAACGCGATATATTGAGAACCACTTGACTCCTTACTTCGAGCAAAGACGCGCTTAAGGCTTGGGTGATTGTCTAAATTGTTCCTTATTTTGTTATTAGAATTCATGACTAAGTAAGATATTCTTATTGAACAACGTTTTACAAAGTATCTGTCAAATTCAGTTAGATAATACATATTTGCCGGATGACTAAAATAGGCATGATTTAAAATATTGAATTGTTAAAATGCTTGAAATAGTTCGAATAATCTAATCATCATCATCTCCCCTTGATTTTGGGCTCATAAGTACTACTGCCGAGCACGAGGTTCTCGGTTCAATTCCCGTGCCGAGTAGCGTTACTTATTTTTGTAATACAGTCAGTCTTTATTCAGTTTTAAAAGCGGTATAGGGAAACAACGCAAAGGAATCGCAATGCCCTAGAACGAAAAATACGAAGTCATGTGGTATCTACCAACGCGCACTGGGCCCGCGTAGTTACGACCCACTCCTTCTCACAGAAAAGAGGCCTGTGCCTCAGCATTGGGAATATTATAAGCTGATTATGCAGCCTTTGGGTAATGCAAAGACAAACAAAGGTAGGTGTTATCGGATTTTAGCAGCTGGAATTACCAAGTAAAATGGATGTATTTGGTTGCAAAAGGCTCGCCTCGTATTCAGAGCCCCTAGCGAAATGTGGGTGTAAACACCTAACAATACAGCCTAATCCTTCAGAGAATACATAAACGTACCGCATGTCTATCACCAACTCAAACAGAAAAACTTTCAAAGGCATGCCAGGAAGCAGCAGCTGGCCATGATTTTCGAATACCTTTAATTGTAAAAATATAAACATAATTTTACTGAACAGCCCATTTCACTGTAAATATGGACACATTTCCATTTGAAAAAAAACTGAAGAGTAACTGCTTCATATAAATAATTATGTTCGTAAACCATTTTAGTGGGGAAAATAGGCTTTTTAGTCGTGACAAACTAGACATACCGTTGTACGGTTGATGAGTAAGTACTTATTCTAGAAATTGACAAAAAAAACATCATTTTATGATGATTAATTGTTCCTTTTTGTACAATATCTACGGCATGTTATTAAATAAGACACAAAACAAGAAATCTTATCTAACACGCAGTAGACTTTACGCAGACATTTCCAATCAAGTTAAAAAGTATTTTCAAAATAAACCCACAAACAGTTTCTAACTACATACTAAATTCCTTTAAGAGCACAAGTTACTCACCAAACATCACGTTCTTACATTCAAACATCTATGTATACTGGCCGTATTGGCACAGAAAATGTCAAACAAACACAATACGTTCACTCACTTTATTCACTTAAACGCGTATTTTTACAAGAGAAAAAAGTTGTGGTCTTTATTTAAAATCACATGCGAGCACACGGAGAGTGGTGTGTCAAGTTTATTTATTTTTTTTATTTTCACGTGACTTACGTAAGTACGCACGCGGTGTGGCGGGCGCGCTCCGGTCGCGCGCGTGCCTGGTGTCGCGCCGAATGCCACTGAGCCTGGCTTCCCTGCCAGCCGCGCACCGCGCATGCCTCCATCACAATAAGCCCGAGCTCACACGAACATCTAAAGAGCTTGCGCATCCCGTGAAACTGATTTTTATTTAAACAACAACTCTATCGGCGACTGAATCCGCAATGTTTTATGTAGCAGTTAGCTTTGCTGAATTTGGAATATTGAGTTTTCCGCGAGACTCGTAGTTGAGGTTTGCTATGTATTTCTCTGGTACATGTGAACATTTCCTTAGATGTTCACATTTTAACTATTCATGAACGGTTGGTTCTATGTTTGCTGCGCCGATAACCAGACGGGTGATAGGTTCCTTATCGTATTTTTAGAGCGGTCATCGGTCCTTCAATTGGACATTAACTGACAACTCTATACCTTACTAGGTCACTCTTTTATATTTCGGGCGGCTGAATCAATTTTGAATGACAAGTCGAGAGGTGATTGAAACTTTTTTATTGAGGTAGCAAAATGCTGGATAATTTGATAAGTCTGAGGAAACTTCCCTAATAGGATGCGCACTTCCCGGTACTGCTAAGACCCGGTAACACAATATGCTAGAAATTTGAGCGTCTCGACATTATAAAGAGAGCATCTCTTAAGGATCCGCTTTAACATGTAAAATGCTTTTTATTTAAGTAGCTGTCGTTTTGTTAACAAGATTTATGTTGTCCATTGTCTTGAGAAAGTTTACTTTTACTCAGGTATCTATTATATATATGGTACGTACCAAGCACATAATATATATTTTTGATATGGGTAATAATTATAATGCCGATTCCGTATAACGATCAAAATTAGCAACTATTTATTTACACATTTGTTAACCAGTAAAGATGTCTTACTGTTGTCTTTCTACAGACAAAAACTAATTTAACATTGCTACCGCATTAGTAGCTCTCTCCATAACATATCCCAAACATGGTTGAATGATGAGCGAGTAAACAATATTGTCATCGCGTAGTTGATGCGTATATATATGTGTTTACAAGCTCATTGCGAGCGCACACGTGATCCGAATTAAGTGGGTGCCGGCCCGTTTTTACACGGCGACCCAAATATATGTGTAAACATCCAATAAATAATTCTTTTACTATTTAGTCACTAGTGTTGCAGCAAAAAGGACTAAAACCCAAAAGACAGTGGAATAAGATATTTGTATTTACGAAGATGGATAAATAATGGAGGATAATCTTTATCCTCTATCCGGCTGTTCAGAATGTTCTGTGAGGTTGCACATGTTCTGATATTTAAGATTATCTTATCTTAAATATAAGAATATCTGGAATTATAAATAACACTTATAGTTATTGTAGAAGTAAAGTAACCCTTAGCTCTTGAATAGGTCTTAGTTCATTTAGAATTTGTCAAGACGACAATACTAAAAAAAAACTCATTCAACGTAAAAAAACAGACGAGACAACGTAGCAATTAGTAGATTTTTAAAGGCAAATTCGGAAATCTTTACATAAGTAGGAAATAAATAGAAAGATGCCTTTTTGAATGTTTTAAGGTATTCTTTCTAAAGCGAAAAACACTACACGGCGTCATCTAAGTGATTATTTTTTCATTGTTCATTTTCAAATACTTACTTAGGAGTTTGTTTAAATCGAAATCTTTTTAAAAATATTGTTGTAAGAACCTGTGAATTGTGTTATATGTTTTAGTCAGTCCGTTTATAAAAAAAATGGAATAATGTAAGTACAAAATAAAACCTTTACCTTTCTCCCGAAACGAACGTAGGTTAAGCTATAATCGACGAGGTCGGCCCGTGGGTGGGTGAACATTTATTACATTTATCAAGATCCCTGCCTGTCTCGGAAAGCACGTTGGTCTTAGCTGTCACTATTTGATCTTTAACAATCGTTAGTTAAAGCCTCGAAAGTAAATAGGTTTTTAAAGGGTCGGCAACGCGCGTGTGGTGCCCCTGGTGTCGCAAGTGTCTATAGGCTACGGTAACCGCTTACCATCAGGCGGGCCGTAAGCTTGTTTGCCACCGTCGTGGTATAAAAAAATATCGATTACCAGTTTAAGCAAGGGGTATTATTACCCAGTTACTGCATTGTAGAGGTCAGATATGCAGTCGGTATACCTACCGAGTCTGACAGACCCCTCCGCATAAAAAAAACGTTGTTTACTTAGTGAAGTTTCAATTCACAGGAAAATATTATCAAAAACTGCAAAACAATGGGCTATTTGACAAAATTATAGTTTTTAGTCCCTCATCTAGATTACAAGAAAATATTCGACACAAATATTTTTTTCTTTTTTCACGTATTCAAAAAATAATGGTGATACATCGAGTCAAAATTTCGCATTACGTCACTAGCCAGTACAGTTTATACTAGTTAATGACGTTACAAGATCCCTCTCCTCAACTTTAATGCGCTTAATCTAAGCAGTTTTCCATCAATTTGAAAAAGAAAAAGTATGTGTCGAATATTTTCTTATATCTTTTTCTATATACATATAATAATCTAGATGACGGACTATGATGATGATGACCTTATTGGTGAGGTTCTTCAGAAAGGTTACTCGCAACCGGCGTGTGTGTATGACAACATGTATGAATGTAAACGAAGCAAAAGAAGTATGTAAGAATCGTAGCATTTGGCGCTCTGTAGTTTCTGCCTACCCCCATGGGAAAAAGGCTTGAGTTTATGTATGTATGTATGTATGACGGACTAACAATTAAAATTTTGTAAAATAGTCCATTACGAAGTTCTGTACCTACATTTTTGTAACAAATCTGAAGGAAAAAGAGATAAATTAAGATTGTACCACATTTCCCACTCTGATCTTTCGGAAATCTGAATGTATCTACCGCTTACATTCGTGCAAAAGTTGTAAAAGTCAATTGAGGAAAATATAGTCCTCCCCTCACGCGATAGCTTACCAACCTGTTACCGCTGCCTTTATGTTATTATTTAACGTTACATTAACAATAAAATTATTTTCTAAATAAATAAATAAGTAAAACCAAAGTGTTGTACCTACCTTAGTATAAGTTGTTTTAGTCAAAGTACATTGTCTTCACTAATAGTATGTCTGAATTATGTATATAAATTTTTGTAAAAACTGTTTTGAAAAGAGTAAGTATGGAGTTTCTTACCCATCCTTTTCCATATGAAACAACCGTTTGGAAGGGGCCACAAAATTTTTAATTTAACTCAAGTTTGACGTTCAAAAGTGCCTTATAGTCGGCATACTTGAAATGAAAAAACAAAAAAAAGACAGAAAAAAAAAATAAATAAAAAAATATTTGTTTTTTTGTTTCTGTCTGTTTGTATGTATGGGCTCATCTCCGAAAATGCAGGACTGAATATGACAAAGTCACTGATAGATAACTAATTTTATAAGATAAAAAAATATTTTTTTAAAACAATAATCATTATTTCGCACAAAGGAAAAGTGAAATTCCGCGTGGATGATCGCGTGTTACAGTTTTTTAATACATAAAACGGGAACCCTATAAAACAGATGTATAAAATCTGAGAGACCGTTTTATTCCACTTTCTTTAAATTATATCATAGCATAACGATTTATGATGTAACATTTTTTGTACAAAATGGAATATGTAAGCACAAATACGCAAATTCAAATTATATTTTTACCAGGTAACCAGGCAAATACATTTAAATTGCATAGTATATTTCACGTTATAAACAAAATATTACGTCGTAAAAATATAACGGTTAGAGGTAAAGATTACGGCCTATTTTTTATTTTTTGTTGGAGTATCTTTAAAAGGCTTTTCGTTCATAACTTTACATCATACCATAAAACTACGTTCCATTAACTATTAAAACATAATTTCCCGTCTGTATTCCCAGAAGGGTATGGCAGATAAATAGTACACCCACATTTCGCTGTATATGTTTACAAATAACCAATATTTTTATTTTAGTAGTCATTGGACTTTGCATTTCACTTATTTGCAACTATATATAGCTGTCATGTCAATATACCAGTATTTTACATGAAGCAACTGCTTATCTGACCTTTATAACCCAATAACGAGGTAACACGATCTCTTCTTCTTCTTTGTATCGTGTGGTGATGATAATCCATAACCTAGGATTGCTTTACGCTGGGTGTTCTGACTTGTCGAAGGGCTTAAAGCACAGATGGGTATGATATTTTAATAAATGGACAATCATCTATGTACAGTTATTGTTTTGCCACAAGCCTCTAAATTTAAAATACATAATAATTCATTATCTGAAGTTTTGTGTAGCTTTTGCTACGCCGTAACCTTTGCTACGCCATAGCCGTAGTTACGTCGTAGCCGTTGCTACGCCGTAGCCACGCATTTTGTATTTGCCACATTCTATTAGTACGTATTTCTTCACTTCAAGGATACGTTAAATAATTACCTTTCAGGTCATTATTTGTTTTGTGTCATACAAGTTACTGTAATTTTAACATCAATTAAATTCCCAATTAAATAGTCCCGTTTTAACGGTAACAGCCTACTTACTCCACCAGATTCTCAGTTACATAAAATTAAGTGATAAATCTAGGTGTTCCCGATTTAACAAAGTTGTTGATATAATTTTAGGGCTCGCCAACGATGCGGCGGCGGCACCGATGCTGAAAATAGCCGCAATCAATAGAAACAACGCGCATTATTTAGTACCCGACGCCCTGGCCGTATCTAAAGCGAATAATACGGTAAAGTTCAGTCCATTATACACAGTCCTGTTTTTATCTTATTTGCTTTTCATTCCACAGAATAACGTTGTATAAATACGTTTTTTTTTTATTATGAGAGATGTAATCGTTTTCCTTGTTCAGTTTTTGAGGTCGTTTTATTGTTTTTTCTGTGTCAAAATTAGTTTGGATGAAGATTTTGTTTTTAGTACATTTGTTACCTGAACCGATATAGAAAATTGGCAAACAAAACATGATAATAGTTTACTATATTTTGGTCTTTTTAAATTATTTTTTGACCTATTCAGCAACAAACATGATACTTTATTAACTACATGATTATTTATACGGACTTAACACTTTGAACGCCACGCCGGTCAAAAATGACCGGCGAACAATAAAATTTCTATTGTGTCTGGAAGTCTGGCAACGAAAGGGTTAAGTTACATTTCCATTTTAGTCACCCATATACATTTGTCCGAAGACACAATTTACAAACCCCAACAAAACTTGTTTACACATTTCATACAAAACTCACACTAAACAACATTTCACTCGATACACAAATTTTAAATTCAGTGTGAAATATTCGGCGCACTCGACGACATCTTTGAAATTTATTGGGAGGGTGGAGGAGGATGTCGAGTTATGGACCGCGGGTTTCGCCGCGATGTTACTTTCCACGGACTCGCTGCATTTCAATGAATCCCCCGTTGTCATGGAAATATAGCGAATACCACATACAAAAGGCGAAACTTTGATGTTCCTACTATATGCAGTGCCATCTTGCTCCAAGTTGTTCTCCTCAAAACCTACTAAACAGAGTTCGAGTCGGACGTCGGCATGCATGAGCTGAAATTAGGTCAAAAGTAAGCTCATATTCTAGAATGAGCCACGTTCTAATTATGAATTCCCAACTCCGTTGAAGACCTCATCATTTTTGTAGACGGTTAGCAACTTTTTATGTTCTGCACACATATTGAAGTTTCCTATCTAGTAAGCCTCGTGTGTAATATTTTATTAATTACACAAATGCTATCCACATCAGGAAGGGAACCCTTATCAGATTGATCCCACTTACACCAAACTTATCGAGCCTGATGGATAGCTTCATGAAATAAACCACGGCAACCGTTATCCCCTTTTTTGCGTGTGCTAATGCTTTTACAACCCAACTTTACGAGCAGCGACACATCGATGGCTCGATTGCGGATTTTCACAGTATCCTGATTGCATTTGATTGGCAGCGCCTAACAAGAAAAGGATCGATGGGCTCTCGCGGACCGTATAGGCACGGAAAAGGTTTTATGTGGGGCTTAATCTGTCCCAGGGGGCAGTCGCCATTAATTAGGTCGGTCAAGCGCTGCCTCTGCGGTTTTTGCGGTGACAATTGACGTATGTCTTTTTGCAATGTCGCATTGATATTACTGGGTGGAGTTATAAGTACCTACCACTGCAATTATTAGCCGGTATCTGATTTTCGTGTGCAAAATTAGAGATCCAAAATTCGTATATGTTAATTGGTATATAAGGTATTTGTTTCGGCATCTAACTTTTTGGTGCCTACATAGCCCTTTTCGCTTCATGAGTCTTTTAAATCGCTTTATAGTTAGAGCTGAAACACGTCACTACAAATAAGTTAATCAGTCACCCGTAAACGAGGGTTTCCATTTCTATTTTTGTTTAATTCTAGTGAAATACATTGTCCCAATTTGAGGATATAACGAACTTCAAACAGGTCCATGAATTACATGACACATTATTATTATTTAAGCCTTTTTAATCCTGATTACAATTTGATTTTCATATTACATTTATTGACTTAAAATAATTAAATTATAGGTGCGTATAATTATACAGTATAATTTCTATAATAAGAAACATACTTGCATATCTATATAAACAAGCGCCTCATCCCATGGGGGTAGGCAGAAACTACGAAACTCCATCTGCTACGATTATTACTACTTCTTTTGTTTCGTTAACGTTCTAAAGGTCCTTTTTTGTGTTTCTAAAGAACTATTCCCACATTGTATTTTTTTTTTAATATTTTCGCATTTTATACGCGAAACATGGCCTATAAAACACATGCTACATTACAATTTAAAATTGTTGTGACGGCGATATTGAATGCATATTTACGACAGCCTCGGCGAAGCGATCACGATAATAACCAGCTACTACGTAGCTAAGCGGGGAAAATTTTTATGAATATTCAAATTAACTAAGTTCCCAGATTATTGGTCGCAAGAATAATGCTGCCATTAAAATATTCAACTGGTTATATAGGTCAAGGAGGTTAGCTTATTTGTATACAAAAATAATAAAAAACAGTACAAAATTCAAGGCCGTGTCACAGGACATTAGACCATCTACTTTAAACTTTAAGGTATTATTTTAAAATCTGATTCGATTATGCAGTACGTTACGTTTTACATTTTTGTTTACGTTTAATTAATTGTTTTAACACAGTGTTTTCTAAACAAAAACACCGGCAAAGACTGACCATATAGCAGGGTAACCTTGAAGTGTTCACTTTTCCATGTTGTTAAGTAGGTATTTTTGAGTTTTTGCAGATTTAAAAGAAAACTGTGACAAACGAAACATCGTTTTATATTTTCGAACCGCACGGGCACTCTAAGTAGCATCATCGTAAACTCAAATGGCAATGTACATTATTTCAATGTGCACTTTTAAAACAGTATGTTTAATAGCAAACGAACACATTAGGTTTATAAAGAGGTAAAGTTTGTGACTTTGTGACGTTGTAGGAAGTATATTCTCTGTACTGTACTGACCCGATTTTGAATTATTTTTACCAATAGAAAAGCACATTTTTTGTAAGTGCTCGATAGAGGCTATATTTAATTTAAAAACATTTTTACAAAAAAAAAAAACAACCGACTTCTTAAAAAAACACTAACAGGTGAAAAATAACTCCAGTTTCGGAAGTCTGTGGCTTAGGTGGTATTGTTGCGTTCATTATTAGCCACCGTTTATAATTTGCTATTTTTAGTTTCTTCTGCGTGTGTACATTTTTGAGGAGTTAATTAATTCGTCGAGGAACCCTCATCAGATACAAATGGGACCAATCTGTTAGTATACCCTATCAAAATCATTTTTATATTCTTTTTTTTTTGTTTGTTGTCTCGTCATTTATGACGGAGTACTGAGGTAACAAACCCAAAAAATAAAAGCAAACAAAAAAAATACAACCAAATTAAGAACCTTCTTTTTTTGAAGTCGGTTAAAAAACTAAATAGGGTGGAGGGGCTGTTAAAGTACGAAATGCACGCGGATGAAGTCGCGAGCGAAGTGCTAGTTTGTTTTAAACCCAGGAAGTTTGGTTGGTAGGTTATTTGTAACCTAGGCTGTGACCTAGATTCGAACCTTGGCTAAGCAAAAGATAACGGGGCACCACAGTATCAACATAAAGACGAAGGTAAAATTAAAATAATACTATTCATAACAAATAACGGGATACGATTAAAGTATTTATCGGTCAAGGTTACACGAGATTTTCAAGGATTATAGGTGTAAGGTCAGCGCACGTAACGATACGTCACTCAGACGCCATGTTGCTAAAAGCCATGTCATTTTGAGTGACACATTGCGCTGTTTTCAATAATGTTTTTTGAGAAGTTGGTCAGGGTTATTGGTCAATTAAAAGAGGTTTAGATTATGTTTATTTTGCGTGTTGCGTTGCATAATAAATTTAAGTAAGAATAGTTAAACTAGTCTTGAAAATGGCCTATCACACTCTTGTTCAGATCGGGACATTTGATTTGACGTTACTTATTTGTTAACCAGTATTTTATTGTTTAACATTAATTACCGACCCAAACAAGTGTGTAGCGCTCATAACCAGGTTCAAATAATCAAGTAGTTTTAAAGTTAAAGACATATACTATCACTTTTATTTTATGGTATTTAGAAATTAGATTAATTTTAAATTTAATAATACGATAATAACTGCTGTCATGGAGTAGGTATACCTACTTACCTAAAACCTATGCGAAAAAAAAGCTAAGTTATTTTATATGAATGTCATGAGGATTAGCTGAAAGTTACTTAGACAACAAAATATTTTATTTGTGAGTTTTTATGAAATCATTCTTACTGTTATGAAGGCAAAGGAATGACAACGAACTTCCTAAAAACATGTTGTGTATCAGTAAAGTTTGATAGCAAAACGAAACGTATCTGTACTTTCTAAGTATTTTTTGTTCCGTAATTTTGTAGTATTGTAGTACTATGATAATTTTGATTCGTTTTGAGGGTTTCATACCTCAAGGGTGCTTTATTATTAAGCCTTCGCTGTCTGTCCATCCGTCTGTCTGTCAATGGGCTGTATCTCAACCATAAAAGGTGTGGTGGTGATAGTTGTATATCTAAAGCCACTAATCCACTATGAAAAAAATGCTAATCTTTTCGTTAGTTTCACCATAGAATCAATTTATTAGTTTTGTTTAGTTTAGGTTAGGTGAAAATTGGCTAAAGGCCATTTTCTGAATGAACATACAGGATACTTTTTACCCCGGTAATGTGTTCCCCGAAATGTCATGTTTTAGAGACTTCAAAAAATTCAGAAAATTCAAAATTGAAACAAGAACTCTCATTTGTCACCAGGTGCTGCTCGGTATGGTTCAGAACTCTTCGCGTGAGAGTCCGACTCGCTTTTGGTCGATTCAAAATAAAACTCTGATCGCACTTTTCTCCATACGCTATCTCAGAACATTACGATGTCACATTCAAAGTGAATGCACGTCATTGACGTGAACACATTGTGAACACGTTGGCAGATTCATCTGAAAATTGATCTCTCTTGACTTCGTATTTATTTTTAACATGTTTGCCTGTGCTGTTATTTCAATTTTCACTTATTGTTACTTTTATGTTATCGCTTACTTTGTTGCACCTACCGTTCTGTTTCTGCATCACCTGTAGAGTTTTTTTACTTGTGCAAAGTGTTTTGTATTTGTCTTGATAATCCAGTGGATAAGGCCTGCCTGCCTATCATGCACGAGGTTGTAGGTTCAAACCAATGTATTTTTTTCCATTCATATTTACTTTCTAAGTTTATCTTAAACATCAATGACATCAGTGAAGTAAAACATCACCAGGAAGCCTAAACTCAAAGTATAAATAAATTTAAAATCTCTATATGAAAAGAGGTCTTTGCATTGCAGTGGGACAGTAGCAGGCGGGTATTATTATAAAGAGTTAACAAATAAATACTTCCTAAACGAGTACTTGTAGATCTCTTTGTCGTTCGCAACCCTCTGAATTACGAAAGCATTGGGGTTACAAAAATAGCTGTTACACTCAGTATACACAGAATTATAATATATTTATGTAAGGATTCGCCACAGAGACGGCCATTACGTTGTTTCCACGGGTGATTGATTCTATTTTTGCCCACAAAGGATCAAAGGATGCGGGTACCTACGTAATGCGAACCCAGAGGTAGGATTTAAGCAGTTAAATATAAATGATACCTTATGTTTTTATACGATTTAGATAATGTATGTAAACAGGGTGGGAGGGACATAGTCTCACAACAGGATGCCATGAACTGTTCTTCATATTATTCTGGAAACAACAACAACCCTGAGGAGTGATGGTACCTTTTCTTAATTTACAATTTTTTTCTGATGTTTTTTAGCTGCATAAAATGGTGATTTCTATCCAAATTAATGAGATTTCAATGACAGAAATGACTTATTTGCTTTTAAGAAAAAATCGAATCGAAAAAAGATGATTTTTGAGTTTATCTTTATGTTACTAGCCTATATTTTCGCACAGCCGGGCAAAGGCCTCCTTTCTTTCCACTTTTCTCTGTCAAGAGCTGTTTGGCACCAGTCCTTTTCAAAAATGTCCAGCTCATCCCACCATCTCCACCTAGGCCTACCGCGATGTCTTTGGTCATGTTAAGGAACCTATTTCCCATTCTGTTCCCAAACCCACCCTAAACTACACCCTACCCCATTTTACCCATATTCTTCAACGCCTAAATCATGTACATACCTATCTACTGAATTCACGGTAATATCCTGTAAATTAGAAAATAATTTTCTACTTACCCGCTATAATATCATAATCACTACCCAGTCTTATCATAATAAACTCTATCGCAAATCGCTGACAGGACTTGTTTAAGTTTCCAGCTGATAGAGGGCGTGCGATGCCAACAAACTTTCCACTAGCAAACTCCTTATTATTCATTGCAACACCGGCTAGCTGATAATAAAACTTGTGAACGCTTAAATTAAACTGCCGACGTTCAATCCACAGGAATGTGTTGGTTAACTAACGCTATTATCGATTTTAAGACTTTGGTATTCGTAGTATCTGCCTAACTCTTAATTCGATCCCATAAAATGGATTTAATACACTGGAACGTTATGTTCTAAGCATTTATTATAATCTGTTTATACTAACAAACCTACTAATACATATTTACTTACGAATAAATAAAACTGAAGTAGGTATTTGTAATGTCAAAATAACGCGTTTTTTGCTAAATGCGTTCTCTACTTATTTTTTTTCTGTCTGTCTGTTTGTTTGTTTGGAATTGTATCCAAAACTGCTGGGCTGATTTTAACGGGACTTACATGCAGATAGCTTAGGTTATAATGTATACATACATTTTAAACAATTTTATTTTAGTTATAAAAATTAGGAATAAAACTCTTGAACTGGTGACACTTGGTATATATTATCAAACGGATAAAGCATTCAAAATGAAACATGGACACATTTGAACCCAACATATATGTAAGTCAATAGTAACGATAAATAAATTCCTTATTGGTTCTAGAAAACTGTTGCTACAGTTTTTGGCAGGCTAATGTAGTTACCATCAAACAAGTCTACATCTACAAAATATTAATCATAGACGTATAACATAATGTGAATTTCTACTAAATACTCCAAACCCGTACCTATTTTGAGGTTGACAGTAAAAGACAGCTATAATGTTATTTGTGACAAAATGCCGCGTGAAAGGGAGTACGGATGGACAGACAACCACGTCAACATTAATGTTATAGCTTTATTTGATGCAATAAACTGTTCATGATTATTATTAAATAATATTTATTTCTGTAAATGGGTTCATTTAAACACTTTTACATGTCTGAGAAGAAACACCGAAAGAAACTCAGAGGTCACAGTCTCTTTTAAAGTCCAGGCATTATCTTGGTCAGATTATGTAAGAACCATGCAGATTTGTGTCTGATAATGGTCTTTTGAGGAAAGAACCACACAGATATGAGTGCTATTAGCTTTTTCTCGTGTGTGATTTTGTTTGTATTTTTTTGGCTTTTATCATTGTTATTGGTGCCAACTCTGGGTCGAATTAAAATAAAAAAGCGGCACAGGTCGATCAGAGGACGCTTGTCAAAGGTGACTTTGTTGTTAGGTGACAATTTTTAAACACGAGATCTCTCCGAGCTACGAAAAAAGTTAAGGCGCTGGTGCTGGCTGTCATTTGTGCAAAAATTTATCTCCAATGCCAATATAATTATTGTCTACTAGCAGACGTCACGCGGTTTCACCCGCGTAGTTCCCGTTCCCGTGGGAATACAGGGATAAAAAGTAGCCTATGTCACTCGGGGATGGTGTAGCTTGCCAACGGTGAAAGAATTGTTCAAATCGGTCCAGTAGTTTCAGAGCCTATTCAATGCAAACAAACAAATATTAGTATAGACTAGTAGACGTCACCTTGAAAGACTTTTCTTAAATCGGTCCAGTAGTTTCAGAGCCTAATCAATGCTAAGAAACAAACCTTCAAATCTTACCTCTTTATAATATTAGTATAGACAAGTTGAATTTATCTTCTTCTTATTAAAGCTACCATGTTTAATATATTCGGTTAGTACTTAATTTCAAATTATGCTACCTTCAACCAAACAAAAAAACATTTGAACAAATGCAGTTTCTACAAATACTTGGCAAGTAAAGGCGGTACACACATATTATTTGGCACGACCACGAGATCCGGACTTGCGACCTTGACCTCCAAAACCAGAGGTCCGCTACTGCGCCTTTTGGAACTAAAAATGCTTTGTGTTTTAGTACGAAATCGTTCAAATCTCTGCCAAGTTGTTGGCATTCTAACTTCAAGAACATTATTTTGAGAATAACCTTGGCTAAGTTGGGCGCAGTTGACATGACAAACACGGGATTGTTATTTATATGAACTGTAACTACTGTATGTATAGTATTGTACGTGATTTCTTAACGACACTTTGGTTGAAAGTCACAGGCACGTGGGAAATCTACAAGGGCGACTGCCAGGTAGTTTCAACCCAAAGACATTCAATACCTATAGACCGGACATCACGAACAAAATATTTTCGTCCGAAAAAGTGTGTCCTGCTGGATACAAGTGTATGAGTTTTTTGTAGTACGCTCCGCTGCCGCTCCAATATTCATATATTATTCTAGATGGCGTTACTGAGACATGGGATCAAAGTTTTTCTATGACATTTCCTTGACATGCCCGCTCTATAGTATTTTAAATCTCTTTGTTTCAACCTATGTATTGTTTCAATTTTTCTTCAAGGATTTTTTTTGACTATCGACTGGTTGACAATTCACGTGACCAGAGCGTTGGCTTTTTATTGGCCAAATAATTAGCATGACCATCCAATGAGGCAATGCTACCAGTCTTCTGGGAAAGTGACAGGAAGGACAGTGATAGGTACTTGGGAATAAAAAAAAAATAAAAAAAAAAAAATTGGTTTTATTTTTTATTCGCCTTTATTATTTCATTTTAATTTACTGGGTGCTTGTCAAAAGTGGTAAATTCGATTATACACATATATCTATCTAGATTTTTATTTTTGTAGGGATAATAGTCGACCACTTTAGTGTTTTTGCGAAATGTATCATTAACCTTTGTTTATTTGGTCACCCTCATATTGTGATGACTTTTAATGAAAGAATCTATTAATATTATAAGACACTATTATTTTGAAACTTGCCCGAATAGTCTGCGAAACGCGGTAATGCATTTAACAAGTGTAACAATAAAACACATCTAGACAACCATTGTTTTATGTCTACTGAGATTTAGGCTTATAAACGGTACTTATCCATTTCTTAAGGTAAAACCCCAAATGAGGGCAGTTACTTAAACCTCAGAATTTCTAGCAAAATACTGAGTATCCTTACACCTAAGCTTAATTACGAGCTATTCGAGGTTTGTTGCGTAAAAGGGGGAAAATATGGTTTTGCGTGAAGAGCATGATTATCGTCTTCGTCCATTACTTTAAGTAATAAATTGCGCTCACAATTTAAATTGATACAACCATAATTAAGTAAAGTAATTCTGAAAGGGGTGAAAATTTAATAAAATTGAAAATTAAGTACTGACACTTTCTAAAGCACCCGTTAATATGGCGTATAAATTTTTGTACCATACTAGATGCATGTCCATGAACGAAACGAAGAAAAAAGAAAAATAAGTGCTAATAAATATTTTTATTTTACAACGTCACGCATATATTCCCCGAAGCTTTAAGCCAAGCTACTTTCACGAGTTTATTTAAGTTCCAAATAATAAGGGCAAGCCCTTTTGACATCAATAATATTGGCTTTATATGTCACTTAAGGTATTCATTTTAATATATAAATATCTAAATTTCCGTTCATAATATATATTTTTACAGTTATTATTATTTATTGTTATTGTATTTTCCATTTATCCACTACCTACAATAATTAGAATCTCTTTAAATAATAAATATAGTAACACCAACATACTATCTCACACACACACAAAATCACACACACATGCACGCACAAATACACACAAACACACAGTTATAAAATGAGGGGCCTGGAGATCTATAGTACAGGCCTTGGCTTAGTTTAGACTCCAGATCTCCCACAAATTACGTATTGTTTAACTGTTTTTTATCGTCAACTGTACAATGTAAAACTTTATGTAATTTGTGCAGATGAAATAAATATTTTTATTATTATTATTATTATCAAACGGACATCTACCGAGACTCCAGGCTATTACTGAGAGATTTCAGGTAGAAAGAACATGGTAAAACTTTACCTGACCCGGTAATGGAGCCCAGAATCTCATTCTTAGCAGTAATACTTGCGAGCACTAGGCCAAGAAAAGCATTTTTCAATAACTGTCAGGTCAGTCTAACGTTGGATCAATCTCCCATCCGCGCAGTCTTACTTTAAAGAGCTGAGCCACTTTGTTTTCCTTCCAATCCTCAACACGGACAAACTTTACACGGGAAAACTTTGCGAAATTGTTTTAAATAGTTACACTTCTGGCCAAAGGAAGTTATCGACGGGCGGCCTGATAATTCTCTGTTAATAATACTTATAGCAGCACTTCCCAGCACATGGCGCCACCATTTTGAGTAGATAATAGGGTTTTAATTGAGATGAAGCTTTACATAATAGAAGGCTATTTCGAAGCCTATAAATTTTTATTCATAACCATTATCGCCAGTGCCTGGGGTGCGGATTTTGAACGTCGATATTCATGGTTAAATATCTATTTTAAACCATTCGGCCGTGTTCACTGCATTTAGTGGACCGTAAAATATCTTATCGTCGGTCAGTATTAGAGTAAATGTATCGAGTGCACCTGATTATCGGGTCGACGTCTATTTTCACGTCTGCTAGACGCTTTCGCTTAAATATAGAAAGTTATAAGAAAAAATTGTTAACATTATTTTACGAGGTGCACAAAAATGCCTTCACAATCTACCCGATTACTGAACATAATTAATTTTTAGTTATAGAATAATCCCATCCTAGTGCAATTCCAAAACGCTTCATATTTCCCGACATATACAAGCCACGAGTGCACCCATACCTCGTGACGCTATCTCATTCTGTCCCGTAGTGTACAGTCAAGATAGCGCAGCGTGTCCGACACTACTAACGTACTCCAGGAGCCGAAATATAATATCTCCCATCAACAGCACTAGCTATAAAATTGGAAGATCATAAAATGAAAACGTGCGATATTTTAACGGCGAGCTATTAACATGACACATTTACCGGCTCCGTGACCGCCCCCGGAATTAACGGAGCCTGCATTGCACTGTGCCAACTGGCCAGTTAACGACTATTTGCCTTTCATCCATTAAATATATTCGTCCAAAGTGTAAAATCGTATTAAACCAGTATTTTGTATGCGGTGACACTATATTCTCATAAAATTACTTACTTGTCTTCAGTGTGTACTCGCCCTATTCCTCCACATACATTGGTATTTAATGCTTTTATTTTTCTTCAACTGGCTCGGTCCAGGTCCAATTACTCTAATTGAAGACGTTCCGTTTTGCTTTTCTTGGTAACGATGGCAACCTTACAAGTGTCTACATGTGTCACAGTTGGGCTGAAAAATAATAGTGATTTATTTTATACGTTAACGTTTCATGTTACCACCTTACTTATAATATTTTGGCAGCATGTTAAATAAACACTATTAGCTATTACGTGTAAAATACAGATGTTTTTTTATCATTTTATTTTTAAATGGATAATATTTTTGTGTTCACCAAAAATCAAATGGTACATCTATGTATGCATTTCTAAAATATTGATCTTAAACCCGTTTAATTGTTTTACTATAATTAAACTACTCGGCCAACAAAATATGTTACATCAAACAAATTCCAAATTAACACCAAGATATAACACTTTTTTATTGTAGTGCGCTGCAAATATTCTATTGTAACTATAACTATTTTATTCTTCCCCGAAAAATACTGATCGTGCACCAAATATTCCGTTGACGGTGGAGGAAAATGATGTGGAAGGGATCCATAGGTTAGGTTAGGTTAGAACTGTGACCTACTACGCTCGAGCCGAGCGAGCGAAGCGAGCGGTGCCGCGGCAGCGGCCGGCGAGCGCTACCTCGAAATTATTTGTCAACTGATTAGTGTTAAAAAACATTTTTAGTAAGCATTATATTTTATAATGTGTTCATTTTTTATTAATAAAGCTACATTGGGCTTTAATTGGTGTTTGATTCAAATACATTGTGCAGTGCATTATCTGAAGTACCTAAAACTAAAAAAATAAATGCTTGTTTTTAAAATTAGGTGTATTACTATTTTTACAAATTTACAACAGTTGTTAAATAGATGCTCATTATGACATATTTTAATGAACATATTTTGGTGCACATTCAGTATATTTGGTGGAACACAGGCAAAATTAGGTAAATGAAAAGGGAATAAATTGAAGTACTTTTAAATACCATCCTTTTTAAATCAACTGCTGCATACAATCAAATGCAATATTTACTAGATTTGTATTCAAAGAACACCCAATAATTTTGTTGAAATTTTAGCGCGCGAATATAATAATGGTAAAAGTTGTGTAAAGTTATAAATACCTTACCAACTAATCGTCGATTAAAAACAGTCGATTATTATAGGTTGGCTCGAAAACTGAGACAATTCACTCAAGTGCGGTAATCATTGCTGGTTCAATGTCTGAGAAGAGCCCTCTAGTAAACACACCAGTAGCGTTCGATAAATATACTAACTACTACACCCCCCACCTTCTACTAGCCCTTCGGTATCCTAAAGGATACGTTTTGGAGAGTGCACGGGAATTACAAGAGTTGATTCCGCCATCACCTTTCCACCATCGGACAACCGTACGGCGAGTGTCCACCCTTACATCATTGGCACCTTAACGATCCGGACAAAGCGTTTTGCCTCGTCGTTTATAACGCGTACGGCGAATGTCTGGAAAAACTTGCCTGCTGCGGTCGTCCCATGCGAGTATAATTTAGGTGCCGTCAAGGCTTGAGTGAATAGGCTCTTAATAAACTAGTGCGCTTCACCATCATTAAGTGATTCACGGATTAGCATCAGCAGGGATTGCAGTCAAGCACTAGTTTAATATATTAAAAATAAAAAACGAATCCACGGCTGGACTCCGAGTACAGATTAATTACTGAATTCTATCATACCACATTTCCCAGAATTTGGTTAGCTAGCAGCTATCCATGACTCAGTTTAGTTAATAAACGGTTTAAATCTGAGATAGTTTAGTCTATAATAGAAAGCTAATACAAGTGGTTGTATGCTAAGCAAGTTCCTTAATATTGATTAAGATTTTTGAGAATTAAATTTACGTTGTATTGTTGTTCTTACAAAAATCTTGCTATCTGTTGTGCGTTTCGGTTCAGCTGTTATTTGAATGATTTTTTTTGCCGGTAGTAGAAAATAATTGTTCAACAATGAAGTTGGTGAAAAATAATGTTAATCTTAATACGTAATATTATACAGAGGAATTATTGTACATTTTTAAGTTGGTATGAACGGGTTAGTGTCAAAAACTGTTAAAAATGCTCGCAGTGGCAGAAAGCTTCATCATCGACTAGGAACTAAGTCTAGTAATATTCTATGAAAACTATTAGGAAAATATACAACAAATGATGTACATGTTAGCTTTTTCTGTCTTTGAGTTTTTTAAAACAGCGTCTACAAAATCCTTCATAATTATACATACATACCTCCCTCATTGGTAAAGTTAGTTTATCGCAAGCGCTAATGCTGTTCATCTGGCCATAGTTTTGATTTACGTGTCGGGAAAACTATTAATTATTTTTTTTACTAGAATTTCTTAGTAGGCAGCAGGCCTAGCCATATTACAAAATCTATTTCTATTCTATTTCTATTATAGAAAGAAAAATGGCGTATATGGAGTTAGCTGTTTGTCAACTGTCAAGTGTATTTCATTTTCAGCCGTATTACAAATTCTACTCGTTAACGACGAGCAAAAAACTGTCACGCAGTTGACAAACAGCTGATACATATACGCCATTTTCTTTCTATCGTCGCCTTATCGATTACGATAATAGAAATAGAAATTATAATATGGCTAGGCCTGCAGATGGTTTGTGTATTTGTGTCTGGCTGAATAAGCACTTTCCCATTCGGTTCCTTACGGTCACATTTTGCCAGTTATATTTAAGTTCCAATTAATCATGGGACTTAAACATAACTAGCGACACGTGGGTGGTTCGTAGGTACAAATCTGCCTAACCCTTCTGGGAATCTAGGTGTGAATTTATGTTTATCAACATAATATTTATCACATGAATATAAAAGTAATGTTTCATTCATTTAGCAGCAGGTTGATCCAGTTATTCCCTATTCAGCCCCCAAACATTCATATTTATCGGATTCAAAGATTCTGAGAATGGATTCAAAATGGATTTTGGCAGTTCATTGTGCTATGCATTATGCATTCAGTTAGTCCGTTAAATCAGCCGCTTGCGAGACAATAGAGACACAATAAACTGGCGTGATTGAAAATACTTCCCCAGCCAGGCGAATTTTAATAAATATCTTTGGCATTCAGACCTTTCGACTTTAGAATTTCGTACTTTCATTAAATAGAGTGTTTTCCTAATGCCATCCGAAATTTGTATAGGTAAGTTTATATTCTGTTTTATGGAGTATGGCGTGGGTAGATACGTCGTAATCGTTTAAAAACCAATAACGTATCATGTTCAAGGACTGTTATACCACAAAAGGCTCACAAAGGGGAAAAAGGCCTTCATTTTCCTTAACCGGTCTTGAGGTAAATGAAAAACTATTTCTTAAAGCTTGAAAATCTTTTCCTACGAACAATAAAAATCTTCAGCGCGTCGCTTTATTTGATACAAAACAACTGCAAGTAGCATTTATTTTAATTGTGAAAAATAAAGAGCAACTGTCGCGGATAGCTGTGGCGCTATCATTAAACTTTTTACCGGGCAGACCGCTAAAAAGTGCCGTACTTATTCTGGCGGGCGCCGCAGATAAATTCCACGATCGTATCTGGGAAGGCAATTAAGATAAGCGAACATTGTGCTGTCACTGTTGCTCAGTGTACGTTTAGCGGACGCACGCTCGATTTATGCCCTCCTGCCAGGATAACTGGCTTCACCTACGAGCCACTGCATTACGTAACCTACGAACGTCTGCTGTAACGGTGATAAACACATCACTATGAGTGATGACGAACTGTTGCTGGACCTCGTAAATCAGTTGTCACGTAACTCAAATTTTATGCACTTTAGGACGTTTCCTTCCTGCATGTGGAACAAGCTGAGAGTTTTTGTTTTACTTCCATTAAGGAAGGTATTTCAGACTTGTGCATCAAAAGCAAAATGATTATACTTTAAACTTTCATTCGCTGTAGGAATAATGTGCGACTAAACGCTGTTTATGCACTATGTTGCTTCTACATCTTTCTAACGTTACCTGCGTCATTAACCAAGCTTTAAACGTAGGTAACTTTAAAGAAAATTCCGTCATAATTAAAGAAGATTAAAAGCCCTGATGTCTGATTTTTAAAACTAGATTTCATAAAAGTGTTACAAATGATGAGATGTATTATGACGGTCGACTCGTGCTGTCTATTTGGCAATGGTTTACCGACTTTAACACTACCGAGCAAACCGCGCGTATTTCACATCCGAAAAGTCACATCTCGTATTACCAAGTGCTGATTATATGTGAAAGTTTGTGTTAGTCAAACAAAGCTAAGTACCTAATATAATATCTGTTAATCCGGCGTACTATTAACTTAGTTTACAATGTAAAACTTTACACAATGGTTGCCGCCACAACATTTTGAAATCTATAAACTATGTTCCGGTTTGAAATCAGCGTTAATATTGTTATAGGTACTTTAAAAGCCCTCCCATCGAGGTGAAGGGAAAGTAATAAATTTTATGAAGCAAGACTTTCCGGCTTTTTGTTAACAAATTATACGCACTAGGTATATAAGTCAGTCTTTGTTGGTTAGAAAATTCTTTTTACCCTGACTTCTCATCCTTAAAGAAACGTCAGTAAGATAATGATGAATGAGCCTTCTTTCTCATGATAATATGAAGAATGATAAATAACATACCCCTAATATTATGTACACGTTCATTGTTCTTTATATTGATCTCTTTTCAATGTGTAGATGAATATAAAAACTATTAGGGGCGTAAATTATCTGAGAGTAATGTGATGAAAGCTACCGAGAGTTCGTAACCCTTCGATTTTATCTCTTTTGGACCGATAACTTTCTGTATTATGATGTGGTTGTGTCACTATACGTACCTACACAAATCTTACAAAAACTGCAACTTGAGACTATCACGGAAAGTGTTTTGTAGTAATCTTTGAAGAAAAGGCCGTTCCAATGCGTATTGCGGGAACTGCAAGCATATTTTTTAATTGGAGATGTGCAAGGGCGGAAATTTTGTCTGTTTTATACACACTTTTAATGTACAATGTACAACAACAACCACTGGTGCTTGGCCACTTGAATAGTTGCAAAACAGAATCTAATTAAAAATGTAATCACGTTTGTTGCAGGGGTAGAGATTTAAACAAAAATGTTGGGGTTGTTCCATGAACGAAGCTGAATTGTAAATCGAGCATTTTAAATTCATGTCTTGAACAGGGGAATCGGTTCAATCTGCTCTCGAAATGAACGAGTTATCTCTCAAGGGCATCGCGTCAGATTTCTAACACGGAATCACTTACATCGTATTGTTCACACTACGGAGCGCAAGCGCCTGTCAAACAGTGATACGCCAAGAGTAGGACAAGACGACAGTTTACATGCTAATGAGTTCGCATTACACCCCATCCCGTTTACAACTCGCTAATATATGTACAATATGTACATACCTACTACGAATATTCTAGCGAAATAAGGGGAAATATCGTACCTATACCTAAAGCAAACTCAGTGAATTGACATAGACAGTCTGTTACTCTGTAAATTATTAGTATTTATGTATTGTATTTATTTATTTTCTTTTTTTTTGTTTTCTTATTTATACCTACTTATTTTATATTTGTATGTTAATTATCTATGTAAATAGTACACCACAAACTGCCTACTCATCTTTTCTCCTCCTCCATCAAGTCCATCCAAAGGTTGTCTGTAAGAGATCGCTTTTAGCGATAAGGCCGCCCATTGTAACACCTTATGTACCCCTTAAAGTTATTATTCGTAAGTTTTTATGGTGTACAATAAAGAGTATTCTATTCTATTCTATAGATTACCACTATTTAATCATTTATTCACAAAACCCACAGCATTTTTACAAAATTATACTTAATGATAAAATTAGCGGCCAGTCTTTTGGGCACTTTTTCCGTTAACAGCGATGTGGATGAAATTTTTAAGTTGTGATAAAATTAATACTACAGCCAATTACAGATACGCTTTACTCTAAAACAAAGACCATAAAACGTATTTTGTTTATAACAAAATTTAAGAAATCTCCTTTTAATTTTTTTAGCGCCATTACCCTTAGTCTAGAGAAATTGTGCTCAATTAGTGTTCTGATTAAAATAAAAAGTTTTTTTATTTTTTATTAGTTGAACTAGATATTTAGAATAACCTTAATTAAAGACACATTAAGACACATAAATCACTAATACATATTCCATGATCATGCCATCCCAAGCGGTCGGTGTACGAATACTAACTAATAACTAACACGAGAATGGTGTTTCTTGAGGACACAATCATACCTCCATAAAAAATTCAAACCACAGCTACAACCAGCTGTCGCTTGTATCCAATCCAAACCTTCCCATCCAACAAAAATTGAAAAGCAAAAGCACGCAAGATAACAGATTATTAGATTTCGAATTTCATGAATACGAAACGAAATATTTTCTCGAAATGAATATTCTCAAAAGACGGGTCTAAACGCGTCACGTATGGCGCTGCCTTTAGAGCAATAAAATAATCGATTTCTACTTGCTATGCTAGTCGACGGCGATCTGAGCAGAGTGTTAGAAAGCGAGAAGTTGGTCTAAACCGAACTCGTTCGTGCCCTCGGCTCCAATCATCGAGTCCCAAGTCTGGGAAACAACAACTGGGAACGAGCTCACTTCATTCGTGCCTTCACAACTTGGAGAATAACTTAGAAATTCAATTTGCAGACGGTGAGCGTTGCAGCGGCCTGTACACTGCCGCCTATGTAATGCGAACTTAGACATTGCTTACGTCACCAAACTTGAATTCCAACACCGTATGAAATTCACACAGCAAGGAGAAAAAGTTAAACAAACTATGTGGTGCGCTTCTTGTTAAAAGGAAATGAGCGTTGAAAGTAAACATAAACTTGTTTTAACCCAGTTTACGACGTCATTTTCGTTTTTCCATTACCACGAAAATGTTTCTGATTTTTTTAAGAATTGGCTTTCACAGCGGTCACATTCTTTTTGACTTAATTGTTTAATCAATTCTATAATAAACAATTTCGTAAAGCAATCATTGTTTACGTACAGCAGCCGTAACATAAATCAAGAAACCAAGGCCTCATTAACGAGCATTTTAATTAAACAATTCTTACAATGAAAATTTATGAAACAAACAAAAGAAAGCGGGAAATAGACGGCTAATGAAGTGGTGGAAATTAATTAATAAAGACTCAAATGAAAATCTGAGTAAACAAGGACAATTTGTTTATTTCTACAGCAATCATAAATAAAGTTGTCGCGGTAAGGGTGGAGGTGGATTCGTGTAATTGTGATAATTTTATTATGTACCTACCTATGTCAGCACGAATGTCAGCACGAACATTGTAGGATCTTTATGTCCATATGTGTAATTATGCATCTACAAAACGCATTTGTAAAGTGATTTTGTTAAATACGTTAAAAGTACTGCCTTGACTGCCTTGTTGGTCTATTTGTCGCAAGCGCTACTGCTGAGCTTGAGGTCTCGGGTTCCATTCCCGGGTCGGTCAAGTGTTATTGAGTTTTTATATCTGGAAATTCTCAGTAGAAGCCCAGAGTCTAGATTTGTACCCGATTGATGGCAATAGGGTCGCCCTCTATTACATGGGACTTAAACATTAGTGGCGAAATGTGGGTGTACTATATCGATACGGGGATTACTACAGGCATAATTTTATGTTATGTTAAAGTACGACTTCAAGGTGTACAAGCTATATAAACGTATACCTTCAGGTGCAATGATATTATAAGTAAAAAGGTGTAGATAGGTTACCTAAACAACATTCAATCTTCAAAAACGGCAAAGTAACGCACGCACGGGTCTGTTCACGGCGCGACGCGACACTGAGGTCAAGTGTGACCAGTTAGCCACATTTTAACGTGTCGCTTGCTGAGCGGTTATAACTTTGCTACACCTTTTTACTTATAATATCATTGTTTATACCGGTGTAATTAAATCTGTATCCTAGATGCTATAACTATTTGACAGCCGGCTCTCCGGTTGCGCCCGCGTCTTTTGTTTCATCATAGACCACAGACAAAGTGAGCGACGCATAACACTGAAACGTGGGAGACGCGTTGGAAAATCGTTTTATTATTATTTTTTTATTATCTGTTATTTATTTTCATTCTATGTTTGTATTATTATTTTAATTTATTTACATTTTATGCTTCCTAAAGGTTATAGTATTGAAAGTGTGTTCACGGCACTACAGTCTTTTGTTTTTTTGACACGTCAGTTTAAAGTTTTTGTTGTTAAAAATTTCAATGCCTGTCCCAAATAAAGGTACTTTCTTTTTTTTATCTTACCTCCACAACCCAGGTACTGGGAAACGCGAAACTCCTTGGGAAGAATGGTTATCAAACTTTCTGGCTTCTGATTACTTGTAACGACTGCTAAAGATCTACAAATAACCAATGGCTTAACTAGCTGTACAAATCACAAACGGGTTTCGGTATGTAGTGCATCTTTACCCATGCACGCAGTGACCTCAGTAAGGGCGGCTTAACCTAGATGATCGAAGCGGCTGTTTTCAAATAGCTCATTGATTGTCATGTTTATTGATAACACTTTCAGAATATTGTGCTAAGTACATCATGATTTAGTATTTTCAATTGTCCCGCTGTATTCGATTCGAAATAGGAATTAGTTTGCTTTATCATTTGAATTTAGTAGTATGGGTAATTCGGCATTGTGTATAGAATGGACAGCATAATGCAGATAAGTATATTGTGGAAAAACAGGTGACGTAAAACGAGGTTACTTTGATTAATATTTAATTTAAAACCCATGTATATTTTACAATTAAAAAATAAATTATTGGAAAGAAATAACATAGTGACGGTACATTATGCATGATAACTAAGTAACGATTCTTTAATATAAATGTACTATAGTTTCCGGGGAAAGAAAAGTTAATGCCGTTAAAAGGCTATTGAAAATGAGACAAGTTTGATGACTCCCAATATTAAACATTGCTCTCCAAAGTCACCCCTATCTAAAAAGGAAATTTATTGGCTACTATGCAATCAAACTTATTAAAATAAATTAATTATGTAGGTACATTTAAACGAAAATAGGTCATGGGGTCCGATTGCAAGCAGCCTGTTCAAGGAGATTTCTCGCCGACTGGTCGACACTTCGAGGGCTGGCTTATTCTTTGGCCAAAGAATTAGCATTGCCATCCAACGTGGCAATGCTGCCCGTCTTCTGGGCACGTTTCCAGATGACAGCGATGGGAGGAGTACTTTGACGCCTGAGTGTTCCGATTTGGTTTTTCCTAGGGGGTTTTTGTTTTTTTTTGTTACTATTCTAGTTGTAGTTAGTTTCAGTGTAGGTATCTACATATTTAATTTATCTAAAAATGCATTTTGGACGGAAATTCAGTCCACTCAGTGCTAGCTGTTAAAGATAAAACATTGTTGAAACATAGCCTAACGACTAGAATTTCTAGTAGCAGAATAAATAATCAGCTACGTTAATTTTACGGGTGAAAAAAAAAAACACATCAAGTTACCCCAATGTGTAAAATTTTCCCAATTGAATATGAACCCTATTCTGTTTTACATAAAGTTGAAAAACGATCAAAGAAATTTGACACATTGGGGTTTCTTGATGTGCTGGCGTCTGTACAACTGTACAAGTAGTCAAAACCTTGAAATTCTGACAACTAATTTTAACCACGGGCGATATTTTACCCAGCACTAGATTGTGGAGGTTAGATAAGCACTCCGTCGAAGAAAAACACTGGTATTTAGCTGCAACTGGTTAGACCAGCTGACAGGTTGAAGGGCAGTTTTAAGGCCTTATCCTGACTATGTTAGGTAACATAGTTGGGAAAAGGCTAGACAGATGATGACAAGGTATGAGTAGGAAAGTGGATTGCTAGTGGTAGCATCGGCGCGCACCAATCTACTAAAGCAAGCGCCGATGTCGCGCACACTGCGCACAATCAACGCGGTAGCCGATCGTATCAATTTGTTCCACTGTTTGTTGAACGACTTCACAAGGGAGGCGTATTCAATAATATGCAATAATATGTTATGAGAATGTTAGTTAGGTTTAAGTTATGCAATTTATATAATACATACATACATACATAAACTCACGCCTTTTTCCCATGGGGGTAGGCAGAAACTACAGAGCGCCATATGCTACGATTCTTACATACTTCTTTTGCTTCGTTTACATTCATACATGTTGTCATACACACACGCCGGTTGCGAGTACTACGCACCTGACCTTTCTGAAGAACATCACCAATAAGGTCTATGTATGTCCTTCTTGGGCGTCCCCTCCCGGCGTTCCCACTTACATCTGCCTTGTAAATACCTTTCGTTAGTCGCCTTTCATTCATCCTTTCAACGTGACCAAACCATCTAAGCATACTCTTTTCAATTTTTGTTACTACATCTTCTTTTAAACCACAACGTTGCTTTATATCATCATTCCTCAATCTGTCATTAATTGTTACACCACACATACTTCGCAAGGAACGCATTTCTACAGCATTTATTCTACTTTCATGTCTCTTTTGCCACACCCAACATTCACTTCCATACGTTAGTGTAGGCACCAGCACACCATTGTGAACAGCCAGTCGTGCCTTTTCGGACATAGACTGGCTGGTCACAACGCCATGTATAGCGCCATTCACTTTATTTCCTGCATTCACTCTCCTTTCCACATCCGCCTCAATCTTTCCATCCCTTGTAAACAGACTTCCCAGATATACAAAGTCATTCACTTGTTCTACACTCATATCGTTTATTTTCACATTGCACAACGACACGTTTTCGTCTCTTTCAAACACCATGACTTTCGTCTTATTCACATTGATGTTCATCCCTTTCATCTTATATGCTTCATTCATCTTGGTCACCATGTCTTGCAACTGTTCCGCTGACGATGCAAGAAGAACTTGATCGTCTGCGTAGAGGAGGCATTTGACAGGCAACTCATTAATACTCATTAATAATTTTTAGTAATTAATAATAATAATAATATTACTTATATAATGATAAATCTGTAATGTAAAATAGCTTCTCTATCGCATTAGGTTAGCCTGTTAAGATAGATGTAAGTAAGGTTCTAAATAAATAAATAAATAAATAATGTGAAATTGTGTGAATTAATTTTGAGTACGACAATGAGTAGTGATACCTTTGATCGACCCGTGCGGTTGTTATTATTTAGTCACAAGCCTTTTAACAGGAATATAAAAATAGTTACGCCTAGTAACTAACAACACCTTGTATATACAACCACCGCTACAGCACTCTATCTTACTCAAATGACACCAACAGTGCCAAACTGTCCCATAACACACAACAACAACAAAAAACCGACACGACAACTCACGTCCACACAATACCAATTGTCCAATTCATATTCAAATAAACTGCGCAAAACGCCTATAATCCCCGAAGGTATATGCAGAGGTGTAACTGTAGTACACCCACTTTTCGCCACTAATGTTGAGTCCCATGTAATAAGGGCCAGCTATTTGCCATCAATCGGGCACAAATCAACACTCTGCGATGCTATTATAAATATCTATATGGAAAAACTTCATAACGCACTAAATAAGTGAAAGTACGAAAATCTAATGGTTTTAAACGTTTATGTTAGAAATATAAAATTTAATCAAATTAAACATTCATTGTTCACGCAAATTTTAGACGTTTAGCAATTCTGCCAACATCAAGTTTATAATATAACAATAGTGCAAACCAAACTTTGACAGCAACATGCGAGTTGACATTGACATAGACGAAAATACAAAGCAAAGTTTTAATTTTCTATTAAACATAAATTTCCAGTCGAATTTCGAACACTAGGCGATCGGTAGTAAATAAATAAATAATACAGTTAATAGGCGTTTATCGGCAAGGAGCGACGGGCATTATTCCAATCGATCGATGAGATCCGTATTAATCACCAGAGACTACGTAAATCGTTCAACGTCGTCTGCAGGCGTATTGAGTGCGAATCGCGCGACACTGTCATGACTATTTTGTCTCGCTTTTATAAATTATTTTCGAAAAACAAACAGCTCAATAAAACGTTTGAAGTAAGCGAGAAAAGTGTTTTATTAACTTCGAAGTGCTTTTCGAGTCATATAAATCGTCGTTCAGATAATTATCTGCTTGGGATTGAGTACTGAAATGTTCAATTCCTTGGTAGGTCAAGTCCGCTTCTGGAAATTAGCGTGCTTGAAGTATTAAATAAATAAATAAATCAAAGTGTGATTGGAGTTTTCGATTCGGAACAATCTTAATTAAGACCAACATTTTGGAATTGTGTTCGCTAAATGATTTATGCATCCTATCCTATATCCTATTTTTCCATCCTTCAGGCAATACAAACCAATTTTTGGCTTTCTTCTTACTTTTGTACCTGTACATATAAATAAATTTGGAATACAAGTCTTTTACAAATACCATGCAAATCAGATTTGTATTTCAGCCATTGGAGCCTCCATCATCGTACGAATGTCGTAACAATAAAATATCGTTTTAAATAAACTCTTCTAAATAATAATATTCTACAACTGTCACACAACGCCATCTAGTCCTAAGCTAAGCAGAGCTTGTGGTATGGGTTCTAAACAATTGATAAACATACAAAAAAAAACTTTATTATTTTATTTGTAGTTTTTATTTCTCGGAACCTTTGGGTTCCGGACCTTTGGAAGGCGTACGAGGGGCCGAAGCCAACTCGCAGAGGTCTTTTGTCGTTTCTTTTGTTTCTAAATTTTTCCCTGTATGCATTATGCAAATGCATCCAAGGAAAACCTACGACTGACTAGTGCAGGACTATTGCAGACTAAAGCAACAAATATATTGGGCTATGGGTTAGGGGTGGACAAGGTGAATTGGTTACTTACCTAGTACTAGGGAAGGACTATGGCCCTGTATCATCAATGCTTTATAAATACACGAATATTTATATTTATTACTTTTATTATTATAGGGGACAGGGCACGTCAAAATAACTGATAAAATGTGATAGGAGCTAGAAGATGCCAGCTATACCTACACACTTGAACACTTAAATTGTTTTTACTATCTAGTAAAAAAAAATAGAAGTGTTCGTATCTCTCTGTCCATCTATTTGTTTTTCTTAATCTCCAAAACGGCAGGATCGATTTTCACAGAACTTTCAGTGTCGGATAGTTGGTGTTATGAAGAGTAACTTAGGCAGAAACAATACCTTATGTAGGGCATTTTTTAAATTTATTGAAGTTGCCAATGGCACGGCGGTACTTCGCATGGTCTCGAGGAAAAGTTCACTCAACTTTCGTTTGTGGCATATATTTCAACGTTTACTTTATCAAACGGAAGCCAATATTGAAACATGGTTTAGCTATATAAGTACCCTCATTTGTTTCGTTTAGAGTGGTACAAGGTAATGTATTATCAAACAAGAAATGTTAACGGAAGGTCGCCAGTCTGATAAATGTGCGGACGACATATATTTCGTTACTACCCGAATACCTGCGACCACGGAGCCATGAAGATGGCGCCTCGCCAATTCCAAAATTTATATTTTAAAAAGTCAGCTGTACAGGCTAAGAAACCACTTTTAGTTCGAGATTGCGTATAGGAAAGTTTAAAACAAAGGTGTCTGAGCTTAGATAAAATACACAGCGAATTGCTTCGGCGTCGGATGCTAGGATCCATAAAGATGGTGTGCTAGCTAATATCTGAGAGTAGTCTGAGCCAGGTGACAATTGTTTTCTCCTGGCTGCTTCGTACTTAATTGCTTTACATCGTTTGTACTATGCGACTATCCCCATAGCCTCATTCCTGTCTTTTGTTTCATTCTTTTGTTACATTTTCATGAAGACTGCTCTGCTAGCTGATGCTGGATGCGGCAAGATGAAGACAGAGCGCTTTTGCGCTCATTAGGGTAGGCCTATGTCTAGCTGTGGGCTACTGTGGGCTGACGATGATGGTGATGATGATTTTGATGCAAGAGTGTAAAGCAAGAAGTCAGGGGTGCAATGATAAATGCCGATGCGCTTAAAGTGACTTCTGCCGCAAATGTTATTGAACAATAGCTCGCGAATTTAGATACTCGTGGTAGTACTGGCTAGAGTTCACGCATAAGGTTAGTATAAACCTTTTTATTATGTGGACCACTAATTAATGTTTAAATTATGTCAACTAATTAATGTTTAAATTATACTTTATCTCACTCTCACTCTTACTTATTTTATAATTTATTTTTTATGTATTTAAAATTGTGTTGAGAACCGAAAATTGAACTTTGGTTGAAAATTAGAAAAAGCCTTCTTAAGTTATTTTTAGTCTTCACACTTTTCTGTATTAGTGCAGGAAAGTGAGCGTGCACTTATTTAAAGCAGGCATGATAAATATAATATGAAGCTAACAACGGTGCAAAAAGAACAGATTTTGAGCAAAGAGTGTTGTTTCAAAAGATATGAAACAAAAGTATAGATAAAATGGACTGCCGTTCATGTCGGCAAAGACACGTAACGATCTTTCGCAATCTTATATTACACTCTCTGTAATATAAGATTGCGAAAGATCTTTAGAGTCTAGGTGGTGGCAGGTGACAATTGTGTGCTCCCCGCTTGCTCGTAACCACATCTTATCACTACAGTATGCACCCTGCACTGTTTTAATTGTTTCAACCCTCCTCCAGCGTGCAATGATAAATAGTACCTCACATATTTTTTCACTCCCTTATTTTTAGGGCAACCGCGTTATAAATTACGTTGCCGTAATAACTGCTCTGTCAGTGGCCGGAAATTAAATGTTTCCAATAAAATTAAGCATTATTTTATCATTATTTTGAAGCTCTTGTTTTTGAGTTCTGTTTTTCAAGACCTTGTTCACTAGAGTGACTGACTCATTAAGGTAACGAGAAGTATTTTGTAATGAAATTTTTGTTAACAAAAACTTTTTTGCAAAAAATAAAACCGACTTAAAAAAAACACTAAACGGTGTAAAATAACTCTAAATTAGGAAGTCTGTGGCTTTGGTGTTCTGTGGCGTTCACGACAGATTAGCCGTCTATTTTTGAAGCGCTCCGTTGTCTATCTCCGAAGATCAGCACCAGATCTTAACCAAATTAAATTGTGTCTAATAATTTCTTGTAATCTAGATGAGGGACTAAAAACTAAAATACACCATTGACGACTAAGCCATGTTTGGTCATCGTCTAGACTCTAGTGTCTTAAAACAGTTCGTGGGATGAAATCAAAATTCATTTATTCCAATTTATGCCGAAAATCAACAATTTTGGATCGTCAATATTTACACAAAGGCCGATTTTAAATCAAGAATTTGATATTTTGATATTCTTTTGATAGTAATAGGAGTCTAACTACAGGATAACGTGTTACCCAGAGATCCAGCTTAGGGAGGTCAAATAGGCATTCCTCCATGTTAAACACTGGCCTTTTTTTTATATGCACTTTATGTACTAGTAAAAAGAACTGTTCAAAGGCGGACTTAATGCCAAAGGCATTTTCTACCTTAAGTTGATGCAGAGAAGGAACATGGTGGCACAAGGAAGTAACAAAAACTTGAAATTCAGCCAGTTTTTCAGCTGAAACTGGTTAGACTAGAAGCCAACTTCAACATAGTGGGGAAAAGGCTCTAGGTAGATGATGGTGGTATACTGTGGTTACCTACTGCTCACTATTCGTTATCAAAGTTCAGATTCAATGTGACCGGTCTCGTCTCCTTAAATGTCTTGAACACACTCTCACCTTTAAAATTTAAAGTATGACATATAGTAGTTTAAATTACAAATAATGTTCAAAATTATCATTCCTCTTACTAAAGTATCAACTAAATAAATCTTCCACAATATTAGTGCTGTTTCGTGATAGTTTCAGATTTTCTGCAAAATTATGTTTTTGCTATGCAAAATAAAGGATAAAATATATGAATTTTGCTGAGGACAATTTCTCATAGCTTCAGCTGGGTTTAATGCTAAAAAATTCGCTGGAAACTTGCTAGTTGACTAATTATTTTTGTATTTATGATATCGTTACCCGTGCAGCTCTTTTTATTTAGCAACGAAAGGGTCGTGATAGGATCGATCAAAGGTTAAACAACGCTTGCTGGGGTTAGTCTGTAGATGGGTGATCATCAGCTACATAGCATCCAGACTCTGCCTTGCTTCTTAAAGTATGTTAAGGCGTTGGTTCCGCTGTTTTTAGATGTTGCGGGTGGTCACTATCCTGAAGTACTGCCAACCTGTCAAGGAAGTGGATGTTTTATTACCTAGTAACTAGGTTATGCAAATCAGATAAGTAGTCACTTGATGTAAAATACCAGTGTTTTTCGTTAGAAATCGTTCAGATGCAATCTGTCTGCATCTGGTTTTTCGGAAAGCTGACCTCAATACTCTGAATTAAATATGTATGAAATAGATAAATAGGGACAGAAATATAAACAGAATTATATCTAAAGTGGACAGTGGGGGGCGACGGTTCTAAAATTAAATAAATAACACAATATTCTACACTAAAGGGTCACGCCGGTCTTAATCAACTCAAACCAGTTTGATTGGAAACGCAGGTTGAGCCTGCGGTGACTGTTATAATATAGGGCCACAGAAAAACTAGCGTTTCTCAGCACGGCGCTGAACGTGTTGTTGTGAATACTCAAAATATAATAGCATCTCTTTGATTAGATTAAAGTAGTAATGCCATTTATGTATGTATTCTTATGTGAAAATAAACTTTCTTTTGTTAGTTAGTTCTACCATTCTGTGAGATAAGCACGTCGTTTCATTTCTCTCTAAATATCTATAAAATAATAAGTGTTATCTGTAAGATATAAGGTCCTTCGATTGAAGCCTAATTAATATAACTTACACCTACTCTTATCCCTTGACTTTGTATGTATTTAAATCTTTTCTAACATACCCTATATGATATAGGTAGGTAAGAAAAAAGATACAATACAAATTGTAGCCCTTTATTAAACGAAATATCCTTGAACCAAAAGCTAGCAACGCTTTTAAAAGTGGGTGAAAAATACTCCATGCCATAATAAAGTGCATGCAAACGGTTCAAGTGCTTTATATCAGAGCAATTTATTTTATAACCCGTCATTTGTTACAAATGGGCTTAAGAGTCATGCCGTTGTTAGTCTCACGTAGAAATAAAAATAAGATAAAAAATACAGTTGACATTTCCTGGAACAATCTCTCGCAAATGCGTGGGTGAAAAAAAATAAATAAAAAAATAAAACCAAGGACCTAGTTCTAGCTCTTGCAATATTTGGTGCGTTCTTTCATATCGAATCACGTAAATATCGCTCGTAGTTATTTAAAACTGCATACATAAAACACTGATATTAACTTCACGCTTAATAAAGCCCGGTTTTTCGGGAGCAATTATCAGACGTAAATGACACGAATTTAAATGATAGTTTTATCAAAATTTGGGATCATAATCAATATCTATTTATAAACTTTACTTTGCTTCATGCAATATTACCTATCATCATCATCATCATATTTATTTTCTGTAAATAGGTTCACACACAATCACTTTTACTTGTCATTTTTAACTAGTGGGTAAGGTCGGTATTTCACTACCTGACTACTCTGAGAAGAAACACCGAAAGAAACTCAGAGGTCACAGTGTCTTTTAAAGTCCAGACATTAGGAACAGATGCCAGCACATCAAGTTACCCCAATGTGTCAAATTTTCACAATTTTCCCAATTGAATATGAACCTTATAATGTTTAACATAAAGTTGAAAAACGATCAAAGAAATTTATATTTAGACACATTGGGGTAACTTGATGTGCTGGCGTCTGTACCTTTGTCAAGCATGGAGTAGTCTTGAGCCCTCAATATTGTTGTGTCGTGTAGGTACACAGCATAGTTAGTGTGTAAATACAGCACCGGGGTGTTGATATCTATTATACTTAATAATATTAATAATAATATAAAAGGGAAAAAAAATGTTTTTTTTTTAACAGGCGAAATGTGGGTGTACTATTACCAGGACACCTCTGTCTAGCTCTTCGGGGATTACAGGCGTGACGTTATGTTATGTGTGTGAAAAAAAAAATTGTTTGTGCATTTGTTTGCATTGAATAGGCTCCGTAACTACTGGACCGATTTGAAAAATTCTTTCAACGTTAGGAAGCTAAACTATCCTCGGGTGACATAGGCTACTTTTTATCCCTGTATTCCCACGGGAACGGGATCTATGCGGGTGAAACCGCGTGACGTCTGCCATCTTCTATACTAATGGTCATATGGTTATAAGTAAATATGATTAAAAAGAGTTGCTCAAATAACTCCTTCCACAATGTCAACGTCCTTGTACAGCAACTCATAATCGTAAAATAAATACATGTAAGTAGGTATTTGGTTACCTACTTACATGTATTTATTTTGGCTTTGCTAGCAAATAATAAAATAAATAAAATTATTACTTAAATTTTTGCCAATGATTTGGCTAAAAAATACCTACTTACTGAAAAAAACTTAGTTATTTCAACTTTCAGGAAAAAAATATTTATGTAACAAGTTAAATTTAAAAAAAAGTAAAGTTATGTGGAGTTTGAACTAAGTCATAACTATAAAAAATTATCAAATAGCGCGTGGGCGAGAATTAGGTCTGTGACTTATTGGTATCGCGAGAAATGTTTTGTTAATTTGAGTACGAGATATAATATTTGATCAAACAATGTTAAACTAATAAAATAATAATAAACAATATTGGAACAAAAATAACGTTAAGTGAACTGCACTTAACGTTATTTTTGTTCCAATATTGTTTATCTCATCAATAAATAGAATGTGTTTTTACAAAATGTTTGCTTAGAAACAAAAAAAATGAGAGAATGTTACTTATTTGTTGCGTTTGTACAGACGCCAGCACATCAATTTAACACAATGTGTCAAATTTCTTTGATTGTTTTTCAACTTGATAACAAACAGAATAAGGTTCATATTCAATTGGGAAAATTAGACACATTGTGGTAACTTGATGTACTGGCGTCTGTACCTGCTACATAACTACCTTTTTAGTGTCTTGTGTCTATTGTGCTTTCAGAATGACATATAAATATTTATTTAGCGTAATAAGTGCAAGCATATTAATACCATTTCTTTAAAAACCTACTCGTTAATTTTACCTAACCATCGTAGGATAAACCATAGTTAGGCTCTTTTGCAACTAACACTTTGTGTCAATTTTTTACACAAGAAAAACAAGAAGAAACTGTCATAATATATGTATATTCACCTTCCGCAACTCAAGTATTCTTGTATTATTTTCCAAGGTGGCGTCCAAAAACTCTTCTCTGTCTGATTTGAATTTAAAATACTCTCAGGGAACAATAAGACGCTCATCATTTTTCTTCCCGGCCTCGAAATTTGCATCTATCCATCATAAAGCTATCGAAGTATTTCTGTTCGCTTTATTCATGTCCCATAATAAATATGCATGGATATGTTAAGTTGTATTGTCAAAAATAATTACATCATTAAAATATGTCCGTTACTCATTACCCGATTACTGGGAATCGGTGAAACAAAATGATTTCCCAATTAATAATTTCACAACGAACATTTTCATAGCAGAATAAACAGCTAGTAAAATAAGAGGACTTTACTGACCAAACTTTTAGTGATAATCGGTCATAAATCTCGCAAACGCAGGGTTGTCGATGAAAACTATCTCGCCGCTAACGTCTTTATTTATGCCCTTGGCCTTTACACTGAACACACATAATTTCTCCATAACCCCGAAAAAAACATTCCGGTTTTATACATCAAAAGCATCCGAAGGTCTCTTACGATATGCTTATCTGATCCATTTTATCGAAATCTATACTTTACTGTGGGGAATAAAACCTAAGCACCGAAAGATCTCATTACTGAACGACCCCTGTAATATTGAAATGATCATGACTGAGATTAAAGTATATGCACTGCTCTAAAATTGGCACCCTAAATCAGCAATTTCACATCAATTAACCACGGCAGGGCTACAAAATGATTATGCTAATACACCAGGCAGGCAATTGCTTCCACGTTGGTTCCGCCGCTGTAATTAAAGTTCATCAGGCATTCGCGTCGCGTCTTCAACTCGCTTGTATATTGCTTTGGCTGCAAACCTACTACTTAAAATAGACCCTCATTATTTCCTTTGTGCGACCCCTCGGTGGCCATGTTGGTAGAACTCTGCGAGGGGAGAGGTGTCCGTCGTTACAATGGCTCCTACCTGTTTGCGGTAACAGAGGCGCTGCGTTGGCCTAACTACCGTCATAAATTGTGCAAGTGGCGAAGCGGTTGGGAGTTTTTCGTAGCAAGTCTTTAGAGAGCACTCAAGGGAACGGTTCGAGCGAAGATTTCTTGCGTGAATTAAGCCAGCGCTACACGTTTGGGAATTTGCTTGCTGTACTAATGCTAATGCAGGTACTACGTACTAGCAGGAGCTTAATAGTTAAGTGCCGCATTCATGCTCGCCGTACGTTCTATATGCAGTTCAAGTAATGTTTTAAATGTTCATTGCTCATGTTCAATAGAATGTAATTACAGCGCCGATGCTTTCTCAAGATAATAAAAGTTGAGCATCCACACAAGTATGTATGCTAATAAAACCAAGGGCTGAATCCTTGGTAGAAAGTACGTGAACAGTGTGAGTAAATTGTTCTCGGCTCATTGGTGCAGTATTATGCATTTGTCCTGGCGCCAGGCGTCGGATCTGGGCCGGAACAGTGTCTCAAGACAACGAGCTTCATAATGAGACGGCCCGGCAGATTGCCGGCTCAGTACCCCTGGCTCGGGGGAAATTTAGACAGTTTATTTAGACATATCTACATATATCAAGGGACTGAAAATGAGTGTTGCGTAAAAATATTGGATTATGCAAAGCGTTTATAATTCACATTTTTGATATTATGGGAGTAAACGGAAGATAAAAAGCTTGACGTTGGTCGTTATTTGTTTATTATAAAATCATCTTAGTAAAGTAACTTTATTTTGGTTTGCGTAATGACAATAACGGCTGAAATCTTGGTTATTCTTTTTAATAATTCTATTAAAGATTACGAAAATGGTTAAATATCGGCCTATTGCTGCCCCACTTGTGCATGAGAGACAAGCATTTCAACCTCCGGGCCATCACAGAATGTATAGGACTTAATTATTAATGCAAATTAAGTTATATAGATTTCCATTTCTGATTGTCTTTTAGATTTGAATAGTTTATCTATGCTACTCAACGGTAATGTAGGTTTCTATAGAACAAAGAATTTTCAAAATCAGCTCGGCAGTGATTGAGTTTATCTATGACACACAAACACTTGTTTAGAAATATATCTAGTAAATACGTATCAATGGTCTTCAATGCTTACACAAGCGTAGGTATATTGTTCTAAAACAACATGAAAACTCCTTCAAAACAACGAAAGCTCAGACCAATAGTGAAGACAAAACGGGCCGGTGTTTTCAACGTCGCCATAACATCCGTCAGAGCGGTTACGTGGCAAATCGCTGACATTATCGATTACAAAGGAGAGAAATAATATTTATGGCCCTTTACTAGGCAACTTTTTACATTATCCCCTTGTTTGTTTCAGTTTTTCAACTAACAGCAAGGCAACACATTTGTGTTAAGAAATACGATGGAAAAGTTACACGAATTGTGAGCTTTGATCTACGAAGTATGTGGATAACATGACTATTTCGACAACAGGCTTGGGAAATTCTCGTTCGGATATTTATTACAAGGAAAAAGCTAAATATTGACCAACACAACACACGCCAAACTAAGAATATAAAAGAAATATACCTTGAAAGAAGATGTAGTGACACACAATTTTACTAGAATGCTTAACTACTTTGATCTTGCTGAGAGCAGAAGTACCAAACCCGTATAATTTGATATCATTGATTGTCACTGCGATGAGATTGCTAGTAGATTTTGATCATTGTAATTACGGGGGTTGGTCTTCTTTATACGAATGTTAATGGTGTAAAATGAGTTAGTATTTATAGATATAGAGACAGCAATAAACTATCAATATAAGTAATATAAACGACTGACATAGCAAAAACAAACAGTAGGTAGCACGCAGTTAGTGACCCTGACTGCTATGCCGAAGGTCGTGGGTTCGTTGGGTTCCCACCCAGGACAAATGTTTGTGTGTTGTGCACGATAATTTGTTCTTTATCTGGATGTAATTAATCTATAATGTGTATGTATTTAGAAATATACAAGTATGTTTATCAGCTGTTTAGTACCCATGAAACAAGCTCTCAAAAGCTTAGCTTGGGACAAAATGACGTTGTGTGAAAAGTTTTGGAATATTATTATGTATGGAGTATGTCAAACGAAAAAAAAAACACAACCGAATTAAAAATCTGCTCCTCTTTTGTAATTCAGTTAAAATGATTGAAATAATTCTGCCTTATTGAACTGTGGTCTTAATCTGTTTATAAGTCCATTAAGAATAGTTTGGCAACTAGACGAACAGTAGAATATTCTAGAAGCGTTAACAGAATTCCCTTAATATCACAAAAAAAACTCATTTCGTTTGTTACTTCAACACAGACACACAGTACGTAGGTACCCAAGCACTTATGTTCCTGAAGGCCTTCATTACATGGCACTAGCAAGTTTGATGCTTATAGCCTAATAAAACACCTATTGGTCTCGTGTAGGCAGTAATGCGGCAACTTCCACGACCTACAGACGTATCGATTGCTGAACTCCCATAGTACTGTGACCATTGGCGTCCATAGGAATAATTTTCCTTTTCACCGAAGCCCAAGCAACAGTTTTTACGGCTTGATGAGAAGCGAAAAGTCGTCTGTATAAAGTAAAAACGAAGACAGTTCTCTATTTCTCTCATCGCACTAATTGCAGGAGTCGCAAAAAGAATTATTTTGCTCAAACTTTTTTAAAATCCATAAACCGTCTGACGGTGAAAAACTAAAGCTGGCTGGCTGTTCGCTTGTCAACTAAAGGATAAAAACTTACAACGCGGTTCTTGAAGATGAAAATAACTGCTTGAGACGTGTAAATAGTTAGGCTAAAATTTTCCATCGGCATAAATGACGTATTTACATATAAAATGGCATTCCTTTTTTTTATCCATCTAGGGGATGTATTTAATTATATTATTAACTTGATGCTCACGTTTGCTATCGAAGGAACGCTCATACACAGCGGTTTAGACTGTGTGATCTGTCGGTCAATATACAGGGTGAAAACATCGACGCTCATCTAGGCACCATGTGCATGATTTCGGAGCCCCCAGGTTTTTTTTTATTTTTTCAATTGTTTTGTTGGCCGCAGGTTTTATGCCAGACGGAAGAGGAGAAGGTGCTTGTGGCTAAATAATAAAAGCAGCAGGAGTCGATCGAAGGTTAAGCTACGGTTGACTAGATTAATCAGTGGATGGGTGAACAATCATTACATCCCAGAATTTGTCCGTGCCACGAGAAAATATAAATAAAACAACAAAATGAAAGAACAAGTTTGATTTTATATATTACGTATATTAACATAGTTTTAAATATTGTACCTACTAACAAAATATGTATTGTTATTGTTCGAAATAAACGTTTTAAATTGAATTGAATAAATTACTATACTGATATTATTCATACGTTTTTCATTAAAGTAATCAATCGACACTGTTTGAAACGTGTTTTTTACCATACTTTGATATTCCTTGTTAATCTAAACTGCAACTATGCATACAAATGAGTGTATTATTGTGACTATCTGCATTTTAATTGCGCAGTAGGTATTAGTCGCAGACAAAAAGTAATTATGTAAGGATATTTGTGTGTTTCACTGTAGTATACTTTAAACAAGTGTCTTTGTTAGTCAGTCTTAGTCTACAACTAATGCAGTAATTTCGAGTTGGTGATTTGGTCTTCCATAAATGTATAACATACAATGGACAGGGTTAAGTTTACAATAAACGGGAGAAAGTATAGTGGTCAGTGTTTTTTTTAATTATAATACATTGATTTAATTTACTGATATGCAATGCACAGTCTAAACCGCTAGACCTATAAAGTTTACACAACAATTTTATTGATTTGTTATCATTTTCAGCGGGTTCCGAGTTCACAGTGGATTTGACATTAAATGAGTATATTCGTCGGTATGCGGAGCTACGCGGTACTAAGTACATGTGTCGTGAGGGCGGCTGCGGCGCCTGTGTGGTCAATGTTCGAGCGCACGCGCCGGGCACGCAGGAAATCACCACGTTCTCTGTTAATTCTGTAAGATTACTTCTAAAATCGTAAATACTTATCGTATTATAATTAAGACTGGTGATTTATCTATCTGCTTGTCTTTAGAAGTCTCAGTAAAGATGTTAGTATTCCGAAGACACGATAAGTTTTATGTTTCAGTGTCTTGTGGCCATCATGTCCTGCGATGGCTGGGACGTAACAACTATTGAAGGTATCGGCAACAGGAAGATCGGCTATAACATCATTCAGAAACGACTCAATCATTTTTTTGGATCACAATGTGGGTACTGCAGCCCGGGATTTGTGATGAGCATGTACAGGTAATTAATATTAATTATGTTTTAACATGAGCATAGTAGCTTACATTGTGTAAGTTAATGGTGCCTCCTTTAGGCATATAATTAGAATCTACATTTTTTAAATCTACCCTGTATTAAAATAAAAAAAAAATAATAAAATCCAGCAACGATATTTTTGACAGATTGATTTTCGACAACGACATCACTCTGATGATAGTAAAATATACTATTTTTTCCAGCCTCATACAGGGCAGTGACCGACATCTTACAGAAGGAGAAATAGAAAACTCCTTGGGTAGCAACCTATGTAGGTGTACCGGCTACCGTCCTATTTTAGAAGCATTCAAATCTTTTGCCGCCCATCCAGACGCGAATACATTGAGGAAAATAAAGGATATTGAAGATATATCTGAGCAAATATGTCCTAAATTTGGTAAAACGTGTGGCGGCACTTGTGGGATCAATGAGGACTGGTGTTTAGTAAATATAGACAATAAAAGTGCTCCGGATTTGCCTAAGAAAATATCACTAGCTGATGGAAGAGTGTGGTATTCTGTTAGCGATGTTATATCAATATTTACCACCTTAGATGAAGTTGGTTATGATTCTTACATGTTGGTCGCTGGTAATACTGCTAAAGGTAAATACAGGCGTTACAATTATAATACTAATTAATTATATGATGATTTCTATACAGCAATTTTAAAAGGGTACTAAGTAGATATTTACTTTCTTATTAAATTAATAATCATATTATAATGATTATTTTTCAGGAGTCTGCCCAATATTATTTTACCCAAAGGTGTTAATAGATATAAGCGACGTAAAGGAGCTGGTAACACATTACTTGGACATAAACTTGGTCCTTGGAGCCAACATGACACTGACTGACACTATGTGCTTGTTCAAAGAATTATGTGAATCAAATGAAGACTTCTGGTATTTAGGAATATTATATGACCATTTGGATAAAGTAGCCCATATACCAGTCAGAAATGTAAGTAGATGAATAAAAAATAGTAAAGTATGTAAACGAAGGACATAAAATACAAGAAAACTCGTTTTTAGATAACATAAATACTGCATTAATTGTATATTATCTTTAAGAGACTACTGTTGAAAGTAGTACAACCCACTTCGCACATGTTTTATTATGTGCATACAAAAACTAAGCTTAATGAGTGGATACTTTATTATACTACAACTCTTTCAGTGGTCATCGGCAACTGGGTCCTAGGACCCCGGTCTATCTAAGCAATCAATCCAACCTTAATGACTCCTGGGTCTATTGATATTCGAAACCACTTTGTGACGTGCAGCGTTAGATCTGAAGTTGACTTCAAATAAGATAATAATATTCATTAACTTTCACACAATGCCATCTAGTCCCAAGCTAAGCAGAGCTTGTGCTATGGGTGACATATGGGTGCTAAACAACTGATAAACATACTTTAGTATTTCTAAAAACATTAATATTATAGATGTATAGATAAATATTACACCCAGACACAGAACAAAATGATTGTGCTCATCACACAAACATTTGTCTTAGATGGGAGTCAAACTATTGGTCTAATGCCGGAGTTCCTGGGTTTGACTCCCACTGACTTGTAGTTTTGCCGGAAATCAAGATAAACCATTTTTTACCCTTAAACCCCCCTCCCACTTTCCGAACTCGGAACGACCGTAATTTATTTTTCCTTTAATTTTTATCATATTCCCCTCCTTTTCTAATGGGTTTCATCCTACTATCATTTTTTTTGGTTTAAAAAATTATCGACCCTGGTCTACATAGCAGTCAGGGCCACTAGACCAACAGGCCAGTCGGAAATAGATTAGTCGTGATGATGTGACGTATATCAGTACAGTCTGTTGGCTGGACTTTCAGATGTTTTATTCAGGTTTGAAATACAATTTACACTAATCAGTATAATAGTATTTTTCTTCACATTTTCAGATTGGAACTCTAGCTGGTAATTTAGCTTTGAAAAATTCAAATCCAAGTTTTCAGTCAGATTTATTTCTCTTATTAGACTGTGTCGGAGCTACGGTTACTCTAAGTAAGTTTATAAAGATTTGTTATCGTTAAAATAAAACTTCTTTTACAGAAAAATAAATAGACCTGCTTATTTTTCAGTCGACCGGGAAATGAAACGGAAAGATATGAAATTATCTGAATTTCTGATGACGGATCTACGAGGAAAAGTAATGGTACAAATAAAACTTCCACCCCTGTCACGACACTATGAATTAGTTACCTATAAGGTAATTCAACTTTATTTTATCTAATACTTCTGCTAGTAGTCACGTCAAGCGGTTTCACCCGCGTGGTCCCGTCCTCGTACAGGGATAAAAAAAGCTTATGTGCTAACTCCATACCAAATTTTATTAAAATCGCTTTAGCCGTTTAGAAGTGAAGAAGTAACAAACATACACACTCACAAACTTTCGCCTTTATAATATTAGTGAGATTAATCATAGACTATAATTATCTATTGATCTACTCGTAATGACAGCCAAGCGCAGATCGGGAAAATAAATTCATACAAAATAAATGCATTTATAGTAAAAAAATACTAATTTGTTTTTTGCGGATAATATGACTTTGTTCAAAATACATTTCGCGTTATTATATTCTGTCTAGTAGTTCAGGATGATCAATTTTAAATCTTCAAACTAGTTACATTTGACTATTTAAACTTACTTGAATAGTCAAAGTCACTAGTTTGAAGATGACAACTTATTGTTTAAGAATATTTGGACGTTGTGTAAATATTGAGTTTAATTTATTATCGGTATGCCTAGCACGAATGTTATACAGGGTGTAGAAAGACCGATCTCATAGCCGATAACCACACAGTCTGTACATATAATTAAGTAACTTTAAGCAAAAAAGAATGCTGCGAAAATACTTTTTTTTCTTCTTTAAAAAAAAATGCTTTTAATTGCGTGCATTGCATAGTGCGGCAACGCAACGCAACTTTCGATCAGCTGAGCGTATGGCCACGCGCTTGGTCGTTGACCCGACCGGCCCGTAGTGTTTAGTACCCATTGCATTTTCGTAACTTCAAATGCGTAATTTGTTTTGAAAAATCGATAATTTTGATAATATTTGATCGGAAAAAAGTTTACTTGAAATATAATTTGAAACAAAAAAACGAAAAATAATATTGCACTTTGACCTTCAATATCTCCGAAACCAGTGAATTCCCAGGTACCTATGTTCTAGAAGAAAAAAACTATCCCAGTGATGGGTAGAATATGTAGTTTTCGTTTACGTCAGGGTTCTTTTTACACCCTGTATATCAATTAAATTAATTTAAAAAATTAAAATCACACTAATATTACTTACTTATTCGCATCACACAGATGTGAATAAGTGAGTTAAATGGAACTATTTAAACTTATGATGTACATACAAATAATATTACACACAATAATAGTATTTGTACTTACAAATTGTGTGTGTACAAATTGTGAATGTGTTTATTTGTTACATACAAATAATATTACACACAATAATATTATTTGTATAATCATAAGTTTAAATAGTTCCATTTTCAATTGTCAAGAACTCTTGCTAGGCACATTGGTTTCTAGTAAAGAGTTACAATCAACCTTATACCGAGAGCAAAAAACATAATTTCATAGCTACTGTATTATTATAATCTCTAAAGAAGGTAAATGATAATGCTTCTAGATCACACCGAGAGAACAAAACGCTCAAGCAGAAGTAAATTCCGGCTTCTTTTTTAAATTTAACCCTCGTACACGTCTGGTTGAAGAAGCGTCCATTGTATACGGCAATATTAATCCATCATTCAATCACGCTTATGACACAGAGAAGTTTTTGATTGGACGTGACATATTTAACAACCATAACTTACAATCGGCTCTGCACGTCTTAGAAAAAGAAATTATTCCCAATGTACGACCTCCTCACTCAGCGCCTTTTGCTAGAAAAAAGGTAGCCTTGGGACTATTTTACAAGGTAATTACAACACATGAATGATTAAACAGATTGGTCATCGAAATAGGTTTTAGTAGCACAGATGTTTGGGAAAATTAATAATTAGGATTCATTTACAGTGTATTATCAAATTATGTCCAAGAGACATATTGGATCCCATCTACAAGTCGGGAGCTACCACACCAAGTGATGACAGACCACCAGTCAGTCGCAGCTATCAAGAATATGACACAGACCAAAACGACTTTCCCATAACACAGCCGCTCTTGAAGAAAGAAGGAATGATACAATGTGCGGGGGAAGCTGTCTACTGTGATGATACGCCAGCGATCAAAGATGAAGTATTTGCTGCACTAGTACTCTCCACAGTAGCAAAAGCTGATTTGGAAAGTATTGATGGTTCTGAGGTTTTGGTAAGATTTATAGATACAATGTTGCAAATTTCATACTGTTAGTCTAATATTATTACGTCCGTGTCACTTGTATTCGGCATTTCATATTGATTAAGTGTACCCGAATTAAATAAGCTATGCTATACATGAATGAAGCAACATGGGTCCAGTTTTTTTTGTTTTAATATTGTTAAACTGTTTCATCAAAACTTTACACCAGGCAAAACTTTAATAAGTCAGTATAATCGCCTAGATAGAATTGCAATGAAGGCCACAGAGCTTGTACATTTAGAGAAAACTGGTGTTTAAAGAAAAGCTGCGTAAATCAAGTTTCTTAATTTTTTTAATATTAAAAAAAAAATCTTGAGTACCTGCGGTGCTTAACTGTAGCGAGGAGGTGACACACTATCTTGTCCCAGAAAAACGTCAAATTTCAATGCGTTATATGTTTCATCTGTAAGAGGCTGAGAGATGCATTTCATTCTAAGTGTATATGTTTTATTACGTTTCAGAAGGTTGACGGTGTTTTAGCGGTTTTGACATCTAAGGACATACCTGGCGTAAACAGCATAGTTCGGGCTGATTTTCTACTCATGTTTGAGAATGAAGAACTACTGGCTAGCAATAACATACGTTATTATAATCAGCCAGTAGCTATTGTTGTTGCAGTAAGCCAAGTATTAGCTGACAGAATGGCGTATTTAGTTAAAGTAAATTACAAAAATATTGGAAAAAATCCCATTATTTTTACCATTGATGATGCAATACGTGCACCGAAAGAAGAAAATCGACTTTTCTCTTATCCCGGTATCATGGCAACAGATAGAGGAACTAATATTAAAAAGATAATCAAAGGAACTTTCACCAGTTCTCGGCAGTATCACAATACGATGGAACTACATACAACTATTACAAAGCCTGTTGATGAAGGTTTCGAAGTTCTATCCTCGACGCAGTTCATTGACCTAACACAAGCAGCAATTGCACAGTTGCTTAACATCCCTGAGAGTTTGTAAGAAAACGAATATTTCAAATTAAATGAGCAATCGATTTTTATCAGACATTGATATTGTTTAAAATTTCAGAGTTATAGTAACAACAAGAAGATGTGGAGGTGCTTTTGGTTCAAGGGTCAGTAGGCACGGCTTCGCAGCTTGTGCAACAGCGTTAGTAGCAAAAAACCTTAACAAACCATGCAGAATGGCCATGTCGATGCAGAATACAACACGTGCTATTGGAAAAAGAGCTAACACCAGACTCGATTACGAGGTAGGAATAGCGCAACAGAAATCATAAAAATAAGACCACGGATGGCTTTGTAAAAGGATTTTCTAAACTGGTTTTTTTATTTAGGTTGGGGTGGATTTCAAAGGTGAAATTCAATATATGGACGCAGTATTTTATGTGAATGATGGCCATTCTCGTAACGAAAATGAAAATCCGTATTCTACAGAGTCCTTAAAAAATTGTTATGATTATAGTAGATGGAAATGTGATTCTTTCGGTGTTATCACAGATGCTCCATCAAACGGTTTTTGCAGGGCCCCTGGTAAGTTAAGAGATAACATAAAAGTTGGCACTATTTGTAATAAAATGCTGGTTTAAGATAAAGGTGTTATTAATATTTATTTATTTTATAACAGGTGGTTTTGAAGGAATATCGGGAATAGAGCACATAATGGACCATATATCAGTGGAACTAAATATAGATCCAGTACAAGTTCGTATGGCTAACTATCGTCAAGATGACAATGATTTGCCAACCCTAGTGCCAATGTTTCTCGAGAGAATAAACTTTAAAGAGCGACAGGCGCGTATTAAACAGTTCAATATACTTAATAGATGGAAGAAACGTGGAATAAAGCTGAACAATATGGCCTTTCCAACACAATACCTTGGCAATTATGGAGCTCTCGTATCTGTGTACCACGGTGACGGAAGTGTAATCATAAATATTGGTGGTGTTGAGATCGGACAAGGAATAAACACTAAAATGGTGCAAGTGGCCGCTTACGAACTCAATATACCTGTCGAAACTGTTTCAGTCATACCGTCCACCAACTTTGCAACTCTAAATTCTTTTGCGACGAATTCCAGTTTAGCTAGCGAAAATTGCGCATACTGCGTTTTAAGGTGTTGTGACCAGATCAAAAAGAGACTGGCCCCTTTTAGAGCAGCTATGCCTACCGCGTCATGGCGAGAAATTGTATTTGAAGCTGACAAGCAGGGAGTATTGTTACAAGCTAATTACTTGACAAGTCCGAGCGATCCAATATCGGTAAATTACTCGATATTTGGCATAGCTGTAACTGAGGTTGAGGTCGACATATTGACTGGTAGTAAATGGATTGTTCGAGCGGATATATTTGAGGACGCTGGTCGCACTTTGAATCCAGCTATAGAAGTGGGGCAGGTAAGATTATAATTATTTCGTGTTGCTATGTATTTATTTTTCCTGTATCCTGTATGTGTGTGTGTGTGTTTATTCCAGATAACCAAAGTGACCCACTAATAATACCTTATTACTACTGTCCCACACAAAAGCCTCTTGTCATAAAGAGAGTTTCAGACTTTTATACTTATCCTAACTAACCTAGTTTTGTCGTGGCCAATACAGCTGAAACAACTGAATAAAGTCCGGACAACTAAAATTTTGTTATGTATATTTATTTTATTGTAATATTAAACCATGGAATTTTCTATTAATGGGGGAAAATTTTCAATATACTTAGATACACAAAGTGTTATATATTAAGTTTTTTTCAACGTGTTATTTATTTAGTTAGACTAGTTGTCGTACGTGTCGAAAACTAGCAGACATTGGCGATTTCCGATGTTATGTTAATTAAAAACTTAATTTATTATTAGTTAGCATTTATTTTGTTACCTTTTAAAATTTGACGAGAATGCAAAACGACACCTTGTATGGAACAATTTAATGATTTGTAAAAATCACGTTGATAAGTTTGCCATGTTTGGATTGCGTCTCAATAACCTTTTTCCTCGTTCGATAGGTCGAAGGAGGCTTTATAATGGCTGCGTCTTTATGGATGATGGAAAACACAGTTTACAACGAGAGTACCGGAGAAATGTACAGTGACAGAACGTGGAATTACAAAATATTTGGTGCTAAAGACATTCCTAACGATTTCCGTGTTTATTTAAGACGAAAAAAACCCAATCCTGTTGGTATTTTGGGAGCTAAAGGTAAAATAAATTATTAGCACAAACCCCAGCACATCAAACTACCCCAAAGTGTAAAATTATCACAGTTGAACATCAACCTTATTCTGTGTGAAATATAGTTGAAAAACTATCAAATAAATTTGACATATTGGGCGTCTGAACGATGTGGATATTATATAACTAATGTTGAAATTCATTTCTCTAAAGCTACTGGTGAACCGCCTTGCTGCCTTGGTTATGTGGTCGTAGAGTCATTGCGAGATGCAATCGAAGCCTCTCTAAAAGACAGCGGTCACGATGAAAGTTATCTTTCTTTAAGTAAGTTATTCAATATTCTTAAATTGGAGGTCAACTGCAGTCTTATCTCGAAGAGCTTGTGGCTATAATAAAAGCCTCAAGGGTAATCATTTATGACATATCAAGACTCCTTCGTGGCGTTAGTCCTGGCTGATATTTGTATGTCCTTTATTTTTAACCGACTTCAGTTCTCAATTTAATCGGTATTTTTTTTATGTTTAGAACCGATTAGGTACTCCGAGATTAATGATCCGACATACGTGATTCTTTTTTAGTTCGATGCAGAATAGTTGTCATTTAGTCCCATAATAATTTAACATACTTTGGCCCGGAAGTTTTCATTTTATGGACGATTAATTTATTTAAAAAAAAAAAATTGTTTGTAAGTATGTGCACCGATTACGCTGGGATTTATGTACCGATTTACGAGATTCTTTTTTAGTTTGTTGCGAAATAGTGGCTATTTGGTCTCATAAAACATTAACATAGTTTGGCCTTGAAGTTTTCATTTTATAAAACATTTTTGTCCATGAACTTTTCTTTTTGATTTCATCGAAATCTGTTTATTTGATTGTAATCTTTAAATATAAAAGAAAGTCGTGTTAGTTACACCACTTATAACTTAAGAACGGCTGGATCAATTTGAATGATTTTGGTCTTTTTGGATTTGTCTTTGTCCGGAATAGCATAATAATTAATAAAAATCATGAAAAGTCGTCGAAAAAATAAATATCAAGAATATTCGTTATCTCAAACATTTTTCAAACGCAGCGCCATCTTGGATGACATGACAGGAGTCAAACTTCCCAGTTCATTAACAGGCGACAATTTGACATTGACAAGTCTTAAGCTAAACCTAAGAAGGTAAGGTTGTCAATTTATACGTAAACTTAGAGGTTTTATGTAGCATAAAAAGTCTTATATTTCAAAAATCAATTTACGTAATTAACAATGACGACAGAGACAAACTTTAATAATTCTTTGCAAATAGAACTTATTTTACTGTTAAGACTTTAATTAAAGTAGACCGGGAAAACTATAAGTATAAATTGTATGTAACATAGAGGCAATAGTTCAGATAAAATTATGAATTTAGTATTTTTTAAATCAATGCATTTTAGTAAGGTAGTTAGGTTAGGTAGTTGGGTTAGCTATAGGATAGGTATGGTCAGTTAGGTTAGGTTATATATACATGTTGTAATTTTAATTCTATCGAACACAAAATGTTTAAATAAGCTCACAGTAGAGACTCGCTACATAAAAAGTAGTACTTAGTAGTTATTATTGGTTTGGATTTATTTTTTGTCGTCTTAAGACGACATGTAAAAAAAATTATAAGAGCAATAAATTGACTCTAAGGCACAACGAAGTTTGCCGGGGCAGCTAGTATTAAATAAAAGAAATGGAAAATAATTAATCATCTACATAAAAATAAAAAATAAAAATTGTAAAATAAAAACTTTCTTACAAAAAATACTTAGATACAACCGACTTCGAAAAAAAACACTAACCAAGTCGGTGGCCAATCATGAATCAGACAAAACCACCAAAGCTTTCGACTTCCTAATTTAGAGTTATTTTGCACTGGTTAGTGTTTCTTTTAAGTCGGTTGTTTTGTAAAAAAAGTTTTTGTTATAAAATATAACTAATGACACTGATATTTATTAAAATCGGTTCAGTAGATCCAGAGATTACTCCTTCAATATCACAAACTCACAAACCCATAAACTTCACCTCCTTAAAATATTAGTACCTATAGATTAGTATTACTTTTATTAGTACATTACTTGTACGACTAGATAACTTGGGATTTTTATTAAATACTTGCTTAGACAAGTTCGAAGCAAGTGTTTTGTTTAGCAGTCCAAACACCAAACTAAATAGTAGACAATAATAAAAACACGTATTACGGCCTTTTTCAAAATCATAAAGGATCAAATAATTATTCATGAAAAGTTTAACAGTTTTGAATGTTGTGAATTAACATATTATTTAAATAGAAAAACAAAACGTACATCATTAACAACATCACAATCTGAAATTTAATAAATACTTTTATTTTGGTTAAGGAGTTATTAATTTTATTATTTACAGGCTTATTTTGTTAATCTACATAATTATTAATCTGTGAAGAAAAAGTTTTGTACCTCTTTTATTGAAATAGTTATAGCGTAAACACAAGAGTGTAGATTTTGGTACCTACAGGAAAAGTGTATATGTGTATATAAGTGAGCCAAAACTGTAAAACAATTTATTAGTGAGCGACCATACGCATCTTTTTCTTTAAAAGATAAAGCTTCAACACTCTTATTAAATTGATACAACAACAATTGTTACCTCGTTCTGTTCATCATCTTTTATTATAAACTAGCTGCCCCGGCAAACTTCGTTGTGCCTTAGAGTCAATTTATTGCTCTTATTATTATTTTTTTATATTAGTTATACATACGTTGAATAAGACGACAACAAATAAATCCAAACCAATAATAACTACTACTACTTTTAAATTACAACATATGTATAACCTAACCTAACTGACCATACCTATCCTATAGCTAACCCAACTATCTAACCTAACTCCCTTACTAAAATGCATTGATTTAAAAAATACTAAATTCATAATTTTAATCTGAACTATTGCCTCTATGTTACATACAATTTATGCCTATAGTTTTCCCGGTCTACTTTAATTAAAGTCCTAACAGTAAAATAAGTTCTATTTGCAAAGAATTATTAAAGTTCGTCTCTGTCATCATTGCTAATTATTACGTAAATTGATTTCTGAAATATAAGACTTTTTTATGCTACATAGAACCTCTAAGTTTAGTAACAAAATAAATTTCAGAACGTAGGTGCGTATTATAAATTGACAACCTTACCTTCTTGGGTTTAGCTTAAGACTTGTCAATTTCAAATTGTCACCTGATAATGAACTGGGAAGTTTGACTCCTGTCATGTCATCCAAGATGGCGCTGCGTTTGAAAAATGTTTGAGACAACCGATATTCTTGATATTTATTTTTATGATGTCGAACGGGATAAAAAGTATCCTATGCCCTTCTCCTGGCTCTAAACTACCTCCCTGCCAATTTTCAGCTAAATCGGTTCAGCCGTTCTTGAGTTATAAGCGAAGTAACTAACACGACTTTCTTTTATATATAGATGTATTACGTCGTTCACACTTCAGATGGGTCCTAATTTTAGTTCTTTTATTTAACACCATTTTTTGTAAGGGATGTTGGCGAGATAGTGTTATTTGTATAATTGTATGTGTATTCCCCATGGATGTTTTCCGCTTTGAGGCGAGTGGAGGAAATTGTGCAGATCTACATGCAACACTAGCCGTCCTTGTGTTACATGTGGCTTTAAACGTAGTTCCTGCGCAGAGGCCGCAGGTTAGTTTGACCACAGGGTTATCTTTCACGGAAAAAATTGAGACTGACATTTTGCTCCTATAACAGCACCTCTTTTAAAACTATCAGTTCCTCGTAAAGGAGATGACGATGTGCCACGTCGTCTCACTTCCGAATATGGATTTAACCACGGTCAGAAGAGGTGGTATCCGCAGCATCGACTTGCTATTCTTGCTATTCTCTGGTGTAGCTTGTTATTTAAACTTTGACTAAAAATTCCGTTACGTTTATTGTGTTAGTGAGCGTCAACTTAATTTAAAGCTAAAATAATTGTAGCTGCTAACATCTCCAGATGTAAAATCGACGTCGCAGTCGTGGTCGCTATAAAATAATAACTGCCGGCAGTAGTTTTTCAATTAAAGACGGAGACGAAACAGACTCCTACTTAATTACAATTTTATTATATCATAATTACGTTCAATTCTTTCATATTCGAACTGTGATAAGAAAATGTATGTACAGTAGGTATAAACAGGTATAGTTTATTTTCATTCTGTTATTTGTTTTACATATTATAGTGATTGTTGGTATTGTGACCGCAGGCCTCGCGATGGTTTAGCATGTGGCAATGAGTTTCAATTCCCAGGTCGGTCAGTGTGAATTCGAAACATCAGCCCGGAACAGATACCATCCTGCTTCGGAAAGCACGTAAATCTGTTGGTTCTGCTCTTGATATCTCTCGGTCGCCGTCCCATTGGTCTATACTCGACGAGTACATAAAGTAACAAGGAGCGTGTGCGCAAAAACTACTGCACTGATTGTTTCTGAAAATCCCTCAGTTACATTAATAATATCACAAACATCGAAAATATATGGTCGATTTTTGTTACAGAAGTTCCAGTTAATCTTGAAAGTATTGTTGAAGCAGCCGATGTGAGGATTGAAGAGTTTCTTCTGTATTAACAAGACGGCTTGAATATTTATGTATAATTAAATTTGCTTTTTTTTATTTATTTTTTTAATATTATAAACCAGTGCTTGACTGCAGTCCCACCTGATGGTAAGCAGAGATGCGATCAGTGATGGTGAAGCGCACTAGTTTAATAAGAGCCTACTCACTCTAGCATTGAAGACACCTAAATTATAATCGGACGGGAAGACCGCAGCAGGCAAGTTGTTCCAGTCCTGGTTTTTAATTATTATTTTCTACGGTTTCCACCCAGTGTGCATTTCTAGATGATAGAGCCGCACTGTACGACTGAACACTGCCACCCAAAATACAAGCTTTCGCTTAGTTTGGGAGACAGTGCCAGTACCTTTAGTACATTCACAGAGTTTTCTAAATGATTATTATATAGTGATTAATAAACAATCATTTGGAAAACTCTGTTTTTGATACCTTGTAGTCTACGAAATAGAAAAAAAGGTTTTGTTTCTCAAAAAAAACGTGACAGTGGCAAGCGCACGCCTTTGCACAGATGTGCCACACTGCCCCAACGGCATTGTAAAATAATTCTTGTTTATAGAACCCACAGGCCGTTGGAGTAAAAAAATTGGCACTAGATCAATCACTTGCTTTAAAAACGGTGAAGGAAAACATCCTGAGCGAACTTGCATGCCTGAGAAATATTTCTCCACGGCGTGTGAAGTCAAGTCAAAGGCTCGTGAGTGGCATTAAAACTCTTACTGAGGTTAGTCACTTACCACGTGCAAAGAAGAACAATTAGACATACGCCCTTTTAGTAACCTCACAGTACGTACAGCAGGGAGTGAAATTGTTGACAGGCAGTGGGAATGAATTATTGTTAGTCGCGGTACGACGCCGCAGACGTCTGCTCGTTACTGCGCGCCTCGCACCTATTCCCGTCGACAAATTTGATGAAAATGCGAGCTTTACCTAAAGACAAAGTATATTCCCACGTTGTTAATGTTGCGACAATCTAAGAAGTAGGTAACCTACGATTTGACAGTTAAAAAAATTCGTTGTTTATATCCTACTTCCTACGAGTAGGTACTAATATTATAAACGCGAAAGTTTGTGAGTATGGATGGATGGATGGATGGATGGATGTTTGTTACTCTCTCACGTAAAAACTACTGAATGGATTTTAATAAAATTTGGTAAGGAGTTAGCCGACACCCTGGACACATAAGCTACTTTTTATTCCTGTATTCGCGTGTAAAACCGCGGGACGTCTGCTAGTCTATATATATAAAAGAAAGTCGTGTTAGTTACTTCACTTATAACTCAAGAACGGCTGAACCGATTTAGCTGATAATTGGCAGGGAGGTAGTTTAGAGCCAGGAGAAGGACATAGGATACTTTTTATCCCGTTCGACATCATAAAAATAAATATCAAGAATATCGGTTGTCTCAAACATTTTTCAAACGCAGCGCCATCTTGGATGACATGACAGGAGTCAAACTTCCCAGTTCATTATCAGGTAACAATTTGAAATTGACAAGTCTTAAGCTAAACCCAAGAAGGTAAGGTTGACAATTTATAATACGCACCTACGTTCTGAAATTTATTTTGTTACTAAACTTAGAGGTTTTATGTAGCATAAAAAAAGTCTTATATTTCAGAAATCAATTTACGTAACTAGCAATGATGACAGAGACGAACTTTAATAATTCTTTGCAAATAGAACTTATTTTACTGTTAGGACTTTAATTAAAGTAGACCGGGAAAACTATAGGCATAAATTATTGTATGTAACATAGAGGAACATGAATTTAGTATTTTTTAGTAAGGTAGTTAGGTTAGATAGTTGGGTTAGCTATAGGATAGGTATGGTCAGTTAGGTTAGGGTAGGTATATATACATCGGGGGTCGCGGAAGTATCTTCCGTTCCCGTGACCCCCGGCGCAGGTGTGAGAAGGAACACGGGGTGGTTTTTAGTCAGTAAGAGTCTGACAGACCCCTCCGCCTCCCCGGGCGGGGGACATCCATGAGGATTTTCCACCCCTAAAAAAAAAAAAAAAAAAAAAGGTATATATACATGTTGTAATTTAAAAGTAGTAGTAGTTATTATTGGTTTGGATTTATTTGTTGTCGTCTTATTCAACGTATGTATATCTAATATAAAAAAAAAATAAGAGCAATGAATTGACTCTAAGGCACAACGAAGTTTGCCGGGGCAGCTAGTTTAAAATAATTCTAGGATTCCTCTTGATTTTTCGTCACCTATTAGTAATCATCTTATTGTGTGGTTAGTTACTAATCTGGTGACAGACATACCCCCCAGTCTACAAGAATGCGACCGTTACCAGACTATGTAGATATAGTTATCTGCACAGTCTGCCCTATTTTGTTTGTGTACGCCGTGGGTCAAATGTCCGATCAATTTGCCCAATGTTCTTTCTTTGATGGTGTTTCAACTTTATTATAAACAGATGAAGGTTCATGATCAATTATAATAAGGAAACAAATGTTGACCTACTGTTTTTTAAAACAAAAACATTTGTAAAGTAACATAGGACAAAAAAGTCACCTATATTTGAGCAGAGGTGTGGTATTGCTATGAAAAAATGAAAAGTGTAAGACACTTCATATTGTGTTTAATGGTACAGTCGGCTGAACGATAGGCTGCTGTTCTGCGTGTAACCGCAGGAATAAATATATTTATGGCCTACAGGTAGTTTTTCCGGATCTAGCTGTTTGTGTTTATAAGGTTAAATGTTTGTAAGCGCACACACGGCACATGAGGAATTCCTAGTGAGGGGCAACATAAACAAAGAAGAAGAGTATTAACTGTCTCGTTGGTTTAGTGGTCCCATGCGCTTCTGCTGAGCATGAAATCCAGGGTTCGATCCATGGGTCGGGCAAAGTGTCAACGAGTTGTTCCATCTGAAATTTCTTAATAGCAGCGCGGAGTCTAGATTTATGGCAATAGGCTCGCCCCTTATTACATAGGACTTGAACATAACTGGGGAAATGTGGGTGTTCATGTACATTCGTACCTAACCCTTCGAGGATTACCAAAAGAGTAGAGTATTAAAAAGTTGTATTTATTTATTATAACCTTTGTAATTTTCGTTGGAAAATTTTTGTTACTGACAGTCCCACTTAGACTAAAACCATATACCAGCCTGTTACTGTCCCACTACAGGGCAAAGGCCTCTTCTCGTACAGAGAAGGCACTAGTAATGATCACCACGCTTGCGCAAGTCAGATGGGCGATTACAAACTTATATAACTCTAAGTCCACGTTTTCTTACGATGTTTTCCTTCACCGACGTCAATGATGCCCAAAATAAACATGATGAAAAAGTCACATTGGTAACAAAATATCAAGCAAAAACTATTTAGGTTCGCACCCACAGATATAGATAAACCTAGATAACGCAAGTATCGCGATCTGTATGAAAAGCAAGCGTGCCATTTTTTGACTGTACGCAATGTAATAGGTACGAATGTTTTGTTTTTCTCAAATTTAGTAATACCATGTATCACTGAGGGTATTAGATTAAAAATAATGGTTTAACAAATTAATTACGCATAATATTAATCACAAAATGACTTACCGATGGAAGGAAACGGAGCGCGATAGTGAGTTACGATTTTTGTACGTAAGTAAGGGCACGCAAAGTGGCACGCAAAGCAGTTGCTCTTGCGTTATCTAGGTATATCTATATCTGTGTTCGCATCTACACACTTATCATAACAAAGGTGTCACAGAGTAAATAGTAATTCCAATCTATCTAGATAACTATGGTCGCTCGCACGTCCTGAACAAATGACCAACGACTGGGAAATTGTATTTATTTGTTCCACTTTATTGAGTCCATTTGTACTCATTTCCTTCGAGGTGTTAGTGACGCCGTGTAACTGAATGAAATTGATTTTCTTGCTCGAGTTACGAGAGAAAAGCGATTTGATTAATATTAGTTTGAAACGATTAAGATTAATTTGAATACAGTGTTATGAATGTTGTTCTTTATCTATACTTCTATAATATCTAACAAAAACTCTGTTGTTCCTTTTAGGGACAAATACATTTGCCTACAAGCAGGACACGACACAATCATTGGCTAGTCGAGGGGGCAAAAACCAAAAAAAAATATTAAAAACGACACATTTGACACATGCATACTTATCACTCTGCTTTTACGTCGTTGACACCTCACAACCTCAGGTCCGTCAGTTAAAAACCAGCGTCAGGCACTAGTTGTCTGGCTTTTTTGCTGAACTGGACCTATTTGGCGCAGCCGCAGCCGTAAGGCACATAATTCTTTATTTTGTTTATTTTCATTGTTATTTTTTAGTTTAATTCTTTTTTTTTTGTATCTATTTTTATTTTTAACGTGTGCCTGAGTCGTGTCACTTAAATGCTTTTTCTTTTTTTCTTTCTTTCATTTGACTTTTTTTTTAATATTTCATTTTACAATTAGGTACCTACATTTTTATTTTGCTAAATTCGACGAGCTCGGCGGCTTCTTCAAGCGACAGAAGATGCAACCAAACTCAAACACTACCGCGGCGCACCTGCATACCTAAACCTAACCCATACCAAACCGACGACGCGACGCGGCGACGTCCGCGCCACCCTGTGCATCACTTCTCTACTTCCTTAGTCTCCCGCGCAACTTACTTGCGAATGGATGTTATTGTTGACCGACGTGATTGACCTATGTTTTGTTTACGTAAATGTCTTATTCTATATAATATAACGTAGAATATGTTGATGTGTCGTGAGAATATTATTAGGCATTGCTACAAATTTGTAGAGGTAGGTACAACTGGTACAAGATGGTCACACACATCGAAAGTATCTCCCTGGGCGTCAAGTAGACAACGTAATAAGCATTGTGATTTTGTACAGTTTTATATGTAGTTTTAACAATTACCAATAATTTGTGCATAAAAATACCGTGTAAACCAACATTTTCAAAGATTAATTCGTTAAAGTGACAAACAACAGCTGACAAGGGCATGAACTTGTGTAGAAAAAAAGGTAGGTACCTAGTCATTCGCCATGCAATGCGGCGGCGCTGGCGGCGCGGCGCGCGGGTCCCATCAGAGATTCGCTTCATGCAGAATTGCAGAGGTAAGAAATCAGTTAAACATTACAAATATTGTAATAAAATAATTACTTTAATTATTTTTGCTGATAAGTCCTTACTGATTGTCAGTGAGGACTTGACTTTTTAATTATATAAAGATCTAAATCGTTTACAAGATTTTTTTCTAATAAAAACTTTTTTACAAAAAACAACTGACTTCGAAGTTTTTATTTTGCAACTTTTAGTTTCTTCGAATGTAAAGAAGGTCTTTTAAAACATCAAAGACTCAATGAAATTGGTTAACAATTGCTAAAGAAGTTCTTTCCAAACATTAATTCGTACATCTCTGCCAGTCCCCTTTTAAAATAGAAGGGCGTAATGTTATATAATGGAAATACAAAAAACTTTGCATGAACATCTTACTATTGCAATCGCGAATAATGTGCTGCCGAATTGAGAACCTCCTCCTTTTTTTGAAGTCGGTTAAAAAAGAAAACGTTGCTCCAAATTAGGAATTTCTCCTGCATCATGGATGAGTTTACAAACATTTAATTTTATCCCACCTTGCCAGCCAGTATTACTTTTAAGTAGGTAGGTACTGTATTTACAATACAAATTCACCACAAAATAAGTATTCCCATCTCGCAGCCCTATCGTAAAATATAACACGTAATCGAGACTTAGCCTGTAGCCGTCGGCATTGGCTGCTCGCTATAGTGCGCAGGCTATTTTCCGCTACGCTGGCTCCCTGGTCGAACTGTCACCCCTTGGGCTTTGATGTAAAATGATACCTAACGCCATTGTCTTCAGCGTCATCTTCAATCAAATACAACGCTATCTATATAGGCCACAACACACCCTTCAAGATGACTTGAGCCATCTCCATAAACTAGCGAAGTAACTTGGGTTACAGGGTTAACATTGATAGTTTTCACTTTGAGTTTGTGTTTAATTTGTGTAAGTTGTGTGGGATGTATCTTAAGTTCTACGTCATTGTGATGTCCATAGATATATGAGTATTCACCTTTGTTTAGCACCACTATTGGTAAAAAAGAAAATGTTCATTCTACAATCAACTGTGAATAGGAGGTGCCAGGAAATGAAGGAAATATCAGAAATATATTTTATTAATTTTAAAAGGAATTGCACGATTCATGTCATGATGTTCCGGTGTGGGTGACACCTGCCGGTGGCGGCCGCTGACCCTTCCCAAACAAAGTAGCAAGATATTCTTTATTAAACGGGATGCGCAAACGTATTTACGTTGGAATTTAGACTTTAAGGATTTTTGAACAGCGTGCATAATACGATAGAAGTAACCATGATGGAAATATTTGAGAGTAAAGAATTTACGCAAAATTAGAAAATAAAATACTCTTCAAATAATCAAATAGTATTGGTATGAGACTTCAAAGTTCAATCCAGTCACAAAAAACAATTATCAATATCAATTTATTTTACAAAGAGTTTGTAATCGATTAGATTAACATAGATCTAAATATAAACTAAATTCAACTGCATTGGTCCTGCTTAGTAAAGCACAGTGGCAACGAAGGTCGTACCACAGTATATCGCGTAAACGTGATGCGGCAATCGAGAGTGCAACATTTTACATCAAAACTGTACACAACATAGCACCGTATCTTTTCATGGCATGGTGCCACACCGTGGTGACAAGGGAAGTACCGTAGAGGTCTTAAATACTGCGCACTATAATATAACCGCGTAAAATATACATATTTCTAGGAACCAGTGATCTAAATTCGACCGTTGGAGCTTCCTGTAATTTTTGATTATACGCATAAGTATTGAGCTACGATTGCCAGGAGCCTGTAAATCAGTGGACAATATATTTGTAACGGATTTCAAAATTTTTCTTAATGTGAACTCAGATCCATGTAACTCAAATGTGACTAAAATTTATTTGAAACCAATGGACATTTTCGTTTAGAAATTATCCTTGAACAAATTTTCGCGACATTTGCAAAATCAATCATACCAATATTTATGTAAATATGTATATTGATTAAGAATTATATTTAATAATTATTATAAGATTATTGATTAAGAATGAACAGAGTTTAGAAAAAATTGTTTAAATTATTTGAAATTGTTAATCTCGTTTCTATCAGTCATGTTTACTTTTTTTTATTATCTAATGGATGGAATTTCGATTTTTTACCAGAATGTGAGGGGTATGAAAACGAAGTCACATGAAATTCTAATGTCAATTTTAAGTTCTGACTATGACATTATATGTCTTACGGAAACTTGGTTAGATGATTCGTTCTTGTCCTCTGAATATTTTGATCAGAGATATACTGTTGTACGCCGTGATCGTAGTGCGCAGTTTAAGGATTTGTACTCTAAAGGTTATGGTGGTGGGATATTGGTAGCTATTAGTAATAAATATACATTTGTTAATAAAACAGAATGGCAAACCTCCGTTGAGGATATGTGGTTATGTGTAAATGCTGGTGGCGTCTGTATGAATATTTGTGTTGTTTATTTACCGTCTTATATACCTTGCCATATTTTTAGTCAATTCGTAGCCAGGGCTGAGGAAATTTGCTTGCGTTACATGGATTGCACCACTTTGATTCTTGGTGATTTTAATCTTCCTAATGTGAAATGGCTTCAGTCTAATGATCCCTTTCTAGGGATTAGTGACCCTAAGTCTTTAGCTCTGAGGGACTTCCTAAATATCACCGGCTTTCTTCAAATGAATAACGTCTGCAATGGAAATTATAATATCTTGGACCTCATCTTGGTGGATGAGAACTCCAGTCTTTCTGTCTCTTCTGCACCCCCCCTCAGTAAACCAGATTTACATCATCCGCCACTAGAAATAACCCTTACTAAAACGTCAATTTCTAATTTAAATTATAATAATTTGCAGTCTAAATATATATTTTTTAAAACTGACTATGAGGCATGTGTTCGTGATTTGCGTAAGGTTAATTGGGAGGATTATTGTAATTTGAGTTGTAATGATTATGTTTTGAAGTTTTATAATTTACTATGGGAAAGTATCGATAAATACACTCCGAAGGGTAAACCTAAGAACAATTGCTATCCAGTCTGGTTCTCAGCTTCGTTGATTAAACTTCTTAAGGAAAAGCATAAATACAGAACTCGTTTCAAACGGTACAAAAACCCTCGGGACTACGATACCTTTGTTACTCTACGTATACGAGCTGCAAGAGCTATTGATATCTGTTTTAGGGGTTACATAGAAAGAATTGAAAGTGAACTAAAAACAAATGTAAAAGCTTTTTGGCGTTATACTAAGTCTAAAAAATCCTATAAAGGTGTCCCGGATCAAGTTGCGTGGGGTGATCGTGTCGGTGAGGGTGGTAGTGGTGTGGCTGATCTATTTGCTGACTATTTTTCATCTGTGTACAGTGTTAATCAACACCCTTCTAACTTGTGTCCAAGTTACTCCTCGTCGAATTATAACATCACCTCTATTGAAATTACTGAGAGTGACGTTAGAGATAGCATCAAAAAGTTAGATCTTAATAAAGGAGCTGGTCCGGATGGACTTCCTCCTATTTTTATTCGTCTCTGCATTGATGCTCTTGTTACGCCACTGCAGATTATATACAATAAATCCCTTAGGGAAGGTACATTTCCTGATTTATGGAAAATCTCACACATTATCCCCATACATAAATCTGGTAGCATGAATGATGTAACTAACTATAGACCAATCTCTATTATATCACAATTTGCAAAGATTTTTGAGGGTCTCATATACAATGTAGTTTATTCCCACCTCCGTCATATAATTAGTTCGAAGCAACATGGTTTTGTGTCTAACCGTTCTACTATGTCTAACTTACTCATTTACACTACTTTCATTAGTAATACCTTTGAAGCTAGGGGTCAGGTTGACGCTGTTTACACAGACTTTGCAAAAGCCTTCGATCGCGTTGATCACTCAATTCTTTCTATGAAATTGAATTGTGCTGGTATACATGGCTCTCTGCTGCGGTGGTTTGAGAGTTATTTAATTAATCGTTCTCAAATTGTTGCCTTGGCAGGTTATGAATCTGTACCTTTTTCTCCCGGGTCTGGTGTTCCACAGGGCTCTAAGTTGGGCCCTTTGCTCTTTTTGGTATTTTTAAATGACCTTTTAGATTTAATAAATTGTAATTGTTTAGCATACGCCGATGATTTAAAAATATACTGTAGGATATCGGACCTGAGTGATTGTGCGAGGCTTCAGAGAGATCTTGATGTCCTTCAACAATGGTGTTTGAATAACAGAATGGCGCTCAATGTTAAAAAATGCCAGACTATTACGTTCACTAATAAAGTGAATTACATTAAATTTGATTATCGTATTGACGGATCGGTATTGACCAGAGTGTCGGTCATACGTGACCTAGGGGTACTCTTCGATACATCCTTATCATTCCGCAATCATATCGAAAATATAGTTAGTAAGGCTAAGAGAATGCTTGGCTTTATTATACGTATGTCAAAACCTTTTCGTAATAATATTAGTATTATTTTACTCTACAACGCACTAGTAAGGAGCTCCTTGGAATATTGTTCCACTATTTGGTCCCCCTATTATACAAGTTATATTAATAATGTGGAATCTGTTCAGGCCCGTTTCGTCAGGTATTTATGTGTGAAGAATGGGATTCGAAGAGCTATACCTGATTACAATGACAGGTTAAGGCACTTTAAAATGATTAGCTTAAATGAAAGACGTAACCATTCCGACTTACTAATTCTTCATAAAATTATAAATGGTTCCATAGATGCACATTTGGTAAACTATTTTAACTTTCGGTCCAGCCAACGTAGTAAGCGTCATCATCGTATCTTTGAATTGCCTACATCCACATTGAACACCACATTTAATAGCCCCCTAACACGTATGGCAAGGCAATATAATGAACGATCTAAACGGATTGATTACCCCATTGATATTTTCTCCATGAGTTTCGCTTCATACAGACGTTCCGTACTTAAACCATGTGATGAGTTTATGTCTAAGTAGTTCAAATTGGTTTGGTTTGTTTTTGTAGTGATCTAGATTAAGCCCTACTAGGCACACCTTTTATTGTTGTCTCTAATGTTCATTTAAGAATGTCATGCATACCTGTTATTTGCATGATTGCTAAAATGTCAATTTTTGTTGTTATCTAATTTGAATTGTAAGTGATTGTGCTGTTGGTGTGCTTATTATAAATAAATAAATAAATAAATAAATAAATATTTAGATACAGCTGTGTGCAGTTGGGTTTACTATGGATAGTATTTTTACCGTGGCAAATGACTACTAAAAAGCTGGGATTGACAGACCGACTGACGTTTCTTTGTTTTATAGTCAATTGTTTTTCTAATCAACTTTAAAACAAACTAATTTTAAAAACACAGCGTAAATACTGAAAAATAAAGAAAACAAAACAAAAATGACAAGAAAGGGGTCCCGTAGTACGGTAGTTATTTAAGTAAGCAATAAACTTGGTTATGTCCTCCCGGCGCCGAGTTCGTCCACATAATCAAATAAACCCTAGTACAAGCAATAGATTTACGACCGACAAAGAGAATCGTTCTACCTATAATAATATATAAACGCTTTGGTGGGATCAGCTGACATTATTACTTTATTAACTGTCTTTAAGTGAGATATTATTATGAAGATCGTCCTACTTCTGGTTGCACTGATAGCTAGCAATTTGCTACTCGTTTCTCATTTCTCACCTCTAATAGACGATTCGGACATCTCCATACAATATATTTTTAATGACGTAAAGGGAAATTAAATTAATTTTAATATTTCAGAACAATAAAATCTAAAAATAAAAAGAACAATCAATAGAAATGTTTGGTATGACCTTTAAACATATCTTAAAACTAGCCTTGATAATGTAAAAAATAGGTAAATAATAGTATCTATCGAATACAAAATAATATTGTATGCCCATCGAAGTGGGCAATCCTTCTAATCCTATTAACACAAATACTCTTCTTAATAAAGGAGAAATTCTTCTATTCTCACGTCAGCTGCTTCAACAATACTTTCAAGATTAACTGGAACTTCTGTAACATTATCAATATTTCAGTTATTAGACATAGCTTTGATCCAAGTCATTATACTTTACTTTAAGGTACGTATAGGTATTTCGTCCAAATTAGAATCCGTCTCGTCCAATTATTTACAACACAATGTTTATAGTGATCAATTCATACTAAATACAAATGAATAAAATTTAAGTGTCAAACTAACAGCTGTTGCATCAAAAAATCTTCTTTTAATTTTGTTGATCCGTCGGTTTAGGGTGATCTCCTAAACGGCTGACTGATAAATGACGAGAGTTTTACTGTCAAACAGCTGATTTTATAAAAAGTAACTTAGGTCTCAGGGTCTTCAAAATTACTTTTATTTTTAAAAAAATATAAAAGAAATGAAGAAAAAGTTCCAAACAAAAGATGACAAATTCCGCACGGCGGGAACTTACTCAAACAAAGGTAGCCTGTGTCATGGCCACTATCTTTTCGTGAGGCTTCTATAGCGTCCCTCAACGAGTCGACTACAACATATCCGAGACAGCACGGCGGTTCACCAGTAGCTACACAGAAATAAATTTAAATAAGTTAAGAAAGTATTCTTGCAAAATACGATCAATTAATATTTTTAGTACCTTTAGATCCTAAAATGCCAACAGGATTCGGCCGTTTTCGTCTCAAATAAACACGGAAGTCATTCGGTATATCTTTTGCTCCGATTATTTTGTAAGTCCATGTGCGGTCACTATACAATTCTCCGGTATGTTCGTTGTACACTGTGTTTTCCATCATCCACAAAGATGTAGCCATTATAAACGCTCCTTCCACCTAAAATATTAAATAAGTCAAAGCAAAACCTTTTTAATCTTGATGGTTTAGTGGTCGCAAGTAGGTACTACTATTGAGGTCTTTAGTGTGATTCGTAAAATCTCGATTTTTGCCGGTTAACAGTCAATGCTATCTATTAAAATATATAAGTTTATTAAATACTGATTTTAACTTTAACTCTGACGCTAGAAAGAAAGAAAATACATTTATTGGCAACAGTCGGATACACTCGTTGCCAATAAATGTATTTTCAGCACAGTAAAAAAAATAAGGTTAAAAAAAATAACATAATAACAAAAAAAATAAGAATAAAAAAAAATAACATAATAACAAAATAATAGACACCAAAATTGCACGTGTCACAGCTGCGCCCAAAGGCTCATTTCAGCGGTAATGCCAGACAGATGCTGAGATGCTGCCTGACGCTGATTGACATTGCTACTGATAGCAATGACATCTTTGGGGGCATGACAAACTTGCTACTGGTCACTCAAGCTAGTTAATTTCACTTATTCACGTAATCTGTATCTACTGTGTTATTTTTATAATGCCCAAATTCATTACAAATAAATGGAACAAAACAATAAATTTCGATAATTATATATACAGGGTGTTAGTGTGAAAACCGTTATCCTTGAAACCAGTGGTTTGGTTTCACCTATAGAACGTAAATTCAACGAAATTTTTTTTTTTTTTTTTAAGTAAAGTATCAATTTTTCCTTTAAATTGTTTCACCCTATACAACGGCACGCAAGTACATAGCAGACAGAGCGGCGCCACGGGTAACTGCGCTTGATCAGATACCGTAAGCTGTGCGCCCGCGCCCGCACACACACCTCAGTCTGGCTATAGCCTCGCTATCGAGCGCACGTCGGTTTAGACACGTTTTTCGTACACAAGTGGGTAGTTAGATAAAAGTAATTATGTCGTACACAAATGTACAGTGGACGAAAATGGTACGGCTTTACGCCGCGGCTGGTGATAACCTGGCCGAGGCTCGCAGAATGTACCTACGTAGATTTATTCCCTGGACAACCTGTGCCAAACCGGGAAACGATGTTGACGGTGACTCAAAGGTTATCTTTGGGGGGAAATAAGCACACCCGGTGCTTCATTTCCCCCCAAAGATAACCTTTATGCCACTGAGTTTCATAATACGTCGGAACTCAAATTGCGGATTCGTAGTGCGTTCAGAGACATACAAAGTGACACTGTTGTGCTTCCCAGAGTGCGAAACAGTGTGCGAAAACGTGTGGAGTGGATCCCATTTTGAACATATTTTAAGACTAATGTAAGTACTTCATTCAATCAGTGTAGATATTCAATCAGTGTAAATTTAACCAGTATTTTTTAATGAAACTGTAGATAAAAACCTTACCCAGTTGTTGTCTTTCTTTCATTTTCGTTGTTGTTAAATCTAACTTACATTTGGACCCGTCACGCAACAGAAGGTAGTAGGTATTTTTGCCTGTCCTAAGCCAGGAAAAGTATGAAGGAAAGTTACATCACAGGTTATGTGTATTGTGTTTTTATCGGAATATTGTGTAGGTAGTTAAAACGGACGGTCAGTGCAGCAGGTCAGCGCCCTTTACGCGTAGTATCCATGAATTTATGGACGGTGTCGGACAGAAACTTTCTTATATTTTTGAATGAAAATAACGTTTATTTATTTTTAAATTCAGATAAACATTGTTATAATTAAGTCACCTACCTATGGTTTTAGTGATAACGGTGTCTACACTAACAGCCTGTATAATTATCCAAACTTGAACAAATTTTACCTGGCCCACGTCAATAGCTGGATTCATGGTGCGACCAGCGTCCTCAAATATATCCGCTCGAACAATCCATTTACTGCCCGTCAATATATCCACCTCAACCTCAGTGACAGCAATGCCAAATATCGAGTAATTAACCAACCTTGGATCATTTGGACTCGTTAAATAATTAGCTTGTAACAATACTCCCTGCCTGTCAGCTTCAAATACGATATCTCGCCATGATGCCGTAGGCATAGCTGTTCTAAAGGGTGCCAATCTTTCTTTGATTTGATCACAACATCTAATGATGCTGTAAGCACAACATTCACTAGTTATACTAGAAGCTGTTGCAAATGAATTTGGGGTAGCAAAGTTAACACTAGGTATAACTGACACAGTCTCAACAGGGACATTAAGCTCGTAAGCTGCCACTTGCGCCATTTTAGTGTTGATTCCTTGTCCGATCTCAATACCACCAATATTTATGATCACACTTCCGTCACCGTGGTACACAGACACAAGAGCTCCATAATTACCAAGGTATGCTGTTGGAAAGGCCATATTGTTCAGCTTTATTGCACGTTTCTTCCATCTATTAAGACTATTGAACTCTATTATACGCTCCTGTCGCTCTTTAAAGTTTATTCTCTCAAGAAACATTGGCACTAAGGTTGGCAAATCATTGTCATCTTGGCGATAGTTAGCCATTCGAACTAATACCGGGTCTCGATTTAGTTCTTCGGCTATATGGTTCATTATGTGCTCTATACCGGAAATTCCTTCTAAGCCACCTGAAAATAAATAGCAACATGAATCGCCATGCTTTATTCATAAAAACTTTTATAACTGTCTTCCTACTTACCAGGAGCCCTCATAAAAGCGTTAGAAGGAGCATCTGTTATGACGCCGAAAGAATCACATTTCCATCTCCGGTAGTCATAACAATTTTTTAAGGATTCCGTAGAATACAGATTTTCATTTTCATTACGCGAATGACCGTCATTTACATAAAATACGGCGTCCATATACTGAATTTCGCCTTTGTCATCCACCCCAATCTTCAAGAAATAAATTTACTAATTTAAGATATTATTACTTTTAAAAATCTTCAATTAAATCGATATATCACAAACAGTTTTACTATTTCCACCTCATAATCAAGTCTGGTGTTTGGTCTTTTTCCAATAACTCGTGTAATACTGTGCATTGGCATAGACATTCTGCATGGCTTGTTAAGTAGTTTTGCAACTAGCGCCGTTGCACATGCAACAAAACCGTGCCGGCTAATTTTAGAACCAAAACCACCTCCACACCTTCTGGTTTTTACTATTATTCTGAAAACAACAACACTTTTAATACAATTTTACATTGAAGTCAAGAATTGTTGATGATAAATATTAGAATCCTTACAAACTCTCGGGCATTTTTAAAAGCTGAGCGATTATTGCTTGTGTTAAATCCATGAATTGAGTTGACGAGGTAACTTCTAAACCTTCGTCAACGGGCTTCGTGACAGTCGTATGTAGCTCCATCATATTGTGATACTGCCGAGGACTGATAAAAGTACCCTTAATAACTTTTCTGATATCAGTACCTCTATCTGTTGGTACGATACCTGGATAAGAGAAAAGACGATTTTCTTCTTTCGGTGCCTGTATTGCATCTTCAATGGTGAAAACAATAGGTTTCTTAGGAACATTCTTATAGTTCACTTTAACCAAAGTAGCCATTTTATCGGCTAGTACTTGGGTAACTGCAACGACAATAGCCACTGGCTGGTTATAATATAGTATTTTATTGCTAGCTAACAGTTCTTCATTTTCAAACATGAGCATAAAATCGGCTCGAACTATGCTGTTTATGCCTGGTATATCCACGGAAGTCAAAACCGTTAAAACACCATCAATTTTCTGAAACGTTACCATTAATAGAAAATAACATATTTTGTTCATAAAGTTTCTTACAATATTTACGTAAATAAGAAACAATTTGCATACTAACCAAAACCGCAGAACTATCAATACTTTCTATATCACCTTTAGCTACTGTTTAGACACTGCCTTTACCACTGGTGCTGCCATCTGTCCTACAGTGATTGGTAGCCCACGGATGCCGTCGACCAATCACCACCAAGCCGCGTTCCAACGTCATCTTCGATTTTTGTATGGTCACTTACCATTTTGTCACGCACATACTCGCATACTTCATATTAATTAATGTAACCAAATTCGCAATATACATATTTCAAAGTACTTCATGGTGTCGCCTACTTCTTTAAACAAGCCTTCAGTCTCCCTACACGCAGCAGAGCTGAAACCCCTACATTTGGACCTTTTTCGCCGGACGTTGGACTTGCTGGATAACCTGAAAACGCGCATATCAGGTACGGCCAGCCATCCTACCCAGCCCTATTCATCTCCATTTCATTTGTGTGATACCGTGCTGTTTACTTAATTTCAGTGAAATTCTGGTTGTGAAATTGTGTGCTGCTAACGACGAGTTTCATCGTAACCGTCACATTCAAACGTGAGTACTTCTTTCCTTCTACTTTCCACCAAAATGAGCCAACCTAATACGTCAGAGATCTCAATACCTAATAAGCCTCGCGATAAATCTCCTTTTAAGTATAATCCAAACGACGATTGTCCACTTATTAGGGATCTTGTAAAAAAACGTGGCATAGTAAAAGGTAGATTGTCAAAATTCTCAAACTACTTGTCTAGTATTGCTGATAAAACTTTGTCTAGTCAAACACGCGTAGATCTTAAATTACGGATTCAGGGAGCCGCTAGATTATTTGATGAATTCAGTGACATTCAAAGACAAATCGAGGAATCAGTCTCCGATGTAGATGAGCAATTAACGCAAAGAGAATAGATGGAAAATAGATACTACACTTTACTATCTCAAGCTGAGTGTCTTTTAAATCCGAGCGAGGTTACTGACAGTTCTAGTAAATGTAGTCATCACCACAAACCCGCCGTTAAATTACCTACGATTTCTATGCCCACCTTTGACGGATCATACGAGCATTGGTTGGAATTTAGGGACACTTTCTTATCATTAGTGCACAATTCTAATGACCTTAGTAATATAGAAAAGTTTCACTACCTAAAATCATCATTGAAGGGAAGTGCGGAGCTAGTAATAAATGCCGTTGAATTTTCTAGTGCTAATTACCCGGTTGCATGGGATTTACTTCTCAATCGGTACAATAATAGCGAGTTGTTAGTGCATAATCACGTCATGTCTTTGTTCACGATGCAGAAATTAAGCAAAGAATCGCCAGATCTAATTCGACAGCTAATAGATACCGTGTTAAAGAATATACGCGCATTAAAAATGCTTGACGAACCAACCGACGCATGGGATACATTGGTTATTTATTTAATTCTGTTTCGTTTTAATCCAATCACCGAACAAGAATGGGAACAATACAAACGCGCACAAGGATTAACTAGAAATGGCGATTCTAAACCTAAACGAAAGCTTAAACTGGATGATATGATGAACTTTCTTAAAGACCGAGCTGACGTGCTGGAAACCTTGCAAGTGACACACAGTAAACGCTATAATGATAATAAAAAACAAAACACTAAAAATGATAAATCTAAAATTCACTGCAATGTTTCCACTAATAAGCCAGAGGGTCAACAGTTGCACAAACACACTAAAAATAAGAAGCTTTGTCTATTGTGCAACTCGAATCATCCACTTTACGCGTGCCAAACATTTCTTGATTTTAATTTAGACTCAAAGCTTAAATTTATTCACGAAAAGAAACTTTGCACTAATTGTTTACGTTCAGATCACACGTTAGATAATTGTAGGTTCGGGCCGTGTAGATTATGCAACAAAAAACACAACTCGTTACTGCATTCCGATAATCATACGAATCAATCTGTAGCACTCCATGTGTCGCACGCTAATGAGGCGTCGACTGCGGTGACCACTGCTACAGGAGCGCTTCCTCCGTCCCTTACCGCGCCCACCGCACCGTCATCGTCCTCCGTCGTGGAATTTACCACGATCCACGCGAATAAAGCGCACATAAACACGTCCACTCAATCACCCGTTATGAAACCGGTTTTACTATCGACTGCATTAGTTGAGATAGCTGATAATCGTAAGAATTATCACCTAGCACGCGCACTGCTTGACAGCGGTAGTGAACGCTGTTTCATTACTCAGAAGTTATGCAATTTAATTCAAGCGCCAGTTATACAGTCCACTCAAGAAATTCGAGGTGTAGGGAACTCGGTCACAAAATCCACGCAAATATGTGACATCGAGTTAAAATCGCGCATCTACCCATACACTACGCATTTACAATGTTTTATTTTGCCCAACATTACGTCGGCGTTGCCTGCTTTGTCACAATCACGAGAAAGCGGACAGCTCAAAATTCCCGATAATATTGTTTTGGCAGACCCGCACTTTAATGAGTCTCACAGTATAGATATCCTAATCGGTGCAGATATATTTTGGGATTTAATTAACTCTAATAAAATAAGATTACCTAGTGGGCCTTTCTTATTAGATACAAAATTGGGGTGGGTTATTTCCGGCCCAATTTGTTCTATTACGCGTTATGATAGGTACATTCAGTGTAACTATTCTCAGTCTATCGACTCCCAGCTACGCAAATTCTGGGAGTTGGAGGACATGTCTGCGTATCGGGATACGCGCACAGATGAGGAGCGTTCTTGTGAAGAACATTTCGTTAACACTACTACGCGCAATAGTGACGGAAGGTTCAAAGTTCGCATTCCTTTTAAAACATCACCCGATACCTTAGGCGAAACTTACTCACACGCACAACGTAGGTTTTTTGCCCTCAAAAAACGTTTATTACGCAACCCTGATTATAAAAAACTTTATGCCGATTTCATTCACGAGTACATTCGCTTGGGTCACATGAGTCGTGTTGATCGCGTCGGGAAGCCTAACTTTTTCCTACCGCATCATGGAGTATTTCGTGAGCACAGCACCACCACCAAACTGCGTGTGGTGTTTGATGCCAGTGCCGCAGCTAGCAATGACATCTCGCTCAACGAAATACAAATGGTAGGCCCACCGATACAAGGCGATCTGTTGTCTATTTTACTACGATTTAGGCAACATAAATATACGGCTTGTGCAGACATTGAGAAAATGTATCGGCAATGTCTCATTCACGAAGATCAGCGTGACCTTCAGTTGATTTTGTGGCGTGATGACCCTTCGCAGTCACTGGATGTTTACCGACTAAATACGATCACTTACGGTACTGCGTCCGCGCCGTTTCTAAGTTGTAGGTGTCTTAAACAGCTGGCGGCTGATTGCACGGATCATGACGTCACGAGAATCATTAACGAGGATTTCTACGTTGACGATATGATCACGGGTTGTGATAATAAACAACAACTCTTAGATGTTTGCAAAAAAGTTGCGAATATTTTAAAGTCAGGTTGTTTTCCCCTTCGCAAGTGGATGTTTAATTTTAACATTGAAAACAATGAATCTGACTTAACCAAGGAATTATCATTAGGTGAAAATGTCCATTCCAAAACTTTAGGGTTAGGTTGGCATAATATGAACGATGTTTTTTATTTTGACACGCAATTTAACAGTAACTCTAATCAGTTAATTATTACGAAACGTTATATTATGTCAACAATTTCACAGATATTCGATCCGTTAGGATTATTGAGCCCTATGATAATAATAGCTAAAATTTTATTACAAAAATTATGGCTGGTGAAGATAGGCTGGGATGATGAAGTTCCCAGTGACGTCAAACGTACTTGGGACACTTTTGTTAATTCTCTGCTTATTCTCAACAACATAAGTGTACCACGACATGTCATAGGCAGCGAACCTGCTTCTATCGAGCTGCACATATTTACCGACGCATCGGAGTCCGCATACGGAGCATGTATTTATGTTCGCACAATAAATCGTGACTCATCGGTGTCTGTTAGGTTGTGTTGTTCAAAGAGCAAGGTCGCACCATTAAATCCTGTGAGTATCCCTAGGCTCGAACTTTGCGGGGCGTTGCTAGGTGCTAGGCTATTCAATAAAGTACGCGAATCACTACGCTGTCAATTTAATCACATCGTATTCTGGTGTGATTCCACCATTGTATTGGGTTGGTTACGCATGGCGCCCAATTTATTAAAGACTTTCGTGCAAAATCGAGCGGCTGAGATTCACGAAATCGCCAAAGAACTTCCTTGGTGTCACGTCAGCGGTAAAGATAATCCTGCCGACTTGGTGTCTCGTGGAGTCAGGCTGGAAGATCTTCAATCTTCCACGCTATGGTGGGAAGGCCCAGATTTTTTACGACAGCCCGGCTTTGATAGTAGTCAAGCTACCTTAGGTAGGTATGTAGCACAATCTGATTTACCGGAGGTGAGGCCAGCTAAAACTCACGCATTTGTTTCTACTACGGAAACTTCATTGTTTCCATTTAAGAGATTCTCTCAATTTAATCGTATGCAACGCGCATGCGCTTATGTATTACGCTTTATCTTTAACATTCGCCACAAGAATAACATCCGCCACGGTCCTCTCACTGTTGATGAGTTGAGAAATGCACGCATAACTCTAGTAAAGTTGTCCCAACACGAATCTTTTCCGGAAGAATGTAAATTGTTAGGTAGTAACAAATCTCTTAAAAATAAACATTACTTAAGTAAACTAAACATTTTCGCAGATAATGATGGCATTTTACGAGTCGGTGGACGAATAAAATTGTCATCAGATTTTAATTTTGATAAGAAACATCCTGTACTAATCTCTTCCAACCACTGGTTTGTAGTGTTATTGTTTCGGCACGAGCACAAGCGACTGCAGCACGCTGCGCCGCAGGCGTTGCTGTACAACATACGCGAGTCCCACTGGCCGGTGGGGGGTAGGAACTTGGCTAAGCGCACTGTCCATGAGTGCGTTACGTGTACACGGTTGAGAGGTAAATCTTTATCTCCTATTATGGGCAACTTACCGCAAGAGAGGATCACTCCAAGCTTCCCATTTTTACGTACTGGTGTGGATTACGCCGGGCCAGTGCTCGTACTGAATCGCAAGGGAAGGGGCTCTAAATTAATAAAGGGTTACATTTGCCTATTTATTTGTCTAGTCACACGCGCAATACATTTAGAGCTTGTCAGTGACCTTTCTTCCGATGCTTATCTACTGGCATTAAAGAGATTCATTTCTCGACGTGGCAAACCTGATGAAATAATGTCAGATAACGGTAGGAATTTTGTAGGTCTCGCAAACGAATTTTCTAAATTTTTATCCACATGCTCTGACGATTTAATTGAATACGCGACTAGTCAGAACATTAAATTTTCTTTTATACCGCCTTACGCGCCTCATTTTGGTGGATTGTGGGAGGCAGGAGTAAAGTCGTGCAAGCACCACTTGTTACGAGTCGTTGGTAACGCACATCTAACATTCGAGGAATATAGCACAGTATTAACACAAATTGAAGCTGTCCTCAACTCCCGTCCCATTAGTCCTTTATCCGCAGATCCTAACGACTTCCTTCCTTTGTGTCCATCTCACTTCCTGGTTGGTCGTCTCTTGACAGCGCCTTCAACGCCACAGCTGACTGATGTTCCTGCTCACCGGTTGACACGCTACCAGAGGCTGGAGCAGCTCAGACAACATTTTTGGATACGATGGTCCAAGGAATACATCTCGGAAATGCAAACCAGGATGAAATGGAGACAACATGGGCGTGATTTGCAGCCAAACACTTTGGTCCTCATCAAGGATGATAACACTCCGCCACTGAAATGGAGCTTAGGGCGGATCATCTCTACAGTACCAGGAAAGGATGGGATTTCTCGAGTGGCTGACATCCAGACAAAGTCAGGAGTCATCAGACGCGCATTCCCTCGAATCTGTCCCCTGTTTAATGACGGAGATGATGAGTAGGCGTTGGACGTCGGTACCTACTTCCAAGGCCGGGGGCATGTTTAGACACTGCCTTTACCACTGGTGCTGCCATCTGTCCTACAGTGATTGGTAGCCCACGGATGCCGTCGACCAATCACCACCAAGCCGCGTTCCAACGTCATCTTCGATTTTTGTATGGTCACTTACCATTTTGTCACGCACATACTCGCATACTTCATATTAATTAATGTAACCAAATTCGCAATATACATATTTCAAAGTACTTCATGGTGTCGCCTACTTCTTTAAACAAGCCTTCAGTCTCCCTACACGCAGCAGAGCTGAAACCCCTACAGCTACAGTGGAGAGCACCAGTGCAGCAAAAACTTCATTTTTGATCGCCGGCATATCGTCACTGTAGACTGCTTCGCCCGCACATTGTATCATTCCTTCTTTCTTCAAGAGCGGCTGTGTTATTGGAAAGTCGTTTTGGTCTGTATCATATTCTTGATAGCTGCGACTGACTGGTGGTCTGTCGTCACTTGGTGTGGTAGCTCCAGACTTGTAAATGGGATTCAATATGTCTCTTGGACATAATTTGATAATGCACTGTAAAGCAAGATACCACTTAGTATTTTAAACGAACATCGCGGTTCTTATTTTGATTTCAATGTTTTTATTATTGTTTTGTTTGTTACAGGTACCAATTTAAAATATAAATAAAAAAAAGTATAAAATGTAATCAAACTCAAAAATAATGATTTTTAATCAGACTAAATTAGTACTTTAAATAAGAATTACTTACTTCCATACTGGAAGACACAAGTGGCGCAACACTCCTCGACAAACCTTTTTTTTGTGTTAAACACTACCAACCTCAACCTGTACTAGCGGTAAGTTTGTAAGTCCGGTGATCTGGCCTTCTTCCGTTAAAAAACATATTTTGCAGCAAATTTCAATGAAAATATATTCACCTTATAAAAAAGTCCCAAAGCCACTTTTTTCCTTGCACAAGGTGATGGGTATGGAGGTCTAACATCAGGATTAATTTCTGTTTCCAAGACATGCAGGGCCGCTTGTAAAGTATGATTGTTAAATATGTCACGTCCAATCAAAAACTTCTCAGTTTCATAAGCGTGGGTAAATGACGGATTAATATTACCGTACACAATGGACGCTTCTTCAACCAGTTGTGTATGAGGGTTGAATTTAAAAAGAAATCCTGAATTTACTTCTGCCTGAGCGTTTTGTTCCCTCGGTACGATCTAGAAACAAATGCCATTGTTTAGACTTCTTTATTTTTACTGAGTTGTCTTTATTTTTTTGCTGAAGAGATAAAAAACCTATCTTGGCAAATAATCTGAGATAATAACACTGTTTGTTAATACAAAGTTTATACAGAATTTAAGTCTTATATTCGAATCAATCAAATCTAAACTAGAAATTTGTGCGCCGTCATCATAATTAGAATTTGTTTTTGAATGTATTATTTGAAAATAAGTGAACACGTTTTATTTTGCGAATTATTAATGCATTTAATGCGGCTATTTAATTAATAATTAAATAGCCGCAGTGATAGCCTAGTTGTGTGAGCGGCGGATTGCCAAATCACAGGTCTCGTGTTCAAACCCAAGGCTCGCACCTCTGACTTTTCGGATTTATGTGCGTATTGTTAAATAATCACTTGCTTCAAAAACGGTGAAGGAAAACATCGTGAGGAAACCGGCATGCCTGAGAGACTATTCTCGACGGCATGTGATGCCAAGTCAGAGGCCCATGGGCGGCATTAAAACTCTGACACCAGGTTAGTTACTAACCACACGATAAGAAGAAGATTAATTAAATGTGCAAAGTTTGATTTTTACCAGAAATGTCCTATACGTAAAGCACAATACTGGCTAACCGGTTTCGATTATAGAGGTTTAATCAACATCACATAAAAATAAAACAAACCTACCTTGTAAGTTACTAATTCATAGTGTCGCGACAGCGGCCGTAGTTTTATTTGGGTCATTACTTTTCCTCTTAGATTCGTCGTCAAAAATTCAGGTAATTTCATCTCTGTCTGTCTCATTCCATGGTCAACTACAATAAAAAATATTATTTTATTGTTATGTCCAAGCCATTCTATTTTTACGATAAGGAGTTCAAGTAAATATACCCAAAGTCACAGTAGCCCCGACGCAGTCTAATAACAGGAATATATCCGATTGAAAACTTGAATCTGCATTTTTCAAAGCCAAATTACCGGCTAGCGTTCCAATCTGAAAACGTATAAAGTTAAGAAATCACAGATAAACAGTAAAATTATTAAACTGATATAGAAACATACGATAAGTAAGTACCTAAAGGTAATACACAAACATCACTGCTTACCAAGTGGGATTACAGTAAAGAACTTGTGTGTACCATTAAAACAGAGGTACCGGCAATTAATTTAAGTTTTTAGGTTTAGTTATTTAACATAGTACTAAGCAGATGAACCTGTTAAAGCATTGTCATTGCTTCATCCAATAAGTTGCTAAGATTCCATAAGAAAGTATAATTTGGTAACTTACATTTCTTACAGGTATATGTGCCACTCGTTCTAAGTGATCGTACAGTATGCTTAAATACCAGAACTCTTCATTTGATTCACATAATTCTTTGAATAAACGCATAGTATCAGTCAGTGTCATGTTTGCTCCAAGGACCAAGTTTATGTCTAAATAATGTGTGGTCAGTTCCTTTACATCACTTATATCTATCAACACCTTTGGGTAAAATAGTATTGGGCGGACTCCTAAAAGTAAACAAGGTGTTATTGCGACGTACAGACGCCAGCACATCAAGTTACCCCAATGTGTCAAATTTACCCAATTGAATATGAACCTTATTCCTTTTGATATAAAGTTGAAAAACGATCAAACAAATTTGACACATTGGGGTAACTTGATGTGCTGGTGTCTGTACCTACGGAATAAATAGTTATTTAGTGGTCTTATAAATAAAATACCTTTAGTTACCTTTAGCAGTATTACCAGCGACTAACATGTAAGAATCATAACCGACGTTATCCAAGGCAGTAAATATTGATCTAACATCGCTAACAGAGAACCACACTCTTCCATCAGCGAGTGATATTTTCTTAGGCAAATCCGGAGCACTTTTATTATCTATATTTACTAAACACCAGTCCTCATTGATCCCACAAGTGCTGCCACACGTTTTACCGGATTTAGGACATATTTGCTCAGATATATCTTCAATATCCTTTATTTTCCTCAATGTATTCGCGTCTGGGTGGGCGGCAAAAGATTTGAATGCTTCTAAAATAGGACGGTAGCCGGTACACCTACATAGGTTGCTACCCAAGGAGTTTTCTATTTCTCCTTCTGTAAGATGGCGGTCACTGCCTTGTACGAGGCTGGAAAAATTGGTACATTTTATTATCATCAGGGTGATTTTGTTGTTTTAAATTAGAAAAGTATGCAGAATGCAAGTTGTGGTGGTTTTGGTCGCATCTACAGAAAAATCAGGGTTTTCCACAAAACCACTTCGACCTGCACTCACTAGCGGTAAGTACGGCACGACAAGAGATTGATATGCGAAAAAATAATGCTTCGGTAGTAATGCATTGTTAAATTGATCCATTGCATTGTAAAATTTCAATGTTAATGTCTATCAATTCATCGCAAAACAAAACGTTCATTCATTCATTCATTCATTCTTGTCGTGCCGTGCCGCCAGTGCATGTAAGACCTTATCGGGATCAATGACCAAAATTGCTAATTTTTCTTTTATTGGCGGCCATTAATTACCTAATTATACTTAAAAACGGACCAAGTGTGAGTCGGACTCGCGCACAAAAGGTTGCGTACCAACATAGGAATATTTAACAATAGGTACGTAACACGCTTTAAATGAACTTTTTTTTAAATTATTTTTGTTCTAGCGGCAATAGAAATACTAACTCTGCGAAAATATCGACAGTCCACCTTGTACTGTTCTTGAGATACAGTTTTGCAGATTGTATTCTCGCCAGCAACATATCAGCTGGTGCAATAATACTGAGAGCTACCTTAAACATAATGCATTATATCATGACTTTAGTGTGTAGTAGAACAACGTTTAGTTTAGTAGTTATAGTAACTTTGCTCTATCTACTAATATTTTTAGATACAGTCCAATATTTCTAAATTAAGCCCAACAGTGCTTTTCTGTAAAAATGTAGGTGAATTCCAGGTGTAATGTGCTGTCATCCCTTACCAACGCTAGAGATCGACAGTTCACCTTAGGTTCACTAACTTCACCTATTTTGCAGGATGGTTACGGAATAAGGCGGCTTATAGGCCACCGTAAAATCACCCAGTATTTTACTGAATTCGAAAGAGTTTTTAAGGTTTATCGTAATGCAATGTTTCGTTTGTAAGAACATTTTCACATTTTCTTTCAATTTTATTTAAAAGCCACAAAAAAAAGCATGATTGCAGCTCTATACAATTTGGTAATTGATGGTTTGATTGTATTAATACCGGATTGTATTGTAACTTCTAAATAAAACTGCGGCAATTGTTTTTTTCTAAGAATTCAACTAATTCAGTTACCTGTACATGCTCATCACAAATCCCGGGCTGCAGTAGCCACATTGTGATCCAAAAAAATGATTTAGCCGTTTCTGAATGATGTTATAGCCGATCTTCCTGTTGCCGATACCTTCAATAGTTGTTACGTCCCAGCCATCGCAGGACATGATGGCCACAAGACACTGAAACATAAAATTTATCGTGTCTTTGGAATAATTTTCCTAAGCGTGTGTTCAGAGACTAATAAAAGCAAGCAAGTAAATAAATAAGTTTTCATGATCTTAGGAATATTCTTACAGAATTAACAGAAAACGTGGTGATCTCCCGGGTGTCCGGCGCGTGCGCACGAACGTTGACCACGCACGCGCCGCAGCCGCCCTCACGACACATGTACTTAGTGCCGCGGAGCTCCGCGTACCGACGAATATACTCATTCAATGTCAGATCCACTGTGAACTCGGAACCCGCTGAAAATGTGAATACAAATTGTATAATTACAAAACATAAACTTCTTAAAAATAAACCATAGAGATTATAGATACTATAGAGGGGATATGTGAAGAAACTCCGTCTAGCATAATACAACAATATTAGAACGGCTGCTGAGCATACTAAACTAGACTCATAGGGCGCCTTCAAATTAGCCGCAAAGAGCCGCGCGGTGGCAGCGCGGCTACAGCGCTGCCGCTGCGCTGCAACCGCTAGATTCGAGCATCATAGTGTTGTACATTTAGTTTCAACCTCATCGATAAATTGTTCAAGCTGATTTTCGTTCATGTCTGAATAAAAACACGTACGCATCATCACTAGTCGATTGATGAACCGATGCGCGGCGGCAGCGCGGCTGCAGCGCTGCAGTCGCGCGTTTTTATTTATATGGATTAAGCAGCGCGACGGTAGAGCTGCAGCCGCGCTGCCGCCGCCGCGCGGCACCTGGCGGCAAATTTGAAGGCGCCCATAGACCGGTAGTAAGTATCAGATGAAAATTTTGTTCGTTATGCCCCGTCTATAGTTTGTATTAAATGTCTTTGAAATAAACTGAGGTTTTTAGATACATGGAAAACGTCAAAAAACACGCGAACCACTGTATTTTCTTCCATTTATCGAGAATTTCACACGATCCACTGTCTCCGGTTTACTCATTTTGATTAACTTGAAGACTTGACTAATAAACAGGCTTGTTGGAAATATACTGATTAAAATTAAACAGACATTTATTGCAAGTATCGATCATCGGTGCATCCGTGAGCTGAACGGGAATCCATGTAATTATTAAGTGTGTATATGTTGCAAATCCGACAATGAAATTAGCACCTTCATGCAAGCACGCATTTCAATAGTAAGTACATTTATTGTTTCTTGGTACTATTTTTCTTTCGTCATAGACGAAAAATATCATCCGGGCTACCCTAATTTGGTAAATATGTAGTAGGTACTACCCGCAAAATGCGAATAAAAATGACTTACTGTTTGGTTTAAGAACGCCAAAAATTACGTTAGTCCTAAATATATCACGCTTAAATACAGGCTTAAAATGGAAAGGGATTTGAACATTCTAATATGAAGAATATCAAACTTTGAAATTACTACGTATTTAAGGGTAGGGGTACACACATACAAACAAAAAATGTCAAAAAGTATAATAATTCTTAGACACGTTGCCGATTTACTATTACTTGAAGGTAAACATCGTCATAGAAAAATCATTAAAATTGCAGTAAATACAAATAAAGTACCGACGCCAGCGCATCAAGTTACCCCAATGTGTCTCAAAACTTTCCCAATTGAATATGAATCTTATTCTGTTTGACATAAAGTTGAAAAACGATCAAAGAAATTCGACACATTGGGGTAACTTGATGTGCTGGCGTCTGTACATAATAATAACACAAGTAGGAATTACTGTATTTTTCAGTGGTTAGCTTTTGAATCATATTCTACTTATAGTTAAGTTTTAAGATAAATTTAGGATAAATATCTATTGTAAAATTGATGGTTTAACGTTTTTTCCTGTATTATGTGTAACTCATTTTAATAGCCTGTGTAATGCAATACATCTCATTTAAGTTGGGAAATTTTAGTTCACATTCAGCCTTCATGCAATGCAATGTATGTACATACTGACAACGATTATGAAAAGTTACAACACTTCAGTTTCCTACCGTGACGTGTAACACTAGTGTTGATAGAAACGATTGACAGTTGGATGTTTTTTTTTTATCTCTCGGCTTATTTGTGTCAATTAGTGTAAAAAAGTTTTAAGCAAATTTTAGAAGTGAAGTGACCTAAAAAGTTCCGTGAAGTGAAAAAAGTGTCTGTTTAGGAACATACGTTTCGTAGGTACCTACTTACTAGAGACTGTTTCTGGGAAGGTATGAGAAAAGTGTGCTTTTTAATAAATATTAATTTACTTGCACGACTCGCCAAATTTCAAAAATATATAAACCGTTTATTAAAACATGTTTTGTATAAATGATTATGAATAGTTTCATCATTAATAATTTAAAGTTACTCATGCGAATATCCACTATTTATTGCTAATAATTCGTCGTTTCCTATTGCTTTAATATTTCTTAACCTCACTTTTATGCTTATATTATTTTATTGTTGTAAACTGCGTCTTCAATGGATGCGATCGGTTTTTAATCCGTTTATCATGTTACGTTGGCTGTAATTTCAAAATGTATTGTGTGTGAGTACAATTTACGACTTGTTTTAAAACTGGTGAAAGAAAACATTGTGCGAAAATAGGCCTTCCCGAGAGTTATTTCTCGACGATATGTGAAACCTAGTCGGTTCGTCACTAACACTACGGAGAAATGACACTACCCGTGTTTGCACACTCAACTCTCGACCTCAGGATTGATAGCATAATGTTTATTATTGGTTCGGCAGAATCAGTCAGTAAAACCCGGCTAGTGCCAGATAGCGTCGTGTGGTGGATCGTCGAGCTCCCTGAAATAGGTTTAAAAATTAAATTAAAAAATTAAAAAACCCCCACCGCAAAAAAGTAAAACATTTAAAAATTTAAAAATCACACTTAAGCCATGAGATTTTACGTAACGTCGGGGTACCGTTTAAATAGTACCTACATACCTACAAGTACTAGGAACATTCCTTACTTAAGCGGTACCCAGACGTGAAGTAAAATTTCATGGCTTAAGTGTTATTTTTAACTTTTTAAATGTTTTACTTTTTTGCGGGTTTTTTAAATTTTTAATTTAATTTTCATTTTAAAATTTTTAAACGCATTAATTTTGTTTTATTAAGTTTTTTAGAGAATTTTTCAGTGCATTGTATGTAGAGTCAAATGCTGGTTAAAACGAATCCAAACACAACATATCTGCTATTATTTTGTCAAGAGTCTACCTACTGGTGTGCTGGATAGCCTGGCTGCAGCAGCAACTCATCCTGTTGCCATCAGTGCATTGTGTTTAGAATCAAATGCTGGTTGAAATGAATCCAAACACGACATATCTGCTATTATTTTGTCAAGAGTCTACCTACTGGTGTGCTGGATAGCCTGGCTGCAGCATCAGGTCATCCTTTTGCCATCAGTGCATTGTGTTTAAAATCAAATGCTGGTTGAAATGAATCCAAACACGACATATCTGCTGTTATTTTCCCAAGAGTGTATTAGTCTGCTATATATCCTGGCTGCATCAGACCAAATACACCATAATGTTGCTTATTAATATTACACACATGGGTCTTTGAAATTTTAAGACACACATTTATGTTTGTAAGTAAAGTTAATACCCATTGACGTCTAAAATAGCAACGGTAGCTAACTCAAAAGAGCTGATAACCTTGAAACGGCTGAACCGATTTTGATGAATTATGTCTAAGAACCATCGCAAGAAACTCTGCTTTCAAAAAAACCGCATCTAAATCGGTTCACCCGTTTGGTCGCTACGGTGCCACAGACAGACAGACAGACAGACAGACAGACAGACAGACAGACAGACAGACAGACAGACAGACAGACAGACAGACAGACAGACAGACAGACAGACAGACAGACAGACAGACAGACAGACAGACAGACAGACAGACAGACAGACAGACAGACAGACAGACAGACAGACAGACAGACAGACAGACAGACAGACAGACAGACAGACAGACAGACAGACAGACAGACAGACAGACAGACAGACAGACAGACAGACAGACAGACAGACAGACAGACAGACAGACAGACAGACAGACAGACAGACAGACAGACAGACAGACAGACAGACAGACAGACAGACAGACAGACAGACAGACAGACAGACAGACAGACAGACAGACAGACAGACAGACAGACAGACAGACAGACAGACAGACAGACAGACAGACAGATAGACAGACAGACAGACAGACAGACAGACAGACAGACAGACAGACAGACAGACAGACAGACAGACAGACAGACAGACAGACAGACAGACAGACAGACAGACAGACAGACAGACAGACAGACAGACAGACAGACAGACAGACAGACAGACAGACAGACAGACAGACAGACAGACAGACAGACAGACAGACAGACAGACAGACAGACAGACAGACAGACAGACAGACAGACAGACAGACAGACAGACAGACAGACAGACAGACAGACAGACAGACAGACAGACAGACAGACAGACAGACAGACAGACAGACAGACAGACAGACAGACAGACAGACAGACAGACAGACAGACAGACAGACAGACAGACAGACAGACAGACAGACAGACAGACAGACAGACAGACAGACAGACAGACAGACAGACAGACAGACAGACAGACAGACAGACAGACAGACAGACAGACAGACAGACAGACAGACAGACAGACAGACAGACAGACAGACAGACAGACAGACAGACAGACAGACAGACAGACAGACAGACAGACAGACAGACAGACAGACAGACAGACAGACAGACAGACAGACAGACAGACAGACAGACAGACAGACAGACAGACAGACAGACAGACAGACAGACAGACAGACAGACAGACAGACAGACAGACAGACAGACAGACAGACAGACAGACAGACAGACAGACAGACAGACAGACAGACAGACAGACAGACAGACAGACAGACAGACAGACAGACAGACAGACAGACAGACAGACAGACAGACAGACAGACAGACAGACAGACAGACAGACAGACAGACAGACAGACAGACAGACAGACAGACAGACAGACAGACAGACAGACAGACAGACAGACAGACAGACAGACAGACAGACAGACAGACAGACAGACAGACAGACAGACAGACAGACAGACAGACAGACAGACAGACAGACAGACAGACAGACAGACAGACAGACAGACAGACAGACAGACAGACAGACAGACAGACAGACAGACAGACAGACAGACAGACAGACAGACAGACAGACAGACAGACAGACAGACAGACAGACAGACAGACAGACAGACAGACAGACAGACAGACAGACAGACAGACAGACAGACAGACAGACAGACAGACAGACAGACAGACAGACAGACAGACAGACAGACAGACAGACAGACAGACAGACAGACAGACAGACAGACAGACAGACAGACAGACAGACAGACAGACAGACAGACAGACAGACAGACAGACAGACAGACAGACAGACAGACAGACAGACAGACAGACAGACAGACAGACAGACAGACAGACAGACAGACAGACAGACAGACAGACAGACAGACAGACAGACAGACAGACAGACAGACAGACAGACAGACAGACAGACAGACAGACAGACAGACAGACAGACAGACAGACAGACAGACAGACAGACAGACAGACAGACAGACAGACAGACAGACAGACAGACAGACAGACAGACAGACAGACAGACAGACAGACAGACAGACAGACAGACAGACAGACAGACAGACAGACAGACAGACAGACAGACAGACAGACAGACAGACAGACAGACAGACAGACAGACAGACAGACAGACAGACAGACAGACAGACAGACAGACAGACAGACAGACAGACAGACAGACAGACAGACAGACAGACAGACAGACAGACAGACAGACAGACAGACAGACAGACAGACAGACAGACAGACAGACAGACAGACAGACAGACAGACAGACAGACAGACAGACAGACAGACAGACAGACAGACAGACAGACAGACAGACAGACAGACAGACAGACAGACAGACAGACAGACAGACAGACAGACAGACAGACAGACAGACAGACAGACAGACAGACAGACAGACAGACAGACAGACAGACAGACAGACAGACAGACAGACAGACAGACAGACAGACAGACAGACAGACAGACAGACAGACAGACAGACAGACAGACAGACAGACAGACAGACAGACAGACAGACAGACAGACAGACAGACAGACAGACAGACAGACAGACAGACAGACAGACAGACAGACAGACAGACAGACAGACAGACAGACAGACAGACAGACAGACAGACAGACAGACAGACAGACAGACAGACAGACAGACAGACAGACAGACAGACAGACAGACAGACAGACAGACAGACAGACAGACAGACAGACAGACAGACAGACAGACAGACAGACAGACAGACAGACAGACAGACAGACAGACAGACAGACAGACAGACAGACAGACAGACAGACAGACAGACAGACAGACAGACAGACAGACAGACAGACAGACAGACAGACAGACAGACAGACAGACAGACAGACAGACAGACAGACAGACAGACAGACAGACAGACAGACAGACAGACAGACAGACAGACAGACAGACAGACAGACAGACAGACAGACAGACAGACAGACAGACAGACAGACAGACAGACAGACAGACAGACAGACAGACAGACAGACAGACAGACAGACAGACAGACAGACAGACAGACAGACAGACAGACAGACAGACAGACAGACAGACAGACAGACAGACAGACAGACAGACAGACAGACAGACAGACAGACAGACAGACAGACAGACAGACAGACAGACAGACAGACAGACAGACAGACAGACAGACAGACAGACAGACAGACAGACAGACAGACAGACAGACAGACAGACAGACAGACAGACAGACAGACAGACAGACAGACAGACAGACAGACAGACAGACAGACAGACAGACAGACAGACAGACAGACAGACAGACAGACAGACAGACAGACAGACAGACAGACAGACAGACAGACAGACAGACAGACAGACAGACAGACAGACAGACAGACAGACAGACAGACAGACAGACAGACAGACAGACAGACAGACAGACAGACAGACAGACAGACAGACAGACAGACAGACAGACAGACAGACAGACAGACAGACAGACAGACAGACAGACAGACAGACAGACAGACAGACAGACAGACAGACAGACAGACAGACAGACAGACAGACAGACAGACAGACAGACAGACAGACAGACAGACAGACAGACAGACAGACAGACAGACAGACAGACAGACAGACAGACAGACAGACAGACAGACAGACAGACAGACAGACAGACAGACAGACAGACAGACAGACAGACAGACAGACAGACAGACAGACAGACAGACAGACAGACAGACAGACAGACAGACAGACAGACAGACAGACAGACAGACAGACAGACAGACAGACAGACAGACAGACAGACAGACAGACAGACAGACAGACAGACAGACAGACAGACAGACAGACAGACAGACAGACAGACAGACAGACAGACAGACAGACAGACAGACAGACAGACAGACAGACATACAGACAGACAGACAGACAGACAGACAGACAGACAGACAGACAGACAGACAGACAGACAGACAGACAGACAGACAGACAGACAGACAGACAGACAGACAGACAGACAGACAGACAGACAGACAGACAGACAGACAGACAGACAGACAGACAGACAGACAGACAGACAGACAGACAGACAGACAGACAGACAGACAGACAGACAGACAGACAGACAGACAGACAGACAGACAGACAGACAGACAGACAGACAGACAGACAGACAGACAGACAGACAGACAGACAGACAGACAGACAGACAGACAGACAGACAGACAGACAGACAGACAGACAGACAGACAGACAGACAGACAGACAGACAGACAGACAGACAGACAGACAGACAGACAGACAGACAGACAGACAGACAGACAGACAGACAGACAGACAGACAGACAGACAGACAGACAGACAGACAGACAGACAGACAGACAGACAGACAGACAGACAGACAGACAGACAGACAGACAGACAGACAGACAGACAGACAGACAGACAGACAGACAGACAGACAGACAGACAGACAGACAGACAGACAGACAGACAGACAGACAGACAGACAGACAGACAGACAGACAGACAGACAGACAGACAGACAGACAGACAGACAGACAGACAGACAGACAGACAGACAGACAGACAGACAGACAGACAGACAGACAGACAGACAGACAGACAGACAGACAGACAGACAGACAGACAGACAGACAGACAGACAGACAGACAGACAGACAGACAGACAGACAGACAGACAGACAGACAGACAGACAGACAGACAGACAGACAGACAGACAGACAGACAGACAGACAGACAGACAGACAGACAGACAGACAGACAGACAGACAGACAGACAGACAGACAGACAGACAGACAGACAGACAGACAGACAGACAGACAGACAGACAGACAGACAGACAGACAGACAGACAGACAGACAGACAGACAGACAGACAGACAGACAGACAGACAGACAGACAGACAGACAGACAGACAGACAGACAGACAGACAGACAGACAGACAGACAGACAGACAGACAGACAGACAGACAGACAGACAGACAGACAGACAGACAGACAGACAGACAGACAGACAGACAGACAGACAGACAGACAGACAGACAGACAGACAGACAGACAGACAGACAGACAGACAGACAGACAGACAGACAGACAGACAGACAGACAGACAGACAGACAGACAGACAGACAGACAGACAGACAGACAGACAGACAGACAGACAGACAGACAGACAGACAGACAGACAGACAGACAGACAGACAGACAGACAGACAGACAGACAGACAGACAGACAGACAGACAGACAGACAGACAGACAGACAGACAGACAGACAGACAGACAGACAGACAGACAGACAGACAGACAGACAGACAGACAGACAGACAGACAGACAGACAGACAGACAGACAGACAGACAGACAGACAGACAGACAGACAGACAGACAGACAGACAGACAGACAGACAGACAGACAGACAGACAGACAGACAGACAGACAGACAGACAGACAGACAGACAGACAGACAGACAGACAGACAGACAGACAGACAGACAGACAGACAGACAGACAGACAGACAGACAGACAGACAGACAGACAGACAGACAGACAGACAGACAGACAGACAGACAGACAGACAGACAGACAGACAGACAGACAGACAGACAGACAGACAGACAGACAGACAGACAGACAGACAGACAGACAGACAGACAGACAGACAGACAGACAGACAGACAGACAGACAGACAGACAGACAGACAGACAGACAGACAGACAGACAGACAGACAGACAGACAGACAGACAGACAGACAGACAGACAGACAGACAGACAGACAGACAGACAGACAGACAGACAGACAGACAGACAGACAGACAGACAGACAGACAGACAGACAGACAGACAGACAGACAGACAGACAGACAGACAGACAGACAGACAGACAGACAGACAGACAGACAGACAGACAGACAGACAGACAGACAGACAGACAGACAGACAGACAGACAGACAGACAGACAGACAGACAGACAGACAGACAGACAGACAGACAGACAGACAGACAGACAGACAGACAGACAGACAGACAGACAGACAGACAGACAGACAGACAGACAGACAGACAGACAGACAGACAGACAGACAGACAGACAGACAGACAGACAGACAGACAGACAGACAGACAGACAGACAGACAGACAGACAGACAGACAGACAGACAGACAGACAGACAGACAGACAGACAGACAGACAGACAGACAGACAGACAGACAGACAGACAGACAGACAGACAGACAGACAGACAGACAGACAGACAGACAGACAGACAGACAGACAGACAGACAGACAGACAGACAGACAGACAGACAGACAGACAGACAGACAGACAGACAGACAGACAGACAGACAGACAGACAGACAGACAGACAGACAGACAGACAGACAGACAGACAGACAGACAGACAGACAGACAGACAGACAGACAGACAGACAGACAGACAGACAGACAGACAGACAGACAGACAGACAGACAGACAGACAGACAGACAGACAGACAGACAGACAGACAGACAGACAGACAGACAGACAGACAGACAGACAGACAGACAGACAGACAGACAGACAGACAGACAGACAGACAGACAGACAGACATACAGACAGACAGACAGACAGACAGACAGACAGACAGACAGACAGACAGACAGACAGACAGACAGACAGACAGACAGACAGACAGACAGACAGACAGACAGACAGACAGACAGACAGACAGACAGACAGACAGACAGACAGACAGACAGACAGACAGACAGACAGACAGACAGACAGACAGACAGACAGACAGACAGACAGACAGACAGACAGACAGACAGACAGACAGACAGACAGACAGACAGACAGACAGACAGACAGACAGACAGACAGACAGACAGACAGACAGACAGACAGACAGACAGACAGACAGACAGACAGACAGACAGACAGACAGACAGACAGACAGACAGACAGACAGACAGACAGACAGACAGACAGACAGACAGACAGACAGACAGACAGACAGACAGACAGACAGACAGACAGACAGACAGACAGACAGACAGACAGACAGACAGACAGACAGACAGACAGACAGACAGACAGACAGACAGACAGACAGACAGACAGACAGACAGACAGACAGACAGACAGACAGACAGACAGACAGACAGACAGACAGACAGACAGACAGACAGACAGACAGACAGACAGACAGACAGACAGACAGACAGACAGACAGACAGACAGACAGACAGACAGACAGACAGACAGACAGACAGACAGACAGACAGACAGACAGACAGACAGACAGACAGACAGACAGACAGACAGACAGACAGACAGACAGACAGACAGACAGACAGACAGACAGACAGACAGACAGACAGACAGACAGACAGACAGACAGACAGACAGACAGACAGACAGACAGACAGACAGACAGACAGACAGACAGACAGACAGACAGACAGACAGACAGACAGACAGACAGACAGACAGACAGACAGACAGACAGACAGACAGACAGACAGACAGACAGACAGACAGACAGACAGACAGACAGACAGACAGACAGACAGACAGACAGACAGACAGACAGACAGACAGACAGACAGACAGACAGACAGACAGACAGACAGACAGACAGACAGACAGACAGACAGACAGACAGACAGACAGACAGACAGACAGACAGACAGACAGACAGACAGACAGACAGACAGACAGACAGACAGACAGACAGACAGACAGACAGACAGACAGACAGACAGACAGACAGACAGACAGACAGACAGACAGACAGACAGACAGACAGACAGACAGACAGACAGACAGACAGACAGACAGACAGACAGACAGACAGACAGACAGACAGACAGACAGACAGACAGACAGACAGACAGACAGACAGACAGACAGACAGACAGACAGACAGACAGACAGACAGACAGACAGACAGACAGACAGACAGACAGACAGACAGACAGACAGACAGACAGACAGACAGACAGACAGACAGACAGACAGACAGACAGACAGACAGACAGACAGACAGACAGACAGACAGACAGACAGACAGACAGACAGACAGACAGACAGACAGACAGACAGACAGACAGACAGACAGACAGACAGACAGACAGACAGACAGACAGACAGACAGACAGACAGACAGACAGACAGACAGACAGACAGACAGACAGACAGACAGACAGACAGACAGACAGACAGACAGACAGACAGACAGACAGACAGACAGACAGACAGACAGACAGACAGACAGACAGACAGACAGACAGACAGACAGACAGACAGACAGACAGACAGACAGACAGACAGACAGACAGACAGACAGACAGACAGACAGACAGACAGACAGACAGACAGACAGACAGACAGACAGACAGACAGACAGACAGACAGACAGACAGACAGACAGACAGACAGACAGACAGACAGACAGACAGACAGACAGACAGACAGACAGACAGACAGACAGACAGACAGACAGACAGACAGACAGACAGACAGACAGACAGACAGACAGACAGACAGACAGACAGACAGACAGACAGACAGACAGACAGACAGACAGACAGACAGACAGACAGACAGACAGACAGACAGACAGACAGACAGACAGACAGACAGACAGACAGACAGACAGACAGACAGACAGACAGACAGACAGACAGACAGACAGACAGACAGACAGACAGACAGACAGACAGACAGACAGACAGACAGACAGACAGACAGACAGACAGACAGACAGACAGACAGACAGACAGACAGACAGACAGACAGACAGACAGACAGACAGACAGACAGACAGACAGACAGACAGACAGACAGACAGACAGACAGACAGACAGACAGACAGACAGACAGACAGACAGACAGACAGACAGACAGACAGACAGACAGACAGACAGACAGACACACATAGCGGTGAAACTTATAACACCCCTCTTTTTGCGTCGGGGGTTAAAAATACATGACGTCTGAAGCATGCATGCCGTCTGTCGGGACAGGTCAATTCGAAGGTGAATTGATTCTTTCTTCAAAAGGCTTTTCCAGACTTTGCCCTGCATCGTTAGACTCGCATAATAACTTAATACAATCTTATATTCTTCCACAAGAAAACCCTGTTTGGCACTCCTGGGTTGCAGCTAAAATAATATCAGTGTCAGATACGAGTACACACCCTGTGTTCTCATTTGACATTGTGCTGAGTTTTGAGCCTTTTGGCATAGTTTTTATCTTCTGTTTATTTTATTGTTTTAAAGTGTTTTTATTATAAACGCATTTTCTCTTTCTGTTGAGCAATGGTCAATATCTTTAATTGAACTACAAGGTACCTTCGAAGACTCGCTGGTCCAGTAAGCGACTGAACACAGGACCTCGTTTTTGCGTCGATTCCCGAAGGGTCCTTCCTCAAAAGTGCAAATAGATTTTCTCATCTGGATATCTGGATTTTAGAAATAGCAGCTTGCTTATTCGCTTGATTGGTGGCAATAACAAGAGTCTTTTTTTTCTTATTGCAGGGAATAAAACATAACTGACAAATTTCGGGTGTATAGGTACGTTTCGGCCTAAACGTTCGGGGATTACCGGCGTGTTGTTTTATTATATTTTTTTTGTACTTAATCATTATAAAAACAGATATTCTACTTTTATTTTAAACTTATGATCACAAATTCAATATTCATAAATAGGTACCTTCATATAAGCACCTTGTAAACAATGGTTAAAAAAATAGCACCGTGCAAACCTATCGGGGTACATATTTTGTAACAAGGATACTTATCTTATATCCGACGTTTTAATTTTCGTTGCAGTGAAACTGTTATAATTTTTTACCAATATAATTATTGCAACTGACATCTTTATTAACAACACTACTTTACGTTTCACAATGCACTTACGTAATAGAAGAAAAACTACTTTGTTGGTCTAGTGGTCACAAGTGCTACTGTCTGAGCGTTAGGTCTTAGGTTCTATGCTCGGGTTGGGAAAAGTGTCATACTCATTGGTTTTCCAATCTATAATTACATAGGACTGACATATAACTTTTGAGCAGCGGTGGCCCAGTGGTGGTGGCCCCGACTTGCGAACAGTAAGTCGTGGGTTCGAACCCAGGCAGGCCCCTGGGTTCGAACCCACGACTTAATTACGAATCTATCGCCACCACGCCAACTAAAATCTATCGAGCCGTTCAGGCCGCAGAGTGTGCCAAACATTTGAATTTGGTGCCAAAAATCCGTCATTTTGTTTTTTTTATATTTATATACCCAGTGTCACTCTCACAGTACTTCCTCTTTCTGGCGCAGTCGGGTAAAAATAATAACACACCTGTAATCACCTATGTTCACAAAATAAATAAATGATTTGAGTGTTTTATTTGAATAACCCAGTTAAAACTCTAATAATATCTGTTATACAGAGCCACCATAAATAAAATTGAAAGGAATAATAAAATATACCAAAGTGAAGTGAGATATTTCAGCTTTACTGAGCTCTCCAATTGCGAGTCAGTTTAATTAATTCATCTGAAGTTAAGACGTTTCTTTTATTGTGCTTCTACCACTTAGCAACGCGAACATTGGAAATACATTTATTAATTAAAAACTGAGTTTAAAATTGTGCCAGAAGTCCGTAAAATAAAAATGAGAGTTTGTCTTTCACATGTTTATTGTTTGGTTAGTTTATACTTTGATGTGGGTTTAGATACATACCTATTTTTATTTACGGCTTTTAATTACAGAACGCCCGCAAATAAGATCCTTGCATACATCTTCTGCTTCGTTTTGCTAGTTCTAGTACAGGTTCTTGACATTAGCGTTACTCCAATTTGAAAAAAATAAAAATTTAAAATACCGCAAAAAAGTAAAACATTTAAAAAGTTATAAATAATACTTTAGTCATGAAATTTTACTTCACGTCGGGGTACCTAGTAAGGAATGTTCCTAGTACTTGTAGGTATGTAGGTACTAATTTTAACGGTACCCCGACGTTACGTAAAATTTCATGACTAAAGTATTATTTTTAACTTTTTAAATGTTTTACTTTTTTACGGTGGGGGTATTTTAATTTTTTTTATAACCCCTCTTTTTGCGTCGGGGGTTAAAAAAAGCATTCATTTAGAGGAAAAGGAAATAAAACATTTAAAACAACAAAAAAAAACACAAACATAATAAAAATAAATATTTAAACGAAAAAAAATACAACTACCACATCTATGACCCCACATCATTCATTTAGGGTTAAAATTAAATCTCAAATATTTAATATTTTATTTGATTGCAAACTAAAACGTATACAGGTGATCGATGTTATTATTATACAGAAACAATTATGCACCCTGTCGGTCACAACGAATGTGGCAAGCTAAATTAGTATCACCTACACATATAATTAGGGTCTTAAAACAAAGTACATAATATTATATTCAAGTATTTTCAAGTTTTAACCGTAGGTACGCTTCTACATTACGTTAGCGTCAAGCAATCATGCCTAATGTACCTACCCGTGCACGAATTTCGTGCGGAAAGTATTCAAATTATAATCGGCAACGCTTGCTCAAGAAGTATGGGCGATTTCAGACTAATACACACTACTAGTGGATGTCACGCGGTGTCACTCGCGTAGTTAGCGTTCCCATGAAAACACAGGGATAAAAAGAAACCCATTTTACCCGGGAATAGTGTAGTTTCCAACTGGGGAAGGATTTTTTAAATCGGTCCAGGTGTTTATATTCATTAAACCCCAAGAGGACACCGGTGTCCGCTGTCATTGTCTTTCTATTGTGTCTCTAATTGACACGATTGAAAGGTTAAACTTTACTCGTTGCATTCCGAAATTGAAACAGTCACATTAGTCGCAATCTCGTGCATAAGAGAAAGTCTTCTAACCTCAGAATCATCACGAGATTCCACAATCCAAAACGATAGACAGAACTATTATCTAAATCTGTATTGACGTGTACCAACTCAACCTGCTAAAATCTCGTATATCTTAGTCGTACACACATACAATAGCAGCCTCGTTCTAACACACATCGAATCCTCGGAGTAGCTACCGACAGTGAATATTAACAGAAGGATTATCTCGTCGGAAGTTGGCTCGCAAGCTCACATTAATATCTCAACTACGTGTTTACACTGGGATACGCGAATTAGACGGTATTATATCCGTTACCATGGTGATTAGAGAGCTCACTACATCTTCGATGGTAAGCCTGTTTCGCCGCTTATTAATAAAGTTAGGGATAATTAAGTGTGCCTGTAGTTATACAGGGTGGAAGAGACATTGTCGCACATATAGACACCATGACGTAACATCATTTTGGAGATAAGAGATTTTTCATCGAAAATTTCCTCAATTTCCTAGTTTTACCTGATCATCTTTTGACTTTAAACTGTATCATATCCTTATTTCTGTCCAAACAAATGAGAATATTATATTAAAGAGAAGTGATTTATTTCCTTTTTACGGACTAATTTTATAGGGAAACATAAGAATAATGATTTTTTAGGTACTCGTACCCGAAAAGTGAAAGGATATCCTATTACTACTGTCCATCTGTTACCAAGCCGAATGTCATAAACCGTGATAGCTACACACTTGAAATTTTTTACAGATGATGTATTTCTGTTGCCGCTATAACAAAAAAATATTAAAAAACAGAATAAAATAATAAGTTAAGGGTATACAACAAACGTGCTTTTTTGCCGGTCTTGCTCAGACTGTACTAACCCCTCCGTGCGCGAGTCCGATTCGCACGAGGACGATTTTTTGTTGTTTGCTAAGTTTTACGAAAAAAAAACAGAAATCAAACTTAAAAACATTCAATGATTCTTTCAAGTTTCGAAAGACTTTCTTTATATACAAAGAAACTAAAAATTGCAAAATAAAAACTTTTTTACAAAAAAAAAAACAACCGACTTCCTAAAAAACACTAACAGGTGAAAAATAATTCTAGTTTCGGAAGTCGATGGCCAATAATGAACGAAATAAAACCACCAAAGCCACAGACTTCCGAAACTGGAATTATTTTTCACCTGTTAGTGTTTTTTTAGGAAGTCGGTTAAAAATTAGGCAATAGCCGACGAAAAATATGAACGTTTGAGGGTTTTAGTTTATGTACAGAACTCATAGTATCAGTACGTACGACGATTTCTCTGCCACCCTGTATTGTGTAGATCTATGTGTTGGGCTGTAATTTAGGTTTCAGGTACCCAGACAGGTTTAATAAAGTCCGCCTGTTACACGTGCTGCTGACAATACATTAGTGTTTTTTATTTTGACACGTGTAAGTGAAAAATAAACATGTTTACACGTTAATAAACAGTAACTGTCTGAGACGACCGTGTTTTGGCTAAAAATAACTTCGCTATTCTTTCTTCGGATATTTTTTCCGTTGTGTTCGTCAAGATCGGAATCAGAAACGATTATTGCCTAACAATGAAGAGACCAGCACATTAAGCTGCCCGAATCTGAAATTTACTTTTGATAGTTTTTCAACTTTATTCCAAAAGATTTCATGTTCAATTGAGGATTTTTACGGTTTGGAATATCTTGTCCTGTTGGCGTCTCTAAGTACCTACCTATTGGTTTACACTGGAAAAGAAATAGTGTTTCAGCATTCTACTTAACGGCACACAAAATGAATCAATAAATTACAATAACACGTCATTATCAATTAAATTAAATACAATACATGTTCATTATCAATTAAATTAAATACAATTTATGTTCATTATCAATAAAATTTAATACAAGACATGTTCATAATCAATTAAATTAAATATAATACATGTTCAATACAAATAAAACATTAAAAAGTCATGTCATTGGATTTTGTAGGTACAGGACACCTCCTTTACAAAAGAGTATTTCAGCAGTGTTGTTTTTTGCTAAGAACGTGCAAAATCAAAGTCATGAATGCCATAAATTACACGCAACCAGTGGTAGTGGTCGAATTCAGCAAGACACCAGAGATTTAACTAGTAATTGCTCTGTTGAATATTCAAAGCCGTATGCCTGATGATCGCCAGACGCGGTTGCACACCCTTGATTAGTACACTAAAGTACTATGCTTCACACCAATGTATTAATTTAATGTACGTTATTCTTTATGTTTACATATTTACCTACTTTATTTTTTACGTGATCGTTGATATAGTCGACACAAGTGCTGCATAGCAAACAAACAAATGACTCAGAGGCCGGTGCATTAGTTTATTTATTATTATTATTGTTATTGCATTTGTTAATTTAATTCAAATTTTAATTCAATTTGGTACAATTCAATTCAATTTAATTTAATCCTATGCAAGTCAATTTAAATATCATTCCATTTTATTCCATTTCAATTTAATAATTGTTGTATTTGTAATTATGTATCTACTAATATTAGATATTAAGTGAATTGTTACTAACACTATGGACTTTGTCTGAAATTATTTTTTTTCTATTCTATTCTATTCTATAGCATGAGTTTTTGGGTTTGTTTTTCGGGTTGAGCAAAGTGTAAATACCTTTGATTAGTCAGCTCAAGTAAATTCATGAATAAGCTCATGATTTGATTTTATTTCATTTAATTGTCTTATCTATAGGTACAGACGCCAGCACATCAAGCTACCCCAAACTGTAAATTTTTCCCAAATGAATGTGAACCTTAGTGTGTCAGCAATAAAGTTGAAAAATTATCAAAGAAATTTGACACATTGGAGTAACTTGATGTGCTGGCAGAGCTTTAGATTAATATGTACCTACCTATTTAATATTTATATATACGTTTTTCTTAGATTGTATCTAGGTTTATTCAGAAAATAAATTTATAGTTATTTAACAATAATAAAAGGTATTTATAATAAGGTTCGTGCGTTTGGAATGTTTCATTAAATAGTTTGTCAGTTTGTTAGTTCTTTACGTTAAAACTAAGCTTAGTTCCTAGAAAGTGAACATAAATCAGCGACGTCGAATTTTCACAGTTTAATTGAAAACTTTTCACGTGGAGTAGGTTCGTGACTTCGGTTACTTTTTCCATAGAATTTAGTACTAGAAGTTTGTACCACTGTGCCGCCTTCTCTTAAAGAAATAAACTAAAATTATCGGAACTTTGATGATGCAAGTTTTTTACTGAATATTTTTAAATATTTCAAAGAAAGTCAAACCTGTCATACAAAGTTAAAGGATTTTCTTTAGAAATGAATTTTCTCAAAAACGAGTTTCCTTAAAATCCAGACAACTTAAAAAGGTTATTCGTTTTTATTTTTTCTTTTCATCTTACAAGGTATGTTTTTGAACCTAGTTTGCCCCAATTTAAACCTAACAAAATCCATACAAGTTTCTGATTGTTAAAACAACAAAGATGTCCAAATTTAACAAGAGAGCAAGGTGTTACGCTATAATAATTAAATCATAGTCGATTGACGTTGTCCTCCCGGAACGTTGGTTTCGATCACGATCGCAGCGCCACTTACCAGTTCCAATTGTAAATCTAAATAATCCAGGGTCAACAAAAAATATTATCCAATTCGATGCAGTCGTTTGAAAGCACATATATACATTTTAGCGACTTATTTATACATAGGTATATAGATAATAGATAACTACCACCCGTGCCGCAAATAAAAGCAAAAAAAATATATATTTTGGGTAACGATGGAAAGCAAAAAAATATTTACTGCGATAAGAACCTCCTCCTCCTCCTCAATCAATTGCTACCCAAACAACACCTTTACATCACCAACACGGCAACTTACATCCAATTGTCTTCACCTCAACTTGATTACTTGTAATCTTCGCCACGGAACTATCTTGATTCAAAGAATAAGTTGGAAAAGTACGTGCTATAGTAACTCCGAGTCTGTGCACGTAATTAATTAGATGATGTGCCGGTCTACTGGTAATACCTTCGATCTTCAGGGAGCTACGTGGTGGAGCATACTTGCTTCTTAATAAACAGCGTGGCTTGATTAACTGGCTGAAAAAGTTTGCGTGATTGTTCATTCGTGTTCAGGAATGTAATGAGAAAGTGGAATATGAAATTCAAGGAACCATTTTATCAAGTACTAGAAGTTTGCGCGACCTCATCCGCGTGCATTAAAACCATACCAACCCTAGAACCATTAAGAATCAATATCATCAAAAAAATATTATTATTGATAGGCACGCATTCCAGTTTCGGAAGTCGGTGGCCAATAATGAACGAAATAAAACCACCAAAGCCACAGACTTCCGAAACTGAAATTATTTTTCACCTGTTAGTGTTTTTTTAAGAAGTCGGTTGTTTTTTTTTTGTAAAAAAGTTTTTATGGCATTTCTTTTCACAGACAAAAGTCCTCTGTAGTTTCTACCTTTTTCAAAAATCCTGGGCCAAGGCACTGTATATATGATATCTACCACGATAAATAACAATAAACAAATATCAAATACAGTTGTATAACATCCTGGGTTGTGTACAACACTTGTGTATTCTGATCACAGAACCGAAGCCGGTTTACGCAACGGTATTCAATTCACGCGAATTAGAAGAAATCGCAAGGCTGTACTAATTACCGAACACCGTGTTTTTCCGTTCACTTACCGTAATTGCTTACCTAGATGTTACCTAATAAACATTTGTTCAAATTATAAGGTACAATACCTACATACTTCGTAGTGCCGGAGCGTGTAGTTATTTTTAGACTTATTCGTTTGAATTTTTAGCACTTACCATTTATTTTGTAGTAGGAAATAAAAGCTAAATAACACAGCCTACCAGTGACGAGGCGTCAATATTTGTAAGAGGAAAGCAACAAAAAAAGTCCTATTATAAATGAAAATTATTAACTCTATTTGTACAGACGAATTTTACCAATTGAATATGAACCTTATTCTGTTCTACGTAAAGTTGAAAAACGATCGAAGTAATTTGACACATTGGGGTAACTTGATGTGCTGGCGTCTGTACATAGGACAGCACATCAAGCTACCCCAATGTGCCAAACTTTAATATTTTTTCGAACAGCGTAAGGTTCATTATCAATTGGAAAACTTTTTCAGTTTGGGGTAGCTGGATGTAAGCTGGCATCTGTACATTGTGGTGCTCCTGGTATAATTACCTAAAATATTTGGCAATAGTAAACATATACTGGTTAATATCCAATAGCACAGTAATCTTCCGAACCTCCAAAGAAAAGACGATACCTACTTAAGAATCGCATTGTACGGACAAATCTCCACTGTCGTTTTCCTTTGATACGAGTAAGCAATTGGAGCACCTCTGATGCTTCCAAACAGTAGTAACTGTTCCGTCATTTGCAAGAAGCAGATTACAACATTACGAGAACAATCCCATAAGTTATTTTACCCCCAGCAAACGGAAGGTTAATTCGACCTCCGAATTACTCAACTGGATTAAAAACTCCAAATATTTTGCGCAGCTGTAACTTTTACGTCTTCTTCCAAAGTTACGCAAGTACCTACTTACGCAGGCAGGTAATAAAGAGACCTCCGTGTCACTGGATAAACTTATATTACAAGAGTGTTGGAGCCTCTTGTAAGGAATTCCTCGCTCGGTTGCCCCCCAAGTTTGATGCTCTCAACTAAATTAGGGTACGTTATTGTTCATAACATCAATATATGAGCAATATCTGGTAGTAAGTTTTCTTGCGTAGTTTTATACAAAATTCGGAAGATACCTTATGTGTACGAGTAGTGTCCCTATCCATCAAGTGCTTCAAGTAATCAAATAAGTACTGTCTTCAATAATTGAACGCGTCTTTCTACGAAAGAATAATCATTTATTTGGAAAAACACAGGCACACGATAATAGACAAAAAACAATAGAAAATAATTAAATTAAAAGAAATAACAATAACAGAACAAAAATAGGTGCCTTGCGGCTGCGCCATAAAGATCCAGTTTAGCAAAGATGCCAGAGGAAGTGAGCCATCACGGACGTTTGACTCCCAAGACAGTTCTAAAAATATTATTCCTTTTTTGTATCTTAATCCACAGATTCAGCTACTTTCGTGTTTTATTTTATATTGAGCATGCTAAGTAGGATCAGGGTTTAAAGGTCGAAAAGTTAATAATTGGGTTCTTAACCTTTACTTCATCTTACTGTGAGAGTTCACCACAAACGAGCCCTAGTCCTAAAAGCTTATTTGAAAAGTTTGAAGTAAGTAATAGAATCGACTCCAATACAATGCCATTTAGGTCGAAAGCCAAATTACATGGAAATGCCCTCACAAAAACCTCAAGTAATTGGGTTTTTCTTTTAGTTACAGCCAGGGATTGCAGTAAATGGCGATTGGTTATCGACCTCCTATGGCATTAGGATTGTCCTAACGTTAATGTACCAACATTGGTAAGCATTGTTGAATAGTACTAGTTTAGTATCTGCTTAAAGCATAAGTAGTGATGCACTACAGCCAGTATATTTTGATAATTTCCTCTTCATTTGTTAGGTTAGTATTAAAGTTGTATTTTATTGGGAAAAAGTTTTTTTTTTAAATAAGTGACTAATCTTTTCTTGCCGGTCGATTCAGTAAAAGTCATGCCGTGAAAACATGAAGTAAAGTGAGCTGACAATGCCTTTTTTTATTTATTTAGTAGTATAGAATGACAGCTCAATTGACCCTCACTACCTACGCCTACATATTCACGCGGCGATTTGACCAGAATCGCACTGCTGTTACTTGATATAAAAACCGAACTACTACAAATAAGCAATGAATTATATAGCCTACACGTAAATATATAAAAAGTTAAAAATTAAGGTAAACTTTGGTACATGCAATTTTTCGAAAATCTAAATTTTCCCAAATCTTTTCATCGTCTTGACTCAGGATCTTGATTTTCATACACTTCAGTATCTGGTATAAATTTCAATTTGCTAGGTTCACCCGTTCCTGAGAAAATCGGTGGTGGTGACACACGGACAGGCAGACCGACAGACGGACAAAAGAGTGATCCTATAAGAGTTCCATTTTTACCTTTTGAGGTACGGAACCCTAAAAAAACAAAAAATGGATAACATATCAAATAAAATAAAACTTTTATCAAGCGGCATGTAATCTCATAACGCACATTAATTGACAATCCTTAATAATGACATAGTAGATACCGTAAAACGGAATAAATCGAAACGCAGGGGTAAAAGGAATCAAAACTTCAGGGAAATGTTCACGTTAGTTGAATATTGTATGATGCATACAAGAACTAATATTTTTCTTAAAATATCTCAATAATAATAAAGAATGAAGGGCTTGTGGCTTATATAACAGCAGCACGGATAGATCGAAGGTTAAGCGACGCTTACCGAGGTCAATCCGTGGATGACTAACCATTCATTACATTATCAAGACGTCTCCATGCCCCGCAAAGCCTTTTTTCAGCGTAAGTCCCGGCTGTCATTTTAAGTTTGACAGTCGCCAAGAGACAAACCCTGATAAGCTGACTACCAGTCCAACCAACGGGATTTGTGTTCCCAAGTCACTGTGTTGTGAACCTGAGTGGTCTGCATCTGGATAAACTGGACGCCAGCCCCAACATAGTTGAGAAATGGATAGACAGATGCGGCAGATGATGATAGTAATAACTACACAGTCCACGCAGACCTTATAGGCAATGTTCTTCAGAAAAGTCAGGTGCGTAGTACTTGCATATGGCGTGCGTGTATGACAACATGACTGTATCACATTGCACGAACACGAAGCAAAAGATGTGTCATGTGAGAACGATAGCAGTTGGTGCTCTATAGTATCTCCTTTCCCCCATGGGGAAAATCATATTGAATGATTTGATCACCTCTGCGTTCCTATTGAATCCGTTGAACCGGTATATATTTACATGTTTGAAATACGAAAAAGTTATCACTTCTTCTTTGGTTTCACCGGCGGAGGTTTTTTAACCGCCTTCTTCTTCTTAGCTGACTTCTTCTTATCTTTTTTATCTGTTTCTGGAAGAGCTTCATCTATAGAGTCGAGCTTGGGTTCTTCGAACTTGAATGATGGAAACGCGGCCATGTCGACACCTTTTCCACCCCCATAATTCTTATCAAGCTTATCCAGTTCTTTCTGCAACTCCTTTAAAATAACTGGGCTTGGATCCACAAATGACTCGTCTGGGCTCTTTGTCGTGTATTCTTTTAATTTATCGAGAAACAGTTGCTGAACAGGGTCAACAGCTGTTCCTTTGTTTCTGGTTATAAATGTGGAGACCAGCGCTGCCCTCATTTCACACGCACGTTTGTAAGCAAACATATTTTACATTACTGAATAATTAACAAAGATGTTTTAGTTTAATTTACTTTGACATAATGTGACAACTTTGACACTGTTAAATAGTTTTTTTTACGTTTATGGCGTGATAGGTGACAGTAGAATTTCTGATCATGGTATTCTCTTTGAAATGCTCCATGAAGTTATGCTGCAACTAAGTTTACTACATAATTGTAAGGTTTCCTGTATGGTTGCTGTACGTATCATAATTATCTGTCTCCCCTGGTTCATAATTCTTGGTAACTAATATCGTTAAGCGAAACTTAGAAACATAATTAAGCAAAATAAGGAACTTCGTTCCAAAAAAATATACAGTCAAACAGAAATTAATAGTGGTGTTACTTTACTCGAAGTTTATTTACAAGGGTAATATTATTTAGAATCCCTTCTAGACGCTCTAAACGGCATAAACTAGTTGCCTATGTCTCGACTTGTGCCTCTCGTCCAGCCTAATTAGCCAATCAGGACACCTGACGCTAATCTAGTACATTATGTGCCACGGCGCATGGCTGACAGTTGACCTCCTAGATTTCCATACGCACTTCATTAATACGCCTGTCTGCCATCTTAGGACTGTTATTATCTTGGGAGTTAGGTCGAAGGAAATTTCTGTCAACGTTACTTATGTAGATACCTACTTGTACACAGAGTAGAACTTACATCAACTATGATACTGTTGACATGGATATTGATAATTATGTCTAATCGTCTAACGCTAAAAATATATCATACTCATCATCTGCCTAGCCTTTTCACAACTATGGTTCCAGTTCAACCGAATGCATTTCAATGCCAGTGTTTTACATGGAGTAAATCATTTTGCTCGTCACACAAACATTTCTCTTGGGTGTGAATCGAAATCAGGAACTCCGGCATTGCAGTCCGGTCACTAACTTGCACTGACTGATCTGGTCCCCGCATTCTGTGTGGTTCTTTCCTCAAAAGACCATCTCAGACACTAATCTGCGTGGATCTTACATGATTTGACCAAGATAATGTCTGGACTTTAAAAGAGACTATGACCTCTGAGTTTCTTTCGGTGTTTCTTCTCAGAGTAGTCAAATATTGAAATTCCGATCTCATTTACTAAAAAAGGTGACGTGTAAAAGTGTTTTTAAAAACCTATTTACCAAAATAAATATTATTTATCATTTAACTAAGGCCAGCAGGGCAATCGATTATAAACATGAGAAGAAAAATTATATAAAACTTCACTTTTATATCTGTAGCTATTAGGATCTGCGATTTCCAGTGCAGCAGAGAGAGGCTTTTGATGTAGTGCGACTAGATATGGCCTCATTACGTGAATTAACTGCACATGCCTGACAAAGCTTTTAACTGAACAGCGTCGACCTACTCAGAGCTTTGGTTTTATGAATAAATTTAAACGCCTTTTATGACATAGGCTGGAAGAATCTAAACTAATATAAAACTAAGATTTGTAGTTTTTAATATTTTTAAGCAATAAACTGAAATATCATTCAAGATCGATTTGAAGAATTCTTTATCCGTTGGGAGGTAACACTACCCTCGGTAACATAGGCTACTTTTATCCTTGTAATCCCATGGAACTAGAAATATGAGATGAAAATACGTATCGTATCAGTGCATGTTTCGTATTATTGAAGTTTAATAAATCATTCTTGATTGCCTATTTTTTTTAAATCTTCTAAATCAGGGAAAGTACCAATGTAATTGTTTCATTACCTGCTAATTACCTAATTACTAACATCGGTTAGGGAAAACATCGTAAGGAAAAAAATCTCTTATGTGCGTGCTTTAAAGAATTAAGAATAGTTTTATTTTTCAAATAGGTAAGTTATTAAAACAATTTGCTATCTATCGCCTTAACAAACATTTAATTGGCAATGCGGCCAGTCTTCTGGGCACTTTTCCCGTTGATAGCGATGCGTATGAGTTTTTTGATGCCCTATATTGGTTTACTGTTCTTTTGTTTGTTTAATGAATTTAACATGTTATTACAGATTATTATGTTACGTGAATTTAACTTAATAAGGACACTTGTTTGTCAATGACGGAGTATGTGTAAGTCTTTGTGATCCACATAAATTTAAAAGGCATGGTTTACAAAATGTAAACTTTATTAAAATCTATCTAATAATAATATTCTACGTTACTAAATAGGTTAATTTAAAATGTTCAATAAGATAAACCAATAAGCAAAAGAATCAAATAAAAATACTTAATAAAGATTCTGTGAGTAACATTTCAAAAATCTTTCATCATTTACCTGCCCTAAGATAGACATTCTCACAAGAATATCAAGATCCCAGCAACTTTTGAAATATGATTTACTAACAGAAAGAGAAAAGTAATTCGGGATGTATTAAATTATTCAGCAGAACGGATTGTTTTCTGCGGCAAAGATCCCAAGAATTGCTTCGCTTTGGACCTTACGCACACTACGCAATCAAATATACCGATGCCGAATGCACCTCGGAACATAATATTATTATCTAGCTGTGCTTTACTTTATTGTTTATTTACTCTTGTTGTGTTTACATCATAATTATAAAAACTTGCGGTGAATCAGTTAGCTATTAAAATGCTCTGAACTAATCTACGTGTGTATGAGAGGTCAAGTTCTGAGTTTGGACGCTGTGTGCAAACTATTATAGTCTTAAGAGTGATTAACCCTAAGTGAAGCTTGCAGCGTACATCAGAAAATTACAGAAAAATATCTGTATCGCTGTCAATGGGAAAAGTGCCTAAAGCAAGTTGAAGACACGACCAACAGCTTAGTGATTTACCGAAAAACTAAATTGGCATGTGATACGGACCCTATGGCGTATGGTGTATCGACCCCAAACCTTCCAAAAATATAAAACCTATGAGCCGTTTGAGGTTTTGTTATACTTATCCTAGTTGAACTAAGTTAAACTTAGCAACACGAATTTTCGTTACCAGTAATTAAACGTTTTGAATTTTTAAACTTGTCACTGAACTTGATAAAAATTTAATAAATGCCTACGTTAAAATTAAACATTTGAAGCTTTCAGCTTCAAATTTTAAGACTTTACTATTGAAATGATTTTTTTTATATATATAATGGGTCTACTCTTGACCTCAATCTTGTCCTGCGGTCAGAGATGAGGTCGACGATGGAATGAGCTTACCCAAAAGAAGCCTATTAACTCGCGACTTAACAGATTGGGGTCATATGAACTCGGGAACACTGATGCAGGCAGGAAATTCCACTGCTTGCTGTGCGCATAATGAAGAAAAGTGATTTAGCATTATTTGTGAAATCTCACAAATAATGCTAAAGCAGTTTAATTAACTCTCATCATATGACTAGCCTATTACCAAAAATGGTCGGCTTCCAGTCCAACTGGATTCAGTTGAATATTTTACATATGGTCAGACTACCAAAAACTCAGTTACCCAGGTAAAAGTGGTTATTCAGCTTTACGTTAGTTAATATTAATTAACATAATAATGAAGCCTACTACGAGTACTACCCGCAAACTTTACATTTTATTTTAAATTAAATTTCACATAAAATTATCTCGGCAATTATAAATTACGCCGTTGAATATTAAAAACTACAGGCCTTTACAACAATGATGGCGGACGAAATGGGTCGGCCGTATTACGAGTAACTGAAGCATACTGTAACTTCGGGCCCTGAACAGGGAAAGTCAATTCCAACTGGCAACTTTTTTCAGAGAGCTTAAGCCGAGCGGCATTGAGTCGACCTTTTCTATTGATTTTTTTAACTCCACCGTACCTCATTGTTTTTCTTGTGATTGTCTTGAAATGTTAAACAAAGAATTGACGGCACGGTTGGCGCAGTGGCTGGGCGATTGGCTACTGAGCTGCGAGTCGCGGGTTTCATTCCCGCACGAAACATTTATCTATATGACTTACAGATTGTTGTTTTGGATCTGGGTGTTTGTGTAAATGAGTTTAAATGTATGTTAACGCATCTTTATCCACGATATAGGAAAAAATCCTAGTGGCGGGAACGTTATTGTTTTTAAGAACCTTCGTCTTCTTATCTTGTGGTTATTGACTAACCCAGCAGGGCTAACATGCGCAAGTCGATATATCTCATAAACGAGATGACAAACTTTGTCGATCTCGATTCGTTTGTCACTTTTCCTAACATGCGCACCACGCTCGAGAAGATATCTCGTCGTGACTTCGCCTTGTCGACGCGAGATGACCGATGTTGGCATTTCATGAAAACACACCATAGTCTAGTTTAGTAACGCCGGTTTCATTCGGTCAATATAGGTGGAAATTGCGTGAACGCTGCCATATTTGTGAACGCGGCCTTAAAATTGTCTCTTTGACATTTTGTCAATTCAAAATTTGTTTTGATTGTGGTGCGTTAGTTTTCAATACTATTTGAAAAATTGTTGGATTGCAGAAAGAAGATGGCTTTGGCATCAAAGAGATTGTAAGTATTAGATCAAAATCCCGTCACAGATGGCGGAGATGCTTATTAGTTTATTAGCAACTCTTTATTCAATGTGCTTTAGTGACTTCCAAAACAAACCATGTGAAGGATGTATTTTCTACGAGTTTTAAGATATGCAATCATAATATTATGTTATATTATATATCTCGATGAAATGTACTAACTGTAATGTACAAAATAAACACACTATGCTATACGTAAATCAATACCTATTGAATGTTCACTATTCAGCAAGTATCAACGTTTTGCCATTACTGTAAAACATTATTCGTAATACGAACGAAAGTTTACTTGTCATTGTGTGTACTGTAAAATAATAGTGCCCTTAATAATTGAAAAAGAGATTGATAGTTACAAATTGAACTGTAATGTTTCAGAATACGCAGTACAAAAGGCAAAATTAAATATTTGTGTGAATATATGCATGAGCATGCAAACTTTGCGGCAGTCGATTTTAAAACTCCGCAGGGTGCCACTGAATATGAGCGGCAGTGGGAACGAGTAAAAGCGGCCCTCGATGAGCTTGGACCGCGTAAGTCTATTGAACAGTAGAAGGTGGTAAGTTTAGTAAAAAAATAAGCCCAATTTGGAATTGGCATCTACCAGAAACAATCTACTTACATAGTTTTGTTTTCTTTTTTTGATCTTCGTATATAAACGACGTCGAATCACCTTCCTCTGTATTTTTCTTGCTTCCCTTTCCTCATACACAGTTAATTGATAATTATAGTACGGCACCGCCATTATACTTAAATTGTTTCATAAATTTCACAGAACACTGTTACCCCTTTTTCCAGTTTTTTCTCAGTTATTCGCGGTTTCTCGTCTACGAAAACCATCGACGAGAAACTTGTCATAGGAAAATGTCAAAATTCGACTAAATATAGCGCGCATGTTAGAGCCTGACGACAAAAACAGGTTTGACAGTACGACATAAGTTCTTTATCAGAACGACACGAGATATAAGTGGCACCATGTTAGCTCCCATCGACAAACAGACATATGACGTCTCAGCACGAGATAATGCGTCGACAAAATGTTGTCGACTTGCGCATGTTAGCCCTGCTGGTGTTAGACTTTGACACGTGACTCGCTGACACGCATAACATGCGCCATTAAAGAAGAGTTAAAGAGTTAAAGAGTTAAAGTTGAAGTTGACTTAGCATCACATGCCCGCCAGAAATATTTCTCTGGCGTGCCAGTGTCCTCACAATATTTTGTTTTTTTTTAAGAATAAGTGATAGGGAGATAGTGTTTATATGGACAGTTTCTTTTTGTGTTTTATCTCTTTCTTGCACAGTCTAGTTGGGCGCTCCACCTAAAACAAAAGATGTAATAAAGTTTAGTGAACCGCAAATTGCGCGGAAGGCAACGAAGCGCGAGATTCCCTAACAAGAGCTGCTCCACACTCGTGGAACACAACTTTATTCTTTGACACGAGAACTGTATTCTCTCTATTGTGCCTACCTGCGGATTTTTCTAAAACGCTAAGTAAAATCTTCTGAACCTAAGCTTTATCTCATTTCTTATTAATTCTACTACGAGTCGTCGTGACTGTTCCAACATAACGTAACACATAAAATATCATCAAAATCAAAAGTTTTCATTCAAACTAGGCTGAAAATCAGCACACTGTCTCATGTATTTTATTTTTGACGTTCAGTCAAAAAAAATACATGCGAAGAAGAGTATCTACAGAAGAGTTATCCCCGAAGGGTTTGGCGGAGGTGTACCAGTGTCCAGTAGTACATACATCCATTTTTCACTAAACAGGGTTATTTTTCAATGACCGGCCAAATTTTCACAGGGTGTGAATATGAGCATAAATATGAGCAACTTTCCCTATGGGACCAACTCTGAAATCACGAAAAAAAAATCAGCTGTTTCATACATTTTAGGTTAGGTTAGGTTTAACGGGCAGGTGTCCGCAACTCCACGACCAAGCGCGTATTTTGCGTATTTTCATACATTTTAGTCGAGTAGGTATTGAACTTTTGTATGAAACAGCTGACTTTTTTTTCGTGATTTCAGAGTTGGTCCCATAGTGAAAGTTTTTCAGATTCATAGGCAGAACACCCAGTGAAAATTTGGCCGGTCATTGAAAAATAACCCTGTATATTTAAGTCCCATGTAATAAGGAGCGAGCCTATAGCCATCAATTGGTTACAAATCTAGACTCCGGGCTGATACCAAGAAATTCTACTTATTAACGCTTTGAGCAACCCGAGGATCAAACCTCTGAAGTTATGCTCAGCAGTAGCGCTAGCGCTTGCGACCACTAGACCAATGAGGCAGTCCCAGAAGCTTAAACAGGTTCATATCGTCACGAATTACACTTTGCGTTAGCTGGTAAAATAGTTCTTTGTGCACTGCTTTCAGTTTTCACCCGAGTGCTTTTTACTTTACATGCCCATGCACTTGTGTGCGAAAATGCGCCACAGATGTAGATAGTAGTTAAAGATGTGATATGTACCTATTTCAATCCTAGTTAAGAGCACTAATATTTTCCAAAAAATTTAAATAAATAAAGTATGTTTTTTAATTAAATCTGCTAAATATTAATTTTTGGTGTTACCCTTTTTATTAAGTACCTATTTCGCTTGTTATAAAATCTCTTTGATTCTTGCTTACCTTAGTGAAAATGGAAATAATAGACATTGTCGTATAAATTTCTCTCTTATCAACGTGGTAACGGCTGACGCAGGTCTGAAGAGTAGGATTTTCACTTGAAATAACAAGTATCTAACTACGTGCTTCATAAAATTCCATTAGAATTGCCAATTGCAATAATAATGAAATTTTATTGATTTCCTACTTTATTTCAATTAGCGCAAGCTTGATATTTGTTTACCAGTGAAAACCGCACTGTGTTGCGCCTTGCCAGATTCTGATGTGCGCCAGCCCTAACACGGTCAAGGGTGCTATGCAGGCCCTTAAGTTTTATATAATATTCAAACATTGATGCCAAGTTATTGGCATGCCTACAATATTTCTGGAGCCTTATTCATGGTGATGTGACGTCATAATAATAAGGCCTGCGACAGTAAGTATGTACATAAATTCCAAGACATTGAACCAGGAGACCAAAGCTATACCATCTCTCAGTTACATAATAACACCATATCGCTGAGTGTAGTAACCCCCGAGAGCTCAGCGCTTTCATGGTAGGATCTATAAACCCCGCGATCCGCATGTCCCGGCAATATGGCTTGAATAATGAATGCCACACGACCCGCCATATTGGCCCGTTTTCGTTTTTAATTTTCCATTACTTACATGAATAAATAATGGAGGGAACGTGAGACAGTATATTGCGCTTCATTGATTATTCACCGTCATGTTATGACGTTTTGGTGTCTCTTTTAGGCGGCATGGGGCCCACCCAATAGATTATTAACATACATACATAAACTCACGGCTTTTTTCCCATGGGACTGGACAGAAACTACCGCCACCTGCTACGATTCTAACATACTTCTTTGGGTATTTACGTGTATAACCAGATTCAGATGAATCTGATTATTCATGCACGCCGATTAAGAGTTATATGCAACTGACTCTTTAATATTATTATTAAAAACAGTTGTTGCAATTACAATAATTGTTTTAGCAACCATTTCTATCGTAATAACATTGCCAAGCGGATGGCCCTCATGTGACCAAATACCTGGCCTCTTTTTAGCCTGGAAGAAGCGTCATTGCATTGTCAATCATGCTCCCAGTCTTTTAGACACATCCATGAGACTGTCACATATACAGTACTATCCATAGACCTAGAGAAATGGACTGAGCAATACTCGCACTCTTAACCAATCCCTAGAAAAAGAGGGACTGTGCGGCCAATACCTGTCTCTTTTCTGTGGTTAAAGAAAGAAAGAGACAACTATTGGCTGCACGTTCGCTTTATCTCTCTAACACTTCGTTACCAGTATTTACATGATAGATGGATAAGGAACACTCAGCCCATTCCCTATGTTTATAGTACTACGAAAATAAAATCATACAACTAGATTGACCACAGTTTCATTTGTCTAGTGTACACGTGTGACTGATGAATATACGTATGGCTCTCTGATCGGAAAAGTGCTCTTAGGTTTTCCATCAGGCTTATTGCCCTTTTTTTTGAGGGGTGGATAATCCTCATGGATGTCCCCCGCCCGGGAAGGCGGTGGGGTCTGTCAGACTCTTACTGACTAAAAACCACCCCGTGTTCCTTCTCACACCTGCGCCGGGGGTCACGGGAACAGAAGATACTTCCGCGACTCCAGTCGGGAGTCGCGGGCCTCGCCTAGTCAGCGAGGGGAGTGAGGTGTTAGACTCCCCTCGCAACGTCTAAGAGGGGCGCGCGTGAACACGACGCGCCGCCACCTCGGGTCCATATACGTGGGGGGCGGCGGACATCCCCGCGTCCGTCGCCCCTGGACCCATTCTGAAAAAGAGAAGAGAAGAGGAAGAGGAGGGTCAGGAGAAGAGGGCGTTGTCCACCCTCCGGCTGCGCCCGGTGCGTCTGCTGCGGGGTGAGTGGAAGTGATCTCCCTCTCCCTTTCCGCAGCCTCCTTCTGCGAGGCTTTTTGCCGTGGCTCAAGCGCAATTTTTCTAACGCAACTAAGAAATTTAAATGTGTAAAGGGAAACACCGTGACGGGACTCACTATATATAAAAAAATGTAATTGCCATTCCGCCTTGAGTAAGATTGAAGATCATTGCTCGTGCCTTTTCTGTATGGCTGGTATAATTATTAGAACTAAGAAAATTGCTCTTTCTACAAGTCTGCCTACATCTCCCACTTACAAAACACAGGCGTAATTTTGTGTGACATCGACAGGAAGTATAAAGATAACGAGTTTTATTTATATTTATAACGTTTATATTCCATTAAAGGGACCATTCTCTTTGTCGTAGACCTTTCTTAGAAATGTTTTCAACCGTTTCTGCGAAGACATCATACAGTTAGAGAAGCTTTCAACGTTTTCAACCAACCAGGTCATTCTAATTTTCCACAACAATGGATACCTACTTACAACGTGGACTAGCTAAACAAATCGAAACCTATCACGCTTCGGTTTCAAGAATTTATATCTCTAAAGAATTTTACAATATTCACTTACAAGAGAAACAAAAGAAAAATCTTAATACTAAAGGTGCAACATCGGGAAGAATGACAGTTTAAATTTACTGTCTACACAAATCTGTTTCTTCTAAGTATTTTTTTAGTCTAATTTTAAAGACATTTATCGATTTAGATGATTTAATATCGTTTGGTAAATTATTATGTAACTAACGCTTCGATTATGAAATTGGAATATTTTGGATCTACATGAAAAAGTAATCGAAAACGTGTCGGGAACGTATTATACTCTACATACGATTTTTTTTATAGAATAAGATACTGTCTGTGTAGTTTCGGCGAGATCGAATGTCAACTCGAACAATTTAGTTCAGAAAGAAGATCATCGTTTTTACGCTAAAATAAAAACGTTAACTAAACAAAAATATTGTTAAAGAAAGTTAATTATAACTCCATTTACTTGTAAAAATATGAGACAAAAAAAATCTTTAATCCGCGAAGCTATTTGAGAGAATGGAGGAATAATAATGGAGGCCCACCTCGACCGGAAGCCATTCCTCCGTCGCACGTCGCTCCGGTGCGACGATATCCGGTGCAGCTCAATTTCCTGGACCGTGGAAATTCCACTGAGTTTTTATTTGCCCTCCTGATTCCTGCGTTCGTGCCGTTTTTATCTCCAAATGTTATCGCAGGCTTTACTCCGTTCATCCGTCGGTATGATTTGAGACCTCCTTTCTATATACCCGTTGCTATGTCGCTGGCTGAAGATAATACAAAATAAATGTTTTTGACACACAGTTAGGACAGCGTTTGACATTGACATCCTTTGACAGTATATATTATCGTTTTATTCATATTATTAATTTATACAGTATCACCTTTTATTAAGATAGGATTGGTATTTATGGTAATGAAGAAGATGCCTTTTGAATATGAGTGTAGAGCAAGAATTATAAAACAGGTGCCTGCTAAGCCAACTGTTCGAATCGGACCTATAGCAAAAGAGACGCCCACGCCAGGTCCAAATCATTATGAACTGCCACAGATATACGGTAAGGCACTCCTTTTTTGGTTTCCGAAAAGGATTGGGTTTTGTTACTCAACTTTCCTTCATCGTTTTTGAAGCAAGTGTTTTTAATTATACAGCATGCATATGAATCTGTAAAGTTAGGGGTGCGTGCTTGGGGTTTGAACTCGGAACGAAAGACTACAACCGAATTAGACGCTGGTTTGGCCTAGTGCTTACGAATATTACTAAGAGATCTTAAAATTACAAAATTACTTGCTTGCGTAGCTAACTACGCAGGGAGCAAGCTACAAAACGTAATTTTGCTGGTGCTGACTGAATATATTTTTTTACAAAACTGGCGATTTCTGTCTCCTGCCAACACAAATTTTATAATCTGTGTAAGCAGGAGACAGAAATCGCCATTTTACGCTTATGCGTAATATTAATTCCGTAAAATTGTTGAGAAGTTTCCAGGCAATTACAGTTAAGTTCATTAACGTAAATCTTCCCACTCGATTTCAACTTGTAATACAATAAATCTTATCAATAACAGTTGCTACTTGACTTTGATGTTAAATTTCAGAGACAGGATCTGTTGCTAAGCAGCAATATATACTAGAAATAATAATTATGTTCAAAATCTTGTCGATATTGAAGCTTTCTATCGAGTCCTTTCGTTGTCATAAAGGACCTATGGTGACTTTTCTATCAATTGAAATGTTTGACTTGTACTAATTATTCTTTTGGTCAATTATAAGTTAACATATAGGTACAAGTTTTTAGTTATCGTTGTTACTCCTCATTGCCTCTACTACTACTCTTATTAGCCCTTATTTCAACCTCTGCTTTAAATAGGCTTCCTCCTTTTCGTGTCATGCTTCTGTACTCTTATTGCTGTGGCCTATTTGAGACCACCAGACGTAGATCCCTACTGTTTTAATTTCGTTGCGTTGAGGGAATCCAATGCAACTAAATCATTTTCCTTTTTTATTGTGACGTTAAAAGTACCTTTTCATTAGGGTTATTAAAATAAATTATTTAATTTTGTTTAAAAATGTTTCCTAAGCAACTATTATTTATTTCTAATGTCATAATTTTCTTACATTTTCAGGTGGAAAAGGGTTTTCAAAAATAAAGCGTTCTCCGGCCTACACCTTTGGTCAAGTGCTGAATCCCTATTTCCCCCCGTCAGTCAGACCGAATGCACCATTAGTCAATGTTAGTGGGATAAATGCAAAATTAGGTACCTAATTCGTTGTTCAATTTCTAATATATTCATAAGCAATAGTACAAAGTACAAAGAAGAACAAACAGCGTGCGTAGTCCTCCCACAAAGAACACTAATTGCAATGTAGTGAAGATCGTCGTGAGAAGTCGATGGATGAGGCATTGCAGGACCGATCCTTGTGGAAATCTTTGTGCCAGAATATAGTGACCTACGCCCAACGGTTGACGTCTTTTGGCTAATATTATGAGCATAGTGGTACAGTCACCTAATTTTAAAATGTATTTCTTAATACTTAAGTAGTTTTTCGTCGATAACTCCAAGCGTTGAAAGAAACTTTGCCTGATATAAAAACTATCCTCAGGCGACCACAAAATCCCCGGAGGGTTAATGACCCCAAAGAATTGGCTCCCTGACAATAAACTCAAAGTACCTGGACCTGGTACTCACGACCCGTTGCTGAGGGCAAAAGTAAAGCGCTTACCAGCTTACAGTATGCGTGTAGCTGCCAAGCCTCCATACCAACCATATGACATGTGGACCCCGCCACCTAACATGTATTGCCCACCGATTCCGAAAAAGTAAGTAGAAATGATTACTCCTATTAAATTTGGATTACCTAAAGTAGTATACAGCGTGTCTCATTCAAATCGGTCAGTAGGGGAAAGTCTGAAACTATAAGACGTACGAAGATCTATTCTGAGGAACCATGTCATCGATTTTAATAACAAGAAAAACTGCATTCATACATCTTAAAAAACATCTGTGCACCGTTCGGGAATCGAACCCGGTTATTTTGAAAAAAAAACCTACACTATTTATATTTAGATATCGATTGTGTAGGTCTTAAGAAGTAAATGTCTGTATGAAACATGATGTCTAAAATGAATGAAATGCATTGTTTCCACATACTTTAATTTATTTTAGTAGGTGCTCGAAGTGACCACGCTTACAGTATTACTACAATAGTACCTACAGATGTTTTTTAAAATGTATGAATGCAGTTTTTCTTGTTATTAAAATCGATGACATGGTTCCTCAGAACAGATCTTCGTATGTCTTATAGTTTCAGACTTTCCCATACTGACCGATTTGAATGAGACACCCTGTATATCGCACTACTTTTTGTTTTCATGCTTGTATTTTAACCATCTCTTTGTAAACCTAATTACCTAAAACCAATTTATTAAGATCTGTACCTACTAATTGGCTCATGACTATTTAGACTTTAAGCTACTGTCTTTGTCTATAATCTTTGATCACCATTGGCCTAGCTTTTTCCCAACTACATATAATATTATTATGTTCAGGTCGGTTCTTGACCTTCACAACCCTGTCACTGGGTAACATGATACTTGTTGCTAGACTTTCCTGCTTCTGACTACTCGTTACGACTGTCAGATTCTACAAATGACAGCCGAGGCCAACTGCTTGACGTACTTGACGAGACAGGGAGGGTTCTTGATATGTCTGTAAATCTGTCTTGATCTGACTCTGTTGTGATTTGCAGAGATTTCAAATAAATATGAGGCCTACCTATAACTCTTTATTTAGAACTATTTGCAAATACATACTCATATAATAATAAAACTTTATTAATTCATTTATTTATTAAAGTTTAACCAACAGCTTCTGTATACAGCATTACATTAGAATACTAGTTATAAACATCAGACTTATACAGTCGCCAATAATAAGTCGACCAACATTCAAGTGAGTGAAAAAAAACATTGAAATTGTTATTAACTTACTAATTATTAAAATTACAAATAATCAAATTAAAGTTAAAAAGAAAACATAATGAAATTACAAATACATACACAATGAGAGCTAATGAGATCAAAATGAAAATCAAAACTTAGTGTGTTTGTGACGTTGCAAGGATCTTTGGACCTACTGAACTGATTTTGAAAATTCTATTACCAATAGAAAGACACATTATTAATGAATGTCTTAGGCTATATTTCATTTTTAAAACTAAGAGAGGGTGGAGAGAATGTTAAAGTACGAAACGCACACGGACAAAGACGCGAGTAAAGTTAAAGTAATTTACTTATAAGAAGCACCAGCTTTACCTTATCATAATAAATGTGTGTAAGTAAATAGACATGTTGACAGAATATGAACATCAAAATATAACCAGTCCATCAGTTAGATAATTTTTTTATTCTTTCAAATTGGTGGATAACTGCTTATGTTAAGCGCATTAAATTTGAACTTGGCCTGTAACGTCATTCGTCTTTAAACTGTACTGGCTAGTGCGACATTTTGACTCGATGTATCGCCGTTAGTTTTTGATTAAGTAAAAAAAGAAAAATATATGACAAATATTTTCTTGTAATCTAGACACGTGATTAAAAACTAAATTTTTGTCAAGAAGCCCACCAAGCTTGACAAAAGCTTGGTGGGCTTGAAGCTCTGTTTTCGGGTTAATCCGAGGATTGAAAATGTTAGCACTGTTTAAATATTATTATTATGTATTCCCGCATTGTGGTTATTGCAACTTAATTATGAATCTGTTGTTGTTACTAAGAAACTTAGTACACAAAGCAATGTAACCGTGTTTAAATCGGCTTCATACTTCATGTTCGAAACTCGAACTTAGTTCACAGATGGTGCAACTATACCTACAGAAATTTACCACAGAGCACGGAATTGCCGCACAGTAGGTACCTACTAAAAAAAATTGTGGCACCAACGATTTTCTTAACTAACACCTGATTTTTTAAAACTCAGTAATATGGTGGTTGACATTGCTTAGGTTAGGTGCGGTGAAGTAAGATTGCTCAGTTTAGGTTCGCTCACAATTTTTTTTTTTAATTTGGCAGGAGTGGGAAATACTTATAGATGCCCAGTCTGACCCACTAATGAGTCAGACTAGACAGTGCCGGACTCTTACCGGCTAAATTATTAGCACATACAAAATCTGCCAAAGCACCAATTTTTTCCTCAAATGATCTTTGGTATTTTAAATGAACAAAGGTATTTGTCGATTGAAAATTCGCCCTTCAGTCTTGAAAACAAGTTATTTAAAGATAAATGACCTAATACTTGTACTATAATATGGAATGACTCAATATTAGAGTTATAAGAAAAATATATCTTCCCTTATACTTGTTTAAACGGTTGTAGTCTAGATAATTCTTATTTATTATTACATTTCATAGAAACACGGTGTGCCCATCGCATTAAAATGGACTAAATTATATACTTCATCATACCATGAAGTCAATATATAGACCTGAGCGTTGCAATTTTTTAACGGGTGTTTCCTAATTACACATTATTTCTAAAGTCTCTTTTAGTAAAGAAAAAAAAATGTTTTATTAAAATCGAATAAGGTTAGATAGAAATCGTTATTTCTATCAATTTTAATATAAAAAACCTTGGCCATGGAATCGTAAATTCAACAGGAAAGCAACTATACCGTAAGCAAGCTTCCACACGTATTGTTTTGTTTCTGACAATTTGTAACATTATTTGCAGAAAAGCACCAGCGTACACCTTCAGTAACCCGCGTTTAATCCTCACTCCATTCAGTACGCCTGGCCCAGGGGAGCACAACCCAAATCACAAATACGTCCAGAAGACGATGCCTGCGTTCTCCATGGCGTACGGATTTAGACCTCATGCAGGGACTCTAAAAACACCTGCGCCAAACGTCTACTGCGAAAAGAAGGTACAGCGTCTCGTTAATTAATACGTAGAAACTGATCACAATTTGGTTCACCACCTCCGGATACGTATCCGTGATTATGTATTTTTAAGCCCCTCTTTTTGCGAATTATTTTAAGTTTGACGTGTGTACCTGGGTTTGTCTGGAGCATCATAGCTCCCAAACGAATGAACCGATTTCGATTCGGTTATTTTTGTTTGAAAGCCGACTAAGGGCTTATGTTTCAATAGTCAGATTACTTTTACCTGAAGAATAAATATGGTGATTTGACATAATATCCGTAGAAACCACCATTATTGAAAGAAAAACAAAACAATATTTAGGCCGAAGACATAATTTCACCATTAAAATATTAGCCCTAGAATAGCCTAGGTTCTTAGCAATTAAATAGGAAATTAACGGCGACTACCTTTTCTACAATAGCATACTTTCATTACTGTTGGGTAGTGTTTAGCGGTCTTCCGACTTGACGTCGCTTTGATCAGCATACTTCAATCGAAAATTTCTTTCATGGGTTTTATACAAACTGTGTTCCATAGCCGCGTGTTGCCAGTCCTATTGACCTTCGGGTCAACCTCAACAACTCTGAACACTGTGTACCTGTCATAATAATAAAATCGATTTGTTAAAATTCTTTACAGTTTATGGTGGGCAAGCGGTCCATTCCAGCACCTAGTTTCGGCATCCGGCACACTCCTTACCTGGGTAATCCACAATTCCACACGAAACCAGCCGATTTAGAGCAACGGATTAGTCGTGTCTGAAGAGTACGGTCCAGTAACCAAGTCAGTGTAACTAAACCATTACAAGCTGGCCTCGCATTCTAGTAAGACTCCGTTCTACGCTAGGTCAGCTCAAAGTCAAGGTGTCACTGAAATGCAACTGTAATACCCACAAAATAATAATATATTATCCATCCAATTAATTAATTTGTAGATAATTTAATTCAAGAAAATTAATGCTAAGATTGAACTGTTGACTCTCTTTTTAAAAAATCTTTGTAAGAGCAACCGTTACTTAATGGGTTAACTTTGAAACATTCATAAACTAGTTGGATAAAGAAGACTGGGATATAAATTGAGATTTAATACTTTACCACGCAAGCGCTGGTATTAAAACGCGATCAAAGTTAATTTCACAAAGTTTCGTTGAAAGTCGGCCACTGCGCTGATTTGTATGCAATGTTTACCGGACCCGTGACGTCACTATATTCCCTCGCTTCTGTGGAGCCACTTAAAAACTTCACCACTTTTTACCGCGCATTTCACTTATTGTTTTGCCTTGTGGACTCGCGATCTATTCCTCGCCAGTCGAACCGTTTGATATGCCATTAAATCAGGTACCTTTTATGAAAGTCAAGAGGGGAATGTTGAACTTTATTGCCGAAACTATCGAAGTCCAATTTGACTTCGATAGTTTGGATAATATAATGAAAACCAGCGTAATATTACTCCATTGTATCTTTATATCTTTATTCTATATCTTTGTAGCTTTATACCAGTTGTAACTAACATTATAGATATTAATATGTATGTGGTCCGAAATAAATAAATTAATTACTTAATAATTGACGCCTTTTTCCCATGGCAGAATATATATTCTAGCAGACGTCCCGCGGTTTCACCTGCGTAGTTCCTGTTTCCGTGGGATTCCAGGGATAAAAAGTACCCTATGACATCCGGGAATAGTGTAGCTTTCCGCCAGTGCAATCATTTTTAAAATTTGATCATTAGTTCCGAAGATTACCCCCTACATACAAACATACAAACTTACAAATTTTTCCTCTTTATAATATTAGTATAGAAGATGTATAATTGTCAATTCAAAAACGAATTTCTTACCAGATAGGCACAAGCACTCTAGAAATCAGGATTCATTCAAAAACCGACAGCAAACTACAAAACTTTCAAACAAAAAAAACATCACCCAGAGAGCTGCGAGCGTGGAGCGTATAAAATCAAACATAAAATATTATATTCCTTTAAAATCAAGACAGATTATTCGACATTGAGAGTTTCAATCACAAACAGAGAAGGAAATACAAACGAAACAAGTCAAACATATCTCGACTGCGAAAGGCCGATGCTCTCTCGTACCGTACTGTTAGTTTTCAATGATTAGGTTCACGTTGGCCAAGTGATGCCTTTCACTTGTTCCGTATTTGACTACCGAAGTCAAATATCACTTTAGAATTGAATTATTTGCAATCTAAGACTTTGCTATTAATGCCTTTTAGTGCATGTTTGTGTTACTGCGAAATAGGATGAGTGAAGATCATACCCGATGTAAGTGTTGGTTTTCGCCTGTTCCATTAGTAATAGTAGATTCATCTCATCATTTTTCGTTTATTTTATTAGCTACTCTGCACAAATGTTGTTTAATCATTTCAATATCAAATTCTCTACGAGTACGACTCGAGAGTCGAGTACCGTAGCGATTATAATCGAGTATACCTAGATTTTCACTGGCCCGCGTCGCAGTACCCAATTTCTCTGGTAATATTTAACGAGGTATAACAGTAAATACTAGAGTTTGACTGAATTTCGTTTTCATTCACAGCAATTTTTGTTTACGGTCAATACAAATATTATTTTAAGTTGAAATGCTGGCAAATCAATTAAAATGTTCAGAGAAAACATAGTCACAGCTAAAAGCTATTTAGTAAATACAAACATAGAGAAAATGCCAATCACATTGTTTTTGACCAATAATAATAAAATAATTTCTTTAATAAAAGTTCAGCTTTATCCGAAATAAGATTATCTGGAAAAGAACAGACAAGCTGAAGTGGTATAATAGGTACAGCCATGTTGGCCAGAGGAAGTACCTGATGGAGCGAAGGAATTCTGCTAACTTGATGACCTGACGACAGAGTTGTGGCATATCTTCGGAGAGGCCTATTGCCAGCAGTGAACTGTGATAGTGAAGTTTCATGTGAATTAAGATTATACAGGTATAAAGGCATTTACACCACTGTAAATATTCAGCGCAACGTATTTATTTAAGATGTGCCGCCAACCTTTTCCACCGCTGTAGAAAATTCATATCAAATTACAAAATATTTTTGCTGTTAATCGTCAACTAAATTGTTTTCCTTTTTATTAATATGATTTTGAGGATTCTGTACTATCAAAATTATAGAATGGAACCCTTCTAAAAGGGTTTTTGTCAGCACTCTCTCTCGTTGCTGCTTATTTCAGGAAACACTAACACTTAAACGCTTGAAGTTAGGAAAATCATATACCTAGTCTAGCCATAAATATTGTTACGAAGAAAAAACATTTTTTTTATTGCAAATAATATTTATTACTTTTACAGTGTGTTAGTTTAATACATAAATATAAAACAATTCAAAATATAAAAAGCTTATTCGAAGTGGTCTCCATTGGCTGCAACACAGTCCTTTAAACGTTGAGGCCAGTTATCAATAGAAGCACGCACTCTTTCCATGGGAAAATTCTTCACTGCCAATCGTATGGATTGTTTTAGGGACTCCAAATTATCATGGCGTTTAGAGCAAGCCATACTCTCTAAAACTGACCATAAATCATAATCCAGCGGATTAAGATCGGGACTAGACGACGGCCAGTCTTCAGCTCTGATGAAGTCCGAAACGTTCATTTCCAACCAAGACTGCGTGGACCGAGCTTTATGACCCGGCGCTGAGTCTTGTTGGAAGGACCATACTTGGTTATTGAACATGGTGTTGTTAAGGGGTTTAACTACCTTCTCAAGAATGGTATCTTGATACACTTGTGCCGATGTTTTGATACCTTTTTCACAAAAATATGGCTCAGTCACTCCTTCATAGCTAACACCCCACCAAACCATCACTGAAGTCGGATAATGCCCACGTTGCACTCTGTCGACTAATTGGGAAGCTTCCTTAGAGCTTTGAGCATAAATACGGTCATTTTGTTTGTTAAAATGTTGCTCAACTGTAAAGATTTTCTCATCCGTAAACAAAATTTTTCTGTGACCTCCCTTTGCGTACCGCTTCAGTAGTTGCTTCGATTTTACCACCCTATTCTTTTTTAAATTATCAGTTAAAAAATGACCAGTGCGTCTCTTATAGGCTGCAAGTCCTAAGTCATCTTTTAAAATGCGTGACATGGTTCTGGGTGCTATCTTCATCTCCCGAGATAAAATCTTTTGCTTTCGGACAGGATTTCTTCGAATTCTTTCCCTTACTGCTTTGACCACCATTTTCGTACGAACACTACGTGGACGGCCAGATCTTTTTCTGTCACAAACAGAGAAGGTCTCATTGTACCTATTAATAGCCCGGTACACAAACATTTGACTAATACCAAGCGTATGGAGAGTTTTAAAAATTACATTCGGCTCCATACCAACTTTGTGTAATGCAATCACAGCGATTCGGTTTTCTTTATCACCCCACTCCATTTTAATATAGCAAAATATTGTACAATGTATTGGCGCCAAAATTAGAAAATACAATGAACAATCGTATAAAAATGACAGATTCCAAATTCAAATGTAATATCTTTCTTATTTTTAATTGTAACAGTATTTATGGCCAGACTAATACATATTTATGGTAAAACTAGTTGCCCCGGCAAAATTCGTTGCGCCTGTTTTCTTAAATAGTTTACGACCTATTGAACCTCAGACCTACTGAATATTCACCAAATTTCACAACAATCGGTCTAGCCGTTTCGGAGGAGTTTGGTAACTGAGACACAAAGAAAATTCTTGTGTTTTAAATTGATATATCTTAAAACTTTGAAGTAAAGAGAGATTCATGATGATTAAAGGTTCTTTTGCAATAATTTTATTACGGAATCGTATTAATATCACAATGATGGAACAAATGATTTTCGAGTTCGTTAAGCGTCTTTTTAAACGGCTTCATTACATTGCGTCTCACCTATTTCATTTTTTCCATGTTTTCACAATTTCATATCTCAAAATTTTATTTTTATTACTTTTCCTAAATGCCATTTTTTAACTTTTTGTTTTTTTACATTGTTGTACCTAACCACAGGATTCTGCGCGTTATTTGCACAAGTTTTAGTTTTAAATTAGAGTTAAACCAAAAATCTAACCGTAACATTTTTTTTTTTTAATTATGCTAATCATTATAGTACCTGCGTGGAATGTACAGACGCCAGCACATCAAGTTACCCCAATGTGTCAAATTTTCCCAATTGAATATGAACCTTATTATGTTTAACATAAAGTTGAAAAACGATCAAAGAAATTTGACACATTGGGGTACCTTGACGTGCTGGCGTCTGTATATCGCTACTAGCCTGCGCCCTGTCAATTCACCCACTCCCAAGAGTGGGTGAATCCCCTTAAATAACTTTACTCAAGAATTCGGCTATAAAATGCAAAAAAAAATGTTAAAATCTCGCTCTAAAGTTCCAGGGATTAATGTGATCAAACAAAAAAATAAACAAACCCTTCAGTTCTATTAAATTAGTATAGTTGTGCTTTATTTCGAAAATAAAACGGAAAATGGTTTTGAAGTTGATCCTGGATTCTGTATTTCTTTGATCAAGTAAATTACGATTGTGTTTTGAACCGTTAATTTCCTTAATACAAGTACCTATAGCTTGTCAAAGTAAATGCAATTATTTTCCGATTTTATTTTAAGGATTTTTTAAATCTCGGATTTCGAGGTTATTTTGTTCTGTAGTCGTGACAGTTACTTATGGAGAATTTTAGTGTTCAGGTGTTTTGTAAATTTGAATGTGCTCATGGACTTTTGTTGCTGACTGTACATACAAATTATTTTAAGCAGGTATTTAGGTTTGAAGCCTCTAATATCCTTTTGTAAGGCATTGCAAGGTATTAAAATAAAACATAAAATATAACGCCCGACAATTTTTTTATCCTGTAGGCTAATCAAAATCTGTTGATAAATTCCCGATAATTCCATTCCATTTTATGACATCGTTACTGGAAGCCAAATAGGTACTATTAATTGGCAGTTAAGTTCGACGCGTCGCAGGTCTCCCAGTAAATGGCGTTAAATTGAGCTGGGGTGGCGCCGGCGCTAGAGTGCATAATCATTACCACCGCGATAGCAATAGTGGCGTGAACCTTCTCATTTTTTATGTCGACTGCTGGTCAACTGTAAAAAAAATGATAGGTTTCTAGGCGCATCAAGCCTTCAGTAGGCATTATTTTCGCTAGTAATTAACGAATGGTGTTTGTGTTTTGGCTAAGGGCCTGTGTACCTGGACCAACAGCCCAGTCAAATTAGTAGGAACTTTTTGTATAGAAGGTATAGGTACCAATCGGATTAAATTATTACCTCGTACTACTACTATTTCAAAGACTACTACCAACTCTAGTATTGTACGTAACATAGAGACATACAGCGCAGAAGTTCAGTTTAAAATAATGGATTTTATATTTTTCAAAATCAATGCATTTAAGTAAGGTAGTTAGGTTAGGTAGTTAGGTTCGCTATAGGATAGGTATGGTAAGTTAGGTTAGGTTATATGTACAACTATATATTTTCAATCTAATACAAAAGGTTTAAAGAGCGCTTTAGAGACCATTGCTAGCATTTTGATTACCTAGCACTAATCGCTTAATAATTAATAGCTTTACTAGGATTCTTCAGCAGATCGATCTGCCTTCAATTATTTTTATTTTTTGTATTAATACGTGGTCCTCGAGTACGAGTAGTCGAGTGAGTTTTATGTGTAATGAATTTCAACACAACATTCCTAGCATCGTAATACGAGTACACATTATTCCTATTAAAACCTTTACCAGATTACTTTTGTATTTTTGCTTAATTAGTGATTTTTCGAGCACGAATGTGGGTAATATCAACAGACGCGTAGACGTTCTTTTTTTAATGTTGCTAAGTAATAAAATCATTCCCGTTTATTCGGTTTTTATTTCAACATGAAAACAAACAAAATACAGGGTGATTAAAAGCCCGATATCTCCGGTTATAGATAGATCAGTTTCAAATATCAAATCCTTTTTTAATGAAGACGCGTCGTGTTTACCTTCCTCGTGATAAATCACCTCTCAAACTCAACAGATCTACTTGATCTACCTCTTGGGCCATTTCCAAAATGTAGGTACGCCTTGCCTTTTTTTCCTTATCATTAGTGAATAATTTTAACACAGTTTTTAATGGCTTGCTACTGTTACTACTTACTACTTGATTAGTTTGCTATATGCCATTGTGATCCAGTTTAATCAAGGGGTATAGTCTTACTCATTTACTGGGTTGTGGAGACCAAATAGGGAGTCACTTTATGTAAAACACTAGTTAGTATTCAGATGCATCCGGTTACAATAAAAGTCGATCTTAACAACAAGATAGTTGAGAAAAGGTGTGTCCACTGAGCGGATTGCTAAGTTTTTTTCAAAATCAAAATCAAAATCAAAAGTCTTTATTCAAACTAGGCTGAGAATCAGCACTTTTTGAACGTCAAAATAATACATAAAGACAGTCCCCCAAAAACGACCCATCCTTCGCCACTTCCTAGTGTTTATGCTGGGAAGAAGAAGTGGCGGAACAAACTCCCCAGCAACACATCTGTCTGATTCGTTTGAAGAACTAGGTACACAATGAAATGCTCAATAAATAGCACTAATGTTTATACACATTGTAAAACATTACATTTCAGAATGATTGTCACGTGTTAGCTAGCACACTCCAATATACCGAGATTAAAAAAAAAGGAAATTCATATTAACATTGAAATCTAAACTCAAGCAAAAACAACTACAAAACTGAAACTGAAAAAAACTTAACTTTATTGTAAGGTTTGAGTTTATTTAATGTCTACACTTAACAACTTATTACTGACAACTGTGGGAGTTCTTTACACTCTACTCTAGCTAGGTACCCCTTCTTTTAACGTTTGTATGTGTCTGTGAATACGGTATGCAAGTCTTTTGTGGCATATTATAAACATTTTTTCTTTCCTAATATCAGTAGATCGAAAGATCATAATATCAGTAGATATAGTTGTGGAATATGTATTTATTTATTTATATTATAATGTGTTTTTTAATAGAATTTAGTCTCTTTTATTATTATTTTGAGTTTAGATAGAGTTGATTCCTATTAGATATTTTAAGTATATTGTTAAACTATGTTTGTGTGGAAACCACTGTTGAATCGGGGACACCTGTGAAGACTGTAGGTTTAAGTTTGATAAATAAATAAATAAAATATAAATAAATGTCTTCAGTTACGGTTCGGGCTAGCGTGCGGTTGAACAATGTATCTTAACTATTCTATTCTATAACTTGCAGAGTAGTGACGTCGATAGACTATTCGACACACAACACTACCACAGACCGCAGCACTGCAGCGCCGCTTAGCGGTTTGTGCGAATATTCACTCAAGCCAGGAACTATTGTATTACTCAAACCTGTTATCTAACTTCATTCCTAGATAAAAACAATTTACAAAACGAGACAACTTTTCAGAGAGATCCATCATTCCCAAAACTTTGGTCACGTAGTTGGTACTGTAAGAGCTTTGCGACCTCCGTGGATTTTAATAAGTTAATGGCATATTATGAGAAAAACACTAAATACGTATTTAAGGCGCTGCGCAGACGTGGACACTTTTGTGTTTTGTGCCAGATGCAAAGTGCTAATGAATATTTTATTCGAGATATTTCTCGAGGGCATGTGATGCCAAGTCAGAGGTCCATGGGCGGCATTAAAACCCCAGCACCAGCAGGCCTACCTAGCCATGTAACAAATTCTATTACTATTCTATTTATAATATAGAAAGAAAACGGTGTAGGTATATGGAATCAGCTGTTTGTCAACTGTCAAGTGACAGACAAATTCCATGTACGCCATTTTCTTTTCTATAATAGAAATAGAATTTGTAATATGGCTAGGCCTGCAGGTTAGTCATTAACCACACGATAAAAAGAAGAATATTTTATTTTTATTTAATTTCTATTTAAGCAGTTTGAAATTGCCTAGCACCAAAGCCATTCAATATTCACTATAGACTCATCACGAACAAAATTTTCATCCAAAACTTGTGTCCTAGTGGACATAAGTCCATGTTTTTTTTTAGTACGCTCCGCTGCCGCTCCAATATTCATACATTATTCTAGCGTTACTGAGACATGGGATCAAAGTTTTTCTGTGACGTTTCCTTGACATGCCCGCTCTATAGTATTTTCAATCTCTTTGCCTAGCACAAAGGTAAACATTTGATTCTGAGTGGTGATGAATGTTTAGTGATGGTAGATATGTGTTGAATTTCGCATTCGTTCATAATTTTCATTGTAGGGTAGAAGTAAAAATGACTTCCAAAATGCGTAACTATCCTATTGTATCCCATCCTTTTCCCACATGCACACCTGGACTATCGCTGTTCCTTGTCATTGCGACGGTGTCTGTGTGAAGACCCTCGCTCACTTGAACGAGAGTAGCGTTACTAAGAACATGCGACTTTATTAATTTATTACTAATTTACGGTTGCGAACTACCGCGAGTGTATTTACGAACTATTGTCTAAAACACTACGGAAAGTGCGTGTTTATGTGGGGAAAAGCGTCTGTGCGTCCCCTTGTGTGTTGCTCTGAATCCAGCAAGGACTCGACCCCTCTGCCGACCGACGCGGAGGATAGATATTGGAGACGGCGAATCTACAGGTCAGTGGTGCTGCATGTTTCCTGCCAAATTCCTTCGTCCATTTTCACAAGTTCGTCGTTCTAATTCGTATCGCATTTGCAAGGTCAGACCTACCTACTTACGTACCTACTTTTCAACCCCCGCAATAATACAGTTCATTATCCAATCAAACAGCTCCCTGCGTCTGGGATAAACGCAAACAATTTACATTTCCGCGCAAGTATTTGGTGTAAGGCGCCACCAGTATGCCGTGTCGGTAACGAACAGTTTCTACGTTTACTGAGCCCCTAAAATAAGAATGGACAGCTGCTTGCTGACCGGCAGTTTCCATTAGGGTATAGGTAGGTACTCGTATTAAAATATAAAAAAATAAAATTAATCCTTTATAGAGGCATATTTAATTTACGATCACAGTACTTCAGGAACGTTAAGTTTCCATTGTACGAGTACCTGATAAAACAAACTTAAACAATTTTATCTGCACTGGCTTTTTTAGGAACAGAGAACCAATTAGTTAATAGAATATTCTTAGTTAAGTAGGTCGGTGGCGGTGTTCCGTTAAAAGCTTTGTCAGGCAAGTGCAGTATTCGCCTAATTAGCTTACGTGTACCTATCCTAGCTCATAAGCGACATATCATGTCGCTAATATGACTAAAACAGAGGTCACTAATAACAATGCGGAGAGCCAAACTATTAAGAAAGAAAGAAAAAATATTTAATTAGCCTAGAAGCCACATGGGAATAAATAAAACATAGAATAATAAGATACATATAATAAAACTAAATAATTAGATTGTTTGAACGCGCTTAATATCTGGAAACACCAGCTATTATTTTTTGCATTCCATATTTATTCTTCTCAAGAAAGGTTATAGGTTAACGACCCTTAGAAATGAGATAATCCGTAGGCATAGTACATAATAAAATAATATTGTTTTGTGAACAAAAACATGTCCAATTCACTCATATTAACCCATTATCTGATTACCACAATAAATAAATTCAATTAAACCAACACAATGCTTAAATTTCGCCCCTATTCAAAGTACTTCGCAATATCGAAAAATACGCCTGTTCCGCGGACAATGGCCGAAACAATAGAGCTTACACTGCAATATGTCATTTCTGTCATCAGTAGACGTTTTCCCATTAATTTGTTTGGTAATTAATCTTTTTCGACATTAACGACAAGGGCTTCGGGATGACAAAGAAGGTGCCGACAGCAAAGGGTCATTGAAGCTTTGTTAACTCAAGGAACAAGAGAGGGTTTGATCTCTTTGTTTTGTGCTGAAATATCATCCTGATCGCTAACAAGGACACTGCGTTTCGCTCCTCTTCGATGTCTTTCAATTTTTCAATGCAAAGTTGAAGATAAACGTATAATAAAATAATATTGCGAGACGAGTTTGTATGTACAATAAATAGCTATTTTTTATTTGGATCAATATTTTATTCGCTTCTATTTTTCCTTGATTGCTGTCCATAAAATTCATATAGGAAAAAATCGTATCGACGCATGGTATTATATGGGCATCATTACGTTACAATTAGGGTTGCCAATCGTACTATATTTAGATAATGTCACCTACAGGAGTACTTGATAATCACAAAAGTAAAAAAATACCGAAAATCAAACTTTGAAATAAATTAATTGTAATTTAGTTAATGAGTCATTTCGATCATGATTGCAATGTCAACATAAAATATTTAATAATCAAAATATAAATATATAAAATATTTAATCTCATCTGCCTTTTTAAGATTCTAATTAGAATGTCTTATTGTCACACAATTATTAAAAAAAAAAAACATCATGTAAACCCCGCAGAAATACTGTTTTAAAATTAAATAAAACTTTTGTTTTTTCTTAAACTCGGTACACCCTTTATTTACTTTGATATTACTTTTTTACTTTTCAAAAGTTGGCAACCCTCTACAAGGTACATAGATCCGCCATCTTTGGACCCAAATTGAGACTTCTGTGTATCGCTATTGAATATCGTAAACCGGGTAAAAAATAGTAAAGGTCGTTTCCGGGGCGGATGTTACATAGTTGTTAAACGAGGATGAAATAACATTGATCCGGCCATCTTAAAGAACTTAGTAGCTAGTATGTTTCGCAATATTAAATTCTGTGAATGGAATAGCAGTATAGTAGTGACAGCCTACGTGGTATAATAATTGTTTAAAAATGTGAGCGTATTTGTATGTGTGTATGGCAGGTTTGTTGGTCATTCGGTTTACTTTCGTACTGGGTAATAAAAGCTAAGGTAAAAGGTAATTTAGATGTAATAAAAACATGAATAAGTTGTTGTTTGCAGTGCGAGATGTTGTGTTTAAGACTATAGCCTACATTATGCCATAATTGACGCACAAGGTTCTTCCCCGCAAAAAGTGTACCTACCTATAACAAGTTCAGTAGGTACACCCACCCATATTTCACCAATCACCAGTCATTTTTAAGTCCCATGTTAATGGCAGCAAGCATTGCCATCAACCGAGCACGAATCCCGTCTCCACGCTGCTACTGAGAAATTCTAGATCTTTCGACGAAATAAATATGGCTAAGAACGTGTGTGTGTCTGTGTGTATGTGTTGCATATGTGTGCAAAAAATGACGTATCTAAATCGAACGAAAGCTGGTTATGTTACAAATTTCTAGTTAGACATAGGAAACTAACTTAGAATCATGCTCAGCTCTATAGTTGCGACCACTGCGCGCGTTTGTTGAAGTAAATTAATCTTTATTTGTATAGTAGTAAAAGTTAACACTTACAACAAAAACACAATTAGCGAAAACCTTTTTACAATAGTACCTTTTCTTTTTCATACAAATTGATACCGAGTGAGACATGTCCTATCAAATATGTCTGTGAATGACTGTAAACGACCCAAAGGACGTTGGTGGATTAATTAATACAATGGCATTTTACTTAGTATATTAGGTATTGGTCATCATTTCATTTTAAAATAAACTTTTTCATGTAGGACAAGTTTTTTTTAATCTTTAACGTAACGTGTTATGTGTAAGTAAGAATTGTGTAATTATTAGTCTTTTAGGCCATTTGTGAATGTTGTTAAAAATGATTGGTTAAAAATTAAGAAAACACGGCTTGCTTATACTGGTATAAGCAAGCCGTATTTCTTAATTTTTTATTCAAATATAAAAAAGTTGTTTATAATTATGAGTTGGTACTTTTACTCCCTGAAAAGTTTTCAGTAATTTACCAATTAGGTACTTACCTTGTATCATTTTGGTACTACGCTCCAGGCCAGTTTGAGGTCAAAAAGTTACAACCGACAAGCGGCCTACTAAACTAACTTTTGTAACTTGAGACATCATTTTCTTTTAATCTGTAATAGGTTTAGAAATACCGGTTTAAGTCTGACCTTTCGTCCTTTTACTCAGCCGATTTTTCGGAAGTGCTAAGTCTGAAGAGCCTTAATAATTTCTAATCCTAATCGACAGTAAGCTGACTTCGCCAAAATCCCAACAATTTTTCTCGTTCTATCTGTAGCTATATAAAGTACCTACTACTGAGTTCATTTCGATTTCCGTTCGTTATTCTGACATTTTCCATAGCGGGACATAACCTTTTCATACAACAGGAAATTGAATGTTGACGAAATATTGTGTCCAACCTGTGAACGTGACATATTTCATTTTTAAAATTCTTTCGTAGAGGCAATAAAATGTATAGCGCCAGTTTATTAATGTATTATTATTTATTCTCCATGTGAGGCGCAATCGTAACATAATACTATTTGTCAGGCGTTCATAGGCTTATTCTGCGAGGCGCTGAGCTCAACAACCTATTTGCATTTCTCATTTTCACCCCTCATCTTACACTCCCTCGTGTACAATTTTCACTGTACGCCACACGAGTGTGTCTTAGGGTACCGTGAAAAACGAAACCCTATTAGTGATACAAAGTTGCCCCTCCGGCCATCCGTAACTCAAATGTTTAAAATTGGAAGGGAAATCTCGATACTGTCACGAGGATAATGCGGTAAAACTTTTTAAGCTGCAAAAGGAAGCAATAAAAATCTGATGCGAAATTATTAACGGAACCCGGATGAACGAGGCAACCACTTCAGATGTTATTGCCTAATTTCAACACATACATAAGGATGAAACAGAAATCCCTGGAGGTATATAATCTTATTGTGTAGGTAATTAAATAACACAAAGATAATAACATTATGAAATTATAAAGTTTCTAAAGTAGAACATTTAATACAGAGTAGGTAAGATTTGCCGGTATCTTGAAAACGGTCAGTTTGATCAAATAACTATGTAAAATTCACTTTGTGCTCAGCTTGAAAAGTCAAAATTTAATGTTGCAAAACTGAAGGAGTAGCTTTTAATAACAAACTTGATACACCTTATTTGAGACTGTAATTAATTTACCAGCATGTGGAATGTGGAATAATCAGATTCAACTACTTACGAAAACAAACTACCTAAGTAGTAGCTTGTGTAGAAAAGTGCTCTTCTTGATAAAAAATACTCGTAACAAGACAAAAACAATTTGAACCCCAAAACCATCAAGAATACCTTTGCATAGGTTAACGTTAATAACGTAGGGATAGTATGTTTAATACGTGTTGTCTAATCTCAACCCGATACACAATATCGAACATGGGCGGACGAAGAAAAGCAATAAAACGACTATTTATTTGAAAGCCAACAAGGCTCGCAGTAATGAAATTCCTCGCGAAATATTAACGCATTTTTTTTCCCAACAAAGTGGTGATGTATTATCAGGATAAGACCCAGCGTGGGCCATCTACTTTGTAGGACTATCCAAACTGTTTTTATCCCAAACTTTCTTGTTACCAAGCCTACTCACAAACATTTTAGTAGCAACTAAGTTTATTACAATAATTTTAGTTGAAAAATTGTTAATAATACCCGAATTTATACTGGGCGGGAAAATAGATGAAACGTTTTATAAATGTAAGCCATTTATTCATCGGAATCCCTACAAATTACATGGGCTGTTACTGGCATCGAAACAATCACAGCCGATGATCCGGGGCGTGTTATGTAAATCTGGGCTTTGCGTCTAACAATAGACAGCGGCACATCTGACGGCTCAATACACGCTTACATTGCTAGTTACGCTTTTGTATTATTCACGATTGTTTTTGTTGATCTTTCGAGCTCAGAATATATTTCAGCATGCGTAACATGAACACATTGAACACCGAAGAAACGGCCTTTGTCTACAGACGAATCGGCAAAATGACAGATTATATAGACAGGAACCTCAATCTGTCAAATTTCTATCAATACGTAGCCTGCGTAGCATGAACACTTAATTTCTTTTCTTCCGAGACACGACAAAGACCGTTTCTTCGGTGATCATGCTACGCGTGCAGGAACAAACACTTTCGACGGTTGGGTATAAAGATTAGAGGATATATAATAATAAAATGAAGCTTGGATGTTTTTTAACATCTACCTATTAGTCTTGTAAGCGATTTGCCTTCGGAAAGGCACTATAATTTTCCGATTACTTAAAGCTCGGAAGCCATAAAGTTAGGGCTCTTCCCGAATAATCTCCTTCGACGGAGGTAAAAAAGTCGGGGATTTGGTCGGGCAGACTTTTATTGTCTGCGGATATTTGTACGCAAGTGTAGTGTAGGTATAAGTTGGTACACGTCTCGAGTCAACAATAGGGTGTGTTGTAGTGTCGTCGCGCCGGGAGCCGCAGGGCGCGCAATGAGAGCCTGTCACTCTGCCACAAATCACGAGACTACATTTACATACAGCGCTGTTCACCACGTCTCGAGGGGACGCTTCTAAGAATACTACAAATGTACACCCTTCAACACTAACTTTATCAATGTAGGTACAGGTGGTTTCAAAAATGGACTATTATTATTACACATCACAACTGGAATTAGATCATTAAAATCATATGTAAATTGTACAATAAAACATTTACGACAGCACTAACATTTTTAAATAATATTATTTTCTGAATATTGGTAAACTAAATAAACATAGTCCTTACAAATATTTTCACAAATATACTGTGAACGCACAATCACTATTGTCTTTTAAACTTAATCTGATACGAGAATCTTGGACTTATAGGTACATGAAACGAAAAGCCCTTTTCTGTAAAGCGAAAACAGTTTGAATATCGGTGGTATTCCTCCTCTCAATAGAATACTGTAAAACATCTCTCTCTAAGAATACCTACTTGACTGTCTCTAAATTAATTTTGAACATCATTAAAGACGTTTTAAGTTTATTTATATCTATACTTGGAGATTTCTGCTTATTTCTGCTCGTTGTACTATATATTTTTTTTGTTTTTTTATTTTGTAGACAATTATTTGGTAGATATTTTTGATCTTTGTACGTTTCGATTTGTCTGGTGTTCTATTGCCTGGTCATTGCTACAAAAATCTTACCGAGGTGAGGGTCCTGGGGCTCGAGTCTGCTATTGCAATAGTGTCTCAATGACCGTTCAATGATCGATTTTTGCCGTTTAACGTCAAACTTATGACACATTTCCCATACAAAAACTGTCAAAGTTGTCAAATATTCGATCAATGACCGGTCACTGAGACACGATTGCAATAGCAGACTCGAGCCCCTGGTGACCTGTAACACAGTCTGTCACGAAGGTGGAAAAGTTTAGCAGTTTTGAGTGTACATTATTTTTAAAACCACTCTTATTGTGATGAGAGATTAAATGTTATATTGATTGATTGATTTATTGCATACGCTTTGGTGTCTAAAGGAAAGCTCAAGTATTCCGTAGTAGGTAAGTAGGTACTTATTTTCAGTAACCGCAAAGTTTCCATTCAGTTTTGTTTTCGTTAAGAAGCAGGTTATGAATATTAAACCAGTGTATAATTTAACATAACAAAACATCAAGCTTGTTATCCCCGAAGGGTTTAGCAGAGGTGTACCAGTAGTTGGTACATCCACATTTCGCCAGTTATGCATAAGTCCCATGTAATAGGGGGCGAGACTATTGACATTAATCGGGCACGAATCCAAACTCCGGGCTGAGGTTGAGAAAATCCAGATAGAAAAAATCAATGACGCTTTGCTCGACCCGGGGATCGACCTCCGGGCCTCATGCTCGGGAGTAGCGCTTGCAACCACTAGACCAACGAGGCAGTCGTATAATTTAATGAGTGTTATTTTCATGATTACTAGCTACTGAAATTTAGTACAAAACTGATGCCTCGCCTACGAACAGCGCTTAATCTTGTTTACCCTTTATGACGTAAGCTACGTCACTTATATTTTAAGTATTTTCATTTATTTAACATGGAAATCAGAAGAGGTCCATGCATAGAAATCTAATTATTATATCTATGGGTCCATGACTTAAGCCCTGGGGGACTCCCATTTTTACGACAGATGCAGTATTTTTGTCCGTTGACATGAACTCTCTGAATTTAAGCATAAAGTAAGAATATCTATACTCCATCCGATTAGGTAGTTAACAAAAGGTAAACAATTTTGACATGTATTTTTAGTTAATAACACAGTTTAAAAATAAAATGCAGCTGAAAACAAATTTAGATACAACAAAAACGATTACATGATCAATTAAACAATTTGTTTAAACAGTAGTTGTATTTAATTAATAAGCGTTTATGTAAAAGACTTGTCAAGATTGTTTACCTTTTAGTTAACTACCTACTAGTATGGAGTATAGAGAGCCATTCCACATCTTGTAGTAAACCTGATGTACGGAAACTGACCTGACTGTTAAGAAATGACAGTAACACAGTTGAATTTTTGCCTTCCATGATATCTTTTGCATGGTTCTGTTTTCTTTGTACTATCATCATTCTGTTAATAATCTGATCCGGTCGTTTGTTTTAATTAGTTCGACGTTTTACGCTGACGTTGTTGGCAGTACTTCTCAACTGTCCTTCTTTAAGTTCGGATTGATCAAAAGCGATGATATCCTTACTCCACCATCTTCTTCATGATTCTGTTCTCCTAGTAGTTTTACAATAATTGTGCTGACAAAACTTTGCTAATAAGTACTTAGGTTTAATTAAAAACGTAAAGCTTAGCAATGCACGCAGGTATTTGACCAGAATCGCACTGCTAGTGCGATTACGTCCTTCTTTAAGTTCGGATTGATCAAAAGCGATGATATCCTTACTCCACCATCTTCTTCATGATTCGTTCTCCTAGTAGTTTTACAATAATTGTGCCGACAAAACTTAGCTAATAGGTACTTAGGTTTAATTGAAAACGTAAAGCTTAGCAATGCAAGCGGGGATTTGACCAGAATGGCATTGCTAGTGCGATTCTGGTCAAATCCCCGCGTGCATTATATTATGTAGGCGCAGTAAGGGCGTATTGAGCTGTCATTCCATACTAATGCTAGGCATTGACAGCGCACTTCACTCAAGTTTTCACGGCGTGGCTATTACTGAATCGACCGGCTGATCTTATTTATTTCTGTTAATTGGTTTTTACAAACACTTTTACATGTCATACAAGTACATGTTTATTTTTAAACTAGCGCGGAATGATCAGTGTTGGGTGATTCACTATCTAACTACTCTGAAAAGAAACTCCGAAATAAACTCAGTGGTCAGAGTCTTTTTTGAAGACATTATCTTGGTTGTAACAAGTAATTTTTTTTAACCTGAATTTTAGGCGTCTAAAAGCGATAAAGAGTTTTAAAGTTGTGGCAATCAGTTTGAACACATTTTGACAGTTAGAAAAATATATGTGTTGTGCAGGGTTGCTATAAAATCCGATTCTTGAGACATATCGATTTAAAATAATTTAGAGATCGTAATCGACGATTGTATTTGGATTGTTTAAAACTGATTTTTGAGGAATATCGGTTTATTGCACGCTAGAGTTTGTAATTTTGATAAAATAATACATTTATATTGTACACATTTATCTCATTTTTTAATGTGGTAGTCGTAAAAGTACCGATTTTTAAGTAAATCGATTAAAATTGGTTAGAAAATGGCTTTTTTCACTACGGGAACCAAGACAACGACATAACATTGCAATAACGTCCTGTCAGAATATTAATCAAAGATGAATTTGTGTTTTTGAGTGCATTTTTTCAACATAAAGCTAAACTTACTCATGATACCCGTAGTTATAGTGTGTGGGTACCAAAGTGATCAATAAGGATCATAATTAGATTTTTTTATTTTTTACGACGTACATACAAAGATATAGTGAGACAATTAGAGAGAAACGTCAAATTGCACTTCTTAAATTGCTACCCCTATAGCATCATTCTAGTTGAACCTCAACGATGTTTTGAACCCTAAAATTCAGTTCAAACAAATTAAAATAGACTTGTTGCTACAGCATAATGAAACAAAAGTTTACAATTACTCGACGCTTGTAACATCAATATCTGCATGCAAAACCACAAGGGTCCACAGTTTACACTACCGAAGGTCGAGTGATGTGCTGCACTTTCGGGTCACTCCGGATTGTCTTGATATATTCATGAGCATTGGCACGATCACTTCACCAGCGCCACACAAACTGAACCTTAAACTGACATGCTAGAGTTTAAATTAATTTACCAACTTTAGTCTCGGGACAGTTGCCCGGGCAAGTTTAGATGTTGATACTCCTCTGGTTGTCATTAATAGTTTGAATGTTCACTGTACAGAAACAGTTGAACGCTCTCGGAACAAAAAAACGATAAGTGCGAATCGTATTTCCCTCTAAGAGTTTCTTACCTACTTGACTCCTAAGTTTTTCGACCCGAAAACTGAATTTGTTTGTATTGAAACTAAATTGTAGGTAGTACATACCTAATTTTTCTCGTAATATTTTCATAAACTTCTCTTATGGCGACTTATTTCAGATATTTCACTTGATAAAACAAGAATTTAATTTGCGCGGTGGGTGTTTTACAAAAAAATCATACGATGCAAGTGACTAAGTTACCTCACTTTAAAATTTCGGACTAAGTTACCCCACTTTAAAACTTCGGAAACTTCTATCGCAACACTAATATACAACAGCACTTTTGATTCGACAAGCATTGTTAACAACTATTCTTAATTTCAAGCATTAGTAGCACAAGAAATACGAAACTGTGACGTGTGACGAAATTGTTATACCTGTCACAGATTTATATTTTTACTATTTAGACACGGAACCCCAAAAACGATGACAATGTATTGTGCAGCACTTTGTCAAGCGTCCTGTTATAACGCGCCTCAAGAGACTCGTGAGTTATTGGTCTGAACCGATTTTAGCCACAAACTTTAGCCAGAACTCCCACGTTTTACGACGGTCAAATAAATCGAAATAACGTATAAGATTTGAAGATAAACGCTTAGTGAATCCGTTCGCCTTAAGTTTTAGCCGATCGACTGCAAACTCTTGAACGTGACCTGCAACCAAACCCAGCATTATGTTTAGTAAGCCAGATTAAAACGCTTTAATGTCTTGAGCAACAAGTAACGAATTACATGTGTACGTTTTAGGTCTGAATGTGTCCATTTAAACAATTTGAAAGCCTAATAAAACGTCATAACGGCCCTTATCGTAGATAATTACTCGATAATGACTTTCTAAAACATTTGACATGGAACAAAAAAGCTCGGGACTAACTATGGACATTAGACCCTCATCACAGTACAACTGCCATTTTATTTGGCGTCCTTTGTAAATAAACGATCGTTATGGCGACTAACGAACTAGTGTAAGCAGGGAAAAATCGTCTCCGAAGCTTAGGCAGCGTGTTTACGTAAACAGGTGTAAAATAGATCGTTATGCGGCCAAATTACCATAATGTTTGTTGTCGAAATATTCGCTCGCCGAAACGGAATACGTAATGAGCGGGCCGAGTCAGCCCGGCAGATTCTACACGTTTATACGGCTTGATGTTCGTTAAAGGTACACCAGTAATTTTATGCAGTCATAAATTTAATTCATACTTTGTTTTCGGAGTTAGCCTTGCGTGCGAAATAAAAAATGTTTACGTATCACTCGTTGCGCGTTTTGCCCTGTGCTCTGAGAAGCTCGGTCATTTTTCTCCTGAATTGTCGACGATTTAGAGTCCTTGGAGACAGGGAACTTTCCATTTCTGCGGGTGGAGTTGGAGATCGAAGTTCAGCTAGAAGTAAAAAAAGTTACTCAAATATAGCAACACAACACCAGTAACATACCATTATACTGCTAGTAGATACAAGTAGCATACTTAAGCATACCCACTAACATACGATACTAAATTTTAATTGATAAAAGACTAAACAACAATAATATTGTGAAACCAATAGTCCAATTAGCTGCTCCCGGTCAAAAACAAAAACAACACTGGAATTGATTGATACCTGAAACATTAGGTAACATAAAAACAAACAGATTAAATCCTCAACTAATTAAATAGGAAATTAACATCTAAAGTAATGTAACGACTGAACTAGTTAGTGTAATAGTAACTACTGGCCGCGATGTCGCAGTGTAATTTTTGTTTTGTGCTTTGGAAGCCGAGCGTCTTGACTTAATCCTAAGTCTGTGGGCACGAAATAAGCGGCGGTCGGCACTGGCCGCGCTAGAAGGCATTGGCATCGCCCTCTGAAGTAAGCACAAAGCTCTGTTTCGGCCTAGCCTTGACTAGAGCATTTGCTGTTTCTTAACATACAAAAAAATACAATTTTCACTCGCAAGCTTAAACCATATCTATCAGGATGACGAATCGATAAGTAGGTACTGCAAAAATAGAATTGTAAAATAAAACTGCTATTATAGCAGTTTCGACTCACCTACGCTGCAGCCGCCCGCTGCGCCATTTTTCGGCCATCGCTAGTTTCAAACTGCCGGGACAAATCTTTTTAAACCACTTTAATCGAAATGAGTAATCGATAAGTACTATAAAAATATATTTATACAAAAGAACTATGTCCGTCATTTAGTAGTTTCAACCCACCGTGCGCCGCTGCGCCGTCCCGCTGCGCCATTTCTCGGTCATCGCTAGTTTTGTGCCCGCAGACTAAGAGCGAGTCATAATGAAGACAAACAGCAGTATCCTTGCAACAAGACGTGTATCTCGCTGGCTTGGCTCCAGCATGAAGCACGCCCCACTAGCCTCATCGGCTCGAGCCGCGCTAATATTTGCCCTCCATTAACAACCAACGTAAATTTATTATTCATTTACAAACGTATAAAGCATTATCTTGGCACTGTACGCGCATTTAAACAAACGTTATAATGTATCTTATAGTTATTGTTCGATTTGTGTAGAACATAGTTTGAGAGCCGAACCACCATGTAACGTCGATAGACCAGGGATGGCGCACATGGCAAATTGCATGCTTGCTAGCTAATTTCCCGCTACTATTCGAACACGCCAATTTGTTAATAAACTTAATCAAATCACTCAACTTATTATTTACATTCAATAAATAAAAAATAAATAATACAGTAAATATAAAATTGCTCGATTTTTAAATAGAATTCAAAATAAGAATAAGAATAAGAATTGTTTATTTGCATAATACATACATTACAGTTTAAGTGAAGCCCTGACCCCTGAGCTAGATAAATAATATCTGTATTTCAGGAGTCAGTTTCTTCTTCCTAAATACATGGTGCTTATAACTATATGCAATAATTATTAAAAGCAACTAAAACTTTACTACTCGAAAAAAATAAAAAAATAACAAAATTAATTTAAATTTGATAAAGAAAAAAATAAAAATGAATAAATGTTTAGAATTTGAATTTAGTTTGATTTGAATTACAATTGTACTGAATAAGTTAAAATTATAATAATTGAATTTAATTTAAATAAATAATTTCAATAAGTTAGTTACGACTTGATACAAATAACACAAAGAACAAAGAAAAGAACCAAAAGACAATTACAAACAAAGTGCATGTGAGTGAGTGTGAAACTGTAAGTGTGTAAGTGGTGTGTTGAATGTGTGTTGTGTAGGAGTGTGTGAGGGAGAGGGAAATAAAGAGTGTTTATAAAGAATAATAAAGAATTTTCATTGTTGTCCATGAAATCACAATGACACGATATGATGGGCCAAAGTGGACAAAAAAAAGTGGACGTGATTCAAGTTATGTTATATATTTACCAATAAAGGTTCGCCCTCTCTGATCTAGACAGTAAATGCTGGCTATTTCTTGTAAAAGTGTTTAGAATAAAATGTTTGACCCGCACCGTGCGCCGTGATAACAAATTTTACGTCTGTTCATCCGCTTAGGGCTTCTAAAGAACCCGTTCTTAAACGCTTATGTCAGGAGTGGTATGTAGTACTTAGTTGTAGCGCGTATAGTAAGTTATAGTTGGACCGGGTAGGAACGGTTAAATGGACCGGAATATATTCGGATACTTGTAAAAGATTTTATTCTGACTTGAGATGTATGTAGTGTTCCGTCGTAAGCTTAAAAATAAAATGACCAACATTTTTCTTGAATTCATCTTGGTTAGTAATTCAATCTTTACCCTTGGGTGTCTTAAAAACCGACTTATAAGATATTCACCTGAGCTCTCGTAATATCATGTTTCGTGACATCTTGATTTCCCTGGGGCTGTGCAGGTCAGCCAGTCGCTCTGCATATAGCCAACAGCTAACCTTGGCATGATTGCACCTGCAACTGAAATTCAAGTTTATCATAACGAAATAAAAGCCCATTTTGGAACACCAGATTTGATTAGAATTGTAGGTTAATTTGTTTAGTGCCCTGAATTTGTCTGTTCGTTACATCTCTCACGTAAAATCTGGCATACCTAAGTAGTATGAATATTTACTCTAAGTACCTACCAATGTCTTGTTAAGATACTCTATTGTTTTAATTAATTATTTTGTGCTTTTCATTATTGTTTCATTTGTTTTAATCTAAAATGATGTAACAAATAAAACCAGTTAAAGATCGTGGTCGGCTTCAAAGGTAAATTAACTATAAGGCCAGGTTTCCTCATGATATAAAAAAACAGCCGAATGAGAACCTCCTCCTTTTTTGTAAGTTGTTCGATTGTAAAGAGAATAATCGTACCGTAGTACCTTCATAATGCAGTCAGTTATTTACAGATACATAAATAATCCTAAGTAGTTTCCAGTAAAATTCTGGGAAAAAGTGCTTAAGTTTGATACAAAGACTACTTCAATTTTCAACTACCTTGGGCCTTCCTTACAAGGTATGTGTCTATTATCTAACGGCTTAAGACAGACAGGATAAGCCGGCTCACCCTCACATGCGTGCCCCTTCAGGCGAGCTGTAGTAGGAGCTCGTTCTAACAATGGGTCAACGGGGCAGGGTCTGACGGGGCCTCTCGTCAGACGACACCTGTGTAGTTTATTAAATTACATATTGCTACTGATTTTGCATTTTCAGGGTAATTCATCATCTGCCTAGCCTTTTCCCAACTATGTTGGGGTCGGCTTCCAGTTTAACCGGATGCAGCTGAATACCAGTGTTTTACATGGAGCGACTGCCTGTCTGACCTCCACAACCCAGTAACTGGGTAACATGATACCCCTTGGTTAAACTGGTTGTCAGACTTTCGGGCTTCTGACTACAAGTAACGACTGTCAAAGATCTACAAATGACAGCCGGGACCAACGGCTTAACGTGCTTTCCGAGGCACGGAGGAGTCTTGGTATGTAATAAATGGTCACCCATCCACGGACCGACCTCGTCAAGCGTAGCTTAACCTTCGATCGACCCATGCGGCTGTTATAATTTAGCCACAAGCTCCTAATTTTCAGGGTAATTATTGATCTAAATTTCGGAAGTCAAAACAGTCAAAGCTATACTTTTCCAAAACACCTTTAAAGTGTTTTATAAGAAGTCGGAACAAAACAGATAAGATAATAAAATAATGACATAAAATAAACCCACACCTTTTTGTGTTTTTTATGAGGTCGGTTGTATTTTTAAAGGACGTTTTTGAGAAGTAAATAAAAAGTAAATAAAATAACTCTGAAACCACTCGATAGAACTTGACCAAAATTATATAGGGCCAACGATGCACAATATTTTTTCTAATAAAAATACTTATGTAAAAAATAGGTTATTTTTGATAAGTAAATTTTGTTTCTTAACTAGAGTACCAACTTAAACTTCAAAATACTAAAACTTACATTGGGACAGAAAAGATAAAGATACCGGGCTGGTATCCGCAACTCCACGTCAAGGCGCGTATTTTGCGTACGGGCCATAATCTACCACGCAGGCCCACTGCGATTTGGTAGATGTCACATATCTTAGAATTTTTGGTTCTAAGATATGCCGGTTTCCTCACGATGGTTTCTTTCACTGTTTTTTGAGAGCAGTGGTGATGAAATAAATTACACAAAGTAATGCACCTGCCTGGGCTCGAGCCTACGATTTACTGTTCGTAAGTCGGGGCCGCCACCGCTGGGCCGCCGCTGCTCTCATTGGGACAGTAACAGGCTGTATACCTACCTACTATAATGCATATTAATCATAAAGCCAAACTACGTCAGAGGCCCATCGGCAGCAGAAAAACTCTTATACCATGGGCTCGAGTCTGCTATTGCAATCGTGTCTCAATGACCGGTCATTGATCGAATGTTTGACAACTTTGACCGTTTTTGTATGGGAAATGTGTCATAAGTTTGACGTTATACGTCAAAAATCGATCATTGACCGGTCACTGAGACACGATTACAATAGCAGACTCGACCCCCAGGTTAGTCACCACACGAAGAAGACGAACATAAACATGGTAACATAACATAAACCTCTAATAATCTCATATTCCTTTGCTTTTAATTAAAGTGACTGCACAGGTCTCAACATTTAATTTAACTTCATCGAGAACAGTAATTAAGCCTTTCTCCTGCGATCTTTGCGAAACTTCCTCAGATATTGTTGATAGTATAAGCTCTGAGGATCAACTGTTAACACCACTTACTGGCCGAATAGATTGCTTCTACCCAATGAGTAGGAAAATGAGATCAACAAGTGAGAAAGTCGTAATTACTTTTGTAGTAACGAGTTTCTTGACAATCAATTGGTAACAGCAATTTATTTAATTGGGACAGCTTTGAATTGTTTTTGATTATTCAAAGTGTGAACGACATTGTGGTTTAAAAGAAAATTGTAAAAGTAGTTGTGTTGTTGTTTACAAAAAAAATACAGAGGGGGTTTGGTTGTATTGGCATGCAGTCGCTCCAAGAAAGCACTGGTATTGATGTTCTATGTCGTTGTCTAAAATTTTGATGGGGAGCTTTTTAGTTTTAACAAAGGTATTAAAACAACTTTTTTATAGTATTTTTATAACAGTATGGGAATTTTTATAAAAATTTCATAGTTTTCACGTTGGACTGGCAAGTCAGGGATTGTCCACTATAGACAAAAATCGACTCTTATTACAAACACAGCTCAGAGAACACGGATACCTCTTTTTAAAGCTGCCATGAAACTGTCGTCGAAAAATTCAATAATATCGACTGCTGTACCTGGAACAGCAGTGCGGCGTTTTTTCATTTGTTCATCTTTTATCCGAATTTACAGTTTGGATGTTCATATTTTAAAGAAGTATTATTTTACTGACTCTTGTTACAAACAAAGTAAATGGATCCTCATAGTTATGGAACGTCATCGTAAAATTCAATGATATTCATTGCTTTATCTAGAACTAGCTGATATCAAGCGGTTTCACCCGCGTTGTTCCCGTTCCCGTGGGAATACAGGGATAAAAAGTAGCCTATGTCAACCGGGGATAGTGTAGCTTCTCAACAGTGAAAGAATTTTTAAAATCGGTCCAGTCAGTTCGGAGCCTATTCAATGCAAACAAACAAACAATCAAACTTTTCCTCTTTATAATATTTTTCGATGGTCGTTTTTTCATTAGTTTCCGAATATCCAGTTCGGATTGTCATATTTTAAAGAAGTACTTATTGAATCCTTGAATATTATACATAAAGTAGAAATTGAAGATGACTAACTGAACAAAAGACAGCTGGAAAATAAAAACCCAAGTGCAAAAAAGTTGTGAAGCGAACAACGCCGCGGTTTCATCTAGATTTTCAATTACTTTTCCTGACTCCGTAAAAGAAAATTGGTTTAAAAACAAGGAAAGAGAGGAGAGCAATTTTAAAGATTCCTTAACAAAATAAAAACGTTAAACTTTCTAATTCAACTCTAAATTGCCGGGCTATAGGCTAACATTCCTTTCGGGTTCCTACGAGCAAAATAGATTAGACCCCAATAAGCTTACTGAAATACCTTAAGTAATTAAGTCCTTAGCTTTTAGTCTGTTGTAGATTTTCACGGTTCCGTGAACCTTTAATCTATTTCCTATTTAAATTCGTTGTTAAGGGTAAATAAAACAATTTTACTCTTACAAAAATGTTAGACTTGTGAAAAATAAATAAAAATCTTAAGTACTTGTATAAATACAAAGAAAAAACAATCAGTTGCTCGGTACATTTTTGGTCGCGTCAATATAATTTTATTAAAATCCACAAAAATCCTGGAACACCCGTGCATGAACTTAAGTTATTTACACATTTTAACTGAATACTGAACTCATGAAAGAACTAAACTTCCCAAACAAAATAGTTTGTAAGAATCTTTCAATGGGTGGCAACAGAATAGGGATATGGTGGCATGGAACATTTCCGGCACGGATGTTGGCGATAGAGCAAAGTGGATGAAACAGATAAGAGAAGCTGTACCACCATATGGGATTTGTAACTAAGAATTTGTTTTGTAAACACACAACCAGCTTTTGTTATTAAAGCTCTTTTCTTAAGACTACGCTAGCTGTATAGGGTGTAAAAAGACCCTTAACGTTAATGAAAACTACATAATTATTCTTCCCATCACTGGGATAGTTTTTTTCGTCTAGAACATACCTGGGAATTCACTGGTTCTGGAGGTATTGAAGGAGAAAGTGAAATATATATTTTTGTCTTTTTTAAAAAACGTATTTCAAGTATCATTAGTAAACTTTATTCCGAACAAACACTATCAAAATGATCGATTTTTCAAAATTAATTACGCATTTGAAGTTACAATAATGCAATAGATACTAAACACAAGCGGGTGGTCAGTTCAACGACCAAGCGCGGGCGGCGGCGGCCGGCCGTACGCTCAGCTGATCGAAAGATACGCGCTTATCATTGCACGCAATAAAGAAAACATCTGTTTTTTAAACATGGAAAAAAAAGTTTTTCCTAGCTATATTTTTGGTCGAAGTTCCTAAATTATATGTACGGAATGTGTAGTTATCGGCTATGTGATCGATCTTTTTACACCCTATATAGTATAGCAAATAAGCATGGCGTTCACATTTACACAATATAATCGCAAGCATTTATAGTATATGGTAAGCTCATTAATGCTACGATAAGAAAAATATTAGGAGTGGGAAAAGGGCAATATAGCACAGCATCAACAGAGCACACGCTAAATTTTATAGCGTACAGTAATAATACATAGTACAGCCATTGTGAACGTGTCCATAATAAAGCATGGTGCGCGATATTGTTTCGCTATGACCTATATGCCATAGCGTAGTCTGAGTTTAATACGGTTTTACCGGCCTACTGTTACATAGCTATATTTATTTCTTCGAAAGATCTCTGGACGTGTCTCAGTAGCAGCCCGGAGTCAGGATTGGTATCCATTTGATGTTAATACGCTCGCCTTATTACATGGAACTTAGATATAAATGGCTAAATATGCGTGTACTACTTATAGGCACCACCCTTCAGGGAACGCAAACGGGACAACATATATTATGTTATCTAGGCACATACACATACATTTTGAATTCCAATACTTTGACTATTTTTTGTGCAAGTTTCCTTTTTTTCTACATGATGTTATCAAAGTAAGGGTTCCCTATAAATCTATAATCTTGTAAGAGCTTTGCACGGGACACTTAGGTGTGGTCACCCTTATCTGTAAGGCTTAGAATAGATTGTTAGTAGAGGCTCAGACCAGTTATCTAAGCATAGCTACTTTCCATATCCACAATATGATAATTCAATTCACGTCTCTATAATATATTCCTATTTTACTGCGGATAAACAAGCAAAACTTAACCATTACTTAAATGTTAGTCTAACATAAATAAGTCAAACAAAACTGTCAAGCTTCTCCAACAAAAGTTCCTGAACATACAAAACAAGTTTCGACATAAGTGCGTATCAACTGAGAGGTGTCAATATTGTTCGAACACACCCGACGTTCGAAATAAAATCTCTTTAGAAAAAATGTGTAAAGGTTTTGGTCAGTTTTCCTTAGTGAAAATACCTGCGTCACGGTAACTGGCATCATAAATCTACCCGACTGCCCGGGCTTCCGAGGAGATTTCTCGTTGGGACGACTTCTCTTAGAAACTTTTAGTACGCGTGCTCAAGACAGCCGTCCAACATTTTCAAGTACTCCTAAGTATTTTTGCCAAATTATGGGCGAGACCTTTTTACCCCTGGGTACGGCTTGATGTGGACTGATGTGGCTGTAAAGTGAGTTATATGAGTTACCACTTACCTGAGCTAACGACAGAATGTACAAAGGTTTTAACTTTATGTGTAGAGTATTGTGTCATGGTTGACTATAAGTTATTGAATAAAAAATAAACAGGCGCTTCAATGTATTTCTGTTTGTCTTGCCAAACAATAAAGACGTTACAAAATAAATCAAGGTATTTTGGTTTTGATTTTGGATTCATAAAAGCCTTTTAGTAACGCCTAAGCCAGCGAACGCCTGAAATCAAATCATTTTTCTGAATAGTTTCCTTTTGTAACCTTTTGCTATCAACGCAAAAAAAAAATATTGTACATTCTTTGATTGGAACCGAAAACAATAAACATAAATGAATACATGAAAATCGCGAAAAGTTGGTGAAAAAACATCTTTACCCCAAGCCTTTGTTTCCGTAACTCAGCGATTCATTATAAAGCCTTAGTAATCTGGGAAATGGCCGGCCATTGTTTTGCGCCATTTCATATTTTTCCTCGGCATACCTACTTTATACACGCCCCAATATTATGCAAATACTAGGGTATAATCTTTAATTGCACCCGCGCCGCCATACCCGCGAATACGCCAGTAAAAATAAAATCTTATAACATTAAAAAGTTTCCTTGGTCTTTCTATATTTACCGTGTTAAAAGCCTTTTTGTTTGAGTAAGAAATAAAATATGCGAAAACAATTTGCACCCACCCTCGATGAAAATGTTGAGCTCCAAAATGTAGTCAGAAAATGGCAAAATAAAGTTATTTAGACATTCTAGTTTCATAAACGCTCAAGTTTCATATGGAAATAAATGTTGGTTTAACTTACAGAGAAAACTAAACATTGGCACTACATTTTGCTAAACCTCATAATATAATATTTTTGCTTTCTAGCCTGCAGCTGGGCTTTTAATAAGCTTTATTCTGGACGAAAACGTCAGCTAAAAATACATCTACTATATTATAAATATGATGTGTCTCGCCTGTAGTTTACATTTTTGTAGGTAATGTAATACTACCCTGTCTGGACGCTGTCACGTGTTACATTGAACGTCACATAAAGGAAAATATTCATAAGCACTCAGACACTACATCGGCCGTGTAAAAGTAAAAATACGATGGAAAAGGTTAGAAAATTGTAGTGTTTTACATAAGTTCTTGGACATTTTCAACGGATAGGATAACGGAACATTTAACGCCGTGCCGCTTAAACTTCGATAGCATTCGGTATTCAGCGAAGAAAATTATTTCAGGACCATTACCTCTCACAGCTGCCACACACAACTTTTATGTGTTTGCATCACGAACGAACACGGAATGTAGGCACTAAGTTACAGGCTCGCATGAGCCAGCTCTTTTTATAGTGTTGCTTTTATAATACTTTGAAAGCACACCTTTTAGTGCTCCTGTATATTTTATTGAACTATCGTAATCATACTTCGTTGCCAGGATTTTCCCATCACACGTAAAACTATATATTGCGTTCAGAGTTTACGAATTGAAAAGGTAAAAACTGGATTCTGATAGATACTTTTGTAAATAATACCTGCCTGTTACTGTCTTGGTTAGAGGCTTATTCTCATACAGCAAAGGCACAAGCAATGATCACCACGCTTGCTCAATGCGAATTGGCGATTTTAAAGTTACTTTAACTGGACTTAATCCAGCCCAGGTTTCCTCATGATATTTCACAGATATCAATGGTGTTTAAGAGAAACTAACAAAGTACTTACGTATGAATAGGTAAAACTCATATTGGTAGTAACCCAGATTGGAATCACAACCTCGTACATGACTAGCAAGCGTCCTTAACCTCTAGGCCATCATGACTAGATACTTATTATATTATGTATTTCAAAAAGTTTCCTTTATTTGAATAAAATAATTGCTCAAATATTAACGCTCGCGGCAAACACGGCCACATAGCCAACTCAAAAAGGTTTATCTATTTTTCAAATATGTAGGTACAGACGCCATCAAGTTACCACAATGTGTGTGTTTCTTTGATCGTTTTTCAACTTTATGTCAAACAGAATAAGGTACATATTTAATTGGGAAAATTTGACACATTGGGGTAACTTGATGTGCTGGCGTCTGTACGTACAACTTTCGAATTAAGTTCAATGTACATTTTTTGAACATATTATAGGTACTGATCTCATTTAAGATAAATGTTGAGGATTATTATTAAGTGTGGTCCACCAAAGAGTTGACACATGACAGTTATATTGAAATAAAGTATCCATTAATGTAAGTTTTACCTCATATCATACTTCACACATTGATACGTAGGTAGGTATGCTGCACATAATAATATGAACTCCTTAGCATTTTCCTTATCACGGTGAGTGGTGAGTGTAGGGTAAGTGTGGGGGATCCCTTACGAAGTTTACTAGAGCGGCTTGAAGCCCCGTGTAGCGATAACGAGAAAAGTCAATAGCCCATCTCCCACCACCATATCCGCACATTTCCCGCCGACATTCGGAACTTTAGCGGGAAAATTGTTGCGATACAATTTGGCAGCAAAAGAGAAACATGAGCTGGGGCGGTCGCAACGATTTGGGACGACTCAAATGGGGCTAACATACACGGACGATCCAATTATTTTCCATTATTTCAAAGAAAAATGCAGTTGGGTTTAGTAAATGGGTAATTCATTCGGTTGTACAATATAAAATAAAGCTGCATAACTCCCGACTCCTAAGATACAATCATTTGGACTGAACTGTATAACCTACTCATTCTCTATGCCATGTTATGTGTTAGCTTTTATGTATGTAAAAAAAACTTATTATTATTATTCATTAATTGGCATTATCGTGCTATTGCACACAAATTCACCTATCCTCAATTTCCTGAAAATCCCGGAAAGAAAGTACGATGCCCCCTGATTATTTTATGCTGTGTCGGTGCTGGTCAGAAACCCAGGAACCCAAGTCCTTGGTGCTTGTTCGTTCCCTATTAATGTTGTTTATTTATTAACCGACTTCAAAAAAAGTAAGAGGTTCTTGATTTGCTTGTATTTTTTTTAGGGTTTGTTACCTCAGTACTCCGTCATTTTTGGACCGATTTTCAAAATACTGTTTTTATTTGATAGGGTATACTAACAGATTAGTCCCATTTGTATCAAAACTCATATCTGATGGGGATCCTCGAGAAATTGGGGGAACTCCTCAAAAAATATAGGTACACACGCACCGATTTTAACATTTTTAGTAGCAAATCAAGCATTTTCATATATAAAGTATCATTTGGTGATGAAAAACTGACGAAGAAGAACTCTTCAACGCATAACAGCAAATTATTCGCAATCGCTATAGTTAGATGTCTATACTGAGCCGCCCTACTATTTTAAAAGGGGCCCGGCAGAGATGTACAGATTAATGTTTAGATGGAACTTCTTTAGCAATTGTTATCCGATTTCAATGATTATTTCAAGTTATGACTTTTTTTACATACAAAAAAACTAAAAATAAGGAACTTCGTTCCAATCACAAAAAAAAAACTTTTTTACAAAATAACTAACAGGTAAAAAGTAACTCCAGTTTTGGAAATCGATGGCCAATATGAACAAAACAAAACCATCAAAGCCACAGACTATACTGACATAGTTTTTATTAACAATAATATTGCAAATAGTAATGCATAGTTGCCATTAATCATTAATTAAAAATAAACTGTTATTATTGTTGACTGTCTTGGCCCGACCCGGGGGTCTACGTCTAGGCCAGTTGGCCAGCGTTTTAAGTTTTCCATCTGGGATTTCTCAGTATCAACTCGGAGTCTGCATTTGAGCCCGATAAACATAACTAGTGAAATATGGGTTCACTATGGTTACCTATCCTATAGAGGATTATTATTAAAACGCAACCCCACTCCAGAGTTTTTCCTTACGGAAGTAATCGCAATAATTTACTAGATCACTGTTATCTATCCTTCAACCCCATTCACAAACGCCAAGATTAACAAACGTGGTCAGACATCCGAAACTGAAATCAGATTATTCCAGGGTTATGTAATCTGTGTAACAGTGGATATTCCTCATTCATTCAAAATATTCTGGGTCAGAAGTAACACTGTTTCGTTCAATTAACTGATGCGCTTCATATGCTACTGTCACTTAAGAGAAGTTACGGTCGTAATGAGAAACTACAAGAGAAAGCTCTTGCTTTCTTTTTGCTTTTCTATATTTTCTTGTATTTTTATCTTTCTTGACTTTGTATTTATTTTGTTTCTAAGTATTTTGTGTATTTATTTATATCACTTATTTGTCCTTAGTTTCTTACCTTGTTGCACCTACCTTGTTCCATTCTGCATCACCTTAAGATCAGTCCGCCTTCGTAAACAGTTTTTTACTTGTGCAGAAAATCATCATCATCTGCCTAGTCTTTTTCCAACTATGTTGGGGTCGGCTTGGGGTGCGCAAATTCTTAATAAATAAATAATAAATTTATAGTGTGAGGCCACGTTTTTAATATCCAATGTAAAACCAAAAAACTTCATACTAAAATACCGACATAAGTACGTATTAAACATTTTAAAATACCGGCTGAGGTAACATTGTGATGGCCTAGTGGTAACGGTCTTGCCCTTAATTGTTCCCAATCTAGGCGAGCCTTTATTTTGCCTGTTCTTTAGCTCCAGGAATATCTATGTTTAGCCCCCTTGTTAATATATGCGGAACAATGTAACTACCGGTAGGTATTTCTTCCGGATGTAGGTACCATATTTTTTTCGATAATTTATTAATTTAGGCGTAACTTTAAATCAATTTAAATAAGGGAGTCCAAGTTTTTCATAGACATCACTGACATCGATCTAGGAAAAAACGTTATAGTGTTGTGTATTGTTAATGATATTTGGTTTAGTCTATTAACGAGGGAATCGACGCCAATGTTTCTATAACTATAATTAACTCACAACGGTATGCAAAAAAACTAACATAACTTACAAAGACATTCAGGCATTCTGAAAACGACTTTCAAAGTCGTTTTTTCTTCTGGAAATAATTGGAAAACTTTTCCGGAAAAGGAAAATCATAGCATAATCAGCTCTATCGTTAGGATTATTGCCCGAATAATACTAACGTTCAACATTTATTTCCTATCACTCTGCAAAACTTACTGGATTTAACAGAGAGTGCTACTCATTAAAAAATGTTAATTTGGGTTTACAGTCAGTTACCATACACTTTTACAAAACATATTTGAAAAAGTAAAAGCCTGTTACTGCCCCACTGGATTGTTAAGAGAAGAGGCCTTTGCCTCTTCTGCCTTAGAGAAGACACGGGCATTAACCACTACGCTTACGAAACGTTGATAGGCAATTTCAAACATATATTAAATGTAAGTCAGGTTTCCCCAAGGTGTTTCCCATCACTGATGTTAGTAAAGCCTAAAACAAACTTAGTACCTATCTATATACTTAACAAAAACAAAACACATTTTTACTTGCCTGGAATGTACCCACAACCTCATGCATAAAGGGCAGACGAAGAAATTGTATTTTGATCAATAATGTTTCATTTACGTTGTTTGTCAAGAAATTAATACTGATGGCTGGAAAATTATTAAAAGGTTTAATTACCTACTATTTTTACTTAAGGTTTCTGATATTTCTCAGAACCCAGGGAACGTTCCCGTACCTTTGGAAACCGTATGACGGCGGCGGCGCTTTTAATGAAATGAGCCACCAACCGCAGATTTTCCCAGTAGTATGCAAGTACACCTACGGAAAATCCCCGGCTGGTGCAGGGCTAATGCAGGCTAAGGAAACAAAGTTATTAGACATCCACAATAGAACCAATTCCCTGTAGGTACCTTAGCCATTAGGCTAGTGTACATAAAGTGAACTGGTTTTCTAGTAATATGCTACAAAAAGACTGTGACTCTTGTCTCATCAATGTTACGGATAATTTAGTAAGAGGTGACTTGCACACTAAATGGGCCCTCGAAAACCGTTGGCACCATAATTATGTGAAGACTTGTAAAAGGCTTTCAGTCGTTTCCTGGTTTGTCTGTATATATATCGCAAACATACCAAAACTCAAAATTTAAATTTGTTAGAGATAAAAGCAACCTATCATGAGTCAGTGAATCACGTCAATAACTATTTCTCTAACATTGGTAAGTCTTTGGCAGAGGAAATCATGTCTACCCATCTATCGCAAGATCATGAGAACTATAGCTTAACGGATTTACTAGTCTCTTCTTTTGTGCTGCTGGAAACTGATCCTCAGGAAGTTCATGGCATATTAATGGGTCTCAAATCTGAGAGCGCACCAGGATGGGACAATATCTCTACCAATTTTCTTAAATCTGCCCATGACGTGGTGGTACCAATCATTGCACATCTTGCTAATTTATGTTTCACGCAAGGTATTTTCCCACCCTTTCTGAAACATGCCATCATTACACCTGTGCACAAGGGTGGTGATAGGGACGATGTCAGCAACTATAGGCCAATCGCGGTTTTATCTGCTATTTCAAAAGTCATTGAAAAGCTAATTAACACTCGATTAATAAATTACATGAACAAACAAAACATATTATCTGGCTGTCAATACGGTTTTAGGCAAGGTATATCGACAGAAGATGCAGTTTCAGGATTAGCTTCTCATATCCTTGAAAAGGTGGATACAGGAAAAAGGTGTCTCACTGTTTTCCTGGACCTAAAAAAGGCTTTCGACACCGTCTCTGTTCCCTTCCTTGTGCGTAGTTTAGAAAACGTAGGCACAAGAGGAGTCCCTCTGGCTCTGCTAACAGATTATCTCCAGGATAGAAAACAACGTGTAAAGATAGGAAACTATGTCAGTGATGAGTTACATGTCAGCTTCGGTGTCCCTCAAGGCAGTGTTTTGGGGCCTACGCTTTTCTTAATATATATAAACAACCTTTGCGAAATGAAGCTCCAAAATGGTCGTGTCTTTTCCTATGCAGATGACACTGCTATTGTCTTCTCTGGAGAAACTTGGGAATCGGTACATCAACATGCTGAGGAGAGTCTCATGAAGGTTGCTAAATGGTTAAACTATTTTTTGTTAACACTTAACACCTCTAAAACTAAATATATAGCTTTCACAAATTACAACAACAGTCAGCCGGGACCAAATCATAACCTTAGAATACATAGCTGTGATAATCCCACCAGCGCAAATGGTTCTTGCATTAAAATAGGAAAAGTTACAAATATAAAATATTTAGGTATTATGGTAGACCAACGGTTATCTTGGCATTTACATGTAGATACGGTCATGTCAAGAACTAGAAAATTAATGTGGATTTTCAAGACTCTAAGACATGTTACTTCAAAGACTTTATTAAATCAAATATACGTTTCACTGGCCCAGTCAGTTCTAGTGTATTGTATTCCTGTTTGGGGCGGGGCCACTAAAATAAAATTTCTAGAGCTAGAAAGAGCGCAAAGAGCTCTCTTGAAAGTTATGCATTTTAAACCATACAGATTCCCTAGTAGCCTTTACTCACTTACTGACCTTCTCACAGTCAGGAAACTATATGTACTCCATGCTACTTTAAAATTACACAAAACCCTCCGCTATGATTCTAGCCTCAACAAGAAAAGAAGAAAAGATCTTGTTGCACCAGAAGTCTCGGTTAAAACCTCATATGCGAAAAGACAGTTCACCAGACAATCCGCTTCCATCTACAACAAATTAAATAAACTTTTAAATATTTACCCTATGTTATATCGTGAATGTAAGATATCTTTAATAGACTGGCTGAAATGCAAAACTTATGACGACATTGAAACTCTTCTACAAAGTATCACGTGAAAACGGTCGAAGAGCGACATAAACACACATGTACATACACACACCCACACACAAACACACACACACACACTCACACACACACTATCACACACACGCATGCCCCTAGTTTTAAGTTTAATTTCTTTGTACGGACACTCCTACATTATTATTGTTTCTAGTTTTAGAAGAGCGGGGTCTCCTAGCACAGGTATTTGTTTATACTTAAAAGGAGGCCTCTATGTAAGATTATGTATTGTAGAAGTTTGTAAAGCTAACTGAAATAAATTATTTATTATTTATTTTATTTATTATATTACTAGTAGCAGACGTCACGCGGTTTCACCCGCGTAGTTCCCGTTCCCGTGGAAATATAGGGGTAAAAAGTAGCGTATGTCACCCGGGGATAGTGTAGCTTTCCAACGGTGGAAGAAGTTTTCATATCGGTCTAGTAGTTTAGAAGCCTATTCAATGCAAACAAACAAACAATCAAACTATTCCTCTTTATAATGTTAGTATAAATCTTTTTACATTAAAGTAAACGGTAACCAAGGCGTTGAGACTAATCAGCTTCACTGACTAAATAATCTCATCTACGCAACAGGAACTAAGCCATTTCCGTACCAATGAACAGGTGACCCAAGAGTCAGATACATATGGCGTCTAGCTAAGTATAGTCAAGGACATTATGAGCACGGTTCGCTCTGTGAGGTGGTTCATAAATATGATATTTGTTTCTGGACATAACTTTTTAACGTCATAGGTACTAGTTTTTTCTTTAATCACTGAGGTAAGGTCGATGTTTCACTCTCTGACTATTACGAGTAGAAACACCGAAAGAAACTCAGAAATCACGGTCTCTTTGAAAGTCCAGACATTATCTAGGTCAGATTATGTGAGAACCATGCAGATTAGTGTTTGAGATAGTGTTTAGGAAAGACAACAGAGATATGAATATACTTGTCAAGTGTCAGTGCATGCATTTGTCTGTAATCCTGAGCCCAACTATCATAGATTGGCACTTGCCTCCTTGCTTCAGGGGAAGACTTATTTTAAACATTTTAATTCTTCTTAGTTAACCTGGTGTCGGAGTTTAAGCCGCCCAAGACTCTGACTTGGCTTTATGTGGAAATACCCATACCCTTTCTCATGGTTTTTACATTTTCATTTATAAGTTAAGTAAGTGTAGTTTTATAACAAAAATAGTATCAGGCCCGAATACCATAAATAAACAGTTTGCGAGGCTGTCGGAAAAGCATAAATAAAATGTAAAAATACAACATAATATTAAAAGCTTGACGTCAAAATGCACTCAATCTACACGAGCGACCCGTTTCCATTTGTCCGATGAAGAGCTTTTAATGCAAATCACAGGTGACATCGTTTGTTTTAGCTGTATTATTTTTAAATGGGATTGGCCTCCAGCGTCAACCTAAATGTCCATTATGAAATGCGATGGCCTTTTGTTAACGGTGAATTATCAATGTTATGTGTGCTATTCTTGATACGTTTTTGGTTGGTGATATTTCTGATCTAATGGGGTTACCCAGGTTTGTAGACGATCTAGTGACGCTAAGTATATAATATTCTAATAATTATAATAAAGCTGAAGTGTTTTATGTGCCTTTTTTGTTTATACGTGCTAACCTCTGAAACTATTAGAAGTTTTTTTTTCGTAATTTTATAATATCAGCAGTATCGGAGTCTATATTTGCGCTAGATTGGTGAAAATAGGCCCGACCCCTATTACTTTGACTTTATACATAACCGGTGAAATATGTGCGCACTACAGGTTTACCTCTGCCTAACACTTTGGGTGTAGCAGGGGTGATGTTACGATGAATGAAGGTACTAAGTCTGAATTCTGTGTAATAAAATTTCTTGCATTCAAACCCCTAAACTTAACGACCTTACCTTATATGCAACTAGATTGATAGAGAAACTTGCACAAGTTTAGTAGTAGCAACCTTCATAAATGCTGGACGGGGCTCAGTTCAAATGGCTGGCGTTTTGACAGGAACTAATATTGGCTTCCCGTGAATAACAACATCTTTGAAGTAGAATACCTTCTGGTTGAGATAGTTAGATTATATTGACGGCCAAATATACTATGTGGCTTTGAGTGATGTTTATTAAATATCGATGTTGACTATGAAGAATCCCTACTAACAAAAGTTAAGATGTTAACGTCAGTAGAAATATCGGAAAGGAACGTCCCATAAGGACTGTATTCGAGATAACAATGCTTGGAAACATGCTGGTCCAGCTTCATAGGGCAATCTAGGAACTTGACAAAATCAAACTTGTTACATTATTAATTGTAATTTGCTTTACATTTCTCTCAACACACACGCTGTTCTGCTGTGTTTTTTATTATTATTTATTTAGTATTTTCTTGTTTTTGTTCAATAATAATCCATGATTTCAATATTTGTAAATGTGAGAGTACCATGTATCCACATAATTATGTAGTTATCTACTAAAATACATAATTTAAAAAAACTTTGAATCATTTTTTTTTTTATTTTAGGTAGGTACGTCGTATTTACATATCTACTATAATTTATTTTGTACTCGTATACTAAACATCGTAAAAACTATTTCAAAAGAGTAAGTAAGTATGAAGTTTGTTTCCCATTTTTAACCGACTTTCAAAAAAGGAAGAGGTTCTATGTTCGTGTGTATGTATTTTTTTTTTTTTTTATGTATGTTACCTGATTTCTCCCCCATTTGTACACCGATTCTCAAAATTCTTTTTTTGTTTGAAAGAGTAGACTCCTGAGGTGGTCCCATTTTAATTTGGTGAAGATCTGGTGCTGATCTTCGGAGATATACAACGGAACTCTTCAAAAATAGACGGCAAATCTGTCGTGATTGCTGAAATCGCTTGGATGTTTATTGTTTATACAACATCATGACGTATCATCACGCCTGTATGCTCTGAGGGGTACGCAGATGTGTACAATATACCTAGATTTCGTCAGTTAGGTATGTTAATTTTAACTTATTAGGGATTAGTGGAAAACCCTATTATCATGACATGTATTGTTAACAATTAAGAATATAAAATAAATTCATGGCAAATATTTTTATGGCAACAACTAAAAATGGAAAAATAAAAAACTTTTTTGCAAAAAACTTTTTTACAAAAAAAACAACCGACTTCTCAAAAAAAAACTAAGAGGTGAAAAATAACTCCTGTTTCGGAAGTCTGTGGCTTCGGTAGTTTTGTTTTGTTCATTATTGGCCACCGACTTCCGAAACTGGAGTTATTTTTCACCTGTTAGTTTTTTTTTAAGAAGTCGGTTGTTTTTTTTGTAAAAAAGTTTTTATTTTGTAATTTTTAGTTTCTTTGTATGTTAAGAAAGTCTTTCAAAACTTGAAAGAATCATTGAAATTGGATAAAAATTGCTAAAGAAGTTATCTCTAAACATTAATCTGTACATCTCTGCCGGCCCCTTTTAAAATAGAATGGCGTAATGTTATGTTGTGAAAATACAAAAGCTCAGCATAGACATCTGACTATAGCAATCGCGAATAATTTGCTGTTATGCGTTGAAGAGTTCCATTGCCTTCTTCTTCATCAGTTTTTCTTCACCAAATGATACTTTCTAAATGAAAATGCTTGATTTGTTACTAAAAATGTTGAAATCGGTGCATGTGCGCCTATATTTTTTGAGGAGTTCCTTCAATTCCTCGAAGATCCCTCATCAGGTATGAGTTTTGATACAAATGGGACCAATCTGTTAGTATACCCTATCAAATAAAAAAATAATTTTGAAAATCGGTCCATAAATGACGGAGTACAAAAAAAAAAAAAAAAATATACAACCGAATTGAGAACCTCCTCCTTTTTTTGAAGTCGGTTAAAAAATAAAACCGACATGAAAAAAAGCACTAAACGGTGTAAAATAACTCTAAATTTGGAAGTCGGTGGCCCATCATGAGTAAGACAAACCCACCAAAGCCACAGAATTCCGAATTTAGAGTTATTTTACACCGTTTAGTGTTTTTTTTGAAGGCGGTTTTATTTTTTGCAAAAAAGTTTTTTTCTCCATACGAAACTACCTTTTGGAGGGGGCAACTAGAATCATTATATTTTATTTAACTTGTAAGTTTAACGTTCAAAAGTGCCTTTTAAATGGCCTAAATCAATTAAATTATTTGTCTTTGGCTTTGACTTATATCGACTCTAGTGGTGATGTTCTTCTGAAAGATTAGGTGCGTAATACTCGTAACCGGCGTGCTTGTCTGACCAGATGTACGATACTAAACGAAGAAAACAAGTATGGAAGGATCGTAGCAGGTGGTGGTGGTGGTGGATTTCTTTAGTTTTTGCCTACCGCCATGGGCCTACTGTGGGACAGCAGCAAGCTGGCTGGTGGTAGAACTATTATCAGTTATTTAAGCTACAATAATTACGTCTTAACAATCTTTTTTCAAACAATAACCACGCGCTTTTATCCAAAAAATACGCTGCATTCTTAACCAAAACTGAACGCTTTTACCAAAATTTACAACCAAATTAACAAAAATTTAATTGACCCAAAATCCTTTCAACAGATTCCGGCACATCATCGAAAAATGCCTGATTACAATAATTTTGTCGCGGAAAATGGAGGCTGCATTCAAAATTACTTTCAAGGCGAGTATAATTCAATTACCTAACAAGCATTACATATTCATTAAGTTGATGCTAATTAGGTCTCGTCGCCCCGCCAAGCTACCTCGCGTCCCTACCGGAGTACCGAGGTGACTACCCACAGATACAGGATGATATTTTATACAAGAGACACGATTGACAACGTTTATTGCTTCTTAACTTAACTCGTTGGTCTAGTGTCTGCAAGCCACTGCTGAGGATGAGGTCCTAGGTTCGATCCCCGGGTCGAGCCAAATCGTTGTTGAGTTTTCCATTTGGTATTCTTCAGTAGCAGCCCGGAGTCTGGACTTGTGCCCGATTGATGTTTTCTCGCCCTCTTAACCCCCGAACCCTTGGAGAAATAGAGGCGTGATAGTATCTTATGTTATTATTTTTTTATTTTATTAGTTTTAAGAAGGCTCACAGACTAATTACACATTAAATATAAATAAATAAATATTCCACAACTTTTCACACAACACCATTTAATCCCAAGTTAAGCTTGAGAGCTTGTGTTATGGGTACTAAACAGCTGATAAACATACTTATATATTTCTAAATACATACATATTATAGATAAATTACACCCAGACACAGAACAAATGATCGTGCTCATCACACAAACATTTGTTCTGAGTGGGAATCGAACCCACGACCTCCGGCATAGCAGTCAGGGTCACTAACTACTAGACCAACAGGCCAGTCAAGATTTATTAGGTAACAACAATTAAACAGTCAAATTGCCAATAACAAACCTCCATAGATAATATATTTTGCAACAGAACGATAAACTAAAGCCGAAAATTTGAAGTTGCAGGTATGTTTTAATGCAACTTAAATATTTAAAAAGTGCACTTTAAAATTGTTTTTTACAATAATAAGACCAACGATTATTGAGGGGCCTGTGGCTGGATAATAACAGCCAGGGTTGATCTAAGGGTGCAGCGTGCAGAGGTCAAGGTTGCCGATTGCCGAAGTCGTTCAGTGAATGAATGACCATTGATAACATATTAAGATCCTTCCGTGCCTTGGAAAGCATATTAAACTGTTGGTCCGGTTTAGCTTCGTTTGAATACGCTATATTTGTCGTAATACCTAAGTCATAAGTCACAAAGTGTTGGCAAACATATCCCTAAGTTGAGTTAGCAGATTAGTTTCTCCATTAATATATCTTTTTTTCTCTTGACTTAGATATCTATTACATCTTTTATTTTATATAATATGTATGTTTATATGTATTTATTCTAAATAATAATTTATTTAACTTTCAAGTTTTTGTTATCTTCTTGCGCCTATCATGTTCTGTCTCTGCATCACCTTAAGGTAGACTGGTAGAAAATTCCTAAAGCATTAAGTCCGCCTTTGTACAGTTTATTTTACTAGTGCATAAAGTTTTAATAAATAAATAAATAAGTCATGCAACATTCAATCGGTAAAATGTAAACATTACGAACACGTGGTCGCTCTAACACAACACAATGTCACAAACAAAATCCGCTGAACGCCTTTGCCACGCTCGGCGCGGCGCCTGTGACGTTGCCACTGTCTTTCCTACATCTGTGTGAATAAAATTTTCCAAAGCTGTTTGATGATAAGTTTGATTTATTTAACTATTTAAATTGTTTGAAAAATATTTTTGTAGTCGTTGTTTTTTTTTTGGTCGGATTAATAGTATTAAATTAATCCTGACTATCCACATTATTCATAGAGAAATTTAAAGTCTTTCTATAGTATCACCCTTGTTCATTTACCACCACACAAGCTAAAGAAATATTTGTTCAAAAATACAACCTGTATAGGGAGCATCTATCTAAATAAGTAAAATGACACGCTGAATCCTTTTGATATATGTATGGTCACGTCACTTCCTGTATGAGGTACAATTAATTATTATTATAAACTGGTAACATTCAAGAACATGACTTCATAATGTATCTAAGTACATAAATGTAGATTGGATACCTCCATAACTAACTGTCAACTATGTTCCCAAAAGATATTTTATGTAAACGTAAATTACCAAGTTTGCTATGAATTTCTTCACCTTTGTTTTGAAGAGTTTTGAGTACAACGAATTGTTGAAAAGTTTATACTTCCTGTATAAACCTTTTAGCAATGATTTATGCATACAATCGTAACCTTTTCATAGAGAAAAAGCAGATCATCTGAACATATTAAACGGAATTATACTCAATTAACCACGTGTTTATCTTAAAATCCAACAATATCTATACAAACTCGGGCGTAACGAGACAGCTTTGTTTCAGTAAACATGAAAAGCCGTAACTCCATATAATCTTCAAAGCCAATCAGTGGCGAATGATTGGCTTATTACCAATCACGCGACGAACAGCACCGTAATCCTAATACTATTGACGCGACCGTCTCTAACGAGATACCCCAGTCGAAGAGATAAGGCTACTGATACGAGTACCTACAGGCTACAACTCGACAATTCATCGCAATCGCAGGCACTCAGTTGCTACGAGGTGCTACGGTCAAATATCGTAGACGCTACGGCGTAGAGGGTTAGCCCCATTATTGACGGACCGAGACCAAATTAATGTTTTGTTAAGGGGAGGCCACCAAAATTGCTCAGCCTAGATTTTATTTAACATGGATTTCATAATATATTTAAATTCCAATTGTCCATCGTCTCCAAGTTGCCTTTAATTTAAAAGAAATGAACACGGTAACTAAACATGAAGTATATTTTTGTATAAAAAGTTTTTTTTGAACTTTAAAATTCAAATTTATTTGAATACCGACCTCAACATAGTTGGGAAAAGGCTAGGCAGATGATGAAATTATAATTTATTTATTTTGGGCTTAGGTACGTCATTTTCTTCGCATAATCCGTGAACTTAGAAATATGTATATTTTTATGGAACACGCACTCTTAACGGTTTTTTAAGCTCAAGTTACAAATGTTGCGGTATTCGTATCTGTGGTACAAAGAAAATCACATAATAATGAAAGACAACTCGGGTTGTCTTCATAGTATTAGTTTTCTTTGACATATTAGCTAGGAATAAAAAAAAAGTTAAAACTGACAGAATTAACTATAGACCCCATTTTCTTGACGATCAAACAAAACACTAAATTGTGGAATGTGGATTTCTTTTCTCTGGAAAAGATTTCCATAATCAGTGGAACAATTGTTTCTTTTTAATAATACACGGATAGGTCTTGACCTTGATGAGGCATTGGTTTAGAAAAAGGTTTCTTCAAAGATAAAATAACTCTAATTAGACCTTCTATCATAACTAGCCGTATTCACGACTTTGTCTTTTATTTTTTTATTTTTTCACGGATCCCTCATCGTTTTTTTTTATGTTTTTGTTACTCTTTATAACATTAGCTATGTCACAGTAAACTTCTGTCAAAATTAGTCGAGCCTTTTTGGAGATTAGCCCAAACAAATAAACAGGCTGAAAGACAAAAAAAAAATGTTTTGTTTAAAATGCCGTATTTATCTACTTTCATATGCATTTAACAATATAAACAGATATTTCAGCTTTATTTATATGCTAGATTAAATGTATGTTACAAACACACACTTCTATTGTATTTACTTGTATAGGTAGTTCTTCCATGTACTTCAGCTAGCTCCCACGGTATGTCAGCTGGCAAGCATATGTGTGTAATTAAAAGGCGACTCGTTAGGTGCAGTGTCACCGCGGCGGGGGGGACGCCCGGAGCATTCATAGTCACAAAATGTAATTCATCCCCCTTCCCGCCTGTCCCCTTTTTCCCAGGTGGATGGAACTCAATTAGCAACAATTATTCCGACGACGCGACGCCAACCCAAAAGTTTTCTCGACTATTTCGTAATTAATTTTGTTTCTACGACCTCGGGCCGAACTCGCCCTGACTCGGCTCACCCTTAACATTTATTTAGCACTAAATTATTTTAAAAGTTTATCGAGTGCTAGTTTCCAAAACGGAAATAGCTATTGTAAAAGAATTATATCAAATGAAGCGATAAGGGAAACTTTCCAATGGTTTTCACGCGCGCGCCTTCCTAGTGGTCCATAACGACCATATAAGGCCGATTGCTTTCTTAAACTTATCCCATTTGTAGCCCCAGTGTGAAGGAATTGGAACTTCTTTATTGTGCCAAAGTTGCGAATGAGAGCGCCTATTTCCATTTCTATCGACTTAGTGAGCCGAAACTAATAAATTATAATAACATAACTATAATGTACAGTAACGTGCAGCTATACAGAAGGAATCGGACGAGCTGTTATGAAAGTTGTGAGTGATAAATGGGACCGCCACCTTCTCGGAGAAACTTGCCGCGTCGTAAACTGCTGCCAACTTGGACCCACGAAAATTAAATAAATTACGAATAGTGAAACCGACCTCATCACTTAGTGAAATCAGCTTATGCTGCAGAGAACGGGTAGATTAAAATAAATTCGTTACCCTGGTTGACTCTCCGCTGTAAATTTTGTTTCAGAACTTGTATCAGACTGTACCAATAGAGTTGCTGATTTGTTCCACTTTTTCAAAAGTTTCTTCACGCATCGTAGTAAAAACTATCAAAGTCGGAGCGATACTGCAGACGCTCACTGTAGAAAGAATCATTGACCCCACGTAGGTTATAACACTTTGTTTTTACTTTTTCTAATACACTCACCTTAAAAAACGTATAATTAACAGCAATCTGCATAAGAAACAACCTACATAATTATAGACACACGTACCTACGCGGTTTTAATCCACTTATGAGGCCTGACTAATCTTTTTACACAGTCCTAAGTAACATTAACCATCAAGTAATGAGTCAGCATAATCAAGGGCTATTCATAACATAAACGGTTATACCGCAATACCCGGGCCTGCATATTGCTGGAACAACGCGTGAATTGGTCCGCCCGGTGTTAAGTCCCATATTAACATAGTAAGGAACCCATTTCCATTATCATCCCCAATTTCGTGCTCGGGAGGCACTTAAGCACTTAATGGATCTCGGCTCCCCGTAATTTACCGGGACGTTGGATTGAATAAAATCGTAAATCTTAACACCAACCGAGCGAAGGTGTTATTACGAAGAATGATTCGCAGTCTTCTTTGAATGAAAGGATCATCGCTTGAGACAAATTACCTCCGTCAGAACAGCTACGGACTAATAAAACAATGTGCTCAGGTACAAATTACTTTCGTGTATTTAGGTTTTATTACGTATTCATGTTTATAGCGTACCAAAATAAAGTAAAGTACCTACGATCCTCAGTGAGCAGCGGCGTTTGTGTAAGGCTGTTCTTAAACTAGCAACTGTCTCACAGACTTTGTTTTAAGGCAACATAGCAAGAAATTCACAGAAATATCCAGTTTTCCTATTAAATAATTTAGCTAGAAGTCCTCGTGGAATACAGTACCAGTTTAGAACGGCTAGACATAATCTTTATTTAGCCAATTGGCGGGATTGTGCGGGTCGACAGCCGAGAAGCATGGCGGATGGCGGCATGCAGCAGTCCACAAATAAACGGAATCAATACCATTACGGCGCGAGCTCACACCGCGGCGACCTCGGATATATACGAGTGGTCCGATTGTTATCAAATTATTATAAGAGAGTCATTGTTGTACCATGCAATCTAAAAAGGTATATGTACCTTTTTTCATGGATCTACATTTTCTTCTGTGTTAGCTTTAAGATCGAAATACAGTTTTGACAAGTACAGCTTCGTGTTTAACTTAAGGCGCAGATATACGACTTTTGATGATTTTATATTGAACATCACGTCTAAACTTCTAGTCTTATTTCTTTGAAAAAAATATATGTTATACTAGACAATTTTATTCATAATTTGATATGTGAAAATGTGAAATTATATTTTAATAACATAGTGTAATTAATTTGTAAAGTATTGTCTAACTTCGACAAAAAAACGATGATCACGCAAAAACTATGGGGCGTATTTACATGAAACTTTAATCATATTAAAGACAATTTAATGACCCATATTTTAGTATACGGCTTTTATTTGTATTGTTTTTGATAAATCAAGGTGGGTTGTTTTTTCGAATAATCTGGGTGTGCGTTGAAGCGGAGCTCTGGCGGGCGACGGGCGGCAGTGTATCGCTCAAGGACGCGGGCAGTTAATGTCGCCTTAATAAGTAAAACTAACAGCAATGTTCATGACCTCCTAACTACATGACCATTTATCAGTCGTACCTTTCCATATTTCTCTGCCACTCTAAAATTTTGTAACGTTACCAAATTTTAACAACTTTGTAATAATTAACCTTTAAGTGGTAGGTGTGCGTTTAAGCAGTATTTATTTCGCGAGTTCCGCAGAACAAACGCAGAATCCTTGTCAGTTAAGCCGCAGGTAAATGCAAAATGGAAAACAAACAATAAAGGCTTTTTATTTGGTTTTGGGGTCACGCGGTTTCCTCAGTGAGCCGTAGAATTGCGAACAACTGATCAATTATGCTCCACGACTTTGGTACAGGACCGTTTTGAAACTATATTTCATGTTAAATCGTATTGTTGGTCTATAGAGATCGTGAGCGTGGACTGTGGCCGCCGATTCTACCGAATGTTAATAACTCATACCTAGTTAGACTCGTATTACAATAGATTTAGATGGCATTACGACGTCATAATTACAATTAAACTCTATTTAGAAAGTGTACAAAGTATTGTTACGCGTAGTTATTATTCGAATACTTAATTACATTACAGCACTGGTATGTAATTAAATCTCTGCTTAGATAACTTTCGGTGCTTATCACTTTCACTGTTATTAAGGAGTCTTCGTTTAAATAACAAATTCATTATCCATGTTATGCCAAGTCCCAATTCAAGACTTCAAAACATTTCAAAGATACGTCAGATCACTTGAAAGTTTACGGAGAGAGAACTATGCAGACGTATTTCTATTAAGTTCCAACAATAGTGGTATTACTTGTCGAGACACAAGTGAGTAACTTTATGTCAGCATATCTGAGCCTAACATTGGCTCTTCGAGACAGCTACATTTGACGGAACATGCAATTCAAAATACATTTTCAGAAGGCCTTTGGGAAATACCAACTCTAATACAGTTGGGCAATAAAACATTGTTCTGCGTGTTCCCATGTAAATCCCATAACTACATTTGAGCCACGAATCCCGGGTGACTTGTAGTTCCAGGCCTGAGCTTTAGGCCTCTGTTACATTCCATTGGATGAGCCTCTGTTCAATTGAGTGAGCACCAGTCGTTGGTAAACGATTGTCTGCGGAAGGCAAATAGAATATGTATGAAGGAAGTTTTGCGGTGGACAGAGTCATGCGTTTAATTTGTTAGAATCATTTATAATTGAAAAATACATTTTAAACATTAGAAAGGAATTAGACAATATATTAAGGTGCTCTCACCGGTTCCCTATCCATTTGCATAAAATTTTTAGACCTAATATAACTTAGCATAATTTTGATTGGCATAATTATATTTTCGCATTATATAATTACTAATCATTTTTTTAAGCATAATATATCTAACCATAATAATGATTAAGCATGATATTCTAAAGCATAATAACAAAGAAGAAATTTAAAAAGCGTAGTCGACGGAGCCCCGCTACGCGGTGTTCCTATTTCTGTTTTCAGGGTTTAAAGGAACCTAACTAACCTAACGTCGGGGTGCCCTAAGTCCTGATTATGAGAGCAATAGGCCTACTAACGTTATGCGAATCAAATTTATGCCAAAACAAATTAGTCTTTAAGATGATTATGCCAACATGAAATGTATGCCTAAAAAAATTATGCCGAAGTATTATTACACCAAAACAAATTATGCCAAAATCGTTATGCCGAAGTATATTAGGACAAAGAATATTATGCGAAAAGAAGGGATCCTGCTCTCACCTTCCATTGAAGAGTATACAGTGGCCAGTACATCAAGCTACCCCCCAATATATCACTTTGATAGTATTTCAACCTTTTTACAAATAAAATAAAGTTCAAGTTTCAATTAGTGGCAATTTGATGTGCTGGCGTCTGTGAAACAAAGTGCCTAAAAAAAGATTGTTTTTGATGACGCAATTTCATGCTCAAGTCCTTGTTGTTAAGGTTGACTATCACTCTAACCAGGTTACGGTGACTGCCTATTTGTCCTCCACAACCCAGTTACTGTGTAATACAATACGCCTAACTAAGATTGGTTGTCAGAATTTTCAGGCGTCGTGACTACGAATACCCGCCAGCAGTCATACATCGACAAATTACAGCAACGGCTAAAGAGCATTCTGAAGCATAAAGGGTGGGGTCTTTTTATAAGTGCACAGGTTTTTTTTAGACTTACGTAAAAAAAATACCAGCAGGCCTAGCCATATTTCAAATTCTATTTCTATTGTAGAAAGCAAAATGGCGTGTATGGAATCAGCTGCTTGTCAACTGTCAAGTGTATTTAATTTTCAGCCATATTACAAATTCTACTACTACACTTTGACAGCTGACAAACAGCTGATTCCATATAGGTACGCTATTTTCTTTCTATTGTCGCCTTATCGATTACGATAACAGAAATAGAATTTGTAATATGGCTAGGCCTGCTGGGTAGAACAAACTTAGTACTTACTAAGAATTTATAATGATAGCGTTAATAGATATTTTGTTTAAATTTAGTGAACAGAAAACCAAAACTAAAGATCTAACACAGAAAGTTGTCGGCAGTTAGAACTAATAAACAGTTGACATGCTGACCGCTCGCACTACACTAGGATTGTACAAACTTTAAACTCTAGTATCTGTGCCAAATGTGGTTTTAATTAGTACTCGGCCACTAATTGAAGCTCCACTTAACTCTTTAGGCGCCTTTGATCTTGGTATACTTTGTTAGTTATGAGTATCGAGCTAGTGGTTTACTGTTGTTTATTTATTTATTTATTAAAACTTTATGCACTAGTAAAAGACACTGTACAAAGGCGGACTTAATGCCTTAGGCATTTTCTACCAGTCTACCTTAAGGTGATGCAGAGACAGAACATGGTAGGCGCAAGAAGATAGCAAAAACTATGAAGATAAATCAACAATAATTTTTATCTCGGGCAAAGAGATTTAAAATACTATAGAGCTGGCATGTCAAGGAAATGTCATAGAAAAACTTTGATCCCATGTCTCAGTAACGCCATCTAGAATAATTATATGAATATTGGAGCGGCAGCGGAGCGTACTACAAAAAACTCATAGACTTGTATCCAGCAGGACACACTTTTTCGGACGAAAATTTTGTTCGTGATGTCCGGTCTATATGTATTGAATGTCTTTGATCTCGGGTGAAGAATTTGTCGGCTTGTCAGAAGTATCTACCAACGTAAAGTATACTAGTAAAGTAAATTTTATTTTGCAAATATTGGCATATTGCTACTGTGACTTTTCTAAGGCCGTTCCAAGGTTTCTAAGGTTGTTTTCTATCACCGTTTTTTAAAGCATAGTGATAATAAATAATACAATACGCATATTTGTGTACCTAATTTCTGTATGGCGTTTTGATGCGAGAGTAAATAAATAAATAAAAAATCCGAAAAGTTAGAGGTGTATGGATTCGGTTCGAACTCGATGCCTATGACTTGGTAGTTTGCCTGTCTCATCACTAAGCTATTACTGTATCGTACCTTTAGTTAAAAAAAGATTAAAGATACCGGGCTGGTATCCGCAACTCCACGTCAAAGCGCGTATTTTGCGTATGGGCCATAATCTACCACGCGGGCCCAGTGCGAATTGGTAGATGTCACATGTCTTCGAATTTTTGGTTCTAGGACACGCCGGTTTCCTCAAGATGTTTACCTTCACCGATTTTGAGAGCAGTGGTGATGAAATAAATTACACAAAGTAATGCGCCTGCCTGGATTCGAACCCACGACTTACTGTTCGTAAGTCGGGGCCGCCACCGCTGGGCCACTGCTGCTCTCGTACCTTTGTTATATGACTAACTAGCAGACGTCATGCGGTTTCACCCGCGTATTTCTGATTCGCGTGGGAATACAGGGATAAAAAAACCTATACAGGGTTTAAGGGACAGCCCTCCTCAATCCACTAATTTTTCTCTCAGGAAAATTTTCATTTTTTTAAGTAGTTTTTTCAGGTTCTTCAGTTTCATTTCAATGTATAATAACATTCTCTGGAAGTAGCACTCCATTTCTGCAAATAATACGGCTAAAATAAAAAAACCATCAATGGATATTGAAATACTCGAGCGAACGACTTCACGGGGCGGGCGCCCGAAGGCTCGCTGCGTGCGTTTTGCCACGGTTAAAATACATTGCGTATGAGGAAATAAAACAAATGAAGTTTATTGGATTCCCATAACGTTCCTGAAATAATTTCTTGTTCCGGTCGTCTTAGTATAATATACTGAATTCACCCCATCAGTCTGAGGAAGGCTGTCCCTTACACCCTGTATGTTAATCCAGGGCGTCACGCAATAAATATTAAGTATTGAGTATTGAGCTAACTCCATCCCAAATTTTACTAAAATCGCTCCAGCCGTTTGGACGTGAAGAAGTAACAAACATACACACTTACAAACTTTCGCCTTTATAATATTAGTGTGATAAAAATTAACAAAATAAAACAGCAACACCGAAATTCGTAATAAATTCGCGCTAACCGAGTTTACCGATTAGCACACGGTAGCGGACTTGCGAGATTTACCGATTACTTTATCGAGTGGCGCGATGGCGTCCTATTTAACACACTCAACGCAAATTACATAACGAACTTCAGGCACACGTCGCCGTCGAAGGGCTCGGGTTAAATCGCTAATTGAGTTTTGATTCTGACTGTACTAATTAAAAATCTTGTTACATGAACAAACTTTACTAAAAAAATCTGATTCAATCTTATAAAACAGAGCTTGTTATAAAACTGCGAAGGTTTTTTTTTTTGTAATAAAGTTATGCTGATTGTTATTTTTTAACCCCCGACGCAAAAAGAGGGGTGTTATAAGTTTCACCGCTATGTGTGTGTGTCTGTCTGTCTGTCTGTCTGTCTGTCTGTGGCACCGTAGCGCCCAAACGGGTGAACCGATTTAGATGCGGTTTTTTTTATTTGAAAGCAGAATTTCTTGCGATGGTTCTTAGACACAATTCATCAAAATCGGTTCAGCCGTTTCAAGGTTATCAGCTCTTTTGTGTTAGCTACCGTTGCTATTTTAGACGTCTATGGGTATTAACGTCACTTAAAAACATATGTGTCTTAAAATTTAAAACACCCATGTGTGTAATATTAATAAGCAACATTATGGTGTATTTGGTCTGATGCAGCCAGGATATCTAGCAGACGAATAAACTCTTGGGAAAATAACAGCAGATATGTCGTGTTTGGATTCATTTTAACCTGCATTTGATTCTGCACACAATGCACTGATGGCAACTGGATGAGCTGATGCTGCAGCCAGGCTATCCAGCACACCAGTAGGTAGACTCTTGACAAAATAATAGCAGATATGTCGTGTTTGGATTCATTTTAACCAGCATTTGATTCTACACACAATGCACTGATGGCAACTGGATGAGCTGATGCTGCAGCCAGGCTATCCAGCACACCAGTAGGTAGACTCTTGACAAAATACTTAATAGCAGATATGTCGTGTTTGGATTCATTTCAACCAGCATTTGATTCTAAACACAATGCACTGATGGCAACAGGATGAGCTGATGGTGCAGCCAGGCTATCCAGCACACCAGTAGGTAGAATCTTGACAAAATAATAGCAGATTTGTCGTGTTTGGATTCGTTTTAATCAGCATTTGACTCTACATACAATGCACTGAACAATTCTCGTAACTGTATACTCTATAAAACAAAATGAATGCCTTTAAAAATATTAAAATAAAAATTAAATTAAAAATTTAAAAAACCCCCACCGCAAAAAAGTAAAACATTTAAAAAGTTAAAAATAACCCTTTAGCCATGAAATTTTACGTAACGTCGGGGTACCGTTAAAATAAGTACCTACCTACATATCTACAAGTACTAGGAACATTCCTTACTTAAGCGGTTCCCCGACGTGAAGTAAAATTTCATGGCTAAAGGGTTATTTTTAACTTTTTAAATGTTTTACTTTTTTGCGGTGGGGGTTTTTTAAATTTTTAATTTAATTTTTATTTTATATTTTTTAAACGCATTAATTTTGTTTTATAGAGTTTACAGTTATGAGAATTTTTCAGTGTATTGTTTAGCTAGTGGTGGTAGCTATTATGAATTTGTATTCATTAGGAAGCTAAGTTCTTCAACTGAAATCTTGTTTTAGAAGGAGAAGATTTTAATTCAACCATTGGTTTATTTTTAGATAAAAAGTAGGTTTAAAATAATAGTCATCTTTAGTACCTATATTGTGAATGAATATGAGTATGTCTTAATGTATCAGTGATATCTTGAAAAAAAAACGTAAAAAAAATAGTAGGCAGCAGTTAAATTCGGTCAATTCCATCGTAGAATATTAAAAAATAACGTTTCTTGTCAAATCAAATCACATCAAGTCAAAATAATTTATTCACATAATATGGGTAAATAGGTGGTATGTAATATATAAATGTTGGATCCTCAAATTGACCATTGCTGGTACGTGAAACTTAACATTATGTACGGTGTAAGACTAATCTTAAACTAAACACTTTATTTATTACACTACTACATCATTTTTTTATTTGTAAGTCTAAGGTAGTCATTAGTAGCGTAAAAGTATTTATTGACAAGCCAGGTGTACAATTTTTTGCGGAACAATGTAATAGGAATTGTCGGATTTAATTTTATTTTATTTATAGCGCTACAGACAACTGACGTCATTTGAAGTAAGTACCGCCATGATTTTTCAGTACGAGTGATCGTTTTGTGCGACAACGATTTAAAAGAAAATGAAAACTTTTAAAGCGTTTTGCTGGTCTATAGTCTGGATTTCCTTCACATATTATGGTGTCTTTTCTTTTAGATCTTTGATATAAGGTTCAAATATCAATAATTTAATTCCGGTTCCTTATACTTATGGTATGGTAAGTTAACCATTTAAATAATATATCAGGATTGAAATATGCCCCTTCTTCAGACAATACTTTAAGCCGACCTTGTCCCACGGGTCGACGGGTTCCGCTTTACGTCGTCTCTAAACCCCAAGTTTTTCCAGCGATCATTCATTACATACTTGTCCTAGGTAGCCAATTTTTAAGTTTCTAAGATGATATTTAAATTCCATTTGATAAAATCTGGATTATTCCAGAAAAAATTAAAACAGCCGAACTTTTGATTTCTTTTGGCTTTTGATTGATTCGATGTTATAACATACCAACTATTGTACACATTATGGAGGGCAATAAAGTATTGAGTATTGAGTATTGTAAAATTTAGCAATTTGGTTGACTTGTGACTTTGTTGAGTTAACTTCTTTAAAGGAGTGATTTGACCTTTGCAAGCAAAAATAAGCAACCCGTAATGGCTAAGATGATAGAAGTATATGGCAAAATATGTAACGCTTCTCTAAAGAATGTTTGTAAAATATCTTGTGAAACTGCTCCGATGAATAGTAGTATCGAAACGACGCAGTAACAAACTGTCGTATTAATTCGCGGCAACAGCGTGCGATAGCGACACGCTGCGCTGGTGGTCAAACAGTCACTGGGTAATTGAATTTCCTGGAGGGCCGGGAGAGCCCGAAGCTCTATGAAATATTTCACCGAGACTGAATAATCTCACTATGCGATTTTTACGAGCTTCAGTTCAATCAACTTTATGATTTAACAGACGGTGATTTGCATATCCTCGTCTTTTTTTTTTCAATTGGTTGTAGTCGGATATCTTTGGTTTTAATAAAACCAATAGGTACCTACTTACTTAATATATAATAATAATATATTCCACAACTTTTCACACAACGCCATCTAGTCCAAACAAAGCAGAGGTTGTGTTATGGGTACTAGACAACTGACAAACATACTTATATAATTCTAAATACATACATTTAAAATTATAGATAAATTACACCCAGACACAGAATAAAGGATCATGCTCATCACACAAACATTTGTCCTGAGAGGGAATCGAACCCACAACCTCCGGCATAGCAATCAGGGTCACTAACTACACTAGACCAACAGGCCATTAAACATCTGTCATCTGTCTTTTGCAATGTAATTTACATGAGTGATTCCCACACGACAACATACTTCCAAACTTTTGTAACACAAGCCAAGAGATCTCACTATTCGTTAACTAACAACTGGATAACTGCTCCGAAATATAATAAAACACGCGTCTGGTTTAGTTCAAAACACTGCACTGAAATTGCACTAGTTCGGAAAATATATCCGATAGGAATAAACACAGTGCATGGAGACCTGACGAATAGTTTACATTCGTCAAGTTTACTTACCGCGACCACCCCGGTCGTGTGAATACCAACGTAATTTATTCTAGTGCAACTTTGGAACATTTTGATGAAATTCAGTGCAGGTAAAGGATATTAGCTATACATCAAGGTGTCGGTGGGTCGTGGGGCCGGGGGCAGCTCAAACACCGAGGCACAGGTTCGCGCACAGCTGCCCATCGTCCGTAATCCGATTACCGGCACTGCACTGTGTCGCTTCCTGTTCGTACCATCAACAAGGTATGCGGCAAATGGTGTCTGATGCTTGTTTGATCCATTACCATAGCGGCTTTACTCCTGCATTCAATAACATCTCTCTTACTAACAAAGAAGCGCTACCGTTACATTAGCTTCCTTATTTAAGCATAGAAGAATTACGCCAAGCTTAAATGACGAAAAATGTAGGTAAGTAAGTGCCTGTGGTAAATCTGGAGGTTATACCCACTGGTTATCATTTTATTCAGCGATTACTATTAGAAGGGTCAAAATATTACTTAGATATAAGTTTTATGGCGATACTGCTTAGACACTTAACAATAAGTTCCGCAGTAGTTTACTTTACACAAAGACGATAAGCTAATTATTAATTTATGTATAGCTGTTAACATAGATGCTAACAGACAATTCAATTAATTTTACTTGTCAAAACGTTCTTGTTTTATTTAAAGGGTATATCCATTAATTCATTATTCTTAGCCAAAAGTCGTCGACTGCTGGTCATAGGTTGCCCTCAAAGATTTCCAGAACGGACGATCCTGCAGCATATTATATGGGTACATCTAATTTATATTAATAATTTATGCGCTATTTTTCAACTAACGCAAGACATTAAACTTTCTTTAAAATGCACAAAATACGAGCATCCTATATTTCATAAAGAAACTTTCATTAAGATACCAGAGAGAGCTAAAGTAGCTAGTGCATTCAACAATTCTGAAACTGTGTTCACACATAACATAAAGTAGTTGACAAGATAGACGTTCGCAGAGTCTACCCCTATCAGCCTCCCCTTTGTCCCGAACTTAAGTAAACAACTTTGGTAAAATAATGTAAAAGGTGTTCTACATTTCTAATTTTATTTAGCACTAGGCTTATTTTTTCTCGAAGAGTACTTAAGTTTAATGATCGGATCGTCATTCTTGATTGATTAACGGAGGCGGGAATCTGACGGTCACCTATTTTTAGAAGAATCGATGTAAATGTGATGAGTAGCGAGGAAGTTTTATTCAACGTACATTAGTTTATAAGATGTCTAGACAATAAACACTTAAAACAACTACTTTTCCATGCATAACGAAAGCTATTTCAAATGCAAAACAGGCAAAACGAAGTGTCAAGAATTTAATAACATGAAAATAAGTATTCACCATGGAATAAAAGAAATTAGAGGAAACGAATTCATTTCCATTCTTCCTCTAATTACACTTTTTGCCTCACAGTAACGCCTGGCGCGGTTTAAACCGGCAAAAGTTTATGAAAAACTTCACTTGCATACAAACTAGTTCCATTTGCGAGTGTTTTGAAACAAGCATCGTTTTACCCGTAAGGTTTTCGATGTGGTTTCGACATGCGCCAGTACAATTAGAATTTGCAATCGAAATTTACCCGGCGCGGCAGCGTGGGGCAGCGTCGGGCAGCGACGGGCAGCGTCGGGCAATGTTAGGTGGCGGGTGCTGGCTTACACACTCCCCATTGTTATTTTCTACGCCTATATCCTCTCACATCACAGTTCCAACTCTGTAAAGGTTCGTTGGTTTAATGAAGTTTAACTGTGTGCATCTGTGGAGGTACTTTGGCATAGATTCAAAGTAGTTAATGTATCTTTATTAAACCTTTAAGGTCTAGAATAATCCTGGTAGATAAAAACACCTTTTATTAAGATAGCCAAAGCCTTTACTCTGCCCTTGCCCGACACTGAAATTTACTGCGGCCTTGACTTCGTTAAAGATTTTCTCTTGCGTGACACAATTTTATTTGTCTCTTTTACAAGCAGATTTATTTTAAACGCTTCTCGGAGTAAATTACCCCAACGGCTTTATCGTATCAAATAAAACCTTCACACGGACCGAATGTGCTCGCGCAAGCAGCCTGTGTATTTTAATTTGTATTCAGTACACGGCTATTTCAGAATATGTCGTATCTTCACGGACTGGCAAAACATGCAGCGGCCCGCATTGAATCAGTACAAAGTTATCTGCCATCGTGTACTTTACATGAAAAACAAAGTGCTTTAGTGCATCACTCCGCAATTCTTACTTAAGTCATTAGTACATGTCTATTAACCAAAACAAACGAAGGACACACACACTGTAATCGTCTGAATTCCATAGTAGAGTAAAAATGGGGGACCTGGATCAAGGAGATCCAGGTCACCCCCATTTTTACTATTCATTTAATCAATATTCAAATTTTACTATTCATTTCATCAATATTCAAATATTATCTCATACTTTTTCCCCCTATTAGTTTCATTTATAATATTAATTCACAATATCAGTTCAAAGTGCTGTCTATTCATACAATATTTATTAAGTAACTGAGTACTAATCGCTACGTGTGTTTGTTTTATATATTTGATATTCTAGTTCATAAGCTAACACTGAATACTAAAGGGACATACGATATCTTCATTATAAATATGTAGGTACTTCATGAGTCTGAATGAGCCTTGCAGCGTCAAATTATTATGTTTCCATGTACAACTATGATGAAGATGATGTTATAAAGTTTTTAAACCGGTTTTAAGATTTAGATAAATGAAATAAAACGCTTTCCAATGAATAAGTAGTTAAGATTTATTTCAGATTCATATAATACAAATAAGTATAAGTAAATTAAATGAATAGGTACACTTCATTCTTGTTCTACAGCGACTGGTAAAAAGTATTGTTCAAATAATGTAGCATATCCTTTACTCTCAAGTAAATGCTGTCAGTGTAAATGTTCTTCACAATGTGCTGAAAACATATTTCAGCACTGCACTGACATACAGACTTTTCAATGCTTTCAAATTGATTTGCATTATAAACCTCAATCCGAATTACCTTAGAGCCGGTTGACACAGTTTTGTAAAAACTTAACAACTGTTTGTTATCGACATTGTTCGCTCGTTCCTCTTCATCCAAGTAATTAACGACGTTTTCAACTATGTCAGGATTTATCATTAATGGAGGGGACATCGGTGAGTAAGCCCAGCTCGGTATCTGAAATAGAAAAAATCTTGTAATTCTAATTATAAGTTATTAAAACTAGTACTTAAATTATTTAATTGAATAAACTTACCGACATTGTAGTTTTAACTGGAGCACATCCGAGGAAATGAAGAAGTTAAATGATGTTTTATTGGTCTCGATTTTATATATAACTACTTTCTTTAGGGTGTTTTAATTTGATATTGAAATAAAATAGCGAAACATGAGATCAGACAATGTTTGTTTTACTGATTACGATTTTAATAATTTTTACCATTAATTAATAATATTTAAATTATAAACAAATCTAGAGGAACCTATATGTATGTACCTATCTCTAGCATAGAAGGTATACCGTTAAACTAACCAAATACAATTTAATAATTTATAACATTAATTAATAATATTAAAATATACAAGCAAATTCATAGGAACTAATATGTATGTATTAATAGCATTTAGGGTATGTTTACATCGTACAGAATGTAACACCGTGTGTATACATTTAATAGAAAAAGTATATGATTTATTTACAATGTGAGTGTCAGTGTATCATCACCTTAATGAAACCAAACGTATTTGGATAAAATGCTGACAGTGTTCTGCGATCATTGATTCTAAAGGTATGTCACTATATTGATTATGGTCTCGGAATGTTTGTATGTTCGTTGTTGTTAAATATGTGTAAGTAAATGTATGTTTAGCATTTTTACGACAAGTGAAGTCATGGTATTTGTGTAGTATAATTCTAAGTCATATTTAACAATCCTTAAATGATTAGTAACTAGTATATTTTGTTTACAAACGTAAATAGGATATCTTGTTTTTGCTTAGTGATCATATTCTACACATGGACTTCACATATTTGGAGGAACATCATCTGGATTTTGCTCTATATAATGCGTAAGAAGCTTAGCCAAATCACAAACTGCTCTCTACGAGGGAAAGAATCAACGTCTACACACTAGCTACGCTTCAACCAGAAAAATGTAAGTTAACTTTAATTATTTTATTAAATAATAATGAGTTAAAAATGTGTAATGTGTACATACTATTTATTCGAACTGTAAATTGTATGCAGCGTGTAGGTATGCATTCTGCAGTGCGATTCTGGTCAAATCACCGCTTGAAAATACAGGCGTAGTGAGGGCGAATTGAGCTGTCATTCCATATTAATGTTAGACATTGACAGTTCACTTCACTCAAGTTTTCACGGCATGACTTCTACTGAATCGACCGGCTGTTTAGTGAGTTTGATTGTAGTACAAACTTTGTACAAATAAAATGAATATTGAATTCGATTTATTATTCGCTATTAGCAGAAATTCTAATGTGCAAATTATATTTTCCTCGTATTGTTATAATATATTTAGGTTTCTTTAGATTAACCTAGCGAGTCCTTCAGTAAACTTATTTGCTTTCATTTTTAATAATATTTTGAATAATATATTGTTTTAGGTCCAAGTCTTCTTCATCTTCAATGCCTCAATTGTTCTCATCTGGAGAAGAATCAGATACCGAACAGCAGCCGATGCAGCAGAAAACGACATCATCGCCTCGGGTTGAGAAATCTGCTGCAAACAAGCGTTCCAAAGCGTCTGTCGGATGTGGATCTAAGCCTCACGGATCGAAGAAGCCTCGAATCAATCCGGTGCCGTTGACTGATAATAAGTTAACGGCACGAGACCTGTTCGGCAGTGAAAGCGAAGAGGATGATTCACTGAAGCCGTCCACATCAGCCGGTAAAAAATCGCCTCCTCTTTATTCTTACTATACTAAGAAAGTTGAAAAAGGCTACGCTCGAAAAATAAGCGAAACAAAACAAGGACCGTATTACGTTGAAGTAAAGGTCTATAATTGTGAGGAGATCGCAAGTGTACTACCGGTAAATAGGTGGCGTCACTCAATCGTTACGGTCAAAACAAAAACTGATACGGATACGGAGATGTGGCGTCATCTAAAAGCATTTACGTCCTCAGTCGACAAAGATTTTAAAAACTGTCCAATGACTTTGATAAATTCTTATTATTAAGTTTTTTTTATATGAATGCTTAACTTGTCATTATGTTAATATAATATAATCCTAGTAATTTTAGGTAACCTTCTTTAATTAATTCTTACTATAACGTTTTTTTAGTTTAGTATTGTTACTTTCTCTGTATGCTATGTAATGTAATCCTAATAATTACATGTAACAAATGTGTAACTAGTCAATTTAATAAATAATAAAAAATATGCAGATATTCTACTTATATCGTATGTTTTTATTTCACAGTTGTACAGCCCAGAGAACACAGAACACCATTCACAAGATCATGTAGTACAAATATGACTTGTACGCAATGTAAAACTGAAATACCACGAAATCAGTATGCATATCATATGAGAACTAATATACACAAGACTAATAGTTTATTGAGAACTGAATTTAAAAATATTTTCATTATAGCAACAGCATTTAAAAATAGAATCGCAACTTATCGACTGAACTTAGCTCAGGATGACGAGCACCTCACTTCTGAGGCGATCCTGAGTAATGTTGATACACATAAGAATCAGGATGACGAGCACCTCACTTCTGAGGCGATCCTAAGTAATGTTGATACACATAAGAATCAGGATGACGAGCACCTCACTTATGAGGCGATCCTAAGTAATGTTGATACACATAAGAATCAGGATGACGAGCACCTCACTTCTGAGGCGATCCTAAGTAATGTTGATACACATAAGAATCAGGATGACGAGCACCTCACTTCTGAGGCGATCCTGAGTAATGTTGATACACATAAGAATCAGGATGACGAGCACCTCACTTATGAGGCGATCCTAAGTAATGTTGATACACATAAGAGTCAGGATGACGAGCACCTCACCCCTGAGGCGATCCTGAATTCTGTGCTTCCAGATATTAATAAATTAATAACCATGATACTGAATAAGTATAACTGTATAAAAGTAAATTTTGAGCTTTTTGTTAAGTTTCTTTTACTGAGATCTGACAATGAACAACTAGAACTGAAATCTTTTAACACTAAGTATGATATACTCTATAAAAATTCTGATATAAATGACTTCTTTTTGAATAAAATACATGTCTTGATGCGGAAAATGTCTGAATTTGAACACGTACAGTCAGGTTGGACATATCTTTCGCTAAGTCATATTGAGATTAATATAAGTAAATATTGTCCCATGAGAGGTGGCACATACATTATGTTGCCCTCAGTAATAAAAAATACTAAAAGTTGTTTGAATTTACATAATAATGATGAATGTTGTTTTTTATGGTGCGTCGTAGCCGCATTATTTCCTCGTACAAGTAATGTGTGCAGAACGACGTCCTATCCTCATTATAGCGAAGTTCTCAATATTCAAGGAATGTCATTACCTCCTTCACATAATGATATTAAACTTTTTGAATTGATAAATCCTACAATAAGCATTACCATATATGGTTTAGACAATAAATGTACTGTCACTGGACCTTTATATATGACGAATAAGAAAAAAGAAAATCATATTAATTTATTATATATTGAACAAAATAGTAAAGGACATTATTGTTTAATAAAAGATCTCGTACGATTAGTGCGACGTCAGATTACGCATCATCATGGCAAAGTTTTCCTATGCGATTCATGTTTACAATTTTTTACAAATGAAAATAAATACACATCTCATACTTGTTCTAAAATATTGACTATACTACCGGAAAAACATACCATATTGAAATTTAAACACTATGAAAGACAACTTAAGATTAATTTTATTATTTATGCTGATTTCGAGAGTTTGCTAATACAATGTGATGAAAATAGTTCTAAAAATACTGTGACATTAAAAATGCATCAACCATCAAGTTTCGCATATTACATATGTTGTTTTCATGATAACAAACTTAACAAATTTGTTACGTATAGAGGTCTAGATTGTGTTGAAGTATTTTTAAAACGTTTAGTAAAAGATGCTAAACGAATAAACAAAGTTTTGTCTACTCATTTATCAATGAAACCTTTAACTCATAATCAAGAACGAGAATATCGAAATGCAACTAAGTGTCATATATGTAATCAGTTACTGTCCGGAGATAAAGTTCGTGATCATGATCATATTACTTCCGAGTATAGAGGGGCAGCGCACTCGCATTGTAATTTGATGTACAAAGTGTGTCCATTCATACCGGTTGTATTTCATAATTTAAGTGGTTATGACTCACATATATTTATTAGAGAGTTGGCTAAATATGAAGGCTCAATTAACATAATTCCAAAAACTAAAGAAAAATATCTCACAATTACTAAATTAATTAAGACAAAACAAGGTACTCGCTCAATACAGATTAAATTTATTGATTCCTTCCATTTTCTTAGCTCAAGTCTAGATTCTTTAAGTAAAAGCTTATCAGAAAAAGATTTTGTTTATTTAACGAGAGAGTTTAAAGATAAAAGTAAACTTAACTTATTACGTAAGAAAGGTATTTATCCATATGATTATATGGATGACTGGTCAAAATTTGATGAAAGAGAACTACCCCCAAAATCTAGTTTTTATAATAGTTTAACCATGGAATCTCTAACAGATAACGAGTATGCTCACGCTCAAGATATTTGGAATAATTTTGAGATAAAGACACTTGGTGAATACAGCGATTTGTATTTGAAAAGTGATGTTTTGTTGTTATGTGACATATTTGAAAAATTTAGAGAGACAAGTTTACATTTTTACAAACTGGATCCTGCTCACTATGTGACTTCACCCAGTTTGAGCTGGGATGCTATGCTTCTGTACACTAGCGTTGAATTAGAGCTCATTAGTGATTCAGAAATTTATACATTTATTGAAAAAGGTATACGAGGGGGCTTAGCACAATGCTTACTTCGTCATGCTAAAGCAAATAATAAATATTTACCTCATTATAATCATTTAAAACCGACGAGCTATTTGATTTATCTAGATTGCAATAATCTTTATGGTTATGCAATGACTAAAAAGTTGCCTATTTCAGAGTTCCGATTTTTAACTCAGAATGAAATTGACAGCTTTAATGTATTGCATGTATCAGACGACAGCGTATATGGTTTTATATTAGAAGTAGATTTATGTTACCCAGATTGTATTCACGATCTGCATAAAGATTTACCATTTGCTGCAGAGAAATTTATACCCCCCGGAGGGAAATCAAACAAATTAATTGCTAATCTATATGATAAATTTAATTATGTCATTCATTATGTACATTTAAAACAATGTATAAAAAATGGTCTAGTTTTAAAAAAAATACATCGCATACTAACGTTCAGACAGGATAATTTCTTAAAGAAATATATAGATCTGAATACCAATCGGCGTATAGCATCTAAAACTTCTTTTGAAAAAGATTTTTTTAAACTTCTAAATAATGCAATATTTGGTAAAACTATAGAAAATAAAAGGAAACAAGTGGACATAAAACTAGTAACCAAATGGAATGACAACGAAAACTTCACGAATAAGAAACTTTGCGCAGAAAAATTGATTTCCAAACCTAATTTTAAAAGTGTGTCAATATTCGCGGACGATTTTGTAGCAATACAGTTAAATCGCGATAAAATAATATTAGACCGACCAATTTACATCGGATTTACAGTTTTAGAGTACGCCAAACAACATTTATATCAGTTTCATTATGATTACATAAAAAAGAAATATGGAGACAAGGCTGAATTATGTTATACAGATACCGATAGTTTACTTTACTTAATTCATACAGAAGACTTTTACCATGACATGCATGATAATATTACATATTTTGATACTAGTAATTTCCTAATAGATAATCAATATAACATACCTAGAATTAACTCAAAAATTCCTGGTTTGTTTAAAGACGAAATGGGAGGTGATGTTATTACAGAATTTACGGGTTTACGAGCAAAACTGTATTGCATTAACAGTTTGAATTCACTGATAACAAAAGCGAAAGGTATGTCTAAATCTGTTACTAAGCATTTAAAACAAAGTAATTACAATGATTCTTTGTTATTCGATAAAAGCCAGTCGTTTAAAATGAATATTATAAGATCTATCAAGCATATATTGTACTCGCAGCAAGTAAGTAAGCAAGCACTAAATAGAAACGATGATAAAGTTCAGATACTTTCAGATCAAATTCACACTTTGCCTTGGGGATATTGTGATGCGATGATTTAAACCAGAGTTCATTAAACTTTTTATTGATCTAATTACGTTTAAATCGAGCATTAATTATTATGTAATCCACATCTAGACAACCACTGTTTTAAATGAATGTATTGTATAGAAATGATGTATGAATAATTATTTTAGAATAAGTTATGTACTATAAATGAATATATTACGCTACTATTATGAGTGAATGTATACGCTACGATGAACATTTTATGATGTTATCTGTATGTTATATTATAATAAAATGATATTTCCTCAACAAATGGACTTTTATTCAAACGTATTCAACTTCCTAAACGTTATCATCAAATTTTAAGTTCATGCTTGTTCTATGTTAAGGTTTATGTAGTAACGAGTATATAAGTGTATGTTAGGCGGAAATAAGATTAATATGCACTATGAGGTTGATCAAACAACCCGTATCTCTCAATGTTAATCATATAAGATTTAGTGACTCTGTTCACCACATCAGACATAGCGCTTTACTACCAAATACTATTCGCTGTATAATATGTGGTCCATCAAACTGTGGTAAAACGAATGTTATGGTTAGTTTACTGCTGCATGAAAATGGGCTCAAATTTAAAAATCTTTATCTTTACTCTAAAACTTCTTTTCAACCAAAATACCGTTTCTTGATTGAAGTATTAAACAGGGTGCCACAGATTAACTTCTACGAGTTCAATAATGACAAAGATGTAATTTCTCCGAGTGAAGCTTTAGCAAATTCTGTATTTATATTTGATGATGTTGCTTGTGAAAATCAAATAAATATCCGCAATTATTTTTGTATGGGTAGGCATAAGCAAATAGATTGTTTCTATTTGTCTCAAACCTATTCTAAAATACCGAAGCAATTGCTACGTGACAATGCTAATTTTCTTATTATATTCAAACAAGATGATGTGAATTTAAAGCATATTTATGAGGAGCATGTCAGTTCTGATTTACAATGGAAAGAGTTCAAAAACATTTGTCAAACTGTTTGGAGTAAACCTTATAATTTCCTACTTATAAATAAAGAATCGTCATTAAATAAAGGAAGATACAGACAGAATTTTGATATGTTTTTTAATTTTGACTGACTGTTTGTACACACATATAAGTAATTAATAATACAAATCAATTCAGTATAACTTGTTCTTTAGTTGAATGCAGTTCTTATAATTGGTAAAACATGGAAAAGAATATTAAAATAGAATTAATGAAGTCTGTGGAATCCATAAAGAACAAAATAAAACAAATGAAGAACCAGGAACACTCTATGAACTTGTCACTTGATAAAATGCTTAAAACCGTCACGGAACCCCTTAATGCACTAGTCGATTCGAATATGTCAAAGGAAAAAATAAAGCATATAGAACATTTACCACTCCACGACGTTGAATTGGATGACATCAATACTAGTTCATCTTCAAAGTTTGAAGACTGCTACGATCCAAAACTAAATTCTGCAGCAGTACTTAAAAAGTCTCCTATAAAAGAAATATTAGATGATTTAGAAATGTCACTAGAGGGTCGTGATATCCATGATATTTATGACGGTGTAAATATACCGTTTGGAATAAGAAGTGTAAACAAAACCTTGCTAATGGGTAATTCTGTAGTCTCATTTTCTAAAATCGATAGTTTGAATGACGACAGTGTCATTTTAATTAAAGTTGGTGACAAATCCTATAATTTAACCCCTGGCTTGAAGGAACTTTTACTTCGAAAAAAGCCTGATTTAAAATTAATATCGAGCAAAGATAGACTTGACTACAAAGACATGCTGCATTATACAAATGCTCATAAGAGAGATTATAATCCTGGTGGACAAATAAGAGGCGATAAGGGAATAAAATATCGTGAAGTAATCAAACCATTATTTTCTGAACCATTAAATGAAAATTTTCACACTGGAGGAAGCTTACCAACTCTAAAGAAATACAAAAATAACACTGACTTGGTATATTGGGATGACCCTAACGAACTCGTTGAGAGATTGAAACTATTAGTTGCTTCCAGAGATGCTGGCAACTCAAATCATGATAATGAAATATTGTCGATCGTTGAAGAATTGAAAGAAGCTGACATAATTAAAGAATAAATACTCACCGCCATTAAATTTTCATTCAGTATTAGAGACGGATTCAAAACAAATGCACTGAATTGTGAACATGAGTAAAATCGATGTGGTAAACGAAATTCATAAAAATGCGAGGGTGAACTTTCCACGCAGATGTGTTATCATGAAAGATATAGATGACCTGTGGCAAGCAGACTTAATCGATATGCAGTCAATTTCAAAGCAGAATAAAAATTATAGATTTATTCTTGCTGTTATTGACACATTCTCGAAATATGCTTGGACTTTTCCTTTAAAAAGTAAAACTAAAGATGATGTTTGTAACTCTTTTAAGAAATTATTGAATAAAGGTCGTGTTCCTAAAAATCTACAAACGGATAAAGGAACAGAATTTTACAATAATCAGTTTCAAAAGCTTATGAAAACTTATCACATTAATCATTATTCAACCTTCTCAACAAAAAAGGCTTCAATAGTTGAGCGATTTATCAGGACATTGAAATCAAAAGTCTATAAGGAATTTAGTTTAAGAGGCAGCTACAATTGGATAGATAGCATGCTTAGTAATGTTATTAACAAATACAATCACACTTATCATCGGACGATTGATGAAGTTCCCGCCAATGTGAATAACATTAACAAAAAACGTATATTAGAGAGATATTCAAGATTGGTCAAAAATCATAATATTAGAAGCAAATATAAAATTGATGATTATGTGCGTATCAGTAAGTATAAAGGAACATTTGAAAAAGGTTACACTCCCAACTGGTCTACAGAAATATTTAAAATTCGAAAGATACAAAATACAAATCCTATTACCTACTTAATAGAAGATGCAATCAGAGGTCAACCCATTTTAGGTGCATTTTATGAACTAGAGCTTCAAAAGACGAAAAATCCTAATTTATATCTTGTTGAGAAAGTTCTTAAAAGAAAAGGAGGCCGAGTTTTAGTAAAATGGTTAGGTTTGCCTTCTTCTGAAAACAGTTGGATTGATAAATCGAATATTTATTAAGTGTTCTGTCTATAATGTATCAGTCTTATGATGTGTATTGAAGAGAGTAGTCTTCTCAATTGGATTATAAATCATTTACCATTTGAATTACATTTACCTGGGTACAATTATTGTGGGCCTGGCACTAAATTAATTAAAAGGCTTATACGTGGAGATAAAGGTGTTAATAAATTAGACGAATATTGCAAACAACACGACATAGCCTATCATAAGTCTTCAAACTTAAAAGATCGTCGCAAGGCAGATTTAGTTTTATTAAATATGGCTAAAGAACGAGCACTTGCCTCAGATGCCAGCGTTGGGGAAAAACTAGCAGCGCACGTAGTAAGCAGCGCTATGTCAACCAAAATTAAAACTGGATTTGGTCTAAAAAAGGATAGCAAAAAGTGCTGTCTTAAAATTAAAAGTGAAAAAGGGTTAACAAATAAATTTAGAAATGTTATTAGCAAAACGAAGAGACATATTAAAAAATTAAAACCAAAATGCAAGAAAGTGGCAATAAAATTAGCTATGGCCGCTGCCAGAGAATTAGCTGATGATTCATCCATTAAACTTCCTCGTGTTATTCCTATACCAAAAACTGGTGGAGTATTGCCTTTGATTCCGATTTTTGCGGGGTTATCAGCGGTAGGAGCTTTAGCAGGTGGTGCAGCTGGTATTGCTAAAACCATTAATGAATTCAAAACGGCTAAAAAGTTATTGACTGAATCGAAGAGACACAATGAAAAGATGGAAGCTCTCTGTATCGGAAAAGGACTACATCTTAAACCACATAAAGATGGACTCGGAATATTTGTATCGAATGAAAAAAACTAAGATATCGGCTACCCAAACGAGCCTTGACTAATTTAGACATTTTGAAGTATGGAAATAATATTCCCTATTTCAGAGGTGTCTTTATGAGAGATAAGCTCCCTAAACACCCTTTTAAAAAAGAATGTGGAGTTTTAAATTTAGATAGCTCTAATAATCCTGGTTCTCATTGGGTAGCCTATGTCAAACATAATGATTATATTGAGTATTTTGATAGTTACGGAAATCTTAAGCCTCCAAAGGAATTTATAAAATACTTGGGATCCAAAGTACACTATAATTATGACAATATTCAGCGTGATCACCCTTTTAATTGCGGACACCTTTGTTTAAACTTTTTGAAGAATTTTTGGTATAATGAAGGAATAAAATAAGCAGCATCTAAAAAAAAGTTCAGTATCGAAGCATGTCTACTACAGTTACCATCTCGGGTAATAAATCCGAGTTGACCTCATACTTTCATCCACCACTGCATTTATCAGATCAATACGAGTGTGGTTTGCTATACTTTTCAGTAATAAATTCCAGACCAAATATTTCTAGCATTAACAGCAGTCTGTTTGCGATCAGAATCGAATGTGATCTTGTGAACGGATCGTACTGCAACGGATTACCAACTCATTTTATTCACGAATTTGTGTCTGATACTCATCCAGGTCATCAGTGCATAGAAATACCGCAAAATATTATTTATTTTCCAGTGAACAAAAATATTATTTCTTCGATATCTGTTAGGATTGTAGATCAATTTGGTAACTGTATTAACTTTGGTGAAGAACATATTCAGCTGCGTCTTCATTTAAGAAAAACAAAATGATAATTCATTATAAAAACACCCAAGTCAGTGAAAAACATCTTAGTTCTTCAACGATTGCTAAGGTGCGACGACGTAAGAAACTCGTAAAGAAATTGACTAAAGTAAATAAAGATTTCCTTAAAGCTCTTGGATTTAAAGTATGAATATACTACAGATTACTGAATCACCACACTTCGACACTTCAATCGAAAGTTACGAAGTCCATTCATACAATCCCTACAATACCAGTTTTAGAGAAAACGATGAAATCAGAATTCCCATCCACCAACAAGACATATACGTGTTACCATCGGCCAGTTCAATTTATATTGAAGGACAAGCAAAGCTATTCGGTAAAGATGGGAATCCGATCAAGAAAACTGTTACATTCACTAATAACTCTGTTTTGTCTTTGTTTCAAGACATCAGATACGAAATAAATGGTATTGAAATAGATCGCATAAAAAACTCGGGAATATCGTCAACAATAAAATCATACATTTCATTAAATGAAGCAGAATGTAAAGTTGCTGCCTTATGGGGGTGGAATTTAGAGGGACTTCAAAGTGATGGTAATTTTAGTGCTGTAATACCACTAAATAAGGTTTTAGGGTTTGCGGAGGATTACAATAAAATTGTGATGAATTGTAAACATGAACTTATATTGAATAGAAGTAACACTAACTTAAATAGCGTTATTCTCACTGATGATACTGTTCATTTTCAAATAGATATACACAGAGTTCAATGGAGAGTACCGCATATAAAAGTATCAGATCGAGAACGACTAACACTTTTAAAACATCTAGAAAGAGATAAAGCTATTCAGATGGCTTTTAGAAATTGGGATTTATATGAGTATCCATTACTGCCGAAAACCACGAAGCATTCTTGGTCAGTTAAAACTGCTTCACAATTGGAAAAACCTAGATATGTAATTTTTTGCTTACAAACTAATAGGATAAATAATAAAACTAAAGACAGTTCAGTATTCGATCATTGTGAAGTAACTAACGTAACGCTCTTTTTGAATTCACTGTATTATCCATATGAACCTTTAAATTTAAAATTTTCTGAAAACAAATATAGTATATTATATGAAATGTTTGTAAAATTTCGTCAGTCGTATTACAACTGTCCAGTAGACCCGTTGCTTGACTTAAAGGTGTTCAAAGAAAAAGCCCCTCTCTTCATCTTAGACTGCTCAAGACAAAATGACAGCCTTAAAACAGGACCAGTAGACGTGAGGTTGGAAATTGAATGTTCTACACCAATACCAGATAAGACGACTGCATATTGTTTGATTATAAATGATCGACTTGTGGAATACAAACCTCTCAGTAACATTGTGCGAAGGGTATCATGATTGCTATTGTAGATATTCAAGGCTTTAAAACAGAAGCAAATGAATTTATAATAAAAGAAATTGCTATAATGTATAATAAAAAACTACAAGTGTTTTTAATTAAGCCACCGTTTCCATTTAAAAAATTAACGGAATCAGAAAAAAAGCAAGTTAGTTGGCTTGAACGTAACAGAAAAATACACTGGGATGAAGGTTTTGTGCCCTATTCGAATTATAAGACTTTGATTCCAAATATTTTAAGAGATATGTGTATCTACGTCAAAGGTTCAGAAAAGGTTTTGTGGTTAAAGCACATTTTAGAAAATAGTAATAGTAAAATATTCAATTTAGAAGATAAAGGTTGTTCTAGTTTGATAAGTTTGTATGATCAATATAAATATTCTGAAGATGTATATAATTGTATTTATCATGACTATGTTTGTGCCTTAAAGAATGTATTGTGTTTAAATAAGTGGTGCTTTGAAAATAAATTTTTAAAATAATTATTTACTTGTTTAATTTTCTATAAAATATTAAGAATAAGTAAAATACTAAGAATTTCCCAATGCTTTTCAATCACATATAAGTTGCTAACAATAGCAAGGTTAACTCATTAAAAGCTCATATAGCTAACTAATTATACGTGTCAGTGAATTAAAAAGTAAATAAATAGAAAATGTTTCATATTGAATACAAACCTCGATATAATATGTATAACTCACATAAAATGCGTGAATTTTCATTTCGTTCCTACTGGGGGACGATGAATTCGAAGAAAAGATTAGTGATGGAAATGGCTGACGCTGGATTCTTTTATTGTGGAAATAGTATTAATGATAAAGCGGCATGTTTCTCATGCGGGGGTATCATAGAACATTGGGAGATTTATGACGATCCTTGGTTGCAACATGCTATACACTATCCTAAATGTTTTTATTTGAATGCTGTCAAAGGAAACGAATATATAATTAATACACGCCTCTCCGTCATAGAATTTGACTCTTAGCAGTGCAATTAATTATTAAAAGAATGTTTTCTTACAACAAAATATAATTAAACAATGTCATAAACATCTTGTTTCAATTTCTACTACCTTCTACCAAAGGCTTCGTCCGCGGAACCTTATACTCTGATTAAAAAATAGCCTATAGATAGGTACTTACTCAATTTCATCCGGTTACAGTTCAGTTCAGTTCAGACAGTTTTCAGTAATAAAGACCACTCAATAGTCAAGTCAGAATATTTTGCAAGCAATGAATGATTACTGTATCTTAAATGATTTTAAAATGAATGGTGAAAATTGAGGGGTTTCCAGATCTTAAGTACATATTTATAAGAAAGTATGAGATAATATTTGAATATTGATGAAATGAATAGTAAAATTTTGAATATTGATGAAATGAATAGTAAAATTTGAATATTGATTAAATGAATAGTAAAAATGGGGGTGACCTGGATCTCCTTGATCCAGGTCCCCCATTTTTACTCTACTTTCCATGTTCACGTTTCAAGTTGTTTCTTGAATTGTGAAAGGAAATAATGTTCTTAACCTTTTGTTGCTTTGTAAGCTTTGAATTACTTACACGAGGTTTTGGGGAACAATACAAATGTTTGTAATTAAATTGTTGGGCATTGAATTACGGCGACAGAAATACTTTAGATAAGGATTAGACTTGGCGTAGGTACATACCTATAGGTGTTTTGTTTTACTTTGTAAGCATAAACTATAGAGACGTTAAATTACACCCTACAACTTTCTATTCGTCATTTATACGATTTGGCGCGGCGTCTGGATCATTGCTAGATTGGTGGCAATTAATTTGTTCACCCCCTATTACTTGGGACTTAAACTGTAATTATGACATTTGGATTTTAATTTTGACTCTGATTTTTTTTGTTTTAACATTTCTATCCAGACTTTGATATGCTGCCTTTTTGAGCAATATACAGGGTGTTTGGCAGAACGTTGAACATACGAAAATGGTGGATAGGTGGGGGTCATCTGCAACTTACTCAGCCCTGATTTATTTGGCCCTGGCCAACTGGATATATATATTTTTTTCTTCTAGTTTCACCACTTTCTTAACTTTAAAGTGTAATTTTTACTAAAACAGGCAATTTTTTTTAAATCTTTAATGCTGGCAGATTCTTATAAAATTATTGCTTTATTCAGATGACAGCTAGAAAAAAAGTTATGAGTCCTCAAACTTACAGAAAGATGTAAAAAATACTTAAATCTTAATTTCAACTTGCATTTAAAAAAAAAACTCAAATTGATTGAGGAGTTCCAATTCTAGCAAAACATCCCTAGTGTGACCCCACCTATCCACCATTTTCGTATGTTCAACGTTCTGCCAAACACCCTGTATAAACAATTAATTTTGTCTAAATATGGTTAAATGTTTGTACAAGGTTCTGTACCATATTTAAACATATATTTCTTTATGTACCTAATTTCATAGCATTTAAAGTATTATGATTTAAAAAAAATAGATGCAGTTATGTTGCCACAAGTACTCGTAAGTACACCTCTACCCTACCCTTCGGAGATTACATACGTGATATAATATTATGTTATGTTTAATCATCGATGAATGATGATTGATTATTCAGGCAGTATGCTATTAGACCACCAACTGCTTGACTACAAAAAGATGTTTCGAGAGATTTACGTTTGTGATAAGTATAAATAAGATCAAATAAGGAGTATGTACTGTCTCTTAGTGTACTGTAGTGTCTGACTACTAACATTGGACAAATAATATATATATAAAAATAAATAATATTCCACAACTTTTCACACAACGCCTTTAAGTCCCAAGCTAAGCTTCAGAGCTTGTATTATGGGTACTAATCAGCTGATAAATATACCTATATATTTTGAAATACATAAATACATATACATATTATAAATAAATACACCCAGACACAGAATAAATTATCGTGCACAACACACAAATATTTGTCCTGGGTGGGAATCGAACCCACGACCTCCGGCATAGCAATCAGGGTCACTAACTACTAGACCAACAGGCCAGACGACCAAAATAACCAATACATGTTGAATTTCCAAGTAACGACTAATCGCAATGTAGAACCTAATATAATAGACATGTCCACCTATATTAACAATTGAGAAAATTCAGTCCGAAGCCTGCATGTCGGATTGTAACGATATTGTTGTCCCATCGGACTAACAAACGCTAATTAACCAAATTCCGACAATCATACAGGAACTCGACACATGCATAGCGATGAACATCTATACAGTTAAATCTGTATAGCTACAGACAGCAACAGAATTAGTTGTAGCACTGAAATTCTCTATACAATTATATCCTCTATGAAGTACCACTTAGCGTGCTTAATTCTATCAAAATCTAATACTCGATGCGGAATGTTTCAGGTATATTAGTGCAATGTAAAATGCATTAGAAAATAGTAGTATATGTGTGAAATTGTAGTACTATGACGGAGTTTTGCGATCATTTTCAAACAACCCCAACTCATGTTTATAGCTTTTATACATACTTTTTAACCGACTTCAAAAAATGGAGGAGGTTCTCAATTCGGTTGTATTTTTTTTTCTTTGGGGTTTGTTACCTCAGTACCTCATTTAAGGATCGATTTTCAAAGTTCTTTTTTTATTTGATAGGGTATACTAGCAGATTGGTCCCATTTGTATCAAAACTCATATCTGATGAGGGATCCTCTAGGGAACTCCTCAAAAAATATAGGTACACACGCACCGATTTTTACATTTTTAGAAACATGTGAAGCATTTTCATTTAGAAAGTATCATTTGGTGAAGAAAAACTGATGAAACTTGAAACTTCACAAATTCTACATTATCAGTAAAAATGTATGACTTGGCTGTTTCGTTACTTAGTACTTCAGAACCTAAATATTCCCATTACCTCCACGACGCCGACGTTAGCGAAACGGCGAAGCCATACATTTATACTGATAATGTAGAATTTGTGAAGTTAGGGTCGGTAGGGTAGGCCGTGTAGATTCAGAAGCTTGGCTCTAAATGAGATCTGATATCTTTTTCACAAGGCAAACCTTATGTGGTAGTCTTGGCAACATTTTACATAAATAAATAAAATAAATATTCCACAAATTTTTCACACAACGCCATTTAGTACCAAGTTAAGCTTGAGAGCTTGTGTTATGGGTACTAAACAGCTGATAAACATACTTATATATTTCTAATACATACATATTATAGATAAATTACACCCAGACACAGAACAAATGATCGTGCTCATCACACAAACATTTGTCCTGGGTGGGAATCGAACCCACGAACTCCGGCATAGCAGTCAGGGTCACTAACTACTAGCCCAACAGCCCTGTTTACATGAAATGTTTTGGTGGGATTTATTTATATAGACTAACAAAGCATTTCGACGGTAGCGCTGCAGCCGAGCTGCCGCCGCGCGGTACCTGGCGGCAAATTTGAAGGTGCCCTTAGGGCCCATATCCTTCACAACCCAGTAATCAGACTGATTATCAGACTTTCGGGCTGAATACCCATAATGGCTGTGTAAGAACTTCGAATAACAGCCATGCAATGTATGGCCATCCGCAGACCAGCCTCGGCATACTGACACGTGCGGATGATATAATTTATCCAATACAAACTCTACATCAAAGAAAATAAGAAACAGGAAAAACAGCAAAGTATAAAGCCAAGTGTTTAGTTAAAGATTTCAACAATTTAAGAACCCATTTCGCCCAATAAATACCAGAATTCACGGGAAGAAAAAGAAACGTCGAGTAATCGGCGAGTGGACGCGTTATTATGAGCACCCCATTAAACTTGTCGCAAGTTGTGTATCGCGGATGTGTAGCGGGACCTGGGACGGCCAAAATATTCAATTGGCGTATCCTACATTGGCCACGGGCCAGGCGCCCCTGCATATTGATGTGCCAACTTTTACCGCCGACTCAGCTCATCGACGCAAACTTCACCCGCCAACCTGCCAAACTATAGCCTATGCGCTGAACGCTGATCGCATGAGTTTAATGACGTGGCTTCAGGCTAACAAAATGTCCATTACGCTACGCGCTGACGGTTCGCTCCCCATGAAGCGCATGTTATTAGAAATTCCGTAGATATTGAAATATCGGGACGCTGTAAAAGTGCTTTTAACCATCCCATGTTAAAATTTATCACTATTTCAAACGAGTTTTTCGTAAAACATTTTGTTATTGGCGGAAACCTTGTGAGCATAATTGGAAACGCTGCTAGTTGATAAACCGGAGGACTTTTTATATTTTTCCTTTCCTCTACGCCCGCGCCCTTTCCTGATTAAGTTCGTTATGAGTTAGACAATTTTAGCGTTATCTTAATATTTTGAATCGTACTTCTCGTTCTTCGTTAGTAAACCACGCCTACTTTAAACTCCAAGGAGGAAAGTAGTAGTGAGTCACATATATTTAGTTGATGGACTAGCTCATTCTTTAATAAAACATCTAACTATAAAGAATATCGTCTTACTAATTGAACCACCTAAATTGAGACAACAACAATAACGCTTTATTCGCCAACTTCCAGGGACAGCAAAAAAGCGTCGATTCTTCATAAAGTTTTCCAATATGACAGAGATTATTATGGCGGCACGAAAAGCAAACTATCGGTTTTCATAAATCGAACAAAGATCAACTTTGATTTGATGGATGACTCGGCTGCGTTTGCGTTCAGAGAGGCTCTCGCGATCCGAGCCACGAGATCCAAATGGGTCACGACTAGAATTAATGTCGTTTAAAAATACTTGTTGATTTATGTGCTGCGCTGTTTGTTTAAAACTAGAGTCTGAATCCAATCAAGTGAAGGTAAAACGACCAGAAAGAAAATGTAATTAAAACCCGTCGAGTTTTACACGTGAAAATGTGATTAATTTTTTCATCAGTGCAAGTTTATAAGTACCTCAGCGCTCCCTTTTAATATTAGAGAAAACACATTGTTTTTATTGTTATCGTCTCTTGCACTCAAACAGTTACCATTACGAACGAGTTCGCGCCTTCTTTATCGAAAAGATGGAAATATTGAGAACAAAGAAACGTTTCAAGTTTAAAAATAAAGCTCCGTTGACGCTTGCCGACAATTACAATATCAAAAGAATCGACTTTTTTACTACGCGAGAGTTTCATACTTTTATTATTTATACCCAATATTTTTTCAGAGCTGCCTTTCTTCAGATCTATTAATAATATAATATCTCAAATATTTTTTCATCTGATATTAAAAGTATAATATTTGCGAAGAATATTATAAACATGTAAATTGCTGTAAGAAAATACAGAGTTCGAAAACAAATGCTTTTTCTTTTTGTAAGCAGCTTTTACTTAAAAGGCGTTTGTGTTTTCAAGGCGATACCTAATAATTTGTTTGTTTGTGTTTCTGTTTTTGGTTCAATGGGGATAAGGTGCAGAATTAAAAGGAAGCCGGTCAAACCCATAATAAAACACACGAAGGTACTGAAATACTTCTGAGATTTAGGATGATTGAAAACCAGCGTAAGGCAGTTGTTGTTTGGCATTTTTATTGAACTGGACCTATTTGGCACTAACCTAATTAGTGTTGTAGGTATTGTTTTCTGTACTAGCCCTGCTTGTAAGAATCGTAATGTTAGGTACTCAGCCAATACATTTTACAACAAAAATATCTTTTTAAAATCCATATTTTGCTTGCAGAAATAGGCCATTAAACGACACCTTAGGATAGAATAGAATAGAATACTCTTTATTGTACAACATAAAAATTTACAAATTATAACTTTAAGGGCTACATAGGGTGTTACAATGGGCGGCCTTATCGCTAAAAGCGACCTCTTACAGACAACCTTAGTGCATGAAATAAGAACGAACAGACAAACATTGATTTTTCACATGTGCCTGTGCTAATTTTGTATCTTTTGTTCACAAATTGATATTATAATTCGCCTTAAAAACCTAATTAGCGTTGAATTTTGCACTTACAAGTTACAAGTTAGAGAGAAATTTCGATAGAAATTACGGTGGCTCACCGGACTGCGCTCAAGTTTGCTACGTTCGTCGTAGTTCGCGGGCTCGCGGAACTTCGAAAGAGCGGAAACCTGAAACTTTCACTGGCTCAACTCGTTTTACGGGCACCGCTATCACGCCCCAGAGGCCTAACCTCTTTCTTAAAGTCCTTACTTTTGTGAATAACTATAACGTCTGAAACGTGTATGTAATTACGTAACGGTTAACATGGCACTTAAAGATGAAGATACCGGGCTGGTATCCGCGACTACACGTCAAAGCGCGTATTTTGCGTATGGGCCATAATCTACCACGCGGGCCCAGTGCGAATTGGAAGATGTCACATGTCTTCAAATTTTTGGTTCCTTCTAGGACATGCCGGTTTCCTGACATGGTACTTGCATAAATACTGCAGGAAAACTTTTATAAAAGACTAGCCACTTCACTCGCGACTTCGTCCGCGTGCATTTCGTCCTTTAACATCCCCTGCACCCCCCCTCCCCCCCCCCCCCCCCACCCTTAGTTTGGAAAATAAAGCCTATGTCACTCACAAATTATGTGGCTTTCCATTAGTAAAAGAATTTTCAGAATCAGTTAAATAGATCCAGAGATAACCCTCTACAACTACTTATGCGAAATCGTGGCCTATTACTTTTGTCTAATTATATCTCTTTGTTGTATTTATGACGTTACCAATTATAATTTAATTGATAAAATTAGTAAATGCGATCTATCAAAATATATTTTATCTAAATAAACTTAACAAACGAACTAATAAAAATGTCGCCTGGTAATAGTCTCTTGCTTAGGCTCTGACCGTGGTAGGAAAGCAAATCGATACTCGTAATAATACATTGTTAGGTAATTAAATAAATAAAATATTTGTTTCAGTAACTTAATAAATATTTTACACTAGCAGACGCCCGCGGTTTCACCCGTTCCCGTGGGAATACAGGGATAAAAAATAGCCTATGTGTTAATCCAGGGTGTCAGCTAACTCCACATGAAAGAGTAACAAACATCCATCAATCCACCCATCTATCCATACTCACAAACTTTCGCGTTTATAATATTAGTAGTATCGGTCCTTGGTCCGAGGGAATTTCCATTTAAGTATTGGAATAATAAGAGCAGCAGTGGGATATAGTAGAATATATTATTCATTTGTGGTTCACAAGCACGGGTTACAAGTTATATATAAATATAAATAGTCCGTAACTAAGCTAATTTAAATCAGTGACAGACATGTGTTAAATACGATTATTGCCTGTGCGTATACAGTTATTACAGTAATTACAAGCCAGTGCGTATACATAAATATGCAACCTCCAATATTAAGGCCCGTATTTATACCACTACTATTAAGTCTGTCTTAGTCCCCACAGTGCCCATAGTGTCCATAGTGCCTATAGTCTCTATAGGATTGTGGAATTGCGGCCCATTGCTTTCGATTAACATAGATCGTCCCTTGCCGGACCAGAACTTACGGCTCCACGTTCGTAAATTACTAGAATAACTTACGCGTTGTGGTCAGTAGTTTCGATAGATAGGAAGGCAGGAAAAATATCGAATAAATAGAGCAAATCAAAAGATATTTATAATTAATATATATTTTTCATTTCTATATATATTTTATTTGTATTCACTAATTCATATATATTAATACATATATTTCTTTATATACTTATTTGCATTTAACATTTGTATTTATATTTATCTGTTTATGATATTTTTAATCCTTACATTATTATACTGATCTCTTCAAAGTTTCCCAATCATCTTTAATATTAAGTATTTATATAGCACTTTCAACTACCCAATGTATCTACCGTAGATAACTGTTATTGGCTACTCATGTAATCTTAGATAAGTACTTAGTTAAGAGTTGAATGCTGTTGTTATCCCTAAGAATAAATAAATAAAAATAATTACTTTGCAGTCGTAATCATTTGGATAAACATTTGATTGCCATTTTACAACACGTTGACATCCTTATATTGTAGACTAGCTTCTGCCCGCGACTTCGTACGCGGATCCTGTTGCTTATGCCAGCGACAACGGGGTCGTCAAAATCGAAGATCTGAAACATCTGATGTCGAATTCTATAAGCCCGGGGACGGGAAATCAATGGGATGCGCGAGACGATTCAAGATGTTCCAGATTTTTTATTTTTGATGGTCAACAGGAAATGCCATCAGACTTAACAACTTTTGCTAAGACGCCATTTCTATTATGTATATGTCGTAGCGAACGATATTCAGAAATAAGAAGTTGTGAAGTTGATTACATTAGTACAGAGTCTGTGGTAAACGCCGTGACGTCAGCTGTCATTTGCAAATGGCGCGAGCGATGTCACGTGGATGGAGTCGTATTGGGAAGTGGAAGCTAGACAGAGCTCAGTTGGATTTGAGACACCAACGAAGACACTAGTCCAGTGCGAAACTGTCTGTTTACCTATCTGAGTAATGTTATGTGATTACTTTTACCAAAGTGAGGTTATTACTGCAATGAAGATTATTATTCAACGTTATGTACCTGGTACCACGAAACCCCTGATGTCGGCCCATACCGCTCAGCCATCGCTGACGCCGACATCAGAAGTGAGGATAAGGACTTGCTTCCCACTTGGCTGGCGTGCTTTGCCAAGTCGTCAAGATATATCAGAAGAAAATGATCGAAGCTTGCTTGATATTGTCAAGGCAGCGCTGGGAGCGCTGGCATGGTGAACGAGCAGTGATAGCTACATCGGTCTAGCAAGAACGTTTGCGAGGTGCAAGATGCAAGTGTAGCGGTTTTGCAGTGGCGTGGCGCGGTGGATAGACGCGTGCAAAATAGCTGGAATTGTGGGCAGTCACAGCACAGCAATCCGGTGAGTCGTGTAATTATTGTTTTGATCGACTGATGTCGTTCAGAGTTTGCTCGTCATTTTAGAGGTTAAATGCAGACGTTTGTATAAAGGGTATGTAGGTATACCTATGAAGTACAAATAGACCGTAGGTACTGTATGTACCTACTTAACGAGCAAATTCATTGCGACGTTTTGGTTTATGGTCTTTGTTTACCTGTTTTATTTTGGGGTACCCACGTATTATGATTAATTATCATTTGAAATGCAATGTGACAGGCGGTCACGATGTATTTCTTGGTTTTTTCTAAACAAAAATGTGAAGTGGATTGTAGTTACAAATATAACCAGATAGGTACTAGAAATACGTTATGTAAAATACCTACGGTACGTAAAATAGAGAACCTCTGATAACTTTACTTAATGAATATTGCCATACTTTTATTATTGGTTTACCGTGCGTACGTACGTCTATCGGCGCTTTACAAAATTAGCTTAGACAAAAGGCTAGTAATGCGAGCAACGGTCCAAGAACTAGTAGATGCTTATTACATACGCTTTAGTAAGCCTCCGTTTGGGAAACCTATTCGCTTAGCAAAACATTAGACAGGCTATTTGAAGTTGGGTAAACTAGCAGAGGGCTATTTTAATGCGTTTTAGGAATGGCAGTAATGCTATCCTAATATTATTTAACGTTTGATTTACGTAGCCATATTTTGTTACGTTGTGATACAACAGCCATCGAAGTTGCGACAATTAAAACTCAGTAAGTAAATAGACGTAAACAACGTGACGCGACAATATTTACTGCTATTGGTATCATCGCAGTGAACCGAGAAATAGGCTTCAAAACCTTAACCTCTGACGTCAACCTTACAGACTAAGTCTGACGAAAGGAAAGTAGTGTGATAGTAATCGGTTCATAAACTATTGTGTGATAGGTACTGTTATTTGCCCCTCTAAGTCCTGCTACTTTAGCAAGGATTGAAAGGCTGCTCGGTGTATAATAATTTAATAAACGCCGACTAAAGCCGGTTTGAACATTTCGAAGCGTTCATTTGCGAAGCGTTATGTAAAGTTTCTAGGCTATGATATCACAGCTAAGGTGAGCTGAAGCTTAGTTAAACTGCCTTTCTTGATAACATTCACCATGTTAGGCGGTTCATAGGTAGTACCATGTTTTCGGAAGTTCATTAGTTTAATTTTTCTTTTTTTTAAATTAGCCTCACTGTTTTTATTGATGACTAGTAAACAATTTGGTCCATGTATTTGAAAATTGGGACACTGACAGATAAGATGACAAATAATTTCAATTTTACCGACTATACCTGGTTGATTATTTTCTTATTATGAAATTTTAATTTAAATGAGATTGAAATTTAAAGTGATGCAAGTGCGGCGCTATTCCTTTTATTTTTTTTGTAAATCGTATGGAAACTTGTTGATATCACCACGGTATCACAAAGCTGGTTGTTAGCCTAACTTTAAATTGAGCAAAGATAAAAGTCGGTTTGACCATAATATTAGGCTCAGGGTTTTAAATTAGCTTAAGTAATTGTGTTTTAATTGAAAATGTGGAAAGAAGTCAAACTAAATTAGATTCAAGTATGAAGGCCCCGATCACAAAGTTCCTCGAGAATTGAATGTCATAGTTAATGACAGTGGTAGTGAAACCACATCTGGTTAAAAATAGCTTGTATACTCATACTCGAAGCTTTGGACCCACCTCATGAGTAACATGTGGCGATGGGTCTATAAGGAATCGTGGGTGCGATTTCTGTCTGTGTTGGTGCACAGATTTTAATGAGTTGAGTATGCATTGCTTATAAATGACGATAAAGAGTAATAGAACTGTTAGAATTACTGGTTGTAACTTATTGGTCGGACCTTTTCTAATTACTAATGTAGTGCGCAGTGCGCTGTGAACGAAGGATAAACAAGTAGTGTAGTTATTAGCAGAGTTCAATACTGTGCCTAGACATGAGAAGTACCAATAGGATGATATCTCGTTTATTAATGACAGAAATTCATTTGAATATACTTAAACCGATGTTTCACCGACTAGGCGACTGTCCAAGATAGCCGTGAGCGCCTATTGACTGAATAACAATTGGGATTTATTGATGGTTTACCATTTACTTTGGTAACGTGCAAAAGTTCCAACTCCTTTTGTTTATCGCTGTCTTTCTACACGAAGTAGAGATAGTAGTACAATAATCCGACCGAGTGGTTTCCACTTTTCTAAACCTGTTTTTGCTTCTCGAAAAGCGTGATAGTTTCGAGCGTATGTCAGTAGATGATTGACAGTTAAATTTAGATAGTAGGTACTTTGGGTGAATTCCCACTACCGTGTAAAGAGATCAAACTTCTTAGGTCAATGGTAATAAAAAACGTTCCTGTAAGTCCCGTTTTGATAGTACCTACTAAAACGAAACTTAAGTGTTAGTAACTTGGTTTACATTAAAAATGAAGAGCCTAGCTAAACTAAGCTTGACCCGAAGTAAAGGTTTCTTACGCTTGCGTGCGACCAGTATGTTGTAAAGTCAAGTCATGATACCAACCTGCGATGTTCAAACAAGTTAGAAGTAGAAGACAATGTTTCTGAGGGCAAAAGAATCCCGATAGACCTATGATATGCTTGTTGGCTATCCGGTCAATCCGCATCTATAAGATGCAGTCGCAACTGCGTACGTTGTCGTTCAGGGCGTGATGAGCGGCTTGTGGTCTGGCGGGGTCCCAGGCCTTGAAAGGGACTATTTGTACGGTCATGTAATGACTTGAGAGTTGTGGACCCTAGAGAAAGTGTTAGTCGTATCACGTGAGAAGATAACGATATGGGTGGAAATACCGAATTGTCAATGGCTGTGGCAGGGCCATGAGTAGTGTGTTTACTTTTGAAATTTGATAATTAAGAGGCTTTGAAGAACCTACTATGTTTAAGTACTTAAAATGGCTTAGTTAAAGTTCGTTTAGTTATTGTGAGTACTGAGTAGTCATTACTAAAGATTACCTGTAAAGTTTCGGAATACATTTCATCTAACTTAACGTATACTCTATGGATTAAGTGTGAGTGTTTGGTGACCGATCCAGTTGCGCCGGAGCATGTAAGAGGTGCACGTGGTCTGCTTTTTATGCGCAGCATATCCTTTCCGAGGGGTAGCACTTACGCGGCTGAGATGGTTAGCTTCTGGGGATGGATCACTGGCCAATGCATTGGCAGACTGTGACTAGCCGATGGACTGGCAGACTGTGACTAGCCGATGGACTGGCAGACTGTGAAAGGCCGATGGACTGGCAGACTGTGAAAGGCCGATGGACTGGCAGACTGTGAAAGGCCGATGGACTGGCAGACTGTGAAAGGCCGATGGACTGGCAGACTGAGAAAGGCCGATGGACTGGCAGACAATGAAAAGCCGATGGACAGGCTGACTATGAGAGTCTTTGTACTTACAATTTATGTCTGACGACACCAAGTGACGTTTATTTAAAATGATCTCATGTAAAGTGATATCATGTGTTTTATGGGATGATTCCCTCCTAGAATTTTACCTGTTTGGTTCTAAAAGGCTGGATTATTGTGACTTCCTTAATCCTTGAGACCTTGTCAACGCTGGCTATATTGTACAGCTATAGTTGTTAAGATTTAACGGCAGGATAGCCGAACGGATTACTTTCAGAATATATCTGTAAGTTGCCAGATCAGACACACGAGGACGTGTGAGGGTCATGATGGCCGTGTCGTAGCGAACGATATTCAGAAATAAGAAGTTGTGAAGTTGATTACATTAGTACAGAGTCTGTGGTAAACGCCGTGACGTCAGCTGTCATTTGCAAATGGCGCGAGCGATGTCACGTGGATGGAGTCGTATTGGGAAGTGGAAGCTAGACAGAGCTCAGTTGGATTTGAGACACCAACGAAGACACTAGTCCAGTGCGAAACTGTCTGTTTACCTATCTGAGTAATGTTATGTGATTACTTTTACCAAAGTGAGGTTATTACTGCAATGAAGATTATTATTCAACGTTATGTACCTGGTACCACGAAACCCCTGATGTCGGCCCATACCGCTCAGCCATCGCTGACGCCGACATATATGTTATATTGTCTCTGGGCTTTGGAGTTCCCCTACAGGTGCTCCAGATCTTCAAATTTAGTCTCACAGCAGAAAACACTCTTCACGTGGAATAGTTTTTGCAATGGCACCATTTTTATATCTCTTTAACTTTAGGTCATCATAATAAATTGCGTGACGTTCACGATCAGCGGTCAGTCGCGCATCTCCTTCCCCCACTTATCTCTAGAGTCGATGCGTATATACGCTGAAAACTCAAGCGTCATGCTTTTTCCGTGAACGACTCCAACTCGCGAGACAGTGCATGATGTTCACGATCAGCGGTCAGTCGCGCACATATTCTTCACTGGTCTCTAGAGACCTGGATGTAGATGCGTAAATACGCTGAGAATGCAGGCGTGCTTCGCGATCCCAAGAAGTTTCCACGGAGCGAGTTGCAGCCTCATGTTCTCGAACAGCATCAAGTCTCTCCTAACGCTCTTCGGTAGATTGTTGGGATCTTATAGTCTTTAATCATTTAGCACCTTTGGAACATTGGGAAAAATTTGACCTCTTTCTAGGCATGGTTATAGTTTTATTGTGATGATACCTGATCAATTAAAATCTAAGTGGCTGCTCCCCTGCGTTACCGGGTAAGCTACCGTGTAACGAAGATAAATGGAAAAGGAAATTAAACACTCAAATAACAGAAGCCCGAAGGCATACGATAAAAAAATGGGAGTTTTAGCCAGTAGAGTCTAATTTTCAACGATATACCATCGTCATCGAAAATCAGTCCTGAACTGTTCCCGCCTTCACCGCGTAGTACCTACCTCCTACTTATGTTATTTTATAATTATGCAATGAAATTAGTGATAGTTTTAATTTCTATATCAAATGTTTCTGATCTTCGATTTTTATAAGTCAACAGGAAATGCCTATCAGACTGAACAACTTTTGCTAAGACGTCATTCCTATGTGAGTTATGGTGTAGCTGGGCTCTTGGAGTTCCACAACAGGTGTTCCAGATCTTCGATTTTTATACGTCAACAGCGAGTGCTCATAAGGCTGAACAACTCTTGCTAAGACGTCATTCCAATATATGTTGTAGTGTAGCTGGGCTCTTGAAGTTCCACATCAGGTGTTCCGGATCTTCAAATTTATTCTCTCAGCAGAAAATGCTCATAACGTGGAACAATTTTTGCTATGGTACCATTTTTGTATCTCCTATAGTTTAGATGGTCTGTTGCGGTTCTGCATCAGGTGTTCCGGATCTTCAAATTTATTCTCTCAGCAGAAAATGCTCATCACGTGGAACAATTTTTGCTATGGGGCCATTTTTGTATCGCCTATAGTTTAGCTGGTCTGTTGCGGTTCTGCATCAGGTGTTCCGGATCTTCAAATTTATTCTCTCAGCAGAAAATGCTCATCACGTGGAACAATTTTCGCTATGGGACCATTTTTGTATCGCCTATAGTTTAGCTGGTCTGTTGCGGTTCTGCATCAGGTGTTCCAGTTTCCACGATAAATTATAGCCTATGTGTTGACCAGACTTAATATCTATACAACAAAAAAAAAATCATTCAAATCCGTCCAGTAGTTCCGAAGATTAGCGTGTGCAAACAAACAGACAAACAGACAAACAGACAAACAGACAAACAGACAAACAGACAAACAGACAGACTTTTTTTTTTGGATTCGTGCTCTATTACTGTTTCTAAACCCCCCTCAATTATTATTTTTTAAATATATTCAATGTACAGACACAGTTTTTTTACAGTCTTATTATATGTATAGATATTAGAATTTTCACATTTCATTAATATTTTTGCTCTTGATTTTGATTTTAATTTAAGTTTTGTATTATTTTTGTATTCTTTATTTAATACGCACAAGATTTGCACGCTATAATTTGTGGCAACACATGTCTGAACTTTTCTTTTTTTTGTAATATCTTGCCTGCATGTTTCTATTTTTGTATGTGTACATATACTTGAGCAAATAAATATATCTTATCTTATCGTAAATGCCTTTTAAGGCTTACGTTTGCTTAGCGTACTGGTTGCGTTCATCATCGCAATAAAATAACGTCGTGTGTAAAGGCCCTTACCTATGTTGTGCCATAAGTTTGCTGAAACTAAATAAAACAGTTCAGATAAAACTCTTAACGGCACAGGCCGAATGATTACTCCAAATTTCGATTCACAAGTCACGGTCTCATCCAACATTAATAAAACCTCTTTTTACTTCCTATTCCACTACCATTCTTTAAAGTTATCAAATATCACGAATAGTGCTGAAGCAATGTGACGTGGAAGTATCAAACAGTCATAAAGTGTGTCATGCGCAGCGAGAGGGCACATCTCATGGTAATATGACACTTTTACACTTTACGAGGGCATTATCCGCTGTAACAAAACTGAATGGTTTGATTTACTGGTGTAAACGTAATCTTTCTTTAGGGATTTACTCGTATCCTATTACTGAGATGTTTTACGAAAAGCAGTTAAATAAATAAGAAGACAACTAAAAAATTGAATTTATAAGGCAGATGAAAAACACTGGGAGGGACGCCCTATAAAGAAATACACTGACCTTATTGGTCATGCTCTTCAGAAAGGTCAAGTGCGTAGTCAGCCGGCTTGCGTGCGCGTATTATGATAGATTAAGAGCGTGTATTCTTAAAATTGGCCACGACCAAAAAGACTTGTTTGTAAAATTTGATGTCTTAGTTTTACATTCTATCCAAATAATATATAACAACAATATGTAATATAATACGGGTGGTTAAAAGGTTAGTTATTTTATGAATCAATAAGTTCTTTAAGCAAAAAAAAATATTTAAATCATTGTAAATCCGAATTATCAGGCCTCTTGCCTGATAATTCGGATTTTTCTTTCAGTAAATCCTATTGTGAAAAATTAATATTATCACATAAACTGTCACATAAATGAATCCACAAACAAAATCTGAATAAACATGTACTCAAATTCCCGAGCCTATTAAACAACGATTGGCCTACCGAAACTAATATTAAATCAGCTCCTATAAACACAAACTTCGTACAAATTGCTCGTGTAGTGAATTTGCTTTCATTAAAATAATAGGAGTGGTTAATGACTTGCCCATACTATGAATATTCAACGGAGCTCATATTGCCAGATGAAGCTTCAAAGGGTTTATCTGAGCGATAAATGCCTTAATTCCTTGAGGCATATAGTTACTAACAAGCCCCACCGTGCATTGAACATTAGGTATACACAGAGGCCAGCACGTCAAGTTACCCCAATGTGTCAAATTTCTTTGATTGTTTTTCAACTTTATGTTAAACAGAATTAGGTTCATTTTCAATTGGGAAAATTTTACACATAGAAGTAACTTGATGTGCTGGCGTCTGTACAACACAGAGAACTGAATATTATCATAACGCATGCATTCCCCGAAGGTGAAAGCAGAGGTGTACACGTAGTGCAACCACATTTTGCCAGTATGTTTAAGCCTCATATGTAATGGAGGACATTCGGGTACAAATACAGACTCCGGGCTGATTCTAAGACATTCCTGATGAAATACCCCAATGTTAGCTGTAACATGAAACATACTATGCAGAACTTAACGGAATAACAATACTAGCTGCCCTGGCACTTAGTCTATCTTTTGGCTTTATTAGTTTTTATTAGTTTACAACCTATCCTTCGACCTACTGAATATACATACAAACGGTCAAGCCGTTTCAAAGGAGTTTTTTTTACAAGCACGGGGACACCTGAATTTTATATTAGATACCTACTACAGTTTAAAGTAAAAAGAAGATACTTTCAAAAGGCATTTTACAAGATAAAATATAGTTTAGAGCCAACATTAAAGTTTCCATGAATTTTATACTTTGTTATTTTTTTAAAGTTATTGAGACCATCTAGACAATTTATAAAACTTAATTTAATATGTATCAAAAGTCTTTCAAAAGTACGAAATGCTTTCTTGCTAACTTAAAGATACAAAAGTTTATTTTGCATACGAATTTTCAGTAAAAGAACCTTATTCAACCAAGAAGATAGATGAGGCTCCAAAGAAATGTAAAGCCTAACTAGATTTTGTGGATCCCAATAAAATAGTTGAAACCGCAAATTACTAAAGGAAACAGGACAAAGTTGGATTTGAACAAAGAAAAGGGCGGAGAAAGCAACAAAGTGCGTAAACAAGGGGTCTCATCGGTTTTATTTGAAAAGTTTCGATGATCGCGGTTTACTACCGCCACACCGCCCCACTTCCACGAACAACGTCTTCATTAGATAAAATCAGACAAGATTTACATTATCTGGGATAACGGAATTTACTTGTGTTGACGTGACGAAATGTAGCACAAAAGAACAGGAGATTCTGATTGAAATAAGACCCAAATGTGTCACTAAACACACCCAAAACTTTGGTAATGCTATAATTCACTAGGCATCAATACTTGCGCTCACAAAAATATTGGCAAACTTCCAACGCCCTAAATCATAATACTGCGTAATAAATAACCCTTCGCTGGCTGAAGATGTATAAACTATTGTTGTCATATTTCTCAATCACAATGGCAAACAAAACTGCTTGTATTTCAATAGTGGCTTCAGATGACGAGGCGTTTAGCGCAAACGGCTCTCATAATCTATTCCGTCAATGGTGAAAGATAAGATTGTTCCGTCATTATTGGGATGTAATTAATCTTTGTCAACGTTACCTTCGTCTGTAGATCTGCTCCTCAGAGATAGGCACAGACCTCTTTCTTTGTTTCACTCCATTATGTACTTTGGTTTAGAACATTCTCGGTAAAACGTGAAACATCATCTTTGAATTCAGTATTGGTTAGACTAATTTATATTATCTTCGATCGTCTTTAGAACCTTTTAATTTTCATCAAAAAATAAATGAGTAAAATCAATTTACCAATATTTGAACAGATCTCGTCTTTGTTTGGTTAATAACAATTCAAAAAAGAAATGAAATCACGAAACCATTTTATGTTACCAACCAAAATAGAATAAACATATTTCCGTAAAACGAGATTATCCTAAAGTACCTAAATTGAGATAAATTAAACAAGTGGATACTCCATCTTTCTGTATTAAAACAAACGAATATTTGCAAATCGGATTACCTCAACAAAGACTCATAGGTAGGTAATGTAAAATGTACCTGAAGAGAACAATGTAAAGCACGGTTATCGGAAGTACGGCTCTCTCGTATACCTATATCTCTTTTGTAGGTGAGATTAAAGAGGCGATGGCGTGGGCCGATGCCATCCATCTCCGTTAATGCTGTATCGACGGCTCCATCCAACGGCTGTGAGCAGCGCGTGATGCACGGCCGCATCAAGTGCGATGATATTTATTGGGAACTAGCTTTTGGCCACTGCCTCCCTCGACTGAGTTGTGGTAGTGCGAGGACGCTTTATGTTCCAAAGCCTTCCTCAATAAACGACAGTGCTTTCAGATCCGTCTAGTCAAGTTATGTTCACACTATTGGCGCAGTGGCTGAGCTATTGCCTATGCTGTTTGGGGCGCTGCCGCGATTCCGGCACGGCGGATTCTGTTGGAACATAAAAGAATAGGATATTCGTCTAAATAGTTGAATTGCGCATTTAGACATCCATACCCTTAGTACCACTACTTCTTGACTGTCAGCCCATCTTATGGATGCACAGCCATTTTACTTGGAAGCAGTAACACTACATGTACTTATATAATTTTGTAAAAATATAAATAATAATCGGAACCGTGTAGTTGCGTTTTAAAGCGAATACTTGTTCAGTTTTATTATTTGTTGTAGCAAATTTTAGGCGATTTTTTAAAATTGATAACATATTATTACCATAATATATTTATTCAATTCAAAACCTTCGCCAAAAATAGGCCATTATTTTTAACAATTTTAAAACTACCTCCCAAGTTCTACATCAAACCGTTTAGGCTATAATGGCGCGCTAGATAAATATGTTTTCTCGTTCATTGAATAAATACATACGCTTAAAAAGCACAACCCGCCTTCTGATGCTTTCGGGTAAATTAAGCAGCGTAACTTAGGTTAATCGCGAACAACAATGATGAGTATAAACGCTGATTGGTTGATAAATTAACTTAAGGTACGGATGGATAAATAGCAATATTCGTTCATAGCAACATTCAAGCTATATTTAAATTCTGGTTTATTTTTAAATATAAGTCGAATATAGCTAACGAATCTATGAAGTGACGATTTTATTAATGAACTCCTAGATTAGCTAATCAGTGTTCACACTCCTAAACAAGCTATATTATTCAAAAATTAGCAGCTCGTTATTATAATAACCAATCTTAGTAACTCAAAAACCTTGTAGGTAAGGAAAATGTTCCTCCAACATAAAAGTTAAATTTTAATACTTAGCGAATGCAAAACTAGTTTGTCTGTAATGAGTTTTTGCTGATTACTAAAACACTGTGGAAGTTAGAGCTCGTATCGTTTTCTTTTTGCAAAAATTGCCATTGTACACCTATATTTAAGTTTCCTACTGAATATAAAGTAATTTATTTACAGCTGTTACACACAAGTACACATGCCAGCATTTCAAGCTACTGTCAATTTTCCCAATTAAACATGAACCTTATAATGTTTAAAATAAAGTTGATAACCTAAAAAAAAATGACACATTTAGGTTGATGTGCTGGCGTCTGTACAATCGTCAAAATCATTACCCTCCTTTTTGCTTCGCCATTGTTGGGTAATAACTAGGGAATGCAATCTCGTCTCGCCGAGATCTCGATCTCGCGAGATCCCGGCCATATTTTACGAGATTGTATCTCGTCAAATTTCGTACGAGATCTCGCGAGATAACGAGATCGACAAATGCAGCGTGACGACGTGTATTTCAAAGCGCGGCTGCGCGCGAACTGAATCCTGGCCGTTGCCTAAATATAGATAATTATTGTTTTGTTACCAATATTGTAAGAACTTGAACTGATTAGCTACAGTAGGTGTAATAATTATAGACATAAACAAATGTTATTAGAGTTAGAGACAAAATAATAAGTACTCTGTTGATTTTTAAAATAAAACTTACATTATTTTTATAACTAAGCAACGCAGTTTCTATTTAATTACATATCATGTCAATTACTAGGTCTTAAAACAAGCATTTGCATATGTTTTAATTGCGATTCTTCCAATCTCGCGAGATCTCGCTAGGCGGAAATCTCGTACGAGATTGCATTCCCTACTTATAACGTATCTACCTACACCTTTTTACTTCAAATATCATTGTGAAAGATATTGTTTTTATTGTATTTAATGCAGTAAATGTTAAGGCAGTTTCGTATAAGATTAAGTATACTTATTAAATTATCCTTTAAACACATGACTGCATTAAATTAAAGATCATTGGCCTAAATATACGGTAGGATGGCACAGTGGCTGGGCGGTTGGTTGCTGCGCTGCGTGTCTGGGTTTCGATTCATGCACGAAACAAATATATGGGCGGGTAATTTCGAGTCTGGCTGTAGGTAATGATATATATAATAAATAATTGTATCTAAACATATTTTATTTGTATACTCATAGAATGGTATAGGTACATAGGTGGTACTTGGTTAAACTGGTTGTCAGACTTTCGGGCTTCTGACCACAAGTAACGACTGTCAAAGATCTACAAATGACAGCCGGGACCAATGTCTTAACGTGCTTTCCGAGGCACGGAGGAGTCTTGGTATGTAATAAATGGTCACCCATCCACGGGCGGACCTCGTCAAGCGTAACTTAACCTTCGATCGACCCATGCGGCTTTTATAATTTAGCCACAAGCTCCTCCACAAAATAACTATATTTTCATTTTTTTACTTAATAACAAATACTTAGTATTAATTCCTAAAATACGCAACTTGGACACAGACAATTACAAAGCCGCACTTAAGTTGTAATCATGTTTTCACAGAACTATAAACTATACATGTTCTAAATTGTTCTAAAACCCTCATGTTTCTCTAAGTGCGATACATACATATGTCAATAACATGATACCGACAACTGATTTGCTAGTTGGTCTTTCTCAAAAGTTACTGTTCTGAGTTTTGGGTTTGCTTGTAAACCCATATAATTTATATCTAAAACCGCCAACCACGGTACCTGTACACACTATACATTTCCACTTTACACTGACCTCGCTTTGTACGGAAATCCTATACCATGCGAGATCAGCTTATACTGGAAATGCATAGCTTGATGTGTAGCCGAGTGTACAGTGGTTGCGTTTTAGATATAAATCTTCATAGATACGGTAAAATTTTAGTACAAAGAAATTCGCTATAACCTTTCTTCAGAAGTTGACTTATAAACGATGTTCGTTGGGAACTCATATATTGATTGAACTGCTGCTGGCTGGAAATATTTGGCACAGCAAATGAATCCTATAGTTTGAGGCAACTCGTATGCATGACTCGCACCAGACACATTCATATATCCATTTAGCAAATGCACATTTTAACGACATGCGGCATTTGCCAAGCGGGGTTTTTCCTCGGATATTTAGAGAACGCTAACCACGTAACCACATTTTACACAAACTTTGGAAATATTAGAAACAACATTTTGAGTATCAGTTTTTGCTTACAAATTATTGACATGATTAATATTGACATTTATAATAATAAATAATTTATTTCTGGTAACAAAGACCCAAAGATCTTAATCTAAAACTAATACATGACATACTAATGAAACTTTTGTTGGTATAATGTTATAACCTTATAATCCTCTTTTAATCTAATCTTCGTCTTTATGATTTTTATTTATTATTTTTCATTAAAATAGTTTTGTTTCAACAATTAAAATTCAATTGAATTATTGCAATGGAATGAAAACTGATGATACGGGTTGTTGTACATTCGTCACAAAGTAAATTCGTCATATTTTGTAAACTCCATACATTGAAAGTAAATTCGTCACATGCATAAAAGTATGTGTAAATTCGTCACAAGTCTGCATAGGTATATATTTTTTGCATAAAGTACTGATAGAAAACAAAGTTATAGATTTTTGGCGCTCGAAATAAAAATGATTTCTAAAATCTTTCTTTTCTCTTCTGGGCTCCTGCACATGCATCATCATCTTCCACAGCCTGACTTCACCCACTGCTACTTCGCCATAGGCCTGCTAATAGTCCTCTCATCCAGTCTCATCCACAGTAGGTACTCCCGCAATGGCAACAATGTCGTACGTCCATCTCGCCGCAGGACGCCCTACACTTCTCCTGCCGTTTCTTGGAGGTATTCCTCGAAGCGCAACCTTTTCTAAGCGCAACCATCGAAGCGCAACTATCTTATTCCGCGAAGAACAACCGTTACTTGCGCCCACAAAATAAAAATATTATATTTTAACTCCGCTAAGCGCAACCATAATTAAAATTAGAGAGCGAGGGGTACGAAGGATTAATCAAATATATCGATAGACAGTTTTATATCGACTATTTAAAGTTTTTACCAGGCAAACATAAATTGACTAGAACTAAGTGTTAAGCAACTTTTGGTTAATTATGTTAAAGAGACATACAGTTACATACATTATTATAACCAGACAATATCAGCGTATATTTTTTTGCTGTAAGTAGAACTGTGATTTTTATGTGACTTTTTGTGATTATGAAAAATAAAGAAATAATGTTATATTTTTTATTGCTTGATTTTTCTGCTGACTGTACGGTAATAAACAATATCGCGGATATTTTTGCATAAAAATAGAGTTGTGGCGAGTTTACACATACTTTTTTTCGTGGCGAGTTTACTTTGTGACGAATGTACAATAACCCGATGATACGACTATGTTTGATATTTTATTTCGCCAAAATTAAGTCAAAATAAGAGATCAATTTTCTTTATGTTGTGAATCTTCTGTAACTTTTACGCAATAAATGATTTATGTTTATTTGATTGAGCGAAATAAATACCGTGGTTTTAAAAAACTAACGAAACTAAGACTATGCCCAGTGGTAAAACTTCATGAAAATAATTAAAATATCTAAGGCGTTCACCAGAACTGTATTAGGTCGTCAATAAACATAATGCAGAATGCATGCCAGAGAAATTAGTTTTTAAAATTTATTTAATTTTGCACATTAATTTACAATGTTTGTTTTGTTGTTTTACTGTCTATTTACTGTAATTGGTTTCTTTTTGCCGTAGTAAATAAGTAAAAAATAAATAATAAAAAAACAGAAGGTAAATTTGTATGTTTTTTTTATTGTTTAGAACAAATACACTCCATTCATAATCACGTACACTTAAATAACAGTCAGTCGGTTGGATCAGCACCAGGGGTCGGCTTCTACAAGGTACACTTTCCTGGAACAAGAAACAAAATGTTATAGAGGCATTTAATTCTAAGGAGCATTGTGTAATATGCTAAAGAGTGCCAATAATTATGCTAAAGTTCGATTGTGTATTTTATTATAAAATAGCGGACCCGACACACGTTGTCCAGTCTGACCATGGTTTCGAACCGCACCCAATTGCACCGCCACCCACCAGGTCCAATTTTTAGTCTAAACCATCCAATGCCCAACAAAAATTAAAGAAAAAAACTTTTTTACAAAAAATAAAACCGACTTCAAAAATGACACTAAACGGTGTAAAATAACTCTAAATTAGGAAGTCTGTGGCTTTGGTACTTTTGTCTTATTCTTGATGGGCCACCGACTTCCGAATTTAGAGTTATTTTACACCGTTTAGTGTCATTTTTGAAGTCGGTTTTATTTTTTGTAAAAAAGTTTTTTATTTTTCCATTTTTAGTTGTTCCCATACAAACATTTGCCATGAATTCATTTTATATTGTTAATTGTTAACAATGCATGTCATTATAATAGGGTTATCCACCTAACCCTAATAAATGAAACTTAACATACCTAACTGTCGAAATCTAGGTATATTGAACACATCTGCCTACCCCTCTGAGCATACAGGCTTGATGATACGTCATGATGTTGTATAAACAATAAACATCCAAGCGATTCCAGCAATCACGATTGATTTGCCGTCTATTTTTGAAGAGTTCCGTTGTATATCTCCGAAGATCAGCACCAGATCTTCACCAAATTAAAATGGGACCACCTCAGGAGTCTACTCTTTCAAACAAAAAAAGAATTTTGAGAATCGGTCCACAAATGGCGGAGAAATCAGGTAACATACATAAAAAAAAAAAAAAAAAAAAAAAAAAAAAAAAAAAAAAAATACATACACACGAACATAGAACCTCCTCCTTTTTTGAAAGTCGGTTAAAAAAAGAATCATCCAATTTGGTGCATCGCAGTCGTTTCGAAATTGTGAGCGGTTCGGCAAAAACACGTACACCAAGTACTAATTTCTGATACTCTTAAATAAACTGTATCGTTTACAGGGCAGAAGGGACATCGAACCACATCTATTCTGAGCACCATACGTTCTCTACAAGATCCTGAACCCACTAGTGTTGAAACTTTTCGTCAGCTTTCCCTTATTTTCAAGTTTAACCTGATGCTCTTTTTACTTTAAACTGTATTAAATCGTATCACGGCTTAAATGAAAGATATGTCTTTTTTACTTTTTAAGGAAAACTAACCTCAGACCAAAACGAAAACATTAGGAAAAAAATCGACAAAAAATTTCAATGGCTTGTCCAGAATCATGTAGGTACAGAACTCATGCACGGTATCGGTATATGTGACGATATCCGTTATACCCGGTATGGAGAAAAGAGTAAAGGAGAACCGTCTCATATGGCGGACAAATTGGAAAAAAGGTCCGTTCACTATGGTAAATATGGAGTTGTAATATTTGGCCCTTTTGGCCTCGCACAGGTCTTTTTATATTTTTTTATTCTTTAGTTTTTACTCATTTTCGTTTTTTTTTTTTGTACGTCCAAATTAATGATTTTCTTAACACCCTTCAGAATGGCAATTTTGTAGATATAGGGTATGAATGTTATAGCAGTAGTAAACATTTGAATTTGAAGTGTGCCGAGTTAAATAATTTCATTTCTTTGTCGACTAGAGTGACAGCATAGTATAGTATTGAACAGTAAAACTATGTCTCGAACATCTTGCTTTAAAATGTATACTGGCGCCATTGTGTTGCCACCCGAATTTAATGCGTTTTGAAGGACACTTTTCCACAGACATTGATGGTTCTCCTTACTTCTATCCTTCAATCGTTACCTTACAAAAGACTTTCAATAGTATTAATGAACACGATGACATCACGAACTAGGAGCGCCAGGCTGTGCTAAGTACATACTTCCACAACAATTTCCAAGGTGCTTAAGTTAAGGTATTTTTGCGGTTTATAACTACAGTGCCTATACTTGTCAACCAATGTATAGTTTCGCTGTGAACTCAACAGCACCAGAAGTGATTATAAATAGCCTTTAAGGAATCTACCTGTTTCACTACTATAGGGTCTCCTTACGCTGTCAGCTACTTAATAAACTCCATCATATAAGAGTTGCCCATGTTTGTTTTATATAGAACAATAGTTAGTGAATATAGTAGTATGTTATTATTACTGTGTTTTGTAACTGTGAATTACTGTAGCATATATTGTTTAATTGGTGAATTATTATTGTGTGTAATGTAATCAGTTAGTTTTTGCGGGAATTAGTGAAAAGATGACATCGTTGTGCTTAAAGTTAACCGTGATAGACCCTGAAATGTAAATAAAATATTAATAAATAAATAAATATTCCACTTATTTTCACACAACGCCATTTAGTCCCAAGTTAAGCTTGAAAGCTTGTGTTATAGGTACTAAACAGCTTGTGTTATAGGTGATAAACATACTTATATATTTCTAAATACATATTATAGATAAATTACACCCAGACACAGAACAAATGATCGTGCTCATCACACATTTGTCCTGGGTGGGAATCGAACCCACGACCTCCGACATAGCAGTCAGGATCACTAACTACTAGACCAACAGGCCATTAAACATCTGTCATCTGTAATGTAAGTAGATAAATAAATACTTTAAAATACATAAATATAATACCAGTCTGTTACTGTCCCACTGCAGGGCAAAGACCTATTCCGACACAGAGGAGGTTTCAACTCGATATTTTCCTTCATCGATATTCAATGATGTCTTAGAAAGACTTAGAAAGTACATATGAATCGAAAAAGACACATTTATACTTGCCCGGGTTGTAACCACAACCTCGAGAATAGGACGTAAGCGCTCTTGGACATCACGACTTCATTAACTAATAAATACACCAACAAACTTTTTTTAAATATCCTCAAATACGTACTTGTAACCGCCATGTCTGTAGCCGCCGCCGCCGTAGTATCCACCGTAGCCGCCTCCGTAACCGCCTCCGTAACCACCGCCGTAGCCGCCTCCGTAACCACCGCCGTAGCCGCCTCCGTAACCACCGCCGTAGCCGCCGCCGTAACCACCGCCGTAGCTCCTGCCGTGCGACAAGGCGCCTCCAGCGAGGGCACCGCCAATGAAGCCAGCTTTAGCACCGATCAGACCGGCACCGACGAGACCAGCACCCAAAGCACCGACTCCTAGAGCACCAGCGCCGAGGACACCAGCACCTGAAAAAAGTAAAACAATAAGTTAGAACAAAAAAACTAAAAACTTGATTATTTTAAATGTGCAATCATACGCCAGCTCATCAAGCTACCCCAAGAACCTTATACTATTTGTAATAAAGTTGAAAACTATCAATGAAATTCGACACATTGTGGTAGCTTGATGTGCTAGCCTCTGTGCCTACCTAGCGTTGTTTAAGTATAATTATCTATCAAAGAGTAAATCTCTCTACTTAAGATGCTCAAAGTAAAAAACGAACTATGTATTTAAAATATTCTGCCAACTTTAAATGAAAGGCGTAGGTATACTTATCGAGACCCGTTTTATGATTTAGTTAGTAATATCATTTTCAAACACAAATAATATTACAAATAAAATACATCGTCTCAATAGAGTTATGGAGACAAGAAAAAGTATGATTTAAAAATAAAATAAACTAGCAGAACACGTTAAGAGAATACATTTGACTGACAACAACTTATTTAACATTTATTCCGAACTAGTACATCCTCGTACCGCTCTTAGTTTTGAATTTAAAATATAGACTCACAAATAATGTGGCTTTTTATTTGGAAGAGAATTTTCAAAACCGGTTCAGTAGATCCCGAGATTACCTCCTACAACGTCACAAACTCACAAACTTTAACCTCTTTATAATATAAGCATAGATAAATAATTAGATTATTTATTTATTTAATTCCTGACATAATTTAATTCTTAAATTTCTTTCTTTAATTCTTTCCGGGACATCGCCAAGCGTTTGGTCGACTCTTCACGTGACCAGAGGGCTGGCCTTTATTTTGGTCAGAGAATCAGCATTGCCATACAACGTGGCAATGTGGCCAGTCTTCTGGGCATTTTTCCCGTTGATAGCGATGCGGATGAGTTTTTTGATGCCCTATAATTGGTTTACTGTTCTTTTCTTTGTTTATTTTTAGGGATGTATTCTTAATTAATATCAGGCAAAGGTTGTCGTTCGTCTTGCCATTTGTTTCTCATAACAAAAATGTAATAGCAAAAACTTGTATTTATGGTGTCAATACTTTAGTGCATTATTGCTAAATATATAACTTGTAAAAGAAAAACTCATAAAAACGATATTACGACCGAAAGTTTCTTACTGGCAAACGATAAAAAACTGAATAAAATTCGAGGGAATACTAAAAAAACGCTCGAGGTGACGCGAAAAGCAGAATTTAGTGAAAAGTATACGAGATTATCTTATTAAATAGACAACGTACATAATTGTTCATAAAAATAAATCGTCATACAGATTTGCATTTACGAGTGAGTGTTACCCCGGGTCTACCCACACTCCCACCGGTTCACCCTCTCATATTTTTATGGCGAGTTTAATTCCTTTACTTACTCTGTTTTTATTATTTATAGCTTAAAGAATTTACATTTTTATGGTTTACGTATATCCTGTTGCTTAGCATTATATTAAAAATTATAACAACGACTGTATAAGTTCAAGGTCTTATTGTGAAGAAACTTGTTGTTAACCTCTCATCCGAAAAATTAAATTAAAACTTAAACTAGTAGAAATAGAAACTGTTTGGGGCACGTGATACACATTTGTACCTAAGGTACTTGATTCGCTTATTTACTGGAAATATTAGCACATTATTTAAATTTGGCTTTCATAATTTAAATATGTTGGGGTCGGCCTCTAGTCAAACCAATGCTGATTACCAATGTTTTGCATGAAGTGACTGATCATCTGCCCACCGCAACCCAGTTACCGAGCAAGATTCCTTGGCTAAACTGGTTGTCAGACTTTCTATCTTCTGACTACCTATAACGACTGTCCAAGATCTACGAATGACTTTACGGCTTTATGGCTTGCCAATTTTGTGATCGGACTCCGTTGAACTATAATATGACGTTACGTCATCAATCTCTACCTCTTGGGCTAGAAAGTGACGTCTTCAGGGATTGACATGACGTATAATTGTTACGTAGTATCAATTTCTCATCTACCTTACTAATATGCGCAACACGTTACAATGTCCCATGGGTATTTCCATAGTGTGACTGATTATTGACTGCTCAAACAAAGTATACTTCCAACTAAGTATGTAAGCAGTAGATTGGTTTTCGCATTAATTAACGCGTTACGAATCGGCTCGTTGGGATGATTGGACAAAATTGATTGTCATTGGAATTAGTCATTCGTAAGATGACTTTTAAAACTAACTTGAATTTCTTACTAATCGTTGCTATAGTTAAATAAGTTAAAAATCCTCTCAATTGTATTACTTAATTTTTTCGGTAACTTTTTCGCAAAATCCCATCGTGGTTTAAAATGAAAACGTATGAAAGTTTGGATATTAATAATGGAACGCCCTCCGAAGGTCATCGGCCGGTCATAACTAAGTTATAATATCCCTAATGCATTTCGCATTAACTATGTTTTATTCATGGATTTGTTTATTCATATTGAAACAGTAAGTACTTTGACACTTATAATTCAATATAAATATTTATGAATCATAACGAAACAATGATATGAAAAAAAGGTAAATTTGGTACTAACTTTGCACGTAATAGCTTTTAAGACCTTTTCACTTTATTGTAAATACGATATTTTCTGTTATTTTAGCGTATAAACGAGCAATCTTTTATATTTTTACGTGTGTATAAAAGTTCGGGCGTAATATAACGCAATAAGCATAAATGCGTATACCTTAAGACTGAAACCGGGTACAGTTTACAGCACTAGGTGATTACTGCGACAAATTGCGGTATTGCAGGTAAAAAGGACATTATACTACCCGTACTTGACTCACCAGCAAAGCTTTTACCATAATAAAATGATGAATTACAAAGTTTTCATTTTAATTCTACATTTAAATAGAGTTTGCTATTTACTAAGCACCGAAAATCTAAAACCTTTTCGTATTAAAGAGCGAATAGAACAAATAAAAACAGCAAAATCGAATGTATATGTTTGTTAATACGAAAAAACACTGTTTATCGTAGCCGTGTCTAGAACATCGCTACAAACGAGAACGCTATAAAAAACAAAACAAAGTTATTTGAACTTTCATGTCTGTATGTAAAACTGTAATCAAAACTCTTCAGTGTGGATTTCACCCCTGTTCTCAACATTGCAATATTTCACGCCGGGTGTAAGGCCGTAACAAATCTCTCGCGAGTTTAACAGCCCAGTAGGTAAGATAAGTGTGAGATGTACAAACTATGGCCAAGTGGCGAACACTTGGGTCGGTACTTTATCATAGTTAATCCAGTATTTCTACATAATCCGATGACTTTGGGAGCTTTTTATCAAACAAAAGTTAAATTCAAATTTTTACTAGCCTATAAAAAACATATATATAAATTTTTACTAGCCTTAAGCCTACAAATAAAATACAGATTTTTTAATAACGGAAACAACTATTGAAATAAATTGTCCGTTTTAAATTTTATTTCGTGAACTACTGCTGTTGAGCACCATTAGACCTGTAGGTACGAGTCTGTTAACAAAATGTATTCGAGTTTTATTTTATACTGAATTTAAACAATTCAGTTCTGCATTAACATCGGAGAATATGTGTATAAAAAATATATATAAAAAATGAGAGGGCTAAAAATTTATAATTGTATTAATATGAATGAATAATACCGGTTTGTCATATCATTTAGCCTAGACCAAATTTTTTGTTATATGTCTAGGCTGCGTTGCAAGAAGGTCAGTCACATATCACAGCCAGTTGATGCGTAGGTAAATTTATACTTCACTGAAATCGTCGAAATAAGGGCGAGTAACTAGCACGCAAGTATCGCGTGTACGACTGTAAACCTTTAATTGTGCCCTTGATTCATGTTGCACGAATTAACCCCGAAAATCAAATAATTACTTAATAACATCATCGACAGGATACACTTAAGTATAGAAATCGTGGCCTTGAACTAAACACTTGAAATGACCTCGCGTGGAGATAAATATGTAAGTGCATATTTAGACACGCATTTTACGTGCCCTTTTTAAAACTTATCGCACTCAAATAGGGGTAGGCAGAAAGGATCTTCTTACATGTAAAATTCTTCTGTTACAGTGTTTGTTACGACATAGCCCAGCGGATTAGCAGGTTGATGTAGCAGTGGGTAGGGCACATAGCACGGAGGACTGATGACCGATGGGGTCGAATGGTTCTCGAGTGGAGGCCACGTATCGGCAAGCGCAGCGTAGGACGTCCACCCACAAGGTGGATAGACGACCTCATTAAGGCCGCGGGAACGCGCTGGATGCGAGCGGCTTCTAACCGGTCTTATTGGAGATCTATAGGGGAGACCTATGGTCCAGCAGTGGACTTCCTATGGCTGAAGTGAGTGAGTGAGTCATACGCTCAGTATCATCATAATTCAGCTCCATCAGCCACTCAGTGAGCCTCCTTTTGCATTTGTGTTTAGTAAGATTGAAAATATTTAATGATGGAGAAAATGTTTCTAGAATCTGTCAGTTTGACGATTCTTTCGTCGACATACCAGTGATCATGAATAATAATAATAAATAAATAAATAAATATTCCACAACTTTTCACACAACGCCATTTAGTCCCAAGTTAAGCTTGAGAGAGCTTGTGTTATGGGTACTAAACAGCTGATAAACATACTTATATATTTCTAAATCCATATTTACTCGTTACACCTCATTAAACTATAATAGATTTATTTGTAAGAATATTGTTGTTACACAGGTGTTATATTAATTTGATGTCCATAATATTCTGCTGTTTCCAGCGTACAAATATTTCAAGGAATTGCAATTAATAATAAAATCAAATTACAATAAGGAATAATCATAAAATAAAATCATACAATGTTAAAAATAAGGAAAACTTTAGCTACTTACCTAACTATCAAATACAATGTCAGGGGTTATCTATACTTCTATACTAATATTATAAAGAGAAAAGGTTTGATTGTTTGTTTGTTTGCATTGAATAGGCTCAGAAACTACTGGACCGATTCGAAAAAATCTTCCACCGTTGGGAAGCTACACTGTCCCCGGGTGACATAGGCTACTTTTTATCCCTGTATTCCCACGGGAACGAGAACTACGCGGGTGAAACCGCGGGGCGTCTGCTAGTTCAATATAAAGTCAGTCAGCTACGCGTACTACTAGTGACATGACAAATGACAGCTCAATTCGCCTTTACGTTACCTACATTTTCACGCGGTAAGTTTAACAGAATCGGATTGGTGGCACTAATGATATTAAAATCAAAATAAAAAGTCTTTATTCAAACTAGGCTGAGAATCAGAAGTTTTTGAACGTCAAAAAAAAATACATAAAGACAGTCCCCCAAAACGGCCCACCCTTCGCCACTTCCTAGTGTTTTTGCTGGGAAGAAGTGGCGGAACTCCCCAGCAACACATCTGTCTGATTCGTTTGAAGAACTATACGAAGAATCTATACAATGAAATGTTCAATAAAAAGCACTCACTTTGTAAAATATTACACTTCAGAATGAATTTCACGTGTTAGCTAGCACAATCGACTATTACCAAGAAAACAAAAAAAAAATTCATGTAAACATTGAAATCTAAACTCAAGCAAAACGAATACAAAACTGAAAAATAACAGCCTCCAGGTATAAAAGGCGTACCCGCTTACAAGTGCAATGCTGGCTTATATTCATAAGGCTGTGACTCTAAGTTTAAAATGATAATCTAGGACCATCGAAGTGAAACCAATAAGCAGTTAACTATTACAACAAAAAAAAACGAATATGAGTTTCTACTCACCCAGAAGCAAACTCCTCTTCTCCCTGTTGCCCTGTGCGTCAACCAGCATGACTTCCTGGAGCTCTGGCTGTGGCACAGGCTGGAGAGCGGTCATCAGGGGACCGTTCTCAGCCATCAGGCTCGCCACACATGCTACCAACACCACGAAGACTAACGTGCACACCTTCATATTGATTTGATCTGTGAGAGAAAGAATTTGTTTATTATTATTATTAAAATTTCAGTCGATAAAATAGATAAATCGGTTTGAGGTTATGATTTGCGCTGTTTTTTTACCCAATAAAATCTTGCGGAAATCATTTTTAAAAGCTTGGGGTTTCCCTATGTGTCTCGTGTTTAGAATAACTTAGGTGTCAATGGTTAAGTATTTAAATAAAATTGTAATAATGGCTACATCTTTATTTACACTAATAATAAGTTCACAAACATTGCACGTCTTCTTATTAGGTATCTACATATTTTTTTTTAATACATCGTTATGGACACTTCTATAGTTTTTGCCGGTAACAATGTCAGTATTTCATGTTTTTCGAACTGCCTTTAAATGATCAACAAAAGAAATATAATAAATAAGTGCAAGTATTGGCTTTTCATCCAGTTACACATTTTTTTTAATACCGGCTAGTTACTTTTATTACAAAATCTTTAAAAATTAAATTCCATCCCTTGTTTGGATTTTAATTAATATATAATGTTGACATCATATTGAAACGATAAAAATAAAAAATCCAACCAATTCGTCACTATGCTAAGTTAGTTTCGTTGACATTCTACAAAAAAAAAAAAAGAAGAATATTAAGTATCTATATAACCACAAAACAATGCATCATATTAGATACTTTGAATTTGTGGAAATACCTATGCATTACTAAAATTGGCTAATAGTTAAAAACTATTTTATTTAAGGCCCGATATGTAAAACTTGCCTTTTATCTATGAATGAAATGAGAATAAAACATCATTTCAACACACTCTAGATCTGTTCAACTTATTCTATCTAAAGGTGCATAAAACATTTAAAAAAATTGACTAAATTTCAAGGATATTTCAAATCAACAAAGTTTACCTAACCGTTAAGAAAACAAAAAAAAATACGTGACCCAAAAGCCTTTAAAAAGGTTTAACTTAACTGCAAACGATAAACAACAAAAGAACAACTAATTAATCTTAAACTAAAGTGATGCCACAAAAATATTAAACGTTATTTTTTTTAATTAAATAAAATATTTTTATCAATTGATTATAAATTTTACCTGTTTTAGAATATCACCGTCCAGCACAAACACAGATCACTTACTTACTGTGCGATGATGTCCTGCCTATGACTTTTATAGGTCGGCGAGGCGAACACACACACAAACAGATAATATATATAATCTGTTGCTTTTAATAAGGTACGTTGACGCCCCACCTACAACTTGTAGTACCATTATACAGCCTTAGTAGTTTCAGATATTCAATATTCATTAGATGTAATTACAAACATGAAATAGTTACTGGGCATAGTTTGCGCTTAACTTTGTTGGGCCTCGTGAAATTCCAAGGTATTAATCAGAAGCTAGGGTTACATGTAGGTACCTGAGGATTATACAGGGTAGGAACGACATCGACGCATAAGCTTATACCATAAGTACTGAACATGATCTTCCAACGGTTTTTTTGTCTCCTTTTTCCAACGGTTTTTTTGTCTCTTTTTTCCTCATTTGTAGGTTTTTTTTTACTTTAAACTGTAAAAAGTTACTAGAAAATCATCTTTAAGTAACCCAATATGTTTTAAACGAAAAAGCTAATCAACCCGTCTATTATAATAAATCTTATTGAATTAGATAGAAATCATGATTTCTTACAATTTGAATTAAAAAATAATGTAATTTTATAGAGTTAGATAGAAATCATGATTTTTACCTGATTCAATAGGATTTTTAATAATAGATGGGAATGATTAACTTTTTTAACTAAGAAGAAATAAGGAAAATACGACGAAAAATTTTCAACGCTGGGCGGTCCAGTAGGTATCATTTATGCACTGATCTCATGGTAAATAATATTTATTTCTGTAAATAGGTTCAAACAAACACTTTAACATGTCAATTTTTAACTAGATGGTCAAGTCTGTGTTTCGCTATCTGACTAATCTGAGTAAAATCACCGAAAAAAACTCAGAGGTCACAGTCTCTTTCTTGTTATGTTGAAGGTTGTAACTCTATGCCCCTTTTACCCTTTAAATTGTCTGTAACAAGCTGTAACATCATCACGTTCCAATAAAATTCTTACAGTACAACTCCACCAATTATTGAAACAAACGAGATGTAGCTTGTGAAGTGTACTCTATTGTTTTACACTAAATATGTACTCTATCTATTAAGGGAGCAGTTGGAAATTGTGTTAATTAAATGTGTAATCATTAACATCGATATTGCCTTTTGGACTCCATGAAGGTACTGTCTACATTGGCATCGGCATGGCATCGGCATGTGGCCTTTGGAGTGGCGAGGCTTACGTGCGGCATGAAAATTCTGACACCAGATTACTCACTAAACACACAAAAAGAAGATGATGATATTATCATATTGTGATGCAATCATTGTCACTGCCGTTAGTTGGCCATATAAACCTTTTATTTTATTTTATTTTTTATTTTTTTATTGAAAGGAACAGCAAACAGTAACATTATAAGAACTTACAACTAAATTAAACATACTAATAATTTGGTTATAATGTAACCCACAACGCTGTCCACAAATAGACGTAGAGGTTAATAAAAAGGAAATTAATCGCTAGGAACAATAATAACAGCAGCACGTGTAGCAAAATACTTACTTAACTAACGTTTAGAAAGCATAATAAGGAGTTTAGAAATTTAGTTTAGTTTTAGTTTTAAATGAGAAGGTAAGAATATAAAGGGGCAAAGTTATATAATATTATTTAAGGTGGAGTTGGGGCCTTGGGTCAATTGTTATAGGACTTAATAGGGAACAGAGGATGAGGCTTTTAAATTTACTTAGACTACAATTGAAGATGTCAATGTTTACAAAAGTACTATTATATGAGTCAACCATACGGCGGACAGGTGAGCGCAGACCTGAATTAGTACGGCTAATTTTCAGAGCGAAAAGCGTACCTGCGCGTACCTGACGCCTGCGAATCGTTCTGGGTACAGCGTAGCAGATCATTCTGGTCAGATTTGTACAGTTAAACTTATTTCTGACAATTTTGTAAAGTAGTGTGGCTTCGAGGTAACTCCTTCGAGAGCTAAGAGTGAGGAGCTTGTACTTGCTGAGTAATTGAGAATACGATAAGTAGTATTTATGGCATCTATAGTGCATAGCACGCAAGAATTTATACTGTACATTCTCAATCATTTCAGAATATTTTTTGTAGAAAGGATTCCATACAGACACCGCATACTCAAGTTGAGAGCGAACGAGGACTTTATATAGGCACAGGTATGATGAGGTTCTCCTAAAGTCAAGGGTGGACCGCATGATAAAACCAAATAGCTGGAAAGCTTTGCTGACAATTTTGTTAATGTGCGTGTCTAGGCAAAGTTTGGAATCGAGTATAACTCCGAGGTCTCGGATTGAATTTAATTGAGATAGGGGCATGTGACAAAGGGTGTAGGCGAACTTAATAATATTCTTGTTTTTAGTAAATGTAAGGCAGCTGCACTTCGGTAAACTTAGTTTTAATTTGTTACTTTGGCAGTAGTCTGTGAGTCTATCAAGGTCTTGTTGAAATAAAATGCAATCATTTACAGATTTGATGGGCTTGTAGATCTTTAGATCATCGGCGTACAACAGAATCTCGGTGTTGCGGAAACAGCTGCCTATATCATTAATGAAAATGTTGAATAAGAGCGGCCCAAGGATAGAGCCTTGTGGGACCCCAGATGTGACTTCGATAATATCTGATCTGTAACCATTGATTACCACGCTTTGACAACGGTTCGTAATGTACGAAGCAAACCACCGCATTAAATTGCCACGGATTCCGTTATAGGCAATTTTATTAAGTAGCAGCTCATGGTCCACCTTGTCAAAGGCCTTGCAAAAGTCTGTATATACAGCATCTACTTGGAGGCCATTGTCGAAACTACCAAAAAGAAAACTGGAGAAAGATAGGAGGTTTGTTGTAGTAGATCGCTGTTTAACGAACCCGTGTTGTTGTTGTATAATGATATTGTGTAAGGCTGGGTATATTTCATTATGGACGAGTCTCTCAAAAACCTTTGACAATGTGGAAAGGATCGAGATTGGACGGTAGTTCTCTACGTTACCCTTCGATCCACCCTTGTGTACAGGTGTGATGTTTGCACTTTTCATAAGCATTGTTCAATGATTTTGTCGTATTTTGTTAAAGATGACGATTTTCAAATCAATTCATTTATTTGCCGACAATGTAGACCATACAAGTTTGGAGTTAAACAGGCAGACAGATTTTCTAATATCTTTGTCAATTTATTACGTTGTTGTTTTAATTTTTTATCCCGCAACTAGGCCGTAGAGGTAGAGATATTTTACATAGGTTAGTTTAAGTATCTACCTTAACTTTTCCACTACAATCTAATTTCAAAAACTAATTTGGCAAAACGTAGGGGTAGCAAGCGCAAGGAAAAGTAGAACTTAAGGAATCTAACCTTATCTTTCTTTGTCTGTACAGGTGGGTACTCGAAGAGCATCAATCTTAATCGACGCCTGCCTTAATTTATGTAGCAAGTACTTTATCTATAAGGGGAAGTAAAAATTTAATACCTACATTAGTTTCATTCATCTCTTAACTACATATACTATACCACATCTAAAAACTTATGCCATCTAGCAACAATGTCAATAATCATTTAAACAAATTGACGACGAAAGCAAACTCAAATAGAATTTTGTCGCTAATGCTGTGACTTCGTGGAGATACTTGTTTGACATCAAACAATTCACGCTTAGAGTGAATGACCTCAACAGGATCACTTCAAACTTTTTTTCACACTTTACATAATAGCGTTATAGTTTTGTATGCCAAATTGAATCATCCAATTTTGTTATGCAAATTCCGAGGTGCCCCGGTAAATTGCGAACATACATAGCACCTGCTTTATCAGCTGTTTAAGCTCATAAACCGCCCAGAATATTTTGAGGAAAGGCGGCGGGCCCTTCACAATGAAATATATTTGAATACATTACTCTTTCCCATTGCTACCGAATAATACACACTTTTAAGCCGACATTCGATAGTGATCCAATCAAATAAAGATTATTCCAGATCGTCGACTCGTGTAGTGATAAATCAGTAACGAATACAATTGGAAATGTTTTCGAAAAGTAACTTAATATATAATAACTCGTAAATTAATCCGCTGACGATGTTTGCGATTTTACTGCTATTGAAAAATTGATCTTTTTTAAATGGCATTGATGTGCATTTAAACATTTTTTACCTCGGGTGAAAATATAAATAGTACAGACGCCAGCACATCAAGTTACCCCAATGTGTCAAATTTCTTTGATCGTTTTTCAACTTTATGTCAAACAGAATAAGGTTCATATTCAATTGCGAAAATTTTACACATTTGGGTCTAAAAAAACTTTACTCAAGAATCCCATGAAACAATTTTATCCCAACTGCGCTTCCGTAAACACACGACGCGACATCGGATTATCTTGGCAAAAAAATAAACAATATGTAAGCTTTCTCTCAAAATATATGACCCCATAACAATTGCTGGAAAGAACACAATCCAACGCTTACAGTATCTTGGTACTGAAAAATTGAGAAGTGCTACCATATTTTGTAGGAGAACGAACATTTTCGTGCGGATGTAAAATGCAAGAATAACATACAATATATGCGTAACGGATCCAATTCGCGTAAATCGACCGAAGGATTTGGACAGCCATGACTTGGCACTCCCATAATAATATTTTATATTTTTAAACTATACTGAGAATTCTAGGAAAAAATATATTTAACTCCGAAAAAACCCACATAACCTTTTTAAAAATCATGAATGAGTGGTAGGAAACATAGGTAGACGTGATATTATTGCCTCAAAATTTACGCTTTACCTTTTGTTTCATAGTCCAACCAAGTTCAAGTTCAAGGAGCGAGAAATTTCTAAGAGATATTATAATTTATAACGGTACAGCAGTAAGGCCACCGTCGGCGTTCGTCCCCATATAAATCATCATATAAAAACTATAAAGCCCTAAACACCCTTTAGCAAGATTAATAGTTTTTTTTATTCTTTTTAAAAAAAGCATTTTTAATAATATTACAAGAAGATTTAAGGATAATATATACACATAATTTAAAAGGGCTTTGACCATAATTATGACGCATTAAGAAATTGTAGATCCAGTTTTCAACTTCTTATGGCCATTTCTTTTAAATGGAATCATCAAAAGTTCCAAAATTATATAATCATAACAGAAATTGTCTCCATCTGGTTTATTCGTGGACATAACTGGCTTTTTCTAATGTCAACGACATTTGATGAAACGATATTAAGAAAGCGACCTTTAACCTCCCTGGGAACAATATTACCTACGAGAATATATTCTATTATATATGTTGTACGGGTTTTTATTTGTATACATACAGGGTTTTATCATGTACCTAGTCATTATTTCCATGCTAAATACGGACATCATGAATAAAATTTTCATCCGATACTTGTGTCCTAGGTGGACACAAGTCATATCATAAATGTCTTTTAATATTACCTTTACTTTTAGTATGTAATTCATTAAGGTATGTTGAGACCTCGAGCCTCGTTTACATGCATACCATTGCATAGTGGCACTTTACTGGCCTCACAATCAATGTATACTTGCCTTGCAGCGCGTAAATTATTACAAGTGTTGACTAGCAAATGATTTTGTCTTCAAGTAAGTTAGTATGTTTTTAGTCAGAGACTCGTGTGTATATTTACAACCAGAATCAGCCGGTCGATTCCGTTAAAGTCACGCCGTGAAAGCTTGAGTGAAGTGAACTGTCATTGCCTAGCATTAGTATGGAATGACAGCTCAATTTGCCCTCCCTCACTACGCGTACATTTTCACGCGATGTTTTGACCAAAATCGCACTGCAGAACTAGAGATACCTTATAATAATAACTTGTAATTATTTTTTTTCCTTAATTACTAAATCGATCACAGAAGGATCCTGGTTTTCATAAAGTAAAAACGTACACACGTTACACATCATATAAAATGACAGTTCCACGTGATACAAACCTCACCCAAAATAGATTGGCACCATCTCACTGCCATTTCTCCGCCACCACGGGCGCTATTTGGGTAAAGAGTTTCTCGTAACAGCTGTCAAAAATCTACTCATGACCGCTCTTTTTTTTACGTTAGCTTCCAGAGGCAAATCAAATTAAATCATTCGTAAATAAAATAAAGAAATAAATATTCCACAACTTTCACACAACGCATAAATGTACAGACGCCAGCACGTCAAGTTACCCCAATGTGTCAAATTTCTTTGATCGTTTTTCAACTTTACACATTACTTCGGTTTTCTGTCGGTTACATTTCAGAGAGTGTGCATCGGAATTGCACGATTTAATTCCACCAAGCCCTTTACATCATCGGACCACCAGACGTACAGCACTGCGCCACCGGTACATGGTAGATATCCCAACCATACGTACTAAACGCTATGGAAACACATTCATTGTGCGAACAGCCAAAGAGTGGAATTCCCTGCCGGTGTCGGTGTTTCCTGATAGCTACAACCTAGGGGTCTTCCAGTCAAGAGTGAACAGGTTGCTTCTAGGCAAGCTTGCTTCATCGTCGACCACATCATCGCTTACCATCAGGTGAGATAGTGGTCAAACGCGTGCCTATCAGTAATAAAAAAAAAATACTAATCTATATATATATATATATATATTATTATTATTACTTATAATAAATCTGTAGAAGTAAAATTTCTGTACATTGAAAATATCAAAAAAATAAATAGCAGGGGGTGTTACTAGACCGACAGCGAACCCAAAAATATGATTAAAAAAATTTTTGTCTGTCTGTCTGTCTGTATGTTCAGGTATCACGCAAAAACTACCGGTTCGATTACGATGACACTTGTTATACTTATTCTTTAATATCCTGGGCACCACACTGGGTACTTTTTATCCCGGAAAAGTATATACAATAAAAAACAAACTTAATTTTGCGGTTTGATCTCTAGACCCGACTACTGTAACAACCGCAAATAAAAAGTTTGTCGTAGGTTACGTCACCCGCAGTGGGGTTCACCAAGGGGCGCTGCACACGGCTAAGATAGTATAATGTCGCTCGCCATACAATTCAATGGACTATCACACACTACGAAGATAATTATGTACATTGAATATATATTTAAAATTAATATTGGAGGATGATTGGTGATCGATACTGATGCCAAAAATGCAATCAGTAAATGTTTTGTGACAGAGAAAACATTTACTGTGTCTCTGTTTGTATGTGCACGCATAATTCAAAAACTATTATAGGGATTTTAACCAAACTTGGTACTGTTGTAATCAATACGCCTGGGCAGGTTGATCTTAGTCTCAGTTGTTTTACACATGATCAGTTGTACGGCGCTCTTTCCTGGGTCAGTTGTTCCAGAAATCTTTATGCATACATACCGGAAGGATCAACTTTGAAAGTAGTCTATCCGGAAGTAGGTATTATGCTAAAATTATTACGTTTATATTTCAACGCTCAGCCCAAACCGCTGGTATTAGAGACATGTAACTTAAAGGGGTGTTCTTAGTGATGTAAGTATCCACTAAAAAACGATTTTTGGAAATTCAACCCTTAATGGGAAAACATAGGGGACGGAAGTTCGACATCCACGCGGGCGAAGCCGCGGGCAAAAGCTAGTCAAAAATAAAATAATCTAAATGTAATAAATAAATACGAATAAAATAAGTTATTGCAACTCAAAGTATTCTCAACAAAAATATAATACTGATAACAAAAGAAACTACAACTAAGTACAACAACATCTGAATTAATGTGGAAAATAAACTAGTTTAATCTAATTTAATATTTTAATAAACTAAATGTCAGCGTTGTTATCCAGAAACTCAGCTGCGGAATGCTATCATTTCAGGATTAGAAATGGGCTATATGAAAAAAAAAAAATTTTAGTCCGTCATCTAGATTACAAGAAAATATTCGACACGTATTTTTTTCTTAATGCATTAAAGTTGAGGAGAGGGGGCTTGTAACGTCATTACCTAGTATAAACTGTACTGGCTAGTGACGTCTTGTGACATTTTGACTCGATGTATCGCCGTTATTTTTTTATTACGTGAAAGAAGAAAAAATATGTATCGAATATTTTCTTGTAATCTAGATGCACGGATCTGCCTCGGCAAGCGCAGCTTAACCTATTTTTGACCCATGTGGTCTTTATTACTTAGTCACAACCACAAGCCACTAATACTACATACTACCACAGTCTAAAAGCATACAGTCGTCCGACGAAGCCGTCACGACAGGGCAATCGTGCGGGGTGTGAGGGGCGAGACGCGTGAAAGCCGCTCCCGCACTGCGAACAAAACGATGTTCGTAGTGCGGGATGTATTATTCAAGTCTTACGCGTGTAGAAGTTGTCGACATTTTTCCAGACATCAAAGGCGTCGTCCTACTGTATTAATATTTATACTGTGCTACTACTCTGACGCCTGTCGCTATTAAAGGTTACGCATTACTTAATAATATACTTATGTATGTATCAATAGAGTGTGCAGCAGCGCCCTTCTGTCTGCTAATAGCAACAAACTGTATTTATGATGGTAAACTGCAAGCGGTGAATTATGGTGCATAAAGTCGTAGGAGCTTAAATTTAAATTTTTATTTTTACTGAATTACTTGACGTACAGAACCCTACGTTCCATTAAATTATGATTGCATTTAGAATCTTAACCCGCTTGTAGCTAAATAATAAGCCAAGGTAGCGAAGGTTAAGCACGCTTGACGAGGTTAGTCCGTGGATGGGATTTGACTATTTGACTGATTCATTAGATTTCAAGACTCCTCCGCACCTCGTAAAGCACATAAAGCCGTTGTCCAGGCTGTCATTTGAAGTCGTTAAGTATAGTTAGAAGCCCGAAAATCTGACTACCAGTTTAACCAAGGGTTATCATGTTACCCAGTAACTCGCTCCGTGTCGAATAATATTCAGCTGAAAAGACTATGCAGATAATTATGAAATTTAGAATCCTAACAAGAAATTATCAGAGTGAATGACATTTTAAGAATATCGGTTTTAACTTCTCACCTCTTATTAATTAACTGACACAAACCGTATGTTAACAATATAGAATTTTATATTGTTTTACTAATTAATCAGTATGGAATTTACTATAGTATATGTCTGTAACGGTTCTTTAGTTGAAGGATGTTTAATGCGATGGGAAATTTTGAAGAGGAGAGCCATAAATTTGTGTAAACTGGTTTTACGGTGACAATATTATGTTTATAAATGCCTTTAGATTTTTTTTAAATCCGTAAAGTTAATGGTCAGGTGTTGTTGACGTGATTGTTAAAACAAAAACATATTATGATAAGCCATTCCACAAAGTTATTTTAGCATTTCTCATAATATCTTACCTGTTCGTAATTGGATTTTACAACGATTAAGAAATGTAACTTTTGTTTTGAATAAAATACAAACACTTAGTTCGTGATTTCTTCTACCTGGATTTCATACTTTTCCCATTGAACTGTTACACTTCCTCCACCCTTCTTAGTTTATAGCTTTCTAATAGTGAAAGATTCAGTAGTTGTTTAGTAGTTTTTAGTTAAATCCTTATAAACAAACAAAAAAACAAATCTTTCCTGTTTTGAAATATAAAATTCTCGTGTCAGTGTTTGTTTCCAAATTAATCCGAAACGGCAAGACCAATTCTTATAAAATTTTATGTATTTATGCAGTAGGTCTGAGAATAGGTCATAGGCTATGTTTTTTGGAAAACACAATGGCGTAACTAAGTTTGCCGGGGCAGCTAGTATTAGCATATAATATGTATACCTATAGATAGAACTGGATGTGTACCTAAACCAAAGAAAATAAAAGAACAAAAATCATCATTACATTCATTTATTATTCGTAACAAAACGGTAAAAAATGACAATCTCTACGGCACTTAATGTTATAAATATTATAACACACACCGCCTCAAAAGCAACTTCACAGAGTATTTTTGACATTATTTACTGCTCTAGTACACAAAGGCACATCTAGGTGTATTTTCATTTATTTACAACTATCTGGCTATACAGCATTATTAAACATTTGGTCCTTAAATACCATAAATTTAACAGTGAATATGCAGAAATGATTGGTTGGTAAAAATTTAAACAACAACATTTTATCGGTTAAATTGTGTACCTACAAACCTTTTCGATATTCCTGTGTCTACTAGAAAAGGAAACTCATTATCGATGATGACAGTCAAATGGTGGTAAACGTGATTGTCAAAAGTGTGTGTTGAACTTCAAAGAATCCAATGCAATGTGGGATAAAGCCTACTAAATTATCTATATGGCATTCTTTCAGACGTCAACTTATTATTAAATCTTAGGTTTATGTAACAGGCCGTTTATATAATAATGCAAGTCTACGTGACTTTGATGACGTAACAGATATTGAACCCGACGACACTGCCTGCCGTGCGTGTGCGCTTCTGCTTACAAATTCGGAACATATCATTAGGCACTAGCTGTGTTAATATCATAATTATAATTGCAACAAAATATTGAAATAAAATAACTTGAATTATTTACCTCTAATTTAAACTGTAATGAGAACCATCGACAGGCAGTTAAATTTTTCGCCAAGATGCCAAAATCAGCGTTCGTTGCGTAAGTACTTGATCAAATTTGTTTAAAAATTAAATTTGTTTTAAAAAAGTAATCTTGCACAACGACTGTTTTCATTATGTTATGTATTTAGGTTATGTATTATGAAGTGCTGATTCCTGGTATTAATTAACATGGCAGGTTACATTTGCGTTTCGCCTCCAGGGATTTACGTCGCCTGCATACGAGTTACGATTTCAACAAAGCTGTTTATGCTACTCATACAACTAAACATACAATTTGTAGGGTAGTTAAAACGCTTTTGTTGATATTACAACAGTGACATATTACAGTTTTAATGGACACCTTCATTGTTTGTTTTACTTCGAAAATTACTGGTTTCTCAAGCGTCAAGTTCAATATATTGTCACCAAGTGTCACGAATATATACAATATCTTATACGAATGATCCGTTTAATCTAAATACCCATCACATAGAAGCCTCTCTTAGATGAAAACGAATTCCTAACAGTTAATACTATTACACGCCATCCTGGTTTCTCTTAGAACATAGACACATTCGATGCGTTAAAAGAAAATCCCAAGTGCAGACAATCACCAACTGAAATATAATAAAAAATACAATTATTGATCATGGTATTACAATTATTAGTCATGATAATACAATTATAGATCATGGTATTCCAATTATTTGTCATGATAATACAATTATTGATCATGGTATTCCAATTATTGGTCATGATAATACTGCTTATCATATAAGAACTATAGACATTTCAATTTGTCGTATTAAGTTGACCTTTTTATAGTTTTCTAATGTTAATATTAAGTAATTTACCATCGACACATGGGTGTGTGTTCATAAGTACCCATATCGGCAGCAACATTTTTCGATGATGTCACCAATCAAATTTGTAAACGACTCTTAATAAATAGATATAACGAATATGAGCTTACTTAAATATAAATTTATTGAAATAGCAAACACCAAAGTTGACCTGTTCGTCTATTATACAAAGAACTATTTTCGGTTCCCTTTTTCAAAAACTAAACTAAAATGAAACTGAATGAACGTGTTTCACTAACATAGAAAAATACCAAGATAGTGACATAATGAACCTATAAGAACTAAGTCAAACATGTTTAAGTACTATGTTGCATGTAGGAGGCGTCTCAAATTAACATTTTAAATAAAATCACTTTTTAGTCTTTTATAAGAGAAAAATAAATTAATAAAAAAATAACCTAAAATGAATTTTAGTTTTTAAACAAGACAATTGACAGTATTATACCTATGACTAGGTACTATGTACATAATATGTAGCATTCTACATAATATGTAGAATGCTAAAACAGTGCAAATTACATAATTAACAAATAAAAAAGTTGCGTGACGTGTAGGAAAGATTTAAGAAAAATAAAATACTTTAATAGTGTCGTGCCAAATAATAATATATGTGCTAAGAATATATGTTACGTATATGGGTGAACGATTTCTTTATTTCTACTATTTTATCACCTTAAATCCGCATTCCATTCAAGTCTATGGTTTAACTGCTCGTATCAGCCAATCATCATTCGTCGACGGAAATACCCATCACTATTCATAGATCACATACCATGGTGAAATATGGTAATGGGAAACCAGTTTATACTATTTACGTAATTAATAAAACTAAATTAATTAAATGACTTGAGTGTCATTTCATATCATATCTCATTAACATTCCAAATTAACAATTACTCAAAAGGTTCAAAGGTAAGGAATTTCTTTAGGCGTTATTCAGATTCTGGGAAAACCGCTAATGTGGCGAACTCTTCAAATAAGTATCGATGATATAACAGAAAACATACCATTCATGCTTTTTAACTAAAACGATGTGCAATATTAAACCATGTCATGTCACAAGTTGAGCTTAAAGAAACATAACATCACAGCTGTATTCCCTTCAGGGTAAGGCAGAGGTGTAATCCATAGTACACCCACCATTTCGCCTTATATTGTAGACTAACAGACGTCACGCGGTTTCACCCGCGTAGTTCCCGTTCCCTTGGGAATACGGGGATAAAAAGTAGCCTATGTCACCCGGGGATAGTGTAGCTTCCCAACGGTGAAAGAATTTTTCAAATCGGTCCAGTAGGTTCGGAGCCTATTCAATGCAAACAAACAACCAAACCTTTTCTCTTTATAATATTAGTATAGAGTATAGATTATGATTAAGTCCCATGTAATAGGGGGTGGATCTATTCCCATCAACCAGGATCAAATCTATTCTCCATGCTGCAACCGAGCAATTCCAGATGGAACATACCATGTCCCCTTCGCCCGACCCGGGAAACTAACCCAGGAGTCAGTCTGGAGGCAGTCTTTTTCTTTTTTTTTTTTATATATATACAATGGGTCTACTCTTGACCTCAATCTTGTCCTGCGGTCAGAGATGAGGTCGACGATGGAACGAGCTTACCCATATGAAGCCTATTAACTCGCGACTTAAACAGATTGGGGTCATATGAACTCGGGAACACTGATGCAGGCAGGGAATTCCACTCCTTGGCTGTGCGCATAATGAAGGAACAGGCAAAGCGCTTCGTGCGAATGTGTGGAACATCTACAAGGAATGGGTGCAGTCGCTCTTGCGATCGACGCGGTACTCAAAGAATTATTCCCAAAGTAATTTGAGCAGGAATTTACTTATGGGCCCCGGTTTCCATCTCACTCATTAAAGTTTCCAAAAGCTTTTAAACCTTTCCATAGTACTTGACCCTTATGAAACCCAAATGACAGTTGTCGAAAGCATTCCCTCAGTACTTAATTTGACCTTTATATACAGTGTAATAAGATCCATTCATCATTGTATTGTTGTCAATTAAATGAACCAGTGAGTCAATAATCTTTTAAAATTGCGATTTGTTGCTTAATTTAGTTATGTATTTCTCAATGAGACAGTGAGATAAATCTTTGGAATGTGCTAAGAAGCATGACAGTTCATTTTAAGGTGTTTGTATGACTTCTCTATATCGAAGGCCGCGGCTGTTCGTACTTGCGTTAAGAAGTAAAGGTTATGTTTGAACTTCATTGCACATATTAAAAGTAGACACTGTACGGTGTACAGAACAAAACTAATCAAAATTAATAACATAATTAACCGAAAACATCTTATGCGGTTATTGTACGGGCGCCAGAACATCAGCCTACCCCAATGTGTCAAAGTTCTTTGATAGGTTTTCAAGTTTATTCTAAACATTATAAGGCTCATGTTCAATTAGGAAAATTTGTCACATTGACAACTTGATGTGCTGGCCAAAAAAATCCTTTGACATTATTAATTTGACGATTTATGTAACGGCGTTAATAGGTTTTTTTTTCACGATTACTGTGTGGTGCTGATAGAAAAAGTTGATCATAATAAGTACGCTGAGCCCTCAATAGGTGTTATACCTAGTATAAGTTTTAAAAGCGTCTATTATAAGTAAAAAAATAATTAGTCATGTGACATAAGTTTTTGATATAAAATTTATGTATTTATTTGTCGAAATGAGCCTAGTTTTCATCAGCCTACGTAAAACGATTTGTAAAATAACTTTCCTAAAACTTACCTACTACTAGCAACCAAATATATTTGAAATATTCATTCATAACAATTTTGTATAGTGTAATACCTCGTCAGTGTAATAAAGTAAAAATCTACATCTACATTGCTAAATACAAAGCCTCTAAATTTACTTTGGGTGCTTTATTGCAACTAAGTTTCTACACGTGCGTAAGTAAAAAAAAAATACTGACATGAAACTTCTCTGCTACTCAACGTATAGACAATTTATGAGCTAAAAGAAGCCGTCGACTCAGTACCTGATTACCAGCGGAAGGTCCCTGTATGATAAATATAATTATAATATATTAATAACAACCAGCTTTGATGGCACATGTTGGATAGCCCAAAAATTGTTTGAAATCCGACTGGTTCAAGAAATCAGCGAAAATGAAAGAAGTAGGGATCATTTTCATTATTTAGCTCTGCAATGATTTGGGGCGAATTTTTCAATAGTCAGATAACTTTATCAGTAGAATAAATATGGCGGTTTGACGAAATAATTTTTACAGAGAGGCTCCGCCATTTAAATTCCTTAGATATCAGTTATTTTACCATTGAAAAATTTGCCCTGAATGAATAATATTTATACCTAACCATTTAAAATATGGATTTAATCGAAATAAAAGCAACACACAAAATAACACATTCAACGTAACAATAAGACTATTGTCTAAACAACAGTATGTATTGTATTTACCAACAAAACTATTTGACGTACATTTATATCCGATTGATACTGCTCCGGTAAAAATCCTTTCTTCACAGATATTGATTTCATGTTTGCGGATTTGATACTAGGGTTAAGAGATAGATACCTAAGCTACCTACATAGATAGGTACACAAATATGAAGATGGACGAATATCTTGTACTAAAGACTATTAAAAAAAAATTAAGCAATGCGTGAGATGACGAAGAAGATGGCCGTGACCAACATGACCACGCATAAATAAAAGAATGATTCACAAGTGGTCATCATAGACCAAGAAGAGAAATATTTGTACTTAAGTTATTTTTAAAGAGAGTCGTAAAAACCACTTTAAATCTGTAGTTCGAGAGCTCTGAAATGAATACTGGGAAAATACTGCTGGATACTGAATAAGAGGAATTGGAGGTGGAATTAGATATGTATATTTCTAGTGATGAATATAATAGTTCCATTAGTGCTTATCACTTAAATTATCAGGGTTGTGCCGTCCAGCAAACTCAATTGATTCTATTTTGTAACTGATATACATGTACGTATTTCAGTCATCCATTCAAATGTTCAATTTCCCCGACTCTAGAAAAACTTTGTGTTACCTATTATCGCTTGAGCACTTTTACCAAACAGAAATTATAGTAGTTATATTAAAAAATAGTTACCCGTGGTGGAAATATGAATGTGATAATACAGCCTTCGGTTTAGACTTCAGGGCCAGAGCGCCCACTACTCCGACAGCGCCGACCTTAGCTGCTTTTAGACCCAGAGCACCTGGTGAAAGAAAAAATGTACAATTATTCAACCAATCTACGAAAATAAAATATTCTTTGAACCAACTTGCAATATTTAATTTTATACAGGGTGTAACGGAAAGGGTATATACATCCAAAGGGCACGGATTCTCTTGGTGATAAGAAACGACATGGCAACGTTTTTATACATATACATACATAATTGTAAAGTTGAGCCCGCTCGCGCCGTCGCGCCTTTGTCGGTTAGGCAGAGCCCGATAGGTCTGTACTAGGCGCGAAGAACCCGAGATAGATATACTTGAACCTTGCCGGACAGGATTATGACCCTCATAGTGCGGTGACACGTTTGTTATGATTTTGCATTTAATAAACTGTCGATATTAAATAATATCGTGAAGTTTCAAAGTTATTAGTTGGGAGCTGAAATTTTGAGGAAAGACTCGTTATTAAATACTCTGTTCACCCTGTTTGTATGTATATACCCTTTCTGTTACACCCTGTATAGGTAATAAAAAGTACCAAAGTTTAAAAGGTTGTAATTTAGTTCTTACACTATAGACAATGACAAAGTGCGACGATATAAAAACGAAATCCCCTCATGCATTAGAGAAGTCGCAAATCAATACATATGTGAAATTTCCAACCCAATAAATCGTATTTAATATATTATCAGTATTGCAACTTTGCACTTCAAAAACATTTCCGTATATTCTGAACTAAATACACACACACACGTACAACTAGGGATATTTCTCGTACAATATTTCAGCATCGGATGTTAGAGCACGCCTATCAGGCGTATCCTGCCTTGGAGTGCTGTTACATCCATCAGCGGATTAGCGCCGCCTAACGACCGGGATAATGATTTGCGTACCAAAATGTGTTTACACATGTACGCAGATGATGCAGAATAAAATTTTACAAGTATTTTAGCAATTTGTTCTGGACAGAAAAATAGCACAGTCTAAAAACATACAGTCGTCCGACGAAGACGTCTAGACAGGGCAATCGTGCGGGGTGTGAAGGGCGAGACGCGGGAAAGCCGCTCCCGCACTGCGAACAAAACGATGTTCGTAGTGCGGGAGGTATTATTCAAGTCTGACGCGTGTAGAAGTTGTCGGCATTTTTCCAGAGATCAAAGGCGTCGTCCTACTGTATTAAAATTTATACTGTGACAATAGTAACTTTTTGTCCTTTTAAATGGTCAACACTCTTAGCACTGCGCTACGAAGTGCTACGATTCCCTATTTCGTAGCAAATGCCTACGACGTTTTGTAGGGAATTTTGTGTAGAAATAAGATTTACTCAACGCGTTGTTATAACAATATCAATACTAATTAAATGCTAATGGTTAATGTAACTCGTCTAATAGCCTACTTCCAAAATGACACGTGTCTAATATTTACTTAGATTTGTGCAATATTTGTGTGAATAGTTTGGATGGGTTTATTGGAAAATAAAACCAGTACATGTGTGCTATACTGGCGTTCGGCAAATATATGAATACCAATGTCCACAAGTATTTAGTCTGTTGCGGAGATCAAAACCGCAACACTTAGCATACAAGAACTCTATCCCATTACAATGCTTTTTTTGAATATTTTGCCATAATAAATACCAAATGTGACTTAGTTTCTTTTGAGTATTACTAAACAAAGTGTTTTCTTATAAAAAAAAAACATTTTTTTCCCATGCAAACAACCAGCAAATTAAGTAATACTTCTCAAATTATATGTAAATTTATTCAGTATTCAATAGAAAAGGTAAACCTTCAAATATAGGTTAAAAAGACTTTTGCGTCTGAGTGTTGACATTCTATACAAACACCGACTATTTGCTTAACTAGAAATATCGAATACTCAAGATTTGAATAGAGGTACTTACATAATTGATAGAAAATCTAAAAGCCAAGGACAAATGCCAAAACGCCATCTTTACCGATGGCGTTTTGGCATTATTGTGCACTTAGAAAAAATGAACTAATATTTCATTTGCATAAAGTTAAATACAGCGCTTTGTTGTCATAATAGAAATCCTTGTATTACTATTACTGTACTATTTTGCACTAACAGAAACAAAACAAGTCTTAAATATTTAAAAAAAAACATTTTACAAACGCCTTTTAACGAGGCATTTAACTGACGGTTTAATGCCGTTAGTATAAACTAGACAGTAATTATCAACTATTATTTTCCCAATTAATTGTATGCAACGTATTTGGCTACGCTTATGGTAGACAATGGATTCCCACGCAGTTTTACCTCAATCCATACTTATATTATGAACTAGCTTTTGCCCGCGGCTTCGCCTGCGTGGATGTCGAACGTCTGTCTCCTAATTTTTTCTCTTTGGGGTTGAATTTCCAAAAATCGTTTCTTAGTGGATACTTACTCTTCACAAAGAACACCCGCTCCAGTTACATGTCTCTAAGACCAGCGGAGGCATTGCAAAAAGAACATACTACGTTCATATCACCGATTTTCGAATATGATCTGTAATCAATAGTGACAGCATAAGTGAACCCACTTTTATATTTGTTGGCCCACGGTAGTAAATATGTAGGTTCATCTAAATCCTCTGCATGTGCATCTAAGTTATCAAAAATATGTCTAAATCTATACGCGGAAAGCCTGGCTTCACGCTGCTCGTCCGTTTCCTGCGATCGAATATTATCAATTCGTCGTCTTTCATTTGACAAACTTAGGTGTATCCTTTCAACTGCCAGACGGTCGTGATATTGAGTATATGTTTCGTACTCTCGAGACAAAACGTGCCTTTCGCGGTCAGCTGTAAGTCTTAACTCACGCTCAGTATATGTTTCGGACACTCGAGACAAAACGTGCCTTTCGCGGTCAGTTGTAAGTCTTAACTCACGCTCAGTATATGTTTCGGACTTTCGAGACAAAACGTGCCTTTCGCGGTCAGCTGTAAGTCTTAACTCACGCTCAGAATATGTTTCGGACTCTCGAGACAAAACGTGCCTTTTGCGGTCAGCTGTAAGTCTTAACTCACGCTCAGTATAATGTTTCGGACTCTCAAGACAAAACGTGCCTTTCGCGGTCAGCTGTAAGTCTTAACTCATCAGTATATGTTTCGGACTCTCGAGACAAAACGTGCCTTTCGCGGTCAGCTGTAAGTCTTAAGTCGCGCTCAGTATATGTTTCGGACTCTCGAGACAAAACGTGCCTTTCGCGGTCAGCTGTAAGTCTTAACTCACGCTCTGAGTACGTTTCGGACTCTCGAGATAACACATGCCTTTCGCGGTCACATGTAAGTCGTAATTCTCGTTAAGTACCTAGATCTTACAGATTCTCGAGATATAATATATGCCGTTCGCGATCAGCTGTAAGCCTTAAATGTCGCTCGGTGAACGTTTCCGACTCTCGGGAAGTCGGGATAAAACATGTATGCATTTTACGGTCAACTGTAAGACGCAGCTCTTGTTGAGAAAAGGTTTCTTTCCCTATCAGAAATTAATCGCATCTCTCTCTCAGAACTTCAGAAGTGCTTTCATGTGCTCGTGCAGTTGCATTATTCACTCTCATAGAGTTTAAACTATGTGCTCTTTTTTTTGACGTATCCTGGGAACGCGCATCTCTCATTCTTTTGGCTTTATCGAATTTCGAAATAAAGAAGACCGTTACCTAGGTGGCATCGTACCTACTTGAATTCAAATAAAAAAAACAGAAGCAACAGTTTATTTCCTAAGTCAAAAAGACGCTAATCGTCGAATAACTTAAATCAACTAATATCTTAACTAACTTAACTTTTAAATATCTAAAAATAAATTACCACATAGGTACTTTTATTTTAAATATAAATATAACCTATGGAATAAAAAAAAACAAACTAATTATATTAGGTAGCTATACCTACCTATTTATTAACGAATATCTCAAAACTACGTACCTACTATATTTAAAATCTAAAAAAACAAATAAGGAATAATAATCGTAATTAAGTATATACGGAATAAAAAGAGTTAAACAAATAAAAATAATAATTATATTTAGGTACTAAAAAAAAAATACTTCAAAATAATATCTAAAAACTACTATAATTTAAATCTAATCTAATGAAAAGGGTGAATAAATTAATAAAAGTCTTGCTTATTCAATAAGAACGAACAATGCTTGGCATGTCCCTTCGCATCCACAGTCAAATAAGTGACGTTTTGGCGCGTGAACGCCCGCCAGGTGCCGCGGTGAGCCGCATCGCGCGTAAACAAATATCAACCGTATAGCAGACGTAGGCTACCATACTGGCGCGGCGAGATTTGGAAGTTTGAGGTTTAAGTTTATCTATATCTTCATCTTGTGTGTTTATAAACCGATGTCTATATTTTTTATTTTATTAAATAGTCTAAAAGTGTACGTTATTATTTAATATACTTTGAAGAAATGCCTAACGATTAGGTAAACGTGTTATTGTTGATAATTTATAAGATATACATATATGTTACTGAGAACTTTTTTGTTGATATTTTGAAGGTCAACATCTTTGTAATACATACTTTTTGTGTATGATCAACGTATGCGAGGATAGGAGCTCGAAAGCGCATATTTTCATCCGACTTGCTTCGAATTTATCGTCACTGCTCGGCTCCTATGTGTCTTAGTGTTATGTTATATAGCCTATAACCCGCCCAGGAGTATGGATTACAATCGTACCAAGTTTGGTTAAAATCCCTTCAGTAGTTTTTTATCCATGCGTGCACATACAGACAGACAGACAGACAGACAGACAGACAGACAAAAAATTTACTGATTGCATTTTTGGCATCAGTATCGATCACCAATCATCCTCCAATATTAATTTTGAATATATTTTCAATGTACAGAATTGACTTCTCTACAGATTTATTATAAGTAATAGATGTAATAGTAACTCTGTCTGTATATTTGCTACCTTTTCTTAATGGCTGAACGGATTTGGATGAAATTTATCGCTCGGGTAACCAAGACCTGGGTTAGGACAAGAAATACTTACTTGTAGTACGTTCCCGTATAGGATTTTTATTATCAACACGGGTGAAGCCGCGAGCAAAAATATTTAACTCAAAAGTTAGTACAACGTACACGTTATTTCTGCTTATAAAAACTGAGATACATAAACAGACAGACAGAACAGCTACCTGCAGGCCATACAGCATATTTACTCGTAATACATTCCGTGCGGGAGTCAAAACCCCCAGCGTTAAAGCCAATCGTAACATTGATCGTCAAACTGTGTCCAAAACATATTTTATTAATATCTTGCTAAATAATGACACTGAAATTTAGTATATTTGTGTAAGAGTTTACATGCGGAATCATGTGGAACATGTCATCAGCCGGTGGATTCCGTTAAGGTCACGCGGTGAAAACTTGAGTGAAGTGAGCTGTCAATGCCTTGCATTAATATGGAATGACAGCTCAATTCGCCCTCATTACGCCATCATTTTCACGCGGTGATTTGACCAGAATCGCACTGGTGGTCTGGTGACCAAAAACATCTTGTAGGCTCGTCACACTTAAACAAGGCCATGACCCGATTAGCTAAATCATCTTCAGTACTACCTTGATGGTATGTTAAAATTAAATGTTTACATACGCGAGGTGGTAATAGGTTTAATATTTGTTTTTTAGCAATACTCGTAGCAATTAACTTTTTGTTTTACGTTAACCTTGAGTGAAATTGATATCTACTACGTTCGTAATATATGTATAATTGAAGTACCGTTTCTCGGAAAAAGTAATTGGATCGCACTTTGAGAACTGAGACTTGAATAGAACCAAACAAACCTTTTAATAAACTGGCAGGTACCCGTGACTTCGTGTTCGTGATATTGTTCGCATGAAAGAAACCTTATATATGTATATTACTTAGGGCACCCCTTACTAAGCTAATAAAAAAAAAAACAATTTTTAACTCTTGAGGTGTATTCTTATGTGTAGAATATTATATTAGATAATATTTGTTACTGTGAAGTAAAGTTCAAATAAAGTAAAAATTCATCATAATCCATTTAGAAGTTTTTGCATTTTCGAATAACAAACATACTTCCTTCCAAACTTGCACACTTAAAATATTTAAGAAGAATGTCTGGGGTGCCTACACACACTACTTAAGGAAAAAAAATCTAAAATTATTAATGTTAATGTTAAGATTTTAATATAGTCCTTGAACTGTCTCAGCATATCCGAAATCTCTATTCGTGGAAAATTGACACAGTCATCCGACATTGCAAATTCAACTTCCCTATACAACCCAACACCTGTGTTGACCATTTAAACCTATCAATTAGCATTTTCTTAGTATTTTTGTATCATATTTTTTTTCAACAAACTAATGCTAATTGTCCTTGGAATAGGTCATCACAGGTCTAACAAAACAAGTTGACATGTAATGCTGACATAACAAATACCTTGCGAAAACTTTGTTTCAGTGAACAAATATCATATAGAATTATTTAATCTTAGTAAGAGCTTCAACTGTATCCAAAATTGAATAGTCAAACGAACTTACCAGTAAGTGAAGGTCGACGGTAATTATCCGAAGTCTTTAAATTTGGAATTAATTCTCACCAAGTATCAACTTCTTCTTCAGTAGCAGCAGTCCTCTCTTGTTCCTAGGACTCCTGTCGTGGGCAGGAGTGTTTAGGAGAGACTCCTGCACCGCGTCCACGGGAGATGCCTCCTGCTGCGCCTGCGCCACCACCACGGCGATCAGGCACGCGAGGACTACGATTGTTGAGGTCTGCATGGTTGAAGTTTCTGAGAATAGTCAAAGAAACCGTGTTAAAATTTCAAAAACTATTCGTAGAGTCATCCAAATTAACTAAATGTGTATAGGACAAAAGTCATACTGCATAAGACTTGTTTCATCTATATGTCACAAAACAACTTTCAAGCAGGAATTGGAATTGCTGCACGTAACATTTTGTTTTGTTTTTCTTGATGTCCAATGTCCGTACCTTGTTCTATTTTAATGTCACCTAACAGAACTACATTCGATAATTAACTCGCTACCATTAAAGCCTTGAAACTTGCATCACGACATTTTATTTATTATTTTTGTTTTTTATTTATTATAATGAGAAGCCGGAAGACACGACAATACCTGATGGGTTCACACAGGTTCACACGTATTCGTCTACATCATTGCATACAATATCATCGTAAAGTTGAACATGATTTATTATTGATTCCGGTTGTGCTTCCTAGGTATTCGATTAAATGTCTTCGCCATATACGGCAGCCTGTGTCATCTGCCAAATTACCTCCTGCAGGCCTACCGTCAACTTTTAGTTAGCCATTCAATTCCGACGCAAACCAGTTTAGGTTCCTAAACTGATTCGCTAATATTCACACCATGAAGTGCCTATAACTGAGTGGTGTTTGATTCGCTCATGGAGGAATGAAAGAACGAAATTTGTCGGTGGTCCGCGGTGTGAGAAAGAGATGACGCTAGACAATTGTTGCATAAGTTTGTCTCTTTTACTCCAACCTATGCGTTGCGTTCCGAAACCTAGTAGTTATAATTTTAGCGGTTTTATTTGTGTATAAAATTTCAACAAATATATTTTAAAATTGCGCTTATGAGTCAAATTATATACCATTAAGCCCAATTTTACTACTCATTAATGTAATAGTAATTTGAATAATTCTTTAAAATAAAAATTAAAGGTTTGCTTAGTGTCGTCGTAAAAGTAAAATGATTATGAGGAGTTTAGAACGCAACACACGCGTTTTGAAATCTATACAAACTTTTTTGATAGAACCCAAGGAGTTCATACTAGGTAGGTAGTATTCAAAAGAGTTTTTAGTTTTTAACGTTTAACTTGGATAAAGTAATTAGTAATACGAATAATGGCGTACATTTTACATTGTTACGTAAGAAACACATATTTAACTGAAATACCTTGAATTTGGTACGTATATTTCCACATTTTTTCAAAGTTTATAACAAAACGATTCAGTTTACGCCACGAAACTAGAAACTTTTTTTGGATCGCTATTTTTGACACTATGCGAACCAATTTAGGTTCAAATGTCACCTCATGGTATGAAAAATGAACGAACTAAAACAGCTTGCGATTCAAGTGCCGACTTGATTTGGCGTCAACCTAAACCGGATCGTTTTAATGACGTCTTAGTATGAAATTGCAAAGCAGTTCATTTTAGGTCGTCAATTGAATCGTAATAATAGTTCATAGTAAGCCTCCTGTGCTTTTTTATCGTCGGCGTTATGGACATCACGTTTTTTTTTATTTACTGTATATGCATTTCCGTAGATACTTAATTTACAGTGGATGCATTTGAATGCTTACTTAACACTGTTTAAAAACTATTTAATTTGTCTCTAGTATCTTCTTTTGTTTTGAGAATAACTAAATTACTTAGCTTACGAAACCTACTATTCATAAAATGTTTAGAATTTAACACATGGTCCTCAGTTAAACAACCTTAAGGACACATCGTTGCTACTAGTTATTAGCATAGTGTCTTATGTTAATATACGCTGTAAGTAGACACTATTTAGTCTCGAGTTTTACTGTTTTTGTCACTTCATCCACGCCTTTTGCTTCTAAGACATCGTAATTGATCGAAACTCAGGCCTTGTTTATCGACTGTTCTTAATCTATGTTAATTAACAGACAGTCAGCAGGGATAATTGGGATTACTGAGACGCGTCGATAGAAATCGTCTAAATCCTCGCTAACATTGCGAGGAGAGAAATTCAGTACCTACACAACTACCTTAATATTTGTTTAAACAAAACTAATTCCAGGTTTTAGTAACTTCATATTTTATATGAAAATTTATGAAACGTACATGAATATTATTTTGTCATTCATTTTAAATTGATATAAACGAAGCATATTCCGGTACAAATTTTCTTGGAAAAGAAATGTTGCAATTCCGCTAAGAAGCGTTCCAACGGAAATTGAGACATTTCTATTTGGTTTTCGTTCAACATTTCCTAGCCATCTCCTCGGCGATCCGGTTGCGGCTGCCGACGAGAAAACATTTGCTTCGCTACCTATCGACTGATGCACGCCAAAATACTACAAAATTACGGAAAAAAACTGCCAGAATGTGAACTAGCGACTACACAATTTGAACCTATGAATACGAGTCAGATTTTGGGAACACGGAATGACATTTATTTTGAACAGTATTGTGATTATCATTTCTTTGGAACATCTCAGAATCTGGGCCTTAGAGAGGCGTACGAGGGGCTAAAGTAAACTTGCAGAGCCCCGATAGACGTATTTTGAAATGAGGCACCATAGTATTGTGAGCTTGTTGATATCATACAGGGCCTATATTCTTCTCTGTTTTAGCAATCTGAATTCAAATAAACATTGAAACAATTATGTCAAACCGTACATTAAATAATAGATAAGTTTAATGAATAATTCATTTGTGGAATCATGTTATACTGGCCGACACGTGGGCTTTACGTGTGTCAAATATCGAATGTAAATGAGCCATCAATATCTCTGGGCATTAATTGTACCATCACGATGGGTAGTAAATAACACCAGTATTGCAAAAATTTACATGAAGTGACTCAACCATTTGATAATAAGAATAAAATGATAATGTCTATCTTTAGAGATGCCGTCTTTCTTGATGATACTTAACAATACCAGCATTAACTACTTATTTTTTTATATAAGAAACTGTGATTGATTTGAAGAAAAAATCGCTTCTAAACCTTTTACTTATTTCTCCCTATGTCTATGCACTTTACGCACGAAAAACCTACCACGAAACACTTTACGTACGTACTAAAAAAGAATTACGCAAGTACCTTGGCGATATGTTAACGTACACACAACACAGCACTGCAGCAGCCACTGACACACGATGACAATGAGCTGGTGTCCAATTCTTTTATAGATTGCACTACGATGCTCCGGGGGAGGGCGACCGGCCGACTCGCATTTCATAGGGTTCAAGGAAAACGCACGCACAAGTATAGGCGTGACAGGCTTTCCGGGTCCCTTTTGTTCGTTATGTACCTGATAATAATTAATTTGCAAGGTTTCCGTTTCTTCTTCAGCAATAAATTGTAGTCATCAATCAAATTACTTATCTTATTTAGGGGTTAATAAAACGAATTTTCTATTTCTTTGATGTAGGTACATAGTTGAAAGATTTTTTGGTTACATATGTTAGGCGACTAACGAAAAGTATTTACAAGGCAGATGATAGTGGGAACGCCGGGAAGGGACGCCCTAGAAGGACATACATAGACCTTATTGGTGAGGTTCTTCAGAAAGGTCAGATGCGTAGTACTCGCAACCGGCGTGGGTGTGTGACAACATGTATGAATGTAAACGAAGAAAAATAAGTATGTAAGAATCGTAGCATATGGCGCTCTGTAGTTTCCGCCAACCCCCATAGGAAAAAAGCGTGAGTTTATGTATGTATGTATGGTTAGTAGTGGCAGATGTGTAACGTAAAATTTCTATATATCAGTTTTCTTTGTAAGTGATTAGTGATTTCAGTATTTTTTTTTTCTTTATGTTTCTGTAGGTTTAATATACTTTTAAAATTGGTAATTCATATCAAAACAGAATGTTTCACTTATCGTAATAACAGGTACGTACATATTTACACGCAGTTTCTCTTGATCTTTACGAAAATAACCATTTTAAAATTGAAAGTAAACCTCAGTTTACAAACAAAAAACATAAACAGTAGGTAAAGGCGTAGTTCTAAGTTGACTTAAGATCTTCAAAGTTCATGAGCGCTCCTCATGACTTGAGTCATTGACTGGTACTTAACATACCATGCATTGGTGCGTTAGTGGAAACCCCATGTTTTGGTAACGTATTAACACCGAGAAAATTGTCGTTTCACGCTGTATTAAATATCACTTCAAGGTCACTGTCAATGCATTCGAAACAGTAGATAAAGTCAAGGATGTCATTATTTTTGCAATACATTCTACGATCTTACGAGAAACGTCTTAGTTTTATGAGTGAACGGGTTGTTTTATTTATCTGACAACGGGTTGAGTTTCATAGCATAAAATAATTGAGTTATTTTCGTTGAGGATTTACCAATGTTTTGGTTTCTTCTTAGTTTGTCACTGTATGTCAATAACCTATGTTATGATGACGAAATAAACTATGAATGGTTTGTGTAAAGGCTGATTTGGCTAGAAATAAGGTGCCTATTAAAGTTTTTGTCATGTACCTATTTATTTTGTCTTTTTATGTTTTTAACATAGAAGAAAACCAAAGAAACAGTGGATGGATTGTATATGAAGATATAAAAGCTGAAAAGGAGGTAGCTAGTATAGTTCTTGTCGTGTATTTATTTCTTTCTGCAATGTTATGTTAATAACAAAGGGGAGGACCAAAGGAGCAATGGATAGATTATGTGGAAGGTCTTATGGCTAAAAGGAAATGAATATTGAGATGACGGTAGCTAGAGATATTTTGAAATTTTCATCGGTTTTTTGCAATTCAGGACCGATTCGCCATTGGACTGTTCGTCGACAGGATGATTCATTTTTTACATTTTTTTCTGATGTTATTTTTTATTAAAACTATAAAGAACCATGACAACATAAAGTATTTTAGACGCTTCTTTAAAACATCATTGGTTTTGACAGAAATCGCGTTTTAATACAGTATTAAGTAAAAGGACAAAAAATAATACTTGGAAATAAGGGAAAGCTGACGAAATTTTTCAACGCTGGATAGTCCAGGGTGATGTAGAGAACTCAAGTAGTTTGATGACCCTTTCACCGTGTATAAATAGTAGCATACTATAGCAGTACGATTCTGGTCAAATCACCGCGTGAAAATGTAGGCGGTGAGGGCGAATTGAGCTGTCATTCCATACTAATGCTAGGTACTGACAGTTCACTTCACTCAAGTTTTCAAGGCGTTACTATTACTGAATCGACCGGCTGAATACATTAGTATAATAAGTGACTTCATAAGGATCTCGTGTACTAATGAGGAACCTATAACAGATTAGGTACTGGAAATAACGTAGAATGTAACTTGTTTTTTTTACGCGCAGTTGAACTCTCGTAAACGTGTACTTAATGCCAAAATGATACATTTCTACTTTGTAATGAGTTTATACTAGTTACTCTTGTTTAAATAACTTGTATTGTAGTCTCGAGACCGTGTCTATGATTCTTCCTATTTTTTTAAATAGTTCTCCTGTATTGTTGGTGCGCTTATAACCATTTCAATTCTCATACTTAGACAGCCAGATCCGGAACAACATCCTGTGGGTCGGGCTTATAGTACCGTACGGCCATCGAACCCGCGACATGAAACGTAGCAGGTAAACGCTCAGCCACTACACGAAACTTGCCAAAGCTTTGTAAAACTAGGTAAATAATGCTAATAATTTGAATTAACCTACATTATTGACGTTTCAAAGTCACACTCACAAACGAATATCGATAGAATGATGTGGGCGTTGAAATTGACAATGGAATAACTTTATTTCAAGTTTGTATTGTTGGCACATCACTTCTAGTCTTTTATTTTATAAATTACCTCATTAATTATTTGACTGATTGATGTGTTGCATTCGTAAACAAACATGGCTTCAAATAGAAGACTTAGCTATCTTTTTATGGCCTGTACATAATTATGTATTTTATTTTTCCTGGAGTTTGGTGTACCAACCATTATTTGATTAGCTAATTTTATTTTAATGTGTCATATACTGATGATGTCAGCATAATGTAACAAAACTTAAAATTTAATTAATAATTTAAACAAGGACAGCTACTGCTCTGCAACAATTTGTCACCACTCTTTCCGAGGCTAAAAACATTAAAATGCCTTTACACAAAAAAAAATCGTCTTTTTTTTAATATTATAAACCAGTGCTTGACTGCAATCACACCTGATGGTAAGCAGAGATGCAATCAGTGATGGTGAAGCGCACTAGTTTATTAAGAGCCTATTCACTCTAGCCTTGAAAACACCTAAATTATAATCGGACGGGAAGACCGCAGCAGGCAAGTTGTTGTTGTTGTCTTTGACCGTGAAAAATAGTACAAAACTATTTGAAACGTTTTTAAACTGATTAAGTAGCTAGTCGTGCGTCTAGTATTTTTTTCAACAATCTACTCTTATGCAAAACATGGTGAAATCTATAATTAGCTTGTTACTAATACGTCTATATTTATTTGCTTTATTTTTGTAAACAGTAATCCCAACGCTTGGTAATCTTCGACAGGAGTTCAGCATAATGCTAACGTTGGAACCTTTTGCTTCCGGTATTACATTTGTGTGCATGTATTAGGTAGGTACTCGTTACTACCAGTAGTAATATTGGAGACAATAAACCTTTATTCTATTCTTTTATAGACATAACAATTTACTAATGTGAATGTGTGTAATGAATTCTATCGGCGAGTCAATAAAATCCAACGCCAGTACTTCAGATCCGTTTACCTGTCGTCAAAAGACATTCATTTGCCATTCCGAAAAATTCTTCAAAACCAGTTGAGACAGTGATGGTTGTAGTGATGAGTAACTCGTGGGTAAACACGTGAGATATTTTCATCCTAGTAAGTCGCGTTTTATGTCAATTAACAAGATTCGGTGACATAATATCTTTTGCTAGTAGAGCGTACTGCCACGTAGCGCTAATGAAATATAGAAAAACAATATTATGGTACCTACCAACTTATTTTTCTTTCAAGTCGTGACGACTCGATGGTTAAGACACCTGCCTCTCATACACGAATTAGTTTATTCCAATCCAGGAACATCCAATGTGACTCTATCAATTCATATAATATATACATACCAATCTTTAAGTTTATTTTAGACATTATTAACATCGGTAAAGGAAAACAAACCTAGACTATCATTAATTTATTGATATGAGTCTGAATTCGCCAATTCCCCATGAGCAAGCATGTTGATCATGTTTGTGCCTTCTCTTGTATTGAGAAGTGTGTCTTGCGACTCTCACTGCAGGGTTTAGGCCTCCTGTAACAGGCTAGTATTATAATTAATAGGTAGTGACAGTGCAGGGTCATGAACACAAACAACCACGGTCCGACTAATGACGCTCTCTCAATGTAAACAGTAAGTTGGAAAGCCTAATGTTATCGGAATCAAAACAAAATGTATATAGTTAATAATTTTCCCAATTAAACATGGACCTAGGCTTATTCTTTTTTAATAAAGTGTAAAAGTTTTACAGATTGGGGTACCATGAAATGGCAGCTGGTCTCTATAAATATGGTTCTGTAAGGCGCCAATACCACTATTAAATTGTTTAATGTCAACACCAAATTTAAATCAAAAGCTTCATAATAATAAATGTTATTCATTACAGCAACATTGTAATTGTTTCAAAGCAGCAATGTTATGTGAAATTACAATTATTAAATTGCTTTATCTGCAATAAATAGCGTCTATTAAAACTGAAACATCGGTTAAATTTAATAAATTGTGTTATATTGGACTAATAGAACCATATGACGTTTATACTCATAGAAATAATTAATTAAACATAACTATAACTTAACGTTTTAAACAATAAGTAAGTACCTACTTACAGTTTTAATAAGTTAACATACCTTTTTTTTTTTTGAGGGGTGGATAATCCTCATGGTTGTCCCCCGCCCGGGGAGGCGGAGGGGACTGTCAGACTCTTACTGACTAAAAACCACCCCGTGTTCCTTCTCACACCTGCGCCGGGGGTCACGGGAACGGAAAATACTTCCGCGACCCCCGAAAGTTAACATACCTAACCTAACATACCTAATATCTGATTACAAGTATTGTTCAGTGTTTTAACATAATTAGTGTGACCTTAGTGCAGTCTTTATTTATTTATTGGTAGGAAACTTAACAGCTTTTTTTACAACGTTATAGATATTATGGTAACAATGTCGTATTCAATGAGGTTCTGAAGCCTATTATAGAGTTTCACAGCATGCTTCATATAAAACTAGAGAGTGGAGGAAAATGTAGCTTAAATATTTGTTAGTTTTTATGGTGTACACTAAAGAGTATTCTATTATTTTATTCTATTGCGTATTAGTCTATTCTATTATTTTATTTTTTTACGGAAGACTTCCAACGCAAGTGTGAACATGGGGATGAGTTTTAGTTAATCCGACAGACCCCTTCACCCTCTCCATGGCAGAGGACATCCATTAGGGTTTTTCAACACAAAATCTTCGAAAAGGAAAGAGTACTTATTTATTAACTAGGCCCGCAACGTAAGTACGACGCCAGAACATCAACCTACCCCTAACTGTCAAATTTTCCCAATTGAACATGAACCTTATTGTGTTTAGAATTAAGTTGAAAACCTATCAAAGAAATTTGACACATTGGCGTAGATCGATGTGCTGGCGTCTGTACCTACCTTCAATGAGAAATGTTCAAACAACAATTTCAATACAGCGGCAATTAGTCCTAGTTAATACACTACATACATAATACGATATTTCATTCACATGAAGGTATTTAGCATAAACGTTAAGTAAGACCTTCTTGGTGTTTGTCCAGCGCTCGATGTGGCCCCAAGTCGAGTGTGATGTCGCAATTGAAATGAGAAGACGCACCTACGATTATATTATATGCTCAATGTTCATATGAACCGCAAACGTTCGGTTTTATGATCTTTACTTAGAATTGAAATGCGTATCGTAATGTTACGGCTTCTAAACATTCAGACGAACTTAATTTGATTAAAGTAAAACTGAATCATTAACGCAACGATGTCCATGACTTTTGTAATACTAACAAAATACATAGTAATATATATTTCCTATACATATCTTTTTTGTTTTCTTTTTCTGATGGCGAGATAGCGGAATTGCACCTCCACTGTAATTTCTGCGTCGCCCAAAGGTAAACTAATAAAAACAAAATGCCTTTGGCATTAAGTCTGCCTCTACATAATATGTATTCTAAAAAAATAATAAAAAAATATTATAAGTAATAATAATTTAATAAACTTTGTATAATTATACCTAAAATTAGCATGTCTAAGTTCTAAAATTAGTTATTATTTATTATTAACATAACGGTAATTGTGCATGATTAAAATCAGGTTGGGTAAGTTAATGTTTTCGCATAAAAAAGTTACACAATATTCACATAACGCACTATTAAGGAAATACAATATTTTAACTTAGTGTAAGATTTAGTTGGTGACTTAAAATTCCATTTATGATAACTGCCTTAACTCTCACGATATTTTTCCTTTAGGCAGTTTCATAAATATCGACTCAGTTTCAAAAAAAAAAACACACTTTATCAATCAACTTTTGCATCAAAAAGAACTATAAATAGATCTCTATAACATTTTTGTACCTGAATAAAAATCAAACCGCTTTGCGAATTTCTAGCATTTTTTTGATTAAGGGAATATCAATAAGTGTTAATTCAAAACTTGGTCCCTACGTGAGAATCTTAAATACCTGATATTATAAATGTTTCTATAAGACTTGCCACCAATGGTATGATGTAAGTAAGTTGTAACAGTAGGCAGCTCGAAAATTAGTATTAATAGCTAGTGATCTGGCGTCAATTAAAATCTGTGTAACACGGGCCAGCTCATGATGTTAGTGTTACCATCGAAGTGCGTTTGATTGACCACCATCACCGCATTGCCACCGCATGACTACGCTGCAACTAGATACCTACAGCCCACCAATGTTCATGGAGCGACTGCCTATTCTTCAACCTCCACGGCCTGGTGCCGGGGTTTCATCGGGGTTTCGGGAACTATCAAACAGGCGGACAGCACAAAAGCAAAAAAAACTACTAATTGTAAAAATTTCCAATTTTGCTCCGAACGCCTGACAAAATCATGATCCTATGGTAGACCCAGGTACCTATTCAACTTTGTAGTAGTGCTATTATATTTGAACAAACTGGTAAAATAATAATTAAGTACTTCGAATTTTCGAAGACTATTGTCTAATGCGTGTATCGTTTAAAGAATAATAAAAAAAATCTTATTGAATGCTTTAAGTTTGTAACATACTATCATTACTAGGATTTAGCTACTTACTAGATTAAATAGATACCATTTAGGAAAAGCCAGGCGTGCGTCCAAAACAAACACGAGCGCAATTGCTATCTTAACTTCAAAAGGCGCGCATATAATTATTATCAGGACAGGATTACAATTACCTAAGCCATCTATCATCAGCAGGAGACCCGTATAAGGTAGAAAAACATATATAAAATTACACAATAGTTTCGGCTGGATGATTATCATGTAGTAACGGTTGGGCGCTTCCTTGTCGGTAGTTTCGCGTGGCGGTGCGCCTGCTCATGTAATTCGTAATTACGTCAAATTGCGTGGCCAAAATGATATAAGGTTGTTACATTTAGCGGTATAACGAATGCAGCACGTGGACCGCCCGAGCAGACTGCTAATAGCTCTGAAGAACACATTTACCTTACAAATACAGCCGTGTGTCGGACTAAAACACTAAATAAAGGCCAGTACCTACCTACCTCGGAACGTAATTTTTGCTCATTAATCTTTTGAAGCGAACAACGTACACGTTAAGCGCTGTATGGGTACTTGCGTGGTATGTTTGGTGTATTTTTATACAGTGTGCACGAGTTTCCTTTGTGCAATTATGTGGAAATGGGTTAGAAGTTATTAGGATATTTTTCGTTACAGCAGAGTAATTAACTTCTTTAGCGTGTTTAAGTATTTTTTAAACCGGGTCAATCAATTTGTAGTTACCTCAGTCATAATAAATCAAGGCAGAGCTTTATTTACCCTTAGGTACCGTAACAACTGTACCTACTTCTTATTTAGCATCAAAAGGGGCTTTTATATTAAATTAGTATATGAGAAGACCCAAATAGATTATCGACACGTGGATTTAAGTACTATACGTAGACTTCTATCTAAGCCTTACTGATATACAGGGGTAATGTTTGGTAAGTCCGCCATTGTACAGTTTTTTTTACTTGTGCATAAAGTTTTAATAAATAAATAGATTTTACTTTATGTACCTACTTACATCTCAACGCAAAAACATCATTTGTTATCTATATTTTATGTCCTAACCTTAATTTCAAAGAAGGTTGCAATGCTCACAATACCGCGGCCCCAAATCCTATTAAATAAAATACATGTAGCAGTTCCTGTTACGTGTCTAATCCATTTGAGTTTGCTCTATCGAAATACTACTACTAAGAAATATACCGCTTTCAAAGACCATCCAATAGGCTACATGTCTCATTTCTAAAGCGGAAACACTCACAACATCACGACTGTACGCCCCAAAGGATTAGAGGGTACACGTAGTACACCCACATTTCACCAGTTATGTTTGAGTTCCATGTATTATGGGGCCCAGTTGAATGTCCGTAAGGATGAGGAGCCACATCAGATTTTTTAAATCTGATCTCACCATTATTTAGCAGCAATGTAGCTTATTTTGCTGCACGAATTCTAGATTTAGCAGCAAAATATATCACTAGTTATTTTAATGCAAAGTGGCTCCTCAATCTAAACGTTTGAATTGAGGAGCCATCTGGAACTCGGTAAGTAATAGATGAATATTTATGAAAATTTTGTAACATTTAGTATCAATTTTGCATATTACCGTCCAAAAATTTAGCTTCTGTAGCACTAAAATGGAAGAAAATACAATACTTTTAATATGGCTCCTCAATCTAAACTCAAGAGGTGAATTTCTATTGGATGTGAGCGATCAATTAATATATTCGACGTAATGATCATTTAGCAGGTGTTCTGTTTGTTTTTGCAGTATAGGAATAAAATAGTAGAACAGAGTAAATTTTGTATACGAACGCATTGTCTTTGGCTCCTCAATCCTGACGTTCTAAATAAATATATTTGACTGTAGCCACCTGAGATCTCAACGGAATCTAAAGCCAGAGATACTAACATTTAGCAGAAATGTCTGCTAAATATGTCTGCACAGTTCAGCAATGTATATATTTTGGATTCTGAAAAAACAATACTTTACTATTTTCTTGTAGATTCAGTGTATAGGTTGACCACATTTTGGGGGTACCTACAAATTCTACTCTATTCTGTAACATTAATATAGCCTCGCCTTTTGCCATCAAACGGGGACGAATCTAGAGTCCCGCTTGTTACAGGGAAATCTCGGTTACTTATTTACAGCTTACCTGACCCGAGAGTTGCGCCCAAAACCTCAACTTTGGCAGTCGCCCAGGTTTTAAGAGGGAAAAGAATAGTAAAAAACTTTTTACAAAAAAAAATATGTTTAACCGACTTCATACAAAAACACAAGTCGCAAATAATGAATGAAACAGAAACGACTGGAACTTGTCCTTACGGAACGATGGTCTCGCCACGGCTTTATGAGTCAGCCACATTAGCTCCGTCCATATGCAGGCCTTCAAATGTTTGGAGCATTTTTATTGCTCTAATAATCTACTATATAAAAATAAGTCGGGTTTTCCTTCCTGACGATATAACTCCAGAACGCACGAACCGATTTGCACGGTTTTGCATTCGTTGGAAAGGTCTCGGGCTCCGCGAGGTTTATAGCAAAGAAAATTCAGGAAAAATAACAATAAATTACATTATTAGAGCTAATAAAAATAAATTAAATTACGTAAATCAGATGCAACCTTCATAGTCACTATGAAAAACTAAGACACAAAAAGAAAAAAGTAAATGACAGATTGACAACTGACATAATGTCAGGCAAAAAGTAAATATTGAAAGGTATTGTGTTCACTGTGAAATTGTGAAAAAAAAGTAAAAAAAAATAAGTTTTTCGTTTCCTAACATTTAAATTGGAAACCATCAAATCAATAACGTGTATTGTGCAAATTTTTATTGAATTTCAACAGCAGGCATTTGTCTTTAAGGTGGTAAGTTGAACTGTGTAAATTATGTGGATCGTGCATAGTTAGGTTATAAAATTTTCGTGTCACAATGTTCGTTCCCATGCTCCTCCGAAACGGCTTGACCGATTCTCATGAATTTTTTTATGCATATTCAGTAAGCCTGAGAATCGGCTACTATCTATTTTTCTAACCTCTAAGTGATAAGGGGGTGTTCACCCCAAATTTTTATTTTTTTGACATGTTTATTTTTTTTAACCGACTTCAAAAAAAGGAGGAGGTTCTCGATTCGGTTGTATTTTTTTTTTTTTTAGTGTTTGTTACCTCAGTTCTGCGTCATTTATGGACCGATTTTCAAAATTCTTTTTTTGTTTGATAGGGTATACTAACAGATTGGTTCCATTTGTATCAAAACTTATACCTGATGAGGGATCTTCGAGGAATTGAGGAAATTCCTCAAAAAATATAGGCACACATGCACCAATTTCAACATTTTTAGTAACAAATCAAGCATTTTCATTTAGAAAGTATCATTTGGTGAAGAAAAACTGATGAAGAAGACAGGCAACGGAACTCTTCAACGCATAACAGCAAATTATTCGCAATTGCTATAGTCAGATGTCTATGCTGAGCTTTTGCATTTCCACAACATAACATTACTTACGCCATTCTATTTTAAAAGGGGCCGGCAGAGATGTATGATTAATGTTTAGAGATAGAACTTCTTTAGCAACTGTTATTTAATTTCAATGATTCTTTCAAGTTTTGAAAGACTTTCTTTACATACAAAGAAACTAAAAACTACAAAATAAAAACTTTTTACAAAAAAAACAAGCGACTTCTTAAAAAAAAAACTAACAGGTGAAAAATAACTCCAGTTTCGGAAGTCGGTGGCCAATAATGAACAAAACAAAACCACCAAAGCCACAGACTTCCGAAACTGGAGTTATTTTTCGCCTGTTAGTTTTTTTTTAAGAAGTCGGTTGTTTTTTTTTTGTAAAAAAGTTTTTTATTTTTTTATTATGTGGCATCAAAAAATACATACAACTCTATATTTGCACTTTTTTATCACCAACCCTTGCTTTTTAATAGTCCCGCTCGATAACATCAATTATTATCACTTGGTAAATTATCCCCTCCATGTGTCTACCGGTGTCACTTCTCACCCTGTAAACAGCAAGCAGTAGGGATGTTACCTCTACAGTTTTCGGCTATTATTAGTGTTTATGCTTCAAGCGTAGTAGTTAATCATTTTTACTATCTCAGTGTAACTCTCATATCAAATATATTCTCGAGTAACTTTATTATTTATTTATTAATCTATAATATAAAAATGAATCGCAAAATGTGTTGGTAAGCGCAAAACTCAACAACGCCTGGACAAATTTGGCCAATTCTTTTTTTTAAATGTTCGTTGAAGTTCAAAGATGGTTTTTACGGCGAGAAAAATTCGAATAGTTGCCGGAAAACCCCTAAAGAGATTTTCGTCAAACATTGCCAGCTGATGAACTCAATGCATGTCTAAAGTCCTCCAATTGTGGAAACATGTCAAAGTACTTCATTTAAGCAAGAATATGCATGTCAAATTGCAAAATGACCAATCTGGAAACATATTCTCTAAACAACTCATTGACATTGGTAGTGGCAAATTTCCTATAGACATGTTGACTGGCTGCATTAACATTTCTCAAAGTTTTTGTCAGTTAACTCGATCAAAAGATGAACTTATCCAGAAGGTGTTTCCAGATGTTTCTCAAAATTACAGGAACCATGATTGGTTGAGCGAACGAGCTATATTGGCTGCAAAAAACATAGATGTAAATGAATTAAATTTAAAAATGCAAGTGCAATGTAAAACAAATTACAGGCGAATCGAGGATATATAAATCAGTTGATTGATGATATATACCAGAATTTTTAAACTCGCTGGATTTGCCAGGATTGCCATCTCAATCTTCAATTAAAGGTTGGATCGGTAGTTATAATGTTGCGAAATATCAACCAACCGCGTCTTTGCAACGGCACACGGTTAGCGATAAAAATTACTAAACAACGTGATAGAAGCAACTATACTGAAAGGAAAGTATAAAGAAGAAGACGTTCTCATACCGCACATCTCAATTTTTCCGAATGATGTGCCGTTTGACTCTAAACGACTACAATTTGCAGTTCGGCTTGCTTTTGCTATGACCATAAACAAGTCCCAGGGGCAATCATTAAGTGTTTGTGGTATTAATCTGGAAAACCCATGTTTCTCACTGTGCTCAATTGTATGTTGCCTGTGCCGGTGTTGGAAAACCATCAGATTTGTTTGTCTATATGCGCCAGATATCAAACAAAAAACATCGTATATCACAAAGCACTACAATGAAAATAAAACTGATTTTTGTTACTTAATAATTATGATTCACATGATTAACAATAAAGGGATTACTTATTTTTAAATGCTTATATATGTTTTATTTAATTATATTTCTTATTCACAACGCCCTATCACCAGGGTGACGGTTCTGTTCAGGAGGTTTTTTTGCCCCGACTATAAAATATGTAGGAACAAAAAAATGTCACATTACAAATCATTTTGACAGGAATTTATTGCAATTTAATTAGGCAGTACGAAGTCTGCCGGGTCAGCTAGTTTAAATATAATAACGTAAATGTAGTCCTGTAATTTCTATAGATTTTGTAGGGACTCGCTGCACACGGTTATCGATAGTGTCGGCACGGGTATCTTCAGGCGCTGCGGATTTAGTTGCACTCCCGTGCGGCCCGTGGGCATGTACCCTAAGTCTCAACATGTCTCGTTCGATTCCCGGTTGGGACACATTGTTATGGGTTTTGCCAATTGTAAGCCTGAAAATCTCAATTATTGCCCGGTCAGTGAAAGGATCGCTCAACGAAATGTGGGTGCATTTTGGGTAAAGACCCCTTATAATGCATGCATGTATGTATTTATTCATTACAGAGTGTCAAATGTTCCACAAGTACTTAAACCTCAACAGTCAGTACCTAATTGGTAGTCAAATCATAATGCCGCTAAATTGACCAACATTAGCCGCTGTGTACAAGAGGAAACCCACTGTTACCCGACATACATACATAACAAACTAAACTAAACTAACTAAATTTGTAGTTGTAGATAAGAAACTATGTGTGTAGGTACCTAAGCCAGGTGAAATAGGAGCACATGGATCTCGGTTACCATCGACGGCACCACATTCTGTCTATATTCGATACTAGCTCTAGATAGTCATAGTACCTTTTGTATTTCACTCATCACTCACTTCAGCCATAGGAAGTCCACTGCTGGACTTAGGCCTCCCCTATAAATCTCCAATAAGACCGGTTGGAAGCGGCTCGCATCCAGCGCGTTCCCGCGGCCTTAATGAGGTCGTCTGTCCACCTTGTGGGTGGACGTCCTACGCTGCGCTTGCCGATACGTGGCCTCCACTCGAGAACCTTTCGACCCCATCGGCCATCAGTCCTCCGTGCTATATGCCCTGCCCTCTGCCACTTCAACCTGCTAATCCGCTGGGCTATGTCGGTAACCTTGGTTCTTCTACGGATCTCCTCATTTCTGATTCGATCTCGCATAGAGACTCCGAGCACAGCCCTCTCCATAGCTCGTTGGGCTACTTTGAGCTTACTCATAAGGCCCATAGTGAGAGACCACGTTTCAGTGCCATAAGTCATCACTGGCAACACACACTGGTCGAAAACCTTCGACTTGAGACACTGAGGTATGTCGGACGAGAAGACATCTTTGGTATTTAATTGAAAACAATTGTTTATTTTTTTTGTCCAGGAGTAGTATAGAAGGGACTAACAATAAAATAAATCTTAACTTAAACATAGTTCATTTATTTACGGCAACGACGAGGCGACGTAAGCCCAGAGATAAATAAATACCTTCACCTTGAGCACTTATTTCCTCGGTGGGTAGAGGTATCAGTCAAGTGTCTAATTATACATCATTGATAGTCTAACTAATTTATAACTAGTAACAAACCAAGACTCCGAGCAACTACCTAATGAGTGGTGGAAAGTCCATTAATACATTCTTCGACTCGGATAACACTCACATATCACACTCATGACCTTATGCTGAGAAGCCGCAAATAACCGAATATTGAATGAAAATTGCACATCAGACTACTTAATATGTAGTTTTTACTTTTGTCTTAATCATTAGAATAGGATAGAATAGAATAGAATACTCTTTATTGTACACCATAAAAACTTACAAATCATAATTTTAAGGGCTACAAGCGGTGATCATTTTGATTTTGTTTTTATTTTTAACCCCCGACGCAAAAAGAGGGGTGTTATAAGTTTCACCGCTATGTGTGTGTGTCTGTCTGTCTGTCTGTCTGTCTGTCTGTCTGTCTGTCTGTCTGTGGCACCGTAGCGCCCAAACGGGTGAACCGATTTAGATGCGGTTTCTTTTATTTGAAAGCAGGGTTTCTTGCGATGGTTCTTAGACATAATTCATCAAAATCGGTTAAGCCGTTTCAAGGTTATCAGCTCTTTTGTGTTAGCTAACGTTGCTATTTTAGACGTCTATGGCTGTTAACTTTTCTTACAAATATATTTGTGTCTTAAAATTTCAAACACCCATGTGTGTAATATTAATAAGCAACATTGTGGTGTATTTGGTCTGATGCAGCCAGGATATCTAGCAGACTTATACACTCTCAACAGCAGATATGTCGTGTTTGGATTCATTTTAACCTGCATTTGATTCTGCACACAATGCACTGATGGCAACTGGATGAGCTGATGCTGCAGCCAGGCTATCCAGCACACCAGTAGGTAGACTCTTGACAAAATAATAACAGATATGTCGTGTTTGGATTAATTTCAACCAGTATTTGATTCTGCACACAATGCCTTTATGGCAACACGATGAGCTGATGCTGCAGCCAGGCTATCCAGCACACCAGTAGGTAGACTCTTGACAAAATAATAGCAGATATGTCGTGTTTGGATTCATTTCAACCAGCATTTGATTCTAAGCACAATGCACTGATGGCAACAGGATGAGCTGATGCTGCAGCCAGGCTATCCAGCACACCAGTAGGTAGACCCTTGACAAAATAATAGCAGATATGTCGTGTTTGGATTCGTTTTAACCAGCATTTGACTCTACATGCAATGCACTGTAAAATTCTCATAACTGTAAACTCTATAAAACAAAGTTAATGCGTTTAAAAAACATAAAATAAAAATTAAATTAAAAATTTAAAAAACCCCCATCGCAAAAAAGTAATACATTTAAAAAGTTAAAAATAACACTTTAGCCATGAAATTTTACGTAACGTCGGGGTACCGTTAAAATAAGTAGGTACCTACATACCTAAAGTACTAGGAACATTTCTTACTTAAGCGGTACCACGACGTGAAGTAAAATTTCATGGCTAAAGTGTTATTTTTAACTTTTTAAATGTATTACTTTTTTGCGATGGGGGTTTTTTAAATTTTTAATTTAATTTTTCATTAACTTAATTTATTATTTCGCATGGAACTTAATTCCGTCCTGTATCTGGAGAAGAGCGTTGCTAGCTGCACTACAGTTATTACTTTTGCAGCTAAAATCGTTTTACTTATTGTACGTTATTGTCTTGTGTTATTACTACTAAATAAACTTTTTATTGTTTTGTTTATTGAATTAAGTACTTCGATATCTACACATTCCATTTTTTGAGAACTTTGGATACAATTTTAACCGCTATAAGTTCAATCAACTTGTTAAAGGTCTTCCGAACGCACCAGTAACATATTAGGAATATTGAGTACCTAGGTACCTCACTCACTCATCTGCTTACAACCAAGTATCCCTGCCTACCTACTCATTAAGAGTGCCACCTATCATTTCCATAATGAACTGTTAGCGCTAGTACCTACTCGGCCCAGACCCTATAGTAGAAAGCATTCTCCAACATTATAACCGTAATGTTATGGTTCTATGTTCTATGGCAGCACTGAATGACTCAAGTTCCTCGAACAAGCATTGGATGGCGCTACGTGAGGTGTATATCGATTCATCATGACTGTCAGCTGTCTCATGAATAAACCGACGAACCAAGACTTATAAATAGAAATCGCATTTACATTAGTTAACTATCTAAACAACGTTGATTTTTATTTATTCTGAGCGAATAGTCTGGAGGTGAAAAATACTGAAATAAACAGACTATCATATCATTCATTATTGTAAATGCATATCATATAACCAATAAAAATGGTAAGTCTCTTCACGGACTGTATTTATAATGATAATTAGTTCCACCTCTTATTACCAGCAATGGAAACAACTCCATCTATGCTATGTATTGTATTTTCAACTAGTGCTACAAGCGGCCTCTTGGTCTAGGGGTATGATTCCTGCTTTGGGTGCAGGAGGTCCCGGGTTCAAATCCCGGAGGGGCCCTGTTTTGTCGTATTTCTTTTTGATCTTTCGTATAATCAAGAAAAAAAAAATACCGTTTTAATAAAAAAATAGCTCTATACAATAATTCTCTCATCAAGAATTTCAACTTGGTTTTACCATCGTCGTTAGATGACAATACATGAATCTCTAATTTATGGAATTGATAACGATTCGTAAATATAAAATCTAAAAAAAGTAATTATGCCATAAATATTTTTACTTTTCATTTCAGTTACTGTACTCGGAAATTATATGATTAATTGGTAATTTTAAAAAGCGACATCTCACGCTACAGGCAAATATTACTTCACAAAGAATGATGTAGCACTGCCATCTATTGTCATCACTGTGAGAGAACAGTAAGTGAAAATATTGAAGATAGATGTCGCTGGGATCGTAAAACAGCTGTTTTTATGATGATGTTTTGCTTTTCAATTGCTGCCAACTTCATGACACGCCAACCAGCCACCATCAGCCAGTGAGAATTCGTGTTCGATTTCGTGAGTTGTGTTAGTACGTCGATTTAATTTGAAGTACAATTATTTTGTTAGTAGATTTTATTGACCAGTGCAACCATAGTTGTTTTTCTTACCCGTTATATTGTGCGATTAATGTATCTTAACCTGATCTAAAAATAGTGATAAAGAAAATATTGTGCTTTCGACGAACTCCTTTCACAAAGGATAAACGGGAGACTCCGTGTTTTACCCGTGCGCATTTCACCAAAACGACAACTGCACATTGCGGAACGTAAGTAGAACCAATAAGCTAATAATGATAGCATTTTTTTAGAGCTAGTCTTTTAGATTTCCAAGCACAATCGTATGATAAATATAACCAACTAGTCGAGTTTTTTCACTATTGATTTGCTTTCGTTAACTTTTTCATTCTATTATTAGTGATCCAGGTGGCAGTACGTAAGAAATCATTAATGCAAGCTGAAAATTATGAAACGGTTGATTTTGTAGGTACAGCCGCGATAACCATGAAAAGTATCGATTTATTTATTTTTCAACGCAGACATAGACAGCTGAGTTGACAACAGCGGGTTGCGATGTTGTCATTTCTTGCGGAGTTTTTAATTTTGTACAGTTGGTGTTGGTAGGTACCTACCTAATAATTAATGAAAATAACACATGTTTGTGATTACTACTTTACCTACGTTTCACTCATTTCAGTGGCAATTTAACACGGAACAAAAATATTAAGTCATTGCATATTTTATTACCTAGTAGTAGCCAGACCAGGCAGCGCAAAATACCTTATATATATATAGATATTTTGTGAATTGGTCAAATGTAGCAAAAAAATACAGTTATTATTGTTAGCATTTTACTAATTAAATTGGTGTAGAAATCACCATTATTTTTTAGTGTATTGGCCTCTATGTGAGTACCTCTAAGGTATCTTTAATTAATAGGAAAGTTACTTACAAAAAATATTTCAACCAAAAATAGTTCATAAAAAAAATGCTTTGAAGTAGGTAGGTACTACAACATTTCTATTATTTCTAAACAATTTCTATTAGCAGAGTCATTATTATTCTGAATACTTATCAGGTAGATTACTTCAAAAGTTGTAAGTGTTTTTACCTGCATCTTTAGGATACTATTATAAATGAGTTTATTGCAACAAGTAGTGTTGAATGCAACCAAATTAAAAATACAGCTATACATACAATTGTTACACACGAGATAATATATCTAAGGTCCTTAGACAAGGTCCTTAACTCCCTACAAGGGTGTCTTTTTTTTGTTCTCTCAGTGTATTTAAACAACACTAATGGTGGGGTCTCCTCGCAAAAATATTCTATTAATGCATGCACTGCACCAATGCAGTAAATATGTTTGTTATCAGAATAGTTCACAGATCTGGTGACGTTTTTATACGCTGGTTATTGGAGATTAGCAGACATCACACGGTTTTACCGGCATAGATCCCATTCCCGTGGGCATACGGGGATAAAAAGAAGCCTATGTTACCCGGGGATAGTGTAGTTCCCAACTGAATTTTTTTAAATTCGTCCAGTAGTTTCAGAGCCTATTAACCTTTCAATTGTGTGAATTAGAGACACAATAGAAAGACCATGACAACGCAGACACTGGTGTCCTCTTGGGGTTTAATGATTTAAATGCAAACAAACAATCATATCTTTCCTCTTAATAATGTTAGTAGATGAGGCAATAAGGGCAGGGCTGGGATTCTTATTAATTAAGTAACTGCATTCACTGATTTAAAAAAAATTGCTAGTAATAGCTACAGTCAGACAAAAAACCCTTTTTTTAATGATGCCTATAGATGCAGTTTTGTATCAAGATTTTTTATTCAGTCTAATTCTGATGTGAGCTTTTTGTGTTGCTTATTGTATAATACTTAGTAGGTACCTACCTAATAGATTTATTAAATAGGTAGGTAGGCTACCTACTTAATCCACGCTACTTAATCTATGTTGATCATATTATTATAACGGTCACTACTTGCTAACACATGATTGACATTATTTTAATAGATACCATTTTGTAATGTAAGTAGGTATCCGCAACAATCGAAAATGTTTTTATTATTATCCAGCAAAAAAAAATAGGTACTTAGGTACTTTTAATGAATAAACTGCAAAAACATTTTTAATTTCGAAAATTGATGTTATTTTTTTTTGAAAATAATATACCTAGGTAGCTACTAGGTATCTAATGCAAGATCAACAATTATTCATTTTAAATTAATTGAAACTCTTAACTAATTAGGTACCTATGACACAGCTCTATGAGTATTTTGCGTGTATCATAGCAATCATCATAAAATTAATGCAGTAATTGTAGGTACAGCTTGGCAAAAAAGAGTAGAAAATAATGGAGGCGCCACTGTGCTCTTCGTATGGCAACCCGTGGCAACCGCATAGCGTACCAACCTAGTCTTGATACTTAGCTGTTTTTTTAGACAAATTAATCTAATTATGTATTATATTTTTAAATCAGTAATTAATTGAACAAGGAAGTGTTCTCGACACGCAACTGATTACTTACTTAAAAATAACAAATTGGGTAAATACTCCTGAGTTCGCAACATTGTTTAGGAATTATAAAAAAAGAAAACATCACATTATATAACATAATTTCTATATTTTATTCTAGTAAATCTTCCTCTCAATATTCCCCGAACACGTACGCCGTAAACTCATCTGAGTCATGTCCGGGTTCCGAGGTGATGCTGCTATCATCTTCTAGATTTATTACTAATCGGTCTATTTCCTCGTTCATAGTTATTTTGTTTCCAGTAATCCTTTTCTATTTTTATTACACGTTAGCACGAGTTCTTCCAATCCTCCTTAATTAGTAATAGCTTGGAATGCACGTTCAGCTGCTTCCTGTAAAGACGAAATATTTCATTTATCCGTATCATTAAAAGTAAAACATTTTTATCACATACTGTTAATAAGCCGGATGTAGAAAATACCCTTTTGTTTATCTCCTCCCAGCACGATTTTGCTTAGAACGATAACAGAATTCCCTGAATTAAATATAAGATTTAGACTATGGCACGACCATTTCTTTTACATTTCTAATGCAAACGCTAGAACAAATAATCCTCTTCCTTGATATCGCACTTAAAGTATAATTTACGTAGAAATTGAATTTTCATTCAGTTAAAAGTCAAGTCACCAAAGTATCAATTTATCTCAGCGCGCTATACCCGAGTAATGCAAAAAAAAATGTAAACATAACCTATGTGCTCGACATTTATTGTTTCAAATTTCTAGTTATTCCTTATACAAGCCAATTAATATAGCTTTGTAATCATCAATTAACACTTGATTCAACTAAAATCAACAAAACAAACTCTTACATACCTGTCTTATCAGCGGTTCATTGGTAAACATTGTGAAGTTCAGAAAGAATAGTTTGGGCCTCATGTTCCGCCAGACATCGCCTGTAAACCTTATAAATAACCTTCCTGCCAGCACTCCGAATCGTTTTATTCATTTTTATTCACTTTTTACTTTTATTAATCAACGTTTGGTGGTCGAAATTAAAATTTTACAAAATCGTGAACTTTGTTTATTATGAGATGTCATTATTTTGGAAATGTTGCCAACAGACAAAAATTTAGTTCCGTTTCTACACTTTTTTGCCAAGCTGTAGTAGTTAGTTGGTTACTCAGTGATCTTGGCTATTGATCTTAAACTAAGCAAGTCTGTAACTTGGCAAACTAAGTTCCTACCTAATGGTAGTTTGTTTAAAAAGAGAATGCACTGAGTCAGCAACAACAGATGATTTTCAGGTCGTTATAATTTTCATCATTTAAAAACCGGACAAGTGCGATTCTCACGCACGGAAATGGTTCCGTGCCATACTATATCCCGCAAAAGCGAAACTCACGTTCATTGTATAATATCCCCTTTGATTTTTGGTTTTACTATTTGTTGATACCTATACCTTTAACGACGATATAAATACAGACTGAAAATTTTAACTGTCTACCTATTACGGTTCAGGAGATAAAGTCCGCTGGCACACACTGACGGGCTGACAGCGGGAGCTTAGTAATAGGGTCCCGTTGGCATAATTTAGGTACGGCACCCTAAAAAACAAAACTGAATGCCAAGATGAAAAATAACTAAACCCTCAACGATTAAACATGAAATGCGTAAAGAGAATAGTGTAAGTAGGTACATAAATTTTTTGTTCAGGCAATTTAACCATAAACAGCAATCATGCAACGGCATAAAGTCGAATCACACTGTTGTATGAATCGACATTTATTGCTAATTTTATTACACTAGTGGCAGATTCATAGATTAATATGTAATCCAAATAAGAATTAAAGAGTCCCACTGCCAAACAGATGAGTCAGAACAAAAGTAGGTAGGTTAGTGATTCATCCTGAAACTTTAGCTAGGAGATTACAATAATATTTGCTTGTGTATTTCACCCTGCGTTTACTTACACCCTTATACAAGTAGTGTTACCTACTAGTTTTCGACAAATCATGTCAAAAACGTGTTGTTTATAGGTAACGTATATCATTGATGTGTTGACGTCGTTGTATCAGACATGCTGATCACTTTTTAGGGTTCCGTAGTCAACTAGGAAGCCCTATAGTTTTACCATGTCTGTCTGTCCGTCCGTTCGTCTCTCGCTGTTGGAAAGGTATTTAAAAATGAATAGGGGTTTACTAAAATTATTTTTTGATAGTGCCAATAATTTCGGAAATAATCGCTCCAAAAGTAAAAAACAATGTGTGTGTCCCCCCCCCCCCCCCCCCCCTCTAACTTTTGAACCATAAGTTTAGAAAATATGAAAAAAATCTGAAAAGTAGAACTTTATAAGGACTTTCTAGGAAAATTATTTTGAACTTGGATGGAAACAGTTTTTGTACAAAAAAGACAAAAAGTTGTACAAAATAATTTCTGGACTAAGTTTGTAGTATAATTAGCATTAGCATTTTGAACACTTATTGTGACGGACGGGAAACTACGGAACCCTACACTGAGCGTGGCCCGACACGCTCTTGGCCGGTATTTTATATTTTTGTCGATTTTATGTATTAAGTGACTGTGACTGTGTTGACTGTCCTGTTGGTCTAGTAGTTAGTTACCCTGACTGCTATGCCGGAGGTCGTGGGTTCGATTCCCACCCAGGACAAATGTTTGTGTGATGAGCGCGATCATTTGTTCTGTGTCTGGGTGTAATTTTATCTATAATATGTATGTATTTAGAAATATATAGTATGTTTATCAGCTGTTTAGTACCCATACCACAAGCTCTCAAGCTTAGCTTGGGACTAAACGGCGTCGTGTGAAAAGTTGTGGAATATTTATTATTATTATTATTAAGTACTTTCAGTCTTGGCAACTTTACAAGTACAGAATAAATAATGTTTTATATTATACCTTGGTTTAAAATCATCCTATGGACTTTGATGCTTTTTTACGCCAATATCTCATTTAGATTACTTTAATAGTAATATTTATAATGATTCACGGAGTATGTCTTCTTCTGTCGAGGAATTCAAAATAAAAGTTTGTATAATAGGTGAATTTTGATGGTGGTGGTTGTGGCGGGCTTAGGACATAAATCAAAAGGAGGCCACTATTGTTTTATACTTACAAGACACACAAAGAACGACACAATATCCGCGCCCTTCCGCCTGCAATCATTTTTGCTCAGCAAAACTAATATCCGCCATTGCGTAGCTAGGTAAGTCTTTGTTTCTGACATAATAGTTCCAAGTCACTTACATTATGTGTTTACTTCAAATAAGCGTTGACATTGCAATATTTTTTGCGATCTACGTCCCTACCTGCCGCACCTAGTCTCAGGTTTACCAATTATCAGAACGTGTATGTACCTACACTGCATTATCTATACTAATATTATAAAGAGGTAAAATTTGTAAGTTTGTAAGTTTGTAAGTTTGTATGTAGGGGGTAATCTCTGGAACTCATAATCCAATTCTAAAAATTTTTTAACTTGCTGAAAGCTACATTATTCCTGAGTGCTATAGGCTATAAATTGTTTCTATAACATGTATATTAACCGAGCTATCACAACTTTTGTCTAACAAGTCGGAAAAAAATACCCCATAAAACAGAATCATTTGCGTGCGCTGCCTAAACAGTTGCTTAAAATTAAAAACAATGTATGGCTACCTGGACCGTCTTAATTATTTCTACAAAAAAGTCCGCGATACCATATCTCTATCTTTTATATTTTATCTTTTATACTTCATTTATTGCATTAAAAAAAATTTTTTTCGGCATACTTAGGTACGTTTGGTTGATTATTTGAGCAACAAAATATTAATTCATTAGACAATAAATTATTTCAGTATCACAAGAACATCATACAGATAAGATTTGCCATTTACAGTATATCAATTGGTCATACAGTTTCGGAGATGATATAAAATTACTAAAACGCAAAATGCCCCTAGCATAAGTTTCATTGTGCAGACGTTTTACCTATTTGCCCATAGATGGCGTTCTGTAATTACGTCATTTTTCTGAATCGCGGTGTTAAGACTCCGTTGTCGTAAGAGTTAGAATTCTAATATTACATGTCAGTTGCTTATTGGTTCGGTTCGGTTGTTTCGTTCGTATGGTTGTTGTTGTTGATAGATACCTCAGAATCGAAAATATTGTAATTTCGTTGTACGTGATAATTGTTTTCAAGTCTGTGCGTAGTTTGTTGTGAGCATGCTTATAAGGAAATCTCAACTGTCCCGGCAGACATCACAGACAAGACCCGCTCGAGCGAGTACGCCGTACGGAAGAATCTGCCCCTGAAAATGAGCAGGGCCTCTCGAGAAATCTATACTAATAATAAAAAATCTGTAGAAGTAAAATTTCTGTACATTGAAAATATAAAAAAAATAGCGGGGGGTGTTACTAGACCGAAACCGAACCCAAAAATTTTTGTCTGTATGTCTGTCTGTCTGTCTGTATGTTCAGGTATCACGCAAAAACTACCGGTTCGATTACGCTGAAACTTGGTATACTTATTCTATAATATCCTGGGCATAACACTGGGTACTTTTTATTCCGAAAAAGTATATACAATTTTGCGGTTCGATCCCTAACCCCAACTGCACCAACCGCAAATAATAAGTTTGTCGTAGGTTACGTCACCCGCAGTGGAGTTCACCAAGGGGCGCTGCACACGGCTAAGATACTATAATGTTTTATCTTAAGATGCAATATAGTTCGTCATAAAATTCAATGGACTATCACACACTTCTAAGATAATCTTCTTCTTCTTAGCGTGTCCATGGCAAACAAAGTCACTAAATTCTAAATTGAATGACTAACTAAGATAATAAATAATAATTATAATAAAACTGTACAGAAGTCAATTCTGTACATTGAATATATATTCAAAATTAATATTGGAGGATGATTGGTGATCGATACTGATGCCAAAAATGCAATCAGTAAATGTTTTGTCTATCTGTCTGTCTCTATGTGCACGCATAGTTCAAAAACTATTATAGGGATTTTAACCAAACATGGTACAGTTATAATCAATACGTCTAGGCAGGTTGATCTAAGTCTCAGTTGTTTTACACATGGTCAGTTGTACGTCGCTCTTTCCCGGGTCAGTAGTTCCAGAAATCTTTATGCATACCTAAATACCGGAAGGATCAACTTTGAAAGTTGTCTATCCGGAAGTATTATGCTAAAATTATTACGTTTCTAAATCAACGCACAGCCCAAACCTCTGGTATTAGAGACATGAAACTTGAAGGGGTGTTCTTAGTGAAGAGTAAGTATCCACTAAAAAACGATTTTTGGAAATTCAACCCTTAAAGGGAAAACATAGGGGACGGAAGTTCGAAATCCACGCGGGCGAAGCCGCGGGCAAAAGCTAGTATACAATATACATATGTGCACTCCTGTGGATTTGAGACGCACGCGAATCGGCCATTGGGAATTTTAATCTCAAACCTCGATTCAATTGTAAGGTATTTAACGATACATTTGCATTACAAGCCAAGCAGAGAAGTATACTAGGTCAGTATGCGCTTCCGTGTCGAGGCGTCGTCGCCGTGGCCGGCGCGGGCGCAGAAATGTGCACCACTTGCCAAACGACTCACCAATACTCAAATACTTTTTTACATTTATGCAACAGGCCTATAGTATGATTTTGAAATCAATTCAAAATAAAACGAGTCCCAGCCATAAAATCCCGTGAGCTTAAAAATATTGTTAGTGCACATGAACAGCCAGTAAGCCATAACAAATAGTTCTAAGCACAAGGTTGTTTTTTTTATTTTTTTGATATGTTTATGAATAGTTTACTCGCACATACATGCCGATATTAGCTTAGTACGCACTGTGTAATCTTGACCCAGATGATGGGAGCCAATTCGTGTTAATTTACTAATTCAGTTAGCCGCGCATCATCACGTTGTTATTGTCAGCAGGGTCGGATGTGCGATGTTTTCATTGTAACACGCTGACCCTACGACACTTATTGATTTAACTTTTTTTTTTTTTTTCTTTTATTATTCATTAACACAGAATTACAAACAGTTTTTATAGACATAAACATACCACACAAACCATCGTGGGTTTAACAGTAGTATGCCAGACACGGCAACTCGGTGCCACAACATTATTTATCAGTACATAATAATATAATATAATATAGAATAAGTTGCAGGTACTAAAAAGACACTTCCTAGACTGCAACACAATCCAGGAAGTGCCTCTTCAGCACCTTTGAGCAATTGTTTACATTTATTTTGTTTTGTATAGCCAACGGTAACTCGTTCATAATAACGGGGAGCATGCATTCCCACGTCCTTGCTCCATAAACATTATTAGACCTAGGTATCCTAAATGTGGGCTGATATGCCAAACAACGCAAAGACTCAGGCCTCACGTATTTTTTAATCTTATCCAAGTTGTGATAATTTTCTTTTAAAGCGAGTATACGTACCTTGTCAAAGACATTTACAACTTGACAGTAATTAAATAGACCCGTATCATGATCGTGGAATTTTTGTTTTATTTTTGTGGGTACAATAGTTTTTAATATACGCAACTGTAACCTATAAATGTCCTCGACGTAAGTTTTGTATGTAAGTCCATAGCTACTTAAGCCATAGTCAATCACGGAGTCAGCCAGTGCCAAGTACAATGTTCTTAGTGATTTATATGGAAGCTTATACTTAAGAATTGATAACTTTGACAATACAGATCTAAGCTTATTACATACGTGATCAATGTGCGGCCGCCAGTGGAAGTTGCTATCGATTATTAAACCAAGATACATGTGATGAGTCACTAACTCCAATGTTTGGCAACCGCACGATTGGGCCGGGCGATGTAAACACAGATGCTCATGGGCAACGACAGAAGGCGCGCTAGACACCGTCAGGTAAGGTGAGTGTATATGCAGAAGTTTGGTTTTTTTTGCATTAATAACAAGACCAACGTCATGCGCCCACTTACATAATAAGTCGAAGTTACTCTGCATCACTCTCTGAGCCTCACGTATGTCTTTGTGTGCAGCTACTAAACATGTGTCGTCAGCAAATTGGTACACGGAGCCTTCTGTGAAGATGTTACACATGTCGTTCACGTACAATAAGTATTCGGTCGGCCCGAGAATCGAACCTTGTGCTGTGCCTTTATCGGTTGGAATCCTAGTACTTAACGAGCCTGCGACAAAATGACTTATGCGTCATTTAATCGCTTGTTTATTTGTAACTCATACAAAGTTATATTTTGTGCTCTCAACCATAAATTAAGTTAACTTCTAGCGTTGTCATTTAATTAGGTTCCTTAAGTGAGGAGGTTTTATAATTAAATATGGAACCCTAAAACCAAAACATTGAAGCGGATTCCTTGTAGGTACTTAAATAAATTAGGCTGACCAAGACCATGCATAATACAATATTAGCTGTACCAGATTTATTATTTACCTTTTTGAACTATAATACCTATATATAATACCTATTTATAGATTAATTAATAATGATTATCTTTACATTAACAAAAAAGATTCTGCTACTTTTCAATATTTTTATATACATTATTTACAAATTCAAATTCAAATTCTTTATTGCTAACTATGTGTACACCAATTTTTTAAGTTTACACTTTGGTTTCCACACTTTTATTTTTAGATTAATTGTTATAAAGCATATAATATTCAATTAATATTCAATTATCTTTTAAACAATATCGATAAGTAAGTGCTGTGCACACCTGTAAGTGACAAATTCACTCTAGTTTTTAAGTTTCACTGTAACTGTACCCCTAAAATGTATTAGTGAATAAGTCGTTGGAGTGTCATAAATAAATAAATAAATAAATAAATGATTAATCACTCCTCTAGTTATGTATTCAAATGATTGTACCTATTTGTTTGCATCAAAATAAACGCAGCAAATAACGCTAAATTTGGATGATAGCCAATCACTTTCATCTCTACACTCTACAATGTCTGACGAAATCGATATAATTCATTCATTATTTATTTAGATCATGCTGTATGTAGGAAACCATTTTTTTTGTTACGTGTAGGTACTTAATTAATCTAATGACAACGATGGAAATTAATTTAATGACAACACTGGTCTTAGGTTGACATTAGTGTTCCAAATATTATCAATCAATACTACGTTTTTAATCAACTTCTTTTTAAGAATATACAGGGTTATTTTGTAAAAATACCAACAACCTCGCAGGAGTAGATTACTAACATCATAAACAACAACATTTGTTCTACGACTTTTTCGAAAACAGACAAAATAAAATCAACTCTCCATACATATCGGAACAGTTGATCGAGTTTTGTATGGAGAGTTGTTTTTTTTTGTCTGTTTTCGTAAATCTAGGAATCACTTTACTATGTGCAGACGTCAGCACATCAACCTACCCCAATGTGTCAAATTTCTATGATAGGTTTTCAACTTTATTTTAAACATAATAAGGTTCATGTTCAATTAGGAAAATAAGTCAGTTCGACTCAGGACTCGTAAAAACGTCCAAACAGTAAGTACCGTTTCTAAGTTCACAGTAACAGGGCCTCGAGAGCCGAGAGTAACAAACGAATGTATAGTGGCGACGTTGCGGCTGCGCTTGCGCAACTCGATTGCGTCAGGGCACCGCTCCGGCTGCGGGTCGAGCGAGATCCGTAGTCGGAGCGGTGCTTTTGTTTGTGCTTATTTCTTGGACTTTTAAGTCCTTTCTAGATCTCGTGAGCTTCCAATTTGTGTCATTATAGCTAGGTATAACGACTGCTTTGAAGACTACAGTTGAAAATAAACCATAAGCTGTGGATTATTGATATTGAAACCTTGTTACTATTGGGTCTAAACGTTTCCTAACCTCAACCACGTAAGTTTTGGTAAAGGTAATACGGTTTTGAACTGATTGCAAGCGGTTTTCGGGCCACAGATTTTAGTTTGAAACCGTTAACTTACAACTTTAGCAATACTGATTTACCCAACTATTGTTACCATTTAAGTAACTAGCCATACCAATACTCAGGTACATTTTATAAGACTTCAGAGTGCCTAGTGCGAGTTTGTTATACGTTAATGCGATCGACACGTTTATGTCGTTCAGCGCTCCGATTGGCTCTCTCCAAGCTTTTAATCAATCAGAGAGCCAAACGCGGTGAACTTTTCGATCGCGTTAGCGTAAAAACAACTCGCACTCAGCGCACAGATAACATTATAAAACAAGAAATGTCGTAGTGTGACATTTTAACAATGTATTTACTGCGCTGGAAAGTTAAATCTAAACAAGGTCGACTAAATACTAAGACTACCATAAAGATTACCATTGTTTAGATCATCTGGCAATACTGAACTTTGCAGTTCTCGATCCAATTGTGAAATATCGTTCTGAATAGCTTATTTTACTTCATAATCATTCATGCGCTCATTTACTAAAAGGTTGACTACGAGTATTTTTTTAACATTCTTCGCGATTCGTATAGTTTTAACTGTGACTAACCACGCAAAGGATTGCGAGTATTTTTTTGAACATTCTTCGCTATTCCTATAGTTTCAGCTGAGACTTACCACGCAAGTGAGTGCGAGTATTTTTTTGAACATTCTTCGCTATTCGTATAGTTTCAGCTAAGACTAACCACGCAAGTGAGTGCGAGTATTTTTTGAACATTCTTCGCTAATCGTATAGTTACAGCTGTGACTTACCACGCAAGTGAGTGCGAATATTTTTTATACATTCTTCGCTAATCGTATTGTTTCAGCTGAGCCACCCAAGTGAGTGCGAGTATTTTTTTAACGTTCTTCGCGAGTCGTATAGTTTAAGTGACTAACCATCTAACTTAATTGAAGAATCTATCATATTTAGGTTTAATTGTTCGCATAGATACCTACCTTACAAATCCAAAAGCTTAAAAAGCGGTCAATGATATAGCAGCACGCCTGTACTTCCCGAAGGATTAACTAACCCGCCCACATTTCACCAATTAAGTATAACTTCCATGTAATAGGGGGCGAGCCTATTGCCATCACTCTGGAGTCTAGACTAATTTAAGTACCTAATTGAAAAACCCACTTAGTGGCAAGTTGGTTTACAAGGAAGTTGTAATTAGCGAAATGTAAACGACCTATAGTAAATATAAATAAAATAGATACTCATTCCATGAGTGGCCTGTTGGTCTAGTAGTTAGTGACCCTGACTACTATACCGGAGGTCGTGGGTTCGATTCCCACCCAGGACAAACGTTTGTGTGATGAACACGATCATTTGTTCTGTGTCTGGGTGTAATTTATCTATAATATGTATGTATTTAAAAACATAAGTATGTTTCTCAGAAGTTTAGTACCCATAACACAATCTCTTAGCTTAGCTTAGGACTAAGATGGCGTTGTGTGAAATTAATATAAATAGAAATAATTTATTTACTTACTTATTTATTCCCAAAGTTGCAATCTTTCACGGAAAACCACTTCAGATTTCCACTAATAGCCAGACATTATACACATAAAAGGGTAGATAAACACTAAGTAGGTAAGTATATAAATTATAACACAATTAATTATTATGTAATTGATTTAACCGCTGTTGTCTTTCCGCGTTGTAAACGTAAATAGGGAAAATTATTCATAATTGTTTGTAGTCAATGTACAATATATACCTACCAAGTATAGTAAACATTTAGTAGTAAATATAAACAATACCTACATTATTTTATTTATAACAAGAGCCATTCAATACAATAGTTTTCTGAATATAGCCGAATGCATTTTCAAAAAGACAATTTACCTACATAATGACTTTTTTGAGGTCTTCGGTCCGATCTCGGGGTCGGGCAGTGTTATTGAATGTTTCTATCTAGATTTTCTCAATAGCAGTCCGGGGTCTAGATCTGTGGCAATAGGCTCGCCCCCTATTACATGGGACTTAAACATAATTGATGAAATGAGGGTATTCTACAGTAGGTACCGAAGTAGGTACGAGGTACAGTATCTCCGAAGAGTTAGGCCCTTCGGGATTACAGGCGTGTTGTTATGATGATGTTTTGACAATTTATTATAAAACTCGATACCTATTTCTAGTTTCTTGTTACCACACATCATTACTAGCTTGTGCTATCCATAAACATAGAGAATGGACTGAGCAATACCCGCACAAAATTGAATTGAACCACTCCCTAGAAAAAGACAGAGGGACTGTGCGGCCAATACCTGTCTCATTTCTGTAGGTCTGTGGTTAAAGAAAGAAAGAGACAACTATTGGCTGCACGTTCGCTTTATCTCTCACACTTTCTTACCAGTATTTACTTCACATTTGGATAAAGAACACTCAGTCCATTCTCTATGTCTATGGTGCTATCTCATTGCACGTACTGCACCAGTACGAGCTGTGACGTCGCAGGTAGTAACTGCATGTGCATAAATATTTGCTCAGCAATCTGTCGTTCCCACGTCCCATTTGTGATTATGCAACTCACCATACATTTTGTCTACACACACATGTGCTGCCGTTAATTGCTTTGCTTGTTAACTACACGACTCTAACTAGGCACTTCAAAGTTTACCTTTATAGTATCTAGGTACTCTATATCTAGACATACTATCCTACTAATATTATAAACGCGAAAGTTTTTGAGGATGGATGTGTGTTGTTATTACTCTTTCAAGTAAAACTACTGAATGGATTTTAATAAAATTTGGTATGGAGTTAGCTGACACCCTGGAATAACACATACTTCTTTATATCCCTGTATTCCCACGGGAACGAGACCTATGCGGGTGAAACCGTGTGACTTCTGCTACTGTAGATATTTTCACCGTAATCTTTGCATATTAAAACAAACATACAAAACGATTTTTTTAAATTATGTGTTAAATAATAGTGTTTCGACTGTAGAACAAATGATCGTGCTCATCACACTAACATTTGCCCTGGGTGGGAATCAAACCCACGACCTCCGGCATACCAGTCAGGATCACTAACTACTAGACCAACAGGCCAGTCGCCATATACATAGTATATGAAGACTCGGCACCTCCTCATCCTTTAACAGAAAGTAATAACACTCAGTTCATTGAGATAAACGTTTGTGTAAAGTGTTAATAAAGATAAATGAGTTGATAGTTTTTAGTTGTATTGAGACACTTTTATATATTATACTACTTTTATATATATAGTAATTAGTTGTATTGAGACACTTTTATGAGTGATTTATTTCCATGACTGTGCCGCTGCATTACGCTGCTTCTGGTTTGCAATTTCAACCCACACAAATCATTTGTAAATCTTTAGTTTTACCACAAACAAAGTGCTTAGTTATGTGGTGGAAATAAATAATAATAAACATGTATAGGTACCATCAAATCACGCCTTTAATCACTGAGTGAGACAGACTGTACCTTTAATACACCTAAATTCCACCAGTTATGACGGGTGAGTAATGTGGACGAGCCATTTTGCCATCAACCGGGAAGAAATCTAAACTATAGGATGCCAATTAAAATTTTCGTATGGGAAAACTCGCCAAAACCCAATGATATTATAAGTAAACAGTGTAGATAGGTTACCCAAACAACATTCGATCTTCAAAAACGGCACACTAACGCACGCGTGCACGCATCCGTTGACGGCGCGACGAGACACTGAGGTCAAATTTTAATGTGGCTACATTTTAACGTGTCGCTCCCTGAGCGCTTATATCCTATCTACGCCTTTTTCTTATAATATCATTGCCCAAACCCCAAATAGGCAATAGTACTTCCGATCGCTGGACCAAGGAGGAAGTCAGTGGAAGCTAGTCAGTCACAATATTACTGTTTTGAGTTAGGTATGCAAATTTTATTTAAGATTTCTCTTGACCTTAGTCCATTGCCACTGCGAATGAGAACGATCGTGTTATCTATAAGTAACACAACTATCGTACCCACTGTTATCATTATAGAAACGAGGAAACTAGACTGTTGCCATTCATACGAACAGTTGCAAGCACAATAGATGAGCAAGAACAGGAACCGCTACTAGCTACCTACTATCAAACAACGCAACGTTTGTGTTACCTTCATTGTCCTCTACACACCATTGTTTTACTACATAATACAGATGTCAACAACATAAAAAATCGATAAACTATAATCTTGGAAGATACATTAGTAATCACTTAAGGTCGATCGACAGTTGACTGTTGAGGTTTATACGGGTTTGCGCTTCATTAAAAATCTTTTGGTGGGAGTTATTACGTGAACAGGGACGAAAATGTGTAACAGGAAACCGGGGAAGCGCGCGGTTTGGTTTGAAAAACGAGGTCGCGCGGTGGCTGTGAGATGCGAACCCATTTTGCGGTGGTTGGTACCAACCAGGCGTATGTCAATTTGTAATGGTGGAGGGATATTTACCACGATAACATGACAGATGTTACATATATTATCATAATACTCATTATAAATCAAATCAAAAGTCTATTTAATTTAGACTGAGAATCAGCACTTTTTGAACGTCCTAAAAGAATATAAGACAGTCTACCAAAACGCCCACCCTTCACTACTTCCTAGTGTTTTGCTGGAAGGAAGAAGTGGCGGAACAAACTTCCCAGCATAGCAATATACCTACATGTACTGTAACGCTTGCTTGTTTTTTGTACATATTTATATACCACTGAAGTGGAAAACAAGCTTTTTCCTGATTTACAGTAGCCAATGGACGTCGGCAACAGTTCAACTCTCCACGCGTTGATGATCCTACCCCGTAAAAAACCCTTTCACTCCGTTTTATTGAACCCCGCGTTTGGAGTCTTTTTGGAGACTCACACAGGTAGCTTATCCGACAGCCTAGCTGTCTACCTGTACGTGGGATGAAGTTCCTCTGGAAGCATACAGTACCTGATGATAGGTATTGGTTCTAAGATGTGAGAAATTGAGAATGAATTCGCTGCCGATGGCGAGAGTTGCTCTATTAAAATGACATAATTTCAAAATTAACTAACCTACTCCACATACGTACAATTAGGTATGTTAAATCTTCGATAAGGTACCAAAACAAGTGATTATTTTAAACTGCGACAAACTTATAAGTGGACAATACCACGTAAAATAAAGTAAATTATCAATACAGCAATTAATAATAACGAGTCCGTTCCGTAAAGTATTTGATTGAATGAGTATTAATTATTTCAATAATGAAATCTAGGTTGTGGTCATATTGGAATTAATGTGACCACAACGTGTGTGTTTTTGACTAGCCTGTTGGTCTAGTAGTTAGTGACCCTGACTGCTATGCCGGAGGTTGTGGGTTTGATTCCCACCCAGGACAAATGTTTGTGTGATGAGCACGATCATTTTTGTTCTGTGTCTGGGTGTAATTTATCTGTAATATGTATGTATTTAGAAATATATAAGTATGTTTATCAGCTATTTAGTACCCATAACACAAGCTCAGCTCAGCTTAGCTTGGGACTAGATGGCGTTGTGTGAAAAAGTTGTGGAATATTTATTTCTTTATTTCATGTGAACATGGAATTTAGTTCCAGTTGGTAATCATCATCGTTATTTACCGTCATGTGTTAAATTTTTTGCCAAAGAGTATCGTGAGTTCAGACAGGCTAAGTGTAAAATACTAGTATTCAACTTCATTCAGTTAGCTATTTCACAGAAAATAGAATTAAGTTAGTGTCAACTAATTAGCAAACCAACTCAATACTAGGGTGCATTCACGTAGAAAGCTGCGGTGTCGGTGCTTACGAACGTTTCTTGATCCTAGTTATTACTGGCTCGTACAAAAAGTGTGAAAACTGCCTGCTGACCAGCGTGTTTTAAAATTACGCTGGCTAACCCGGCACCAGTTAGGTACCAGCTTCCTTCGTAAATGTTACCTATGACATCTGTCATACATAATTGACGCAGAGACCTAAATTTGTTGGAAATTTAACAACAATATTACATTCAACCGTTTTATAATTGAAAAACCTGCTACATTATTAAGTAATGCGCATAAAATAATAAAGCTCAAAATCGACCTCGTTCTAAAAAAAAATGGTTGTTTAGACCTGTTTTCTTGGACAAATTAATACGACACACCGCGGCAGTACACCCAGCACACGTTGTGGCTTAGCCTGACATAAGTTGACAAGGTCACACTTGTTTTTAAGTTTTGGCAAGCTTGCAAATAAAATTTCTAATAGGTACCTAATTACTTTTAAGTTCTTTTATGTTTGCCATTTAGGAACAAACAATGTATTAATGCATCAATGCCTTGCTTGATATTGCAAGCAACGCCTGTAAATCCTGTAATGTCCCTGCGGCCTCGTACCTATCAAATCTAATTACCTACCTAAAGCCAAATAAAAACTCTGTCGAATCAAAATCGATAGTTAACAAAGTATGAGTGGCAGTCGACGATGAAATCCTTTAATTCAATTTGCAGTTAATACCAATTTATTTAATATTAATATGAGAAACAATCACTACTGAAGTAGTGATTGTTTACTTATGTTCACAGTCTGACTGTGAACTTATGTCAATCAATTGTGATCTTGTTTCGAATTCTTAACTCAATATTATTGTGTTTATTGGAGCTTTGGACTCAACCGCTAATATCAATGTCAACCAATGCATGATTAATTGATTACTTAAATAAAACTTCGCCCTGACTTAAAATCATTCCCGTAAATGGTAAAACATAATATAAGTTATTAGAGACATAAAAAATTGGAAGCTTCAAAATAAAATTAAGTGAAACGATCACGAAACCGCTCTGTTAGATTAGTAGGGGGTAAGTGACGACCTTGCAAGGTCGTCAGCGCTGCTAAGGCGTATAGGAGTGTACGCCACAGCCACACCCGCAGGGCCGTATTCAACAACCACTTTATAAGTTGTACGACTAACTTCTGAAAGCATAAGATTGCTGCAATACCTATACATTAAGAATTGGAAGGCAGCCAAGGGCGGCAGCATTATTGCTCACTTTAGCTTCACAGTTTCATAGACTGCTAATATTGTAATACTGCTACTTACTATGTAATACCTACTCAGTTTAAGAGTGTGTTAAAAATGTTAAAATAAGGCTCGTAACACATTATGTTGACCTTGCAGGTTTTTAGTTTATCGATTTCCGTGTACCAATAACAATACTAAATCAGCATTGAATAAATAATACCTAATTATGAATCGAGTGTGTACCTACCGTACTTTAAAATAAATTTAATTAGGTATCGTTGTATTTTTCCTATTAACACACTTAAAACCAGAATTTATGCCTAAAATCATATTTCCTGATTACCTGTAATAAGTGCCTACCTACATGCATGGGTATTTTTTTTTTATCTAAATATTAGATAGATCGGTACCGGTACCTACCGAATACCTACTTATAAAGTACCTATTTATTTAGTTACTAATATTACAGTAATATAATAATATGTAGTTAGTATAATTGTGCGCCAGCAAGAAAGATGAACGTTGGAGCCCGAATAGGTAGCCTAACTTTTTAAAAGAAAAAGAAAGCGTTTATGCCTCAAGCATTCGGCCAAGAAACTTTGTGCCACATGCTTCCAAACTATTGAAATCAACCCTAGAGCAGTAAGTAAGTACGTGCGGCACAGCTGCGCATTGCGACGATATGGCGAGGTCATTCTCACAAACGGCACTGATAAACGTTCAGAGTTCAGACTCCACTGACCTCGAATGGACTGCTAAATTATTAATGTGTTAATTGCCCTTTGAACTACATTAAAATAATGTTAAGAAATCACAGTGATTCTTATCTTCTGTAACTTTTGTCTTTGTTATTTTTTTGTGGATAGCTTGTCTGGTCTTTGAATGCTCGTAAAAACGTAAATATATTCTAAACCTATGATACTCGCTACACCAGAGTTTAGTCATCCTTTGTTTGGCTCGACCTTATCCATTTATTTTATGACTACCACAGGCCATATTGTATCTTATTAGTGAGAGACAAGAACCATTTTTAAAAGCAGTACAGCTTCCTATTGTTCGATGTAGAAAGTGCACCACGAACTGGGATCACGACGAGCATTCTAATTGCGGTTATTCTACGAAAGGACCACTTGGGGCTAAATTTTTTGTATGTTTACTCGTGGTTCCATTGAGCCTTTTCGTTTTTTTTTCATCGATCTTAAGTGAAACAGGTTGAGTTTTTTCATCTTGGAATTTAGGCTGCCCGCTTTCGATAACTAGGGATATTTTACTCAGAAGTATATTTTGCTGGTATAATGCTGTTTGGTAACCAGCATAAGTTCCTGACATTGAGAAGATTGCACTACATTTTATAATTAGAATAACCCTTTATCTCGCACTAACGCACGGTTAACTCTTACTAATTACGACGTGGGACGATAAACAGGCATCATGTTCTGTTATTACTATATCAGCTTGACACAGAAAAGTCCTGGAATTTTCTGTATTGAATGCAGTACCTATATTTATCAGCCCATTCTTTACTCCGATTGCAAGTAGCGCGGCCGTGACAGACGGTCACCATCCTCCTTTATATGTTCTGTGGTCACCATTATATTTTCGTCGTCAAATAAAAAGCAAGCAGAGAACAAGTCGGGATCTGACAAGGGTTTCGTACTTTGGCAGCATAGATATTGATCCCGTCTGCTGAATCCCAGAACACGAACAGTTGTCAGCAAGCACATGAAGCTATTCCTAACTGATACATTTTCTCAAATTCACATGGATCTTATTCTTTTGTAATAAAGTATAAAAAGTTTGAAAGAAATTTGTCAGATTGGAGTTGCTCGATGTGCTGATCTTCTTACCTGTTTTTTTTTTATTTTGGAACGTAATCCTCATGATAGGCATAAAACGACTTACATTTTTGTCTATTCACAGAAAAAGTAATTTTGTTTCGTAAGCCTCGCTTTCCCTTGAACATAATCAACAGCCCCCGTGATTTCTAATCGATTTCATGCTTTTTAGCTTGTTGATTAACCACCTACGCTCATGTAACAAAACGAGGCAAATTTAGAATCATTTTAGTAGGTAATCTTCAGATTGGCATTATTTGATGAGGTTATTAGTGATGAGAAAGAGGTAAGGAGAATTTTGATGCGAAATAATACAGCCACTCGGGTCATTCGTAGGTTTCGCTACGCTTGCTATGTTTGATGCGCCCTGTGCGTGGATGCATTCATCCTACTACTATCACAGTCTAAAAACATACAGTCGTCCGACGAAGCTGTCTAGACAGGGCAATCGTGCGGGGTGTGAGGGGCGGAAAGCCGCTCCCGCACTGCGAACAAACCAATATTCGTAGTGCGGGAGTTATTATTCTAGTCTAACGCGTGTAGAAGTTGTCGGCATTTTTCCAGAGATCAAAGACGTCGTCCTACTGTATTAATATTTATACTGTGCTAATATTTTAAACGCGAAAGTTTGTGAGGATGTTTGTTACTCCTTCACGTAAAAACTAATGAATGGATTTTAATAAAATTTGGTATGGAGTTAGCCGAGACCCTGGATTAACACATAGGCTACTTTTTAGCCCTGTATTCCCACGGGAACGGGACCTACGCTGGTGAAACCGCGGGACGTCTGCTAGTTACACATAAAGACCCCACCGTGCCCCAGAAACTACACTATTGGTCCCGGATGTCATTTATAGATTTTTGACAGAACCCTGAATGCCTGATAACCAGTTTAACCAAGGGGTATCGTGATGATACTCAGCACCTGTAGTAGAGGCCAGATAGGCAGTCGATCACTGGTAATCAAGCTGCACTAGGTTAGACTGAAAGCTGACCATGATAGTTGCTAAAACAATAAGCGATAATAACAAAAATCTAAGTTAATCATACAGCTAAGTAATGTGAACTTATTACGCCATGGCGATTGTACTCGTAAGCCGTTGCGTCACCTAATCATTGAAACGGTTAATATAAGTAGTACCTATATGTATTGTCTGCTGTAAGTCAACTCGTTACATAGTTAAGTAGGTAACGTTAGTACTTAGTAACACACTGGCCGTACTATTGTTTTGCATTTAGAAACTCGTTTAAAGTAGCATTGAACCTAATATAGCAACGAGAATACAATTTTATTTACGGGTGTCCTTGCCATTGTTTCAAAAAACCGCATCAGAATCAGTCCTTTCGTTTTGGAGCTACGATGCCACATACACACAGATTCTGTTTATTTGTTGGGGTTAAAAAATTGACAGTAGTCAGCAATGTCTAAAGGTCATCTGATAAGCTGAAACCAGATAATAGGCTTAACCTACGACAGTATATTGCTACGACAATAAACGCGAAGCAGTTACCAGCAGGCAACTGCTTCGTTGCTGAGTTTATTGACCAGACTGTCACCTTGAAATATACATACGCAAAGATTGACTCCCACCTACATATAGGTAAAACAATTCTGTTTATATTAAATACAGATGTAGAAGTAGGCGTGTAATGAGCATATTGCGCAACAGAAGATGAATCAGTGCGGGCGAGGTACGAGGCGTGCGCGACGTTGACCCACCAGTCGGTCGCTCACCTCGCAGCATGATCTGTCCTCTGCCACATCTAGGAAGGACATTTCTATATCTGTCCCTGCTTCAGATAAAACTCAAAGAGGCTAACATAGACAATAGTGAATTAACTACATAGGTACGCAATGATTTTGCACTGCGCATGTAGGTGTTAGGGTGCCAGAATAAACAACATCATCAGTCTATAAAGATCATTGCTTTGAAGTCTTTGTAATTTGCTAAACAGTATACAATCATTAACTTGCTATAGGTAGCAGTGTGTCAAATGTTCCTGCTATTATTTTACATTGCCGTCATCCATGATGAATATTATTATGCTACATTTTCAACTTGTTTTTGTTTACCAAAAGCCCACAGGTCTGCACAGGAGATTTGTTTAACAAATTGTTGGCGTAAAGTTTAGTTTTCGTCTTCCTCGCCTTGCAGTCTGTGTATAAAGGTTATTTTTAAAAGTTCACGGTCAGGGTACCTGCATCCGGAAAGCGCGGTTTGCTTTCTTTAATAAAACCAACCAAGTGTTTGCTTACTTACAAATTTTTGAGTCATCCTTTATAAATGAATTGAGACTCCTAAATTAAACTCTGTAAGACAGAAAGTACTCGTGTTACCTAAACGTTAAAATACTTTTAATTTACCTCAGTGGTGAATCAACTTCTACTGCCTCACTCCCCATGGCATGTCAGGCTAGGGGAGGGCAGGACATAGGCCCCTGTCTGGACTTTGTCTGACTTTTTCATAATTTTGATGAATTTCTCGAAGCACAACCTAGAACGCCTCATCTTTTTTTCAAATCTCCTGTTTAATGTTAGAACTATTATTTTTGGTATTTATTTATTCACATGTACAACAATGTATCATAAAGGTAATCATCTGTAAGAATGCTTAGATTAAATGTTGACAAGAAAGTACCGAAAACCAGCGCTGGGTGTCTGACGCCCAGCAAATCCTGAGATGGTTACCCTTTCGGCATGGGCACGCCAGCGCAATTTGTGTACCTACCTGCTGTTTATTACTTCTGTTTTCTTTGTTGCTGTGCGCTTGTGTCTGTGCTGAATAAATATTTTTCTATTCTACTGCTGTACCTTTAAATAAATCGCATGATTATTCTCAGGACTAGAAATAACTGAAATAAGTGGTTATAACAGTAATGTGTAGATCTAAGAAAATCATTTGGTCGAGAGACTGCAACCAGTTTAACCAAGGGGTATCGTGTTACCCAATCACTGGGTTGTGGAGTTCAGATAGGCAGTTGATTCATGTATAACACTGGTATTATACTGGTAATATAACTGATCATAATAATTCTTAATAAAGTAAAGTTTGTTACCGTAGAATAAAATTATGCTTTTATCAGTCGGTCGATTCAGTAAAAGTCACGCCGTGAAAGCTTGAGTGAAGTGATCTGTCAATGCCTTGCGTTAGTATGGAATGACAGCTCAATTCGCTCTCACTACACCTGCATTTTCACGCGGTGATTTGACCAGAATCGCACTGCAGATACCTAATTTGATTGAAAAACACGAGTAATAAAAAATATGAACATGAATTTTACGAATGTTTGAATATACTATAAAAGTGAGAGAAATGGTATCTACACCTAATCCCATACTTATAGGTAAGTTTTATGACAACCGGATTTACTTATATGTATTTTTGTAACGACTCTGCAATTATTATTTGATGTGACTTATAAACTGGTCGTAAAAATCAACATTCCAGAGACAAACGTTTCAAAACTATCAAGGCAAGTGGATTGCATCTTACAATCAGTTTCAATGTCATAAAACCTTTTAAAAGAATTGATGGGAAGATGAAGACAGCGATAGTGGGTGGTTATGGTCTCATCTATGTGTTGCAAGTGGGCAGTGGGACGGGGAAAGTGGTTCTATCATCTATGACTATTTCCATAATTCATCATGATAAGCGGGTCAACAAAAAGACTTCTGTGTCAATTTAACTAGGACCAAAACTTCATTTAGAACGGCAAATGACGGCAAATTAATCAGATTTTGGAATTTACAAATCTTTATTTGCTTTATTTTACCACACTATATTTTTAAACATTTCTTATCGCAACATTAAACGGCTCACATAAAACATTTTTGTTTATGTTCTTGAATAAATGGTTGTGTACTAAGTTACCACGCTTATTGTTTTTGATAAAGATGGAAAACCGTGAAACGGAACGAGCGTTGTATTGACATGACATTTCCTTAATATTTATCTGAACTTTAACCTTTTATAACTTGAATATTATGTAAAGTTTTCTTATAAATGTCTATTTATACAGATTTCAATGCTTCAGATACTGGTTAATAGACAGAGACTTTAAGTGCTGAACAATATTTTGCATAAATAATACCTGTCTCGAAAGTAACATAGTATTTAAAAAAACTTTTCTGTCTGGTGGCGTCTGTGACAGCTTACAAATTATAGAAATATACAACGATTCCCGAGTTCGAGTTATAGTAGTATCAGTACTGTAAAGTTGGACAGCATCAGATTCCTTACATTTTGCAGTTCATTAAAATGTGCATGCAAATATTACAAGCCATTAACTGCCTCTGTTGTAGTCATTTTAGACCTTAAGTGCAATTTCAAATAATTTAAATGTTCTTCTGCTTGTTCCACTTTTATCCGTCCTTCACAGGCACAGCCACTTGTGAGTAAAGAAAAATTTGGAGTACAGTCAAATTACTCGAATCGTGACCTCTTTGAGTGGGGCTAAGAGAACAGGTCACAAATCAGAAGAGCGCATATCAACGAGCTACGTTTATGAGTATCACACGTTAGATATAATAAAGAATACAACTTGTTTTATGACTTCACGACCTTTATATAATAGGGGTATTTCCTGAGTCGTATTAGTAAGTTATCACTGTGTACACGTAGCTTAGGCGCTGCCGTAATTGACGCGAAGCTTATGTAGCCAACACGCGTAGCTTAAAAGTAACCGTAGAAATGGCGTAGTCGCTACCGCAGCTGACGCGTAGAAGCTAATGTAACCGACGGACGCGACGCCTAAAAGTAACCGTAGAAATGGCGTAGTCGCTACCGCAGCTGACGCGTAGAAGCTAATGTAACCGACGGACGCGACGCCTAAAAGTAACCGCAGAAATGGCGTAGTCGCTACCGCAGCTGACGCGTAGAAGCTAATGTAACCGACGGACGCGACGCCTAAAAGTAACCGCAGAAATGGCGTAGTCGCTACCGCAGCTGACGCGTAGAAGCTAATGTAACCGACGGACGCGACGCCTAAAAGTAACCGCAGAAATGGCGTAGTCGCTACCGCAGCTGACACGTAGAAGTACCTAATGTTAAAAGGCTAAAAAAGGCTAAAGGCGCTTAAAAGTAGGTAGGTAACCGTAGAAATGGCATAGTCGCTTCTCCGTGTAGCGTAGTAACTGCGTCACGTAGAAAAAGCATATTTTGTCCGCAGGGCGTCTACGCGTCTTCAAAACTTAAGACCCTAGTAACACTGCCCACTTATCATAGAATAGAAACATCGTAATGTGTTTTCATTGCATTATCATCATGCACGTGAACTGTGTAGGTACCTATGATATTGTAAACGAGAAGTGATGTGCTACATTTAAAAGTATGATAAACCTAGTTTAGCGTCACTCTCGCTGTTTACAGTTATTCGTTTTTGTTTGCACTTACTGATAACAGATGGAGGCACGCAGCGGGTGCTGTACTATACCTACTGTAAATTTAATTACTTGCGTACACTGAAATTTAAAGTTTTCTAGAAAAATATTTGTTAACTCGACTTGCTCTATCATCTTATCTTATGTTTTGTGTCTGCTTTTTAGAGCTCCTTAGCCAAATGGTGTCACACACTCACACTACTAGATCGATGATAGCATTGATAGCTGAAAGGAGTATTTTGCACGGTGCACGGTGTAGTGAAATTAAACATATTTGGCAATTGGCACTCTCCATAGCTACGAGAGATAAATAAAACTTTCATGCACAATGTATTTAAATGTATATATACATATATATTTATTCTTAGTGACGTCGACGATGCGGCCCGAAACGAGCGTTATAGCTCATTATGTCACTTAAGAACCTATTTTAGATGAAGAAAAGTTATCACTTTCTAGTGATTTGAACTGAGTAAGAAGATATTTATTGCATTAAAAGAGGTAAAACATCTTAATAAAACCGATGCGGCATCCTTTATTTTGGCGTTGTGTGTCTCGTCAGATAGTTTTGGTATTCATGCGATGTCATACATTATATTTGAAAACCATTAAAATGCTTGGCACGTAGTTATACTTAACACCTTCCTCAAATGAACACATACATTTATTGTCATTCAAAGGAACATAAACTTGAATTAATCATTAAATCAGATATTGTTGTCGAACTCTTCTTAGTAATTATATTTGTGCTCGTGACAATACGTATGTAAATGTGCTACCTACTCTTGTTGGCAACTGCAAAGAAAACTTACGAACTTCATATAATTAATATGCATAAAACAATTCCCTTACTAAAAATCCGTGTTATTTTATCTATATCTATACTAATATAAGAGGAAATGTTTGATTGTTTGTTTGCATTGAATAGGCTCCGAAACTACTGGACCGATTTGAAAATTGTTTTCACCGCTGTGAAGCTACACTATCCCCGGGTGACATAGGCTACTTTTTTTTCCCCCTGTATTCCCACGGGACCGGGTACTACGCAGGTGAAACCGCGGGACGACTGCTAGTGTTAAAATTAAAATAAAGTGTCATGTTTGGTATAAAATATTAAAATATTTTACTTTCAATAACTTTGAACATTTAAGTAGTGGCCCCATACATGGAACTACTTGAAAGTTACTTGCAGGACAAAAAGCGTAGGCGATATTGCATAAGTATTTCGATAAGCTTGAATAAACAGAAATTGTGTTACCACTAGAACACTCAAAACTCTTGAAACAAGTGGCACTTGTGTAGAACACTTAGGACCGTCAGTCCACCGTCAAAGTGTTGACTAGCAACTTATCGATTTTCTTCTATGAGTGGCTGTGCTTATATGCTGTAATGTAACGTACGGTCATAAACATAAAGTAATATTTAATGCTTCTAGAACACTTTGAAAGCGTTCAAACTGTATACTGTTTACTTCTTGCATACTTTCAAGGATACATCTTGCTTGACGTGCTATTAAATTCGTAAAAAAAACAATTTTTTTACAGTATTTTTTAAACTGTAGAACAAACGTTTATGAAATTGTTACTTATACCTGTATGAATTATGACTAGCTAGCGAAAAAACATCCATAATCTTTTTCTTTATAGTTCTGGCTTAAGGGCCCGGCCGCTCCAATTATAATGGCATCATAATCACATACAATTTTTTTTTTAAATAAATCTTTCTTTCTTTCAGATTTGGAATGCGTACAACGACAGCCATCCATCAAAAGTTGTGAAGGTATTGTTTTTCACATATTTACACCCTACATTATTATTTCAGTAACACTATTTTGATATGCTAGTAAATACTCCCTTTAAAAATTAATGACACATGGATACATTATAAGCAGGTAGAGCAAGAATTTCTTATTTAGTTGTAGGTAATTGAAATTACTGAAACTAAACAAATTTTTGATAAAATGTAGAACGCAATTTTAAACTAAAGCGTGTTGCTTTAGGAACGGCGGGAAATTGTTCCATCAACTTCTATCTAGTCTGTGCATTAGGGCAAGACTCCAACAGAGATGTGGTAGAATACTTCGCGAGAGATCTTCTATACCCACCAATATGTTTACGTTATTTTCTTTATTAGAAAATAATGTGTGCGAGGATAACTGCGTTTTTCAGTATCTTTGTATGTGTGTACAAAACCTATCCTCCATTTAGCCCTGTTTCCCCCAGAACTGCATTCTGCGATGCTATGGAACATGAAATGGGAACCGCATCTGCGGCATTCCTCGCTACGCGTTCTTGTACATTCCTGGTTGACCACGCTTGCCTACCCATGACTCGTAAGTCGTAGCACACCTAGCATATCACTGGTGTGTACTTACCCTTAACGTGTAAGAGCAGTGCAAACAACACGAGCACACAGAGGCTTCACGATACACTGGAAAATGTTTTGTAATCGCACCATTCATGCGCGCTACACTGTATACAAGGAAGACTTTTTATTCTCATTCACGAAGTTTTCAGCGTGATTCATTCGTTTTATGCGACTGCCCCAAAAGAAGTGTAATGTTTTTCGAGTGTGTGTACCTATGTAAATAGGTGGAGGTAGCGTTGCCAGGCGTCCGGTTAAAGCCGGACATAGTTAGGCTTTTTGATTGCGTGTCCGGCCAAAATAAACGGTGTCCGGCTTTTTCCTATTTTTTTATGGTAAGTAATAATGAAAAAAGCAATTCTAAGACACAACATTTTATGAGAGAGACACAAAACCTGATGTAGGGTGTCCGGGCTTTTTACCCAAATGTCCGGCCAAACTGACAGGTCTGTCCGGCTATTAGGCTTGGCGACCTGGCAACCCTAGGTGGAGGTGTCTATTTCTTTCGCATGCCCTGACTGTATACCTACATAACTGTAGGTTGGTAGGTACGTAGAGTTTTTACAAATGTATAATAGGAATCGTCTAGAATCTAGACACCCTGAGTGTCATATACATATACATATACATTTTGAAGTAATATGGCGCCGCCATCTTGCTTTTTGTACTACTTTACCAGTACCCAGTTGTTTATTTTTGTGACATGGTTAGCCATGTGTGGTATTAAAAAAAGAGCATTCTATACTTTTCAAAAAAATGATAATTCACTGAAATGAACAAATCAAAAATGTCTATGTTGCAGTTTGGTAGCTTATCAAATTTGAGATAAAACTAAAATAACGCCAACACTGCCAACAGACTCTTAAACACGCGATTCTGTCTTTGCTTTCAGGTTTTGTTGACATATTTTTTTGTACTTTAGAAACACTTTTACTGAATAACTGTACAGTGAAAACAAAATGAAAATTGTTAGCAATTTCACACTATTCATAGTTTTTGTTCACTTTTCTATAAAGTTCATATTATAGGTATTATGATGAGACTCCATTGTTCTTAATGCTACACTACTACCTGTGAATTTAAAATCCATGAGATTAAAACAATTTGATCTGTCAAATGTTACTATATACTTACCTACTATCATCATTTGATATAGGTGTAAGTATTAAATATTTGTTTTATTCTCACGAAGATAAGAATATCTTTTCTCCTCCTCAAGTCAATACAAAGGTTTGTTTAGTGATAAGACTGGTCATTATTACACATATTATGTGTTACAATAATTATATGGTAGCTCTTAAAGTTATTATTTGCAAGTTGTATGGCGATAAAGAGAATGTTCATGTTCTATTCTTTGTTAAACATAAAAAAAACGTCACGTCAATCCAAAACATGCAAAGTTGTCGACATGAGTTGGACAACAAGTGAGTCATCATTGAACATACGTGTTTGTCTGGCCGGGGGACCAAACCGGTCCTCAGGTTGAGTGGCGATCGTTCATTGCCACTGCACTCTGCCTCATGCATGCCGCAGCCTCCTAACACTCTTTTATCCATCGTACATGCAACTATGATTATGTTGGATAGTCACGTTACGAAGCAAATTAATGAGCAATTAATTCTTCTTTTTCCGTAACTTTGCTTGTTTGGTCCAATAGTTTTATTACACTGCAGTCGTGTTTTCGTCATTATGCCAAGAACTAATAAACAGCTGAATAGTGCTTAATTATCTTAGCCCGCGACAAGTGACACGTGTAAACAATAAGAAATATTCACTTAGGTCAATGCATTACATAGCTATCTAATAGTATTAGTATTTACACAACGGCTCTTACAAAATGTCATTACATACTTGAATCTAGAATTACGAGTCTCAGGTATTGCGAAGTGCAGTAATTAGTCTCACGTATTTATTGCGTGTTCTATTGCAATCTCGTGCTCTTAATTTAATTACTGGGTATTTGTTTCTTTGATGAAGTGTTTGATAAATGGTACTCCAATCAACATTTATACAACTAACACTTCGCCCGCGACTTACTTTTGAAAATAAAATGTAGGGAGCCTGTGTTACACGGTAGGTAATAAAAAAGATTTCTGGTGAAAAAGGTTAAAATTGGGTCAGAAGTTTCAAAGTTTATTTGGTACAAACTAACTAATAAAAGTAATCTTTCCTCTTTATTATCATATTAGTACCTATAAATATAATGGAATTATTGCGCTTAGAAAGCTTTTCGTAGTGTAGCGTAGTGGATTTGTTGGTAGTTAAATGAGACACGGAAGACTTAGTTCTACATTTATTGTATCACTACACATACATAAGTTTCTAGGGTCTAGGGTTCTAGTGTCTCTAAAATCACGCACTGTCACTGAAGGTAGGTAATACGGTACTGCCCTGAGCGACCAGAAGACGACGATCGCCACGCACGGTAGGTAGGCCGGGTAGGCGGCCTCACGCGTCGGTAGGGACGCGCGGCAGGGCGGTCGACCAGGTGGCAGCGGGCTCAGGGCAACCAGCCCTAGGCAGCGTTGGTGGTGGCTGGCAGCGGCAGCGCAGACGGCCAGCAGGTAGCGGCGGCAGGCCACTGCCTACACGGCCACGGCTTAAGGGTAGCTCGCGGTAGGGCGGCCGTGCAGGTGCGTGCTCCTCACCGCGTGGGTAGGCACGCGGGAGCACAGCTAAGCAGCAGAGCAGTGCAGCGTGGGCGAAGCAGCGATAGTCGTTTAGCCAGCGCCAGGAACCCTGAAACAGCGCCAAGGGGGGGCGCTTGAGCTTCAAGATGTTCCTGTAAGCCCCTACGATGTGCGTGTCCCAGCCATGCGTCAGATGCGGCAAGCTCAAGGCAGTGAAGAAGATGGAAGATGGGTACTCACACATCGCAGTGGTTTACAGTGATTAGATGATAGGTGAATAGGCTGACAGACTAGAGGCAAGGCGTGGCGTCACATCGCCACGTGGTTCTCATTGACCGTCGACTAGCGTCGCCGGTTTATGATACAGCATGGATGAGCATGATTTAGTTTATAGAGAATAGAATAGGATGCACGCCATGCGGAGAACCATATAACCATTTAGAGTACATGTGCATAGTGAATAGCTAGGTGCTAATTAATATTAGATACAGAATACATTGCCGGCAGCCATGTTAAATAGACACAGAGATTACAAATAGTTATGGCTTGCCGGGACATAAATTTAGCAGCAAAAGAACACAATGGCGGAGTTCACTTACCCAATAACTGGGGACTTATCTATTAGTAGGCTGCTCGCTTGATGTAAAAAGGACAGAGCCTATGCGTGCAGCCGTTTTTATAGGAGGTCCTGAGTGACGTTCTCCCTCCATTGTGACATATCAGAACATTTAGGGTTGTACCGATAATTTAGTTTGGTGAATACTATTTAGAATTAGTCGGTTTTTAGTGAATCGACTAATTTATGCTACAGTACCCCGCCTGCAAAGAAAGGATTTTCCCTAGGGTAAATCCGCTAGAAGGCCTAAACCACTTAGACTGACTACCTGTACGTACATACATCTCATTCGCGTGCTTCCATCCCATCATCAATTATTCATCGTCAAACATCCATCATTCAAAGTCCGTCACTGACCCGAATGTAGTCATAAGTCAGTGACTTACTAAACACACAAGAGGTAAACTAATTTAGAGTAGCTTAACTCAAGACAGTCAGTCGGAAAAACAACAAGATAGTGCAAGTGTATCTCCTTGGGGGTCAGGTCACTGAGGTGTTATATTGCAGGGTAATGTGTATAATGTAGGTTCTGTTAAATTTAGAAACAAATATTAAAGATAACCATTGATTGCTGAACACTATTATGTAGTGTAGTAGTTATAGTACAAACACTGTCAAGTGAGTGCTGGACCATTTCTAAGTGTGTAATCCGAACATGAAGATGTAGTCTTCATAGTCAATGAATGATATCAAGAAAAAGAATAAAAATGCAATTTAAATAGTATTAGTTTAAAAAAACCGCAAGTATCTGGTTTATTTTAAGTTAACTTGCATTTAAAAAAAATTGTTAAAGTTTTAAAATCTTAAGTGTCCATGCTAAGTTTAAGTTCCATGTCTATGTTAAATTGATTTATGTTTTGTCTATGTTCTATGTCTATGACACATTTTATTGTTATATAATTTTTAGTCTGAGTCCTTAATGTAGGGTTTAAAATTTCTGAACGATAAAACAATGACAAGCAGAAAGGCTAATAGTTAAGTGTCAAAGTCAAAGAAGTGTCAAACGTCAAAGTTGAATAAAATTTTATAAGTCGATGACACTTGTAAAGTTAGGTTAGTTATGACATCTCAGCATTATAGGTTAAATTTATTTGTTTAACATGCTTGGTTATGAATTAAATGTTAAGTTACAGAAGTTGTAGAAGTCGTTAACGTTATGGACTAAAGTTTAGTTTTTAATTATGTGTAAGGATTACGTGACATTTATGAGAGGTTTACAGTATGTGTATATCAACAATCAATTAGCATTTATTTAGTGAAGTCAGTTTGTATATAAGACTTTATAGATTTATAGTGAGTATGCAGTTGTAACTAGTGTTTAGATTACAGCTAGTATTAGATTCTGATAGGTTAGATATGTATTTAGGTAGCTGTTTAGGCTTGTTTATTGAGTTGCAATCCGCTCATAGTTAGAAAACACCTGGTTTAGAGCCAGAAGTGTTAGTGTCTTGCTACCGGGTAGGCGGTAGGAGATCCAACTGACTAACAGTTGTATTTTATCAATGGTTAGCCATGATAAAATTAGGTGCTATGGTGTAGGGTCATTAGCACAATTAATAGTCCTCTATCAACGGGGTAGGCCGAGATGAGGTCCAACTGTGACTTTGGTCAACAGCTGTTAGAGTACCAATGGTGTAGGGCCATTGGTATGGGAAAAGGGTGCTACGGTTTAGAGCCATTAGCACTTTTAGTAGTCCTCTATCAACGGGGTAGGCCGAGATGAGGTCCAACTGTGGCTTAGGCCAACAGTTGTTAGAACATCTATGAACTTGGTCATGAATGTTTAAGACACTGGTTTAGAGCCTAGTGTTTGAATTCTATAGTTATAGTTTACTATTTTAAGTTTTAATTTCTAGTTGTAACTAATTAAGTTTTAAGTTATCATTTTATAGGGTAGGACAATGCCTGCAATTTCAATTTTTCAGTTATTCTTCATGAAAGTGCAGACTTGTTAGTGTTTACAGTAACACACACAACACAATTGTTTTATAGTAGTTCCTAATGACCTACTCTGCTATCTAAGAAAAATAAATACACTCCTTAGTGACCACAGCATGCAGTGCTATGGCAGTGAGTGTTTTAAGCAACAGAAGATGCTTACATGTGTAATATGCACATAGAACGTTTAGTATGATTGCAGTCACCTATGTGTAGGCACTGTCTTTAAGATGTTCTTGTTGGAACATGATAATAACAACACAAGAATAAGGGTAGTGTACCATAGAGCATATTCTGCTACAAAATAAATAATCATCCCTTGGGATCCACAATACCCTCTATGGCAACGCCGTTTTAACAGAAAGGTGCTTACACATTTAATAAGCACAGTGAAGAGTGTGACAGCAGTATGTAAGTGAGTGTGTGTGTGTGTGTGTGTGTGTGTGTGTAGCTAGTTAGGTACAGAATTTAAGGTATGTAACTTACAACCATGCAGCCCAGAAGCAATTAGATAAACCTCTGTGGACGTGTTGTATGCCACATTAATAGCAGTTACTATATTATAGTTAGTGTAGGTAGTTGGCGGATGCAGATTTACCTGCACGCCATTGACTAGTTTAGGACTAATCTAAGGTACAAGTAGACCTTCTACGACTGGTTGTTGATAGATGTCGTAGTATTTTTTCCCTTGGCATCGTTTGACCCTGTATGGATCAAACACTAGCTAGCTAGGCCTACGGGTGGACTTGTCTCTGCTTGCTGTTTACTGGCAGAGTTATCCATCGTAGGGGTATTGAATTTTGTCTGAAGGGCCTTGTAATGTGTGTCTAAAGTAGTGAAGAGTGACTAGAGTTGGTTTTTTAGCTTAGTAGTGTCTTGTGTGGTTGGTGTAATCCTAGCTAGACAGTAGTAAATATGATTCCTGTTTGACTGTGCTACACTAAGAGAGCGATCAGAGTTCACCGTTGTTAGATAGTTACTGAAATCGGTTAATGTCTGACTCACACAATTCAGATCATCCTTCTCATCTATCCCGGAGAGCAAAATGTCATCACTTTCATAATGACTAACTAGCTTGCTTATTTGCTTCCTAAGTTCTATGTCTGTCCCCTTGTCGCCACCTCTGATTGTCACCTAATACTCTAACTCTGCCTTTCTTAGATGAATGAAGTTAATCTTATGAGAAGACATTGTGTTCTTTTGTTGACAACAAGGTTAAATTAAACTAAGTAGAACCAGGATTTCTGTGCAGACAGACTCATAAGACCGATCTACTGATGGCTAAAGGTGTCTTGGCCACAGTGAGAGGATGACGACACAATACACAACACACCAATTAATATAGTAGGTACATTCAGCAACGCGATGGCTTATAGTTAGCTTATTATAAGATTTTACAATTTTATTATTGTTGTAGGTAGGTGATAAAAAAATTTTAGATTATTTTTCTCACAAAATTATTAGTAAATACCACAACGATGCTGAGCGTAGGAGAAAGAGACCAGTGCGAGAACCTTAGAGACTACCGAGTGGGCGCCACTGTAGCGTAGTGGATTTGTTGGTAGTTAAATGAGACACGGAAGACTTAGTTCTACATTTATTGTATCACTACACATACATAAGTTTCTAGGGTCTAGGGTTCTAGTGTCTCTAAAATCACGCACTGTCACTGAAGGTAGGTAATACGGTACTGCCCTGAGCGACCAGAAGACGACGATCGCCACGCACGGTAGGTAGGCCGGGTAGGCGGCCTCACGCGTCGGTAGGGACGCGCGGCAGGGCGGTCGACCAGGTGGCAGCGGGCTCAGGGCAACCAGCCCTAGGCAGCGTTGGTGGTGGCTGGCAGCGGCAGCGCAGACGGCCAGCAGGTAGCGGCGGCAGGCCACTGCCTACACGGCCACGGCTTAAGGGTAGCTCGCGGTAGGGCGGCCGTGCAGGTGCGTGCTCCTCACCGCGTGGGTAGGCACGCGGGAGCACAGCTAAGCAGCAGAGCAGTGCAGCGTGGGCGAAGCAGCGATAGTCGTTTAGCCAGCGCCAGGAACCCTGAAACAGCGCCAAGGGGGGGCGCTTGAGCTTCAAGATGTTCCTGTAAGCCCCTACGATGTGCGTGTCCCAGCCATGCGTCAGATGCGGCAAGCTCAAGGCAGTGAAGAAGATGGAAGATGGGTACTCACACATCGCAGTGGTTTACAGTGATTAGATGATAGGTGAATAGGCTGACAGACTAGAGGCAAGGCGTGGCGTCACATCGCCACGTGGTTCTCATTGACCGTCGACTAGCGTCGCCGGTTTATGATACAGCATGGATGAGCATGATTTAGTTTATAGAGAATAGAATAGGATGCACGCCATGCGGAGAACCATATAACCATTTAGAGTACATGTGCATAGTGAATAGCTAGGTGCTAATTAATATTAGATACAGAATACATTGCCGGCAGCCATGTTAAATAGACACAGAGATTACAAATAGTTATGGCTTGCCGGGACATAAATTTAGCAGCAAAAGAACACAATGGCGGAGTTCACTTACCCAATAACTGGGGACTTATCTATTAGTAGGCTGCTCGCTTGATGTAAAAAGGACAGAGCCTATGCGTGCAGCCGTTTTTATAGGAGGTCCTGAGTGACGTTCTCCCTCCATTGTGACATATCAGAACATTTAGGGTTGTACCGATAATTTAGTTTGGTGAATACTATTTAGAATTAGTCGGTTTTTAGTGAATCGACTAATTTATGCTACAGTAGCTTGTAGTAAACGTTTTTACTCTGATAGAAAAAGTCCCGGTGGAGAAAACTGCGGTTTGCTTTGAGTAGCAGCTACCTATAACTTAGTAGTGTAGTGATAGCACCATTCCATAATGTGCCATCCACTCAACTTAAAAGGGATCCTTAGTTTTTAGTACTCTCTATTTTCGCTTACCTGAAATACAACCCCATCGTAGAAACGACTTTGGGATAGTAGCTAAGTATTATCTTCTGCCATAGACTGATGTAAACGGGGCTTAGTACGCCACAGCCAGAAGCCGTATTTTAATTAAATAATAATTTCTATTATAATTTACCTGGCAACAACAGCACTCAACCTTCATTTGTTATTCATAGCTGTTGCTAAGTCATAATAATGCAACGACCTAATAATCTCATTTCAATTAACGACAAATTGAATTGTTTCTAGGCAAAATTACAAGAATTTGTTTTAAATGTCGCGTTTAGCTATTATAATGCCTGTATTCCATTAAATAATTATGCATTACTTAAACCTAGCTTGAGTCCTGAGAGGACAATTGGGGTACCTATTCAAGTTTTTTTACGGTTCCGACCTTTTGCATGCCTCCCTGATATATTCCATGTTCTGTCTTGAATAAGCTTCTGTATTCTTCTATCTATTGTCAATGAAACCCTTATCGTATCTCTAAACTTAGTTCAACACAATAGGTGCTTCATTCGAAAACAGTTGATAATAAAATCGGCACGAGTTCATCAAAGGTTAAGGTATGCTTGCTGCAATGGGTCCGTGGATGGCATATCATTAATTATATTTCTCAAGCCCTCCGTGCCTCGGAAAACGTGACTGTCAAGAGTACTAGTAGGCCAAAACTTTGAAAGTCTTTCAACCACTTTAACACTGTGGATTGAGGTGGTCAGAAACGCAATCACTCCAAATAGAACACCGATGTTCAGCTGCATCTAGGTGGACTGGGACCCCATCATAGCCTGTGGCCACAGGCTAGGCACATAATAACTTTCTCTCAAGAAAGAACATTTAATAAAATAATCAAGTGAGGATCTACTTCAGTATCTACGTCTAGATAATCCTTAAATAGTCATAAAACATAACCAGTTCTTTTCGTCAACCATATTCAGACAAAAACAAAAGTAAATCACAAATCAAAATTTTAAATACTTGTAACAAAGACTGACATTTAGATCGCTCCCTGATCGGGCAGCGTCGCCCACGCCGACTTGTCGGCCTCGCAGCCTTTCCCTCGGTGACGTCACTACTAAAGGCCGAGCACGCACTAACACGGACCTCAAGACACACTCATAAAAACGCACAAAAGTAAGACCACTTAGGACAAAAACCGAAAATAGTAGCTCCCATAGAAGCCGAACAGTTGCAGTCATATTACCTAACCGTCCAAAACAGTGGTAATTGCTTCTGGAAGACTAGTTCATCATTCGCGAATAGGTACATGCCATTACGTCACGGGTGAACCTACGGTTATACCTATGTGCCGTATCAATAACAAGGGGCTCCACGGACTATATGGGCCCCGACATGTGGAACAAAAATGCAAATTCTTATTAGTAAAGGGCTCGTAATGGTGACAATATAAAACAATCAACTTATAGTGTGTTATCCTGACAGCAAGTTGGGAAGCTACAATTTAGTGGCTTACCTCGCTCGCTCTTAGATTTTCTTGGTAAAATCATAAACCAATCCAAATCTGGCTTCTAATTATTAAGTACATCATCATCATCATCATTATCCTTCTACCCGTAAAGGCCTGCTGCGGCGACCACGGATACAAAACCTAGCCTAAATAGTCGCATATAAAGGTCTCCAATAAATTTTGATATGAGACCTCTGTAAGAGTAGAAGCGCCACTTCATTACGTCATTATTTACAGGAACAAGCATATTGCATACCTACCTGAAACCAAAATATACTGAAGCATGTGCACTTTCCAAGTCCAGATTTATTTCGCCAGAGATTTATGAGAAGCGTCGTTCGGTATGTGCGAGAACATGTGTTAAGTTCTTAAATTACCCATTTTATTATGTGGGTCTTCTGCGCTTGTTTGTGTCTTTTGTACAAACCATAAAAGAAAGACACACGTGACTAACTACGTTGTCTGACTGACAATAATATCTATAATGAAAGTAATTTAATATGGTTAAAGGTAGTACGTAGTTGACAGTTCCGGTCCAGTTTAAAACTTTGAAAGCAGAAACTAACATAATTTCACTGTAACTAAAATTAAACACTAGGTAATTACTATCTATACTTCGATACTTAATAATATAGAGAGGATTAACAGGATTTTTTTATTATTGTACCTTATAAGCTCCGAAACTACTGGACCGATTTTAACCATTTATTCATCAAGCTAAATTATCAGGAAGTAACAGGCTATTATTTATTTTCATAACCACGGGGATTGGTGAAAGGGCTGTTAAACTTCGAAGGGAAAGGTACAAAAACTACGCGAATGAAATCGCTGACGAAGTGTTTTAATAAAATGACAAAAAAACATGCTTACAAGCAGACGACATCACTTTTGTCAAGGCTGTACACAACCGCGTGACTGAATCTATAAAAATATGATCTTGCCAAAATGTCATCATTATCATATAATACATAGTATAACCACCAAATTGTTTCTATAGCACCTACACAGTACACTTCCATTAACTGAAGTGTTACTTACGTTATTTGTACACAGTCACGTAAAAATTACATCGTGTTATCTAAATGATGATCAAAATGATACATCAGTGTGAGTTTTGGCTTTCCCAACGTGAACATGCAATGATATAATGCGTTCTATATTTAATACCTTGCGGGCATGGTTTACATCAGACAACCACCGTCCATTTTCCCTAATGGATTTTCATTAATTATAAAAGCCTATCAGATATTAAAGTTATTCAACAACTTTTGGAATATTGTGAGACTGCTTCGATGGTCTATTACTAGTAGAAAGCGCCGATGCTGCATTACGTCTCTGGTGGGTTCGATCTCTGGTTCGGATATAGCGTTATTGAGTTTTCCTGCCCGGAATTTCTCAGAAGAACCCCGAAGGCTGGATTTGTAGACGAGTAGACGATTGATGGCAATAGACTCGTCCCCTATTAGATGGGACTGAAACATAGTTAGTCAAATGTTGGTGTGTAACCTGAGGGGCTACAGACTGTAGGTAATGTTTTAGAGTATTAACGTAACGCTTTCGTTAATGCAGTCGCGAGCCACTTACTTATATTCGACTAACTTCGCAAAATAAATCTCATATCCTATCCTATGGCATAGCTTTCTATCAGTGTATAAATATTTCTAATCGGGTGAGTAGTACTGGAGGAGATTTGCTCCTATATAAAAACAAATTTGCCTCTGAAGATCTGTCACAAACTTGAGAAGGTTGGTAGTAGGGCATCGACTTTAAAACATTCCTAAAAAATACGGCTCAATCTATGTAGGGTTGTAGGTATACCAACTTTGTTGTCAGTTTCAGTATAATCGTTCGACCGCGATGCGTAGTAAAGAAGACCCACTCCTCGAATTAGTGGTTAAAGAATACGTTCTAGGCGCTTCGGCAGCATGCCATTGTATTGTATCGACCGTATATAACCTATAGGCATGACAGCGCCGAGCCTATTAACCTTGAACGCACACCTACTTTCACATCATGTTTGTGCGAAAACCAAGAACCTTCTACTAATGCGCAGATTTGTTTGTTTACATTTGCCAACACTTTCTGCGAATCAATTTATCACTTTCATTCCTGTTTCGTCAAATTTAGATCAAAAATGATAATAACACAAATAAGTTCCATCTCCGGTATGTTCCAGTCTAATATTCAGATTTTATAACACAATTAAAAAGTGATTATTAAGAGAGAGAAATAAAACAGAAAACATAAAGAAATTTTCTTTATTTGTGGTTGAATATTAATTTGAAAACAATCTCCAAAAATAATAATTCTGTATTCTGCTGTCTATAGGTACAGTCGAGTTCATTAATATATTGGCCCTTTCAGGCTTCAAAAATATATGACCGTCAAAAAAAAACATAATATTGTGACAACTATAAGCATCATTAAATTGTGGTCAAGATTTAGATTCATTAATATGTGACTGGTTTTGCTCAGTAACATGTATACAGCCAAAAGCACATTATTATATGAACAACAGTAGGATTCACAATTATGTATGCACACATGAATACAATAATATCTAAACAAGTAAATGTAATTCAAATTCAACTTTATTACTTACGTCATTAAGATGATTTTACTAGCAATCTTAAAATTGCATGGTCAAGGAGTTTGCAACATTATTTATCACTGGCTAGATTAACTACAAATGACGTTATGTTTTTCTAATAAAATTATAACTGACGCACAAGTCATTCAACGATTTAATTCTACGATTTACAATACAATATTAATTCTATTGAAATATACCTACCCATCTATATCTTCTTCTATAGGTACTAGGTACTTATAATAAATCTGTAGAAGTAAAATTTCTGTACATTGAAAATATCAAAAAAATAAATAGCAGGGGGTGTTACTAGACCGACAGCGAACCCAAAAATATGATTAAAAAAATTTTTGTCTGTCTGTCTGTCTGTCTGTCTGTCTGTCTGTATGTTCAGGTATCACGCAAAAACTACCGGTTCGATTACAATGAAACTTGGTATACTTATTCTTTAATATCCTGGGCACAACACTGGGTACTTTTTATCCCGGAAAAGTATATACAATAAAAAACAAACTTAATTTTGCGGTTCGACCCCTAGACCTGACTACTGTACCAACCGCAAATAATAAGTTTGTCGTAGGTTACGTCACCCGCAGTGGAGTTCACCAAGGGGCGCTGCACACGGCTAAGATATTATAATATTTTATCTTAAGATACAATATCGCTCGCCATACAGTTCAATGGACTATCACACACTACGAAGATAATTATGTACATTGAATATATATTCAAAATTAATATTGGAGGATGATTGGTGATCGATACTGATGCCAAAAATGCAATCAGTAAATGTTTTGTCTGTCTGTCTGTCTGTATGTGCACGCATAGTTCAATAACTATTATAGGGATTGGGATTGACTTGGTACGGTTGTAATCAATACGCCTGGGTAGGTTGATCTTAGTCTCAGTTGTTTTACACATGGTCAGTTGTACGGCGCTCTTTCCCGGGTCAGTAGTTCCAGAAATCTTTATGCATACATACTGGAAGGATCAACTTTGAAAGTAGTCTATCTGGAAGTATTATGCTAAAATTATTACGTTTATATATCAACGCACAGCCCAAACCGCTGGTATTAGAGACATGAAACTTGAAGGGGACTTCTTAGTTAAGAATAAGTATCCACTAAAACACGATTTTTGGAAATTCAACCCTTAATGGGAAAACATAGGAGGCGGAAGTTCGACATCCACGCGGGCGAAGCCGCGGGCAAAAGCTGGTTTAAAATAAAAATGTATAGAATTGATGAGCATACGAAACATAAAATAGTTTATATGTGTGAGGAAGGTCGATCGGGTTTTGGGGGTGGATAAATTCCGGTGGAACCATAGAATTGTGCGAAATATCTGGCCGAATGAGGAGTGATACCTATTTAGATATTCTAAAAGACGTGTTTTACCAAGTGCAAAAATTGTCTATCCTGATAATCATCGAATCACTTTTATCCAGGATAATAGTTCCGTTCACAATGCCAGACGAGTTCAAAATTGGATAGCTGAGCAAGTAGACTTGGAATTAATAAAAATTCCACCGAAAAGCCCGGACCTTAACCCCATAGAGAATCTATGGGGGTTAATGGTACAGAATTGGGACTGTAATGAGGCTCGCACGGAAGAGAATTTAAAGGCTCATGCATATGACATCTGGAATAGTTTTAGAAATAGTGATTGTTGCCACAATATGGTACAGTCAATGAGAGCCCGACTACAAGCAGTGATTGATGCAAACGGTTCATACACAAGATATTAAGTCACTGTTCTATCATTTTTAATTTGGCCGCCAATAATTGTTTATAACTAAGATTAATTTTAGTTTAAGATAAAATATTGTTTGTTTTTTTTTTAACGTAAGTCATGTTCTATTTTGTTGCATACATATTACTTAAATATTTTCTCAGATATACTTGTCAAGTAATACAGTTTAAACTATAATATAATGATATTCTTTTCTTTCCCGTGACGTGAAATTCAATTCACTGCAAACAACTTCATTAGTCATAAAAAAGTTGTGGTGGCAAAGTAATCAATACTCAATACTCAAATCTTTATTGCATTCCATATGTATTACATAGATGGTGTTATCAAAATAATAGACATCAATATGGACCCTGTCGGGCACAACAACATTAGGAGAGAGGAAGAGGGCTAAGTAGCAATTCAATAATATTATTATTTTTTTTATTATCAAATTTTAGGTCGAATCGTATTGCTATATAAATGACAGGTGGCACATAATTTTTCTACAATTCTTAAATGGCCATGCTGTACCTACGAAAAACATACGGCATTGAAAGACACTCATTTTTAAAAATGTTTTTACAAAAAATACAACAGACTTCAAAAAACACTAACCGGTGTTAAATAACTCTAAATTAGGAAGTCTGGCTTTGTTGGTTTTGTCTCATTCATGATTGGCCACCGACTTCCGAATTTAGAGTTATTTTACACCGGTTAGTGTTTTTTGAAGTCGGTTGAATTTTTTGTAAAAAAGTAAAAAGTTGAAGTAAAAGTAAAAGTAAAAAAAAGAAAAAAAAAGTAAGTAAAAGTGAAAGTAAAAGTAAAAGTTCTTTTTATTTATCAATTTTTAGTTTTTTATGTTTATATACCTAGATGATTCATTATTATTATCCATTTCTAAAACACATATTTACATATTACAATCAAACAAATAAACAACAACTGTTCGATGAAATTAAGAAGTAAAATTCATGAACAAAAATTTTTATAAAATGAAAACTACTAAGCCAAACTATGTAATTTTTTTATGAGGTACCAAAAAGAAACTAGCCCGCATCAAACTAAAAAAGAATCACGTAAATCGGTTCATAAATCTCAGCGAAATCGGTGAACATACAGACAAAAAAATGTTCGAATATAAATTAAATTTTCATAAAATGAAAACTACCGGGTCAAACTATGTTATATTTTTATGGGACCAAATGGCAGCTATTTCGCATCGAACTAAAAAAGAATCACGTAAATCATTAATCTCGGAGTAATCGATGTACATACATAAAAAAAAAAATGCCGATCGAATTGAGAACCTCCTTCTGAAGTCGGTTAAAAAACAAACCAACTTCAAAAAAAACACTAAACGGTGTAAAATAAGTCTAAATTAGGAAGTCTGTGGCTTTGGTGGTTTTGTTTTATTCATGATGGGCCACCGACTTCCGAATTTAGAGTTATTTTACACCGTTTAGTGTTTTTTTTTAAGTCGGTTTTATTTTTTGCAAAAATGTTTTTTATTTTTCCAGTTTTAGTTGTTACCATAAAAACATTTGCCATGAATTTATTTTATATTGTTAATTGTTAACAATACATGTCATCATCATAGGGTTTTCCACAAATCCCTAATAAATTAAAATTAACATACCTAACTGACGAAATCTAGGTATATTGTACCCACCTGCGTACCCCTCAGAGCATACAAGCGTGATGATACATCATTATGTTGTATAAACAATAGACACCCAAGCGATTCCAGCAATCACGACAGATTTGCCGTTCATTTTTGAAGAGTTCCGTTGTATATCTCCGAAGATCAGCACCAGATCTTCACCAAATTAAAATGGGACCACCTCGGGAGTATACTCTTTCAAATAAAAAAAGAATTTTGAGAATCAGTCCACAAATGGGGGAGAAATCAGGTAACATACATAAAAATACATACACACGAACATAGAACCTCCTCCTTTTTTGAAGTCGGAAACAAACGCAAACGCGATGAAAACAATGGAAACTTCTGTCATTTCTGTAACAATGTAAACTAGATCTTATTTGTTCGAGCAAATAATTGACTTATCCTGCTCAGATATTATAAAAGCCAACACTATATTTTTGAAAAGGGTGATCACATATTATTGCATATTGCACAGCATATATTATTGAACCGTTCATGATCACATATTATTGAACTGTTCATGATCACATATTATTGAACTGTTCATGATCACATATTATTGCACAATGCACAGCATATATTATTGAACCGTTCACATGAGGACATATTTTTGATCTATAGGTTCTATAGAATTTATTGAGCTTTCCAATGCTCACAATATTTTGAATCCTTGACAGTGCCAATATATTAATGAACTCGACTGTACAATTATATTCATTTGAAGTGACTTCAATTATGTCGTTTACTTTACTGATTAAACTAACACTCTAATATCAATTTCCCTAGAGAATGTTCGAAAGCCAAAGCATGCGCTTTGCAGTCATTTACATAGATATCGTTATATTTTTAGCCACTTTCTCTGTGTCGGCTAATTAATTCATATACATATATTTTATTTTTGTCTCTTTTTACTTTTGAATCCATAGTTAACGGAAAAGTAATAATGATTTAAAAAAAAATATTTAGACATTTGGGACCTCTTTTCCCAGCACATACTTAGGAGCCGTCATCTTAGCGTTCACTTCCTCCTTATCTGTATTTATGTAGCTCGCGATCCATCCATCTTTCGTTGGTCTGCCATTTTGCTGATAGCCATTCACATACATTCAGTAACCACTTTGTGCCACAACGCCATTTGTGACGTTCATTCTTCTTTCCATAACATTCTTTTAGCTTTGCTATCACCATCTATTAAATCCTTACACTTGTAAGCAAAATCCAATCATTCAGCCGAAGAACGTCCATTGCTAGGGTAGGCCTTCCAAGCATCGCCAATTTGCCACTCACCTCGTGTAGGTTCGATATTATCAAGTCATCAACTCCTCCGACGTATCATAATCTACCGGTGAGTGATGCTTCTTGTTTACCATTCTCACAAATGTATGTATGTCAATTATCACTATAGCGCATTATCACAACCGTATGAGATGTAGTAGAATAAAGATGGTGTCTATTCATATTCAGCGAGCCATTGTTAGCCTGCACGAGCGAGACGCGTCCGTTGTTGGAAACAGCCTTCACCTTACCTTGGCTCACATGATTAGACTATTTTAAACACAGCAAATTTAAGGATTCCACGTGTTACGTGTTTTATATGCTAGTGCCTTCGTGTTTGTGCAGTGATAATAACTAAATAACTTTTTTTTACCGATGTTTGGTAATTTTACGAAAAATCTTATGTTTCTCTTCTTTGCTCAGCCATCCCGTGACTAATCTTCAATGGCACCATGAATATCTACAAGAGGTTTGCTAACCCGGATACACAAGAGATGTCGATTCATAATATTTAAGTTTTACAACCTCTCTTATGTCACACCGCAGTCTAGTCATGTTCTTGACATTGACACTTTCATAACAGTTTGTAATGTATTGAAACTTGTTCATTAACATTTTAACTGAGACGTCGCTGATAAGTCTTTCATTCATTTCAAGGACTTTTAACAGATTATTTAAATAACGGGAGGAAAATATTACACGTGTTTGCTTTTATTTCCTTCTCTGCGATGTTGGGAGTCCTATTTGGCTCCAAATAATAATATGCTTCTATTTAATATAGATGTTTAGATTTCCTAGTTCTATTAATTTGTGTTACAGGTACGCCGTCATATCACGTACAATTAGATAATAGGACTACTAGTTATATGAATTATTAACACCACTTTCCCTTTTAGATGCAGCAACATGCAATACAATTCCGGGTTAGATTTGCAATAGGATATTGTATTGTCTGACGGCTCTTATACACGAAAACTGTCATCGGCTGAAATATGCTTGGGTTTTGAAGCAACCTTGTTATGTAAATCATAGGTGTGCGCGTTTTTACTCCGAAAAACAGTACCTACCTACCTACTGTTTATCCAGTGTATGTCAGTGTGTGTTTCTGAACACTTAGGGACTAGGGTACTTAAGGTAATATGAATTGATTGGTTTGAACCCAGTAAGATGCATCAAAAAACACAAGATAGTTGCTTCTTATTTAGTTGAATTATTGTCACATGGTCGAGTGGGCATCAAAATAAATGAATACCGCCCAGAAGATATATTAAAAAGTGTAACTCTCAAACGTTAAAGAAGTTCAGAAAGAAACATTATTTTTCATTGAATTATTTACATTTGTCAACAAATTAATATTGATTTGAATTGGACTCAATAATTCAATACACAACGTAGCAACTAGCAACACGTGGATAATAATTGGTTAGTTATGCATAATTAAATTAAATTGATGCTAAGATTACTCTGTAATGCTTTATTAACGGACATGCAGTTACTAGGTAATCGCTGCAGATTCCTTTAATCTTTTGTTTGATTTTCTCTGATTATTCGGAAGCATACAAATAACTAAAGTAGTAAAACAGATTACAGAATATCTTCATTATGCTTAAAACTAAAGTCACGTAGAAAGCGGAAAACTGTCTAGCAGTTATGTAACACTTATTCTGTTGTTTAGCGGTCACGCAGCGCTGGTTAAATGTTATGTTAGAATTTGAAAAATCGTTTATATTGCGGTCTCAGTCCCGCAGTGAGCCATTCTCCGATTCTCCCGAAAGGCGACCGGCAGCAGTTGGCGCGGAGTGAAATTTTGGCATCCGTCCTACTCTGCGAAATTGTTACATAACAATGCAGGTATGCGCCCAACAAGACAGGATGTTTTGTCGATGTTCCAATGTATCCAAGCCATTCAGTGCACAATGCAGCCCCTAGTACAACCCTGACCTTCGTTGGGGACAGAGTAGCATTAAAGTCACGACGAATTCTAAGAAGTAAACCATTGTGAACAATAGGATGACACGTCACTAAGCGTCCATCGTTGGTAGTGGCTGTTAGTATTATGGAAGCCATGAAAAAAATGTTGCCAGTAATAGTGCACATAAAAACATCAATCGTCATGAATAATCATAAAGAATACTGTTAATATCGACAGTGACACGTATTATCGACATGTAGAGTTGTAGAACATCATCTCTGTTAAACATAATACTTGTCGGCCATCGTGTCAGTAGTATTAGCGACAGTGGTGTGTTTCTGAGTATTCACTTTATGCCATACGGTGAACGGCGTCGTAAAGCATCTGGTGCGCCTATTATATTGCAAGGTTTCTTCATTCAAGTGCCCTCATTCCAAATATACAGCTGTAGCCCTGTCTACCTGCTTCTACACTTGAATTGATATCATGTTTGTGTTGAATATTTGTATTGTTAACTGATTTTTTATGATATTTTTAAATTAATAATAGTAATTCATTGGTCTGAATTCGAACGTTTTTCTATGCCTTCTGCATTTCTAACGCATTTAAAATTTTAATATCTTTGGCTTACTGTAAGCTTTGTCTAACACTCTTCGTTCGCGTAATATTGTAAAGGGATCGGAAGCTTTTGCTAGATTCCCATGTTGTCTGAATTCGAATTATCACCCTGTTCCAGTCCAGGTTCGCGTATACAACTTACGCTACGAGACCAGCAGAATGATTGGTGTGGCATTGTAAATCTATGCTACATTGTGTGGACTCGCTATCATTTATTGTGCCATTCCACTGCAAGGTGGACAGTTATAACGATGCACACTGTAACACTAACCGTGAGAGGCCACTTTGTGTTCATTATACTGTTTCTCACTGCCGTTACTCGCGCGAATTTAATACACGTCTTAATTATGTACCTAATAAAACGTTTTGTGGATTCCTTTTAATGGATAGTATCTGTCGGATTACTTTTTCGAAACATTCATATGAATGAAACTAGACGGGTATTCTAATTTCGACCGTCGTCGTTGGGGCCAAAGTTATTAAGTTAATGATAACCTTGTTTTTGCGCATATTTTGATAGAGTTAGTTTCGCTGGCACGCTATAAACAGACTTAATCAACCCGCTGTGTGGTGACCTATAAAATCTATGCAGTAATGGATATTAAGACGTAGAACTGCGGTAGTCTAACTAAACTATGTGCCAAATGCCAATAAGGAATCCTTTAATATTATATTCCACCACGCGCTTAGTTTTATTAATAGTTATCTCGCGCACAGGACAGCAGAAGATTTTCTGATTGCCTTTACGGTACTAGCGCAGGGCATTAGTAATACATACCGTACTACTAATGTCCTGCGTCTGCGCAGACAAAATGCAGTCTACACGTTTTTGAATTAAGTACCTACATAATAATACTAGATCCGAAGTTCGATCCAATCTTTGTAGGTTATAGGTTAAAGCACCTATTTATTTATTTTATTGTTTCAGCTTTATAAAACCTTTTCAATACTAGGACTTTAGCGGTATCATAACCATTCAGGAAATTGTAGACAATTTACCGTAAACTTAGCTTGATATATGTATGAGTATTTGCGATAAATATTAGCAGTGAGTTTTTGCTTTTGCACGAAGTAATGACCGCATATATTTCCCGTTACATACCGTACCTAGCTACCCAGCACGGGGTACGTTCACTGGCAGTTCGACCGCAATCAACAAAATTGGAATATGTTCTCAGAAATGTGAACGACTTACATTAGCCGCTTAATTTGGACGTGGTACTCCTTCTGAACGGCTTGTTTGTTCGTGTAGTTCACAGCATGGCGATGGCGTAATAAGGTCAATCTATCAGAAATCTGCGTCTGCGTGAAATTCGTACTTTCTCCTTCAAACTTTAACATCCCCATCAAGCCCTTGTAGAGAATAAATTTAATGTAGCCTATGTTAGTCGGTGATAATACTGATAATATAAGTAAGTAGCCGCCTACTTTGCTTCCTTATCATAAGTTAAATCCTTACAAAAGAACATACAAATATCAATATTTTTTTTTTATAATATTAGAATGAGATAGATATCTAGACCTACCTTCCTATATGTACAGATTGTACAATACACCTATAGGGAAGTAAATGGTACGTCGATTTGATCAAGTCTATTAACTTCGCTTGACATAACGTCGTTGCTATACAAAACGATCGATCGATTGCTGACGAATAGGTACTTTGTGATTTGACTGACTAGCTATAAAATAGCTGAACATGTTTGAGACTACAGTTTACAATAGAGTATATTTTCATAACAGCCGGTGATATTCTACGCATATTTGTCTTCATCAATCGTTAATCAAACGCGGGCAAGCCACCTGTGTGTAATATATAGTAAACAATTCGCCTGTATCTCAAGACTCATCGCAGGACGAAACATATGTTGTACTTGTAAACCACAACACTGGGGGTCATGGATACAGAATCATCGCACCAATAATAGCCAGCTAACCCACCGCGGCTTTTTACGTATTTGGAATGTCTAATAAAAGATTTTAATATTTTACTTGTGTGCCGTCAACAGTGTGTTTGATGAAAACCACAAAGTATTTAAAAAGCTGGCCAAGTAGGTACCTACCTACGAGTTGACTAATACATGGAAGGGTTCCATATAATAATGGGTTACTCCACCTTTACCTTAAAGGTAAGGAGCAACGATTGATAAGATTGAGAAAAAATCAAAGACATTCAATATTTACTATGAACGGGACATTACGAACAAAATTTTCGACCGATACTTGTATCCTAGTGGACACAAGTCGATTAGTCTACTTTAGTACGCTCTGCCGCCGCCAGATGGCGTTACTGAGATATTGGATAGCAGTTTTTCTAAGACAGTTCTTCGCATGTCCTATCTTGAAGCTATAGAGCTTTACGGAGCTTAGCGGATTACGGTACCTTAAAAAAATAATATTATTATGCGTGTATTGTCTGGATGTGTCTGTAAAGAAGAGATTGTTTGATAACAAAGCTTATGTAGGTATTTGGCTATAAATATATTGTTTGTCAGCTTTTAGCCAATTGAGAGTGCTCACCTACTTACAGCTTATCGTCGAAGTCTGGTGGTTTATTGATTAATCCTTGGGCCCGCAGATTATACACGTATTGTTTGAGACCACTTAATGAAACGTTTCTAGAAAAGTGTGCTCAGTATCATTTACTCAACATCGCACTTGCCTCATTTTGTTAATGCGGGGTGTAAACAACAAGAACTGCTGACCTATTGTTTTTGTGTAACATGACTCATGTAGTTTCGTAACTGAATACAGCAGCTATAAGTAGGTATGTTTAGCACATTTTAATAAACTAGTGGTTGATATTTGCCCGTTTTATCTTTATTTATTTAATACTTCAAGCACACAAATCTATAGAGGCGGACTTAATGCCATAGGCATTCTCTACCAGTCAACCTTTAGACCATGCAGAGACAAACAGCGGTAGCTGCAATTCTGCAAGAAATATGAAAAAAGTAAAAAAAAATATATTAAGTACCTAATAATAATAAATATCATAAACTACAAATAGGTACTAACCACTCACTTAGCGTCCGTGAGGAATACACTCCCCAAGAAAACTCTTGCTTGATCTCTCCATTACTACCATTCATCACCTTAGTCGGAAAAAGTCACCTTATAGGCTAAGGTGACGAAAATCATTAGTGAAAAATGCGATCGTTTTTGCTTTGTGGACACCTACTTTAACTATTTTACATAACGCATTCCTCCGTACGACGCGCTTTAGTCTTAATAAAAAAAATTAAACCGACTTCAAAAAAAAACACTAAACGGTGCAAAATAACTCTAAATTAGGAAGTCTGCGGCTTTGGTGGTTTTGTCTTATTCATGATGGGCCACCGACTTCCGAATTTAGAGTTATTTTACACCGTTTAGTGTTTTTTTTTGAAGTCGGTTTAATTTTTTTGCAAAAAAGTTTTTTATTTTTCCATTTTTAGTGGTTCCCATACAAATATTTGCCATATATTTATTTTATATTGTTAATTGTAACAGTACATGTCATGATAATAGGGTTATCCACTTATCCCTAATAAATGAAAATTAACATACCTAACTGTCGAAATCTAGGTATATTGTACACATCTGCGTACCCCTCAGAGCATACCAGGCGTGATGATACGTCATGATGTTGTATAAACAATAAACATCCAAGCGATTCCAGCAATCACGACAGATTTGCCGTCTATTTTTGAAGAGTTCCGTTGCATATCTCCGAAGATCAGCACCAGATCTTCACCAAATTAAAATGGGACCACCTCGGGAGTATACTCTATCGAATAAAAAAAGAATTTCGAGAATCGGTCCACAAATGGGGGAGAAATCAGGTAACATACATAAAAAAAAAAAAAAAAAAAAAATACATACACACGAACATAGAACCTCCTCCTTTTTTGAAAGTCGGTTAAAAAGGATCAAAGTTTTCACTTAGTGTAAATTTATTACCTAATAGTATTACTTATGAGAATATGAATTGAGTAACGTGCTTGCGTGGCCCTTAGTCGAATTGCCATTAGTGAAGGACCGTCAGCCTTCAGTATTGAGGCGTCACCCTGACCTTGCCGTGTCAGCTTGTTATACCGATCTAACTTTAATTTATTGTAGGTACATATTTTATTTGCGAAATCTTCCGATCAATACATTGCGCCTATTTTTGTGAAACTGTTTTTCTTTACTGCAATAAAGCCAGAATGTTTTTTTGGAAGTTATCCAAAAAAACATTATAGCGATAGTGCTGACGATCAAAATGTTTTTATCATGCATGACATACGGTTGAAAACTTACAATGGATAGAATTCGATTATTCAACGTCAAAAAGGATTTTTTCCAAACTTCACGTCTTACTAAAATGTTAAAAAAATCCTGCCGAAAGCCAATTTTGTTGTACTGTCTCATAGTAATGGTTTTATTTATTTTTAACAAAGACATTCAATACCTATAGACCGGACATCACGATCAAAATTTTCGTCCGAAACTTGTGTCCTGCGAGGACACAAGTCTATGAGTTTTTTGTAGTCCGCTCCGCTGCCGCTCCAATATTCATATATTATTCTAGATGGCGTTACTGAGACATGGGATCAAAGTTTTTCTATGACATTTCCTTGACATGCCCGCTCTATAATATTTTAAATCTGTTTGATTTTTAATGTAGAAGAGTGCTATGAATGTAGGTACCAAAAACACGTTTATCAAAAATCTGTAGCGTCGGGGATCGCCTGAAATCCATTTCAACCATTAAATACAGAAAAAAAGAAAACACTCGACCGAATTGAGAACCTCCTCTATTTTAAGTCGGTTAAAAAGAGATTGATCGAATTGTGGTCATAACATTTGAATTAACGCAAAAGTTTTTTTTTTCAGTAGTAAAAACCGTATTGTTTCCTTCAATCTAAAAAATTCTAAATTAGTTACTAGAAAATTGAATTGTACAACCCATTGCTTTTATTATTGAGATTTAGCAAAAACCCAAATACAAACCATCAGCCGTCAAACTGCGATCATCTGCGAGTCAAACTTGTTGAGCTAAAATTGCGAAACAAAACAATACTTACAACATGTTACTTGTAAATCTTTTAATTTTTTGTTGTTATTGTGGCAATAGAACATTGAAATTGTCAATAGTAATTTTTTTGGCGTAACTCAAATGGTATCTGACAATTTTTCACTGTTAATACCCAGCTTAATATCCGCTTAGCCTGGTGCAGGATTTTCTAATATAACATTTTAAACGGTTTCCGCTTTATTAATATCATACGATTTAACTTTAGCTCTCATCTAGTCTACCCAAAGAGTATTAAACTCCATAGTCATGGAGTCTACCAGATGGATACATATCTGATACAGAATCTATTATTTGCTGACACAACACATAACAATACATTCCTCATATATGCAAGAACAGCGTAGGCATGTTTGTTATGACAAAGCTAATTATAGGCTCTTCACCTGTCCGTCCGGTTTACATATTTTTAGACATTGTATTTCAATGACGAACGAAAGCACTCCGTGAACACTTGAACAGGGATTTGCTGTCCATCGCACACAGCTAGGAAAACAGCCGATGACGTAGAATGCTCCGTTGGCGTAATTGCTGTTCCAGTGCGGGATAAATTCATTCTTGGCACGAATTATTACATAAACCTTAAAAAAAACTCACCTTATACCGCACCTACGTGTTTGCTGAAAGTCATGTTTTCTTTCAGTAAGCATTCCTCGCTTCCTTTTCGGATTGAATAGTGTGAAAAGTATGTATTTATTTAAATTTGTTTATCTTTTGTGTCAGGTGGAGGTGCGTGTAAGTGAAGACTGGTATGGGCGTGCGGTGAGACGCGGAGTTCCACAACAAGATGACGGAGGGCGAACGACAACAGAATGCGGGCGGCACCAACGCCGCGCCTCAGCACAGGAAAGGACACAGGTTGGTTCAGTTTTTACGCAGACCTCATCATAAAAGTCCATCTACAATCTGTTTTTCGACCAAAATACATCAAAGAAAGATATAAGTGCTAGCAGCTATATCACTTTATCCTTTAGAATAAGTAGATCTTTCACGGTATATCGAAGACAAAGATCTCGAAGCGAGGCGAAGGCGGGTGGTACAGTGTAGTGTACCGTACTATGTGCCTTCGTCCAGATTCAATATAACGTTACGCACTTAGACCCGTTATTGGCCTGGAGTATCTATAGATATTCAAAGCTTTGATTGTTAATCTGCAATATATACTGTATCGCTTGCACAAAGTAAATCTTGTATAAGCTAAATCTTAAATAACGCCCTTAAATGCCCACAGTTTATCTTTGCTTAAGATATTAATAGTCCTTCATCTACGTCATAATAGTTAAAATCACAATTCTCGCCGTGAATTTCCATGGCGTCATCTCTAAATTATATTTCCTAAACCAACTTTCACTTGAATCCTTTCTAAATGACCTGCTGCAAAACGATTTGGCAAATACAATGTAGACCGTCTTCAGAATTTTCGCTCGTCGTATTATACAGAGTTATTTTCGACAGTATTGTTTCAGGAGTTGTGTCTGCCAACAATACTTTGGGCCAAACAAAAAAGCTTTCTATTTTTGTCCGTAACTTTACTGAAACAATTAGGTACGTGCATGTCGGATATAATATATATCTGAGAAGATTATCTATGGTCTGTGTCAAATCACAATTTGCCGCTTTGTAATTTACCACCTGTGGTGGGCCGATAGATACCTATTACAGAGAGTTATACTTTTAATACAGCTTCGTACTGGTGGTTGAACCCATTTCTATAAAATAACATTGGTGTTTCTATGCGCTCTGGTTCACGAGTGTATCTTTCATGAAATTATTATGATGACCCACTTACTCCTCGTTTAGATTGCACGTTGCTGGTTACTTTATCACTGTATAGAATTGGCTTTTGGTACTCTTTGTTCGTTGAACTTTGGGATCGTTTGAATTTGCCATGTATACAGAATAGTTCGATAGGATAGGAAAAACATTGTTTATTTATTTAACACACGGAAGACTTGCAGCTAAAATGATACAAAAAAAACTGTAAGTGAATTTCAAGGCTTCTCGAATAGCAACAGAGAATATAAGGGAGCAAAAGAGAGGACACTGTTAAATAACTCAAAATTACACAAAACAAAAAAGAAATAAGATAAGCTAGATACTTATCACCTTTTAAGAAAGTGCTGAGGCCAAACTTGCAGTAAAAGGATCCAGGTCATGCTGCCTACTTTCGTAAAGATTACCGCTTGCACGCACAATATAACCGTTCTGCCTATAATTTGAGGATGTCCATGTCTTATAAATAATAAGATAAAGTGAAATAACTTGTTCATCCAAGAGTGGCTTCTAATTTTGGTCAGTTAAAACTACACAAATGTTGGTTTCGATGTCCACGTTTGGTACCAATTGTAAAATTGATATAAAATATTGTTTTCTCAAAATTTGTTATATTACTTCGTTATCGCTTAACATTGCCTATATTTCCGCATTCATTTACAGCGGTAAATTAAGTAGGTAGGTAATCAGGTCCTTTCCTTCCCTGTGTATATTTCAACAATCCTATTTTAGTACGTTTTAACTTGTTACAATTTAAACAATTGTTTCATAATCAGCTTCCCAGTTATAGCCAGTTGGTTTGTTCATTGCAATTATGACATGCGAATGTATTGGACCTTGAAATTGTTTTATTCTCCTTTGCTTTCTTTAATTAAAAACGGAACCAGCTGCGCGTGTACAATTAATATTTGAATGTAAATATCCTTTCATAAAATTAATGAATCATCTCTGCTAGTCCGCGGAGAATTTCATAAGCTTTTTCTAAATAAAAGCTTCGCCTAAATGACTAACTTACTCATAACATCAGCAATGTGCCTGTGATTGTCAAAATCGGACCAGCCTTTTCGGAAGTCCGGTCCAGCAAACAGACAGTCAGAAAACAAATTGGTTTTTGGTATAATATAATCGCATAAGTATGCATTTAGTAAGTTATTTTGACATTATAAGCAGACAATTCAATTTCATATAGATTATGTACGATTTCTCATAATTAGCAGAGTCTATTATAGCCTTATAGGTAAGTACTAAGAACAACAACGTACCTAAGCGGAATCAAAACATTAGATGCATCGTTGTTACAAAACACCGCTTTCTTACAACTCTCACGTTACTTTTTTAACTCGTTAGATGGTTTACCTTTAACTGGAAACGCTAAAATATTGTCAGTAACATTTTGTTACATTTTCTAGGCTACATGTAGGTACTTAAACATCATTTTGTAACCATATTTTTTGTTGATTGTTTTTCCTCAGTGATGAGTACCTACTTTACCCAGTTGTATCCCCTCACGACGAGGTCATTTGATCATACATTATCATTCAAGATAATCTTCCATGATATCGTTCCATTGAATTCACTGATGACTCTTTTGAATACCCATGTAAGCTTATGAAAAATAGAGATAAACCCTGAATACTAGATTGTAAATACTCGGAATGACCAAATGGGGAAATGTTTTTAAACACTGTCAATATTCCTTATCACAAAGTTAATATGTATAGATAAGTTATAAATAGTAGTTAAAAAGTGCCGCTGTCTTGAAGGCCAGTTTATAGTTTACGTTCCGTAATGAGGCTAGTGGGCTACAAAGATGTTTAGACTATAGACTATATCATTCCTGCATGTTGCATTGCAGCAACTTAGTATTCAAACATTGTTAGTCATTTCAGTCTAGTGTCGTTATGAATCAGACGTTGCTGTTTTTATATACAACCAGATGTAATACAGGTATCATTATGTAAAGCAGTACACAAAAACAGATAATACTGACTTAATAGTAGGGGTACAGGTAGGCTTATTACTTTGTCACTTATGCCTTTGCTTTTATCATCCGCCTCTGCCACCTGTCCGTGTGTCAGAAACAAAATCCTTTGGTCCCTTACTCTGATAACGTAGTATTCGTCATTGTATAGATAACGTTAGGTTTGCAACACCTGGCCCATATCCATAGGTATGTAATCGCGCTACTCTGATATCACACGCCGTAGACGAAACTTTAAGTTTAGTCATATTTAGTGCAAACGTTATGTTTGGGGACGCACCACGTAACACCACACATTAAATTGAACCGTGTAATCAAACTGCTGCAATTTGAACAATCGCTGTCTGATGTATATCATATTTACTTTTTATCGTTGCTTGTCATTAGGAAGTTATTTTATTTATCAACTGTGTCTGTGAAGTAATCGATACTCGTGCCGCGTAATGTCGGAAAGAACGGAACAACTTAACTATTTACTGGACAGGTACTGTTTTATATTTATAAAACTATTATTATATGTAAAAATTGCAGTTTCTTTGTATCCATTCAACGTTGTGATTGTTTTGTCTGTTTGTAAACAATGTACACAATGCACGGTTTCCCACAGTTCTCTTGGCACTTTCCATCATTAACTAAATGCCTATCTATTGCCTAGAAAACCTAAGATTCCGTTTAAAGCAAGAAAATGATACACAACCGTGGCAAATTATTGTGGAAACGCCGCACTATAGGTACCTATTGCATATTTGTACATAACTTTTACATATTTTAGTACAGGTATTTAGGTAAATTAAATAATTATGACAGATTCTGTTTGGTGATTATTATAATGCCTGTGCACTTACGTTATTTGTAATTCTAATCTCATCATGGCTAAAACTACCGGATGTGGTACTATTATACGATATACCTAATACCTATGTATAGATGATATTTCACAGATTATTTCGAAAGGGGCGACCGGCAAAGTAACAAGTTACGAGACAGTTTGAAAGGACCATTTCTATGTGGGCTTGCTGACATTCAAGCCATTTATCATAGCGAAGTTTGTCGTGACTGTTCTGACTGAGACCCATATCGTGAAGCTTCAAGTTCTGCGTGCAAAGTTATGAGAACCCCTAAGTGCCCCTAACCTATTTCTTGAAGACATTTCAGTTTTATAAACTCATACATTCTTAAACATTGCGTGTCAACTATGGGTTTGATAGTTGGGTATAAAAACATGACATTGAAACAGTAGACCGCCGTAACCTGAGCTTGCTGTGTTGAAATAAAATATTGGTACTTTTATCCTTTAGGATTATGTTATGCCGTTATTATTTATTCACGAATTAAATGAGACCCTAATCCGAATGATACAGATATTGATATTCTTGTACAGAATTTTTTCCCATGACCCCATTTAGTTGCGAGTCGTGGCTCTTGAGGCTTGCCAAAATAACACCCTAATCAACCCACATGCCACCACTGCAGCAATTATTGATATTTGCGCCGATTCCCTTGTTCGCAAAAATTGAGCTCAGCTGTGACTAATGAAACACAATTACTTTAAATGTATATTGAGATAGGCTATACTAAAATTATAAAATTGACGTCGTTTTCTGACTGACACCTCAAGAAAAGGACGGAGGCACATGAGAAGTTGAGAACTAACTAACTTGTCAACTACACCATAATTATACATATGTATTACTTACATACGTACGAGTATGTATGTACTACGAAAGCGTTAGTTTAACAAAAATATTGACCTATTATGTATTGTTTGCATTTCTTTTGTTTTACGGAAGAGAAAATTTGGATACTTATAACTTAAATGTAATCTTGATTGTGCAGAAAGGACTCAGCACCAATATTATTTTTATGATTTTAGATACTATTATTCCTGTTCGTTATACATGATTATGAAAGTGTCAGCTGCACATTTTCCAACGTCAATGTCTTACTTAGTATGGAAGGTAATATCTGCATTTCTTCAACCTACTATTACCTTCACAATAAACTAGATACCAATTGAACGAATATGAAATAAACCATAATCAGACGTATACGGACATGTGTCGTTAATAAGGAAAATGGCTGAACCTTGAAACGAAAAGTGAAACCTACTTGCTGTACTTTGTATTATATTATGGTGGTAGCGAAATATTTCTTACCATTCAACCGAGGTCCTAGCTAGCTACAATTGCTACCTTTTATTCTTCGATCCATAGATAAAGAGCTTCTTTATTCGTAGTGGATCGCGTCACTCACCTGTTCCAGTTTATTTGGTTCTCAATATTGTCACCAGCCAGCACGTATTCAGTTTCAGTTTCAATTTATTTTAACGTTAACGCGAGCGAATATATCATCGTACTAAGGCCACAGTTATTATTCTCACAACATAAGTGAATTTCATAATTATGATGTACAGACGAGAAGGTCCGTTGCTTCCTGAGAAGATATGAAATAAATAGTAAACGTAGGCTTACCAACAACAAAACACTCTTATTGCAGGTCAAAGACAACAAGTGCCGAGAAATATTGTACCGTGAACTTTTAACCATCAGATGTGGAGATCAAATGTTTATAGTATAGTTACAACATGTATTCAAATATTTTATAGACCTGATGTTTTCAGGAGGCAAGAGTCAATGTACGCGATGACGGGGCTGTATGCGGAGTCTGGGTGCGCGGACGCCGCTGGCGACGAGGCCGGGCCCAGCACCCCTCCGCACCCGTCTCACCCGCCGCGGGAGTCCGTCAAGTGCCACAGTCGAAACCCTTCGGCCGGCGTATGCGACAGGTGTGCTAACAATAGGAATCTTTCAACTAATCTTTCGTGTCAATACGATTTCTACAAACTAATTAACTGATGTTGGTGCTGATCAACCAGTACCGGAATCACACAAACAACAGCTATCAGTACCTATTAAAGGCGTATTATTCCACCACCAGCATTGCAAACCGCACACTTTCTCCGCTTACTGCAACCCGAAACCGAGTCTGCATTGTGTAGTATTTTTAAGCAGATGGATACGACAGCGCATTGTGATGATATGACCCCTCATTCGCACTTATGACACCGGAACCGACGAACTCGTTTAAATTCGAGATCGCACGACATTACAGTGAGACATCCCATACTGAGACTTTACAATAGTGTATACAATACGATGCAAATAGTATTTTTAATTGCCAATGTCAAGAGTTAAACGACCCTATGGTAAATCAAGAAATACCTGTCAGTATATCGACCTGCGCACGCGCCGTGAATAGTTTGATTAATATTCACAGCTGCTGTAGTTTATTCATTGAGTTAGCTGTAGCATAAAATTGTTGTTAATTACAGGAACTAACGCGTTTTCCGTCTGTTCATAGAGATCGCGAGCGAGACAAGGAAAGAGAAAAGCCTCGGCAACTGTACCCAGAAATATTAGACATTCCTCATGACGCAAGAGATTGCGGTATCTTGTCGTGGAGGCCGCTTTTCATACAGCAATTTTCTAGTATTAAAGTAAGTCTTATTAAGCGAAACATTAGTAATGGAATCCTGCAATGCAGTACTAAACTAACGTATACGCTTCCTTTCAGGTGTTTGTATTCTTCCTTTCGTTCCTGGTAACGCTTCAACAAGCGTTGAGCTCCGGCTACATAAACTCTGTGATCACAACAATCGAGAAACGTTTCGAAATCCCGTCAAGTCTGTCCGGACTCATCGCGAGCAGCTACGAGATTGGTAACGTCATTACCGTGATCTTCGTATCGTATCTCGGCAGTAGGAGACACATTCCAGTTTGGATCGCAGTTGGTAAGGATGACAAATAAATTGAACTTGTTTTCAATGTCCACTTGCTAACATAATATTTCTAAACCAATCCTATTTGTTTTTATAAAGATCACGCAAGGTTTTTAAGCTTACATTACTTTATTGGCTTTCGTCTAGCCTTGACCTGGCTAAATCAATTGCTAGTAGAAGACAAACTTTGTCCCTACGTTTTATTGTGGAGCTGATTCAACTATTGTGTCAAAACTGTAATGGCTGCAGTAACACAATGCTTATGAGTTTTGTCATTTTAGGTGCCGTGATTATGGGCATCGGCTCCTTAGTGTTCGTCGTTCCGCACTTTATAGCGGAAGTGAATAGCGAAACTTTGATGAATAATAAATCTGACGACAACATCTGTCGATTGCCACGTGCATTGGAGAATGATATGGGCGGATTAGGGAGACTCTCGCAAGGTCTACCACCCAACAACCTGAGACCTGACAATTGCATAAAGGTTTGTATACATTTGAATAGGACAGAGATCCTCATTTAGGGCCTGTGCACACGTTTTTTAAACACGCCGTTGACGCGCGTTTGACGCGCGTTACGCACGCGAGTCAGACGCAGCCTGTAGACTCTCGGTCTAGCTCTGTAGGAAGAAAGCGCGCGGTCGACGCACGTTTCTAAAACGCGCGTCAACGGCGCGTTTAAAAAACGTGGTGTGCACAGGTCCTTAGGTAGTCTTTGATGCCAAAACTTAGAGTTTTAATGGGTCTTTCAGTACGAAGACAAAGTTATAAGTTGTATCTTCTTTTATTAAATAAAAGCTTATAATAAAGAAATTGACAAGAATATTGGTGATCGCTACCGAGTCAAGCTATTTGAATTTTTACTTTTATCCTGTCTATTCGAAATCATATGTATCCTGTATATTCTAATTCGAATTCAGAGACCAAAAACCAGCGTCTGTGGCTTACGCCTAATAAACCCTATCAATTTGACAGAGTTCTCCGAGCACATTCATGCCGGTGATGGTGTTCATAGTGGCGCAGCTGCTGCTCGGCTGCGGCGGGTCACCACTGCTCACCCTGGGCACGACCTATGTGGACGACCATGTACGGCCAGAGTCCTCCAGCATGTATATAGGTAAGACAAACATTGTATGTATGGATGAACGAAGATGTATGATTTATAGACGAGGTGGATAATAAAGATGGTATATGTAAGTAGCAGTTGTATAAGGGTGAACATTATGTGTGTGTTCACATAAACAATCATAAGTAATTCTCCTTCGTGTTTGTATCGATCGTTATTCGTTCAATATGTACCGTTTGTCACTGCAGGTAAATCGTTCGGGTAGTTTTATTGCATCACGATTAAGTTTGACCGTGCTTGCAAGTCGTGCGGCGACTTGTCCACCTAAATCTATTCCGATGACGTCGTGTTGTTTGTTCAATGATCGTTGACTCCTTATAGGAAATAATTAGAGGGCTCTTCTACTTGGATAATGTTTAAAGGCTTGTAAGCTTAATAGTAGCTAGTATTATTTCAAGCTTGTTTATTATGATCGTCAACCAACAAACAAACACAAAGTAAAAGGAAGTCATAGCTTCTGTCACAATGCATAGCGCTGCAGTGGTTGACTCGCAGCAAATCTCATAAATTATTATCACCCTTTGTTAACTTTGAAACGACTTCAATAGTATTGTGTCGTGACGCTTATTATACTGTCCGCGTGTCCACTTCATATCGCTAGAGTCGTTCATGTCTTTATTGCCATGCCAGGCTTCGGGGTGACGGTGACCCTCACGTAAACTGTGCATAAACCACATACCTAAAGTCACTGAACTTCATTAAAACCAACACACACCTTTAATTAACTTTTTACAGCATTCTCTAGTCTAGAAGTAAAAGCATGTTTTTCAACATCACGCGTTCAAATAGAACGTGTTTACAAACACTGAATGGAATAAAACTAGAACAACAACAATAATATATCAATCAGTGTTATCCTTAATTTCAGTATGTTTAACATTTCTAACAATACATAAAATAACAATGTCGACCGTCATTGTGTACGAGATTACGTTTACGTTATTATTTGTACTATGCAGTGGAGCATACAACCAATGATTTTATAAGTAAAAAGGTGTGTAGATAGGTTATAAGCGCTCAAAAATCGGCACGTTAAAATGTGGCTAACCAGCCACACTTGACCTCAGTGTCGCGTCGCGCCGTCAACGGACGCGTGCGTGCGTTATTGTGCCGTTTTTGAAGATCGTATGTTGTTTAGGTAACCTATCTACATCTTTTTAACCGACTTCAAAAAAAGGAGGAGGTTCTCCATTCGGTTGTATTTTTTTTTAGGGTTTGTTACCTCAGTACCTACTCCGTCATTTATGGACCAATTTTCAAAATTATTTTTTCGTTTAATAAGGTTATACTAACAGATTCGTCCCATTTGTCATCAAAACTCATATCCGATGAGGGATCTTCGAGGAATTGAGGGAACTCCTCAAAAAATATAGGAACACACGCACCGATTTTAACATTTTTAGTAACAAATCAAGCATTTTCATTTAGAAAGTATCATTTGGTGAAGAAAAAAAAGTCGGTGGCCAATAATGAACAAAACAAAACCACCAAAGCCACAGACTTTCGAAAATGGAGTTATTTTTTTCCTGTTAGTTTTTTTTAAAGAAGTCGGTTGTTTTTTTTGTAAACAAGTTTTTACTTATAATATCATAGCATACAACTACACACATCAAAAGTGTCTAGGGATCAACATATATTTTTGCAATAACTTTTCTCCTGATTGATATTAATTAAAATTTTCTTTAAGGATTCATCAAATAAAGTGTTTTCGTTTGTCACAGTAACGATAAACCAAGTCACCTTTGCATTAATAAAGAAATTTGCCATTTTCCTAATAAAGGGATTTTTGACATTTGAACCACTAACATTAAAGTTCGAAAAAAAGACTGAAATAACAGTTTTCTTTAAAATTTTATTGGGTAACTTAAACAATTAATAATCCGTGTTTCTACCGCGAACACTAACAACACAAGAACATCGGTTTGGCATACTCAAAATGAGTTCATCCAAATCACGCTGTGGAATGGCCGCCCATGTTCGTTGCAACAACAAAAAAAGGTCTTCTTGCAACTGGATACCCTCCATATTCGGCAGAGCTCTTCTCTGTAGCATATCCCATGCATGCTCAATCGGGTTCAAGTCTGGCGACTGAGCAGGCCAGGGCAGGACATTGATGTTAGCTGCGGCGAGAGTCTGTCTTACAACTCTTGCGGTGTGCGGTCGTGCATTATCATACATTAACTGAAATAAGGGACCGATTTGCACTTGTAGAGGAACGATGACGTCTGATACAATCGTCTCAGCATAAATTTGAGCGTTGAGGTTGCCTCTGATCCAAATCAACTCAGTTCTTCCGCCGATCCAAATACCCGCCCATACCATGATGGTTCCACCACTATAAGGATGGACTTCCTGGCAGGATTTTAATCGCTGTTGGCGTCCAGGAGTTCTCCAGTGTCGTATACGTCTTGTATCCGGTCTCATACCAAAACGAGACTCATCAGAAAAGCACACGAAACGCCATTGTTCTTCTGCCCAATTTCTGTGTTCAAGAGCCCATTGATATCGAATCCTACGATTGTGCATTGCTATAGGTGGTACCTGTAGCGGTCTTCGGGAATGAAGGTTCACTTCATGCAAGCGGTTTCTGACTGTTTGGTCGCTAATTAAGTTCCCTGAAAAGTGATGAAGCCTCACGAGTTGTAAGACAGACTCTCGCCGCAGCTAACATCAATGTCCTGCCCTGGCCTGCTCAGTCGCCAGACTTGAACCCGATTGAGCATGCATGGGATATGCTACAGAGAAGAGCTCTGCCGAATATGGAGGGTATCCAATCGCAAGAAGACCTTTTTTTGTTGTTGCAACGAACATGGGCGGCCATTCCACAGCGTGATTTGGATGAACTCATTTTGAGTATGCCAAACCGATGTTCTTGTGTTGTTAGTGTTCGCGGTAGAAACACGGATTATTAATTGTTTAAGTTACCCAATAAAATTTTAAAGAAAACTGTTATTTCAGTCTTTTTTTCGAACTTTAATGTTAGTGGTTCAAATGTCAAAAATCCCTTTATTAGGAAAATGGCAAATTTCTTTATTAATGCAAAGGTGACTTGGTTTATCGTTACTGTGACAAACGAAAACACTTTATTTGATGAATCCTTAAAGAAAATTTTAATTAATATCAATCAGGAGAAAAGTTATTGCAAAAATATATGTTGATCCCTAGACACTTTTGATGTGTGTAGTACCTACTGGGGTAGCTAGACGTAAACTGTCAGTACTTACTATGCGTTTCAAATAAGAATAGGAACGTCAATAACCTCTATCTGTCAGATGTCACTTGAAAATTACGGTCAGCAACGAAACCTTATTTACGTACCAATAATGTTTTATTTTTTATTTTACCGAGTCATCTTAAATTTATTAGTGTTGTGGAGTGCTTACGTTTTATTTATTAAATTCTGTTTGTTACGCGGTTGTTTGTTGTTATCGTTTGTTTTTGTCTCGCTGATTGCTCGAAAATGAGTAAACGAGGCGCTGTTTTGCATGGGAGGGCACGAGAGAATATGTCCAATGTAGACAAATACTTTTAGAGCGAGAAACAGCAGAATTTATAAAATTATTCGTCTATGATCGTAAATAGAAAATACCTCGTTTTGCTGATCTTACCCAATTTATTTGAATTGACAGCTATGACGTTGATGTCATAACATGGCGCAAATGCCATCCTATTCTTATTTGAAACGCATAGTATTTACTGATCGAACTATGATGATACCCAATTAAAATTTATATTTTGAACCAACTACCTACTGCCGCACCTATTAATGGATAACACGATGTTGCTATTTGGTACATACCTCTACTGTTTACCTACTACAGTAGGTACATACCTAATAATGATATTATACGTAGATATGAAACATTATCGTGACACAAAAACGAGTGTCTTGGTTTATGTGTAGTTAGTTATGATTCATCGACACGGGTCGCTATAAAACTGCAGGATCCATTTAATAAATGAATTCACGTGAAAGGTCGATGATCCCGAACATGCTCTATGTGTTGTTTGTATAGAATGATCTAAACGTGCTATGGACCGGGCAGGTTGTATAGAATCGATGGTCGTTTTTAGTTTTTATGACCCAGTAGACAATGGACTGTGGTGTTTACCGTAGCTCTATACTTGTACTGGCAAACTATGTACAGGGTGTCTCATTCAAATCGGTCATTAAGGGAAAGTCTGAAACTACAAGACATACGAAGATCTGTTCTGAGGAACCATGTCATCGATTTTAATAACAAGAAAAACTGCATTCCTACATTTTAAAAAAAAGTTCTGTACTCCGTTCGGGAATCGAACCCGGTTATTTTGAGCACCTACTAAAATAAATTAAAGTACCTATGTGGAAACAATGCATTTTATTCATTTAAGACATCATGTTTCATACAAACATTTACTGCTTAAGACCTACCCAATCGATATCTGAATAGAAATAGTGTAGGTTTTTTTTTTCAAAATAACCGGGTTCGATTCCCGAACGGAGTACAGATGTTTTTTTAAAATGTATGAATGCAGTTTTTCTTGTTATTAAAATCGATGACATGGTTCCTCAGAACAGATCTTCGTATGTCTTATAGTTTCAGACTTTCCCATACTTTTCCGATTTGAATGAGACACCCTGTGTAGTCCATCAAACTGACCCATACAATTATTTTCCTCAATGTGAACAAAGTCCAGGCCACGGTGACCCGGTAAAACGTGGACTTTAAATTTTTGATACTTAGAACAATGATTTTTCAACTTAATAAGTTATATAATAGATGGCCAACTCACTAGCATCATATCATTGTGATTTATTCATGATTACATACTAATGGCAATGGCAATTAAGCTGCGCCAAATTGAAATTGTTATTTATTATGCACATCATAATTTATTCAGAACGTAACAAGAAGGCCGTGACCCTTCGACCTTATAAAATAGCGCCTATCCCACCATAACATGAAATTCAGAAAATTTGGTTTCGAGCGTCGCGTTGAACGCTATATTGAATACATTGTGTTTGGGCTGTCACGATGAAAATGCGATGCCTTGAAAATTAACCGAAGGTAGTGGTTTCTGTCGGGCCCGCGTCCTTGACCCACTTCCTATATCACACCCGAATAAATGCTACTATCCTAAAACAGGCTACATCCATCACCAAATTATTGGAAATAATGTGAAGAAAAACACCCCTTAAAAATAAATTAGTGTTTCTTCCTTCTTAAAAGTAACACTTTGATATAATTTATTGATCCAAGAAAAATGTTTTGTTTTATTTTCTCTCAGCCTACACCGTTGTAGCATCATCGAGAGGAGGGGTTTTAATAAGGCCCTTCACGTTAAGACTCCTATGGACGCGACCTGGATTCGAGAGCCACTCGTATCGCCAGAAGGAGGTCTTCAATCGATTTATATCCGCTTTATTTTATAATGAATGTGAGGCGGTGTATTTTTAACTGCTTTGTCTCGGGATATCGTCGAGGTTCAGGTCAATGCTCAGCTCGGTTAATCGATGGCTCCGTTTCCACAAACATTTATCTCTTGCACCAAACACTTGCCGCGTAAAAGTGAATGAAATTTAAAGTTATGGAAGCGTGCAACACCAACACGCAATGTTTTCATAATACAATTAGGTACTTACGTCACACACAACATACATACATACATACTACATGCCACGCCGCAAGTTTTCATACTGCCATTAATTTCTATAATGAGTATTAATCGTATTCAGCCGATTTTATCAGCGTAATGTAATTTGAACGTTCTTACCGACCTTTGAGATATTGAGGTTGTGAATAATCGTTGGTAAAGTAAATGGAGCGTATGGAAATGTTTCTCACGCGAACCGATTTTCGGGCCCAATGTCATTGATATTAGCGGTGGAATCCGCGCCATTTGCAGCCGCACAAAACAAGAGTGACCTACTTTCCACAATATCGGCGTGCCGGGTGCACTTACTGTTTGACACATTACCCACGTCACAAAGGGACAGTACGATGATACGTTATCTTAAATGCTGCTTTTGATTGATAGGAACTAATTGGTGCTTATGTAATAGGTATCTACTTAAATATCAATCACAGTTGATAAATACTCACCTATATTTAATCGATTATCATAATCGTGCTAATTACATAATGTGGGTAATGCACTTTAATAGCTAATTACTTCGATGATGAAGCTAAATCTGTTTTTGTTTTTTAGGATGCATGTACAGCATGGCTGCGTTTGGTCCAGTCCTTGGGTTCCTGCTCGGTGCTTACTTGTTATCTTTCCACATGGACTCGTTCTCTGGCACCATTATCTCTATAGGTAAGTACCTAGTTTGGCCTTATTACAGTTCATCGCTATTTGTTCATTAAATTTGATCACAAAAAGGGCCACTACCATTTTTGGAAGGTTTCTACCTAAGACAACGTTTAGTTCTACAAAATACCTAGGTACTATTTTACGTTTGTTCCAGATCCCGGTGACCACCGTTGGGTCGGTATGTGGTGGGGTGGTTTCCTGCTATGCGGATTCCTTCTCATACTGGTCGCTATCCCGTTCTTCTCGTTTCCAAAAGTGTTAGTCAGAGAGAAGGAGAAGATCAGACTGGTGGAAAAGGCCGCGGCGGCCAGTGGAGCATCCACATCCAAAACACCGGCTAAACCGCAGACCGATATAAAGGATACTGGATACGGGAAAGATATCAAAGGTAGAATTTCTTCATTATTATTCTCGAATAAGTATGTGCCTTTTGTTATTTTTAAAGGCCATTACTGACAGTCCAATTAAATAAGATTTTATTATTTTTAAGTAATAAGTACCTAGTAAGAATTCTTTTTTTTTACTTTGGGTAAGTATTTTTTAATGTAGTAGACACAAGCACAACTGCATGACTAACTCTGAGTTCAATCCCAAGGTAGGGAAGCATTTTCCATGAAAAGTGTAACATGCGAATTCTAGATTCTTACTTATTATAAAATAAATAAAATTACCCCTTACAATCCTCAGACATACCGGTGTCAATGTGGCGCCTGCTCAAGAACCCAGTGTACGTGGTGACGTGTCTGGGCGCGTGCATGGAGCTCATGATTGTGTCAGGCTTCGTCGTCTTCCTGCCCAAGTATCTGGAGACGCAGTTTAGCCTGGGCAAGAGTCAGGCGAGCGTGTTTACTGGTAAGTTACTATTTTTTAGTTTCTCTCCACATTCTTACTGGTAGGGGACTGAGTCCCAGACCCTTTCGTACACCAACATCATACGCATTTCTGCCGCAAAACAGCGTTTTTGTATTACAGTTATAAATAACTAGAGTTGGGTAAATAGCCGGATGCTTTGAGTTATTAGCGATTATAATCCATAAGTATCCATTAATAGCCACGCAATGGCTAATAACCCTGCTATTAATGTATTGTTAAAAAAATAAAAGGTTTTTTTTTGTTTAGTGTAAAATCTGTGGGTGTGAACATAAATTGGGTGCGTGTATGTAGTGTGATTAAATGTATTGTAATTCTTTTAATTTATTTTCACTTTTTATATGTGAAAAAGGGTTTTGGGAAATTCAGTTTTGTTAATTTAGAGACCCAAAACTATAAAACCACAATTACTATTGACAAATCGCTTTGTAATTTAACAAAGTGAGCTAAATATGTAAGTGTAGGTACTTATGTACCTACAAATACAAATAAATTTTAACCGATACGTAAAAATGTAAAGTACATTAGGTAAGTTCTTATTAGGTCTTTTCTGTGAATACGACGACGTAGGTAAATTATAAACAATGGAAAATACCCGAGCGGTTAGTAGGTAACATGTGCGTCCCCGAACCCCCGTTTTCGAGCTATCTCTTTCTGGCGCTAATATTTATTCGTGCCTGAAAGAGATGCATGAACTGCACTACGGCGAAATTAATAAACAATAATTATAATAAATATAAAAAAAAATATAACATAATTATCTATACTTACTTATGATAAATCTGTAAAAGTAAAAATTCTGCACATTGAAAATATCAAAAAAATAAATGACAGGGGGTGTTACTAGACCGACACCGAACCTAAAAAAGTGATTAAAAATTTTTGTCTGTCTATATGTTCAGGCATCACGCAAAGAACTTGGTATAATTATTCTTTAATATCTTGGGCACCACACTGGGTATTTTTATACCGGAAAAGAATATACAATAAAAACACGAACTTAATTTTGCGGTTCGATCCCTAGGCCCGATTACGGCACCAACCGAAAATAATAAGTTTGTCGTAGATTACGTCACCCGCAGTGGAGTTCACTAAGGGGCGCTGCACACGGCTGAGATACTATAATATTTTATCTTAAGATACAATATCGGTCGCCATAAAATTCAATGGACACTACGAAGATTTTTAGTTATTTAAAAACTATGACAATATCAATTTAAATTCTTGTTAATATTTATTGTTATTACAAAATAAGGTAAAAGTAAGTTATCTATAAAATCATTAATCTTCTTATGAAGTCTGTTAAATAATTTTACCTATGCAAGCAATAAAAGGCTTTTTATTTTATTTATTTATAAAAAAAAAGAAAAAAAAAGTCAAATCATTTATTTCAATTAGGCCATTTAAAAGGCACTTTTGAACGTTAAACTTACAAGTTAAATAAAATTTAATGATTCTAGTTGCCCCTTCCAAAAGGTAGTTTTGTATGGAGAAGAATGGGCAAGAAACTCCATACTTACTCTTTTAAAATAGTTTTTACAATATTTGTATACAATAAAAAATACATTATATGTGAATACGATGTACCTAGAATAAACAAAGTTAAATAAAAAAATAAATAAAAAATAACATACTATGCTAAGATAGATTAAGCATTTTAGTAGATAAGTACATAATTATGTGGATAGATACATGGTACTCTCACATTTACAAATATTAAAATCACGGATTAATATTTAACAAATCAAGAAAATATTAAATAAATACTTAATAATAAAAAAATATATACACACATCAAGTGTCTAGGGATCAAGCATTTTTATGCGGATTTCTTGAGATTGAGATGTGGCTTTGTAATAAATTTATGATTTTATAAATTTACTAGCTGCCCCGGCAAACTTCGTTGTGCCTTAGAGTCAATTTATTGCTCTTATTTTTTTTTATATTAGATATACATACGTTCAATAAGACGACAACAAATAAATCCAAACCAATAATAACTACTACTACTTTTAAATTACAACATGTATAATATAACCTAACGTAACTGACCATACCTATCCTATAGCTAACCCAACTATCTAACCTAACTACCTTACTAAAATGCATTGATTTAAAAAATACTAAATTCATAATTTTAATCTGAACTATAGCCTCTATGTTACATACAATTTATGCTTAATTATGAATTACTAAAGTTCGTCTCTGTCATCATTGCTAAACGTAAAATGATTTCTGAAATATAAGACTTTTTTATGCTACATAAAACCTCTAACTTTAATAACAAAATAAATTTCAGAACGTAGGTGCGTATTATAAATTGACAACCTTCTTGGGTTTAGCTTAAGACTTGTCAATTTCAAATTGTCACCTGATAATGAACTGGGAAGTTTGACTCCTGTCATGTCATCCAAGATGGCGCTGCGTTTGAAAAATGTTTGACACAACCGATATTCTTGATATTTATTTTTATGATGTCGAACGGGATAAAAAGTATCCTATGTCCTTTTCCTGGCTCTAAACTACCTCCCTGCCAATTTTCAGCTAAATCTTTTCAGCCGTTCTTGAGTTATAAGCGAAGTAACTAACACGACTTTCTTTTATATATATAGATATGGATCCTTTTCGGTGCATTTCATAATTTGAATCAGGAACTGTGAATCAAATTCGAGTAAAAGATGAAAATCAGCTGTCAATATTTTCCCTATAAAAACATACAACGCATTGAAGACATTATTAGTGCTACTGTTTCCCTACTACTGATTAAAACCAACGTTAATATGGAGCGGCGACGTCATTTAAGCAGGGAAGAAATGCTCAGAGCCGTGGGAATGATAGAAGCTGGTTCCCGGCAACGTACTGTGGCTTTAGCTCTGAATACAAGTCAGAGTGTTATCAGTCGACTTTGGACACGTTACCGAAGCACTGGTACCGTGGCTGAGCGCCATGGAGGACGGTATCGCTGCACCACACGGAGACAAGACCGATACATTCAAATCTTAACTCGAAGAGCTCCAACAATAACCGCCATGATGTTAGCCGTGAGGCTTCATCACTCTTCAGGGAACTTAATTAGCGACCAAACAGTCAGAAACCGCTTGCATGAAGTGAACCTTCATTCCCGAAGACCGCTACGGGTACCACCTATAGCAATGCACAATCGTAGGATTCGATATCAATGGGCTCTTGAACACAGAAATTGGGCAGAAGAACAATGGCGTTTCGTGTGCTTTTCTGATGAGTCTCGTTTTGGTATGAGACCGGATACAAGACGTATACGACACTGGAGAACCCCTGGACGCCAACAGCGATTAAAATCCTGCCAGGAAGTCCATCCTTATAGTGGTGGAACCATCATGGTATGGGCGGGTATTTGGATCGGCGGAAGAACTGAGTTGATTTGGATCAGAGGCAACCTCAACGCTCAAATTTATGCTGAGACGATTGTATCAGACGTCATCGTTCCTCTACAAGTGCAAATCGGTCCCTTATTTCAGTTAATGCATGATAATGCACGACCGCACACCGCAAAAGTTGTAAGACAGACTCTCGCCGCAGCTAACATTAACATCCTGCCCTGGCCTGCTCAGTCGCCAGACTTGAACCCGATTGAGCATGCATGGGATATGCTACAGAGAAGAGCTCTGCCGAATATGGAGGGTATCCAGTCGCAAGAAGACCTTTTTTTGTTGTTGCAACGAACATGGGCGGCCATTCCACAGCGTGATTTGGATGAACTCATTTTGAGTATGCCAAACCGATGTTCTTGTGTTGTTAGTGTTCGCGGTAGAAACACGGATTATTAATTGTTTAAGTTACCCAATAAAATTTTAAAGAAAACTGTTATTTCAGTCTTTTTTTCGAACTTTAATGTTAGTGGTTCAAATGTCAAAAATCCCTTTATTAGGAAAATGGCAAATTTCTTTATTAATGCAAAGGTGACTTGGTTTATCGTTACTGTGACAAACGAAAACACTTTATCCTATCTATATTATATCCTTAAAGAAAATTTTAATTAATATCAATCAGGAGAAAAGTTATTGCAAAAATATATGTTGATCCCTAGACACTTTTGATGTGTGTATATTGTATCTTCAGATAAAATATTATAGTATGTATCTTAGCCGTGTGCAGCGCCCCTTGGTGAGCTCCACTGCGGGTGACGTAACCTACGACACACTTATTATTTGCGGTTGGTACAGTCGTCGGGTCTAAGGATCGAACCGCAAAATTAAGTTTGTTTTTTTATTGTATATACTTTTCCGGGATAAAAAGTTACTTTTTACTAAGTAAGTATACCAAGTTTCATCGTAATCAAACTGGTAGTTTTTCCGTGATACGTGAACATACAGACAGACCGACAAAAATTTTTTTAATCACATTTTTGGGTTCGGTGTCGGTCTAGTAACACCCCCTGCCATTTAGTTTTTTGATATTTTCAATGTACAGAATTCTTACTTCTACAGATTTATTATAAGTAAAGTATATAGATATGCAAAATTTATTTACTACAAAGAAAGATGATGAAAATGAAGTCTAAAATGAAGTCTAAACCTGAAAACCATGAAGGGAAATTTTCAATCACTAAAATAACATTAATAGCAGGGTTATCATCCATAATGGCTATTAATGGCTATTAACTGAGTTTTAATCGATTATTAGCCAAATGATATTAACCGGATTATTATCATTGCCCATCACTATAAATAACTATTAGGTGTCAATAGAATTTACGGCCTCGTAAGATATTTAGTTTTTTAAACATTGTTTTAAATAATGACATTATCAATGTAGGTATAACGTGGGGTTGGGTAAAATTATTATAGTTTCAAGACAAGTTAACACGTTTCCAGTCAATTCCAGAGATATATTTTACGTTTTAGCACGTAACTGTGAGAAATGTAAGTTGTCGTAGACAAATATAAATCTATAAACATTTACTGAAAAACAAAACGATCAATGTAAATTGAAGAAATCAAAGGTGTTTAATTCGTTTTTCCCAATCTGCATACGAAGACAATAAGGCTATAAAGCATAATAACGCCACTATTAATAATGCTATGTAGCAAGAGCGAATTAATACACAATGCCTTAATCTTAGCGGACGATCTGATGCCGACATCGCTTGCGTCACCTATATCCGTTCATCTTGTGTACTAATCGTTTTAAAATAGATAGGTACCGCTATTTACAAGGTATGTCTTACAACAGCCCCCCCTCCGTTCCCTCTGCACTGTTAAATATGAGTCACCTTCACGACAAACATTTGTGAGGAAATAGTCCTATCGCGCGTAGGTATATCTACTAGGTACAATAATTTTGTGATAAAGACCCAGTGGTTACGACCTCGAATCTGGCTTCTATAATTTATATTATATTTACTACTTTCCAAAATTATCTTAAACATTATTTCACCACTACTGTCATCGCTATTGCTTGCTGAGCATCATATTGTATTGATTTAAGTTTTTCCAAGTTAAGGATAGATGTGTTGTTAGGGATTGATATTTCAAACCGAAACGGTTTACGGCATATTTTTGAAACGCCCTGAATTGTATTCCGAAAGGTTACAAAAGGAATATATACTACGTTTTATGTATTTAGAACTCTAGCAATATATTTTATTGTTGCACTGTATTGTTGCACTTTAGGTCAAAGGCCTCTCTCATCCACTTTCTCATTCTATAAAATGATCTTCTTCCATCTTATTTTCTGACTGCCTCGTTGTCTCGAGCATGACCTCCTGGGCTCGGTTCCCGGGGCGGGTAAATGTTATTGGCTTTTTATATATAGTATATTTCAATTAGCAGCCCTAAGTGCGTGTTTCATAGCAATAGGCTCGCACCCTATTACATGAGACTTGCATTATATACCTGGTGAAAAGTGGGTGTACTATGAGATACACTTTTGCCTAACCCTTTAGTGGACAGGCGTTCTGTTATGTTCTATCTTTAATCGACGATATAGTTGGTGCAGGGGCTGAGCAGTCATTTCCTGCGCGTAAAAAAATCCCGTTCGATGATACAGGATAGAATGATGTTAAGAAGCAGATGATACCTATTAATAATAATAACACCATGATACCTATCACTTTTATTTTTTTATGAATTTAGCTCCATTAGTGTAATTGCTGTACGGCGTTCTGATGCGAGAGAAAATAATAATAAATAAATATTAGCCTACAGGTACCTACCTAGTGGTTCCTGGTCTGACTGTTTTTGTATGCTTGAGTTTAAATGTTTGTAAGTCCGCGCCACTCAATCTGACCTCACTTATTTTATATTCCTAATAGTACCTAGTTTGATAAGTAATATAAATTTGTTTTAAATTTAATAAAATATTATCTAGAATAAGCTTCCTCTTTCCTAAACTCACTTATTTTGCTGTGCCCGACAGGGTCCATGTTACGATCTAATTTTAAGTTTTACCACCTAAGAATACATGTGGAATGCAATAAAAGTTTGAGTATTGAGTCACCACGGCACTGTGAGTATAGAATATTGTACAGCGTAAAAACTTACAAATTATAACATAAGGGCTGATACAATGGGCGGCCTTATTGCTAAATGCGATCTCTTGCAGACAACCTTTGACCTTTGTGATAATTTCTAGTTTATAAACAATAAATGTTTCTTTTTACAGGTTCCATCGCGATCCCGGGCGCGTGCATAGGCATCTTCATGGGCGGCTGTCTCCTCAAACGGCTGGAGTTGCGTCCCAAGGGAGCCGTGCAGTTCGTGCTCATATCTAACACCATCTGCCTGTCCTGCTACGCGTTACTGTTCTTCCTCGGCTGCGACAATATCAAGATGGCAGGGACCACCATACCATATACTAATCACACGTATGTATTGCTTATGATTTTGTGTAAATAGTATCATAGTTTCAAATTGAAACTATATCTTTGTGAGAATGTCTGTTAGTAGCCGATAGTAAACTTGAATAAGTAATTATTATTACTTATTAATATAAAAGATGATTTTGCTCTTCACATATACATATAAGTTTACGCTGCACAATTCGGTATGTAAAGTATTCTTCAGGTATTTTTTTTATATTTTTATTTCGTAAAATATTTAATTTTAAGCCACTAATTTGAAGCTTTCTTTTTTCCAAGTAATAGTTTTTTTTAAATTAAATTTTAAAGTATTATTCGTGATGACGTCATTTCGTAGACCGAATAGCTTTAAGTCTTTGCCACGTTTCAGTACATACAAAAAACACTAATAGATAACTTCAAACTTGACATTGTCAACAGTAGACACTAGACTAGAGATGGGTTTATGCCCTGGCAAATAGGGTATATGCATGTATTTTTTTTATATTTTTAATTCATTGTTTACAACGTTTTATCATAGTAAAAAAATATAAACATATTCAAAAATGCAGTAATGAAGCTTAAAAAAATATTTAAAATACAGAATAAAATTGAGCTGTTTAAACGCCGCCATTTTCGCGCGCCATTTCAATTACGTCATTTACTGTGATCCCATTACTATTACTTAGGGTGTTTTCGTTCTTCTAACCATTTCACCATGAAAAAAGCTCAAAAACCAGTTTACCGGTATTGCTTGTAGCCAAATGAAATGAACATTAACAGATTGTGCTTTTACAAAACCACTTTCAGTAATTTTTCTGAAATGTTATATAACCTCACTATGAAACTAAAATTACACTTGAACATTAAATTAGTTCACAACACACACGGCAATAATTATGTTTTCCAATAAAAAGTCCATTCCAATACTGTTTTGTAGGCGTAACTTGTCTTGTTGTCTTAGTATTTGACGTCACTTTTCGTTATAACCAATGGTGATGCGTTTCACAAATTTGAATTTCCCGCGCTTAATTCGCACTTTTATTTTACATTTTAAATAATTATGACGCTATTGAAAAGTAAAATAATGATTTAGTTCATATTTTCTGCCATTAAAGATTCGGAAAAAAAATATTCGAACCATATTTAAATTACATGCATATTCCCTATTGGGCGCATAAAATAAACGCCCGATAAATGCCCGTAAACGCCAAATAAATTCCTTTTGACTGGGCAAAAACTTTTAAAACAATTTCTTCTAATTTGAGTTTATAATAAAATTAATTTTCAAAAACATATTGGATATAGCTAATATTTTGCAATAATCTTAGGAAATTGGTTCTAAACCTGTAGAAATTGCTTTGTTATGAATGATTTCTTGGTTGTGTTGGTCATGTAACTAATCACATAAGTTATTTTTGAACTCGAGGATGATAATTATAGCATCAGTAAAGTTTATATGCCCTTCAAAAATATATTTTCAAAATTGCTATTACTTTACAACAACTATTCTGGAAACTTCTAATGTAGAAAGTTTGAAGACTGCAAAAGAACATTGAATTACACTAGTTCTTAAACCAATATTTATACTTCACTGCACATGATTATGCTGGGCCCAAAAGCTGAAGCACATTATCGTGTCCATAATGATTTATGGTGTTGTGCCTGTTTCTTTCGGTGTTTCTTCTCAGCGTAGTCACATAGTGAAACACCGACCTAACCTTCTAGTTATTTAAAAAAAAAAATAACATGTAAGTGTATTTTATGAACCAATTTACAGAAATAATTATCATTTATTTAATAGGATATTAGAATGTAGCCTGAAAAGAGCGTTACACATAGAATAAAGATTTGTGCGGTCATGGGTTTTTTTTGTAGAACTGTTAAACTTTCCATAACTTACATACGTGTAAATCTAACCGTTTTGTCAGCGTACGCCAGAATAGCTCGTAAATAGCAGATTTTTTTCCAACTTCCTTGACTCTTACGAATCGTCATGTTTTGGAAACTTCACACACTAACTTTATAAATTATAGCCTATGTGCTATTTTGATATAGGTAGCTATATTATTGTAAAGTTTCAGTACAATCAATTCAGAAGTCTTCGTGAAAGAGTAACAAACATCCATACATACATCCATCTTTGCTTACAAACTTTCGCGTTTATAATATTAGTAAGGGTAAAAATAATTTAATTTAATTTTGAATTTACAAAATACGGACATACAATTTCATTTTAAGTTAATTTCCTGCTTTATTTTTACGAAATAAAGTTATTTGTTTAAGCATTTATTTGAGCGTAAACTCGTTAATGCCCAATCTGTCCATACATGTTTTTGCCCTCGACCCATCTCTACACTTGACAGATACGATTTTCAGACTAACATATAGATGGGCAATCCACCCACCCGGGTTTAAACCCAGGTGGGTTTTAACCCGGTGTTTTGGGATAAACACCCGATTTCCACCCAAATTTCGGGTGTAAATGATTTTTATACAATATGTAACAAAAACCCTGTTGTTCCTTTTAGGGACATATACATTTACCTACAAGGATACCATTAATGAAATTATCATTTAAAAAAAAATAATGATTGGCTAGTCGACGGGTCGTAATCAAATAACTATTAAAACCGACACATTCGAAAAAATGTTTAGAACACCTGACTTTACAAGTACATTTTTATTTAGCGGCGGGTGGCGGCTTCTTTGAAGTGATAAAAAATGCCGCCAAACGTTACCGCGGCCGGCGGCGACGCACGTGCATGCCTATCCCGTACCCCGCCCCCCCACAAGCCGCCGCCCGCGCCGTCTTGCGAACCACTTCCTTACTTCAGTTACTTCCTAGTTCCAGTCTCCCGCGCAACTTAGTTTCGGACGGATGTAATTGTTAACCTATGTGATTGACTTGTGTTTCGTTTACGTAAATGTTAGTCTAACGTAAAATATTTTAATATGTTGATATGTCGTTAGAATATTATTAGGCGTTGCAACAAATGTGTAGGGGTACATACAAGGTGGTCATATTGAACAGCATCTCTGCGGCCGACAAGCAGACATCGTAATAACTATTGTTTTTTTTTAAGTGTTAAAATATGTAGTTTGAACAACTATCCATTGTGCATAAAAATACCGTGTAAACAAACATTTGCAAAGAATAGATTCATTCGTTAAAGTGACGAACAACAGCTGACAAGGTCATGACCTTGTGACCGATGCCGCGTCACGTGGCGCGGCGGCGCGCGGCGGCGCGGCATCGGTCAAAGAGATTCGCTGCAGAGGTAAGAAATCAGTCAAACATTACAAATATTAATTATTAAATATTTATTTTAATTATTTTTATTGAACGTTTTTAATAAATGACTCGCTTTATTAGGTACGTATATCGATTCTTAATACGTGGGTAGAAGGAACAACAGGGTTTTTGTTACATATTGTATATAAATGACATTTAGTTTTTAATTAATATTCTTTTACTGAATTATAAATAATTAGGTGAAATAAAATAATGCAAGAATTTTTTTTTTTGTGCTAATCAAAAACAAATGGCCTACTTAACAATCAATCACTATCGGACTCTCCATTATCATTGTTACAGACGACAAAATGTAAAGGCTGTCTGGCTTCCCCTGACGTTGAAGGTGTAGGTTCGTTGTAGTCATCCAATATTATCGGGTCTATAGAACTCTCAATTCCGGTTTCATTTTCATCATAGCTCTCATTAAGTTGGTCTATAAAATTCTCTTTTATGTTTTCATTTTCTTCACCTAACTGAATGTTCAAACAAATCGAGCCATTACCGCCGACTTATCGTAAGCGACATTTTTACCTAAACTGCATTTTTCATTGCAAACAACATTTTAAACTACAACGGACCATGTCTCGTCGACATTTTTGCCAAAATAATTAAGAAACTTAAGTTATAGCAAACGCTAATTTTGTCGTTAGCACCACGGTTTTCTATTTTTTAGAGTATCCGACATTACCAATATTATCGTAAGTTGCGTAATAATCTGAGAATGGCAACGTAAGCGACCTACTTGTTATCTTATGTGTGACCGAGTTGTGAGTAAATCACTGTACAAAAAACAAGTAGTTATTTTCTTCTTTGTCCTAGCCCTTTCCCATTAATAAAAAAAATAATAATAATAATAAATCAACTTACAAATGATGAACATGACAACTAACACGCTTACGCTCGAGTATTCAACGCTTATTACACACTACAACATAAAATAAGATATTCAAAAGTTGAAATAGTAGAAATTTCGTTTTTATCTCGTACCATTTTATTTTATGCCTACAAAAAAATAAAATGAATGAAAATCACTTTTAAAACATATTTTTTAACATCACTAATTTAATTTCATCAAATCAAATATACACCCAATTTTCTGGGTGTTTATGGGTGCTTGCGGGAGTTTATCGGGTTTTTATCAAAGCACCGGGTTTAGACCCGGTGGATTGCCCATCTGTAGACTAACAACAGTTTTTTTTTTAATTTATCTTGAAACACACAAAGGAAGTAGTCTGTTCAGGCTACTTTATGACGTCATATAGAGGTCAAATGAAAGTCAAATGGTTACAAGTATTATTGTGAAAATAATCACAATCTTGTGATATAGAGAGCTAAAAATAGAAAAATAAGGCTTAAGACCCTAAAATCTCCAAATGGTTTTGGAATCAGCGTAGGTTAATTTTTACTTTACATACCGAATTATTATTTTACTTTTTTATGCCTCTTACAGACCATTTTAAGGTTCAGTACTCAAAGGGTGCAACCAGGCCCTATTACTAAGCTTGTCTCATACCTACTGCATCTCATGAACCATAACAAAATAATAAAATTTGCCCTCAAACACGAAACGTGATTTTTCATCCCTGTACGATGTTACAGAACAGAACCTTCGAGTTCGATTGGCACCTGGCCTGTTTTTAATGCAATGCTTCTTTTGTCTGTCAATATGTTTTTCTTTCACTCAAAACCACATAGCACTCAAATGTACGATTGTTGGTGTTCAGGAACCTGGAGCCGTTTAAGGTGAATCTCACAGCGGCGTGCAACTTCAACTGCCTGTGCACTGAGACGGACATGGAGCCCGTGTGCGGCAACAACGGCCTCACGTACTTCTCGCCCTGCCACGCAGGATGCGAGGCCTTCTCCTCGCGTTCCAACTTTACTAACTGCGCATGTAAGTTAACTAAGGCTTTGGTCTGTACCTATTCAAGTAGCTAGTTGTCACTTCATCTTTTCCCAAAATGACTGATTTTCTAAATGTAGTTCTTCTTCTTCTTGAATATACTGCATAATCTGCGCTAATAATCGTGTGTCTTTATACAAATAGAAAATACATGGACCGTTCAATATCTGTTCAGGGGAGGAATAGTGTGGAAAGTTCCTCATACCTGTTTGAATGCAAAACATCCCGGATGTGCGTCGATGCCTCTTTCACTCCGTTTATGTTCAATAGCGCAGATAACTTTAAAATCGCGATGTAGGATACGTCATTTTAGTTCCTATGCGGTGACATAGATGTCGCTACAATAGGCATGTGGATGGTATACGAATGTCAAAATATAATAAGTCCATTAGTTCGATTACAAAAAATAATACAGAAGTTTTTTTATGCTTTTTCAATTTGATGGAAAACTACTTAAATTACCTAAGCACGTTAAAGTTGAGGAAGCGGGCTTGTGACGTCATTATTCAGTAAAACTCTACGGGATAGGGACGTCATGGCCTTTTGACTAGATGTATCACCGTTATTCTTTGGTTACGTGGAAAAATAGAGCATGCGTGCATGAAGTATTGTTGTCACCTTTGGGATAGCTCAGCCAAATACCAACTAGCCACACTCGACTCATTAGAGCGCAGAGCCAAGAGACTCATTGGTGACGAAAAGCTGGTGGGTACCAAGCTTCATACCTTGGCCCACCGCCGCAAAGTTGCATGTCTGTTGGTAAGTCGCGAGTTTATAGGCTTCTTTTGGGTAAGCTCGTTCCATCGACCTCATCTCTGACCGCAGGTCAAGATTGAGGTCAAGAGTAGACCCAATATATATTTATAAAAAAAATGTGTCGAATATTTTCTAGTAATCTAGATGAAGGACAAAAATTTAAAAATTTAGACCTCTAGCCCATTACTTGAAAGGTTCCAAGTTTGAGTGCATCGTGTATCCCGCAGGCGTGCACGAGAACAGCCGCGAGAGCATGGCGGGCGTGCTGGGCGCGGGCGGCGCGGTGGCGGCGGCGCTGACGGGCTACTCGGAGGTGACCGTGGTGCCCGTGGCCACGGCCGGCGCCTGCAACCCGCCCTGCACCACCATCTTCCCCTTCCTCGTGCTGCTGTTCTTCATGACCTTCGTCGTTGCCGTCACGCAGATGCCGTTGCTTATGATCGTTTTGAGGTGAGAATTAGCTTTTGCCATGTTATGCACATACAAAACTACAGACCGACTCAAATAGACTATCCGTGAGGCCCACTTAAAAAATGAATCCGACTGTGAAGCTATTATAATTGCTCAAACAAGTCATCTTCTATGTGGTTTATGTTAATAGTAATGTTAAATAAGTCCTAAATTAAAGATTATATTTTATTATAATCTTTCATTCGGGTTCTAAGAACGAGTAGCATGCGAAGTACACTTGCTTCATTACAGCGTCTGAATACTATTCCAGCCGGCCAAAAGTCAGTACTAAAGAAGACTGCTTTAGTTAAGAAATGTATAGCAAAGCTTTAAAAGGACTAGTCAGACTTATGAGTTGAAACTGGATTCAACTACAAATCTTTCAAGCTCATCATCTATTGTGTAATCACTTGACCATCATCTAACAATATGTTTAATTATATACCAAAAAGATTTAAAATATTACAGAGCGGACATGCGAGGAAATATCATTGAAAAACTTTGATCACATGTCTCAGTAACGCCATCTAGAATAATATATGAATATTGGAGCGGCAGCGGATCGTACTAAAAAACCTCATTGACTTGGTAGGACACAAGTTTCGGATGAAAATTTTGTTCGTGATGTCCGGTCTATAGGTATTGAATGTCTCTGTTATACCTATTGTGTTTTATTTTCCACAGATCGGTAAGCGAAGAAGAGCGTTCGTTTGCGCTCGGCATGCAGTTCGTGATATTCCGTCTGTTTGGGTACATCCCGGCTCCGATCGTGTTCGGGAACCTCATCGACTCGACGTGTCTGCTGTGGAAGCAGTCCTGTAGCGGAGAGAAGGGAGGCCGCTGTCTTCTATACGATATTGAACAGTTCAGATACAGGTAGGTACACATACACGTCCATAATATGTATTTCGTTGTTCCTGATGGCATTGTTTATCGACGCATCGGTTTAACTTTCTATAAAATATAAATGTCCGGCTTCCTTCATAGTGTCTTAAAGATAAATTTCAATCTGAAACAGAATTTAAATGTACAGACGCCAGCACATCATGTGCCCAAACTGTCAAATTTTCCCTACTGAACATGAACTTTATTCTGTTTCATTGAATTAGAAAAGCTATGGAAACGTAATTCTCATACAAATAACGCTTCAATTTTGGTTCCATTTACGCAAACAACTGACACACTATAATAGACGAAGCTAGTGCGCGATTGGGTGCATCAAGGTCACTGGGCGGAGTCAAGATGACAGCGAGCCGAGCGTGGATGGTGTTATGCAGTAGATACTTAGCTAAATTAAATTATTTGTGTATATTTAACAATGACTTTTTTGAATGAATTCCGACAGAATATAAATGTAAATTATCTATATACAATACATACATACAAATTATATTGATACTTCTATACTATTGTTTTTTTTTTAATCAATACTCAATATATTTATTGCACTCCACAATGTGAACTTAGGTGGTAGGTACATAAGGATATAATAATAATATGCATCATTGTGGGCCCTGTCGGGCATAACAATATAAAAATTAGGAGAATTACGAGGAGGGCTATTATAAATATTTAAAATTTTATAATAATCTCTACTACTCTTTTGTTTAGTGTAGGTAGGCTGAGGTAGGCTTATAAATAATTGTATACTTACAGCTTGGCAAAAAAGAGTCTGACGCGGTGACAGATGAAACTAAAAATGGATGATTGTGGCAACATTGTTTTATTTGCCAACTGCTAGTACATCATGTGTCAAAAGTGCGTAAATCCTCGTCGTTTTTTATAGATTTAACAAAATTATTAAGTTTCGTTGCAAAACTAACGATTAAAAATGCATAAAACCATTCGTAGTTGTATCAAAGCAGTGATTTACCACGTCTTTTTGTGGTGTTTGGCCAAATCTGAAGCGGAAGAAGTTTTGTCCTTAGTCGGGAATGTTTATCGAAGAACTGCCGCTAGGACAGGTATTTATCTACGCTAATTAAATCATTGTACATTAAATAAGTTTTTCTAAATGTATTCAATGCGTATTCTGGTTGATATACAGATTTAAGTAATTATTTGTCTTGTTTACAGAAATTGAAATTTAAGGTTATGTTTTGTAGTTTGAAGAGCCTCGTATACCCATATTTGATACTTGAAGATAAAGAATAGGGAATTAATAATAAAGTACTTACCGTATCTCTCTTTGTTTTAGTTAAATCTGTCAACACAGTAAGAAAAATGTGAAGGTAAAAAATAAGATATTGTTTCTACACCGGGAAAACATTTCAAAGGTCGCCCGAAGAAAGTTACCACCTTCTCATTGTGATGTGAATCCAATTGAATTAATATGGGGAATCATTAAATTACTTCAGTCAATGTTGGATCCATTGATGTAAAGGTAGCCTAGTTTATATGTGCATATTTAAAGTTGTTATGTTAGAACCATTGTTTATGATTATTTTTTGTTTTTAAAGGTGGCCGCTGAACAAGCATTTGCAAACATTACTAAGATTGGAAAAATTCATGCAAGGATATTGTAATGAAAATAGAAAAATAATATCATGACAGTAATAAATCTCACAGATGACAGGAGCAGTGATTTATCAGAATAAGAAAATACTAGTGTTTTAGAAGTTGCAGGAAGCTCTAGCCAACCGGGATCGGATATTTGATGGTAGTGTGTTCGATTCGTCTGATTAAATTTTTGTTATTAAAATAAAATTTAAAAAGGTGTTCTTTCATTATCCCTGTAAACTATTTCTTTTTGTATCTTTAAAACAAACTATTGTTGATAATTCCTAACAATCTTACGGTTAGACAGCTCTCGAGAGCATGATTATACCTGTCTGTGGATACTTAATACACCACTTTCGTGCAAGCCCTCACTGCCCACTATAACATACATAGGTACCCACGGTGGTAGGCAGAAACTATAGAGCGCCATAATATGCTACGATTCTTACATACTTCTTTTGCTTCGCTTACATTTTTACGTTGTTATACACATTTGCCCACTATTAATAGTGTTAATACTGAACATTGAAGCCTTCCATGGTGTTTGCGTAGCATCCGATAGACAGAAACACCCACTTAACTTTGGGATTAAATAGATACTAAAAAGTAACAAGTATCAAACCTGTTAAATCGTAGTATTCAGGGTGGCCACATGCGCGATACTAGCGACCTCATTTATTCCACACTCTTTTTTGCCAAGCTGTACATATAATTTTTACTACTCATGTATTGAACTTATACATTGATTATTGTTTAAATTATTATAAGTAATTATTATATTATTATTATTGGTAAGTATTATAAAATATTTTTGCTTTTCTTTTTGGTATTATTGTTTATTTATAAAAATTTATCGTTTAAATACTCGTTTAAGTATATTATAATAACATTTACGGATTAGAAATTGTTTTAATTTATTTATAAATATATTATATTTTTGAACATTTTTAATTTCGTCTGGTAATTTATTATATATTTTAATTGACATTACTAAAGTGCTTGTGGAGTGTATTTTCAGCTTAGAGCCTGGTATGTTTATTATATTTTTGTGTCGTAGTGTGTACTGTGTGTAGTGAGTCTGTATGTGTTCTCGTGTAATAAACAGTTTTTGATTGTTTCTGACAAATTTGCACAATTCCAATATATATGTCGCGGCAAGCGATATTCTTGAATAATAAGTTGTGAAGTTGATTAACTTTGTACAGAGTCTATGGTGACCAGCGTGACGTTACTTGTCATTTGAAAATGGCGCGAATGTGTTTTCGGTAATGTCACGTGGACAGAGTCGTGCTGGTGCGTGGGAGCTTGGCGGAGCTCAGATTGATTTGAGGCACCGACGAAGACACACATCCAGTACGAAACTGTCAGTTACCTAGATTTGAGTTGTTTTGTGATTAAGATTGTTAAGTAAGGTTATTACTGCAATGAAGATTGCTATTCTACGTTATGAACTCTGTACCACGAAACCCCCATCGGTGTTAGCTCATCGCTCAGCCATCGCTGGCGGCGACATATTATATACAAGGAAGTGTTAAAATTTTATGTTCTTGGAAATGGGGTATGCAGCTGTCTGTGTTATCTATATTAACTAATATTCTAATCAGTCTTCTTTGTAGTGTGAAAAGTGTTGGTGCATCTGTGGCTATTTCCCCATAATATTACTAAAATTCCTTAATCAGGTATCGGTACGAGTAATTAGGTATAAATGCAAGATATATCAAAATTGGTTTAGAAGTTTTCAAGATATCACTTTAAAGCGGTCGATGAAGATCAATAAAATTCGGATAAAGTAAAAATATATTTATTGACAAATTAAGAATTTTAACAATAATAATAATTATTATTATGTGCCTGTTGTGTCCCACTGCTGGGCAAAGGCATCCCTTCCGTCCTTTCACTCATCGCGGTTTATTGCAATGTTAGTTCAAACGAGTGTTAACAATAAGTGAAAGTGAAAATCATTTATTTCAATTTAATTTACAAAAAACAAGGTAGGTATTTTTGAAATTTCTAACAGTAATTAGTAAGAAAGGTGAAGCTCAACGGACAACAGCCCATTCTAAATAGTCGCTTCTTATGGTTACTCTTTTTCAATAATAAGTAGGTATATTTTGGTACAAACTTCATTCTAAAAATGACTTATAATGACTTGAGAACCGTGTCACTACAATAAAAAAATACATTCCTCGAAATATAATTAACTTGCTTAATTATGTTTGTGAGCCTTAATATTCTCGGAAATATTATTTGTTGATACTCCGTCTTGTACTTCTTCTGGTTAAAATTGATACGTTAAAATTTTATTTAAACATTTAATGAGAACCTGGTAAGTAGGTATACTGGAATTACACGCCTTACCATAGACTTGAACTTGAATACAATGTTAAATCTACTACTACTTTACTTTGTAAACTATTTTCTGATCTAAACAGAAGTTAATGACCATAATTTATTACCATAATTCTGTCTGCGGACGCAACCGTTCCTTCTTCTATGAACCATCTAAAAAGACCAAAAATAAGGTTAATGACGACACAAAAAATAATAATAATTAAAATTAAACCTTTGATATGAAAATTATTTACCGTGCATATAGGTACTGCAGATTTATTCAACATGCGATTACCCTTACTCGACAGATACATGTCTTGAGCTTCAAAATGTATGGAGCACACCTTACTGAATCTATTTGGTGCCCAATCTTCCTGTCTTCTTTCTAAACGAACAGCTTTTATCCACAACAGTCGCTTTAGTTCATTTTTAGGAAAACTGAAAATATTACAACGACAATTAATCGGTAATTACTGTTTATATAATGTTCGTGTATTCAAAATAACCCACAAGCTTATGTTTGTCAAAAAATAAAATTTACTTATTTACAAAAACAAAAATCCAAAAAGAATAATTAATTGGGCTGGTTACGAGCACTTATTGCATAACACCGGCCACAATGAATTACTCGTTAGTGTTTTAATCACATTTGTATTTATTAGTATACATAATATTTAAATGCTATACTCTAACCGCCTAATAACTCGCCAATAAGGGAAAATCCAGACACAATTTGGAATTGCCTATTTTTAGGCTGACTAAATAAACCTATTTTTTGGTTATAGTGTCAATGTCATTCAAATATTTGTTAGAACTGGTAAAACAGTAAATAAAAGGATTTCTTTTTACTCACCAATGAAACTTATTCCAGTATCACTTTTCCGCCTTTCTTTGCATTTTTTGCACCACTTTACTACACAAGAAGTCATTTTTTTATAATTCCACCAATGTTTTTATCCAAATAATGAAACGTCAAACGCTTTGATCAATGCGACCTTCCGTCACTGAGTGCGCAGTAGACTAGTTCTTAAAAAGACGTACTTTAAAAGCCCCGCCTACTTAGTCGTACTTTTCGTGGTGCCACTTTTTGAGTGCAATGCTGTTTCCATAGCTTTTCTAATTCAATGTTCTGTTTGTATAAAGTTGAAAAACTATCGAAGAAATTTGACACATTGGGGTAGATTGATGTGCTGTCCTCTGTACTTCAACTTAGCCAGAAGTGATCAAAAACAAATCTTTTAATTTTGGTTTAATTTCTGTTATATTGGATAGGCAGTATTTTTTGTTTTGGCAATCTTAATATGAAGTTCGCTTCTTTTTACAGATACGTAGGCCTGTGCGGCGGTATAAAGATAGTGGCACTCGGTATATTCATGGCCGACTGGTGGCTAGTACGACGTCGACGACACCTCGAGACCGCGCCGCCCCTTGACCCGCAAAAAGACATCGCCGGCTCCATCATCAGTCTTGACAAACGTACGATAAACTTAAAATTTTAATCTGCCTTATTTATGCATGTAATGTGGCTGTAGTAGCTGACCATTACTAATAAACCATTTGTATACAGTTTTCGAGGAACTTCCATCTGCAGACAACGCCAGCGGGTTCCGGTCGGGCGTGATGTCGGGCGTGAGCTCGGCTACCACGACGCCCATGGAGGCACACGACGCGTCCTGCGGCTCGCTGCAGCGCACCGAGTCGCAGTACTCGCAGGACTCGCAGCCGCGCGCGCCCGCCAACAACTCGCGCGTGCTGGTCGCGTCGCGCCACCTGCGCAACGACTCCAAGACCATCCAGCTGGAGCCGCGCGCGCGCCAGCACTCGCTCGACGAGCCCGAGCGCTCCCGCGCCGTGCGCAGCGACTCGCGCGACTCCCGCGACTCGCGCCGCGACGCCTTCCCGCGCTCCGCGTCGCGCGACCTGCCTCGCGACGCGCACTCGCGCAGCGGCTCGCGCGACTTCAAGGTGCACTCGCGCTCCAACTCGCGCGAGCTCAGCCTCGACCAGCTCAAGCACCTCGCGCTCAAGAGCATGGAGAACCTCGACCTCACCGTACTGCCGCTCGCGCGCGCCGTGGACGAGGAGAGCAAGCGCCTCATCGACGGCGGCGGAGTGCTGCGCCACCGGCGGACGAGCTCCAAGGACTCCAAGCTCCCGGAGACGAAACACAAGCGGACCTCATCTCATCACATCACAATGGAACCCAACGAGCTTAGTTTACAGATGCAGAAGGGTCGAAGCGTAGATCATCTGGCTTCTACTCGATTGGACCCATGCGTGTGAGAAAAGATAAAAATGTACATTTTAGTGTCGGGACTGAATCTCAGTTTGAGTGATATGAACGAGTGTAAACAATTGCTTGTTACTGCTGTGCACGACTGAGTGAGAAACATAGTGAATATAAGTTAGTTAAAAATAAATTTAGCAAATAGAAAACAAATTATGAGTGATTTCAAATCATATCTTAACTGTAGTTTCGAAGCTTTCATATAATTATTAACGAAAAAAATTACTATCGCCTCTGCAGCTAACTAGTGTTCTAGTGACAACTTCATTGAAGCTGCAAGCTACAACACGTAGGATCAATGTAATGTTTCATGAATCATGTAGTGTAATAACCGACTGTTGTTTTAACATTTAAAATACTCGCATCACTCCTATTTTTACTTTACTTTGTTATATTTAATGTAATTAGTTAAATTAAAGTGTTAACTTTTTTCTATTATGAAGATGCACCTTTATAAAAACGAGAACTTCCTTAATGTACTTAAAATTCAAGTACACAGATCTTAATTCAATTTGATGTGTATATTTTTATCATTCTAATATTATTGCTATGTACAAAGGCGCTGATTATATTTGTTGTTTGTGTATATTCTTACACAGTAGTGAAAATTATTTACAGACTGTTGAACTTCACCAATGTTAGACGTTTAGTAAATAGACACCACCTAGATTGAAAAGAGCAAAAATAGGTACAACCTAAGGATAAAATATTAAAAAGGCGTGGAAATCAAGTGAATATTACCACCATTTTGAAATGCACTAGTACACACTTTATATCTGCACAAAGCTTATTAATTTCTATAATTGTTAAAACACTGGGATACTAAGGAGAAGGAAAATCATCTGATGTTATGGCTTGATTTATGTTATTAACAGTCGTTTTACGTGATTGAAGTGGTGCCATGACTGGAATTGCAACATGGATACTACCAATATTTAGTTTTATATTAACCTTTTTTTAGGCTCTATTTCGAAATGGGTAGTTAATCTTAAAAATTACAAAATATTGTCCTATTCTGACATCCTATTCAATACAAATGCCACCTTGTAATTTGTAAATAAGGAGATGGATATGTTTTAGATTTTGACTGACTTCTCAATCCAGACATTTTATAGAAAACAATGTGTTGCTAAAGAAATCAATTGAATTGGATAACACAGATATTTTGCCGAATATTTTACTGAATATATGTGAAATGTATCATTCTGTATAATTAGTATTTCAGAGGATTATTATAAGTTATTTAACAGTTACTTATCAGTTTGGTGTAAAGGATCGGAACAGAACCTATGATCATAAACCGTTTCATTTGCACATGCCTAGATCTGGCAAAGATCAACCACTGAATGTGTATCTTTATCATCATCAGTTTTTCAGGTTATTGGTTAGAATAGACGATTCTAAACAATAACCTAACCTACATTGTGTCTCACCTTGGACAGTTTCTTCACACTGAAACTCATATTAGTTCAATTGCCTTGAACTAACTCAGATACCCAATAATAATGGTGCTCTTATGCTAGCCTACTCATCATCATCTGCCTAGCCTTTTCCCAACTATGTTGGGGTCGGCTTCCAGTTTAACCGGATGCAGCTGAATACCAGTGTTTTACATGGAGCGACTGCCTGTCTGACCTCCACAACCCAGTAACTGGGTAACATGATACCCCTTGGTTAAACTGGTTGTCAGACTTTCGGGCTTCTGACTACAAGTAACGACTGTCAAAGATCTACAAATGACAGCCGGGACCAACGGCTTAACGTGCTTTCCGAGGCACGGAGGAGTCTTGGTATGTAATAAATGGTCACCCATCCACGGACCGACCTCGTCAAGCGTAGCTTAACCTTCGATCGACCCATGCGGCTGTTATAATTTAGCCACAAGCTCCTCCTATGCTAGCCTACTATATCTTCTAATTAATAATGTATGTCTGCAATAAGTTACCGTGAACATTCCTCTTAGGGCCAGCGCACATCTGCCGAAGCGCAGTGCAGCCCGGTTCTCACTGGTAATCAATTATCCACCTTGTAGTGGTTGAAATAGAGTTGAAAATAAATCAACTTCCATCAATCAGAGAGCATCAATGCAGATAGAAGCTCGAAGTACGATTTATTTTTAGTGACACAAAGCCGATATTCATCTAACATGGAAAAACGCGCGACATTGCGCTTCGCCAGGTCTGCCCCGGCCCTCGTTATTGAATGAATAAAACACAAGCACAAATCACCAAAATTGTTATAAGTATACTTACACCTTTAAATGAAAAACATTAATTATGATCTCAATGAAGGGAAGGAGTGAATTCTGCAACTGGATGTGAATTATTGACAACAATAATTTCAACTTTTAATGCATCTTTAATTTTTGTAAATATGTATTTCTAGTAATTTTATTACGTATGTGATCGTATTTTACGAAGTTTAGTGCAATTAAATGGTTCTATGCATGCCACTCAAGGTCCAAAACTTTTAACCTTGATGTTTTGATGCTTTCATCTGTAAAATTAAAATAGTTTGGACAGCTAATATTTAGCATATAATATCAATTTAGTATATCTACTGTTAAAACTGCCTTAGTTGATTAAAGTCAGTTTTCTATTATAGCCCATACAAATAATCATACTATATTAATTTAATGTTCAATAAACTTATTTATTTAAAAGATACTATTTTTGAGGTATAAAAAATGTCAATTCTTGGGCTGCTGTGTTAAGAACTCAATTATTAACTATATCATTTAAATATAAATGACCATGTATTTTAAAAGCAATATATTTATCTCAGTTAATGAAGTAAAAAGACAGGAATGTTGTCTGTGTAAATTTTTGTCACATATTGTTAAGAGAGGTTAATAGTTTGATATGAAAGAGAGTGTTTTAACGAAAAATGCCTTATTACTACAATAGATTGTAAGACTTGATATTGATACTGACTAAGGCCTGTAATATAGAACCTCATTTAAGACTAGATAAACTATTTTCACTCACACCTCTTTAACATGTTTTAGGTAGTCAAGTGTTAAGTAAGGTTTTGTAATAAAGGCCTTATATTAGATGTATTTGAATATGTTGTTATGTCAATCACCCAGACAAGTTTGATAATAGCAACTCCTAAACTAATTTGTTGCATTTAGTGATTAATAAAATTGCATACTTATTTTAAAACATGTTTTATTGTACCTCTTTGGAATAAAAATAACAAACATTTATCTTCAACAAATATTCATTCAATTACTGAACTGCTTTTTCAACAGAAATGTCTTCATCATAGTCACCTGTTAGCAATATTTATACTTAGTAAAACCTAGTAACCATTTTCTAGAACGAAAATTCTACTCAGGAACTCAGCATGACAAATTACAGAGGAAGATGGATCAATAAAACTAGTATGTAGCAGTTTACATAATATCTACACTTTCTACTTGAACAGTTTACATGGATTACATACATTTATCTACACTACCATTCTATTAATATTGAATGTGTATTTAGTCCAACTCACCACATTCAGAGATCACAACTTTCTTAGCAGGCTTGCCACTTTTAGATCCAAGACCTTCTATTTTAGTTACAACATCCATACCCTCTACCACAGAACCAAATACAACATGCTTTTTGTCAAGCCAAGGTGTTGGTGCAGTGGTGATAAAGAACTGAGATCCATTAGTATTGGGGCCAGCATTGGCCATTGATAAAGTTCCAGCACCAGTGTGCTTCAGCTTGAAGTTTTCATCTTGGAAAACACGGCCGTAAATAGATTTCCCACCAGTGCCATTATGGTTAGTAAAATCTCCCCCTTGACACATGAAGCTAGGAATGATCCTGTGGAATGAAGAACCCTTATAACCAAAACCCTTTTCGCCAGTGCACAGGGCTCTAAAATTCTCAGAAGTTTTTGGTACAAGATCCGTCTCCAGTTTTATCACTATGCGCCCCAAAGATTCTCCATCAGCAGTTACATCGAAGAATACTTTTTTTTCAGGCTGGCTTGAAGCAAATCTGAGAGTAGCGGCAGAATACAGAGTCCCATTTATTAGGGTACGGCGTAATATTGATGAAATAGCCATCATGGACAGAAGCCGTGGACCTAAAATAAATAATACTGGATAAAATTACATTTTTTTATAAACAATAATCATGATTTATCACAGTTATATGATAATTATTTCACATAACCTGTACATACCAGCACGTTTCGTAATTTTCCTGCTCTCAGTTCAGTGCTCTCCGAGTCTGAATTCAATTTATTCAATAAAAGTCAAATAACTAGTGCCAGTGTCAGGTGTCTTGTTGTCACTTTGTCAATGTCAATAATTGTCAATGTGTCATTTACGGCCAGAGTCAAAGGAAACCCTGAAAACATTTACTTCGGAAAGAAAAAGAAAATAATCTTAGAACTTTTGCCAACACGAGCGTGTGCAAGCAGAATATGTCTACTTTGACTAAAAAAAACTCGACGTCGCCGTCGTTTAGACGTTGTAATCGATAAAAAGTATAAATTAATGTTGTCGTAGGAAACCTAACTAGGAAATCGGTACGGTAGATGTAATTGCAGTTAGAACAGATTGGATCCGATTTAGGGTAAATCGGACATTCCGCCCGCTTAGTTGTTTCCTTACTGTTCCTAGTTAGGATCGTACAAATTGAATAGTCAATAGTGTAATAAGCTATTGGATTAGACTCATTGTAGGACATGCACGGCAGTAGGTCTTACTATAACCGTGTAGTGGTCACATGGATATAAGTAGTACGTTTATACTCTTATTTTTATTAGTAACTAGCGACCCGCCCCGGCTTCACACGGGTGCAATGCTAATACAAAATTGGCGAACCGGGAAATCTTAAAGTATGCCCATTTGATGGCAGTGGACTCACAGAGTGATAAAGATTGATCATGCATGATGCATATTATTAAATAATGTAATAATGGCAACAGCAGGAAATCCTATCCTACGATTTACGATGGAGGGTAGGCAGAGGTGCAGCAACTCTTATGACGCTTAGACTATATACCTCTAGACGTAGCCCAATTTACAGTGTCAAGTGTAGAAGTGAGACGCAATAATACAAAGTTCGTAGGAAAATTGAGACAAAGTATCGTATCTTCTGTCCCTTACGGCGTGCCGGATTTTTGCATAACTAACTTTTGAATGTTAGCCAAACAAAGTGCTGTCACTGTCACGTATATTATTATGCTCGATTTAATTTAAGTTTTCGGATGGTTTTTGCAATTTTTGTAATAGTTTAAGTCATTTAATGAGAAATAGACTCCATTAGATAAGTGTTTAGTGTATGGTGAATGCGCTACGATGGGAGGATGCAGTATAATAGGCTGTAAAAGCCGCTCAGAAAAGGCCAATAACAAAATCTCTTTTCATTCGTAAGTATTCAATACTGTTTATGTTATTGTATGATTATTGAATTTATACATTTGTGCGCTTTTATTGTCATGGCTTTCAGACCATAATATGGAAGATTTCTTAAAGTAAACTTGATTTCTTAAATCACATAACCTAGGAATACTTACAGTGTTGCTACACGTTTCAAATCTTTTCCCTTAACTGTCAGGCCTAATGTTCAAAAGGTAGGCATAATAATCAAATAAATCTATGGTGGCTAAACACACAAATTTGTGGGCGAACCCTTATTTTTAAGTTTAAGTGAACATATGTACGAACGAACAGAGCCCTTTCGACAATCATTAAGTTTTACTCTTGAAGGCAATCGCGTAGGTACTTAAAGATACTTGGAAGTAAGAATTCATTTTATAAATAAATGTTAAGTATAAACAAAAAATTAGATATTTTCAAAATAAGTTGGTTTTGTCTAAAGGACAATAGTTATTATACAGCAATGTCAATGTCACACTGGATGTCACCATACCTCAATATATTTTAATGATAAATAACACGCGAAAAGTTTTTTCTCGCCACGGGTGTCATTGGTAGCACGTGTGTCAGGAATTTTTTAATTGTTTTCGAGTGTTTGTTGATACTTTTGTGTCGTGTTACTAACTAACTGTGTTGTCCTTGTGTTTGTCAACAGGTAAGTACTATTATTGTATTTTACTAGCGCGCTTCTACCAAGATGGACAGGTCTAAACCTCCCGATCCTGATCCCCCCGACTTTCATCGTTCGTCTCGTATTTTGTCCCCCAATCCACTTTCACAATTTGCGAATGTTGTGTGTAGTGTCACAGAGATGGATTTAACCCAGTCCCAAATCCCACAAAACTCTCGCAAACGCCCTAGTGATGAAGTAAATGTTTTGACTCCTACCCCCCCAAACAAACAAATAAAAACTCAAATCGGCCGTGCCAAATATTCGGCAACAGATAAAGCGCCCTTCATTGTCCACGTCTCTCGCGTTGATACCCAACCAAATGCTGGTACTACTCTGCACCCTGTCAACTTTGGTAAATTTTTAATGGCTAACAAAATTAGTAACATCGTTCTTGGTGGTGTAAATAGAGTAGGTAGAAACCGTGTTTCCGTAGAGTTTGCCTCCCCTCAGGATGCCAACTCTTTCTTGGTTAACACTCTGTTAGCCAAGCACAGTTACACTGCATCCATACCCACATTTAATATCACAAGGATGGGTGTAGTAACCGGTGTTCCCTCTGATATTTCAGAGGAGGAGGCCATTACATATTTGTCCGTGCCCTCAGGTTGCGGAAAAATTCTTAAAGTACGGCGTATCAATAGGAAATCCCAGAGAGACGGTGTTACTGAGTGGAAACCCACTGAAACTTGTGTGATTACATTTGATGGGCAAGTACTTCCAGCCAGAGTTTTCTGTTGTTACACGTCCCTCCCTGTCCAACAGTACATATTCCCCACAATCCAATGTCGCAAGTGCTGCAGATTCGGACATGTAGCTAACCTATGCAGGTCTAAACCACGCTGCAGTAAGTGTGGCCATGATCACTCTGGTGATGATTGCAACATTTCTGAGGGCGAGGCCTTCTGTGTGCTTTGTTCGGGGGATCATTTTGCTAATAGCACATCATGCCCTGAATATGGCAGACAGAAAGCCATTAAGACTGTTATGGCAGAAAAATCTATTTCATATACTGAGGCCAGCAAACGCATTCCAACAGCTTCCCGTAACTATGCCAACATTGTCAAGTCTTCAACTTCTCAGTCTTATCGCAAAACTATCACCCTTAAACCTAAGACCCACGCCCCCCTTTCCCCATCTTATGATAAGGTTTCCCATCAGAGAATAACTAGTTCCCCTCAACCTTCACAGCCTAATGGCTGCGCTCTCAATTGTAAAAATAACTCTTCCAATAATAGTACTTCTGCTATTATTGACCTTCTTATAAAACTTCTTCCAACTATACTCTCTTCTTCTTCTGACACTCTATCACCGTCCAACGTTGCCGATCAACTTGTTTCTCTTTTATTAAATATTAAAAATGGCTCTACGTCAAGTCTTTCTCCAGTGGAATGTGAGAAGCGTGTGGCATAAAAAGCACGACCTCACATTTCTTTTAAATAAGTTCAAGCCTTTGGCCTGTTCCATAGCTGAGACTTGGCTTACCCCAAGTCTCAGCTTTCGTATACCACATTTTAACATTCTCAGATGTGACAGATCGGACGGCTATGGAGGGTCAGCCCTCTTAGTTAATGATCGTGTCTCACTTTTACCCTATCCTTTATCCCCTCTTGCTGGAGATATGAGCATTGTTGCAGGCAGGATCGAAGGCATCACAGTGTTTTCTATTTATATTGCACATCCTCACCTTAACTTTTTAGCTTTATTAAAGAACATCTTATCTAATACTAGTGGCCCGATTCTGGTCATGGGTGACTTCAACTGCCATCACTACAGATGGGGATCTGAGCGCTGTGATGCCTTTGGTATAGCTCTGGTTGAGATTCTGGATGAATTAGATCTCTGCATCCTGAATAATGGTTGCCCAACCCGTAGATCCCCTCCAGGTCAGCAAAAGAGTTGTGTGGATCTCACATTTTGTTCTGTTGAATTAGCACCATCAACTGACTGGGAATGCACGACCTTGTCGCATGGCAGTGACCACTACCCCATCGTCATATCCTTGCGTAATAAATCTTATTTAGAAAAAACATCTCCTCCACTCTTGAGGTATAACTTGTCTAACCCAGATTGGACAGGATATGCATCACTATTGGAGGATGAAATTGATTCCCTTCCAAATTTAAACTCATGTTTACCGGTTCATTCTGGTCACTGCTATGCCAAGAGCTGTTATGAGGGTCTGCTGGCAGCCATTACTTTGAGTGCAGATACCAGCTTTCCGCTAAAGAATAGTGCCCAGAATAAAATCCCTTCACCTCCATGGTGGGACCCAGAGTGTACTTCCGCAATCAGGGCCAGAAACGAGGCTGAAGCTTGCTACAATGCTGATATGAGTCCTGAAAACCTGTTGGCTTATTGTCAGATCAATGCCAGAACCAAACGTCTTCTCCGTAAGAAGAAGCGTGCAGGTTGGGTCAAGTTCTGCTCCTCCTTATCCCCATCCACCCCAATCTCATTGGTCTGGAAGAATATAAAAAGGTTCAGACGTGGTTGTTCTCCATCAATTTCTTCACCAATAACTAGAGAAACTGCTGAACTTTTTTTTGACAAAATCGCACCAGTATATGTTCCCTCTTTATTAGAATGTCAATCAGATTGTCTCTCCTTGTGCTACGAATCAGAAGATCCTTTTGATGCTCCATTCTCTTTAGACGAACTAAATGTGGTTCTCAGACATGTCCGTGATTCAGCCCCAGGTATTGATGGTGTGCCATATTCTTTTATCACTCATTTTGGTGAAAAAGCTAAACATTATTTTTTGAATTTTATTAATTTTTGCTACTCATACAGTTGGATTCCAGACCAATGGAAAACACAAATTATAATACCTCTTTTGAAACCAGGAAAACTTGCCGATGATCCGAACGGCCTTAGGCCGATCGCTTTATCTTCAGTCCTAGCCAAATTACTGGAACACCTAATTAAAAACCGGCTCGAGTGGATTGTCGAAACGAGAGAATTGCTGCCGAAATTTCAATTTGGTTTTAGAAAAGGGCTTAGTACTATGGACAGCGTTGGAGTTTTAGTAACGGATATTAGACTAGCCTTTTCTCAAAACGAATCCGTGGTTGCCGCTTTCCTTGATATCTCTGCCGCATATGATAATGTCCTTCTTCCCGAGCTCAGGCAAAAATTGCAACAGCTGAGTCTCCCGGTAAAGATGATACAGTGCATATGCCAACTTCTCCAGTCTCGCTCACTGACTCTGAGAGTCCAGGGAGAGGAATTTAATCAAAGACTGTCATGGAGGGGACTTCCTCAAGGCTCTGTCCTCAGTCCTCTACTGTACAATCTGTATACGGCTGATATTGGGTCCTGCTTAAACCATAATTGCCAGATGCTACAATACGCCGATGACATAGTCATGTATGTGACAGATTTTTCTATTATAGACGCCGCATCATCTTTAAGCCTTTCTCTGGACTCTTTGAACCAGTGGCTTTTAAGCCACGGACTGTCGCTGTCGGCACCAAAAAGTTCGGCAGTGATTTTCTCACGTAAAAGACACATCCCTCATATTTCAGTTAACATTTCAGGCAATAGTATTCCTTTAGTTAATAAAGTAAAATTTTTGGGAGTTTTTCTGGACACAAAATTAACGGGTAAACATCACATTAATGCACTTATCCAAAAATGTGAAAAAGTAGTTTCTATTTTAAAAGTTCTTGCAGGAGTGTGGTGGGGTGCCCACCCCTACACCATGAAATTGGTTTATAACGCCTTGGTACGTAGTGTTCTAGACTACGGTACATACCTACTCATTCCTTGCAACAAAGGTGCTTTGGCTGGGCTAGATAGAGTTCAGTCCAAATGTCTTCGTATCATCTCAGGGTGTATGAAGTCTTCTCCCATTAACGCGTTGCAGGTTGAGTGCGCTGAACCTCCTTTAGCCCTGAGACGGCAATATCTGGCCTCCCGTTTTCTGTCTAGACTAATATGTCGATCTTCCCACCCTCTTATAGTCAAATTGAACAAATTAAATGTCTTATGTAGATCCTCAAATTACTGGAAAAATAAAGAAATCCCTCTTACCCTGAAAGCTTTCCAACAAATACAAAATTTAGCATGCCCGATTGACCAGTATTCCAGATTACCCCTTTTCCATTTTTCTTACAATGTTTTAAATTTTACCCCAAAAATCCGCTTTGATATCGGTATCTCCAAAAACTCCCCGTCAGCGAATTCGACCTTCAACGCGGTGGTGGGTGACCGATGGAATGGCTTTCAACTATTTTTTACGGATGCTTCTAAATTTTCAGACCTTAATCACATTGGCGCTGCGGTTTTTTATCAAAATTATAAAATAATTCTACAATTTAAATGTCCTAGTGAGTCCTCTATATTCACTGGTGAGTGTGTGGCTATATTGGAAGCTTGCCTTTTTATAGAATCACACCATAATATTGTAAAAGCTGTTATTTTTACCGACTCACTAAGCTGTCTACAAGCTTTAAACAAAAACCCTTTTAAAAGTAAATTGCACAGCCCCCTTATTTTGAAAATTAAGAAAACTTTACTGTCTTGCGCTGATAATCAAAAGGATGTTCATTTAGTCTGGATTCCTAGTCACTGTGGTATAAAGGGTAACGAATGTGCCGATCTCTTGGCCAAGGACGCTTGTTCATCTGCAACGGCTGATCTCAAGTACAACCTCCATCAAGGCTATGACCTATTATCCCTTCCTAAATTGAAACTTCAGAGTTCTTGGCAGGAACAGTGGAATTTGTCCAGTAGGAAGAGAGGCAGGTTTTTTTACGCAGTGGAACCCATCATAAAACCAAAACCTTGGTTCTACCGCTTCAAAAAGGTATCAAAACCCGTTATATCTACCCTCTGTAGAATACGTTTAGGTTTTTGTTGTACCCCTGTTTTTTTACATAAACTCCGCATTTGTGACTCGTCTCTCTGTGAGTGCGGGTTGGAGGAGGGCACGTTGGACCATATATTTTTTGAATGTCCAAATAATGCCCCCCCTTTAGATTTATATAGACGTCTTCCTAAATTTAAGATCCCTCTCCCAATTAACTTTTCCTCCCTTCTAACATATTCCTCCCCTGAACTGCTTGTGGCGCTGATAGTTTTTATCCGTCACAATAATATAAAATTGTGAGCTGTCGCCTCAAATCTCTGCTTGTTTTAATGTGGTATAAATTTTATGAAATGTACTAACAATACTAACAATAATAATATTTATGTAATCTCATTTTTTGTTTGTTTCAGTCCCATACTAACCCATGCAGATCTACATTGAGTCCAACTGTATCAACTGAAGATTATTATTATTTATTTTTATTTTATTTTTTTTGCGCACTTGCTGTCCAATACACTTTAGACATTGGCAGAATAGTCGACATCGGCTCTGTTTGCCATAAACAAAAATAGAATAGAATAGAACACGCGAAAAAATAATGTAGTGTTCTTCTAAAGAGTTACTTCTATGTACACACATCAAGCTTCACCTGGTAGTAGTGTATTTTATTTGTGAGAATCAAGGTAAGATTGAAAGTAGGTATTTTACGTGAAATTATATTTTCTCACACATGGATACTTCTACACTCTTATTACCACGTTGAATACGTAAATTATAATTTACAATAGTGCTAAAATTGGAACCCGCAGTTAAGTAGAATTTTGGTCGTATTTTGGGACTTTTTTAAGGAATAGCAACACAGAACTTTTATATTGCTGTCGCACTTAGACTATATACCTCTAGACGTAGCCCAATTTACAGTGTCAAGTGTGGAAGTGAGACGCAATAATACAAAATTCGTAGGAAAATTGAGACAAAGCATCGTATCTTCTGTCCCTTACGGCGTGCCGGATTTTTGCATGGCTAACTTTTGAAAGTTAGCCAAACAAAGAGCTGTCACTGTCACGTATATTATTATGCTCGATTTAATTTAAGTTTTCGGATGGTTTTTGCAATTTTTGTAATAGTTTAAGTCATTTAATGAGAAATAGACTCCATTAGATAAGTGTTTAGTGTATGGTGAATGCGCTACGATGGGAGGATTCAGTATAATAGGCTGTAAAAGCCGCTCAGAAAAGGCCAATAACAAAATCTCTTTTCATTCGTAAGTATTCAATACTGTTTGTGTTATTGTATGATTATTGAATTTATACATTTGTGCGCTTTTATTGTCATGGCTTTCAGGCCAAAATATGGAAGATTTCTTAAAATAAACTTGATTTCTTATATCACATAACCTAGTAATACTTACTTACAGTGTTGCTACACGTTTCAAATCTTTTCCCTTAACTGTCAGGCCTAATGTTCAAAAGGTAGGCATAATAATCAAATAAATCTATGGTGGCTAAACACACAAATTTGTGGGCGAACCCTTATTTTTAAGTTTAAGTGAACATGTGTACGAACGAACAGAGCCCTTTCGACAATCATTAAGTTTTACTCTTGAAGGCAATCGCTTATGTACTTAAAGATATTTGGAAGTAAGAATTCATTTTATGAATAAATGTTAAGTATAAACAAAAAATTAGATATTTTCAAAATAAGTTGGTTTTGTATAAAGGACAATAGTTATTATACAGCAATGTCAATGTCACACTGGATGTCAGCCATACCTCAAGATATTTTAATGATAAATAACACGCGAAAAAATCAAAACAAGCTTCACCTGGTAGTAGTGTATTTTATTTGTGAGAATCAAGGTAAGATTGAAAGTAGGTATTTTACGTGAAATTATATTTTCTCACACATGGATACTTCTACACTCTTATTACCACGTTGAATACGTCGTATTTTGGGACTTTTTTAGGGAATAGCAACACTGAACTTTTATATTGCTGTCGCATGTGCGGCCACGCGGTAGCTCGATCTAGAGGTATATTATCTAAGCTGTCGCATGTGCGGCCACGCGGTAGCTCGATCTAGAGGTATATTATCTAAGTTATGACGTTATATTCAATTTTCAAGCAGGCGAAGGTTTTTAACCATTCTGCCAAGCATACAAGAATATTTGGATATATTATTCTGTTGTAAAGCCCTTTATAAGGCCTGGTTATAAAGGTATTATATTATTATTACATATATTGAATAAATGTATTGCAGATAATAATAAATAAATAAATATTCCACAACTTTTCACACAACGCCATTTAGTCCCTTGAGAGCTTGTGTTATGGCCGTTATGGGTACTTAGCAGCTGATAAAAAGAGTATAAATGTGTGTTATTCTAATCTTTTCGATCTGTTAGTAAGTCTATGGCAAGACCAAAGTGAGTGCCTGCCCGTGTCAATGTGACACTGTGACACAGGGGCCGGTCACTCCAGTACTTGAACACATTTCGGTAAAAACTTTGAGAAAAGCGCTATCTACTATCGCCTGCGTAAATTATTTAGTACGTTTAATTGACACTAGATGGTAGCATAGTCGAAACGACAATTTTGAACAAATTCCACTAAATTATTGGAAATCTATTAAATATTTTTTATGTATAGTGATATGTATAATAAATACTAATAAATAATAGTAAATAATAATAAAAATATTTTAATGTTCAAATATTCTTTGTATATTATTTTGTTTGGCAATATCGATGCCAACACTGTCAAAGAAATTTGAATTCGAATTTTCACAATGGCGTACCTACAATTTGCGTGTTTGTAGTATTCGTCCAGTTTGTGTTTTTCTGCTGTTTACTTGCGTTGATTGTAGTTTTTACTCATCCGCTGTGAAGTGTTTTTGGTGAATCGGTGAGTGAGTTGAGCTTTGCTCCTCCTTTCCATGTGTTCACCTAACTTGCAAAAAGACGCTTTTATTTAGTATTATTTGCGATAAAGACGCTTTATTTTTGTGATATTTGCGAAATAGACGCTGTTATTGTGTTATCTGCGATTATAGACGCTTGTGTGTGTGCATCAAATCATGCCAAGGCGGTGCGAATTGGGATGTTCACACAACCCGGGTAAGTGCTATAATTAACAAGTTCACAGTACCTAATGTGCTTTATGTACATCTTCATCGCTCAAATTAACATCCTGTGAAAAGCTAGGCTACGCAGCTAGTTGGAATTGTTTCTCTAGTTCTTTCTATTTCTTTACACTTTATAAATCTTGCTGCTAAGAAACTCTTAGGACAACCCACTGACCAAACACTGACAATAAATTATCTTTTTAACCTTTTATTTAAATGAAATGATTTAAAAATAGGCAAGCTTTCGAAAAACGAAAGGTGTCACACGAAAACACTTCTCTTATTTGTTTAGGTTTGTGCTAGTATTGTGTCCTCGTCTCGGTCAATACTTCTCTCCGTTTATGACTACTATGATAACTTAGCTAATATCATCAAACAAATTTCATGTTTCTGTATTTTAATTTTTCAGGTGTTACACACCACCAATTTCCACACCCAGAAAAGAACCCTGAAGTATTCAAAGCCTGGGTTAATATTGTAGGTGGGAAACTGGAGACTGCAGATGACATCAAATTTTACAGAAAGAGAGTCATCTGTGACATACATTTTGCCAACCAGTTTAAAAATCGCAACAGCCGTTTAAATGCACTAGCTGTTCCTACCCTACATCTTCATGGTAAGATTTGATATTTATTATACTACTGGCAAGACAGACATTGTCCTTTATCCTTGAACTAGTTTGCAGTACATAACATCATCATGCCTGTAATCTCGGAAGGGTTAGGTGGGGATTGACGGATTAGTTACATGCCATAGGGATTCCCAGGCTCAAATTCAAACCAATTTTTCACTGTTTTAACATAACTACAACAAAAATTGTATTTAAAATAGTTGAGATGTATATATTGCATAATCCGCAGGCCATCCGAGGGCCTCTGAATTTGTTTTGGTCTTTCTTTTCAGAGTAGTCACAAAGAGCTCATCTAGTTTAAAAACAAGGATTAGCATGTCTTTAATAAATCATTATCATATTTTTAAATATTAAACCTATGGATTTATACCTACTGTCCAAAATAAAATTAAATAATTTGATTTTTCTATTTCCAGGCGTTCCAAGACAAGCTGCTCTTATGCCTATAATACCAATTGAACTTCCTATGCCTGAACATATACAGAATCTGCCTTCTACATCAAAGCAAATAATCTCTGGTGCGTAAACGCTTGGCCACCTACTTTTTCATATTATGTTTAATTAACTGCTGCTGATGAACTGAGCTAGTCATCAGCAGCTCTTTTTCTATAATTGAAGTACTTAACTATAACATAAGCTATCTGTCAGTGTATGTGAAAGTTTCGATAATATTTATGATGAATAAACTTATTATAAAATTAAATAATTTTATTTTACTATTTCCAGGTTTTCCAACACAAACTGCTCCTATAATACCAACTGAGCTTCCGATGCCTGAACATAATATATGGAATCTACCTTCTACATCACAGCAAATAGTGACTGGTGGGTAATTGCTTGGCAAACCACATTTTCAAATTAAATTGAATTAAGTACCGTATGTGACTATAATTATACTTTCAATTGCATTTAGTAATAAGTAGCTGTAAATTTGTCATTACAAACAGACACATAATCTTGATTTATTGTAATGATTTAGGTTTAGTAATCTTCATGTAACTCACTGTATTTAAAAAAAAAGCATATACTTACAAATAAAGTTTATTATGCTTATAACACTGACACACGGTTTATTTAATTTTCAGCTGTGCCTTCCAATGCTAGGGTTATAGCAGCAGAACATAATTATTGCAGTAACAATGGTAGACAACAGACACAGAAACTTAAAGGAGATAAAAGTGAGTACCAATGTGTAGGTTGTTCCATAATCTATATAAAAAAAAACATTCTTTCTGAATCACAAATATATACAGTGAGTGTCAGCTATCTGGTGTAACATATGTGAACAATAGTAAAGCCGAGCGCCACCCATTGGGTAACTAAACTTACTTCAATTTTGTTAGGTTACTGCTAAAAACTTGAGAACAATATGATGTGAACAGGATACTGTCGTCACTTCTAAATTGCATCCAAGCAAAATAAAGTAAAGTACCATAAAAATAAAGGTTTTTTTTTTGTTTCAGAAAAAGTGAAATCTACTTCATTGCTGGAGAATCAATTAAAGATTTCAAGATTCCAAATGAAGAATTTGAAAAGTGAAATTATTCGATTACGCAAGCGAAGTAGAAGTTTTAAAGAAAGATTAGCCAGTGCAGATAGGATAAGTAAACAAATTTGTTTAAAAAAAATTACAAAAAACATGAAGCCAGCTGCAAAAATATTTACAAATATGCAGTACACCCAAACCCACAAGAAAGGTCGCGGGCGGAGATTTACTTTAAAGGAAAAAGTTTTGTCTCTCTCCATGTATAAAAAAAGTCCCAAAAGTTACACTCTTTTATACAAATATTTTACTTTACCCTCTATAAAGTCTTTAAAAAGGCTTCTTGCAAAAGTCGAAATAGAGTCAGGGCTAAATAAGTCTTTATTCATGAAAATGAGAGAAACTGTCAAGGAATTAAGTCCAGAAGATCGCCTCTGCTGCTTAATTTTTGACGAGATGTCAATTTCACCGCAGGTCCATTACGATGGATCGAAAGATAAATTAAAAGGATTCGCTTGGCGTAGTAAAAAGATTGCTGACCATGTATTAGTTTACATGGTCAAAGGATTAAAAAGAAAATTTAAGCAGCCAGTTGCTTACTATTTTACGAATTCCTTGAATAAAGTGGAATTAAAAGCCTTGACCATAAAGGTCATTAAATATGTACAGGGTACAGGGCTAAATATTTTGTGCACAGTATGCGATCAAAGCACTGTAAATGTGAGTGTCATAAATGAAATGGTCGAAGATACAAGAAAAAAATTTATAAAAGAAAAAAGGGAATGGAGACACGAAACCATGGAAGTAGGAAAGTATAAAATTATTCCACTTTTTGATGTCCCTCATTTATTAAAGGGGGTAAGAAACAATTTACTTACCAAAAACATGAAATATTACGACTTTGAAGAAAAGGTCGAAAAGACAGTGAAATGGGAATACTACCAGAATATTTATGAAGCAGACAAATCGTATGGTGAATTAAAAATATGTCACAATTTGACTGACGAACATATATATGTTGAAAAAATTAAGAAAATGAAAGTAAAAGACGCAGCCCAAATTTTTAGTCACAGTGTTGCTGTAGCTGCAGAACATTTATCGGCAAGAGGTGACATACCAAATGAGTGCCGTCAGGTAATCAAATTTACAAAAATGATCGACAATCTATTTGATTCTCTAAATGCAAGCACATTTAATATGATAAATGGAAAAATGTATAAATGTGGTGTAAGAAAGAATTCTCCTCATCACGAATTATGGATAAATGCCAAAAATCTTTTAAGATCAGTAAAATTTATTAAAGTTAAAAAAGAAAAGGATAATAAAATAAGATTAATTGAAACAAGCTCCATACCATCAATAAAAAATTTTATTCGCACTATTGAGGGCATGCAACAGTTGTGGAAAGTATTATCCCAAAAATATTTATTTGATGCAATGTTGACTAGAAACTTTAACCAGGACCCACTGGAAAATTTTTTTGGGAACATTAGAAGTTTCGGTGTGAGGAATACGGCACCTAACACTATAAGCTTTGAAGGTGCCTTTAAATCACTTCTTTTAAATAATTATAACTCACCCCATTCTCTAAAAGCTAACTGTGAAATTGACGATAATGACTGTCTTCAAACATTGAGTTTCTTTTTGGAAGACACACTAGAAAACACTTCTAATGTACCCAACAATGAGGTACTACCATTTCATCATGAAGAAAATGATGAAATTGTGGTGCCTTTTATAAATTTAAACATTGAGACGGCTGATGCTGGCCAGGCTAGTTATGTATGTGGGTGGGTGTTGGCTAAATGTTTGAAAAAAGTTTCCAAATCATGCAGACATTGCAGAAATGAAATAAATGGCGACAGTCAGTTACAATCAAATGATTATATACATGCAAAAGAATACAAAAAAGGTAGTCAATGTCTGTTGTATCCCACTAAAGAGGCGGAAAAAGTTTTTAAAGAAATCCAAAACATTTCAATAGAAATTTTGAAGAATAATGTGCCAAAAACAAAACTGAAAGAAAAAATTAAAATGTTTCTGGACATATTCGTGGATTATCCTTTCACCTGTGAGATCCACAAGATTGAGTTAAAAAACGTTTTTGAAAATACAACAATAAATGTCTTGGTGTATAGTTGGTGCCGCTCAATTAATCGAATTTTATCTGGTAAAATCCAATACCGTGGTGAGGATGATCAAATTAAACTTTCAGCACAACTGTATTTCAATAAACATAAACATAAATAAATATGATTTTTATTTTATTCCAGGCTGCATACTTAGTACTTTCCAAATGTACACAATATTGTTCTGCTCTGTTGTAAATCTGTGTTGTATTTCCATATTTCATTTTTAATGTTTGCTAAAGATGAATAACAAGTGTATATTTTGTAAAGTACTTTGTGGGCATGAACGAATACAATAGACCCTACCTATAGACAGTATACTGGTGTGTGTGAGGTAGGTATAATATATACCTACCTATGTATGCGTACACCCATACATGCAGACGGTAGGTTAAGGCAGACGATACTAGAGGGCGCTTCAAATATCGTTTATAGGTTGCAGAAAAAATCCGAAGTGGGTTCTCTATTCCCAATCTATTACTATACTCTATGCTGTGACAGTAAAAGATACAGATAGATTGTTTATGAATGACACAATTTCAAAATAACTAAATAACCTCAAACTACAGTGCAGTGGCTTATTTTATAATAAATACAAGTTGTTCTGTTATAATCACTAATTATTGACACTCGGTGCTCCGTGCTAGTCAACTAAAACGATGCATTGTATTAGAACGGCTTTATCCGTTGTTCGTCAAAGCCGAAACAGAGCAGTTCCTATTCGAAGAATATTTAACATAAATCAACTTACTTTTGGGTACCCGCGATGCTTTTCATCCCAAATAGATGATACAGGTAACTATTGTGAAGTTCAAATTTGTGACTAGTAATCTAGTATGAATGAGTACATTTTATACATATAGTGCACTGGAACGATAAATTTAACTTGAGGGGGCAGTCTTCAATTTTACATAAAACTATAAATTTTCACAGATTTAATAGTTGAACATGTATGTAAAGGCGACGCAGAACTTGAGAAAACACTCCGAATTTTAATGCTTGAAGTTGAGGTTATGCGCCAGGACGGGCGGCATGCACCGGATTACATAAACAAGGACCAGTGGCAACATTTATTAGATCTAACATCAAAAAATCAACGAGCAAGTTACCTTAGATATTTATTTAAAACTGAAAAGTCAAGGGCGAATTTTAAGGTAACAATTTTTTTTTTCTTGAATACATATTAATCAAACCTTACATTTATATCTTGTAATGTCACTATAGCCTTGCCACTTATTTATAGGCTAAGAAAGAAGCCAGAAGACAAGAATTTCTAGAAATGAAACCTGAGCAAATCAAAGAGAATGAAGATGATCTTCTTTACGGCATACAACACCAGTCATTGTTTCTGCGAATCAGGGATCAGTCAATAAACGAGTTTGATAACTACAGGTACCTATCTAATTTAATTTTATAAGTGGCAAACAGACCATGAATTTATTTTTTTTATAAGAATACATGGTGAAACATTATGGTTTGCAGGGCCCTTCAAGCTTTGATATATGGACAATCAGTTGTCATAGACTGCTCATATGAAGATAGCATGGTTTCTAAAGAAATCTTAAATGCAGCCAAGCAAATGACATATGTTTTTGGAGACAACAGAATGCATAAGGAACCCTTTAATTTACATCTGTGTAATGTTAATATGAGAGGGCAATTCATGATGCAAATGCACAAAAATATTCCATCATTAGAAGAACCTTGGTTTCCTTTGAATATTCACACAGAAAGCTATTTAGATGTATTCCCAAAAGAGAAGTTGGTTTATCTTACCCCTCATTGTCGAGAAGAACTGACAAAGTTTGATCATGATGCTGTATATATCATTGGATGCATGGTTGATAAGGTAACACACACTATAAGATGTAAAAGATATTATTTATACTATAATAGTTTTAGTACTATATCATACTTTACTATCTTTAGTAGGTACTGCTAATAACAAAAATACTGAGTCTTTTCACGGAAATTCAGAACCATTTTATGATCATGGTAACATCTTACTTGGGGTTGCCAGGCCCAAAAATAAAAAGAATGAATGCAACTAACTCTGTTCACAATATGCTCAAATAGTAATCATCAGATGACTCTTCTCTTTTATTTAAAAAATAGAATATACAGTCACCTGACACTATCACATACTCTCTCAAATTAATGTTTAAAAATAATGTCTGACCTAATTTAAATGATTGCAGGTGAATAATGAACCACTTTCTCTAGCAAAAGCAAAAAGAGATGGAATAAAGATGGCCAAGTTACCATTGGATAGGTATCTTGAGTGGGCTCCAGGATCTAAGAAAAATCTGAACATAAATCACATGGTACCCATTCTATTAGATTTGAAGCAGACTGCTGATTGGGAATATGCTTTGCGCCACATTCCAAGGAGAAAACTTATGAACACTAAAATATTGGCTATGCAGAAAAGGCTGAAGCACAATCCAAACTTACAAAATGTAGTAATGAAAAATTTAAAGCTTTCTAAACTTAACAAATTAGCTTTTAAAGAAAAGAAACTTGATACATTACCATTTAAGCATAAGAAATTTATGTCTAAGAGGTCACTGTATGATGACGAAAATATATAAAATACCAATCAATGTCTTTATTTTATTTAACTATAATGTATACTTCAGATTTTAAACATGAAAAATGTAAAATAATTGTGATACAACTAATTACAATATAAGTTTTGTACACTAATTACTTCGAACATATTATAAACACGGACCAACGTAAAAGCAATAGGCTACCTACAATATTTTACACTGTACCTAATTTAACTCCATTCACAATAAGTTTTTTTATTCATTCACACCCCTTTTATCTAATTGCATAATGTACTGGGAATTCATGTGTAACTTATTGCACAAAAATATTGTAATATGCTTTGCACATTCAGTTTATAAAAATATGTCTAAAACCTACAGTTTCTAAACTAACTAAAATAACATTATAACATTTTAGGATAATGCATTCAATTGTCATAATCTACAAAAGTAGGGATAGAAATAATCAAATGGGTACATTTCCAGTAAGATATGTAACCATAACTCGATAAAATGCTAGAACAGTATTCACAAAAACATAATTAATTTTTGCACTGCAAAGAAACTGAGCTTAAAAATAATTAAACAAATAATAAATTACTCTATATGTACATATTTTTATTAAATTTTATGAACTATGGTAAAGTCATTCGCATGTCGACGTCTGTAGAAGTGGTCTCTGACCTCTGCTTGATTGTCGCTAGAATCTCTTGCAAGTTGGATGGCAACGCAATGTCAGCCAAAGGAACATTTTGAACTGGCGGCGGAGTCATAGGTCGAGACGGAGAGTATGCTTCGTCCTGTGTAGAACAACACTTCATAAGTAAGGCATATTCTGGAAGCCAGGTTAAAGTGGCATTTGTTAACAGTTTGGTAGTGAACTGAGAGGTGTAGGCCTGATAAGTGGGTAGAGGGACATTTCTAATGGTAGCTATAGCTATGTCAATAAAACTAGAAAGTTACCTCGCCGATAGAAGAGTCAGCCTGCGCCATTTTACGAATTTGTTGTTTCTGTTCTTCTATCTGCCTGTTGAGCTCCTCCATTTTACTTCTGAGAGTATTGGAGGCTAGGCTGGGTCCCGATGATGACGGTCCGCTGCCGCTGCTGCTCGTTGAGCCCGGACTATACGGTTCTTCATCGTCCGCGGACACTACCGATTGCAATGAAACATTTATTTTATTATTATCACCTGCCTAGCCTTTTCCCAACTATGTTGGGGTCGGCTTCCAGTTTTAATCGGATACAGCTGAATGCCAGTGTTTTACATGGAGCGACTGCCTGTCGGACCTCCACAACCCAGTTACTGGGTAACACGGTACCCCTTGGTTAAACTGGTGGTCGGACTTTCGGGCTTGACTTCCCGTAAAGACTGTCAGAGATCTACAATTGACAGCCGGGACCAATGGTCACCCATCCACGGACCAACCTCTACAAGCGTCGCATAATCTTTGATCGAACAGTGAGACTGTTATTAATTAGCCACAAGTTCCTTATTTATTTTATTATTATACTCTTTGCAAAATATGATGATTCTGTAAACAAAAAGGTCCTTAAACACCATTACATAGTGCAATAACTAAAAGAAGAAATTTATAATACCTAGAGAGGCAGCAATTTTGTCCTTGACAGTTGTAGAAAGAGTTGATGAAGAGTATGCAGGCAGCGGGAGCGGTGGTCGCCGTCGTGGCGATGCCGGCGGCGTGTAAGAGCGCTTGCGGGACTCACGTGCCACCTAATATAACGTAACATCAGTTAAAGTGCAAATATTTGAGTTTAACATAAAGAAGGTTATGTTGTACAATCAATAAGAAACTTCTTAGATCGAAACAATAAATTGTTTAAAATAAATATTTATTAATAATTTAAGGAAGTAGGTATGTTCTTTACATAATTACATATCATTATAGAAGTCAGCCATTTTTATTTATTTACAAACATTGATCACTATTCCAATTATTTTGGTAAATAAGAAATGCACAAGAGGAATTATAATTTTATTAATTTAGTATTTACAAATCATCCTGCGTCGGAGAACTGACCTTAGCGGGAACCACATCAGTAGGAATGTTGGCGGCCAAACGCTTCTTTCTTTGCCGTATTACGATTGCAATCAAGAGATGCGTTTTGATCTCTCCAATGCCTGGACCGTCGAGAGGCAGGAGAACTGCCGGTAACGTTGTGTTCGCCGGTAGTGGTACTATATAAAAATCTTTCACGGTCATCATATTCGACGCCTTTACTACGCCTAACCTAAAATATGAAAATTTCACATGAAATATCCAGGGCGGGTAGTGTGTCGATCGTTGAAAGGAAATAAATAAAATTAATAGGTAGGAATATAAGGAAAGGGAGATCGGTTTTTATTTTATAAAAATAATAATATAAATCAATTTTATATAAATACAATACCAACCTATTGCGACTACTTAGATAGCTATATAAGGCAATGTACTGCATTTTTTCTTCATCATTCGCCGTTTGAAGTTTGAGAATAACAATATCTTTATTACTAGTTTTTTTCATTTTTGCAATATAGTCCCATACAGTGTCGGGGTTTATTCTTCCAACAACATCTAGTTCTGTGCTAAGATCTTCTTCCAAGTCCACAGAGCTGCCGGATACCTGAAATTTAGAGATAAGGTAAAATTATATAATAATACACAAGTCATTCTTTGCTGTGAAGTATTAATATAATTAAAATCAACATACCTCATGTGCAGCAACATAGAACCGAGCCACATCCACCATGTTAATACATCCACTCCACACGGTCACAGCAGAATTGTCCACTGTGCTACTTGGCTCTTGGTCGCTTTCAGCTTCTACAAATGAAATCAGTACTTAAAAAGTATTGTAAACACTAATAAAAGTTAGTATTAAACTATACTCCTAGTGTATTTACACACCTGATGTTTTATCTTGCTTTGTTGGTAACCTTGTTTCGGGTAATATAATATTAGGCTCAATCAAAGACTTCGAGGCATCATACTCTGCTTCAAAATTACTCATATCATTCCTGTAGTTTTCCTCGAATACGTCTTCTCGAGATTTGCGTAAGTCCTCTTCAGAAAATGCTGACGTTATCATTGGTTCATGGGGATCGTACTCTGGGTGAGCCTCCTTCAACATCGCTGATTTCGGCCTCTCTATTGAATCCGAATCTGTGGAACTAAGAACAAAAATATGAGTGGTTATTTGTTTGAAGTTATTACTATGTGGACTAGGTACCAATTGGACGCTTACTCATTCTTAACTTTAGTATTAACATTTTCTTGAGATCTGGACCGATGCTTCAGCTTTTCTTCGGTGCTGACAGTGCGTTGCAGTTTGGAACGCGACGAATTCCTACGTTTTGGGCTATCTCGAGAAGGTGAACGTCGCCTGGAACGTTCCCGAGACCGTGATCGATCTCGTACGGGTGATTTAGATCGTCTTCTGGTTTTCTCTTTCGACGATGATCGGCGACGCGCTCGTTCACTAGAATCAGGTTTATCTTTAGATTCCTTAGATCTATCTTTTGATATCGACCTGGCTTTGCTGGACTTCTTGTCCGACCTTCGAGTTGACCTTCTCTGCTCGTCGCGTGTTACTTTTTCGTTGGATGCTGATCTCCTTTTGGATGATCTAGATTTCCTGTCAGAATCCCGTTTCGATTCACGCTTGCTTCTTTTTGACCGACCAGAGCTGCTATCTTCCCGATTCCGTTTTTTACTGTTGTACTTCTTATCTTCATCATCACCTTTGGTTGGGCTAAAAAATTAAATAAATAATTTATTTATTCTTGCACAAGTAAAGACAAAACTGTACAAAGGCGATCTTAATGCCTAAACCCCTTATTAATAAATGCTGAGTAAAGTTACAACCAGACCAGTATGACCTCAGGATTTTTACAGTATGTTATAAGTTTATAGCCTTGTTATTTATGATAACTAATAATAATAATACTAGCCTGTTACTGTCACACTGCAAAGGCCTCTTCTCATACAGAGAAGAGCTTATGAAGAAAAAAAACTATAAGTATAAATTAAAACAAATAAAAAGTAATCGAGTGTGGCTTACACTTCAGGTATTATTTCTTTTGCGAGTACATCAGGACCAACTGTTGAGTCGTTTAATGCTGTAACTACATCTTCAACCGGTACATTTGGGTCGAGTTCGGTTGAAACAGATTCTTTAGTTTCCATCACCTGGGAAAAAGATTAATTAGTAGATTAATATTATAATATAATGAGTAGATTAATTAGAATATTTATTCTTCTTTTAATTACCTCTTCTCCTTTATGTGTTTTAAGGACATAAGTTTTGCTAGCAGCTAAAAGATCTAACTCTGATTTTTTTATTAATTCTAATTGATATTTAGCCTCTTTATCTCTCCACTGTGCCAGCTCTTGACTCGCTAACTCTTCTGGAGACAGGCGAACCTGAAAATATAGCCGTTTATTATAAGAATCACATAGAATATGGTAGATGAGAATTGCATTTAAAAATAAATATTGAAAGCTTACGAGTTGTCTAGGCGTTAATGATCGATCACAAATTTTCTCCCAAAGGGTCAGATTTTTCCTGTCTTTTATGTTAAACATAAGTGATCTGTATTTAGCCTTGTATTTCATCCCCACATCCCGGAACAGTTCGTGCAACTCCTGCTCAGTGTCGTATGAAAATTGTTTTATTTCCGAGTCTGTAAACTTTGGTCCAGTGTTTTCTGCCATCCGAACGGCCAACTGCTCTTGCAAAGCTTTCCGCACATTATCTCTGATTGGTTCACCACTTGACATTCTCACTCTGCTATGGCTGTCTTTTCGACGCGATGATAATGGCGAAACTGAAGGAGTCTGTAAAGTAACAATTATCGTAAACTCGTCATTTCAGCTTCATAATCAAAATACAAACACGTTCAAGGTTATTTATGACTATTTTAGACTTATTACTAAATTAGTAAACAAGATTTTATATACGTCGATTACTATAAAAAATAATACAACAGACTATAAAATTATTTACATGGATTAAATAAGTTTAATAAAAATCAATGATTGATGTTGAATGATAATTTCCTCAGCTCCCTACAGTGTCTAAAAACACTTATCAAACATTTAATATGATACTGGTAACCAACACACACACTGGTAAGTCACAAACAACGCATGTGCGTCGAAAACTACCTAAGTTTAAGTCTGGTTGCCTAACGCCCGATATTAATATTCTATCTCAATCCAAATCCCGTTCCTTTGTTTTTGACGGCTGCTTCTGATTGGACATCTTTAAGACTCGGATAGGCGAATTCGGTCGTTGATTGGTTACAGACAAAGATCGGGATCAAGATAGCAACCGAGATAGATTATTAATATCCAGCGTAAGTGGTAAGCGCCGTAAACAAAATAAGTAATAAAAATGATGACATGTATCACATAATAACAAAAGAAGTTTCTATTAGGAATTCTCCACAAACAACAACCTTGAATACTTCCGATAAAGGGGGAATATGCCAAGCAAGTCACTTTAAGGAGCTATTTTTTAGGAATGGGGCATCATAATTTTTGAATGGACGACATACAAAAGAGGGTTGTTATAAGTTTAACATGTGTTTGTGTATGGGTGCGTACCTTCCAGACCAATTTTGATGTATTTTTTCGTTTGAAAGCAGACCTGATTGAGAAGATTCTTAGCAATAATTTATAATAAAGAGGAAATCTATATTAATATACAGGGTGTCTCATTCAAATGGGTCAGTATGGGAAAGTCTGAAACTATAAGACATACGAAGATCTGTTCTGAGGAACCATGTCATCGATTTTAATAAAAAGAGAAACTGCATTCATACTTTTTAAAAAACATCTGTACTCCGTTCGGGAATCGAACCCGGTTATTTTTTAAAAAAAACCTACACTATTTCTATTTAGATATCGATTGTGTAGGTCTTAAGCAGTAAATGTCTGTATGAAACGTGATGTCTAAAATGAATAAAATGCATTGTTTCCACATACTTTAATTTACTTTAGTAGGTGCTCGAAGTGACCACCGCCTTTTTCAATACCGCCTCTGGACTATTTCTTGTGGGGTTACGTTAAGGATGAAGTGTACAAAACAAGCTATGACACCGTTGTAGACCTAAAAGTAGCCATAGAGACAATTTTAACGCAAATTCACCACATGAAGATACAAACGTGTTGAATATTGTATTGAAAAAGGCGGTGGTCACTTCGAGCACCTACTAAAGTAAATTAAAGTATGTGGAAACAATGCATTTTATTCATTTTAGACATCATGTTTCATACAGACATTTACTGCTTAAGACCTACACAATCAATATCTAAATAGAAATAGTGTAGGTTTTTTTTTTCAAAATAACCGGGTTTGATTCCCGAACGGAGTACAGATGTTTTTTAAAATGTATGAATGCAGTTTCTCTTTTTATTAAAATCGATGACATGGTTCCTCAGAACAGATCTTCGTATGTCTTATAGTTTCAGACTTTCCCATACTGACCCATTTGAATGAGACACCCTGTATTATAGAGAAAAGATTAGATTATTGTATGTTTTATTTGTTGAGATTTGACTCAAAAACTACTCAACCAGTTTTAAAAATGCTTTTACCATCCGGAAGCTGTATTATCACTATGTAACAGGGACAATATTTAAGTTTCAAAACTAACAGGAGGTGAAAGTTAAAGTTTATAAGATAAGAACGAAATTCTCGTATTGTTGGTAAAAGTTAAAAGATAGGATCAATATTTTTTTATTGCAAATGAAACGTTTTCCTATAATAAGTTCGATAATTTTCTAACAGATGGCAGTGTTACTTCTGAGTCCCAGCAACGCGCGACATAATCGGCTAGTAAATACAAATAATGGTATATAGATATTCAATAAAGAATAATAGTCTATTTATTATCCTCATATGCCTAAGTAACTGGTAATAGGAGTAATTGAGTTAATAAATTGGTATTTAGTGCATACCTTATCCTGTGAGGAATGCCCATGATTACTAGGGGTCCGTACCAGTTTCCTTGTAGTTATGGCAGGCCTAGCAGTTGATGTACTGGGCTTAGGAGTGTCCATCAACTGTGATGGTTGAGATTTTGGAGTTGCAGGAGATTTAAGTTGTGGACTGGCTCTAGGTTCTTCTTTAGGTGCTGATATGAGTCTAATAGACCGTTCTTTCGGTTCAGGGTGAGGTGTCCTCACAGGTATCGATTGCTCAGCAGGTTTCCGAGGTATTCTTTCAAAATTGAGAGTTGTCTGAACCTTAGCTGGTTCAGCCGTCTTCTTCCTTGCAAGACCTGGTTTGATTGTACTTAATGTTCCAGGACGCACAACTTCAAATGTTGGATGTTGTTGCAACCAAGCTTTTAAGTTTTCTGCAGTCGGAGCATTGGTACCGGCCAGTAACCTACCCGATTTGCGTTCGTAAACTATAACCTGAAAACAACAGCATTTAAATGGTTGTATCTTAAATAATGAAAATGAAAAATTCTTTATTCTTAACTAAGATCAAATGTGTTAGTAATTGCAAAAACATGACTTACAACTATTGTAAGTAAAGCGACACAATATTGGTGATTCAGTATAACAGATTTATTTTATCACCCTCCCCACCATCTTTAATATAATTGGAGGGGCAACATCCTCCCCTATTATTTTGAGGAATAATGAATCAAGCATTCTTTGCAGAGGTTCATAAAAGTCAATGAAGACAGTATAAGTTATTGAAATATAGCTACTACTTACTCTAGATTCAGCCTTTTGTTTTTCGCTAGATCTACCAGGTTCACCATTTCCTTTAGTTGATGGACCCTGATTACCCAGAGAGTCTTGAGCATGTTTCCATATGCAGGAGTTACTGCAATAAATACTACTTGCACGAGCTGGCTTCTTGCATACTATACAATTCGTCTTAGCGGAGTCTTTGATACCAGCTGATTGGATCGGTGATTTCAATTCAGGACTTGGTATTGTATTTTCATTTTCTATTTTACTTTGTGTTGACTGAACCTGAAACATAAAATATTGTATTTATTTAATTAGCTGCTGTATAAAACTGCCCTGGCCCTGGAAAACAATCCCAAATCATACATATAAAACAAAATCGCTCTTTGGTTCTGTCTGTGACTGCTTTGTTCTTCTAAGCTAAGGATATGATGTGATTTAACCATTATTTATTCACTTACTCAGTAACTTAGTTGCTTGCAAACTAACCACCCCTCCCGTAGAATAATAATATAATAATAATAGCCCTTTATTCCTAAACATAGGGTTACAAGAGGTTCCTACGTTCGGTGTGCCTTTTGACATAGGCCTCCTCCAATTCCTTCCAATGTGTCCTGAGAGTAGCAAGACCACCCCTCCCCTACTTGATGTTAAATCACACTACTTATAACTAGACACTGCTATGAGTAGGTATGTTTGCAGAAGACCCGATGTTAACAACACATATTCTTTAGTTTTTAATAGTATTTGTTGCTTAAATTAATGAGCAATTATATTAATAGAGCTAACGGTGAAAGATACTGCAATTCATTAAGTGATTGAGGCTACTTACTTGTTTACCGCCTTTAGATGATGACTTTGCTTTCTTGATACAGTTTGGACATCTCCACTCAATTCCTTGTTCCTCCATCTGTTGCCCCATTGCTTTGGTGATATTAACACATTTTCCATGGAACCAGTCCTCACAACCATCACAACATATCATAAAGCGATTGTTATGAGGCTGCCTACATATGCACCACAGCCTGAAATTACAATAATTAAAATACAAATTCAACTAGATATCAATATTTTTTTTTACAACTATGAAAAATTAACAGACATGCAATAAAATATTTTTTTTGGTGAATATTTACAGACCTATTAGGATCATCTTCAGAATTCCAACTTTCTTGGGATTCTACAGAAATCTTGTCAAGAACCAGATTAGGCGGTGGCTGTTCCTGTTTCTTAATAGACAGCTTCTTGTTGATATATTGCTTTGACACAGCCATCAGTTGTGGCTCAGGAGTTGTCGATACAGGCAGGTCAGGGACTGGTGGCACCACTTCTGGTGGTGGTGGTGGTTCTGGGTTATTTGCCATTTCCATCTGACTTTTACGTTTTGAGGAGCGTGTTGCAGGTGCTTCGATCGGCGGCAGCGTAATAACCCGACCATCGCGTCGCACAATTTCTATAGGATCCTTTCTCACGGGTACAGTTTTTGGCACTGATTTTGAAAGTGTCTGTGTGTATAAATTGGTTGCCTGTGGTTGTTGCTGTGGTGTTTGTGGAGACTGAGCTGTCTGTGGGGTCTTAATAGGTCCTGAATCTACTTTCCCCAGCACTTGTTTATCTATCACCTCCTGTAAGTTCTCTGAGCTTGCCACTAACTGAGCAACAGACATTAAGAAATCTTCTGTCAGGCCTTCCTCTTCAGGCTGTAGTCCACCCAATAAGTCTAAAGTAGGTGATAAAGGTCCTGCTAAACCAGGACTGTTCATAGCACTAGCAGTAGAAATACTTGGTTGACTCTTAACCGGGTTTGATATTCCCGTAGTATCTTGAAGTATTTGAGCCAAGCTTGCATCATCTAGCTGAGGGATAGGGTCATATGGTTTAGTCTTTTCAGGTGGAATAACTCTTTCTTTAGGCTTCAAATAAGTTTTGTGCACAATGGGCTTGGGACTTTCCACAATGTCTATTTTACTATTATCTGCCGTCTTTCCATCATTTGGATCTAACACCTTAGAAGCAGTAGCAGGTTTTTTGTCAGTAAGAGACAATAAAGATTCTTTTTCAGCTGTTGGAGTTTTAGGAGCTTTACCATCAGTAGATACCCTTCTTATAACATCTGGTGTGGAGAACAATGAAGTCATATCTGACAAAAGTGCTGTTACATGAGCTGGTGTTTTCTTTTCTTTTTTAATGGGTTTTGGCGTCTGTTTCAAGACCACTTTACCAAGTTCATTGCCAGGTTGGATGACAGTTGATATTTTAGATGATGGCAAGAGGCTTTCTAAATCTACTTCTGATGCATCTTTCTTTTCTACAATATTTTTGTTCTGTAATTTTTCTTTAATTTCTTTCCTTAGAATATTTCTGCCAGGCTTAACTTTAGTAATCAATTTAGACTCGAGTTTTGAAGCCTTTGATGCTGCAACAGTCTTTAATATACGGGGTTTCAATTTGTTTTTCTTAAGTCGGAGTGAGCCTGTCCTGTCTTTAGTATCTTTGTAATCAGAATCTGAGTCTCTGTCAGGAATGCTATCACCCGATGAGCTAATGGAAGAGGATTCAGTACTGTCATCAGCCTTTTGTAATGCATCTGGGACCTTTTCTGATTCCCTGGTATCTTTGGATTTATTTAATATAGGCAGTGGTTTGTGCAATACATCATTTCCTTTCAGTACAACAGGAGGTTCAGTAGGATTTATTATGATCTTTTTGCCTTTTGGTATGATTTGCTGTTCCAAAATAGTAATTTTCCTGGAGTTGGGAACAGGTTTAGGCGGTGGTGTATGTGTGATTTCAATAACCGATTCATCATAATTTGATACATTTTCACTTTGTGGTACTGACTGGCTAGGTGATTTGAGAGGTGTATAACAGTGGTCATTTTGGAATCCAACTAAACTGTTTTCCCTTGTTTCTATTCTTAATGACTGTAACATTTCAGCACCACTATCTGCAAACATAAAAAGATAGCAATTTTATGGAAGCGTAGAGTAAGAAAATAGAAGTAGGTATGAAAACAGTTTTTTTTTTGCTTACCATACTTTATGATACTGTTTGGCTCGTCATAGTAACTATCCACTGAGAGTGTCACATGAGGTACTTTCTCATCATCAGTGTCAGAATCAGTAGCATCATCAGGCTTGCCTTCATGACCAACCCGCACTACACTTATACCAGCACTTTGTGACCCATCAGTACCTAAAACATTGATTGATTTCGTTATTATCTCCACTATTTACAGATAACATAACAAGGAATAGCATATATTAGGACCAATAAAATAGATACATCTTTTTGGCGCCAAAACAAATTATTGGATAATTTACTCTTAAAATGATGAATCTTTGAAACAAAATCAGATCTGTCCTATAGATAACAATAATAATTAGTAGGAGCAATGCTATAATAATAACTACTTACAGTATTTCTAAATTTGAGATGAGTACACAGATGCATCTTTAATTTATGACGATTACAGACTCAATAGGCTGTACAAAAATCAATTACCCATTGAGGATACACTTGAGGACTATTACTTTACTGCAAGAACAAACAATAGTCTATTTAACTTACCCATTAGTGTTCCAAGTAAATTTTGATCAACTGACAGAGATCCATCCTTGTTTACAATAACAACAACAGAACTATCAGCTTTAGTGGAAGGTCCATTGAGATCTGTATAATTAGTTATGACTGTGTTTGACATTTTTCATTGCAATTCATGCAATCATTCTAATTGAAATCCTCTATTTATAACCACTCAAGACACATGCACCGCGTCTATTTATGACGCATTCACCAAATCCAACGCGCTGGACGCCATTTTGGACTCCACCATTAAGCTGAGTGCCCGCACCGCGGCAAACAATAGTTTGTAACCTTAAGATGGAATTTAGATAACCAGTAATTAAATACAATACAATTGTTACTGTTTCTTTCAAATAGATATCATAGTTTTACAGAAATAGGAGTATTAATTTCTGAAACACACACAGTATTTTTTTTTTTTTATTTTGGTATCTAGGGTGTGGATGGTTTGAATAGGCGCCTTTTAGTTAACATGAACAGTTTGACATAACATTTAGTCGAGTTCTTTTCAAACGCTTACACGCAGTATAATGCTAGATACACTTACTCCAGCAATGAATATTAAATACCCAATGCTGGCTAATAGGCCTACGACGGCAAATCACCCTGACTCACTGGTTATCAAAAAACGGTAAATGAATAATATGGATGTGGCCTTTGGCCATTAAATATAGTGTACTGTGCAGTGGTGTGGACAGTAATACCTTGTCACTAACGTGTGTATACAGCATAATCTTTTGATGGTTCACTTGCAGCACTATCATTTCCGTTTCCAATTTACCATAAACGCCAGCCAATGGGGGCTGGAGCTACTATTTCGAGGTTATGAATTTCCTACTCTTTGCAATTTCTAAACTTTGAAGCATTAGAAAGAGAAAGCACTATATCCAATATTGAAGGGGAAAAAAAGATAATGAATAATTTCATGTCAAACAACAGGTGAAGTTTGAGTATTCAGAAAGAGGAGTTGACTGTTGTCAATTTGTCACTTCTTCCTGCCAAGCCTGCCAGCCATGCTATTGGGCTTAAATATTACTTTCACGAGTACATATTTTAAAATTTTGAGAAAGAGTGCAATTAAAACACCAAAATGAGTTATTCCAAGTTTGACCTAACGTTCAAAATAGGTCAATACCTAGATCGACATTTGGTTTTCCCATTACTTGAGTTTTTAGCTGCTAAAGAGGTGAGTTACAAAAGTTAACCTGTTTTCTTTACATTCTTCATAAAATAAATGGTTTATCAGTAAGTTTTAACGTTTACACTTTCAGACTTATGACCAGTCAGAGCTCCTGCAAGCTAAGTTAGAGATCCTTAGCAAAACTAATATGATTGATTATGTTATTGATATCAGAAAAATGCTGTACCCTGATGAGGACACCCCTGAGGTATGTTAAATGCTATAATAATGGTAAACAATTATAATTATCGTTTAAAAATACAACTCTGTGAAATTTACAATCAACTTACACATCAACAAAGTTTTTGACCGAGGTCAATGAATGTAAATGTACTTTATTAGTTTATGTAAAAAAGAAGCAGGCCTGGTCTGTCTAAAACAGAGAATTGTAAATCATGCACCAAGGGGTTAAAGCCACTGCTTTATGCATAGGACACTTCCTATATCACAGCCATCAAGTTGAACCTTGTACATAACAAGACATGACAGCATTGATATTGATAGCTTAAAGGATTCAAGGTAGCCTAAGAAAAAACATCTAAATCCCCTAGGAGAACACTACTTTTCATGCCTTCTGTGAGATAGTTAAACTTTTAGTAGAGGTTCCAATTTCAAAACACTAAATGTAATATTATTGAAGCTTTTATAATTTACTTTGGCGAGGTTTGTGTCATTTTACCAAGCAAGTGGTGTCAATGAATATTATATTTCCAGGAAATTAAAGCAAGAAGAGGTGTAGTCCTCTCCCAGCTTCAAGAGCTCCAAGATGCCGTGGAACCTGTGTTAAGGCTCATGCAAAGAGATGATGTCATGAAGACGGTTGAGACAATGAGGGATCCCAAAACCCTCATAACCCATCTTACAACTAATAAGGAGTATGAGGTAATAATTTGATATCAAAACTAATATTAAATATTGTGTAGTGACGTCTATCTCGCCACATACAAACTAATGACCAAAATCCTACATCACTGTATTAGAGTTATCTGCGCAATTTGAATGTATACAAGTTCCTGACAACAACAACTGTTGGGCAGTTGTTAGCCCACCAGACATAACACCCGTCTGGTCGTAGGATCCTCCCTTCTCTATGGGGGATGAGGAACTTTACAATTGTATTATAACAAAGTATATTGAAATGCCTATGGCATTTAGTCTGCCTTTGTACATTAGTGTGCTTGAAGTATTAAATAAATAAATATGTTAAAACTGGAAGTCATGGGAGAGGCCTTTGCCCAGCAATGGCCCGCTGATGTAGGCTAGCAGTATCAGTATTAAATTCATATTGTTACAACCTAAATCAGTCAGGTTAGGTTTCTAATAAAACATTACATTTATTCAGACAAGCATATTGAAAGCTTATTACTTCTCTAAATTCCATTATAATATTTTTATAACTTTAGTCTCTCACTTTGACCTCTTGACTGCTACGTAAAAAATTTAAAACATTCCCTTGGCACCAAGCTCTGATTTTTAACCCTTTGTTTGTTGTGTAGTCTTGTCATGTGGCATACTGGGCACACTCTTGTTTGTCATACATGACTGGGGATCTAAGAGTTAACCAAAAAAAAACCATGCCATGTTTGTTGTTCATATGTATATTAATACGTCATATGAACAACAAAGTGACGATAACTCCTGACATCCTGGCGATTTTGAGTTTTAATGGTCTATAAAAAAAATTGTAGTTTAATGTTTAACTTATTAAGCTGAGCTTGCCACAAAAATGATTTTTTTAGTTGTAGTGAATTATGATGACTGGTAATTCATTATTTAGAATAAGTTTTCTTACAACTTTTTTGTCAAAATATTTTTTGTTGTATGTTACAGTTCAAAGTTGAAATGATTGACAGCATGTATCGGTTGGCTAAATACCGATATGAGTGTGGTAACTATGTGGAGTCAGCTTCATATCTCTACTTCTGTCAGCTAGTGATGTGTCCCACAGACAAGGTAAGATACAACTTGAAATACTCCTCATATTGATGTGTGTGGCTAATCTAATAGGTTTTAATATTTGAATTAAGTCACAAACAAAAGCTTATCAATAAAACAATCATCATCATTAAATGATATTTATTTTTTAACAAAGTTTATAATTTTTTTGAGCTGTTTATTAAATCTATTATTCATCTTCAGGCTTAAGAATCTCTTCGTTTTGTATACATTCATTTTCTTTTGAGATGTAGTAGGTTTGACCGTCTTCAAATGCTTTATCCTGCTGTGCATAATAAATATGATTTAAATTAGTAACATGATAAGGTTCACCTAAATAAATTTTACTTTTTTGATGATACTTCAAAATGATGTTCGCCTCCATAAAAAATAATCTTATAAATCTAAAAATATAAATCCATACCAAACTGCTCTGCATCCCCATGTCATGTTTAGGATGGTATTGATTTTTGTGAGCTTTCAGTGGTGCTATGGAAGCATACCATTGGCCACATATTTCACATTGATAAACCAATAAACCCAGAGATTTTGCGCTGCCTTGACTACAGTGTGTTTTCGTCATGAAGTGACCTACTTTGTATCTGAAAAACAAAAAAATCTTAGAATTTCAGAGTAATATTAGTTAGATTTATCTTTATAAAAGGTTTAATAGTAGAAACTGTATGGTCATGTGCCAACATGAAACAATTTGATATGAAAAAATCACTCACCTATGATTATACAGTTGTTCATAATTTCTGAACTTACGATCACATGCATTACAGAGCAAAAGTTTTGGTAGTGAAAAAGTGTAGTACATATTCAACCATGGACATAATATCCAATGCTGTTCGGCTGTTTTGTATGATATAAAAGCCATTCTGCATGCATTGCACTCATAATTATTTGCTGTTGTATGAATTTTAGAATGTCGTAGTAATCTGGGAATGCTTGTATATACTTTTTCGCAAAATTCACATTGCAACAGCGAAGATGTTTTGATCTCTCTGACACAGTCAGCATTATTTGATTTACAACATTCACTAGAATGTTTTAGAGCCTGATCTTGGCGAGGCCATACCTGAAAACACTGAATGCAGGTCCACACCACTTGCCACTGTGGTTGTACTTCAGTCATTGCATGTCTCATTGAGTAATGTCTTCTCAAACCAGTTTCATAAACGAAACATTTGCCGCAAGTACTACAAGGAAATGATCTTGTAGGTTTCGGGCACACAATGTCAAGTATCTCTTTCTTTTTGGTGTAATTTAGGGTTCTATTGAGCATCTGTATATTTTCCATAATACGAGCATTGTTCTCCTTTACTTTCTCAAGGCTGTGCTCTAGAGGACTCAAATAATTTTCAGAATTACTTAATTTGCACTTATTCTTCACATAAAACTGTAATGATGTATCATTCTCGATACATTTATTACTTTGAAATGTTGGTTGATTTGATAGTAATAAATCCCTTGATTTTTCTTTGTAAAAGTAATTTACGTCTTTTGACTTTACACCTAATTCATTAGAAAGTTCATATTCTGTGGCTTTGGCTAAAGAATTGGGTAAATAACTTTCAGGTGTATCTAATTCCTTTGCACAGGCATCTAAATTAAATCTATCAAATTCATTACCTGAAACTATTTTTACCACTAAGCGTGACGACGACTTAGCAATGACTTTCTTTTTCTCTTCTAATTTACCATCGAACCATTCGCTGTATTGCGTCGTAGACGCAGAACTACCCTCGCAATCGGTTGAAACATGTAAAGATTTAAAATGAGCCCCAGCCGCTTCGAATTTATGAATTATTAGTTTTGATGAAGCTGACATTTTTAGTGAATGCCACAAACAAAGACAGATGGCATTTTTTGTTTTTCAGGCGTCGACCTGTTGACATGAAAAATAGGTTGTATAACCTAGCCATAGATAAAAAAAATAAAGAACCTTATTCAAATGCGCATTTAGAAGCACTTTTTGAGGCCGCATTGCAATATTTGTAATACGTTTCTAGGTTTGTCAACCACTTTGTGCGAGTAAAGTTTTATAAAAATACCTACTTACTTTAAAAAGTCCGATGGGGTTTAATAAAAAAGTCCGATGGGGTTTAATAATAAGTGTAATTTTCTATCAGAATTTTTTTTTTTCTAATCGGATCTGTACTTCCAGATCATCAATTTACCACGATCGAGTTTTACGTAACATGGGTAATCAGGGCCTCAATTCTGCTATTTTTATAAAAATTGTCATTCCAACACGATCCCATTGTCATTTTGCTAAAAGTTTGTAATCTGCTAATTCATAATGGTCGATCATTGATGGGTCAGTGGTCTCGTAATAGAATTGTGTCATAATGACACTGTCGTGTTGGTAGAAATGACTTTCGAAAAACTACTACGATGTTTGTTCATATATTTAAGCCAGATTTCATTTATATTTATTACTAGCTGTGCCCGCGACTTCGTCCGCATGGAATAGTGACTTTTCGGGCAACAATTTGAATTACATGTACCGTCGTTTGGGTAGCTAAAAATTCACTTAACAGTAATTCTTCTCCGTATACGATATTTAATTTTGACGTAGGTATGGCCATCGAGGATGAAAGCATATAGGCTCCTAGGATTGCTAACCCGTGCTGTCACGGGTTAGCAATCCTAGGAGCCTATATAACGATCGTGATCGTGAGAACGATTCTTGTTGTCGAAGCGAACGCACGCAAGTCTTTTCACGGTCCCTAATACGAACTAACTCCGTCGTAATCGTGATTTTAAGACTTTTTAAGGCGTCACTACCGTTCACTCGAGTTTTGTTCCTTTAACTTCTAAGAAATACAATATATTGCTTCTAAACATTCTGTGTGTGTGAATTAAACCCCGACTGGGGTTTCAAGTTCACGTTTCAAGACTACCCTGAACCCTACACCATCATCTGGCGATCGGCGCGCGAGCACCCGTCTTCGGCAGCGGCCAGTGACGTCAGGGGAGTGCTAGACCAGTGAGGAGATTAATCGCTGTATAGGTCCTAACCCACCTACGTAACGACCCCCTTCTACCGAGCTATAGAATAAATGTTCCCATCCATTTACCGCCTACCTACCTTTTTTATTTCATATCCTCCTAGGTAGGATAAAGTAGGGTAGGGGTAACTTTAGGACCGGGACACTGGCGAACACACACGACACACGAACGATCACGATCAGTTGTATGTGGCTCTGTAGCCACATACAACTGATCGTGCGAGAAACAACTGAAACTTAGATTCGATCTACACCCACAACTTTCAGCGTCTGACCTTGGGCTTTATTAATGGTCATCGCAAAACATAGGCTGACTGGAAACTGGACTCGTTTATAACTAAATGGAAAATTGAGTTATTTAGTAAACACGTACTTAACGTACGTAACACGCTTAAGTAAGGAACGTTCCTAATACTCATACCCCGACGTTACGTAAAATTTCGTGGCTCAACGATAGGAAAGTGTTATTTTTAACTTTTTAAATGTTTTACTTTTTTGCGATAGGGGTTTTTTAAATTTTTAATTTAGCTTTTATTTTATAATTTTCAAACGCATTAATTTTGTTTTATAGAGTTTACAGTTATGAGAATTTTTCAGTGCATTGTATGTAGAGTCAAATGCTGGTTAAAACAAATCCAAACACGATATATCTGCTATTATTTTGTCAAGAGTCTACCTACTGGTGTGCTGGATAGCCTAGCTGCAGCATCAGCTCATCCTGTTGCCATCAGTGCATTGTATGCAGAATCAAATGCTGGTTAAAATGAATCCAAACACGACATATTTGCTATTATTTTGTCAAGAGCCTACCTAATGGTGTGCTGGATAGCCTGGCTGCAGCATCAGCTCACCCTGTTGCCATCAGTGCATTGTGTGCAGACTCAAATGCTGGTTAAAATGAATCCAAACACGACATATCTGCTATTATTGTCATCCTGGCTGCATCAGACCAAATATGCCATAATCTTGCTTGTTAATATAACATACTTGGGTGTTTGAAATTTTAAGCCACACATATGTTTGTAAGTAAAGTTAATACCCACAGACGTCTAAAATAGCCACGGTACCTAACACAAAAGATCTGATAACCTTGAAACGGCTAAACCGAGTTTGATGAATCATGTCTAATAACCATTGCAAGAAACCCTGCTTTCAAATAAAAAAAACCGCACATAAATCGGTTCACCCGTTTAGGCGCTACGGTCCCACAGACAGACAGATAGACACACACACATAGCGGTTAAACTTATAACACCCCTTTTTATTTTGCGTCGGGGGTTAAAAAATTTAAAGAAAATTAAGAAAAATCTTTTTTGCAATAAAAAAAACCGACTTAAAAAAAACACTAACCGGTGTAAAAAAGTTTTATTTTTTGCAAAAAAGATTTTTATTTTTCCATTTTTAGTTGTTCCCATACAAATAATTGCCATGAATTTATTTTTATATTGTTATTTGTTAACATGTCATGGTAATAGGGTTATCCACTTATCCCTAATAAATGAAAATGAACATACCTAAAAAAACATACCGTCGAATTGAGAACCTCCTCCTTTTTTTGAAGTCGGTTAAAAGAACCCAACCTACAAACCCTAAAATTTAAATAAATGAAATATGCAAACAGGTATTCAAGTGAATCGCAATAATCGCGAGGCGTGTAGGTGCTCTGATAGAATACCTTAGCAAATGTTCGCCGTGATTCTTTAAATTGACATAACTTTTTTATTTATGAACCGATTAACATGAAATAAACACTAAATGTTAAGTGAAGCTTACTACAATATATTAGTGAAAACCGCATTTAAATCGAATAAGCCGTTTCTGATATTAGCGTGCACAAACATACCGACAAACAGACAAAAAAAAAAAAAAAAAACAATTTCGGGTTCGGCATCGATATAATAACAACCCCTGCTACTTTTTTTTTATTTATTTCCATTGTACAGACACCACTTTTCTACAATTTTATTATATGTATAGATTTATTCGTGTTATGCAATCTGAAACACAAAACATTAAATGTATGTGTAACGATAAATTTGAAACTATGCAACTTAATAATATTTTATCTGTTTAACTATCAAAGTCAAATGTGACATTGCTGCCAAGTGATGTTTATCTGTTTTTATTTTTAACGGTCGGTATTATGTTTATTATTTATCTTCATTTGCTATATAAAAAGGTGCTATGGACGCATCTTGCTTAATCAAAAAGTAAAACAGAATTTTATTTGATAATGCAACGTTAGGATGAATAACTTGTCTTGAATAAATTGTCAAAGACAAATATTAAAAGTTTAACTTCAGGCACGTTCTGTTTTGGAAAACTATAGCTAGTAAACATTTTAAAACTTTAAACCGTTTTTTTGGACTAACAGACTAATCAATACATCTTATACTAGCAGACCCCACGCAGTTTCACCCGCGTAGTTTCCGTTCCCGTGGGGATACGGGGATAAAAAGTAGCCTATGTCCACCGGGAATAGTGTAGCTTTCCACCAGTACAATAATTTTTAAAATTGGATCATTAGTTCCGAAGATTACCCCCTACATACAAACTTACAAACTTACAAATTTTACCTCTTTATAATATTAGTAAAGATTATTAGGCAGAAAAACACTATGCTTTGCGCGTAGCTTATTTTTCTTTGCCTCAATATTTTAACTTCTAATGAAACTGAACTGGGTTGCAAAACTTACAATGCAGCCGAAAGGGATTGCTTGACCCCAACTTGACCCTCTTCATGTTTGTATCTGTTACAAAATACAAAATGCTCTAGCATTTTTAATGATTATTAGAGATATTATTACTGACTGGCCTGTTGGTCTAGTAGTTAGTGACCCTGACTGCTATGCCGGAGGTCGTGGGTTCGATTCCCACCCAGGACAAATGTTTGTGTGATGAGCACGATCATTTGTTCTGTGTCTGGGTGTAATTTATCTATAATATTAATGTATTTAGAAATATATAAGTATGTTTATCAGCTGTTTAGTACCCATAACACAAGCTCTTAGCTTAGCTTGGGACTAGATGGCGTTGTGAGAAAAAGTTGTGGAATATTTATTTATTTATTTATTTTATTTATTATCCAAGTAATTAGATAATAATTAGGTAATTAATCAATTCCCATTAATCAGATCATTAATATTTGTCAACCGACGAGCTGCGTAACGAAATAACTTCAACTTCAACTCTTCTCTATGGACGCGTAACGAAATAAAAGCAATGATTGCACAATGACGGTACAGTGGTCGGTCACTGATCAAAGCAACTGCCAAAATATTAGCAGATTACCGAATACGTCAGTCATTCAGTTGTCATTATGTACGAGATTACCATTTATGTCATTTCTTTCAATGGAGTGTCAGTGGTCGATCATTGGAAAGTCATAATGACGCCATTGTATTAGTAGATTACCAAACATGTCAAAATCAACAATTATGAAATCAATGATAGACCATTATGACACTATTGTAATAGCAGAATTGAGGCCCAGGTTCGATGTCTGTTGAGTAAGGTTTTTTGAACTCTCGAGCGTAATGATTATTGTGTGTTTTTGTTTTCAGAACTACCTATCCGTTCTCTGGGGTAAGCTGGCTAGTGAAATTTTGGTACAAAACTGGGATGGTGCTTTGGACGATTTGACCAAGTTGCGGGAGTTTATTGATAACGGTGGCGCAGGCGCAACTGCTAACAACATGCAGGCTCTTCAGCAGCGAACCTGGCTTGTGCACTGGTCGCTCTTCGTATTTTTCAACCATGCCAAAGGCCGAGACCTTATTATTGAAATGTTTTTGTACAAACCTCTGTAAGCATTCTAGATTATTTGTTTATTTCATTTTAACAATTTACTTTTATTAATGACTTAAATCAATATTTCTCTTGTTTTTGCAGGTACTTGAATGCCATTCAAACAATGTGCCCCCATATCCTTCGTTATTTGGCAACTGCAGTCATTATTAATCGTTCTCGAAGGAATGCTCTGAAGGACCTTGTAAAAGTAATCCAGCAGGAAGCCTACACTTACAGGGACCCCATTACAGAGTTCATAGAGCATCTCTTTGTAAACTTTGACTTCGAAGCTGCACGCAGGAAATTAAACCAGTGCCAAGCAGTGCTTTTGACCGATTTCTTCTTGATTGCGTGTCTAGAAGAGTTTGTTCAAAATGCTCGACTTATGATTTTCGAAACTTTCTGCCGTATTCATCAAGTCATCAGTATTGGGTATGTATTATCTGTATATACAGGGTGGCAGGGACATCGACGCACATCCGCTTACCATGGATTCAGTACATGATTCTGGACCCCCCTGCGTTGAAATTTTTCGTCGGCTTTTCCTTAAATTTTACGTTTTTTTTTGCATTTTTTTTTACTGTAAACTGTATATAAACATTATTTTTACCTATTCCAATGAGATTTTGTAAATTCACTTGTTTCACTTAAACCAGCAATGAAAGTAAAACAGGAAAGGACTACCTGATCAGCTGTTTTTCTAAAGTTCAAATGCGAGGTCAACACTAGCATAGTAGGTGCCTTCGCTTTTCGCTTTCTACCTAATGCCAACATTCTATTGTCGGCCACAAAGGACGCCACCGCACCGGGCGGCGCGCGGTCTAGTCTGTACGATATTTTTTTAACCAGCCATTTCCGAGATGAATGACCTTTGTAATTTCATTTATGGCATCAGGTGCAACCTTTTCACGACGTTTGCGCGTCGATGTCCCTGCCACCCTGTATAGCAAGTATCAATAATTCTCGTCACACGTCCAAGATCACTTTCCCGAGTTAGCCACTCAAGAGGTTTTAATGACCATTGTTTTGGCTAATAACAGCCGCGCGGGTCGACCCAAGGTTAAGCAACGCTTGCCGAGGTCGATATTGTTGGGAAAAGGTTAGGCAAATGTTTCGAGTTTGTCTGTCTGTTTATAAAGATACCTGAAATTTTGATAATGCCGGGACTCACCGACGCATTGTATATGGATGGTCTGCTAACCAATGATTTCTATTACAGAATGTTAGCTGAGAATTTGAACATGCAGACGGATGAGGCTGAATGCTGGATTGTAGACTTGATTCGTAACGCGCGACTAGATGCCAAGATAGACTCCAAGTTAGGCCATGTGGTGATGGGTGCCCAACCATTGTCCCCTTACCAGCAACTTGTGGAGAGGATCGACTCGCTCGCAGTCCGGTCTGAAGCTCTGACGTCGTTAGTGGAACGCAAACAGAAGACCCGTAATCAAGACGTAAGTTTTATTTACCAGACTGCATACATACATATTTCAATATACAGCATTTATCATAAACTAGCGGACCCAAGATAGGTTGTCCTGCCCCGATCACAGCGCCACTTACCGTGCCCAATTATGAACCATCCAAGGACCAAGGATCAAAACAAATACAGTCAAAATAAAAAAAAATACAAATAGGTGCAGTCATTTGGAAGTTATGCTCGTACATACATTGCGGGATTCATTGTTATATAGGAGATAGAAGAGTGAGTGTATATTAAATATCTAGACCGAATAGTTATAAAAACAAATGGCACCAAGCCATGAATAATTAATCCTTTAAATTCGTCATGTAGTCGAGACGCGTGGCGTTCTGGGCATATTTTGGTTTTTCATATATGTATTTATGTAGGTTTTTGTTTGTTTTTTTTCTACGTACGTCCATTTTTTACAGGTGGAGTTGCAAACCACCAGCCCTATTAACAATGCAGTATCTAATGAAATGCTATTTTTCTTTCAGATTCGTTGGGGAACACAAGAATTTTGATTATATTCTGTTCAACATTATTAAAGTTCATTACATGCTAACATTATTGTATCAAACCTAAGTAAGAATCGTCTGAAATAACCTACTATCTTTTATTATACTTCGGCCCATCTATGAAGCAATTTTTATTACATATACATATTTATAATATACTTAACGATTTTTATTTCGCAACCCAATGTTCACATTATCCTGAAGCTAGATCTTTACACTTTGCCAAGCTCTCTCGTATAGTAAGCAATTCGAGATCTGGATAGATGGATTTTTTGACAATGACTCGTATAAGGATTCCTCACATAAGTTGAACCTGCTAATACTAATTCAATGTTTTAACGCAGTTTTAAGGTGGGTACTGACCGGCGTTACGGGGCGTAATGTAACGTGTTACACCGCGAGCATTCGTGCAGTCAGTACGTCGTGTTACGGGGAAACCAGCGAGCAACGAGTCGCTCGTTGCTCGCTTTGAGTGCTCCACCCGGCTGTCGGTTTTTTGGCGAATCCTTTGAGTGTTACGCGTTTCGGTCAGTACGCTCTTGCAAGTCGTCCCTAACGGGGTGAACTAACGGCGAAAGCGGAGCACAGAGTTTTGACGAGCATGTTACGCCGATTTTTAAACACAGCGTAATATGCTCGATCAGTACACGCTCGATGCGAATGTTACATTACACCTCGTAACGTTGGTCAGTACCCACCTTTAGACCTACATTCATATAGTCTCACTCAACTGTAGGCTATAAAAATTATTGTTTCGTGCAGAAATCAAACCATCATATTGTTTGATGCCCACAAGGTGTCGAAACTATTCATCTCAATTATTTAAAAGAATTACAGTCTTCGTATGTCACAAACTTTTAACTTAAGTAGGTACGTGAATATTCTCCTCAAAGTTTTTGTTTCTATTCACCCTTGAGTTTTTATCCACCCCGTTTTAGCCGGTATTTAATTAAGATGACTGCAGAATCGATTTATATTGTGGTAAAAAAGAGGTATAACGTATATATACATAATAAAATTCGACTTTTAGAATAAATTTGACGACGCATCCGCAATTCTTTTATTATCAAGTTTCATCAGATAAACATAGAAACACTGTAAATCTAATCACTACACTATGCAAATCAGGTGATATTTGAGACCTCTGGAGTTATGGAAAATTGTACGATTGGGGGGAGGGGGGGGGGGGGGGGGGGATACATGACTTCTGCGTCCTCCTGTCCTGTATCTGTCACCTAGTCCTGATTTTCTAGGACCTACGATGGACCCTTAAACATAGTAAAAGTACAATTTAAGCAACGTTTTTTTACCAATTTATTTATTTATTTTTATTTAACTGTTTGATACATTTTAAACTTGACAGTAATTTTAAACATCATAGTAATAAATATCTATCTTACATTCTATTCTACAGGTTTGATGGTAATAAACTTGGACAGAATAAAGGCAACCAATAGTGTAGACATAACAAAGAACACAACAAATATGTAAAATGTATCTTCCGAAAACACATCAGTGAATGCTGGTACTTGGCTGTATAACTCTTCTACAACATTAAGGCCTCCTTTATTTGACCTCGTCATCTTAGTAGTATTTACTTCTTTTTCGTCTTCTTCTTTTCTGTTTTAGTTTGAATAACAGCTGCTGGCTGTTCTACAGGTGCCAGTGACGAAATATGTTTGTTTAACAGTTGCAGTATTTCTAAACAAGTGAGGTTACCACTTTTGAAGGTGATGTTCTTTATACTGCCTTTTTCTGAAAAAAATATAGTACAACAGCATCTTAGTACAACTTTTATTTACATGTTCTTGAGTAAAAATATGTGATAAATGACATGGTAGTAGTAAAGCGAAGAGATTTAAAATACTATAGAGCGGGCATGTCAAGGAAATGTCATAGAAAAACTTTGATCCCATGTCAGAGTAACGCCATCTAGAATAATATATGAATATTGGAGTGGCAGCGGAGCGTACTAAAAAACATTCATAGACTTGTGTCCAAGCAGGACACAAGTTTCGAACGAAAAATTTGTCTGTAGTAAAGGATACAATTTCATTTATTATATTACCTGCAATTGAAGGTGCCAGAGTAACATCAACAGTAGGCTCACTGCGGTCACAAATTATTTCTGTTTTCAGTATGCAGTTGGGGTTGGTCAAAATTATTTTCTGCGAGCTTATGTAGTGCAGGAAATTCCTAAAACAAAGCATTCAATTACCAAAAGGTTTACAAAACAAATCAATTTTATTATTTTACACAACACAAATCAAAGGTGACAGAAGTTCTTGAACATTGTAGGAATAAGTATGAAAACTGAGATGTTTTTATTTGGAATTAGCTACAAGCCCTGTTGATTTTTTTTAAATATTGCTTTGAAGGCATTTATTCTTGAATTGAAATATATAGAGATACTATGAAACACATAGAGAATAGAGGTCTAGAGGTAAATTAAGTTTATAAAGAGGTTCTCAAAGGTTTTAACCATTACTGACAAATTAAAACCTTTGTGACCTCACCTCCTTTGCTTTCAAAATAAAAATTACAAGTGTACTACACTTAGACTATAATATACCTCATACTACATCTAACATTATTTTAACTTTTATAATCAGAAGCTAATACTTCTTTGAGGGGAATGAATATAAATTATGCAACTAGGTTTTAAATAAAGTCTACCCAGGAAATTGTATCAAGTAAACCTGATGGTCAGTCTGAATTTGATAGGTTAAGAACACTGTTTAGCTAATTTTGTTTTGGGGTAACATAGTAGTAATTAACTGATAATCTTGATATACAGTATGGACGTTCTGCCTTTGTTTGATAATTGGACCAAAACCTACTTCGACCTATTTTTGAAATGTTCAGTCTTCCTTACCTTGTATGAGTAACATTATCACCAAATGGATCAAATTTAACTGTGATTCTCTTTGCAGCTTTTAAATTGACCCCTCTTAGCTGTTTTCCAATTGCAGATACAACTCCTCCAGATCTTCTAATTGTACCACTGTAAGGGATAGACATATTATTTCCCAAAATAGGTACCTAGTTCTGTGTGTATTGATCAATATTTTCTAGGGTTGGTTCATACAAACTAAATGTCAAAAACAAAGATGAAAGATGTATAAAACCATAGAGTTTAGTACCACCCTGAGTAAAACTAGTGAAGCGCAAAACGTGGTAAGTGTGATGTAAAGTACAGTACACAAACTGGCTGCACTTTTACTTAGGCATTTTTTAGACAAAGGCAGCGTGGTGATGACGGTCTGAGATTGGCGTAATTACGTGTACAGTTAGTTTGAGTTATGGCCTATTCAAACTTTAGCAGTATACGCTGCCACTGTGTGCTTAAAGCAAAGAGATTTAACGTCTTATTGAATGTCTTTGAGTAAAAGTAAATTCTGCTTGGGTTTCGCTCGGTAATTAGTAGGTATCAAAATCCGCAGCTCCAGTAAGTCTTCTACCCACAAAGGTAGTGAAATCCGGATTTCGCTACCTTTGTATTGATTGATTAACGCTTAGGTTTAAAAAGGAATTTGGCTGCACATTTGTTATTTACGAGCATCTTATGCGCTAACATCAGATTTTTTTTAAATTCTTTTTTTTACGACGAACCGACGAACCCAGAAATAGATGTTAATAATTATTGGCCCTAAAATCGGCCTTACTCAGCATAAAAAAATCCAATATTAGTTATTGGATTTAGGTGTACAGTTAGGCAAAAAAGAGTCTGACGCGGTGACAGTTGAAACTAAAAATGGATGATTGTGGCAACATTGTTTTATTTGTCAACTGCTAGTACATCATGTGTCAAAAGTGCGTAAATTCTCGTCGTTTTTCATAGATTTAACAAAATTATTAAGTTTCGTTGCAAAATTAACGATTAAAAATTAATAAAACCATTCGTAGTTGTATCAGAGCAGTGATTTACCACGTCTTTTTGTTGTGTTTGGCCAAATCTGAAGCGGGACAAGTTTTGTCCGATATCGGGAATGTTTATCGAAGAACTGCCGCTAGGACAGGTATTTATGTACCCTAATTAAATCATTGTACAGACGCCAGCACATCAAGTTACCCCAATGTGTAAAATTTTCCCAATTGAATATGAACCTTATTCTGTTTAACATAAAGTTGAATAACGATCAAAGAAATTTGACACATTGGGGTAACTTGACGTGCTGGAGTCTGTACATTAATAAGTTTTTCTAAATGTATTCAATGCGTAGTTTTGTTGATATACAGATGGTGGTAAAACTGTTGCAGCATCTCATAAATCATTTATTTATTTTGCAAACATGGGTAATAATATACAGCTTGGCAAAAAAGTGTAGAAACGGAACTAAATTTTTGTCTGTTGGCAACATTTCCAAAATAATGACATCTCATAATAAACAAAGTTTACGATTTCGTAAAATTTTAATTTCGACCACCAAACGTTGATTAATAAAGGTAAAAAGTGAAGAATAATGAATAAAACCATTCGGAGTGCTGGCAGGGAGGTTACTTATAAGGTGTACAAGCGATGTCTGGCGGAACATGAGGCCCAAACTATTCTTTCTAAACCTCACAATGTTTACCAAAGAACCGCTGATAAGACAGGTATGTAAGAGTTTGTTTTGTTGATTTTAGTTGAATCAAGTGTTAATTAATGATTACAAAGGTATATTAATTGGCTTGTATAAGTATTAACTAGAAATTTGAAACAATAAATGTCGAGCACATAGGTTATGTTTACATTTTTTCTGCATTACTCGGGTATAGCGCGCTGAGATAAATTGATACTTTGGTGACTTGACTTTTAACTGAATGAAAATTCAATTTCTTCGTAAATTATACTTTAAGTGCGATATCAAGGGAGAGAATGATTTGTTCTAGCGTTTGCATTATAAATGTAAACGAAATGGTCGTGCCATAGTCTAAATCTATTATTTAATTCAGGGAAATCTGTTATCGTGCTAAGCAAAATCGTGCTGGGAGGAGATAAACAAAAGGGTGTTTTCTACATCCGGCTTATTGACAGTATGTGATAAAAATGTGTTACTTTTAATATTGTTAGGGATAAATGAAATATTTCGTCTTTACAGGAAGCAGCTGAACGTGCATTCCAAGGTATTACTAATTAAGGAAGATTGGAAGAACTCGTGCTAACGTGTAATAAAAATAGAAAAGGATTACTGGAAACAAAATAACTATGAACGAGGGAATAGACCGATTAGTAATAAATCTAGAAGATGATAGCAGCATCACCTCTGAACCCGAACATGACTCAGATGAGTTTACGGCCTACGTGTTCGGGGTAGAATATTGAGAGGAAGATTTACTAGAATAAAATATAGAAATTATGTTATATAATGTAATGTTTTCTTTTTTTATAACTCCTAAACAATATTGTGAACTCAGGAGCATTTACCCAATTTGTTATTTTTGGGTAAGTAATCAGTTGCGTGTCGAGAACACTTCCTTGTTCAATTAATTCATTACACCCCAAGAGGACACCGGTGTCCACGCTGTCATTGTCTTTCTATTGTGTCTCTAATTGACACGATAGAAAGTGATTACTTACTGATTTAAAAATATAATACATAATTAGATTAATTTGTCTAAAAAAACAGCTAAGTATCAAGACTAGGTTGGTACGCTATGCGGTTGCCACGGGTTGCCATACGAAGAGCACAGTGGCGCCTCCATTATTTTCTACTCTTTTTTGCCAAGCTGTACATACAGCCTGGCAAAAAAGAGTAGAAAATAATGGAGGCGCCACTGTGCTGTTCGTATGGCAACCCGATGCAACCGAATGGCGTGCCAACTTAATCTTGATACTAAGCTGTTCTTTTTTTCGACATAAAGTTAATAATAATCTATTTATGTATTATTAATTCAAATCAGTAAGTACAGCTTGGCAAAAAAGAGTAGAAAATAATGGATGCGCCACTGTGCTCTTCGTATGGCAACCCGTGGCAACCGCATAGCGTACCAACCTAGTCTTGACACTTAGCTGTTTTTTTAGACAAATTAATCTAATTTTGTATTATTTTTAAATCAGTAATTAATTATTGAACAAGGACGTGTTCTCGTCACGCAACTGATTACTTACCTAAAAATAACAAATTGGGTAAATACTCCTGAGATCACAACATTGATTAGGAATTATAAAAAAAGAAAACATTACATTGTATAACATAATTTCTATATTTTATTCTAGTAAATCTTCCTCTAAATATTCCACCCCGAACACGTAGGCCGCAAACTCATATGAGTCATGTTCGGGTTGAAAGGTGGAGCTATTACTAATCGCTCTATTTCCTCGTTCATGGTTATTTTTTTTTCCAGTAATCCTTTTCTATTTTTATTACATGTAGCACGAGTTCTTCGAATCCTCCTCGATAATAGCTTGGAATGCACGTTCAGCGGCTTCCTATAAAGATGAAATATTTCATTTATCCTTAACAATATTTAAAGTAAAACATTTTTATCACATACTGCTAATAAGCCGGAAGTAGAAAATACACCCTTGTTTATCTCCTTCCAGCGCGATTTTGCTTAGAACGATAACAGATTTACCTCAATTAAATAATAGATTTAGACTATGGCACGACAATTTCTTTTACATTTCTAATGCAAACGCTAAAACAAAGAATTATCTCCCTTGATATCCCACTTAAAGTATAATTTACGTAGAAATTGAATTTTCATTCAGTTAAAAGTCAAGTCACCAAAGTATCAATTTATCTCAGCGCGCTATACCAGAGTAATGCAGAAAAATGTAAACATAACCTATGTGCTCGACATTTATTGTTTGAAATTCCTAGTTATTCCTTAAGCAAGCGAATTAATATAGCTTTGTATTCATCAATAACACTTGATTCAACTAAAATCAACAAAACAAACTCTTACATACCTGTGTTATCAGCGGTTCTTTGGTAAACATTGTGAAGTTCAGAAAGAATTGTTTGGGCCTCATGTTCCGCCAGACATCGCCTGTACACCTTATAAATAACCTCCCTGCTAGCACTCCAAATGGTTTTATTCATTATTCTTCACTATTTACGTTTATTAATCAACGTTTGGTGGTCGAAATTAAAATTTTTCGAAATCGTGAACTTTGTTTATTATGAGATGTCATTATTTTGGAATTGTTGCCAACAGTCAAAAATTTAGTTCCGTTTCTACACTTTTTTGCCAAGCCTATCTCAATAGAATAGAAATAGAATTTGTAGTATGGCTAGGCCTGCTGGAGTATTTACCCAAATATATTTTTTAGGTTAGTAATTTAATTAGTTGTGTCGAGAACACGTTGTAGTTCATTAAATTGCTGACTACAGCTTGGCAAAAAAGAGTAGAAACGGAACTATTTTTTTATCTGTTGGCAACATTTCCAAAATAATGACATCTCATAATAAACAAAGTTCACGATTTCGAAAAATTTTAATTTCGACCACCAAACGTTGATTAATAAACGTAAAAAGTGAAGAATAATGAATAAAACCATTTGGAGTGCTGGCAGGGAGGTTATTTATAAGGTGTACAGGCGATGTCTGGCGGAACATGAGGCCCAAACAATTCTTTCTGAACTTCACAATGTTTACCAAAGAACCGCTGATAACACAGGTATGTAAGAGTTTGTTTTGTTGATTTTAGTTGAATCAAGTGTTATTGATGAATACAAAGCTATATTAATTCGCTTGCTTAAGGAATAACTAGGAATTTCAAACAATAAATGTCGAGCACATAGGTTATGTTTACATTTTTCTGCATTACTCTGGTATAGCGCGCTGAGATAAATTGATACTTTGGTGACTTGACTTTTAACTGAATGAAAATTAAATTTCTACGTAAATTATACTTTAAGTGCGATATCAAGGGAGAGAATTATTTGTTCTAGCGTTTGCATTAGAAATGTAAAAGAAATTGTCGTGCCATATTCTAAATCTATTATTTAATTCAGGGAAATCTGTTATCGTTCTAAGCAAAATCGTGCTGGGAGGAGATATAGGGGTATTTTCTATATCCGGCTTATTAGCAGTATGTGATAAAAATGTTTTACTTATAACATTGTGAGGGATAAATGAAATATTTCGTCTTTACAGGAAGCAGCTGACCGTGCATTCCAAGCTATTACCGAGGAGGATTGGAAGAACTCGTGCTAACATGTAATAAAAATAGAAAAGGATTACTGGAAAAAAATAACTATGAACGAGGAAATAGAGCGATTAATAACAAATCTAGAAGATGATAGCAGCATCACCTCTGAACCCGAACATGACTCAGATGAGTTTGCGGCCTACGGGTTCGGGGTAGAATATTTAGAGGAATATGTACTAGAATAATAATATATACAATGTAATGTTTTCTTTTTTTATAATTCCTAAACAATGTTGTGAACTCCGGAGTATTTTACTCAATTTGTTATTTTTAGGTACTTAAGTAATCAGTTGCGTGTCGAGAACACGTCCTTGTTCAATAATTAATTCTTACACCCCAAGAGGACACCGGTATCCACGCTGACACTGCCTTTCAATTGTGTCTCTAATTGACACGATTAAAAGTGATTACTTACTGATTTATAAAATAATACATAATTAGATTAATTTGTCTTAAAAAACAGCTAAGTATCAAGACTAGGTTGGTACGCTATGCGGTTGCCACGGGTTGCCATACGAAGAGCACAGTGGCGCCTCCATTATTTTCTACTCTTTTTTGCCAAGCTGTATAATATGGCTAGGCTTGCTGGGTTCACAGCATTGTTTAGGAATTATAATAAAAGAAAACATATTGTATAACATAATTCTATATTCAATATTTTATTCTAGTAAATCTTCCTCTAAGTATTCTACCCTGACCACGTCCTGGTCTTTATTCATTTATTTATTTAAACTCTTGGCGAGAGCTGGCCGCAAACTCATCTGAGTCATGTTCGGATTCAGAGGTGCTGCTGATTATATCATCTTCTACATTAGTGACTAATCGCTTTATTTCCTCCTACATAGTTAGTTTTTTTTTTATCCAAGTAATCCTTTTCTACTTTTATTGTATGTTGATACGAGCTATTCCAAACCTGCTCGATAATAGCTTGGAATGCACGTTCAGCGGCTTCCTGTAAAGACGAAGTATTTCATTTATCTCTAACAATATTAAAAGTAAGGTGTTTTTATCACATACTACTAAAAAGCCGGATATAGAAAATACCCCTTTGTTTATCTCCTTATCAACTTTGTACCGCACGTTTGATTGCAGGTTGCGGACGCCCATATGTAATATAGCGTTCAAGTGGAGGCCTGTACTTTAAGGCAAGGGTCAAGTATGTGACCCGCCCCGGTTGGCTCAAACCCTTGTCTTGTCATCTTCTGTGTTTCCACTCGACTTATATAATAACATACATTGTCTGAACTAAGCTTAATAATCGACTAACGTGCACAGCACTAATAAAAACTTCATTATTCTCTACTACTCTATTCGAGTCCCTACCCTACACCACACTATCACACTACGTCATAAAGCATTAGATTAGGGCGACGACTTAGAAAATACTTTGACACTTTCTATATTCTTCAATTAATGTTGGATTTATCAAATTGTTGCTATTTCTTACACAAAATATTTGTGTCTTTCACAGGTTTTAACTTTTTGTTGATATAAACCTTTTATCAGAATGTACCCCGTTGGTCAAGGTATGTGTTATGCTCTATGGGAGCACTTTGTTTGATTGTTCTAAATAATATCAGAAGTAACGCGATGCAACGCAATCTTAATAACTGTGAAATTGTGCAAGTTTGTGAATTATATTTCCCCATGTGTAAATTAAACAGCTCCAGCGGGGGACACGAATGCTGGTGCAGTGAGTGTTGCGGGGGCAGTGACCGCGGCCGCGAGCACGACTGGTGCCGCGGCCGGAGTCCCTAGCACAGCCCCCGCGACCGGAGCGACTGCTCCTGGCGCAGCCGGCGCCGCGGGTGCCATGAGCCTCGTGTCGCCTGCTGCGCCACTGGCGGACCTACCTACACTCACATGCCCGCGACGTCCCAACCTCGGCCATGAAGGAAGACCGATTATGCTAAGGGCTAATCATTTTCAAATATCGATGCCCAGAGGATTCGTACATCATTACGATGTTAATATACAGCCAGATAAATGCCCCAGAAAGGTGAGTTCCACATTGTTGACAATCATCTTTTGTCTGTTCTTTCACTGCATTTGGCATTATTAATTTCTATTACATTTATTCATTCCTTCCTACAACAAATAACTAAATAACACATGCATTTTTGAATGTAAGAAGAAATAACATGTTTTTTTATATTTTTAGGTCAATAGAGAAATTGTTGAAACTATGGTTCATTGTTACAATAAAATATTTGGAGCACTAAAGCCAGTATTTGATGGTAGAAATAATCTGTACACAAGAGATCCCTTACCTATTGGTAATGATAAGGTAGAATTGGAGGTTATATTGCCTGGAGAAGGAAAAGACAGAGTATTCCGTGTCAGCATTAAATGGGTTGCACAGGTCAGTATACATTATAGCTAATCTACTTATACATGAAAAAAATTTAAACAAAGGAATAATATTCTTGTTTTGATAGATTTTCTATTGAGAATCTTTTTCAGCATCAGTTAGTGATACTTTAGTTGTCTAGTAAAAATTAATTATGAATCACAAAAAAATCATACTACCGTCTTACACTATATTCTCTTGAAGTGATAGATAAAATATTTCAGAGGTCTCAATTTTCTCTCAGAATACAGTTTTCATCTCAATAATGCTGATGCATGATTTATGGTTTACGTGACTTGTATCTTTCTCAAATCTCGAAAAGAAAACTGGCGGTGTATCAAAATAGTTATTTGCATGATACTATACTTTTAGTTTAGTCTTAAAAGGTGTTACAACTTCATGATTTTAGGTGTCACTGTTTGCGTTAGAAGAAGCTCTTGAAGGTCGAACAAGGCAGATACCCTATGATGCCATTTTGGCATTGGATGTTGTCATGAGGCATTTACCATCTATGATGTATACTCCAGTGGGACGGTCATTTTTCTCATCTCCAGAAGGATATTACCATCCACTTGGTGGTGGGAGAGAGGTCTGGTTCGGTTTCCACCAATCGGTGAGGCCCAGCCAGTGGAAAATGATGTTGAATATTGATGGTAAGAAATAATTTTACAAGACATGTTTTCTGCATGTGTGTGTTATTATCAAGAGTTGGATTACTAACACATTTTAACAATTTCCAGTTTCTGCAACCGCCTTTTACAAAGCACAACCAGTCATAGAATTTATGTGTGAAGTACTTGACATACGAGACATTAATGATCAAAGGAAGCCCTTGACTGACTCCCAGAGAGTTAAATTTACTAAAGAAATCAAAGGACTCAAGATAGAAATCACTCACTGTGGTACAATGAAGAGGAAATATAGAGTGTGTAACGTAACTCGAAGACCTTCACAGATGCAATCGTAAGTCACTTACAGTCGTTTCGTGGTTTCTGATTAGTGATAAGTTAATTGCCATTATTTACTGTAGGTAGGTTCACCGGCAATGATATAATAATTTAGACATTAAATAGTTTTAATTTGAAATGAGATTTTGCTGTAGGTATTTAAAATATTATTGTAAAATGTATTGCAATAAAATCTTTATGTTTAACCCCCGACGCAAAAAGAGGGGTGTTATAAGTTTCACCGCTATGTGTGTGTGTCTGTCTGTCTGTGGCACCGTAGAGCTTAAACTGGTGAACCGATTTAGATGCGGTTTTTTTGTGAATTTTATATGCCTCAATGGCAGGACATAGCTGACCTATGTTAATAACTGTTTATATCAAATCTTAAGAACCTATGATCCACAGTAAACTATTTTGAATTTGAATTAGAATATTAGTATTTTGAGGTGGAGAAAAATTTATTAGTGTTTGGAAATAAACCATTTTATTTGGCAATAGGGTGTTTATGATAAGAAATTAATTTGGGTTGTGGAAGAGGAAAACAGATTATAAGGTGATAGTAGCATGCAGCATTTTGTGTGTTTGGCTATCCTCATAGGAAAAAGGAAATTTTAAAATGTAAAAAATTTTAATCAAGAACTGGCTTGATTATGCAGGGCTACTGGTAATTAAGTCCGGTAGGACATGATAGTGTGATCTATTTGCAACTAATAATCACCTTCTTAAGCAAACATCATAGACAAATAACCAAGAAATTTGTCCCTTTACTTATTTTTTTTCTCACTTTTAAAAAAAAAATCTTAATAGTATTCATTATCGTTGCACTTGATATTTAATTTATAAATTAACAAAACCTAAATTGTAAAATATTCCACAATATCAAAAACTAAAAAGTTATAACTTGAGAATTGCTACCAGTTTTGAGAGATCATACACATGAACTGGAATCCTATTTTACTCAATTTTTTATTTTGGTATAATAGCAGAAAAACAATATAATAGTGAAATACTATAAGTAGCTTAGCCATAGAAGAATAAGTTAAGCTTACCATAATAGATTAGAAAAAAATAATGAAAGGCTTTTGACTGTAGGTATGTGACCATGCAGTCAATAGTTGCCTTTAATTAAATCAACATGCCAGATTTAGTAATTAGGTTTATACAGCGATTGCCAAAAATTATACGAAATTTAAAGAAAACTGGTTCCCCTATTTGGTTTCAGTCAGCAATTGAAATGTTTAAAACATTAAATTAACTGACTGAAATCTAACTAACTAACTTTTAATAATTTTTTTTTCAGATTTCCTCTACAGCTAGAAAATGGACAAACAGTAGAATGTACTGTAGCTAAATATTTCTTGGACAAGTATAAGATGAAGCTAAGGTATCCACACTTACCGTGTCTACAAGTAGGTCAGGAACATAAACACACATACCTTCCTTTGGAAGTGTGCAACATAGTGCCTGGTCAGAGATGTATTAAGAAACTGACGGACATGCAAACTTCTACCATGATCAAGGCGACAGCACGCTCAGCTCCAGACAGGTAAATTCCACTGGTAATGTGTTTGTAGCAGGATAATAATTCCAATGTTTTTCCTAGCTGTATCTTTCATTATTATCTTTTTCATACAGGACTTTTGTAACTAAGCTAAATTTTAAATGGCACATACAACACGGTACTTGACAGAATATAAACATCACAATATAATTACAGTTAGATTATAGAAAATAATACATAAGTATTTTTTTTCTTTTTCAAATTGATGGAAAACTGCTTAGATTAAGCGCAGGGCTTGTAACATCATTATCTAGTATAAACTGTACTGGTTAGTGACGACATGCGACATTTTGACTCGATGTATCGCCGTTATTTTTGGATAACGTGAAAAAAGAAAAAATATGTGTCGAATATTTTGTTGTAATCTAGATGAGGGACTAAAAACTAAAATTTTGTCAAATAGCATTATAATGTTGAGAATGTTCAATAACCTATCTTATTCAATGCTTAAATTTTGAAGGTTTTCATTATAAAAAGTTAAAAGATGAATACAAAATCCAAATAGGGAACGAGAAATCAACAATCTGGTGCGGCGCGCGAATTTCAACACAGACTTGTATGTGAAGGAGTTTGGTTTGACAATCTCGAACAACATGATGGAGGTGCGCGGTCGAGTGCTGCCGCCGCCCAAGCTGCAGTACGGCGGACGCGTCTCCTCACTAGGTGGACAGGTAATATTCTCCTTTCTACTAAACAGACCTGTATAATTATGCTGTAACGTTCCTAGTGTTGGGGACAGGCATCATGTGTGAGACAATGTCCTAAACCTGGTTGGTGTATGTCCCGTGTCTTCAAATTTTTGTTTCCATGACCTGCCACTTTTTTCGCAATGTTTTTCCTTATCATTTTGCGATCAGTAGTGATAAAATAAATTAAACTAGGTAAACTGATTGCTTGGGTCACTAATACTGTTCTGGTCGCAAATCGTCGTTTGTTGAAATGTATTGCAAGCCAAAATAGGCACATAATTGACAACATTTCAAAATTTTAACCTGCATGTTTTATTACGTTATAAAAAAGTAAATCCAAAACTAGAGGACCAATGTTTTTTGGTTTTTCGAAATTATGTACTTTTCATTCATAATTTTAACTTTGAAATTTGGTGCATTCTAAAAAGTCGTAAGCGCCAAATGACGTCATTCATACGGTGGAATGGCGATACATCCTTTGCTTTACTGTGATACGTCAAAAAAAAACTGTTACTTAGACGTCACTCAGTTGTCAATGTCATACATTGACATTAGATATGTCTTGTTTGACATTAGATATGTCTTGTTTGACATTAGACATGTCATGTTTGACATTATGGTTTTTTCTTAAAAATTAGCTTGCTTACGCAAAGGTAACTACCTCATTCCACCGTATAAGTGACGTCATCGCATGTTTTTGGGTTTTATTTTTTTTCTCAGAAACTAAGCAGTAAAAAAAAATAAAAAAATATATTTGAACTCAGCATACAAAAATGAAGAAACGGTATTTTTGTTTTAAGGTCAGGTCTATTTTGAAATGTTGTCAATTCGACTGTTGTGACAGCTCTATACTGGATCTCATCATAGTGATTGTATTTTTGACGATAAACGATGATTGCCGCAGCGCACTTTTTTCCTTTGAGATTTGTGTGTTGGTGTCTCCTAAATTAGAAAATAGTGTAACTTATATTACATTATTAACTAAGTGATTTAGCCTACATACTTCCTACTAATATACTACTAATATTCTAAATGCGAAAGTTTGTATGGATGTTTGTTACTCTTTCACGCTAAAACTCCTGAATGGATTTCAATGTAACTTTATAATAATATAGCTAAGACTAGACTAATACTTCAGAATAACGCATTGGCTTTTATAAAAGGTTGGGGAAAAAGTTTCTTCGCATTTTTATGAAAATTCAAAACATTTTTTAACATAGTTTATTTACATTTAACTAAAGTATGTAGGTACCATTTTGTTCGATAACTTTTTGCCATTTTGTAGGTAGCGACATGATCCCATTGCTATAAAAATTTTGGGACTTCTGATCAAAATACCGCGACAAGTGGTTTTGGCAGTCCTCTCGTGATGTTAACCTGACACTGCCTAAAGAATTCTGAAGAGACCGAAATAGGTGGAAATCTGAAGGTGCAAGGTCAGGACTATACGGCGGATGCATTGACACCTCCCAGCCAAACTCACCTTATTTTTGCTGAGTGGCAAAATATGTGTGAGGTCTAGCGTTATCATGATGAAAAACCACACCCCTTCAATGATTAATTCCGGCCGCTTTCTCTGAACTTCTTGCTTTAATCTCATCAGTTGTTCGGAGTAGAGTTGAGAATCGATAGTCCTGCCTGATGGTAACAGCTCATAATGAATAATGCCCTTCCAATCCCACCACACACACAGCATCACCTTGTTGCGAGTGAACCCGGGTTTCGCCACAGTCTGTAAAGCCTGACCGGCCTTTGACCACGACCTTTTTCGCACGTTCTTGTCGTACGTGATCCACTTTTCATCACCAGTTATCAGCTTCTTCAAAAATGGTTAATTACGGCGTAACAAAGAATCACAAATGAGTACACGGTTCATTAGGTTTCTTTCAGTGAGCTCGTGAGGTACCCAAATATCGAGCTTTTTTGTGCACCCAGTTTTTTTCAAATGCGCCAAAACTGTTTTGTGGTCAATTCCCAGTTCTTCAGCTACGTCGTAACTACTGATATGCCGATCTTGCTCCACTTTTTCAAAAATGGCATCCATTTTATCCGTAATATCTTTGACATCGAAATTTCCGGATTGAAAACGATTTAACCAAATTTGTGCTACTTTCACAGACACTGCACTAGGTCCATAAACATCGCAATTTTTTTTCGCGGCTTGCGTTGCTTTTTTACCTGTTTTGTAGTAAAATTTTAAAATGTATCGAATTTCTTCATTAGATTCACTCATCTTGATAGTACGAAAAACAAATGAAAATCACACATTTTCTTTGTTTGAATTTGGAATTATGTTCTTTAAAATTTAACTTTCAATGATACCAAAACCAGCCAGATACAAATAGTATAGCCAAAGAGATTTTATTACAAGTTCATACATACTATAATGCGAAAAGACTTTTTCCCCAACTTAATATATAAAGATACTAGCTGTACCCTGCCACGCTTCGCTGTGGCACTTTGTGATTTAATGGGTGATAAAAAAATAAAAAAAAATATACAAAAACAATCCTTGATGCGGATTATATATCATGCTAAAATTTCAGCTCGATCAGTGCAGAACTTTTTGAGTTTTTGAAGCGTACACAAACCAACATAACATTTTTATATGAAATATAGATAGATTGAATGAATTGTCCAAAATATAACGATAAGTGTAACTAAGTAGGAAAAAAATCTGCTATCTGCGAGCTATTCTGGCGTGCTAATCCTGCACAGACGAAGTCGCGGGCACCAGCTAGTTAAATTATAATATTTTCTCTTAAGTAAAACAATATTATGCTACAATGCATTTTGATTTAGTTATATTTAGTGTTCAAATTGGAAAGGATCTAGGCCACTTGTTCAAAGAGGAATATCCGGGCCACTCAATTATATTGCTTGCTATTGAGTATGGGGTGCCACAGGGGAGTATTCTTGGCCCGACATTATTTCTCGTTTTTATCAATGACCTCTGCAATCTAGATATCCAAAATTATAATGTAGTAACTTACGCCGATGATACTGTAATAACTTTTTTCGCAGATTCCTGGTCAGAACTCCAAATTTAAGCACAAAAGGGTCTTGACTCCACTCTAGACTGGCTTATGGCTCACACCCTAATACTCAACACTAGCAAAACCAAATATGTCACCTTTTCTGTTAGCTCAACATCCAGCCAAAAAGTCGTATAAAACTCATAGCTTAGTATGTCTCACACATATTAGACAAAATTGTAACTGCAGTCAAATAGAGTCCGTAACTACCGTAAAACGGGGTGGATAGAAACTCAAGGGTGAATAGAAACAAAACTTTGAGGAGGATTTTTACGCTAATTTAATATCGTTTGATATTATCAAGGTGTCAAACTATTTATCTCAATTATTTAAAAGCATTACAGTCCTCGTATGCAACAAACAACTTTCAATTTACTTGAATATCCTACTCAAAGTTTTGTTTCTATTCACCCTTGAGTTTCTATCCACCCCGTTTTACCCGGTAATATAAAATACTTAGGCATCATTTTGGACAATACTCTAAATTTTTAAAGCCCATGTGGAAGCATTGACGAGCAGAGTGCGTAAGTTGGTTTTCATTTTTAAAACACTTAGACTTGTTGCTAACCAATTTATTATCTGTAAGGTCTACTACGCACTTTGTCAGTCAGTAATATCTTACTGTATTTCTTGCTGGGGTGGGGGTTCCAAAACCACATTGCTTCCTTTGGAGATTTCACACAGGGCAATATTGAAGATTGCAACTTTTCGACCAATATTATTTTCCACCACTCAGTGATGTAAGGACTGTAATGTTTTGAACGTACGACAGCTATTTATTTCCCAGGCAATATACCTAACTCCCTTTATTACCCTTAAAAAAGGTCGTAAAGATTTAATTTGTTCCCTTCCACAGACCCGTTACTCTTTTACAAGAATTTTTTTCTACTATCTTGGCCCATTCTTGTATAACAAAATTAATTCAAAAATCTCAATATACTCCTTATCTGAACATGATTGTAAATCGGCAGTCTGCTCCTTCCTACTAGATAAAACGTACGATGAAACAGAATCATTTTTCCTGGACTATCATAAACTCACACGTAAATTCAAACAAACAAACACACACAAACATGCACAAGCATACAAAAATCACACACACACACACACACTACACATTACATTTAAACATTCACTTTACTCTTAATCTTTTGATGTTGTTATTAAATTAAATTTTGAATTAAAATAAAATCGTTGCCAAATATTGTTCTAAAATCACTAAGCAATTGATTTCTCCATTCAAGAGGTATCCCTCTTGAATAGAGAACGGCTCTGTTTCTCCTTACTACAGGCTATTATGTAGCCTATCTAAGAGGACAGTACCCCAACCATTACTGTAGCAAACAGTTGTTTATTTTGTAATGTAACTTTTTTATTGTATCTACTGCAACACCTTATATGCAATAAAGATTTTATTATTATTAATTATTAATTACTGTATGTCTGGTTGCTCTTTATTTCATATTTTGAAAAAAAAAATGAAATGTAACTTTCACCAGGATACATCTTTATTAATTTTTGTTGGTAATAGGGGCAATGTGAACAAATGAGAACTACTCAAATACTCTTCTCATAAGTCTTTGTGTAATATAGTTTTAAAAAAAAATGTAATGTTTACATTCCCCTATAGCAAAAGTTTGCCATGGGCAAAAAATTACCTTAGATATAATATTAATATGACATTGCATATTCTAACTTATAATGATAATCTTGTGAAATAATAGACACCAACAATTTATTGTGTTGGAAATAAATATTATGTGACTAAAGATAGATACTATCTTCCGAACTATTGTAAAAGACAGATAGCTGTTTTGCTATCATATTATTTTTCTATTACAGCCAAAAACTTGGCTTAACAAGTTGCTTCTATTGAGCAATGCATTGACATACTAAATGAGTCTGCCAATATTTTGGAAAAAAATAATGACATAAATGATTATTTAAATTGGGAATCCGGACAATAGAGGCAACCTCTTGCTTTGTTCAAAATACGTAATTAAATACAGGAAATTTAATCAACCTGGTGCGTCAGAATATTCAAGGTTTTTTGAACAAAGATTTAGAAGTAGAACTATTTATGAATTATAACAATATTGATATTCTTTGCAACAGAACATTGGCTTAAAAGCCATCAGCTTATGTTCAATTTTAGTAATAACCAGGTTGGTAGTTTGTTCAGCATTTGTTATTCCTTCTGCCAGGCTGAAGAAAATAGGTGGGTTGTTTAAATGCCAATGTATATGTTTTTACAATAAACTTCCTACCCATGTTCAAGATCTAAGCCTTAATAAATTCAAATCTTTTGTAAAGCGTAAACCAGGCTATTACAATATAAATGATTATATTATATCGAGTCAGAAAGGCCTGGGATTGAACTGCTCCAATTATAATTTGCTTATTTGTCGTTGACTTTTAATTATGTTCTTATACAGTTCGACATTTTAATTTTTTTTATACAGTTTGACATTTCTAATTGTACACAATGACATTAATATTTACTGTATTTTTATTTTTTAATAATTGTGAATGTAAGGACTATGTGGTTTCTTGTGGCGTTCTTTTTAACATTTTGTCTGTCACAACTTGGAGTATTTTATTAGACCAACCCAAATGTTCTTTTTTTGGTATTGTTCGTCAGGACCTACAGCTCCTCAAGTTCCGAGTTGAGCTCACGATAGCTGACAAATGCTTGCACTGACTGATCTGGTCTACTCATATCTGTGTGATTCTTCCTCAAAAGACCTTTATCAGACACAAATCTGCTTGGTTCTTACATAATCTGACAAAGATAATGTCTGGACTTTAAAAGAGACTGTGACCTCTGTGTTTCTTTCGGTGTTTATTCTCAGAGTAGTCAGATAGCGAAATACCGACCTCATCTTCTTATTAAAAAAATACATGTAAAAGTGTTTCTAACACATTTGCTCGTAATGGCTCTCTTATTCAGCCAAATTCAGTATCGTAATGTATCTAATTACGCACTAGTGCGTAATAGTAATGTAAAACGCACGGTTTGCAAGATGCTCCGCTTAAAACGAAGGGTTCATTTTAAAAAAATTAGCAAAACGTTTTTATGTGAGATAAGTGGTCAACATTTTATGAATAAAATTAACTTTGGGAGATAAAATATAAAAAATAAACATTTAATTCGTTAATTGAATTAATTTTGACAATAAATTACAACCATTAGTAACCAAAATAAAAAAATATTATTTAATTTAATAGTAATTATTATTAGTATTACTGTTTATGTGCCTTTGACTTAAAAAAAAACTGATGCGCGCGCATCGCCAAATTGTGATCAAGTTAAAATTATTCCGCGCGCTTTTTCTTTTCGCTGTATTGTTTTTATTTGAAAATTTCAGTCCGAGTTTTATTTATTTCCTCGCAAATATGTTATAAAATGTCGACATACGTGCGCTTTGGTAATTACAGCCTCTGCTTTCTTATAGCCCTCGCCTGCGGCTTTATTGCCTCTATGGCTCTATAGAAATATTGCATCGGCTGTAATTATCAATCTACCGCACTTATAATGTACTATTGTGTACCCATTTACAGAAATAAATATCTATTTAACATTTTTTTATCATTTTGAAGCTCCCATTTCAATGTTACATTGTCATTTATAATTAATATTCAAATAATTACCTTTCCTTGTCCATAGCAAGCGTTACCAAACCAAGGCGTGTGGGATATGAGAGGCAAACAGTTCTTCATGGGTGTCGAGATACGAGTATGGGCTATTGCTTGTTTTGCGCCCCAGAGAACTGTTAGGGAGGATGCTTTAAAGTAAGTCATCTTAATTAACTGACTTCAAGAAAAGGTGGAGCTTATTAATTCGTCACAAAATGCTTTAGCTTTAATTTTAATTCACCTGGCGTATTATACTTATGTGTACAACATTTTTAGTGCTGTTTGTGGTGCACCAAAATAATTGTATTGAAATAAAAAAAATGTTCTCCATGCCATCGATTTACGTCGCGGTCAATAAGAGTTCTATTTTTTAGTTACAAACGACGAAGTTACAAATTGTACCGATGCGTACAGTTGGCATCAGTTCCGGTGATTCACAATTAAGGCTATAAATCGCTTGCACCCAACGTCCGAATTCAGAGCTTTATCGCTCATAATACGCACGTTTCGTAGGTCAAAGCATGTCGTTAGCTAACTGATTCACTGCAAGTGTGGCCAACTGTACTGCCGAGTTTGCGCCACGTAGGTTCGCCGCTCTGGACCAGGATTTCCAATGAATGTTTGAGGTTTACTACGGTGCAGTCACTAGTAGCCAACTTTAGAGCGGTAATCCTATAGGATGCGAAGTGTATGCATTTGTATCCTTCGTCATTGGGGTTAAATGTTCATTTGCGTATACAATACATTGCTTTTTGTATCCCAATTTCTTTGATAGTTTTTTAACTTTATCACTAATGAAATAAGGTTCATGTTCAATTGGGTCGGGGTGGCTTGATGTGCTGGTGTCTGTACATTATTACTGAGGGTTATACGTTGTTTTTCAGGAACTTCACTCAGCAGCTGCAGAAGATATCGAACGACGCCGGCATGCCGATCATCGGTCAGCCTTGCTTCTGTAAATACGCGACGGGGCCGGATCAGGTGGAGCCTATGTTCAAGTACCTCAAGAGTACTTTCGTGCAGTTGCAGCTTGTAGTCGTCGTATTACCCGGAAAGACGCCAGTCTATGGTATATACTATTGTCATTATCTGCCCTGCCTTTGCTCAACTATTTTGCAGTCGACTTCCAGTTTATACATGATTTCCTTTGATTAAATTGACTGTCAGGCTATCAGGGTATTGTGTTAGGTTATCTATCTCTCAGAGATGTCGGTTACCTCACGATGTTTTTCTTCACCGTTCTTAAAGCAGGTGATAACTGTGCAATTCGCACACGAGACCTATATCTGTGGCTTGTAATAACTGAAATATATCCTCCTTGTCCGTAGCCGAAGTTAAGCGGGTAGGAGACACCGTGCTAGGCATGGCGACGCAGTGTGTTCAAGCCAAAAACGTGAACAAAACTTCGCCACAGACGTTAAGCAATCTATGTCTGAAGATCAACGTGAAACTTGGCGGTATTAACTCTATCCTCGTGCCGTCCCTACGTCCTAAGGTATGTTCAGTTAATTCGTTTTGTAACAGCAGTTTATTATTTCAGAAAACACTGATATCCAATTCGTTTTTATAGACTTCTATATCCTTTTGAAAAACACAGGGCTAATAGCTCAGAAATAGAATAAACTGCCCTGCATGTCTAATGACAACAAAAGTCATCAAAACCTATTAAGACTGGCTTGGCAACGCAATATCGGACAAAGCGATAGATTGCCATGGTGTTCAAACGGTAACCACACTGCTGCCTTCGAAACTATATTTGTTTAGTTCATCAAGTAACCATCCCAAAAATTCTAAATTTATAGAAACATAGGCTCAGATGTCTTACATAATATTATCACTCTAATTAATTTTCAATACATTATTGTATTATCTGAAGTTCATACTTCTTATTTGAATGTAGAGGGTTACAAAAGTAGAGTAAAATCAAAGAAACAATGGATAGATTGTGCGAAAGACGATATGGCTAAAAAGGAGGGGACTATTGTGATGACCGTGGGTTTAGGTTAGGTTTATCGGCCAGTTGCCCGCAACACCACGTCCAAGCGCGTATTTTGCGTAAGGGTGGGAATAATTTTATTCAATAAGTAGTTTGTACATGATATACAAAGTTGTCTTATATAATTAAACGCTATAATAAATAGAACCAGTACGTATATAAAATCAGTCATAGGACTCCCTTTCCTAAACTAGGCAGAAAATTGGTCTGTCTCTTGAAAAAGAGCAAAAATACAAACCTATTCCATCCATCCAAATTCCTCGAAAAAGGCCAGCAGCGGTGCGATGACGGTAAATCGAGGTGTAAGAAAGAGACCACGCTAAATGAATTTGTATTGGAAAAGACAGAGATAGCCTCCCCCTGACATGTGGTGTGTACGCCAGGTGTTCAACGAGCCGGTGATCTTCCTGGGCGTGGACGTGACGCACCCGCCGGCGGGCGACAACAAGAAGCCGTCCATCGCCGCCGTGGTGGGCTCCATGGACGCGCACCCGTCGCGCTACGCCGCCACCGTGCGCGTGCAGCAGCACAGGTACCGCCGCGCCGACACTGTGGCCACTGTTTGCGGCGCGGGACGAATGCATGCGCCACTGTTGTGCGACTGCGGCTATGGCTTGACTAAATATAGATCAGTACAATTTTTTAACAGAAGGTATTAGTCGTTTTAGAGCGCTCTCTTTGAGAGATCTGGCCATCTGGGCGTCTTATTAACAAAATACGAACAAATAAGATATCTCACCGCAAAACCTTCTGACATGATCTGATGAGATTAAAAAAATAAAATATAAATTTATTAAGTGAAAAAACTTCGTGAGTTTTAACCCATCCATCCCAGTGGCGAGTGCACACGTAATCCAAGCCGTGAGTTCCGATTCTTGCGCGAATTTACAGTTCTTGCGCTTGTGCACTGCGTCCGATCCGATACCGAGACAATACGGCCCGAGAATTTGTACCGAGCTCGGAGGTTATTGTGCACTGCCGACCGATAATAATTATATATGTAGATATTGTTATATTTTACAAAAAAATCCCACTGTGTGTTTCATTGCATGTATCAAATAGGATAGCGTAGCTTAGTAACATTCTACTTGCCGGTAGTACTGGTCACTATATCTCTGATCGGGGGCTGTGCACAAGGGCTCACACTAACAGTACTACGACTACTTCGGTCCGTGTTATCTCGGGTCCGGGCCGGGCACAGTGCGCAAACGCACTTACGCTGTTTTTTTATTTTTCCCTTTCGCTTCGCTCATCACACCTCCACTGCTCTCGTCAATCACAAGCGAGGGCAGGTGTGCGAGTTGCACCGACTCACCGTTAGGGTTTTATAAGTAAGTAGATGGGGCCGTATTATGGAGTGTGCACACTGCAGATTTTTTATCGGCCGATAGTTTAGTTGGTTTGCTGGTATTCAATTGCATCTAGTGACGCAGGACGCTGGCCCCAAATGACTTGGGAACAAGCTAGGATGACGAATAGTTACCTTAGATCGCTAGTGGATATGAGCATATATTATGGGAGTGCGCACATTATCCAATCTAAAATCGGTCGATAAAATAATCTGAAAGGCGTCCTGATTCCTTTTTGGTTAACCTGTCATTCTCGTTACGAAACACACTATACATGGGCGATGTCGTGTCAAGCGCAAGCGCCATGAATTTCAAAATTGAAGACTCCAAACAATTGGCCGACCATCGTAAACAGTGTGTGCACTCGTTTTTTTATTAAATTATATATTTTAAGTCTTGGACTCTGCCCGATAGCTACAAAACTATCGGCCGATAAAAGTCTGCAATGTGCGCACTCCCTGCGCGTACCTCCATCCAAATTGTAGAAACCATTCCTTTGGATTGACACTGTACCCGGAATACACAACAAGATAAGGGTCAGCCAGCCAAAGAAATCTCCTGGATTCAATCAAACCTAATTTTGTTTTATTTTTGTGACTAAAAGCTATTTTATTGTTTAAAATGAATCCTTCCCTTTACATTTTTTTTACCGGCTTGATTAATATTTTTATTTTATCAACAAGACACAATTTCAGCAATTACTTTTTATATGCGACCTTTCCTGGTCTTTGGATATACACACTCATGTAACTCAAACAACAAATATCAAAATCCACTTGATGGATTTAGAAACCTTATTAGTTTTTTTTTTATAATTTGTGCGTACATAGACGCTAGAGGCCCACTGGCCTAAACGCGAAAAAACTTGTAGCACCCGAGGCGAAGCTGCTCTCACACTGGGCAATGAGAGCATCGCTTCGGGTGACGCAAGTGTGTGTATCTAACTGTATCGACGCCACGTTTCAGACAAGAGATAGTTCATGAAATGAGCAGTATGGTGCAGGAGTTGTTGATTATGTTCTACAAGAGCACGGGCGGGTTCAAGCCGCACCGCATCATTATGTACCGCGATGGTATCTCGGAGGGACAGTTCTTGCACGTTCTACAGCACGAGCTGACGGCCGTCAGAGAAGCTTGTATCAAGGTGAGTGAACGAGGTTATCACGTTACATGTAACAACACAGTATCAGCCTGGTCTGGTCACACCTAGTTACAAATTTATATGCAAAAAGAGACCTATCGAATAGACTAACAATTGAACAGCTTCTATTTATTGTAATCTATAAAATAATTAATTAGTTACGTTTTAGAATTATTCGGACGGCACACTAAAACACGTTATTTTTCATAGCTTAACAATACTTACCTACAATGTTTCCAGTTGGAAGCCGAGTACAAGCCTGGCATCACGTTCATTGTGGTCCAGAAGCGCCACCACACGCGACTGTTCTGCGCCGACAAGAAGGAGCAGTCGGGCAAGTCCGGCAACATCCCCGCCGGGACCACCGTGGACCTCGGCATCACGCACCCCACCGAGTTCGACTTCTATCTCTGCAGTCATCAAGGAATACAGGTAAGCTTTACTCCAGCTCTAGTTTTGCGAACCAGCTTTTAAAGTAAAATCTTGTCATATTCGTGCCCCACCCCCGTATACGTATCGTGACGTTGGTGCGCTGGTGTGTGGCAGGGCACGTCGCGGCCGTCGCACTACCACGTGCTGTGGGACGACAACCACTTCGGGTCGGACGAGCTGCAGTGCCTCACGTACCAGCTGTGCCACACCTACGTGCGCTGCACGCGCTCCGTGTCCATCCCGGCGCCCGCGTACTACGCGCACCTGGTGGCCTTCCGCGCGCGCTACCACCTGGTGGAGAAGGAGCACGACTCGGGCGAGGGCTCGCACCAGTCCGCCTGCAGCGAGGACCGCACGCCCATCGCCATGGCGCGCGCCATCACGGTGCACGCCGTCACCAAGAAGGTCATGTACTTCGCCTAACGCGCGCCCCGACGCCCGCCGCCCGCACAGGTAAGCTGAGAGCAGCGGAGCCTTGCGTAGCACTGCATGCGTCTCCACGGCGGCGGAAACGATAAAAGAAGCTTTTGCCGGTGATGCAGATAATATTAATCTCGCGTGGCGAAACTGTTGGGGCTTCTATACTTTTAATTATCTCGGCACGGAGATCACGTCCGTTAACATGTTCGATAGTTGTTCCCTCCTCCGGTTTCTGCAACAATTTCCCGGATGAGGGAGTGACACTGTCGGATCTCCTTGTTTATGAGATAGAACTCCGCCTATTTTCTGGTTGCTTACATCGATGTTAATGCCAACCATTTTCTATCAGGTTCTGTATAGCCCCACAAATGTTTCATATTAGTCTAATTTTATAAATGTTGTTATGCTTTTACGAAGATAGCAGTCCCAATGTAAAATACGATTCATTTCTATGAAATTTTGGATATGGTAAGCAATTTAAAAAAAATGTTGATAATTATTATTTGATGATATAAATATAGTCAGAGGAAAGCAATAAAATTACCTCATGCGTGTATCATGTAGTGTTTCCTCTTTCAAAGACGATTTGTTTTGGACGTTGCCTATCTTCTAAGAAGCATCTGTGTAGGATTCAACTTTAACTTTTTAAATAAAATAAGTGCGATTAATTTAATAAGTGGATATTTTATCGTCATTTCAAACGAGAAATGATTATTACTAGTGACAGTGACATGCAAATATAAATATTTTATAAAATATATAAATAGATCAATAAAGTGCTTTTACTACTAAAATACTACGATAGAATGATGATTGAGACAAACAGTGATCTTTGATATTTATAAAATCTAGTAAGTTTACAAACGTAGTTTTACATAGCAAGTGACTGACATGAATCGCGATTTATTGCGCAAAGCGACACTAACGTCAAACATCAAAAGTACTTTATCATTTGCATGAGGATTATTAGTTTTTTTTTAACGCAAACACCAACACACAACAATTTTAGAATCGATACATTATTTTGTTCAATGTTACAGCGGAGAATCTTGACGAATATTTATATTTAAATTATGAGAACTACGATAAAAATTAATACCCAAACTATATTAGTTTTTATCCCACTTCAATTTGCAACTGCAACGTGCCAACCTGTGTTACTTTTTGCACTAACAGTGTTCATCACGTAGTCGGGCCCTCGCTCAAATAATCCTCATACGATGCAGTGGATATTTTTCATTATGATGGTAATATCTATCTCCTTTTGGCTGATTCGTGACGTCTTAAAATTTAGGACTAAACAACTCATGCGCATGTGTTCAGCCCATATGTTTTATATTTTATGTCTATCCACTTTCTACATCTCTCTTCTTCAATTTTCGCACATTTATTGCACACACACACAACACACTCACACACATTATGTATATAAATTAACACATAAACATACAACCAACCTTATTATCATTGTAGAGTGTTATTTTTATTTTACATTTTTAAGTTTATTTTTAAAGTAAGAAGATTTCTTTTATAATGTATTTTTTAGCTTAAGTTTAATTTCAACTTAAAGTTGGGAAGAAGCTACGTCCTGACTTTAGGAGTTGGTGACAAATGCTTTTTTTTTTGTAATTAGTGTGAAAGTTAATAAACAATTTTTTATTATTTTCTTTTTTTGGCGTTTCAATTGGTCGTGTGTCGCATGAACTCATACATAATACAAACGATTTATTCCATAGCCATATCATTGCAAAGCTAGGATCGTAAATATACTGCAGTAAACAATACAACACTATCTTCCATTTACAATAGCATTAGACAGAAGTTTAAAAGGTTATTTTTAATGCACACTTTGTAACGAAAGTACAATAAGCATGTTACAATTATGAAAGATTGAATGCTGAATTTATTATAATCTATTTTTATTGCAGCTGTCACACTTAGTTGTAACCATTTCAACAATAAAATTTATTTTAAGAATTGATGTGAATTTCGTTTTGTTAAATTTCAGTTGAACATTATAGTGTCAATGATAAAAACCTAAAAGCAGCAGGGATGAACAATACATGGAATGTTTCAATTTTTTCTCCTGAATTTAAAATAAATCTATTTTAATTAAAATGGTTTTAACTTATCTTTCAAATAAAATGTTCTGTATTCCTGCTTCTATGAGCCTCTTTTTCTAATGCTATTATAAATTGAGTATAGATGATCCTTCGACATAGGCTTACTTACTTGTCCCAACGTTAGTGATATTGTCTGAGCCACAATAGTAATAATAAAAACATGTCAAAATATATAAATACCATATTTTAACGAAACAGCACCATTTTACGATAAATTATTACTGTCCGGAGATAATGGTTCGTTTATAAAGCAATATGTTCACGCATTTTATACTGCCAAATTGTTATCTAGATTCTAGTTTACGGTGTTTTCAAATGTTATAATAATATTGAAAGATTGCAAAACTTACTGAATATTTGAATTATTACTTATGACTTTGCAGGAATTATCGATCTATAATAAATAACATAATTAACTACCCCTTTCTTTGTAGCTTTAAGAATGCTCTCATTTCATATTTCAGGATAAAAGACGTTGAAAATAAAGTGACGAACATTCGTGAGAAGCTACAAAATTATATCGCACAAATTGCTTGAGGGGTAGAGTACCAATACTGCAAAATGTCTTATTAAAAGTTCTTTTTACTAAAGTAGGTATTGAGTTCTCAAAAATGTATAAAACTTAAACTCAACTACAAAGAGTCATCGTAGCGAAGATTAAAGTAAGTTTTTCAATAATTCAATTAAAGTAAGTGAAAGTAGCAAATATTACCGGCGAACCTTATTTTATATTATGAGTACAATCAGCATACACCAATTTACGTCCTTTACTTTTTTATTATAAATTGCAATAATAATTTTATTAATCGTCGTGAATATTCTTATTGTTATTATCTTCTGTAGTCAGAAGATTTTGGAGGTACCATAATATGGATGAGCCCTCTTGAAATAAGTAATCTAGAAAAAATATCGAGTTCTTTTTATGGACAAGCCTTTTACAAATACTTGATCAATCGTTAGTGTTCTTAATCAGGTGGTAATTATTTTTATAAATTGGCGTAGTTGTTTCTTACTTTTTATTCCTCGCGCCCCCAGCAGCTTTAATTAAAAAGTCAAAAGTTTTTAATAAGGTTTCCATTGTACGTGCTCAAACGAGCGCAGTATTTCTTGGTCTCGGTTGGTGGTGATACCTTCTCTAATTACAGTAATCATTTTGTGGAAGGTATCAGAGGAAAGGTGTGCGTAGCCACTAGTTTTCATTCTCAGACTATTGTCAACCTCCACTTAATATTAAATCATTATATTTCGAAAGTGTAACTTCCTTAAATTTTAGGCAACTCTCTCAACTCGCGATATATTATTTGCTAATAGGCTTTTGCTCTCGAAGTAAATATTACAACTTATGCAGCAATTTCAAAGCTAAAGGACTGGACAAAATGAAACGATTTCCGCGCGATATTCGTCCGACTAAAGCTCAATTTTGTTTTTTTTTTTCAAGAGAAATTGGCGTACATGTTGTCACGTGCCTGGTTTTTGTTTAAAACTGTGATTTCAGCTGTAGGTAAAGCGCACTGGCTCACTTCGCTTTTTACTAAGACGCCACGTATCAGACAAAGACAGCTACACCATCGATGGTACCATTAGAGACACAGAGATGACGAAGGTAGTGACATTTATGCCACCTACAACACTGAATGGTTGGTTCATCTGCTACCCAACCATTGAGTAAATATTAGCAGAATGTGTGTATAGGAACCGTCTATTTATAAATCAATGCAGAGATAAAACGTGGTAGAAATAGAGATCATAATATAAACTTTATTATTTTAATTTCTATTAACTTTGCTTTCCTGGCTTCAATTTATACTGTAAAATATCAATGTGTTCTTGATCTATCACTTTTCTACTCAATACTTAACTAGTCGGTTTATATTTAAGGGGACATATAAGTCATGAGAATGCCAAAGGCTTTTTTGAGACTTTGTTGGTGAATTTTAATTGATAAGTACCTACTCCAAAGCGAAAATCATTTTTATCCAAAGACTGATCCTGGAAATCTATGCGTCCAGGGTCAGAGCTAAGAATAAACAAAACAATAGTATTATTTAGGATTTTTACTCCATGTGCTTTGAGGGAGCTAAAATGATATTTCCAAAGCAATATGTTTTGTAATCAAGGGTATGTTGTGAACTTTGTTACATCTTATGGTTAGACATGAACGGGGAAAATCTTGACAACGGCATTGTAAATAACAAAATATGACGCAACTAGGCACTGACTAAACTACTAACAAATTCAGATAAAACTGAAAAAAGCTAGAATGCTAATTAGAGCTGCCAAAATCGGTTACAATAAACTCTTATAGGAATCAAGGTTGTTATAGCCCAGTAAAGTAAAACTATGCTGAACTTGAATAAAATTACACCCATCCCTTTCTTATTAAACCTGTTAGTTAAAGAAAGCAACATGTTTTGTTAATTATACTAGTCCGTGCCAACTGAATCGACACCAGGGAATTTAACCCAGGCTACAGGGTTACTGCTGCTAAACCCCTTTATTACTTTTAGCCATGTATCTTATTAGTCCTATGCTCGTATAAATTAAAACTTACTAACGGAAAGAAATGGTACAATACATTTGCCTACTTATAAATGGATGATTTCATGTCATGTCATTTTAAAAATATCACTAGAAATAATTTTGAGCACTGTTTTATTAATACGAGCTTAAGTGTGCAGACATTCTCGAAATAGTATTAAATTGACCCGTGGTCGAGTCAGCTACTGCCATACTACTCATTCGCCCAACTAGCCGCCACTTGTGCTATAAATATATCGTACTTTGTTATAGTTATAAATTATGTAGGTACAATCAAATGCACTTTTATGTACATAAAATGAACTCTGTTTTTCGGATTGTCAAGTGCTGTTTTATTAAACTAACACTTAACGTGATACGCTTTAACAGTTAAAAACATAATACAAAACTATTTTCTATTATGAATTTACAAATTGCAAAAATAAAATTCGGTGTTCTATACCAATACAGAGATAAACTCAAAGTAGGGAAGAAGATTTTTATACCTATAAAAAAGTTAATTTGTATAGTTTCCATACCAATATATTTGTATGTGTTAGGTTGTTGTTTTCGAATAGAGATAATTATAGATCTTTCAATCACTCATTCATAAATATTATAAATCGGGAGACCAAAACGTGGATTTGTCACTGTATTATCAAGCTAGTTCCTCATAATTACTTTCTGTAAGTCATATTAAATACATATGAAAGCAGTAAGTTTGTTACATAGGTGAGTAATTCAAGAAACAACATGTATTTTAAATAGTTATAGGCATGAACTTATTTATTCATAACGTTGGTCGTTGGTCAATCAATACCTTACTTTAGGCAATGTTAATAACGGTGTAAAATCTGAATGCTCACTAATTAATGATATTCTGTTCAAACCACAAAGGCAAAGAAAATGACAAAGTTGAAATATTATTCCAACTAATAATACTAACGACCAGTTTACTATGCCTCAAAAATCAAATTAGACTCATAACGTTATAGAAGTAATTAAATAAGTGGCAATGAAATGTAAATAATTTAAGATTCCGTATTCAAGTGTAGGTTACGTTTCACTAGCATAGCGGAGGTCTAAAATACAAGTTAAATGAGTGAGATTCTAACTATTATTAACAGTTTATTGTATTTGATAAACAGCATTGTTTTTTGATGATAAGGTCTTGGAACATTTGCGTATTTAGACGGAGACAATCGGAAATAAAACTATTGCAATGAATTGTATTGAGTTTAATTAATAGTTAACATTTTGATGGTGGCAGGAATATTTAATTCCCTTTGTAATTTAGTGTAAGTGACCGAGCGTTTTATTTGTTCGGTGGCCCCTAGAAGCCTATATGTAATAAGACCTTATGTTGCCTTCAAGTGCCGGTTTGCATATACGGTGCGTGATCAAATTTTATATTTATACATTAATAATGTGTATAATAGGAAATCGAAAGGTCATAACTTAAAATTGAAACAAAATCGCCTATTTCCTAGGAAGCTTTATTTATAGTTTTATATCATGTTTGTTTTTTATTCTTGTTACTTAATGTGGCTTAAAAAGTAAAAAAAAATATGTTTCTAAGTAGAGTCTACAATCCACAATATTAATTAAATGCTTTATTGTAAGACGCCAATAAAAGTAAATTAAATATAAGATTTATTTTGTAGTAAGCTATATTAATCTTATTATGAAAATAAACAAGGGATGAGCACTAAAATGTAATTAAGTAATAAGTTTATAGAAATAAAACTGAACATATTTATACTGTACTAAATTCGGGTCGTTTATTCTCTGTTGTTAGTTCAGATTAAATCTAGCGAGATTATTAACCCTCACGAATTGTGAACAGACGGTAAAATTTTAATTCGCTAGTTTATAATGTATCCGTGTCCTTACGTCAGATTGTGAGACAGCAAGTAACGTAACGTTCTTTGATTCCCCACCTGTCTCTGTAACGAAATAAGACACAAAATTAATGTAACATATTGTCGGGGGCGGTGTTATTGCTGCATCACAACTTACTTGTCATATGTCTTCGTTATGATTAAAAAAACAAAACTTAACCTGTTACCGCCGCAGGACTTAGACTGGACAAACACGACACTAAATTTTAAAATATGACTAGCCCGTACTGTTTCACTGCTAAGCAAAGACCTCCATTCCTTCCGTCGTCGGAAAAATAGGATCTTTAGTTCTTGTTCTAACAGCTGTTTTATCATCGAAAACTGACACGAATTTAGTACCTTAGTAATTTAGTAAGAAGAATAAAGTAATTATGTATGTTCGCCATCATATGCACGCATTCGTTAAGCAATAACATAGGTAACTCAACTATTATATCTGACGCCAGGTTTTATAATTGCAGTCTAAAAGTTGGGCTTTATAAACAATAAACTACCTACATATGTTTAACTCTTCAGTTTGAAGTTTGTCACAACCTTGTACGGGAGCGCATAGGACGAACACGCTCTAAAATATACGCGTTTTGGGTTAATAGTCGGAGCCGCGGTGTCCTAATAACATCAGAGTTTATACTTACTTTTTATGGCTCTATCTAATCCGATTACCTCGCACATCTAGGGCGGCAAAAAATTGAGTCACAGATTTTGTAACAATCACACCTACATAATTCATATATGATAAAAGTTAGTTCCTTTAAAATGGTAGAAGTAAATTAATAATGATGAATGTTTAATATACCTATAGAGATAAAATTGTTCGTCTGTAGGAGGTAATATCAGGCAGTAAGTATTTACTCGGGAAAATGCTCGATTGCTATGGGGTAGGTCACGGAAGAGAAGTCGCGCGCAAACGCTAGTTTTAGATAAAATACCAATGTTGCTCAAAGTGTGTTTTATATTACGGTGTCGGTAATAAATGTACGGTAAATTTCTCAGTTTTAACGTTATGGCAAATGTTGAAGTAAGTTTAGTAACAAATTGAAAGTGTGGAACCTAGAACCTGGCGTCAGATTATTTTCGTCCGCCTCTAAAAAGGAAGTTAATGACACCAACTATAAATTTAATTACTACAATATTTATTTTTTACGTGCGATCTTATTAGATTGAATCTATCACTGCTGTTGGTATGGCACTAAGCCTATGAGTGTAAGTCCATTAAATCACCAAATTATTTGTATTATTTAGAATAGATATAATCGCTGATAACCCACGTAGCAGTCCGAAAAACATGTAGCCAGATTAAACAGTCATACTGTGCCCATAATGTCACCCGGCCTTTAATTTTAAGATATTTTACTTCCAAGGGCCGATCTTACAATCGTCAGATGTATTTTTATTTGAGGAACTAAAATTGCGGTTCGGCAGCTTTCGTATTGCAAATTGTCCAACTATAATATTTTTTCTTTAAATAAAAGACAGCTGGCTATTGAAAAATCAGCCCTAAATGTAATAAATTTACCATACTATTATAATTATGTATAATGAAATTCACATTTGTTTGTTTTTATATCATTGTAGTAATTATTCGAAGTGCGAACAAAGCGCTGTGTCGTATTCAAGAAGTAATTACTACGACTTTGTTCGTCCTTCCTTATTTTAATACTGACTTCACTACAACTTAAGCAAAATGTATTTGTTTAGAAAACATATCTAGTTGTTAATAGTTATTTTATGAACGGACCACGCTTTGTATGCACATAATGATGTCAATAACATATTTTAATCCTATGACTCCTTCAACTAGGTTTCCCGTTTACATAGATGATAAATAAAATAGATTCAAATTTCTTCGTGCAGGGTATACACGATTTCTCGGTTCAGTAATGGAACGTCGGAATGTATGTTAATATTTGTAAAGTAGCGCTCAATTTGCGTTACATTTACTATACTTGTGTAATTAAATGTTCTCTACCCTAAATCACTGTATTTTATTTTGACTCGGTATAATTAATCCCACTACTACATTCGAATATTGCTTGCAGTGTTTATATTCTATCAGGGAAGGTTTACATGTGTGCAGTATAAATACTAGGTATATTTTATATGAATAGTTAGTTAGCCTCAGAGTGGCTGGTTGCCTATGGCAAGCAGTTCTGTAAGTATGCCAGGTTAAATTTTAGGCGTTCTTGACTTTTTCAGGGGTCATGATTTTTTTTCACATTTTGAGTTATGCAACTTAAATGTAGGGAACATCTGATTTTTTTTCGCGATTTAAGGTTTGGTTGGAACGATGGCCAAGCCAGTCACACATCCATCCTCACAAACTTAAAGACTACAAATGTTGGAAGTGCACAAATGACCTCTTCCCATGGGGTTTGGACTCTTGAGTAAAAAAAAAGCAAAAATCAATACATAAATTTTATTTACCGTCTTTATAGGTATTGTAAATAGTTGATTTTTTTATAAGTAGGTAAGGAAAGCTAAGCATCTTACAAAAATATCATTTTTATAGTAATAATGGACCTAACAGGCGTCGGCAAGTTATTGTGTCTTACAACATTATACACGTAATAAGGATTTACAAAATTGGGTTTTAACATTTATAACATGAACATATTAAATTGTCTCGTTTACATGTAAAAATACTGAGTTGAAGCATTGACTACACAATTTCAAATGTCTTTAAAAACCTTTCATAATTAGTTTAATCAGTGATCATAGTTTGGAATGCATAACAAAAGTCGCGAAAAAACGAACAAGAGATACATTACGAAGCATTTAACCAGCAGTTTTTTTAAATAAACAGAGTTTAAAGACTACCACGCCGCAGTTTACAACAATGGTGCACACGATATAACGCACTCGTGATACACAATGCTCTATGGCTATTCCATCGTTACAGATTGTCGACTATCTTTCGATATAATTTAGAGAGTCAAAGACACACCCTACAATATTATTGCATGTATTTAGGTTTAGCTTTTTGCGAAATCAAAATTGCAAATTCTTCACATTTCCGATCAGTGTCTTTCCCATCCCAATATCTAACTAAAAAGATAGTGAATAATAATCCAATAACCTTATTAGCAAACATGCAGTACCACCGTTAGACACGTATATAAACATTTTTATATAAGTACACAATTTTAAATACTATCTAATAGCACATATAAAATGGTGTTGTATATCAAATAAGGGTGCATTGCTAATGGATGCAATATTCCTTGTATGAAAGTTGTTAGTGCCTGTGGAGGCCGATGTTGGGCCGTCCCACAGCTCGTAGTGCGGCGCGGCGTGGGGCGTGCGGCGCGGCTCCACTAGGGCAAGGGCTTGTTCTCGGGGATCGTGGGCGACGTGGCGCCGCTCGCCGTGCGGCTGGCGTCGCGCAGGGCCTCGTCGAAGCTCTGCGTCGAGTTCGATCTAGATGACACCTTACCCTGAAAGTTTTTACATTTACATTAAAACTATGCATATTGGAGTTGGCAAAATTGCAAATAGCTGACAAATTATTCTCAGTTATGATTATTTTTTTCTACCTTATCTTGGGTTCATAAATTGTGTATTATTATTTACATTCATGATTATCGATTGATAATCATGAATGCGGCGGGTTAAGGAATGTACAATGAGCAACGAAAATAGTTATTTATGATATAAGTGCGGTAAGTTGGTTTTTACAAACAAGTAGACGTATGTCGAGGGCTTACCATAGTCACGAGTTTGTAAATACCAATTTCTGCACGTGCATCATACAACGTTTTTCAATACATTTGCGAGAAAACAGTACAATTATGTAATGAAACAAACTTTTTCAAGACTATTTTTAATGGCAAATAAAGTAAATGCCGCGCATTTGCAAATGGCGCCACATGCACGTGGTGAAAATTAGAACTACAACTTTCATCGCATTTACTCTTTAGTATTAAAGTGAGACAAACGTGTTGAACAAAAGCGCTTCCAAGGAGGTTCGTTCAGTCAGCTTATTTATTCTAGTAATGTGAAACTCCTTGGTGGAATTCTTGTATTACTTTTATGGAATTTGAAAAAAAAACCGTAAAGAATACGAACGGTGCTATACAACGGGGTATGGACCGTGCTGTAAAATAGGTACTTAGGTGAGAGTACCTATTTTCCCGCACGTTATTAGGTGAGAGTACATATTTTACCGCACGTTCCGTTGTATAGTGCGTAATTTTTTACTTTCGAATAATGTATACAGGCTCCGTAAATGCATTTTTCGAGCATAAAATTACCAACAGTTTTTTCTTTATACGAACTAAATCAGTCATCTCATATTCCTTAGTACGAGTAAGTGATATGAATCAGTAAAATGACTGGTAAGTAATAAAAGATAATTTCCTGGCCTAATTTTACGTGCTTAGGTACTCTTGATAAGATGTTTTTACTTGGGTATTATTGATAAAGTAACAGTAAATCTATTTCGTTACCTTAACATTTTCGTACGCCGTGCCAACACGTTCTTCGATAGAGCGGAACGAATCAGAGTTTCGCATCTGACCAATCTTAGTCGACATTCCTGCAGTGATACCGCCGATAATCGAAGTTGTCTTCTCCGCAGTCGATTTTATCACAGATTCTGTTTTTTGGTATCTATAAAAACAAGCATTGTTGTTATAAAAAGTCTATGAATCAATCGATTTGGCTCTATAATTAGATGACTTGGTAGCATAAATGGATCAATTTATATTCTTTTTGTGAACAGAACAGGCATCACAAGGAAAAATTGCCAAGTAATCCTCCATGCATTGTATCTGGGGATAGATAAGAAATATACTTTTTTACCTTCCTATTGTTATTTTAAACGTTTACCAAGGCTTTTCTTTTCAACAGGAATGCAAATATGGACTAGCATGAATATTGTTAATTATCAGTACAAGTAGATGAAGTTAGACTTACGAGAACAATGACTACTTATGATTTAAATGTTATCAATATAATTGAATGGGTGGATGGAGGTGTAGAGAGTACAACAAACATTGCTTGTATATAAATATGTGGTGATAGTAAAAATCGGTAAGTAAATATTTATAAATAAAGTTAACAATTTTCTTTCGGGTTAGAACTCCAGGAAAATAAACTACTTGTATATTAAAGCGTCTAAAACTATACCCATAAGCTTATATAATAAAAACTCAAAATAAATTAAGATAGGTAAGTATGACAAACTCATGCATTACTTAAATTTAAGTAGAAGCCAAGAGCGTTCAATTTAATCATATCAACTCACTTCTACTTCCTAGGTTCGGCATAGTGATATCGAAGTTCAAATTGTCAACTCTACTTACATTGGTGCTTCAGTCACAGCCTGTGTAAGCGCAGCCACGCGTGTTTCTATAGTTTGATAGCTGTCGTACAACAAATCAAACTTGAAATAAGAACTACTAATAAATCGCCACCATTTACCATCTTAAGCTCAAGCAAAATTAAAGGGTGATTTTCAAAATGTATGTACATTGTGGGTCGTGAAAACGTCCGCCGGAATATTGTCCAGGCATAACATAATAAACGATCAAATTATTGTTATTATTATTGAATAAAAGTTTATTGAGAAGGATTTCAACATTTCAGTTCGAAAAAAAAAAAGTAGTCTGAAATATATGACATTTATGTTCCTAGTGTCATAATATTTCCATACATCTACCTCGTGTCCCTAAGCGAGAGCGCGTTACAAAAACCATCATAAAGATTAAACAACTCATTTTATTGTAAGTTCTCTTTGCGCAATACCTTAATGGGTATTTATTATGTAAAGTATACAAAATTGTAATAAAAACTTTATGTAATAATTATAATAAAAGCCTTTCAAAATGTGTCTTCTATTTCATTCAATTTTGTTGATCATTATTGTAACACAAATATTAGTAGATAATTGAGATTTTTTATTGGCAACACATTCTTGGCAAAGACGTCCAATCAGATGACAACAAAATATAACTCCGCCATTTTGTCTGCAGGTGTCATTGTTGTGAAAAGTGTGTTTCTTGCGGTGAAGTGTTTTTTCCACAATAAAGTTTTCATTTTAGTTGATCAGCTATAAAAACAACGGTAAGTCTCTGTCTTATTATTTTTGCATAAATTTAAAGAATAATATTGATTCAATTTGATTAAGGTGATAGATAAGTCCAACAACATTATTTTGAACCTTCAAATGTTGAAGGTCGTTATTTAACAAACCGTTGATTTTCATTTTCGTAACGATTTTTTTCATATTTTTGTTACGTAACAAAAAGGATGTAACAAATATGAAGCAAAGCCGATTTCATAATGGAATTACTTTTTCAATTATGCGTACCTACATACACGGTAATGTTTTAACTAATGCGCAATTTTTTTTCTGTGTTTCAGTATCAGCAGTAGAACATATTTCCACGAATAACTTTTTTATTTTTTTATTTTATCATGTTTAACATACTGAAATTTGCGTTACGTCATTTGCGTTGCGTTACGTCACTTATGAGTATTTTTTATTTGGTTTATTACTAGTTCATTCTTAATAAAAAATGCTGATAAATAATAACTTTACTATTATTTTTGCAATTACGTATTAAAAGTAATTAATCATTTTTAACCGTAAGTTCTATCACCAATGGTTTATTTTCTGTAAGCTAAACATTTTACTAAATACTTAATGACCAAACGGAATGCACAATTTATTCTGAGACTGATTTTATAATTAAAGATACTGCTTATGTTATCAATAAATGATTAAGCTCTAATTTCATTGTTTTAATAGTGTTGTGAAATAGCCCTAATATTTCCTTTTTGTTTCTTTTTTGTAACATTGATCACTTTTGTAACGATATTCATTTTTGTTTCATTTTTGTAACTGTACAAAAATTTTGAAATTCACCCTAAAATGGGAAGCCACACACCACTGCCAAAACAATAACATGAACTTGTTCTAACCCTCGAGAAAAAAACAAATAGGCGTATAAACGGAATTCAATGTAGGTACAAAAGTAACTCGAGACTTCAAATAAATGAATCATCATAACATTCATAACCAGTACTCACACTTGGCTTTCCTTAACATTTTTTAAACCCTGATTTACATCTTCGGTGATTTCTTTCCACACGGTTATGCCAAGTTTTCGTTTTAATTCGGAGCTTTGACGGATCTGAAACAAAAACAAAAATACTAGAAAATTGTTGGGTGTATTACAATATTAGCTATTGCCCGCGACTTTGACGACTTCGCAGGTCAACTTAAAGGCCTTATCCAGATATACGCGCGAGTTTGACGCGATTTGCAATACATTGCTCTACAGCTAGTAGCTCTGTAAATAATGTATGCAATATTCATAGCATTGAACATCAAATCGCGTGTCAATTCGTAGCGAATTCGTTCCTTCTGTACATGGTCTGAAACCTGGTAATGGAAAAAGCGGCAGTGCATGATCTCATATAATCTGCTGTACCTAACTGTTTTAAGAAAACAAAGAATTCTGTGCAAATTGATTGATAGAGTCTATATAAAAATACGTTTAGGACTCATACCACAGAATAAATAGTGCTCATACGTTAATAATTAACAACTTATTTACAAATTATTGGCGGAGGTGGGGTAATTCTTGTACATTGGGTGATAATATTGATGATGTCTGGAGTAGGTAATCTATCGATAAATTTACGATTTGGGGGGAGTTAAGAGCTCCGCTCTTGGACCGCCACCTCTCACAATGTCAGTAATGAGGGGTCTTACACAATAAACACTTCGTTTGAAACATGGGTAACATATCAGCAGCTAAAGTCGGGTTGACATTTTAGATCACTAAAACGTCGTACGTCATTACATACCTTGCTTTGCAAAACGGTGCGCAGTGTAGCGATCTCATCTTCGACGCGCGCAAGTTCCCGGCTCCACTCTGCGCGGAGCTGTTCTGCCTGCTCGGGTGTGAGCCCCGCTAACTCGTCTGGTGTGTTCACGTCTCCTGCTGCACCGGCGCCAGCCATCGCTTCTTCAGCTGAAGGTAAAAATAACTCAAATTAGACGCATAACTACTGCTGCCACTACTAGTAATATTATAGGGGAGCGCCTAGGTACTTATATGACGGGTAATAGAAATAGAAGGAGATAATATCTCCTTGCTCCTCTTATATTATACTGCGCCGAACCTAAATAAATTGAAATTGGGGAAAGAGGGTGGTGATTACTACCTTAAAGAAAATTGTTTCTTTATCAGTATTTTAGTTAAGACTTGAACCTACTTTCAGGATACCGTAATATTAACTAAAGGTAACAAATACAACCTTATCTCTTTTGAGCTGTTTCTACAAAGGTAACGTGTAGGCTCGTGATAGCAAGATTAACATTTAAAAAATACTTCAATCGTTAGCTTGTTATTATTTAAAAGAATCTATTTAACATACCAACAAAGCTAGCAGAAAAAACTTGTAGAACGTAGATTTCAGAAATATGACGTCTTTAAGACGGACTAAGTCACGGGCAAAAAAAACACATTAGTAGTTATACAATAATAATACCTAGTCACGGTTGAGAAACCTTATATGGTAGCAGAGTCCTACATTTTTCCTGTCATTTGTTATACTAAAACAATCGCAATTTAATTTATAAAAATAAATTAAGTACAACGCATAGTGCATTGCTGTGTGCACTGTCATTTTTTTTTTCAGAATGCTTTGCTCTGCTCTTGTGTGCGCTGACCCTTACGATGAATCGAAGGACGACACCGATAGGCTATAACGACTTCGACAAACTTTACTAACCGTGCAATAAGGTAAGCTAACCGTAAATAGGGGCAAGATAACACGACAATCACGGATTTTGAAATAGAATAGAATATAATTGTTCTTACCTAATTATCTCAGATAAAGTAAAAATCCTTACAACTTGATACTACAAAATTGTTGATGTATCTGACCAAAAGCATCCTTCTTGAGAACAATAAATACGACTCAAACTGCAAAGCAACATTTATGTGGTGCTTGCTCTGTGCAAGTAATGATCGGTGGCCGGACGGGGGAAAGCAAAGTTACGTAATACAATAAAAGAATTATATGTACATTGCTTCATGCATAGCACATACATTTTAAAATGTACGATTACTAACATCTAGCAGTAGTGACTGCATTCTAATTTGCGAAATTGTTTAACTACCTATTTCTTAGAATAGTTTTTTTAACATAACCGCGTAGCGTTCTGTAGGTAGGTACTTGAACCAAATTCTTCATTGCACAAATTTAAAATATTTTGATGGATTTGAACAGTGTATGGATTATTATAGGTTTGACATAATAATATCAGGTCCATTCCGTATTACTTCCTGTGATGATAATTATACGATGTATGTACTTAAGTATAGCAGTGTTGATAAAAAATTGTTGCCGCTCGCTAAAGTCAATGAAATACTCGTAAATAGATTGAAGCACGTTCCTCCTCACCCCCGTTATTTATACCATAAACGTGGAATGAAATCATACCAAACCTTACCCCAAAAATGTATGTTAAATTCGGAGATCATACTACCTAGTAGTTATATTTTACGATATGCATAGCATAGTGCTGATAAAAATTAGTTGCCGTTCACTAAATTCAATGAAATTAATAGCTTGAAGCATGTTATCCTCAGCTCCGTTATTTAGATTATAAACGTGGAATAAAATAATACCAAACCTTACCCCGAAAAACGTATGGTAAATTCGGAGATCAATAGACTAGAAGTTACTTTTTTTAACCGAGTTTAACGTGAAAGTAATATTTTATACATACGCCACGCGTCAATCAAGAAACAGTTAAAATGACTAAATCCTGAAAATTTTAATTAGGTACTAACGATTTGTTTACCTCTCAATAATTAAGTAACACTGGTGTATTATACTGTATTTAAATTATGGAGGCTTGGATTTAAAAAATTGGATAACTCCTAGGAACTGCTTTAGATCAATGATTGATTAGTTAACCTACAAGATTCAGTTATTTACGTGTTGAATATTAAAATAAATTAAGCTAGAGTTATAATGTATTCCCGAAAGGTGTAGCTTTAAATAGTGAACCCACATTTCAACAGTTGGACAACATAACTTCGGTCTCTAGGCTGCTATTTAGTAATTCCTGATGGAATAATATAGCCCAATTTTCTTCTTTCTTTCTTTCTTTCTAGAGCTTGCGATCACACCAACCAGGCAGACACAATATTTTTTTTTAAAATTGAAGTCATGGTTTCATTCGGTAATCTTAAAAATGACCTGTAGTTCGGAACTCACTACAAAAATACAGGTAGGAGGTATATATTATACAAGATTCAGTATAGTTCCACGATGTACCTCTATGTATAATTTTACGACTTAAAATTACCGTTGCAGTTCTTTAACACACGCATGAATTTTGCTGGGTTATGCCTAGAAACGTATTGTTGGAGCTAAATGTTGGTAACTTTCGATGAATAATATTTTAAAGATGAGAATAGGTACTTACCTATCGTAACGATTATTTTATCGAAACCCAAACAAAGGTTATAAATGATTACTTAATGGTAAACAAAAGATAAGATAATGTCTTAATTGAACCTCTTAAACTTGACCGACTGGTCTAGTCTTGATCAAAGGATGTTCTGAAGCGCGTTCGTTAACGTACGGTTTAATCAACTGTTAATACAGACATGGTTTAATTAACAGTCAATACAGACAATACCAGTAATATACCTACTACAGCAACTAGTATATTTCATTGTTGCTGTAATTATACCTGGTGGCTATAGATAGGATCTACCATAAGCCCAAATGATAAGTAGTAATAAAGGCATCACTTATAAATCTTAACTACAAATCCAATCTAAATCTATCCAGAATTATAATTCTGTCAAGTTTCATTACTCACTTAAATGTCAGATCTGATACTAGTCTTTTGTACCTATGCTCAATAATATAATAAAAAATAATTTCTGCGATGTTTGCCCTTTATTTTAACTAACCTCCAGCTGCGATCCCTAAAAACTTCTTGTAGTTTGTGTGACTGGACATCTTGGCAAGATAAGGCTTTGACAAATCTTGAAAAGTAACTCGTACTTCTCGCATTTTTTTTCTAAATATTCTAAGACGGCGACGTCGATTGTCCACGTAGAACTCAGTTTCAATGCAGAGAGCGGAATCGGCGAGGTCAGGCAGCATGCGCCAGTCAGCGTCAGGGTCGTTTTGTGGCCATGTCGAAAAGTCTTCTAGTTCATCCAGTTCATCTACAGCTACATCGAAACTCGGTGTGGAGTCATCGTCCGGTGGCACAAAGTAAGGATCCTCCATGTATTCCAAGCTCGTCGGCTCCACGCCGATGCTCGACGTTCCATCACTTGCCATTCTATCTTCCTGGTCTTCCGCGGCAATTAATCATATTTTGTATATATATGATCAAATAATTCTAGCAAATTGTCCTTGTGTTACACGCGGTAAAATATGCGCCTTGGTTGAAAATTGAGATCACTTATTTGTATACGTAACTCTACATTATTATTGAGTAAATAGTTACTGTCACTTTACAAACATTTTGTTTTTCGCAATATTCACGATCACTCGAGAAACATGAATGCGTACACCGGCGGCGCGCAATGATGTCAGTTTCTTCCGCCACGTCGAGCCCCTCCAAGCGAGCCAGCTTGCGTTCGTTTCGCGCCGCTGCACTGCCTGATTGCTCGTGTTCGCCACTTTCACCAATAGCGCGAGCTCCGATCTCGGCGGTGTACAAATTACAATTTTGACCTCCAAAATATTTGCAAAATTTATAAAATGGGAACTGAAATTTGTTACACTTTTCATATCCCAATTGGAACACATTGATTTATATAACGCAGTATCGGTGAATCACGCAGGGTCTCTGACCAAGCAACGAGTTTCAAAGAGCTAACAAAACAACAAAACCATAGATTTAACTCACCTTGTGCCGCTAAAGTTTATTGACTGTGCCGCAGGCAAGCGAGCGAGCGGTGCGGGCGCTGGTAGTGTTGCGTCATTTGTTACTTTGAGAAATACACTAAAAAAGTCTGCAGTTTCCACGACAAATGACTCACCACCAGTGGAACGAGAACCACTTAAATAATTGGATAGTTTTTATCGCGAATAAAGCGGTTTTTTTTAACCAACTCTCAATTATTATTAACATACTCTTAAAAATGACAATGTAGGTAGGTGTGGATCATGAGGAAGTTAATTTAATACCTATAATTTTCATAATTTTGTCCTTTCTTTCATTTCAAACAGAACTGAAAGTATTAGGTTTTATGTCTTCGAGGAAATATTAAATTCTGAATAATAGAAAAAATTAAATGAATGGTTTGGTGAAAGTCAATTGCGGTTAGGAAGTGCCCCCAGAGATTCAAAAAGAGATCTACCTGCCATGCACTGCTGTATTATTTTTACTACTGTGCTCCGCGGCATTAGCCAACGCAGTATATACCATCCTCAAGAAACTAATGCTATTAAATTAATGTTTTTTTTAATTCCGCTGGTTGTTTCAGAGATTGAGGCAAAAAAAGTCTTTAGCTTTATTACGGTATACAAAAAAGGTTGAAGGGGGCACCGACCCACAACCTGACCGTACCATGAGTTCAGTACTACATAATTTTCCTCAACATAGTACCGAACTTTCAAATTTTCGTTTGCTTTTTCTTATTAAGTTTTTTTTTGTGTGTATTAATTAGCTCAGCGAAACGCATACGCGTTTCATACAAAACTGGTGTTTTCAAAAGCTGAATAAGTGTGAGTAGTCAATAGGTGTGAGTAGGCAATAAGTGTACGTAGTCCCTAAGTGTGAGTAGTCAATAAATAAAAAATAAAAGTCTTTAGCTTTATTACGGTATACAAAAAAGTCAATAAGTAATGGTCATTATGTAGTTTCTGCCTAACCCTATGGGAAAAAGGCACGAGTTTATGTATTGTATGTATGTAAGTAGTCAATAAGTGTAAGTAGTCACTAAGTGTGAGTAGTCCCTAAATGTGAGTAGTCCCTTGTTGTCAGGTAGTATTAGTACTAGTGTACCTACAACTTTAATTAACCACAAAACAAAACGTTACTTCCACTGTGCAGTTTATGTTATATTCTTTAGGTTAGTCTGTAACGAAAGGGGGTATTCGCCGATGAAGCTGGCAAAATTAAAAATACGGCACGTTTTTTAAAAAATCCAGCAATGTTTTTTTATGATTTTTTAAGAATTTTCATTTCGCGGCAAATACGAATATATTATTACTTTAATAGTTTCTACCTACCATCGTGGGAAAAGGCGTGAGTATACATATGTATGTAAATTTGGTAACTTCTAATAATTTCATGACAATGTTATTCTTGATTAAAATTATGATTTTATTGTTTTTAATGATGGGTGTAAATTTTCTGAATTTAAATGAATTTTATCTATTTAATTATGAACATAGTTTCTAGAGCTTTATTAATGTTTTTTAGGGTAGCAAGCCTTCTCAATCTTTTAACATGGATCTTAAAATATACCTGGTAAATGTATATTTTAAGACCCAAAAAGAAAAACAGACAGGTTGCCCTGGCTGGAGTGACATTACATAGTGATTTCAATTATGTTTACTGTGTTCGGACAAAATATGACCTGACATGTGTATAAATCAAGTTAGGCCTATTTCGTGCAAAAAAATGTACCTTAGTTGCTTGAAATTTTAACAAACGCTAAATTAAAATTAGCCTTTATTTTATCTATCATTCTAATTAAAATGCCTGTTGTGTAGACTAGTCCAGCCAGTGTTTTATACCTTTTTTTTGTAACACTATCACTATTACATACTGATTTTAACTTTACTCCAAGTTATTAATAAGGGGGAATGTTGTTACAAAGATTGGGTGGCATAGATAAACGGTTACTAAAAAATGATAACTATCAAATAAGGTACCTACTATAAAGATTTAGGTTAGACTATTTGTATAATGGAATTACTCAAGTATTGAATGACTCATAGATAACTAAGATTGCGTTAGCTCTTGAAATTGGAAAATGTCATCATTGTATTTTCATGCATACATGTTCACAATCACAATGAGTCACAAAGCATTTTATTGAACCACCTTTATCCTTTTGCTGGTGTCCCCTCTTGGGAGCCCATTATATAGTAACCGCATGGTGATAATTGTCTGCAATTTGGTAGGTATCTATTGAAACTATTTCTAGTTCCAAACTCAATTACTCTCAACAAAGAAATGTAGTATAAAAGCAGCCTATGAAACCTGCACATTTTAAAGAAGGTTTATACCGTGCAGGTTATTTTTAATAATTCTCAAAAAGAATAAAATGCCACAAAAGTGTTCAACGTAAACCATATTACACAAAATATGTTTATTTATCTAACTGGAACATACACACAGATACACTAAACAAGTGCAAGTATAGTGATAGGTATTTAAGTAAGTAAATGGCTATGCTTTGAATATAGAGAACCAAACAGGCTTGGGCCTGGAGGCCATTTAATCCTATTTGATGCCATAATCTGGAAGGCATCTAAAATCATAACCTACTGGTCACAATATGACCTGACCATTTATTACACACAGGACAGGTAGAAGTTCAAACTGACTCATTAATTTTTTTTCAGTGATCATGTGCATAGTCAGTTAGGAAACATATTTAAATTTCCCATGATGTTTAGATTGACACGTTAAAAAAGTGTTATAATAAAATAGGTACTAACTTTTATCATTATTATGGTTTCAAATTTAGGCACAAAGAACAGAAAAATAAGTGAATCACTGGCTTCAAATTTATGTGGGTTGTGCAGATGCAGATATTAGTACACTATTAGGACCCATAAACACAATCAATCTATTATGACTTAATACTATGAATAGGTAATTAAATTTTATAACCAAGGACTAGACATTGAATAGGATATATTAAGATTTTACGACTGGTAGGTGTAACTACAGTTCTTGAGAATTATAGACAATTTCAGTTTTAGTTAAAAAATATAAGTACCTAACCATTATTTTGATGCGTTTTAACATGTAAGAATTGTTTAGGACATTAGATCGGTGTAATTTTAAAATTATCAAATCAAACAAGCAATCAAGCAATTATTCTTATTAACAAAAACAATACATGCAAACTTACATACCTGTTTGTACACCACTCATGTTGATTGAAGAAAGAAGCCGAGATCAACAAAATTCACAATGTCTCAGTGTATACTAATTAATAGTAAACTTAATTACTCCTGTTTAAAAGTCTACGCCAGAATTAATTCAATTACTGAACTAGGTAATTATCTTCGTCGCTGTATTCTCTATTTCTCTGAATAGTAAAATACCGATTAAGTAAGTACCCACAAAACACGTCACGTATAGGTTGATATTAGTCGATTTCGATCGACATTAATGCAATTCGTTTGACATATCGCCGTCAATTGAGTAAAAAGAATCGATAAGGGTAGTCGATTGTAGTCGATGTATAAATATAAATAAATAATATTTATTTATTTATTTAGAAATATGTAGGAATGTTTATCAGCTGTTAAGTATCCATAACACAAGATCTCAGGCTTAACTTGGGACTAAATGTCGTTGTGAGAAAAGTTGTGGAATATTTATTTATTTATTTACTAAAAGCGGATTGGCAATGTTGGCATTCAGTCGCGCACGGAACATCATTGGTCACACAGCTCAATAATTTCAGTGTTTTTTGCAATAAATACGCATGAAAATAACTTCTTCTGCAGCTAAACGGTGTTTTAATAATACAAGGAAGAAAAATAAGACACACGAAATTACTTACCACTTTACGAGTGGTAAGTAATTACTTAAAGCCAAAAATGTTAATTTGTTGAAAATTACAATGATATTTAATGTTTCCTTTGCTATATTTGTGAGAACGAGATAGATATAACTAACACGCGTGAGAGACAGGATACACACTAATTGCACGAGTTGCAAGCGAAAACGCGCGCGTCATTCATAATCGTTAAGGCCAACATTCGGCGGCTTACGCGATTTCGCTTGCACATTACAGTCTTTGTCCTTGTATGTTTGCGAGTGCGACTAATCATAGATGTGTGGGTTTGGGTGCATGTATTCGTGCATCGAAGCCAGGTTCTCTGTTTGCAATGTTAGCGCGTAACGTATCTTACTCCTTTTAATGCAAGCACTTTAATGTAAGTAATTTAAACACCAGTGACATGCATGCAATAATTAATATTATAATCTATATTTTATTCCTGATTTTAAATTTAATTGTCATTAATAACTTGAAATTGATTTTGTATTGTGTAGAATTAAGCTTATCACTACCTAACCAATATAATATATTTGCACACCAGTCTCATTGCTAGAACAAAGAACTCGGCTAAAATGTATCCGTAAGACCTTTTATCACTTAAGTTCACAAATAAAGATCATTTCATTTGATTTTACTTAATATGTCAATGCGCGCTCGGAGAAGTACGATAACTGGAATAGTAATCAAAGTAAATGTGGAGAAGAAGTGAACAAGGCTAAAAATTATGCATTTTGATTTCTATGCAACCACATAACATATAACTTGAACGTTCACATGAATAATGCCGAATTGCTATTAGGAATATTTAAAAATCTCCGGGATTTTCTCTGGATAAATAATTATTTGGAATTTGAATTTGGATATAATAAAATGATTTCCATGTTTAAACTTAATAAACTGAACAGCTAGCTATTAAAAGTAGGAAAAAATTGAGGGACCCACAATCATTTATATTGTATATGGTATCATTATTACTACAACATAAAATAATTCGATTATTGAAATATTAGGAAGTTAATTTATGAGTTAGGATTATAGAAAAGATCCTTTTTAATCCTTATTAACACTACATTTTAACATTAATTTCTAATTAAAAGCAAACAAGTATAGAACATTTAAAATAAGTTATTTTATGTTATATTTAATTAAAATATATTTTATTTTATCCTAAAGTTTCTACATCTGATAGGTATTATATGTATATCAGACCCAAACTTTTGCTCTTCTTCGTAATCCGAGCAGCTGTCATTGTTGTTTTCTCGAACACAATTTTATTTAACTGACCATTTTTTAATAAATCATCTTGATTTATTTTTTTATTTTCTGACGTGTTCAATACAATCATTCCAAGTTTCCGGACCAATTCTATTAAAAGCTTTCCTCGGTTGCTTTTAATTAACAACCTAGCTGCAGCACCACACAACTGTTTGAGTTATAGTTTTATATAGTACACTTAATTTGTTTACCCTGTTAATTACCTACAGCTTGGCAAAAAAGAGTCTGACGCGGTGACAGTTGAAACTAAAAGTGGATGATTGTGGCAACATTGATTTATTTGTCTAGTGCTAGTACATCATGTGTCAAAAGTGCGTAAATCCTCGTCGTTTTTCATAGATTTAACAAAATTATTAAGTTTCGTTGCAAAATTAACGATTAAAAGTTAATAAAACCATTCGTACTTGTATCAGAGCAGTGATTTACCTCGTCTTTTTGTGGTGTTTGGCCAAATCTGAAGCAGGACAAGTTTTGTCCGATATCGGGAATGTTTATCGAAGAACTGCCGCTAGGACAGGTATTTATCTACCCTAATTAAATCATTGTACATTAAATAAGTTTTTTCTAAATGTATTCAATGCGTAGTTTTGTGGATATACAGATTTAAGTAGCTATTTGTCTTGTTTACAGAAATTGAAATTTAAGGTTATGTTTTGTAGTTTATAGAGCCTCGTATACCCATATTTGATACTTGAAGATAAAGAATAGGGAATTAATAATAAAGTAGGTACCGTATCTTTTTGTTTTAGGTAAATCTGTCAACACAGTAAGAAAAATGTTTAAGGAAGGTAAAATATAAGATATTTTTAAACACCGGGAAAACTTCAAAGGTCGCTTGAAGAAAGTTACCACCTTATCATTGTGACGTGAATCTAATTTAATTAATATGGGGCATTGCAAAACATAAAATTGCTTCAATCAATGTTGGATCCATTGATATAAAGGTATGTAGCCTAGTTTATACATATTTAAATTTGCTATGTTAGAACCATTGTTTATGATTATTTTTTGTTTTTAAAGGTGGCTGCTGAACAAGCATTAGCAAACATTACTAAGATTGGAAAAAATCATGCAAGGATTTTGTAATAAAAATAGAAAAATAATATCATGACAGTAATAAATCTCACAGATGACTAGCAGTGATTTATCAGAATTAGAAAATACTAGTGTTTCAGAAGTTGCAGGAAGCTCTTGCCAACATTTGAGCCTTTCCGGGATCCGAATATTTGATGGTAGTGTGTTCGATTTGTCAGATTAAATTTTTGGTATTAAAATAAAACTAAAAAAAACGTGTTCTTTCATTATCTTATCCCAGTTAACAAACTATTGTCGTTAATTCCTAACAATCTTACGGATAGACTGCTCTCGAGGGCATGATTATTATCTGTCTGTGTATGCCTAATGCATCACTTTCGTGCAAGGCTTTAGTGCCCACTATAACATACATAGGTAACTCACGCCTCTTTCCCACGCTGGTAGCCAGAAACTAGAGATCGCATACGAAGCAAAAGAAGTATGTAAGAATCGTAGCATAAGCATATCGTTCTTACATACTTCTTATGCTTCGTATACATTTTAACATGTTGTTATGTATAACAACATGTAAAAATGTGTACATTTGCCCACTATTAATAGTTTTAATACTGGACATTGAAGCCTTCCATGGTGTTTGCGTAGCATCCGACAGACAGAACCACCCACTTAGCTTTGGGAAAAAATAACAAGTATCAAACCTGTTAAGTCGTACTATTCAGGGTGGCCACATGCGCGATACTAGCGACCTCATTTATTCCACACTCTTTTTTGCCAAGCTGTACTAGTAATGTAGGATGCAAATTAGTTTAGGAGTAGTGAGCTTGTGTCTGGATTAGGTTCACGTCAAAAGTGCAATGGGTGGGGCTGAAATCTCGAACCCTGGATCGCCTGGCTTATGCCTTCACCATTTGGGCTTTTGTCGCTTTAATTCAATTTTGTCTTTTACGAATTGCGCCTATGTTACATGTAACTTTTGGTTTTGCTATGCCCCAGATGAGCTCTTTTTACCGATACACGCAGAGGTAAGAGTGATATGTTAGACCTGCTTTTTAAAATGCTAGCTTTCTGGTAGATGGATTAAACGGAATGAAAGGGTAGGTAAGTATATGTTGATCTAGACCTCTAGTCGTAGGCGACTAGAGGTCTAGATCGCCACAGACGAAAGATGAATCAATAATTAATAGTCCAAAAATCGAGAAAAAACTAACTATCTGGTAGAATTGGGTAGTCGATTATCATAATTTTCGTCATTGCACAGCATTGTTTTTATTAATCTGGCAACGTTTTCTAAGCTGTATAAAGCGCTTATTACACTATCCGATTTGTAGCATCCTAATTAGGAAATCAAAAAGTGTAATCGCAGTTAGCCAGATTGGCTCCGATTTAGGATCGGATTGGAGGTTCCAATCTCTCTACTTCCTCAATTTGGTTAATGCAGTGCGTGCGTAATAAATCTTAAGAAACTAGCAATAAGGTTTTGTTTCTAATTATTTACTTATCAAGTCCTTATGTTGGCAATTTTCTGGTGGTTACTTGATTTTGAGAAACGTACTCTATAAAATAGAACTAAGGACAATAGTTATAAGGTTCAATTTGAATTGCTGAAATAAAATTGTTTCGAGAGTGCGATCTTATTTTGATTTGTATTGTTTCGATGATTAAAATTATTTGAATAAATCATTGCGCGATGAAGGTCATATGGTCTTTTGGGAATTAACAAAAAAATTGACAACCATGCAACAACTTATACATTTTATATTTTAGTATATTTCCTAGTTAGGATGCTACAAATCAGATACAAATTGTACCTTTACTTATTAGGAAAAAGTTGGTCACACCACCATAGCATCCATTTTGAATTTTGCGTCAAAAAATTAAAAATTTGTCTTGTCATCCGGCTTGTGTTGGAAGCGGGACTGATTAGTGAAAATAATTGTCTCATTGTCAATAAATTCTCATTATTTGTACTTGTTTCAGATTTCAATTATAGATTGAATCAAGGTAATATGCATTTTTTTTTCTATTGCGAGTTTGAATGTTTGTAGCATTGCTGTTTGAAGCAAAGATTGAATTCTTTAGAATCACATATTTGTTTGGTAGCATCTCATCGATTGAAATTCTTTTCGTCTCTAAACATTTCCCTTTATTTATAAATCGTGAAGTAAAATATGATAAACAAGAGTTCGTGGATTTAGTCGTTAAAATATATTCTAAAGGAAAGAGTAAAGAGGGTTCCACATAGACTAACGACTATATTATTCAGTATATGAATTCTAACAGATCCTGTTTTAGAATTTTGTTAAGCTTCTGTTCACCCGTACATAATTGCGGTCAAACCTTAAATAGAACATTGTTACTAAATTGTACATTTAAATACTTACAAGAAATGCCATAACCTAGCTAGCAACATCTTAAAGTCCACCAAGTATTTTATTAACAGTTTACCCCAACTCTTAGTTACGCAAGTGATATGGTGATGGTGGTATTAGTAATTCTTTTGTTTATTTCAGCATCATGTCGGCAACTGCTTTATTTGGTAACACTTCTGGCTTAGGCGGTAGTTCTGGAGGCAACAAGCATCTGGTAGAATTTCGTGCTGGAAGAATGACTCTAAAAGGTCGTATGGTTCATCCTGATAAGAGGAAGGGTCTTTTGTATGTTTACCAAGGCGAAGACTCTTTGATGCATTTTTGTTGGAAAGACCGCACTACTGGGGAGGTGGAGGATGACTTGCTAATATTTCCTGATGACTGTGAGTTTGTGCGGGTGAATGAATGCACAACTGGCAGAGTTTACGTCCTAAAGTTCAAATCTTTTTCTAAAAAGTACTTTTTCTGGATGCAGGTAAGAAATTTAGTTTTATTAATTTGCTATTTTTTGTAAAAGGTACATATTATATAAAATAAAATTGAAATCTTTCATTTTCTCATTACTTTATATACTTGCTGCTTTATGCTATTTTCAGGTGGTTCACCTACAATGCTTGAGCATCAGAGTTCTTAAAGCTTGTAGAAAATTCAACCACAACTAACAAAACAATTAGTATTAGTAACAGACACTAGAGATTCTGACTAGCTCAAAGGTCATACTGCCATACTGCCATTTATTATTTCAATAAAGATTTCTTAACACAACTTAGTTTTTATCTGTTATTTTATAGGAACCAAAGACAGACAAGGATGATGATTTCTGCCGCCGCATCAATGAAGCTTTGAACAATCCTCCAACCTCTGGGGGACGAGGAGGTGGTGGCAGTAGTGGACAGGATGGAGAGCTACAGAATATATTAAATAACATGTCCCAGCAACAACTAATGCAACTTCTTGGAGGAGTTGGCCAAATTGGAGGATTGTCTTCTCTTCTGGGCACCATGGGGTAGTTATATATTTAGGAAATTATAACTCACCTAAATAGTGAAGTCCCTGGATACCTCACCTACAAATTCATCATTTGTACACTTGTTAATTATGTTTTTCTGCAATCCAATCCTTTTCAAACACAGTTTATCAATATCACTTCAGTTGAGAATTGCAGGGTATATACAATAAATGCTAGTCAAAATATGGCTAAAAGGTTAATTCCTATTCAGTCATAAAAAGAAGACAGCTCTTATAATATAAGATTATATATACTTTAAAACCATACATAGACTTTTTTACTTAGCAATGATCACTTTATTAATAGGTGTGTTTTCCACAAAAAAACTTTTTTTTAGGGAAAATTTTGAGATCTATTTTACTATGAGAATATTTTGCCAGTAACAACAGTGGCAGTAACAGTGGAAACACTAGCGCACGTCCGTCGGCGGGCAGCGGCAACAGCAGCCGCGGGGGCAGCGCGCCGCGCACCACCGAGCAGAGCGCCTCGCGCGCCACGCCTCGCGCGCGCGACGTGCCCGCGCCCACGCCCACTCCGCCCAACACTGCCACTGCGGCGCAGCCACGTGGTAAGTCATAATAATAAACTAATCTCGTACATTTTGACGCTTCACTTTAAAGCTAAGTCAATCATTTTTTGCAAAAGTTCTTATCTGCCTGTCGTATCTGCCTGTCGTCTTTTCATTCCGCCTGTTTTTTTATTACAATAAAGCTGAGAGCCTGTAATCAAATTGGTTGTTAAATAATTAGTTTTAAAATAAATTTAAATTAAGTATGTTGAAAAGTAGTAAGTAAAGCAATAATGAGTTCGATTCTACAATGCAGGATACTATTAATAGGGAAGAATAGAAAAACTAGGCCACAGCATAGCAGACAGCCCCTGACCCTCTCACTTTACCAACAGTTCTTAGTAACTTGCGGCTCAGTGTTGTTGGAGTTGCGGGCACAGCCACAGCTAGTTAATGCTACATTTGAAACAACAGATGGTGCAGGCGGGCAGATCTACTTGTCAGACTTGCAGCGCTACTTCTCAGGGCTCGGCACCGCACCGTCGGACAGCGAGGGCGGCGCGGGCGCGGCTAGTGCGGGCGCGGGCGCAGGCGGCGCGGCGGCGCGCGTGGAGCTGGCGGCGGCGCTGGCGTCGCCGGACGTGGTGACGGCGGCGGGCACGCCCAGCAATGTGCCGCGCCTGGCGCCGCACCTGCCGCCCGCGACGGCCGGTGCCGCCCAGGATGATGTAAGGACCACCCTGCTCTCACCGCAGTTCGCTCAGGTGAACCTTCACGTATAGCGTTCCAGTCCTCGGCCGCGGCCACGTCGCCACCGGGGCTCGTCTCGCGTCTGGCTTCTTACTTTATCGAGCGGTATGCGCTTTGCATTTTTCTGATGCTTAAATGTTTCGTCTGTTTTGTGTACCGTGCATGGGATTCCTTGGTTTCAGCTTCATAACACCCCAAACCTACAATTGGCTCATATTTCAAAAACAAATATTTTATGTGGTTTACTGGTGGTAAAACACTGTCCTTCATTTCACCTTCAATGACGTCATCAAAGGCCTTTACATGCAGAAAGTATTCTACCTATTTTCAAATGACTTTCCAAAAAAGACTTACCTTGTCTTTCAGTAAAAACACAAATATTAACCTCACTAACAATGCTAATCTTAGCTATTGTAGCATATATTTTGTTGGTTTACTAAATAGAAATATTTAGTTTGTTTATTCGGGTGATTAGTCAGTTGGAGCTAGTACACTGCTCCTTCAAAATGTGTTGGCACAGTACACTTAAAAGAAATGCATGTGCCATTTAGCCCAATTTAATTGTGACCAGACATTTCAAGTGTATTGCAAAATGATGTTTTCATTTGCATCAAAATATACTCATTAAGGTAAGAGAATTTTTGAGAGAATTTGTATTAAAGTGAAATATTTGAATTATAGTGATAATATAAAATGAATTGTGGTAGTTCACAAGCAACACACATCCTAACTTTTCAAGGTATGTTATGATACCAATCAAAGTGAGGTTACACAATAAAATACAGGTACATGCCAATGAAGACGTCATCCTTTTCTTAATACTTATAAAATCTGGACAATATTTAAATTTAAATTGTAATACCTAATGCCATTTGCATGTTTTACTCTGACTAACTAATAAACCTTTTTTACTTAAACTAAGCGGCACTTGAATGTATTGCCCAAATCAAAGCACATTGTCATTGTACTGCCCAACAGTGCCAAAATTTTTCTGCATTACGTTTATGTGACGCCTAGTGTTCGTGAAAACGGGCATAAGTAAGATAACATTTTATAATTCTGTTGTTTTACCTAACTTGTTGAAAGCTTATTCTAGATTTCAAAATCCTATGACAACCCAAAGGTAAAACTTAAGTAAAATTATACGGTACTGAAATGTCTCCATTACTAACAAAAATAATAAAAGATCTAGGAGACAAGCTGAGACGTTTCCCACGTCCAGGTAATAGCTTGGTGTGTTCTTCATAATCACTATCACTGGTGGTGTATTGCGCAGATATCTCATCAAATCATGCCACTGGCTTCTATTTTTTTATCCATAGTATTGAGTAGTCCTTAATATCCCAAAAAAATGGATAGGCACCATCTTACAGTCACCTATCTACTACCGGGCGAGCTCATTTGTCAAATCAAATACCGCGCGATTCCCGGTTTCCTGTAACACATTTCCTTCTCTTTTCATGAAATGATTCCTTCAAAAAAATTCCAGTTACCACGAGGAAAGATGAGACTGATTTTGTTGTGGACTAAATTTTAATGAATAATATGCAAAATTAAAAAAATATGTTTTACCTACATTCTATTTAACACTAATGTATGACTTAACTTACTAAATTAAAATTTGGTCCATTAAATGTTTGTTGAACACACATATCAATGCATTTATTATTATATTCCAGGCTGCTAACCAATTCTCGTCGGCGTTGACTTCTGGACAAATGGGTCCAGTGATATCGCAATTTGGTTTGCCATCGGAAGTCACAGCGGCTGCGAACACAGGCGATATGCAAGCCTTCTTTAAAGCGCTTGAAAACACATCCGATAAGCCGAAGGAGGATGATAAAAAGAAGGACGACAAACCCAAAGATGACAAAGGCGACAAAAAAGATGACGACGCAGAAATGTCACTCGATTGATTTGGGTTTCATTATTAATTCACATCTTAGTTGTTTTTTAAAACCTACGAAGCTATGTATGCAAGTTTTGTTTTAAATTCGTTAGCGATGTTTTCATAATAAATTGAAAATATAGAAATTTATTTTATTATCTATTTCATTTTGTCATGTGACTTGCATTTACTAGAACAACCTCTGCAAATCATCTTTAGTGGGGTTGACAAGAAAGTGATAGAATTGCAAAAGGACTTAAAACATTTATGCAGCTAAGTTCAGTAATAGCAAACACCAGTTTTGTATGGAGATGAGTACGCATTCATCCAGTCTACCCTAATTGCCTAGAACACTGGTGTTTTTTTTTATGGATGAAAACTGAATTAAGGCCAATAAGTGTTTTTAGTCCCTTAGAAACGGCGCGGTGAACGCACGCTAAATTCTACTGTAAAATTTCAAAATTTTTTTTAGTAGTGCTATGGGAACAATAAGGAGGAGCTTGTGGCTAAATTATAACAGCCGCATGGGTCGATCGAAGGTTAAGCTACGCTTGACGAGGTCGGTCCGTGGATGGGTGACCATTTATTACATACCAAGACTCCTCCGTGCCTCGGAAAGCACGTTAAGCCGTTGGTCCCGGCTGTCATTTGTAGATATTTGACAGTCGTTACTTGTAGTCAGAAGCCCGAAAGTCTGACAACCAGTTTAACCAAGGGGTATCATGTTACCCAGTTACTGGGTTGTGGAGGTCAGACAGGCAGTCGCTCCATGTAAAACACTGGTATTCAGCTGCATCCGGTTAAACTGGAAGCCGACCCCAACATAGTTGGGAAAAGGCTAGGCAGATGATGCTATGGGAACAATAAAAACGTTTTTTATTTTTCCATTTTTAGTTGTTGCCATAAAAATATTTGCCATGAATTTATTTTTTATTCTTAATTGTTAACAATACATGTCATGATAATAAGGTTTTCCACTAATCCCTAATAAATTAAAATTAACATACCTAACAGACGAAATCTAGGTAAATTGTACCCACCTGCGTACCCCTCAGAGCATACAGGCGTGATGATACGTTATGATGTTGTATAATTAATAAACATCCAAGCGACTCCAGCAATCACGACATATTTGCCGTCTATTTTTGAAGAGTTCCGTTGTATATCTCCGAAGATCAGCACCAGATCTTCACCAAATTAAAATGGGACCACCTCAGGAGTATACTCTTTCAAACAAAAAAAGAATTTTGAGAATCGGTCCACAAATGGGGGAGAAATCAGGTAACATACATAAAAAAATAAATAAATAATACATACACACGAACATAGAACCTCCACCTTTTTTTAAAGTCTGTTAAAAAACAGCAAAGAAGAAACGTGATTTGAGAAGAATAAGTCTTCTTTCATCGCGTCGTTACTATTTCGTTTTTATAGGTCAAATAAAGATCCAATCGACCTATAATAGTAAATGATGGTAGCGAATCTTAGCATTGAGATAATTAAATACATGTGTAGTTTTTATATATGCAATAAATATACGTAATCAAAGAAACAATGATCGATAGTATCAAAACCGCAAGTGCTTACAGCCAGTGCTGGCTTCAGGGGCATCGGGTCGGGAACGAACAACTTCATCGTTGGAATAGCAAAAAAGAAAATCGAGGTACCTGCGCTCGCTCAGATTCTTCTTCGTGACTTAATGATAATTTTCTGACTACCGACCGAATTCCCTCAAATAATCCCGGAAAGAAATGCCTGGATCTGGCAACCATAAATAGCGATCGCTACAAATGAGCACACTTTGTATTTACGTAATTTATAAATTAATGAGATTTGAGTTTAGAATTTTGTCTTTTTTTGAGGATCAAGTTAATTTTTGAAAATTTTTGATACTTCCGTCCGCACCTCTCTGTGAAATCTATAGCTACGCCCGTGGTCAGGCATGTAGTCGTCCAAGAGATTTAATTCAAAACGCCGGGGTTCTTTTGTTCTGCCAGTTGGTAATGCCCTTAAAATATTAACAAAATATAATTTGTAATTAATATAACTTCGCCAAAAATTCGGGTTTTAAGACACCTCAAAAATAAATTCAACAATAAAAACCATAATTATGTGTTATTTGGAATAACTAATTTGAAAATGAACTATTAACTTGACCTTATCACAAAAGAGTACAAATAGTACAATTGAAATAAAGGGTTGGAGAAGAAGAGGAGACTAAGAATCAAATTCACCAAAATGTAAGAAATTAGCTAGTTGCTATTATTTATATTTGTTCGAGATAAATAAATCGCGAACTGCGCGATAACTGGGTTTAAGGCGGTGTTATAGTAATATGCCATCTATTGAGAGTAAAGCGAACTAAAGTTTTGTCGTGATTCACAAGATGGCGTGGTGAGCGAACGGTTTGTGCTAGATTGTACCGCGATATCAAGGGCTAAGCAAAATAGTTTTAGGGATCTGTCAATAATGCCCAACGCAAAGCAGCGCTCTATATAACAAAACATAAGATAATTACATTTTAAACAACAACAATAGCATACTAAAATAATAGCAGTAGTAGTTTTATTTGGATGATTATTATACGTGACCTGATAAATTCAAGGATAATTATTAATATGTATAAACATTTAATTTAGAAAACTTAATAAGTAGCCTACTGTAAAAACTCTGAAAGCATAAAAACCTGCAAAATTGGCGAGGACTGAACAAAACAACGTTACTAATAATACCTAATGCGTTTTCTGTAAAGTACTGCACATAGTATCAAGCTTAATTTTCAACGAGTGGTCACTGATTATGCGAGACTCATTCTATGCCTTATATGTTTGGGTAGATACGTGGATAGCGTAGTACAGTTGTACCAATTTTTGATTGCTGTCAAAATATCGTATTATAACCTTTACCTCAGTGCTATAAGAGCCACTACGTCTGATTCGCACTGTGCTGGCACTGTATATCTATACAAACATCTGTCCGGCTAGCTTGATATTTTGTATGTAATACCTACTTTCAATTCGGTAGTAATATTCATTCTCTGTCGGAGTTCAGCGCGGAGCGCGCGTTTTCGTGTGCGAAAGTACAGTACATACAAATACGTTTAGATGATTCTTTACTTTTATGTTATAATTTGCATTGAATATCTCAAGTGCAAATAGTGAGAATAGTGTTGTGCTCATAGCTATGTAAACAAGCGTTTTAAATTGGTGTAATGGAAAGAATACAGGTTTTGCAAGATGTATGAGTAACCAATGACCGCAGGGCATCCCTGCGCAGGGGCGGACAGGGTGGGGGGAAGGGAAGACCAGATTGCCAACTACACTTCGGTGGGTTCTTAGTTCATCTCGCACAGGATCAAAAGAATTTAACAAGTGAGTATATGTACCTACCTAATATTAGATATACCTTAACTTTTTGTTTTAATTACGTAATATGTTTGTTCCTTTCGTGATTTTTTCAATATTCATTATTGTAAATAACGAGGTTGACTCACACTTTACACAAGGTTGTTATCATGAAATGCTAATAATTTGCGTAGGCCAAAATTTTAGTGATTAATTTAAAGAATAGATCTTATCTCATGTTTTATCTGGCGAACCTTTGCACGCACCTACCCTAGGTTGTAAAACTTATTTTTAGCCAAATAAGTCTGGGAAAGAGGAACTAAAAAGGTTTGAAGCACTTAATGAATAAATGTTTCTTGTTAAAACAGGCTGTGTTCGTTCCTATGCACATTGAAATGTTCTGTAGTCGGGATGCATATTAACACATGCCCATTTCAATATTATCGAAAAACTTAGTTTGTATGTTATAGTATTTTTGAAGGAAACTACCTGTCTGACAACGTTATTTTTGCGATTGTTACTAAATATCCTATAGTATTTCAAGAAATGTTTTAATATATGCACTGATTTTATACTTATCCCTTAGTAATGATGACGTATTGTAACACTAATTAAGTTTCGCATTTGACGACTAGATACTGCGATAAGTATAATAATCTACAATAACATCCGGACGTAGGCAGGACGCAATTATAAGGGTTCCCATTTTGCTACGCAACCCTGAAAGTATAAGTCAGTAGTTCGGTTTACAAACTCAGATTTTTGACCTTTTCCTGGAATTCTGCATTAGCTATAATTGAGCGGCGATCAAAATTAGTTGTAAGCTCTGATAAAAGAACATTGAATAAGTTGATTTTGTGGATAAGCGGTAGATTAGCTATTTGCGACAGCAAAGCAAAGACACGAGCGCACGGCGACCTCGAGCGATGGCGCGGGGAGTGCGGGGCGCTGGGGAATCCTTCTGGCGCCAGACCGGCATCGGCGTCTACCCGCGCCCCGCCCTCCTCCGCCTGTGCCCACACCCGCGCAGGCCAACTCGAAATAGATGCACGGTAGTGTTGGGAATTTATCCGGATAAATACTCAAAGTGGATAAATACTCATAAATATCCGTTTTTACTCGAGTATTTATCCAAAACGGCGGATAAATATTATACACGATTTTAGTAAGGGAAATTTTATATTTCTACGAAGTAAAGGATGAAATTAAGTAAAATTCTAAAACTTATCAAGAACTTTTAAAAAAACAAGCCTGTCTAACCTATGATTACACGCAATAATAAAAAAATTGGGTAATACTTTCCTTTATGGGTCATTGATTTATGGATCGGAGAGGGGCTGGGGAGAGGGAGGGGGAGATGAGCTACCCCCCTGTCGGATTTCCACACCGCGGAGCCCCATGGTTATGGAGAAATTCATTGTTAAAGTTTGAGGTTTGATTAAAACACTAATTTCCATTATTTTCACTCTAATTTCCATATATTTATGGGCCGGGGAACGCGAGGCAGGGGCCTAAATCCTGTACCATTTCCAACCCGCGGAACACCAAGGTTACGGAGATATACGTATTTTAAAATTTAAAAGTTAACATTTTGAAATTAGTTTCGGGTTTTTTCGGATAAGTTGAATAAAGCACAAGGAATATTATTATTCTTATACCCTTACCTGCCAAGATGTCGCCGGAACCGCTTGGCGGGGCTCCTACTTCTGGGTGGTTTAAAAAAATAACCACGAAGGAGGTGGAGAGGGGTCTGTGTTTGCTCACTCACTACGACCCCGCTACTTTTATATTTTTTTAGTGGTGGAAAATCCTCATGGATGGCCCCCGCCCCGGGGAGGGTGGAGGGGTCTGTCAGACTTACTGACTAAAAACCACCCCGTGTTCCTTCTCACACCTGCGCCGGGGGTCACGGGAACAGAAGATACTTCCGCGACTCCCGACTGACTGCGACCCGAGGGCCTCGCTAAGTCAGCGAGGGGAGTGAGGTGTTAGAAAACCCTCGCAACGTTTAAGAAGGGCGCGCGTAAACACCACGCGCCGCCACCTCGGATCCATGTACATGGGGGCGTCGGACGTCCCGTGTCCGTCGCCCCTGAACCCATTCAGGGGGGCTGGAAGAGGGCGTTGTCCGCCATCTGCCTGCGCCCGGTACGTCTGCTGCGGGCCGGGTGAGTGGAGTTGCTCTCCCTCTCACTTTCCGCAGCCTCCATCTGCGAGACGACCGTTTCGCAGAAGGACACCACCGTGTCCCAGGACTCGACGCTGCCGGCCATCCTCTCGACCACGGCCGGCAGCGACAAGTCACTGCCTACTCCAGAGACGAGGGCACGGCACGGCTCTTCTCAAGTGGCACACTTTGCCAGCGTATGCCACACCGTGTCCTCCCGACATTCGACAAAATGGTGATACCGGGCGTGTTATTTTCAATTTATATGGAAACTTTAAAAAAATGTGTTTCTCTTTATTATTTTATTATAACTGGGAGTCTCCGCAACTTAAAAAATTGTAAAAAACCTTCTGTTTATGAGTACTATCTACAAAAAAAAATGGACTTCCAACTATATGGCCCATAAAATAAAGTATAGCCCAAGCACGTGTAATTTTGCACAGATTTTATTACGTCTATGCAGGTTAAATTATAACATCCGCATGGGTTGATCGAAGGTTAAACTACGCTTGACGTGGTCGGTCCGTGGATGGATGACTATTTATTATATACCAAGACTCATCCGTGCCTCGGAAAGCACGTAAAGCCGTCGGTCCCAGCTGTCATTTGTAGATCTTTGACAGCCGTTAATTGTGGTCAGTCCAAAGTCTGACAACCAGTTTAACCAAGGGGTATCATGTTACCCAGTTCACTGCCTTGCCTTGCCACTGGGTTGTTTAGGTCTGACAGACAGCTCCATGTAAAACACTGGTATTCAGCTGCATCCGGTGAAACTGGAAGCCGACCCCAACATAGTTGGGAAAAGGCTAGGCAGATGATGACGTCTATGCAGAGTTTAATAAAATTGGTGAAAACTTCACATTTCAGTGCGTAATGAGCTAGCAAGAGTGTGCTGTGCAGTTTAGAGGCACAACTGTTGGCAAAAATGTTGTTAAACTTTTTTTACTAAGTTAGTTTAGTACTGCGCACAACACTATTAATTTGCTGGCTCATGACGCACTGAGATTTCAAAACACTCAAAACAAGGGACTCTTCAGTCTTTTGTAGGTTTCTAGCGTTATCAACAATAATAAAACTACACTTTCCTATTTATTTTTAGTAGTTCACTTATCCGCCGATTTTATTAAGTGTTTAAACCTTTAACAAAGAAAGGTTCAGCTTTTAAAACATACCTTGAAACGCTATAATCCAACTTCAAAATCACTTAAATGTCTCATAAAACTAGAACACTATCACCTCATAATAATTATTTTGTTGTTAAAAACGCACACGCGCGTGCGCTCTCTAAGACACATACCTGGGCACAGCGCAGGCGCGGTGGTGTGAGGGAAAAGGTAATAAAACAAAAGGAATGGGACAAAAGGAGGCCGGGATATAGTGCGGTGCGGTTAGAAACACGTTGCTTCGTCTTTACAATCAGAACTTGAAAAAGTAATAATGTACTAAGTATTTTCGAAAGCCTTAATAGTAAAACTAGCCTATCAATATAAAAAAAACATGCAAAATAATAAATATCCATCATTTTGGGTAAATATCGGATAAAAATGAGTAAAAACGAGTATTTATCCACTTTGGATAAATACTCGAGTATTTATCCTTCGAGTATTTATCCTTTGCCCATCACTAATGCACGGTGATTTACGCCTCGGGCGTATGAGTAAATATGTTGCTTGCCTGCCTGCCTTGGCACGTCCGCCCGCCCCCGCCGCATGCCGATCTCCGTTCCATCTCAAAACTAACGTTAACAAACACCACGAATCATACTGTCTCTGTCTGTAATCAAAGAGCAAAATGTTGCTGTCCCTTCGTTAATTCAGATTCTTAATCAGTAGATACCGATAATTTTTATCATATTGATTGGACCTAGAATGAATGAACAGCACTAAGTATTTTTTTTAAAATAAATATTGATCCATGTCTCCTTTCTCCAAGTGTGAAATCGGATGTTATACAAGTCGCTATTTTGGGTGGTAGTCAACGAAAACCAGTACCTAAGTAGGTAGCTCAGCAGACCTAAGTATATTTTACAATTCGAGACTCGTAAACGAGTACGGAATGCGGACCTTTTGCAGACTACACAATGACATAATTAGACGTTCATAATCTGCTCATGCACTTCTAAATAACTAGGGGCGTAAACAACTGTAAGATATTAATGACTAATACTACTAATTATTGACTATTTTGTAAAAAAAATGTGTTAAAACGATAACTCAATAAAAGCGCTCAGAGAAAGAGCTTTTATCTTTTAGAATCTGACTGGCTTTTTTAAGACGTAATCTTGATAGTACAAAGTTCCACTTAGATGTAATAATTTATACAAGTAGGTACTTAAGTATGCTGTTTGCTCTGATGTGTTTTTACTTACATAGGTATGTTACGTGTAATGTACCTACGTAATCTGTTAGTTATCTTATTTAAATCATTTAAGCTTTTTGTACAACCTTCCTTCTGAATCTGTACCTACCCTCTAAAGTTCAATTTTTCACTTGATATCTAGTAAGTAAAAAGAGTACCTCTTTGTTACACATTTTAGTGTTATCAATCGCTTATCACAGATATCACACAAGGTGACTACCTATAATTTTAGTGGGGAACCCTGATGATTTTTTACTAATCACATCTTCGACTACAATATAGGGGTGCAATAGATATTTGCATCAGGTTATAACAAAAGAATAAATTGTTCATAGTTTAACGTATTGTCTGTTGATTGGGATCGCGTGGACGTGTAGATACCGACAATGGTTGTGGCTGGGATGAACAAAAAGTTGAAATGGTAAGACCGGTCCCGCAGGTTTCCGCCAATCATGGCAATGTATGACTTTCGTTCATATCCACGACCATTTTTCATTCATGCTACGCTCATTTTAAAAATATTATACAAAACGCTCAGACCAATAAATTATTGGTCTGAGACAAAACGTATCAATTTAATAAATAATTTATTTCCATGAGAATGAAAAGGCACTTTTGAACTTCAAATAGCTTTAGGTAATCCCCAATAATTAGTTATCAGTTTTACATATTTTTAGACGTTGCAACTAGAACTTAACCGGGCCCATACATAATTACAGACATTTTTCCCTGAAACCTCCCTGACACACAGGTAACGTCCCCGCGTAAGTTACTCGCGCGCTTTCCTCCGCCATTTTTGGCGGGCTTGACCAAAAGCGTAACAAAAGTCAGAGAGGCCGATCTTGTTACATACAACATAGGTACCACCTTATTATTTTTAGTCAATGCGAAACCCAGAAATGGTTTAGAGACGAAACCTTAATCAGCTGTTCAGTACATTTATGTAGGTGTAACTTGACGTATGGAACAGCTGTTTTTTCGCAATTTCAGGTTGTCCCCTAGTAAAAGTTTTTCATAATGATGGGTACCTACAAAAACCCCTTTTCGGGTGAAATGAAGTTTGTATATTTTAGAACAATCCTACAAGTCCTGTAAGAAGTTTATTCAGTATAGAACTATCGACTTAGTACTTACCCGTAGGCCCTACGTGTCGGTGGTAACAAAACCAGTGTAATTATGCTGTCTTCGTGTTCTAATAAAATTCCATACAACACTAGACCAGCTCAAGGTCGTCAGGGTGGATGCCCGATTTCACTTATATGTACTAAGTGACACAAATGACTAAAGATTTTTCCGCGGTTGCATACTTACCTAGTGCAAAAACAGTGCGCCTTTATAGCGTCATCGCACCTTTACATTTAGCTGTCGGTCAATGTTACTACTTCCTAGAGTTTCCCTTTTACAAACAATAAATTAGTTTAAGTTTATTAAAAAAGGAACCCTACTTTATTTTGGGATTTCAACAAACTGAGATATTCTTAATATTATACATATAAGTAGTCTACAATAATAAATATTCTATTTCTCAAACTTGTAGTCTAGATGTTGCAGTTATTGTCATGAGATTAAAAGTTCGCTTTTTGTATAAAATAAATGTCTGGTACCTACCTGTACAACGAACATTTTTTTTTTTATACCACGACGGTGACAAACAAGCTTACGGCCCGCCTGATGGTAAGCGGTTACCGTAGCCTATGGACACTTGCAACACCAGAGGCGCCACACGCGCGTTGCCGACAACACAATCAAAGTGTACGCGGGAGGAAATTCCTCTGAAACCGCACTGTACGGGACCATTTCGGCTCCAGTGTGTGAGCATTGAACTCCCTGTCGACGGCGAGCGGTGCGATGATAGAAAGTGGCCGTGGGCATCATACCAAACAATTCCTCGGAGCACAACCCATTATACAACCGGTAGAACACACATAGGGAGGCAGTCTCTCCTAAGACTTAGGGGCTCAATACCGCTTGTGAGTACGGGATCGTCGACGAGTCTCACAGCTCGCTTTTGAACCGAGTCAAGGGGCCCAAGCTGGTATCCAGGTGCTCCCGCCCAGAGATGACAGCAGTACTCCATATGGGGCCGAATCTGCGACTTGTATAGCAGCAGTCTTTGCCCCGGTGTGAAGTACCGCTTCGCTCTATTAAGCATACCGAGTTTTTTGGATGCCAGCTTGGCCTTGTCTTCCAAGTGACTTCGGAACTGAACGTCGCTGGAAATGTCGACACCAAGGATCCCTATACTCTTACTGATGGTAAGGGTTGTGCCCTGGAATTGTGGGGCCACAGTAAAAGGAGTTTTTTTAGCGGTGAACGTACAAACTTGTGTCTTGGAGGGGTTAAACCGGACTAAATTGTCCCGACCCCAATCGGAGACTTTCGATAAAGTACTCTCGATTTGAGACACAAGTTGTTCGCGACTTTCTTCCACAGCGGAACGAGGGATGTTAGCACGGCCCGTATAAAATGCATCTCCGGTACTGTCATCCGCATAACAATGAATGCCATCAATGGACAGCATGTCATCGATATGCAGCAGGAACAGTGTCGGAGATAGTACGGAGCCTTGCGGGACGCCAGCATTTATGTCCATGCTTTTGGAGCAGCTACCATCAACGACGGCTCTAATGCATCTGCCGGACAAAAAGCTAGCAACCCATTTGCATAAACCCTCGGGCAGGCCGTAAGACGGTAACTTCGATAGAAGACCCCTGTGCCAGACCCGATCGAACGCCTTAGCTATATCTAGGCTAACTGCCAATGCCTCACCTTGACTCTCAATGGCTGAAGCCCAGCGATGTGTGAGATAAACTAGAAGATCACCAGTCGAGCGACTGTGGCGAAAGCCGTATTGCCGGTCGCTGATCAAGTCGTGTTCTTCTAGGTATCTAAGGAGCTTTGTATTAATTACACGCTCCATCACCTTAGAAGGGAGGTTATAGCTATAGGCCTGTAATTCGATGGGTCCGATCTATCGCCCCTTTTTGGGCACCGGGTGAACATGGGCAATCTTCCACGAAGACGGCACTTGACTGCTGTTGTAGGAAAGAGCGAAAAGTCGCGTTATTACAGGCCACAACTCTGGAGCACACTGTTTGAGCACCACTGCTGGTATGCCGTCTGGCCCACTCGACTTATGAACGTCCAAAGAAAGCAGCTCCCGCCGTACATCCCTCTGTGAGATATTTATCTCTGGCATAGAGTATCCACACCAAGGGATCGTAGGCAGTACGTCACTTCCGTTGTCGTTCATAGTCGAGTTCGAGGCAAAGAGGCCGCCTAGTAAATCGGCTTTCTCTTTAGCACTGTGGGCCAAATTGCCATCGGCATTTTGCAGTGGTGATAAGGACGACTGGCAAAAGTTTCCCTCGGCAGCTTTGGCAAGCGACCAGAAGGCACGACTCCCAGAAGGGTAGCCCGTGAGTCGTTCACCAATTTTGCCGATGAAATCGAATTTAGCTCTAGCAATTATCTTTTTACTGGACCTCGAGGCAGCATTAAATTTGCGTTTCATATCAGAGACGTTCGGATCCTTGTTGGTACGGGCCGTGGTCCAAGCCCTGTACACGGCTTGCTTAAGGAGTCTAGCTTCCTTGCAGGGCCGATTAAACCACGGTCGTTTTTTTGCCCCCACAGCTACTAGTGAGTTAGGTATAAAACACTCCATACCCACCAGGATCGTCTCAGCAACAGCGGCTGCGGAGGTATCTAGATCATCTGATGTGAAGCAAAGCTGCGTCCACGGGTACGATGCGTAGAATTCACGCAATCCATCCCAATCTGCTGCCTTGTATATTATTAGTAACATTATTCTATTAAAATAATTTATGGCTTGGGATTATTAAAACCGGAGAGCCATAGGGCGTGATTTGCTTATTAGCTTCTTGGCTTATCAGAGACCAAACCAGAGTCAGACACACTACGCTAACTAGCTATTGCAGTGATTTTCTGGTTTTGGCTACAAAATGTTTCAGTCAACACCATGTTAAGCATCTATACATATATACAAAACCCGAAAAGTGGATGTTATTCATGTCAATGGAGAAAATGAATGGAACAGAACATAAGTTTTTTCGCAATTTTAAGGTTTGTGCCATGGTAAAGTTATTTAAAATTTTGAGAGCCTAGTACAAACTCTCTTTTAGTAGTATTATATTAAACAATGTTATAGACAATGTATTATAGTAAAAAGGCGTAGATAGGTTACATGCAACGATCTACAAAAACCGCACTGCAACGCACGCACGCATCCGTTGACGGCGCGACGCGGCACTGAGGTCAATGTGGCTAGTTAGCCACATTTTAGCGTGTCGCTTGCTGAGCGCTTATAACCTATTTACACCTTTTTACTTATAATATCATTGGTTATAGATATGTCTGTCATGGTAGTATGTTGAGGAGGCGTAATGGCTTTCATTTTACAGAGTTTTAAATAACGTAAATTGCTTTTAACATAAAAGATTTAAAAAAAATAGAACTAGTTGATGAGCCCTATACAAAACACAACATTCATAATAAAATTGTATAATAATACTAATTTTACCTAATTATGAAATGACAAGTAGCGACTTCGTCTGCGCATATTGTATCTTCCCAAATTAAGACCCACTGCTTTTGCCCGCGCCTTGCTTGCGTAAATGTAGATTTTTATATCCTACGGTAGTATCAGTTAGACATGTGCAAAACAGTGCACTACGAAGTGATGTGATATGTCATTACATTTCGTGCCGAGTGATATTACATTACACCATCACAGTATCACACTAAACATCACACGTGATATTATGATGTAGCGCCATGCGATAGCACACCATCGCGCGTTCTAATGTAGTGCAATGTTCTAGTGTAATAGGAATAGGACGTGTTATTGAAATAGTAACATTGCAGCGAGCGATACGATGTTGTCCGCGTGTCATTATGATGATTCATAATTACATGAAAGAAATGAAAGATAAAGATATTTTTATTTGCAAATATGGGTACAGCTTGGCAAAAAAGAGTCTGACGCGGTGACAGCTGAAACTAAAAATGGATGATTGTGGCAACATTGTATAATTTGTCAACTGCTAGTACATCATGTGTCAAAAGTGCGTAAATCCTCGTCGTTTTTCATAAATTTAACAAAATTATTAAGTTTTGTTGCAAAATTACCGATTAAAACTTAATATAACCGTTTGTAGTTGTATCAGAGCAGTGATTTACCTCGTCTTTTTGTGGTGTTTGGCCAAATCTGAAGCTGGACAAGTTTTGTCCGATATCGGGAATGTTTATCGAAGAACTGCCGCTAGAACAGGTATTTATCTACCTTATTTAAATCATTGTATACTAAATAAGTTTTTCTAAATGTATAAAATGCGTAGTTTTGTTGTTAAACAGATTTAAGTAACTATTAGTCTTGTTTACAGAAATTGAAATTTAAGGTTATGTTTTGTAGTTTAGAGAGCCTCGTATACCCATATTTGATACTTGAAGATAAAGAATAGGGAATTAATAATAAAGTACCGTGTCTTTTTTTGTTTTAGGTAAATCTGTCAACACAGTAAGAAAATTGTTTAAGGAAGGTAAAACATAAGATATTTTTTCAACACCGGGAAAACATTTCAAAGGTCGCCTGAAGAAAGTAACCACCTTATCATTGTGACGTGAATCCAATTGAATTAGTACGGGGAATTGCATAACATTAAATTGCTTCAGTCAATGTTGGATCCATTGATATAAAGGTATGTGGCCTAGTTTATAATTATGTGCATTTTTTAAGTTGCTATTAGAACCATTGTATATGTTTATTTTTTGTGTTTAAAGGTGGCTGCTGAACAAGCATTTGCAAACATTACTGAGATTGGAGAAATTCATGCAAGGATATTGTAATGACAATAGAAAAATAACATCATGGCAGTAATAAATCCCACAGATGACAGTAGCAGTGATTTATAAGAATTAGAAAATACTAGTGTTCCAGAAGTTGCAGGAAGCTCTAGCCAACATGTGAGCTTTTCCGGGATCGAATATTTGATAGTAGTGTGTTCGATTCGTCTGATTAAATTTTTGGTATGAAAATAAAACTTGAAAAAAACGTATTCTTTCATTATCCCTGTAAACAAACTATTGTCGTTAATTCCTAACAATCTTACGGTTAGACTGCTCTCAAGGGCATGATTATATCTGTCTGTGGATACCTAATGCACCACTTTTCAGTATCTGGCTTCAGTGTCCACTATAACATACATAGGTACATTAACTCACGCCTCTTTCCCACGCTGGTAGGCAGAAACTTCAGAGCGCCATATGCTACGATTCTTATATACTTCTGTTGCTTCGTATACATTTTTACATGTTCTTATACACATTTGCCCTCTATTAATAGTGTTAATACTGGACATTGAAGCCTTCCATGGTGTTTGCGTAGCATCCGACAGACAGAACCACCCACTTAGCTTTGGGATTATAGTACTAAAAAATAACAAGTATCAAACCTGTTAAGTCGTAGTATTCAGGGTGGCCACATGCGCGATGCTAGCGACCTCATTTATTCCACACTCTTTTTTGCCAAGCTGTACATGATTGGTGGTACAGAAAAATTAAAGTGATTCAGCCATATTTTACCACTAGGCATGCAAATACGTGAAACATTATAATTATTATAATGAGAAAAAAAAATGAGCAATAGTGTGATTTACTCATTAATCACTAAGATTTAAATAGACAAATTATATAAAGTTGATTTTCCTTCATACTTATACCCTAAATCAACAAGTAACGGGTTTCCAGGCTTAGGACTGGCAATATTCTTAGGTGTAGGATTAAAAGTATCTATGAAAGTGTAATGAAAGAAGTCAAGGAAGGACCCATGAACTGCATGACTGCGCTGCGAGTCATCGGAGTCATTGACATGTCACGATATACTGCGCTGCTACCGCGCGTGTGATGTTTAGTGTGATGGTGTGATGCTTATTTCAGTGGTGTAATGTGTGATGTTACAGTATGCGCTCGGGTGATATTACATGTGATGCATCACTCGCATTACTTACACATGTCTAGTATCAGTATCAGTATTTTTTCTGGATGAAAGATTCTTCCTATTTTGATCCATTGCATTTACTTATTATTTTTAAGAAAAACCAGTAATATTCTAGTTTCATCAAAATCCGTTCAGTGATTTTACCCGAAACAATAATATGTCTCATATAGGTACTTACTATTACATATAGGTACCTACTTATATTGTCGGAAACCGAATATGTTTCGTTTATTAAGTGTCTATATATATCATTATAGTCCATGTATCCATATTTACTTACAATAAAAAGTGCTCGTAATTTAAAAAAAAATATTATGAATAATGGCTATGCCAATAGTTCTATTTTGAGTTTTGTTTATTTCCCTATCAACAAGCATAATTTATTCATTACAATAAAATTCTCTTGTACGTACTACCTACCTACCTATAAAATACTTTGAATATTTTCAGCATTAAAATCGACAATATGGTAATAATAATGTGAAGGCACAACTTGGGTATCAAAGTCAGCATTCGCCAGGTGCATATTATACGTCCACGTTACAGGTTTTTTATAACTTTCTGGCTTGCACTTGCCGATAAAATTCTGCTTCGTGCAATTAAAGTTAAGTCTGCTTTTGGCATGCGTTCGTTTCGCTTCTGATATTTTCATTTCATGTGTGTACTCCTAACTAAATAACTTTAGTTCTTACTGAGTACCTATTTACATTAGTAAATTCATTATGTAAGTGTCATACAGGTCATCGGGAACAACGCCGGGTAGTCATTAGTGAATTTTAAGCAGTTTGTGTTCTCACGATAGGTTACCTACATGTGATCGGTTCAGAAATTATCATTACTATTTTAACTGCTCGTCTATGATTGGGTCTAATGATATCTAAAATAGTAAGTAGGTACCACGATATTTGAGACTTATTCTTTAGACTTCTCTCCGGGAATTTAATTTAAAATGTTTCATACTCCCTTACCAAAAAATGCACTGAACTATTGTTTTTCTTAGAAAAATAGTTAATTATTTATTATTTTAGTTGCCAAATGTCTCGTTCTACGAGAGATCAAATACTACATAGAGCAGGGATTACGCAGTAGGAAAGTAGCGGCAATAATTCTTACAAAGTTGTACATAGGTTTAGCAGAAGACACACAAAAGTAGGTAAGGCCGCGTGCCATTTTAGCATAAAAATCGTGTTAGATTCCTGGTTAAACACTTGCACTTTTTTCTTAATTAGAAACGATAAAGGTTTTCTCTAAAACCAACCTATGGTTCCTTCGACCACTTTCGAGTTTCGTATTGATCACAGTTTGGGAATTCACCACTTCTCAATAATGTACACACTGTAAGTACGTTAACGTGTCATCGTAGTCACTTATATATTAATTATGTATAATATATGTACCTACCTATAATTAAATAAAATCCATTAACTGTATTGAATTTTCCTTAGCAAATTATAACATAGTAAAAACCCTTCAGTACCTATTTAATTTAGTTAAAATATACAGTAGATTTTTGAATAACGATCTACACTTCGAACGATAAGCAGAAATAACAATTAGTACCACCACTTTTTTTGTCCTTTCTCCAGTTTGTATTTTTCAGTTATGCAATTAATACGATATTTTCACTGGAAACTCTAATCATCGTTAATGAGTCGGTGGTGAGGAACTTGTTAGTCGCCATTTATTTGCTGAAAAACAATCGTTTGCTTTTTAGATTCAGATACTGAGAAGTGAAACAGCGGCAATGCATGCCCCTATCCATTAAAAATAACTCTTCACTATAATAGAGGGAATCGAGGAAGTTTCTTGGAACTATCGGAATACTAAATGTGAAAAGGTTATGTAGGTAGGTAGTATGAGTGTTATTATAGGTAAGCTGGTGAGTCGCGCCTGCGCCATTGGCGAACGAGCAACGCAGCGCGTGCTCGGGGGTATTCTGAGAATTACATACTGACTGAACATCAACTACCTAACACAACAGTTAAAATGAAGGTGCTTATAGCCTTTCTTTTAACACTACTTGGAAATATTAGTTAGCAGCAAAAGAAAAGAGGGCCGTGGGGCTCGGTTAACTATGGTGGGGCTTAATAATACCATCTGTACGAGACGGTCAAAGATCGGTCGGTTTGTGCATTGGTGAAGTGGCCTATGGATCGAAAATCGTTGGTCCCGGCTGTAATTTGTAGAGCTTAATTGTCCTGTCATGAATAACGGTTACTTACCTACATGGTTTGTCGAAATACAACTAAAACTATTCATAACAAATACCTAAGCTGCATCTGGTAAGACTGGAAGTCTGCTTCCAGTTGGCCTTTCGTATTTGGGAAAAGGCTAGACAGATGATAATAGTTACCTTGCAATAAAATGACTCGGCTTCCTTTTTACGGTTCTTCTAATCATTCGACTAAATAGACCATCATTCAATGGGGTATGACAACATTTTAGTTTTTAGTCAGTCATCTAGCTAGATTACAAGAAAATATTCGACACATTTTTTTCTTTTTGTAAATGATGGAAAACTGCTTAGATTAAGCGCATTAAAGTTGAAGAGAGGGGGCTTGTAACGTCATTATCTAGTAAAAACTGTACTGGCTAGTGTTGTCATGCGACATTTTAACTCGATGTAGCGCTGTTATTTTTTGATTACGTGAAAAAAGAAAAAATATGTGTCGAATATTTTCTTGTAACCTAGATGAGGGACTGAAAACTAATTTGTCAAATAGCTCATTTGACTAACGTCATGAATGAGTTATGTCAAAAGTTTCTGCGATTTCCTGAATAATTTTGGACTCTAACAAAGCATTAATTTAGTATTTAGTGTCAGCGCGGACAGCTCGCGACCTCGCCGCGATACTCGTATCAGTTGATAGACTTGTGAATAAAAAACTAGAAGCCCCTGGAGTCTTAAAAGCACAATTTTTATATTGTACTTAAATTGAAAAAGCTAAAAGAATAGAATAGAATACTCTTTCACAATAAAAGATTACAAATTATAATTTTAAGGGCTACATATAGGGTGATACAAGATTATAATATTATACTATCATGTGTGCGTTATTATTATAAACCGACAGTAGTTGCAAAACGGTGACAGCATCATACCTATGATGCTGTAAATGTTTATAAGATGATCAGCAAGTAACTACAAAAGAAGTTACTCACATTTTATTTGTTTAGGAAGTGGAAGTACGAAGGAAATATAAATGACTGAGTATCTATTTATAATAAATTTTATACTATTTCTGTATACGAACAGACGCTAGCACATCAAGCTATACCAAACTGCCATTTTTCCCAATGGAATATGAACCTTATGTTTTCGTTATAAAGTTGAAAACCTATCGAAGAAATTTGACAGATTGAACTAATAATAAGATTACAGACAATACCAACAACATTAAGCTGGATATTTATCTTTCTAGTTGTTTAACGAGTACTAGTTGTATATTTACATTTAGCAGCTACAATTACAATTGCATTGTCATTGATTGATGAAGTAATCAACACGTACCTAAATGTTCCACAATTACACAACAGTGGCAACAGATGAATAATTATTATAATCGAATGATAGCCTACTTATTCCATTCGCTGAAGTAGGTACCCCAGATTACCTTTTTTGTTTTTTTTTTTAAACTGGTAGGTCCATGCAACATGTCACTACTTATGCGAGGTGCACGCGTGGTTACATGGTTGCAAGAAGTCTTAAAATTTACTTTTTACCAATTAGCGGCTTGATTAAATAAGTTTTCATTTCTATAATTATACCTAAGCGACTAGTATCTATATACGTAATTAGAAGTAAAATGGTAAATAGACTTTTTTAATATGCTAAATGTAAATGCGAGCACACATTTTATGACAGTATTTCTAGTTCTATCGTGTATAGAACAATTGACAGTTTCATTTCAGAAATCTATTCCTAGGTCTCTGATGTGGCTTAATACTGAACTCTGTATTCTCTAATCATAAAATACTACACGCTCGACATAAATAACTGTCTTAAGTTGTTATCACCATCATATACTTATTTTATCAGTGACTGATTTGAATTTTAAAGTCGAATATGAATACTTTTTAGCGAGCTTATCGAAAATATTTGCGTCAGCGAAATAAGATTACGGACGGTTTGGAATACCTACTTAATACAGTGTTTATCGCTACTACGAGTAGGTAGGTACCGTAAACGCCTCATTGTGTGCACTCAAAGATACTTAAGTAAATATACCTAGGTACAAGTTTTGTAGAAGTTGATGTTCAAAATGCTTAATTAGGTCATGATTCACAGAGTTAGTCTTCTATCAGACAAACAGTACCTAGTTGTCTTTCACACTATAAAGCTTTGTTAAAATTCAAACATTCAATGGTACCTAATTGGTCACATGCATTTTTATTTAATGACATTTTTGTGTAGTTTCGTCCCAGGGACGTAAAAGTAGGACAGCAAGGCAACAAAATCGTTGAAAAAACTATAATACAATACAATACATCAATAAAGTTACAGTTCGGCAGATTGCTGTATTTTTTGTTGTTGTTTTGTTTCAGAAAGTACCTACATAATTATTTAAAACTAGCTGCCCCGGCAAACTTCGTTGTGCCTTAGAGTCAATTCATTGCTCTTATTTTTTTTTTATATTAGATATACATACGTTGAATAAGACGACAACAAATAAATCCAAACCAATAATTACTACTACTACTTTTAAATTACAACATGTATATATACCCTAACCTAACTGACCATACCTATCCAATAGCTAACCCAACTATCTAACCTAACTACCTTACTAAAAAATACTAAATTCATAATTTTAATCTGAACTATTGCCTCTGTTACATACAATAATTTATGCCTATAGTTTTCCCGGTCTACTTTAATTAAAGTCCTAACAGTAAAATAAGTTCTATTTGCAAAGAATTATTAAAGTTCGTCTCTGTCATCATTGCTAGTTACGTAAATTGATTTCTGAAATATAAGACTTTTTTATGCTACATAAAACCTCTAAGTTTAGTAACAAAATAAATTTCAGAACGTAGGTGCGTATTATAAATTGACAACCTTACCTTCTTGGGTTTAGCTTAAGACTTGTCAATTTCAAATTGTCACCTGATAATGAACTGGGAAGTTTGACTCCTGTCATGTCATCCAAGATGGCGCTGCGTTTGAAAAATGTTTGAGATAACCGATATTCTTGATATTTATTTTTATGATGTCGAACGGGATAAAAAAGTATCCTATGTCCATCTCCTGGCTCTAAACTACCTCCCTGCCAATTTTCAGCTAAATCGGTTCAGCCGTTCTTGAGTTATAAGTGAAGTAACTAACACGACTTTCTTTTATAATAATAAATATATATAGATATCACAGTTAAGCTGATTTCTACCATAAACAAAAAGGAAAAGCTTAAATTTTTTCAAATAGAAGTAGCTAGTAATAAAAGTTTAAATATTTTAAAATAAATTAATAATTACTTATGTTAAAAAAATAACAATAAATAATAATAAAATAAATAGTAATATGTACCTAAATCGGCATGGTGATGGGTACTGGGTACTTTTTGAAATAAACTTAGATAATTAGTTTGTTAATGACTGTAGGTACCTACAAGTATATTTACAAACTGTTACAAAGGGTTGATATGTTTGGTTAAACTAAGTAGTTTGACTATCCGGATCAGAATTCCTCGTGGTCAAATCAGTTACACCATTTAGTTTGACCACGAGGAAGGAACCTAAAATTTAAAGGACCACCATAAAAAAAACTGATCTTTTCTGCGCTTTTGCTCGACATAATAGTATTTTTTTTAATCAGAAAGAAACAAGTATTCCTCCTACTTGGCAGTACATAATTGCTGAATACTGTTATGTACTACTAATTGAAAACTTAAAAAATAAAAAAACTTAATTACCTACTTGGTTGTTTTATAAACTGATGCGTTTGTCTGTCTGTCTGCCACAGCTGATTGTTTCATTCAACTAAAAAAAATAAATAAATAAAATTAAAACTTTTTATTTCAAAGTATAACATTAATTTTGGTTAAACCCACTTCGCTTAATCTTAATTTAAAAGATTATGTGCGAGTGAGGCGTCTCGATCGTTTACATTAGAAAAATATTGTTTCGGACATTGATGGCTATATTATTCATATATTAAGTTTGTGTAGGAAACACAAGGGTATATTAGGTTTGTGGGTTTGTGGGGTTTGTGGAGGTTAACTCTGATGTTATTTGAATTATATCTAATACTTATTCGCTTACAAAAAATAAAAAAAATACTAAAAATTTGTCGAATTATTGTGAGCATACAAAAGGGTTTCATTTGCACATTATAAGTAAATTATATTTATGACGCGTAGCTTTTCACTTAATTATAATGAAAAATTAAGCTAATGTCCATAAAAATAATAACTCCCGTTCAAGAAAAACAAATTTCTTAATCCGAGACAAGGAACTCTCGGGTGAGTTCGATTAGCTCCTTATCTTTTCTTACAAAGTAAAGGTGTTTACTTACTACCCTAAAATTCATAATTATGGCAAACTGACATGTCTTTGTTATCTTAATTTCGTCCATTCAAATTCTTTAGGACCAGTCCAAAATAAGGTATAACACCTAACCTTATAAATAGGTACTCAACAAATACGAGATTGTTATAAAACCTCGACCTGCGCGTCAGGTGTCGGTCTGCAACTGTCCGTAGGCTAATTCTCAAGGTGTTTGGAGATCATTTACCACTCCTCAAGTCCCGGTCAGCTGCCCCTTGTAGTTTGTTTTTATTTTCTTTCATTATTGCGAATATCTATATTATATATTCTCAAAAGTACCGTTGCTTAAATACAATTAAATTGGAGAGTAGATTTTACTTTAAATAATGTCGAAGCTATACGTTTAGTTATTTTCCGTTCAGTACGAAATGAGTGTAGGCGTTGAGAATGCACCTCGGAAGCGGGAATACCTCTCTGGCGAATATCCAAAAGACGATCCCGAGTTCTTGACGCACACCCCAACACAACAGTTGGCCGAGAAAGTATCAATTCTTTTAAGAAAACAATGCCAATGTTAACTATTGGCATCATTTTATAAGAAGTAGGTACTTACTTGAGTAGGTACTCATTTAAATTTTATTTTACTTATTACCTTTACTATTTATCACAAACAAAAGGTTTATTAACTCGAATATTTTTTTTTATTTCCAAAAAAATCACTGTCATCCTGCTTTTGTGTGGCTAGTTAGGCACTAACTTTTTATTTCGGTATGGGCCCCTGACATGGCTTCAATGCCGTTAAGAAATATCTATCAGGCATGCCAATTTTTTTTAATATCATTCTTATACATTTTTTTCCACATGCCTTATAAATTGTGTTCTATTCTAAACAGACGTACACGTAAGCACTAAACGTATGGAACTGTATAATTGACATCAGTCATCGTAATGGAATTAATAATATTGCCTATTATGAACTAAGACTAAAGCTTAAAATAAGATATAATTTAACTTATCAAAAAGCTCAATCATCACCTACAGCTTGGCAAAAAAGAGTAGAAAATAATGGAGGCGCCACTGTGCTCTTCGTATGGCAACCCGTGGCAACCGCATAGCGTACCAACCTAGTCTTGATACTTAGCTGTTTTTTAGACAAATTAATTCTTAATTTAATTAAGTATTCTTTTTTTAAACCAGTAAGTAATCACGTTCAATCGTGTCAATTAGAGACACAATAGTAAGACAATGACAGCGTGGACACCGGTGTCCTCTTGGGGTGTAATGAATTAATTGAACAAGGACGTGTTCTCGAAACGCATGTTGATTACTTACCTAAAAATAACAAATTGGGTTAATACTTAACTCCTGAGTACACAACATTGTTTAGGAATTATAAAAAAAGAAAACATTACATTGTATAACATAATTTCTATATTTTATTCTAGTAAAGCTTCCTCTAAATATTCTACCCCGAACACGTAGGCCGCAAACTCATCTGAGTCATGTTCGGGTTCAGAGGTGAAGCTGCTATCATCTTCTAGATTTATTACTAATCGCTCTATTTCCTCGTTCATAGTTATTTTTTTCCAGTAATACTTTTCTATTTTTATTACATGTTAGCACGAGTTCTTCCAATCCTCCTCGGTAATAGATAGTTGCTTGGAATGCACGTTCAGCTGCTTCCTGTATAGACGAAATATTTCATTTATCCCTAACAATATTAAAATTAAAACATTTTTTTCACATACTGTTAAGCCAGATGTAGAAAATACCGTTTTGTTTATCTCCTTCCAGCACGATTTTGCTTAGAATGATAACAGATTTCCCTGAATTAAATAATAGACTTAGACTAAGGCACGACAATTTCTTTTACATTTCTAATGCAAACGCTAGAAAAAATAATTCTCTCCCTTGATATCGCACTTAAAGTATAATTTACGTAGAAATTGAATTTTCATTCAGTTAAAAGTCAAGTCACTAAAGTATCAATTTATCTCAGCGCGCTATACCAGAGTAATGCAGAAAAAATGTAAACATAACCTATGTGCTCGACATTTATTGTTTCAAATTTCTAGTTATTCCTTATGCAAGCAAATTAATACAGCTTTGTATTCATCAATTAACACTTGATTCAACTAAAATCAACAAAATAAACTCTTACATACCTGTCTTATCAGCAGTTCTTTGGTAAATATTGTGAAACTCAAGAAGAATAGTTTGGGCCTCATGTTCCGCCAGAAATCGCCTGTACACCTTTTAAATAACCTTCCTGCCAGCACTCCGAATGGTTTTATTCATTATTCTTCACTTTTTACGTTTATTAATCAACGTTTGGTGGTCGAAATTAAAATTTTACAAAATCGTGAACTTTGTTTATTATGAAATGTCATTATTATGGAAATGTTGCCAACAGTCAAAAATTTAGTTCCGTTTCTACACTTTTTTGCCAAGCTGTAGATAGATCATGAATTCATGACAATTATGTAACAATCAAAATTCAAATTCAAGTAGTAGTTATCTAAATTTCTTCTTATTTATTCATTTTCCTTGACCATGATAGGAAAAACCAGCGGTCGCCACACTTTTCTGGTTAAGAAAGGGCCTAATAGGATTATCCCATGTCATGTGAGCTATGACTGCGAGCCGTAAATTTATCAATTTAATAATAATATTTAGTAAAATATTACATATTTCTAGCTACCCCGGCAAACTTCGTTCCACCTATGTTTTTTTCCAATAAAAAAATTTACGTTCTATTCTCAGACCTATTAGTATAGCCACAAAATTTCATAACGAGCGGTCAAGCCGTTTCGAAGAAGCTTGGTAACAAACACTGACACGAGAATTTTATATTTTAGATTCTAATAATATTATTATGTCTAGCTACGAGTATAAGCATCGTATAATTGACATATTATAAATGACTGTACGAAATAAAAGAATAGATAATATTAAAACTAACATTGCTTTCTATGTCATGGGTCGCAGAAATACTAGCCCCCGGCGGCAGTTTTACGACCACGGTTATAAACTGTTCAAAATGGCCACCATTTTGTTCTGAGCACAGCTGAAGACTTTTTAAATTGGTCGAGTAAAAGACATAAAAAGATCAATTATGTCGCTTTAATCCACCTTTTAGTAGCATATTTATCTAGGACATAGTTCAGAATCTATTTACACTGGCTTTAAAAAAATTGTTAGCTTTGTCTATGTTTAATAAAATAAATACATACAAAGAAGATAGAAGATATACTACAGGTTCCAACATCACATCGACGGTTGCAAGGCTAATTGGTCTAAGCGACATTTTGTAAAACTTGCAGGAGGACGGTTTAAAGTTTTTAATTTGGAAAAAAAAATCATATAAAATCAACCACTTGATAGACTTTTATATATTTAATACAGTATATCCCTCATTAAATAAGGAAGTTTTTCCAATTATTACTGATGATAAACGTGTATTATTTTAGAAATTTTGTGGCGGTTAGCCCAAAATGCATCAAATTTGGTTATTTTTTGAGAAAAGCAAAATGATTCAAACGCCTGCCGTAAATAAAGAGCTGAAGGTAAACTGGCTCAAGCATCAACTTAGAATCAAATAATATGAGACCAAATGAACTTAGCACCAAATCAATTGACAGTTAAATACGCACAATGAACCTAAGCAACATGACGGTGTTGCACCACAGTGAAGTAGTTTGATGCAGGTGCCCATTTTTGGTCGTTAAGTAGTAAATATTGATGCTTAGGCCATCACTATTCAGCAACGTCCATAAGATATTTTTAAGGTGGGTATGCTTCTTAATACAGTTTTAGACAGTGTCTTGTAATATTTTTTACATTTTTGTGTAGTGAAATCATTCAAAATATTGATCTTATGTGTCTTGGAACAAGGAATTATAAAGAAAAAAGAAGAAGCTGAATGGTTCAACAGACATATTTAAATATTAACTGATATCGTTTAATGCAAATTGTTTATTAACAAGAGCAACATGAACACTCCAAAGACCTATATCGCGCATTTATTATAGAAAAGAAAACAATAAAAAAAATTGGCATAGCTCACAATTTTATTCAGTGTGTCATTAACTAAGTCAAACCAATGACATACATTAATAACAGAATAAAAGTAATCCATAATTTATAACCATCATGTTCACTAAACAATTCAATATTTATTGCTATTTTTATTTTTGAGGGATTTAATAACTCTGTGGATATCAAAGGCGTAAAAGGATTTATAGTAAAAAGATTAACAACTACTACTTTTTTTATCATAGCTATTTACAACTTTCTTGAAAAAGTAACCAAAAGAGTTGGGAAAAGTTACTAATTTGTGCATTATACATGGATTAACCCGTTTGACTATGTGGACCACAAAACAATAAAGAAACCAGATGTGTAAAATATACAAATAAAATTTAGGCTACACCCAGAAGCGGTTTGATGGGCACCAGTGTATATTCCATGACTTCCAAGATTTTATAATAAATTGCCTTGTTGTATTACAGACATTGACCACTTGCACATATTTAAGGTGTACTACAGTGCAGTGTGATAGAATATCTAAAAGGGAATCCTTATGGCCAATAACATCTGTGCGTTTTCTTCGGATTCCTTTACATAGATTATTACTAGTATTTTGTATTTGGCGTGTGCTATCTAACTAGAAGCAAAAAATATTAATTTAAAATGATTGATTTATAGTGTTATCTAATTGAAGGAACTGTATAAATTCAAGTTCTTCTAACTTATCAGGCAGACGTGTTGCCGGGTAGTTTGTTCTGCCACTTCTTACCCGCAAAAACACTAGGAAGTGGCAAAAGGCGGGCTTTTTGGATGACTGTATCATGGTGATGTTGTTAAAAAAGTGCTAATCCTCAGCCTGATTTTATCAATGACTTTTGATTTGATCCATTTTGAAACTCATAATTAATCATTATGTAGGATTTTTATTTATTTTATTTGTATCTCACTATTTACTCTGATATTTAAATTATTGACTGCTGGATACTCCTTGACATTGAGAAATAAAATGGTTACAAGATTTAATATTTTTGTAATAATTATTGTTAATCAGCATGGCACTAGGATGCAATATAATATTAAGTAAGTGTAAATGTTTGCATGTGACAGCACTGCAAGTAGGATTTTGTCTGTATTAACATCTATAACCCTACTCTTGTTGGCAAAGAAATAAAATTAAAAGGATCTTATTTGATTTGAAAAGGGTTCAAACGACGAGGTTTATTCAATGTAGTTGACTGCAAAATAGGCCAAACGACATAGCTTATTATTTTGGTTCAATGTAAAATAGGCCAAACGACAACACCATAACTTTGGCGAAAAAGCCAAATGCCTTAATCGACACACGTTATAAAAGTTCGAAAATTCAAAAGGGCTTAAGTCATCGTGTCCTCAAATTTGCCTTATTTTGCGTCGTATAGATCAATGAGGTTAAAAATGAGGCCTATTTTGCTGGGGGTGCTAAGCGCCAAAAAAGTGGTTGAAAAAAATTGAAACCTGGCTCAAACGATGGAGAAAAATCTGCTGATTCCAAATATGTATATAACTCAATATCACAAAAAATGTCGCTTAGACCAATTAGCCTTACAACCGTCGACATTATGAACGTCATTGAGGAAAGACTCTTGAATAGTGAATAGTTATTTATTTGGTCAAGTGCTACCCGGCTCGGTGTGACTCACGAATATTATTGTCACATTCAAACATATGGCGTATTTTGGTCGTTGATTCAATACGTGAACGCCGGAATTCACGAAGAATGACGCCATTCTCTTGATGCCAGTTGAAATAAATAGGTACAAATGTGAGTGTAAATAATTTTGCGTTTAAATAGTGGTATAGTAGTGTCACAGAGGTGGATATTCACCTAAATACCGGACTCAATTTGACTTGTTTTGTAATTCGATTAATACGAACTTAAATTTTGATCTTAGAAAACTTTTTTCTTCCTATTTGCAGAATCAACCTGCGTAGCATGAACACCGAAGAAACGGTCTTTGTCGTGTCTCGGAAGAAAAAAAAATAAGTGTTCATGCTATGCAGGCAGGTGTTTTGAAAGAAATTTGACAGATTGAGGTTCCTGTCTATATAATCTGTCACTGCCGATTCGTCTGTAGACAAAGGCCGTTTCTTCGGTGTTCAATGTGTTCATGCTACTTTCTCTGTTAAGAATCCCGAACTACGAATCTTGCGATTGCGTTACAAGGCGAGTGCAAAAATAATAGAATAATGCTGTCTGTTTGACGAAAGTAAGCAAAGCGCAGCGAGCGGACTACCGCTTACTAAGGCGGGCGGTACTTACGTGGTAACTACCTATAGACGGTATTTTTACCACATTTTACAATAATTGATCATAACAACTCGAAGGTTATAATTTAGTTATACAAAATATAATCCACCTACGAAGACAGATTTCTGGACAAACGAAAAGAATAATATATTATATTTTTTGATAAAATCTTCCAAAATTTTATCAACTCCTCTCCCCCTCCCCTCACCCCTCCCTCACTTTCCTCTCCCCCACCCGGCTCCTGCCTCTTCCCCTCCCCCTTTCCCTTCCCCTCTCCTCACCCTTCCCCTACCCCTCCCCTCTCATCCCCCTCTCATTCCCTCCTTCTCCACCCCCTCCCTTTGTCCTGACCTCCCTCCTCTCCCACTCCCCATCCCTCCCACACTCCCCTACCCATCCCTCCCCCACTACCCTCCCTATCCCTCCCGCTGCGCCTGCCCCTCTCCTCCCTATCCCTCCCACTGCACCTGCCCCTCCCCCCTCACAATCTCCCCCCTCCCCCTCCCCTCCCTCCCCTGCTCCTCACTCCCCTCTCACAATCTCCCTCTCCCCTTCTCACGATCCCCACTCGGACTACCCTCCCCTTCTCCCCTCCCTCCACCCTCTCCTCGTGATATTTCAAAAAGTCATTAAAAATTCTGCTATGACTATTTAAAAGCAAGGGTTGGTGATAAAAAAGTGCAAATTTAGAGTTGTATGTATTTTTTGATGCCACATAATAAAAAAATAAAAAAAATAAAAATTACGAAAAAAATAAAATAAAAAATTTTGGGGTGAACACCCCTTATCAATTACAGGTTAGAAAAATAGATAGTAGCCGATTCTCAGGCTTACTGAATATGCATATAAAATTTCATGAGTATCGGTCAAGCCGTTTCAGAGGAGTATGGGAACGAACATTGTGACACGAGAATTTTATATATAAGACTAGCTGTACCCTGCCACGCTTCGCTGTGGCAAATTGTGATTGAATGGTTAATTAAAGCTAAATTAAAAATTTAAAAAACCCCCACCGCAAAAAAGTAAAACATTTAAAAAGTTAAAAATAACACTTTAGCCATGAAATTTTACTTCACGTCGGGGTACCGCTTAAGTACGGAATGTTCCTAGTACATGTAGGTCTGTAGGTTTAACGGTACCCCGACGTTATGTAAAATCCCCCCCCCCTCCCCCTCTCCTCCCATCTTTCTCCACCCCCTCCCTTTGTCCTACCCTCCTTTCCTACTCCCCATCCCTCCCCCGCTCCCCTCCTCCACTCCCTTCCCCACCCCTTCTCACAATCTCCCCACTCTGATTCCCCTCACTCTCCCACTCCCCCCTCCCCCTTCTACTTTCCTTTCCTCTGCCCTTTCCCTCTCCTCGTGATATTTCAAAAAGTCATTAAAAGTTTTGCTATGACTATTAAAAAGCAAGGGTTGGTGATACAAAAGTGCAAATTTAGAGTTGTATGTATTTTTTGATGCCACATAATAAAAAAATAAAAAAAATAAAAATTATCAAAAAAATAAAAATTTGGGGTGAACACCCCTTATCACTTACAGGTTAGAAAAATAGATAGTAGCCGATTCTCAGGCTTACTGAATATGCATAAAAAATTTCATAAAAATCGGTCAAGCCGTTTCGGAGGAGTATGGGAACGAACATTGTGACACGAGAATCTTATATATAAAATTCTCGTGTCAAGTGATAAGGGGTGTTCACCCCAAATTTTTATTTTTTTGATTATTTTTATTTTTTTTATTTTTTTATTATGTGGCATCAAAAAATACATACAACTCTAAATTTGCACTTTTTTTATCACCAACCCTTGCTTTTTAATAGTCATAGCAGAACTTTTAATGACTTTTTGAAATATCACGAGGAGAAGGAAGAGGGAGGGGAGTGGGAGGGGGAGAGGGAGAGGGTAGTCGGAGTTGGGATCGTGAGAGGGGGAGGGGGAGATTGGGAGAGGGGAGGGGGAGATTGTGAGAAGGTAGGGAGGGGCAGGGGTGGGAGGGGAGGGTAGGGATGGGGAATGGGAGCGGAGGGAGGGTAGGACAAAGGGTGGGGATGGAGAAGGAGGGTGGGGAGGGGGAGGGTAAAGGGTAGGGGTGGTGAGAGGGGAGGGGTAAGGGGGAGGGGAAGAGGCAGGAGCCGGGAGGGTGAGGGAGGCGAAGTGAGGGAGGGATGAGGGGAGGGGGAGGGGGAAGGGCGTGCGAGGTGTGGGGGAGAGGGGGAGAGGAGTTGATAATAAATGCTATGCAATAGCTTTACCGCGGCAGTCTCCGAGTGCCACACGTCATTTTCCCGGCTCCTGCCTCTTCCCCTCCCCCTTACCCCTCCCCATTCACCACCCCTACCCCTTCCCCTCCCCCTCCCCACCCTCCTTCTCCATCCCCACCCTTTGTCCTACCCTCCCTCCGCACCCATTCCCCATCCCTACCCTCCCCTCCCACCCCTGCCCCTCCCTACCTTCTCACAATCTCCCCCTCCCCTCTCCCAATCTCCCCCTCCCCCTCTCACGATCCCAACTCCGACTCCCCTCTCCCTCTCCCCCTCCCACTCCTCTCCCTCTTCCTTCTCCTCGTGATATTTTAAAAAGTCATTAAAAGTTCTGCTATGACTATTAAAAAGCAAGGGTTGGTGATAAAAAAAGTGCAAATTTAGAGTTGTATGTATTTTTTGATGCCACATAATAAAAAAAATAAAAATTATCAAAAAAATAAAAAATAAAAATTAGGGGTGTACACCCCTTATCACTTACAGGTTAGAAAAATAGATAGTAGCCGATTCTCAGGCTTACTGAATATGCATAAAAAATTTCATAAAAATCGGTCAAGCCGTTTCGGAGGAGTATGGGAACGAACATTGTGACACGAGAATTTTATATATAAGATAATAATGATTTTTTTCTGGGCAAACAAGGTAAATATCATAAATAAATTGTAAAATTAAGAAGTACGATATACCTAATTCTAGAGAACCGGTATAATAATGATATTTTATATTGACAATAAAAAAAAACGTGGAAAAAATTTAATAAAACATAATTATTTTGCAAAGTGCTCATCAAGCCATTTCATGTATAGACACCCCATTTGAACTAGAAGTTTTAATTTGATATTTCGACGCCCTATAAAAATTTAGAATCCTATTTTTTAATGATTTAATTTCGAAAATAGTTTTTAGACTTTTTCTAATATTTGTGGTTTATAACGATGTTACTTGCCAAATTTCATAGTTCTAGGTCAACGGGAATATGAATTTTGAATCCCTTGACAGTGGCGAAATATCAACACACATAAAACGCATATCTAATATAGCGAATAAGGCCGTATCTTTTTTTTTACGTAAACTTAGAAATTAGTTTTTTTCTCAACTTTACAGGACCGTATACTCAATTAGTAATTCTATTTTTGGGAATGCGTGGAGGAGACGCATTCACAAAATAAAGGGTCTTCACAGACATACAGACGGACAACAAAGTGATCTCATGAGGGTTCCGTTTTTTCCTTTGAAGGTACGGAACCCTAAAAAAGAACACTCTTGCTGTATCTTCTATAAATACAGGGTTATTTGTAAATCACCAACAGACAAAAAAAATCAACTCTCCATACAAAACTCGATCAACTGTTCGGATATATGTACGGAGACTTGATTTTTTCATGTCTGTTTTCGTAAAAGTCGTAGAACAAATGTTGTTGTTCAAGATGTTAGTAAGATTACTGACAAAAACCTATATAACTATACATGTAATTAATTGACAAAAATATAAATAAAAACAAATATATCGGATCTTCGAGAAATTTTGGCGTGCACTGGGAAAAACCGGAGAAAAGTTTTACGAATATGCGTGAAAAACTGAGTAGCATAGTATTAAAAAACAAGATGAAAGAGACTTCAACCGACGCACAACCTGGTACTATGAATTTAGTTCATGATTTCGTTAATTTAATACTGACGACCCGACTAATGACGCTGTCCCGAGTATCCACATCTATAAAATATCATTTATATCTAAATCAAACTGTTATTCCCAATGACAATTTATAATTATTAATATATAAGTGTACTATAAATGTACCAACCTGCAATAAAAAGGGTCGCCAATTGGCAAGGGAGTCATACGCATACGCATTGCTATAATATGTAGGTAAAGATGATTTTTTTCAAGCTGGTGTTAGAGATTTCGAAAATAATTTAAAATAATTTTAATTAATAATAGAACTATATTTTTAGTAATAAAAGTTTATTAAGTATCATATTTAAATACATATATTTACAGTTTCTTTTATAAATAAATTTCAATGGTAGTTATTTTTTTTCGAAATTGAGCACATGGTTTTTTGAGCTTTTTGACTTGTAGTTAAGATTCCATTCGGGCTTTAAAAATCGATTCAGTTTATATGATTATCATCTTCCGGCCCATATCCGCTATTTGGGGTCGGCGCAACACGTATTTTCTTCTATTCTCCTCGGTTATACTATCATTTACTTACTCCTTTTTCTTTCATATCATTTCTCAGGTCAACTCTGCCTATATAGGGTGACTGGTAATTAGTGACCGATGCTTAAACACGTAATTGTATTCATGATTTCAATAAATTTTCCCAAATAAACTTTTTTTATTTACACAATAACATAACAAAAACGCTGTTACAGCTTGGCAAAAAAGAGTAGAAAATAATGGAGGCGCCACTGTGCTCTTCGTATGGCAACCCGTGGCAACCGCATAGCGTACCAAACTAGTCTTGATACTTAGCTGCTTTTTAGACAAATTAATCTAATTATTTATTATTTTTTAAAATCAGTAATTAATTGAACAAGGACGTGTTCTCGACACGCAACTGATTACTTACCTAAAAATAACAAATTGGGTAAATACTCCTGAGTTCACAACATTGTTTAGGAATTATAAAAAAAGAAAACATTAAATTGTATAACATCATTTCTATATTTTATTCTAGTAAATCATCCTCTAAATATTCTACCCCGAACACGTAGGCCGCAAACTCATCTGACTCATGTTCGGGTTCAGAGGTGATGCTGCTATCATCTTTTAGATTTATTACTAATCACTCTATTTCCTCGTTCATAGTTATTTTTTTTCCAGTAATCCTTTTCTACATGTTAGCACGAGTTCTTCCAATCCTCCTCGGTAATAGCTTGGAATGCACGTTCAGCTGCTTCCTGTAAAGACGAAATGTTTCATTTATCCCTAACAATACTAAAAATAAAACATTTTTATCACATACTGTTAATAAGCCGGATGTAGAAAATACCCTTTTGTTTATCTCCATCCAGCACGATTTTGCTTAGAACGATAACAGATTTCCCTGAATTAAATAAAAGATTTAGACTATGGCACGACAATTTCTTTTACATTTCTAATGCAAACGCTAGAACAAATAATTCTCTCCCTTGATATCGCACTTAAAGTATAATTTGCGTAGAAATTGAACGTTCATTCAGTTAAAAGTCAAGTCACCAAAGTATCAATGTATCTCAGCGCGCTATACCAGAGTAATACAGAAAAAATGTAAACATAACCTATATGCTCGACATTTATTGTTTCAAATTTCTTATTCCTTATGCAAGCAAATTAATATAGTTTTGTATTCATCAATTAACACTTGATTCAACTAAATCAACAAAACAAACTCTTACATACCTGTCTTATCAGCGGTTCTTTGGTAAACATTGTGAAGTTCATAAAGAATAGTTTGGGCCTCATTTTCCGCCAGACATCGCCTGTTCACTTTATAAATAACCTCCCTGCCAGCACTCCGAATGGTTTTATTCATTATTCTTCCCTTTTTACATTTATTAATCAACGTTTGGTGGTCGCAATCAAAATTTTACAAAATTAAGAACTTTGTTTATTAGGAGATGTCATTATTTTGGAAATGTTGCCAACAGACAAAAATTTAGTTCCGTTTCTACACTTTTTTGCCAAGCTGTAGAAATACCCGCGCGCGTGCCTGTGATCGATCACAGTAAACACCAATCGGCACGATCTATCAGCTGATAGTCTGACCTCGGGAAGGGCAAAATGTACTAGTAGTAGCGTCACACGCTCCCCCGCCACCCTCACCGCTCCCGTTGTGCAGTACTGACGTAATTGAATTAATTGAATGTTAATGAGTATAAAATATAGTTTTTTTTTGGGAAAGTTATTCGTATTCATGAGTACAATCATGTGTTTAAGTATGGGTCACTAATTACCAGTCACCCTATATAAAATTCAAATATGCATTTCTAAATGAATCGTCTGCCGCATGTCAGATATAATCAATGGACCAAACGCACAACGCAATGGGATCCTTCACATAGCAAGCGACAGCCCAGGCGGAGATATCAGTAGGCCTACCATCAACTTTTAGTTAGCCATTCAATTCCGATGCAAACCAGTTTAGGTTCCTAAACTGATTCGCTAATATTCATACCATGAAGTGCCTATAACTGAGTGGCGTTTGATTCTCTCATGGAGGAATGAAAGAACGAAATTTGTCGGTGGTCCGCGGTGTGAGAAAGAGATGACGCTAGACAATTGTTGCATAAGTTTGTCTCTTTTACTCCAACCTATGCGTTGCGTTCCGAAACCTAGTAGTTATGATTTTAGCGGTTTTATTTGTGTATAAAATTTCAACAAATATATTTTAAAATTGCGCTTATGAGTCAAATTATATACCATTAAGCCCAATTTTACTACTCATTAATGTAATAGTAATTTAAATAGTTCTTTAAAATAAAAATTAAAGGTTTGCTTAGTGTCGTCGTAAAAGTAAAATGATTATGACGAGTTTAGAACGCAACACACGCGTTTTGAAATCTATACAAACTTTTTTGATAGAACCCAAGGAGTTCTTATTAGGTAGGTAGTATTCAAAAGAGTTTTTAGTTTTTAACGTTTAACTTGGATAAAGTAATACGAATAATGGCGTACATTTTACATTGTTACGTAAGAAACACATATTTAACTGAAATACCTTGAATTTGGTACGTATATTTCCGCATTTTTTTAAAGTTTATAACAAAACGATTCAGTTTACGCCACGAAACTAGAAACTTTTTTTGGATCGCTATTTTTGACACTATGCGAACCAATTTAGGTTCAAATGTCACCTCATGGTACGAAAAATGAACGAACTAAAACAGCTTGCGATTCAAGTGCCGACTTGATTTGGCGTCAACCTAAACCGGATCGTTTTAATGACGTCGTGGTATGAAATTGCAAAGCAGTTCATTTTAGGTCGTCAATTGAATCGTAATAATAGATCATAGTAAGCCTACAGATGTGCTGGACTCCTGTAGGCCTACCATCAACTTTTAGTTAGCCAATCAATTCCGATGCAAACCAGTTTAGGTTCCTAAACTGATTCGCTAATATTCATACCATAAAGTGCCTATAACTGAGTGGCGTTTGATTCGCTCATGGAGGAATGAAAGAACGAAATTTGTCGGTGGTCCGCGGTGTGAGAAAGAGATGACGCTAGACAATTGTTGCATAAGTTTGTCTCTTTTACTCCAACCTATGCGTTGCGTTCTGAAACCTAGTAGTTATGATTTTAGCGGTTTTATTTGCGTATAAAATTTCAACAAATATATTTTAAAATTGCGCTTATGAGTCAAATTATATACCATTAAGCCCAATTTTACTACTCATTAATGTAATAGTAATTTAAATAATTCTTCAAAATAAAAATTAAAGGTTTGCTTAGTGTCGTCGTAAAAGTAAAATGATTATGACGAGTTTAGAACGCAACACACGCGTTTTGAAATATATACAAACTTTTTTGATAGAACCCAAGGAGTTCTAATTAGGTAGGTAGTACTCAAAAGAGTTTTTAGTTTTTAACGTTTAACTTGGATAAAGTAATTAGTAATACGAATAATTGCGTACATTTTACATTGTTACGTTAGAAACACATATTTAACTGAAATACCTTGAATTTGGTACGTATATTTCCGTATTTTTTCAAAGTTTATAACAAAACGATTCAGTTTACGCCACGAAACTAGAAACTTTTTTTGGATCGCTATTTTTGACACTATGCGAACCAGTTTAGGTTCAAATGTCACCTCATGGTACGAAAAATGAACGAACTAAAACAGCTTGCGATTCAAGTGCCGACTTGATTTGGCGTCAACCTAAACCGGATCGTTTTAATGACGTCTTAGTATGAAATTGCAAAGCAGTTCATTTTAGGTCGTCAATTGAATCGTAATAATAGTTCATAGTAAGCCTGCTGCAATAAAAACTGGTCCGGAAAAATAGTTTTTTCGGGACTACTTTTTAATAATTTTAAAGATAAAACTTCCCTGCAGTCGGAAAATCAAGTATGTCATGTAATATTAAAATAAAATTAAATAATTAATTTCTGGCTTTAAATATTTGTACCTACATAATTATACTCTTTTTTAGTTTCGTGGTTTTATATATTCATTCAAATTACTTATTTATTATTTTATTTGTGATGCTCGAGTTACTACTTCAAAATTTGTACCTTTGCCGTTGCCTATTTATATTTATAAATAATTCATAGTAAACTAAATAATAAAACTAGTTAAAAATAAGACACTAATACAATTTTTATTAATTAATTTCTAAACTAATAAGTATTATTTATTTTGTATTTCGTTTAAATTACAAATTCGTTCAATTTGAAACAGAACGAAAATTGTATTGAAAAGTACCAAATCGTAATGTCAAAATACTGCTATGGTAAAGCGTCATCTAAATCAATAATAATAATAATAATAATATAAATAATCTGAGTCGAAATCGTATCTATTAAAAGTATTTAGTCTGCCTTTGAAGTTTTTTAACGTATGCAAGTTTAAGTTTCATACTCAAATAATTAAATCCGTATCAATGACATCATCGCTCGGTTTTTGATTTTTACCCCAAAACTAAGCAGAAACTAAAAAAGATATTAAAAAACAGGATAAAAAAATCAAGAAATGGAATTTTTGTATTGGGGGTTTTCCTATGTATTAAAATATGCTGTCAATTTCGGATTTTAGTCCGTGGTACAAAGTAGTAGGTAGATTTTACATACTAACTCTTACTTTACGTAAAGCATATTTAAAAAACACTGCTTACAATACTCACATTAAAATTAAAATTGTTTCTGTTCATTTTCGGTGACAGCACTGGGCTATCCAAAAAGCACTATGGTACGTCTATTTCGAAAGAAAGTTTTCAAGAGAACTTCAAAAACATCAGAGATTGGACGGGGTGTGGCCCGGTTCGGCCACGAGTCGGTCGGTGGCGTAGCGGTCGGGCAAGTTAACGATGACCTGGTTCCGAGGGAAGCCCGCGCAAGGTGGGGAGGCGACGCGGTCGGTTCTGCATTCGCACTAGTCGCAAACTTGTTTTGTGCAATAAAAGCAGTCCACGATCAAAAACTAAACATAGTTCATGCAGACATGTCCAGACTACCAACGTTCAAATTAATAGGGTTAGGTATTCTGAAAGCATATTGTCATAAGCCCATATCTTCCACAATGAAAAATACTTACATTGACGTCAGTTAATATAAATTGTAATACATGCATGTAATACATGCAAAACAAGGTAAATAATACATAACACTTATTTACCAATTAAACTCTAGATGGATGCAATAGTGGAATGTTTTTCACGCTTCCTCTACATTATTTTGTTAATCATTTCTTAGTAAATTCCAGCAAGCTTATTCTGTTACAGTTGCCACTAAGACTGGTTTCATGGTTTTCCGCCCACGCGACTTCATGGCGCCCGGGTGCACGGGTGGAATCGCAAATTTATTCAACAGCTGCGTTGCCAAATGGTTGTTTTTAGTTCAGACAGACAAATAGTATTTAGGATTCATAGTAGAGACAACTGACTAATTATGTGTATTATGAGCAGCTACTTTATAACGTGAAAACATTTTAAAGTGATTCTAAATATTAGCCTACATTGTTTATGACGTAGACTGTTACGTGTAGTACCATCGTGTACGATTGACTAACTGGTTTTCATTTGAGAAATGGTTCTCGGAAGAGCTGCTCCCCAAAACCCCAACATACTTCAGACATTGGTACGCTTGTTTAGTTATTCATAAGTGTTGTCAGGTGCAGGAGACACAGAAACAGACACTCCCCGTGGCGGGTAGCTCAAGGTCGTGACGTGACGTCGGCAGTCGGCAACAGGCGGTACTTACGCCAACTAAACAACGCAACAAGTGCCCCGCGCCCCCGCATTTCACATACCATTCGCGAAACAGCAGCCGTCATAGAATAACGCCAACTAATTTTTGTGGTACAGTATCAAAGAAACGCATTGAACTTTGAATTGAGGTGTTTTGGCCACACCTGATTTAGTAGTTAGCTACTTTTGTTATTTAGTACCTACTGAATTATATTTAATTGAATTTAATGAACCGATCAAGAATACAATAGATAGCGTTTTAAGCTAATTATGCAAAATCCAAATCATTCGGTGCTCAGTGACCGACAACGTAGCAGAATTCGTGCTTTTTTGCCAAACATCGAACTGATTAATAATTAAGTATTATCTAAATTAATAGTCCAAATCATTTTTTCATTCAAGCTTAATATGAAAAATATATTGCTTGTATTGTTTTACTTTATTATTGGTTTTGTATTTTTACGTTTAGGTCCTTAGGTCTATACTGAATACGGACTACAGACATGCAATGTCTAGACAAATTAAGAATCAATGATGACTTCAGAAGAGTAAAAATATAATAATGTAGCTGCATAAGCAGTGTTATAATTGGAACAGCAGAACACGTTAAGAAACAAGTTTTTTTCTGTAGTGGTCGTCGCCGGAGTATCGCTCGCTTCCTGACCAACTTGTGTTCACAAACGAGCGACTGCGTGCTATCCTCGAAACGCGTGCGTCATCGCCTCCGCAATACTGATAAGCGCCTACCAATTATCATTGCAAATAATGTGTTTATATTATACATTCGAATCTAGCCCGAGTGCCATGAAGTTTCTTCGCTGAAAATAAATTATCATCACTACGTAACTCGGCAACCATATATAGATTAATGCTGGTATTATGCCCAGGCTTATTTGTGTAGGTAAACTACGAATATATAGAATTTTGATAAAGAGGTCTTGCTGATAATAAGTTCACGAGATAAGTTAAATATAGGAAAATGCCAACAATAAATTATTAATGGTACTTATTATAAACTAGGTACTGATTCCACATCTCTTTATGTTCATACAGTAGGCTCTAGGTACGTCGGTGGTAGCACTTTGACCTTGAGCTGGCCTAGCGCAGTAGAGTTTCAATATATCAGGAAACCATTTTATACCAGTTTTATTTCTACTGACTTGCAGCCTACCCTACTTACTTACCAGAAAAAAATAAAGTTTTTTTTTATTATAGTTTTTAGTTAACATGTTAAGTAGTACCTATGATGACGCTAAATAGTTTCCTGCAATAGAGAATGTAGTTGACGGAGGCAAATCAAACCGATACCCGTTCTAGTCGAGCGCAGCCGTTACGAAATCAGCGCTGCATGAAAATTACAATGCTTGCCATGCCGATACAAGTGATAACAAAAATTTGATGGCAATCCTGCATTAAATTACTGCTTTACAATCGTTTTTTTACCTATCATTATTACATCACCGCACCGTCACAAAGATTTAACACGTGTTAATAATTATTTTAAATTATGTTGTATAATTTAAATAAGGGTTTGCATTATACAATTTGAAAACAAACTGTCCTACCTTAACTAAGAATCATTTGTTTACGGAGAATATATTATTATTACATGCCTAATTGATGCCACGACATGCCTACATGGAATAATTGGATGCAATCGAGTGAAAATGTCAGATGGATTCAAAAGAATTTTTCGCGGTGCCAATGTTGATGTAGATTTGACACTTTATTTGAGAAACCCAAAAGAGAGATCTTAGATAATCACACATAATACCTTACCTAAGTAAGATTTGATTTGTAGTTAAAACGCAGGTTAAAGTCCGTGCATATTATGTAGATACATATAAATAGATTACGAAGAACAACCGATCCGGTTGCGGTGAAGGAGGGAGATAGATAAAACGCGACATGAATCACTACTTACAGCGGGCGCAGAGTGCGGTGCGCGGGTAGGAACGCGGGTGGCGCGGGGAGCCGAACGGAACGAAACGAACAAACCAACGACATTACAAACAGTTGAACACTCATCCGCGGTGCGGGAACGTACGTTGTTCCTTCTTTGAGTGTACGATAAACGAGACATATTTTCCAGCATACAGACAAAACAAATAAATACTCGTATGTTAATAATTGTTATCGTTTGCTAAAAAGAAAGTGGCGTCGCAATACCGGAGTGCTAGTGAGACTTGTGTGACGATAATACAGGTGTTGTCTCTGTGTGTGTGTGTGCCGTGTGGCGTGGATCGTCGCGCAATTATTCACGATGATTCACTTGTGCGCGGGTGAAATGCAGCCTATCGGACTTGTTGACATTTGTTCTGTAGGCGTCAACAAATGATATCAAGACAGCAATGATATAATGGTGGACTGATCAATTTTACCGCGGTAAGATTTTTGGATACTAGAAAACAAGCTCATTCGTACATTCTATCTGAATGATCAGTTGAGTCAAATTTCACACTATTACATTAAAACATTATGAAATACCTACTTAAATTTTACTATCGAAGCGTAGGTGCTCACCCAATCGCTCGACAGGTCAAGGATTCTTATCAAGATTTCTTTAAAAACAAATAAAATTCATTGAAACGCTAAATGACTGCCTGGGTATATTTGAAGTCCCTCAATTTCTACAGGATTGTAAACCTGACTTTGACATAGAATAGCATAAAATCCGCAAAGTAAACAAAGAAGGAAATAAGTAACATAACATAAACATACGCCCAAATAGTACCAATTTGTCTTTTTACTTTTATCAAAGTGGGAAGCTCATGGACAAGTAATTCAATTGATTGTTATGAAGCGCTAGGTAAATACTTATTGGCAATAAAAACTATAAACATGTAAATAGTATTAGACGGAACTTAACCATATATTTCATAAATTTATAATTAGGTGCACAAATATTGCCATACATTTTAAGATTAGTCTAAATGTCTGAATACGTTTAAGCTTTGATTTTATAGGTATAGGCTTAAATTTTCTTAGGCTTATCTTAAAATCACCCAATACTTTCTTACGCAAATAAAGTAATATTTGAGTAAAATTAGCATTATATTGCAACAGACTCCAACATAGAGTGTATATAAACGTTAGCCAATATTATAATAGTTGTGTTAAGTGAAGTGATAGGTAGAGGCGATGGAAGCTGGCGGCGCGCTGGCGGCCGACACAGGCGTCGCCAGGGCCGCCTGGCTTGGCGCCAGGCCGGCGGGCGGCGGCCGGCCGCCGGGATTCCTTTGTCTCATTACAACACTGGCAGTTAGTCCCACTTGCCTTCGGGATCACTTTCCTGATTTTATATTTGCATGTTGAAAATACTTATCAGACTATATTTTGAATTTTAGGAGCGGCATTGAAATGAAATACCGGAATTTAAATAGCAAAAATTATCTGAAACTCTGTTAAAACTATGTATAAATGAAAATATCACACTCTGTTAACGCGTTATTTCGTACAAAATGAATAGAAACATTGTTTTCAACGAAGTTATCAGACCCTGAGGGACCGAAGCGAGCTCGGGAACTAGGGGCGACCCAACAGACACTTCACTAGCTCTTTGACTAACTAGTATGTTAAACCAAACCCTTGGTTTAAGCAGCAGGGTCGACGGAGCCTCACTTGCTACGCGGGGATCTTATTTCTATCTGTGGGTTATGAAAGAACCTAATATGGATGCTTCGTTTGCTCGCTTATTATTCTAAAGAAAAGAAAAACATGTATTGCCAAGCCAACAGGTCGAAAACATGCGCAGGGATTCTGGCATCCGTCATCCCCTTTCAAACTCAGGTCCATGTCGGAGTGCTCCAAGATTCTGTGCTCGCTTCGCTCGCTCTTGAACCGACTCTTGGTCGCTTGTTTTATTTTTTTACGACATTTTGCAAAATCCGGGTTTTGTACATCGACTTTGAACTTTTACAGTCTTTTCGAAATTTTTAACTGCAGTCAACTAGTGCGGTATTTTAGGCAAGTGTATTTTTACTTTGAATATTTTCGTAATTGAGTACCCAAACTTACGCATATGGTACAAATAATAGCAGCTTACTCTTTGAGGTCTCTTCGTTTCTGATCTCATAAGCTTTCTATCTATAAGTATCCCTACTAGGGCTTGCAATCCGGATATCCGGATATCCGTATTATCCGGATATCCGCCGATTTTAAAATCCGGATTTTACTTGCATGACTATCCGGTTTTTTCGGATATTACGGATAGTTCTATTTCACTTTGAAATATTAAATAAAAAGCTGTCATCTGTAATGAGCATTACTGTTATTACGTTATTTATTATTTCAATATAGTTAATCACTCTCGCTTTTGTTTTTTTACTTCCCAAATCATACATAAATACATAAACGCACGTCTTTTTTCATGAGGGTAGGTTGAAATGAGAAAGTACAGATCGCATGTGCTACGATTCTGACATAATTCTTTTGCTTCGTTTACATTCATACATGCTGTCATACACATCATAATATTGAGTCAATTTAGTGGCAGAGATTATAATTAATTCCAACATTCTATATACATAGCCAAAATACAGGCTTTGCTTAGCTCTGCTTGGCTACAGATGGACACTCCACACCAATTAGACCGACCTAACTTAGCTTGTACAAATATTATGCCTGAGTTTTCTTTTAACAAACATTATTATTAAAATTAATGACCACTGGCATACTTTATCAATCAATCAATTCATTTATTAAATCAAACAAATGACACACATCCATACTGCACGCATTTTCAAGATTGTGTTGTATTTTACGGCACGCACGGTAAAAGAAGACTGGACCAGAGTTTCAAAATCAATCGCTATAGTGGCATTTACAAAACCTCTCACATTTTTATTAAGAACAAAAAAACTTCCAACGAATCTGTGAGACTAGCGATTATTAAAATTATATCCACGTTTAACACACAACAACCAAATCAAACAGTCATAACTTATACGGACAATACACGATATAAAGAAGGTTGCTCTTCTTCAACTGAAAACGTATCAATCAAAACATGTTCAAGTTTCTTCATGACACACATGATATATCTGAGGTCATCAAAAAACTTGAATCTTTAGGTCCATGCATACCACTAATTTCTACGGAAAATTGTTCTCAGTGGAGGCTATACGGTTATGGAATGCTTTGCCTGTGTCAGGGAGACAAGATCAAACATTAGCATCATTTAAAAATATATTATTATCTTTCTTCTTTCTTTCTTTCAACACCAGGGGCGCGTTGCCGACCCTTTAAAAACCTATCTACTCCCCTTTTGAAGAACCCCATACTGTAGCCCTCTGAGAAAACCTCGGCAGGGAGCTCATTCCACAATCCAAGTGTACGCAACAGCTGTAATAGATGGTTAACAACTAAATAAGCAACGCATAGCCAATTACAGGTAGAAACAAAGTATGTTACAGAAATCTTAGGATTACTAACAAGCACGGTAATAACAGAAAAAAAAATAGAAAAAAATACAAAAAGCACTCACATTATAATGTTTTATACAGGTCGATTGGATTGCGATGTTATGATTTGTAATAAATGTAAGATCTCATGTTTAATTAGAATTGTTAGTATGAGAAAAGTACATTCGATTGTATAGTGCGATATCGGTGTTTTAAAGCAAAATTTTAAAAAGTTAACAATTTTGTAATTGTTACTTGAAATATTGGTATAGTTTAATATTTCTTGTCATTTTGCCTGAGAGACTAATTAGAACGTGTTACAAAAGCTTATTAATTTAATTTATAATAAAAACAAAAAAATATCCGTATTATCCGAAATATCCGGATAATCCGGATAGCAATTTTTTAAAATCCGTATTATCCGGATAGTAAAAACGAACGGATATTGCAAGCCCTAATCCCTACCTATATCAATCACACGTTTGCCAGTCGTTATTTAAATAGGTAGCGCGCGCAGCGCGCACACATATAACTATCTGAATGCCGATACATAAAGACGAGGCTTGTGTTGTGTGCGTAAGCGGCAAGTGCGTACTGAGCTTATTTGCTTGCCTGTTCTTAAACGAACGGAGCGGCTTGGTTGTCTCCAGTTCTCAGAAATTGTAACGCCTTCTCGGAACGTACCATCGACGCAGCCGTCCACAAACGACTCAAGTGAGCGCAAGCGAGGTCGTCCGCCATCGTACTACTACACGTATTCGATTTGTGTAGATAACACTCACACTTAGGCACAAAACTGTATTTCTCACATCTTGTTTTGTGATACGACTAAGCCGTCAACTATTTCTTGTGAATAAAATATGACTTACAAATTTAAAGTTAGTTCTTACTGAGTTAATATATATTAATAAGTACCTATTTCTTTAAAATTATATACACAGCAACAGTAAAAAGAGTATCATAAAACGGTGTTGTATATAAATTAAAAACTAGGTTAACCTAAAATTAGTATCTGATCTTCACTGTAGGCTGACTTTAAAAACGGGCACAAATACACAGAACGTTTATTCAAACATAGACTAAAATAAGCAGGTACCTTAATAATGAAAGCTATTTCGTCAGTTGTAAAAAAAAATACGACAGAAAGCATCGCCGACTGGGGATATCCTCGTCTATTAGCGTGACGTCACGGTGATGTCACACTACACACCAATAGAAATAGCGCGGCACATGCGCGTTGCGTTGCGTCAACACGTTCACCGCATCGCTGTTTGCTGTTTTGTGTCGAGTGCTTTTTAATGATTCGATATAGGGAAAACGATCTTGAATGGATACATACAACAATTAAGTACGTATAAATCACGTTCTTACTTTTTCTACAAATTAGGACAAGAGTTGGTAAGTAAACATAACCAAACATTTTTTTTACCTGACAAGAAATTCACTATAAATAGAGCGTGAAACAATTACGATTATTTATCTAACAAAAACATTAAACGACCGACCCCAAATAAATTGGGATAAAGGTAGGAGGAGGACGATGATGACGATGACTGAGTGTAAATTTTGCTAATTATCTTAAAGTTTGTACGAGTAATGGCAACCATACATTCTCCATGGTCTAAAGTGTGTAGCTTTAGATAACATATTTATTTATTGCAATATAAGGAGCATTTTACATAACATTACTCACTTTTGTGCGTTACCGATTTGAAACTGTCTGCGTCTCCGGTGTATCTAATTTAATTTTAATTTTGATAGTTTACTGCCACTTATAAACATGTTTGATTGGAACTTATATCTTTTTGATTGACGATGATAAATTTCTGTAAAAATACTGTGCCTGGAGGATGGCATTTAAATCAACAATTCGTTATCACTAAGCAAAGCAAAGAAAGAGACCAACTTAAAAACGTTTCAGACATTGCAAAATATGCCTATACTTATATTTTTCTTCAAATTACATATTATATCTGATCTATTTTTACTTATCACCAAATCAGCTGTGAATTATCTTTAATCTTTAATCTACTTAAATACTCGTTATGAGTAGTAAACGATTAACACTACCGTAAAACGGGGTGGATAGAAACTCAAGGGTGAATAGAAACAAAACTTTGAGGAGGATTTTTACGCTAGTTTAATATCGTTTGATACTAACAAGGTGTCGAAACTATTTATCTCAATTATTTAAAAGCATTACAGTCCTCGTATGTAACAAACAACTTTCAATTTACGTGAATATCCTCTTCAAAGTTTCGTTTCTATTCACCCTTGAGTTTCTATCCACCCCGTTTTACCCGGTACGTAATTGAAAATTCTAAGAATTTTGTCAAGTAGGTAACTGAAATCATATTTTGAAGACGACTATTCCTCTTTGAATGACTGTAGATCTTGTAACATCACAATTATCAAAGTCTTAATTTATTATTGCGTAGGTATAGATAATAAATTTTAAGCGATTTAAGTATATTATTTCAAACTAAAACCTTACACGGAAGGAGATAAGATATGTACTTTAATAGAAGGTCCCTATAATTATAGTTCTTTTAGATTGGTTCTATTGATTGATTCTATTGATTGATTCTATTGATTGATACCTCTTTCCGTCTAAAGTTTTAGTTATAAAGATTTTTTAACCTACGTACCTACCAACTTGGCAAATTATATATTTAAAAGTGATTGAGAAGTCATTTCGTCTAAAGTCTAAGTTTGAAAGAATTCATCATAATATTAATCCTTCCAAGGAGCAATAGTGGGTGGGTGGGGGCTACTTATGAATACTTTTAGGTACCTTTATTAAATAAAAAATATCGATCCATAATCTTTTGATTCATACAGTAATACCTACAAAACAAAATATTTGAAATTCATTTATTGCCCACAGGTTGAAAATACGCGCGGGGTGATTTAGTTTTTCCTTATTTTATTGCCAGTCTCATAATAAAAGTAGTGCTATTCATTCCATCGGTATCTTTTATTAGTCAACCTATTACGTTACAAAATTTTTGATAACTCCTATACAGCAAAGTCACAAGTCAAACCATTTATTTCAATTACGCCATTATAAGGCACTTTTGATCGTCAAACAAAAATTAACTTAAAAAAATATTCTAGTTGCCCCTTCCAAAAATTAGATTTATATGGAGAAGAATGGGCAAGAAACTCCATACTTACTCTTTTAAAATAGGTTTTGCACATTGATCAGATTATATGCGAGGACGGTTTAAGGTAATAAAAAATAAGCAATGGAACTTTAGAGAATGATCTAAAATGCTTTTTATGAGTATGTGCGGCTTAGTCACGTGTATCTTATCGTATTTGCCTTCAAATTTTCGTACTGGGCCATAATCAGGAACAGATCACGCGGAGAGGTCGCGAACCGATCTCTAAGTTCGGGCATCCCCGATAAAATTCACGTGAGTGAAGCCATAGGAAGGTACAGACGCCAGCACGTCAAGTTACCCCAATGTGTCAAATTTTCCCAATTGAATACATAAGTAGTCTGTCTGTACATAAATACATAAATTATTATGTACTCCCAAACATATTTTTTTCAGTAACGATTTCTTAAGTAAGTAGGTATTGACTTGATAACGAAAGAAGTATTGCTACTTAAAAAATATTTTAAATCTATAAAAAACAAAAAAAACAACCGACTTCTTGAAAAAACACTAACAGGTGAAAAATAACTTCAGTTTTGGAAGTCTGTGGCTTTGGTGGTTTTATTTCATTAATTATTGGCTACTGACTTGCATTGCATTAAAATTTGCATTTTTTTAGTTTCTTCGTATGTAAAGAAAGTCTTTCAAAACTTTCTTTGAAAGAATCATTGAAATCGGTTAACAAATTGCTAAAGAAGTTCTTTCTAAACATTAATCCGTACATCTCTGCCGGGCCCCTTTTAAAGTAGACAGGCGTAATGTTATTTATTGAAAGGAGAACCAACAGCTGTAACAGATGGTTAACAATTAAATAAGCAACACAAAGCCAATTACAAGTTATGTTATGGAAATACAAAAACAGACAACTGACTGTACCAATCGCGAATAATTTGCTGTTATGCGTTAAAGAGTTCCGTTGCCTGTCTTCTTCATCAAATTATACTTTCCAAATGAACATGCTTGATTTGTTACTAAAAATGCAAAAATCAGTACGTGTGCACCTAAATTATTTGAGAAGTTCCCTCAATTCCTCGAGGACCCCATCATCAGATCGGGGTTTTGATACAAATAGGACCAAGCTGGTAAACCCTATCAAATAAAAAAATAATTTTGAAAATCAGTCCATAAATGGCGGGGTAATCGCGTAACAAACACAAAAATAAAATGAAGAACCTCCTTTATTTTTTGAAGTCGGTTAAAAACAGTAACAAGTATAACATAGACGCAGAATAAATGTAATGCTTAAAAATAAAAACACTACAACTAGGGTTGCCAGATGACCGACCAAATATTTATACTTAAGTAGAGACTGTCCGTCTTTTAGTCCCCGCCTCCCCGCCAAAACATGCCGAACGAAACCGAGTACTTAATAAATACGCAAATAATATCAACATTTTTTATTTAAAACACCAGTACTTATGTCAAGCTAAAATGTCCGGCTACATACGAATATGTTTACGCCGTTCCTAATTAATACAGGCATTGTTTTTCCTTTATTGAAAATCAAAACAATATTTTACTCTTTTACATCTTTAAGTAAGGTAGTAGGAATAACTAATCACTTTTTTTTTCTTTTTCAGGTACAAACATCGCGGGTACGATGCCGCTTACACAAGAAAAACGTTTAGATAGTAATTTCTCTAATAACAATGATCACAGCTATCTTCATAAGAAATTTAAAAAAATGGCATCTACGATGTCTGTGTTTCCCGGAAACCTACCGAAAATGGGGGAAACTAGACATAAAGACACGATTGTATCGTCGACTGCTTGCAGTCTTTCAATATCGAATGGTAGTATCGCAGCAGCCCATCCAGAAATAGAAAAAATAAAAACAAAAGCAGATAAACAGCATTTAGATTTTCAGGATGTGGGGAGAAATGTACAAATTAATTATAATGATGAAAATAGTAGATTTAGTAATGTAAATAATATTGTTCAAGTAGCTGGTCAGACCAGTGTTACTGATGAATTTTCTTATAAGACTGAGAATCTTGAAAATGATTTAATCAAAGAAGCCTATAACGGTGGAGTGAGTGGACGTTATATATGTCCCTACTGTAAATTATCTTGTGCCAAGCCTTCAGTTCTTCAAAAACATATCAGAGCTCATACGAATGAGAGACCATACCCTTGTGTACCTTGTGGATTTGCTTTTAAAACGAAATCCAATTTATACAAACATCAAAGATCAAGAACACATGCCTTAAGAATGCAAGGAGCTGACGTATCAGTAAATTTAAATGATGACGAGTTATCAGGAGGTTCAGAAAGTGATACGTCTATCCCGCCCACATCTGTGTCTGAAACAGGTTCTGATGCTTCTATAATACGTGCCGAGAATATGGAGTCAAATGATTCTTCAGAATTAATTATTGATACGAACATGCCCTCAACAAGCACAAGTTTTTCATTAATTGATAATAATAGAGCAAAAGCGATTTATAAACCAAAATTTAGAGCGGCATTATATCAAGAAAACGATGAAAAAGTAAAAAAATCTATTTCCCCGAATGCTGATTTCCTTACGGAACATATCTCCAAAATTATATCAGATAACGAAGCTATTGTTGACGTCATAGAATCACCATTACAAAAGAAATATGGAAAAATTAAACAAATAGCGGAAAGCAAACAATTTATAACTGAATTAGCTGAAATTAAATTAGAACCATCACCACTAAACTTGACAAAATCCAATCATGAAAATGAAAACTCATACAGAAAAAGATCTCATTCTGAAAGTTTCTCACAAAGTGATCATCAAAAACATCCTTTGAATCCAGAAGGCTCTATCATAAAAGATCTCCTTCTTAAAACAAAAATGAACGGGTTAACGTCGGTGACAGGTGAATTAATAGACGGACCCTTATTTATTTGTCCCTTATGTCAGATAATATATCGAAGCGCTGATAATTTAGAAACACACAGAATGTATTATTGCAAAGGAAGTGTTGGCACTAATAATATCTCTCAGAAAGATATGAAATCTATAAGGCCTGAAAACGTATTCGTAAGAAGCAATTCAATAAACGTTAGATTACCGGAATCACCATCAAATTATTCACGATCTAATTCGACTAAGTCATCACCGTCAAGGATTAAACCTGATAATCTTGTTATCTTGAAACCTGAAACTAACGATGTGGTAGCTCCCTTACCATCACCTGGGCCATTACTTGGAAATACAAGACTTGTAGATGCTAGAGTACCATCAGATTATACACGAAAAAATGAAAGTTTTAAAGCGAAGCCTTTACCGAGCCCTAAAAGAAGAATCGACAGTCGGGCCGACGCTTATAGTCCAAGGTTGATAGAAAATATTTCACCAAGAACAAACGATCTGTATCCACAGCCCAAGATAAGATGTATCGATGCCAACTCTACAACTTTACGAACAATGGATGAAATGTCACAACATATGAGACACAATTCAACCTCTCTTCAAATGTTTGGAGGTGAAGTAAAAATTTTAGATCATTCTGGTAGTACAACAACACTCAGAATTGAGCCCAGTAAAAATCAGCTGTCACCTATATTAATACAGCAAAACCTTTCCCCATCAAAACTTGGTAATGACGTGGAAGCCAGCAGTGTTGTGGTGCGATCCGGTTTGCATTCCGGTGGAACAATAATGCACCATCCTCTAACACCTAAAGAAGCCATGGGTACTCCACAACCACAAACACCCAGAATTTCAATATCAACTGCTCCTTCTATTCCGAGTTCTAATTTGCCTAATATACACGATATTACGCACTTTCAATTTCCACCTCTTAGTGCTATTACAGCGTACAATCCATTAACTTTGCCTCCACTCAGTCCTTCATCTCCAAATGGTGCAACGACGATTTTTCATGGTGGTAAACTAATACCTCACGTGCCGGGTATACCTGGACCGAACACACCTGGAGTATTCCTTGGAAACACAAATTCTCACCCCAAGAATGTAATAAACAGTGATATCAACAAAACATCAGTGCAATCCACTCGAGACGAGCTTCATGGAAGTTCTATAGTAAACATTCAATCTTCGAAAGGAACAATAATTAAATATGACACACAGCAATTACGAAACAGTAAAAGTCCAAATTCAAGACTATCAAAACTAGAGACCGAAGAACAAGGTCAAGAGCAGTTTAATATCGACATGCCACATTACATCTCAACAGTTCCTATTATAAAAATAAAGAATATGGATGAAACAAGTTTGATTTCTAAAACGTTTTCATCGAATTTAGTCAAATCTATTCTTAGACAAGACGGAGCCATCAAGAGAAGTTCCGATGGTCTTCCTAGGTCGCCAGTTTTGAAAGAAAATACTAATTTGTATTCACACAAACAAAAGAATAGAGACAAATTTAGTAGTAATCATCTGTTAAAAAACATTGAAACTAAATCAGAAAAGGAGTTACGAAATTTCAACTTTGAAAATTTAATAACGAAAGCTGAAATATACAATAATCAAATTCCTAGTTCATCGGAGGTTCAAAAGAATACTAACGCTCAAGAAACGCCAGTAGTTTCAGTATATAATGAAAGGTCTGAAACGTTTTACTTCCAAAAGAATGTCATAACGAAACCTACTGCAGAAGAAAGAAAACCAAAATTTTTGCGGCCTTCTACTTTACCTTTAAAACCTGGCACATTCACGCCTAAAAGACATCACGGGATAACGCCAAATGCGAACACAATGCCTCTTGTATCGCCAGAGACTCCTCGCCCTGCTAAAGCCTATGGCCAACTATACTTAAACGGAAACGCTTATACATATCTGGGATTAAAATGTTCGACAAAAGTTTTCTACTGCACGATCAATCGGCCTCAACCAACTTATGTTCCAAATCAGCATTTTCTATCCATGTACAGTAACTGGCAGGTAATTATTACCACTTTTTTTAATGAGGATCTATTTGGCGTTTTACAAGTACTTACGCCGACGCTGGTGATTGTATTGTAAATACATGACTATGTTTACAGTTATTATCCGAGTTGACGCCAGACCCGCTGGGATTGTCAGCATCGTCTGCTATGTCTCTTTATGACTCACGTCATCGACCGCAAGCTGTAGCTGTCGCTGTCATTAAACAGGATCTTGTACTGACTCATTCATCGCAATGGAAGAGAATTATAAAAGATAACAAACAGGTATGTTTAAGTTCTTTTTTTATATTATTGTAGCGATTTTTTTTATATTAAGCGCAAGTTTCCCTTTTCTAAATGATTACGAAATAATTATATTTAATATTTTAAAGGGTATTATTTTGGTTTACAGACAATTCAATTTGTTGACATGAAGAAAACAGACGAAAACAAATTTTCTGTTTGTGACAGTGTGACAACCCCTATAAAGGAAGTGACTGGTGGGTTCGAAAGTAACGAGGAATACACATACGTTCGCGGTCGGGGGAGAGGACGTTATGTTTGCTCAGAATGTGGAATACGTTGCAAGAAGCCCTCGATGTTAAAGAAACATATCCGCACTCACACCGATGTACGTCCTTATACATGCGTGCATTGCGCCTTTAGGTAAATTATCGATATTTATTAAATACATATTACCAATAAATTAGGTATTTATATCTTAATTTTGTCCTAATTGTTTTGATTTTAATTTATTAAAAATATTATGATTTCCGTTTTCATCATTAGTCTTTATTAATGATTAAGTAAATGTTGTTTCATAACCGTAACAAAACACTTAATTGCATTTCAGTTTTAAGACTAAGGGCAACCTAACAAAACATATGAAGAGTAAAGCACACTATAAGAAGTGTTGTGAATTAGGAATAACACCAAATGAAGGAAATGATGCTGAGGGTGGTGAGATGGCGCAATGTTCCGGTGAAACTGACGATGACACAGAATCAGAGGGTGAGGGTGAGGGTGAAGGCGATGAAGGAAACGAAGGCGAAACAGAATCAAGCGGTAAGAATAAAAAAAAAAAAAAAATAACCGTAAATCATGATTTAAAATTTGGTAGTTCTTTATTTTCAGATATTAATTTTTATTATCTTAAAAAAGTTCACGCAAACGATTTAGAAAGTATCTAAAATCTGTTCCCCCCGCAGCAGTTTAATAAGACTAAAGCTAACGCTTAACGTGTGATTTATCATTAGGACTGACCATAAAGTACTGAAAACTAATATTTCAATTTTGTTATGACCTTTCAGATACAGAAGCTTACAAATCGCGGTTACCGGAACATGAAGCTGCACACTGTTTATTATCACTAGGAGGTTCTAGACCGTCCACTTCTGCCACACCGGGTTTAATAACAAGTGCTAGACCTTCAACATATCCGTATACACCAACGGGATTAGAAAATGCTAGCACAGAAAGTAATCCAGAAAGGCCAAGTACTGCGCGAAGTTCTCCAATCGATTCGGGACTTAGTACTGAAAATGAACCGATGGATCTCAGCAAAACTGATATGAAGACGACACAACACAACATTCCCGAAATACCAACCGCCAGAGAATCTAGTGTATTAGCATCCCTAGCTTCAAATACTGCCAAGCTTCCTAATCATCACACTCAATGGACAAATGGAGAACCAATGTTGCATACATATTTGACCGAGAGAGCGCTGCAAGATTCCAAGATTAAGCAAAGTCAACTTACTAGCAGTTTAAGTAAAGTACGGAAAGTTGATCTTGAAAAGTCAACCTTCACCGATAGTTACTGTTCCATGGACAGCAACAATAAAATTGTGACATCCATTAAAAGTTCGTTTATGTCGACAGTAACTTCTTCGCGAGTAGTTTACAGTGAGGCTAAAATGACAGAGAGTGAAAGTGACAATGTCTTACGTGTCAAATCTCCAGCTGTATTAAGAGATGAGATTTCAGTAATTAGAGAATCCCCTGTTTCAACAGCTTCAGTCAATGACACTAAAGGAAGTCACATACAAGCCCAAAGCAATGCTGAGAATGCAAAACATGTAGTCTCAGAATACTTAAAACATGCAAGAATAAATCATATTCAAACGCACGAAGACAGTGTACAAAATCAAAACGATGATTCTAACGACGATAATGTTTTGGTTATACGTGAAGACAACACAAAACCGGATGAACAATTTTCAGAATCGGAGTCGGCAAAACTGCCCTCTTTGGACCATGAACCTGTTGCAAGAAAAGTTGTTATCGGCGTAGGAGGCGTAGCTTTTAAAGTTACAAAAGGAAAGGATTTTGAAAATAGCTCTTATTCACCTGGCAGGTTAATGGAAGATGGTCGTAGGGTCTGTGATTTTTGTAACAAGACATTCACAAAACCTTCACAGTTGAGGTTGCATCTGAATATACATTACATGGAAAGACCTTTCAGATGCAGTGTATGTGCCGTAAGTTTTAGAACAAGAGGACATCTTCAAAAACATGAACGCTCTGGTTCACATCACAACAAAGTGTCCATGACATCAACATTTGGGGCCGCTACATCTTTTAACCCCAGACCATTTCGGTGTTCTGATTGTAACATAGCATTCAGAATACATGGACACCTAGCCAAACATCTCAGAAGTAAAATGCACGTAATGCGGCTAGAATGTTTATTTAAATTACCTTTTGGAACATTTACGGAAATAGAACGGGCGGGTGTAAGTTTAACAGACATTGATACGACAGATTGTGCAAGTTCGCTTGCAAGTTTACAATCACTTGCAAGAAAGCTCCATGAGAAGGACCCAACGAAACTTGAGTATCGAGAACCTAATGGTGCGACAGTAACAGGTCCTTCCGCTGGTCGGGACTCATCTGATGACGAAGATACTGCTCCTTGCGAAAACATAAGTGAAAGTGAAAAAGATATTGAAGGAAAGACTATTGAAAGTAATGAAGGTCAAGATAAAGACATGCGAGTTAATTATAGTGCCACAGATATTTAGTGCCAAAATTATTTTAAGTAGGATATTTTTATGTGCAATTTTGTTTTGTTATTAATTTAAGGTATAACTATTCATACTGGGGTTTGACTCAGACACGTGTGAAAACAAAACGATGCGCTTTAATTATATTATTATACAATGCTGTATCTTTTTTTGATGTAACTATGAAACTATCTATCATGTAAATATCTCAAATTTAAATAATTTTTAATGTTGTTAAATTTGCTTCCATATTAGGGCTTACATACATATTGTATTTGTTATTATAAGTAACTCTTAAATAGGATTAGTAAAAAAATGTTGATTGAAATTCAGATGAAAATTAGAAGCTGAATGAAAAACTTCCCGTTTTAACGTATCCAAAACATTCTTACATAAATATTTTGGTGGTCCATATTTTAGGTAAACTACTTTCAATATCAACGACACATATTGAAAATTCTATAATGTAGCAACTTTTATCTCGATAAGTACCATTATTACTTTTGTATGTATTTTTTATAAAATATATACTTATGATGTATTTACACTGTGTAACATCTACTTCCAAACCTTTTATCTAAAAATAATTGGCATATCAAATTCCATAAACTAAATTTAGATATACAAAAATCGTTAACGTCTTCCATATCAAAAATAGTACTTGTTCTAGATATTTGTCTTTAGTGCATTCGTTCAGAATAGAATTACACCAACAAACAGACATACTTCCAGACAAAACTCCGCAGTTGATAAATTGTTTTATACCGTATTTTTATTTCGTTAACTTTAAAACTGTCAACGGTAGACTGTCTTTTAAATCCAATAAATAAGTAGTTTAGCACAACACAGATCGTGCATGCTTTTACAAAGTGTTACCATTTTGGTCAACAGTTTTGTCTAATATAAAAGGTCCCAAATTTAAAAAAAAAATGATTTTGAACCGTCAACCGATTACTTGTTAGAATGAAGCCACGATGTGTAACAGTTATTTAGAGTATAAATATGGCTCGTAACGTTTTTTATATACTTACATAGAACATAAGGTTAGACAAGATTTATAGAACTGTTATTTATGTAGTAAGATCGGTGTTTTAAATTTAAAAACATTTGTATTTTTCTTTACTCTTACTATAGTCACTTAATCATAAATAAATGATTGATTATGCGTGCAGCATGCAAAAACAAAAGAAAATGTGAATATTATGAACTTTTCGGCTTTCCGTTCGCATGGATGAACTGAGGCCTGCTAGGCATATCAAAGTTAACGAAAATAAAAAAATGAATGGCTATACAGAATTGAAAATGACGCGGAAATTTAAACAGACATGAGTTGTTTATGTAAATAATAAGTATTACTTATCCATATAGATAACCATATCATGAACCCTATTAAATAGAAAAAAAATATTACAACTTTTTACTGTATAAATTTTAATGTACCTAATAAATAATCCAATGTAAAAGGCCTATTTATGTATAATGGTGAACAACATTAGTATCTTCTTTCCAATATAAAAATGTAAGGGTCATTTTAGAATTTTGTAATTTTCCCAGTAAGTGTTGCCACAATGCTACCGGAACTCACAAAGTTATGATTATTTTTATACCGTATGCGTTTTGTTGTACATAATAATGTATGAATATGACTGATATCTATATAAGTATGATACTATTATTCTGTCTGGTATGCATTATAATCGATGTTAAGTACAAAAATGTAATGTATATTACTTGTAAATTGTTGTGTATGATGAAATTGAAAATTAATTTGTATAAGTAATACAATCCAGAACGGAGTATTTACGTAGGAACTGAGTGAGTTCGCTGGCATTGTGCCACAATATACTATAATATAGCTATTCTACATTATTGGAACGGTATGTTTGGCGGAAGTGGTGTACTCGTGATTATGGTAGTTATATATAATTTTTTTGATGTATATTATATCGAAAAGGGGGTTAATTTTACTAAATTGTTGCAAGAAATTTGTAATAAAGGAGTTACATAATTATAATACATTGAGTTATTTGATCTGCAAATTTTATTACTGATCCCATTACCCCCGTCTTCACTCATGGCAATTATAATTTTATAAATAATCAGGTATTGTATGTATTACTATTGTATCTAATAATATATTTTAACAGCGCGTTGTGTGCGTTTTAAAATGTGTATACACATGAAACAAACAAAGCACTAGAAACTCAAACCTTAATAGGTGTGTGTGTAGGCCATCGTAACATGACAAAATCACTTTGTATTATAGAAAAGTTTAGACAGACGTGGGCTGAAAGGCGTTTGATTTGCATTATGAAAATAACATTATTGGAAATCCTACAATTAATTTGCAATATGCGACTAATAACTCGTTAGATCTTGAATTTCGGTAGAATGTGTAGTACCTACATAAGTAGTAGGTATGTAAATAAAATAATCACACCTTTACAAGTTCACAGAATATATCACGGAATAAATCACTTTCCACTCTACTGCTCAGAGTCCTTAGTGGTAAAGAAATCGCAAAAGCTGGTTTTTAGTTGTGTTTCCTTAAATACACTTTACCTACATAATAGGGAATATGCATGCGAAATGTCGCGCGAAAATGGCGGCGTTTAAACCGCTCAAATTTATTCTGTATTTAAAATATTTTTTTAAGCTTCATTACTGCATTTTTAAATATGTTTATATTTTTTTACTTTGTTAAAACGTTGTAAACAGTGAATTAAAAATATAAAAAAATAGGTTAGGGTATAATACCCTATTATCATGCCGATAGCGCAGCGACTGGTTGTGAATAACTATTAAGATATTTTAAAAATACTGATTTTAATTACATTAGTTTTTACTTGTGGACCCGACAGATCTTGTCCTTTTTTTTGAGGGGTGGAAAATCTTTATGGATGTCCCCCGCCCCGGGGAGGGTGGAGGGGTCTGTCAGACTCTTACTGACTAAAAACCATCCCGTAAGGAACACACCACACACACTCACACCTGCGCTGGGGGTCACGGGAACAGAAGATACTTCCGCGACTCCCGACTTGTGCCGGCCCCGCGGGCCTTGCCAAGTCAGCGAGGGGAGTGAGGTGTTAGACTCCTCTCGCGACGTCTAAGAGGGGCGCGCGTGAACACGAAGTCCGCCACCCCGGGTCCATGTACGTGAGGGGCGGCGGACGTCCCCGTGTCCGTCGCCCCTGGACCCATTTATGGGGGGCTGGAAGAGGGCGTTATCCGCCGTCCGCCTGCACCCGGTGCGTCTGCTGCGGGCCGGGTGAGTGGAGGTAATCTCCCTCTCCCTTTCCGCAGCCTCCTTCTGCGAGTTTCACAGTCCTTCTGTGAAACGGTCACCACCAAGCGTCCCAGGACTCGATGCTGCCGACCATCCTCTCGACCACGGCCGGCAGCGACAGGTCACTGCCTACTCTAGAGACGAGGGCACGGCGCGGCTCCTCCCAAGCGGCACACTCTGCCAGTGTATGCCGCGCCGTGTCCTCCCGACAGTCGACGCAGTGGTGGACAGATCTTGTCCTGCCCAAACTTTGGATTCCAACCCGTTCGCAGCGCCACCTACTGAGTGCAATTGTGAATCTGAACTATCCTGTGCCCAACACAAAGATACTTAACAAAAAAAAGGATATCCAATTTGGTGCAGTAGTTCATAAGTTATTTCGGCAATCAATTTTTGTTTATTTAGATGTATTGTCCGTTAAATTTCAAAGGCGAATTAGCAGGATGGTCTGAGGAACAAAACAAAACAACTTCATCAATTACAGCCTTTTATTTTTCTTGTAGTTGTTACAATAATATTTATAAACTTATAGCGCATTAATTCTTCATTCTTCATCAGCGAGCATCGAAGACGACCACTGAAAATGGTAGGTAGTTAAGGATAATAATCAACTATTTTCATGTCTACTAAGATGATACCAATTCTTCAATTTTCCCCTATCACGAATTTATAGAAAATACAATGTTAATTTTAGTCACAGCTTTCATTAGGTATGTCGCACTAAAAGATTTAGTAAACAATGACTTCAATGTAAGTTAATTAAATTAGCTTGACCATTACTAGCACATTTTCTGTCACAGCTGCAATTAAATCTTCAAAGACTCATAATTATATAAATTGGTCTTAGGCACATTGTTTGGTAAATTGGTCACAGATTTTACTATGTTCTAAATAATTGAATAGTACAGTCAGCAAAAAAGTAACAAATTCAAAATAAAATAAATAATATGTTTAAATAACAGCTTCGTGGTTTATGGTCGATTCGCATTAAAGTACTGGAAAGTTCAACAGAATTATGACAAATTATTATTAGGGAGGGCCAACAGTGTAATTAATACTACGAAAAGAATATGGGTAACTACGTACTGAAAATGTCGATTTGTTTCCAAGATTAATATTATATTAGTCACTAGGGAGTCGAACACAAATAATTAATAGCACACGACAAGGTACCTATTAATGCAGCATAATTATAATTCTTGTAGTTTTAAATAGGAGCTGTACTACTACTTCGCCAGGAGCGTCGTGGAGATCGTGCAAAACGATCATCAAACTATTCGTTATATTTCCACTCTTGACATCAGATATTACAAGATTATTTTTTGATTATATTAGTGATAGGATGTTACCTATTCGTCAGGGACAAGATTTAAAATTCCTTCTTTAACTCTTCTTGAATATTTTATATAGAATAGCTTGGAGTTACTAGCACGTCAAGCCAATAGACATTCTTTAGCTTTTCAGCAAAACGGACGCTCAATCTAATGGGTACCTATTCGAAATTGCCGTACATCAATTTTATGGTATTTCGGCAATTCAGACGTCCGATCTTACTTCGGGGAATTAGCCATTGGGGACATGACATTTAAAAATCAAGCAGTAAACTCGCTATTTCAAGTACTCATATTACCTCATTAAACTATCTAGCCAAATTGTATCATATTAATTTGCAATAAATCAAATAGTTATCCAACAAACAAATATTGTTGTAATGTCTAGTCTGTCTGTACAATAAGTTGACATTTATAGGTAAAAGCATCTGTGACCAAATTAACCATTTTTCAAATTCCACAGAATAATAAAAATAGATGACTTGAGAACCATCTCTGTTTCATGACATGGTAATAATGCTTCTGAACTGACTACAAACCTCGACATGAAATGAAATTGATTATAAATAACTATTGAAATTTTATTCACTTGCATATTCTTATCATGACAAATTTATATTTTAATTTAATACTTTTTTTTTCTGTAAATGATTTGTATGTCAATTGGCAAAACACAGTGCAATACCTACCTATTTTTAAGATCTTGTCTGTAATTATCACCTATGTTTACGAATAAATCATTCTGAAATCATTCTGAATGCTCATAATATGACCAATTTAAATTCAATTCATTGAAAAAAAAACTGACAAAATTAGTGACTTGTGAATTTTACTGACTATGGTTATTTATTGACATTGTATAAACCATAAGCGTAATTGTAATTAGTTGTCTTTGTTAATAAACATAATGCATATTTGTAGCATGCAATTGTTAAAAAAATATATATATATAAGCAGGATGCAACCCAACCCACATAAGAGCAGCAAAAGATCAAGTTAAGAGAGCTTGTCAATTTGATGACTAAGCCCAATGTTGTATAAGGAAAAAATACATATAATGCATTAAGATAAGCATAGGATAAACCAAAATAATACAATAGGTACAGATATCTTTTGCAGATAAAACTATTTTTAATAATAAGATAGCACATAGCGGATAAAGATAGAGAATTAGTAGGTTACATACTTAAGTTACAGAGCTTTTTTGCTCATATTAGGCGAGAGCCCTAACTCAACATAAAAATATGTATAGTGCAGATGGCCATTTTGATAATCGAATTTGTTTAACTATTTATTTTTAGCAGTTTATTACTAATGGCGTAACTGGATGACACCCAAATGCCACACCAAGGTTAAAACGTCATCTGACCCTTGGGCATTTATTTTGGTTTTTCCTAGACTTAGTGGAAATGGGTATTAAAAAAGCAGTGTAGCAAATGTATGGAATATTAAAGGACAGAACTTGTTATGGTTGACTGGTCACTGTTCATCGTTAAGAAACAAAATATCAGAATTTATTGTCAACTGTGTAAACTATTTTAGATTGTTAAAAATCAATGACTGCATGTATGACGGATCATCATTAGAGAATGGTTTGACCAATTTCACAAAAATTTTAGTCAAGCATAATTTATGGTATTTTTGTGAGAAAATTTCAATAAACCTTCAGTTTTTTTGGGTGAATATATGCAAACCAGAAGGATAGCTAATAGGTGACCAATCAGAACAGAGAAAAGTCAGCAGTAACTTATTTATGTAGTAAGTAAGACACAATATAAGAAAAAAAGATACTCACCATTTACCAAATGGCAAACAAAAAGAAAAACAGTCACTAAATGCATGGTTCACATAATAAAGCATCCCCTAGGAGGACCCACTGACCGCAATCCATACACAAACCAAGCCAAGAGCAAAAAACAATTTTTCTTTAAAACCAAACATTGTTAGAGTTGTAGCAAATCACAAACACATGCCTTAACATATAAAACGTGAACAATAAAGATACAATTTTAAAACGATTAGTGCACAAAATGTAAAAGCACAAGCTTATAGAATGTTAGAATAATTTTCTTAAAAGGATACATCTTTTGGTTCGTTTCTTGTACATTATCCTGTAACCGCATTCTCTGCATCGTATAGGGTCTCTTGGTTTTATTTCGTTCTCCCTATGGCATTCTGAAAACAAATTTGAACATTATTATGGTGTTATCTAAATAATTCATAGCGATTTTCACGGGACGAACAGTTACATTCAGATCAGAGAACATAACCTAAGAAAACTATAAACAAAATTCCACTAAACTTATATAATATCCATGATGCTATAGATTCTAACGAAGAAAACAAAACTGAAGTCAAATAGAATCACTTATAACCAATGAAAAGAAACTACCTTACCTCCACATACGTATATCATCGGGACTTTAGTCACCGATGACTCTTTATTGCTTGTATCAGCCATTGTGGCTATAAGTTAGCTTTTAATGTGACTCTAGAGAATATTGAGATAACCAACAAAGAAAAGAACCATGTGCTGTGTACTAACAAGAATGTTTTACTTTTATTTGAAAATTTCTGTTCAATCCTGTTATGATTCCGTTTTCATTTCACCACATTTGTTAATTGTTTGACATTCGACAAATTGAAAATGTCAAAGTCAAACAAAAGATACTTAAAAAGCACAGATTACAAAATCCAATATTACCACAGCCCCCATTACATGATTATAACTCAAACAAAAGCAGTATTTCAAGAGCAACATAATCAAGATTTTGCCAGAAAAATTTTAAATTTGTAAATGCTCTAATTATTTATTGAATTTACTATTACATAATTATGCGTAAATGTGGACAAAACAAAGATTAAGTAATACCCAGTCTCCTGAAGATTACACTAAAAGGTATTGATTACTTTTACAATAAAAAACTGTGCCGTTGAACAGATGTCAACATTCGTTCAATCTTGATGATAATGGCTGGTAGGTGTTTGGAAACTATGTAATACCTTCTCGTGGTCTCTCCATTTCATTTAATATAGAATGCAATCTGTGCTCTCTGAGTACAGTAGTAGGCTTATTACACTATCCGATTCGTAGGAAACCTAATTAGGAAATCGGAAGATCAAATCATTGTAGGCAGTGTTGTGCAAAATTTAGTTTGATTGATGATTGAAAACTAAAACTAAATTATTTAATCATGACTAATGGGTAATGACTAAAAAAATTCAATCATGTACGGTGATTGAAGATTGATTAGTGTTAATGTTAGGTATTTAATCATGACTAAATTTCTCATGACTAATTTAATATCTAAAATTACGCCGTTGCCAGTTACACGAACAGATGCGTGTGCGGCGCACGAGTGGTGGGGGCATGGGTCTACGACGCTACCTATTGCGTGTGTCATGTGATCAATGTGAAAGAATCTCCTTCACCCTTTTTTTGCCTTTTATCTACATTCAACTTTTTACCGTAGTAGCAGTTATAATAAAAAAAAAATGACGTGTGGCACTCGGAGACTGCCGCGGTAAAGCTATTGCATAGCATTTTTTATCAACTCCTCTCCTCTCCCCCTCCCCATTCCTCTCCTCCCCTTCTCCCCATTCCTCCCCTCCCCTTCTCCCCTTCCCCATTCCTCTCCTCCCCCTCTCCCCCTCCCTCCCATTCCCCCACACCTCCCATCGCCCCTCCCTCACCTTCCCTCCCCCCTCCCCCCTTCCCTCACCCCTCCCTCTGTTCCCCCTCCCTAACCCCTCCCCCACCCCTCAACCTCCCCTCCCCAACCCCCCCCTCAACAACCTAGAGTGATGAATAATTTAAATAGCGCGATAGATGTCTCACGAAACAAAAAATGGAGTTAGCCAGCTTAGCATTTTTAGTTTAGTCATCAATCAAAAATAATGATTGAATGACTAATGACTAATTTATTTAGTTATGATTATGATTAACTTATTTAGTCATGATTAAATCAATCACGACTACAGCTTGGCAAAAAAGAGTAGAAAATAATGGAGGCGCCACTGTGCTCTTCGTATGGCAACCCGTGGCAACCGCATAGCGTACCAACCCAGTTGTAAATGACAGTAGTAGGTTATAAGGAGTAAAACGCGAAGCTTAAATAAACACTTTATAATTTTGTAAAAGACGGATTAAAATTTAACAAATTGTACAGACAGAAAACAGAACACTAAATTTTAAAAACTCCCGCTTTTTTTTTCTTTTTCAGCAACTTAACCATAGACAAAAAATACTATTGTTTTTTACCAAAGAGGATATTTACAAAGGTTGACATGTATGACTAAAACTATGAGCGCGTCGCTAACATTCCCCCCCCAGTGCTAGCTCAGCACTCTTCACCAAGTGAAATACGCGCGACGCGGGCTGCAGGTCGCTTCCAAACACCTGTCTTAGTCTTAACTTCAACAAGTCTTATTCGACCATCCTTTCCTGGGCATGTCTTCTGAATAATACCCTTCGGCCATGTATTACGAGGACTGTCAGGATCAACCACTAGCACTACGTGATTTTTTGTTGGGGTTATCAACCCCGAAGTGGGGTAGATACCATGTCCTTGGTTGCTGCACTCGCTTTTCCATCTTGTGAGCGTAATCATTTTGCAATAAATGATTTATGCGCTCGCGGTATCTATCAGCAAACCCATCGTCGCGTGCCATCTTCCTTTCTATCCCTTTTAACCTAATAAGAGCATTAGGACAGGTGTCGGGCATGGTGCAGGCCTCATCCTTCCAAGGCAGACCTACACGCCAGCGACCGTTGACGAGTTCGACAGTTTTCTCCAGCTGAGCGACGGCACTAGTATCGTTAATATTTTGCCTCGGCTTACCTGACACTCCTAAGGCGTCCACAGCAAATGAGTGCCTCACCTCCTCGTGTAGCTTCCATAGCATACACTCATCCCTGTCAGCGGTGCTGGTAGCTGCCGAGCTCAACAGCAGAGTGGCGTGTGCGTCGACGGCGCCGGCCTGCGCATGCTGAGCGAGCGTTTTGCGTGAGCGTTGCACCCTTCGCAACATACCATGCATGCACCAACCTAGAGGAGTCAATGTAGCGGACGGCTCATATAATCTACCTACTACAACTTTGAGAGGTAACAACAAGTGAAAGTTATCTTGACCTATCAGAATCTCAGGTTTCACATCATATTTACATACATTATCAATTATTCCATACAGGTTGTTGTACTTATTACAATCGACAACAGAAAGTTGTTGCAAAGGTAAGTCTAACTTATCAACACATCGAACTTTTATATTATGCGTCTTATTGTCCATACCCGATATTGTAACCTTCGTGATCATCGTTTCACATACCAGTTCATCGTCAGACCAGGCTCCGCGGATACGCATCGTCTCTGAGCGGCCATGAAGCCCCGCACGCTTCGCTAGCCCCGCACTGATTAGGGAGACGGTCGATCCGTCGTCAAGGAGGGCGTTTGCACTTAACACACCATTAGCACTATGTATACGTATAGGTACGACTTTTAGTAACACTGTGTTTTCACTCGCGTTTATATGCGTCACTGTTTGCGTATTAGCGGCGGAGGATGTCGGCGGCGTCGCCGGCGTCGCTGTCGTCGGCACAGGCGTCGGATTCGGCTCTGGAAACTTCCTTCCGACGAAGTGAAGTAAATTGTGATGTCCTTCGCCACAGTTGTTTTTATCGCAAGGCGGTGCGGAACATGTATCTCGTGCGTGTCGCGATAGTAAACATTTATAGCAAATTCCGTTGCGTTTTACAAATTCCCATCTAGTTTTACGTAACGCTTTCTTGAACTGTTTACATTCGGTTAATTTATGTTTTGAGGTACGGCAGAATTTGCAGTTATCATTATCCTCATTTGTTTGTAATAATACAGTTTGAGATCTATTGCCAAAATTGTCTTTGTTTTTATGAAAATTGTTTCTATTTTGGTCAGTGTGAGGGCTCGTAAAATAGAAATTTGATGTAACTGATATCTTTACGGCCTCGTCGTGCAAGAAATCAGATAAAATGACCATACGGGATTTCTGTCCTTCAGTGATCAGTGGGAAACTATAGTCAGACCATTTAGCTAACAGTATTGTAGGCAGCTTGGACAATATAATTGAAACGATACTCATACCTTGTAAGTACTCTTCGCGTCCAACTGCTCGTACTGCTTGTATAAGGTTTTGCACTTTCACTGAAAATGGCACTATTTCACTAAGAAAGTTTATTGACATTGTAGGCAATTTCTTGATATCCTGTATTATTTTGGATACAATCAAATCTGGATTACCAAAACGTAACTCTAAAGTTGACATAATTTTGCACGGTGGACTGGCAGATATAAGTAAGGCTGCGACAGCATCTTTGGCAGCTCCTCGGAGACACTTTCTCAACCTCCACAGGTTTTCTTCAGGAGAAAATTTACAAAGCTCGGTTGACTCTTTATAGGCTTGTTTGAACTGCAGAAATTCAAGTGGGTCACCTGAAAAGTCTGGAAGATCTTTCGGTGTGCTTAATCGTGTTAAAAGGTTAGTATTCGGTGCACTCGTAGTAGCCAGGTCTTTCAACGCGCCCGCTAGCATCTGAATAGTCGCTTGCATACTGATGAGCTCCGCCGCCAGTGGCGGAGTAGGTACAGTGTGTGGGTGCGACCCCATCGGCAGATGTGGCGCTGAAGGTGGTGGCTTTTGAGGTGACGAAGGTAGCCCTAGTGGTGCTGCTGGTGCCATGAAGAGGACGGCATTCGCAGGCGCGGCTGGTTCAGTCACAGGCGAATGCAACTTGCCCAAAGGGTTGCCATGATCGTGGGCAGATTGCATTAATTCGTGGTGACTCCGTTCCAGCCATTGCTCCACGTCGTGAGCGCATTCTTCGTGTGGACTGTATTTTTCTTCTTCCTCTAGTTGTGCTAAGTCCGCTTCAAGCTGTCTGTCTATGAGTTCCAGTCGTATCTGTGCCTTTTGTTTTGCAGCATCCAAAAGCAACTGCGCTTTTCGAGCTTTTACCGATGATGTGTCGGAATGAACTTTAGACCTCGGCATTGTGTTTTGTGATTTTACGCTTGGCGATGCCACAGGTGTTTTAAATAACATTTTATTTGCTGATGCACTAGTTGAAGACTGACATTCTTCAGCATTCAGGTCTTGCTTTCCCTTTTGTTGCTCGAAAAGTTTACGTTGCGCGCGTTCGCGTTGTTCCATACTTCGCGTACCTACCATTTTTCACAGGTTCCGCGACAAACTTAGTATTTTGTGCGATCCGGCTCGAAGGACCACTTTGTAAATGACAGTAGTAGGTTATAAGGAGTAAAACGCGAAGCTTAAATAAACACTTTATAATTTTGTAAAAGACGGATTAAAATTTAACAAATTGTACAGACAGAAAACAGAACACTAAATTTTAAAAACTCCCGCTTTTTTTTTCTTTTTCAGCAACTTAACCATAGACAAAAAATACTATTGTTTTTTACCAAAGAGGATATTTACAAAGGTTGACATGTATGACTAAAACTATGAGCGCGTCGCTAACACCAGTCTTGATACTTAGCTGTTTTTTAGACAAATTAATCTAATTTTGTATTATTTTTTAAATCAGTAATTAATTATTGAACAAGGACGTGTTCTCGTCGCGCAACTGATTACTTACCTAAAAATAATAAATTGGGTAAATACTCCTGAGATCACAACATTGTTTAGGAATTCTAAAAAAAGAAAACATTACATTGTATAAAATAATTTCTATATTTTATTCTAGTAAATCTTCCTCTAAATAATCTACCCCGAACACGTAGGCCGCAAACTCATCTGAGTCATGTTCGGGTTGAATGGTGAAGCTGCTATCATGTTCTGGATTTTTTACTAATCGCTCTATTTCCTCGTTCATAGTTATTTTTTTTCCAGAAATCCTTTTCTATTTTTATTACATGTTAGCACGAGTTCTTCCAATCCTCCTCGGTAATAGCTTGGAATGCATGTTCAGCTGCTTCCTGTTAAGACGAAATATTTCATTTATCCCTAACAATATTAAAAGTAAAACATTTTTATCACATACTGCTAATAAGCCAGATATAGAAAATACCCCTTTGTTTATCTCCTTCCAGCACGATTTTGCCTAGAACGATAACAGATTTCCCTGAATTAAATAATAGATTTAGACTATGGCACGACAAATTCTTTTACATTTCTAATGCAAACGCTAGAACAAATAATTATCTCCCACTTAAAGTATAATTATCGAAGAAATTTAATTTTCATTCAGTTAAAAGTCAAGTCACCAAAGTATCAATTTATCTCAGCACGCTATACCAGAGTAATGCAGAAAAAATGTAAACATAACCTATGTGCTCGACATTTATTGTTTCAAATTTCTAGTTATTCCTTATGCAAGCGAATTAATATAGCTTTGTATTCATCAATTAACACTTGATTCAACTAAAATCAGCAAAACAAACTCTTACATACCTGTCTTATCAGCGTTTCTTTGGTAAACAATGTGAAGTTCAGAAAGAATTGTTTGGGCCTCATGTTCCGCCAGACATCGCTTGTACACCTTATAAATAACCTCCCTGCCAGCACTCCGAATGGTTTTATTCATTATTCTTCACTTTTTACGGTTATTAATCAACGTTTGGTGGTCGAAATTAAAATTTTACGAAATCGTGAACTTTGTTTACTAAGAGATGTCATTATTTTGGAATTGTTGCCAACAATCAAAAATTTAGTTCCGTTTCTACACTTTTTTGCCAAGCTGTAAATTAGTCATGACTAATCAATTGATTGAAAAAATTAGTTGATTGACCCAACACTGATTGTAGGACATTGTGGTTCCGATTTATGGTACCGACAGCTTGGTTGTTTTCTAAGATCTTAGTTATTATTATTTGAAAACGATGCAATTCAAAAGTAGACTTCGTAAATTATTAATAGATAAAGCATACTACAGTGTTACTGAGTTTTTAACGGACAATTTTTATCAAACTACCTCAAATTTTTAATTAATCTATTATTGTTCTTTTCTCTTGTATATACTGTTACTGGCAATTTTTATTATTTTTATTTTTTTATTTTAAGAATTTTATCATAGGTGTGTAATAATTAAGTTGATATTTTTAATGAAAATTTGAAAATCATTTTATTTAATGAGAATGACATAATTAATTTAATGTTTCAATAGAATTTAAATCTTAACAATTTTATATAATGAAAATTTTTGCATGCCGAATGGTGAAATATGGCAGAACTCTGATGAAAACCTACTACTACCTACATAAGTATAACCCATATTTGCAAATAAATGCTATTCTATTCTATTCTAGGATCCTACAAATCGGATAGTGTAATAAGCCCTTAATAGTGTTCTGTGGTCATTTATTTATTTATTTATAAAATACATTGTAGACTTAACAGGAGTCCCAAGACGTCTACAAACAAGTATAGTTGCTTTTACGTTTTCACTTAAGATAAGTAATAACTAATTACTATAGAGGGTTGTACAAAATACCTACAGTTTAGCGAAGCGTAGTGAGTGACTTATAGAATTATAACATACTAGCTGTACCCTGCCACGCTTCGCTGTGGCACAAAAATATATATAAAAATTTATACAAAAGCAATCCTTGATGCAGATTATATCATGCTAAAATTTCAGCTCGATCGGTGTAGAACTTTTTGAGTTTTTGAAGCGTACACAAACCAACATAATATTTTTATATATATAGATTATATGACAATATGACTTACTTAACTAACAATAAACTAACAATATTATGTAAGGTGAATTTTAGCTGCAGATACAATTTTATTGATATTATCGGTAAACAGGTCTACATCTTGTGCAATTATAAGCGAGTTGAGGAGCGTGAGACTACGTTGCGTAGTGGCGTTTCTCGCGGCTCGCGTTCGAGCACTAGGTACGGCCAGCAGGGGTCGTCGCCGACGCAAACCCGCCGTCCCCGCGCCCCACAAGGCTCTCATAGGGACGTACAGACCTATTTCTGCTAGCATTGACGGATCGTCAATTTTGTTTGTGAGTAGTCGATAGAAGTGAATGATTGCCTGCAGGCTCCTGCGCAACTCCAGGGTTTCGAGTCCGAGCATACCCGCAATAAAAAGCGAAGGATAAAGAAGTGGATAGTATCCATACATCTTTTTGTAAATGTATCGACAGAACTTTTTATGAACTTTTTCAATAATTAATTTGTATTTAGCCTCACGCGGGTCCCATATCATGGCGTTATATTCTAACCGGCTGCGAACGTACGCGTCGTATAACATGATTGCGGGCTTAGGATCTTGAAACGCGTAGGTTTGACGCATGATAAAACCGAGTGTTCTATTGGCAGTCTTTACAATGGTCACGATATGTTTCCTAAAGTCGAGGCGTGGGTCAAACATCACGCCGAGATCGCGCATCTCGTGGACTCTAGCAATATAAGTGTTTGGCATTTGATAGTCATAATAGATAGGGCTCCTAGATCTTGAGTAAGTCATTACTTTGCATTTTTTTTCATTGAATTGTAAACGATTTCTTTCGCACCATTGTATTATATTCGAAATATCGTTTTGGAGAAGTTTACATGTCATGGTGGTCATCACCGTCACGGGCACGGCGTCACTGTTACGTCTATCACTGTCAGTGTCAAACTATACTTGTATGTCACTGTCACGTCACGGCTTTGTTTTTGTTATAAGTAATAATTTATTTACAAAAAGCATAATCTTAAAAGCAAAATATTTAAAATCTTGATTAAAGATATGACATTATCTGCATTTTTTTATAATCGTGTATTCTAAGCAAACATAGCGCAACTGAGCATATTTTTAAATGTACTAAAACAAAGATTTTTCTAATAAAAAATACGTCGCGATTGACGAATAGGTATTTTGTTCGTATATTGACAGGCAAAATCAAAGACATTCAATAATTTAAATCTCTTTGGGCAAAATGAATAATTTCTTAGATAACTTTGACCCGGAAACGTCAGCTCGTGAACGGCGTAAGCTTAATCGTAAAAGTTATTTTATGAAGTAAGTTTTTTCTGTTACTTATTTACTTAGTTAAAAGTACTTTTAAATTTACGGCAATGGTTGGAGCAGCGGCTGTAGGTACGATTGACTACGGCGCTGGGTGTTGCGGATTCCAAAACAAATATTCTTTCCGTGTGGGGTTGTCTTGGGTCTGGCTGGTATGTGTATTAGTTTTTAAATGTCAATGTTAACTTTCAGCCGCAAGACCAAAAATATATACAATGAACGTGGCCAAATAGCAGCAACTGGCAAAGATTTATGTGATTGTTTAGATGAAACCTGTCCAGGATGTCACTTTCCATGCAACAAGTGTAATTCTAGCAAGTGTGGACATGAATGCAGGTAAATAATAATATGTGAACATGATACACCTTGTTGCTTAACTTGTTCAATCTCAATAACTAAATGTTTAACCTTTTGACCGGTGTTATGGAATGCCTTTTAATTGTTTGTGCATTCAAAAGTGCCATAAAGGGGCTTAATTGAAATAAATGGTTTGACTTTTTGACTTTGCATTTTAAATTATACGTAAGTTTTTTTTTTTGGTTTTTTTTTTTCGCTAAAAACAATGAACATTTGATTTTAGTTTTTTTTTTTACGTTTTCCTTGTATTGCAATATAATCCATTGAAGCAATAATAATAAACATTGCCAAATTAAGAACCAAAGTCTTAGTCCATTACAACCACTATGGTCGGGTGTAGCCGTCAAATGAAAATGTGCACTACATTGCACCAACGGCTAGTGCTAACAAGAAAACTATTTTTTTAAGTACAAAATGGTTTTGGAATTTCTATTCTTCTTGAGGTATTTGTACTGAATGTGTGGTATGTCATGAGAGGTACATTGTTGCGTTTATGCTTTGGCAGGTCAAAAGGTTAGTAACTGGACCACTATCAAACATAACAATTTTGTTATGTTTGTTATCAATCATAACAAATATAATGTTGGATGCTTCTGTCTTCAATAAAAATTGCTCTGACTGTTATGCTTTTTGTTTCAGAATAAATAGAAAATGGATGTATGACAAAATTGAAATTGAAGGGAATGATTTTGTAATTAAAAATGAGTACAAAAATAAATAAGTAGGTACTGTTCATGTATTGTATTTAACTATGCACTTGGTCATTTGTTAAAAGTTCGTATTAAGTTTTGTGTTTAATTCTACTATATATTCTTAATTTCTTAAAACAATATGAATGTTAGAATGTTTAAAGTACCTACCTGTAATTAGATTATTATTGTATTAAGTTTAGAGTGATTTTCCTAGAGTCTCATAACTTGAATAATGTATTATTATAGTTGGACAGCTTTGTATTGATAATATTACCTTTCTTTTTTCATTTATAGCTGTCACATTATTTTGAACTGAATAAAAGTAAGTTGTTTGGTAAATATACCAAAAAACCTTGTAACTGTAATAAAGCGGTTCCTCATAATAAAATAATGTGAATTTTATTCTGGTGATAAGTAGGTATATACCTATATACACAATAAAACTTCAAAATGCTGTTAAATGTTATAAGTACCTTTAGAGTTATAACAACATAAATTCCGGAGGAAATTTACAGAGTGTCATACCTACCTAGTAAAAATTAAACTAAAAATTTAAAAAACTCCCACCGCAAAAAAGTAGAACATTTAAAAATAACACCTTTCTATTGTTGAGCCATGAAAAGTAAGGAATGTTTATAGTATTCGTAGTTATGTAGGTACTTATTTTCGTAGTTATGTAGGTACTTATTTTAGCGGTACCCCGACGTGACGTAAAATTTACCCACCATTACCCATAGACGTCTAAAATCGCAACGGTAGCTAAAGCTAACACAAAAGAGCTGATAACTTTGAAATGGCTGAACCGATTTTGATAAATCATGTTCATGTCTAAGAACCATCGCAAGAAACCCTGCTTTTAAATACAAAAAAACCGCATCTAAATCGGTTCAGCGCAACGGTGCCACAGACAGACAGACACACACACACACACATAACGGTCAAATTATTTTGTGTCAGCTTTCGTAGAGACAGAAACAGAAACATGAGACGATACTTGTGTCCGAGTGGACACAAGTCTTGAGTTTAATTTAGTACGCTCCGCTACAGCTCCAATTGCTATTATTATTCTAGATGGAGTTACTGAGGCATGGGATCACAGTTTTTTTATGAGATTTCTTCGTATGTCCGATTTAGGTAATCGCGAATAAACTAAGGGAATAGGTACTTACATACTCGCTAACACCGAGGCCCGTATCCCCCACGTGGGCCCTAAATAGCGGAAAAAAATATTCCGCTGTTTCTTGGTAATGTTGAGAGCTTGGGGAACATTCGGATTTTATAGGCTGTCTGCTAAACATTAGACATTGTCGAGCTGTCGAAGCGACTCTTTTGGCGCGTATGAGAGCGCGTGTCGTTGCGACTATGTGTCTATGTGTGACCATTACTGTTAGTTACGGGTTTCTTCACATATTAGCGAACGTCGCGTCGAGTCGTTGACTCGGATCGACATGAAAATCGGGATGTGTACAAGTAAGTATAAGTACCAATGCCAATACATACAATAAATACCAATTTGTATAATTATTTTGGCTGGGTTAATTAGTAGTGAAAGACTTAAGCAATAGAGGTGTTTAAGAATCGTAGTCGATACCGCTCTGTAGTTTCTGCCTATCCCCATGGGAAAAAGGTGTGAGTTTTGTATGTATGAATGAATGAAAGCCCTAAAATTACGCTTTCCTTGGATTAGACGTTATGGATTTGACAGGATATTTTTTTTGACGTTGTCTGTGGTAGTACTACTACTTTACTTAGTCTGTGGCTGTGAATTATTGACTTGACAATATTGACGTACGTCACGTACGTCTTGTTTGTTTTGTTAGATCGTTTGTTACAGTTGAATATTGCTTGTTTCTTACAGTTTGTTTTAAATAAAACTTTCGCAAATTGATTCCGTGATAGGATCTATCTGACAAACATTATTTTATAAAGCAAAATGGTAAAGAATACAATACAATAATTTGTGTTAAGTATTTTATATTTGCAAATACATCAAATCACCTTTTGATTCAATTATTACCTTTTTCAGGAAGGGGCCTACAGGGACAAGTACTCGTTTATTGGAGAGTGGTATGATAATCAAGCCAGCCTCATTCGCCGGTATAATGTGTTTTATTATCCTACTGATGATACTCTTGAAATGTTCGATCTAAGAACTCGGAAAACTTTTGTGAGGAGAGTCAAAGTAAATGGCATCACTTTAGAAAGCTTTTACATTGGGTGCACCCTATACATTTTAGGCCGCCTCATAAAAATTGTGGATTTTGCCTGTGAAGACACAAGAAAGAAATTGCACAAAGATATGCAGATGTAAGTAACCAATCTCTTGAATTGTGGTCCAGCAATCATTAGACGATTATATTAGAATGTCAGAAGTATTCTGAAGAGAGATAAGAAAGTAGGTACTTAACTTATTTACCATATTTTCAATCTCAACATTATCTTTATGAATTCCTATTGCACTTTTGTATCATAGGTATAGTTAGACTATGGCTTTCATTTGTTTTAATTTGATTTTACCATTCTAATATTGCAAAACAGTATAAACACCCTTTTGTCCTGAGACCATTTCTTTACTTTCTAATAATCTTATTGGGTTATAATACTTCTAATATATCTAACAGTGCAGTTTGCCTCTTAGAAATTAAATTGAGATTCTTAGAGGAGTCCTCTAATGATTTTAGCTTTCTTTCCACCATTCTTATTAAAGTAAAACAAATAAAAGTACTAGGTAGGTGCTCGACTCTCAATTATTTTTTACATAAAGTCTAATAGCTCCTTTGATTCATTGATTCCTATTGCATTAAGCTGAAGCTTAATTTATTATGTATTTATTTTCAGGACATTTGTAATGATCAAACCATTGCCGACTAAGATCACTGGCAAAATCCTAACTCAATTCCAGGAGAATGGACTCCGTCTTTCTAAGATGAAGAAAGCATGTCTCACACCTGCTGACATTGATACCATATATCGGGCATATGTAACAAACCCTTCTTATCCGTAAGTGCAACATGAAATAAACAAAGTTAATATTTTTAATGACTTCATTAAGAAATCTGTTTATTAAGAAGCCTGCAAGACATCAGGGTTTTAAATAACACAATTAGAGTTCTTTTATGTTCAGTTTATTTTATTTAAGTACTGGAACAAAATGTATAAAATACACTTTTCTATTCTATTTGTGTACTAGCTGCAGGACTGAAGAAACTGTACCCTGTAGATTGGTCTGGTTGTTATAAAACTACATTTATAAATCAATAATATTATATTTTATTTGAGGATTTTAATTCTAAATAAGACTATTATTTATTCTGGTGTTTGTTGCTGGTGTGGTTGACTGGTAGAAAATGCCTAAGGCATTAAGTCCGCCTATGTACATTTGTGTGCTTGAAGTATTAAATAAATAAATATATAAATATTGATATTAATGTGATATACATATAAAGCCCTGCATATTCTACCCAGATGGGTGTGCAAATGAGTAATCTTCATCATGGTTGATTCTAAGAGTTAGTAAAAATTGTAATAGTTCAAAATTAAAAAAAAAATACCAAAATAAAAGAAATATCATGTCAAAAATTAAAATGTAGGCAACTAAAGAGAGGGCTACAATAAGTCTTTTTAGTTTGTTGCTGAAAAAGTTTAGACAACGTTCCTTAGATCAATAATAGTACTAGATTCCCGATCAGCGCTTCAAAAACGGCCCGAAAAATAAGAGCACAAATACTGTTGTGCTCTTATTTCTAATTAGTATGGTCCAATCATAGCCAACGTTAAGACGTCAAAATGCCGCAGTGCGCGTTCAAAAATTGTGTAAATAATCACCGTAACACCAAAATTTCGAAAGGAATATTTTTTTTTCGGTGAGTTTATATCAATATGTATTTATCATAAAATAAAAACTGAATTAAATAGTAAATAAAGTCTTTTAGCAAATAAATTATGATTGTTTGACCAATGTTTGCTACAACGCGCCAACTATTGTAACAAACATCGACTATTCTGGAAAAAGGAATGCATGGAGTAGTATTGTTATTTTATGTTTCTTTTTTTTAATGAAATGTTTGTTTGTAGATTTCCTAGCGACAAATTTCGCTGTGCAGAATGGGTAACTATTGTCGCGAAAGAAAGAGGAGAAGAATTATACAAGCGGTCCCCCGACACAACGATGCTTGGATTAAAATATTACTTCTTTTATTAAACTTAAAGGGTCAATACATATTATTTTGTTACTTTTTACAGGATACTTTTGCGGCGGAGGTTTGTTATTTTTTTTGCTGTTTAATTTTTATTATCATTAAGTAGCTATTAATATATCCGGAAATACTAACAGATGTCGATTGGTTAGAACATTAGTTCCAAAATTACAGGAACATTAATTAATGATTCACAATCGAAACGTTTTACAAAATGATACTTTCTAAATGAAAATGCTTGATTTGTTACTAAAAATGTAAAAATCGATACGTGTGTACCTACATTTTTTGAAGAGTTCCTTCAATTCTTCAAGGTTTCCTCATGAAAATGACAGAGTACTGAGGTAACAAACACTAAAAAACAAACATAAAAAAATAAATTAATTGGTCAAACAATCATTATATTTGCTAAACGACTTTATTTACTATTTAATTCAGTTTTTATTTTATGATCAAAACATATTGATATAAAAAATACAAACGAATTGATAACCTCTTCCTGTTTTTGAAGTCGGTTATTAATAATTTGATGTCATACAATGATTTTTCACCAACTGCGCCCCGCGGTTTCGCCCGCGTAAACCAGGAGTAGTCAAAAGTAGCCTATTTGTTAATCCAGGGTATAAGCTACCTACATACTAAATTTCATCCAAATCTGTTCAGCCGTTTGAGCGTGAAGAAGTAACAAACATACAAACACACACACTCAGAAACTTTTGCCTTTTTAATATTAGTGTGGAAACTTCTAAATCGCGTACAAAAGTAGGCGCATTCATTTTTTTGCAGGTTGATCATCATGAGCCAACCCGCAGACAATTAATAGCAATGTCCTAATAAAATAGCTATTTGTACTAATTTAGAAATACTACTTTTTTAAAATGGGTCAAATGTAATTATTTGCTAGCATAAAAAACAAACCTGCGCTCGCATAAGAAATATAAATGATTATTCTGCAACTCTATCTTTCAATTCTTACTGTGTTCTGAGCATTGAAATGTCATACCAAGAACTACGTCTAGTTCCAAAATAGAGTAAAGACGAAATTGTGATCAAAACGTTTTTATCCGTATTTTCTAGGCTTTAAGTTTCATTTTAGAATAAATATTTTTGTACTTATTATAAAAATGGCTTTTATTTTTAAGTGACATTTTAAATTTATTCCTTTTTCTTTTCTCCGATGACAGAAGGACTTAGGCATAAATATTTTGCAATTGTAATTAAACTTTATGCTTGACTGTCAAGGTTTATAATGAACTGAACTTGATAATATTATAAAACTTTTTTCAATATTTCGTAGTAAGAAATGTAATTGTTTATGTGTGTGTAAACGTGGACACTTTAGCGACGCATTTTTGTTCCTGATCCTGTATCTAGTGCTATTATTGATCGAAGCAACGTTCACATAAAATTTGTAGCTTTTATTTTAGATAAATTAAAAGAAAATCCACAAATTTTATGTGAAAAGTCTTTGCCATCAATTATTTATTATATCTTAAGTAGTCACTTATATTTTTTTCCTCATTATATTATTTTAAATTCATTTTATTTTGTGCAAAATAATCTTAGTCTGGTTAATGAATGCTAACAAGATTTTATATTGTTGATAATGATAGTTAATTGGGTTTATTACAGATTTTTACTGGACCACCTTACGAATCAGCTGGTCTATGGAATGGAGCTAGTTGGGAAAAATGCTGTTGCTGTTTGCATAGAACTTCTTGGTAATGAAGATCCTGTCAATGCTGCACCAGGCACTATAAGGGCTCTATATGGTGTTGATCCTGTGAGAAACTGTGCACATACATCCGCAACTGCAGAGGATGCAGCATTTGTAAGTGATCAATTTATATTTTGGATTTTATAACATAACATTAGCAGCCTCCATTCAGGTTCCTCGGTGTTAAGAAGAACTACCATGTACAGACTCCAGCAGCACATCAAGCTACCCCAAACTGACAAATTTTTCCAATTGAACATGAACCTTATTTCATTTGCAATAAAGTTGAAAAACTATCAAAGAAATTTGCCATATTGGGTTAGCTTGATGTGCTGGCGTCTGTATCATTGAAATACTGTACTAGTAACTGACTATTATCAACAGGATGTAGATTACTTCTTCCCTCCGCCACCGATGCGTTCAACACGTCTAAGATTGACAGCGACCCTGTCTAACTGTACCCTCTGCATAATCAAGCCACACGCCATCCGGGAAGGTAAACTTGGAGCAGCATTAGAGGCTATAGATGACGGAGGATTTGACGTCACAGCTTTTAATATGGTCATTGTTGAGAACATTAATGCTGCTGAGTTTTATGAAGTGTATAAGGGAATTGTACCAGAATATAAAGTAAGTTGTTGCTGCACATATTTTTCTGCATCTATACAACTAACAAAATAATAATATTTAAAAAGCTGACCAAATCTGTTCTATTTCATAAGTACGAAAAAGGTTTACAAAGAAAAAAAAAATGGTTGCTTTTGTTTTCGCTTCTTGTCAGTTTTCAGCTGATTTATATTATGTAAGAGTGAGTTCTGGGAAGTCAAGGATAGGTACATTATTGTGCTAACGGGATCACTTGAGAGATACAAGTAAAATGCTGGAGTGAGCAAGAGAGCATTAGAGTTTTAACAATAACGTGAAACTTTCCATACAGGAATGTAAAATAATTCTTATTTGTGAATTAAGAATAATAATGTGACAACAACCCTCATTTTGTTCAGACGTGGGTTTCGGACTTGCTAGGTATAGGCACACGATAGATTCTTCTTAGACACAACACATCCTATTCTAATAATTGTCAGATTGGAAAACATGATCAAATTTTAAAATAAGCATTAGTTTGATTTGTCTTAATTCTGTTTTTATTTTTAGGGTATGGTTGAAGAACTTTCAAGTGGGCCTTGTGTGGCTATGGAAATAGTTTCGAAAGATAAAACATTAAATACTGCTGTAGAATTCAGAAAGCTGGTTGGCCCTAGTGATCCAGTAAGTTATCTTAAAAAATATAACTAGCCTAGCCTGTTCCCAAAGTTGTGGGGTTCAGCTTCCATCCTAACCGGATGCAGCTGAATACATCTAATAGCTTGTATTACCTATATGGAGCGACGGTCTATCCCAGCATCACAATCCAGTGACGGGCTTAACACAATGCCACTTGGTTAGGCTGGTTGTCTGACTTTTGGGCTTTTTTATAACTTGTAACAACTGTCAAAGATCTACTAATAACAGCCGGGACTAATGCCTTAAAGCGCTTTCGGAGTCACGAAGGAGGAAGGGGTGCTTGATATGTAGGTAATGAATTCTTTCCACAAACTGACCTGGCCAAGCCTAGCTTGCCCTTAGATCATTCCATCATCATTTTATTGTAACTAATTGGATAAATCATTAAATTTTATGCATTATTTTCAGGAAGTTGCCAGGTTACTGCGCCCCTACACAATTAGGGCGAAGCTTGGTAGCACGAAAGTTCAGAACGCTATACACTGTAGTGATTTACCAGAAGATGGACTGCTAGAAGTTGAATATTTCTTCAAGATTTTAGATTTATAAATAAGGTTGTTTTTTTTTACTCTTTTTGTTACTTAAAGTTAAATTGCACCATTGTGTGATTAATGTAATAATGCATTTACAAGTGTTTCAGTAATACCTTACATTAGCAACTTGCACTTACTGCACAGCGTGTTATTGTGACAATGTGATTTGTGTTTATTAACAAAAAAATACTTAGTATTTTAAAGCAAACCAATATGCACAAAAGTTGTTTCGCTTTAGTGTGCACTTGGCGAAATTATCTCGTTTTCTATACGAAGTTCCTATCTTTTTATAGGTCCATACCCATAGCTAGGGTTGCCAGGTTACCAAACGCCGGACAGATACATTTTTACTTTATTACAGTATTGAGGATTTTATGTCTCACAAACTCGTAGGTTGATAAACGACAAAAATTGTATGTATATTCAAGCTTTTTTCATTATTACTAAATAAAATACGTTTTAAAAATACGTCAATAAGCCTATGTTCGGATTTATCCGGACGCCTGGCAACACACGCGAGTTACGTGTACGAAAGGGACCGTATTTAAGAGATTTTTCACACTCCTTTGTAGAATATAAAATCTTTTGATGAATAGTCATTGCACAATTATATATTTTTTAAATTTGTTTTGTCTAATACTCATTATGGTCGGCTTATGTACCTAAACATTGCCCTTCATTAGGTCGATGGTAGGTATAATTTTATTATGTTTATTGTCATAATTATGTATATTAATTTTAGGCCTGGCTAGATACGAGTTATTCTGACGGGAATACGGTATCTTAGGCGATTAACACAGTGCCACGCACAACGCAGCGTAGCGCGTGAATTCGTGTTTTGACGTTGATCGTAAGTATCTCCGTTACCTACAACACACAGAAAATGCATCCACGCGCGTTCATTCAGATCATAGACTGCAGCGTGATGCGTGGCAGTGGGATAATCGCTCTAGTGGTACACCCGTTGGCAAAAAATCGCTAAACAAGACTGATAACATTAGGTGGTTTATGAAGCCAGCATTATAATTATTATAACTCACTGTGAAATCTCAATAAAAGTTTTAAGCAATAATCGGTCTAAATTATTTGATGCATCCTACTAGTCCTACCCCTACAGTGTAGCTTCGTGTGCTGGACACATTTTGGTTTGTCATCTATACATGACGGTGGCACTCAAAGAATTCATGTTCCATGATATCACATCAATTTGAGTAGGTATAAAACATCATGCTTATCCCCTAAGAGTTAGGCAGAGGAGCATTCGGACACCTACATTTCGCCAGTTGTGTTTAACCACTTCCCTATGAATCACGACTCATGTTGATTGTTTAACTTTTGTGTCTAAATTGTGGACAGCGAAAGTGTTAAGTCACATGTAAAGGGGGCGAGGCTAGTGCCATCAATGTAGTGAATCCAGCCCTCGGGTTTTACTGAGAAATTCCAGATGCAAACAACGCAATAGCGACCACTACACGGCGCAACGAGGAAGTGACTATATGAACAGGCACGAGTAAATTTAGCAAGATCAAACACACGCCAAAGGGAACCCTACGCATGCAGGTTATTTGGGACTTCACATCAATGAAAGCTTCAGCGCACGGCCTTAAAAAAAACCGGCCAAGAGCGTCTCGGGCCACGCTCAGTGTAGGGTTCCGTAGTTTCCCGTCCGTCACAATAAGACGTGTTCCCACTTATGAGTTTAAAGGTTGGTATCCATTATGTTCGCGCTCCAGCAGCGCTCCGCGATCCTGCATCTTGAATTACGAATATGTTAACTCTTGTTGAAATAAAAACTTTTTTGCAAAAAATAAAACCGACTTCAAAAAAACACTAAACGGTGTAAAATAACTCTAAATTCGGAAGTCTGTGGCTTTGGTGGGTTTGTCTTACTCATGGTGGGCCACCGACTTCCGAATTTAGAGTTATTTAACACCGTTTAGTGTTTTTTTGAAGTCGGTTTTATTTTTTGCAAAAAAGTTTTTTATTTTTCCATTTTTAGTTGTTACCATAAAAACATTTGCCATGAATTTATTTTATATTGTTAATTTTTAACAATACATGTCATCATAATAGGGTTTTCCACTAATCCCTAATAAATTAAAATTAACCTAACCTAACTGACGAAATCTAGGTATATTGTACCCACCTGCGTACCCCTCAGAGCATACAGGCGTGATGATACGTCATTATGTTGTATAAACAATAAACATCCAAGTGATTCCAGCAATCACGACAGATTTGCCGTTCATTTTTGAAGAGTTCCGTTGTATATCTGCGAAGATCAGCACCAGATCTTCGCCAAATTAAAATGGGACCACCTCAGGAGTATACTCTTTCAAATAAAAAAAGAATTTTGAGAATCGGTCCACAAATGGGGGAGAAATCAGGTAACATACATAAAAAAAAAAAAAAAAAAAAAAATACATACACACAACACACGAACATCTAACCTCCTCCTTTTTTGAAAGTCGGTTAAAAAAAAAATCACTTCCCACTTTACCTACATATAGGGGGGCTACCCTAATAAAACATTTTTTTCCAATTTTTATTTTACCTTTTTGTTGGCGTGATTCGTGATTGATACACAATATTGGTACCAAATTTCAGCTTTCTAGTGTTAACGGTCACAGAGATTAGGCTAGGACGGACGGACGGACGGGCAGACAGACATAGCGAAACTATAAGGGTTCCTAGTTGACTACGGAACCCTAATTATGTTCTGCTTTGTGCTGAACCCTGTTAACACTAACGTAATTTTGAGTTGTGATTGTGACTTGTGTTGATGAGAAGAGTGGTAAAAGAGAGTTATTACTTCGAGTAGTTATAAAAATCAAACTTATTGCTCCATTCGCAACGAAGTTACAGCTTAGGGGTTCAAAAGTGTTGTTAGTTGCTTTGAAAAAAGGATGGCACGGCCCGTACACGTCTTGCTGGGGGCACCGTGCTGTGGGCCCGTGGCTCCTATTATAACTCGAGCCAAAAAGTCGTTTTTAAAATGCACTTGGTTCATCTTGAGCCAGGACTTGAACGATTTTTTTATACGCAAGTACCTATATGCTACCCCACCATCCATCCGTCCTGACCTTCCCTAACCGAATCATGTGTGTTACCATCGCAGAGTTAAAAATAATTGAATACTTCAAGCACACTAATGTAGGTACAGAGGCGGCGTAATGCCATAGGCATTTTCTACCAGTCAACCTTTAGGTGATGCAGAGAAAAGTAGTGGTAGGTGCAATTAAAAATGAAAATAAATAGCATCAAAATAATATTATCTACTTACTAATATATATTTTGTATAAATATATAAACACGTACACTATATGTTCAGGCTTGACGCCTTCCGGACTTCATTAATAACGCGATAATGCGTCTTATTTCTATTACATTCGCGTAGGCGCTTGTTGTGTTTTCTATATAAATTTGTATCGATCATCTGACACGTTCACTTGCCTCAGAAACTCCGTACATGTAACAACCTTATAAAAATATATTGTAATTCGTTTTTATTGGACTTTAATTTGGCACCAGTATATCCCTAAAGATATAACATGGTGGCCCATGAGGGGAACTAATAATTAAATAATCGTAATTCGCGAAAATATAAATTAAAAACTACGGACTTTTACGATCGAACCGCCACGAAGACAACGAGCGCGCGGAGACAAAGAACATCAAGATTGGAAGCCTTGCTGTGGAAGGATTAGATCCACGGGTTCCAGCGTATGGTGGACTGTCGCCTGGACAACCAAGGGAGCCAGGTGTCGAGCAGCGGTGCCGCTAAAGCATCGCATCGAGCCGAGCGTCAAGGTCATCTCAAAGTTAAGTGCCGTTCCTTCGTTGAAAGCCCATCCAATATCCAAAATATCCATACAATATCTCATAAAATATTGAGTATGGTCATCCATTTGTGTAAATTGAAGTAATTTCGTGCTTAATATCGCCGAAATTTCCATTAATTGCGAATTGCATCAGATATTTTTCCTTCTACCTCCATATAATTCGTTGAGAATTTGAATAATTTTGCAACATTTCTCTTAATTATAGCGATTATCGTTAGTAAATAATACTTTCTTTATTCTATTTCTTATTTAAATTTGTATTATAGGAAATTTGGTATATTTCTCGTTCAATTTGAAAGTCCACCGTTCTTCGTACCATTCAGTACTTACCTACCCGATCCGTGTTCGATTTATATATTAGGTATTAAGCGTAGGTTGCCAACTATTCCAGGTCAACTTACAAGCTCCGAGCACACTTCACTGCTGGAGCGGTGCCTACCAGCTGCCAGTGCTGACCAAATTCCTGACTTAGCGATTGGCGATCAGCTGGTCGTGTGACCCCGGCTTCCTAACTGGCAGGTGACATTGAAACGAGGAACGTGAGCTTATTCAATTTATTTTCCTTTGTTATAAAACTCATTCGTAACGGTAATTAAAGTTAACTGTTGTACGCCTGTTTATTCGCAATGGAAACGAATAAGCAGCGCTATAAGGAACTAATAACAAAAAGAGTGTCTGCCAAAGGACAGATCACTAAGTTTAAAAATTATTTAAATAATATCTCTAAAGAAAATGAGTTAAGTAACATTCAATTAACAGAGTTGAACTTGAGACTTACTAAATTTGAGGCATTATCCGTTAGGGTTGATGAGTTGCAAAATGATATAGAGGTTCTAAATCCTGATAATATTGCGGCTGAAATCGATGAGCGCGACAATATTGAGAAGGATATTATAATTAACATGGCTACTGCTAAGAATTTGTTGGAAATGTTTTCTCGAAAAAATGAGTCTGAACAAAGACGCAACTCCGTTCACAACGCTTCATGTTGTACGGATGATCATCACAATGTAGGATTAAGACTCCCACAAATTCAGATCGCTAAATTTAACGGTGAATATTTCCGTTGGTTAGAATTTCGAGATACATTCGAAAGTTTAATACACAACAATGAACGCATTTCCGAAATAAATAAATTTTATTATCTAAACTCTTATTTGGAAGGCAACGCGGCCAGAATAGTTTCTAACCTTGAAGTTTCCTCTCAAAATTACGCTGAAGCTTGGAAGTTGCTGTGCCAACGCTACAATAATAATCGAATATTAATAAATCACCACCTTAACTCATTATTAAATATAAAGCCACTTCCTCGCGATTCAGAGAAATCTTTAAGGTATTTAGTAGATCACATTACTAAAAATTTACGTGCATTGGCCAGCTTAGGACAATCAACGGATAATTGGGATGTGCTAATAATATTTCTTTTGTCAGCTAAATTAGATAGTCAAACCTTACTAAAGTGGGAGGAACATCGCAATAGTATAGCTAGCGAGTCGCCGACCTTAGATCACTTTCGTAAATTTATTATAAATCGCGCAAACGTACTCGAGGCTACCAATCGCCATAGCAATAATACTGACAACGGTATGTCTTCGAAGACTCATGAACGTCCTGGCTCAAATAATAGTCAACAAAACCATAGTCATGGCCAAAGAAAAGGTCAAAATAACATAGTTAAGTCGTTCGCGAGTACCGATAATAATAATAATCATAAAGCTCCGAAAGGATTTTCTTGTATTGTTTGCGACGATCGTCATAGAATCTATGATTGTCCAACTTTCAAATCTAAAAGTATCGATGAAAGAATGTCGGATGTGACAAGATATAAACTCTGCCTAAATTGTTTAAGACAGGGCCATGCCGTAAAGGACTGTCGATTCAGATCATGCCTAGAGCCTGACTGCAATGAGAGGCACAATACCTTGTTGCACCGTCCAGCCACTTCAGCAAATCAACTTGTGACGGTTCAAGAACCAGTCGAAATAGTTACAAACTTTTGCAATAAAAATACAAGTCAAGTTATATTGTCCACTGCCATGGTAGTGATAGCGAATCCGTTTGACAACCAAAAGGTCAAAGTTCGTGCATTATTGGACTGTGGCAGCCAGTCATCCTTTATTACTGAGTCCCTAAAGACCAGATTAAAGTTATCGCCTCATCCCATTGGCACTCTAAAGGTCATTGGCATAGGCAACACGTTAGCAAACAATGTTACTGAAAGTTGTAATATTAAATTACAATCAGTACACAATAAATTTAGCATAACCTGTTCCTGCCTCGTGCTAAAGGAAATAACGGGTCGATTGCCGAAAACACCCATTGATATCGGTTTATTGAAGTTACCTAAAAATATTCAGCTGGCTGATCCCATGTTTCATCAACCGGCCGATATAGATGTTTTGATAGGTGCAGACTTATTCTGGGACATTTTAGGCAATAAACAAATTACACTAGGCGTAAACGAGCCTAAATTAAGAAACTCACAATTAGGTTGGATAGTCTCCGGTCCCATTCAGTCAGTGGCGCAGCGGAAGGTCGTACACTGTAACCATAGTACAGTTTCTAATTACACTGATACACTGAGAAAAATAAATGATATTATGAATCAAGAATGTGTCTCCGTCATTCATGTAACTTATTTATATAGGAACGCACAAAGGTGTACGATTACAGTAATAAAGTACATTGAGTTGTCCGTAGTAAGATTACTTTATGGATGTTGCTATGATTTTTGTAGATTTTATTAAGAACTTGTTTACTTTTTTGGCCAGTCGCAAAGCGTAAATAAGTAGAAAAATAGTCGCTTTATAAATTTTCTTGATTAATTTGAATAAATAACTTGACTGATATTAACATGCCCTATAACAAAGCGTCTAGGTCTCTTGTTTATGCTAACTATGGCAGTTGTTGCGTTTAAAAAGCACTTGACCAATGTTTAAAAGTCACTTGATTGATTTCAACATCTTCGTTGATAGATTAAATCAATAAAATTGTAAGTTTTAAAATGAAATATACATAAGACGATAGGCGATTTGTTTGATAGTATCATGCCAGATGATAAATTTTATAATGATTATTAATTGATTGATGTAAGTACGTCTTTGTATAGATCATGTAGCTTAATAAAGTTAAGTGATAAAAGTGTTGATCTGAATTAAGTACTTCTTTGTTGTGCTTAAGTTGTATGTTTATTGCTATTAAGTTGTCTGTTTGTTGCTATTAAGTTGTATGTTTGTTGCTATTAAGTTGTATGTTTGTTGCAATTAAGTTGTATGTTTGTTGCTATTAAGTTGTATGTTTGTTGCTATTAAGTTGTATGTTTGTTGCTATTAAGTTGTATGTTTGTTGCTAATAAGTTGTGTGTTTGTTGCTATTAAGTTGTATGTTTGTTGCTAATAAGTTGTGTGTTTGTTGCTATTAAGTTGTATGTTTGTTGCTATTAAGTTGTATGTTTTTCGCTATTGAGTTGTTTGTTTAGGCTCAATTTACACCGCCGCGGAATGGAAGCGAAGCGACTTTTTGCAACGAAATTTTACATAGCATAATGAACTTTATGTCAATTGGTTAACGTACAAATTACGTACGTTACACAAGGTTCATTATACTATAAACAAATTCGTTGCAAAAATTCGATTCGATTTCGGTGTAAATTGAGTCATAACAAACAACTCACAAACAAACAACTTAATGGTAACAGAAGACATACAACTTAAACGCAACAAAACAAACAATAGCAACAAACATACAACTTAAACGTAATAAAGATAATTTGAAATATTCTTAAGTGTTACTGAAATAAAATAATCAAGTAATTTGACTCATTTATTTTTATTCAAAACAGCAAGTTAAATAATCAACATAAAATGAACGAAATTGTTATAACCTAAGAATAAACGGGTGTTAGGGACGGCCTTCCGAAAACTTCGCAGAGTGATCAGTCCATGGAACTAAACAAATTTTCACATTTTTTTTATCAGGAAACGTCAAAAATATTTTGAATTCTAATTTAGTTTCTGTATAGGAAATGATTGATTCTCTGGAAGGTACAGATTTTTAGTCTTTTACTGAGTTTTTGTGAAAAATGTTTAGTTTCATGAACTGATGCTGTTGATCATGCATTCGGAGTTTTTTAAAGACAGTGCTAACAAAAAAACTGAAAAAGACCCTGTTTGTACTCTTTTCCAGATTCCCCGGAAATAAATAAAATTATGAAAAAAATAACATTTGTTATTCTAAATTATTAACACGTTAATTTAAATAATGACAGATTATTTTTATTTCTTGAAAAAATAATTATGATAAGGGTGTTTAAACGCCCAGTAGGAGAATCTGGCTTAACTTAATAGGGTGCTTCGTTATTACTAGGAACCTTTATCATTTTATCATATCTGTCTGTCCTTTGTATGCCCTACCTCAATATAACTCAAATTTCTGTACTTGTTCACAACATGACAATTTGCAAGAAGATAGATAGATTTATAATGCAATATGAAATAATTATGTGGTAAAAAAAAAATCTTTTAAAATATTTTCACATAAGCTTTAATTCGAACTTTCAATGGAACTAGGTACGTTGTTTTAATGAAGTATTAAGTAAGCATTGACTATGGAACCCTATAATGAATGTGTCCGACATGCTCATGGTGAGATTTTATATTTGCTCATGTTGTGAACCCCACACTGTTATACAGGATGTAAAAAAAATAGTATTATTAGTAAAGTGGTTCAGTTTCATGGGCTAGTTCACCCCTTAAAGTATTTCCGATTTCCTCAAAGAACACATGTTTCTAGGGTAAAGTTGTTAAGTTTCATGGGCTGGTTCACCCCTTATAGTATTTCCGACTCATTTTTTTTCACCCTGTATTACAGTGTGGGGTTCACAACAGGAGCAAATATTAGAATCTTACCATGAGTGTGTCGGCCACGCTCATTATAGGGTTCCATATATATATCAATGAAGTATAAGTAAGCATTGACTGCTTACTTATACTTCATTGGTTCCATTGTAAGTTCGAATTAAACCTTTAAATGTGAAAATATTTTGAAAGATTTTTTTTACATATGTACTTTCTTTTAGCTTTTTCGTTAGCATAACCCCTGAAGATGTACTTGGCACTGTAGCTGATGCCGCAAATGTAGTGTGCGATGTAAAAGCATCTCTTGATTTGTATGTAGCTGGCACTGTTGATACAACTGAAGGGCAAACCGTAGCAGTACACTCCGGAATTGAAATATTTTGAGTTCCTGATTCTGTCTCAAAATTAAGATCCTGTAACAAACATAAGTACATAATGTAAAATCATTATGATGACAATGGTACATCGGAGTGAAGTTAAGTTACCACTTAGACACTGCTATCACATCTCATCTCGGTTGATATTTTTAAGACTAGTGCCTAAAAAGTAATAAAAAAGGTGTATTGTACAATCAGCAGCACACCAACCTACCCATTTAAGGGATCAACTTAACTAGTTTTACATGTAACACACACATTACTACAAATACATTACTAAGAATAACCAGAATAACTTGATCCCTTATAGGGGTAGGTTGATGTGCTGCTGATAATACAGCACAATCTTCCAGTTCTTTCATCCTGCCACTAAATAGCATGGCTTCAGGACAGCACAGGAAGAAAAATAGGCAAAATGTTATTTTATTTTATATCATAAAAGTAAGCTAAGTACTGCTACATAGTAAGTAGGGTGAACTTACACTTATGGAAATACTGTTTAGATCTGATGCTGATATATTTAGAGTAGTGCTTGTAGTGTATTCTGAATGCCAATTTTTCCAGCACCTTAGAAATAAAGCCCTGGGCCCCAATTGAGGGATTAATTCTTTAATATCTTCTAGCGACAGGGCGGTTAGGGCGTGCAAATTAATTGCATTTTCTGTAACAAACAATATGGCTGTTGTACCAATTACCTACTTCGGACACCACAGAAGTGAAGACGGATTCCATTGCGAAGTTTTTTTATATTGTTCGACATCACTTGCCAAACAGAGAGAAACCGCTTAAGTACTGAACGAGTGATGCAGTGCCTGTGGCAAGCAAAGTAGGTCCTACACAAGAATTTGAGCATCAAACCCTAAGTAGGTAGCTAAGTAGGTACAATTGGATTGATTGTGCGAACACTAGCAATAAAAACACTTCTAATAATGTACTTTTAATAGTTAAGTATTGATTACTTGAAAGCTAGACTGAACTGAAACACTGACTTTACGACGATCGATCAATTTTGAAATTTAAAATGAAGATCTATAGACTAGCTAATAATTCCAGCCAGTGGAGCGTAAACCACGGGGTTACAATCCACAGACAGTACCTACCTACCATTCTAGAATTACCAGAAAAATCTCGCACTGCGCCCTTACCAGTTCCCGCCAGTAGGTATTCTTACGAAATTGTGATTGGTCTGAAGAGAAACTAAGCAGTACCTAATGGCAAGTTATGTGGAAAGTAGATGCAAAATACTTACTGGTGAAAATGGGTTTTAAATCCGAGAGGCCCCACGCCTCTAGTAAGTCGCCAGCTTCCTCCATCTAACACTAGGTATTCACTTGCCGCCACTTGATACCCGGACCACTTTAAATAATACTATACTAATGGAAAATTAACAGAAATTTTATTTAAATTAACACGGGACAATTGCAAAATTTCAAGAAAGAAAATAACAACTACAAGTTTCGACAGGAACGAAATACAGTTGAAAAGACGCGCGCGCACGGGTCGCACCACACAGATTAAACAACGACTGATTGAAAAAATAAAGACGAAGTTACCATTTTAGAATAATTATTAATTTAAAAAAGTTAAATGATTTCTCATATTATTTTCCGAACATTACTTATATGAAGACATTTATAAAAGTAATAAAGATATTTTATTAATGTTGCTAATCAAGTACATATTAGGATTTATCATGAACTACATTTACATCAATAACGTAGCTTTTTAACTGAAATAAGTGCAAATGATTAAAATACCCCAATCATTACATCTTATTAGAATTAATAATGGTTTATGACGTCACCAAAATCAAATAAGAAATTTTATTGTTTTAAATATATTTCACTTTATAAGCGTACAGTCATTTTTAGATGATTATCACAATCAATTGTGGTTTGTTGTTTTAAAATGATTAATGATTCATTTAATCGTTTTTTACTCAATCAAGCAAAATTTCAACTTGATAGGAGACCAGTTTTCTCAGTGTAGTGATAATAATATAGGACAAATGTTAACTAAATTCTGGGACCTGGAGGAGATTCCTAAAAGAGCTAGTATGAATGAAAATGAGTGTGAAACACACTTTCTCACTCATACAACAAGAACCAGCACAGGTAGATTTTGTGTAAAATTACCCCTAAAAGATACCGCGGACTGCTTAGGCGATAGTTACAAATTGGCTAGAAGGCGCTTCATTAACACAGAAAAACGATTAAAACGAAATCGTACACTGAAGTTAGAATACACAAAGTTTATAAATGAATATGCAGAATTAGGTCATCTAACTGTGCTAAAAAATGATTATTTTAATAACGAAATAAGCCCAAGTTATTACCTGTGTCATCACGCAGTCTTAAAACAAGAAAGCGAATCTACTAAGCTTCGTGTGGTATTCGACGGTTCCGCTCCCACCACTTCCGGTTGTTCACTGAATGATATATTAACAGTCGGCCCAACCGTGCAGGATACACTTTTTTCTATTTTGATACGATCTAGGCAATATAAATACTTACTCACCGGAGACATAGAGAAAATGTATCGCCAGGTACTTGTTCACGAAGACGATAGGCACTTGCAACTAATTTTGTGGAGAGAAGAGGACTCTGAACCTATTCAGTCGCTTATGCTCAATACATTGACATACGGTACTGCGAGTGCAAGTTATCTGAGTACGCGTTGTTTATGGCAGGTGGGACAAGAACAAAACGATGACCTAATTAAAACAGTTATTCAGGAAGACTTTTACGTAGACGATTTGATAACAGGTTCGAACGATTCACAACAATTAATATATATACACAAAGCTGTTTGTAAAGCGTTACGGGCAGGTTGCTTTAATTTAAGAAAATTTAAAACAAATTGTTCTTCTATATTTAATAACATTGCTGTAAATGAAAAAGATAATTTAACATTTAGTGAGTCGTCAAGTACGCTAGGACTGGGCTGGATCCCTTCTAGTGATGCATTGCACTTTCCTATAAAAGGATTTCTACATAATAATAATCAAATCATAACTAAACGCTTTATAATGTCAAACGCATTCAAAATATTTGACCCACTGGGTATATTAAGCCCAGTAATTGTAGTAGTACCTAAAATAATGCTACAAAAACTTTGGCAGCAAAAGGTGGACTGGGATCAGCCAGTCCCTCAGGAAGTAAGAGATGACTGGATCAAGTTTTCTGACAATGCAGCATATTTGTCCAATCTACAAGTACCCAGGCTAGTTCTAGGCGAATCGCCTAAGGTTATTGAGTTGCATTCCTTTAGTGACGCCTCAATGTACGCGTATGGCGCATGTGTTTACATGCGATCAATTAGCTATAATGGTGACGTCACCGTTAGGCTATTGTGCGCGAAATCTAAAGTAGCACCGCTAAAGCCTACCACAATACCTCGCCTGGAGCTGTGTGCGGCCTTACTCTCTGCCAAGCTCACTAAGTCTGTTCTGTGCTCACTGCGGTATACCCCGGATAAATTGATTCACTGGTGCGACTCCACAGTGGTACTATATTGGATTCGTGGTGACGTCAGCAGACTGAAGGTGTTTGTAGCTAACCGCATTACTGAAATTAACGAATTAACGTCATCATCCGCATGGCGATACGTCCCCACGGATTCTAACCCTGCCGATTTAATTTCACGGGGAGTCGAAGCTAAACGTCTTATATCAATGAGTCTGTGGTGGACCGGTCCTAACTTCTTATTAAAAAATGAACATGAATGGCCTAAATTAAACGTTAAGGACCCGGAAATTATACCTGAATTAAAAGTACATTCAGGGATCATAAACAAACCCATCATTAACTTTGATAAATACTCATCTATAACTAAATTGCAAAGATCATTTGCCTATGTTCGCAGATTCATTCATAACGTTAAAAATAAACATAATAAATGTACAGGTATATTGTCCGCTAATGAGCTGCGTGAGTCATTCTACTCGCTATGCGCTATTGCTCAAGGTCAAATGTTCCCTATAGAATGCAATCGTTTACTCGAAGGCAAGTCATTAGATAACAAAAGTAAAATATTATCGTTGTCACCGTTTTTAGATAAACACAAATTAATTCGTGTCGGTGGCAGAATAGGTGCGTCCGCACATTCCTATGAAAGGAAACATCCTATTTTGCTTCACGCGTCACATAGGTTAACCAAACTTTATTTTGAAAGGCAACACATAACTTATTTACATGCTGGTCCGCAGTTGCTACTCGCGTCTGTAAGAGAAAGCATTTGGCCAATTAATGGCAGGCATCTTGCGAGACGCGTAGTTAACAATTGCGTACGCTGCAGACGAGTAAAAGGTGAGACTTTACAACCCAAAATGGGCAACTTACCACCTCAACGTATAACTACAGGCTATCCCTTTTTGTCCGTTGGTGTAGATTTTGCTGGCCCCTTTTATATAATAAACCGAAAAGGCCGTGGTTGCCGTTTAATTAAATGTTATTTGTGCCTGTTTGTTTGTTTGCGCTATAAGTGTATTCACCTCGAAGCCGTGAGCGACTTAACGAAGGAGGCGTTTATAATGACCCTCAGACGTTTCATCGCTCGCCGGGGCAAACCAAAGGAGATATTCAGCGATAATGGAACTAACTTTGTTGCCGCCGCGAAACAAATAGGAACATTTTTAAAGTGCAATCACGAACCTTTATCTAATTTTGCAGCTCAGCAATCAATAGAATTTAATTTTATTCCGGCTTACACTCCTCATTTCGGTGGCATCTGGGAAGCTGGGGTGAAATCAGCTAAACATTTTCTAAGGCGTGTCATTGGTGACAGCCACCTAACTTTTGAAGAACTGTCAACTTTGTTTGCACAAGTGGAGGCCATTCTCAATAGCCGTCCCTTGTGCCCCCTCTCATCCAGTCCTGATGACCTCCTTTCCCTCTCCCCAGGGCACTTCATCATTGGGCGACCGCTGACAGCTCTGCCTACCTCAAATCTGGCAGAAGTTAAGGAGAGTCAGATGCGCCGCTATGAACGTCTTGAGAGAATCCGGAGCCAATTCTGGAAGAGATGGCAGAAAGAGTACCTATCCGAGTTGCAGCAACGCACGAAGTGGCGACAAAACGTATCAAGACTGGACGTTGGTGACATGGTGCTCTTGGCAGATGACAACGCCCCCCCGCTCGCATGGAAGCTTGGGCGTGTCCTTCGCCTCATCTCTGGACCCGACGGAATAGCCAGAGTAGCAGACGTCCTCACAACCAAGGGCAGCGTGCGACGTTCTCTGGTTCGTCTCTGTAAACTTCCCACGAACGAAGAGCTCAACGATTGTTGAAATTCATATTTCAACGGCCCGGAATATGTTCAGGCTTGACGCCTTCCGGACTTCATTAATAACGCGATAATGCGTCTTATTTCTATTACATTCGCGTAGGCGCTTGTTGTGTTTTCTATATAAATTTGTATCGATCATCTGACACGTTCACTTGCCTCAGAAACTCCGTACATGTAACAACCTTATAAAAATATATTGTAATTCGTTTTTATTGGACTTTAATTTGGCACCAGTATATCCCTAAAGATATAACACTATACATATAATATACTTATATAATAAATAAAATACAAAAAGATAGAAAGAAGAGAAAACATTAGCCCTGTGAAGATACCCTACTGCCGACTTCTTACATATATGCTCGCGAACCTTAAAGGATAATGCCATCCTGATTTCCTGGGGGAGAGCGTTCCACAGAGAAATACACTGCACAAAAAAAGAACTATGAACAAAGTCAGAACGGTGCGTAGGACATAGGAGAAGAAGACAGTTATGCGATGAGCGAAGGTTTTTATTGTGGTTATCACAGATGTATTGAAGGTGAGGAGATAGATAACTAGGGGAATTAGGACAGTAAAGAAATGAAAACAGTTGGTGCCCTTTGCTCTTCGCTATTATGTACCTACTAGTCTTAAAGGGTCCTCATATCAAAATTTTGTTGGTGGTCCGCATGCGAATGGGGCAGACACTAAAAGGAAGGTAGTTTTTGCCAGCGACTGAAATTAACAAAGACATTCATTAATCTTAGATCTCTTTGGAAATTTATAATTAGCTCCCGAACCGGAAATGTCAAGCTTTCAGAAATTGATTATAAGTTATTTTTATTGAAATTATTACAGCCTCATCGACAAAGAATTTGAGATTGTGTAAGTACCTATACAATTTTATGTGTCTAAGTATTTTTGCTACGACACTACGGAGCTTCTGTACCCCTTGGTCCGTGGTCTAATTACCTATACGCAGCTGCCCCCCCTGGAATCTCAGTGTCAAGGCACTCTTCAATTTTTACCTGATGTGGTGTGCTAAAAATTTTCGAGCTCGCTTCGCTCGCAGAGATTCCTTTGTAAATAAATAAATAAATAATATTTTACACAACGCCATTTAGTCCCAGGCTAAGCAGAGCTTGTGTTGTGGGTACTAAACAACTGATAAACATATATACATAGATAAATTACTAATAATTCGGTTACTATTGTAATTTATGTCTGTGTGGAGTCATTTGTCAACCGATTTTTCCATGATAAGGACTTCAAATCACCTATAAGCCGAAACTGACTGCAAGCACATGGGGTTTTTATATGAAACGAAACTGCGAGTGCTTATGCTTACAGCCATTGCCAGCATAAGGGGTATCGGGCAACTGGGACCACCTAGAGTTGCTGTTGGAAATGTAACGCTGGCCATTTATTATTCAAATATGAAAGCTGGTGTTCTACGTATTTGTCACTCGGCAACTATTTTTCATGTTACAATGTCATGTATAATTTTATAATAATGTATTAAATATTTCACTTATTCCAACTGTGCTTCAATACTCTGCAATAAATCTAATTTCCAATAGGTTATGGGCCCATAGCACGCTGGTGTTCATCTGTCGCGAGTCTTGTCTATGTTTTACTCAATGTGTGTTAGTCATGCGTACCTACCTGCTGATCTAATGAAGACCATCGTAGTTCCCATTGTGAAGAACAGGACTGGTGACATCTCGGACAGTGCTAACTATCGTCCCATTTCTCTTGCGACAATAATAGCGAAGGTATTGGACGGTATGCTTGATTCTCGTTTAAGTAACTACATACATCTTCATGACGCACAGTTCGGGTTTCGCCCCGGACTATCTACTGAAAGTGCTATTTTAAGCCTCAAGCATACCTACTGTTCAATATTATATAGACCGCGGGACGCCGGTGTACGCCTGTTTCCTTGATCTCTCCAAGGCATTCGATCTAGTCTCATACGATGTACTCTGGAGGAAGATGGGAGACAGGGGTATACCCGCGGAAATATGTGGACTATTCCAGTATTGGTATGGTAACCAAAGCAATCTGGTGAAATGGGACGATACAGTTTCCGCGCCGTATAGGTTGGAGTGCGGGGTGAGGCAGGGGGGTCTTACGTCCCCCAGGCTCTTCAACCTTTACGTGGATGACCTCTTGGGCGCACTCAGCAGCATGCGTGTCGGATGCAGTGTTGGAGGGGTTAAAATTAACAACATCAGTTATGCGGATGACATGGTGCTGCTGGGTCCGTCGGCGGGAGCAATCGGAGAGCTGCTTAAGACGTGTGAAGCCTACGCTGCCGCACATGGTTTGAAATATAATGTTAAAAATGTGAATACATGGTCTTTGAGGTCGGCAGCAAACGTCGTGCAGAAGGACCCGAATTGCTCGTGAACGGGTCACCAATACATAGGGTGACTACTTTTAAATACCTAGGGCATGTTCTTGCTGCCGACCTCAGGGACGATGTAGACATTGAGAGGGAGCGTAGGGCTCTAGCGGTCCGGAGTAATATGTTGTCCCGTAGATTTGCGCGGTGTACGGACCTTGTAAAAGTAACACTTTTCAAGGCTTATTGCCAGGGTCTGTACACGGGCAGTCTGTGGGTCAATTATACGAAGAGGTCGCTGGATGCCCTGCGCGTCCAATATAACAATGCTTTCAGGATGTTGTTGAGACTGCCACGTTACTGTAGCGCGTCGGAGATGTTTGCGCAAGCCCGTACTAGCGACTTCTACGCGATTATGCGCAATAAAACAGCGTCGATATTGAGGAGAGTGCGGGACAGTCAAAACAGCATCCTGAAAACTGTAGCTGAGAGCTTTGGCTCTCCGATTGTAAAGCAGTTTGTGCGGAGATTAATTGTTACTAACACTAGGTCATAAGTTTCTCTGTTACTAACACTCTATGGATTATTTTGTCCGAATTAAATAAATTATTATTATTATTATTATTATAGTAAAAGGAAAAATAGTTGCCGAGTGACAAATACGTAGAACACCAATGCAAAATATACTTATATTCGAGGATTTGTGGCAATGTATTACTGAAAAATACGAAACATGTTAGGTATAAAGGTAGAACGTGATGCAACTTCCATCAAACTTAGTCAGGAAAAGCGGATTGACAATATGTTAGATCGTTTTGGCATGACAGACTGTAAGCCTGTAAAGTCTCCCATGATAACTAATGTTAGTTCGGTAATTGAGAGTTCTAATAATGCTACAAATAACGTTGTAACGAAGTTTCCGTATCAAGAGTTGATTGGTAGTCTTATGTATTTATGTGTAACTACGCGACCTGACATTTCGTTTGCCGTGTCATATTTAAGTAAATTTAACAGTTGTTATACGGAATTCCATTGGAATCAAGCTAAGCGTGTACTGCGATATCTTAAAGGTACTAAGCAAAAGGCTTTGGTATTTAAGAAGTCGAATGTAGATCCCGTTCTTGAGGGTTATTCTGACGCAGATTGGGCGGCAGATCCTGATCGTAAGTCGTACACGGGGTATGTGTTTAAATACGGCGGTAATTCGATATCTTGGGGTAGCTACAAACAGTCCTGCATATCGCTTTCGTCCACCGAGGCGGAGTATTGCAGCTTGAGCGAAGCGAGTAGAGAAGCGGTGTTCCTACAAGCTTTAGTTAAGGAATTGTTAATGACGACTAGTTGTAAAATAGTAATGTATTGTGACAATCAATCTGCTATACAGCTTGCTATCAATCATACTCATCACAGACGGAGCAAGCATATAGAAATAAGATTTCATTACGTTAGAGATGTGATAGATAGGTTTAACTTAGAAATTGTATACATCCCTACAGATGAGATGTTAGCAGATGTTTTCACTAAGTCCCTGGGCTGTGTTAAGCACGAGGTGTTCACTCGTCAGCTTGGTGTGGCATGAAGCCATCATGATGCCCACGTTATGGGGGGGGTGTTGGAAATGTAACGCTGGCCATTTATTATTCAAATATGAAAGCTGGTGTTCTACGTATTTGTCACTCGGCAACTATTTTTCATGTTACAATGTCATGTATAATTTTATAATAATATATTAAATATTTCACTTATTCCAACTGTGCTTCAATACTCTGCAATAAATCTAAAATTCAATAGTTGCAAGTCCGTATCTAGGCGATAACGGAGTGCTAAAAATGCCAGGACAGCATTTGTATGGGACCTGTACGAGCTTACAGAGAAATGCCCTTATACACTTTGTAAAACATTACATTTCAGAATGATTCTCACGTGTCACACTCCAATATAGGTAAGCAAGAAGAAAAAAAAGTAAACAAAAGTATTAACATTGAAATCTAAACTCAAGCAAAACGACTACAAAACTGAATAATAAACATATAGGATCTACCTATTGTGCTTCATGATAATTACAGACGAATGTCCTTATGGTATCCTGACGAAATAAGACTGTGGTAAATTACCCATCTACGCCCATGGTAAGATTAGCTCTTCCTTCCATGGTGTACCTACCTTGAAACCACACGGCCAACTGTGATGTTGTAATCTGAGAGATATATAGGTACCTACCTATACATAAAAATTATATTGCTAGTTTAATTTGGTTGCTTTATGTTTTACGTACCAATACACAACACCCTAATTACAAGTGTCTGGCTGTATTGTATGGTTGTTAGAAGCATCGTTTGCCTTTCACTGCGTAAATAAAGATATGGAGATGTTGTTGATACCTTGGTTGGTGGGTACAGTAGAACGTAATGCCGTATGAATGGCGTATGGGAGGGGACACGCATAGGGCTGCACCAGTGGAGCGCAAACTTTTCGACTCGCGGCCGCGTATGCGCATCAACTAGTGTCGCGCGCGCAACCGATAGGTACTAACTTATCAATTGACTTCCGTTAAAAAATAAACTTGGTCGTGTCAGGATCAAAATAGTATTTTACGGGAAGAGAAAAATACAAACAAAAATAGTGACAGTTTATTCCGATTTATTCGAGGACTCCAGGACCCGATTTTCCTACTGTGGATTTTCAACATTTCCTGATAAGATTTTTTAATTTACAACTGCGGTGAGCGAGTGTTTTATTACTGAATACTTACTTTTTTTTCTTGATAATATTATTGCTCAATGTTTTTTATATTTTTTATTCGGGACCTACTAATTTGCGATTATTTTTAAAATAAAATCCGTCATTTGTTTACGGCCATTTATTAAATTGGTTTATCGTAAAAATAAAACTGGACCTCTTTTAATTAGTTAATTACCAACTAATAAATGAATTTTCTCAGAAATAGTTACGTACAGCTTATTGTTTGAAAATATTTCGCAGGAAGTTTATAAACTCGCGTAATGCAAATGACCATAATTTGTAAACGTTCGTTAAAACCCATTAAAATTTTAAATGAAAAAATATTAATTAAAAAATATGTGATTCACTTGTTTCATTAAAAATCTTATTAGTTTTGATAACAATCATTGATTTGTTTCTACTGTTTAAAGTTATACACTTCAGAATAAAAGTTTAATGAAAATTTTCTACGCAGGGCATTCCAGATTCATTCTGTTTGACTACCTACCTATTGATGGTTTGATTTGCATTAGTTTGAACAGACGCCACTCGCCAGCACATCAAGCAACCCCAATTTTTTTTTTTTTTTTCATCTTTTTTGAACTTTATTACTAAAGTCAGTTCATATCAAATTGGGAAAATTTGCACTTCAGCTTGATATGTTGGCGTCTGTACGTTGATGTAGGTACAGACGCCAGCACGTCAAGTTACCCCAATGTGTCAAATTTCTTTGATCGTTTTTCAACTTTATGTCAAACAGAATAAAGTTCATATTCAATTGGGAAAATTTGACACATTGGGGTAACTTGATGTGCTGGCGTCTGTACCTTCTACTCCGTGTTTTTGTCGCTATCTTAGTAGTAATGAATAGATATAATGTCAAAATTATATGCTTTTGTAGGTTATACGTATATTCGCGAAGCTTCCGTGATTACCATTCAGTGTTTTTATTACCGAACTATTGCAATTTAACTAAGAAGGTAGAGTCTGGGACGGACGACACATTTTGTTTGAAAATATAGGTGCTTAGGTAATACGTACAAAGCCCAGGCGAACGATCCTTTAATTAAAGAATTTGTAAGGCAGCTTTGGATTAGAACTCTAATTAACTACCCAAAGGATAAGCAACGTAGGAAACAAATTTGGACCTAAAATCGCGGATTATTAAATAATATGCTACGTTTTCCATGCTATAATAAACACATCAAATTATTGTGCTTGCAAACATTAACAAGGCGTTAATTCCAGGGATAGATTTTACTTCAATATCACAGATTTACTAGAACTAAGTATTATATCAAAATCTTAGTGGGTAGGAGGTAAGTACCTACAGCTGTTCATAGTCGCAAACTGATTCAGCTGATTGAAATTTTAACTCTATGACTTTATCTTGGTGTTCCTTTAAAAAATAAATAAATAAATTATCTTAGCTGGATGGTCTATTATAAGTCAGAAAGGCATAAAGTATAGATAAAGTTACACTCGATATCCGTGGTTACACCAAAAAAAGGGTTGTCGTATGTTGTGCAGTATTTATGTATAGTAAGAAAGGTCGTATTCAAAATTTAAAAAAAAACAACCGACTTCATAAAAAAACTAACAGGTGAAAAATAACTCCAGTTTCGGAAGTCTGTGGCTTTGGTGGTTTTGTTTTGTTCATTATTGGCCACCGACTTCCGAAACTGGAGTTATTTTTCACCTGTTAGTTTTTTTATGAAGTCGGTTGTTTTTTTTGTAAAAAAGTTTTTATTTTGTAGTTTTTAGTTTCCTTGAATGAAAAGAAAGTCTTTCAAAACTTGAAAGAATCATTGAAATTGGATAACAATTGCTAAAGAAGTTCTATCTCTAAACATTAATCTGTACATCTCTGCCGGCCCCTTTTAAAATAGAATGGCGTAATGTTATGTTGTGGAATTACAAAAGCTCAGCATAAACATCTGACTATAGCAATCGCGAATAATTTGCTGTTATGCGTTGAAGAGTTCCGTTGCCTGTCTTCTTCATCAGTTTTTCTTCACCAAATGATACTTTCTAAATGAAAATGATTGATTTGTTACTAAAAATGTTGAAATCGGTGCATGTGTGCCTATATTTTTTGAGGAGTTCCCTCAATTCCTCGAAGATCCCTCATCAGGTATGAGTTTTGATACAAATGGGACCAATCTGTTAGTATACCCTATCAAACAAAAAAAGAATTTTGAAAATCGGTCCATAAATGACGGAGTACTGAGGTAACAAACCCTAAAAAAAAAAAAAAAAAAAAATACAACCGAATTGAGAACCTCCTCCTTTTTTTGAAGTCGGTTAAAAAGGATCGAATTAGTAACATGGCAAAAAATATACGGAATTCCTTTTACATTCGGTAGTGTGGTCTGGGTTTGATACAGAGCATGGAGACTTCTTCTTCTTCTTTCTTTTTGGATCTTGGAGGCCACTGTCAACACTTTGTACTTTTGACTGCCTGTTGGTCTAGTAGTTAGTGACCCTGACTGCTATGCCGGAGGTCGTGGGTTCGATTCCCACCCAGGACAAATGTTTGTGTGATGAGCACGATCATTTGTTCTGTGTATGGGTGTTATTTATCTATAAAATGTAAGTATTTAGAAATATATATGTATGTTTATCAGCTGTTTAGTACCCATAACACAAGCTCTCAAGCTTAACTTGGGTCTAAATGGCGTTGTGTGAAAAGTTGCGGATATTCCGCAACTTTATTGTTTATTATTATTTATTTATTTATTGTATAAAAATGCCAGTGACAGCTGAAACATGCGCTCAGCACGACTTGCGTGGAAATATTTTAAGTAATGGTGTCTTTAGTTGGGACCTACGGGGTTTCCGTGCTCTGTGATAAAACCCATCCATTGATGTCGTTAGAATTCTTAATTAGTCATTGTTATTAAAAAAATGTGTTATGGGAACTAGAGAGCGGTATGCCCACTGTTTGTATCTTGGTATGTTTAAGGCATGCTGGTAGCCGACATATTTCCAAAATGTAAATACCAAGATATATTTGAACCTACATGCGAAATTAAGTGTAGATAGATAGACATCTACATTAATGTCGTAGGTTATATTACATTACCTACATATTTTGACAATTAAGTATATTTTTATGATCTCAGTTTCAAATTGAAATTCGCTTACAAACTGAGGGACTTTTGTTCACACGCCTAATTAATTTTAAAATGTAATTAAATTATATTTTAAAATAAAATATAATATAATTATTCATCGATTTATAAGGTTCACTTTTTTCAATGAACTTGTTATATTAAGTAGTATTTTTCTGTAGAAAAGTGATCTCAACTTCTTTGGACGTGATTTTCCGGCTCGTATCACGTACAGATAATTGATAGTCATACATAATGGTAAGAACACTAAGAGCTAAGACACACCATCAGTGTTGATATTTAATATTAGGCGTGCTTGCTACCCACCCGATCAGGTACCTATCTATAGGCGTAGTCGCACTGTCAGGTCTAACCCCCACAAAACTGATGTTTTCAAAATAATGATTAGGCATAAAAAGCTATTAAAAGATATACAAAAAAATATTAAAGATAATTTAATTAAAATAATATAAATAGTATATTAATTATAATATAATAACTAATAATATAGTAATTATAATAATATTAAAATTATTATTATTAAATATTTTTTGAATAAATAAATAAATCATTAAGAATTATTTTTATTATTTATTAATAATAAAAACATGATTTAATTATTTTAATTTAATTTAATTGTAAAAATGAATACACAGTACAAATCGAGGTTTGTAGCGTAGGGTGTTATGTTTTGGGCAATGATCTTCATGTTTTGCCACAGTTAATGATGAACATAAGAATGCACACATGTTGTTGAATATCGTTGTTTTTGTTGTTGAATACATACATCGCATAAATGTACCTATTTATAGATAATTTAATTACCTAGACATAACATATCACTTCTTTGAGAAAAAAATATTATAATAATTATCCATAAAGTTCTTTCCACTTTATCAGAGGTACACATAAAAAATAAAAGATTAATGTTAGATTTTCAAACAAAATTCGGCCTGTTGGTTGACTACCTTAAAAAGATAAAGATACCGGGCGGCTGGTATCCGCAACTCCACGCCAAAGCGCGTATTTTGCGTATGGGCCATAATCTACCACGCGAGCCCAGTGCTAAATGGTAGATGTCACATGTCTTCGAATTTTTGGTTTTAGGAGGTTTCCTCACGATATTTTACTTCACCGTTTTTGAGAGTAGTATAGTGATGAAATAAATTACACAAAAGATGCGCCTGCCTACGTTCGAACCCATGACTTACTGTTCGTAAGTCGGGGTCGCCACCACTGGGCCACCTGCTTTACTACCTTAATATTATAATATATTTTTTTAATGTTAAACTGTTTCACAGAAATAGTTTTAAATAAATAAATATTCCACAACTTTTCACACAACGCCATTTAGTCCCAAGTTAAGATTGAGAGCTTGTGTTATGGGTACTAAACAGCTGATAAACATACTTATATATTTCTAAATACATACATATTACAGATAAATTACACCCAGACACAGAACAAACGATCGTGCTCTTCGCACAAACATTTGTCCTGGCTGGGAATCGAACCCACGACCTCCGGCATAGCAGTCAGGGTCACTAACTACTAGACCAACAGGCCAGTCAAGTTTACCGGCATTGTCAGCTTCTTGACGATTTCTTAGTGGATAGCCAGGATAGGTAATAAAATAAATTGGTTCTAAACAGTTGCCACTTGGTAGGTTCCTACTACTACCTATCTACTACTATTAGTGACAGTGGGAACATGGCAAATGCTTGAAACTTCGCGATATGTAGGTATTTGTCCACATTGATGCGTTTTCACATAGTTGGAGCCGAATTTCTTTAACCTACGTTACTCTATTCCGACTTCGCTAAAAAACAGAAGGCATGCACGTCTTTCAGCTTCAACTTAGAGTTGTAGCGAAAAAATGACACAAGTTCTTAAACCTCTGGAAGTTTTACAACGAAAATGTAAAAATACATTAGGTTAAAGACTTCATTATTGGGTAACATTTTCTGCTGTAGGTACATAACTATTCTATATTTGTTTTAAGCATTTGGTACCATTATCGAAAATTTTAACAAAGATGAGACAATGTAAATACCTACTTAGAGAAAAAAATATGTTAATGCAACATAGGTAACTTATAATGAAATCACGGCTGATGATAGGCTCACCACTATTACCTACATGCCACTTAATCTTAGTTGGCGAAATGTAAACGTAAAACTTTGCTTAACTCTTCGGGGAAGCCTGTTTTCTCCGAAGAGTATACAAGCCTACGGCCATTAGCCAGGCACAAAACAGTTACTGGGAGATTCTAGATGGAAAAACCTAACAACGTAAAAAAATGATATGATAGGTACCTACCTATCTAAATAGATTTGAGCTTCGTGGAAATCGTTGATGCGAATTAAGTATTTGAAGAGTACATAAACGAAAGAGCGAGATCGTCTGAACCATTGCAGTATTTGAGTTACCTACTTAAAAATTGTTGAATGACCAAGTATAGTTCCTATAATAATGTTGAAAATTAGAGAGAGTTTCTGAGTGATCTGCGTAGGTAAGTAGATAGGTATAAGATATGTGTACTTTTAATGTCTAAGTTAGTTTGTGTAATTGCAAACATGCATTTGCGGTTGAAGCAAAGACCGTGATATAAACAATTTTTCTCTAGATACTGCAAGATGATGTTTTTCCTTTAATAAAATCTTAATTCATTTATTCAAATTTGGCTGGGAATCAATACTTTTAAAACGTCAATAATTACGTAAGGCACTTATAAAATGCCCGCGCCCGTCGACACTCACCACTTTCAAATTTTAACTTTTCATCAACACTAACTGTTTGAATAGTTGGAAGAACTTCAATCTTTATACTATAAAAGTCTAAGTAAACAACATATAGGTCAAGTTTCAAAGCACTCAACTAAATGATTGTTACTGGCTAGCACACTTCAATAGATACCTACCTACCTAAGCCAAGAAAGGCGTCACGCATGACCAATATGACGGCCGGGGCTATAATAATTAAAAATATTAGCATTGACAAAATAATAAACTCAAACACTTATCTATACTAATGTTATAAAGCAGAAGAGTTTGTTTGTTGGTTTGTTTGTTTGGTTGAACGCGCAAATCGCAGGAACTACCGGCTTGAAATGCGTTGGATAGTCCATTTATCGAGGAAGGCTATAGGCTATATAACATCACGCTATGACCAATAGGAGCGGAGCAGCAACAAGAAATTTTGCAAGCGGGAAAAAAGCTTCCGTTGCGTGCGCTGCATAAACGGTTTAAATTACGCAAAAATCAAGAATTACGAAATTATTCGTCTTTAAAAGTTCTAAAAAAAGTCCTCAACACCACATATGTTTATCGCTTAAGGTTAACTCGTATAGGTCCTAACCTATACGAGTATTAACTAAGTAAGTATGTAGATATTGTTTTTAATTTTCTATGTAAAAATATGATTACAATTTTCATTCAGTTCTCCTAATCTCTTGTTATGTTGTTCGATAACTTATATTATGCTTCAGCTTAACTAATATTTGTTTTTTATTGTGTACTAAGTACGAAAACTAAAGTTTTTTCGCGCCCGAATCTAAAGGTCGAAAATTTCCAGCTTTTTCAACGCGCGCATATGAAAGAACAAAAAATGTATGTACGACTGTATGTGTTAAATATAGAACTTCCTAGAAACAGTAAGGTTCAAGATAAACGTTGGAAGTACGTTTATATTATTGTTGTAACATATTATGTTTGTAATAAAGTTCCTAGATTTGTGAAATTACACATTGTGTGTCGTAGCAAATCGTCAACCTTGGCAGGCAGGCCTAGCTCTCAAAGTTATCCTAAATTCCCTTATGCTGACACACGATTGAAGGTTAAGCTTCGCTTGCCGAGGATGACCAATTGCGAAATTCGGTCTGTGGGAGGATGACCATTCGTTAGTCGTTACATATCAAGACTCCTCCGTGCCTGGGAAAGCACGTTAAGGCGTCGGTCTCGGCTGTCCTTAGTACCTATAGGTATCTTTGACAGTCGTTACGGGTAGTCAGAAGCCCTTATGTATTATTTTTGACCTTCAATGTAGAATAAATAGATACTATGCTGTCACAACAATCCTTAATGGTTTTACTTCTTAGGTGACCTATTTCACCAAGTGTAAACACTTGAAAGTTTTGAAGGCGGCTACTTAACTCAAGGTTGTATACTCATATTTTCTTATCTATACATCGCTAAGTAAATATTGTACATAAATACCAACTTATAATGAGACATAAGTATATATAGGAATATAAAAAAGGTATTCGCTTCTCGTTAATTTCGTGTCGTGAATTGACTTGTGGTTACAACACTACACTAGTCGTGAATAGCAAATGTCGTGCTCGTGTCTTCTCTAAGCGCAGGCACACTGGCACACACACCATTCTAATTGTTTTGATACGGGTGCCATTCATTTGATATAAGTACAGAAATAAGAATCGTTGAAATAGTTTCAGTTTTACTAGGCCTCTTATTATAAATACTCTAAATAGTTAATTTTATTTGATTTATGAGACAAGCTCTTTGCTGACTGAACAGACTTTTTCTTTCCCTATAAACTTTACTCGAACAATTACGAACATTAAACAAAAACAAACTGATCAAAGCTTGAGGATACCTACGTCTTAGCATTATGAACAACTTTTGATATCAGACGAACGCTGACTTCGCGAAAAATCAACGGTTCCATACATTTTATAGATGTACCTATACATTTACGAAAAAGCTGATTGTTTTAAACTATAGGTTCTTATTAAAATTAAGTAGCTAAGGAAGGTTTTTACCCTTTCAATCGTGTCAATTAGAGACACAATAGAAAGATTATGACAGCGCGGGCACCGGTGTCCTCTCGGGGTTTAATGAATTAATATTCAAGGAACATTTTGGTGTGCCATGCGGAACACATATTATAGGTACTATCGCCATACATACATATAAGTTAGTAGTCGATTGCACTAGTTATGCGTATCATGCCGAATCACGCGTGTTGACACTATGAAACACGATTCCCTTATCACTGTCAAAATATTTGTTTGGTGTCAGTATTGCTACTTTTATGAAGAAAGTGGTAACAATAGCAGTTTACTTTTCCCCATATTTACCTAATGTTCTTGACGTAGTTTGTAGTGCCATTAACACGGATAGGAAAATAATCACAAGTCTAAATAAAACATGTAGAATATGTCACAAAATACTAACACTATGAGTCTTGCAGCTTGTCACTTGAATTTAATTAAACTATTATTATAAATTCAAATATTAGTTTTTGTAATTTTAAGTTTAGATTTTTAGTATCGACTCAAATCTACTGTGATATAGAACGATGTATCTTCTAGAGACCAATGTTTTTTAACTAACAGACAAAAAACATTGGTCTCTAGTACCTACATCGTTTTATTCGAGTCCGGAATTCACGCACGCGTCCGTTCATCCGTTGACGGCGCGACGCGACACTGAGGTCAAGTGTGGGTAGTTAGCCACATTTTAATGTGTCGCTTACTGAACGCTTCTAACCTATCTACACCTTTTTCCTTATAATTGATTATAAGATGTGGTGATAAAAACTTTTTTACAAAAAAAACAACCGACTTCTTAAAAAAAAACTAACAGGTGAAAAATAACTCCAGTTTCGGAAGTCTGTGGCTTTGGTGGTTTTGTTTTGTTCATTATTGGCCACCGACTTCCCAAACTGGAGTTATTTTTCACCTGTTAGTTTTTTTTTAAGAAGTCGGTTGTTTTTTTTGTAAAAAAGTTTTTATTTTGTAATTTTTAGTTTCTTTGTATTTAAAGAAAGTCTTTCAAAACTTGAAAGAATCATTGAAATTGGATAACAATTGCTAAAGAAGTTCTATCTCAAAACATTAATCTGTACATCTCTGCCGGCCCCTTTTAAAATAGAATGGCGTAATGTTATGTTGTGGAAATACAAAAGCTCAGCATAGACATCTGACTATAGCAATCGCGAATAATTTGCTGTTATGCGTTGAAGAGTTCCGTTGCCTGTCTTTTTCATCAGTTTTTCTTCACCAAATGTTACTTTCTAAATGAAAATGCTTGATTTGTTACAAAAAATGTTGAAATCGGTGCATGTGTGCCTATATTTTTTGAGGAGTTCCCTCAATTCCTCGAAGATCCCTCATCAGATATGAGTTTTGATACAAATGGGACCAATCTGTTAGTATACCCTATCAAACAAAAAAAGAATTTTGAAAATCGGTTCATAAATGACGGAGTACTGAGGTAACAAACCCTAAAAAAAAAAAAAAAAAAAATATACAACCGAATTGAGAACCTCCTCCTTTTTTTGAAGTCGGTTAAAAATCAAAAAGAGTAGGTATACTAAGATGGTTTGGTCACGTTAAGGGGATGGAGGAAAGGCGACTAGCGAAATGTATTTATCACGTAGATGTAGGTTAGTGGAAACGCCGGCCTAGGACGCCCTAGAAGGACATTTACAGATATTTATTGTTACGTTCTTTAAAAAGGCCAGGTGCGTAGTTCTATCAACTAACATGCGTGTATGACCAGATGCATGAACATAAACGAAGCTTCTACCTCAATCAGCAAAAAGGGCGTGAGTTCATGTATTTATGTAGGTACCTATGTGTATTTAGATGACCATTTTAAAAGTTTACATCGAACATTTTAAACGCATTGGCAACATCCAGTGTTTACAATTTATTTTAAAACAATAGATAGAACTAGCTGTACTTACAGCTTACGGCTGTACGTATTACTTAATAACTTGAATAGAAATATAATAAAATAATTAATTCGTGTATCATGGACACTAGAGTGAAAACGTGTAGCCGGTCGTCCGCCTGTTTCGATTATGGGTTCATTGGGTACACATTGCTTATATTTTGTTACGAATGAGCCATTGTACTCAACCATTGTTTGCCAACCAGGCCGACTGTAAGTAACTGGGCTTATAACCTACACTGCTTCATGGTACTCTTAGTGGGTGTGCTGCTTAATATCTAATTTGATGTTATCTACTATGGGTTTATCCGGCCAACGCCCGTTGCAAACTGTGAGGAACTCTTCCGCCTTCTATGAACTATTTACCACCGAATAATCATCTATCTGCTGGGTGTAACCCTTCCGTGGTCCACTTTGAAGTCTCTGAACCGTCTCCGAACACAAGTGGGAAGATGTAAGTGCAACCTACATCTTCCCACTTGTGTTCGGTAATGGGGTGTGATTGCTGAGCTGTGTCACAAAGCCTGCTTCACCTCCCATGCTGCCACCATGTCCCAAAACTAGCAGTCAAAGTGAGCTGCCACCGACACCACCCTACGATGGTATCGGTACAAAAACTAAGGCTCTTTCTTCTAATAAGAGCCTAAGTTTTTTGGAAAATACGATATGAATTTCAGTCGCGAGTATATGGAAATCGATCGTCGAAAGTGTTCCAAAAATAAAACGAAAAGAAATACGTAGTGTAGGTCCTGTACAATGTACAGACGCCAGCACATCAAGTTACCCTAATGTGTCAAATTTCTTTGATTGTTTTTCAACTTTATGGCAAACAGAATAAGGTTCATATTCAATTAGGAAAATTTGACACATTGGGGTAACTTGATGTGCTGACGTCTGGACGTAGGGTAAAGTATAACATTAGATAAGCAGTGGTATTTATTTAATAAAAAAGTGCCTCAAAGATACTGATTTTGTTGATTCTACAAACGAAGTTAGTTAGCTAGTTGATCGAAGCGAAAGGTATTGGTTTCCGGAATTTGATCTCAACCTAAATCAATAGGCGATGTGTTTGGATCATAAACTGGTTTGCTACTTGACCTAGTCTATGTAAATAAGTAAAAAATCACGTGCGAGTCGTACTCGCAAACGGATGGTCTTGTACCATACCGTTTAAGAATAAACATTTAAAAGGTTGTTCAAAAACAGAAAAATCACGTTACTTGTTCAAATTCAAAGTCAAATTCATTTATATATTGTCATTAAAGTTCTTAATACAGTTAAAGATTTAGATCGCCATGTTTTGCCTCTAGGGCGTACAAAAACTAGAAGGTACTACATGCCATTAGTAATATCACCATAATTAAAATGTCAAAAAACTAATAATAATTATAATGCCAAAAAAATAAAATTTCAAAAAAATCATTAATAAAAAGAAAATAGCTAAAAAGTAAAAAAAAAACGAAAAATTTAAATGTAGAAAACTTGAAATTAAAAATTCAGTACCTAGTGGTACTTAATATTTTTTACATTCATTAATAATTTAAATCTATATCGAGCCTTTTTTCACAAATAATGCAGTTTCCATTACCTACGCCTTCATTTCACAAGGAATGTTTATGAGCCTGTCTGTTGGCATTAATACACTATTAGACCATTATGGCAATCAATGTTTGAAAACATTTGTTGATAAAGTGGCAACAGAAATACACACTTCGTGAAAATTTTATCTATTACACTTTTTTATTACGGTGTGTACCTAAGTTCTGTCATCTATTTTGTGTGAAAACTCATACCAAGTCAAAAAATATGTTTAAATAAATATCGGTGTAGTATGGGCAGTGCCTATAAAATGAAATGTTTCTATTTCAGTTCATATTGTTACGGCGTATGTTATGTTACTAAACCTACCTTGAATTGCAACTATGTCTACATCACACTGTTTTTTTTCTGATAACAGCACGTTTAAACTACTAATTCCGAATATTGAGTGAATGCTCATAAATCGATTTCGTTGCTTTGAAAATATCTATTATTTGAGACGGTAGGTGCAACCAATTTTATTGTGTTTTCTTTTGTTGCAGGAACTAATAGGAGCACCCTTCTTCCATGCCTCACGAGCAAAGGCAGACCAGCATACATGAGGGAGGCTGGGTGACAATAAACTTCCCCACCTAGGGCTCTCGTGTGGAAACGCACATTTCTTTTAGTTGTTTAAAAATATAGTTGTAAGCTACCAAAATGCAGTTCGTACGTTCTTTTTTCAAGCGGATAACCGATGATCTCAAACAGAAGAAATTAGTTCCACTAAAGATATTGTTTTTCGTACACGCTTCAAGTAAGTACCTTACACTCTCATTCTACTTATTTACCTTTTTATTTATTTTGTTATCTTTGCACCTACATAAGTCACATCTACACATTCTAAGGCCACTGAACACTTACCTGTGGTCGTTCGTCCAGTATTGACTTAATTTACAATGCCTAAGGCTAGGTCAAAGCGGCGGCGGCGTGGACGCTGCGAAGACCCTGCGTAAACGTTACGTAATTATGCGGCCCTAAAATTCCGAGTTTATACTACTGCTGACTTTGTTACTGAAAAGAAAATTACGGAAATTTTTAGTTAGACTGTAATCTCTTTTGTAATTAATTAACAAGCTTCCAATTGCTGTCTGGAACTGTTCTAACATTTCGAAACTAAATACTATAACGTGTATTAGTTAGCATATTACATTCACGAAATTCGATACCATGCAACTTGCAACGATGGTTACGTACCAATAGTTATGAAGCACATAGAGACAGGAGTGTAATCTGGCTTCATTCCAAAATACGCTAGTCCAGCACAAGGTCAAGGTGTCAACACTGATGAGCGGCCTACCGTACCTTAATCTAAATAATGACATTCCTGCACTTTTGGAACCATTCTTTAGTAATTTAGTAGATAATAATTTGACCATTTTTTCTTCGACGCACATTCTTCAGCTTACCTTAGCAATCGAAATAAAAATCGCAAAGAATCGAAAGAAAGATAACTCTTTAATCAAATGTGTGGTAAAATGTATAATTTCTTCGCTTATTTAAAAGGATACCATGTAACATGTGGATATTTTCCAGCTCTGTTCGTGCTCTACCCGTACCTGACGATTCATATGCGCGAGCTGGGCATCAATGTAGAGGAGACGGCCATCATGTCTGCGGTCACGCCAGTCGTCTCTATTGTCATGCCACCGTTAGCTGGCATGCTGGCTGATAAGATCGGTAACTTTAGAGTGAGTAGAATGATATCTTCGTCGTCATCATTCAGCCAAAACCAACTGCTGGGCAAAGATGGACCACCAGTGAGGACCGGTCTTAAGTTTCTGGCATCCAGAAATTCGATTTCGTTCCGCGATCTGGTTTACTCAATGTAATTACTTAATAAGATGCAGTAAGTAAAAGATTTCCCACATGATTCCGAATTTTGTCTCAAATTTATCTTTGAAAATGTCAAGTTTGCAATTATAGTACATTCAAAGAGAAACCGCTTATGACGTTTGGCATACATTGGATAATTTGATGCAGATGTACATAGTTGGTTTGCTAAGACAATTTGGTACGTAGTCAAGGATAATGCAGTACATACTGTATCATCAGTCAAGAACAGTACAGAGCATCGTACTCTTATGATCTATTAACATGTCACGACTGACATGAAGTCGTTCGGTAACCTGACTTGCGATTAGAGCAATATCCGTTGTGGAGGAAAGGTCCACATTAACCAGCCACTGAGCGCTTCTGACGTGGCGATGATAACAACATTAAAATGGTACTGATATTCCAATGTCACTCTAATGGTCAACAGTTTTGTTTGATAAACTGCACACTAAATGGTCTATTGTACTGAACTTTATTGTTAGCGATCTATTGAGCTGTTTTCAGCAGGCGGATCAGAACGCCTACTGTTAACAATGGATCGCTAGAGCTACTAATCGTCAGCTAAATCTAGTTGGAGATGGATATGGGTGTTCATAATTTTTTATCTGCTTGGATGTCAATCTCCAACTTTCAGACACTATGGAAATACTAAGAAGTCATTTAGTTAAGATAGTTGAAGTTAAATGCAGACCTAAGTACTTCATTCAAAATAGTAGGTTACTGTGAAAAGGAACGGACACCCTTTTAATCAAAATATTTTACTAGTACATAATATGAGAACGAAATAAAGAGACGTACATGATCCAACACATGTAACATCAGTTTACGAACTACATTAAAGCACAATATCGTCGGCAATAAATAAACTCGTCAAGTCATTTCCTAAATTAAGTTGTCACTTTTATCCGGTCAGTAATTTTGTGTAATTTAGGTACGAGTGTTCCTATTTAGAGGCCCTAATCTGTTTCATTATTTGATATGACCAATCTTTTTTGTGTGAACCGTTCCGCTGCTATATAATCAAGTTAATCCAGAACGTCCGTATCGCGAATGAAACCAATTCTGTCAACAATAACCTTTACCTTGCATTGTGGAGGCATTGCGGTCATCGCCGGTGGACGTACTGTGGTACATATAGGGTGTCCCTCGTGCGTCAGTGCGCCGACTCGACGTGCAACGGAAGCCTCTGTGGCACCCGTACTTATAATATTGACGACAGTACACTATCATACGACAAGGTTCGTTCTATGAATGCAATTGAACTTCATATTATGATTTAAGATTGAATTCAAGAACATACTATATTTTAGTCTCGACACTCTCTACAACAGCTTAACATCTGAATAGTCATAAAGCACAGCCCTATTCTTAAATGTAAGATTTAGGTTTTACAGCGGTGTTACCTAGATTCCGAAGTATATATATTGACGGTATATTTCTAACAACCTATCATGTTTGATTTGAAAGACAGGATGGAAGAGGCATAAACGCATACCCTGACACCAAAATGGGTTCAGTAGGTCTTTAGACAAAAGTTTTTAACGCAGTGAAAGCTTTGCTCAGTTTTCCAATTTCCACGTTTTTTCTGATGTCTCAATACTTTAAACTATAAAAAAACATTATTGGTCGCGCGTATTTTTCCTTCCATCCTGTATAGTCTTGAAAATCAGCAATGTCAATGTTTTCATAAAGTTACGTAATTTTATCAAAACATTGGCATTGCTAGATTTTCATGCTAAAACAGAAAAAGTTTAGCCATGTACTCCAAAGTTGTTATAAATAACGATTAAATACTTATAAATCTAGTCTGTGTAAAGCTAATTCACATCAAAGATGAATAGTTGCTGTTTCGAAATATAACTTTTTAAACTAAGCATACAGCAAATAATAAATATGTCACGTTAAGTCACGTAGAGAAATTTTCAAAGCGAGTTAAGCACTAATTTGTTATGTCACGACACGTAATGATTTGCTGATCAAGATTCGATTTAATAAGACTTCACATATGGAAGACAAGCGTTAGTCCTAACGAAATGGCTTCCTGACCGAAAACGTGCAGGCGTTATTATCTGCCATCGTCACTGTATAATTAATGATGTCATTAATTTTCTGCGACACGCATACCTTTGTCTTCCATCGGAAAACATTCTCTACATCGTGGGAATTTAATTGTACATTAAAGTTGTCATGTAGTCGAACATACAATGATAACTGGGTGCGCGCCTATGTTCCGCTTGCGAGCGTGCCCTCGGACGTCTCCATTCTCGGATGACATTTGAATTGCGGACTACAATTGCATCTAAAATCGTCAATTTGACGTAGTTCTGCTGATCATGGCTAATAAGTATCGCATCCTGTTTATCAGCCAGAATAACCACTGATTATCATTTGCGTTTTTAGATTACTGCGTTTATTAACAATGGCTAACTGTTGTGAAATGATAGCGTTATATAGTAGGTTGTTAATAGAACTAGACATATTGATAGTTCGACTTTTTTCTTATTTGTATGCATTTGTGTAAATAATCCATTAAACATTATCATTCAATTGATGGCCGACTTGCCGGCACTTCACGTGACCAGAGATGGCTAATTCACTGGCTAAAGAATTGCCGTTCGACGTGGCATTACAGCCAGACTTGTAGCCCCGTTTCTTGATGACAACTATGGGGAAGAATACTTTAACACCTAAGTTTTCTTATTTTGTATTTCGCAATAAATTTATAGATCTTTGTGAATGTATGTCGTAGTAGATATACTGATTAATTTAAACCTTTCTCGCATTATTAGAACCACATGTACGTGTGAGATTGTTATAAGTGGTAGATTTATTAGCTTCCTTTGTAGGTAGGTACATAAGTCGCATATTATGTCTGTGGAATGTAACGTATTCATAATTATATAAATACGTTAAGAACGTAGGTAGGTAATGCAGAATACACATTAGTGCCATACTGCATGTGTTACAAATAACTTGGATTATACATAGTTATTAAACACATTGAGCAAAACTGTAATTCTCAGAAATATAACAAGTGTTATATGTACTACTGTGGTGAAGTTGAACTTGGTTAAGTTAAATCAATTTGAATGTCTTATTAGACATTGTTGCTCGTGCTTAAAAAGTTACAGTTTATTGAAATGACATGACAACTTGATTGTTGTGAACATGGCAAGCAAATTACCATGTTTCTACACAGCCTACCAATTTATAATTATGTGTATTTGCAGTATACCTTGAAATCAAATTAAGTATGGGCCAAATACTCTGCCCTATAGTACACCATCAGGCCAGAAATGATTTAGTACCTAGTAAAATGTTTGGTTATTTTACAATCTCTAACTGCACATGATTCGATAATGATTTCAGAAATAAGAAGGAGATGTTAACTTGTGATTTTTTTCCATATTTCCACCCAGAATGGCAAATTTTAGTGTGAGAAAGAGAGGGAAAGAACTTACATTAGTTGTATGTTAATTATTTTTTAGCTCTTGTTGGCACTGTCGTCAACACTGGGCGGTGCTTCGGCGCTACTTTTGCTGGCAGTACCAGTGGGCCGCATCACCGTCACTTTTCCACCTGCTGTGGAGTTACTCGCGACCTGCGAAGACTCCGCTATGCGGATAGGGCTCATGAAAGATTATCCTTGCATACCACTCCACCCCTATTCATATGACATTAATCTGACGTAAGTTAACTAAAGGTACTATAATAAAATTTATATTAGCTTGGAAAATTCAATATTAATTAATCAGTTCGTTTTGTTGATTTCAGAGTCCTTTCTTGTGGTTTCATTTGTGATTTACCCGAAAATTTATCAACAGATGAAACAAATGCGTTAATTCACACAAATTCGTACGACATACACTTGCAGTCAACTATTGACTCGCAACGTCTTGTTTATCGTCATACAGTGATGGCACAGCTAGCTCAAACTATGGTTCCGAAGAAAGACCAAAGCACATCGCGCATCCTGACAAACGATCCTTTCTTTAACACGACAATATCTGTATCAGGTGATACAATATTCTTTCCAGCACCAAAGTTGTATCAAATCGAATGCAGTCGCGATGCAAGCAATGAAACTTGCTTATTTGGAAAGGATGATATATTTAACCAAACCGAAGACCTTCTTGATGAAGCTATTTTCCGCATGAGGATATCTCATGACGTACAAACCGCACCTCTTAACATAAGAAACTATTGGGTGAAAGCTGTCTCTACGGAACACAATTTTACAAAAGATGAAGACTACGATGGCATCGATAGTGTTACATGCAGTGACAATTTTGTAAGTAAATTAATTATGCTTGTGAAGTTAATCTGTCTTACTACTTGCAATATAATAAACACTTTTATCTATTGACATCTAAAATTCAGCTAGTATACCGTAACATTCAAGTATGCACTTATCTAGAATGTTAACGCATGCTCTACTTACAATTAATTCGTCCTTGCCGTGACGTTGAATCAGATGGTATTTAGAATATTCAATTAATTGCTTCTTCGACATTTAACCTCTTGATGATGTAGTTATTCTAAAGAAGCCCTTTATCAAAATATTTACTAAAAACTATTTTGACTTGACTGCAGTAAAACAGGGTAATGCATTGTAGAAAATAAATAAAATAGTACAATGAAATTTTAATCTTTAGGATTCAAGATTATCGATTCTGATGATGTGAGTATGGGCTAAGTGGCTAACCACTTAGCCCATATATAGTATATATATAGCGCTATATATAGTTTGAGAGAGGTAAAGCCACTAACTAACTTAAGGTTAGTTAGTGGCCTTACCTCTCTTGTACTACGTGGTGAGTCCAATAAGGCAAACGCCAATACGACTTTTCAAAATTATAATAATTATGTACTTTCTTAGTTTAAGACATTGCTGACTTTTAAGAAGAAAACTAAAAGGGAGCTAAAAATATAAGGGTGAATACATATGCAAAGCCGCCTTGAGCAAGAGTGGTAATTAATTAATACTTTTCTGTGTGAGAAGAAACCCTTGCTCTGCAGTGGAACAGCAACAAACTATTAGTCTTATTATTTTCATTCATTTACTATGTGCTTTTATCAACAAGAATAATGAGGTTGTGGATAGGTACAATTTTGTGATCATCATCATCATTTCACGGTAATATCACAGTACTGCGACAATTATTAGAAGTGCTAGGTAGAATATGTTACAAGCAATAAACGAGCCAATTGTTTACCAGGGTCAAGACGGAGGAGTTCGAGTGCAGGCAGGGTCGCGAAAATTATCCGGATGTCGAGCGGCATGCGCTGCTTCCACGCCGCGCAAGAGCCTCTGTGAAAATACGCAGCAGCAAATCGAGCTGGACCCGGCGTTCACCTTCTGGGCCTATCTCGCTGTAAGTTACTATGACCTCTAAACTAGCAGTGTTGATCTAAGAATAGTTTGCCAAAATGTAGATGTCTACATTGTTTAAACAGAATTGGAGGATGAAGTAATAAACAGTAATAAAGCTGAGGTGTACCACGGTTATCTAATTCATGTACCAACAGACATACCTACGTAACGAATGAAATTTGTAGTGAGCACGTGGAGCGCTAACGTAAACTCATGCAGATTGAGCGGATCCGCTGATGGAAAGATTGCCATCTAATCGTCGCTAACTGGGTAATGGCGAACTTGATACGGTGAGTAGCGACCCGACCCATTGCTCGCGTTCCCATTCCGTCTACCAGGCTACCGGCTGCGCCTAACGTCCCATTACCACTGCACACTTGTAGACGATCCTCATTTTTCCCTTTGTTTTCCTTGAAGAACGCCATTATATCGCATTCTTTGATAAATGGACTCTAATCAGATTGGCAAAGCCAGGATGACTTGTATGTTGTACGCGAGTAGAATCTGACTGGATGTATTTTGCCTACTTAGTTGAGCAATCATTCTTGGTATCAAGCGTCCAAACTTTTATTATAGATCACCGAACGGTGGCCTAGAGGTTTATTCAATTTATAAACATGCCTAGGTAATTTAATCTAGACTAAACTAATATTATTAAGAGGAAAAAATTGATTGTTTTTTGTTAACATGTTAGTAAAATGTAATCTGAGGATCCATTTGTTAATACAGTTGAAAAAAGTCGGAAAATAAACCGATTAGCTGCTTTACGGGCGTTGCCTTCCGAATAATTTCATTTAAACAACAACATAATTAAAATTGTCATTGTCAACGTTACGCACCTGTATTCCCCGAAGTGTTTACGAGTAGTTCAGGTGTAACTATAATGTCAGTCCCATATAGCTAATAATGGGCTAGCCCATTGCTACCAACCGATTCAATACTCCGGGCTGCTACTAAGAAATCCCAGATGGAAAAACCAAATAACACTCTGCCCTACCTCCTCATAATCAGCAGCACTTGCAACTAACTAACCCACAAGGTCTTACTTCAGTGTAATATAAATAAGTTGGCGATAGTCGGACAAAGTGCGGGTTTTATGTTATATTTATATGCACATCAAAATGAATCCCTATTTTCCTTGGCCACGGTATCATGCGCGAACAGTTTCACTGTTCTATGTTATTCAAATATCTTCCCAGTCCATTTTGATGGTTAAAAAAGAAGTTATGACAGCATAAATTGATTCTAAGGCTGAACGAAATTCTAAGGCTTTCGGGGCAGCAAGTAGGGTTAGGGAAATTAATTTAAAGGTGTGTTTTTGTGAGTTTTAACATAGCAAAAATTTAAATACAAACACCTTTATCCTTATCGGTTTCTCAGTCTAAGTGCGTAATTAGTAAGTAGGCACTCGCAACCAGCGAAGGAATAGTAATTTAAGGGAATATGTAAGGATTGGAATTTGGCACTGTGGGGAAAAGGCGTCAGTTTATGCATATGTACCCCTAGCACTTCGCTCGCGACTTCGTCCGCGTGAATTTGTATCTTTAACCTGGTATTTATGTTCGGTATAGCAGATAACTGTCGACGACTTGATACTCGTAGGTATAAGGAATGAAATACAAAATATTTTGTACCAAATACGTGTGAATTTGTGCGCCTAGCTTTGACAAAAGCATTTTTCCATATTAGAAGGATAGATTTGGAAGGATAGATACTATTACGGGTGTCCCTTCAGCCGTTTCTATTCATATCTACGATTACTTGGTAATATTTTTTTGTTTCTTCTGAAAATTAACAAATCATAAAAGCCTACTTACCTACTTAATGTTGTTGTCACTACACAATCACTACACATCTTCATGACATCATCTTCATCATCTTCGTGTCATCTTTGTAACCACAACATTGCATAATAACACTTTTTTTTTAATCTATCACTCTCAACACATCTGTCAGTCTTTCTATCTCTTTTTAACTGAGTCCCCAAATATCCTTCACTAATATCCCTCTTCTCTATCAATATTTAAGTCATCTAAAGTCAAAGACATTCATAGTCTTTTAAATCTCTTTGTTTATAGTCGACATGATAAACTTTACTAAACCACATTAGTACTTATGTAAATATTAAAAAAGTCTTTTCGCATTATGGTATGTATTGTAATAAAATCTCTTTGGCTATACTATTTGTATCTGGCTGGTTTTGGTATCAAGTTAGGTATGGAGTCCACAAGGAAGTGTACTAGGACCACCACTTTTTACGCTTTATATTAATGACCTTCCAATGGCAATAGAACATCCTATGATACTTTTTGCAGGTGACAGTACTATATCTATACCTTGTAACCAAAGAGATCTGTATAAAGATGAAATAACGAATACTTTAATAAAAATTATAAAATGGTTAGAAAATAATAATTTAAAAATTAATTTGAATAAAACTGTTATAATTCATTTTAGCAAGCATACAATGACATTTCCGAATTTTGACATTACTTATAAGAATAATATTATTGACACAGTAAATACGACAACATTTTTGGGGCTAACTATCGATTGCAATTTAAATTGGAAGGCGCACATAGAGATTCTAAGTAAAAATATTAGTAGTAATGCGTATGCTCTGAATATTTTGGCGCGAACGGTTAATACTGAGGCGTTATTAACGTCCTACTAGGGTCTGACGGAATCTATACTCCGATACGGCGTTATATTTTGGGGTAATTCAACAAACAAGGAGATAGCGTTTAAAACTCAAAAGAGATATATCAGAGCAATGTTTAGTTTAAAAACTACGGACAGTTGTAAACCCTATTTCAAACAACATAAAATATTGACATTACCATCTCTTTACATCTTAGAGACTGTTGTATTTATTAGAAACAATCCAGAGTTATTTCCCCGCATGTCAGATCAATTTCCAAGAAATCGCCGTGATCAAAGTATCGTATCTGCCTTCAGGTAAGTCGGACAGCATTTATGCGCGGGAGTGTTCTTTGCATGGCTCCAACTATTTATAATAAATTACCAAAAAGTTGGAGGGAGCTTACTAACATAGACTTGAAGGCGAAATTAAAACATTTTTTGACGACCAAAGCTTATTATAAAATTGATTAATTTATGGCCGAGTCATTTCCAGCAAGTTAAAATTTGGTTATTATGTATTGTACTTGAGATCTTATTTAATTGACATAATTTTATTGTAATTTTTGACAATTTATTGCATTCTTAACATGACATTTTTGACATTTTGACATTGTTATAGTTAACTGTATTCTTATTTTATTGACATTTTCATTTTTATTGTAAATTAGTAATTTTTTTTTAAATTTATTATTGTTATTATTTCTTTAATTTGATTATTTTTTCTAATGAGTCTATGTACAAAGTGTGCATTAAAAATAAAACAACATTAATATATTTGCACGTCGCTTAAGTGGCAAACATGTCGAACATAATTTATAATAATACCTTGCATGCTTGACATCACTGTTCTGTATTTATACACATTGTTTGAGCAAATAAATGAACTTACTTACTTAAAAAATTGAAAGTTGAAATTTTAAAGAACATAATTCCAAATTCAAATTAGGAAAACGTGTGATTTTCATTTGTTTTTCGTACTGTCAAGATGAGTGAATCTAATCAATACCAAAGACATTCAATAAACTAAATCTCTTTGATCAATACATTTTAAAATTTTACTACAAAAAAGGTAAAAATGCAAAAATGATGTTTACGGACCTAGTACAGTGTCTATGAGAGTAGCACGAATTTGGTTTAAGAGTTTTTAATCCGGAAATTTTGATGTCAAAGATGCACGTCGTTCTGGTCGCCCTATTACGGATAAACAGGATGCTATTTTTGAAAAAGTGGAGCAAGATCGGCATATCAGTAGTTACGACGTAGCTGAAAGAACTGGGCATTGACCACAAAACAATTTGGCGCATTTGAAAAAACTGGGTAGGTAGGTACACAAAAAAGCTCGATATTTGGGTACCTCGCGGGTTCACTGAAATACCCCTAATGAACCGTGTACTCATTTGTGATTCTTTTTTACGACGTAATGAAACCGAACCATTTTTGAAGAATCTGATAACTGGTGATGAAAAATGGATCACGTGCGACAATAACGTGCGAAAAAGGTCGTGGTCAAAGGCCGGTCAGGCTTCACAGCCTGAGGCGAAACCCGGACTCGCAACAAGGTGATGCTGTGTGTGTGGTGATTGGAAGGGCATTATTAATTATGACCTGTTACCACCAGGCAGGACTATCGATTCTGACCTCTACTGCGAACAACTGATGAGGTTAAAGCAAGAAGTTGAGAGAAAGCGGCTGTAATTAATCAACAGAAGGGGTGTCGTTTTTCATCATGATAACGCTAGACCTCACACATCTTTAGCCACTCAGCAAAAATTAAGAGAGTTTGGCTGGGAGGTGTTAATGCATCCGCCGTATAGACCCGACCTTGCACCTTCAGATTTCCACCTGTTTCGGTCTCTTCAGAATTCTTTAGGCAGTGTCAGGTTAACATCACGAGAAGACTGCCAAAACTACTTGTCGCGGTATTTTGATCAGAAGTGCTGTAAATAAACAATATTACAAAAAAAAAAACGAATTTTCTTAAAAAAAGCGAAGAAAAATTTTCCCTAACCTTTTATTTAAATATTGCCAATAGTTAAAACAAGGATTAGCTAAGTGATACCTAATACAATAATATCTCAAACTGTGGTTTGTTTAGTGAAACTGCAAGATTCTTCAACACTTCATTAGTGCTTTAGGCTGCGGTTCCAATGAAGCGGAGTTGGGCGAAGTGGAGTCATGCAGAAATCAACCAATAACACTGGTTGAATTCCTCATAGCGTCACTCGTCTCGCCTGTGATAGGACAATTTCGGCAAGTCTCTGCTCCGCTCCGCCAAACTCCGTTTCAAAGGAACCGCAGCTATAAATGTACATTTCCGAGCTTAGCCATAGTATAGCCTCACATTATAATTATTTCACAATGGCATCGGCAAGACTTTCGGCCTTGTCCTCAATGTGTGAGAGCTTAGTACCCACACCACGAACTGCACGCACGCATCTATGTGAGCATGTGCTGTGTTATTGTTCTAATGCCTGAATATAGGGTCAAAGGTAGTATAAACTTATGCCTTTGACCCCACTGCGCTAATTTTGCTATGATGTGAACGTCGACAGTTTTATGATTGCGTCAAGATTTGCCATCTTCGTTATATAAAAAGTTACATGGCTGAACAAAACAATTGGCGATGATTATTACCTACTGGTCAATTTATTCATGGTTTCAACACCAGTCTATACATAATATCAACTCACAAGTGCGGTTATTTTTCAACACCACAGTAATACTTGTTTTGCGATCTACGTTCTTTAAAATACTTTCAAGTTCGATACATAAAAGTTAAGCAAATAAAACGTAAGCAAATGTTCATAGTAAACTTTGTGTGTCTATGATTTTAACTACCTAATACTTACATAAATGCTTGTCGACTTCATTGACTTGACATTGCTTAGAAAGTTTATGTAAGTAAACTTCTTTTAACTTTTGGTGGAAGATATTTTACTATTATAGTTAATTAGTTATTTGAAAGTATTGAAATACATATCAAATGTATCAAAACATACCTACTTAAATATTGACTTTTGTCGTAAAGAAATGGTAGGTTCAATTAACTTACACTTAGATGCCCCCGCCAAGTCGAGCACTTTTGATTTTATTCTTACCTACAAAATTGCAAGAGATTAAGTATTCATCTTCATAAGACCTATCGTTCCTCGTCAGCAAAGAGATCTAAGATAGGTACTATACAAGGGACACGCGACAAAAGTCTTACAAAAATTGTGGTCCCATGTCTCAGTAACGCCGTCTATAATAATATAGATCTTGATGCGTTTGCGAATGAGAGGAAGGAGATACTGTCAGAATGTTTGAGTTTTTGTGAGTAGAATGCATGACTGTGATGGTGTAATTATATTTAAGTAATTATATTTAATAATTATATTTATTAGTAAATTATGTTAAGTTGTAATTATATTTAAGTAATTATATTTAATAATTATATTTATTAGTAAATTATGTTATGTTGTAATTATATGTTTAAATAGTGTAATTGGCTTCGGCCGTTCTATTTAAAATTCTATTTAAATAAAAAAAATAGCAATATCGGACCGGCAGCGGAGCGTACAAAACTAAACTCATACATACTTGCGTCCATTAGGACACAAGTATCGGATCAAAGGTTTGTTCGTGATGTCCCGTTTATAGGTCTTTGTTTGTCAGTAATACCTAAGGCTCTTCATTTGTTTTATAAGTATTTACATCCAGAAAGCTTAAGGATCTTATTTTGTAGGTTGTAGGTTGGTTAGAACGCAAGCAATAAATTAAATCCGATAAAACAAAGCCGCTTATAATTCTTTTGTATGCTAACTCCTTTGTTTGTGTTGACTTGTTTTTCTTGTGTAGGTAAATCTTTTGTTAGAAATTGTAAAGAAAATTGCTGTGTGTAAATAGGCAGATTTTTTACTAAACTTTAATAAGTATTGTATTAGTGTTTGTACGAGTCAAACTTGCGGCACGCAATCGTTTCAAATCCACTTCTTAAAATTACTTTTAATTAATCTGTAATTGTTAGCGCTAATTCCAATAAAATAATATACAGTGTTCATACTGTTCATAATAAAATCTCATTTTCGTTTCATTTACTCGGTAAGTCGATATACCAATGACAGGGTAAATGTTGAAAGTTAGGCATTGCCTGCGCTTATCATATTCACAGGATGCTTAAAAAATAAACAACCGATTTGAGAACCACCTCCCTTTTTTGAGGTCGGTTCCTAATAGCAAATAATCAGTTAGGTACTGACTTTTAAACAACATTTGAATCTGCTTATCATCTAAACCTAAAATGTTAACTGTAATGCCATTGACGCCGACTGAAAAGTTGCGTGAAAAACAGCATTTTTAATTTGATTAAAACAGCCGACTTTGACTCTTATCCTCAGGTGCGAGTGTTCATCGGTATCATTGGCGGGACAGCGTTCGCGATGTTTGAAGGGGCTGTCATAGCCATCGTGAGGGAACAGAAGGCGGACTATGGCCTGCAGAGGGTATACGGTAGCATCGGAGGCATGATCTCCTCACCTCTCTCCGGCCTGCTTATAGACTATGCTAGCAGAGGGAAAGGGTACACCGACTTCAGGTAATACAGCCTTTACTCGTATATTGCGTAAACTTTTTTGATCAACTTTTCATAAGATCTTATCTTGTGCAAGGTCAAGGTATAGAGAATGTCATTAACACTTTCAGATTATTCCTTCAATTAGGTATTTGTTATGTAATAAGGTTATAAGACCGCAAAGCTGCAAAATGTGTGTAATTAAATACCAAATGTACAGACAGAAATTTCTTTTATCGTTTTTCAACTTTATACCAAACAGAATAAGGTTCATATTCAATTGGGAAAATTTGACACATTGGGGTAACTTGATGTGCTGGCGTCTGTACTAAGTACTAAAGGGTATAGTGATATGACGATGTATGAGATATGCAGTCAATTGTTCATCATCATCGCTGGGGTCGGTTTCCAGGATAACTAGATGCAGCCTAATACCAGAAATTTACTTGGCGCCACTACTTATAGTTATAGCACGTTCACAACCCCATTACTGGGTTTCACGCTTTTTCTAGGTAATACTGATTGTCAGGCTTTTGGGCTTCCGTCAAAGATCTATAAATGACAGCGTGAACAAATTTAAGTACTTAACTACCACATTTCTAAATATTTTTTTTTTAATTGGGGAGTTTGGCGAAACATGTTTCCTAATGTTTCAATGATTAAAATGCGGCTCCGTCTATCGATTGTTTTTGCGCACAGTCACAGTAAATCTCTGTGGATTTGTTTGATTGCAAAATGTTGGCGGGGTCATCGGGTAGGCTAGCGAACGAACAGGCCATGACCGAACGTGACGTATGGTGTTAAACAACTGATAGAATTACAATCACAATGTGTTCGGTGCAGCCGTCAGTATTTGTGCCTTTTCACAAAACCGTAGAAGATTTAATAGACCATTTTGGACAATAAAAAATACCTATTTTAGTACCTTCAACTGTTCTGGGGCCAACGAATTGGCTCTAATAGGTCTCGCAATTGAACCCGGCAGCTTTCAAACGATTTCTTATTTTACTTTTAAACAACAATCAAAGTGCAGACAGATGTATAATGTTGCCAAATAGTAGAATGAACCCCCAGGTAAAGATGGAATATTTGTCTGTAGCGCAAATAAGGTAGAAAGTTTGGCCTTCAGTTTAAGTTTGCTTAATCTCTAGTGAATTAACAACTGCGATACTAGTGATGCAAATATGGAAGTTTTTTTCTTTGTGTACTGTTTATGTCTGCTGAAATTATAAACAACAGTTGGTATATGTGTAGCCTTAAACTTTTATTTGGTTATAGAAATGCAAATGATGATGTCTCATAATAGCTTATCTATACTAATATTATAAAGAGGTAAAAGGAGGATGTTTGTTTGTTTGTAAGTTTGTATGTTTGTAAGTTTGTATGTAGGGGGTAATCTTCGGAACTAATGATCCAATTTTAAAAACTATTGCACTGGTGGAAAGCTACATGCTACACTATTCCCGGATGACATAGGCTACTTCCTATCCCTGGAATCCCACGGGAACAGGAACTACGCGGGTAAAACCGCGGGACGTCTGCTAGTTATTAATGACCTTAGATTAGACAGTGCCCATTTTAAAATAATTAGAAATAATTGTGTTAGTGAGTATATCTATGCAGATGAATTACATAATAATAATAATAATAATAAAGCCTTTATTTCTCACAAGTTGCATGCATAGATTAAAACATTACAAAAATTAATTAATTCAATAACATAATTGGCAATGTAGTAAATATTTCATTAATACAAATTATAATACAATCAACATATAAGAACGTATTGGAATTAAAATAATATTGACATTTAATATTGAATTTGATTGAAATTAATTAAAATTGATTATTATTTTACTTTAATTTTCTATAAATTTGTGAGGCACCCATTTTTGGGCATAGGCCTCCTCCAACCTTTTCCAATTTTCCCTATCATTAGCTTTGCGGGTCCAAGTTGGTCCTGCCAACTGAATGATATCATCGACCCACCTGCGGTGTGGTCGCCCGCGTGGCCTGGTCGCGTCTCGTGGGTACCAGTGCAGAATCCTCTCGCTCCATCGATTGTCCGTATTTCTTGCTACATGTCCGGCCCATCTCCATTTAAGTCGACACACAAGTTCAACAGCGTCTAATACTTTTGTTATTTTCCTTATTTCAGTATTTCTACGTCTTTCCTTTTTTGTAACGTTCAGCATGCTTCTTTCAGTAGCTCTCTGAAATACGTTGATTTTTTGTGCGACAACTTTGGTTAATGTCCAAGTTTGACATCCATATAGTAACGTTGGAAGAACAATTGAGTCCATTGTTTTCCTTTTCAATTGTATGGGGAGTTTAGATTTGAATATGTCTTTCAGAGACCAGTATTTGTTCCACGCCTTTTTTATTCTTCGTTCAACTTCGACAATTGTAGGTTCATTGAACGATATATTCTTACATACAAGTTATAAAAGACCAAACTCGACCAAATTCTATTTAAACTATGTACTTATTGTTATATCTTCACTCCTATCTGTGTGTGTTTGTCCATAACAAATGTGTCTAATTGTATCCTATTGATATTGTAAACGCTTGTAATGACAGATAACAGCTAAACTCATTTGGGTTTAGCGATGTGGATGTAGTTGGAACAACGACTTTTGACTTTTAATTTAAAGTTCAGGTATACTCGTATCTAATGTCTTGATCTTGACATTAAAGTTCATTAATTTGTATTAAGCTGTACCAAAAAGTATTTTAATGAATTAACTAAATACCTAGGTACTTGCATCTTGTCGAACGTGTGAGCTTCATTTGCACCGATTAGTCGACGAGTTTTAGTAAAATTTCAATAATTCAAGACCCATATGGAGATGGTCCATCAAGTTGATAGCAGTTGTCCATTGATTTGTTGGTGGTCGAGTTAGTTGTACCGAGACTAGGCAGATGAACTTAGGCATTATAATCAGAAAGAAAGAAAGAAGAAAAAAAAATACATTTATTGGCAACACGCACAGTAAAAACATAATAACACAAAAAAAGAGACTCAAAAATGGCATTGTCTCACGGCTGCTCCAAACGTTTCATTTCAGCTGTAATATTAGACAGATGCTGAGACGTTGTCTAACGCTGATTTTCAAATGAACCTTTCCACCTTCCCCTTCTTCCTACCTTCCTTGAATCCGTTATTATATTATACGTGCGGACTTCTTGATCTAATCTATCGAGTACGTAGATAGATTGTATCAAGCAAGAACCACCAAGTCGTGAGGATTACTTGGTGGTAATAGATATGCACGCCGTGGTCGCGGTTATTATTGTAATAACAAACATGCACAGTGGCGCATGTTACGTAAGATTGTCAAGGATAAGGCTGTTTCTAACTGGGCTGAAGAATCAATTGATATCAATCAATCATCTTTACTATTTTTTATAAAGAGCAATATTATGATTTGTATTTTTGTATGTAACGAATAAACTTAAAAACTACTGGACCGATTCCAAAAAGTAGCCTATGTTACTCGGGGATAGCCTACTTTTTATCCCAGTATTCCCACGGGAACGGGAACTACGCGGGTGAAACCGCGTGACGTCCGCTATTGTTTTATGCTTACGTTTAAATCTGTGTCCACATTATTTAGGTTTTTTTAAAGTTTCTGACAATTAGTGAGCTTATTAAAAATAGACACAATTTTAGCGTAATATAAGTAAAATTATTGAAAAATTAAAGTATGTAGAGAGGTTTTTATGACTGTAAGTTTGTGTGTGTGTGTGTGGGGAGAGTGTTATCGAATGAGTCAGATTAGACCAATACGTTAAAGAGAGCTTCTGTGGCAGCATATGTTCGGCTTTGCAGCCAGGCCTGTTACGTGATTTTAAAATCTAAACGGACTTCGCACATCGATTACGTACTAGGCGCCGATGATATTCGAGACTGTCAAAACAGCCACTGTATGAGCTGCTGCAGCTGGTAATCGTAGCTCCATACTAATATATTAAGGGTAGAGAATGAGTGTAAAAAATTAAAACTGTCGAATTTCAATTGCAATTATAGGCGTCCACTGCTGTCGTCCTAGGACTTTCCTACATGGCGGGAAAGTACTCCATTTTTATTTTAGATGCGAATATGAATTTGAAGATTTTAGAGAATCGCTTACTGCACTCGGAAATCGAACAGTTAAAGTTCGAAAAATTAACATGTACTTATATGTAGTTTTGTCGCATCAATCATAAGAATCAACTCTTAATAAATAACATGCAATATTAAATCAAAAGTTTAAACAATATTAGAAGTCAATCAAACCTAATGATTTGAATTCCTTTATAGGTACATAGGTACAATCTCCTACAATCACAAAAATAAAATTGTTGTTTTTTTATCTTTTTTCAGGCCAGCGTTTTACCTGTATGCCGTCCTGAAGGTGGCCTCAGGTGTCCTGATGTTGAGCATAGACCTGGAGTTTAAGCAACCAGCACAGAATCTTGTGGAAGATGTCATCACCGTGTTCAGGAACGTCGAAATTGTCGCACTTTTCATTGCATGCTTCATTATGGGTAATATTGAATTAACTGTTATTTATATTTAAGTGGACAAAAATCTCCGGTCATCATGTTTGTTCGGGATAAACTCCGGAACTATTTTTTTTATTTTAAATTTGGTGTGTGTAAATTGGTTAAAATCAAAATATATATAATTTTTCTCGATTATTGACCTCAATATTTTTGATTGCGAATTAATGTTTTCTTATAATAAGAACCATAAGTTTCTAACAAATTGCCTTGTATGTTATATTGGACTACAACAACGGGTGGCTGGGTTAGCTAGTATATAAGCAAGTATAGAACATATAACAAGGAGAAACAACTGAGGAGTAGCGGTAGTTATAGGTCTGAAACACAGGCAGTAAGAGGATACCTCACCATTAGATTACGACCAGTCTTGTGCATTGTGTCGTCTGGGTCTTTTAAAGGCTTATTTGAAGATAGCGTCAGAAAGCATTTGTCTGGAATTACTGCTGAAATGAATCGTTGGTTGCAGCCGTGAACAAAGCTATTTTTTTCCTTGTTTATTTAATCGTTTTCATTAACCTCATTATAAATTTCTTAAATGTTACTAGAATAACATTTTTCAGCCATTAGTAACGTCACACGTACCTAGATGCCTACGTGTACCTACTAATGGCTGAAAAATGTGTTTTCGCTTTCTGAAATGTGTCGATCAACTGGGAAATCAGTCAGATTTCCTAATTACTGTGAATCATTTATTAATTATTTTAGACATAAGTAATTAAAATTCCAGTTTAGTCACTCATTAATTAAATTATGAAATTAAAATTGAATGAACAGAAAAAGAAAAAATCTATTAATATTAAATCTATTAGTATAATAAATCTATTAAAATTTATTAATCTATTAAAATTATTATTATTAATTAATAAATCTATTAATTTTATAAGGTGTTGACAATGAAACGATGGAGCAAGGTTTTGGTCGTATGTTTCAAAACTGGTGAATGCTTTGTGACATTTAAAGATACATACTTACGTAAAGTTAGTGAGGCGAACTGCTGGTATTTCATTGTATGTGTCGGCTTTTTTTTAAGTTTTTTTTTTATTTTCTTTCTCAGGAACTGCTTGGGGGTACATCGAAAGCTTCTTATTCTGGCTGCTCCAAGACCTAGGCGCGTCACGTTCCCTCATGGGTATTACTATAACTGTGGGAGGTATCGCTGGTCTGCCACTCCTCGTACTGTCGGGACCCATCATCAGGAGACTGGGACACGCCAACGTGCTCTTTATCGGATTCATATTCTATGCAATTAGATTACTCGGTAAGTGATCAAGGAATGAACAATGGGAGCAGCAAGCTTTCTCGGGCTTCGTAATGAGGTCATAGGAATGTTGTTACTCCCGTAGGTAAATTAATTATATTTTCTTTACGTTAGAGTCGAAGAATAAAACATCAATGTTTTTTAACTAAGTTCATATTTGGGTTTATGTGATTCGGCTAAGTGATCTTTGTGACTACACAAAGAAGAAGATAAGAATTACAATAGATTAATTTTATTTATTAAAACATGAGACCTTGACAAGCCTTTAAGTACCTTTCGCGACCAGGGCCCTATCCAATAAAGCTGACAATCCGACATATATGTCAAAAAATGACAAAATTGTAGAATTGTCGCGCTTAAGCTGTTTAATAAACGTGACAAATATGTCAAAAATCGACAGGTGAAATCTTGACATATTTTTAATGTAAAAACACGTTTAATAAAACTCGACATATCAAAAAACCTGTCACAATATTTCTGACATTTGTCGATGACAATATTGTCGGATTGTCGTGACAATTATGTCGACTTTTGACATATTTGCAAAGAATTTTGTTTCATGAAGCTGGATGAGGGTAAAATTGAAAAAGATATTATCAAAGTACAAGAATAAAACAATCACTAGTGCAACTTCGATTGTGTTATGATCGCGTGTAAGATGGAAATGCAAAGAAAACTTACTATTTTGGGCCTTATTTACGAAAGTAAAAATATACTTTTTGGGAAGTTTAGTGACCAATTGATCCACGATGTAAAAATAAATAATTGGAAGGAAATAGCTTAAATATGATTTCGCGACAGAGGGTAACGCGCCTGTCAGAATTGTCGGACAATTCTACAAATATGTCAACATGTCATGACAATTTTCTGTTTAATAAAGCAGATTTGACAAGTTTTTCACGACAAATTGTCACCTGTCACCTGTCGCATATAAAGTTTTATAAAACAGAAAAATTTCAAGAAAAAAAAGAGTCCGACATATTTGTGAATTTTCCACCATGACAATTTTGTCGCCTGTAAGTTTTATTAAACAGAAAAATTGTCGAGTTTTCACTTTTTGACATATGTCGGACTTGTCGGATTGTCAGCTTTATTGGATAGGGCCCTGGGCTGTATTTGGTTTGGTATAGCTCAATCAGATATGTACGCAAGTCTTTCGGTATAAGGGGAGCTAAAAGCCAAAGCGGTCGAACCTCGACCGCTTCTAATAATTCGACGGAGATCTGCCATAATGTACAGAGGCCAGCACATCAAGTTAGATAGATTTTCAACTTTATCACAAATGGAATAAGGCTCATGTTCAATTGGGAAAATTTCAGAGTTTAGGGTAGCTTGATGTTCTGTCTGTTACAGCCCATTTAAATCAACATGTTCTAGACATTTTAAACTTGAAGTTGCAAACATTCTGTTGACGCGAATCAAATAATCCGTGTTTATGAATTTATAATTTAGTTTATTTTTAAGATATTTTACATGGTTTTGACACTATTTTATTGACATTTAAGTACAATTTTAACAGAAAAAATAAATGTCAAGCCATCCCTAAATAAATTCGGAAAAGGGAATCCTGCCCTACAAAACGATGATGACAGTTTTGATAATTATGATATATTATACCAATTTGTATTTCAACAAATTCCTTTAGTTAGTAAAAACAAAAAAAAACGTTTTTGTAGATAGGCATAATGGCTAAACTACATCCAATAATTCTTATACCTGTGGCGGGAAACTAGGTCAGAACTTTTATATTGATTGCAATTTATTAATGATGTGCAGTTTATTATGTTATTAAAATTAAGATCAGTAAGTAAGTGATTGCACCCGAGGTTGGCACCATTAGATCAAGCGACTCGTTCAGTGACTTTGTAAGCTGCGGGGCCACTTTCACCGTTTAGATTCCCTTCCCATTTGCTGATTTCCCTTTTGTTTCTAAAACTTTCCTTAATGTAAGTCATTGCTAGACTATAGAACCTAAGCATTATTCCATTGAACGTTAGGGTCTCTAATAAATGAAGACACAATTAAACTTTGCGTGTAAAATACGTGTAAACATCACTGTAAAAGCTTGGTAGTTGAATTGATGGAAGTAAGTTAAAGCAAACAAAGGTACATACATGCAATTCTCGGTGTAATTGCATTTGATGGCCATTTGAAGACCATTCACCTGCGTCCGGCACACTGGAAGCCAAACTCAATGTTGCTAGGTATATGTTGACCGGATGATGCCAATCAAACTTGACAATAAATTGCTAGGACTACCAGATTAAGATCAAAATATATGCAATTAAATAATTTTAAAAATAACCTTTTTGATATTTTCTTGTTCTATGTCCTCAGGTTACTCACTGATCTACAACCCGTGGCTATGTCTGGTGTTCGAGGCGTTGGAATCGGTGACGTCATCACTGTCATTTACTGCTGCTGTGACGTACGCAGCGCGGTTATCCTCCACCACCACTGACACTTCCGTACAAGGACTACTAGGAGGAATTTATTATGGAGTTGGTACGTTGTCTACCTGGGTTTTGACAATTTCATTAAACAATATGTAACTATGCAACGGTTGGCTGCTTAAATAAATCTAGTCTGTAAAATATTTCACATGTATCGTAATATAAAGAATATATTATGCTTAAGTACTTAATACTAATTATGAATGCTAACAATAACATTCCTGTTTCCTGTAGATGGCCTACATTCAGCTTACTTATTGCTTAAAGAAATCAAAACAAATAGACGTGGTTCGACGTTCTAACCAAGTCTACTACGTTTTATTACTTACATTATTTTTTTTTTTACAGGCAAAGGTTCTGGAAGTCTTATCGGTGGTTATCTTATGAAATTCTTCGGTACCAGACCAACTTACCAGATATTCTCCGGTGCGACATTCATCACTGGCTGCATTTATTATCTGTTTAATACATTCTATTTACGGAAGAGGGCAGTGGTCTATGAAGACGACTTCTGTAAGAAGAAGCAAACACCTGCGGACGTCGAGGGCAATGATACTAATAAAGGTGGTGACAAAGCTGTCCAAGCGATAGATGTCGCTAGTAAAACTGAAGCTAAACTAGAGAACTGTGTCGAGGACAAAGTAAAAGAACCAGATTCGAACCGCACGAAGTTAGTGCCCGACAATGCAGATGGCGGTAGTGATTCCGGTGTTGATAACCCCGCTTACAACGAGACCGAGGCGGCCGAAACTAAGAAAGAAGAAAGCAAAGTGCCCACTGTGTGATATGCATTCCATACAAATTAGTTAAGTTAAAACAAAATGTAGAACTGCATACGGTAAGAATGGAAACCGACCCAAACAAAGGAGATGCAGACCATGAAAACACAATATAGAAACATGTTTTAGTAGTATTATAGCTATTGTAGACAAATAATAACTATAATAATAATTTTAAGCCGAATTTAGTCGTTTTATCTGTTTTACTTTTTTTGATACCACAATAAATTGTTTATAATATTGACTGAAGTATCTAGAAGTAATTTCGGTCATAAAGACGCTCTCCGGCTCTGGTCACTTTAGGGCTTATAAAAAAATATGAAAAATGAAATTATCAATACGAAGAAAAAGAATTGTCTAGAATAGTGTTGGTTTGAATGTTCTCATTGAAACATCACTAATTTATAAATTAACGGGCATAATTATCTAATATAAGTGACAGTTACTTGTCGGTAATCGGACAAACTGACAGTTTTGTCGCCTATTCATTTTCTGCTATTTTGTAACAGCACCAGAGTCCAAAATGTAGCAATTATGACATTTTTGACATTTTTGTCTTGTTGTGAATTCCTATTATACAGGGCCTTGAAAGTATTTTTAATGGCTATGACTATTAATTTTACTTTAGACGATTGGACATTTAGTTGCAATGACTGGATTAGTTTTGAATCTCAATCTGATTAATAATTAAAATGTTGAAATATTATAAAAATGGAATAAGTAAGTTAAAATTTAAGGTGAAGACCTCACCGATATTATTTTTAACGTTGTTTTATCCATGTCATGTACAAGTCACACAATTTTATTGTGTTTATATTGTTTAAGTTCTAGCGGTGAGTAATAAAAATTAATGAATAAATTATAATAGATAAATAATATTTATTATTATTTTAACTTTACGAGATTTTATATCCCACCAATTCATCATAATTGACAAATAATTGTTATAATAAATCACAATCATACAATACATGTTCTGGAGGACACATCGCCGTACGCCCGGACACCATAAAGTTAGTCTATTATCCTGGACCGTCATGGCTTGAAATTTTTCGTCGGCCTTTCCTAAATTTTATTTTTTTCTTAATAAGTAATATAATAAAATCATGATTTCTATTTAACTTAACGAAATTTCAAATTTAAGTAGTGGCTATTTCCTTTCCAAGATTAAATTATGTGTTATTTATGGTTTTTCACAGTTTAAGCCCAAAATAACGTTAGAAATCAAAGGATAAGGATATAGAAGCTTTAACATATGGAAGCTCTGAAATGAACCAAACTCGAACAATAGGGCCGTGGTGCAAAACCACTGTGTTATTTGGTTTAGGATTGACACTTGTTAGCAAAATTAACGATTAGATAAATATATCATGACTGGTTATTTTCATATTGGTGTCTGAACCAAACATCCCCGAAGGGTTAGGCAAAGACGGATCTCCAGTAGGTACACACACATTTTGCCAGCTATGTATAAATCCAAAGTAATTGAGGGCGGGCCTATCAATCGGGCAAATCCAGACTTCGGATCTGCTACTGATAATTACCAAATGTCAAAACTCAGTAAAGTTTTACCCATTGCAGTATTTTATATAAAAAATGATCATGTATGTTGTTGTTGGTTTGTGGTACAGTTACCGCATAAAAACATTTTTTTTTTAAATTGAAGTGTTATGCCGGAGAAATATATGGATGGTGATTTTAGATAAGCACACAGAATAACTCTACTAACTGTCAATAGAGAAAATAACAATTCTTTTGTTACCGGGGTTTTGTTAGCAGGGTACCTGATGCTAAACGCGAAAAACTACCAGAACAATAGAGATATATAGTATTATCTAATTAAACGATTGAATGGAATGTAGACAACTTTCCACTTAAGGTGGTCTAAATATTTTGTACAAATATGTGACACTTTCTACAAAGGCTTGCTCGGGAACGACGTTGATTATCGCGCTAATAGTGTAAATTGTAACTCGGGTTTGGGTCATCTGAATCGTGCCTCTAGCGTTCTACATATGAGAGTACCGCTAAAAATTATCGCAGTTTTACACCCAACGCACTTGTCCACAGCACATGTGTATTTGAAAATATTTAGCCATAGCCATCATTTTCTAGTCAGTTGTCGTTTCGAGCACTCGCGTAATTCGGTATTAACAAATGTGCTTCAAACACGCCTAAAATGAATCGAATAGTACTACTCGCTGTTTTGTTAAATTGTTTTCATATTCATCATGTTTATACGACAAATCTACCTGGACCTTTAGTGTACGTCGTAACTCCGACTCCGCGAACGCCGCAAACCGATATGGGGAGATCAGCGCCGTTCTACTACCACAAGTGGATAAGCAGAATGGACACACCACGGAACGCAACACCTAGCACCACGACAACAGCAAGAACAAAAACCCCAGACTTAATATTTGCGGAATTTGATTCAAACAACAACAACATGAAATCAATTAGAAAACTTCTGGAAAAGGAGACGATTCAACCAATTACGACTACTACTACGACTTCCACTTCGAGACCTATTTATGTTCCTGACGAAGAAACGAATGATGGATCTAACTATGGCTTATCATTGCCGTCAACGCAGAAACCTGTGGAAACTGATTATTTTGCTATGTACAATAATTTGTACAACCACGGCCCAGTGTATGTGCCTTCAGTTCCATCATCTAGTGCATCGCCTCTTCCAACAACAACCGTTTCAACGACTACCACGACGGCACGAGCGCCAATAAACAACATAGAAAATATTTGGCATATCATTGATAATGAGAAACATGATCAATTTTCTGGTACATGGGAGGAAGAGCCTGTTAGTTCCGAAGAAGCGGCTAAAGATGTTGAAGAGAAAGATAATTCACAAAATAATGACGTGCATCCAAATGAAGGCAATAATGAAGAAGATGCAGGAATTGATGACAACTTTGCCTTACCAGGGTAAGTGTTTATTTCTTAATTTTATTTTTTAGAAATATAAAATCCAAAGTGGTGGTTGTTGCTCAGAAATAAATGAAGTAACTTGTGTACGGTTATTTTACATAATTTTATTATTGTTTGCAGATTTGGCACTAATCCCGGTAATGGAGGTGAAAACGAATCCCGAGCTATACGTACGGAACCTAATATCCGCTTTCCTTACATTGACTTAAAACCGTTTCAAATGAAAAATATGAAAAAATCTCAGTTCAACTCTTTTTCGAACGGTAAAAAAGGCAATAATATGTTTAACTTGGACAGCTTTACTGAGATTAAAAATCCTGTTAGAGGCGAAGTACAAGATTCTATGGTTCCCATGCGTCAGCCAATAGATCGTTACAATCCTGCACAGCCTTACTTGCCCCAGCCACCAACCTACGGTGAGAAATCAAAACAGTCTGCTCCAGGACTTCCACCACCTTCACCGCCATCTGGTCCGTCTCCACGTCCCGTCAATACCTTTGCCAGTCTAGTGCCTCCCCCACCTCCACCCGCTCCAAAAATCACAGCGGACGATTTTCCAACACCAAGCACCTATGAGTCCTTCCCACCATACGCACCTCCTGGTCCAGTACAGCGCCCTGTTTCTTCGTACCAACCACCTGTTGATTCCGGACCAGGCTCTCCTCCGAGTGGCAGCAATGACGATGGTCCCCCATCAGACATAGGCTACAGATACAAGCCGCCTTCAGCCCCTGCTCCAGAACCTTTCGTTCCCACTATCACTCCGCTAAATAAGCCATTTATGGGTTATTCTTATAACAAGCCACCGATAGCTCAAGATGATGATGAGAGCCCTCCAATGATGGATATGGGAAGCAAACCTGATTTCCAGGGTTATCACTACAGTAAACCAGCTCCACCGCCTCCGCCACCACAGGACCACGCACCTAGCTACGGTCACCAGGACGGACCACCCCCTTCGTACCACCCTGAATCTGATTATCCCGATCTCATTTTTGATAAACCACACGGACACATGGGGGATGTCAAAGGTGGAGATTCAATGAAGGGGAATGATATGGGCATGGCACCACCACCTCCTCCTCCATCTGACGACATGAGTCCCGATGCACACGGAGCCCCAATGGACGACCACGGATTTCCCAATGATTTCCCCGGAGATTTCAAGTTCCACCATGACTTTGATGAACACGATCACGATCACGACCACTATCATTATCATCACCCGACAACGACTACAACAACAGAAACGCCTCGTGTCAATAGGTACAGTTATTATTACTTAGGGAAAAAGCTTTACTATTTGCCGCTGTACTTTAGCGTATATTTCGTCGTTTACGTAGGAGCTCTTATTATCAAAGCCGTTTTACGTCATAAGATTACGTACCCCAATAGTTGGAGACCAAACGGTACGACAGCAGGATTCTTCTCAAAGAGATCCATTGAATCGCATCTTTCTAATGAGAATCTTCACGAGATCACTGGGAGGGTAACGCGGGCTATCGCTACAGCAGCTGAAAAGTATATTGGTGAAAAAGGCAAACAACAATAAGAAAATAATTTTGATGAATTTTCTGTGCGTAACTTTGAATTTAGGTGTATAAATTGTGTCAAATACGTCGATAGTTTAAGTTTGTTGTGAACTGGACACGTTCAATCGTCATCGAAATTTACCTTTTAGTTTGAACGTAGTTCATTATCACAACAATTATGTTGATAGTTAATTAAAGTAATTTAAAATATAAAAAAACATATTTAAAATAATGCGATTTTATTGAACCCCCTATTCTAAGAACAAATAAAAATGAACACATATTATTTTGCATTGCTAAAGTGCAATTGCTATTTTCGCAATTTTAACCTTGTTCTCCAGCCGAAGGATTGTTCTTCCACCTAAATACGTAAAGTTATTCTTTTTCCGAGAGTCTTACAACTGATCCATCAAGAAACGTGACGTTACAAACATGAGGATGAAATCCCTCCATGATGGCTCTATCAAGTGTTATGAAACTGTTTGAAAGTCGGAAAGCTTTCGCTACTTAAAAAAATAGTAATGTATTTTTATGTACTATATTATATCTTCGCACTTTCCGAGCTATTTACTGTACCTACTTATAAAAAATAAATGAGAAACACAAACAATAAAGATCTTTAATGCAAATTACGACAAATCTCAAATTTAAACAAAGCATATCAAAAAATCATCCTTATTATTTATTAAATATTAAAAAGCTATTGCCTAAATACAATTTCAGTGGGTTTAAATATAAAAAAATCCTAATAGTAGTTATTTACTTCGTTCGTCTAGTTCCGATGGGCACACTGTATTCGATCGTGTAAGTACTACATTAGGTGCCTCAAATATGTTTAAAAACTCAGCATTCATATATTTCCAAAGCCATAGTCAAAATTAATTATAGGTATTTAAGTATATATCGATTTCCTTCGAGTTATCGTTCTTTTTCATTATGTAAACGTTTACTCTTTGTTAAAAATAGCATAACCTAAGAAGAATGGTTCACTTATAAAACTAGGTGCCTTTGTAAGCTTTATGATGTAATAATTTGTACAGGCTTACTTAATTAACATGAAACACTAAAAATATGTAGGTACTGCTACGATTAAGAATTCCAAAGGGTGCCTATAAGTGCCTTAGCACTTTTTACCGGTATACCAGTGTAAACAGTGTAAGTAGTAGGTATCCATAAACTCCCAATAATCAACTATCAAAGCAAGAATTAAGCTATTAGAACTTTAGAATACACTAATGGATTGCAATATCTTTAGATGTACCTACTGCAAGTTTGCATCAGGCCAGAAAATAATAGTACAATATCTAAGAATTTGTCATGTCAGGTTTTTTCTTCTTTGGCAACTGATATTAACCATTCTGCTCGTGTCCCACGTACTGTTTTTCACATTGTTACAATGATACTTCAAACAATTGAAGGTGAGCGCGAGATAAGGGGCCTTGTATTTAGTCAGCGTCTAGTGGAAACTCTTGATGTTACTGAAAACATGAATCGATGGATTACATTGAGTTTTGATAAATTATTGCGAAACTGCAAGGTAAGCGATAATTTTGCGGCTTACGTTTGATTCCAGACTATTGGAGCGATAGAATCAAATATATAACTTTAATATATAGGTACTCTTACTGGATTTTCTGTAAAGCGTATTTTGCAATCGTGGAGAAAAGATTAGCCGACAGAAGTCGATTGCCCAGGGTATGCCAGAAGTAACAGAAGTCAGAGAGTACATTGCCCCTTTCATGTATCACATCACTTTACATCTGAATAATAATGTTAATTCGACGATTGATGTCGATGATCTTATACTTGGAGCTTAAATTGAAAGTCAAAAGTTTTTCAGTGGAGTAACTAGGTTAAGTGGGGAAAGTATAGGTCTAGTAGAGTGTATGACAGTGACTATAAGTATATAATATACCTATTTTATTTTCTCCAATGCCACACAGTTTTTGAATTATGATGAAAAATATTCACATATAGTTACACCTTCTCCTTTATTTTCAAAGCAAAAAGTCTATTTTATGGAACTTTCTGTTCTGTCTCTTACTAGCATTGTTACTAAGAAACAATGCTTGTAACTTAGTAGCCAGGAAAAGCCTTTTACAACTAACTTACCTATTTCTGCGGTTTTGTACATTTAAACACACTAATCTAAGTACATTTATTTTAAACACACTTATCTAATAATTGAATTATTCCTTTTATTTGGATCAGGGAATAATTCAATGATTAGATAAGTGTGTTTAAAATAAATGTACTTCATTTATTTTAAACACACTTATCTAATAATTGAATTATTCCCTGATCCAGAAATCCATTATGATCCACGCTATTCACGCCGCGCTGGGTTAAAGAGCGTTTCGCTTCATAGGTAGCTACTCTAGTTATGGAGAACAGTACGAGTAGGTATACGGTTGATATTTGTTAGTACATCACGACACGACATTACTATCTTTCAATCTTTTAAGATACTGAATATTGTTAAACCGATAGTGAGACGTAGATATATGTACAACCTGCCAAAAGTTGGAAACATATGGCTGGTTATTCCGTTAAAAGGAAAATTAAATAAAAGTGTGTCATAATTTTGAGACAGACCTATAGGTTTTTTAGGGTACGGACTAATTTAAGGTTTAAACAAAAAATGGGCATGCTCTCCAGCCAAGACTTCATGGCCAAGGATAAGAGCTTTCTGAGCTTAAGTTAGGAATTTGATAATGCAGTCAAATTGTATCTAATCATCTTTTATTTACAGACGTAGCTGTGAAACGTGAGTGACAGTGACCTTACGACTTACATCATTTTTTTTCTTTTGTATTATATGTTTTGTAGTAGGTAAGTATATTAGGTTTGAAAGGAAGAACTAAAACCCCTTTTATAATGACACATTTATTAACACATCAATCTAATATCAACAATCTCATATACTTAAGTTACCCATTTCATGTAAAAGGGTGCCTTTTCAACAACAATAATAATCTAAAATATAATATTAAAGTATACCTTTTCACCAGAGATGATGAGATATTCTCGCAATCATGATAACGTTAATATCATTTGATCAGGGCCAGTATCTTAGTATCTTAAAGATACCGGTAGCCCAGGGACTCGTGTTGCTGTACAAACATTATTATGAACAACTGATGGAATATGATAAGATTAAGTACAGCCACTTGGTTGTTTACTTTGAACTTTCCTCATAGAGAATTTGGGATTTTTCATTGATTTTATAAAATAGGTCCCAAAAAGCCATCCTAGATTTGTAATTTCTCTTTTCAACTTTGAGTTCCGAGTCGATATGCAGATAGTTCTGCGATCCCTTAGTAGCAGCCGGCCACTGTACGGGCAGCAGGTCAGAAGTCTGCGGAGTTGGGTTTCTGAAAAGTATAAAAAAAACATAATTATGAGATTAGTCACCAGTTCACTATAACGTTACAGAAATACTGCTGAGAGACTTTGTTTACAACACCCATTTATTTGTTTGTAGTTATGATAATAACATACATTTAATAATTAATTAATTAGTGCATATAATGCGATTAAGCATCTTCCATTAAGTTTATGTAGGGATTATTAAACAGTATGGCCAGCCACAGTTCTAATCTAACCTAGCTCTTTTGGTCAGGGTATATTTATTATACCACTACACATTGTTTTAGTGTAGTTAATATATTATTTGGTCAGGGTAAATGAATTGCACCATTACACATTATTTCAATGTAACTTATAAGTTAAGTTAACTTATAAGTATAAAAGGCATATATTTTGTATGTACATACCCGTATTTGACGAAATTTGCCCACAGAGTAGTCATGCGATCGATGATAATTTGATCTTCAATTAAAGGGTTTGCCATGTATGAGATATCAAACAAATATCCTATTTCATCTGCATGCGACGCACCTGGAGCTGTCACATTCTCTCTGCATTTTACGAAATTTCTGCCGCCATCATATGCAAACAAATATTGATAAATATTTCTAGCTCCATTATCAAGATACTTCTGTACAGTTCGTGCTGCTGGATAGTTAAAGAAGAAATCTGAACTAAATTTTATAATTTCTTGTTTGACTTCTTTACTTATTTTCTCATCTCCAATATAGAAATGTCTTACAAACTGTTCCATTTCTACAAGATCTTCGTCAAGGTTAAAATATTTCACTAAGTTATCATAAAACAAGTTTAAGGTCGCAAATTCTGCGGGTGACATTGTTTCATACGTGGCGAGGGATTCATCACTGTTGTATCCTATGATAATAGGCACATTTCTAAGGTTCGGCTTCATGTTAAGCGGATGGTCGTAAATAAACCTTTCAACATCATTTATATCTTTTTCCAAAACCGGAGGAAATAGCAACCCAAGTTCTGACGTCGATGCAATTATTAGATTGCTGTCAATCGTGATCAGAAATGCTAAAGCTTCTTCTATGTCTGTTGTAACAAACCCGAGATGTTCGGACAACTTTAGAGGTGCTGATGTATCAGGTTCCTGTATCGCCCAAGGACCTAGTGCGTTGCCGCTTTGTGTTATTACCTTATCGAATAGTTTCTCTTGACTGTATAGTAAATGGAAGTCTACTGATACTCCACCAGCACTTTCACCAAAAATGGTAATTTTATTAGAATCACCGCCAAACGCTTCTATGTTGTTTTTAACCCATTTGAGGGCTAACTGTTGATCTTTAAGACCTTGATTTCCAGGTACGTTCGGAGTGTCGAGACACATGAATCCATAAGGACCTAATCGGTAATTTAAAGTTACCAAAATTATATCTTGTTGGACTAAATAACGCGGTCCATACAGAAATCTGCCTGAGTATCCAATTGAAAATCCACCACCATAAATCCAAACTAGGACCGGCAGCCTGTTTCTAGAGTTAGCCGAATTTGGTGCGTAAATATTTAAATGAAGACAGTCCAACGTTCCTACTACAGTATTGTTAAATTCTTCAATTTGTGGACATATTGCTGAATCGTCATAAGCTTCAAAAACTTCATCGAAGCCTGGATGTGGCGTAGAAGGCTAAAACAAGTAAGATGTTTTTAACATTTTACACTAAAGTTAGATTAAAAGATTTTGTTAGCACTTACCCCAAAGGGATTACTACTGTCCACAGTTGCGTATGGTATACCCATAAACATGGAATAGTCGCCATCAGCAGCCCTTAGACCACGAATTAAGCCAACTTTAGAATCCACTAATGGGTCAATTCTCGATAATGTACTACCATTCTTGATTAGACACAGTATTAATGATAAAATAATTTTGAATTTGTAGTCCCTCATGATGTTCACGGTTCGGTGGTGAGAGGTAATGTAACACTGGCACTCTTAACAACAAAAGGTGATCATGAGATAAGGGGCCTTGTCTGTATGTCAAGTGTGCAATGTAGATAGAGATATTGCTGACAACGGGTATCGACAGATTACTCTGAATTTTGATAAATCGTTGCGAAACCGCAAGGTAAGCAATAATGTAGACCTATGGAATGAATCTTAAGTAAGCGATAATACCTAATCATCAATGAGATTTTTTCTTCAAGGTTATTTTAGCCAATATGCACTTACATCTTGATGACTAGTCGCTTCAGCCATTGATTTTGGCAAAAGTTGGTGCATCTCAAGAAGTGTTTTCCGCTAAATTGTTTTTGTCTTATCATGGTGACGAGTGAGTTGGAGATACGTAATCATCGCTTAGTTAACTTCAATTCTCATGTCATGTCATAGCTAAAATCTTTATCAGAATTGACTAGTGATACGAATGGCAAAACAAGAAAGTAGGTTTGACATGAAATGAGTGTGGGTGGATGCAGTGTGCCAACCAGCATGTTGGATCATATGCCACTAATAGGGTTACTATTATTGTTGCACGGAAAAAAAAATTGTTTTAAACTAAGAATATTTCACTTGGTCAAGACATTGCGTGATTCATATATGGGGAAAACATTATATTCTTAAAATTAGTAAATATTTGTCTTGTTAATCATTTTTCTTCCAAATATATAAAGTCTCTAACCAAGGCTATTTTCTATTTTTATATTGAGAAAGCAACGTTTTCTTTGCTTAAGTAAGTATTTTTTCTTAAGTCTAGAATCTTAAATTCTCAAATTTAAGACAATGATGTCTTGAATCTAGAATGTACTCTTCGAAGTAACGCTTGATTACTCCGATTACTCCTCCGAGTGAGAAGAGTAATATCTTCTACCAAGAATATATTTATTGAACAAGAAATGTCACTGTTTCTGATCAAGAATATATCTATTGGTCAAGAATTTCCGTGATTCATATATGGGGAAAACAATAAATGGTTGTATCAAAACACAATTATTCTCAATGCAAGTAAATGAATAGTTAAGTCAAGATATTTGTCTTCCTTCTAGAATATACGTACTTGTGATTAAACAATAAATTTGAAAATAATTCTTTTCTCAGTTGAAAAGTTTGTCAATCGGATCACGGAGTTTTCTTAGAAGAAAATAAATTCTCAGTATGAAAAATAAATGACTTGTAAGAAGAATCGTATTTACTCATCTGCATGCTACGGCATATTTCAGTGAAGCAGCTTTAACTCTTGCATCAATTAATTCTATTTTCACACAGAGAACAATTTATCTTTAGTGAAGAATACCAACAATCTTAGTTACCAGTTGATGCTCTTCAGTGAAGAAGTTTTAGCTATTAGTTCAACAACAATAAGTTATTCTCAAGAGACCACGTTGTTTTAAAAATATAGTGTCAATGTTCTTAGTTCAATAATAATGCGTTTTTATTGAAAAAGTTTTATTTCTTAGTTTAATAATATTATCGAATTTAAACGGAGATCACATGGTCTAGAAAGAATAATATCAATGTTCTTAGTTCGAGATTTATACGTATTTCAATTAAGAAACCCAGTTCTTAATTTAAAAACAATAAGCAATTGGTACGGAGATCAGATTGTCTCCAACCAATAATTTTATATTGTTGATTTAAGAACGTGCAGGTACTTAACTAAAGAAGTTTTAGTTCTTGATCTAATTTTATTCATTTAATGTTTCATTCGGAGATTAGAAATCTCTTAGCTCGATAATAGTGTATTTCACTGCAAGCAATCTTGGTTCTTGGCTCAATGCATGTCATGTTTCATACGAAGATCAGATTGTTTCCAACGAATAATGTCATTATTATTGATCTAAAAACTCTGTACTTCAGTAAAGAAGTTTTAGTTCTTTATCTAATTCATTGCATGTTTCAAATGAAGATCAAAAATGTCTTGTCTCAATAATAAAGTACCTACATAGGTATTTCACTGTAAGAATTTCAATTCTTGATTCAAATCATGGCATGTTTCATACGAAGGTCAGATTGTCTTATTTGAAGAATTACAACAGTATTGGTTTAATGGTTAAAATGCGTTTCAGTAAATATTTTTCAGTTCATCGTTTGATTTATTCAAGTAAAGTTTAGTTAAACAAAATGTTAGCACACATATTTCATACAATAAGATGGTAAATAAAAAAATATTTGTTTTGTCACATTTTGACTAAACTTTAGCTTGTATAAATTGAATGATGTATTGAAAAATATTTACCGAAACGCATATTAACCATTGAACCAAGACTATTGTAATTCAAAGAAGACAATCTTAACTCCGTATATAACAAAGCTCTTGAATCTGTACAGAGAACTGAAACAACTTCACTAAAATCCCATGATTAATAAGTACCATTTGAAACATGAAATGAACAAGAAAAAACACTAAAACTCACGAGTTACAGAATTTCGAGCCTGATGCACCGTTACATCTTTCAATCTGATCTTCGCGTGCCATTTCATGCCTGAAATTAGAGGTAAGTAAATAAGTGGGAGGTACTCAAATTAATAATAGATAAAATAATACAATGGATTCAATTCTATGAAATCATTTATTAAAAAATAAACTTCCCAAAACAACAGTAGGTATTGATAATTGTATTTAAATATATTCTAGGTACATATTACATAATAATAATAATACTTTATTGATACAAACCCTTACAATATGCTTAATATCTAGCTAAAGTTCACAATATTTAAGGCGTACAAAAGCTGAAACCCTGTCTCCTAAACTAGGAAAACCTGTGACTTAGGAGTCAGTAGGTACATAAGGGGTATCGCAAATTATTGCAAGCTTTGTCCAATCTTTGGGCACAGTTTTTTCAGGATATTGTCATTGATTTCCTTTAATTGATTCACAGATACATCATTTTCTGAAACAAAAATTTCCATAATCACTAGACAAGTTTAAACAAAATATTATTTACCTAAATTTTATAACATTCGAACAAGCCGAAGATGCTGATCTATCTTGGTATACCAACTGCAGCCTAAAGTTCATTAACACATTAAAATTGTGTTCAAAAAGATTTATGACACATATGAATGTTATAATTTACAACTTTGCACATTTTTTTAAATTAATAATATTGGTACAGTGTAGGTACTCACTAGATGGCCTTTTCCAGACAAAATGTTTAACTAAAGAATACTAAATATTCACCTTGAAATTGGTAATTATATCCTGTGGGATTTTCCAATCCGTATGAAGCAACTCCATTATTAACCTCTCTATGTTATTATAGATAGGTATGCTGAGATTTTGATTAAAATCTGCAAATAGACAGAAAATAAATTAATGATTATAATTATTCAAGTTTAAACTACCTATATAAAAAAACAGCCAGGAACAGTGGGATAAATATTCAGCAGGTTTAGCATTATAGATATGGTAGGCAGGTACCGTAGGTAACAAGAACCTCATGCGCATTACGGTAGGTAGTGATTACATATTTCCATCACCCAGTGACTTATCGTGAAAGGCAGTCCAGCAGCCTTTTCCACCATGTTTGGTGAAGTTCACCGAGCTTAGACACCTCTGATTCTGACCTAAGTACCAGCTTGCGGCCTTGGCGGCCTTGCTACAAAGATCTGAAGCTAATTGATTGGAATCAGAAATTGCTTAAGCTCGGTGAACTTCAAAAAATATGGCGGTCAGGCGGCTGGTGGTATTTCACCAGCTAGATACCTACATCTACCAGCTGGGTCTGCCTCGATTAATTAGACTGATCTCTCTTAATTAGATCTATATTCCATTTAATTGCAATTAAACACTTACCTTAGCACACACAACACAATATTTAATAGATAACCCAACAACGCAAAAGAATCACCACGAACTGACTCTTGTATAAGACATTAAGACGTAGGTATACGTAATGAACGCGATATGCGTTATGCGGTGCACTGTGCCGTCATATCCAAGCAAAACAAAAGGGTGTTGCCTGCTACGAAATGTTAATTACCAAAAATAAGGCCGAATCTTTCTCGTCTCCACTATTTTTCCTGACATTGACATAATAGGTTCGAAATTAATTATTACTTATTTATTTTATTTATTTATTTTAATAGGGGTTGGCCACCCTTTCGATCGACGCCCGCCCCCACCCCGCGGAGATGCGTGTTTTTTTTACACGTGTTTAAAGTTACGTGTAACGGAATGTTATCTTGCGTTACAGTGACTACTTTTAGTTTGTTTTAGATGAGTATTTTTTATAAACCTTGCAAAAGTAGGAGCCCCGCTCGGGCCTCCCTCAACTGCGCCATGTTGAGTGGCTATACTTCCCGCAGCGCCCAAGCAGTGGCGAATTCAAATTTTAAGGTTGACAGCTGGTAAAATACACAAACCTCACCTCAAACTTCAAAAAATATAATAAAATCCTCCAGGTTTCCACGCCTCGAGGGATTGGGGGAGGGTTCCCCCCTCCCCATTCTTCCCCCCATAAATCGCAATGTGAATTACTAATGCAACCCCGGTACTTATACCTATGTTTGTACCTACTGAGATGCACGTCAAAACTCAAACGTCACAAATTATGTGTTCTGTTTTTAGCTTCCGTGACAATAGACCGATTTAATCACTACTAGCTGCAAATCTGACTCCACTCGGTTATAGCCTAACGGATTGAAAGGAGGAAGGTTAATTATTTTCCCTACACTTTGGGAGAAATACAATTGCAACACCGGATACAAGCATAGCCTATAGTTTGTTTTGTTTCCAAACTAAATCCAAGAAACGTGAATTTGGTTTAAAACTCATTTATTGAATCATAGTTTGAATTCAAGAATATTATTGTTATAGACTCAAGACATCTTTTAATATTATTTCAAGATTTCCATGCTAAAATCAAGAAACGTGAATTTGGTTTAAAACCCTCATTTGTATCATAGGTTTTATTCAAGAAAATATTTGTTAAAGTACAGACGCCAACACATTTATTTAATTAAATTGCGGGTAAAGTGCATTTATTATGTTATCGACTCAACGCAACCTAATTAGTAAAACTCGTTTTCGTTATAAAGCGCCTACACGCGTAATGTACCTACCGTGATTCAAGTTGATCATAATCTTTCCCACTACACAGTACACACACTATCGGCACACTATACATATAATATAATACATCCATAGGTTATTATTTTTCTTAAACAGGTTTTTAGGCTACATTCTATCTATTTAATTTTATATACGTAAAATATTATTTATTTATGAAGTATAATGATAATAAAATTGTTACTCATCCGTCACATGTCCCAAAGGTTCATTTGAAAATCAGCGTCAGGCAGGATCTCAGCATCCGTCTGGCATTACCGCTGAAATGAACCTTTTGGCGCAGCCGTGAGACATGCCATTTTTTGTCTCTTTTTTTTTGTGTTATTGCGTTTTTACTGTGCGTGTATCCAGCTGTTGCCAATAAACGTATTTTCTTTCTTTCTTTCTTTCACATCAAGTTACCCCAATGTGTCAAATTTTTTTAATCGTTTTTCAACTTTATGGCAAACAGAATAAGGTTCATATTCAATTGGGAAAAATTGACACATTGGGGTACCTTGATGTGCTGGCGTCTGTACATTCAAAACTGTTGTTCTTAAATATTTTTTTCAAGATTTCAAAAGCAAGAAATCTCAACTTACTTAGTCTAGGGCCCGGTTTCACGAATTGCTAAAATCAACCAATCAAATAGGTATAAATTGACCATTGTCTAAAAATTCGAGTTATTAGACCTACACTTGTCAAATATTATTCGAAGGTGGTGGGTGGTGGATTTGATTCTAGGGCATGATGGAGTCTTAATGGGAAAAAATAGGCGCGCGAAACGGTGACGGAATACCTACATCGTGCAGAAACCATCAGCGCCTTGCCCTACAACCTAACAGTCGAGGCGTGTCCCATTGGTTATTATGTAGCTGTAGGTAGGTAGGTATTCCAATAGACGGGAATGGGCTTGCATCCTGTCACATGGAGTTATGACACGTGAGGCTTGACATCTGTGTGTCACAAGGCTTGTGGATCTAAGCATCAAGTAGGTGCCTACTTTAACAAATTGCCTATTGACATTGTAAACCTGTCTGCAATTCCTAGAAGTTTTGTTGGCAATGCCTTATTCTTCGGCTACAATTGGAAGCCCCTACTTTGGGCCCTATCAGAATACCAGTAATAATACTAATATAGCTGTGACGTTTTTTTAATGTTACAACTCCATGCTGAGATCCTTTTGGCCTCGTACAGGACCAATTTTTTCTTGTTATTTTTTTATTTGTTTTACAGACGCCAGCACATCAACCTACCCCAATGTGTCAAATTCCTCTGATAGGTTTTTAACTTTATTCCTAACAAGATAAGGTTCATGTTCAATTGGGAAAATTTAACAGTTTGGAGTAGATTGATGTGCTGGCGTCTGTACCTACTGATATTTTAACCATTTATAAATAAAATAAATATTATAATATAATATTCCACAACTTTTTCACACAACGCCATTTAGTCCCAAGTTAAACTTAAGAGCTTGTGTTATGGGTACTAAACAGCTGATGAACATACTTACTTATATATTTCTAAATACATACAACGTATTATTATAGATAAATTACACCCAGACACAGAACAAATGATCGTGCTCATCACACAAACATTTGCCCTGGGTGGGAATCGAACCCACGATCTCCGGCATAGCAGTCAGGGTCACTAACTACTAGACCAACAGGCCAGTCAATTTATTTTATGTGTTTTGTCCTGTGCGGGCTAATAAATGCTTTTTCTTTCTTTCTAAAGGTCATTCGGTACCGTCCTACGCGTAAAGATGATGGAAAACAGATTATGTGGGCTTTCTTTGCTCACTGCTTTATTAATAAATGTTGTAGGTAGCAGGACGAATAGTTACAAACCAATTTTTCTCTTTCAGTCGTAAGTAATTTGACATCCCACAGAAGACAAAGCGTACTATACAGACGCTATACAACGTTTATTACTACGGCTGTTAGTGTAAAAACTTGCTAACAACAAGACAAGTGACCCGGATTTAAAAAAAATCTGATCCAAACATATACTATCTTACTAAAAAACGTTAGTTATATCTTATATTGAAACAATTTGGATTCCTAGTTCAACACCATAACATATTTCCACAAAACAAAAATGTCTTGTTCGAACATTAATTTGATTACTTACCATTACTTGAATAACTTATTTTCTTACGTCAATGCAACTATTGACTTAACTAAAAACAAACTTTTCTTAAACCAAGCATATATTTATATCTTATTTTGAAACAATTTAGATTCCTACTTTAACACCATTACTTCTTTCCACAAAACAAAAATGTCTCGTTTGTAAACATTTGACTACCTTTACTTGAATAAGTTAGGTTCTTGCGTCAATGCAACTATTTACTTACCCAAAAAAAACTTTTCTTAAACCAAGCATAAATTATCTTACTAAAACACATTAGTATATCTTATTTTGAAACAATTTAGACTCCGACTTCAACACCACTACTTCTTTCCACAAAACAAAAATGTCTCGTTTAAAAACATTTGACTACCTTTACTAGAATAATTTAGATTCATAAGTCAATGCAACTAATTACTTACCCAAAAGCAAACTTTTCTTAAACCAAGCATATATTTTCTTACTAAAAATGTTAGTAGGTATATCTTATTTTGAAACAATTAAGATTCCTATTTCAATACCGTATTTTTTTTCCACAAATCAAAAATGTCTTATTCGAAATCATTTGACTATCTTTACTTGAACAATTTAGATTCTTACGACAATGCAGGTATTTACTTACCGAGAAACAAACTTTTCTTATACCAAGCATATATTTTCTTACTAAAACACATTAGTTTATCTTATTTTGAAACAATTTAGATTCCTACTTCAACACCATTTCTTCTTTCCACAAAACAAAAATGTCTCGTTTGTAAACATTTGACTACCTTTACTTGAATAAGTTAGGTTCTTGCGTCAATGCAACTATTTACTTCACCCAAAAAAAACTTTTCTTAAACCAAGCATATATTGTCTTACTAAAACAGGTTAGTATATCTTATTTTGAAACAATTTAGATTCTTAGTTCAACACCGTAACTTTTTTCACAAAACAAAACTGTCTTGTTCGAAATCATTTGACTATCTTTATTTGAACAATTTTGATTCTTACGTCAATGCAACTATATTCTTACCCAAAAACAAACTCTTCTTAAACCAAATATTTATTGTATTATTACAAAATGTAAGTACGTATTATTTTGAATCATTTTATATTCTTCTTTCAAATCCATTATTTTCTCACACTTCTTAGAACAAAAAATATTTTTCTTCATCGAAAACGTTCCTGCTTTCTGATTATAAGAATCGTCAGTTACTTACAGGAAGAAAATGGGATTTTGTTTTAATGATGTTTTGTTTTTAGTTTAAGTCAATGGTACAACTTTTGGTTCAAAATATTAAAGGATCTTGAACTTACAATATGTTGTTCTATATTGAAACACATACAACTCTTAGCTCAAAAAAATAACTTATTGTTTAGACAAAAGTCAAAACTTCTTAAAAAGAAAATAATTGTTTTGATTCTAGTAAATATAAGGAGAATAATATTGTTTTTCGTGGAGAAAATCATTTCGGTTGGACTAAGACATTATTTTTAGTTCAAGTAAATATGTATTTGACATTAAACAATAATCCTGAGAATATAAATATTCTTGGAAGAAAACTTTTTCCGAGAGCATTTTTTTCCGTGTGGGTTGTGTAGTTTGGGAATGTACAGACGACTTTCCTCCCTTTGGGTTCGATTGAAAGCTTGGGATGCTAACGTTTATAAGTGAGGATTTTGTTTAACATAAACCGCTACTTCAAATAAGTATAGTGACGGTAATGGTAATATACTGTGCTTTTTAAAGAAAGGTACACAACTTTCTGTCGATTTTAAACCAAACATAGCCCGAATGCATTGTTTCTGTGAATTAAAGGCGAGATCTTTGTCGGTGGAATTCCCCCAAAAAATTATTATCAAGCATCATCATCAAACATCGGCAAGAGTAGCTCAGGGCGCCCCGCTAGTAGATATACCAACGACCTGAGTAAGGTGATTGGGATTGATTGAGTGATTATGTGTAGGTTACGTACTATTTTTTTTCTATCATTTTCGAATGTTGGTTGTTTTTTGTTTTTAGAACTATGGAAGATACCAATACCTTTACCGAGACATAACGTAGTCGCCAAATCGTCGTGCTGCTCCGGACGCGGATGCTAAAAATTTGCTATGTCGAACTCTACACAATATTAATGCAATATTTACACCTTTCACGTCGATGTGGAAGTTGCTTACATAGGCTTTGTTAAAATTAAGATAGTGAACTATACGGTACATCAATATAGCGAGCATCACAGTAGTGGTTAAAAGTGTTCAAAGCAAAAATATTCCGATAACTAAGTTGCCTCGGTACGCACGCTGGCCCCGACTGCCAATTGTTGATTGTTGACAGTCATTACGAGTAGTAAGAACCCCGAAAGTCTTACTAGTGTCGTATTATCCAGTCACTGGGTTGTGGAGCTTAGATAAACTGAAGACGCTCCATGTAAAATACTGGTATTCAGCTGCATCCGATTAGATTGGAATGTAAACCTGTGCATAGTAGGGAAAAGACACAGATCCAGCCGGGACAGACTGAATGCAGAAAGCAATGGCAAACACCGGGTGTTGTGTTCAGCAGTGGAATGGGATTCATAATTATTGACGTGAAGGATGCTTCTGATCCTATTCTTTGTTCTATGGTGGCAGAACGGTTCATATCATTAGAACAGTTATATACCTCACGACACACCAAACATAATTATTCTCTTCTGTTGTTTTCCAAAGGAGAGTTTAATTAAAAAGCTATATTTTATTTCTTGTATTTAATCAAGTCTTAACTTAAGTTGAAGAAAAACATATATTATTTACATTGCAATCAACAAAACCTAAAGGTTGAAGTATAAGATATTACAATCATCTTAAAGACAATATAATGAAAATGATATTTAATAGCCTCGTACTGCTGTCAACATTATTACCAACAACTTACATGAACAAACTAAGCGTATCATCTATGTGGTTTACTTGGTCCTTTCCTCATACAGTTTTTGGGCTCTTTCATTAAGTTTATAAAATACATCCCAGAAAGCCATCCTGGATTTGTAATTTCTCTTTTCAACTTTCAGTTCTGAGTCGATGTGCAGATAGTTCAGGGATCCCTTAGTAGCAGTCGGCCATTGTACGGGCAGCAGGTCAGTAATCTGCGGAGTAGGATTTCTGAAAAAAAAAATTGCAGATTTGGTTGATCAACAGTTATCTTTTAGATTGGAGAAGTGTTCTGTGTATTTTTGTGTTGCTAAGTGGCATTATTTTGAGACTGAATTTTTTTAGACAACCCATATGTAATAGGTATATTTATTGACATTTTTAATTACAGATAAAATTGGTTTCATCCATTAACCAGCTAGGTAAAGGTCGTTCTTAACGGGATCCTATACTATTAGTATTATTAACTTGAAGCTAATGATCAGAGAAACATCTGTTAAACCCGGTTTTATTCTGAGTTATCTGGACTGGCATCCTGGCAAAGAATGCGTTGGCCGAGCAAGAAAAGTCAGACAATCTAAGCCAGAGTATGAAACATAATGAAAAACATTAAGCTTATGATTAGATATTTTAAAACCTGGTCGAGCAGCAAATCTAATGAACCATAGATACAGTACGAACGCCTCGTCTTAAACGGAGAAAGCATGTAATGATTTTAGAATATATTCAGTTAATATACGATATTTTCCTTCACCGCCGCGGTCTCATTGTGGTTGTGTGTGTGTATGTGTATTTGACGATGCCATAAATAAATATACATAACTTTATTATCTATGTACCTACCCGAATTTGACAAAGTTGGCCCATAGTGTAGTTACGCGATCGATAATAAGTTGATCTTCAGATGTCGGATTTTCCATATAAGAGATATCAAAGAAATATCCTATTTCATCTGCATGTGCCACACCTGGCGCTGTTACATTAAGTCTGTGTTTTACAAAATTTCTGTCGCCATCAAAAGCAAACAAGTAGTGATATATGTTTCTGGCTCCATAATCAAGGTACTTTTGAACAGTTCGCACTGCAGGATAGTTAAAAAAGAAATCGGAACTAAATCTGATAACTCCTTCTTTTACATCCGTACTTATTTTCTCGTCTCCGATATAGTAATGCCTCACAAATTGTTCCATTTCATTCAGTTCTTCGTCACCAAAGTTAAAATATTTAAAAAGACTCTCATAAAACAAGTTCAAGTTCGCAAAATCTTCGGATGACATTGTTTCATACGTCGCGAGGGATTCATCACTGTTGTATCCTATGATGATAGGCACATTTCTAAGATTCGGTTTTATATTGAGCGGATGATCGTGGATAAACTTTTCAACAATTTCCGGATCAGTTTCCACACATGCACGGAATTCTAATCCAAGTTCTGTCGTCGACGCAACTACTAAATTTGTGTCTACCTTTGTTAGAAATGCTATGGCTTCACCTGTATCTATTGTCTTAAAACCCAGGTGTTGGGACAATTTCAGAGGTGCTGACGTATCAGGTTCAACTATTGCCCTGGGACTTAGTGCATTACCGCTTTGCAGTATTACCTGATTGAAAAGTTTTTCTTGGCCATATCTTAAATGGAAGTCTACTGATACTCCACCAGCACTTTCACCAAAAATGGTTATTTTGTTAGAATCACCGCCAAACGCTTCTATATTGTCTTTAATCCATTTGAGGGCTAACTGTTGATCTTTTAGGCCCTGATTTCCGGGTATTTTAGGGGTGTCGAGACACATAAATCCATAAGGACCCAATCTATAATTTAGGGTAACTAAAATAATATCTTGTTTGACTAAATAATGCGGTCCATATAGAAATCTGCCTGCAAATCCAATTGAAAATCCACCACCATAAATCCAAACTAGAACCGGCAGTCTATTTCTAGAGTTGGCTGAATTAGGCGCATAAATGTTTAAATGAAGACAGTCCAATGTTCCTACTACAGTATTGTTAAATTCTTCAATTTGCGGACATATTGCTGAATCGTCATAAGCTTCAAAAACTTCACCAAAGCCGGGATGTGGTGTAGAAGGCTAGAAAAAAAATAAGGATTTTTTATTAAATTCAAATTAATGTGTAGTGATGTTACGTGTGTAACTAGGAACGATACGTTAAGGAATTATGTGTTAAACCCGCCGCAAAACTGGAAAATTTAAAAAAGTACCTATATTCAGATGGCTTGGTCACGTTGAGGAAACGAATGGAAAGCAATTAACAAAAAGTGTTTATAAGGCAGATGTAAGTGGAATTGTCAAGAAACGCCCTAAAAGGACATTCACAAAACTTATTGGTGATGATCTTATGAAAAATCAGGTGCGTGGTACTCGCGCGCGGCTTGCGTGCATGACCACAATCATTTATGACCGTAAAAAAAGGCAAAAAAGTGTATAAGAATCGTATCTGCTACGATTCATATTAGCAGATAGCACCTGCTACGATTTTTATACACTTTTTTGTATTTGTACCTAGCTTCTGCCCCAAAGAAAAAAAGGTGCGAGTTTATGAAAATATATGTATGTTTATGTGTCAGATTAAAATATCCTGTAAATTCTCACCCCAAAAGGATTACTTTTGTCCACAGTTGCGTACGGTATACCCATGAACATAGAATAGTCGCCATCAGGAGCTCTTAGACCACGAATTAAGCCAACTTTGGAATCCACTAATGGGTCAATTCTCGATAATGCACTACTATTTTTGAAGAGACAAAGTAATAATGGTAAAATAATTTTGAATTTGCAGTCCCTCATGATGTTCACGGTTCGGTGGTGAGAGGTAATGTAACACTGGCACTCTTAACAACAGAAGGTGAGCATGAGATAAGAGGCTTTGTCTGTATGTCAACTGTGTATTGTAGATACAGATGTTGCTGATAAAATAAATCGATAGATTGGGAATGAATAAGATGAAGTTCTGCCAAAATGAACCAATCTATGAAATCTAAATACCAGAATAAGTTTCTTCAAAATTTGTATGATTTGTGTGGGCTAAATTGAAATCCTTTAAAAAAAATATTATTGCGTCTTCTTCTTATCGTGTGGTGAGTGTAACCTGGTGTCCTTTTATAGTGTCAGAGTTTTAATGCCGCCCATTGGCCTCTGACTTTGGCGTCACATACCTTCAAGACAAATCTCTCAGGCATGCCGGTTTCCTCACGATGTTTTCCTTCACCTTTTTTGAAGCGAGTGATAATTATTCCGAAAATTCAGTGATGGGAGCCTTGGTTTCGAACTCGAGACCTATGGAACCCATTCATAACCATCATTAAAGTACTTAAAATTAACTTTTTTACATTAATAGTTAAAAAAAGATTTGAAAACTTAAGTAATCGCAATTTTGCTAGATTCATGTTTTTTATTGGTTTTGGTGCCTACGTTAAACCTAACCGTGTAAATAACGTGAGAGCAAGTTACTAGAATGGTTTGAAGTTTGCTTCAATCTGTTGTAACAGGTTGAGCATACAAAAGAAACACTAGGTACTACTAAACACTTCCGTCTACTTTTCTAACACCTTTCGGCAAACCTAATTTTGACCTAATTCAATACAATACGGTACTTGACAGAATACGAAAATCAAAATCCAAAGTCCATCAGTTAGATTATAAAAAATAATACACTAGTTTTTTTTCTTTTTCAAATTGATGGAAAACTGTTAAGCGCATTAAAGTTGAGGGCTTGTAACGTCATTATCTAGTATAAACTGTACCTACTGTCTAGTGACGTCATGCGACATTTTATAATAATAATAATAAATAATAAATATTCCACAACTTTTCACACAACGCCATTTAGTCCCAAGTTAAGCTTGAGAGCTTGTGTTATGGGTACTAAACAGCTGATAAACATACTTATATAGTTCTAAATACATAGGTACATATTATAGATAAATAACACCCAACAGAACAAATGATCTCGCTCATCACACAAACATTTGTCCTGGGTGGGAATCGAACCCACGACCTCCGGCATAGCAGTCAGGGTCACTAACTACTAGACCAACAGGCCAGTCATTTTGACTCGATGTATCGCCGATATTTTTTGGTTACGGAGAAAAAAGAAAAAAAATTGTATCGAATATTTTCTTGTAACCTAGATGAGGGACTGAAAACTAAAATTTTGTCAGATAGCCCATTGCAATTTAGTCTGTCAATTGTTATTAATGTCCAATAGTTGCAAAATAAAACCCTAAAGTTTACATTCACAACCCAAGAGAAATAAAATGCTCGTAGTTTCAAACTTAAAACTAATAGTAAATATTATTTAATAGTAAATAATGGATGAATGAATAAAGTTTGCCATTTTGGCAACACAAGTCCGATTTTCATAAATCATTGCGAAACCGCAAGGTTAACAAGATAGTGTAGAAAATGTGTATTTCTAAAATAAACAAGGCGTGTCTCCTGCTATCTGCTTACGTAAAATGTGTATGTTCCGTTTTCGCTAACACTAGTGACTAGATGATAAAACTGCATTGTTGGACTTCCAACGCTCCACTCAGTGCTCGACGACAGTACAATAGGTAACAATCTTTAGGCGTTTTCTAGTATAAGTGATTACGGCCATTTATGTTTCAGGTACCTTACCGACTACGTAGAGCTTGTCTTGTTACCGCATTTTTTTTGACTTAGCAGTATACAAACGTTAAAGCTTGTAGCTGTTAAACCGACTTGCTTAGATTATAATCCATGGGTATGAGTACAGAGGTATAATTGGGAAAACCTGTTTATAATTAGAAAAACGCATTAGCTAAAATACTTGCCTTGGGTACGCCCATTTCTGCTCTAGCGTAAAAATTTTCGGCGGTTGATCCAAAATTATAACGTTTCTTTCATATGACATCTTTGCTTAAAATGATTAAAAAGCATGAAAAGTGAAAAATATTTCATGATTTTTTTATTTTATCCAATGAGATGTCCTTTAAAAAGGAAATAAACCACTTCTTTCATTTAAAAAAGACATTATTGTTTACAGTTTGATGTATAACGGACGTCAGGAAATAAAGAAAAGCTGACTAATACTTTCAAAACTCCAGCCTTTTCCAGGATCATAGCTTTAAACTCAGGTGTCCGTATATTTATTGTTATGTTACATGTAAGAGCCATCTCCCACTTCAATATCAATGTTCAGTAAATTTTCAATAAACCGCACGTTTATGCGTGTTTTATTTATGACTGTGAGCGTCGGTAAGTATCCCGGTGCCTGAACGTGTGGGGCGCGTACCTTCAGTTCTACAGTAACCAAGATTAAGTGCGTTGTTTACATCGAAGCAGTTTCCGAAAAAGACAGCTTTATCTTTAGGTATAGCTACATCCTTTCTACAGTGGTTAGCTGGCTAAGATCCAATGGTGGTCCTATAATATTATTGGTATTTATTTTAAAACGGTGAGGGAAAACATCAAAAGGAAACCGAATGGAATGTGGATAAAATAAAATAAATAAATAAGTAATAATATTTATTCAAAAGTAAATTAGGTAAAAATAAAATACAAAAGTCTTAAAAATAATTAACAAAGGGATTTCAATATTAGATGCCTGTACTAGATAAGATAAACCTAATACAAGTCTAATGCCTATGGGCGGCTTCAGAACTTTGACACTAGTTTATTTACCACAGACCACACCTCAACCAGAAAAAGATGTATTTCATTCTCTATTAACAGTCGTTATAGTAATAAACTGGAACTAAAACGAAACAGGAGAGAAATTTTAGTTAACAAAACAGTCAGTTCAGAATCAGAGTCATACGCTAAGTAATCACATTTGAAAGATTTTAACCAGGCACTCGACCTTTTGTTACATACGCAAAACTCGTAAGCGCAGACTGTACTTCAGCTTGGCTAGCTAAACCTACATGTAGCCGCATTGCGGATTTCAGCCGTCTCGTGATGAAACATAGCGTTTAAAGTTAGTGCAATATCTTATCTTTTCTTGCAGCGTTTTAAAAAAATATATCAGTGTCATTTGGTTCTAAAAAAAAACATGTTACAGTTTATCTGAAATATAGATTACGAGAACTAGAGATAAGTAGTTCAGTGGAGTGAACACCCGTGTTAATGACATGGTCACAAGCTGTACGTTGTACAACCAAACGCTCGTCTATGGCACCAGTTTGACATTGACAGCACCGTTAAGAGCTGGTTTTCGCAGTTCAAGTAATGACATGCGGTCTACTGTACCTAAGAGTATGTTAACTTAAGTCATAGAGAGAGAGTAACCGACAATAAATTATTACAGTTAGGAGGCCGATGGTAACTGGGTACTTCCTTCATGACCCTTTTCAAAGGTGGGAAATTGTATTAATTGGCGACGAGACCATGTCTGCACGTTACGTGAACGTGTTAACTAAGTGCATCATTACATTACACGTTTATATTGATCAAATCATAGCAAATTAATCAATTTCTTTCGTTTGTATAGTTTGACGAAATGAATATTATGACAACAATAATAAACATGCTCAATATACATATTACATGCAGTTTGTGAGTTAAGTTAAAATAACGATGATTTTATGTGCCTCTTACAACTTTCAGTGTATATCTTAGTTTGTATTTTGTCTGTACAAACATAATTCAACTAAATATTTAACTAATATTATCTATATTAAATATATATATCTATACTAATATTATAAAGAGGAAAGGTTTAATTGTTTGCATTGAATAGGCTCCGAAACTACTGGACCGATTTGAAAAAATCTTTCACCGTTGTGAAAAAACACTATCCCTGGGTGACATAGGCTACTTTTTATCCTTGTATTCCCACAGGACCGGGAACTACGCGGGTGAAACCGCTCAAAATGTTTGGGTACTTCCTGATAGCACTTCAGGAAGTACCCAAACATTTTGAGCGGAGAGCTAAAATTTGGTATGTAATCTAAGTTTAGTATACAACCAACAAAAAAAATCATAAACTCATACCTTCCGCCCCCCCAACCCTTAAAATGGGGGGGCGGGGGGGTAGAAGTTTGTATGAGATAATATAACCGCTTAAGAGCGAAATATCGCCCTGATTTATCGCTTATGGTAATCAGTAAACCATCAAAGAAAAAAGGCAAAGACAGCGAGATGTGCTATAAAAACCGGTACTACTGATGTGCATGAAATACACCAAAAAAAAATACTAAAAGACTGCCTAGAAACTTACAAAAAGAACTGATATCCCACCAAAACATTTCGTGTAAAATGTTGCCAAGACTACCACATAAGGTTTGCCTTGTGAAAAAGATATCACATCTTATGTAGAGCCAAGTTTCTGAATCTACACTGCCTAACCTACCAACCCTAACTTCACAAATTCTACATTATCAGTAAAAATGTATGACTTGGCTGTTTCGTTACTTAGTACTTATTCGCATCACCTCCACGACGGTAGCAAAACGGCGAAGCCATACATTTATACTGATATGTAGAATTTGTAAAGTTTGAGTCGGTAGGTTACCGCAACCTCGTGCATGAAAGGTTTGCCATATGCCTTAACCTCTGGGCCATCACGACTTTCATTTTTTTTATTAATTTTATTTATTTCACTTTCCTTATACTGATTAACAATAAAAATAGATACCTAATGCGAGAAAAATACCAGACACGTTAATTATATGAAAAATTTAATACGAAACAGTTGCAGTAGCTCGACTTCAGCTTTCACTAGTGTGTCAACTGTACAAATTAAATTGACACGCCACTTAAGAGCACCACGCTCGCTCTGTTTACAGTATTCATATTTCAGTGCTCCCTTTGCACTGTTAACTGGGGCGCAGCATTACAAATCCGTCAGTAGCTTGCCCACCGGCGAACCATGAACAAGCATTAAAAAAAAAAGAAGAATAAATACTAATAATTTTGAAAAGTGAAACCAAAGGACTAAAGGAGACCACCGATTTTTTTACTCGTTTTTTTTATATTTTTTGGCACTTGCCATGGTGTCAAAAGGGGTGCTGTTGTCATGTCACGGGGTGGTGTGGTTGGGCGCGGTGGCGCTGGCGCTGTGGGCGGGCGGCGCGCGCGCAGCCTTGCGGTACGACACCGCGACGCCGCACAGTCCGCCCTACAACAAATACAAATATATTCCTGTACAGTAAGTATTTTAATGTCTGTATTTTTATGTTTCTTCACTCTTGTATAACCTATTTAGTAAGAATAGATAATCTAGTTTATGATACAGAGTAGCGTTAACTAGCCTTTTTCTAGTTTTGTTGAAAACATTTTTTTTAACGATGAAGGGTTGAAATCAGTTATTACTTAAATCTTAGTTTATAGATTAAGATAGTCGATTTAAATCAATGTTTTTTTGTGGTTAAAAGTGCTTTCATTTACTAAGTCACATAACTTAACACAATACTAATATTTGACGAGGGAGTTAGAAAAACCTACTAAGTAAATAATTTAAACTCTTTAGTGTTGGAGAGATCCCGGAGGCGTCCCTGTCGTCGCCTGCGGAAGAGGAGTCTAACAATAGGATGCCCATCTCGGAGTTCATCTTGACGGCTCTGCGAACAGCACTGGATGTCGTCAGGAATGTCAACAAGCAACGAGCCATCGCAGCTGCCTCCCCAACTAATACCACAGCTTTGGTATGTATTTAAATAAAATAACCAAATTCTTCTTCTGCCTAGAGTTTTCTCAACTATTGTCGGATTCTAGTCTAAGCAGATGCAGCTGAACACCAGCGTTTTATATGAAGCCACTGTCTGTCTACCTAATACACAATTAGTTAGACCGCAAACTAAATAACCAATAAGTCTTGTTATATGAGACAAGTTTGTCTATTGTTGCGTGATCCCTAGAGTGTAAGTAAAATCATCAATTTATTTTTTTATAATTGCGTACGTGCCACAATACAGGTTAAAGTAACTAAAGGCTTAACCTACATCCGACCACGGGTGTTGTCTTTGAGTAAGAAATGAGAGCACTAATATTGAAGTTTTTACCAAAATAGTAATAGTAATTCTATTCCCAACATTATTAAATTGAGAAAACTACGCGATAAATTAAAAGTTTAAGACCAGCTAAAGAAACTCCGATTTACTTGAAAGTTGTGTAGCCAAAGGATTTGGTTCCCTTGTTCATGGTTGCAACATAAATTCCATTTCGTAGGTAGGTACCTATCTAAAATATCCCGAAATGAGGTAACAGTTACTATGTAATTTAGATTTTAAATAGCGTGTTTATTTTCTGATAGTTGTTCTGTTGCTCTTTTTTCTTCTTGTTTAGCTGTGAAACCAAAAATCCTTATCACTATTATAACTATTGCTTAATATAGGTAGGCAACGCCTAGAATACCGTTAGAGATTAATACCTATAGTAAGTAGTATCTGTAGGTACTACGTACGTATTTGATCTTTTAGCCTATTCTGTAAGATATATTCGCAAAAATTTGGATGAAATGAAATATCAATCGCTTGCATTTGTGTGTGAACATTTCAACTTCACTTTTCTATATTTCCACAAAGATTTTTTTCCAGAATTATTTTAAAATTTGTAAAGACGATATATATAATTATTTGTTTGTTTGTTGATAAACTCAAAACCTGCTTATCGGAATTTAAAAATTTCTTCACCTCCGAAAAACTCCATTGTCAGAGAGGTTACAATTATTTTATTTACAAAATTACGAGAGCCGAAAGGGATGTTAAAATCCGAAGGGAAAAGTACGAAATCCACTCGGAAAAAGTCGGGGGCACACTCAGGTGAAGTGCTTGTATAGCAATATTAATATTGGAGCATTAAACTTTTATATCTAGTTTGTTAATTATTTAATACTAAAATCCTTCGAAGATCGCTACTAGCATGTTAGAGTCCCAATTGAGGCAACCATAAAAATTAAACAAATGGACCATGAAGAGTGGGCTCATCTGAAATATACTAAACATTCTAGTGTCATGTTGTCGGAAACAAATGAAACAAGGTCAGAGTACGGTACCCACTGAACTGGGTAAAGTGGTTGAACTGGGTGACCGACTCCATGGCGCTAACTGGATGGTTTAGACGCAACTTATTTAGACAACCAACCGGCAACCGTGGCACGTTTGACATGCGCGTGTAAATCGAACTACAGCGCCTACTTAGCTTGTTTCATATAATTCTGTCTCCATTCATGTAATAGTTTACTGATTTGCGGCCACACTCTTAATAACACATTTTTCGCATAAATATTGCCGTTTGTTTTTTTATAATTTGGACTATGCCTGTTAAGCTAAACTCAATCATCCTATAAAATCGTTTCGGGGCTCGTTACGACAATAGTAATAAATAAAAAACCTTTATGATGCTGGTTTTGTCTGTAACGGTTGCTTATTTTCAGACCTACTAATGTTATCTCAATTAAATCTTAATTAATTATAAACAGTACTAAGCATATCTATAAGTAATGAAATTGGATAGGTAATAGGTAGAGAGATTAAGGTGTCTCAGTTTGAAAACACAATAATATTTTTCGTGAACAGGGATTTGAACCCAGGACCTACTTTACAGCCGTACTTCCTACCAATAGATTCAAAAAGTAGTCAGGCAGCAAAAAAGTTGTCACTTGAAAAATAGTATCTAGTAGTTCTTCAATAACAACGGAAATTAAGGGAGTTAAATTTCATGTGAAAAGCTTCATTACCTTTCATATTGTTATTATAATTGGTGTTGCATGGTTTTAGATTAATGATTAGAAATATTTATAAGAAAACATTCAACTTCATTATCTAGATTAACCAAAGATATAGAATAATCTAGTCGATAGAGGCACCAAACAATTACAATTAGAGACACAATAGAAAGACAATGACAGCGCGGACACCGGTGTCACTTGGGGTTTAATGAATGAATTAATGTCTTCATGATGTGTCTGACTAGCGCAGTTTTTCATTATTAAAGTCAAATCTTTTATTTCAATTAGGTAATTTTAAAGGCACTTTTGAACGTCAAACGCAAAAGTTAAATAAAATATAATGATTCTAGTTGCTACAACAAAAACCAGCCAAAGAAACATTTTTTATATTTGGGGTGGCAAGAAATTAATACTTAACTTTGTAAACGAAATGAGGGAGGGCCGCCTATCTCACTATTTTTATTAATTTGTTTATTTATAAAAGATTTGTATAGACAACTGAGTGTAACTGAGACGAAAAGAATCCTAACATTGAATCATAGTACCTACATTTAATCCTTGCCGGTTTCTTCTATAGTTAAAAGTAATTACATGTTTGGTAATTTCAAAAGCTCCGGAATTTAAGGTACTAAGAAGGGATAATCTTGGAATTTTATTAGTTTGAAGTCGCCAAACATAAGGTTTAATCACTGCAGAGTAAACTACTTTGCAAGTTAAATAGCAACTTGTGACTAGAAGCGCACAGTTTGCTCTAACAAGAGAGTTGAATAATACGGAAACTTAGCTTATAAACTTACTAAAGGGACAATTAATTATTCTATGTACACCTGGTTTTTTAAAACGGTTGTGTAAGTTATAACTTTATTCCTTTGTTCATTCCTAAAGTAAATTGACACTGTTTCTATGTCAATTTTGAATAACTACACACCATATTGTAGTTGTGAAATAATTCTGTTGCTCGTGTTTGTACGAGATTTTAGGAATACTGGTTTTTTCACTTTAGGATTTTAAGGAAATTTCTCAAATAATATTTTTATACCATATATGTATGCGCGTAAAATGTGGATTTGCTTAAACTTTTCGGTGGTGTGTGTTAATGTGACTTGTCACGAAAACTGTATACATTAGTTTTTACATTTCTTTTTATAATGTGAAAATTCTTCTTCAAACCACTACTTGATACTGATACTGTTGCATCATCCCACTGCTGGGCAAAGGTCTCTCCCCATGACTTCCATATTCTTCAACCCAGGGCTAAAGTGGACCAGTGGTCGTTTGATTTTTCCTGGTCGTCCCGCCATCTTCTTCTATCGAGACGCCTCAAAGCTGAGTCAGGGCTCTTTTATTTTGGCTAACAACTAATTGAGCATACGGCAGACGTGGCCAGCCCAGTCCCACTTAAGCTTGGCGGCTTTTCAAGTAACGTCAGTGATCTGTGTTCTGGAGCGTAGTGTGGTGTTGCGAATGAAATCTGTGTCATGCCAGGAGTACTGACCACTACTTACAAACCACTATTTACTAGTATTAAATAAAAAGTCTTAAAGTCTTGTTGTTTTGTCTTAGTGTTTGTCATAGTCTTAATTAGTGTAACTTAATGCTTTCAGACGAGACCATTACGAAGACGAAACAGAACGAAGCCAAAAAACGAGTCGGTCGGCACCGGCAGAGGAATGGAAGACTACTATGACGACGACCACCACCACCACTACGAGGAAACTACCACGGCTAAGCCCATGAAACAGAAGGCTAGGTACACCGACCCCTGGGCTGGGTACTACGACTGGGTCATCAACGAGGGATCCTTCAAGTTCTGGAGCGTGTTCCAAGTAAGTTACACTTTATCACAGATTTGTTTAGGGCACAGGTATCAATTCATAATGTAGAAAATTGGCGTGATTTAAACTTCATACATATTGTATTCAGTTGTATTTTTAATCGGCTTCGGCGAAGCAAAAACGAGGGTTATAATTTTGACGTCCTCTATTCTATCATAACTTCTAAACTGCTTATCTACTACTTGCCCTAATAAAACAATACATTTTAACAGTTGTAAGCGATCATACGCTTAAGGACAAAGGGTATCCTCTAATAGAATATAAGATAATGTGTTCTCGTTTTATACTTTTTAGATCGAGATTTTTCCGTAGTCGGGTTTTAGTTTTTTTTGTACCACCTACTTATATTAAAACATTGAGCAATTAAACGTAAAATAATAATACTACTAGCCTGTTAATGCCCCACTGTAAGGAAAGGGCCTCTTTTCATGTAGAGCAGGCACGAGCATTGATCACCATGCTGGCGATCACAAGGCGGATTGACGAATTCAGTCTTAAATTAAGGAAAACATTGTAAAAGAAACCTGGACTTAAGGTTTCTTTTACAATGTTTTCCTTCACCAATGTCAGAGATGTCTAAAATAAACTTAAAAAAAAATCGAATTGATAAAGAAAGAAAGAATGAAAAAAAAAACATATTTATTTGGCACATGCCACAAGTGTAATAAAAAAATAATAATAAAAAACTAAGAACAAAACACGTAAAAGAGTGTGTTTCTCACGGACAAATAGGACCAGCTGCCTTATTCTAAACCGTTCGATTGGTTTCCGTGTCGGTAAGGAACCGTTTTCGACAATCTCATTTCCGAGCCGAAGAACTGCCAAAACGCTATTCACAGATCCGAACGGATACGTTTTTTTTTCTAAACGATTGATCATTGTATTTATGGGGAACGCTACAAAATGGTAGTAAATGATCAGCGTGGTAGAAAATTTAAAGTAGTAAATAAAATTGGTTTATTTGAATGTTTCGATCCGTTTAATTATAGAATATACAGCTAGTAATTTAATAGACAGCAAACGGTACAAAATGATTTTATTATTAATCAAACAAACTTTATTTCGAATAAACTTGCTTTGTAAACAGCCGTTTGTCAAACTGGCATTGCCAGATGGACAGACTTTTTTACTTTTTAAACTTTTTCCGCATTGCCAGTCTGGCAATGCGGAAAAAGTTTTTATTTGAAATAAAACTATGGATTAAAATTTCATTTATTATAACTTTGCTTTAAAAAGGCTAAATGACTGTAAGTATTTGATATCAATACACAAATCTTGCTATTTGCTTATTGTCAAACAATAACACGTACAACTATACGAATAAAGTAATTCAAAGTGTAATTATGTAGTTCTACATAATTACACTTTGAATTTATGTAAATGCGAAAGTATCATTGAAATACGGTCAATACAATAATAAAACTTCATGTACTTAAAAGTGCAGTGTTTTAAAGGTTTACAGTGTTTATATTTCTCTGAAATAACCTGGATTTATGAAAAATAAATCGTTTAAATTTTGTTCGGTATGGCTCCCGATAGCAAACAGCTGTCGGAAAGATTTGAGTCTTCTTATCGAATTTGAACTGTCAAAAAAAATCGGTTTCGGATTTGTGAATTGCGTTTGGATGACATCTTCGACATCTTAGACGTTCGATTCGGTACGGAATCTAGTCGAATGGTTGTGAATAAGCCAGCAGTTCAGCAAAGTGTCGAGCAATTAGTGCCCGACGCTGGTTTTCAACTGGCCCTGAGATGGTGATGTGACGGAAGTAAAACAGCTAGTAACTAACTGATAAAGTCATATTGATAGTTGTCGGGATTTGAACCAGAACCTCGTGCATGAGAGATAGGCACCTTAACCTGCAGGCCATCATGACAGTCAGTTAAAAAGTATTTGCGATTAAATATTTAATTACGGCTACTAAGTGTCTACACCTTGTTTGTATGACGTAGTCGTCATCAAATCACATACAAGCGCAAAAATAGACTTGACCTCAAGCGCAGCGTAGCGCATCGTAGCGCGAAAATTATTGTTGTTTATAATTTCGTAACAAAAAATGCTATTACGAATACGTTGTCATTTGACGATCAGCCGGTAGTTAGAAGACATAACATTGACATAGTTATGAGTGGAGCCATGTGATAACCGTCGCCACAGGTCGATGTAGCCGGCGAGACCTTGCGAATGTCGTTACAGACTACCATTTCCTAGATCGCGGTTACGACAACAATTTGTGTATGTATTTAGGCAAATATAAGGCTCGTTTACATTAACTTATTTCCCACCATTAGCGTACCTATTGTCTTTATCTACTAAATAGGAGCAATTATTGACAACGCATCGGCTGGTTGTCGAAACGTGATATTTTGTGTTTTCACGGCCGCGGCTTAAGTGCTTCTTCTTTTAAATGTTTCCTGATTTTTTCTAACTTTAACGATAACGCATACGTTAGTAGTAAAGGGAAGATGTATCTAAAAACTTCCTCCATTACAATTCGGAGGTAATAATTAAACATAACGTCTAAAACAGTCTTTGTCTAATCAAAGGAGAATAAAATTAAATTCATTAGTTAATTAATACAATGTTTACAAGCACACACAGTTAATTGTATTTTTTGCTTGTGGAAATATTAATAAAAATACAGCTGTAAGACTGAGAAATTTTCGTTACTGTCGATGAGTATTTTGTAAACTTAACGTTTCGAAATGGTGGTCACGATCTCCCGGCAGGGTGGAGGAGGGAGGATGTGAGTAGTTCCGGCGCTCGATGCGGAGTGCGGCGCGCGGCGCGTGCGGGTCGCGGTAATGACCCACCGCTTATTGTGCCCGATTCACATTCTGATCAGAACCTTACCTCAGAAAAGCTGATCTTTGTAAACAGTAACATTATTAGTCACTGACGGATGTTTCAATACTTTGCATTGAACAAAATGGTGTGGTTTTGAAAAGCTTTATAAAAGCTTCCGAGCCGATGAGTAGTTTAATCAAATAATAAAAGTAACAAACCTGGGAATTGAAATTAGTTATAAAGATTTATTTGTCAATACCATTTAAGGTACACTTAACATGGTATCAACAACAATACATAACAACTACAGTTTAATCATTTTACTGTGTGAGACTGGTGCCTAAGCCAGACACAAGGCTTCCCCATTCGGAGATACGTAGTGACATTTTGTGGATTATTATGTATACGCACATGATCAAATGCGTAATAACATGCATTTATACAATTCCCCATTTTACATGATAGTTTATAATTACTGAAATATGTATAAAGTTATCTTTTATTTAAAATCTGTATAGCAAAAACATACAAAAAGTCTGCCAAACAGTTTCTCGGCAGTTGATCTATATCATAGTTTAGTTTCTAACATGTCACATTTTTATAATTCCAGCTGTTCACTGCGGCCTTGCTTCTGTACGCGTGCCTCTCAGCCATCTACTACGCCAAGTTCAATCCGATCCTGCCAGACTACGACAGGGAGTACGACGACTATTTCCTCGAGCGTACCGTAGGAAGAAACACCCGGAGTCTAGAGCAATACGAAATGCCTTCCGGGCACAGTTGGATTAACCCTAGAACCTTCCAGTTCATACTAGATGCTATATCCAAACATTACAAAGAGGAGTAGATAAGGAAACTGCATTGTATAAGTGCATAGTGATTGTATTTGGATACCGGGTAACGACGATTTAATGAAAATACGTTTTGTACTCAAAATTCTTTGCTGGATAAGAAAATAGAATAGAAAATGATAAAAAAACGAGATCATATTTCTATTGACTTGCTCGGGCTATAAATAGTGCCCAATGATCAAGGATTAATATACACAGGTTTAACAATGTTCTTGTTGTCTGTTATATTTATCTGTTCTGTTATTAATTAAACCAAAATCTTTGTTACCCTGGATCGAAATATCATTAAGGATTTGACTGAAAATATGCTCAAATAAGGTCTTTTGTCAGACTAGCGGTCCCAAAATACCAACCTAAATTAATAGACTAGAAGTGGATAGCCCTGATTTGACTGGAACTTATGTAAGTTCCTATTGAGTCGGGTCTTAACCTCTGTCATTATTTTACTGTTATTATTATTAGTCGTTAAGATACTTTATGCTCAATTTTAGTTCCTAGAAACTTCAAAATAAACCTGAAATTTATTATAACAAAGGAGGTTTTATTGGGATTTATTCAGCGTGGGCTAAGTTTTAAGGGTGTTTTATAGGCGAAGTTGGCGCGGCAAGCATAAAATTGTGTTATATGAGGGTCCGGAGAAGCCACTGGCCGCCAGCCATGTTTATGCGACGGAACGCACTGCGCGGGAATAAACGTTTGAGACCTCTACGACTTATGACCGACAAAACAGGCATATAAAGGGAATTTACAAGATAAAACCATGTAACGTTTATTCTTGGCAGATTGTGCGAGATCTTTATATAATGTGATGTAGGGTATTGTTAAGGCTCTTGCCTGGTATATTTATTGCCTAAGTATTTGATTGTTTCACAGCGGCTGTAAAGATCACGTCAACTACATAATTAATCAACATTGTTACGCGACTGACATGGAAAGTGAAAAGAATTTTCTTCTGCATTATGCCCTCAGAGCAATAGTCCAGTAAGTCTTACTATTTATGAACATACAACAAACAAAGGGAACGACAGTAAAAGAGAGATGAAGAATAAAGGTAGGTCGGTTCCGCAATTAATGTTATAAAATTGTTGTAACTAACTTTGGTCTATCACCAACATATTAAAGTAACGTGTAACGTGTTTCTTTAAAAATGTAACCTCATTGTTTAACTTTACCTACAATTTTGTAATGTAATGTTTCTGGGAGATTATAAATTATAAGAGCAGATAGTCGTTGCAGAATCCTGCCAATGTGTATTTTTATTGGTGTTTTTAAAGTCGTGATCTCGCCATGCCTGTGTGCGTGGCTGTTTACACGACGCGGCTGTGCGGGCACCGTCCAGGGTTCGATGCCCGGCCGCGACCACTCGCTGCCTAGGACTACACAGGATGTCGCTATTATACTGCCTTTACTACCACGACTTTCCTTGCTTACTGCTACTTAAAATATCCTGTTTTATTGCGTCAATCTTAAGATGGTGGAACTGTTAGTGTTTGCCAGTGTCTAATATTTCATCTTGTGTTGTTTTCAGAGGCATTAACCGAAAAAATAAAATTGTATACATCGATATCTTCACAACGAATTGAGAGTTAATAACTCTGAGCTTTTTATATGCGAGTTGCTAGATTTAATAAGGCTCTTAATATCTTACAAACTATAACACAAGTTAAGATGACTAAGCGCGATACTCCGTAAATAATTAACTATTAAGTACTATGAGTTCACCATCGTTCAAGTATGCCTTTATTGTTTAACATAGCAAGGATTATGCATGTGTTTTTTATTTGTTACTATGTACCGCAGCCTTGTCTGTTTATTGTAGTGCTTTGATAATAGGTAACCATTGTTATTGTTAAAACAAATTGAAATTAATTATATCTAATTATTCGGTATTTATAACGAATAATTTAGTAACTGATGGTTGTATAAACTTTGAAATCTAAAGTCTTGAATGATGCTTTGTTTCATTCATTTGATGTTTTATTCATTTATTTGTTTGTTAACATCTGTTTTTGTCTTAGTTTCCACATGGGGAACCTCGCTTGTTATTTGTTTGTATTCAAATAATCCAAATCTCTGACAGTGCCTGTCAGTAAATTTATGTTTAAATGTGTCTGTAGAACAGTGTTGACCAGTGGCTACAAGTGTTGCATTGGCATCTTTGCGATGCTGACTCACTTAACGATTTGCGGTTGGCTACGGCCATTATCTATGTAGAACGTTACAATTAGTGCGAATCTATTAGAAACAGCTACGTCCAATAGATAACGTTACTATAGATAGATAGCGATCTTTGGGCGATCAATTAGGCTGTGTAGCAGCGTCAGAGGCTCACCACAACACAGTTTCCGAAATGTTCCTGCGGTTTACTGTCCATTGCCCGCATTCATATTTTGCGCTACAATTACTTTGGATCGACGTACGTGTTGGTGTGATACGGTGAAGTTGTGATGCTCGCTGGTCGCTCGGTCGCTTGTGCTCGCGCTGCTCTCCCGGCCGCGGTCGGGTAGGCGCGCCAGTTCAACGTTCAAGTGCAGCGCGGGCGCACATCCCAACAGACCGTATAGCCGCGCGCGCGCTGATGTCTCATGCCGCTCAACATTCGAGATTCGAACGAATAATAAAAGACAATCTATTAAGTACGCAGATGTTTTAACTAACGATCGATGCCCAGACTTTATCCAAGTGTTCCAAGTGTTTGTTGACACGTTTCGTTTGAAACTGTTCGTCCTGAACGTGCTGTGCTCTTTTTGGGGTCGAATAAGAAGGTAAATATCTTTTTACAGTTACTCTCGATACAGTTAAGATAACTACGACATCAGTTAAGGATAATATCCTTACCTGGTGCCAAGAACTTGTACTTTAAGAACGTCATGTTAAGAACGTGCGCTGAATGTTCAGGTCAAAAGAGTTTTCTGTTGCTATATGTTATGAAGCTTGAAAACCTTATGAAATTAGAAGAAAATTCACTCAGTGTTTTAAAGTATTTTATTACATAAAAACTACTTTAAATAGGGGTTTTATAAGACTTCCTTTATGTAAAGTAAATCACATGGTAATTTACTCTAACATTACATGCCTGCCTCTAAGGATTTGACATTGAATGTCACATTGGTATTAACATAAACAAACAATAAATAAACTTAACACATACATAATTTGCCTGTACCAACTAATGATAAAATTTGTCAAAACATAATTTAAATGAAAAATGTGCGCAAGATTATTCGTAGCGTCTCGTAGCGCATGATTCATCCCTTAAAAAGACATCAACGACATTGATTAGTGGAGTTTCGGCAATTTATCTTTTTTTTGTGTTTTCAATCAAGTACCGGTAATCAATTAGGTACGTACGTTTTTTCTAAATATTTAGCTACTGCTTAATGCATTGTTTGTATTCTACTTCCGACTTATCCCACTAATGAGATAAATAAGAAAGTTTGTGGGGAAGTATGGATGTTTGTTACTCTTTCACGCCAAATCTATTGAACGAATTTGGAAGATAATTTACGCTGTTACAGACTATACTTCAAAATAACACGCAGTAGTCATTTATAGCAATGCATACGCATACAAGGCCAAGTACAACATAAATGCAGAACCTTTATCCGCATGTCTTTTAGTATTATAGGCTTTACCGTATCTTGTTCATTCCTATTTACTCCTCCTATATTTAATTGAATTATCTTCGCGTGACGAGACACGATATTAACTGTAATTTACAGTGTCAATCGTCGGTGGTAATTGACGCAAATGTATCGTTAGTAAAATTATATTTACAGTTACTTAATAAACGCTGTCCAGAACCGGTTACTGTTTATTAATTAACAGTGTAACACTTGGATATTAATAGCTATGCAACTATATAAATTTTAATAACTTGAGAACAATTTGCGCTAAATTAATTGTTATGATTGTAAAGAGTGTTGATTTATGATATAAATTGAAGCACGGTTAAGATGTGTGGCTTTGAGATCATTCAGAAACTTTTTGTCAAGTTAGTATTTTTCAGTATACTTTTCTATACACTGGGTCTAAAAGTGGCAAAGATAAGATTTTATTGAAATCTCACTAACGAGCACTTCGCAAGTGTACATATTAGGGCTGCGACAAAATTCGCAGCTTTCGCAAACAAGAAAGAGTAGTTTAAAGAGTAGGTACTTAATTAGGAGTAAAAATAGCTTAGACACATTCTCCTATAACGCTATCAATGAGTTTAACGTGCTGAATGCTAGCAGTCTTCCATATTATTGTTGAAAACCATCTAAAAATTCTTCTGTTATCGCTTCGAAAATAACATTTTAGCGATTGTTTGGTCAGCTCACAACAATGAGCACACAATTAGATTCCCTCGCACTTCTAAAGGTTATTTAACGGGATATTTCGTTTGCTATTCAAGCAATACACGTCATACATTTCGGCTAACTTGGTTCAATACCTTCACATTCTGTTATAGGTATTATATTTTAAAATCTTACGAAACCTGATTGTTGATAATTTTTATATTATTTAGGAAAAAAAAAACAGTTACTTACACATTACAACATGTTATCATAACTTGTAATTTATTAATAATATCGTGAGCAACTTACTGGCGTAAATAAAAGAAGCCATTTTCTTTTTACTCAAATACCGATTTTATTTACATGCAAAAAGCGAAGTTACGATATCGGTACGAGTTTTTTCATGACAAAATAATGAAATAATCTAGCCGTGGGGTCTATGGACAATAAAAAATGAAATGAGAGGCTTAGTGAGCTACAAGAACGACAATTTTGAGCGATGGACCGACAGGTCGTCACAGACGGGGTCTATTTTTTAGATCAACATCTAGATTGTGACAGTAACGTGATAGTTTCTTATTTAAAGAGCTGGGAGGCAAAAACATGAAAGATGAATGCAAAAACTTGAAGCGAAAAAAGATGAACTTTAATTACTTAACCTTATAGCTTCTTACAAGAAAAATTGTAAACGAATTCCTTCTTATTTGATTTATATTTTTTTATTTTATTTAAAGTTACAGTAAACATAGTTACTTAAGTAAAATTTATATTTACATCTTTCTAAGAGTATCCAAAGCTGTACGCATAATGATCCACTTCAGGGACTTAGTGTGGAAACCACATCCCAATGGATATATAAAAGCTGGTTGAAATTTTGTTTGGGCTATTTTGACAAAACGTATGTACAGACGCCAGCACATCAACCTACCCCAAAATGACAATATTTCCGAATTAAACATGAATCTAATTGTATTTAGAATAAAGTTGAAAACCTATCAAAGAAATTTGACACTAGTCTGTACCTAAAAAAACGGTAGTAGTAGGTGTAGTGGTAAATTTTAAATGAACTGTCACACTAACGTCCTGTTTTTGGAACGAAAATCAACACAAAAATTAGCTATCAACTGTCAAGGGAGCGAACTGCCACAATAGCATATATGCATGTATTTGCATGTATTTTTTGTATATTTTTAATTCATTGTTTACAACGTTTTACCATAGTAAAACAATATAAACATGTTTAAAAATGCATTAATGAAGCTTAAAAGAAATATTTAAAATACAGGAAAAAATTGAGCTGTTTAAACGCCGCCATGTTTGCGCGCCATTTTGATGACGTCATTTACTATTATCCTATTACTATTACTTTAGGTGTTTTCATTCTTCTAACCATTTCACCATGAAAAAACCTCAAAAACCAGTTTACAGGTATTGTTTGCCTACCCGAATGCAAAATTGTGCTTTTACAAAACCACTTTCAGTCATTTTCTTAAATGTTTTATAACTTCACTATGAAGCTAAAATTACAGTTGAACATTAAATTAATTCACAACACACACAGCAATAATTATGTTTTTCAATAAAAAGTCCATTCCAATACTGTTTTGTAGGCGTAACTTGTCTTGTTGTTGTAGTATTTGACGTCACGTTTCGTTATAACCAATGATGATGCGTTTCACATATTTGAATTTCCCGCGGTTAATTCGCACTTTAACTTATTATTTTAAATAATTATGACGCTATTAAAAAGTAAAATAATGATTTAGTTCATATTTTCTGCCATTAAAGATAGGGAAAAAAAATATTGGAACCAAATTAAAATGACATGCATATCCCCTATTGGTTGAACAAACTGTCAAGAGTTACCAGACGCATCACTTGGCTAGTGTTTAATTTAAATGCGTTGATGATTTTCGCTCTAAAAACCGGCTGTAAGTGTATTCTGTTATCATTTTATTATTTCTGCCATAGCAAAATGATTAACTACAATGCGTGGTACTAATAAAATCAAACCCGTCATGTTGATATGTTCCTGCAAACATATCAATCAATAAATTACTTTGCCTTACAAGGAAAAATATTATATTATTAAAATACTCGTCACCTCAGGTACGTAAGTGTACTCGCGGAACATATTTCATACAGCTTAGACATAAATATAATAATAACTTATAAATCTTATTCCAATAGGGTGTTTGACAGAATGTGAACATCTAAATATAATTAGTCCATCAGTAAATACTATAACTATACCATAAAACTATTCTAAATTAACTGGTTACATACATACCTAAAAATAAACAAACAAAAGAACAGTAAACCAATTATAGGGCATCAAAAAACTCATCTGCATCGCTATCAACGGGAAAAGTGCCCAGAAGACTGGCCGCATTGCCACGTTGTATGGCAATGCTGATTCTCTGACCGAAACGCTTGGCGATGTCGCGGAAAACTACCCCCCCCCCCCATGGCCCGAGTGTTTCAACCCCAACCGGTTCAAATATATAACTTCCAATAAGGTTAGTATATTTTCGCCGTTTGAGGTTTTCAGCACCTGCGGCAGCCGCACCAGCACAACCCGCCGTACTAGGAAGATGGGATGGCGCAAGGGTATCGACATATGTTGCATCCCACACCAAAGGCCTACCCAACTTCCAAGGCATTATGGTTACACCGTCTGTCTCTTCCCCATCTCCTTTAAAAATCTTATAAAAAATTAATAGCATTAGTTCGCCAACCTACAAAAACAAATGTTTGGTTAAAATAAATGTTGAAGTAATACGGGTATATATACCTAATTAAAAAGATATGCATAAATTCCTCCCTTTTTTTATATTCGTAGGTCTCGTAGCAGGTGCGATAAGTGTAAAATGTTAAAATAATATGAATTATTTAAAATATTACATTTTAAACATTTTATACTCGCTTAAAGATTTTCAAAGTCAAACCATTTATTTCAATTAGGCCCCTATAAGGCACTTTTGAATTTGATATCCAATTGACGGCATTGTCTCATCTTTGGCAACTTTGGTACTCATTTACTATATTAAATTTCTAAAAACAGTATAAAATGCTAATTTATAATTGTTTCCATTCAATGCAAGTGATACGCAAAAAGAAGGTTTAATACCCAGGTGTGATGGCAGCAGTGTTATGTGGGTGTCACGCTCGGGAGTGACAGTGCAGCGTAGCGGTAAGTCACTGTTATGCGCCGCGCGCGTTACAAGCTTGCGGTCCTTTCATGCAAAACTTCGCATGCCATCTTATGTAAAGTAGTTTGTTTTGACTACTAAGTGTTCCCATGCTACTGCATACACGGGAACACTACGAGTAGAGGAGGATGTATGAGTCGCCCATTCCGGTCTATGTGCCCTGTCTTGGGAGCCCCATCTTGAGGAGTACTTTAAATCAAAATAGTGAGTAAGCAACTACGGTGCAGTTACTCGTAGGAGCATGGGGCCCTACGTATGCCTTATTGTCCTAGTAATTTTTTTTTTTAATATAACCGACAAATAAACTTTAAAATATTAATGTCTAACTCTTAAAAAGAAAAACTATCAGAGAAGTTATTGCTCCGTTTGGTTTCGATTTTCTGGGTAAGTTAAAAACAAACTCATATTTCTATTTGATGTGGCTGAGCTATAATTTTTACCATCACTCTACTCGTTCATGCAATTTTCTTTTTCTAAGAGTATCTCTCAGGATATTTTGCTTAGCTGTCCAAGGCAGTTTAATTTTGTCCATATTTAGTTTCGGCTCCCCGGGCTTCGAGAGATTTAGTCGGCCACTGGCTACATACAAGAAGTTTTACTTTAGTAATATTGTAGAGATTTACTTACTAACAAGTTCTCACGTATGACTTAAGCAAGAAGACGTTTAAAGAGGGAATGTTTAAGATAGATCTCTACGTCTAAACAAATTAAAAATTGACAAAAGCTAGTTCCTTTTTTGACGATCGTAAAAGTCGCCTAAGGTCCAAAGTAACTAGGAATATACTACTATGGCGTTTATTATTTAGATTATCTACTAGTAGTATAATCTAAATAATAAACTGAGAAAATTACAATGTAAAACTGTTTGTCTTAGTTTCCTCTGCGGCTAGATTTTGTTGATCGCTACTAAACCAGTCAGTCTGAAATGGTGAAAAAATAAGATGTGCGTTACTTTTGGTACTTTGAATAGACTTAATCTTAGTCGTAGTGAAAACTAAGATGTAAAGTCTTACGACTAGTCAGTTTAGGTACCAATGTATAAAAGTAGTTTTGGTGCTTTTAATAGTTCTAATCTCCTCATAAATAACAGAATAAGGAAATGAGTTCTAGATTTTCCGAAGAGCTTTTCGAGGAAGTCGCCTTGCTTTTATAGAACTATTAACTCTAAGGATTCTCACGTATGCTTAGTAATAAACTCACGACCAAGTTCAGTCATGTTGTTAGAACGTTGTAGGAATAAGAAGATGAAACATCGAACTAAGCTTAATGTATAGTCAGAAACCTTGCTATAATGGATCTTTACATTATTTGATACACAGAAATGGCGTGTTGGTGTTGTGATTTAAAGAAAATTCACGTTGTGTTTCAAAGTAAGGATTTAATTTATTTTTTATAAATACATTGGTACTGAAGTCAAGGTCAAAGTCAAACCATTACTTTCAGTTAGTTGCCGTTATAAGGAAATTTTCATCAAACATAAGTAAATAAAGAGTTGGGTTGAGTTTTAATAAATTTGTGATATTTCAGAGAAGATGCTAATAATAAAATTTTACTATGAGATGGTCTGTAACGAAGATCAAGACGTTTTTTCATTATATTTTCTTAAAGTATAGATAGACACGTAAGGCGAAATAATAATAATAATAATTCTTTATTGCATAACCACACACAACCATACAAGTATTACATACAATTTATTTAATAAACTTTAACAATAGTAAATAAATATAATAAATATTCCACAACTTTTCACACAACGCCATTTAGTCCCAAGTTAAGCTTGAGAGCTTGTGTTATGGGTACTAAATAGCTGATAAACATACTTATATATTTCTAAATACATACATATTATAGATAAATTATACCCAGAAATAGAACAAATGATCGTGCTCATTACACAAACATTTGTCCTGGGTGGGTATCGAACCCACAACCTCCGGCGGTAGTTAGTGACCGTGACTGCTGTCAGGGTCGCTAACTACTAGACCAACAGGCCAGTCAGTTTAACAACTGTTAGATAGAGCTTTGGCTACTAAAATACATTGGCTGTCATTAGACTGATTCGCCCGATCCCCCCGTAATAGTAAAAAACTGTATCAAGAGCGGATAGTGTTCCTCGTCCTCCGAACAGCATAATTTCCACAAGTCGCAAGATGTGACAGAAAATCTAGCAGAAATACACTGCAGGTGCGTAATACACGATTGTAAAAATGCAGTCGTTGCTCTAATACAATTAGCTGTAACGTGCCTGTAACCATTTAAACAACAAATGCAACTAACTGTGTAAATACTCCATTGTTTATTTTTATCGCACTATTATTAGTTTCTAAGTTGTTAAGCTTCAAGAACCGCGGCCTGATACTATGGCTTACCTCACTTTGTGCCATAACTTTGTCTTACAATGTATTTAACATAAGGTTTGTAACATTAAACTTTAGTTACCTATCTTGTCCGTAATACTTCTCAACAAGAATTTTAATCAAAAACTATCACGAGTAGGTACCTATCCATTTGTTTTGAATACAGCTTTTTTATAAGGATATTTATGACAAAGCACAAATATAATGGTACTTAGATAATATTCGCACTTACTAAAGTAACTATGTACTAGTATAATCGCAAAATTAGAGCTAGGATTAAGTTTAAGTTTAGCATAACTTTACTCAACGTTTATAAATAAGTGGGTTATGGGTATATAGCTGTATGTGGTCATGCAAAGAACAGTTCCATGAACATTGTGTTATAATGTAACGACAGGTTAAACAGTTAAATGGTGTCGTTTAACTGAAAACCTACATTGTGTTTGTTCAGTGACAATCTAGGTTTTTCTCTGTCTTTACTTCAATGGAAACGCTCTTTTGTATCAAATGATGGTCTTCAGCATAACAGATTTAGTTTCACTTAAACCACAACTCACTAAAAAGGGTTAGCGTTAAACGAATTTATATAATAAACACGAAGACGAAAAGCAATTAAACAACAAGTCGCCAGAACAAATGAATACACCCAAGAATACAATATTGACCAATCATAAATACTTATCAAAGGTATGCATTAGGTTATGAACAAGCAAAAACTCAGACATACAGACAGACGTTAGATATACAGACGTCACGAGGGCCTCACTATGTTACGCGCAGGCACAGGGCACGAGTACGAGGGGCACGAGTTCTAGATCAGTGTACTGTTACGGCGGTTACGCATGTCTTGCAACAGTGTCAAACGCGACAAGTGCGTGTCGCTGTCAAGTGGCGACAGGTCTACAGTAGTTATTAGTTAAGGCTTGATATTACTTGTCAGTTAAACTATAAAACCTGCTTTCTAGTTTACTTACCTGACAATTAATTACAAGCCTGCGTTGCACATATGTCGGCCATTGGGATACGAACGTTATGTATAATATAATTACGTAGATCATGTTAGCAAAAGATTTAAAAGTGAAGAGTTACATCTTGTAACTCTTCACTTATAAATCTTTTGCTAACCTTCTTAGGTTTATATGAAGAAACAATAGTTTAGTTATTAAAAAGCAAGTGTTTTCTAACGCACCAATTTTTGGTCAATTGCTTGTTAAAAATTGTTTTAAAAAACCAACTCACCTAACACAATAATTATGCACAAGACTTTTATTTGTTTCAATAAAAACAATGTTAAAAACTAACTCAAACAACGTAAAACTCAAAATGAATAAATCAGCAACTCTGTGCCTTTCAACAAGCGTGTGCGCAAAAAAAAATCTAAACGATAAATCTTTTTGAAATAATAAGCGTGTTTCTAAAACTGCTATAAATCTTAGTTGATGCATGCTTTAGTCAGTCATCCAGCGCGCGTTACCGTTACGCCATCAATCGTTTTCAGATATCTATTGACCGTATCATTAAGCTCTTCACTACACTAACGTACACTAAAGTGGGTCTACACGAGTATATTCACATTAGTGTACGTCTGTATCGCGTTGATTGGTTAATTTATATATGATATTCCAATGCTTGTATACTTAATAGCTTCTGCTCGCGACTTCGTCCGCATGCAAAACAGAAGCTTTTTTCCCGTTTGCAACATTTCTTATTGCTGCTCCACTCCTGTTGGTCATAGCGTGATGTTATATAGCCTATAGCTTTCCTCGATAAATCGACTATCAAACGCAAAAAGAATTTTTCAATTCGAGTTGGTGGTTTCTGAGGTTACGAGTTCAACCAAACAAACAAACAAACTCTTCTGCTTTACAATATTTGTATAGAAGTAGAGATTGTACACAAGAGATGCCAATTGCCATGCTTTGCTCAGGTTGCGTTTTACTGATGTGGCGACATGTCGAAACATCAAGATTTCTGTGCTTTACCTAAGTCCGAAGAAAATCTAGATTTACATACATACATATCGTCACGCCTGTAATCCCCGAAGGGCTAGGCAGAGGTGTACCTGGTAGTACACCCACATTTCGCCATTATGTTTAAGTCACATGTAATAGGGGCGAGCCTATTGCCATCCATCGGGCACAAATCCAGACTCCGGGCTGCTCTGAGAAATCCCAGATTGAAAAACTCAATAACACTTTGCCCGACCCGGGGATCGAACCCGGGACCTCATGATCAGCAGTAGATCTAGATTTATAATTTAAATAAGTCTGAAATCGTCAGCCCGCCTTGAGCAAGAATGGTGATAAATATTATGCACGACTGCTCGTGTGTTTCCTGTATTAGATGAGGCTTTTGCCCTGCTGTAGGTCAGTTCCATACCTTTGTCGTTTTGTCTCGTATGTCTGTCTGTGGAGTCGTAGCTCTCAGGCGAAAGAAGGATTTAAATTCATTGTTGCTAATGTGTGACAATGGCCACAATAAAAACGCAAAGTAATATGCCCGTATCGCAAATCTTAGAAAACGAATCCAATCCAGCAAATTACTAAGCTCAGAAAAGGAATACCATAAAACAAATAAGTTGAAAAGTAAACAAACAAAAAATAACAACATTGACATCATTAAATAAAGACATTTCCAACCAGTTCTAAAACACGACAAAACAAGCCACACGAGCCTATGCTAATAAAATCACCATAACCTAAATACTTAAGAACAGTTACGAACCAACAGTAATTGAGTAGCTATTTTCATTTATAATGGAGTAGAATAGCTTGGATTGGTAGTCTTGCATATTTTAGTGGCTCTGAGATACATCCCTATCCCTTCCCAGCTCCCATAGATGTCAGGCTACTAAGTGATTGCTCCAAGAGCGGTCAGGAGTATCCATCAGTGTCGTCATGGTCATAAATTAACTTGTCGGACATGCTAACTGTCGTCCCTTTGAGGATTGTCATGATCAGCTATCGCAGCTATGAGAATCAAATGAATTTACATAGAGTTGGATATCTAAAGTATGATTGAGACTACAATTTTGATCTTTGCGTGCTTTGCTGTATATAAATTGTTATCTTATCTTTTTTAAAGAATAACTCTTGTGTTGTGGCAAAGACATTCATTACTTACTAGACGGGACATACAAACAAAATTTTCGATAATTGTGTCGTGGACACAAGTCGATTAGCCTAGTTTAGTACGCTTTGCTACCGCTAGATGGCGCTACTAAGACTTGGGATCACAGTTATTCCAAGACACTTCTTTGCATGTCCTATTTATAGTATCTCTTTGGTTTGGGTGAATCTATAAACATTTAAACAATATAAACATACAAATACTTGTTTCGTATGAGCATCAAACACGCAGCACTGCAGTCAATCGTTCAGCCACTGCAACCGTGCCGTCAATTTGTTTGACACCAGACGAAACTATTCAAAAAACTCGTGTAATTACTGTTTTTTTGGATCACATCATATTTTAATTTGCATAATTAAGCATATCCATTGATATTTAACTATGTAACTTTAATTATTGATGTCGTAATCGATTATATTACACTTCTAATAAAACCGCCTCTTGTTTTTTTAACAAACATTTTTTTCGTAAATTGTTTACACATTAGATTGATGAGTAGTTAGCATTAATTGTTTCGGTCGTGCCCAGCTATTAGATAACATAACGCAACTGCATGGTACACGTGAATGGTGATGACGCCAGCGAGGCCAGCGCCGGAGTCACGGATGCTCCCGACATGAGGACGACTGGTGCTCGTCACGACTCTGCGCTCTGCCAATCATCAGCAGCAGGAAACGATATACCTGCTTCTGATTACGATAATAGGTGTGAGATACTGAATTAAACTTGAGGTTTTCGTAGAAAAAACTATGAAGGTGGTCTAGGAAAACGATATTTAGGCAAATGATAAATGTGGTTTTGGCACGAATTTGCCAAAGAATATAATTATATTTAGAAGATAATTTTGTTGCCACTTTGATGAAAGCATCGTGTTTATTTTTAATTGTAATATTTTACAATGCCTATTTAATTCACTATAGATATAAATTAAATTCTACATAATGTACCTCCACCAGTCATTTAGATCTTTGTTTGTCAATCATTACTAAAGAATTACAATACTTCTGGCAGTAGGTAATCAGTGATTCAAATTCTAAGCACATAAATGTTAATTTGAAGTTTTTCAATGGGTTGAACAAACTATCGCGCACGTTTTTAAACAGAAAAAGCGCTATTAGGAATACATCGCAATTCCAAATAGAAAATGAATCTAGCAATTTACAGCAATCATCATTACAAAAGTTCGTTGGTAGGTAAAGCCTTTATTATCGTTAAGTCTAAGTTCCAAGTTTTTTACCTAAAGATTAGTTTTTTTAGTGATAGCATTCGTTCCAGAAACAAATCGTTTAAAATTAAAAGCTTCTCAGAAATTGTGATCAGCTTGGTAAGTTAACCTTAAGTGCGAACATTCCCAGATACTTTATCATTAAGGATTATGTGATATTTCCCAAATAACCTTGTATTACTTATTTATGCAATTGATTGAAAAGAACGCCTTCATCATGCACATTTGTTGCACTATAAGATTTATCAACACGTTCTTATTTACATTACCAGTACCTATATCCAAACTGCGTATGAGTCATTTAAAAACATAAGAGGGAATTCCACACATGCATCAAACATTCATGCTAACCTTATAACCTTGTTCATAATTATAGATTTGCAATACAACAACAATAGAAGTATCACAGCCTCCATATTGTAGCTTCTAGTACATTATAAAGCCCTAGTACTTGTACACGTCAGTCCGTCAACTGTAAGCACAATTAGCCGACGATTAAACTGTCTGTTTCACGGTGTTGTGAGCCCAGTGCTCTTTGTTGTCACTATGGCATAGAGGATGACTACTGTCTACACTTTGTCGCCTCCTCGTCTCCCTGTCGGCCTGGTAATTGTGCTAACGAGTCATACAAACCTAGTAATGGGTGTGCTTGTAAGTCGGTTGACTACTCTAATTATAGGGAAACAGTCAAGTTATGAAAGGAATTACTAGACTTTCTTAGTTTTCTGTTATTGTGGGACAGATATAAGTTCGGAATTTCTTCTCACGATTACTCTCTATCTATTTAAGAACATAATAAGTAGCTGGACTATATAAACGAAAGAAATATCCTAATATGTTAGTATAATGTAGTCGTTACGTCACGGACGGCGTAGCAGCGTAGCACTATTCGTAGCCACAGAATTTAAATTCAATATTTTTCCCAAAAAATGCATATAATTTTTGATATTTGCATTGTACTACCAACACGTCTCGGCTTTGCATTGTAAGTAGCAAAAATTCCTTAATTTGAAAGTGTTATACAAAAACACCATTCATCCTGACTTCTATTGTGGGTTTGGCAGTATTAAGTAAATTACATTATTGTACAAACCTTACCATGATCATTACGAACACAATTAAAAATAATCAGCGAAACCAGTCACATCGATCTCAAGTGTATCTGTAAATCACATGATCAGCCATACAAGCAATTCTTTTTAATTATATAGAAAGTGATGAATGATGAGATGTATTTAAATAATACCAGTAAGTGGACTTAAAATAATTCTGGTATCTAGTAGTCTCGCGAAGCTAACAGACAATCAAAATTCAATTCAAATTGGATTCAAATGCCATTCATTTGCCTTCCCTGAAACTTTAATAGCTTCTAAGTATTAGTAATGTATGTACCTAATGTAAAACAAGTAATTAGCTACATTTAATCAGCGCGAGTGTCGTGTAATCCGTAGGTTGCGCGATGTACCGTTCTCGTCCGAATTCCACCGCAATTCGCCTTACCTCACCCACATTTTATACGACTATTTAAATTATGTTGGCATATATTCAAAAAGAAAGCAGTACAAGTTGCAAAATTATAATACTAAGAACGTTTTATTAGGATTAGGAACCAGTATACCTCATGGAATGCTAAACCGGTTCTGATCGACTAAAAGCCAGCTAAGTTTATACGCATGTGTGACAAATATGTTTTAGTAATAAGATTTTTTTTCGAAAATGACTCACTAAAGTATTTCAACATTTCCAACAAAGGTTCAAAAATGCATTCAAATTTTCGAAAACACCTCTAAACAGAACCCAAATAATTGATAACATTAAAAGGATTAACGTCTGAATCCCAGTTTACGATTAGCATCGGGTATTTCCTGTTCCAAGCGACCGAGTCGCGTCGGTCCACGTCCGAGCGGCGACGACGGTCGACGAAGCGATGGCGGCGGCGCGGGCGCAACGATGTCGGTGTCGACTCAATGGAAAGGTGACATTGACATTGGACCGCGCCGAGGCCGCTCCGCACCTGGGATACATTGAACTTGCATTTTGTTTACCAACAACACGCGGACGAATGCTCAAGCTCATGTTTATTTAAAAAAATCGAGCTTTAGAAATAAAATTTAAAACCACTGGTGTGGTTGGGACTCAAACTGGAGTCTTATTGGTGTGAGACATTTTATTAGCAGCTTCAGAACGCTTGCTGGCATATTTTATATCTAAAATCAACTCAGCAGGAACACAATAGTATCCTAGAATATCTTAAGAGCCCTTTAACAAAGCACCCGGTTAGATAACTTCAATAGACTACATAAACCAGTTCATAATTACTGGGCCTACGATTCGCACAAGAGCGCACTGATAAGCGGTTTCCCACGGTGGCCATGCTTGCTATGAGTCAGCAGCATGCAGGACAAGGCCTGGCTAGCAAGGTGGCTTGAGCAATGTATACGTGTTAACGACGTACAAGTGTGTGTGGTAGCGACGTGCTGCGTAAAATTTAAGGGCATTATAGTTAGTGTGATGTAGTGTGAGATAAATGTAACGCAAGTTTCATGTAGAGCAGCGAGTGACGTTGTTTTGGTACTCATGTGAAGGCTTCGGGGTTTCAATAGGTAGGTATTTGTCCCACATTTCTGGAAAACTATATTGTACATACGTACTAAATTGTATAACCATTAAGTTCATGAATATTGCAATAGAAAACAATTACTTGCCCGTTGTTGTCTCAATGTTGAATATTTACGCAAATTATTTTGAACACCTGCTCATGGTGTCACAAACGGTTGCCACATAAAAACACCGTACAAACTCATTGTTTTTTGTACATCAATCTTGATTGAGATAAGCGGGAGAACACACGTGAAGCCGATGACCAAGACTTCCTGATATAAATCAACAATTAATTTTAACATCGCAACCAGTTTTTTGTTCAGTAAACTTACTGAGTACAGCCATGAGTTATTATGATACAACGTTCAGGGAAAACAATATTGTATAATATTATCCATTGATCCGTGGTGTCGATTGTGGAACAATTGAGCGGTGCAACGTCTGGCCCTGAGCTAAGGCCGAATACTACTTAATCAATGAGATAAAAACTTGAACAAAAACAAATATTCAGCACCGCTACGTTTACGCGTGAGAACTGTCACAACTTCGTAAATTACTGGTCAATTTTTTGACAAGAATAATCTATTTGTTTTGCACTAGCTCTAAGGAAACGAACAATAACAGATAAATATTAATATAATATATTTCTTTGAGTGAAGGATTTGTTGGATTGGGGCAGATTTGATAAAGGTTACAAATATTTATGAGGTAAAGTTGTTTTATTCTTTTAGAGGATACAAGATCCTATTGAGGATAAAAGTTTCTGGTGAAAAGAAAGGTCGTTTTGACGGAGTCATTAGATGACTCAGCGTGTTTTTCCTACCGAATTTTACCATGACTAAAGTAATAACGTATCAATTTAAACATTTACAGTAAACTATTTTTAACCCCCGACGCAAAAAGAGGGGTGTTATAAGTTTCACCGCTATGTGTGTGTGTCTGTCTGTCTGTCTGTCTGTCTGTCTGTGGCACCGTAGCGCCCAAACGGGTGAACCGATTTAGATGCGAATTTTTTTATTTGAAAGCTAAGTTTCTTGCGATGGTTCTTAGACATAATTCATCAAAATCGGTTAAGCCGTTTCAAGGCTATCAGCTCTTTTGTGTTAGCTACCGTTGCTATTTTAGACGTCTATGGGTATTAACTTTAATAACAAACATATGTGTGTCTTAAAATTTCAAACACCTATGTGTGTAATATTAATAAACAACATTATGGTGTATTTGGTCTGATGCAGCCAGGATATCTAGCAGACTAATACACTCTTGGGAAAATAATAGCAGATATGTCGTGTTTGGATTCATTTTAACCAGCATTTGATTCTGCACACAATGTACTGATGGCAACTGGGTGAGCTGATGCTGCAGCCAGGCTATCCAGCACACCAGTAGGTAGACTCTTGACAAAATAATAGCAGACATGTCGTGTTTGGATTCATTTCAACCAGCATTTGATTCTGCACACAATGCCCTGATGGCAACAGAATGAGCTGATGCTGCAGCCAGGCCATCCAGCGCACCAGTAGGTAGACTCTTGACAAAATATTAGCAGGTATGTCGTGTTTGGATTCGTTTTAACCAGCATTTGACTCTACATACAATGCACTGAAAAATTCTCATAACTGTAAACTCAATAAAACAAAATGAATGCGTTTAAAAATTTTAAAATAAAAATTAAATTAAAAATTTTAAAAACCCCCACCGCAAAAACGTAAAACATTTAAAAAGTTAAAAATAAAACAATAGCCATGAAATTTTACGTAACGTCGGGGTACCGTTTAAATAAGTACCTACATACCTACAAGTACTAGGAACATTCCTTACTTAAGCGGTACCCCGACGTGAAGTAAAATTTCATGGCTATTGTTTTATTTTTAACTTTTTAAATGTTTTACGTTTTTGCGGTGGGGGTTTTTAAAATTTTTAATTTTACATCTATAAAATCAAATTAGCAGTTCATTAAGACTCGAATAAACAACACTATGAATATAAAATACAAATGGTACTAAAATATGAATTTATTGATCATTCGAGTGCCACAGCCGAGGTCGGGTCGTTACGTTTTAATTGATGAATTTCGTCGTTACGATTTAACAGTTATGTCACGTCACTACAACTAGTTCCAGTGGCAGGTATTTGACCGATTTAAGTTCGTTTCCACAACAAACGGCGATGGAGCGAGCTCTCGACTTCTGTGAGACTTTATGTAAATATTGGACGGCGCAGAGCGAAGCTCTCGTAATTTATTCGGCGGATGTTAAGTACGTTCAAAGCTAGTGCCGTTAACATATTTGAATAACTCCCAAATAAATTGATATCGTGGGACTCGTGAACCCGAAACACCCACAGTCAGCAAACGGGAAATGTTAATTGTAGTTACAACAGATTTGGAGAATATGTCTAGTCAAAACATATTTTTGATATTTTGTGAAATACTAGAGAACCTTTACTCGCTCATTAATGCACGCCGCATCGTCATCCCGTGTTTTCAATGCAGGGCATGCGCCCGCGTCTCTGCGCGGCCTATCCCGCCATTCACTTCACAAAGAAAGCTCTACTGAGAACCATAATAAACGTGTCATATATAATACTGATATCAACAAAATTATTGTTACAGAGAAGCGAGCGATATGTGACGCTTTATTATCTGACCTGCCTGCACCGGACGATCGGGAACTGACTCGTGGGAGTGACGACTAGTGTTGGGAGTGAAGACTAGTGTTGTGAATCAAGATGCACACGATGGACACGATGGGCTACGGCCACAAGAAATACCGGCCGCCGCTATCGCCCACAAGTTTCTACCAACACGACTATTACTCAAGACATACGACACTTCGCCCGCAGGTATGTGCCACCTATATTTTGTTAGACTCACCGTAAGTAGTGAACTACCGCATGGGTGAAATATGACGTAATATCACGCCTGTAATCCCCGAAAGGTAAGGCAGGGGTGTATATGTAGTCCACCACATTTCGCCAGTTATGTTGAAGTCCCATGTAATAGAGGGTGAACCTATTTCCATCAATTCTCGAGGGAAAGACTCAACAAAACTTAAGATTTTTTTTAAGTGATGGTAAAATGTATCAAAATTTTTCAAAAACTATAAGAACTTGTACTATATCTATCTTCGATCAATAATAGATATCTATAGTATTGTGCTTTAAGTTTACATTTTCAGACTATTCAAATTGAGGCTATAATATGTACCTACGTTAAGTATTAATTTCTAATCAAATCAGTCACAGCTATAAAAACTCTCATAATTATATACTAGATCACACAGAATCGTTCCAAACATTAATCCATTCATGTTTATAATTCTCAAATCAATATTCCAAAGCCAATTACTAGTTTCCCAAGTGTAAGATTAACATGGTGCTCCGATGCCCCTTAAAATGTGAGATGATCGGAATAATCGGAGCGTTATTCAATGCTTAGGGCCTTGTGTCCCGTTATGCTGTGGCCGGACAACGGTACCCGACAATGATATTAAGGTGGAATAAAGCCAAACAGCCATGGATTCCGGTACGGTTGTTATATAAAACTTAAAAAACCTTAGTTTTGTTTTTATAGGTTTTTATGTCTGGAGAGATGTTTTTGTGTAGATTACAAACTTAATAGTAGAAATATGCACTTTAGGTTGCTTTGTAAAAATATTATTGGAGTTTAATGCAGAAATGCTTATATTACTCACACAAGATTGTGTATTCTGCACCCCACGAATTCCTGACAGAAGCGCAACAGCAATTCAACGATTTTAAAATGGAAAATATTCAGCAGCATTTGGGGTTTAAATTAAAAGAGGCGAGCACAGTTATTGTCACCCAAGGATATAATTAGTTATTCGAAACGTAATCGAAATATGTTTTCAAATATAAAATCAATAAACATTCTTGCCGGTACTGATGGGTCATTTTAAATGTAATTCTCAGTAGGTATCTAAGTAAATATGAGGCAGTATTTATATTTAACACTTTATATCCTCTACAGCGGAAGGTCGTGAAGATCAAAAGACGTGTAGGTAATTTATCTAAATTATAGTCGTGCTTAAATGTAGTGACATAATGACACGCTACTACTCAAGTACCGGCAGTATACTCCCTCAAATTGTCATGTCGGATTATATTTTAATCTCGCCCCTATGACCTCGACTACAAAGATCATAATGGCGTGTATGATTTATTGTTACGGCAGAATTAATTAGTATCTGTCTTTGTGCGTAAAGACAAGAGCCAGCAGATCGTGTGACGTACATCCAATTGTCGGAAGTTTGTTCCTGAGACAAATTGTCAAACAAATATTAAATTCAAGTTCACGATCTATTTTTGTTAAGAACGGGTACCTAGCTACTCGTAGACGCTAATTTAATTAGTGAAGCTTGACAGTACAAAACAATTGGTTTTCAACAAGGGACGAAATGTTATTTGAAATAACAACCAATTTAGTTTTTATACCTGAAAGTATTATGATAAAATTTGTGACTCCTTGTGTATCACAAATATTGACTCAACATTAATTATGTTTAATTGACATTAAGTATTTCATGCTACAAGCAAGTTCAGTAGCGTACTATATCCTCAAGTAGATGCGTGAAATATCTTTTTCATTATATAAACTCAGCGAGATTTAAGAAACTGAAACCGCCTATTAAATTCTTGAACTATTCCCATAGAGCTTCCTAGCACAACAGTTTTCAACGGTGCATCGTTTTTGACACGAGCTATATGAGATCGGTCGATAACAAGCTAATAATTGTTGTATTATCGGGAGGCTGCGCGGGCGCCGATCGCACGGTGTCGTTCACCGTCGCTGTACTACCGTTATCATCGGATCTATTGATCTCGTACGTATCAAATTTCTTGTACTTCCGGGTTTCAAGGTTTTTTGGGGAGTTTAGTAGATATTTACAATGATTGTTTGTTCTAGCTAACAGCTGTAGGTATTGTTTGTATTATAAAGAGTTATGTAGGTATCAGATGTGTGGCGTTGGATTGTTGAGTGTGGGGTATATAGAATATCACCTAAGTAGGTTTAGGGTTTTCCTCTAAGAAGTTCTCAGTAGCAGTGTTAACTCATTATGACTGCATGGACATTGAACGGGCTGGGACATAGGTATGATACATACATACATACATAAACTCACGCCTTTTTCCCTTGGCGAAAGGCAGAAACTACAGAGCGCCTTATGCTACGATTCTTACATACTTCTTTTGCTTCGTTAACATTCGTACATGTTGTCATACACAAACGCCGGTTGCGAGTACTACGCACCTGACCTTTCTGAAGAACCTCACCAATAAGGTCTATGTATGTCCTTCTAGGGCGTCCCCTCCCGGCGTTCCCACTTACATCTGCCTTGTAAATACCTTTAGTTAGTCGCCTTACATCCATCCTTTCAAACTCTACAACCATCACCAAACAATCTAAGCATACTCTTTTATATTTTTGTTACTGCATCTTTTTTTAAACCACAACGATAGGTATGTATGATGTATTGAGAAATCAAGCTGGGAGAGTATTCAGGATAGAAGTTCTGTTGTTTTCTATATATTAAAGCTAATAATTTTGTTCCAGTCCTCAAGGGGTTCTAGAAGATGCACTTATTTATGAGGGTGAATAACTATTCACCCTCATATACCTATAATATTTACCCTTATTTTACGCGACTGCCCAAAAGATGCCCAAAACAAAACTCTACCTGTGTTATGTTTTTGGAAATAATGTAACAACAAGGAATATCCTTTCAAAGAAACATGTTTACAAAATTCTATCAGTAATAATTTAGGTACGAATTAAATTAATAACGATAAAAAAGTTTCAAATGATTGATCATAATAATATGTATTCACTGCCTCTATTTACACACATATATACGATCGATCATTTTTAATCGACTAATTTAGACTAACTATTTATCCAAAGTACAAAATTACCTTCGTTTGGCAATAAGAGTATCGTGTAATAATTTTAGAAGGCAGTTGTCTCAACCTACCTTAACACAATTTAGTCACAATCCACTTACGATTGAACTTAATCCGCACTTTCTATTCGATACAAATAAATATCAAACGTGACATTGTCTATTTTATTAACTTCAAATTCGATATAAATCTTTTAAAAAACCGCAGTCGATTCTAAATCGATTATGACTAAAATAAGTAAAAAAACATAAGCTATCTCATGCTCTACTGAGCTACATCGTATGGTTGGTGTGGTGATAACTGCGACCACGGGAACGTCGGCATTAGGTAACGGTGCGACCGAAGTACCAAACGAAATGACGCTCTGATGAAGTTAACGAGGCTATTTAGAGCGACACGACTACACAAGACGTATCCTGCAGCCGAAACAGATTATGTACCGTTTTGTCATAAAAAAGCAGAACACAACATAACGTTCCCCGAAGCGTAAGGTATAATTTGTACAAATGTACAGAGGCCAGCACTTCAATCTACCCCAAAGTGTTTAATTTCTTAGATACTTTATTTCAAATAGAATAAGGTTCATGTTCTATCGGGAAAATTTGACAGTTTGAGGTAGTTTGGTGTGCTGGCGTCTGTACAGATGCCAGCATAATATAAAGTTGTCCGGAACTGTAAAATGTTGACCAATTGAACATGAGTCTTATTCTTTTGTAATAAATTTTAAGAATCTGGTACAGGTCCAGACTGCGGGCTGCTACCGGGAAATTCGATGGAAAAATCCAATAACACTAGCCGACCTGGGAAGCCTATCTTGAACTTTATATTCATAAGTGGCGCTTGCGACTATTAAATCAACAAAAGTGAGAAAAAAGGGTAAATATTTCTAAAACATAAGAAACTTGTTGTATGTAACTCAATTCGCTTGCGACTTCGTTCACGTGAATTTTCCGTCAAACTTTAACATCGCCTCAACCTCGTAAAGTTTTGTACATAAAATATAGCTTATTTTACTCGGCGATGTGATAATACTGAAAGACGAAATAGTTTTTAAAATCGCTTCAGTAGAATATCAGTTATATCCCTCCAAACAAGCAAGCAAACAAAAAATCATATCATTCTGCTTTATAATATGAGTAGTAGGTATGTACGTACATCAGTACAGACATATAGATGAAATTTATCCACCTTGATTAGTAGTTATATATTTAAGGTTGGAGAACGCTAAGTCGGAGAAGTAGGAAAAGTCTGTCATATAAATTGTTTTAGACACAATAGATACGTGTAGATGGCGATGATACTATTAATATTCTTAGACATCAATTAGGATTTTATTTTTAAGTACTATAATTTTTTGCCAATGCATGATGATATTGTATTTTTTTACCCCTGCAGATTATTTCGTTACATAATTAATATTGAATCGCAATATTATATTGTTATTATTAAGTGATTATGCCTCACTTGATTTTGTGACCAAAAAAAAAGTTTCCTTATTAGTTCCTACGCATGATTAGAAAATATTAATTACTTTATACTCTTAGTAGGATCAAGCATCAATTTTACGTGTTTGCTTATTGTCTGTGAAATTTCAGTGTTTAGAGTACTTACAAGAGTGTTGTTACCTCCTTTTTATCCGAAAGTAATACCTATATAAGGACTTTTTTGTGAATGGTTGATAGATACTGCTTTAAGTGTGTTTTAGTTGGTAGATACTGTTTTAAAACATAATAGAAAATTGTCTGTCCAATAAATAATATAACGGAGCAGGAACATAAGGCAGCTGAAGCGTGTTTAAATAACGATTTTGCTACAAGCCGAGACGATAACATTAATTAAGTACGAGAACTTCATATTCTCTTATTTTTTCTTTACCGTTAGGAACTAGATAAAGCTCACTAACCGAATCGAACGCTATTCCATGAATTATTTACATAATACGAGTATGATGTTATGATGTAAGAGGCGTGTGCGCACGAGCGGCGCGGGCCAGCACGCGAGACCGCGCATCTGCGCTCCTCCCGCGCAGAAAAACCCAGGAAGAGAGCCCGAAGCTTTTAGACGATGAATAATGATGTGTGGGCTTCCGTGTGTTCGCTTAATTACCTCTAACGCCTTTGACGATACCAATGTGGGTACCTACCTACCCAATTAACTACTTTATTTAGGTAGACCAAGCGTCGCCGCGCGCCGGCGCCGTGCGCCCGCCGCCGCTGCATAGTCGCGTGCGTCTAGAAGTGGAACTGTTTTAGTAACACAGTACAATTATTACGATTAATTAGCTTTGATTATATTATTGTCTTTACCCTATCTACTTCCTATGTATAAACAAATAAATAAATAAATATTCCACAACTTTTCCACACAACGCCATTTGGTCCCATGTTAAGCTTGAAAGCTTGTGTTATGGGTACTAAACAGCTGATAAACATACTTATATTTTTCTAAATACTTACATATTATTAGATAAATTACACCCAGACACAGAACAAATGATCGTGCTCATCACACAAACATTTGTCCTGGGTGGGATTCGAACCCACGACCTCCGGCTTTGCAGTCAGAGCCACTAACTACTAGACCAACAGGTCATAAATGGTATAATTATAGATTATAGTAGATACTTTCTTATATGTACCTATATAGGGTGGAACCCACCATGTGCTCTTTGCAATATTCCGGATCACCTTTTTTTCAAACGCTATCATCCAAACGTGTGTCGCGGGCGAAGTTAAAGGATTTATATCTGTCTAAGGCGTTTGTATGGATTACGGGGTACCCTAGCTTCCGCCCGGTGCTGCGGCAATCTTATTAATTTAATTTCTTGTTAAAACAGAGATTAGTTTGAACAATTTGGAATAATAATGTACATGTTGCAGTCAAAACTGATTTTGCTAGTCAATAGTACTTTTGACTGGTTAAGCAGTCAAAAGTACTATTGACTAGCAAAATCAGTTTTACCTGACTGATAAAACGAGTTAAAACCACTTTTGACGGAATCACTTACTTAATAGTACTTTTAACCAGCTCCATTAGGCAAAAGTACTTTTAACTGTTATTTTAGTCAAAAGTATTATTGTCTAAAGTATACGGTCAAAAGTAGTTTTGACTGATTTTGCTAGTTAATAGTACTTTTGACTGGTTAAGAGTTTTGACTGCAACATACATATTTGTATCTATTAAAGTCAAGTCGACTTAGACAGTCATGAAAACAATAAAATACGTTTACAAGACTGCTAAAGTTTAATTAGAAACCTTTTTTTTTATTGTAAGCCAGTTCTTCTAAACCGTTAACGACAAAAATGTTAAGGTGCCATGGGCTAGCCTGGTAATCTCCCGCATTGTCCGAATGTCGGCTGATCGTTAAACCAGTGTTGGGGTCAGCACGGGTGTCGCACAACGGTACCTTCCCAAACAACAACACATTTGTGTGTCAACCAACTTACTTTTCAACTTTAAATTCTCAGAGACAAAAACCTGCTACCCGACACAAAAATCGAACAAGAAAACTTGTTTCCAAATGAACATTTTGTCATTAACAGTCTTCACAACTTTCTCCATTATTTGCATTGGTCTTAATGAAATACAATTCTAAATGCCGTTACCAATAAATACGTGCCTATTCGATAAGATGCATCGAAGTCTTAACAAGGTTACGTTGATCTATTTGAACTCGGAGGCAGAAAAAACGGGAAAACTTGCCCCAATTTGTCGGCCAGTCAGGTGTATTAAGACAAATTGCGTTTGGTTTATTCGAACAGCAAAAACATGTTACCTATAATTTAATTTAAAAAAAACCTTCGTAATGTGTTCCATTGAAGGGCGCGCGTGCGTATCGTTATGGCGCTAAGCATGCTAATAGACCGCTATCCAGCTGTACCACAATAGCTTTTTGTTCTGTTAACTTGAATTATGATGGTCTTAAGATATAATCTTTGTAATTATTTAATAATCCAGTAGTGTTAGGATAATTGAATGAGTAATTTGGAGCAAGTTACTGTTAAATTGATAATATCATGTTACTGGAAAATCTTTAGGAGCTTTTAAAGTGTATTAAAGTATACAGCCAAATTGAAACGGACTAGGTTGCTTATCTATATATAGATAAAAATGTTATGTTGGTTTGTGTACACTTCAAAAACTCAAAAAGTTCTGCACCGATCGAGCTGAAATTTTAGCATGATAAGTACCTATATAGTCCGCATCAAGGACTGTTTTTATATTTTTTTTTTGTTTTTCGTTTTTTTTATCCATTCAATCACAATGTGCCACAGCGACGCGTGGCAGGGTAGGCACCTACAGCTAGTTATTTATAGATTCTCCTCGAAAAAGAAATTTTGAAAGAGACTTTCAATATTTATATCCTATAGTTAACCAAGCAGCGAATACGAAAAACATGACTAATTGGCGCTTGTAGGTAACTAATTCTTTTTTTTTATATTATAGCTAACCTAACGTTTTCCAGTTCTTATTGCTAAAATAATTTATTCGAAAGCCCTCTTGCATTGAAGTGATGGACGTACGTACGTGCGCCATCCTGCGACGAGACATCATTACGAAGAAAGTGGCGCCCCCAGCGGACGCAATACGAAATGAATTGGAGCTTCGACGGTCACGCTCACAAATTACATGGACTTGAAATAGCGCATATATTTAATAAGATAGATTGCAGCACGATACTCATAAGCGTCGAGTACCTACTTAAGTTCATTTCACCATGTGATGAATTTTCTCGTCAAGCATGGATACTTAGTCCGTTTTTACATTCCTTTTTCAAATAAAATGGGTCTTTCATTAAATGTGTACCCGTCAGCACCAGCCTGACCTAGAAGTTCTCTTAGTTTTATTAAGTTAATCGAAGAATATAAAATAAATTTGTCTGCAAATTCTATCTATGCATGGAAGAACCGTCGTTAATAAGACATTCTATGAATTCTCAGATTCGTTTCTTGATTAGGCCACTAGTTAGTTAATTCAGTGGGTATGTTTTCTGGTCTTAGTTATTTTAATGTTGTTAGCGTTAAAAGATTAATAGAACAATTGAAGCAAAATTCTCTGTGTGAATTTTGAGCAGAACGTATTCGAGTTGGTACTTAGGTACTTACCTAAAACTTTTTACAAACATTCATTTTTAAAACAGCGAACGCTTAACAGATTAATAGGTTTTTATCAATTTCCATCGACTTGCTGCAAGAGGGTTCTTGTGTAGGTACATTGTATGAATATCTTGTTACTTATTAGTTACCAGGCAAAGACATAATACGCGCATCTACAAAAAAAAAATACAGAAAAAGTTGTCGATAAAAATATTATAGGTAGGGTGAACTCATCTAATTCTGTGACTCGCCTAATTCGGTGATATTTGGTTTGAGCGCTATCATAGGGCTATACGAGTGAAATCAATGGTTTAAAATACAACCTTAAGCCTCTGTGATAAAGTTCAAATTCGTCTGTAAAGTTTGGGGATGCTCGAGTGAGCGAGATAGAAACAGTTAACGGTTTTGTCAGTTCGCGCGCGAATCTCGCCGGTTTCGGCAGTGTTTGTGAATTGGTGGCGAACTTTGCTGTATTTATGTAAGTATTTAACCGATTTTTTAGCTTCTTTCTAATAAAATGAATTGTAATTGATATTCCCTTGATGTGGCAGTAAAAAAATCGTCATAGTTCTGCGTCTTTTTCGTGTTAGAGCTTATTTTGTTCGTCAAAAATATTAGCGTTTTAGCGGTTGAGTGGTTTCTGTGCTATCACAGAATTATAGTAGTTATGTACAAATATTTGTGGTTTTAACTGAAATTATTGACTTATTTTGAGTGTAGTAGACCAGATTGATGTCATTTTATTACTTTTATCTGGTCTTAATTAAAATGACGACTTTGAGCCAATATTATATTTTGCTATCACGGAATTGGGTGACACTTTTTTTGGACTTGTCACGTAATTGCGTGAGTAATTTACCAAATTTCGCAGCTTTTTTTTTATTAATATGAGCTCAAATTTGGGCAGACGCTAAAATCTAAGTAGGTAGGTACGTATTTATTATTTTAATTTGCTTGTTTACTTTCAGATATATCATGGATGACCCCAACAAGAAGAATAGAAAATACTCGGAGACCGATCTCAAAACCGCTGTTGAAAATGTTTTGAGTTCATCAATGACAGTTTACAGAGCTTCGAAGGAGTTTAAGATTCCATGGTCGACATTAAAAGAGAATGTGACGAAGTACAAAACTCTACGAGAGGGTAATCAAGATGCACAGATCGTAATGTCCAAGATAGGAAGGCCGTTTGCATTACCTGTTGAAATAGAACAAAAGTTACTGGCCTATATTATTGAGATGCAAGAACGTGGTTTTGGTCTTACAGTTACCAAAATAAAGCAAATAGCATTATCTTTAGCAAAAGCTGCGAACATTTGCTGCACATTCAATGACAAAAAGGGATCTGCAGGTTGGAATTGGTGGGTGAAGTATAAAGAACGCTATGGGTTGTCTTTGCGAACACCGGAAAATCTTTCAGCAGGTAGAGCGATTTGTTCAAACCCGGTTATTTTAAAAGATTTTTATGAAAAATTAGAAAAACAGTTAAATGAACATGACATTCCACCCGAAAGAATATGGAACTGCGATGAAACTGGTCTGATGTTTGTCAACAAACCCAACAAAATTGTGACAAGCATTGGAAAAAAATATGTTTACAACAGAACATACGCAGAAAAGGGTACGACAACCACATTATTGGCGTGCATAGATGCGACAGGATGTTACATCCCCCCATTTATTATATTCAAAGGTGTAAGAATCATACCACAACTGACAAAAGGATTTATGCTAAACACCCAAGTACGATTTTCTCGAAAGGGATGGATCACGGGTGAACTATTCCTAGATTGGTTAAAATTCTTTGTTCGATGTATCCCTCCAGCAAGACCCGTTCTATTGATAATGGACTCACACGCCAGTCACGTTACGCCACCTGTACTGGATTACGCTCGATCACAACAAATAATATTGTTTACAATACCTTCTCACACGAGTGCGATTCTTCAACCACTTGATATCAGTGTTCATCGACCTCTGAAAGTAGCCTGGAGGACAATAATCGAAACCCACAAAATGGAAAATCCTTGCCACATCCCAAACCGCTATGATTTTCATAAATTTTTTACCCCTGCATTTGAAAAAAGCTTCACGCCATCAAACATACGAGCTGGGTTCAAAAAAGCGGGTATCTATCCGTTAAACAGAACAGCTGTGAATCCACTGGCACTTGCTCCATCAAAGTTGACAGACAAACCATTTCCAGAATCGGCAGAAGAGGTCACACTTCATAAAGATGAACAAACTCAAATTTTAGAGGAAATCGTATATTGCAACATTGACCAAGAAAATGGGTCCCTGGAGACAGATTACCTTGTAGATCTTCATTCGGCGTGTTCTCCATTAGAATGTGAAGAAAATGGATGTCTAAGAACAGGTGACTCTCTATGTGATCCTCTTCATTCAGCGGGGCTTCAATTTGAATGTGAAGAAAATGGGTCTTTGAAGATAGATGATCCTGTGTGTTATCCTCCTCATCCAGCGGATTCTCAATTTGAATGTGCCAAGCTACCTGTCCAGCTTGAAGAAGACGTAATTATGGATGATGTTCCGGGTCAGAATTCGCCTATCATTTATCAACAAAAAATTAAAATAACTGATAGTACAGATATATTTGAGAACGACAATTCTGCAGAAAAAGAATCCAGCAGGCTCAGAAAAGTGAGAATTCCCTCAAAACGTCCTCATAGTAATGACACGATCTCAACTGCAACTGACTTGGGAATTTCAGACTCTTCCGAACACTGTCCTCAAATTACCCCCATTGAAGAAGTTTCATTTGAAAAAGTTGAACCACTTAAACTAAATAAAACATTTAAAATTCGAATTTTAAATGAAGTTATAATTCCAGCTCCGGTACCTAAACAAAACTTCACAGTTCATTTAGATAAGATTTTAAAAGTGCCCAAGTTAGAGCAGAATCAAAATAAAAAAAAGAGAAGGACCGTCCCTTATGCACGATGTTTAACTCCTATGGCTGACAAGGACCTAAACGACGCTGCTGTTCCTTGCACGTCAAAATCTGAATCAAAAGTGAAACGAAGTAAGAGAGCAAATAAAAATAATACTGCACCTGCGAAGAAGAAAAATAGAACTGAAGACGACGATTGGCTATGTGAAATATGTAAGAGATGGTACTCAGAAGATGCAGCTTCTAAAAATGGAGCAGACTGGATTTCTTGTTCCTTCTGCTCTAAAACGTACCACGTACATTGCCAAAGTCAAGAATTTGAGGCTATTAAGACGATTTTTAAGTGTGATATGTGTTGCGCCGAAGAATAATTCTAGAAGATGTTACTAAAATGTTTATCTTGTTTTTTTTTCATGTTTATGTTAATTTTATTATAATATTAATATTGTACTACTTAAATAAAGTTAACTTGCCTAATTCCGTTATATCAGAATTAAAGTATTAGCTATCACGGACTTGAAGAGGTCACCACGGAATTAGGCAAGTGGACTTGGTTTAGTAAATTTGGTATAACTCTTAGGTTTCTAGAAAAAAATCTGATTATTTGTGCTAATATTCCTCATAAAAGACTGATTAAAACTCATGCTGAGACTGAATTATATTAATTAATAATTTATTGGTATTTTATTACTCAAATGCCTTTGTCACGAAGTTAGATGAGTTCACCCTAATATTTAAAAAAGGAACCACTACTACGAGCGCACTATCGGAACATCTCCGAAGCGTGCACCCACCGCGCATCCTGCACTTACTGCCGCCATCTTCTTTTTGCTCGTGTTCACTAAACTTTAGTCGCGTAATTGCATCCGAAGACGTGACTTACTTTTATGTAATTTTTATTGGCTACCTTTTCGTAAAATATTGATGTAACAAGGTATTTCAGATATCGGTGCTGTAAGGAGCACCTTTTTTGTTTTATCTTCCAACTTATTTTATCGAAATCGAATCTTATTTTTATGAAGCCTCTAGATTTATTGATTGTGTAAAGTATTAACTGGAATTGATTTCTTGAACAACTTTTATGAACCAACAATACAAGAAATGCGAGCAAAACAAGTGTGTGTCGGACGCGCGTGTTGGTATTTCGTTGTCGTTATGCTTTGTTACGTGTAGTAGAGAGGTTTGCCTTGCACTTGGCTGGCGGCCGCGGCGCCCTTGCTGCCGCGTCTTCAGTGCAACACCCGCCCAGCTCGTTCACACTGCACTACCTCGAATCGGGTCACTAGATAAAATACCGACGCGGGCCGGTTTTATAACTAGACTTGGCTATTCACAGTCGACTTCATAACAATTTATTTTAAACGTCTAAATTATTGGACAAAAAAATACCGTATCCAAACGGAATTCACTGTTAGCCGATAACCTGGCGGATGTTCCGACATGTTTGATGAAAGACATAATAAGAATTAACGTTATCTGATCAGAATAATTTATTGAATTGAATTAGCATGACCTCAATTGACACTGAAGAGTTAGTGTATTATGTCTCAAAGATTTATTGGTATTTTTATTTGTGGATAGGCATTTTTTTTCTTTTTGTCTGAGGTCGTAAGTCGCAAGTTCCGCAATATATGTACGTGTAAGCACGAAGTCTTTTTTAAATTTTGCTCGGAAAGCCATAAACTATCCTAATAGGATTCCCATTGCGCTCAGAGCCACTAATTTGATGTGCGATAATGTGAAGCTAGTCGCCCTTTTTATCCGTAGGAACTCGTTAAGAGTTTATATTTAGCGCTAGTGTTACCTGCCAACCAGTCGCGCATCCAGACTTGTTTACAGCAACCCCCTTCGTGTTCCATTCCAAGGTTTTAATACAAACATACTAGGAACTTACAAAAACTGCATCTGCTGTTCATTATTCAGTCACAAATGTACCGTATTTGTATAAATTACGTCGTTTGTTTGTTTATAGTTTAGTGATAATCCATGCATAAAGGAGCAGAGTGCATTAGCTTACCTTCCCACACAGAGTGTTTGAATGGGACGTCAAACTGCTTCGTATGGTGCCAGTTTCAAACGTTATTTATCATTACTATCTATGAATCCATTAAAAGTGATCATAAATTTATTGTTCTTCTTACTAAAGGAGCACGTCATATTTATCCCTAGCAAAAATATAAATATCATAAATCATGTCTTCGTAAGCTCAACTTAGTTTAACGCTTGGTAAGCTTCGCAAGTTTGCGCAGTATAACGCACGCGTTGTCAGTTGTGTACTATACAAAATGATTAATATAAATAGCAGTGAGGCAGAAAGTGGTCGTCAGCAGTGGGTCAGTGGGTTCAGGCGTCCACCTTTCTCCTTCGTAAGAACAAAAAATAGGTATATATTTCCAGCTGATTTCATGATACTGATTCATTCATCGGAGAAACACTAAAAGAAAGTTTTGTTATCGTAATACCTACATTGTTTGCTTGTTTTTTTACGTCGGTAAAAGTGTGGAAGTAATAATGACTGCGACAAAGATATGCCACATAGCATAATTGCTATCGTTTGTAGAAATTTCTAGGCAAGTAATTACTTCTGTGAATTCTACACGTAGAATTTGGGCTTCTGAAGTCACTTAAAAATTATTTATATTTTCTGAAGAAAATAATGTGTTTTCGAAAGTGTATACCGAACGGAACACTTACTTATTGAACGATTGCCGTTTTTACTTCCTTCTCCGGTTTGATGAAATATTGGGCTACTAACATGATATTAGGCTTTATTGCTCTATCTTGTACCTATTCTAATGATTGCAATGACCAAGGTATTGAAACCAGTTAACAACAGGATAGGTACATTCGAAATATTAAATTGAATAGATAATACAAAAAAATGCAGGACACGCAATAAAATCTCATACTTACACCACTAAACAGAAACACTACTGCACGTCTGCTACCGGCCTAATTGACCCAAAAAATCCCTCTATGTCCGTAAATGAAATTAACTTTGTGCTTGATAATATAGGTAAGTATGTCCTTGGCACAAGAAATTGATGGAATGACCTTATCCTGTACTTAATTTCTTTATTTTTTATTACTGAGCCTCTTTTTTTACATTATACCGCAAATAAAGTAAAATGTGTAATTGCCACACTTTTTAGAAGATAATCAAATTTTCTATTGGAACCATATAAGATATATAAATAAAACATTTAAAATATATAAGTATATGTTTATGTAGTAACACTTCTCTTGCTATAGGAATATTTCACACAGAGCTGTAAAAGGTACTTAGTTTATTTAACAAATCCATAAGAGCAGTAAGTATTCGCCTTCCTTTCCTTTATCAACTGTCACAACAATTTCCAGAATACTTACCTACAGATAATTAATAAAGTAATCAAAAAAATATCACAAACTTCAATAGTGTTTACAGTGGACCAACGAATCGCTCTGTACTGTATTCTGAATCTAACTGATACTATTATGATTACAACTAAGGTTGACGAAAAGAAGAAAGTTCTGACAATTTTCCTTGATTTAACTTAGGCGTTCGATAATGTATCTATATCACACTTATTGGCAAAGCTGAATTCACTCTGATGTGGACATCGTAGAAACTCGACTAAAATTATTTGAAATCTACTTACGTGATCGAAGCGCGTCAATGAATGTGTTAGTCATGATTGTAAGATATCTAAATATTAAAATAATGTCTCAAAAAACAAGACAGAGCACACTGCCTGTTCTAAGGCGATAGCCTCTGTCTCATTTTCATTAACTACCTTAGTCGGTTAAACCTCATAAACGGAAAAATAAGACACACATACTTAGTGCAGTTTCGACAAGGGGCCAAAATATCCTTAAGTGAATTGGTATAAAAACTCCCATCCTTCAAGTGGGTTTTTGCTTTGTGAATTTTCCAGAGATGACGAACAATACAAGACTTGTCCAGGAAAATTGGGTCCGCGGGTCTGCCCAACAGTACGCCACAAGCTTCCCTGGGGGCTTATTATTATTATAGCGTGATTTTAGAAATTGGATTGGACCTATTATGGGGCGTGTGTATCAAGTTAAGCGAATCGAGGCTTCTCGGCCGCGAATGTTAATGATAGTCAGAGCCACGGCCAAGCACGCAGGCTTCACGCGCAGTGTCGCATTATAATCATAGCGTATCGACGCTGTGGTATTTGGAAATAAACCAGCCATTATTGCACTACAATTTATTACAAAACGTGTAACAAAAACTATAATTATCTTAAAAAGCTTAGAATCATAAATAAAATGTTTTTTATTGATCATTGTATTTTTATAAGAATTTACCTACATAAAAATTTAAGAAATAAGCCAGAGGAGGTGTAGAGTGGGTTGAACAAACGAAATGATTCGACCACCAAAGGCGTTTTGTTACGGAACAAATGAAAATAAATAAATACAGTAGATGCAAAAAAATAAATAGATTGTTCCTTAGTTGGTATCTATATTATTTCTAAAATTAACTTAAATGTTCTTTAAAAGAATCTCGGGAAGATGATTAAGTATATTAATAACGTTTGATGACCCCACGATTAAGAACTAACCAGAACTCAAAGCTGAACTATCGGAGGCAAAAACATAATTGCAACTGTCTAGCGAAACAGCAATTCATCAGGGGCTAGAATAGATACCTAAATAGGTAGATATAACTTAAATGTTAGCGGTAACTGACCTCCAAAATGAAGAGAAGCCACATTCTTGACTAGACAGTAACAGAGAATAACATTTAGAACAAGCATTGTCTACAGACAAACGTTCGAGTCAAACAGAGTTTTATCTAATTTTTATGACACATAGAACAAAAATGACTGCTTTTGTTTGACTTTTAAATTCAGTCGTAGACATCCACATGTCTGTTTTAGCGAAAAACTTTTACTGATACACATACTGACATTATGTTATTTTTGGAAAAATTCAAACTGTGTGCTATAAATCCGATGGCATTTCAAGATACTAAATAACATATTTCTTAAATATTCTTCATTCGATGTGGCTAGAAACTGCAAGAATGGGACACATAAACAGATCACTTACTTTAAATTTGATTAATCCTAGCTGCTTTGATTTAACGCAAACAGAGCATAAACTTAGTTAACGAAGTCTTTGTGTGTCCGTAACGGCTTTTATGCGAGAGATATTCAATGGATACAATTTTCAATCAAGTCCGGGTAGGTAGATAATCTTCACAAGTAACGTAGGAAACTCAGAAAATCGTATTAGCAATAAGTGTATACCTAAGCGACGGTTGGCACTGCAAGGCTTTTGACCTGAGCGAGTTCAACGATCGCTGCGACGCGGCTAGACCGGCCTGGGACCATGCTAATTACCAGTATATTTCGAGTATTTGAGTACTTAACAAAATTGAATTATAGAAACATTTATTTTTCACCTATCACTTTTCCTCCCTAAAGACCAGTTTGACCTCCAACCATGTCGAGAATATAGCAGTCACGTCTGGGTCAAATAAACAACTGGGCCGGCTCACCCATATCTTATCCCACTCAAAGACCGTTTACATTCTCGGGGGTGCCATTACAAACCAGCTTCTTGGAGTAGACGCAGGAGACTGGAATCAAACACGCAACTCTTAGACAATATTTATAAAACTTGTTTTAAAAGATAGTGTTACTACTGCACCCTAATTACAACTGTACTAATGTTCACTATAAAACCAAAAGAAGCTTTATGTCTGAGATACTTAAACCACTGAACCAGGACACTAGTGAAGGACATAGGCTACTGAGAGTTAAGGACTTAGGCTGCTTTATATTCTAGATACTTGTTTAAAAATGGGACAAGTGCTAGTATGATATGCGCCCTCAGGGCTCTGTCTTAAAGCATTGCCCGCAGGATCGTTCATAGTCTATTCATACTGGGAGACCTTTCTTCGTAGCTAATTTCAAACTGCTGAATCAACAGGCTATAGATAATTAACAGATCTCGGAAAGCGAGTTTTTTTCACCTATCAAGAAACCGAAGACTTTGCGTATTGCTATTAAAATCTTGATACTTAACATCGATTCTGAGAAAATGGGATTTAGCGAAGGGACCATTAAGTTTATAAATGATGATGTAAATATAAAGTACTGGATGTCTAGTACAAAATGCCTATGGTGTTAAGGACATACGCCTATGTGTGTTATGTTATGTTACTACCTGATACACAAATTGAAAAATGCGATCGCCGTCGTAGAATTGTTCTCCCACGATTACCTCTTATGAATGAGCGTAGCCACATAATCACTCGGCATTAGTAAGATCGAAGCATTGAATTCCTGGTTACCTCTGGAATATGCATACCCATGCCAAGTCTGACTTGCAAGTAAAGTCCCTGGGATAAATTAATTACAGATGATCGGTTGATCAGGAATGTATGCTCACGAGCTGGTTTATTAACCGGTTATTTATTCATCGGAAAGTAGGTTCTTTGGTTCTAAATTGCATACCAAACTGAGGTGTACAGTTACCAGCGAAACACAAAAATTGACTTAAAAAAAAATACTCTTACCAATTCCCGTAAATCGATAAATGTTTATCTATCTATTTTTTCGCTATCTATTAAGATTTAAGATTTAATTCCTTTTGCGTCCTTTGTTTTACTTTGTTTAGTAAAGTTCATGTACGAATATGAACCTATTGATAATTGTGTTCGTATTTGTATAAACTCATACGGGTTCGAATATAGAGACGGCTACTTCTCTCAAAATATGAACCTTAAAAGGTCACAACGTGGTTACCATTTGTATGAAATGTTAACTTTACTTAGCAAATCAAAGCCAAAGAAGGATGTATGAATCTTGACCTAAGACTTACTATAACCAACTGAAGAATGAGTAGACTCAACTTATCTCGTTCATTGCGTATTACCAAACCCATGGGCAATAGACTGGACTCATCATCAGAAAAAGTCAGAGGTTTACCGGGAACTATTATTATTATTACTACTAAGCCCGAATTGTCCCACTGCTGGGCAAAGGCTTCCCTTCATTCCTTCCGTCTGTCGCAATTCTGCGCCACCTTTCCCCAATACTCGATGAAATGATCCAGATCGTCCCGCCATCTACCGGGAACACTTTATGCCAAATTACAATGACAAAAATATAAGAAAACATTACATAAACAACACAATAGGCAGATACCACCCTAACTAAATACCACTAACTAAAACATTAAGGTCTTCTGCGGTTTCCAAAGTTTGTTCACATAAAATTATGTAAGAAGGTACGCCTATGCTACAATACCTTGGTCTTTTCATTTAACATAAGGAAAGCTAATATTTATTAGTAACCATAAACGTACTGGATAATAACTGATCTTCAATTGACGTGGCTTCACATGCCCTCTGGGGATGCAGGTGCATTTTATTTCATATAGAACGCCCCGAACATCGACATGACTCCATTGCATTAATTATGGGAGACATAAGCTTATTTCTTCATTTATTTAATAGTTCAAGTACGACACACACTAATGCGCAGAGGCGGCCATACTCATATTATCCATACTACTATAGACCGTACTAATATTATAAAGAAGTTATGTTTGTGAGGTTGCATCTCTGGACCAACGGAACCGATTTTGAAAACTCTTTTACCGATAGAAAGCTACATTGTTTTTGAGTGCCATATGCTATATATGTACATTATATAGCATATGGCACTGGCAACATATATAGAAAAATAAGAAGACTCCATCGCCGTAGTCGGATTGGTAAAGTAAGTCTGACAAAAAAATGGTCGAACGAAAATGTTTCTTACCAGCGCTGCCTTAACGATGAGAGATATATGATTAAATTCTAGAGAAAAGTTGTAGAACTTGATAATGTTTACAAAAAGTCAGCGACAGTATATGTAAGGATTAGGTCTGTCAGACAGCGTTCAGCCCGAAGGCAAAAGTTTCCTAATATGATCTGACGAGCACTTTAAGTTTTAGAACTTAGCAAAGCGTATACCTATTGCTGTTAAAAAGGAACTTATCATCAGAGTCTATATACTGCATTTTACTCAAAATACATAAGAACTTGAGCTCAAATAATCATTTAACGTAACACACAAAAAAAAACTTAAAGATAATCAACTATCATATACCTATGATAGTTGATTATCTTTGAGTTTTTTTTATTATTATAACGTGACGCATATCTAACATTACTTACGTAGCAAATTATAATTGTAGAAATTACGCTTAGTTATAAGTATAATTAACGTTAAGTTGGTAAATTTTAATAACCACTAAACAATGAAGAAAATTATTCAGAGATGAAGTTATTCTCATGCAATAATATTCTTTAATTTATTATATAATCAAGCATCTCCAACTGGAAGTGTGTCAGACAGTTAATGATAACTAAATTAATGGAATATGCTCACAAGAAAGGATATGGTTTTGTAAGGATTGCGCGAAGCTGGAAGAGATCCAATGGCGCTCATCGATTATAAGCAGCTCACCCTGAATCGCGCCAAATTTTATACGCCCATTTATCATTCTGTAATGAGCCACTAAACTTGATGGATTGCCTCACTAATAACTAATCACGTCGTTTCTGATCTGCACTGACCCGTGATACCGACACATTTGTTAAAAAATCTCATAATAAATAAAAATCTGTCAATGAACTTCGTGACTCATGTTCATGTTTTTAGGATTCCGTAGCAAAAACTATAGATAAAAATGTCTCCCTCTCCGTCTGTCTTCCTCAGCTGATTATTTCAAAAACTGTATACGCCAGCTACCCCAAACGGTCCAATTTTTCTAATTGTGCATGAACCTTATTCTATTTTCAATGAAGTTGAAAAACTATCAAAGCAATTTGACACATTAGGATAGCTAGATGTGCTGCCTTCTGTACAATACAACTACCTTTATGAATTTGGAATAGCGATATCTAAAAACCTCATTCTTGACTATTTACAGAACAATTTAAAAAATACGTTCGATAAGGATAATCATGTTGTACAGACGCCAGCACATCAAGTTACCCCAATGTGTCAAATTTTCCCAATTGAATATGAACCTTATTTTGTTTTGCATAAAGTTGAACAACGATTAAATAAATTTGACACATTGGGGTAACTTGATGTGCTGGCGTCTGCACTTAAATATTTTAGGAAAATCAATCTGTGTCTGTAACGAACACAGTTTTTGTTTAGAAATGGAAGAACAAATTTATATATTCTGTGACATAAAAAAGACGAAGACAGAAAGAATTTTCTGTAAATTTAAAAAGGCTAATATTTTTCCTATCAAGGTACAGAATCTTAAGCCCGTGAGTCCAAATCGCACTTTGCCGGTTGTATTATGAAGTTTTTTTCTGTCCTTGCCTAATAAACACAAAATTGTAAATTAAGTACCAAGGCTCTGGTTAAGGAAGCTGTGCTTGTGATCATGCTGCATATTTATTCAAATATTCATGTTCGTGATTTACAAAGTAAAGTTGGGAATTTATACGTAATTATGTTGGTTTGTATCGCATTTATAATTTATCATTGCTGAGTATAATTCACCAAAAGCTGAACATAGTTTATACCGGAAAACTGCGAGTTAATTCGTTTAAAACGAGCAGCCGTCAAATATTTATTTAAAAACTAGCGACCTGTCTTAGCTTTGCATAGGTGTAAACATTTGTTTACTAGACTTGATTTAAAAAAATACTCAAATGTGCTCCAATATTTTAACACTTATAAGTATTTTCCTGAAAATTACAAAAATCTGGCAAATCGGTCGACTCGTTCTGAAGCCCTTTCGTACAAACCTACATGCGGCAATTTGTTTATATTTATTTATTTAAAAGATTTAACAATGAAATCACAAAGCCCGTACCTAGTTTTCCTTTTAAAGTCGATGAAGTGGACACTACAATTTAATAAAAAAATAAACCATATTCAGTGTGAGTAAATGAGAAGGAAAGTGTTCGAATGTCTCGTAAGTTGTTAGAAGAGCCCAAATGTGGAACTTCCTTATACAAAATGACCGTTTTGGACGCGGTCAGTGTGTCACGCTGACGACATTATAGACCAAGTTTGTCTTGTGTAGGTATGCCAGAGAGCCAAGAGACATTAATCAGTATAGAACATTAATTTCATAAACATTTTAACCGATCATCTGAACAGTCTTACTTATAATTTTGTCAGGTTAATTCAATTTAAATAGATTGTTTCTGCGACACTAATTTAAATATAAAACAAAACAAGTGTAATAACCAAAGACATTCAATACCTATATACAATAGACCGGACGTCACGATCAAAATTTTCGTCCGAAACTTGTGTCCTGCGTGGACACAAGTCTATGAGTTTTTTTTAGTACGCTCCGCTGCCGCTCCAATATTCATATATTAATCTAGTTGGCGTTACTGAGACATGGGCTCAAAGTTTTTCTATGACATTTACTTGACATGCCCGCTCTATAGTATTTTAAAACTCTTCGGTAATAACATTCTAAATTAAAAAAAAAACTGGAGCCATGGTGACCCACCCTTGAAAGCTGAAGTGACGACACGGAGCTGTTTGGGAAAACACAGAGAAGAGTAAAAGCCTATAGGGAGGCCTTTGCGTGGCAGAAGAATAGTACTCGTACAAGAAAGAAATACGAATATATATTATTAATTTATTCTAAAAGGTTTTCACGGGGTGACTTTTACTGAATCGACCGACTGATATTAAAACTTAAAGAAAGTCTCATACAAACTTAATAAATATTCAAATCACATTCTGTACTAACACACACTTACACACACAAACACGCACACACACACACACATGCACACCCACACGCACACACACACACACACACACACACACACACACACACAGAGACGCACACACCCACACTCACTCCCTCACGCACTCACTATTAATTACCCATTGAACTGCTTTAGTTGTTACTAACAAATTTTTGGTCTAGTTTTTAATAATTCATGATATTTAGTTATTTAGGTTGTGTCACGGAACTGACACAGTTAATAAACACTAACGCAGTATTAACGTGCACTAAGAACTGTTTACATGTTTAGTTCCAATAAAAATGTATGATATTTAATTTTATTAAACTACGACATTAGCCGGTCGATTCAGTAAACGTCACACCGTGAATGAATACTTGAGTGAAGTGAACTGTCAATGCCTTGCATTAGTATGGAATGACAGCTCAATTCACCCTCACACGCCTTCATTTTCACACGGTGATTCGACCGGAATCGCACAACTGTACACGACATCCATTTCGTTTCATACATCTATGAAATATTCAACTACCTTTTTAAGTGGCATCCGTGGGAGGGCCGTGGGTGACTGACCGAGTCCTTGACCCACACAGACACACCGTCTGGTCCTCCTCCCTAAAACTATGTCCATTCAGACCAATCTCAACAGAGAAAGTTTTATAATGACTTTCTTTAAAAAATATGGATACTAGAACACGCGCGAAGTGATTTATAAAGAATTTCCTACAAGAGTTTTATGAATAGTAATTTTAAGATTAACGTTCATAAAGGTTTTGTAATTAACTCAAGTTATACGAGCTATGTTTTACGATCATCCGGGCGTTGTGAATAATTTATACATAGGTAAGTAGTTACACGGTTTTCAAAGACAAGCTTATCCCGTATCGTCTTTGATGATGTTTTACTGTAAGTAGTAATAAATACCGTGCATATATTTTTTGATAAAAGCTTTAGACGAAATACAAGCATACTATACCTTCTTACTTGGCATGGTTATTCAAAGATGAAGCATTTTATACTATCTCTTTTTTTATTTCTTTAAAATTTTCTATTTTTCATACATATGTCTCAGACCGCGATCAGCTAAGGGCTTTGTGCATCTTTATGATGAAACCAAAAACCGTACACCAAAGGGTTATTTACGTCTCAAAGTTGTACCCGGCTGACCGAGCCTTGCATCTACATAGTTATAAGAAAACTTTTTTACAAAAAAAACAACCTACTTCTGTTTCGGAAGTCGGTGGCCAATAATGAATGAAACAAAACCACCAAAGCCACAGACTACCGAAACTGGAGTTATTTTTCACCTGTTAGTGTTTTTTTTAGAAGTCGTAGAGTCAAGGCTCGGTCTGCCGGGTACAACTTTTGAAAAGACAGATAATAATCATTAAAATATGTGACGTAATGGAATAAATTTTCCTTTCCTCCTTTTCACCAAAAAAAACACCATACTTAGTAGATATTCGATATTAATTTTCACCTGATACCTCTACCTGATAAAAGGGTTCTCGACAAACTGGTAACAAAGAGACGATCTCTTTGTTCCAGTCTCTCCAAAACCCTTGGGTTCATTTGTCGTGTGAGGAGTGAAAACCTAAAAAAGTTATTTTTTCTGAAACTATGCAATAAATAATGCAAACCGTTGATTACATACTTGAACTCTGTCAAGTTATGAGTTAATTACATAAGTGCGTAAATCATGCAGAGTTTTTGTCGACCATGTGCGAGACACAATGTAACTATGCTGCACTATATGTGCACAAACATAATTACTAATCACATGTTAACAGTTTCAAAGCTATTAGTTCCGCACCTCTCATCATTCTTCTGATACGTTTTGAAACGGTAAAGTTCTTTTAATAATAATTCGCGCTTCGATACACGTTATTTATTGAAAGGTTCTTAATGAATCCATTGACGAAATGTAAAGATATTTTCATTAAGCATTGCTCGTGTTTGGTGTCTTTGTATTTAAAGAGATCTTTAATAAAAAGCGTGTATAGGAACTCAGCGAGTATAACAAAAATATTTTACCTGTTTAAAAACATATTGGAAAATATGTGAAGCATGTAACCTGCTTATTGTCTTATGTATTTCAAAGCAGATGGAATATAGAATTTATCGGATCTAATAACGCAATAAAAAAAACTAAACCTTACACTGTTTTGGCGCCTGAAAAACTGAGAAATATGTTTACGTAAGAAAAACAAGTCTTCATCTGAAAGTTTCATAGTAAGTAGGTATATTGTTTTCCTCTTATAAAAGTAAAAAATAACTGGTTCTTGGAACTCGGTAGGCCGCTGTATTGTTAGACATCATAAGGATTCTTTGCTAACCAGAAAATTTATTCACATAAATTAAAAGAATGAGGAATTAATGAAAAGGACTTTTGCCTTTTCTTTTGTATGTAAATCAAACAGCTATCTGAATATATTTTTATATTTCATAGAATACTCGGCATTTAGCTATTTATTGAATCACTATGATTAATAAATTGATTGCCTGTTGTCGCTTTTACAATAAATTCAACAATAGAAATAGTTAAGGTAACCCTAAAATCCTCCTCTACCTAACCTACTAAACCTACTAAACCCTAAAATAAATGAAAGCCTAAGAACTTTAGATATCAACCTCTGTAATCCATATCTGAACTATCGTCCCGATTAATATACAATTCACTGTATTCACAAAAAGAAAACTATTGTGTTGAGATCAAGAACACAGTAATTGACCATTAGAGGTGTCATTAACTAGAGGTGCGCGGTATATTTGTATAACATTTGAATCAATGATAAAGGTTAACGAATGACAAGATGTCCGTACCAAATAAGTCTAGCACCATTGCCTTAACACAATACTTAAGAGGTCAATGTATCTGCAAATGATAGGTAGGAGGTACTTTATACTACCACTTAGGCAAGCAAGTTTTATTATTATAAAACCAATAAAAAATTAAGTGTTTAAATAGTAGTTTTAATGTATTGTTCAGCAGTCACAACCAATACTTGAAAGGCGTTTACACTGCAGCATGTGCTACCAGCTACGTTTTTTAAGTAAGTAGGTACCTTTTGCTATTTGCTTTGCCTTCATCTTGTATTTCTAAAAAAAGTCGCACTATTTTCGTAAATCAAATAGTTCTTCGGATGTGGACAGATCAGTTAACAAAAAGTGGATTGTTCTCGCTCACTTATACACAACCATCATTATACTTTATATGTTCATATTCAAATTTATTTAAAACTTCAAAGCGTATCTTCTTATTCCAAACATCTCACTCAAAACCATGATTGTGGGAAAATATGTATTGTGAGTAATTATTTTCTGCTAAATTCATAACTATGCATAGTGAGAATGCTTCGAAAAGAATGAGATAACGTCGTCCGCTAAGTGTCGTGGTTGTATCAGCGCTGCGCGTGCGACGCCGACGCTGTCAGCGTGACGCAGGCAGTCCCGTTAGCCGACATACTACTCGCTACTCAGCTGCGTTCCTATCCTGCTTTCTATTTTAAATCCTTGTGGCCATGTAGTCATTAACTTGTTGTTATTTGTGTATGTATGTAACAACAAGCTCTTGAGTTTATATCAGTTTTCAACTAGCATCGTTGCATCTGGAAGCTTTTAGTATTTTGTAGGTTGCGTTATAAATTATGGAAACATTACTCGTATCATTTTACCATAAACAAATTTTATTCAAATTCTATCCAATATAAATTCAAATTCTTTCAGTAACAAACTGATTTCCCTCGTGACTTCTAAAGTTTGTCAAGTAACTGACGCTTTTCTACTTTTGCTTCGAGTCTCGAAATTATTTGTACATTATCAGATATCTCTGCTAATGGAAAAACAATAGGTATCTACAGAAAGGGTCGGACTAATCAAAATCTCAGCAGCATATCGATTTTCTGTCAGACACATACGGTACCTACGGAGTCTGTTAAGTCACGGTCAAAAACAAAAACCATTAAGTATAGGTAATGACTATAAGAAATGCCTAAAGTATTCTCGCCTTCTTACCCTATTGAAAGAAACTCATGTACCTAGATGTATTTCTGTAACTATTAACTCTCTAGGTTAGGATTAGTATTTCGCAAAATAACATCGCAAATATTTGGCTGTTGAATGTTATATTAATGCAAAATCAACTGTTCAGAAAAAGTACGAGTACTAAGTATGACCTGAAAATCCGTTAACTAAACTTAACAAACTTTATATTCGTACTACGGTTTTGTCGTATTTCACTAGTAATTATTCAAAACCAAACTCAAAATGAATATTTGACCTTCATGATGTTCAGTTTCAAATAACCGGAAACTTTGGCAACTTTTGCTGTTTGCTGTTGTATATTCATAAGTTTCATAGTGGCAAAGCGTTTGTAATCACAATATTGAGTTTGTTCAGGCTCGGCCTTCAAACACAATAACCAATATTAACTTTCCTGATGTTTACAGGTCACTCCTGAATACCAAATATGCGAAATAATTGAATTACTTCAGGCGCGTAATCCAATCTAAAGGCATCATGCTGAAAATATTTATGGAAGCACATCGCGTCATGTCAACATGTCAGTAGAAAACTGTATTGAAATATATTTTATGTTCTTGTCTAGCTTATATCCAGCCAATTCTAAAAGTGCTCTTCACGTCAATTCCCAATGGGCCCGTAAAATTCCTGCAAGTATGACACATTCAAGAAAAGCTCTAGGTACTTACCGCTAGACGACATTCTTTTATATGATTACACGCAACTAGTCGGATGGTACAAAATCGATCAAGGTGATGACAAACACAAGATTTATATAGTAACGTCTTGATGTCCATAAAAGTGGAATGATACGATGTGGCCGGGTGCGGGCGGTGGACGGCGGAATGCCGCGAGCGATCTAAAATCAACTCGTCATTACGCCAATCGAGTGTTATCGTAGCCGAAGAGTCGCGCTCAGCAGCGGTTCGCTCTGCATTCCTTACTTTATGGACACGTTCCTTCATCATTACATCCATAGATGTAAAGAATGCGTGGAACATACAATAAAACACCTGAGAACACATGACAATAACTACTTACTGTTTTGTTTGTTGTTATGAGAAACTTTAAAATGTTTAATATCGTCTTTGTTTCATGTGTATTTGAAATAATCATGTTGGTAAAAGCTCAACTTATCTACATAATATTGTCTACTTCCTTTGGCACGGTTCGAAGATTATTACGGTTTTAGTAGCATTCAACTACCAAGATTGCGGCAAGGAAAGTTAACGTTAACGACACAAAATAATTTACAACAAAACTATTGACTTCCTCCTATCTTAGCCCATTTCCGCACAGAAATGTTTTTCAAAAAGTATTCACAGAAATAATGCAACAATATAATTGTTGACATTTGTACTTAGCTCCTTTTGTCTAGCAAAAGCAAAATACTTTTACGGCAAAAATACGTAGGTATTTCTTTTTTTATTAAGAAATTTGGAAGTCTTTGGAAAAGAGAATTTGGGGAGCGACAAGCTAGTATTTTATATGATGAAGGCAAGGATATTCAATACGCGCTTAACTCAAATGCTTTTCATGATAGTATGAAGCGAAATTGCTCTCGACAACGAAACTAATGACACTTTCATTATTTGACAATGGTCGGCCGCCAGGCGCCAGCATTTCTAAGAAGCCAGTCATTTTGCACAGCACTGGCCTCTAATGAGCGCGGCTTTCAAAACCATGGGCCGTCAATAAGGATACAATAGAAACATCTCAACGAGAAGCGAAAGAAACAAAGTCATTTGAGATAGAGAAACTCAGTGAAGTGTAGCCTACTCTTGACAGTCTCGACACGCGGGCAATTTCCTCTTCATTATTAATAGCAATGTAAAAGCTTAAGCGTGCACTGCCTTTAGAACACACTTGAATATTTCGGCAAGGCATTCACGCAAGGTAGGTATTTGCTACACATCACAGCCTCACTTCAACCTTGATACAGTTCAAAGCCCGTCAGTTATGTTCATGAATTTTTTCGTAAGTTATTAGTAGCGTTTATGTGTTCGCATGTCAAGGTTTTTTGTCAGTTTTAGCAGTACCTACTACCTTGCTTCTGAGATAGCCATGCTAATTGCTTGTGCGTCCGTTGAGACAAACAGGCCAGTGATTCATTTTCTTCCCATAGACACGTTGGCGGTCGTGATTTGTTTTTGCAACTATTAATATTTAATCACAACGTTTTTATCTGTACTGCTTTAGGCTACGTACTTTTCTAAGCTAACTTTTAGTAAATCTTATACCCTCGCAATTTTCGGGCGTATTATGGGAAGGGAAAGAGATAAGAAAATTCAAAGATTTCGTTTATTCAAATGAAACAAGTGTCTTTCCATCTATCTTTCTGACAAAGACAACTTCGTATTTCATTGCGATTCAAGGAACTTATTGTCAAACAAACAGGAGCCCTGAGACCTATTAAGCTTATTACGTTACAAGTTCGCGTCTACGAAGGTTTATAGACAAAAAAATCTTCCTGTATTTATACAATAAGCAGTTAAGTAATAAATAATTAGTGTTATTACGTGTAATCTGCTGAGGAAGGTTGACAATGACTTCATGTCAGGACTCTTCAAGCTTGAAGACATTAAAATGAGGAAAATTAGATAAATTAAAAACATCAACTAGGACAATCTGACGTGACTAGTCGTGTCAGTGATTAAAGTTATTATTGCGACTAACTATGTGTCGTGACTTTTGCCTCTTTGCATGGATTCTTCCGTCGTTTCGTCTCGCTATAACATATTTTTATTCACATGTCCTCAATTTGCATCAACGTATAGAGATATAAAAGTATTACTTAAGATAAAATACGTATTTCCTCGTTCCTTTACAATAGTTATCAAATTACTCATTTAGTAATGTATGCCATTCATAATACTACTGTTCACCACCATTACTAGTACTTAATTATGAGCAGCTATTACTAATTATTCAACGATTATGTCATTGCAGCGTATTACTTGAAATTGAACACGAAAACTGTGCAATGTAGCCGTGACGGACAATTTGTTCCTGCGTTTATGCTATTATTGCTCACCCATGACCTACAGCCCAGACAAGCGAGCCTTGCACACCAATTATTAGCAAGCAAACATAGAAAACATCTTAATTGACGAAAAATCGCTGTAAACGTATGTTCGTGTCGGTCATGCTTTTCCGAGCCAGGCAAGCGGAGGTAAAATTAAATGGGTGTGTCATGCCATTGAAACGGCAGCTAAGACTCACCTTTAATAATTCATGATATCTCTTAAACAAGGCAATTGTTTCTGAAAAAAAAAACACTCATACAGAAACTAAGACAAACCTACTTAGGAATAAAATCTAGTGTAGATTTCGAAAGATGAGTAAGAAAGCACCTGGTCTGACATTCTCCAAATATTTTTTTAACAATCGACCTAAATTAGGCACGAAATAAAGTTCATTTTGGCAGAATAATAATAACAATAATCCACAAGTTTCACACAACGCCATCCAGTCCTAAGCTAAGCAGAGCTTGTGTTATGGGTACTAGCTGATAAACCTACTTATATATTTCTAAATACGTACATATCATAGATAAATTACACCCAGACACAGAACAAATGATGGAATAGAATAGACAGAGACCTTCATGAAACCCAAGTTCTGTTTACCTACCTCTCATTACAAAGGGATCGGTGGTCAATGAACAACAAATAAAGTCCAATTAGCGTATGCAGGAGCAACTATGTAGAACTGGGATGAGGCCGAGCTGCAAGGTCGACAACTACGATACCTGTTATGTACAAGGGTACAGAGTTATGCGCATCTTCACAAACATTAATTATTAGACGATCTCATGTTACAAGTTTAGCTATAGGGCTGCGCAGGCGACGATATTGCCACAATAGGCATGCTGTCGGTGTATGAATATCAAAATTATCTTAGTCCATTAGTTAATAAAAAATAAATGACAAATGATTTTTTTGCTTTTTGACATTGCTGGAAAGATTTAGCGCATTAAAATTACGGAGAGGGTTTGTGTCGTCATGCGAAATTTTAGCTCGATGACTCGCCGTCATTTTTGGATTACGTAAAAAAAGGAAAAATATGCGTCAAATATTTTCTAGTAGGTACCTAATCTAGATGAGGGTCTAAAATGTAAAATGTAATCAACTAGCCTATTTCGTGGATTATTCGTGGTATTTACAACGAGTATAGTTTTATTAACTTTGTGTGTGTTGTGTGTGTAGGAGATTGAGTTCTTATGTCTATTTTCATTTCTTGAAAATTCACTTGTAAACAGAGTCCCGCTGAAGTGGCTTTTAAGAAAAATGTTGTCCTCGAGGGACGCGTTGCCAGGGACAGGGGATATGTAATACTTTTACGTTTTTAGCAAATACTTTAAAGCTGCGCATAGGTAGGTATTGTACCAGTGTTTCAAAATCATTTCAAGATGTACGCACGGTCGCAGGTATCCTACCCACCTACCGATCATCATCACAAACATAAGTATCAAAAGTCAAAGTCAAAGTCAAATCATTTACTTCAATTAGGTCTGATTTTTCTATAGTTACTTTTATGTGAAGAATAAATAATATGGCAGTTTGACATATTATACATAGAAAAGCTTTCAAGTCGCCATTTTTATTCCTAAGTAAAGAGTTACCTGACCTGGCTAGGGCTGTTTTTTCAATGGTCAAATATAACTCAAAACTGAGGAACAAAAATGGCAGTTTGACACGGCTTTTCAATGGATAATATATCACACCGCCATATTTATATAAAAGTTATCTGACTATTGAAAATCAGCCCTCAGAAGCACTTTTGAACGTCAAAAGTGCATTGTCTAGTAGTGGTACCTACAGTCGGTCTTACTTGCATTACATCAGTTAGTTAATTAAATGTTTTGAACTGCAACCCGCTTAAAGCGACCAAGCTCTGAGTTCGGACTCTCTGTGTGCAAGCGATTATAGGCTTTAGGGAAGTCTGTCAACTGTACTTACTCCTAAGTAGTTCCAGAGGCAAGATCGATCGATACGATCGTATAGCGTCTTGTATATCCGTCTAGTTTGTTTGTGCCTAGTTAGTAGGTTGATGCAAATTAAGCCTTTAAGAGCAATCCATTAACCTGAGTATAACTTGGACACTATTATTGCAAAGAATGATAAACTTCACAAAGCTGATCAGATTTAGCTTAACAAAACAGTAATGTCAAGGATATGTCGTTAACTTATTTAAGGACAAAAAGGGCTTTGATTTTTTGAAGACAGAATTATTCGTAAAAACATTGTGCATCAAAATTAGTTCCGTATGATGGTACATACAAATGAATATTGCTCAATTGAAAACCACCTATCACCTACCTATTCATTTCATAGATACACACCAGTTTCCTATATTTTGAGCAGACACTTATTTTTAATTATTTACCTGTCCTGGTTATTTAGAGCAAAAAAAAGCTCATTTTCATTTAGTTACGCAGAACCTACATGTAGGCGCGATTATTTCCCATTTTGAAATAGGATCACATGTATCTAAGCATTGGGCAATAGGCATTAATTTTAATTGATGTTCTTCATTTATTATTATATTAATAACATCGATCGATACCAAGTAACAAATACCTATGCTATGTATATGTATTACATAGATATTTTTAATGTACCACTAAATTGGGCAATTTAAAACATATTTTTAACCGACTTTCAAAAAAGGAGGTGGTTCTATGTTCGTGTGTATGTATTTTTTTTTTTTTTTTTTTATGTATGTTACCTGATTTCTCCGCCATTTGTGGACCGATTCTCAAAATTCTCAAATAATTTGGTGAAGATCTGGTGCTGATCTTCGGAGATATACAACGGAACTCTTCAAAAATAATCGGCAAATCTGTCGTGATTGCTGGAATCGCTTGGATGTTTATTGTTTATACAACATAATGGCGTATCATCACGCCTGTATGCTCTGAGGGGTACACAGGTGGGTACAATATACCTAGATTTCGTCAGTTAGGTATGTTAATTTTAATTTATTAGGGATTAGTGGAAAACCCTATTATGATGACATGTATTGTTAACAATTAACAATATAAAATAAATTCATGGCAAATATTTTTATGGTTACAACTAAAAATGGAAAAATAAAAAACTTTTTTGCAAAAAATAAAACCGACTTCAAAAAAAACACTAAACGGTGTAAAATAACTCTAAATTCGGAAGTCGGTGGCCCATCATGAGTAAGACAAACCCACCAAAGCCACAGACTTCCGAATTTAGAGTTATTTTACACCGTTTAGTGTTTTTTTTGAAGTCGGTTTTATTTTTTGCAAAAAAGTTGTTTTCGCTATATTATTACAGCTCGGTAGTAATTATTATGTATTAAAACGTCCAGTCTCCCAAACTACGCTATCGCCTTAGGTATTTAATTGATCAAAGTAAGTTATTATTTACTCTACTGCCATATGAATACTTTTTATTTTCCTTTCTGCATTACATCCTACTAATAATATTTACAGATGTGACTGACAATAACCAAACGTTTACTTCAGTCTAACCAACATATACCTTAATGTAGGGAATAAAACAATTTAATGATAAAAATGGAGAAATGAATCAAAATTACCTGATAATGGTGTATCTAGCCTAAGTAATACCATAATACGGTCGCAAGGACGCAACTGCACTCGTCGGAATTGAGACCGATCAATACATTTTCTGTGCGAACAGCACCGCAGAGTTATCGATGAGAACTAAAATAATTCTAATTATGTTTCCATTAACTACATACTGATGTTATAATAATAAAAAAGCTTTATTTGATTCCATGCACAGTACACATTAAACGATAACAATTGATAATTTATTAACCTAATAATTCAATTACATTTATTACACTTAAAATTAATTTGGTTTCTAAAATTATAAATTCTGTTTTGTAATTAGATTAATTATTATTTGATTTAAGTAACCACTACTAATTTATTGAATGCATGGACCCCGTTCGGGTAAAAGCCTCCCCCAAGGAATGCCATCCTTCTCTGTCATTAGCTCTGTCTAGCCAACTTCCACCAGCACACGCTACAATTTCGTCTGTCCATCTGACATACTGATATACATAACATTAAAACAATAAGCTAACTGATAAAAAAGATCCTGTCTTATTGACAAAAATTTCATAATATTATCGTTTTGATTAACTTAAGGTGAAAGAAATTCTAATATGATAGTAGTAGGACTTTCCCAATTCTTCAAGTTTTACACAACGCCATCTAGTCCCAAACTAAGCATAGCTTGTGTTATGGGCACTACACAATTGATAAAGTACTTGTCTATTTCTAAATATTTATGTATTATACAGGGTTATTTTTCAATGACCGACTAAAATTTTCACTGGGTGTTCTACCCATGAATATGAACAACTTTCACTATGAGACCGAGTCTGAAATCACGAAAAAAAATCAGATGATTCATACATTTTAGTCGAGTAGGTATTAAACTTTCGTATGAAACAGCTGATTTTTTTTATCGTGATTTCAGAGTTGGTCCCATAGGGAAAGTTGCTCATATTCATGGGTAGAACACCCTGTGAAAATTTGGCCGGTCATTGAAAAATAACCCTGTATAGATAAATTACATCCAGACACATGATCGTGCTCATCACACAATTTGTCTTGAGTGGGAATCGCACTCACGACCTCCAATATAAAAAAAAAAATAAGTTTATTTAGGAACAATTTAGTATAGCAGTTAGAGCCAATTACCACTAGACAAACTGGCTAGTCAATTTTGTAAAAACTCATGTCTAAAAACAATATAGATTAGGTAAGTTAGACTAATTAACGTAAAACTCCGACTGTGGGCTGAAATAAACGCTAGATGGCATGTCCTAAATGAATCCGTCGTTGCATCAATGTCATTAGCAATGCATTAGGAAATTGAGACCACGGTCAGCGTGTCATCGTGGCGTACATTCAATAAGTATACAATTGTTTGCACTTATTTGCATTAGTTAGTGTTAAGGTTGTTTTATTAGCGTTAAAAAGGTGTCTTAATTTTCTATATAAGCTACTACATTTATAATTCTTAGATAACTGGGTAGGTACTACAATTAGGAAGGATAGGAAATAAATACACGTAACAATATATAAAACATAGAGATTCTAAATGAATCAATTTTCGCCGTACGATGAATGTATAATTCATGTAAAAATCATTAGTAAAACTTTAGTTTTTAATGTTTTAAAAGCTCTCCACTTTTTATAGTGATTTAGATTTTTGATACGTATTCCTAGTGGTCCCATGGTGTAATGGTTAGCACTCTGGACTCTGAATCCAGCGATCCGAGTTCAAATCTCGGTGGGACCTAAACTTTTTCACCTGCCCTTTTATTTTCCACTTAGATATTCATATTTCCGATTAGAAGTAAATAAAAACCCATAGTAAATAATTTCAGTAAATGTTGTCCTCCAATGTTATCTTGTGCGATGTAAAGTGCAATATAATATTAATTATATTATTGACCACCTATGTTTTTCTTAGTAAAGAAGTTATAACATAAAAAAATATTACAAAGTGTATGTAATTTTAATTTCTAGTCGTCATCAATTTCACTATATTCAAAAGTTAAACATAACCAAAGCCGAAAAATAAAATCATTCAAAAGGTTTTTAACCCAAAAAACCTCGTCCGACACATAACCTCCTCTTTTTTAAGTTAGTTGAAAAGCAAACAATAATGACGGCCGACAGATCACTTAACGAACGCGACATGACCGCAAAAAACGCCAAACGAAATTGCTTTCCACTTAAAATAACTAACTGTAAATGAATCAATGTACCAAAAAGTATATTTAATTACTGGCGGGTAGTTCACTGAGGGACGTAATAATGCTGTTTGGTAAGGTTCAAAGCTCTCATTAGCTTCGCTTAAGTCGCTACAATAAGTTAATAATATGGCGGATGTCAGCAAGCCGCTAATAAATAACTTAAAGTAGTATAACAATGCACTTTGGTAAAGTATTGAATGTTTCCTTAAGATATACCTAGTCAAAACCTACTAATTTATGAAAACGTTTTGATATATAATATTCAAAAAAATACTTATTAAAAATATTAGAAATCAGTATGATGTAGGTACTTCAAATATAATGTTTTCACAAATTTATTTAACAACATACATCTGATCTACTTACCATTACAGGCAACCAAAGCGGTAAATGCGTTTTAATAGATTATTAACTTAATTTTGACTAACAACTAATAATTAAAAACAAAGCTTTCCTTGTGACTTCACCCAGAGAACAATAGAATAAGTAATATATTTTCTAACAGCCATCCAAAAAAAAGCTTTCAGTAAACCTATAGATTATTTTCAGTGCAAGTTGTGTAATGGTGTATTAAGTTATAAAACAAGTGCATTTAAGTTAAATCAAATGCACAGCCCTCCCTCCGATAACTTCCAAATTCTGCTATAGAGGAATCACAAATGGAAAAAATCAATAACACTTGCGGCTTTGTTGGTCCTGTGCTCGCAAGCGCGATTGTTAAGCATAGGGTGTCGAGCTCATTTCCCAGGTCGGGTAAAACATTTTACATATAAATAAGTGGGTAGAGTAACGTAATAGCTCGGTAATTATCTATAACCTTAAGAAATTTAGCTTTTTGTTTGCCCTAGAAAAATGCATAAAATATCTACTGCTTAAATGCTTTTCGACGAAAACTTTCATCATTCTTGGGTTTTTAAATATGTCAAACGTTTTATAAACACAGCCGCTTCCACGGTATAATTATCAGGTTCAAAAACGGTCAGGGAACATTTTTGGTTCATTGTAATTCTTGGGTCGCTCTTGAAAATGATGAGGTATATAATCAGAACATTATTGTTAAAGATCTTTTTGAACATAATGATACCATATTCGAACAATACGTTAAAATGCACCCCAGCCCAATTCTAAACTGACTGGAAATTTCGAGGGATGAAAGTAGCGGTCCCATGGTGTAATGGTGAGCACTTTGGACTTTGAATCCAACGATCCGAGTTCAAATCTCGGTGGGACCTAGGGGTATCTTTTTAATCTTGTTTTTACTTTTTAATACATGTAATGCAAAGTACTGGGAATTAAAACTTAATTCCGAGTCTCCCAGCAACGAAATTTGTTTCGTGTTCCTGCAACAACATTCTCGAGCGTATGGACGGGGTTTTGTAGAAGGATGATTAACGGCGCGAAGTGACAGGTGAAGCAAGAGGCGGTGTGCAGATGGATAGCCCACCGCAGGCGGTTCCCATGCACTGTCCACGTTCCCATCGTTCTTCAGAACTGTAATGATCGCGAATTCGCAACATCAAAAATTACCTTCCTCTGAATTTTAGCGGACGTTGTACTTACGCTGATACCGTATATGCAGTTAAGTTGTGGGTAACTAAGTATAGGTACATACTTATAATACAATGGCCAATGAATGTTTTTATCATAGAACAGAGACATAAATTGATGATATTTTTTTTATAAGTAGTTAGATTCGTGAGGTACAATAACAGATCTGTCAACAGTAAAAAAAAGTATAACGCCTTGGTTGATACAAAAACAGCTCGGGAGGTCGAGTGGCCCCCGCCTATACTTCGAGCCATGTTTACTATAAGTGATAATGTTAAAGTCGAAGTGATGATTTTGTAAATTTTTGCAAGAAATTATAGTATTGGTAGCTTCCGTGTATAACGTAGTCTGGCCCTGACGAAGGAAACAAATTTTCATGGACAGATCGATGAGACATTGAGACCGCTGAATATGACATGTATTTCTTTTACAATACTCATACTACTGTATGGGTTTGTATAACTGCTGGCGGAGCTGTACAAACAAGACGTAATTTGAAAATAAAACAGTCAAAAAATAAAATTGTTTTTCCTTTGGATGAATATTGCAAATTAGGTGTTTCTCTTCCGAAAATAAACTAGGTAGCAGTTTGTTAAGTGTTTCACTGTATAGCTTTGAAAGTGATTTTCTAACGATCTTTTGGCACGATTTTTAAGTTTCTTACCCATGATTAACAGGTCATGACTGTTTTTTGTGGCTGCTTTCGCATAATTAACGGACTGTTTCTTCTGGCTGCTCATCAGCACGTGCTGTTTTCTGGTACAGCGTATTTAGATGAAAAAACCCACCACTGTCTTTTATGTCCTGGGTCAACTTATTTTCAAACGAATTACAATGCTTCAACCAAGAAAAAGCAACGTGTACACTACCCTCTATCTGTTTGCTCTCAAAAGTAGCATAATGTATAATGTTGGTGGTTCTATTATGCGTGATAAATGAAACATGATTCTGGGCCTGTAGGTAGTATATGTAGCAATTTCGTTACAAACATTTGTAGAGCTTGTTTATAGATATGTATTTGTCACAAAACATAAATGTCGTGTCCCATTCTTGCGCTACATAAATGTACAGACGCCAGCACATCCCCTTACCCCAATGTCTCAAATTTTCTCTATTGAATATGAACCTTATTCTGTTTGACATAAAGTTGAAAAACTATCAAAGAAATTTGACACATTGGGGTAACTTGATGTGCTAGCGTCTGTACATGTAGTATTTGTTTCGGATCCTGCACGTACAAGTAATTTATTATCAAACCCACAACTCGGTATTCTAGGGTGGAAAATGTGTTGTGAATTTAAAGCGTTTACCGATCTGTGTTGTTATATAATTAAAGTGACTTACGATGATTCATGGGTATTTTATATTTTGGACTATTAGAGACTATATGTCATTGTTGAAAACTGTACCCACATTTTAGTGTTCTAGATTCAATTTTGAAGCTTAGATACCTACCTATTGTTCCATAAACAGTCTACAGCAAACCTTGAGGATGAAAAGAAAGATCTAAATGAAACACGGTTATGGGTTTTAAAAATAAACTACTACTTTGAGAAGAGTTTGAAGCTATTGTTTTTATTTTCATGGTTATTTATTTAGGGTTTTTTTTATCTCCAGAGCGAATATCGCTTTGCTGGCGGGGGATATCCTCGCGCTGGCGTGGGCAGCAGCAGCTCCCGCAGTGGCGGGCTGTGCTCGGCGGCCCTGGTTGGTGGAGCCTTGCTGGCTGCCGTCGCGGTGCTGGCAGTCGCGGCGCTTGCCTTCTACATGGGAGCCCTAAGGCCTGATAATGGGGAACGTAAGTATCTCGTGAATGTTTCAAAGTAACGTAGAAGCTCTACTTGATAATGAGCCTTCAAAATAACATTTAGTTGCCTACTAGTGTAGAAAAGTAACTACCTATCTATCCTCCTGTAGGTATACCGCATGTATTGACTTCTGTATGTTTATTCCTTTTCAAATCTTCATTGATCTACCCTACTTGTAACTTTGAAACTAATCAACACGACCGGCATTTTGCACTTCCTACTTATTTATGCACAAAAGAACATTAGCCTTCTTTAAGTAAAGTAGTCGAGTGTAACAAGGAACAAGCCCACTCAACTGGAAATGTAAAATAGAAGAACTTAGGTACCTACATGTAAATAATTGTGGGAGACAGACGAGCGAGGGAAGTGGGTTACTATGTTCCTATATTATTATTGCGTAATAGGCTTTTTTATACTTACCTACGCCCGTGGGCTCAATTTGACCTTTTACCTTTATAAAGGAGGCTACATGTCCAGTTGTGTCAATAGTAGGTATGACGTCCTCAAAAATGTGGCGTACCTTTTTCTAGTTGGTATAATAATATTAGGCAACCCTTGAGGCAAAGCGGGAGGCCACAAGGGAATTCCTTAATAAAATAGGTATAATAATTAAAGTCACAAAGTCACTGTTGTTAATCTATTTTACAGCAATAATATCGTTCGAGGGCACGTTCCGGGTTACACGAGGGGACGTATACGGCGGCGTGCCGGGCAGCCCCTCGTACAGGGAGCGGGCGAGGCGCTACAGCGTAGCTTTACGTCAAGTTTTCGCCGCACCCTCACCACTACGACAGGCCTTCACTGGTGCACTTGTCAGCGGTTTTGGGGACCGAAGATTAGACGTCCACTTTAGATTATATCTTGATAGGAGAAAAATACCGAGGTAATTATTTAGAAATTGCCACTGAAATTGTACTACTTTATAATAATCATTTGGCATTACATGAAAATCTTTGTTTTCAGTTCTATTTCGAACATCGAAGAAACTCTTAAGAATATTTTAATTCAAGATTTAAACTCAAAACACCCAGCAATTGGACAGAGTATAAAAGTAGACACATCTAGTATAGTAATAAAGAGGGATCTAGAACACACATATCATTCTGAATCTTATGTGAAAGAAGCTATGAATGAGAGCATGGCAATAAGCAATCCAAAAGGAACACCACCTACTGGAATAGACAAAAATCTTCAGACGAGGGTCGGTGTCGTGCGTAAGACTACGGTAAAACCTAATCAAAAGAAAGATCCAGATGAACCTGATATTGATACAGAAAATATACCTGTAGTACAAGGATCGTTTCAAATAACTAAGACTGAGGCAGATATAACGGAAAACAAAAAGTTAAGTTCTAGTCCTATTCGTCATGATGATAAGGGAAGTCATAAACCAACAGTTAAAACTACGACTACAACTAAAGCACCTCCTCCTAGAACCACAACAAAAACAACAACGACGACGACAAGAGTTCCTACAAGTACACCAAAGACGCGGCCGTTTACTATAACATCTACTCTGAATGTTAAGACAAGGACAGAACCGACTCCAAAAAAAGGCACCCAGAAGACTACACGAGCTCCAGTTACTACCACTTCAACCACAACTTCAACGATGGCTACACCTTCAACATCAGCTCAAACAAGCACCACCACCAGTAATGTATCCCAAATCCTACTCGATCTACTAACAAATGAAAATCATTATAAAGATTTACCTAAAATCGATACATTATTTACTGTCCCGCATGTTATTGACAACGAACCATGGCGGCCTATAACACAACCCTATTATGAACGAACAAGCGAACCAGCCCCAGTTTCTGTAGAAATGACTAGCGATCTAAATGCTGAAGATAGAATGGGAGTAGCAGAAGTCGTAGATGATGTTTCAATATTGGAAAGTTTATTAACTCCTATTCCACCAGTAAAACACAGAGATAGAACTACAATGAGGCCTATAGGCCTACACAACGTCGATCCAGATTTAGCTGCTGACGTTTACGTGCCAAGTCCTATATACACGAGTTTCACTTTACCAACTTATGCCCCGCCCTCAAAGAATATGGAAACTTTAGGATCTAACTATCCAAAACCGCATCCTATTCCTGTAGATAAAATAAGTGGAGTCGTTGAAGTTATTGATGAAATAGACTTCACAGACGAAGATGATGGAAAACCAGTGGAACGTCCTCCTAAAGACAAACAAACAAGTGTTAGTATAAATGTGCTTCAAGCCGATAACACAGACAACGACACTGAACAATTTTCTATTGACGGTGCCTCCATCCTGAAGAAACACAACACTACTACGAGTACAACTACAAATACCCCTACTTCTTCTACCACCCACAGCAGCACCACCACCACAACTTCTACTTCTACTACTACTACTACCAGTGTCAGTACCCCAATAACCGCTACCACTAAAGTACCACCAGCAAGTAGCACCGTCTCTACAACTCCAAAGTTAGAAGTAATTAGTACATCATATAAAACAACTGAACATCAACAGAATGATGATACCACGAAAGAAAATTCAACAAGACGACCCAATAATAAAGTATCTATCATACCAAGTACAGGTGCACCGCATCTCACTTGGGAATTAGTAAATACATCAACCAACGAAAACGACACGTTCAGCAAAAATTCTCCGGAAAAATATTACAATGACACATTACAAGCAATTATAACGAAGAACGACGATATTTTTCCTAACACAACACCTAAGTTTCCTGGAAAAGTTTCAATATTTCGTAATTTAACAGACATTATAAAAAAATATACTCAACAAAATACGCAGACAAAGTCTGAAGACATTATAAATGATAATATGGAAGTTGAAGAGCGGCATAATCATAATAAAATGACTGGATCTGTCGAGGTAGTACCCGATGATGAGTTAGAGGTTACGACAGCTGGTGTTATCACACTCCTACCTGCAAAGTCTAATCTAGGTATGAATCGACCACTAAGACCTCGACCTAAAATCAAAATACAAGAGTCTCAACCAATGAAAGAAAATCTACGCAGATTTTTTCGTAACGACCCAGAAACACAAAAAATAATTGATGATCTGAGTACCGAAAATTATTACCAAAGTCATGAAATTAGTCACAGCGATTCCGAGAGTGACGATGTCATACCAGATACAGAACAAGAGCAGTTGAAGTTGACAACAGTGTCTGAAATCTTACAAGCTAACGCACCTGGAATTTTTCAAACAAGCAGTAGATTTCCAAAATCAAGTGACGACCTAAATTTTTCAAACGAAAACAATGAAGCAAATAAATATTTAGAAGTATCAAATACTACTACCGTTCCTGAAGGAACATACAGAGTATCATATCATGTGACTGGAAGCGTGAGCAGTAAACGAGCGAATAAAACTCAAACACTTCCAGCGTATGAACTGGCTTTAGAACCCGATGTTATTTTAGAAATACCCATAAATCAAACGAATACTTTGACCATAGACAAGTTAAAACAACTTGCTAGTCTCGCTACAATATCTGATTCGAATAACAACACCTTGTTTCGAGCTCCTGGAGGTGTTATTTCAACAAAAGCTATACCATCTAGCTACACGTTGAATCAAGCGGGATTTAAAATTCTAACAAAAACGTACAATAAAAATCCTCCATCTAAACAAGATGGGAACAGTTTTGATGTACCCGAAAAGACGTATAATAAGCCTCATGGAACCAAACCAAACAAGGAAAAAGAAAATGTTAGCAACTTTATTAAAGAAATTATTAAAGAAGGTAAGCTCCTACGGTGCAAAAATAAGGTAACATTAAGTTATTATGACTTGGATTAGAAACGTTAATATTGATTTGTTGTTATGGAAATGTATTCAAATTCTGTTTATCAATTTCAGAGGAGTGTGACAACGTTACATCGTTTCGTTGCCCAAGCGGTCTGTGTCTTCCGCTAACGTCTCGCTGTAACCGCTTGCTTGACTGTCCGGATGGTGAGGACGAACGTTCTTGCACTTGCGCTGACTACCTGCGTGCAGATTTTTCACAATCGAAGATATGTGATGGTGTTGTCGACTGCTGGGACTATTCTGATGAGAATAAATGTGGTAAGTGCCTTAAAATGTTATTGTATTCGACAGGTTCTGCTAAATCATAAAGCGAATTGAGTGTCTAATAACGCTTGTTAACCTCATAACCGCTGCGCCAAAAAGCCGAGGTACGAATTAATACTTTAAATTTGTCATGTGGTCTTTACATTTTGGTTTGTCAACATGACTGTGACGGTCAAAGGGATTAAAAATAATCTTACCTGTCTACTGAATTATTTTCAGAGTGGTGTAAAGCAGGGCAGTACGTGTGCGCCAATGCGCGCCAGTGCCTGGACATGGCTAAGGTTTGTGACGGCACGCCCGACTGTCCACTTGGTGACGACGAGAAGAGCTGTGTGGCGCTCGCGGAAGAACTAGAGGATAACGAAGTTATTCCATATAACGATGAAGGTAAAGGTTATTAGCTTAATTCAAAGCCAGAGATAAATGCGACTTTGTTTAAATTTCACAAAACAATTGCGCAATTCTTTCCAATTCTACGGCCATATCCTAACCGAAAGTAGCACGGTCTTAAGAATATGCGATCGCCATGTTCTTGCTGAAGATCAACCCAACTAGGACTGAAGTGATAGTAGTACCCGTAGTTCTCGTAGTATCTAAGATTAATTGGTCGACACTCATACAGGTTCATTTTACTTACATAAAGTGATGTTCACACACATCGTCAAGCACGCTTTTCTGGATTAAAGTCAGCACTTCAGCAGTAGATTGTTTGCTTCAACAAGCTCCAAGAGACGCTGACTCTCTGACTGTGCTATCGTATTTTTTCTAAAATGGCGATAGCACAGTCTCTTTTTCCTAATCCGGGACTATGCTGATGGCAGCTATCTAGGTCCCAGCCATTTGACGATACTTGGGTGACTTCAAACTTACTGTAGCGTGACACGTCACGTAGGTATAATAATAGGCAATGGTGTATCTACCGGCTACCCTATAGTATTTAAACCCGCTAAAGATAAAAACAAAACAAAAATGTGATTCTGTGTGATAAGACCGCAGCCGATTGTCTACTTGCTGTGTACCTATATTTTTGTCTCGTGTTTGGTGTTGACACCAAGGTATAATAGTCTAAGAATTGAATTATGTTATTGATATTGATTAATCCTCGTATCCCTGAGACAGTGAGACTGTCTTTTTGGTTTGGCTACGGAGTATTAGGCATTAGAGATAATTTTACTGACTAATACGAACCCATTGAAATGATGGTTGTGGTTGCCGAAGATCTTAATAAATTAACCCACAAGTCGGAAATTCTCACTCATGTGGAAAAATGATATTTTATTAAGAAAAATAATAATAATACCTACTATTTAGAATCCATTGGTATTTACTAAGGTAAAACATTATTGAATTTATTTCAGGTTACGTGATGGTGCGCAAGCGTGGTGTTTGGGGCCGACTTTGCGTGGAAAGCTTTGCCGACGTAGTGGAGCAGGCCCAAAGCTCCCTCAAACTACCCGACCTTGGCAGAGCCGTGTGCAGAGCCATGACCTTCCAGTAAAAACACCCACCTACCTTTATCCACAACATACGCCATAAAAACAAAGTACCTTAGGGAGTAGACGTAAATTGAATAGTAATCATAGGAAATGTGGGTTGACCGGTCCCACGTTGGGCGCCATTTCCCCTTTTTGTTATTTTTTTTGTATTGTACCTATTGTTTATTAATTTTTATCCTGCACTTCGCAAAGTTACTGGAATTGTTTATGTAATTTCTATTTTTTAATTTCAATTCTTAGCAGCATGATCCTAATTTATTTATAAACTACATACCTACGATCAGGGTAGTTATATTATGTACCTATAAAGTAAGTATAGAAGACTAAAACAGCTCAGGTCAAAGACTTGTAAAAGCTCTAACATGCTGGTATGGAAACTCGAACTCGGTCTTGCATTAATTCTTTTTGTAGTCATAATCTCGATAAATATATTTACAGTGGAGTACCTATTTACTAACGACAGTAGATCTCATAGTGTTAATGTTGACAATAATTCATCGTTGTATTGTGTTCAGTGACGCGGGTTGGGCACGAGAAGCTCGCGAGGGTCGCAAGTCCAGCGCGGTGGGCTACTGGGAGGTGTGGCACAACGCGAAGGCGCGCGCGCACGACACCCGCCTCTCCTTCCGACGCGCCACTTGCGCTAAGAAGCGCGCGCTTCGTGTCAGATGCACTGGACTTGACTGTGGGATACGACCACATGCTGACGCTCAACAACCCAGGTAATATAAGAATTATTGTTATAAAGAGAACGACTGAGAGTACCAAGATATTCGAAGTGTTTTCGGTTGATAACATCTTATACACATGGCAAAAAAGAGTTTATAACGTGACAAGACATCGACTGATATATTTTTGTATAGGTTAGGAAATCTTGGCTTCTCTGATTTTGCCAATTACTGATTGAAAAATCAAAGAAGCCAAAGTGTCTCCACGTCGCCATTCGAACAATCATATAAAAGCCCACCAGAGGACGTGACCAGTATGGCACGAGTATGATAAGTAGTGGGTATGTGTGGCTAGGGACGATACTGACGCGCACGTGCGCCGTGGCAGGGTGGTGGGCGGCGACGGCGCGGCGGCGGGCGCGTGGCCCTGGCAGGCCGCACTCTACCGCGACGGAGACTTCCAGTGCGGAGGGACACTCGTGCACGCGCAGTGGCTGCTGTCGGCAAGTCATTGTTTTTACCAGTGAGTATGACCATTTATTTTGTGCTATTTATCGACTGGCATAACTCAATTTACACCGCCGTGGAATGGAATGAAGCGGCTTTCCGCAACGAAGTTGTATAATGGCATAATGAACTGAATGTCAATTGTATAACACCTACCAATTAAATACGAGCTAAAAAAAATGTCACGCGCTTTCCTTATTCTCGAAATTCCCCTCGTGAAACTCCACGCCTTTTCGCGTTATCCGGAAAAATTGACGTAGGTACCTATTTCATTTGATTCCGCGGTGGTGTAAATTGAGCCTAACAGTAATTGATGTGGTGCTGTCGACGTGCCAACAATCACTTATCATTATTCTGAACCACAGAGCTACAGAAGCACACTGGGTTGCTCGACTAGGCGCACTACGACGCGGCGCGTGGCCACGAGGTCCGTGGGAGCGAGTGTCACGTGTGCGTCAAGTAGTGCTGCACCCCAAGTACATGCCGCGTGGATTCCGCAACGACATCGCGCTACTGAGAGTAGACGCGGTGCCACTGCACGCGCGGCTGCGTCCCGCTTGCTTGCCGCCGCCGCGTGCGCAGCCTCCTGCGGGACATCACTGCACTGTGGTTGGATGGGGACAGCTGTACGAGCATGAACGTGTATTTCGTAAGTATTTGTTTTGTTTTCACTTACCCTACCTATTTCATCATAAGACGTTATACTGAACGACATCTTTCGTTTATTTCTGGGAAGACCTACCTACTCTATACATATTGACAATGTCACGAAATACCGTAGGTACTAAGTTCTACCTACTACCGTTTTGCACACGCAAACGCAAATTGTAATTAAAACGCATCAATCACCACCATATCACATCTATTGTGTCTAAAATTACTGGTCCTGTTTTAATATGCTCGCTTTTTTTATTTGAAGCGGATACGCTACAAGAGGTGGAACTGCCAGTGATTTCGACGGCGGAGTGCCGGCGACGTACGCGTCTGTTGCCACTGTACCGCGTCACCGACGACATGTTCTGCGCGGGCTACGAGCGCGGCGGACGTGACGCTTGCCTCGGAGACTCCGGAGGACCACTCATGTGCCAGGTATCTATTAGATCTAAAATTAAAGTGACTCTTACGTTGGCCTCAGGAAAACTTGTCTTATTCGAACTTCAAATATTGTGATTACTATTTTTAAAGAGTAGGTACCTACCTAAGTATGAAGTTTCTTGCCCATTCTTCTCCTTACGAAACTACTTTCTGGAAAGGACAACTAGAATCATTATATTTTGTTTAACTTGTAAGTTCAACTTTCAAAAGTGCCTTTTAAATGGCCTAATTGAAATAAATGACTTCGTTTCATGATTGCGGCACATATTCACTTCATTCATAAAAATATTTTCTGTTTACTTACAGGAATCCGACAAATGGTACGTTTACGGTGTTACCAGCAACGGGTATGGCTGCGCCCGAGCTAATCGACCCGGCGTGTACACCAAGGTGTCCAACTACATCAACTGGATCGACAGCATGATGGAAACCTACACGCCGCACAACGACACCAGCTCGGCGGAACACGAGTCTAGTGAGGACTTCTACGCGGACCTGGAGGCGGCAGAGAACAGACGAGCCAGCAGAGTGGATACGTGTAAAGGATACAGATGTCCGCTCGGAGAGTGCTTGCCCGCCACGAGCGTCTGCAACGGGTTCCTAGAATGCTCCGATGGCAGCGACGAGTGGCAGTGCAGCAGAGTCTCACCAAATAACTCCAGCATAGACCCCGATTAACAGCATTTAAACAGGTTTAATTACTTATAAGCCAGTACTTAGAATAGGGTTAATTTCGAAATTCGACTGATATTTTATAAGATATCTGTAAGTTATGAAATCTCTGTAAAAGTGAGAAAATATTTCAATAATTGCTATAATTTTAAAAATTTCATAATTTCACATAATGCTAGAGGATTGCTACGCCATAATTATTACGTAAAGTTATTTGGGTTTGTTTGTAAATATAGGTGTAATGTTTGTGCCCAAATGGTTTTGTTTACCAATGCACGATTACTGCTAAATTGAATTTATTTATTGAATTGAAACACATGGGCCGCCTTTTCCGTTTGAATAAAATCTTTTAAATGGACGACGTGGGCCATGTTACGATGAACATAATAAAAATGTAACGATATTATTTCTTGTCTTATTTTTGTATGTGTATTCCTCTATCGACTTGGAAACCTTCAAGGAAAAGGGATCTTTTGAAGCAACAATCAATTAATTAAAAATCAATGATCTTAAAAATAATTTTAATCTCTCGACAAATAAATTAACAAAATGCAAACTTTCAATACAGTATTATAATCTTCAAAATAAGGATGATATAATAAATAATAGTAATTATTATATAATTAACGATGTCGACAAATTATTAATTATTTTAATACAAATTACACTGATCTTCACATTTGAATTAAGAAATATTTATTTAATAATAATAATTACAATCACAAAATAAAATAGCAAGTCCTAGGATAAAATATAATCTGGGTGAGTTTTCCCATAAGATAGACATCGATATAAAATAATGTAATGATTGATCACAAGGAAGTAATACAAGTAAGAAAATTAGACCTCACGCATGTCAAGCTTCGGGGTTTAATGATCGCACAATTATGAATACAGATAGCGAAAGTCGAGAATGCAAACCATTCTTACTTCTGATACTCGAGACAGTCACACACCTTACAACTAACTTAATTATCTCCCGTACCGAGCGGTACTCCAAAGCATGTTACCTTCTTCAAAAAGTCAAAATCTCAAATGTTAGTGTAAGGAACATCTTTACATTACACAAAAAGGCCAGTAAATACTTGAGTTATAGTTATTTCTACGTCGTATTAGATTTATAATATTTAAATACTACAATCGAGCGCAATGAGCAAGAAATGAAGACAGTTCTTAAATAAGATGATCAATACAAGACTAAATAGACGCACATGGGACTCGAGAACGTCGTTCGTACGACTGAAGGTACTCAGATGGTGCTTGTTGGTGATGCACAGAGGCGAGTCATGGTACGTGAACTAATATTGAACTAGACCGTGCAATATATTTAAATAAAGACTCGCCTCGCCTCGAATAGGTACTGTAAGCTGGTTAGAGGACGAGGTATGTTCTCGAGTGTGTGCGAGTGTCTAGGCCGTGCTCTCGACGGGCGTGGTGGTGATGCCGCTCTTCGCCTTGTTCAGCACTGTCTTGAACTGCTCCGGGACCGGGTGCTCCGACTACACAACAAACAAACAAAGCATTAACATCATGGAAACCGATAGGTATTACACCAGCAAAATACTGTTAAAACAAACTGAATTGAAGAAGGGTAACTGAAATGAGTCGGGCAAAGCGTTATTGAGTTACTCTATCCAGGAACTTCTGACTAACAGTCTAGGGTCTGGATTCGTGCCCGATTGATAGCAATAGGCTCGCCCCCTAGTACATGAGATTTAAACATAACTGGCGAAATGTAGTTGTACTGCAGGTACACTTCTGCCTAGTCCTTCGGGGATACCAGGTGATAAGATAATGAGCATCACTTAGAAGATGAAGCTTCCAACTTTACGTAAAGAAAAAGAATCTCTGAACTAATCTTGCGATAACGCTACAGATGTAAACAATTCAAATGCGTATCGTTTAGCATAATGACTGTTCCGCAAAATACTCCCGACTGTCACGCTATGCAGCTTTACGAGGGCTTTCTTTGTAAGCAATATCTCCAGTTGAGGACGTATTAGTGTAATTAGTTTAACTGAATACTCACGTAGTCGCCGTTGCCCTGAGGCACGAGCACGTTCATTTCGGAGGACTTGGAGCTGACGATCTCGACGTCCAGCGACTCTGGAGATAGGTAGATTTGACACCCGTCCGTTTTGTCGATCGACACCGTTGGCACTTTGCCCAGCACCTGATCAAAAACAATTTAACAATGCAGCACATCAATTTGAATTAAATTATTTACAGATATTGTCACAACAAATACCAACATTGAAAAAAGGGAAAGAAATTTCATCAAACTTGACAATCTGTTTTTTATTTTTTTATTCATGCAATGATAGTTCTTAAAGAAGTTTGAAGCTTGGATTTTGAAGCAAGAATTAAATGTCAATTCGTTCTGGTAGCATGGGGAAGAAATGTCAAAGTCAAGATAATATTTTCAAAATTAGGTTTTCGTATTTTGCATATTAAATGCTCTCATGTCTAATAAATAGACTTTTGTATGAAATATTATACTTTTAGATGTTGACTTTAATAATAGTATTGGGGGCGGTGATTTCGGCTCTTCATTTGAGAACCCTTATCATGAACGAAGAGGAACAACGAGCTCAACTGCAGATCAATCAGCTGGAGCAGAACGGAGACCACACATGGAGTGTCAGCAGTACGTGGAACAATCTCATGGAACAATATGTCATCCCGTACGCGCACTACTTTGTTAGTGTAACATATTCCGTCTACGTACGACTTACACTCATCAATGTGGTATGTATACTTATTTTGGTTATAAAGAACCTTTCATTGCTACATCTCTATACTCCATTTATAATAGCATTAGAAAAAAAGAGGTTCGGAGAAGCAGAAATGCGGAACATTATATTTTAAAGATAAGTGAAAACTATTTGTATTAAAATTGATTTATTTTAAATTTAAAAGAATAAAAGTGTAACAAAACACGTGTCCATGTATTGTTCATCCCTGCTTCTTTAAGGTTCTTATCATTGACACTGTAATTTTCAACTAAAATGAAATAATATAGCTAAATGGAATCAACATCATTTCTTTAAAAATATTAAGATGATTGATATCATTTAGTTATATTATTTCATTTTATTTAAATAAATTGTTGCAAGGATATATTGTAACCAATTAAGTGTGACGGCTGCTGTGAAAATAGATAACAATAAATTCGGCGTCTATCGTAATTGTAACACGCTTGCATGCTTTGTATTTTCGTTACAAAGTGTGCATTAGGGCGAGACTCCACCAAAGCGGAGACGAGAGATCTCTTGTAATTAACCAATAGGACATTGTATTGTGCTAAAGCTAAGCACTGAGCGGTCAAAATTACGCAAGCTGATTGCTTGTGAAACTCATCTCTTCTCGTCTCCGCTTTGGTGGAGTCTCGCCCTTAAAAATAACCTTTATTAACTTCTGTCTAATGCTATTGTGAATGGAGTAGGTTAATATTAATTGCGTTAGTTTTTTTTATGCAGACAATATTTCTTCTCAAGTATGTGCCGACGGGATTTTATGTATACAAATTTATAAAAGACATGTACGTGACTTCTCGGGAGAGAATAAAACAGAAACGAACTGAGATGGAAGATATTCAACTCCAGGTTAGATGTAACATGAATTCTAGACTTGTTCCGTTGTATTAAAAGGAGAGACAGCGGCGTTTATAGTTTATTTTTATCGTGAAATAGATACAGATAGTGAACACAAAACTCTGCGTGCGAGACGCGGAGTTCTCAGAGCGGGCGGAGCAACTGCGGCGCGATGCAGAGCGTCTACGACGCGTGCGCGCTCGCGTTCGTGACGTCATCGCCGCAGACGCCGCGCTGCGCCATGCGCTGGAGAGTGCCGCCGCCTGGGATTCCGACCACGACATGCATGTTGGCTTTAACCCGCAGGAAGAAGGTCAATCTTAACATACATATAATTCGTGAAGCTACAAATTCTATGTCGGGTTATACTTCAACCTCCCCTTGTTTTTAGCATTAAATACATTTGTATTTCTTACGTAGTAGATCATTTGTTATTTCAGACCCCGAATTCATAGTGGAATTATCAAAGGAGTTGAAATACGAGCATATGGCGATCCCCGAGAGGCAGTCGGAGAAGGTGATCGATCCCAACACACCGGAAAACAGTGTGTACTCATCAGTCAGCAACGTCGACGTGATACCGGACTACCGGGTGAAGATCGTGAAAGTTACCAATGTTTATAAAGTCGCTAGCCTTAGACATTACATCAAACAGAAGAGGCTACGAAGAGCCAACAAACAAGCATTGCTGAAGAAAAAAGTAAGTCATTCGTCTTCAACCACGTAAGAACTTTTTATCCACACTAAAGATGGAATCTCAATTAAACAGATTTTAGCGTATTATTATTTCTTCAGATGGAAAGTATAAAAAAACTGATGGAAGATTGGCAAAAAACACTTAATATGGTCATAAACAGTAAGCTCACCATTCTCAATAAAGACCCGCATCCGCTGGACGTAGCATCGCAGGATGCTATGGGGGATTACTCCAAGCCCCACGAGTCATCCGACTCGGACAGTGATTTCAGAAATAGTTGTACAGACATGCGATACGACGAATACAGCTTGAGTTGGACTCAAAACCCTTACAAGCCATATTGTTATAACTATGAGGTGAGTACACGTTATTATACTGCGACATACCACATTGCAACACATGTAGGTACCATCAAGGTATTTATTTGAGTTCGAATGATATTTATGTTTGCCGTTATTTAAGCTTTTCACTCAGACAAAATCAAACACGGTCACATAATTATGAAGAACAGTTTTTAACTTTATGAATTCTTCATCATGATCACATAGCCGATAACTACACATTCTGTATATAGTTAAGTAACTTTTACCAAAAATAAAACTGGAGAAAAAACTTTTTATTCCATCTTTAAAAAAGTGTTTTTTTTTATTGCGCGCAATGAAAAGCACGCAACTTTCGATCAGCTGAGCGTACGGCCAGCCGCGGCCGCTCGCGCTTGTTCGTTGAACCGGCCGCACGCTTGTTTTAGTTTTAAAGCATTTTTGTAACTTGCAAATGCGTAATTTGTTTTGAAAAAACAATAATTTTGATAATGTTTGTTTGGCAGAAAGTTTACTATGATACTTGGAATACATTTTTTTATACGAAAGTTTAATATTTGAAATGTCTTATTTGTCACTTTTTAAATTCTTAGTCAGATACTGCTTTATTTCTTATCTTAACATCAGAGAATAGATAATAAGGTAAGTATTTATTTTTCTTTTGTATTTTGTATTGTATGTCAGTCATGTCTTTTGTGTGTGCTGAATAAATGTTTTATCTATCTATATATCTATAAAGTGAGATAGAACAGAGCTAAGGTAACATACATAAAGAGTAATGTATGTTATAGGTAAAACTTGTATAACCAGACTCAACAACTTATGACGCGACAGTTTTTAATGAAAATAGGTGTATGTAACTTACTAATAATATATGGATTTAAAAGGGAATCCGAAGTAAAATAGACGAACAAATCTGTTGAAAATTTGAAGACCATACGAGTATTGGTGTCTTTAAGAAAGGTCAAGTGCGTAGTACTCTCAACCTGGGGGTCGAGTCTGCTATTGCAATCGTGTCTCAATGACCGGTCAATGATCGATTTTTGACGTATAACGTCAAACTTATGACACATTTCCCATACAAAAACTGTCAATGATATCAAAAATTCGATCAATGACCGATCATTGAGACACGATTGCAATAGCAGACTCGACCCCCTGGATGCGTGTATGATGAGATTTATGAACGTTAATAAACCAAAAAACATATAGAAGTATACAATGTAAGAATCGTAGCAGATGCAAACGCAGATCGACCGTTGTGGGCTGTGGGAACTGTGGGCATTCCTACAACCCTAATTGACTTCAGACAAAACAAATGATCGTGCTCATCATACAATTTGTCTTGGGTGGGAATCGAACCTAGCGGGCATAGCAGTCAGGGCCACTAACCACTTAATCCACAGGCCAGTCAAAGTAATACTTGATGTATGGATGAATATCAATCGAGTTAAATTATTACCTCCTTCTACTTACTACCTACTTTAAATACTACTTGACTACTTACTCTAATATTGTATGTAATATAGAGACACGCAGCGCAATATTTCCGTTTAAAATTATGCTTTTTGTATTTTTCAAAATCAATGCATTTCATTAAGGTAGTTAGGTTCGCTAGTTAGGTTAGCTATATTATAGGTATGGTAAGTTAGGTTAGTTTATACATATGTATATATGTTGTCAGTCTAATTCTATCTAACACGGAGTTTGTTGAAAGAGCACATTAATAAAAAGTAGGTAGTCTAGTAGTTATTATTGTTTCGGATCCATTTGTAGTAATTTTATTAATAGTATGTCTCTCATATATAAAATCCTCGTGTCACAGTGTTTGTTACCAAACTCCTCCAAAACAGCATGACAGATTCTTATGAAATTTTGTGTTAGGTATATAGTCATACATTGTTAACTGAGTTGTGCTAAAGGGTAAATATTTGAGTGTTTCCACCGCCGTCATTACTTTCCCCTAAATATCAAGTTAGTGAATGTATTTAATGGAATATCTCAGCCTTTTACAGATTCTGGTACGTTGAAACGCTCGAATATACCCTAAAGCAACATGATTATAAAGACGACTCTTTTTTGCAAATTGATGGTCCTGCATTACGTGCTCACGTCGCTATGAAAACTATCATGATTTAGTAACATTTGGCCGAAGATATTTGACTAGCCGCGCGTCGCGGGTTTGATTCTCAACAAGACAAGTGTTTATATAATGAGCACTATAATTTGTTCTGTATCTAGGTGTAATTTTGTGTGAATGTTGTGGAATATTTATTTATTTCGATCAGTATTTGAAGAATAGAGTTATTAGAAACATAGCTAAATCCGTAGCCCAGTAATTTATGTCTCTTAAATTGATAAACAATTAAATAGCATGACAAATACGTACGTACAAGTTTTAAACGAAGCCAACCAAACCGAAACATTAAGTAGGTATAAAAACGAACAGTGTTAGATTACGCCGGATTCGTGTTATCCTCACAAAATTGCGAAAAGGGAATAGAGTAATCAGCACGGTTTTTGTAAACGTTCATATTTCCCAATTTCGTGAATGTCTCGATAAGATTACGCTATTTTATTGCTTTGGCTTGTGTTTCGTTTATTTAGGTTTTCTTTTACATTAAACCGGAGTTAAAAAGTTATCTACCGTTTCTTGTTGTCTCACTTAGTCTTTTAATACATTTTTAGGTTCAACACTCCACCAAAGGTGGGTTTATAGACCTACTAAGGTTAAATTTGTCCTTCTATCTAGAAATGTATAGCATACACACGGCTACAAGCTATACATTTCCAGTATACGCTGACCTCGCATTGTACAGAAATCCTATAAAATGCGAAATCTGCTTATACTGGAAATGTATAGCTTAATGTGTAGCCGTGTACAGGGTGGTAGGACACCATTTTAGTTCTTTTACATAATTCTGGACCTTCTGTGATCGCTTTTGTACTATCTTATTTTTTCTGATGTTATTTTAACACTGGAAAACACTATGAATATCTCATCATTTCTATCTGACCCAATAAGAATTTTCCTTTAAAAAATGAATAAGCCACTTCATTCATTTTCCTAATTCAGGAAGATCTACATAACGGTTAGATTTAATTTTTCATTCACGGGAAAATTCTGGAAAATAGTAAAAGCCGACAATAAATTTCAACACGGGCTGAACTCGTAGATTCCAGATTTGCGACGATGTCCATTCCACCATGTATTGCGAAACCCCGAACAATGACACAACGTTGGACCCTCGGGGCACGAGTCACTAACATAACACACTTTTTATTTACAGGATGTCCCTGATGCAAACAGAGAGTACTTTGACACCCAAGACTTTGGTGATGTGAGGTATCCTGCTCAGCAGATGTACGAGTGCGAGCGCGGGAAGCCTTCGAACATGGTGTCCATCGTTGAGGAGACCAACAGTCAGATGGCCATCGAAGAGATAAAGAGTGAATGCGGCGATGAGTATGAGTGCCGCGACCTGATTGTACTATAACATTAAACTTTTGCGACTATACTATACATTCACGTGTAAGTGAAATTGTTGTTTCAATTTATGAGGTATTCCTCGAAGCGCTACTATTTTGAGGCGCTCCTAATGAGGCGCTCCTATTTTATTCCTCGGAGCGCACCTTTTAGGAGCGCTCCCGTTAGCAATTAAAAAAAAATATTTCTTTTTCGAGGAAAAAAAAACAAATATTTCTAAAAGGTGCGCTCCGAGGAATAAAATAGGAGCGCCTCATTAGGAGCGCCTCATTAGGAGCGCCTCAAAATAGTAGCGCTTCGAGGAATACCTCCAATTTATAGCTAACCTTTATAGGATTAGTATTTATAGGGTACATTAATTAATCACTGCGGCAACACCTCTATCCTTCGGCGTCTAACCCCGATAGCGGCGTAGTTCCCGAATGTAACATAATGGTTAATTAATCGTATTATGTTATTTATCCCTGTCAAAGGTTCTGGAGCGAGAGGGATCGCAAAATGAATGTGACAAATTGTTTAACACGCTACAAGGTCTAATAAGATTTGTACTTATAGAGTTCTAATAAGAATTAAGATTTTTTCGCTATAACAATTTAATATTAACGGCTAATTACATCCAATACTTGTGTCGCGTCATTTTGTTTCAGAAACTAAGTTTTACGTTGTGTTACGTGCTTACGAAGCAAAACAAATTGTAGTTAGTTTTCAACTAAGTTGCTGGAAGTCGCGTTACATCGTAGTTTACTTACAGTCTATGGCTGTTAGTGATGTTAACATTAGTCTGTGAGACCGGCAAAATGTTTTTCCGTTATTTTTTTATTTACCATTAACGCTGGAACTTAGTAATTTGGATTCTCGGCTAAGTGAATTTGTACGAATATTATTTTTACTTGCTCCCGGCAACACGTTGTTTACGATAACCCCTAATTTCACCATAAGTTTATTTTTTTTTAACTTTAATAAAATTGTGTTTCAAACTTTTGGTCCGTTAGACCATATGCGGGTGTTAGTGTCACAAAATTTAACGCGACTGAGAAGGTTAAACTAAAATTCAATTGCAGCAGCTTGCATGTTCGTAAAACCACTTATAAACATCTGGATTCTCTCAACGCCCGTCTGAACCGCTAAAGAAATCCATGCTTAAGAACCTCTAAGCCTTACATAATAAAGTTTGCCATTGTGTAGGTTCAATCTTTTCGATCGATATAATGAAAACTATAGCAATATCTATTCAAGTAGCATAGACGTTTAACCTCACTTTGTATTTGATTAAAAAAGTTATGCATATTGTTACTACGTCGGTGACAAAACCAATTTCTCTCGTGCAATTTATTTCATAGCACTTTTTTAATTTAAACATGTCGTCCTCGTTAAGCACGTCTCTACGGTTTATTGTAAGCATTTTGTGTGACAGGTGACTAGAACAACTTCTATTAAAGTCTATTTAAAAGTAACAAACGATGCAATTAAAGCTAGGAACAGCTACTTAATTACTTGTGGACATAGTGAATCTCCCTTTTTTTTCTTTACCTGTTTAATGATACTACTATAGAGTTACCTATAGCTAATGAACTCTAAGAGTTATCTTTTGCTTTGTCGCAGTTAAAGCGGCATTACTGCTACGTGTTCGTCGTTGATTGCAATACAATGCGACATTTAACAGTAAATTAGTCCCTAAGGGTCGTTGTACGTTACGAACGAGTGTTACACTTATAGTTGTTACATTAATGCTAAGTAACCTTAATTGTATTTATTTTGTACAATGTAATTGTGCCAAAATTACGCGCTGTGCCTAGTTTCCACCCTGTATATGGGTAAAGGTCGCTTCAAAGAACAAAAAGATGTCAAGTATATGGTACAGACGCCAGCACGTCAAGATACCCCCAATGTGTCAAAGAACAATGGCAGAATCTTATGCCAAATCAATTTTAGTGTCTAGAAGTGACTTATATACGAATGATATTTAATTAATTGTCTACGTTTTTTCAAACTATCACATTAACTAGTTAAAGCCGTGCAAAAAAATAAGTTTAAATGAAAAGTTAATTGACTATTTTCGTGAACTTATTCGTTCAGTGTTGCCATTTCATTTTCCAAAAGTGGTAATTAGTAGTACAGCTTGTGAGTCGTAATCATTATTACTAAATGAAATATTTTTTTTCTTCATAAATAGGGTTTCCTACAGTAGCATAGTGGTTATAAATGAATGGCATGAAAAAATTATTCTGAATTTTCACGAAGAATTGGGCAAAAAGACTTGTGTCTAAAATCGTCCACGGTTGAAAAGGACAACAGAACTTAAAAAATAATACCATCATAGGGCTGCAAAGTGTTTTGGTTTGAATCGATTTTCGTACTTAACCGGTGTTGCGTCATTAAGTTTATTTTATCGATTTTAAATAAACAATTATTAAATCTGTTTACCGACTATAGTAAACTCTTAAAACGAGTTTTTGTTTATATATTATTATAAAGATTATCAGAGTCGTCTTAAATGTATTTGATTCTCCAGAAAAAGGAACGAAACTAATCGATTATTAAAAAAACCGTAAGATTGTATACATTTGAATCGATCTTTCTAAATATCGAATCGTAATACCATCCCTAGTTCATCTCATCACGCACGGATAACCTATAAAAATTAAAAGTTTATGTTTGAATATCTATTATTCTCGGCTTTCTCTAACCAAAATTCTTATATAAATGGTGTCAGGAGCTGATGCTTTGTAAAACAGCATTTTTTTCATTTCAAGACATTGAAATTTAATTCGAAATAAAACAATGTATGGAGAGCTGCCATTGTTCTTTCTTTGATCGTTTTTCAACTTTATGTAAAACAGAATAACGTTCATATTCAATTGGGAAAATTTGACACATTGGGGTAACTTGATGTGCTGGCGTCTGTACCTTAAAGTGTTACGTTATCGATATATTCTTAGTTAAACATCGCCATATAAGAACATGCAATTAATTCTAATTCAATGGAATAAGATGCACACACAATCACCGCACTAGACTAATAACAAACCTAATAGTTTCAAAGTGCGCGGAAACTTTTTTTTTCTAAAGCAATGTGGGTAGCACATTACTAGTAGTCTTGTTTACCCCTCCAACTAAGCTATTATAAAGCATAAGCATATACAGGGTGTCTCATTCAATTCAAATCGGTCAGTATGGGAAAGTCTGAAACTATAAGACATACGAAGATCTGTTCTGAGGAACCATGTCATCGATTTTAATAACAAGAAAAACTGCATTCATACATTTTAAAAAAACATCTGTACTCCGTTCGGGAATCGAACCCGGTTATTTTGAAAAAAAAAACCTACACTATTTCTATTTAGATATCGATTGTATAGGTCTTAAGCAGTAAATGTCTGTATGAAACATGATGTCTAAAATGAATAAAATGCATTGTTTCCACATACTTTAATTTATTTTAGGTACATACTTACTAAAATTAAATAACCGGGTTCGATTCCCGAACGGAGTACAGATGTTTTTTAAAATGTATGAATGTAGTTTTTCTTGTTATTAAAATCGATGACATTGCTCCTCAGAACAGATCTTCGTATGTCTTATAGTTTCAGACTTTCCCATACTGACCGATTTGAATTGAATGAGACACCCTGTATATTGCAAAGGGTGGGGTGGGTATCGATCTCCAGTCCGACACCATAGCCCTTAAACCATTGACGATTCAAAATAAATTATGACCTGACAAAGAGGACTTTATGACATCACAAAGGCTGCTTTGGGCTGTGACCCAAGTCTAAAATAAAACTAACCTGCATCTGCACAGACTGGCAGTTGACGAACTCGATGCTGGAGACGAGGTTGTCGAACACGACGGCGCACTTGGTGCACGAGTCGAGCACGACGCCGTTGACCTTCCCGCGCACCGTCAGCGCGGAGTCGCGGCAACGGAACATGTACACCACGTTGTTCATGTCGGCGTTCTCGACGACTAGGTTGGCATTGCCTTTTTGGTATTCCTGCGTAAGAATATATAAAAACTATATTCCACAATTTTCAATTTAGGTGTCTTCAAGGGTAGAGTGAACATAAAATAATATTCCACAACTTTCAATTTAGGTGTCTTCAAGGCTAGAGTGAACAAAAAATAATATTCCACAACTTTCAATTTAGGTGTCTTCAAGGCTAGAGTGAATAGAAATAATATTCCACAACTTTCAATTTAGGTGTTTTCAAGGCTAGAGTGAATAGTAATAATATTCCACAACTTTCAATTTAGGTGTCTTCAAGGCTAGAGTGAATAGAAATAATATTCCACAACTTTCAATTTAGGTGTCTTCAAGGCTAGAGTGAATAGGCTCTTGATAAACTAGTGCGCTTCGTCATCTTTGATTGCATCACTGCTTACTATCAGGTGAGATTGCAGTCAAGCACTAGTTTATAATATTAAAAAAAAAACAACGACATCTAGTCCCAAACTAAGCAGAGCTTGTGCTGTAAGTCTTGTACTAAATAACTGAGAAACATTATTGTATAATTATTTCTAAATATGTATTTACAGACGCCAGCACGTCAAGTTACCCCAATGTGTCAAATTTCTTTGATCGTTTTTCAACTTTATGCATTTTACACATTGGGGTAACTTGATGTGCTGGCGTCTGTACATGCTATGGACAAATAACACCCTGACACAGGACAAATGATCTTGCTCATCACAGAAACATTCGTCTCGAGAGGGAATCGAACCCACGACCTCTGGTAAAGCAGTCAGGGCCACTAACCACTAGACCAACAAGCCAGTCAACAGAAGAGAGGTTGTTACTGTCCTAATGCAATGCAAGGCCCCTTCTCAAACTTAGAAGACACGAGCATTGATCACCGCAATCGCTCAAGGCGGGTACGCGATTTCAGACTTAGTTACCTAATTCCAGGTTTCCTATTCCCTTGACTGGTATCAATGATTTCTTAAATAAACTTAGAAAGTACTAAATCAATCTAATCAAATCAAAAATGTTTATTTCATTATATTACGTCATGTTGTACATTATACAGTTGATGGCGTCTCCTTTTAAGCATATAGATGCCTGTGCCAGGAGGCGCCGCTCTTTGATATCTTACAATTAGTATAACATGTAACTGAAAATAATTATTTAATTCTATTAGTCTGCTAGTGAGTGTATATGTGTGCATTCGTGGGTGTGAGTGTGTGTATAAGTAAGTGTGTGTGTAAGTACACACTAATTCAATCTATGTATAGTCGTAAACAAAAGTTGAGTAACATTGTAGTAGTTACATGTTACACACATGCCGTGTTGCCAGTAACATCACGTTCCTGCAACAATATTGAGCCCTTTGTTTACAATGAAAACGAGGCCTCAGTGTGGTCTAAAACATGATTCACTGTGAGGTCGATCAATAATAATAGGTATGTTTAATATGGAAAAAAATGTGAATTGATACGTCCCTTTTTTATATTAGATCGTCATTATTTGAATGAATCATAGTTTGACTCATCAAATTAAAGTTGTTTCGTCATTTTGTTTATTGTGCAGTTTTTTGGAGCACTTATTATTCAAATGCTCAGCTTGGTGATTTAGACCAATAACTCTGCATCCAGATAAGCCGATAAAAGGCTTATTTTGTGATAATTTCGTAGTCATACGTACGATGAGCCACTTTTTGCCGTCGCGCGCGAAGACTGGCGGCTTGTCGAGTGCGCCGGCGCCGGGCTGCGGCAGTTGCTTGACGGGCGGCCCGCGCGTGGCCGGCGCTGCCTTGAACGGAGCCGGGCCCGTCCGCAGCTGCGGGTTCTTGTGCGTCTGCATGTCCGGGGTCACCTTACGCAGAGCTACGACAGCAAAGAGATTTCAAATACTATTGAGAAGACAAATGCGAGGAAATGTCTAAAATATGAAAAACTTTGATCCCATGATCCCATGTCCATATAGAATAATATAGCCATATTGGAGCGGCAGCGAAGCGTACTAAATTACTCAGACTTGTGTCCCTTAGGACACAAGTATCGGATGAAAATTTTGTTCGTGATGTTGCGTCTATTAGTAAGTGTTGAATGTCCTTGTACGACAGTCATTCGTTTTTGTTACATCTCCATTATAGTTCGTATTAAGCCACACATAATTACTATAATAGTAATAGTACCTATTGTGTTAGTTTGATGACGAATCACACGACAACCACAAATAATAAATCACTATTCTTAAATATCACAAAGTTTTATTAGTCTGTAAACATGCATCATAAGCAGCAGCACGTACTATTAGTGATGTTCTCGCCCTGGTTGATCTCTGCGAAGAGCGCGCTGCGGTCGTCAACGGACAAGTTGGAGAAGTCCACCTCGGGCAGCAGAGGGGGCGGCGGGGGCATGCCGCCGGGGGGAGGGGGCGGCGGGGCACCTGCTCCCTTACCTGTACACAATGTACAAATACATTTTCAGTAATTCATAAATTATTTACACTGTGAAAGTCGTCCTTATTGGTGGCAGCAGCAAAGTCTGTGCCTGCAATAAGTTCGTAGATTGTCGAAGAATCCTCTCTAATATAAATAGAACCAACCCATACACATTAGATCTAAGTAAACATTTAATTATAAACTTTTATTTCTGAAGGCTAGAAATGATAAATTGCAAAAGTAAGACAAAACCCGGGCGTTCAATAAATTGCTGGGTAGTGAAGTACTAACACTAAACTCTGCATACTACCTCTACAGTATAAACAGCAACAATTCTCGTACATAGTTATCTCTATCTGTGTTCACGAGACAATAGAGAATCCGTACGTATACCAAGTAATTTAATATCAGAGTTCGTTTCCGTAACGGAAGACGATAAAAAGTATTAATAAATCCGTGCTCCCGGTTTGAAATTTCATATCAACTGCCATAGAAATAACCGTTTTTGTTACTAATTTGATCATTACTTTTACTTTAGATAATGATCAAATTGGAAACAGAAACGATTATTTCTATATTTCCTATGAAGATTCGTAGGCCCCGTCCAACCAGGGCTAATTAAAATAAATTTGTTTTATGGTAAAGGATCACAAAAGTAGAAAGACGTTTGATTGAGGTTTGTTTTCGTACATTATATGAAATTAAATCAAAGGATTTATACATTTTAAAACAAAAAATAAATGTGTAATCCCTATGGACTCAAAAACATTTTAGTATTTTAAAGTAATCTTCAGATTAGGTACTCCAACAGGTGATCCTATAGTTTGTTAGTAATCGAATACCCGGTTTGGTAGCGCTACCCGTGCGAAAACCCGAGAGGTGTTTGGGCTAGTATTTTATCCAAGTGGAAAAACAAAGATCTAGAACTCATCGGCATTTCTTCTAATCAAAAACTGACCCACATTTGAAAGGTCCAAGGTACACACAAATTACTGCGTATTTTGTCAAAGGTTTGTTGAATTTAACTCCTACCATTTAAGTAATTTCGGCAAAGCTGCGCCGGGTGTTAAGACGAGATGAAAGGCTGGATTAAAATGTCGCATCAAATTGTGCGAGCGCACCAAAAAGGCCTTTGACGGAGGTTCTAGAGAATTTATCCGGAATTCAAATACGTAGCTTATCTTCAGGCAGATTTTCCCTTACCGAATAAGCAGGCTCCCAACCCAGACCCTGTCAAAAGTGTCGTCTTTATCTGGAGATACCTACGTCATAAAGGAGCTAGGTTAACGGTTAGACGGTTTTCATGAATAAGGTAACATTTAAGATTTTTCAGGCAGGTATAAAAAATCGACGCACATCCGGACACCGTGAGTTCTACATGATTTTGGATATCTATGGTTTTTTTTTTCCTTAAGTTCACCTTTGTTACTGATATTATGTTTTCTTTAAATAATAAAAAGCCGTGGAAAACTTGTCATCTATCTAACCGAATGAGAATTTACCTTAAATAGTGAATAGGTCACTTCTTTTATTGATCTCATAGGGTTGTATTCAAATAATTATTTTATGTTCAATTAAAACTACCATCAGAAAAAGTATATGCGAGACAGTAAGACAAATTTAACAGTACAATACTACAATATTGTGGTAGTAGGTACAGGCGTCTCGAACTTTCATTTTACTAATCTACATAATTGAGGCCCCTCCTAATTTAAACTTTGTTTAATTCATAGTATATGATCAATAGTAGAAATTAACTAATAAGTAGATTCAAAATATTAATATTCCTTTTTTTTTATATTACAGTTACCTATTTGTAATGGATGATACAAAAACCGGTAAAAAAAAAATTAACAAGACCGTGGACCGAGGAACCCGTATTATCATAATACCTAATGGTTTGATTAAAATTCAATCATTCATACCTGTTATAAACGTTTTGAGATAAAACACACAACCTTTTGTGTAATATTTAACGAGTATTACGAGGCTGCTGTTATAATATTATTTTTAATGTAGAATCTTCGAACAAGTATTTGTACAAAGCCCTAAGCCTGCAAAAATAAAAAAATACAATTCCAGTCCCGTAAGGGCCGTAAGTAGACAAAGATTATTTTACGCAGGAAAACCTAAGATTAGAATAGGTACCTAATAAAAAATACTTACATTGTATAATATTTTAAAGATTTTAGTCTGAGGCGAAGTGACACCCATTTAGATACTAATATTGTAAAAAGGTAGATAAATAGGTACACATGGCTTCAAGCTGACCTTACATTGTACGGGAACCCTATACAATGCGAGTTTAGTTTATACTGGAAATGTATAGCTTGACGTGTAGCCGTGTGTACCTACTTAAAATTTGCTTGTTTGGGAGTTATCTCCAAAACTATTCATCATTGAACTCGGATTAACAGTAGTAATTAATTATTGACAATTATTTGGCTAATTGATATATTTTAAGGTGTAGAAGACCTCTATACGAATGAACTCTCGGGCTTAATTCAAGACATAATAAGATAGATAAATCAAGAAATTTTCGAAAAAGTGCATTAAAATCTGTTCCAATGGATTGAAAATAAAATTGAATGTTCGAAGGAAACCATTTTTATAGTCTTGGGGACACACTAAAAAGAGAAGCAGAGTCACACAATCGAGTTGGTGCGGACATTTTAGTCGATTTGATTTTAGTCTAATTTCAATATTTATTTATAGTGCACTTCATCAAACCGCGGGCGGTATTTAAATATACGTGTATGCACTCTGTACATAGAGTGGAGAGTAATCCAATATGTGTCAGTAAACAAATAAAAATCAAACCGTGTTGGGATGAAAAAAAGCTTGCGTCATAAAAAAATACTCTATTTCATGTGAGTTCGCAAGCACCATATCCGTTAATAACAAAAGTTCAGATGACTGAACACGATGGTGTTAAAAGCATGTTTATGGAATATTTTTCTAAAAAAATCTGTATTAACATTACGGTTTTTGAACGAGGTCATATAAAATTTGTGTTGATGCAGTGTTCAGGTGTGCGATATTATGGACGCGTTTCATGACGCCAGGGACCTAATTCTCGTTCTTACGATATTTTACATCGCTAGTTAGAAAAGGCTAGGTCGATAATGACCTTCGATATGCCGATGTATATCGAGCGGTTCATAGCAGTCGATAATGTCATGTTTCATTACGCTTGGTGATAATTAGATACAGTGTTTCAAAAATAACAGTTTCGGTAACAGAGGTACGTGGTAAATGAAAAAAAAAAGAAAATAGTAACAATCAACTTTATTAAATATTCTTAATAAATGCGTATGAATCTTTGGCCCCGATTTTTAATTAAATAACTACACTTACTAAAACAAATTAATAACATAATACGAATCTCAAAAAAAATACTTTTTCTTATACGTTACGTTAGGGATACATTATTACAAAAAACAAATATATGTAGGTAATGCTTAAAGAAAAAAATGTCTAATAGCAAAATTACTTAAAATCAGGACAATTTTGCCTGGCACGCTGTGTGCCAAGATATTTTTTGGAACAATAACACTGATATGTGGATTCCCTTTCTTGTTTGCTCTTCATTGCCTTCAAACGAGCAGTTAGATTTCTGTAAATAAGCATTTAATGTTGACAGTAGTTCAAACAAAATGTGTCGCTTAAAGAAACGAAACGTTTTTTTCGTTTCGAAGAACCCTTATTCTTTATTATGTTAAATAAGTATTACCAACACCTTATAATCTACTTTTTGCCAGTGAACGTTCAGCTAAAATCAGTCTAGCCGTTTCGGAATTAGCGGAAAAAACAGACATAAATTTATTTGGTGAAAAGTTCTTATTTTGGCCCTACTTCCAAACAGACTACTTATTAGTGTTGAAATAGATGAACACATCTTTCGATATTAAATATCGCAAGTGCGAGAATTAGGTCCCAGCTCAGAATATGCGGTGTCATTGGGCGGCTCAACCGCGTATTAAATAATTCACGGGTGGAGCCACACAGCCACACTCGTGTCAAGTTCAACCGGAGAACAACGCGCCGGGATTAATGAGGGTTTTATTTATGTACAACTCTTTGAATTCCTAGTAACTTTATAATTGTGAAGTTATGTCAAGAAGCAAGGTATTGAACAGAAAGGGATGAATTTGGAAACTTAATCAAGGGTATTATTTATGCTAATTGATAAATTGTAAGATTATTTAACTTGTTTTATCCCTATTGAGAAGTTATGTAAATGAAGGATTGCTTGAGTTTCGGTTTAGTTTCTTAACCCTCAGGACCTTCACTATGTATAAAGTTTACAAAAGGAAATGGGTCCGTCTGGGATTATAATATGAAATCTGTACAGTTAAACCGGCAAGAACGGTGTTATTATTAATAAAAACAGCACCAAACCAAATACATTTTTGTTAAAATACTTTTCTACTAACTCGATTTATCCCGTAGGGAACAAATTGAGGAAAAATAGTAAAAGGACGGCAAATGGAAATTCTTGTGGAATATCAAACTTATTAAATATGTCTCGGAACTCGGACGCCGGAATTATCTATTCAAAATATGCCAAGACGGTCACGTACAGATCGCCCATCACGAACAAATCGATATTTCTATCAAATTTCGTGCAGACTTCTTATAAATATACTAGCTAAGTAAATTAACTCATTTTAAACTCACCAGACCAGACGAGTCCAGTGGTGTGGTACTGCTTGACGTAGGCCTGCAAGTCTCCAAGCAGCTGCACCCAAGCGCGGCACCATTCCACGTGCGTCTTGTTTTTCTCCTTCCACTCCTTCAGCACTCTGTTCGTATAGAACTGTCCGGCGTCGTTCATCTCCTTGACGTATGGTGCCGGAGTGGGGGCCACGGCTACCCAGCCGAGAGCCGGGACGCTCTCAGATATAGCTGACAAGTGGTTGAAGAATGTTGAGGCGCGGTTTTTCTCGCGGAACTGCTGGATGGCAGCGATCTGCTCGCTCGTCGGCGCGAGGAGCTGCATCTCCTCGGCCTGGGTGGGCTTGCTCCTTGTTGTAGCCAGTTGGATGTAACGGAGCTGTGCCCTGATGTACAAAATAATTTATTGAAACAAACATTTTGATTACACGACAACAGTTGAAATGACTAGTAAACACAAATTAGTCGAGATCCTTCAGACATAAGTAGTTAGATAACGTGAACAGTAGGTTAGTATTGTAAGCCACTACTTCATATTTACGATCATATATCATATTGATCAAAAGTAGATTCAGCTCTCTAACAACAATTTATTTTATTTAAGCAGAAAATCGAGAACTTTATATAAACAAAATTGATACTCAACTACCATGTTACATTAATAAGTTTGACTTTTGTTTAGCGAACTTTATTAATTTTATGTGAATCTGCCAAGTTTGTATTTTAATTTAACAGCACAAACAAGTTTTGATAGGTAAATTAATTATTCAATTAGTCGTTCGTTGCTTCTCCTGTGTGCAACGGAAAAGTTCCACACAGGAACTGTGAAACACGACCGCAATCAGCGTAACCACAATAGATTTCGAAACAATACGTATAACTTGGATCTACAAGCAGTTTCGCCCACAGGGAAGCTGATCTAACCAAACAGTACTTTCACGTTGATATAGGGAAAACCAAAGTTTTACCAGACTTTGGTTCATTAGTGTGAAGGAAGAAGACATGGTTCGTCGGCAACTAATTGGGGTAACGAAAGGAGTACGTATACATTTATTTAATACTTTAAGAATACTAATATGGACAACCCTTGGGGTATGCAGAGACAAACATTGGTAGGTGCAATTACACACACACCCACCAATTTATGATGATGAGTTGATTTGGGTTCTATATAAACAGTAAAATGTCCAAAATTAACGTACAGAGCGAAAGGACAACGAAAATTGTTGCTCTGTGAAATGTTCACAAATGATGCATGTAACTAAATAGTAGTAATAATGTAGCCTACTTCTTGTTATCGTGTGCATATTAGCTCATAATCTGTTCATGCCAAGTTACCCAGTATTAATATATGTAGAGGTGAGTACAGCGGACTGTAGGCGACGTAAATTACTGTTATTCTGTCACGTCACGTCACGTTCTGTTCGTTCGTGTACACAGAACGCAACGCTACATGTTACATATTTTAATTATAATAAACATGTGGATTTATTTCTTACTGGAAGGCAGCGTTGACCAGGTTGGCGTGCGCGGCCACATCGCCACCGATCTGCTGCGACAGCTGCAAGTACGCCTGCAGAGGGCCCTGTTAATCAAAAACACATCTAGTTAATGTCCGTGTTTGTTTTCTCTCGTGCAAAGATTCGTGGGGTCTAGACTTGTGCTATAAAAAAATAAACTTGTATAGCTAAACTTCACTAACAATTACCCAGTATCGCTGCAACTTAACCCCTAGAGCCGAACTACAGCTCGTCTGGTAACTAGTTCGCCTTCAATTAGCTGAAATTAATGTTGATAACCCTAGTTCGTTACACTATAACGAGTGGATTACGAAAACTCACTGTTCCCAACGTAGAATAATCTCAGAACAGGCGGAGCGTTAAATAAAAACGCAAAAAAAAAATCAGAAATACGTTATTAGACTATTATTCTAGGAACGCGCTATCATTATTAATAGCTATATCAAAGAAAAGTATTGTTTCAACTTCCTTTGAACGTTGTCCTTTTGCGTAACCAATAAGCGAGTCGGCGACTTTTTTATGGAAATGGGTTTTAGTTTTCTTTTACCGCAATCAAAAAGTTAATATAATATGTTGGTACATAGGGTCGTTTAGGTAGGCATATGTACTGTACATGACAGTGATAATTTCGATATTGTCAATCCTAAATTCTTCTTAACTTGGACCTTTTTGTTCTAAGTTCTTGTAGTCAGTTTGTTTCAAGTCCTAAATTGTATTATTATACAAGGACGTGTTTATTACGTAACTAGCCCGCGAATTTGGCCGCATGTTTTTTTACTTTTCTCAACGGACTCCACCCCCTCGGAGTTTCGACAATGTAGGTAGTTTTACATAACGAATTTTTAAATTCGGTTGTAACAACAATCTATAAGTTAGTATACTCGTTTATGCCAGTATAAATGAAAGATACTTTTTCTTATAATTTACTCAAAGGATAACATTTTATTATCAACTCTAGTGTTTTTCTAGTAGGTACTTCAAATGCGTTCAAAGAGACAAGCAATGGAGTGCTTACTGGATAAGTATCTAACTAGCAGTGTTTATGTCAGAGTCTTTTTATACTCAGAGAAACGAGCAAGATTATGTCTCCGTCCTGATTTAATTTGTGTTTTATTTTTTACTGCGTTGTTTACACTGCATCCATTTTTCAGATTACTTTCGTGTTGTTACTGAATACTAAAATTTACTTTTTCTCTACTATTCTCAACACTTTCAATAATGAAAACCTTTTAGCCAAAAAACACAAAAGCGTCGTTCGTTTTTAATTCAATCACGGATTGGTAAAACAATCGGCGTTGGCAAACACCCCAACGACTTGGTGTAACAGTTAGCATCTAGTGTAAATAAAAATAAAAGGGTATTGGTTCGAGGGCGGCTAGTTGACGGGCGCGGGGGAAATTGAGCGGTTAGGTTACTCATATTTCCCGGGTGCGAACCTTTGAGCGCAAAGCTATTCAACCGACCGTTATTAATTGATACTAGCACACATCCCAGACCTTACCCTAGCCGTCCCAAGAGACCTACAACTCAGTTTTATGTTTGTCCCTTTGTACATTATCTAAGTAAATTTTCGTAAGCTTTTTTTTGTCTTATATTGTGTTCCACGTCTTATCCCTTTTCTCGGAACCACTCTGCGAATAATGAGTCTGCGAAATTTTGTAAGATAAACGTCATCATCTCTGAAAAGGTCAAAGTTTAAAAGCATTTACACGTTTTATACGTTTCGTAAGGCAATTTATTAACGTGATATTTTGTCACACAATCTTTAAACCTGTCCTCAAATACATTAAAATTTGAGTTTTATAAGAGAAAATACGTAACTGATTTATTATTGTACTTTCATTTACATTTTATAGTAAAGACGTTTTGGCAAAAACAAACGGAGTGCTGCGAACGGGTTTACCGTACAGGTCAATGTACTTATAAAGCCATGTATGGATTAACTTATACTGCAGTCCTCTCCTTTCTTTATGCCGTGCTTATACCGTACTTACTGTTTTCTTAGTAATGAGTCTATGCAATGCGGTTTTTTTTGCTAAGGGAACCTAACACGAATGAAATCATTAAGTCTGAATAGGAATTTAAATGCACGGTCGGTGCACATTACGAGATCTTAAGCTGCGATGGATTTATTAATAACGGAGCATTCGTTTTTCGATGCAATTAGTGATCTAATGATGTGGGTTACAGACGGTCAAAAAAATTGTTTTTACCATTAGTTACAATGTCGCGGATCATGCTTCATTTTTTTCTTCTTTATATTGCTATAGGGTTGTTCATGTTACTTCGAGATGGCAGATTTCTGTGAAAGATTAGCATACCTGGACTATATCTTGATAACCGTTGACACTCATATTGTCAGTTGGTTCAAAAACCGGTGGTTGATGTAGTGAGAGGTCGGGGACAGGCGACAGCGGCGCCGGAGAACCCGGCGGCGTAGTCGTGCGCGTGCGCAGCAGCGGCAAGCGCTCCAACCGCGACGTGACGCGCTCCAAGCGCTCGATCAGGCTCTCGAGCTCAGATGCTGGGCTCTGGGCGGCTGCTGCAGCGTCGGATTCGATGCCTGGGGAGTGAAAAAAGAATATTAATCACTATGTATAATAATTTATCTGATATTAAAGAAAAACCGAGTTAACGGATTAGATTCATGTATCCTACAAACAAAAAAATATTTTTAATCACGGGTCATTTTCCAACACATTACATCAGACATTTGCGGCGCATTAGCATGGAAACCGATTATATAAATAGCGTCACATCATTTATGTGGTTCTAAAATAAATACTTTGTTTTCGTGTGAAATAAAAAACAGCTGTTTATAAGCTCTTCGTCCGGTCGTCTGTGTTAGTATATAATGGAAATAGATAAACCCGTAGGTTGTAATGTAATCCATAGAAGCTATTTTATATGTCTGGATAGGAAGTAGGTACCTAAGGGTATGTATTATTGCCGCAAATAGGTTTATGTTCAGTTTATCAAAGAACTGGCAGCAAGACATTTATAATTTCCACACGAGTAAACCCACATATATCTATGTGGGTTTACTGTTTCATAAAATGCAGAAGCGTTGCGCTGGGGTTAAAATTAATTGCGCGAAACAATGGCTTCACCGAGATCTCCACACACGAGGCTACTATACATTCTATACCAACTAGACTACACACCGAACCCGGGCGGCCGGATGACGACAACTTTACTACTTTGGAGCTTTATTATGCTGAGACAAAATCTTTCCGACTAGTTTATTTATTTTTTCCTCTAATACGAAGTTTAATGGTTTTTTGTTGTTATTATTTTGTTTTGAAGCCAGCCCCTCTGGATACAAAGCACTCAGTCGACCTCGACGAATAACAAGCACATCACAAACTCACTCACAAACAAAGAAATGGGCGTTCGTAATGGGAAATTTACACCACCCGTGACCTATCCATTTCGTACATTCAAAGGCACTTTTGCTAATTGATGATTTTTCCAGTCTCAGATAACAGTACCTACGTCTGAGTCTTTCATTTAACATTATTTTATATAATAATTAAGAAATAATTACGTGAAGTAATACATTTAACTTTCCGTCTCAAACACATAATATAAGTATTTCTATTGAAGTTAACCTTGAATGACTTTGGAGTAGTTTCAAGTGGGCCCAAGTGGAAAATATTCCACTTGTAAATTAAATATAGGATGAACACGGTTTGTTCACCGAACCACAGAGAGAAAACCTAGGAGAGTTTGTCTGTTAGCCAAATTACAATTAAATAAATTAAGTAGGTACAGCGGCACCAAACTGAAGCGTTATTAAACATGGCTAATGCGAACTTCTGAGGTAGGTAACAGGTGTTCTATGAAGAAATCGTGAAATAAATTCAAGTTAATTCTTGAATTTATTTCATGATTTCTTACAGTTACATTACGGTGAGGTACATTTTTTTTGCAATCAATAATACAGGATTTAATCCATACAATAGACTGAACTATACCTAGAGCTGTATTGAAGGCCTCTTGAGTCATTTGCGATATTTCTTTAGCATCCGCTGCATTTTCCCCTTCCTTATCAACGCGGGCTTCAAACATATTGATGAGATGTTTCATATTTTTCCTTGTATTCTCATCCATTTTTGCAAATAACGTCAAACGCCCACAATAACTAGTCACAAAATAATTGAATTTCTAATAATTCAACACCTTAGTCACTTAGGTTCGGGTTGAACGTTCACTATCGACTGACTCACTAAGATATGATAAAGTGATAACGTGTCTTTAAAGAACTGTAATCGTGTAAATTACACCTAGATAAAACGAATGTCTGATAACGTAGGATAACCAGCATACAACTTTTGCTTTCGTTGGTGGAACATAACATTTGTTTTGAGAATCCAAGGGCTGCGAGGTTACGTTCAAGGTTGAATTAATTTACTTTTACCATGTTGGCGGTTGATAAATCTAGACTAGACCATAATCTATACTAATATTATAAAGAGGTAAAATTTGTTTGTAAGTTTGTATGTAAGGGATAATCTTCGGAACTAATGATCCAATTTTAAAAATTATTGCACTGATGGAAAGTTACTCTATTCCCGGAAGACATAGGCTACTTTTTATCCCTGTAATCCCACGGGAACAGGAACTACGCGGGTGAAACCGCGTGACGTCTGCTAGTACAATATAAACATGAGCTTTTCGAGAAATGTAATTTAGTTTTTGCGAACCAATTAACTCGTTGCTTGTAAAACTTATATGGGTACGGTTCGGATTTGGCCAGTAACGCCCCAACTGACAAGAAGTGATGTAGACCCATCCCTAAGTAGGCACGTTTCTTAGCAAAAAATTGTGAGTTCTTCAATCTTCATCTCACAAATAAGAAATTTCTCTGCCAATCCAAGGAAAGGCCAACAATTTGAATACCAATAGATCCAATCAGCACATGGATTGTTCCCCCAAAATTAGCATTAAAAAGAAACGAATTTCTTTCAAGTTCCCTCGCTTTCAATAAAGACATAGATAATCCGTAGAAAATACCCTTAAGATGTTGTCTTTTTAAAACAAATCGAGCGTAAGTTTATCTTCAGTACGTACCTATATTCAAATTCGGATATAAGCCTATATACCTAGTTCTTTATCCCGCAACGAAAATATATTATATTATGCAATAAGCTTATTTACGGCCAAAAAGGAACGCGCCAAGCATTTCTTAAATAAAAAAAACACGTGGGTGTGTAGGCACCTGCTAAACAAACAGTATCTAAGAATGAATCGATAGAACCATGGTAACGCTAGAAAATAAATCTCTGTCTCTATAGGTAGAAAAATATAAGTACTGAAACCGATTGGAGAGGCAAACAAATGGTTGCGAAGAAACACTAATCAATACTTATCTATGATGTAAGGTAAACAAAACCATAAAGATAGCGTTATTTGACAGTTCAAATAGCTTAGCATGTTTACTGGGTATGGATACTAAGCAGTCGATACATTGTTCGCTCACTGGACATACTAACCGCCTCAAAGTCAAAACTAACATGTTCTCGGAGCGGGGCCAAGTAATAAATAACAATACTAATACTACAGTTTTGATTAAATGTAAACCCCAGTCGATTTTTAATTAGAAATACTGCAACGAAATATTTATTAAACGAAATTAAAATCTCTTATAAATCTCTTATTGCCAATTTAATAAACCGCCAATCCCGCCTGGCACAGAGGTTGAATGAAACGCGAGCGTTGAATGTAAATGGGTAGGATAAAGTATTTCATAAATAAAATTGGGTCAAGTTCTCTGAGCTTACAATAAAATCTAATATCACAACTAAGTTTTGTGTTAAAATGATGAAAATACATATAAAACAAACAACTTTAAGGAACCCACTACAAAGTAAAAAGTATCTATTAAACTATTTGAATAATGGATGTTATAAGTTCATCGACGATGTTGTGGATAAATAAGTACGAGTGTAACGAAGAGAGTAATACATATTTAATAAATATCTACTTATTATTAATCGCCCAATCCTCCTTATGAAGTTAAAAAAAAATACGCGACGGCACAGAACGCCGTAGAGCTGTAAAACGCCTTTTATAACATAAGAAGAAGGGCCTAAAATTTGGTTAAAGTTTTGTAAGGACCACGCACAGTAAACAGTTCCCTAATCGGGATAATATTTATGCATGCACAATGATTGATTTTATCGACTTCCAAATTAAGAAAGTATTTAAAAGAAAAAAACAATTTCTACCGTTGTAATCAAACTACGTTTCCTCCTAATTTCACTACACCATTCTCTAGCGGTTCATAGAACCTTCCTTCTAAATTTCATCGGTATAGTGCAGATACCGAGTAAAATAGCTATGAAACATTAGTAATTATGGAACTTTGTTTGTAAACTTCTGACCTTACTTTGAAATTACCAACCCGCATCAAGAGAACATGTCATGTTTACGAACATAAAACGTTTTTAATATCAAAAGAAAACTTTCAAATGGGTATTCAACATGTTAAGTGAGCAATTTATTTTTTCACCTCCATATATTATTATTACAAGTAAAGGTAGCTGCTAACGATTTTAGAGTAACCAAGGACCTGATTTAACCCGCATAAAACCTAAATTTTAAACAGTGATAATGCGATAACGTACCCTATCCCAAGTAAGCAAGACCTATTTAGATGTAAATAATCGTAAAGGCTCATGAAAATCAATACAGACCTTCGTAAGCCTCTGCGGACCTTACCGTATGCGTTATCAAGTCTTATATTGGGGATGCCTCACATTCTGTATATTTTATAGCTTATAATCTTAATTTCACAACCTTTGTTATAATCAAAAAAGGCAGGATTTAAAAAGTAATATCTATTTCTTAATTATGTTCGTTGAATGAGACAACAGTTAACATGAAGAGCAATTTACGTTGTGATGTCCACCGCACAGCAAAACAATCAACGCGAAGAAATGTCTGAATTAACGTTACTAGACGTCATACTGGACCTATATTTCTTCACAAATAGCTTGTCGTCCGCAACAAAGGCTCATTAACGTTAAATTAAAAAGAAATGGCGACGCTACGTGAATTATAATTCGCATCGTTAGGCCAAAACGGTATGGTTCAAGAATGAATAATTATAAGAGTAGATTATTATCTACTCTTATGACTTTAATGGTGCTTCAATAAACCTATTGGTTTATTGAAGCACCTTTTAAGTCAGACTACTTGGCAAGGGATGCCAAGTTATCGCTTGACCCCATCTTATTATCATGTACTTTTACTCTATGTTAAAGAATTCTATACTTCGATATTTTCGTAGTACCTATTTGATGAAATTATATCATTCGTGATTAAATGGGTTAAGGAATCTAGGAGGTTCATTGGAAAATGGATTGTCATTTAAAAATGAAGTATACACACGCGACGCTGTGGCAAATTTATATTTACGGGGCCATTATTGGGAACGCAAGTGTTTGAGTATAAAAACCGCTAAAATGGCCATGTTTACGGAAACGTTATATCCCTATCTTATGTTGTGAACCTTCAAATAGGTGTAACATAATGAATATCCACAGTTCCGAAATTGTCGGGTCAGCGACAAGGGAAATAAATATAATAAAAATCTTTTCCAGGCCAGCAACACATTTGTAGTCGTTACTTTTGTACAAAATCCAAGCTATTTTCGTTCAAAAACGTTATTTACGGAAACAAAATTGAACTTTATTATCCCTATATTATGTAACATTCATTTGTAATGTTAACAATTTCCTTTCCATCCTGCTTCTGTACAAAATCCAAGACATTTTAATTTGCTAAAGTCTTAAAACTTCATTAACGTTCTTAGCCTCTGTTTATTTTTATTAAGCGAAAGCTGCTGAAGCCTTTGAACAAGCTTTATAAAACTTACTTAACTCGATTAATTACAGTAATACGAAAACAAACTCTGACATTAAAACCGTAACCTTCAGTGATCAAACGGTTTTCAAATTCAATTTTCACCCCTTTGCCAAACAACAGTGACATTATTAGAAAATTCCTTTCTGTTTTAGTATCTATTGAAAATCAGTACAGTCACATCAATTAGATTAATACATTGACTGTTCAAAATAGCTGTGCCTCCTAGCCAGGAGATATATCGTAACAGATATTTCTAATTAATACCTAAGTATGATGCATTATGCTGTCATACTAATTCATAATGCAATATGATTATAGGCACACCATGACAGCACACTTGTTTATTTTCGTAGAAGTGCGTCTTGGCCAAGGCCATTTTAAATCTAAATATGTATACTCATCCTTACGTAACCGTTATTTACATAATCCACTTACAAAAGAGATTTCATGTCCCAGATCGCGTGAATGGAGGGTAATTTAAAATCAACACGATGTTCCCTAATTTCCTTGAATGCTTTTTAGAGTTAAGCTCCGCTTACACTAAGTTGCTGAGAGAATAAAATCGGCTGCAATGTAAATATACTGACTTTATTCTTTCATTCAGAACTTGTGAACAAGTCTTGTAATAACAAAGAGGTAGAGTTGGTCTAGTTTAAACGGCAGATATTTGTAGACATGCACAAAAGACAGATTGATAAAGTATTGCCTACTAAAAAGACGTCAGTCAAAAAAGGGTATTGAACTGTTGAATATGGAAGAGCTACATAATCACTGATTGAGCCTTCCACACAAAGAACCGTTAGAAAAAAGCCAATAACTTATTAGAGCAAGGAAAATAAGTAAAGGTGCGTAGGTCATGAAACTGATCCGATACTTGAAGTAAAGTAATAACTTATATGTATATATGTAGGAATCAAAACAAGCTAGCAAAGCTTCTGTCTTATACTTGTTTTGTTGGTACTTACCATGAGCAGCATGACCAACTTAAGGCGAGGACTGACTCACCAAATATTTAATGAGTTTTTAAAGTTAGCTCTCACAGGCAGACATCGGCAGCGAGCAAGTAAGCAAGGTCCTTTATTTTACAAGATGTCATTAAAAGTTTTGCTGAATCAAACTTCAGTAAACATCTCAATAAACACAATGGACAATTTAGAAAATTAAGTAGGTAACTTCGCTAAGGATGAAGAGAAGAGAGAAGCTCGTTAATTAACACGTCATAAGGTTTGTGTTGTGATTTGCGACTAAGAGGAAGAAACGTTTAGTCTGGCTGCTGGTATCCGTATAGTACCTATACAATAATATATTCCAAGTTATTTACATCTTAGCACGCACGAATGCACGCGTATAACGAGCAACGAGATGAGACCGAGACAACAATAATTACTGCCATATTTATGACGTAACTCGTGTAACAAACAATCAGTATTCAGACCTAATCAGAAACCACAGAGCTGTAACCGCAGTCATAGAAAAAAAATTCTTCGCGGGATAAGAGATAGGATCGAATTGTCAGCATTTGTTACTACAAATGCTGACAATTCTTATCCTATCTTTCTTATTCGCTAGCTTGTTTTCAAATTAAATTGTTTGGCTCCCACAATGTTCAACTCCCAGGAACAGAAAACGATTTACGTAGATTGTCGACTCAATATTGTGGAGGTAATCGTATCACTGGGCATGAACGAGATGTCGAGATTAGTTTTTACGTCCAAGAGAGATCCACATCGAAATACAATAGCAATTGCATGAAACACGACAGACTAAAATCAAGGAAATATAATGTGTACTGTAAATAGCCACATAAACAATAATTATTTTGGATAATACGCCGTTTTCCTTCCCGCCTCGTTTTCATTATTGCCTGTTAGTAGATGGAAGAACAGAAGAAAATAATGTACGTAGGTATATAACACAAATACGCTAATAGCATGACGGTACACAGACAAAATTAATCGGGCATAGACCATATCATAATTCGTTCACTCACGCATGTATTCTGATAAAATAATGAAAATATTAATTACACGTTCATTACTTTTTACAAGTCATTTGACAACAGTCTTGAACCGTTTTTAGGTGCGATTGCTTTACCTTGCATACTCATGCGGTAAAGCAAGTTCCAATAGCTCTACCACGAATGATTGAATTAAACATAACGTCAGAGTGAACGATTTTTAAATTTAAAACATAACTATCCAGTAGCACTATTTAAAAGATAAACACGGTTATTATCTATCACCCATAGACAAGAATAAAATCTTTTAAAAATACTAAGCGAGTAAAGTTGGTGTTGACGTTAAATTCGTGCTAGACATACAAAAATTTATCCTCCAACGCTAGTTCTATTCCTTCTCATATTCCTAAACTTACACAGCTAGCCCCATTACCGTGCCGCAGTTTCTATTCTTAGACTTTAGTGATAACACCAATCTTAGACGTTGACTTCTTTTTAATCACTGCAAAATTCCATATTCCTCTTAAGGGCAAAAACTTTTGTGTTTAAAGAATCCAAAAAACAATATTTCATAAAATTATAGATTGTTTACTTTTGTCAACAAATTATTTTTAATTTATATAGCTAATCCATAATTCATATTTTCAGTTATTACATTTTTAATGTTCCGTTTGGCGGCTTCGAATCAGTGCCTGCCGGTACGGGTTTACAAAAAATATCCGGTAGAGCTACAGATTTTTCACATCGCTAATCTACAAAATATTTTATTACATGTGTTCCTGTAAGTATTTCTGCGAGAAATATGATTGCAAATCAACGTTTAATGAACATTATTGTCAAAGTGTAATAAAATGTACCATTGTAACGGAGGTCTCTATAACTACTGGTTTTGAATTGAATTGAGTATTTAAACACGTTTCTAATTGGCTTAATAATTTATAAAACATGTAAAATCTAACTAAATCAATAGCAAAATTGTTCTAAATTTTCTTAAATACCGAAAGGTAGATTAGGTGAGTTTCTTAATTAGCTAAATAAAATCAAAGAAGGTTTAAATTAAAAGTAGGAAACAAAAGAAGCGAATGGTAATTTAATGACTGTAATTATAAATCTATTAACACCTACTTACTTTACTTATTAAGGCACCAAAATCTAATAACTGTCATGGCAGCCGGTAATAGGATGATTTGCTTTAGAGCAATTAGGTAGGTAATTAAGGCCTAATTAACTCAAATATATATGCAAACAACAAGCCTGCTTGACTATTGAACTATACGGTATTATGTACGGAACTCGAAATAGAATTTGTATTACAAACAATTATTGGGCGAGATATTGTTACGAGATGAACATTCATTTCGACAGTTGTGTGAAAACGTGTGTGTGTGAAAACTCAAAGCTCAAAAACGTTTTCGCTAATATATAAGTAAGTACTACTATTATCATTAGAATTCATCTGCAAACGAACAGATTGGTGATAATAGATATACCAATTAGGTACGATACAAATCTAAAGCAATTGAGTCAGAATCTCGTTAGAGGGCATTTAAGCACCATCTGGCGTGCAATACACACTTTTGGTAAGCCATGTGTCAATCGTATGACACCACAATCCTTAGTATACAGTATAAGACAGTTATCGTATGACCAATAAGAGCTCGTTTGTCCTACTTTACTTCCCAAGACTTGTGAAGCTTGAAATATTACATTTCAGATATTAATCAACGTAATGCCCAATGTAAACTCAAAAGACATTCCTGAGGCAAAGCGTTCAAATGTTTTAATTTATGGAAATGTTCCTTTTGATTAGGAGAATCGTAAATTAAAGAGGAGCTAAAATATTCTTTAGACATCGCCTAGCCAATTATGTCAACATGACCAAGTCATTTAGAATTCTCACTTAGTCCTCTTAGAACCTAGCGAAGACAGAATACCTTTGTCACAGCCTTGAATGAATTCAAGATGTTAACGTGAAGGCATAGCAACATATCGCTAGTACAATGACTAAGGCAACCAGCTACTTGACAGTTTTGACACGCATTGCCCAGCGGTAGGGCTTGATTTGCACTTGACTAATGTCTCAGACATTACTGGCACCTAGCTTACACGCCCACTGCCTTGGCAATGAATATATTACTATGTATCATTAAACAAATATTAAATTCTTGACAGCAAATCAACTTTAACCTACACAATAAGGTCTATGGAATTTGTTCTCTCTCATCAAGATAAATGATAATTAATAGTTTTTTACAAACACAAAAATTCCCCTCAAACAAACTTTTTTAAGGCCAGCCATAGAATCAAAAAGCATTTCCACATACTTATCACTAACAAATTGCAGTTAAACTTCCCATTATTAAATGAGTCACATATGAAACCGCGACTAGGTTTAAGAACTACTCGAGCATCATTCCTAAAACGCCTAGGTGGAGGTAGAAAGGAAAGTGGGCACCACTTAACTTGCTCTACATTCGCTACCACCACCTAACTAAATGACATACTCATATACATTTTTAATGAGCGCATTCCTCTTACAGACATAATACTGAACTGGAATTCACACGAATAATACAGAAGATGTTAGATGATTGATGTGAAGATGATATGCATCTTGAAATTACATTTGTTAATTTTTCAAGGGCAACTTAATATCTATGGAATGGCAACTCGAGATGTTACGAACACTGATGTCATATTGCTTTCCAGCAATATAGTCCGTTCTATATTTACATTACGCTTGGGATAGGTGCCAGCTGGTCCAATCCGACCGTTTGATTCGGATCAGCAACACTGAAGGTATTTACATTATCAACAACGCGACTAACAAGCATGTTTTCGAAGTTCAGTTTAGGTGCAGACCTACAAACACAAATTAAGTAAAGTTAGGAAAGATACGGCTGGGTACTTGTCTAATATTGTCTTCATTTATATTCAAATTGGATAGCGTGTTCCTCTGAACAGATGCCACATGCCACTGAATATCAGTTACTTTACACGAACGAGGCTAATAAAACCTTCCAAAAACTTCACGCACCGCGCCGTACAAATTACAAAACTGGGTTGAAAAGCGAGGTTAAGGTAAGTTCGTTATCAAAGGATTTTTATTAAAAAGTAAAAATCTTTGACCGCGAATGGGGTGTTCCATTTAGTTATTTACCGCTGTGGCCTTTTACATCTTTCTGAATAAAATAGACATTCAGACCACACATCTTGAAATGTTCTTTTGTAGGTCTATATTTCGACGTTTCGGTATGTTCACATGGATCTTGGTATTCAGTACCACTAGCTACCATATGCTTGAAGCAAACATGACATCGGATGTACGATTTGAAAAATATTAAATACTTTTATCGAATTTATTATTAACTTAGTTTTAAGACTACCTATTCATATCTATGGGTGATAGGAACTAAATTCTGCTTGCCTGATTAATTTTCTAGAAAGAAATAATAAGAAATAAAAAGAAATAATTACTCAAACATCCAAAGAGAATTAAAAGAATATACCCATGGATGCTACTTAGATCTTAAATACCTACGTACCTAAGACTGGCTCACGATATGTTTATTACGGCCATACGCTTTTGTCGTAAATACGCGTTAGATAGAGCTACAAATGAATAGAACATTTACTTCTAAAGTTGTAACTGAATTGTTGTGTATCTATATCACAAATTTAAGTAGCTCTTTTCAATAGCAACACAAAGGACACACAGTTCACATTTGCAGCACTTTATCCTGTGTTCTGTATTTGCAATAGTATTTCAGACTGCATCAAAGAATTGAATAGCAGATACCTAACCCACTATGAATTTTCCGCATGAGCAGAGCGTATACCGCGAACAATGGCGACTGGAATCGATTGCCAGAGCATGGAGCAACATCCTGGGCAATATCAGAATCAACAAACACAACTGTGCTGATTAGAAGGATTTAAGTTAACATACACTAATGTAGGTAATTGTATGGAAGGATTATTAGGTAAATATTTTATTGGCGGTGCATCCATACCAATAGGTACTAAGTACTACCCTAAAGATACCATATCATTACCAAAATATAGAGTGCTGTTTATTTTAGCTACATATTTTTATCTATCATCATAAATGTGGATAGCGCGTTACGTTTATTTTCATAAAAAGATCAGAGCCCTGTATCGATCGCTCTATAACTGAATAAGTAGGTAGGTACCTAAATACATAACAACCTAAACGTTTCCATGGATAAGTATAAAAATAGGCTGCGCGAATATGTAACACGTTAATATTTGTGAATATTATGTTCTCTGTACCAGAATTACAGACTTACAACTCTATCAAAAAGGTTCTACTAGTTACATGGTATGGCCACACCAAACCGATTAAGTTCAATGACATAACTTGTGTTGATAGACATCCGGCGACAGTCCCATACATTAATAACATTGATAAGCTCGCGCAATTTGCAGGAAAACATACGCTACATTGTCGGAACAAACTGCTACATTAGCAATTTTATCATGTATTCACGTAGTTCGTATAATACCAATGTTAACAGCTAAACCGCTTCTTTACCTATCACTAAAAAGTAACACCAGCCATTTTTTATATAAATAAAAAAAGTAGAATTTGACGCAGCTTACCAGTTTTTAGGAAAAACGATCCGTATAACAACCAATTGTAAGCACAGTAATAAACACTTTCAGAGCACTTAACCGTTGTTTTTCATGCACTGTTAGTAAAGGCACAATGCGTGTAAACATGCGCGTGCGTCGTCGTACACTGACGGCGACGGGAGCTGGTGGGATCAACGCGGACGGATGTGTGACGATGATTCAGAAACTAAGCGGGTGTCCGCCAACCGTTCTCTAGAAACTTTACGAGATACGACGATTGCCGAACTACATGCTCTTACGAGCGCTTCGAACGACACTGAACTATCACTGTGACCGGTGACTCATTAATTTGATGACGTACTGGAGTGCGATTCACTAAGGCAAAACATCTTTACAACCAAGAAATCATCGTTGAAACATCCGATGTAAACATATCGGTATTCTTTAGTTAAAACTAAGCGATCATAGCGCCTCAACGATGTCGACGGCGCGACATGGAACTAAAATATGGTTTCGAATGTATGAAAAACGGTATTCAGAAACACAAAACATCCTCGCCTTCGACGACAACGGTGCCTTCGCCTTCGATTTTAACTGTCAAACCGTAAAGCTTGTAAATTGTAGATGTTTCCTTGGTTGTAGACGATTAAAATGTAAGTAAAACAAGTTATTTTTTAAATTATAATACTTAATATTGTTTTGTTTAGCGTACTATAATTCCTGAAACGTTTATGCCTATTTGTAATGTTTTAGATGGCAGTTCGTCTTTCCTGTATGTTTTTTTTGTTGGAAGAAGCTAATCGTCAAGATAGTGATGAAAAAAGACGTCAGGCCAACGTGATACGTAATATGGATCTTCTAACAACTGATATTAACTATATTCAGGTATTCAGGTTGACTGAAGAACTAATTATTTAATTGGAAGAAGATATTTCCCCATTAATAGCAAAGGCGAAATATCGAGGAGGAATTAGCAACCGAACCAAGGTGATAGTTATTATTATTATCTACTAAATTAATATAATATAAATCACCGTAGGTACCTACAGTGGAAAAATGTCTTAAACTTACCTCTTATTCCAGGTTTTATGCACTCTTGCATTTTTAGCTAGTGGGAGTTACCAAAAAATATTATGTGAGAATGCAAGAACCTATATAACGCAAGCATCTGCCTCGAGGGCTTTAAGGACCGTAGTAGATGTCATCAACCACCCAGTTATTATTAATAAGTACATAAAATTTCCTCAAAATACATATGAAAGGCAAATTCTCAAAGAAAAGTAAGTAGGTACCTACCTAGGTATTTCTTAAGTTTCATACTTTAGTTTTTATTTACTAAGTAGATACTTTCATGAATCAAACCATGTGGCTATTTATTTATTTTTATGTTACTTACATATTTAAATAACATTTTTAAATTGTCTTGAATAGGAACCTATGTGTTTCAAATCATATTTAAATCTTTTATTCTTGCCTTTTCAGATAAATTATCCGGACTTAAATATAATTCATGTGGATATAACTTTTGGAGGTGCAACACACAACAGCTTTATATTTAATCATTCTGTCATAAAACCGCATTTGGAACAGCTAAATAATAGAGGAGAAACAGTGTACCTATCTGCTTGGTATGTATTTTAAAATGTTTTTTTTTTACTTTATCCAACATAAATAAATTGTACTCACCAGGTTTCGGTACTTATTTTAATATTAATAATAAATTCAGTTATTTTTATTATTGTAAAATGAAACTAAATTCCTATTTAATTTATTTCAGGGGACTCTGGTTTCGCTCTTAGGCCATTCATGATGGTTCCATGTAACAACCCTGAACCTGGGTCAAGAGAAGAATACTATAATAATCTGCATGCCAGTGCAAGGAATACTGCAGAACGAACCATTGGCATACTTAAAGGCCGTTTTAGGTGCCTTTTGGTTCATCGTGTTCTTCACTATGACCCAGAGATGGTGGGAAAAATTATTAAGGCTTGTTGTGTGTTGCATAACATTTGCAATCAAGCCGGGTTCCTCCAGTAGAATTACCAGCTCATTTACTGAGACAAGAAGTAAGGGTGATCCAGCTACTACAACAAGGAAGCCAGAACACCCTCAGTGATTTGGACTGTGAACGTCTTGCTAGGGGTCATCTAATTAATAGACTGTGGCGTGGACAAAATAGTTAATAACAAAAGTAAATATAAAAAAAATAGATAAATAAATACTAACAATAGACTTAAGATATTCATAATTCAGAGACAGTTTGTTAATTAAAAATTATAGTGTATGTTAAATAGTAATGTATAATAAAATAAAGAAAGTGAATGTTTTTAAACTTATGTAATGTTTTACCTTTAGATAAAATTAATATAGTGTGTATATAATTATAATATGGCATTTATTTATTATTATTTATATATACTTTATTGTACACCACAAAAATACATAACAAAAGAAGACATATACACTACAAAACATACAATGGGCGGCATGTATTTGAACAAAATAGTATCTACAGACACCAGCACATCAACCTACCCCAATGTGTTAAATTTCTTTGATAGGTTTTCAACTTTACTCTAAACACTATAAGGTTCTTGTTCAATTGGGAAAATTTGTCAATTTGGGGTAGATTGATGTGCTGGTGTCAGTACCTTGGAAAAGTAATTTTAATATAATTAATTCATAAATAAAACAATCTTTTAACATAGGTACCTACATTTTATTTTTATTTATTTATTAACTCTATAATAGCACTGCTAATTCTATCCAGAGCCTGAACCATTGCCTGATGGCCCTCTACTTGTTTAGTAATAGCTTGGACAATGAAGAGTTCTGCTTGTGCTCTGCGTTCGGTTGAGTATTGTATTACTTATTAATTTCAATCAAATCAATAAATTTGTATAGGTATAGAAAACAAAACATTGAATTTATAAAGAGCTATATAGCCTTGAGAATTACAAACCTCAAAAGGATTAATAATTTATAAGTTCTGTTTTATTTTTATTGATTGTTGCAACCAAAACTTTCTCCTCCCATAATGGTTTGGATTTTAATTTCAATTTCAGTTAGTTCTGGCAAATCCTCTATGCCACCACCAGTATGCCGCCTCGCAGATGCAATTAAGCTGGACTTCTTCTTAACTGCTCCTTTTTTGTCCTTCCAGTACTGCAACACAAGTATGATTATATAATTTGATGTATTAAGTAAATAAATTTGCTTGGTTTGATTTAACTTTCCTTTGCAATTTTTAATGCTTTTCTAATTGCAATTTGAAGCCTAGCCTAAAGTTACAGTACATGCCTCTAGATGCACAGGGGGCTCTCAATGTAAAAGAATACTATAACACCTACTCAATGCAACTATATACACACATATTACATGTAATTACTAACCTTACACCACTGTTCAGATGTTTTCATACACCCACTACCATCACTGTTTAGGGCTGTTGTTATTTCAGACTATGCCTGACGACTGCGAGCATTTGCAGTACGAGCATGGCCCCTAGCCAACCATGGTTTGCTTTCAAATCTCTTTGTTTGCTTTCCAAAAAGCTTACTTGCTTTTCCAGCTGATTTAACGATGGAGCTGCGTTGCGAGACACTAAAAGATAAATATTTTGATTAAGTATACAGATAGTAGTTCCAGAAACTGTGCTCAGTGCTGTATAATTAAATAGAAATGTTACTGTGGAGGTACTTACTTTCGATAGGTTTGGAACCAATCTAACACAAAAACACTGAACAAGTAGAACGCCATTGGGAAGGGTGCAGGATTTTTTAAAAGTGCACTCAACCACGTAAAACCATTTGGAACTTTGGAATTTCGTATTTTGATAAAAACTCTATTCAAGAGATCAAGTTGTTTGTTTTGAAACACATCACTCATGTCACATAACCAATAATTACCAATGTTAGAGGTGAGGCATAAATATTACATTAGGTATGTGGATTAGGTATTTTTCGATACGAATCCCTACCTAATCCAAAGGATCGAGGATTAGGTATGACACAAAATATTCGTACTCAGAAAATATTCCGTACCGTACAGTAAAAAAGACAAAATAATATGTCGTTTGAGTGGTTGGAGAGTAATCCTACAATGAACTTTTGGCTGTGCAAGTGCATCATGCATACGTGACACAAATATTTTATCATAGTAAGTAAGCAAAAGTATTCAAGTTGACTTTAAGTACCGTTTGCCCATAAAAAAACGAAATATAAACCAAAGTACCTAATCCATCGTTCCACAATATATCAGAAACTGAATGTCCAAACTCCATGTCGAATATTTTTTACCCAATCCACATACGATAAATAATATCGTAACAGGCCAGTGACTATATTGAATAAATATTCGGATTAGGTAAATGGATTAGGTAGTTTTAAATACTAGGATTAGGTGGATTAGGTATCTTTTTTACCTAATCCGACCCATGTCTAACCAATGTCAAAAATTTTAACAAGTAATTATTTTCCAAGCCGAAGACGATATAATAAATTAAATATTTGTTGCTTAATAAACATAATGTGTTTTATTACATACGTATTGTGAATTTGTATTAATTTAAAATGACGAAATAACTTAAAAATTGGTGAGTCGAGATTATCTCGACTATACTCTAGATTAAACATAGCAACACTGCCAACATCGTACCCATCATCGTTGTTCGGCAGATCGTCGACGAGCATTACTAGCTTAGCGAATACGGTTTTTGTCAACGTTGTTCTTAAAGGCTATGTTTACGATGAAACATCTGTGAACTCGCCGTTGTTAACATCTGTGATGAGTCTGTTAGTGAATCGCATTGCTGCTCATAAATGATGACAGCATACGCATAGCAGAAACTGACAACAGCCGAGCCAATCACTAGTCACACCGATACCGTGCTCGATACTCGTACATATTTAATTTCATGTTTGACGAAGGTTGAACGAAGTGTATTCTACGTCGTTATTTATAAATGTATAAACAACCAATGCATTACGCCTTTCGCAAGATATATGAACGTACAATGTAGGTACATAAAAGTAAATACTCAATAAACTTGACGTTTAACGGCTTCGCAGTAAATTGCTCGTAAATAGCCAACAGAGAAAGATGACAAGATCAGTAGGTAGGGTCTTATGAGACTCTCAAACCACAACACTTTTTAATAGATACTCCGCTTAGTGCTTTTATTAGTGAAAATATAATACATATTTAGGGTTCCGTCGCTTTATGGCAAAAAGCGGTGTAAACTATTACCAAAAAGATAATGGGCTATTTGACAAAATTTTAGTTTTTAGTCCATCATCTAGACTTAGTACAACAAAATCTTCGACACATATTTTTTTTCTTTTTCAAATTGATGGAAAACTGCTTAGATTAAGCGCATTAAAGTTGAGGAGAGGGGGCTTGTAACGTCATTAACTAGTATAAACTATACTGGCTAGTGACGTCATGCGACATTTTGACTAAAAAGAAAAAATATGTGTCGAAGATTTTCTTGTAATCCAGATGAGGGCTTAAAAATTAAAATTTCGTCAAATAGCCCAATCGCCGTTAATACAGAAAAAAAATAGTGTGCTAAGTATGAAAAAATTAAGTTAAACAACATCCGTGAGGATGCTGTTTAACTTAATTTAAGAAAACAGAAACGAAGTTTATTATTGGTACATTATACAGAATATCAAAAAAAACCTGTTAAAAATTAATACATCAACCTAAAACATATTTTTGTTTTAAAAGGGTAATAAAAATACCACGAGGTATAATAGTTGACTGTCATCAGTTCATCACATTACATCATGCCAAGTTGAAATATATAATTTACTTTTCCCATCGGCAACGTTATTTCATGTGATCTTTACGAAGCCTGCTCCCTAAGGGCAAAATATCAGACATGCCAAATTAGGCCATGCAGGTTTATATTTTATTATTTCTCAGAGGTACTGAAAGGTCAACTGCGAGCAAGATTTTCTCAAATAAACAAGTCTTATTTAATTCAACGAGAAAACTTTTGGATACGAGATCTCAAACGAGCTGAAATTCGGGGTAATTTTGCAAGGAAAAGTCAAAGGAAAAGCTTGTAATTATTCAGACGAACTAATTTTAGATCTACCTCGATGATCGCAAGCACGATTGCTAAGCGTGATTTTCTGGGTAATTAATTAGTTAGACTCCCAGGCCGGGGAAAGTGTCATTGGAGTTTTCCAGTAGAACTATTCGAAGTAGCAGCCACGATAAATTTGTGTACGATGATTAGAAATTGGTTCACCCGGGCCCTATTACATGGGATTTAAACACAGCTGGCGGAATCTGATTTAAATAGGATACCTACATAGGTTTTTCGTTGTAAATTATTGTTAGTTAACTGTGTAATACTATTTTCTTCCTATCATCCTAACAGCATAAGAAGTAATAGTATGTCTAATATAGCACTTTTAATAAAAAATAATTTACAAAATTATAATGATTGTGCAAAAGTTTACAGAAACCTGGGGCCCGCACTATGTCGTTTTAAAGCTCTCCCTCTCCTATTGTTAAAAAGGGATAGTGATATTCGTTCATCACTCTTTTCCCTTGAAAGGAGACTTTCAATAAATATATAGAAGTTTGGTCCTAAAATAAATGAACAGCTGAAATGTGATCCAAGATTTTAATTAAATAAAGAATTTAAAAAAAGATTTCACAGCGACCCATTTGTTTTAAAGTGACACAGAAATTGAAGTGGTGAACTAACTGGGCCCACGTCTTTATTCGTGTAGATGTACGAAAAAAACAGTGTTTTACTTACTTAGAGAAGATGTCACTACCCCGTTTGAAATTGGAGGATTTTCTGACCTAGCATGGTGATTTTCCTTTTTTTTCCTTCCATTTGATTTGTTTTATTAGTGCGCGTAACCCTACTTTATTCCTTACAAAAAAACAGCCTAAGTTAAATCATTAGATCAGCTATTAGCCAGAAGTCTCCGAAAAAATCGGTGCAGGCGTTTTGGAGATAAGCCGGGACTAACAGACAGGCCAATAAAAAAAAAAATAAAGGTTTAAAGAATAACTACCGTATATAATCTGCATCATACTCATTTTCTTCGTATAAAGCAGTAAACAAACAGACAATTCTAATTTCATTCGCTATATATAGCGAATTAGCACAATTATTTTAACCTAGTTTTCCATATAATTGTGCTTTTCGAATAAAGCTTCAATTAATATATTTTAATTACTGGCAAAAGTGTTATATGATGCAGCTGTGCGAACAAAGCGCACTACACACCAAAGCCCGGCGGCATATGTTGGCAACATTTTGCCTTGCCGGCTTCAGTCATTGCAAGTCGTAAAACTTTGCCGGCGGCATGTCGGCGGCTCGACATCAGAAACTTATTTGGCAGTTAGTGATTGTGTCGCCGGGCAACTGAGCGCGCGAAGGTTGCCGACATGCTTCTTTCAACATAAGCCGCCGGGTTGTGTCGGCGGGCTGTGTCGGCAGGTCGGCGGCTTTGGTGTGTAGTGCGCTTTATAAATATATCAAATACAATGAGGGGTTAGAACAATATTTATCTCAAAACATTATCACGCCTGTAATCCCCGAAGGGTTAGGCAAAGGTGTGCCAATAAAAAACCTATAACCAAGTAATATACAGGCGCAAAACTAAACTTCGGACTGCTACTAAATGATTACAAATGGAAAACCCCTGAAGACTTTCCCCGACCCGGTAATCAAACCTAGGTAAAAAGTAGCATTTACGACCACTAGACCAATGATGCAGTCAAACCATATTATTATAGTCACTATTTTACCTCATGTAATTTATGACGTCCAAAAAGGATTGGAGCGTGCTGATTATGTGCCTAAATTTAAGAAATAAATTTAGATTCGATTGATTTAATATGAAGGTTTTCCTCTCACTCCAATAAATAAAAGAAGGGTATTATCCCATTCTTGCTGATAGCTGTATATTGTCTAAGTATGCAACAAATGAAGGTGAAGTGTCAATTGATACCATTCCACCCGCGTCGACGTCGGTATTGATATCATAAAAGAGTTAACTCATCCATGGCCAATAAATTGGTTTGTACCGTAATTGAATGACTTTGCACGCCTACCAATATCCGCTTACAAGGTTGCTCTTAAAAAAAAAAGAAAAGCATTTCTTTTTACATGATTTTATAAAAATAACCGTGTCTGAACAAATCATCTGTCTATGACAGCTCCTGTCAAAGCCTGATATCAAAACCAGATAATATAAAAAACTGGCCAAGTGGAAGTTGACCACGCACAGTAAGGGTTCCATGCCGCCCCGTACGGAACCATTTAAATGTAATTTTTAAAATTATGTGGTTTGCAATATATCAATCAATCATTTTTTTTTGGTATCAATCTTTTTGCGTTTGTTACCGAAAATCACAATCGGAAAAATTTCAAACTCAAGAGAAAAAAACACTCAGGAGACATCATAATTATCTTATCAATAATTATGGAAAACAACAATAGCACGCGCGCTTATGAACACATATTTTGCTTTCTCTCCATTAGTTTCATGTATAGAGTTCCACCCGTCATACTCCTTTTACTTATTTATTACACTACTTTCTCTCAAATTTCATTGATTTAGTGACAAAAGTCTTCTGAGTCAAACGGCAGAGCAATATTAAGGATACGGACCTAAACAGACAGGACGCATTTAAGTGGGCTCGGTTTTGCCACGGAACTCTAAAAATGTCCTCTAAAAATAGCTTATCACAAGATTTGTAGAATGTGGTTTCAATAATACATTAAATATGATGCCTTGGCATATAATTTGAGTGTTAAACCGTTATTGTGAATGCAGTTGGACAGAAACCAGACTATTAAGGGAAGTTCGAAATTTAAACTAGTCGTCATTAATTTACTTACCTTACATAGGTAAATAGACATAGGTAATGTAGGTTATGAATTCCAACCACCAATACTAAGGAATTAGCTCTTAGGTATCTTAAAATCATAACTTAGTAAAATAAATTTCAAATAGTTTGAATACTGATTGCAAGTTTGCAGGAAGTAAGAAGAAGAATACCTAATTGGGTAGCCGCCAAACGAATCGATTTTGCTCATCATTTGCTCTAAATATCCAGGACACATTTCTCAATCGGATGATAACCATACGTACATAGGTACCATAATGTTTGTTTTTTTTTTAATGTTGGGAACATTATGACTAATAATTAAATCTAATGTTATGTAAGAAGTGGACCTTTCATCTTGATCTAAAACACATGTTTAAAGGCTAAATTTGCAAAAAGTATGCATAATGAGCTAGAAGTGCATATATTTTTATTTGCCACATGTTTTAATAAATTGTTCGTGACTGTAGTAAAACCATGCGCGGAGGTATGCCCCTTAATTTTTCTCGATACTTATTACTTACCATCGGCAACGACAGGTCCCAGTGGGTCAAAGCGAACCCGATGCTCTACAGCAGCGCGTGCAGCACAAACAAGATCTGAAAAAAATCTATGCCTTCTTAATGCTAACTCGTCTCGACCCACTGGAGTGGCTGGAGGATCTCGCGGCCCTTCATTTTCACCAGATTTGGCTGTACTCTCCTCAAATACTTCATCATCTTCCGTATCTGACTCCTGTTTACTACTAGGTCGATTCTCTGATATTCCATTGCTACTGTTTGTTGTAGATTTTAATATCCCAGTGGACTTGCGACGGCCTCCTGGGCGGACATCCACATTTGTCCGTGCAAGCTCTTGTTCTAGTCGCGCCAATTCTTCTAGAGTAGCGGAGTCGCGCCGACAATCCACAGAAAATCGCTTAAAATCGAGACGAGTCCTCTTGTAATCCACAGAATACCTCTTTCTTATCAAATCTTTTTTAGGAAGTACCAGCTCTAAAGTGTCTACCTCGCCAGCCTCACTGACAGAATCATTGCGTGCCTCATCACTATTTTCCATTTTAATTGCTTCATCAAGGCTGGCTGTTGAAGATATTTCTTGTTCTTCTTCGTTACCTTTCACTTCTTGTTTTACATGTTCTTTGATTGTTTGTGACAATTCGTCATTTTTCTGTATATTGTTTTCGTCGTTAGCCGGCAACTTTTCTTTTGTATTCTCGTTATCTGATTCTGAGTATGAATCCATTTTTTCTGATTTTGATTTGCTTTTACAAATTTTTTTGCTCGGTCGCGCACAACAACTTTTGAACATAATTATTATATAGACTTTTGAAGTATAAATATCTCATTTGCAAACGTAAAACGATAAACTATGTAGGCAATGTAACAAATGCAATATTTCTTTTATAACAGCATTTAGTATATAAACAATGTGATACAACAATTCGTAGTATTATTAAGTCAAGATTTCCACTTTACAGAAATCGCAGGCCATACTAGTTAGCAGGGGTGGCGTACGTAGGGTCGGCGGCCGGCCGAGCGCGCGGCGGCGGGCGACTGACGGCACTGACGCAGGGCGGATGCGCCGCCCGCCCGGCGGCGCATCCTGCCACCCGCGCCCACTCTCCACGCCATTTTTGGGACTTAGGGACCCAAACCTATAACCATTTTTGGCTCCCAAATCACAGGCTCAACACGACAAAAATGCCTTTTTAAACTTTATTTTTCTTTGCGTTTTAAGTGTTTTGCATAAGTTAGAACAGGATTACACATTGATTTAGACTTTGAGTATAATTGTCGAAATAATGAACCTCTTCTCTTTATTTAAGGTGTTTTGTCAAGATCCAACACATTCGGAGTTGACGACACACAAAATAAAATAGTATGAGTTAGCTTCTGAACTGTAATATGGGTCTTAATTACGTTCAATTCTTTCTTGTAATAAATACCGCAACCTTGAGACCCTATCTACATGAGAAAATTAATTTAACTAATTTGGACGATTCGGTAGCCCCATATGATATTGATTGATAGTCATGCATGCATGAATACACTATGCTGTCTGGACTAGGAAACATTCCAGACCTTTTTGAGAAATATACTAGATCCAACTTATTAACGACCGCTTTATGCGACAGTTGGTATTCGAAGTTAGTCTTAAAAACAAAGTAATTCATGAAATAGTTGCTCATCCGACTGACGTTTGAGAAGTATATATGTCTTGGTGCTAAAATAAAGATCTTAGTAGCAGTACTTATATGTATAGATGTAGCGGTAATAGTCCTGGCTGGGCACAACACTACATTTATACTGTCTATACTGTCCCCGGCTGTAGTTAACGACTCTTGCTGAAGTGCTGGTAGCTGAGCACCCAGCGCACACATAGACAAAACACAAAAATCCCTCAATTCGTTATTCATGACGACAGACATTAAATTAATCAGTGCATGCATACAATAAACTTATGTATTCCGGCTTTAGATTTACCGTAAAGAGCTAGGATATTGGTTTTACCTACGTTGCGATTGGGATATAATTCGAACAAGTTTTTAACACTTAACATTACTTGAAGGGTTTGGTTAGGTTATTGTTATGCCAAGAGGCTGCTGACAACAGCCTGTATTGGCTTAGCGCCTACGAGGCTAACGTGGGAATTATTTCTTCTGGACGATTTCCGACAGGGCGATGAACAGTCTCCTTAGCGAATATCGCAGGGTAAATTTTGGGTGCAAAAGCACCTCGTCCACCAATGCAATATTCGACAGTTTAAAATTAGTAACAGTTTTGCACAATTATGCTATAGAGTTGCTCACTTTGGTAACCTTGCGTACAGAAATATCTTGGGATGTGTAGCGTCAGACATAAACTGTTTTACACAATACAATAGCAATTACTTCCGAACTTTGTTTACGACTCTCCGGCTTTGCTGTTGGATGTTCGGGAAATGTTGCTTGTAATTAATTTAGTAATTGTTATAATCAGACTGACGATTGGCGCTAGACTAACGTGGAATTTGCGTTGGTATAACTTTTAGAAACTAGGTATGCTCCATTTAAGATAATGTTTGATGAGGGACAACCGCTAGGAAAGTTGAGTCATGTAATAGTAGTCCTCAACAGGCGCACTTAGGTCATGAAAGTTTCATTACTTACAATGAATAGTCAAACCAGCTTTTCAAATCAGTATTGAATTATACTTGTAGTTTAATTATCCGAAACGAAACTAAAATCTAGAAAAAAAAATGGACCATTTAATAACAACATCTTCATTTCAAACGAATCTTAAAACTCTTATTTAAAATAACCTTTGTAGAAATCGGTTAAAAAAACAGTCCTCATTCCCTTTACTTGCGACATTTTTAACCGAATCACACATGGCTTAGAATTAAAACGATTAGGTAACTGTTCAAATATTTCCTTTACGGTTACTGGTCCCAAAGAAGATTTTTCCTTATATTTACTTAAATTCATAATATTTTGAAAAGACTGATTACGACTCATGCATGGCTCGGAGTTAAGACCAGGAACCCTTTAAATATATGTCGTGGCGAACGATATTCAGAAATAAGAAGTTGTGAAGTTGATTACATTAGTACAGAGTCTATGGTGAACGCCGTGCCGTCAGCTGTTATTGCAAATGGCGCGAACGATATCGCATGGATAGAGTCGTGTTGGGAAGTAGAAGCTAGGCTGAGCTGAGTTGGATTGGAGACACCAACGCAGACACTAGTCCATTGCGAAACTGTCTGTTTACCTATCTGAGTTATGTTATGTGATTACTTTTATTAAAGTGAGGTTATTACTGTTAAGAAGATTATTATTCAACGTTATGTACCTGGTACCACGAAACCGCTGATGTCGGCCCATACCGCTCAGTCATCGCTGACGCCGACATATAGAAAGGAGTACCTATGTTTTGCTAACCATACACCGATACTAATCTACTTAAATCTATAAAAATGGCTATGGCGTCGGCCTGGCTCGATCGAGAGGTCGTGAGTTCGATCCCCGCCCATTGCACTTCTGACGTGAACCCACGTCTGACACAAGCATATTAAATTAAGCGTAGTTTGAGGGGTTAACAAGACTACTAGTAATGTGCAACCCACATTGCTTGTAAGTTTTTATTAAGATTTTAACTCAAAAACTGCAGAGCCGATTTTAAAACTTATTTCACGAGGTAAGCTAAATATCAGTGGGTAACATAGGCTATATTTTATTATCCAAAATACGAGGGGGTGGAGGGGAAATATACGAAAGAAAAAGTACCTACCTACGATAAAAACGTGGATGAAGTCGAGGGCGCAGTGATAATAGAGTTTATTTAATTATATAATTTTATTTCACGTGATTCCAAAAACCAAACACTACCTCTTTCAGAAATGAACACCAGCACATCATAATTAGGTAGGTATAATTATGTAGGTCGAATCCGGTAAACGGTACGAAAACAAACGAACCGTAAGCGTTCCGCCTTACGACGCGCGACGTGCTGTCAACTGTCACAACTTCACAAGCTCAAATCAAATCATTTATTTATTTGCAAACATGAGTAATTGGTAAGAAATTCAAGCGTCAATCAAGTGTGTGATGGCCTAGGAGTACAGCTGGGGTAGAAATGTACTCTAATCGTAATTCGTAAGCAATGAATTAGTTGTTTAACAGAAGCAGTACCTATATCAAACTAAGTATCGACATGTATTGAACAAAATTTAGTTTCTAGCCCACTTAGTGTCTGAAATGTAATAAATGCTGACATACCAATATTTTGGATTAATTTATACTTTTAAAGATAACAACATTAAATTGTGATTATTTTATTATTGATCTAACAAGGGGTTTGTTTTTTTTTGTGAATTAATGCCAGCCCACCTACCCTACAAAGTTATAACACTCATCATCATCTGCCTAGCCTTTTCCCAACTATGTTGGGGCCGGCTTCCAATTTAACCGGATGCAGCTGAATACCAGTATTTTACATGGAGCGACTGCCTGTCCACAACCCAGTTTCTGGGTAACACAATACCACTTTGGTTAAACTGGTTGTCAGATTTTCGGGTATCTGACTATCTGTAACAACAGTTATCGATCTACAAATGACAGTCGGGACCAGCGGCTTTACATGCTTTCTGAGGCACGGAGGAGTCTTTATATGTAATGAATGGTCACCCATCCACGGACCAACCTCGTCAAGCGTAGCTTAACCTTAGATCGACCCGTTAGACTGCTACTATTTAGCCACAAGCTCCTCCACAAAGTTAGAACACTATCATATTTAATTCCTAATAATTATCGAACTTGTTCGTAAGTGGAGATAATTATGCCAATGAGTCACCAAGACCAACAGCTTCTGTTTACATAGATTGTTATCATATACCCTAGGTTATTAACCATATATATACTTAACCAACTACAGATTAGCCAATGACATCATCCTAATGGAAGAGTCATCTCAAGAGCTAAAAAAAATCTTGACAGACCGGGACAGATAACATATCCAGCAAGCATAGAAGAAATATTCCTCCTACAAATAAACAATCAAAGACAAAAAATTAAGCATCCCTGTATCTGGTGAACGGGTAAAACATCGAACACTGCTTATTAAACAAACACCTCTACCTACTCAAGTTAACGGACCATCCTCTATGCAGGCATGCAATGCATGGAGTAGGGTGAAACAAAAACCAAATCCAGATGATGATGTTGAAGAATCTGTAACACCAGCATCCAATCCCAATTGATGTCTGCCACATATCCTCTGGTCTGGTGGTCTGTTCTAAATGCATAAAACTAGTCAGGATTGCTTGGAAAGTCAACTTGATCATGATGCAGAAGAGAAATATAGTCTAGCAGAACCACTCTATTACTATAAACTTGAGAAGCTTAAAATGAAGATTGGCAGGACACAATGTCAGAGGTTGAGAGAAAAATCACAAAAAAAACAAGTTGAGTGAGTCCAACTCTTCGAAGCCCTTTATACCTACTATTGTTCATAACACATTTCTTGTACTTATGAGATTATTTTGTTACAACAGCAACAGAACACACTGTGAAAATTTAACAGTCTACCTATTAAGGTTCATGAGATACAGCCCATTCAGATGGATGGATGGATGATGGTGTAAGCTTAGTAATATGGTTCCATTTACTACTAAGCACCCTTTGAGTATAAACACTAAAAAGCAATGCTGAGTTCACTATCCTAATTGGTGGTACCATAACAAGAAAGAAAGTTAAAACATTAAAATGGTGAGTTTCTCTACAACCCAGTTACCAGGTACCTACCCCTTGATAAAACTGGTTTTTATGGTACCTACCCACTCCAAAGTGGTAAGAATAGAATAGAATACTCTATACTATAAAACATACATACATACATACATAAACTCACGCCTTTTTCCCATGGGGGTAGGCAAAAACTACAGAGCACCATATGCTACGATTCTTACATACTTCTTTTGCTTCGTTTACATTCATACATGTTGTCATACACACACGCCGGTTGCGAGTACTACGCACCTGACCTTTCTGAAGAACCTCACCAATAAGGTCTACTATAAAACTTACAAGCAAAACACAATGTTCCATCTCACAAGACCAGGTTGGTCCGTTGGTGTCTTGTGTCTATGTAGGTACTTTTGCATATAATAATGTGCTATTAACTTGCTATTAAGAGAGGATTACAATATCTACTGAGTTCTTTCAAAAATCTCTAACAGCAATGTTATTTTTAAATTTAGGAATGCCAATAAATTGTTTCCTAACATTTAAAACAATGATTAGAGCTTCTATAAAAATAATTTTGTACTCACTCATTTGATACTGATAACATTGATTTATAATGAGAGAATAACAGAGATTTTGTCAGTAAAAATTAAGTGGCGATTGAGTTACACTATGTACCTAACATGATAATAATATAAATTTAACAGCAGACATCAGTACCTAAGTAGCAAAGATATTTTACTCCGTTTTTTTGTCCGAACCTTTTCATTGCAGAATATAGGTACATAAAGTATTAGATCTTTGTCCTGTGAGAATGTAGGTACAGTAGGCTAAAATATAAACCGGTTACGGTACATTTTTACCTAATTTTAGCTAATTTCGACTTCTATTCGTAGTCATTATAAAGCGAATAGTTATGTTCACTCTCACGTTAATATTACCTGCAGAAAAACACCTTATAGTTTAGAATGTGATTAAAAGTACCTAATATTTACGATTAAAATAGCGTTACAGTGTACCTAATAATTAATAACGAGTCGAAGAAGCTCCTACAGTACTGTAGGCGTGTTACAAATTAAATAGGATACACAAAGCATCTGAAATGTCTTTAAATTATCTGTATAATTACTCACTATCGTTATCTCCTTCAGTTGACTCACTGCTGATATGGTAGTTTGAATTGTAATTCACTTACTGTTTACGTATAAATTAATATAAAATTCAGTCTTTTTAGGTTATTTGTCAGATAAATGGCTACAACAAAGTCGGCATAACACCGCTATCACACAGATTTACACGAACAAAACGTTTCCGTACTCCACAGATAACATAATGTGTATAGCATTGACCCACGAGTCACGACTCACGAGTGCAAAGTGTAAACCCGGCTCCATCCTGCTGCGCAACACGCACGCCACTTTCGAAATTTCAAACTCATCGAAACAGGACAAATAATTAAAATATATGTACCAGTATCCCTAAGCCCAGATAGTAATAAGCGCAGCATTTTCGTAGGATGAATTCGAATGATTAGGTCTCCATTAGGCTCCGTCTATTTAGGTACAATCCGCAAGATTTAAAAGTGCGGTCCGATACAAAACGTATTACAAACAGACGTCAGCACATTATTAACCTACCCCAATATGTCAAATTTCTTTGATGGGTTTTCAGCTTTATTCGAAACAGTAAGGTTCAATATTCAATTGACAACATTTCAAAATAACCTGCATGTTTTATTACGTTAATAAAAATAAATCCAATACTAGAGGACCCAGTTATGGTTTTTCGAAATTATGTACTTTTCATTCATAATTTTATTTTTGAAGTTCGGTGCATTCTAAAAAGACGTATGTGCCAAATGACGTCATTCATACGGTGGAATGGCGATACATCCTTTGCTTTACTGCGATACCTACGTCAAAAAAAAACTGTTACTAAGATGTCACTGTCATTTAGCAGTTGTCAATGTCACACATTGACATAAGATATATTATGTCTTGTTTGACATTATGGTTTTCATCTTAAAAATTAGCTTGCTTACGCAAAGGTAACCACCTCATTCCACCGTATAAGTGACGTTATCTCATGTTTTTTGGTTTTATTAATTTTAGACATTGGTTTAGTTATTATCTCACACATTATTACATACACAACCTTTTATAATGATTTAAATAAAATTTTAAGCAATATTAAAAATAAAAATTAAATTATAAATTTAAAAAACCCCCACCGCAAAAAAAGTAAAACATTTAAAAAGTTAAAAATAACACTTTATCCATGAAATTTTACTTCACGTCGGGGTACCGCTTTAGTAAGGATTGTTCCTAGTACTTGTAGGTATTTAGGTATTTATTTTAACGGTACCCCGACGCGACGTTACGTAAAATTTCATGGCTAAAGTGTTATTTTTAACTTTTTAAATGTTTTACTTTTTTGGCGGTGGGGGTTTTTTTAAATTTATAATTTAATTTTTATTTTAAAATTTTTAAACGCATAATTTCTGTTTTATAGAGTAAGTATACAGTTATGAGAATTTTTCAGTGCATTGTATGTAGAATCAAATGCTGGTTGAAATGAATCCAAACACGATATATCTGCTATTATTTTGTCAAGAGTCTACCTACTGGTGTGCTGGATAGCCTGGCTGCAGCATCAGCTCATCCTGTTGCCATCGGGGCATTGTATGCAGAATCAAATGCTGGTTAAAATGAATCCAAACACGACATATCTGCTATTATTTTGTCAAGAGTCTACCTACTGGTGTGCTGGATAACCTGGCTGCAGCAACAGCTCACCCTGTTGCCATCAGTGCACTGTGTGCAGAATCAAATGCTGGTTAAAATGAATCCAAACACGACATATCTGCTGTTATTTTCCCAAGAGTGTATTAGTCTGCTAGATATCCTGGCTGCATCAGACCAAATACACCATAATGTTGCTTATTAATATTACACACATCGGTGTTTGAAATTTTTAGACACACGTGTGTTTTTAAGTAAAGTTATTACCCATAGACTTCTAAAATAGCAACGATAGCTAACACAAAAGAGCTGATATCATTAAAACGGCTGAACCGATTTTGATGAATTATGTCTAAGAAGCATCGCAAGAAACTCTGCTTTCAAAAAAAAACCGCATCTAAATCGGTTCACCCGTTTGGGCGCTACGGTGCCACAAACAGACAGACAGACAGACAGACAGACACACACACATAGCGGTGAAACTTATAACACCCCTCTTTTTGCGTCGGGGGTTAAAAATGATTAAATCTAATATACCTACATGATGTCAAATATTCTGGAACCGAATAAAAACATTTGCAAATAAGCCACTTTTTTTAAATCTGAATTTGTGTCTATAATTGACTTGATTGAAAGGATAATGTAATGTACCCATAATTATATAGATAGGCAGCATAGTATCTACAATATCTAGCTCCAAGCTTTTTTTCGCAGTAGGAATGATGGTACAGACGTAAAGAGGTTCTGATTTGAGCAAGTATTTTATTGTGGGGACAGGATAGGATTCTATGTCTGTATAGATCGCCTTTTCTCTAAAATAGCTACACTTGAGATCGAGTAGGTACTGCTTGTCGTGAGTGACTGGTACGTACTAACTATGGGTTATGAATTCGAAGCTAGTTTTTCTAAGTTTTCGAATCTCTACATGACATCATACTTTTGATATTAAGTCCGCCTTTGTACAAGTTTGTTACTTGTGCATAATGTATTATTAAATATATATTTAATCAACTAGAAGACAGTAGGTAATGACATGAAATAAAACGAATGATTACAAAAGTAAGTTATTTATTAACATTCAACTTCACCCGAGTGTAACTATGTAGATATAAGCAAATTTCTAAAAAAATACATTAAAAAGGTAAAAAAAAAACTGTGTTTACTTATTAAGCTACGTTCAAAGGCACAAGAAACACCGTGAACAGGCCAGTGTTTGTGCTAACCTACATAGAACTTAATAAAAGTTCACTAAATTCAGTGTCCTGCTTACACAAACGTTTACGTAAAAGAGTGTACTTTATTTTTGGGTTTGGTACAGTTTACATTTATAATACATTCTAACTATAGGTACAAGTGTTTTCTTAACCTCTTGACCGCCACGTCTACAAAAAAAAAACAAAAAATGTGCCCTCGGGGCGCCAAGCTACGAACCAATCCTTTAAATTCGTCATGTAGTCGTGACATGTGGCGTGCTGGGCACATTTTGGTTTATTATTTATTGGTAGGTATGTGACGGTGGCGGTCAAAGGGTTAATGATTTACATTACATAAAAGAACACATTCCGTGTCCTAACCGAAGCAATCGGTCGCTCAATTATTTTATTTCCGAAAGGCATCCTCTTATTTAAGGGCGACGACAAATAAAGGTTCATTAAGAAAAAATAACGCGACGACCGCTATAGTTAGGCCTTACTTTTAAAAAAATACGGAATTATGCGTTGCTATTTTTACACTTAATTTTTAGGTACATGCGCCAATAATGTCCTCTACATCGCGGACGGAGTGCAAAAAAACTACATCTACATGGTTTAATTATTATAATCAAAAACCTTTCTAGGAGTCATTGTATTTAATTAGCCCCGAAAAAGCTAAAAAAAAGTCAACCGGTTCCTTTATTTTGTCGCATTACGCGATCTTAATGACCCTGACTGCTATGCCGGAGGTCGTGGGTTCGATTCCCACCCAGGACAAATGTTTGTGTGATGAGCCCGATCATTTTGTTCTGTGTCTGGGTGTAATTTATCTATAATATGTATGTATTTAGAAGTATATAAGTATGTTTATCAGCTGTTTAGTACCCATAACACAAGCTCTCAAGCTTAACTTGGGACTAAATGGCGTTGTGTGAAAAAGTTGTGGAATATTTATTTATTTATTTTTATTTTATTTTAATTGAAATACAGCGTGGTGATGATAATGCGACAATAAATGAAACTGCGTATACTTAAGGACGTTCCCAGTCTACATACAAAAAATCATTTGAAAATATCCAGTAGTTTAGTCACAGGAGGTGATTTTACTTTTTTAACATTTGTTACATGATGTATCTGTAAATACGGAAGCACTGACAGGTTAACGACCCCCGCATCGGTAACATCAAAACATTAAAGACACGTGGTGACGTGGCCAACTCGCAACCTACTTAAAAACTTTCGCCAAATCAGTTTTTAAATTTAATTTAGTGAAAATTATGCCTTAAACCCGTGTCATAAGAGTCAAAAAGCGTGTCATGTCATCAGAGTTCGATAAGAAAATAACGCACGCGGAAGTAAGTTGCTATGCACTCATATCAATAGAAAATTTAGTGTGTGCGAAAGAGATAAATCTAGTTTCGTTTGCTTATTACTTCACTTTCTTGTCGAAACTTGCAACTACAAATTTAGGTCACGGTCACTACTGGTCAGTGTATCGCCGTAATCCTGTGACGATCCACGCGTCATTGATTTGTGCAAGCGCACAAGTGCCGCAGGCAGTAGCACCGGTGCTCGCGCCGCCTTTGAAGTACCTACCCGCCGCCTTTCAAGTACCTACCCGCGCTGCCCGCCGCGCCGCCGCTCGTGTGTTTTTGTAACGATTGTAACGAACGACTGATTATAAGTGCGAAATTGGACGCTTTATTTTAGTGATAAGATCATAATTATGACACGTATAATAGTAATAGGTACTTAGTTAAATAGTTAAGTGAATGTGCGAAATTAAACGCTTAGTTTTTATTGTGTTTTCGTGTTTTTTGTTAAAAGATAGGATAATATTGTCTGTTAATAAATTAAATGACATGGCTGCAAATGGTGCCCTCTTAGCAAACGTTAAAAATAACCTTCTCCGACGGTGCGATTTGTGTATTCGTATTCATGGCGGCCATATCGAAAAACGAAAAATTTAGTGACATAGGTACCTACCTACCTACTGAGTTATGTGATTGAATAGTGATCCTGATTGTGATTAATAATTTGATTAATAAATGACGCCCTGGTGAGAGTTACCTGATTATTCAGTTAATAATCTGTGATTCAGTGTTATTGTTTTTACTGAGCATTAATAATGGCGCCAAAAGATCAAGTCGCTGCAAGACCGCGCTGTTGCCACTTTTACCACAGGTTAGTGAACTAATGATTCTAAAGGGCGTTCTATTTTGTTTTCAGTTTTATACCATTTAGTTTGTTTGATTTTTATTTTTTTTTAATTTTGGTGTTAGGATTTTTTTGATGGTTTAGAATTATTCCTAGGAACTAGCAGTGCCCGTGATTTCATTTATTGTCGCATTGTCGTCACCACGCTGTATAAATCTATGAATCTATTTTTTTCGCAATTTATGGTTGATTATATTTCATAACAAAAGTTGTTACATTTTAAACAAATATTTCAATGGACCCCATAAGAATTTTCTATTATCAAAATTCCACTTTGAAATAATTATCGAATTTCGTTAGCTGAATTTGTAGAATATTTAATGTTTTTTCTTAAAATTAAATAGCTTACTTGCTAATCTATAATTTTTCGTCATAAGATGATTTCTTCATTAAAATTTGGACTTTTTCTTTACTTTCTTGTTAATAGTATCATGTATGCAAACATGAGTTATTTTCATACTAAGTAGATACAACATTTAAAAGCCAGTTGCCACTATGCAAACACTATCAAATTAATGCAAACATTTAATTCAATCATTTACATTTTACTTATATTTTGTTGAATATGAAACAAAATATTTTCCGGGTTAGGGAATAAGTAAATACATAGTTTTTTAATGTTAAGTTTTCCATTATATAAATACTTTCTTTTAGAACACTATTATCTAATCGTAACGGAAATACTTACTTGGCAAACATATCAATGCGCATTAAACACCACACGTCTAAGCAATTACTAATATTGTACTGGCTCTAATTTGTTCACCAATCAATAAATCACCTTATCAGTGAGATAAGGGTTATCTTTGAAGATTGTATGAAGTATGAATTTGAAGATTTGAATCAAGATTATTCACATAAAATTATATGAATAAACTATTACACATGTACCGATAAAAATGCAGTGTATATCGCGCATCCATTAACAATTCTATCAAGCATCCGTTAATAATGTTTATTTCATTCATTAAAAAAAATTGTAGGTAGGTACAACGTTGACCTCTACATGTTTATCTTTCGCTACTGCAGTGGCAATCGACTGTTACATATCATCACGACTGCAATAGGGGTAGTACACCCACATTTTGCCAGTAAGTCCCATGTAATAAGGGGCGAGCCTATTGCCATCAATCGGGCACATGACCAGACCCAGGGCTGCTACTGAGAAATTCCAGATGGAAAAACCCAAATACACTTCACACTCGACTATTATAAATCCTTATTTACTAACAGTGCATGCCTTTGCACGATTACCTAATCATAGCTCCCAAGTCTGCGAAGGGTTATATTGTTAGTATCATCTCAGAGGATGATTTGAGAGATATTGCTTATGAGCTCTCAGATGGATAAGCACTCCTGAGAGGCTTGGACACGATTCTAGACACATAAAACCCATATACCGATACCGGCGAAAGTGTATGGGCTGTGTATCATAATTTTCCCATAATCTTCCGGAGTAAATCACTTCTGAAATATTTGTAAAATAAGGCGCATTGAATGCACCGATGCTATCGATCCCGCAAACCTTACAATACCGATACGATGCCGAGCAAATTGAAGTGTATAGCAGATGGAATATCTGCTTTAAGTGAAGTGACTTTAGCATAAGTAAAATTGTTTCTCCTTCTAGGGGCGCGCTCAGGGTGGACCTAAAGCACTTGAAGGCTTCTTTTGCTCTATTTACTCTAAACGCTGATAGGAACCTTCGTTTGTTGAAATCAAAATTGTGCGTACCTCCTTCGGAACTAGACTTGTTAAAGCCATTACACATGTCGTTCAAGACCATTTTGAGACACAATGGAGAAAACCTGTCTCGAAAGACATGCGCTATGACATACGTGTATATATATATCATAGCGCGCAAGAGTGCAAAAGATATTTCTATTTTAGGTAAACTTTATATATGAGGCGTAAAGCGTTCGAATATTGAAACAAACAAAAACCCACAGGTTACTATTTCAATTATAATGAGGGTAAACTAAAACATAGCTAACAATCAATATACCATCAACATTCATATTTAAAACATATAATATAGTGTCTTGGTTGCATATAACATTGACAACTTTAAAAATAGTTCAGAAAGGACCATGATATCTGTTGTATTCTAAAATAGTTTTATTGTGAAATTAAAAATGTATTTCAGAATATTTTAATATAATTATCACAAATATAAATTTCCTCCACCAATAACAATCAAATCAATATCCTAATATCACGTCCCTTCAACCTACTATCTAGCTAAAAGGTGAACTAAATGCACTATGTTTTGTAATAAATACACAATTTGTACAAAATGTTATTGTATCTCTCATCAAAACTTAACTAAACCTTTAAGAGTTACTACATACAGTTTCCATACTATACAGGGTATTTTTTTTATCACCAGCCAAATTTTCACGGGGTGTTCTAACCATGAATATGAATACATTTCACTAAGGAACCATCTCGAAAATCTCGAAGAAAGAATCAGCTGTTGCATACATTTCGGTCGAATAGCTATTGAACTTTTGTATGCAACGGTAATTATTTTTTCGAGACAACCGACTTGGTCCCGTAGTGAAAGTTGTTCATATTTATGAGTAGAACATCCTGAGAAAATTTGGCTGGAGATTAAAAAAATACCCTGTATAAATAATATGTGCACTGCGAATGTAATGAAGATTACTAGGTACTAACTGCATCAAAACCAATGGAATTATATGTGCAAATGGCATGGGGTTACAATTAGGGAATGCAATCTCGTCTCGCCGAGATCCCGATCTCGCGAGATCTCGGCCATATTTTACGAGATTGTATCTCGTCAAATTTCGTACGAGATCTCGCGAGATAACGAGATCGACAAATGCAGCGTGACGACGTGTATTTCTAAGGCCCTATCCAGATACGCGCGCGAGCCTGACGCGTTCTGTAATACATTGCTCTTTAGTACGAACCTCAGTAAGTAAGGTGTGCAACATCCATATCAATGAACTTAAAATCGCGTGTCATTTCGCAGCTACTTCGTTCCTTCTGGACAAGGTCATAGCGCGGCTGCGCGCGGACTGAATCCTGGCCGTTGCCTAAATATAGATAATTATTGTTTTGTTACCAATATTGTAAGAATTTGAACTGATTAGCTACAGTAGGTATAATATAATTATAGACATAAACAAATGTCATTAGAGTTAGAGACAAAATAATAAGTACTCAGTTGATTTTTAAAATAAAACTTACATTATTTTTATAACTAAGCAACGCAGTTTCTATTTAATTACATATCATGTCAATTACTAGTTCTTAAAACAAGCATTTGCATGTTTTAATTGCGATTCTACCAATCTCGCGAGATCCCGTAATTTGCGAGATCTCGCGAGACTGGGTTTTGAGTCTCGCGAGATCTCGCTAGGCGGAAATCTCGTACGAGATTGCATTCCCTAGTTACAATACTAGTCTCTACTTTTATTAATTTGCCAACAATCCTTTGGTTTAAGCTTTTATTTCCAAAATTATGGAATGCAACATTATTTAAAAGGAAACTTTTTAGAAGACTTTATAAATCTAAACAAATAAATAATTTAAAAAAAATGTAACTTCGAAATGAGTAAAATAATTTGTTGTGATTGACTAGTAGGAACAAACTTGGATTTATGAATGTTTTGCACAACTGTTGCACAATGTCATCATCTACCCAGTTTATCAAAACAAAATATGGCATTATAATATATCATAGAAAGTTTTCAAAATAATTATGTAAAGTATATACCAATGTTTAATAACACATAAAGAATATTGCACAAGCTCTCGAAATTAAATTATTAGAAAGCAATAATTTAATTCTATGGCTAAAGCATAGTCATATTTTTTTTCTAAGCACATTATTCTAATAGATAAAATATGTGTATGAATCTGGTATATGTATACTGTTACAAAATACATAGAGTAGTTTTAAAATCTTATACAATACATAATTTTGATTGATCCCAATCTGGAATAATGTTATTACATTTTAGATTTAAAAAAAGATTTTATATTTTTACATTAGTAATATTGCTTAGGTTTCATATTATGTTAAGTTACAGAGTGTAAAAATATCTTTAAAAATGATACAATGTATAATAAATTTGCATTTACATCACGCAGAAGTATAAGTTATATAATTATGTGTACTGTAACAATTTATTATTCAAATATGTTATTGTTAATTAAGTGAGCGTACCATCAAATACATTAGAGTTCCTTTTCGCAATATTTGTAGGTACTTAAATAATATAATAATAAAATATATAAGATGTTACAAATTTATAAATAAATCTAATAAAACTACGCGAAATCTTTCGTTGTTTTCCTTAGACAATTTTAACCAAGCTCTTGTTTATTCTTCTTTTAGTATTTGTGAATACTAAGACTTATTCCTTTCATGACAATTCTCCAATGGGTGCATTCTGGAGCCACAAGTCATGGATGAAGCTGTACAAGTCATCACTGACTGCCACCTGTAATAAAATGTTGGTAGATTTGAAGTCACGCTGTTGCCAGAAAGTAAGATGATCTTCCCACGCTCAAATATCTTAGTGAGGTGACGCACAGCTGTGACATTGGTGTAATAGATATAAATGCTTAGCCGACGACTTTACTTCCATTTTGGGCAAAGTACACCAATTGTTTTTTTTTTGGCTACTTTACAAGATTAATAAAAAGATTAAAAAATATCCAACTGGGTATTTTTAGGGTCTAAGACTGGCTCAATTTACACCACCGGGAAATGGAATAGAATGCGTCAATTTTACCTCGTAACGCGAAAAGGCGTATTCCCCCGGAAGGAGCGTGACCTTTTTAGGCTTCTATTTAAATCGTATGTTATACAATTAACATAAAGTTCATTATGCTATATAGAACCTAGTTGTAAAAAGTCGCTTAAATTCTATTCCCCGGTAGTATAAATTAAGCCTACGTTAATTGAAATGAACAGAATTATAGAAATTCCAGGAATGTATGTATTCATTTGTAGAAACATAACAATCATTATACTAAATGTAACCGCATACATTCATTACAATGCATATGCCATGAAACATGATTAAATAACATGAACGCATACCGAATCAATAGAGGCATACTCGTGTCGCCGTTTCTATTAATTTTGTACATTAAACTTTGAAAACATCATTCGTATTGCTCAAGAAATATAGTCAAATGTTAACTTGCAAATTATATTATTAGAAATGAGATGAGAAAATGTTAAAAAAAAAACAACACGGTGGTACACAAAATAGAATGTAATCACATATCCAAGGAACAAAATAACAATAACTTAAACTAACCTATGACACCATTTAAAATTGACAAGTAATGTAACGGATTCAGCAAATTAGCAAAATAACAGAGCAATAAAGAAATAACGATAAATAATAAAGCTTACAGCCCTTTGAACGATGTTGCCGCCACGAGTGACATCCGACCAAAGAGCCACAGAGTACATTATACTACACAGAGTACATTCAAAGAGCCGAGCTGTCACGGCGCGCGCGCTTTTATACCAAGTTCGGAATGTTCATTTGGCTTATCCTAACACGGCCTCTCCTGATACCAAGTCGTCCTCGACTTGAATGTTTTGTGATGCGGCTCCAAAGCGATGATCCTGGTGCGTCACTGCCTCTACATCCACATCAAGATCAGGCATGGATAGTCCTTGCGTCACAGGCGCAAGCTCGTTACTGTTGGGGTAGTCCAGGCCATCACCAACATCAGTTGTTTCATCATCTGAAAGGATTTGCAGTAATTATTCGTATGTGCATTACGTACGAATAGGACAAAATTCACAAGATAACAGTAATGATTTAATGTAGCAAGAATATAAGATGGTTGGCGTCCCAGCCATCCTATATAATTGCCAAATACTTTACCACAGCGACTAACGCTGTCGTTGGGCGACAAACGCCTTTGAGGGGGGACACACCCCGTGTTGGGCGACACACGCCTTGGGAACAAACCCTATGTTTAGCGACACACGCTTTGGGAACACACCCTATTTTAAGCGACACACGCTTTGGGAACACACCCTATTTTAAGCGACACACGCTTTGGGGACACACCCTATTTTAGGCAACACACGCCTTGGGAACACACCCATGGGCGACACACGCCTTTGAGGAGGAACACATCCCATGTTGAGCGACACACGCCCTCTGGGAGCACATCCCCGCGACTTCTGAAATCAGAAATTTAGACCCGACAGTCATACTCACTTTCAAAGAATGAGGCACAAGTTTCAGGACACCATTCTCCCTTCCATGGAACCATGTATTGGGAGGCTGCCTGTGTGGTTTTTCCACAGCCTCCACTTAGCAGTTTAAGTTCATAACGACCGTTAGGTAGAACTTTGGATACTTTGTACGGCCCTCGCATTCCAGGGTCTAGTTTACCAGTGGATTGCGAGTACTTTATTACGAAAGCGAGATCGTCGACCATGTATGTACGAGGTGGGCGCCTGGACTGGTTTACCAAGGCATCCTGTTGTTCTTGGTTCCTCTTCAGAAGTTGACTAGCACGGCTCCGACTGACCTCCCGCAAGGCTTCTCGGTTCTCTTCCGGGGTGCTTGAGGCTAGGTCACGTACTAGCGACCGTATGGCCGGAGTATAGGCGTCGTTGCCGATCATTAAATTGATCGCTGATGTTTGGGTGGTCTTCTGCTTGCTGATGTTCAGAACCAGCTGTAATCTCCAGAGTGTAGTTGACCACGACGCGTTTTTGTACCCTACTTCGATGCGAAGCATGTTAAGGACCGTTCTTATGTACCGCTCTACTTGACCGTTTGAGCTGTGCATTTCGGGAGTGATATAATGTATGTCTGAGCCGAGTTCAGATATCCATTGGACAAATTCCGTGGACTCAAACATTCTACCCCTGTCTGAGACTAACAATTTAGGAACGCCAAATAGTGAAACGGCCTGAGACATTACTCGCTTTAGCTCACTGGTATCTTGACGGTAAATGGGGTACAACAAGCAAAATTTGGTAAACGTGTCAACAAGCACTAATATAAATTTGTAACCCTCTGACTCAGGTAGTGGTCCCAGGGCATCGACGTGAATGGTATCAAATGGTGTGTTAGGTTTTGGCCAAGACGAGATGTTTTGCAGCGGGGCCCGTGGTACTCGCTTTTTAGAAATACAGACTAAACAGTGGGAGATGTACTTTGATACAAATTGACGGAGACCGGGGAACCAGAAATGTTTAAGGATGAGGTGTAAGGTTTTGTCGGGACCTATATGCTCATGTTCGTCATGGAAGATCCGTAATAGGCTAAGCCGGTGGCCCTTTGGTATGAAACAGAGTAGACGCGCCCCCTCACCGACTGGCGTATATTTGTAATGCAGTAGCTCGTTTCTCAAGACGTAGCGATTAGAATCAAGCTGTCCCTCAGAAAGTTTTTGTATTAGGTCTCTTGTTTCATGATCTGCGTTTTGTGCTATTTGTGCCCAGTTACGGGGTTTGGATATTTGATTTATAGAAACGACTGGATTTCGACTGAGGTAGTCGGCATGCGGCAACATTAATCCTTTTCTGTACTCAATAGAAAAGTGGAAGTCCTGTAAGTAAATCCACCAGCGAGCGACGCGAGGGAGCAGGTCCTTTTTTTTTTCTGTAGATTTAAGAGCGTTGCAGTCTGTGACGACCTTAAACTGCAACCCCACCAAGTAGTGACGAAAGTGCTGCAAAGCCTTTACGACTGCCAGCGTCTCTAGTTCGTAACTGTGGTATTTACTTTCTGCTCCCTGCGTGACCTTACTGAAGTATGCCACTACATGCCTTCCACCGTCAGCGTGAGTCTGTAAAAGTACTGCCCCGTACCCGGCAGAACTAGCGTCTGTGTGAACCTCGGTGGGAAGTTCAGGTTTGAATATCGTGAGAACAGGCTCGCTTGTTAAACATCGTATTAGGTCTTGACGAACCTGTTCCTGTTCCCGACCCCAACAAAACTCTACACCCTTCCTAGTCAAATGGGCAACGCACGCGGTCTTTGTTGAGTACCCTTTAATATATTTGCGGAAGTATCCAGCAAGACCTAACAATTGTCGAACCTGCCTAACGTTTCCGGGAACCGGAGCATTTTTGAGAGCAGCTATTTTACGCGGGCTCGGCCGCACCTGACCAAAGCTAACTATCCTACCTAAGTATTCGATTTCCGTGGTCAAGAAGGAGCATTTCTTTATGTTTATCGAAAAACCCGCTTCAGTGAGTGTTTGTAAGACCTTTTTGAGTAAAGCGATGCCGTCTTCTCTCGTGTTACTCAAAAGGAGGACATCATCGATATAAACCAACGCGTTTCCCGCGTCAATAAATTCGCGAAGGGTTTGATTAATAATCCGTTGGTAAACGATTGGGGAGTTCGTTAGACCGTATGGCATCTTAAGGTACTCGTAGTGGCCTTCTGGTGTAACGAACCCCGTCACGTGAACGCAGCCTTCTCTGATTTTAATCTGGTGGAAACCGGTTGCCATGTCTAGGCTGGTAAAGAAAGTGTAACGTCCTAGCCGGTCGATGTGGTCGTCTATTAAGGGTAGAGGGTATCTCTCTTTTTCGGTAACGCGGTTAAGTGCCCTAATAGTCGACGCACATTCGGTCGGTCCCATCTTTCTTCTTTACTAGAATTATGGGGCTGGCGTACTCTGACCGAGATTCCCTGATAATGCCTTTGTCAAGTAGATCTTTAATTATTTCGCGGACTTTGAGTTTTTCATCATAAGAGAGTTTGTACGGTCGGTATACGATTGGGGAAGTGTTAGTGAGTTTAATTTCCATTTCACCGGTTGTGACTGTACTTGTCGCGGTACCAGAGATGAGAAACTCCGAGAAATCATTAACTACGGACATCAAAGAATCACGCAGAGCGCCTTCCAATGGGGTATTAACTAACGTTTGATCAAGGCATCGAATCGCGTGGATCTGAACCGGGGTGCTCCTAGTTCGAGTGATGTACTGTTTGTCTTTGGTGCGTATATACGTGACACCGTCGCGGTTAAGAACGTCAGTTCCGATTATAATTGAAGTGTTCATGCATGAATTAGGCACAATGACTAAGTCCGTTTCTATAGAAATATCGCTAAGCTCGATAGTTACTGTCACATAAGACGAGGCTATAATTTCGTGTTCGCTAATACCCTTTAGAACACAGTGAGTTGGTTTAATATGGCAAGAAAGGTGTTTTACGACATCAGAAGAAATCAGTGACACATTTTGAGCTCCGCTATCTATGAGTACGTCCATGGGGATACCTTGTACAACCGCTGTAACAACGTCTCTTTTATCACTCGAGTGATCTGCGCACAAATTGACGCTTCGCTGATTTCTAGATTCCGATCGAATTTTTGCAAAGCACGTTTTTTCGGTATGCCCCTTTTTCTTACAAAATGAACACTGTGTCCCCGATTTAGAATTAGTGGTATCGGTAACTGGGCCCTGTATCCCGGATTTAGCAGCGGTAGTGTTAGCCTGCTCCTTGTGAGGCTTTTTACGACAGTTTCGACCTAAGTGTCCGCGCTGACTGCATACGTAGCATTTAGGTCCGCGGTCGGAGGAAGAAGTTCGAGGCGTGTGATTTTTATTCAATCCTCCGCGAGAGTCGGGTTTAGCACGATTCGGTTTTACATAAATAGAGAGGAACGAGACCAAGTCTTCAGTTGCCAAGTTTGCATTTACCGCCGCCGCTCTGATTTGAGGGTTATCAATACCACGTATAACTATAAGAGTTCGCAACTCATCGGTGAGGCCCTGAACTATGCGTAAACGCAGTAAAGTACGCCGGGCGTACTCGGCATATGTCGCGAATTTGTCGGATGTCATGTTCATTGTTTCAAATAAAATATTAGCATAATCTAATTTCCGAGGGCATAAAGGTTTAAATTCAATTTTGAAGTTTGACCAAGTGCGGTCATTGGTGACCCACTCACTCAGCCAAACCTTAGCATCGCCTTTAAGGCAGGAAGCAACGCGCGATAAGCACTCATAGTCGCTCCAATCGTTCGCGATTACTGCCCGGTCTACTTCGTCACACCATACTTCGATGTCGTGTATGTTGGGATCGAAATTAGAAACATAGTAGTTACGCGACCTAACAGGCTGTAAAGATCGTAAAGCTTCCGCAAGCATAGTAACAGTTGACGGGGCTTCCGAGCCGCGAGCGATTGGATCGGTTGTACAAGTGGTCGCTAAAAAGCCCTCGGAATTGTCTACGTTAACTCGCTGCGGAACATCGCTCAAATCTTCAGGGCTACGAGGACGCGAAGTAATGACATGTACCGGTTGATCATTACTTTGTGGGTTTTCCAAAATATCCGACGCATTTGTGGTATTTGTACTGGTGCGCTCGATAGCACTAAGTCTTGTCATAATACTACTCAAAGTATTTTGCAACGAGTTGTCACTATGAAACGGAACGGATGGACGCCTAGCACGCGGAGGTGTTCTATGTGAATGCGTTAGTATCGACCTAGACCTTGAGCGTCGGCGTTTACAAGCGTCGCGGCAGCGATGATATGAACTATCCTTAGAATCACTACGTTCGTCACGGCGCACACGGCTCTGCCGGGATCTATAACGCGAGCTACGTACGGTTTCATTACTGTCGGACCTGCCTCGTGAGACGTCCCTAGACCTATCTCGAGAACGATGGCGATCGTGCCTTCTCGGCATGTTTCACTCGAGTTATATAAAAAACGCAAACACAAAATAAGAATAACGACGATAAGAAAGATAGCTTTTATAAATGGAGGTAGAAAAATAACTGTTACCTTGTTCCTCAAAAGTTTGTGGGCTATTAAGTTTTTTATCACACTTCTGATATTAGAAATGAGATGAGAAAATGTTAAAAAAAAAACAACACGGTGGTACACAAAATAGAATGTAATCACATATCCAAGGAACAAAATAACAATAACTTAAACTAACCTATGACACCATTTAAAATTGACAAGTAATGTAACGGATTCAGCAAATTAGCAAAATAACAGAGCAATAAAGAAATAACGATAAATAATAAAGCTTACAGCCCTTTGAACGATGTTGCCGCCACGAGTGACATCCGACCAAAGAGCCACAGAGTACATTATACTACACAGAGTACATTCAAAGAGCCGAGCTGTCACGGCGCGCGCGCTTTTATACCAAGTTCGGAATGTTCATTTGGCTTATCCTAACAATATGATAAGCAAAGGGAACACAGCAGCCTTCTTTCGAGCTGAACTGAATATCGCTATATTAAGTAGTGCATGCAATGGCTCTGAACACTGTTAATCTTATATTAGTATTTAATGTTATCAAAATTAGTTTACCTATTCAAATAAGGTTGAGGATTAGTATTTTGTTCGTCAAAAACTATATAAGACAGCTCTCTAAAAAACCCACCAGCTGGGAAGAAACAGCAGTGCAACAAACTCTCCAGATTATTACCATTACACAACATCTAGCCTGCAATACCCGAAGGGATAGGAAGAGGTGAACTAAGTACACCTACATTTCGTCAGAATATATTATCAATATTTAAAACTAGGTACCTTGTAAGGGGTGGGGTTAAGGTTCCTCTTGATATCTTGTCTGAGAGTTCTCAGTGAGGACTGCACGCGCTCGCGCACCTCATGCAGCGGTTTCGGCATTGTGTAAATCACACCATCCTTCCAGTACACCTATAATGTATGTAAATAAAATACATTATTATCAAAAACTAAAATAAGTAACAAAACCTGAAGTGATCAATATTCTTTTAACGAAAAAAAATATTCAATAGTAAGTATATATTTTATTTCTGTATTTTCCAGGTAAATCAAGACATCAAAGATCTAGAATACTACAAGCAAACTAAAATTATCCATCAATCGTTGATCCCTTTTCTGTGCTAAATGAAAATACGACGAAACTGAAAATGGCATCACGTAATTTTCCAACCGCAAAGCAAATAGAATTTATTATAGCGCAAAAAGATGCAATTGATACATACATAAACTAACGCCTTTTTCCCATGGGGGTAGACAAAAACTACAGAGCGCCATATGCTACGATTCTTACATACTTCTTTTGCTTCGTTTACATTCATACATGTTGTCATACACACACGCCGGTTGCGAGTACTACGCACCTGACCTTTCTGAAGAACCTCACCAATAAGGTCTGTGTATGTCCTTCTAGGGCGTCCCCTTCCGGCGTTCCCACTTACATCTGCCCTGTAAATACCTTTCGTTAGTCGCCTTTCATCCATCCTTTCAACGTGACCAAACCATCTCAGCATACTCTTTTCAATTTTTCTTCTTTTAAACCACATCATTGCTTTATCACATCATTCCTCAATCTTTCATTCATTGTTACACCATGCATAAAAGTATGCTAACTTTTACATTACATACACATTACACATGGACTAATTTAATATCAGACAATCACAAGTCTTCAATATACCTCATTAACCTGCTGATTTTTTGCTGCATTGTAATGAAACAGCAATATCCTCATTTGTACTAGGAAAAGATAAGATCACCTTATAGAGATGTTCAACTTTGCTGGGGATAACGTAGGCCCTCTTCGACTCCTGGAAGGGATGTCTACAGAGCACTTTTTGCCCAACTTCGGGCGCCGGCTCGGAGGATCGTTGGAGAAGATCAATGAGAGCATGGCCGTCAGCACCAAATAGTCTGTATGCCTGAAATTATCGTGATAAGAGTTTTATACTCGTACATAATACTTGCAATGTTATCTTAAGATCCGATAATGACTTAGCGATTCAACAAGGAAATTATCTAAAACATATCATTCTATGAAATAGCTTTTATTGTATAGTTGCCTGACTGGACAAAAAGGCAGGTAATTTTCCTCAGTTATATTTATTCTAGAACAAGGAAAGAGACATATTATGTTAGTAGGGTAATAGTAAATAGGTTACCTACCTAATAAACCCACAACATAAGTAGGTACAGGTTAGAATATGGGAATAGGGAATATGCATGTAATTTAAATATGGTTCGAATATTTTTTTTCCGAATCTTTAATGGCAGAAAATATGAACTAAAACACTGTTTTACTTTTTAATAGCGTCATAATTATTTAAAATTAAAAATAAAAGTGCGAATTAAGCGCGGGGAATTAAGAAAAATGACTGAAAGTGGTATTGTAAAAGCACAATCTGATAATGTTTATTGCATTCGGGTACAAGCAATACCGGTAAACTGGTTTTTGAGCTTTTTTCATGGTGAAATGGTTAGAAGAACGAAAACACCCTAAGTAATAGTAATAGGATCATAGTAAATGACGTAATCGAAATGGCGCGCGAAAATAGAGGCGTTTAAACAGCTCAAATTGATTCTGTATTTTAAATATTTTTCTAAGCTTCAATACTGCATTTTTAAATATGTTTATATTTTTTTACTATGTCAAAACGATGTAAACAGTGAATTAAAAAAATTTAAAAAAAAATATATTTATGCATGTACCCTATTTATGATTTTCCTTTCATTTAATGTATCATGTTTATCAAAGAGATTTGATCCTTATGATTGATGCCAAAATAGTACCTACGGTTTTTTTTTTTCATTTATAGCCAGTTCAATTCCCGAGTGTGGCAAGCAAAATTTTCCATAAACTTTGTATGCAAAATAGTTTCTTGTTAAAAATAAATTTGCAGTGTTTTGAGTAAAGTATTTACTTTACTAAGTTTCTCCCAGATGAGTTTCAAAATTTATATCCTGTATTAACACTCCTAAGTTTGTACATAAGCCATGTATTCTTATCCTTCATCATTTGTCATATCAGTATAATTATACCATCTGCTTAGTTAAGTTTCTGATAATTTTGTTTGTTATTATGACATAGTTTGCATAACAATTAGAATATTTGTTCTAAAGCAAGGATTTATAAAACAATGTTATCTACATTGCCTTTATTACATCCATAGCTAACAGTCTAGTAAATCGATGGTAAATAGTACCGTCAGTGAACAATCAATAAAGCTGACAAAGTATTCATAATTCACAAGACCTTGCCGTTCGATGATACTGTATAAGCTATACCTATATATTCATATTCATGACAATCGTATATATTTTTTTCTCCTTGATAACACGCATCGGTTCAGGGCCGTACGTTATACGATGTTCCGTTTCTTATATATATTTACCTACGTAATCTCTACGTGATACAAATCATAGTTTTATCGATATTAGTAAAGTAGCAAACAGGTTATATTGAACTTCGGATGCGCCATGATAATAATATTGGGCCTCGATTTACCGACATTAGTTGTAATCGATACAAGTTAAAGTTCAACGCAGTCGGTTGTTTGTTACCAACTTCAGTGTTGTACATTAAATTAATCAAGATAGCGTTCGTTTTCATTTATAATTTGCAAACAAACTTGTTAGTAAGTACTTATTATCGCAGTTATAAACATCAAGCGAGAGTACTTATTAATTTTTCACTCGGATAACACAGTGACCTCGTCTAAAGAAAATGTTCCATTAATTAATACTTGCTACTATCGACGTACCTCTTTGTGACCGGGTATGGTTACTTTCCCAACATCCTGACTTAGTTTGATGCGAGGCTGACCGTTTATCTCCGTTAATTTGTAAACACACCCCAAGGCAGGTTGACGTTGACATGTGACTGTAAAAAACATAAACAAATACTTAAGTTCAGTGCGATACGACATCAAAACCAATTCTGACAAATGGTTGTTTCCTTGTACAATATTATGCTTGAGTCATAGCAGTTGTGATCATCAAAAACTACCTCTGCTAAGTACAATGTAACATAATGAATAAAACGCATATTTCCGGAAATTACTGTCATTGTTACATTGTATGAAATTATAATCAGTAAGCTGATGGAATACCATGCAGGAATTGTGAGCAAACTGTGATGGGATTATTTAAAAGTAGGTATATATAAGTAATTCGTAATACCTAGATGGGTCCCGATCCCGAAGCAGTCTATTTTGTGTCCCTGTTCGTTCAAACTGAGTATGGTGTCCTCGTTAATGTCGTTGGACGCTACAATGGTCAGTTTACAGAACCAGGGCAGTTTGAACGTCTCAGCGATGCTCTCGAAGGTCTCCCTTGATAGTACAGACAAATAAGCCAGGTCGCCGCTGTCGATGCGGATACCAACAGCTCTGTAACCGCAGTCGTTTAGCGCTAGCGCCACGGCACAGAAGTTTAGCAGACCACTCCTGTTAAGAAACATCGTTTCAATACTACCAATTAAAAAAAAAACAAGCATTACTTATTTAAATACCTACATACATTATTAAGTAACTATCTGTTACAGGGCATGCTGACTTTGAAAAATCTCTGCTACATAAATATAATCATTAATACCTACATTTACTGTATGTAGTTCAACGTCTTGTGGATGTGTTAAAGGTAATGCTGTATGAGGTCATTTGCGATTACGTAGGCGTACAATCAACTGGGTATCTACTACAATTTATTACTACAGTCGTTTAAAAATAGATAAATACAGAAAATATAAACGAAATATCCAATAAGTTTCTTACTATTGTTTAAATAAGGTGCATGATGGTAGCTATACATGCAATACCGGCTTGAGTACTGTGAATGTGTGCATATCCCTATACAATGCAACTGTGCCCAATGACTAACATTGCCCCTAATCTTGCATATAGGGCACGACAATACGTCACACTGAAGCAAATATAAAATTCTCGTAGGACGTGTTCTCATTTATTTACATTCGGTTGTACATGAAGCGCCGTCCATATACGCTTCACTGAAAAAGCGAAACAAAACATAAAATAGTATCTACGGCCATGATTGTTAAGTATTCCCAGCGGACAATCCCGGTGGATAATGTGTTGTTAGAGTGTGCTTGCATATGTCATTCCTCCCAGTGTTATGAGTCTCTCATGCCCCCCTAACGATGAGTTATGTCAAATGATTGCAATAACTGGACTTAGCCAGTACACAGAACAAATCTAAGTAATACTGAAAACTTCACAAAACTTAAAATATAAATGAAAATGCAAAACAATAATACAAGTTTATCAGACACCAAATGTCAATGAGTTGTCTATTTGCATCTTTACCTCAGTGTGCGTTCGACCGTGCTATATCCATATGTACTATGTATAGTCGGTGATTTGAGTTCTCTAGTACCATTGGTTCCACAGTTGCTATTGTAGCCAGAATGCCCATTCATATTATGCTGCCTGTGTCGTGACGGTAAGCCTTGAAAATTATACCTCTTGACATCGTACGTATCCACTAGAGCCAAGAATCCCGACGGGAATGCTCGAGCATACGATATGAGGGCAGCTAGTTCACCATCGCTCGCTTCCTCCGGGGATATATCTATGACGGCGGACACTCGCTTGCGCCACTCTAGCGACAGTTCGAGGAGGTTGCACGGGTTCTGTGTCTCTGCGTGCCGTATTATGACCGAGTGCAAGTCCTCCAGCGTGCTGAACGAAGTCACAAATGAATGTGCATGAGTCCCTCGCACAGGTATATTGAACATTTTTCCAGCCAACACATTGCTTGTACCATCGAATCCACCTAAAACATAAACATTTATGGTAAGCAGTTCATGGTTCCAGAGAGGAAAATTGGAGGTGGTATGTAAGCTTACAACTAGCTTTAATATCAACGATGAGTAACAAAGTAAAGGTTAAAAATACGTATCATTCCTCAATCAAGTAGGTAACAAAAGTCAATTTAAAACTTTGGTAGCAGTCCGTACGTGAGTACCAAGCAGGTGAGACATTCAAGGGCAAGGTTCGCGAAACTTGCCTGATTAAACCTATTAACGAAAAGTATATTCGCTATTGGGGAGTCTCATGAGTCAATGGCGCGGCAGGGTGTTTTATATTGCACAAGTTTGAATAGTGCCCGCGAGCTTCGTACCAGGCACCGGGTTCGCCAGCCGCCTGCCTAAGCTGCGCAAACACGCTAATACAATCAATACCATAAAGACAAGTTAATTTGCGCCCCTGTAAAAGCCGGTAATGTTATATTATGTGAGGACATAGGTGTATAATATAATTATACCCTTTTGTCAGCAGAGAATTAATTTCCTGCGAGCCTGTTAACCTGCTACCATTAGACAATTTAATGTATTTGAGAAAATATTGATCAAGCTAACCAATGTAAGCATATTTTGACGCTGACAATCCTCCGTCCGGGCCTTGAGCTCTTCGCAAGCCGAACTCAAGCAAAGAAACATTTTTCCCAGCCACCATTCTGTACCGAGCAGCGTTCGTTGCCATCAAACTGTAAAAATACATTTATATGGAAAAACTATTTTGGATATCAATTTTCAAGTAAGCACTAGATCAAGACTAATTCATCAGCCCATAAACTCGAAAAAGACAACGGCGTTAAAATTTAAGTAACAATTGAAAACGCTACATAATATTTTTGTTTCCAACTAAAAGAGGGTTTTTGGAAGATTGTTTCCAAAATTGAATTTGTTTCGACGACTTCGGCAATTTTCGCAGTACCTTGGTCTAACAACCTAGAGTGGTTTACCTATACTATGCCGCATAAACAGCATTGGTATTAGGGAATGCAATCTCGTACGAGATTTCCGCCTAGCGAGATCTCGCGAGACTCAAAACCCAGTCTCGCGAGATCTCGCAAATTACGGGATCTCGCGAGATTGGGAGAATCGCAATTAAAACATATGCAAATGCTTGTTTTAAGAACTAGTAATTGACATGATATGTAATTAAATAGAAACTGCGTTGCTTAGTTATAAAAATAATGTAAGTTTTATTTTAAAAATCAACAGAGTACTTATTATTTTGTCTCTAACTCTAATAACATTTGTTTATGTCCATAATTATTATACCTACTGTAGCTAATCAGTTCAAATTCTTACAATATTGGTAACAAAACAATAATTTTCTATATTTAGTCTTTTGTAAATTATTACTTTAGTTTCAATAATTAAGAGTAATAGGAACATTACTTATGGTAAATAAATACAACAAAACAAAAACTTAACTTCACAAGTTCTTAAATAAATGTTGTGAGATCGTATTAATCAAATAAAAGAAGTTTAAAGTATAAGTCAGATGAAGTTATCAAGGTACGGAAAGGCAAGTTAGTTTCTCTGAAAATGGCTTCTCAAAAAACCGACTTAAAAAAAACCACTAACCGATGTAAAATAACTCTAAATTAGGAAGTCTGTGGCTTTGGTGGTTTTGTCTTATTCATGATGGGCCACCGACTTCCGAATTTAGAGTTATTTTACATCGGTTAGTGGTTTTTTTTAAGTCGGTTTTATTTTTTGCAAAAAAGATTTTTATTTTTCCATTTTTAGTTGTTTCCATACAAATATTTGCCATGAATTTATTTTTATATTGTTATTTGTTAACAATACATAATGGTAATAGGGTTATCCACTTATCCCTAATAAATGAAACTTAACATACCTAACTGTCGAAATCTAGGTATATTGTACACATCTGCGTACCCCTCAGAGCGTACAGGCGTGATGATACATCATGATGTTGTATAAACAATAAATATCCAAGCGATTCCAGCAATCACGACAGATTTGCCGTCCATTTTTGAAGAGTTCCATTGTATATCTCCGAAGATCAGCACCAGATCTTCACCAAATTAAAATGGGACCACCTCGGAAGTATACTCTTTCAAATAAAAAAAGAATTTTGAGAATCGGTCTACAAATGGGGGAGAAATCGCGTAACAAACACACAAAAAAAAAAAAAAAAAAAAAACAACATACTGTCGAATTGAGAACCTCCTCCTTTTTTGAAGTCGGTTAAAAAACACATCATGTCGAGAGTATCATCTGACAGACGACTTCTGATTTTGCAGGGTATTTGGCATGCAAAATCAGAAGTCGTCTGTCAGATGCGCCAGGCGCGGCCGCACGGCCGGCCAGGATTCTTTTCGCGCGCAGCCGCGCTATGAAATACACGTCGTCACGCTGCATTTGTCGATCTCGTTATCTCGCGAGATCTCGTACGAAATTTGACGAGATACAATCTCGTAAAATATGGCCGGGATCTCGCGAGATCGGGATCTCGGCGAGACGAGATTGCATTCCCTAATTGGTATAAACCGCAGTTTTTTTAAGGTTAATTAAAGTGTTGTCACAAGATTAGAACAATGGAAACGTCCTTCAACGGGAAACCATTCTTTGTCGACCGCAGGAGGTTTATTTACACATTGTTACTGCAAAGTAGATAGTTACTTATTGGCTTCTGCTGTTTGATACAACGTCCTTTAGGCACATACCATGACAAAGCACGAAGGGTGAAAAAGGTACCCAATTGATAAATTAATTAGAGATTGCTTGCAATTATCCGAGCCAGCCATGCCTGACCCGACTCCTATCTGATAAGTGTGACATTATACGTAATATCGAGGAGCAAACACTCATATCTGAACACTCAGAAAAGCCTTGATAAGTATGATTTAACCGATTATGCAAAATATTAAGGGTGCATGCTCCAGCAAACACGTGTACAACACGAACCTGATTGAACATGTTCGCAGTATAACGGGCATGGCTATGTGGCAAGCTAATTTGTGTTGTGTTCCTTATGTGCCGAGAATGGCTTTTTTACTGGCAAAATTGCGAATTTTGAATTCATTTGCGTAGGTATTGAGTATAATTATTACTTGTTACAAAAACGGTGACGGAAAACATAGTGAGGAAACCGGCATGCCTGAAAGATGTTTTTCGATGGCGTTTGAGCCAAGTCAGAAGCTAATCGGCGGCATAAAACTGAGAAAAAGACTAGGTGGCAAGATTTCTGATAAATTCTGTGGCCCTAGTGAAAAGGGGTATAAGTCCAATTTTGTCGAAAATGAGTTAAGTGTACCAAAGTGATCAGAAAAAATGCTCTATCGTTTGGTGAAGACAGATCTAAGCTATCTCTAAAAATAAGAAAGTTACTTTGTGTAAAAGGGTCCAACTGACACCAAAAAAAACTGTAAGTCGGTTTTCTGATCACTTTGGTAGGTACACTTAACTCATTTCGACAAAATTGGACTTATAGGGGATACTGGGTACGGTTGCAGCAGGGTACGGTTAAACCATCGCTAATAACTCGTAAACTATTAGCGGTGTGGTGAGGGGTACAAGGGGAGAGAGACGCGGCCGGCGAGTCCGGACATGAATCACAGTGACGCGTTGCACTTCGCGCGCTCTGTACGTTTCCAGGGGACCCTATTATATTTTTTCGACAAAAAGTAAGTATTTTCTATTGTTTTCTTTTTCAAATTACTTTGTTGATATTAGCATTTGCATTTTGAGTGATTTTCTGTTTTATCGTTAGATTTTGAAGGTTCGAAAACCGTGATTCGTTTTTGTTTATGTTGTTTTGTTTCGACGCTATGTTTGTTTTATTAGCGGTTGAGGGGTATGGGGACGGATGAAGCAATTATTGTGGGTACGATTGAAACAATGATAACCGTTGCTTTTTGCGTTCTAGATGCCCAGACAACGTATCAAAAAAACTTCAAGAGGCGAGTGTGATATAACTCAGTACGAAAATGCGTATGAAGAAGTCAAAAAAGGGACTTCTTTACGAAAAGCTGCAGAGATGTACGGAGTTCACCATTCTTCTCTTCTGCGATACAAGAAAAAAAGAGATGCAGCGATCGAAGAAGGTAACCAGGCTGATGTTAGTATGGGGTATGTAGCCCACAACCGAGTATTTACCCCTGACCAGGAATTTAAACTGTCAAAATATTTGATCCGCTGTGCGGATATTTACTTTGGTCTATCTGTCAAGGAAGTAAGAAAATTAGCATTCCAGCTCGCTGTCAAATATAATTTAAACACACCTCCTACGTGGAACGAAAATCAGGTTGCCGGAGAAGAGTGGTTTCGCTCTTTTATGAGAAGAAATGTGGAATTGTCGGTGCGCACAGCTCAGGCAACCAGTCTCTCCAGGGCAACAAGTTTTAACAAGACCAACGTGGATGCTTTTTACGATAACTTGCAAGTTGTCCTTGACCGTGACAACTTTGAACCACAAGACATCTACAATGTTGACGAGACGGGCGTAACAACTGTACAAAAGCCCGACAGAGTTGTGGCAAGGCGTGGAACACGACAGGTAGGAGCTGTCACCTCTGCCGAACGTGGGACGTTAGTCACACTAGCCTTTGCGGCAAACGCGTTGGGCAATGCGATTCCCCCAATGTTCGTGTTTCCAAGGGTTCGATACCAAGATCATTTTATTAGAGATGGTCCAGTGGGTTCTATTGGAACTGCCAACCCATCAGGCTGGATGCAAGACGAACTATTTGTTGAGTTTCTGAAACATTTCAAGAAACATTCCAATGCCTCTACATCCCATAAAGTACTGCTTGTTCTAGACAATCATTCTTCCCACGTCCACATAAATTCTCTGGATTTCTGCAAAGAAAACGGTATCGTTTTACTTTCATTTCCACCCCACTGCTCGCACAAGTTGCAGCCTTTAGATCGATCTGTTTACGGCCCGTTAAAAAAAGCTATAAACTCTATTGCTGATGCCTGGATGCGCAATAATCCTGGAAAAACTATGTCCATTTATGACATCCCTGGAATGATAAAAACTGCAATGCCACTTGCCCTGACACAGTCGAATATTCAGGCTGGGTTCCGTAAGACTGGAATATACCCTTTCAACCGGAATTTGTTTCAAGATCTGGATTTTGCTCCGTCATTCGTAACGGACAGGCCAAACCCGAATGATGCGGTAGAAGACGTGGTTACTATTGCACCAGTGGAGGTAATCGCACTTGCACCGGAAGAAATAGTTGTTCTAGCACCTGACGAGGAGACGCCACCGCTGTCACCTTCCTTGTTGAACGAAGCTTCTATGTCTGAAAACGTGCCACAACACGTAGCCCCGATACAGAATACAGAGACTAATATCCCACAAAACTTTGAAGATTTAACGACGCCGCCCACACAAAATTGTGCAGGTGTACGTCATCAGTTACGAGACACAGCTATACAACCGGAATCAAATATTTCTCCTAGAGATGCTACTGCTGCTCTGAGGTTGCCTTCTAGCCAAAGTTACGTCAGTCTTCAACAATCATCACCGCAGCCGTCTACAAGCAAACAACCTGTATTTACACCTGAAATAATACGGCCATATCCAAAAGCTGCCCCCCGGAAAACAACAAATAAAGCTCGCAACACAAAAAAGTCTACTATTTACACAGACACTCCTGAAAAAGAAGCTATAAGAAAAGAACATGAAGATAGACAGAAACGACAAAAATCTAAGCAGGTAAAGAAGACAATACTTGAAGATACTACAGCGAAGAAGTCTAAAGGTAAAGCAAAGAAGAAGAAGGCCGATTCACCAGCTTCATCGGAAGAAGATGAATATTTTTGCCTCATATGTGTGGGAGCGTTCACGGACAGTAGATCAAGAGAAAAATGGGTACAATGTCAAGGAGGCTGTAAAATGTGGTCTCACTTAGAATGTACAGATGGTGGGCGATATTATGTTTGCCACAATTGCGACGAATCTGATTAGGATCTATATTTTACTTTAAAAAAAAATTGTTAAGTTTAACAAATGTTTTTTTTGTATTTTTTTTATTATAGACAGCAGCTGCTGTTCAGCTTGTTTTTGTTCCTACAGATAATTTGAGATATGGAAATCTTATATTATTAATTATTGAGACTGATTGCTGATTTTTTAGTTATTTTTGTTTATTCCTGTTAGTTTGTTAGTTTAAACCGGAGCAGAAGAGCTCTTTTTATGTTCGAAACAATTAATAAGACTGATAGAAATGGTGCCATACTAGAATTTAACCATTTCTTGTTGATTATGAATAAAGAAACTGATTTTTATTACTTATTTGTTTATGTTTCAACTGACCCCCATCGCTGTTTCAACCGCCCCTGGTATGGGTACGGTTGAAACAGTGGCACATCATTTTATTAAACTCTTCCTAACTAGTAAATATGGCAGTTGCGCCTCTAATTCTGAGATGTATTTGAAGACAAAAGTCTCTTCTCTCATTTTATGTGTTTTGTTGTTTGTTATGTTTCAAAATGGCCGTGCTACGAGCGTTCAAAGCAAAATTGTTTCAACTGTACCCAGTCTCCCCTACCCTTTTTCACTAGGGCCACAGAATTATGCTCTTAGGTACTGACTGGGCCAGTTCACTCATATTTCTTTCCTTAAAAGACCATCTTATATCCAATATGGTCTTCACATGATTCGTCGAAGATCTGTAATCTGGACTTTAATGGAGACTTTGAACTCTTGAGTTTCTTTTGAATTTTCTCCTCAGAGAAATCAAAACATTTTCCTTGTTTGAAGTGTTTTAAGTGTCCTGCCAGAGGTTGAGTTGTCGTGTTCATTCGATCATCAACTTTAGAAACTAGAACAGCTCATTTAAGTTGGTCATTAGCTAATTGACAATCAAATGACATGAACTGGTCAAGGGCGAGCCTTTTGGGAACGGTTTAATGTATTTTTGACGATTAAAAATGCTGATTCTCAGCCTAATTTTAATTAAAGGTTTTTGATTAACGAAAGCGACATTAATTGTTCTTACTCGTCTATATTAAAGTACTAGCTTCTGCCCGCGACTTCGTACGCGGATCCTTTTGCTTATGCCAGCGACAACGGGGTCGTCAAAACCGAAGATCTGATACATCTGATGTCGAATTCTATAAGCCCGGGGACGGGAAAACAATGGGATGCGCGAGACGATTCAAGATGTTCCAAATTTTTTATTTTTGTTGGTCAACAGGAAATGCCATCAGACTTAACAACTTTTGCTAAGACGCCATTTCTATTATGTATATGTTATATTGTCTCTGGGCTTTGGAGTTCCCCTACAGGTGCTCCAGATCTTCAAATTTAGTCTCACAGCAGAAAACACTCTTCACGTGGAATAGTTTTTGCAATGGCACCATTTTTATATCTCTTTTACTTTAGGTGTTCCATTTTCCAAAATAAATTATAGCCTATAATATGTTGCGTGACGTTCACGATCAGCGGTCAGTCGCGCAGCTCCTTCTCCCACTTATCTCTAGAGTCGATGCGTATATACGCTGAAAACTCAAGCGTCATGCTTTTTCCGTGAACGTCTCCAACTCGCGAGACACTGCATGATGTTCACGATCAGCGGTCAGTCGCGCACATATTCTTCACTGGTCTCTAGAGACCTGGATGTAGATGCGTAAATACGCTGAGAATGCAGGCGTGCTTCGCGATCCCAAGAAGTTTCCACGGAGCGAGTTGCAGCCTCATGTTCTCGAACAGCATCAAGTCTCTCCTAACGCTCTTCGGTAGATTGTTGGGATCTTATGGTCTTTAATCATTTAGCACCTTTGGAACATTGGGAAAAATTTGACCTCTTTCTAGGCATGGTTATAGTATTATTGTGATGATACCTGATCAATTACAATCTAAGTGGCTGCTCCCCTGCGTTACCGGGTAAGCTACCGTGTAACGAAGATAAATGGAAAAGGAAATTAAACACTCAAATAACATAAGCCCGAAGGCATACGACGAAAAAAATGGGAGTTTTAGCCAGTAGAGTCTAATTTTCAACGATATACCATCGTCATCGAAAATCAGTCCTGAACTGTAGTACCTCCTACTTATGTTATTTTATAATTATGCAATGAAATTAGTGATAGTTTTAATTTCTATATCAAATGTTTCTGATCTTCGATTTTTATAAGTCAACAGGAAATGCCTATCAGACCGAACAACTTTTGCTAAGACGTCATTCCTATTTGAGTTATGGTGTAGCTGGGCTCTTGGAGTTTCACAACAGGTGTTCCAGATCTTCGATTTTTATACGTCAACAGCGAGTGCTCATAAGGCTGAACAACTCTTGCTAAGACGTCATTCCAATATATGTTATAGTGTAGCTGGGCTCTTGAAGTTCCACATCAGGTGTTCCGGATCTTCAAATTTATTCTCTCAGCAGAAAATGCTCATAACGTGGAACAATTTTTGCTATGGTACCATTTTTGTAACTCCTATAGTTTAGCTGGTCTGTTGCGGTTCTGCATCAGGTGTTCCGGATCTTCAAATTTATTCTCTCAGCAGAAAATGCTCATCACGTGGAACAATTTTTGCTATGGGACCATTTTTGTATCTCCTATAGTACTCAATACTCAAATCTTTATTGCATTCCATATGTATTACATAGATGGTGTTATCAAAATAATAGACATCAATATGGACCCTGTCGGGCACAACAACATTAGGAGAGAGGAAGAGGGCTAAGAAGCAATTCAATAACATTATTTTATGTTAGGTGTAAAAAATAAATATAGTTTAGCTGGTCTGTTGCGGTTCTGCATCAGGTGTTCCGGATCTTCAAATTTATTCTCTCAGCAGTAAATGCTCATCACGTGGAACAATTTTTGCTATGGGGCCATTTTTGTATCGCCTATAGTTTAGCTGGTCTGTTGCGGTTCTCCATCAGGTGTTCCAGTTTCCAAGATAAATTATAGCCTATGTGTTGACCAGACTTAATATCTACACAACAAAAAAAAAATCATTCAAATCCGTCCAGTAGTTCCGAAGATTAGCGTGTGCAAACAAACAGACAAACAGACAGACTTTTTTTTTTTGATTCGTGCTCTATTACTGTTTCTAATCCCCCCTCAATTATAATTTTTTAAATATATTTAATGTACAGACACAGTTTTTTTACAGTCTTATTATATGTATATAGATAACCGACGCTTATTATTTATTTGTAGGAAATGATTTGCAACAAAAATTAAACAGTTGAATTTGCAATGAATTGGCAATGCAAAAGACATGCCAGCCATGACAGACTAAAGAGCGACGAACAATCGCAAAAATAAATAATAGGGTACCTACGAAGGAACCTCGTGCATAGTAGTCATTTACGTTTCAGTCGACATAATCTAGTAGGTACAGTCAGCCTCGTAAGTCTATATACATATCCATATTTCCTAAACTCATGAACACCTTAGCTTACACAAATTGCTAAACAAGACTAGTGAATTTTGAACCTTGAAGACGTTAATTAAATCCTGGCACTAGTCTTGTTTAGCAATTTGTGTAAGCTAAAAGTTCATGAGTTTAGGAAATATGGATATGTATATCGACTTATGAGGCTGACTGTACTTGTACAAGCAGTTTCTCAACATAATATTATGTTTAAAAATAATTACGTCAATATTGCAATACTTGATAACAAGTGACTTACCTTGCAAAGTTGACGAGTGTTAACAAAGTGGTTTCCAGCAACTGCGCTACAATTAAAGGTCCTTCAACTCTTAATAAGGGCACCCTGCAAGATACACAACGTCATAAAACAACGATGATTGTAAACAGCTTATGTAATCTTTATTAATATTATGTGGGGCAATGTTCGAATTCGCAAGTAAGTACCTACCTATGTAATTCGAAATGGATATGATTTGCACACTCTTGAATACATTGTATAAAGCTAAAACAAGGGTTTTTTAGAGTTCTGTTGTAAAGAAGGCGATTTATGACAAGCTTCTTTGTGTCAACATTTGTATGGTGGGACTTAGTTAAAAAAATGATTGTGGCAGATAAATTGCGTGTACGAGCTTATATTTCTTTAACATATATACTGTTTTCCAAATCTTACATTCAGGCATTTTTAAGTGCACTGTTAAAAGGTGGCATTGTGGTGTTTGTAAAATATAAATCAAATGAAGTTTGAAGACTGTGTCATAGGTAGGTATATTTTTTAGTGATCTACCTACATTAGTTATTTCGTCTTGTTAAAAATATTATGTCCTATTAGGTGCCGGTGGTAAGTATCTACTTTATGTAAGAAATGATGGAGTTTTTGATGTTAAGTACCTAATTAAAATAAAATCGAATCGTAATCTTTTAGAATGCGCCAGGAAGGAAAATGGAAAATTTTGATAAACTGGAATGGCATTTCAGCAGGTAAGTCTTATTAAGACTGGCAATGATTCCGTCGGGATATTTAATTTAAGTGCCAAAAATTACGTGCAAAGAAAGAAGTTTCCATCCCCGGAAGATTTGTACCTAGGTAGGTATTCGAGTAAATCGTGAAAAGGGTGGGCCCTGTCAAAGTTTAGTAACTTAAGTCTGTTTGTTTTTGGAGAACTAGGTACCTACCTATTAGCTACACCGCCGCATGACAAATTAATATGATTAATGGGCAAAACGCACGACCCCAACACCTGGAAGGCGACTTCGCTGCAGCCCCAAGTAGAGATGGCATGATGTTATTTGAGTAAAAACTGCTACCAAATAGCTCAAGGTAGAACAAAAAGTATGAAGAGTAGGAAGGACTTTGTCCTACAATGAGAAAATAAAGGCTAATAATACTATCATACACGTTGCGTGGACAAGAGAGTTCATCGACCTATCTCTCTATGTTATACAATCAATGTAAGTAATTAAATCTGGTAGGAAAGATATAAAGTAGGTAGGTAGGTACCTACCTACTTGAAAATTAGCACAATGCAGCAGGCAATATGCCTTTTGAGTTTTGACGCAGCCGTGACACTATTCCAGGCATGTTATTTTATTTATAGGTAGTGTTAACCACATGTTTTACAGTGTACCTACTGTGTATGTTTTACCTGCTGTCAGTAAACGTTTTCTTTTTCTTTCTGTACCTACTTGCCTAGTAAAAATCAACGAGAAAAGAAGAAGACTCATTCTGTACAATTATCGTATTTCATAAGACGTAGGTACCTACCTACATAATCAATCTCTCTATGAATTTGAAACTGTTTCGTCACAAAACAGTTAGGCGTTTGGCCGAATACTGAATAGCCGACTAAGCCGGATAGCCGGACATCCAGTCGAACAGAGGGCGTCGAAGTTTTTCGGGTTGATTTTTAGATAAATTATGTTATCGAATGCTTTATCCAAATCCAGTATCCGCCAGATATAGGATATTTGCCGGATATCCGAGAAAAAATATTAATCTTGTTTTCTTTCATTATTATATAGTTATACCTACGGTGCCGCTACTATGCGACATTGATAAAAACTGCTTTGATGAGTTATCAAACACACAAAATAGTGCCAAGGAACTGAATAAAAATATTATTTATAACTAGCAGACGTCCCGCGGTTTCACCCGGGTAGGTTCCGTTCCCGTGGGAATACAAGGATAAAATGTGTTAATCCAGGGTCTCGGCTAACTCCGTACCAAAATTTTATTAAAATCCATTCAGTAGTTTTTACGTGAAAGACTAACAAACATCCTCACAAACTTTCGCGTTTATAATATTAGTAGGAGTATGTTAAAATATGTTGTAATTCTAGTGCTATGTATAAAAAGCTTTTCTTTTGGCATCAGTTTATTACGCGTGTCCTAAATTTATTATGCTAGTAGGCACACAATTCCGAAAAATGTTGATGGTGTAGCGGAAAAATAAGCATAAATTGTCTGCATACTTTTTGGTAATGACCTTACCTAACAATCAGACTAAGTGACATTAAAAGGGAATACTTTGCTTTTCAAATAAAACAAAATAATCTTCTACTAACATATAAAATCCTACCTTTACAGTGTTTGTAACAAACCCCCTCTGAAATAGCTTGACTGATTCTTATGAAATTTAGTGTGTATATTCAGTAGGAGTAAGAAAAGGATATAACCTATATAAAACTAATAAATTGATTGTAAGATTGCCAGGGAAGCTAGTAATTATGTAATAATGATATGAACATCTTATTATAAGGTAAGTCTCTTAGCTTTCATTCCTGGTAAACTGCCAGATATAAAATGATTATTTATTTAATTATTAAAACTTTATGCACAACTAAAAAAAAACTGTACATACAAAGGCGGACTTAATCCCTTGGGCATTTTCTACCAGTCTACCTTAAGGTGGTGGTGGGTGGTGGTGATTATGTCACTTACCTTGGAAAAACTACAGAACCTTCTTCAATAGCGCTTACTCTAATATCCTTGCAAGTTAAGTCTTTCAGATACACAAAAAATTCTGGTTCAATATTGTCCGGCAAGGTCTGCTTCAAGTACTTAATATCTAAAAAAAGGAACTTGTGTATAGATGTACACTTTTTATGCATATTTCGGTTTTACCATCTTAAGTTGGAAGCTCCAGAGTAGCCCGAGACATTCAAACTTTCTGGTGTTTTTTACAATTTCAGTTAATAAAATAATTATCAGGGTCAGGATGTATGTTGATTAAAATATGGCACAATCGCCTTAATTAAAAAGTACTTACCGCTATCTGAATAATGAAAGTTTTCTAAAAACTTAAGACACTCTTCAAGACCGGCAAATATGGTGAATTCTCCTTGAAAAGGATTAGCACGGAAAAATAAATCAAATACAGCAACATCATTGACTTTTCCAGATTTCCAGTAAGCATAGGCCATTGTTATTTGGTAAAGATCTGTAGAGAATATTTATTTTAATAAATGTAGGTATCATTTGTGTTATGATAATCTCTCATTATGAAATTTAACTCAGCTTAATTTCTTAAAGATATTTCGTAAATATTGAGTTAAACCAGAAGTTGTTTATGTATAGGAACAAAGAAAATACAAGATTTTCGAAAACAAAAGTGCCTAAAATGCCTAGGTGTTTTGATGTATAGTTTATTTTTAAATAAGCTACCTACGTTTCTTTATTACTTTTCAGAAACCTAGTAATACAATGTTTTTTAAATTAGTAAAATAAAATGTGTTCGAATTTCTTTTTCTATGTTTATAAGTCTTAATTTTAAGTCTTGGTCCTAATAGAACTGCGCCTTGAGTATCTTTGAATTTTTTTGAGACTGACACTCTGAATCTAAAACGCTTTATCTACAAGACATTCTGATTGCTTCGTTCTATTATCACTTGACTTTTAAAATTCGCTCCAAAATAAAATAATATTTTACTCACCAGTCAACAAAGGTTGCACAATACCATTTTGTCGTGCCATTTTTCTTTTGATATTTAATTCCTCACTAGACATTTTCGTTGTAAGTTATGAATTTAATGCAGAAATGATTAGAAACGTGAGCTTTAAATGGTATCTGTCGACTGACTAAAATAAGTAATTTCATCGTGATCAAGTGGTCGTAGTTATCGCGCGCCAAACAAATTTTGACGGATAATCTACGCATGCGCATTTGACTTCTATTGACTGGAAAGAATAAAGGTCATTTCTGAAGGTCGGCTTAGAAAGCAAAAATGACTTTTTTTGGCATTAATAAGCACTACACTGTTATAAACTTCATCAAAACTTCTTTAAAATTATACATTTCAATTCACACACATTATAAGATAAATCGAATGGTCATTCTTATTTCTTAATTTTTATTTTTTTAACACTGGGGCTTTTGACACTTCGCGCGACTTCTTGAATCTCGAATTCTCGATAGATCTGATGAAGCCAAAAAGGTGTAGCAAAATCTCTAAAGTAACCCGCGATATTTAAACTTTCAAAATTGATCTGATGATTTTAAAGCAGAACATTTAAATTATTTATCACTTTTCGTGAAACCTACTACATAGCACAATATTCGTACCCGTACCCAAAGCAAGTATACTTTTAAATTTTATTATATTGTGTAGTATAAGTAAGTATAAAATAACTATAACATACATTGCATTATACATAACATACATTTGATTCTTAGATAATATACCTCTAGATCGAGCCACCGCGTGGCCGCACATGAGACAGCCATATAAAAGTTCAGTGTTGCTATTCCTTAAAAAAGTCCCAAAATACGACCAAAATTCTACTTAACTGCGGGTTCCAATTTTAAAACTATTATAAATTATAATTTACGTATTCAACGTATATGAGTGTAGAAGTATCAATGTGTGGGAAAATATCATTTCACGTAAAATACCAACTTTCAATCTTACCTTGATTCTCACAAATAATTTACACTAGGTACTACTACCAAGTGAAGCTTGATGTGTGTACATAGAAGGAACTCTTTAAAAGAAAACAACATCTTTTTTTCGCGTTTTATTTATCATTAAAATATACTTAGTTATGGCTGACATCCAGTGTGACATTGAAATTGCTGTATAATAACTATTGTCCTTTAAACAAAACCAACTTATTATGAAAATTTCTGAATTCTAAATTCTAAATCTTTATTGTTACATAGCATTGATTAATAAAATGAATTTTTACTTCCAAATATCTATAAGTACCTACCTACGCGATTGCCTTCAAGAGTAAAACTTAATGATTGTCGAAAGGGCTCTGTTCGTTCGTACACATGTTCACTTAAACTGGAAAATAAGGGTTCGCCCTCAAATTTGTGTGTGGTTAGACACCATAGATTTATTTGATTATTAAGCCTACCTTTTGAACATTAGGCCTGACAGTTAGGGGAAAAGATTTGAAACGTGTAGCAACACAGTAAGTAAGTATTCATAGGTTATGTGGTATAAGAAATTAAGTTTACTTTAAGAAATCTTCTATATTTTGGTCTGAAACTCATGACAATAAAAGCGCACAAATGTATAAATTCAATAATCATACTATAACACTAACAGTATTGAAAACTTTCGAATGAAAAGTGATTTTGTTAATATCCTTTTCTGTGCGGCTTTTACAGCCTATTATACTGCATCCTCCCATCGTAGAGCATACACCATACATTAAACACTTAACTAATGGAGTCCATTTCTCATTAAATTACTCAAACTATTACAACGATTGCAAAAACCATCCGAAAACTTAAATTAAATAGACCATAATAATATACGTGACAGTGACAGCACTTTGTTTGGCTAACATTCAAAAGTTAGCCATGCAAAAATACGGCACGCCGTAAGGGACAGAAGATACGATGCTTTGTCTCAATTTTCCTACGAACTTTGTATTAATGCGTCTCACTTCCACACTTCACACTGTAAATTGGGCTACGTCTAGAGGTATATAGTCTAAGATTTGATTGTACATATCTGTTAATTGGAGTGCCTTCATGAAGGACCGAGTTGTGCCAAAATGATCCACCCTACAATGAACACATTTTGAGTTATTTCAGTTTAAACATTCAGACGAAGTTTTTCCATTTAAATATTTCGATTTTGTTACATATGAAGGTTTCAATATTGGGAATATTGAATATGGTTTCTAATAGTATGCTTTACAATATACAGCTGCTGCTACTTTTTAAGATATTGAGAGAAATATCGTCTGGATCATTTCAGCAAAAAATAAATTTGTATGACACTGTGTCAAAATTAATTTTGCAATAATGATCCAAATCACTTCCATAATCAGTTTAATATCTACGCAAGTTTTTCATACAAAGAGTGTCTAGGTATGAATAATAAAACTATTTTTTTTTATTGGGGTACATAATATACCTATTTGTGGAGAAAAAAAAACAAAACGAAACGTTAACTGTCTTAACAGAACTAATTCTCTTCGATGTCAAAATCAAGGGTCCCAAATCGGTCAACATCTTCAGTTATCTTTTTGTTCCCTTTAAATGTTTTATAGAAATTTTACAGGCATCTGGGATGAAATGCATCATAGACCGTCATAATCGTTGACGACATAGATGTCATCCAGCTTTGCCTGAGATATCTCTTTGCCACGCGGCCATAGTGAAACCAGATTCTTTTTGTCAGTTTTCATGACACATACTCCTTTTCTGGCTGTTTTTAATGTCGAGCTCTTGAAACCCTTCGTCAAAACCGCTTCTCATAAAAATTAAGTAGTGGTGATCCTTTTTAAAGACATTTTTTTTCGAAAATTAATATGAATCAGTTTTGCTACAATGATTAATAAGTGTACCTGGATCATTTTGGCAAAACCTATTTGTATTAATTTACCAGAAACATTTTGTTCCAAATGACATGAATCATTTCGGCAATTTATTTTCCAAAAGTCCCATAGATGTGGAATGGTATACTTTCAGTATATCTTTTTCTAGGAAGCAGATAATAAAATGAGTCTTTGCCACATGAAAATATGGCTCATTTTAGATTGGTTAGTGTAGATAACTCAAATTCGGTAAAAATGTGGGTTGGATCGTTATGGCACAACTCGGTTCAATTATAAGTTGAATTGAAAGGGACTGTGTTGCCAGCTGAATAAAAGTTCCACTTGCCTTGGTGGTTCGGAGTTTGGGACACTCTTTTAACGACAAAATGTTGCTTTCTGTGGATGGTCAGTGGAGCTGTACTTTAGTTAGTTGAAAATAAGACGATCCACGACCAACTTATAATATATTAATATTTGGAACAACACTTGGCAGGATTTATTGCAAATAAGTCTAAAACCTCTTACAAGAAATGTTTAACTACGCTTTTTTAGAAATACTGTAGCCAAATATTAATAGGTAAAAGTTCAGTCATAAAATACCGATGAAGAAAGACTGCTCGGTCAGTGTGTCGTCTTAGGCGTGGTAAAATGAATATACCAAAATCAAGGGATACCGAATAAAATTAAAGCTTCTAACTCAAGTCCGAAATTCACAGCTATTAGGTAGGTACAACAAAACATACATACAAGTCACAGACAAAGAAAATTTTGCCTAAGGCATTAAGTCCACCTTTTTGCAGTGTGTTTTACTAGTGCATAAAGTTTTAATTTGACTTTATTTTGACTTTGTAAGATTCTAGTGGGCTGTCATTATAATAATATAATATATTTTATTTAATATTTGGGGCAATTGGCCGCAATTACTTGCAACACTGGAAGGACAAGAAGTCAAGAAAAATGATTAAATGATTCAAATTTTCAAAATTTGAACAAGTATTTACAAAGTGCGGTCCTGCTTGTTTGTCGTATTTTGTAACTTTTTTACACTGTTTGTTTGTAAATTCAGGTTGGTAGTTGTTTATGTTGTTTTACACTTGCAAATTAAGAACTTCAGTTTAGTTTTATTTCGTTTTTGTACAAGTTTAGAGGGACTTCAAAATAAAAGACAATAATATGAATAAAAGGGTATCTATTGATAGAGACGTCTAAAATTACTATTTTAATATTAATTGAGCTGACTCTTTTTGGCGAGTAGTTTCTCATCTACGTCCTCTTTCTCCTTACATATTTGTGTATAATCAGTGGCGAGTCCTAGGGGACGTTTCAAGTCCGGGTGCTTGTTGTCGTGGTGGATTAGCAAACCTCTTCGGGTCACGAAGTCCTCTGCGCAGTTCGTGCATTTGAAAGGCTTTTCTCCCGTGTGTTGAAACATATGGTACTAGAAAGTAATGGAGTACTTACAATAATGATTACTTGTAAATACCTACTTTCCTGCCTAAATTAAATAGTGAGTTTTGGTTCTATGGTTGTTAGTTGAAGGAACCAAGTTATAAAGTTTTTTTTTTCTAGTATACTGCATTTTACTATTTACTACTGGTTACAAGTTATTAAGTCATTGAAAATATTCCCAATTTTTTTTAAATCCTGCACTTTTCATAAATATTTGAATTTGTTAAACTGGTTGTTAAGCTGCTGTCAACCAGTCTGGAGTCAGAGCTTGGGCTCTGACTATGCATAACAACTGTTAAAGATCAACAAATGACAGCCGGGGCCAACGGCTTAATGTGCTTTCCAAGGCACGAAAGGGTCTTGAAAGTTATTGAAGTACTAGAATGCAATAATACTTACATTAAAATTTTCTTTCTTCACAAAACTATGCTCACACAAGTGGCATTTATATTTAATAACTCCATTTATAGTTGTAAGATTATTATATATTGGGCCATTGCTAGTTTTTGGTTTAGGTGCAATAGGGCGAAGCAATGGAGGGCTAGCTGGGGCCTTATTCCGTTCCTGTTTTTCACCGGGATGCATTCGATTTCTATGCGAGTAACAATTTCCAGAGCTTGCGAAGCTCTTGTCACAGAATGGACATTTATATGGTTTTGCCCCAGTATGTTGGTTCATGTGAAACTGAAACAGTAATTTATGGTTAGTATGGTCACCAGCAGCATTCAGATATCCTTATTATCCTTAGATCAAGTACCAAGTACATATAAGTGATAAGTATAATTAATTATTATTATAAGCCTGTGCTCTCTCACTGCCAGGCAAAAGCTTCTCTTCCCTCTTTCCCCTTAAATCAATCAGTTTTCAGGAGTCCAGCCCATTGTCCATATCTTTCGGGGTATAATACAGTAGAATTTAACTTAAGTAAGTGCTGAATAAATGTGCATTTAGAGTATAATATCCAGTACTGCCATAGAGTAATAAAGTAATGTAGGCAGTTGTTCAAATACTGGGTTTGAGCTCCTTCTGATTGGTTTTGATGATCCAAAATAAATATAATTAACTGTCAAGATCCTCCTACCCTTCTTTCTATCAGGTTTGGTTCTGCACTTAATCCCGGATTGGACCATTGTGTTTAGAACCTCCTACCCTAATCTTAATTTATTTAGTGTTTGTGCAGTATAACCTTCTCTTCCATACATCTTTGCCATAATTCAATAGTCACCTCTTTTGTAGCCGTTTTATCTTTACACAAACTATCTATAGTTTCTTTGGTCTACATATTCCTTTATTATCAAATCTAAGCATGAAATAGATTTATAGCATGGTATCACTTACTTTTAAATCTTGGTTTCTTTTGAAAGTCTTCATACAGAGCTGGCAGGAGTAGGGTCGGTCACTACTGTGTGTGACACTGTGTGTTTTTAAACCTCCCCATGTGTTGTATGACCGACAACATACCTTGCAAGTAAATGATTTGCTTGTGGGTAAATGTACTGACATGTGGGCCACATATGTTCTTTCTGATCTAAACCTGTAATTTAATAATTTGAAACTAATTTCAGCCTAGTCTTAAACATATCCTAAATATCATAAGATTGTTACAAAATTATTTGGGTAGTAATTTGAATTTAGATACATGGTTAAAAAAATATACAATAGAGAAACTCACATCCTTCCACATAACTGGCATATGCCATTGGTTTTATGCTTCTTCAGGTGACTTATTAAATCATACTTATAAAAAAATGCTTCTGAACATGTTTGGCAATTATAATGTTTTTCATCCCTACTCTCAGGGATGTGGATCCAAGAATGATTTTTTAAAGCCAAATCTGTACAAAAACTGCGGTCACATGACGTACATTGAAATGGTTTCCCTAATTTCTCATCATCTTCACTACTTTCATGTTCTAGTGATTTGGGGAGTTCCTCCTTTTCATCATCTTCAGAATCAGAGTGTGTATCTCCCTTCTTGATTAATTTTATCGTAACATTTTCCGTTTGTAGTCCATGTAAATATGTAACATCATTCTGAGCGTGGCTATGATTGTAATTGGGCGAAAGAGCGGCTTCGGAGTTCTGAAGCACCATCATGGGATCCACGCTCACTTCCATTTCTGTATATTTATCATTATCGTAATTCTCTTCCTTATCAGGCTTTTCTTCTCTTTTCACTAAAGATATCATACACTTGTTTGGAATGATCTGGTCCATCATAAAACTACGTTGGAGTAGCACATCCTGAGCTTTTCGCGCTGTATCTATAAAATCGCACACTGATTGTAACTTAGTGCAGCATTGTATACAAATATTTTTAGGTAATCTGTCATCTTCGTCCACCTGTAAATAATAATATTTGGTTGTTAAGTAAATTAATAAATTAACGTAGTGTGATTATGTAGCTTACCTCTATTAACAAATATCTGTTGAGCTTGTTTTGTAGAAGCATTGCTTCAGCTTCTTGACCAAATATCATTATGGTAACATCTTGCTCTTCAGCGCAAAGGCGGCAATATCGTTCAAAACTGTCTTCGAATTTTAATGTTTCTGTCATGATTAAACAATTACGAGCATAGCAGTTTGGGCTGGTACTGTTCCTATTCCTCGAAATGTGATGCACTGTAATGATTTTCCCTGACATAGGTTAACATCTAGCAAACTACAACAGCGCATGCGCGTCGTAAGATAGCGATACCGATGCTCAGCACTCAGCAGTGTATACTTTGCTGCTATTGATATTTTTCCAAAAAGTTATACTACTCAGTGCATGTGCTGCGTACTGCGCAAACTCGACTGCTCTACCTTCCCGGTAACAAGATGAGAAACATTTATACCACTGGCGGTATATTAGTAGCACCCACAACTGTAAAAAGACCTAAGAACTAGACACGAACTACCCATTAAGGAACTAGAATTTGCCTAATTTTGTCATTAAATAAGGTATTCGTACAAGTTTTAAATTCATTTTAGTAGATAATATTAGGTAGGTATTTATATTTTTACCAACGCATCAAAATACTAAATCTGTACCTAAGCATAGGTATTATGTGAAAATTCCAAAACTAGTGCAAAAGCCCACCTTCCTACCTAGTTAGTGTGGTTATCATAACAATAATTTACTGAGGAATAAAAGAACAACTTCCAATGATTTTAGCGCCATCTACAGCGACACTTCGTAACACTTCGTAAACTATCTCTTGTGGTTGCTTACAACATTCTGTCAATAGATGGCGTTATAAAAACTGGGATTGATAAATTGTGTATGTTTAAAGATGGCGCTGCAATTGTTTGGAAATAACTTAGGTAGATTATGTATCAGGGCATTGCCTCATGAAATATCTGTTATGTTTCCCGCTTCTAGATCTTTGAAGTTAACTAGGTACTTACCGGTACTTTTGTTCCATAAGCCGAAGTGCTTCAAATTCAGACAGTAAAGAATTAAATATAAGGAACAAGAGTTCTGCCCGGGAAAAATGTTATTCCTCGCCTCTGGGTAGCCTTTGTGGACCGTCCGGCGAAACAGTAACAGATATTCCAGCTTTTTCTACCCTAGTCGGCCTGGCTAGAGTGGAGATCTGCAATAGCAAATATGTGCTCGGAGGAAGGAAGTTCCTTGTTTTAGTAACATGCTGCTATGGATCTTGACCGTATCGTAATTCTAGGATGGTCTTGATGGCTTTGGAATATCTCCCCATAATCCTCAACCACTCCAGGATTTATTGCTCCTATGTCGCTATGTCACTATGAGCTAGCGAACATTTTCGTGCATAAATTACTGAGTGTTACCTACCCCCTTCTGTAAACCTTCCATAATTCAACTAGGTAACCAGTCCATTTTATCAACTTTAATCGAAAGTTCAATATCCTAAATTGGATAATTATGGTTAGGGAATCCTGCAATAGCCTAACAGTAAACCTACTGGTTCTCCATGAGTGCAAGATCTTCAATACAGTGATAAACGTCGGCTGGTGCTCCATTTTATTAAAATGGTGTCAAAATAGGTCTGTTTTAGTAAATGTATAGGCAGCAGGACATAAATAATCACCATAAAAGATAGAGTAAACTCATTATTTATTTGCCACACACGTACCTACCTACCTACCTACTTAAATTAAGTACTCGAGACTTATCAGGTGGTGCTGATACAGACTGTAGTATTGCCTATCCGTTCACTGTAAAACAGGCCTTTGGTGTTTGATCGATTGTTGAAAAAGTAGTTTATCATACTACTTAGGTACCCAACTTAGTACTTATATAGGTAATGACAATTTTAGTAGAGGGTATCTTATCAATAAGTTATCCACAATATTTGAATAGACATTTCAATGCCATCTGAGATTATCGCTAATAGAAAATACACTGAAAGACCATGACCATTGTGTTGTGACAGAAATGCATACAAACTTCGAACATTCACCTGTTTGATTAATTCAGTGAAACATAATTATTATCTTTTAAATTAATATAAATAAAGATTTAGACATATTTGTGCGCTCCCGTCACAATGGTTATAGGTGCCTAGCACAATTTTATGGTGAGCCAAGGAGATAGTGGGTGAGCGGGGTGAGGGGCATCATTCTCGAAGCGAAGACCGGTCCGTGCACCATACATACTATGCGCAGCGCGGGTGGTGCGGCGGGTGCGCGTGGGCAGGGAGACTTGGCGGTACGGGCGGGGCGCGCGTCAGTCGCGTAGCGAACGCTATATTGCAATAACGTCGGGTGGCGTCGCGCCAGCCCGTCGCGTGCTAGTGTTGTGTCACAGCGGTGGGCCAGGTCGGTTTCGAGATTTCTTCGTTCCGACGTAAAACATGGCTCTCAACTCGGACGCTGAACAGAAATCGAACCTGGTCCTCCGCGTGGACCAGGATTCTGACTCGGTTCTACAGTCATTGTTCGACACAGTGCTTAAGCCGGACTCGAAACGACCGCTACAGGTGCCTCTCCGAATGCGACAGCTTCCAAAGTCGTTCTTTAACCCGCCGTCAACCGGTTCCAAGTCGCCATCTGTGTCTCACTCGCGAGAAAACTCGGCTGACTCGGCGTTCGGATCGTCGTCCGCGACTGGCGCCTCACCGGTGTCGCACTCTCGAGCACATTCGTCACCCGCAAGCTTGCAACAAACCTATGCCGCTGGACAACAAAACCAACAACCGCCGCTACATCATCAGCACACAAAACAGAGATCCTATGACGTCGGAACACATCTCCAAGACGATCTTGGTCCACTTCCGCCTGGTTGGGAACAAGCTCGTACGCCAGAAGGCCAAATATATTATCTGAAGTAAGTTTTTATTAGAATGTATTCTTTTAATTTTATTCTTAAACCCTAATGCTAGTTCTTAGTTAAAAAGTATCTTTGTTGTTTCACCAATCAAGATTGGTAGAAGCAAACGCGATATTGAATATTTTCAATTTATTGTACTGGCAAAAACGGAAATACGAAAGTAAATAATTACACTAACTACGCACAAAGCAACTAGTAGGTTTATTATATTTTTACCTACTAGTGATTTAGAAAATATGGTTCGCAGTATATTTCGAATTCATAATTTTTAATTAACCAGGGTTATTTAATAAATCAAAGCAAGAAACTTACTGAAAAGACTATAAATGGAGTAGGATATAAGATATAGGTACTGTAGCCGCAGAAACAATGGCCACAGACAATCTTGGTTATCCACCACCTAAACCGACGTATCGTGGGATTGGAAGTAAAAGAGCTATTCGAGTTTGTATGGTTTCAGTTCCACGCGACATAATCGGAAAGCACTGACGGTAATCATTTTACCTGTCAATAAACCTAACGTGTGAAGAAAATCAATGTATGTATATGTTTTAAGGCCATTCTGTCGTTTATCTCTGCCTTTCATCGTAATGAAATCAATGAAAAAGTAGAGCATCATTTGTTACCATAAATAAGTAGCATGTTTACCTAATCCCGATTAAGGAAATGCTCGTCATGATGCATTGACCGCATAAAATCCTTTTCTTTAACTTATTTTTTCCTCTTTTTACTTTTTTTCTTTCTTTAAATAAACTTATGAACATGAATATAATGTCACGCATGTATTCCTTGAACGGCAATAAAGAGGTGCATCCTATAAAGCACACCATCTTAACGCCAGATTTTTAAAGAACTACTAATAGATAAGTAAATTAAGATTTTAACGTGATTTTTACGATTCCGTTATTTTTAATACGTAGATAAATAATGTTTGCAATTATTTAGTGTTATATTATTTGAAACTAGATAAAACTAAGAAACTAGGTTCGTAACGTGAACTCTTCTTATTGACAACACATTGTCGTCATATGCTATCTTATCTCGATATACCTGCCGTCAGTACATGATAAAACGTGATAAGACCAAGCTAATGATTATAATGTATACTATACCTCTGTATTATTATGTGAATCATTATTTCTTCTATCCTTCATAAACGGTAATTTACCGTTTTTGTAGATCCGTATTTACAATTTACCAGAATGGTCTTTTTTCAAGAGCTGCATACTTTTTGATCCTTGTTCTGACGACGTCTTCATTGCTTAGTTGTTTGTTTTATCAGCAAGGGTTAGTAATAATAGTTGTGGCTAAATAATAACAGCCTCACGGGTCGATCGAAGGTTAAGCTACGCTTGATGAGGTTAGTCCGTAGATGGATGACCAATAATTACAAATCAAGATTCCTCCGTGCTTCGGAAAGCACGTAAAGCCGTTGGTCCCGGCTGCCATTTGTAGATCTATGACAGTCATTACAGATAGTCAGAAGCCCGAAAATTTGACAACCAGTTTATTCAAGTGGTATCGTGTCCCCAGTAACTGGGTTGTGAAGGTCAGACAGACTCCATGCAAAACACTGATATTCAGCTGCATCCGGTTAAACTGGAAGCCGCACTCGACATAGTTGGGAAAAGACTAGGCAGGTGATGGTTGGTGGATTTTAACAACCATTTTAATCAAAGTAGGAATCTATAGTCGTCCAAGCTCAAAGACATTCAATTAGTATTTTAAATCTCTTTGTCCAAGCTAGATTTCTGCCTGGTGAAATCCTATGAGTTTATGGGCAACTGCGAACTTTCGATAAAAAACAAATCAAAGTCCTCTCGGTGACGCATTATACTAAGAAGCCTGACAAGACCTTACATACAACAACACAATATATCGAAAGTCTGTGTTACTGTACAGTAATCCTTCGTCTTAATATGGGTAAATTATTGTGTTGGAACGAAGCAAAACCATGCAATGAGTCCTAGTAGTCCCCAAAATAAGACCCCACGTTCTGCGCCAACTATTTCAATAGTTTTTCAACTATATACAGCAGTACACTTCCTAGTGTTTTTACTGTGCGTGTATCCAGCTGTTGCCAATAAATGTATTTTCTTTATTTCTTTCTTAATCGAAACTTCTACCAAATCTATCTCTAAACAGTTGTTGTAGAAATCCAGTTGCTATTTTGTAGTGTTCTCCCTAAATGTACCTACCATGTGGATCAATAGTGTAAGCCTGCTGTTACTTTAGAACAATTTGTGAAGCCGTTACGTTTGGTGTATATTTGGCAAATATTGCCTTGCATTTGTAAGTGTAGCGCTTGACCAAGAGTAAGTCTCAGTATGCCGCCTGACTATCTCATAAGTAAGCCGTTAGAGACACTGCGCTCTTGAAATCACGCTTATACTGTCGCCAATGGTATCAATAATATTGCCCAGAATTTTGCCGATTTGACATGCCTGTTGCGTTCAATATCGTGTCTGACAACCCAACTTCTCCAGTTGAAATCGGTTTAGTGCTCGTAGCAGAAAAACCAGCAGAATTATTATAGTACCGAACCAAGTTTATAGGTAATTCATACATCTAGACAAGTGCCGGTGGTGAGCTTTATTAATGTATAGGTAAACGCATAAGGAGTGCAGGCAGGAGTAAGATGGGAAAGATTGTTGTTTAGTTTCCTTATACTTACTATATACCTTATGCTACCGTCTTCTGCTTCTCTGTATTTTTAACAGGATATCTTTCTACGAAATATGAACAGTATGTTTTACGCTGCCTCGAAAAATTGTGAATCGGCTTCTTTCTTTCGTCCACATCCTAAATTTGTAGGTAACGTATAATTCCGTCCACCATCGCCCTCACTCCGCCCGCCAATATGATGAAGCCTTGCTTCACGTTTGACGTCGGTTGAGTGATTCGAAATAATTATATCGATAAATAATCGGTAATAGCTGGTTGGTAGACTGGCGCCGTTGCCATTATTGTCACGTTATGTTTTCAGTTGCGCAAATGGCGCACAATAACTCATAATTTAAAATGTATTGGTGATTCAGTATCAATATTCGTTTTATATCTCTAGCAAACAACAACATAAAGGTACGTTCGTATGAACATTTAGTCCGAGACTGACGATCTCGATTCTCGATCGATTTAGTCTGAGACTACCTAAATACTAGAACCATGTCTAGAGGACGACTAAACTACTGAAAAGCAATGTGCCTTAATTACTAAATAGATAGAAAGCTGACGAACCAAACCAAACTTTGGTTTTCAGATTTTTTGCTTAAAATGTTTATAAGAGACCTTAAAAAAACAGGATCATTAAAAGATCGCTACTAATTAACCTTCTCCCATAAAAGTTTTTCTTGAGTAAAAATCCTACATTGGACAACCCCAAAGTAGGATTTCTGTATTTTGGCAGAGACAATGTTAGACCTCGATGACGCGCACACTGATCGCCGTTTATTTTTTTATTTTTTTTGAGTCAGTTTTAATTCCTAAATGCCTTTAACACGTCTCTATTATTTCAAAATGATTTACAAGTTTTTTATGGTTTAGAGAATCTCGTATATAGATAGGGATTTGGGCTTCTTGCTATCATGCGGAAAATTTAGTCGTCAGGTTTCTGTCCTAAATCTGTACTTCATTAAAAACTGTCTTTATTAAAAACTTCATCCGTCACTTTTTATATCAGACCCAATGTAATGATTTATACATGCGATAGTCAGATTTTTTATACCTATATTCTTTTTTATTAAAAAACGCTGTGACTGAATGCGAGTGTTGCGGTTAATCTTCAGAAATACTTATTTAGGTACAACAATTGAAAATTTACCATCCCCTAATATCCTAGCCCAATAAAATGTATCATGGACCCCTTAGGTAGGTACTCTGTTCCCTCAGTGGTGCGTTTAAATGAAGAATAGGTATGATACATCTACATAATTATGGCAATAGTTATTTAATGTTTGAAATTGTTACGCATGTTGAAGCTTAAGACAGGATAATTTCAGTTTCTATGTCTATGACGTATAATTTTTAGACATCTACATAGTGACCCATGTAAAGTCATTAAAACTGAGAAACTAGTTGGGTTTTATTCCTTTTAGTAAGAAGTTGATGTCACTATTGAGGCAGTTACTTCCAGGTTTCCTCGACACTATTCGGCGTTCGAGTTCGCGGTGTGTGGAAGTTAGCCAACACGACATCAAAGCTTTTGCCACCTCATAAATAAACACTACCTGTTGTACTACACGCTCAGAACTAAGTAAATATAATTTTATGTTTTATTTTGACAAAATAACAAGTTAAAAAATCATCGACTCGGCTTAAAAATTGTATGAATTCTTAAATAGTGTATTTGCTATTATAGGAATCAAATTAATACTTATATTACCGTTCTAAATATATTGTATAATATTAATATTATCTTACACTGTTGCTAGGAAAATAAATACTTCATAAGATTTATACATGTATCCCGTTTAACTCGGTTCGTTAGAGCGCGTTAGGACTGCCAACGCGGAAGGCCTGCATGTTACATCTACAACGACGCACTTCATAAGCTCCCTTAAAATATTGATATTTCGAATATCAAAGGTATTAATTTAGACGGGCGGGCGCTTGGCTCTGCTCTCGTCGCCGCCGCGCCGCTGCAGGAGCATACCGCGATGGACCATTGCAAGCGGTGCGTCTCTTCCGTGTCGGTAAATAGACGTGCGCGTCGTTTCTTAATTGCGAGCTGGGGCCGATGCTTTATAAGCTCCATAACGTCCGTCGACGTGCGTCTCGGCTGCGAAATGTTTGCTTTAATTATTATTGGAATGGAGGGTAATTCTCTGTGGTTTTGTTCGGCTAGACTTGGCGATGTTCCGAAACGGGTAGCGATGCAAATTGCCTTGGCTAACGCCCAACGCGGCGCTATCAGCCCCAGTAGCTTCACCGCGTCACACCTTCCTCCTGACTCTTGACCTGAACATCTTACGTCCTTAACTCACGACACGACTCATGAGACCCCTTTTCTTTTTATTTTGACGAATTCATCAAGATTGAGTCAACGATGCTAGGTAGGTAGGTACTGTAAGTTCAATCAGTTCTAAACATTATTGTGTTCATTCCACCTTTAACAATTTGTAGTACCTAGGTACTCATATCTTCATTATAGTTGATGGTGGTTTGGTTTTCAAAATATTCATTATTTTGGTTTATCCTGTGATTCTTGTCTTCGCTATAGGTAGATTTAGCCGGTAAAATATTTCGATTTGGATTTGTATTAAAAAGTTCCTTTTATTTCCACATCTAGATATATATCAACAGATATTCAGGTACATACCTAAACAACACCAACGGACGAATTGACCAGTCTTCAACCAATATTTCCTTTTAAATGTCGTCCTTTGAATGCCTAATAAGAGAAACTCCTTGCGCTGAATACAAAGAATGAAATAGTAGCAACGAAAAAATACATCTAAAGTTCATTCAACTGTTTTTGTAACCTGTGTTCTTGTTATCGGAGTCTTAAAAAATACATAAGTAGGTACATGAATTATCACATTAACTAAACAATAATAAGTAGGTAATTATGTACCAAGGTAACTGCTTGTAAAGCTCACAATAACTTATTTTAGGTTATTGACTAAGCTAGAATATCAAGTTCTATAGTTTCTAAATAAAATAATAAGCTGTTTTTAAATTTCTATTCTCAACAAGGAATGAAAACCAACCATCCAGTTTATCAAGAACTTGTAATCCTGGTTGTAAACGTCAATGCAGGCAAACATATATTTTATAGGTTGTCAATTCTCCCTGGCAATGCGATGTTAGATAGGTACATTGAATGTGTCCTAAGTTCACAACTCATAAATTAATAATTAGTACCTATGTGTTTTGGATCCAACAAAGTATGTTAAAATAAGTATAAGAAACTACGCGATTGGAACGAAATTAACCTAATCATAAGTATGATCACCTTGCTCAGACGTAAAAACCGCAGATAAACCTACATAAATATACGTAATGAACAATAATGAGGTAGGTAGGTAAATGTTATACCTATATCCACGCAACGTTGATATAGTATCCTATGTATAATATACATAGGCATGGCGAAAGGAATAACCTTTTAGACGTCTTTGGCAAGGCCGTTGTTGTCTGCGTAAACAAGACAAGCGGGTTCGGCGCTCGATAATTTAATTATTTGAGACTTGTATAATATAAAAATAGGTTTTTTAAAATCTTTTAATTTGGTCACAAGATATTTAATAAATATATTTTCCTTAATTGTGACATTGCTTATGAATGCTCAAAGTTGATTTTATCTATAGGTACCTACTCTGTCGTTTATTTTGTTTATTTAATATGATTAGTAATGTAACACGTTTAGCGTGTAAGTACGTAAATAAATACAACAAAACTTATTAACTTTATTATAATTAATGTCACGCAATAGAATGATAATGTTCGAAATGTTTACCTGACGTGCAATACAGTAAAATTAACTAACTAGGTAATTAGATAAAGCTTCACGATCGTTTCTGAGAAGAGCATGGTGAAGTAGTCACATGCTCAACAAGTGGACTTATCGCACTGGTGTATTCACAGCGATAACATTAAAATACAGCTCACTATCGCCTTCTAAGAAGTCGCCCGTCGCGTTGCGTCGTCGTCGCGGTCGCCGGCGGAGTTGCGCCCGCGCACCGATCCACCGCACCGAGCGACGCGACAGGTAGCTAACGGCACTCGCCTGAGAATACAATTTTCGTTATAGAACAAAGTATAATATGCCGTTAATATACTTTCTCTTGTCATTAGAACTTGCATTGATTAACATAGTAAAATCTATTCTCTGAGTAAAGTCTGTTTTGTAATCTTATTTAACTTACTTTAATGTCGGTACTAATTTAATTAGTGGTGAATCACAAGATCACGACAGATTTTGGCTCAGTACCTATATTAGCATGGCGTCTATCTGATTTGAAAAGGTGCTTACCTACATCGGTTCTTGAATTACCGTTACTTAGCAGGGTTTAATTAGAAATCAATTAATAATTTTAAAATTAACTCAATAGTTCTATAGGCATGTTGTGATGATGTCATCTTTTGGTGCGTCACGTTAATTGAAAATCAAAATAACGAATTTATCAAACTAAATGATCTTATCGCTTACACGACATGTATGTAACATTTACCGATGCCTCTATGTGACAATGTTACTTCCATGTGTGTACGTCGGCGTCGGTAGCGTAAAGTATCGTGCTGCAGAGTGCTTCTTTAGCAATATGAACCCTATGATTGCGTCACAAAGCTGGTAATTCCTTGCAGCATAATAGCAACAAGGTACTTACTCAGTTTCCACGCTCTGATTACTGGATGTTGGCTCTAGACAGCGTCTTTATCGGCACCGATCAGAAACTGAGCTCTACGGGAGTGTTTTGAGAAATCGATCCAGCACTATAGTGCTAAATTCAGGTAATACAGCATTTATTTATTTACTTTAAGTAACATTAATTAGGTAGGTACCTACTTCTTTTGTCGTAAATCATGACTTTCCAGTTTAGTGAAAAACACCACGTGAACCTAATATAGGTAATCAAGGTAATTTCTTTTAAATAATTTATTATCAACACTATTAACAACCCTTAATTATTAAACAAATTCTTTTTTTATGCTTCTTGGATCTTCTACTTACTGCGTTAAACAAGTGGTTTGGGCCACTAATCGATTCTGGATAACTAAGTAGGTAGTTCATTATTCTCCAAGAATGACGTCATTGTAACTTTAACCTCAAACACTTGATTATTCATATTCCCAACGTGTTTCCCTATAAGTGCATCTAATTTAGAGTAGGTATGGTTGTAGCTACAAAACATACATGTAGCATACAGTACGGGTTAGCCGTCGACTGCCGTAATTCCTTCAAGGGCAGATCTTTGTTCGAGTTGCGCTGCATTATCAAGCCTTGTAGACACAGTTGGCTCTCATCGTCTTGTCTTGTGTCATCGGTATTAATGTGCTTCCAATAATACTTGCCATGGTCAACAAAGCTGCTTGTTGCGATAAATGAGACAGAGTATTCATAAGACCACACCGGGCGGACCACCGGGCTGTTATGTGGAAAGTAAACCTATCGAAGCATTTTTATTTCCTTTACTGATAATGCAGGTACAAACATGAAATTGATAATTATTATGCGCAGATGCAGCATTTCAATACCTAGTGTGTAATATAATTGTATTATTAGGGTTCCGTAGCCAAGCAGCTAAATAATGAACCCTTATTATTTGGGCCTGTTTGTCTGTCAGTCCGACCGTCCGTCTGCCCGTCCAACCAAACAACCCGAGTATTAGATGTTAGGTGATGTTACATAGTCATTTTACGCCTCTAGCACTAAATCGATATAGGGACCTAATTAGGAAGAAAATCATTCAATGCCCTACAGCTAAAGAATGTAAAATCAATTTACATGCAAAATATATTTGTAATAAAAAGAAATAACTGTTAGGTACCAATTTTACATCTTAGGCCTTTATAGACGATAGTAAAATCATCATTATACACCTACCACATATTTATTTATATATTAATGTATTTCAAAACAATATTTGTATTTATAGTTGAAAGTAATATCTCACAATAACATAATTTATTATTGCCATCACCAAGACACAATCGATGATACAGGAAGGTCGTCCTTTTGACGTACCTATGAATGAAATACCTATAATTCGTCCCAAATTTTCGCTATTACTTACTGAAGAATGGGTCCACAATTCCACATGGTAAAGATGTGTACGTAGAGGTCCGTTTGTGCGATTTTGTTTAGGAAAGATTTGACAAGATGGTTTTCAAGAAATCGACTTCAGAAACTAGTTTTAGTTATAGACTTCCCTTACATCAGTGTTTTCTGTCGCCGCGATGTTTTGCTTTTTCATTCTAACGTTACGTTATACAAGGTGTCTCAAAAGAAATTTCATATTTGGTGGATCGATTAAAAAAAAATTAAGCCGTATACAGAAAAAATGTTTATTATTGATTAAAATACACTTTTAGGGGATTTATTTCTTAAAAATCATAACGTCTAAATGTAGACCCTCGCGTTCTCGGCACTCATTATATCAAACAGTAAAATTACTTATGACGGCTCGGCAGGTCGACTCAGGGATGGCTGCCATTTCTACCGTTCTTGATTTTCATTTATCCAGGATTGTACCAGTTTCTGCATTCTTTTTATCCCAATGTCGAATGAGAGGAATGCTTGGCGCATCATTTAAGTGAAGCGAAAACCTCGAATACTGCAGAATTTTCTACGCGCTACAGTCGCCAATCACGGTTTTGTAAAACTCTCGCACGCACCTGTGGTCTGCTCCTGAAAAACGCTCTGTAGTGACTGAATTCCCAAGAGCCAGGCTACCGATTGACATAACCCCAGTAGGTACCCCTCGGATACGTTGCGTTCACGCAGTAAGCTAAATAAATATAAAATTTCTTTTGAGGCACCTTGTACCTACTTTCTACCTTTTAATCATAATTCTTCTATTTATCAACATGTTTATTCACCTATGGGTCCCGTCCAGTGCCCAACTTTTAAACTTCTCGTAAGTTAGCACTTTTGTTTCAATTTTATCCATCCCTTGTCGTTACTTCCGACGGCCTCTGATTCCAACATTTCAAACTAACTGTTATGGTTGTTTCAAAATAAATTCAAAACTACCCAAATTACGATTTTTTTAATTTATCTACATTTAGGTTAGGTACCTACCTGTTTTACATTTTACAAATCATGAAGGTAACAGGTATTCTCTAAATGATCCTAGAGATTCGTTTGATCAGGAACAGCAACCATGGTAACTATTGTATGGATTCGGATAAAATTTATAATGCAGGGTTTGCGTGAAATCTAGTGATTGTTACAATTACTTATAAATAACGATTAATTCGCATTCCATTTTCCTATTGCGTGTATTGACGTTTAAAGAAATTTGTCGTGCCGAAGATCGTCATGAAAAACATAAGGCGAACCTATTTCATAATTTAAAGTTATTTTTTTAACGATTTATTTAGGTGAGATTAGGTAAGTACCTATCTATAACCTAATTTATATTTTTTGTGTAAACGGAGGTGATTCCTTCTTGTTAAGACACGAGTCTCATTTCAAACAATTCAATATAAATATCGAAATAGGTATTCAACGTTGTAACAACGATACTCTTAACAAACATTAGCTCATCGCATCTTCTGTTCTGTTGTATTGTGAGAGAGCGGAGAGTATCGCCATGCTTAATTGTAGGATCAAAAGGGGTCAAGTGTGTACATTGACAAGTGCCTTAGGGCCAACGTCATGCCCAAGAAGGCCCGTCCCGTCACGTCAGCGTTTCGTTACAAAGGATTCGCTAATAGCGCATTCATTAATGTATGTACCTAATAAATTGTTAGTAGGTACCTATACAAAATGTGACAGAATCATTATATTTGTTGTACAAGTCTACAACTCTACATGACACAATCGACTTTATTGGATCATTTTCTCTCGGTAATAAGCACGGTTGTCATTTGTAGATTTTTGACAGTCGTTATGGGTGGTCAGATGCCCGAAAGTCGGAGTAGGTATCTGTTCAACTAAGGAGTATTGTGCTACCCATAACTGGGTCGTGAAGGCCAGATGGAGGCGGTCGCTCCATGAAAAACAATGGTATTCAGCTGCATCTGGTTAGACAGGAAATACTCCAAAATAATTAGGATAAGGTTCAGCAGATATAAATGTTTGTCGGATATACCCCTTAAAAGCTCAACCGTCCCATTGAATTGATAAGGAAAAAAATTGATACTAGTAGTTTCAGGTTATACTGATATCACCCCATGTTAAATACTCGAATAGGTAGATCCTTTATATAATTAGCTCTGTAGATATTTATTTTTATGAGTAAGAGCCTGCGCGCACTAGCGATTTAAGTTGGCCGGTAGTTTGATCGGTCAGAGGATCAGTATATAGAAAATAAACTGCAGCATCAGGCACTTATATATACTCATCTGTTGTAAGTACTTAGGTACCTATAATTCTTTTAATTTACGGTGATGTGATCAGTATACGCCATAATAGGATAATAGCTGTTCAAACAGGTTGTTTGAATACTACATTTTGCCGCCTTATAGATAGGAATTATTATACTACCTACATTTATAAAAAAAATAATGAAGCTAACAAACATCCTACTGCGTATACCTAATAGTTTTTTTCCCTTCAAAGTCGTAAATTGTAATTCCCAAGCAGTTAAAATATGCAACATGACTTAAATGGAAGTTACATGGGTTTAAAGATGTCTTGATAAACGATAATAAGATCCTTTTTTGCTTGGTCGTCATTAAGTTACGAAAACGCTCTTTTCCTTTCTTCAATTCGTTATTTTTAAATAAATTACTAGATCGACACAACAACTCGAGGACAAAATTATAAGCAATATGTGGACTTTTACTCGATAAACGAAATACGTAAGCGCTAAGTTTTTATATACCTAGTTACGTGCAAAGGCCTCTGTGTGGCACTCTACGTGTCTCAAGTCACAACACATTCGGTACAGTGTTGTTGTCGGCACGTTTGTGATTTAGGGCTGGAGATGATTTAATATTTATGATAGGAGTCAATGTCTTTAATTCCCATTGTAGCAGGTTGATTGTGCTCCTGGTATTACTCATACGATGTCGCAGCGCGGTACGACTCAGTTACTGGCCGTTTGCTACCGTATGCGCCTTTATTGAATACTGATAAGTTTACTCATACCACACTGTGAGTTATTGTTTTCATATGGCAATACTTTTGCCAAGGCCGAGTTCGTTATACGAGTATTGGACGGGTAAAGTTTCCCGGGCGATAGATATGTTTATGAGTTAGGTTAGGTAATACAGATTAGGATTTAATTTCAACCAGTGCAAGTAGGTACCTACCTACATGAATCCCGCACCTATTGCTGAATATTGTAACACTTCGATTAACGTAACAATGCTGGGCATGTTTTATGACCTTTTGGAATCTTTACAACACGATTGGTTAAAAAATGAACTGTGTTCACCACCGTCATTAAGTTTATTTGCTACGTAACTATGTGATGCTTCGATTAATTAGTATACCTAGGTACTACTTATCTAATATTTTATAACACCGCAAAGAGACGTAGAGTAGCTAGCATCATACATTGTTGATATCTCGACATTATTCGAATCTTTCAAAGGTTTAAGCTACTCTGGCCTAAGACCGATCGTGAATTCTTTTCCCTTGCACACCGACCTTCGGGGCAGTAGTTCGGCTTTCTTTCGTAGATCTTCGTCAGTCGTTTTGGGAGTCCGAAACTCAAAAGCCTGAGTACCAGGTTTACCAAAGGGTATCGTGCTGTAAACTTGTGTTACCCAGTTGATTGAAATAGTGGAGATCAGATATTCAAATGCATCCAGATAGACTGGAAGCAACTTGATTGGGTATAGGCTAGACAGGTGAAAACTCATAAAACCTAATATTAAACATTCACTTCTAAACACGAGCCACTTTTACAAGACGCGGTTGTTAGGGGAGAATATTATTGTTATTATTGCCATGATCTCACTTGGCCATCGCTTGCGTTGTTATCTGCAGACGTAGCAGACGTTGCTAGCTACTACCTGTCTTCTTGAGAGTACCGTTTGGTCCCTTTTAACGGCACCCACGTTACTTATTGTTTTGTGAGGCGACGTAATTATTTTCTAGGTGATACAGTGATCATCACATTGTACTAGTATTCTACAATCTTGTATGGGTACCTGACTAAATATGTATACCTACCTACTACCTACTCGTATCATTTCACCTATTAAAAGACTGTCAGTTGGTATGGAGTTAGGTCTAACACCAGTCGGTTGCATTTCAAACAATAAACAAATCAGTAAACGAGATAATCACCACGGCCGGTTCTCCACTGACCCCATCTTAATCCTCTAAATGGCCCTGCCACGCCTTACAGCTCTTACACACGAGCGGCATGTTCCCAACGGCAGAGGTAACTGCAGACGGCAGCAGTCGAAATTTCAATAACGCGGCACACTACAACTGCAAGTGTTGCTATAGGTCGACTGCTGCAGTCGACGCGTCGACGGCAGCAGTCGACATTTCAACAACGCGGCACACTACAACTGCAAGTGTTGCTATAGGTCGACTGCTGCAGTCGACGCGTCGACGGCAGCAGTCGACATTTCAACAACGCGGCACACTACAACTGCAAGTGTTGCTATAGGTCGACTCGACGTGTGTAAGAGCTCTTAGGCTGCGTTTCCACCAGAGATGTGTAGAGAGGGATGTATTTTTAAAAACCAATAGAATCACAGCAGTTACCTAGCGTCACTCAGCGCAGTGATTCTATTGGTTTTTAAAATCACATCCCTCTCTACACATCTAAAGATGGGTCTACTTTCAGACCAAGACTGACCAGAATAAATAATAATAGGCCTCAACATTTTTTTAAAACTGCTAATGTATCTGTACCGTCCAAAATGAGAAAAAGCGCTCTCGATACAGATATAAACCAGACGTTTGCCAAACCGTATGTTGAAATTTCAGTGCTTGGATGGTATTATAGGTGCGTGTTGCGCAGAACTAAGTGAGCGTCGACGCCGGCGGCTCGGCGGCGGCGCCTCGTACCCGTCGTGTTTACGTCTAATTTAGGCGCGAGCGCCGCGACGTCGCCCCCGCGCCTCCCGCGCGCTGTCCATTGAACACGCCGCCGCCGGTACGCGCGCGTTTATTTTGGCATGCCGAACTCGGCACTGCGACGCGACGCCACGGAATATCCTCACACTGCCACTTTCTTGTGGTGTCGATGTAGGTTACGGAATAATATTGATTTATCTAAATTTAGAGGTTTGATAACCTTTGTTCGATCGAAATGCATACTTTCGAATCAATAATAATACTGATGCTCTTATCTACCACGCTAGGTACCTACCTATCGTAGAGAAAAATGTCTGTCGGAACACCACTTGAAAAACATCAAATCATGTTTCCAGCCGCAACAGTTCAGTGAAACTTCTAAAATAGAAAAACACATGGACGAGATGGGCTTAGTGCTGATAGTAGGTAGGTACATAGGTACCTACACAGAGCGAGATGATGACTTAAAATCAACTCTCAATGCTAGTAGTAGGAAAACATAGTAATATTTGTTGAATATGATTTGGTTTAGGAACACGTAAATTATAATGTTATTATTTTAATTCGTAAACAATTTATCACTGGCTTCGAACGGCGAAGGAAAACATTGTGGGGAAACCCACACACTCATAATAAACTCAGAACGTGTTGTTGGTAATGTCCTAAAAACAGTTACAGGTAGAGTCATCTGGCACGAGGTGCAAAAATGATGTGGTGAATAAGTCCGCGGTGGTAACGAAACACTAAACTATAACTTGAATCATACAGTTCCTACATAAGTACCAAAATCTTATAGGTAGTATGATTCTACTGATTTTACATACAAGGAAACAAAGACCGACATTGGTACCTACATAAAAAAAAGAAGTTGATTTCTATTCAGGATGCAGTTTTTTGGACTTGTCAGATATAAATACCTAATTGCGTTGGTTTATTTTAATTAAATTTGAAGTTTTATCAGGTTCGCATAGATACGTAGGTATTATTTCTGCGCAGAAAGGAAAAGCCGAACAGAAGCGTATATCGTGCAGTCCCAATGCTCATCATAGCTTGTACAAAAATCTTTCAAGAAAGACGCTTAGTTGACACTTCGCGTGACCCAAGGGCTGGCTTTTAACTTGATCAAAGGATAAGCATTGCCATACAACGTGGCAAAGCGGCTAGTCTTTTTGGTACCCATATAGTAGGCAGCGATGCGGATGAGTTTTTTGACGCCATATTTTAAAGGTAGTTTTATAAGTTTTTATTTTTATTGTAAATGTTATAAAAACGTAGATAAATATTACAAATCATAACACAAACAAATCAAATGAATGAACATTAATATTAACACCAAATGCGTACAAAGAAAGGCAGGCTTTGAAAATCTTATTTCAAATTTAATTTAATCTGTTTTAAGTGGCTGGATCGTCGTTTTTCACCTCGGAAGAGTTAACGAGCCCGTGTCCTGTGATGTTACCGCGGCTAGCCTTGGAGGCTGCGGTGAGATCCGACTTCTCGGAATCGCTTCGAGCCCTCCCCGACACCCCTTACCCCTCGTAATCGCCTTTTCTGTCAGGACACGCTTAGTTTATGGTACCTGAGAGGGCAGCCCGGCACAATATCGATACCTGTCGAAAGGTGTAATTTTTATTTATGTTTTAGGATTTAACTATTATTAACCATAATGTACAGAAAATAATAAAACAAGGATAAATAATAAAAACAAGGATAAACAAGGATAAAAAAGTGTACTAAAGACGACACCTACGGTTCGGATTTCTGACTTAGGTATAGGTACTCACTCTCTGTCCTATTTCTATCATTGGCATAAGTAGGTAGCAACTTTTTCGTCGTGATATTTAACATAATAGACCCTATCATCGGCCGAGGTGCTCCCATAGTAGGTACGCCTTATGTCGCCAGTTACGATAAATCCTTTCATAATTAATAGGTACAGACGCCAGCACATCAAGCTTAAGCTACCCCAAACTATGATTTTTTCCAATAATTAGGAAATTAATATAATAAATAGGATAGGGTTCATGATCAATGATTGATTATGAACCTTCTCCTATTTATAATAAAGTTGAAACAATTCATAGAAATAATATGATTTACTTAAAAGGTATTACGGTAGCTTCTCGTGCTGGACTCTGTTCACTAAATATGTATAAATAATATTCGGTAGTGTAGTGGATCTATTAGCTTTTCATTACTTTACTATATGCTTTGAGGAAAACCACAATATTATAAGATACCGGCTTTACTATGAGGTAGGTATTACCTACCATTTCTAGCTATAAATAGTGATTACTTATTACACAAAAACATTAAACGATACCAAAGTTTCCAAAGTCGATAAATATTGTGTGTTTTCAAAAAGTTATCGATAGTATTTGCATCGTCACTAGCCACTGTCAGTTCAACTTGAGCTCTTTTTATTTTCTTTTTGTACACCTGAGTTGTTAGTAACAAAGGCATTGATTTTTTCTCTCGACTCCGCCCTGGCCTTTGAGTGCTTCGCCGCGTTTCTTGGTACCGGCGCCGATCATTCAGTAATCTTCGATAGCCGGTCGATAGCGCTCTCTGTGGAGGAACATTGTGCTCTAGATTCAAACAGGTCAAATATTATATAAAAAAAAATGTAACCGTAATTTAGAGGCCGGCTATAGGGTGAATTTTAAATACGTAAGTACTTACTTTAAATTGACTCGAAATAATATTTCTACGAAAATTTCGCTACTTAGGCGGTAATATATGAAAACCTACTCTTTCTATATATCCACGGCCTTATGCCTACCTATATTGAACTATGATAATGAAAGTAATAACGTTAATACTTAGTAAACTATCTAACTAAGTTCCTACATATTTCTTAAGATGAAGTTCGTAAGTGGCGAGTGCAAATTAAATCTCACATGAAATGGACAACCTGACATTAAATCCTTTTACCTACCACAAATTACTTGGCTAGAAAGGTGATAGCAATAGTATGGTGAAGCAGCTTTCACTTGTTTATGTAGGTAGATGATTGACAGATGTTGTCTACACACGTACTGAGCTGCTAGTCCGTCCGTCCCTTACCTGTTAGTGTAGAATCTTTGTATTTGAACACAGTACCTACCAGGCAGGAGCTTGTGGCTAAATTATAACAGCCGCATGGGTCGATCGAAGGTTAAGCTACGCTTGACGAGGTCGGTCCGTGGATGGGTGACCATTTATTTCATACCAAGACTCCTCCGTGCCTCGGAAAGCACGTTAAGCCGTTGGTCCCGGCTGTCATTTGTAGATCTTTGACAGTCGTTACTTGTAGTCAGAAGCCCGAAAGTCTGACAACCAGTTTAACCAAGGGGTATCATGTTACCCAGTTACTGGGTTGTGGAGGTCAGACAGGCAGTCGCTCCATGTAAAACACTGGTATTCAGCTGCATCCGGTTAAACTGGAAGCCGACCCCAACATAGTTGGGAAAAGGCTAGGCAGATGATGATGACCTACCAGGATGATGTATCAATTTACCAGAAAGTAGAACACAGGTAGGAAGCAACACATACTGGGGCACCGCGACGTGATAAGTTCACGCTTTTGCGCCTGAGGGGTTCATTCATTCGTACTGTTAACTAATAATGCAATTTCATAAACGACCTTGATATGTCAAACAATTGAATCTGGGACGAATGTTATGTAAATCAGTAACTACTTACGAGTAGTGTTACCTAGTGACATTTTACATCTCGGGGGCGAGGTGTCGGTCGGCGTTCCCTTCTCTCCTTTGCAATTTCGCAACTCAAACATGCGCTTTGTTGCAAATGTTCGGCTGTCCTACATTTTATTAATCTGTTTTATCACTTACCTACCTAGTTTTTTTTTTAACTTTGAGTGAGTTTTGTTATGAGTTTAATAACATATTTATCCTCCTCCGGATTTGATTGCTGTTCAGAATTGAACATGTTTTAAAACTTGTAAAGCAATATTAAAACTGGTCATGTAAATCTAATCGGACAACTTTACGGAAATTATCATCTTTGGTCCGCTAGACGCGGATGGTTTGACATTATGTTATAAAATACTGTATTGTAAAGATTTACTCCGTACAACAAAAGATAAAAATTTCAAAAACAATCTATAAGAATTAAAATCATCTACCTGCTGGTTGGCTTTATCCTGTGGCATCAATGACGTAGCTATAGCGCAGGAGGGTTCAAGGACCGCTAAGTCATTTAGTAGCCAGGTACAAGCTACTTGCCCCGAGGCGGCCGGCCGCCCGCCGACGATACACTTCGCTCAGCTCTGGTTGCGTGTGGGAAACAGTCTTTCGTCCTGTCGCCAATAGTCTGAAGCGACATGCGACTGGTATAAATTAGCAAAATTGCTATTTTACGGTTTAACTTTATTATTCAGATTCTGTTCCACAAATAATGCGCCCAAAAACTAAGCAAAATGCAAAATCACTTGTTTCCGTTGCCAGTAACAAAGATAGGATGGATTCTTTTTTTGAATGATTAAATACCGCAGGCTTTGAAAGATCAAATGCCATGAAGACAGAAATAATCATTACTAAGTATTAAGAAGTGCACACCCTTGGAATGTTGGTCGTCGATAATGATGATAACTTTATGGTAAGGCATGGCAATGTGCTATCGACAGCAAAAAATGCAGTAATACGAAGCACATCTCGGGCCGATTGATGAGGTAATGCGACGGTGGTATGATGGACGGGAATGATGAGTCGTGTCGAGTGAGACGCTGCACTGGTTGGAAGGAGTGAACGGGATGCAGATACAAACACGGTCGGGTCCAAAGTCCGCGACCGGCGACCACCGAGCGGTACATGATAGTAGCCTCGAAGCTGCAACGACGAGAACTAGTCTGAGCCTTATTCCAACAATTATACTTCTCTTCAAAACAACTATAGCTCCATTTATACTTATTTGAACAAAAGAAAGGGTTACTAAGAAATCTCGTGATACGGAGTTATAATTAAAGTTGGTAAACTAACTATCAACAAAGGCTTATCCAAATCAAATCTATTTATTTTCTAACATCACGACTTTATTTGTATATACCTAAAACCCACCGCTAGGGCGAACATAAGCTAATGTAAAAAGGGTGTCCTGTCCACCGTGTTAACTGTTTAGTTCCTGCCTATATCCAGTTCCGGTGCAGCAGCAGCGAGCGAATGTCAACCGCGACCATTAGAGCTTCCTGTGCGTCCACCAGTGAATGGGCGCACTATCCGCGACCTGGCTCGTTCGCCATATGAATGGGTAGTGCGTACTGCACAATGAATTATTCGTGCCAGACTGGCTTCCGTTGGCGCCGGACACATGCTCCGTGTTCTGCCTTTTTCGCTGATTAACGTCTAATTATAGGGTACAGCTCTCCACCACATGACTCCTAGTGACTCAGTCCGACTTAATAACTGCACAATGCCGTTCGGGACTTATTAGTAGCTGTGCTGAGTTTAGGAGTGTTGTAGATTTAGCTCAGTGGGTGTAAGTTCATGACTGCTCAGTGGATTATACGCATTATACTACAAATGACTGATAAACGAGTGTGGGAGTAGGTGTCACTGATTGTGCCATGTCGATTACGAAACAATTCATCTAATTATACTTATGTTTCACTTTCAATGTATTTATGAATGACGCCTAGCCTAAGTATTTTGACGTCGTCAAAACACGTGTTTCAATGCGGGTAATTGACAACTAAACCTTATATATAAAAAAATTGTAGATCAAAATATTAAACTTTATTAAACTTGTTTGAAAATACTCTTTGAAGATCTCATCACATCATCAAAAAATCTTGACATTTTTAATATTCAAGATTTTGATGCAACTAGGCAGTGGACAGTGATAACCTAGAGGTGATAGCCTAGTGGTGTGACCGGCGGATTGCCAAATCATAGGTCTCGAGTTCGAACCCAAGGCACGCACCTCTGACTTTTCGGATTCATGTGCGAATTGTATAATCATCACTTGCTTCAAAAACGGTGAAGGAAAACATCGTGAGGAAACCGGCATGCCTGAGAGATATTTCTCGACGGCATGTGATGCCAAGTCAGGCACCAGGTTAGTTACTAACCACACCATAAGAAGAAGTGGACAGTCGCAAGCATATTTTTTTTCATTCCTCGTGGATGTCTGGGGTCTGTCAGACTCTTACAAACTAAAACCCACTCCAGAGTTCTGACTGAAAAACAGAAGATACTTCCGCAGCCTCCAACTGACTTTATAACTAATCTTACCTAATATTTTTGAGCCTTATCCATTGTTGCTCGAGCAAACGTCATTCGATTTCGAGTAGGCAGGGAAAATATTTTAACGCGTCAATTCAACCACAATGTTTCTAATATAATAAAAAAAAAAAAAAAAAACAGAAATAGTCCATACAATTGAAAATTAAAATTAAAGGTACATACAATAATATACATTACAATCAAAACATGATATGGTCCATTCCCCAACTATTAAATGGACCGGTAACAGGCAGAGAACGTTTTCTTTCCTGAAATTTCGAAAATACCCCCATCACACTTCTAGTAACAGCAATCCATATTTATTTATTTGTGCTTTCTAACACATTTTACCTTACAATTGGTACCTAATATTAATATTTATTTAAATTACTACTTTAAATCTTTAAATGCACAGCGGTATGTACATAATGCCATTGCCATTTTCTACCAGTCAACTTTTGGGTGATGCAGAGCCACACAGTGGTGAAATTCCAAAACAAATGAACATAATAATGTTGGACATCAAGTCTGCTGATTCGTTGTACTAATTAAAACTCCACCACCCAGAAACTCTACAGTCTGTGATCCTTCTTTTTGAGCTATTCTGGAACGGCATAAGACGTGATTGACGTAGTTTGTTACACAGATTCCCTTTACACGTTTCTAAAAGTGACTTTTATGAGCAATTTTGCGAAATATTTTATGACGTTTAGAAATAACTTTATTAGCGTCTATTTTTCTCTTAGTCTGATAACGCTTCTAAGCAGTCTTTACCAATTAACTATCTTTATTATTTTGTCTATGTTTAAGTCTAAGGCATGAATTAATGTGTACCTCATTATAATGCACCTACTAGATTCATTAGACTCCTTCTATTTTGGCTAGGTACCGGTTGTCATCTGATCTTGATGAAATTGCCAATCTTTGAATAATGCTTTATAGATCTGAGTATTATTAGCAGGTACCTACTTATGCTTATTTGTTTGTCGTTTAATTTCTGGGAATCGTTTAGAAATTTAAAGGAGTCAGAGATAAAGCGTTGTGCCGTCGACCCGGATGCTGTCTCAATAGCGGCCCCTACCTAACTGACTCAACTCGACACGGAGCCAGGTCACGACGCTGCTATCCTTGTTCCACGCACGAATACAACGCAGTTCCTCCTATTTCACATGTTTTGGTACAAATTTAAATACTCACATGAAAAACAAACGCTTGATTCATCAGTGACTAACTTTATTTCAATACAATTTGACCTGCTGACAGAGATAACTTTGGGATCGCTACTGTAAGTGTTTGCCAGAAACGCATCTTTATATTTTTTTGCGTAGGCATGCTTGAAGGAGTGACAAATCATTTTTGTGTTCACAATATTCTCAGATAAGGCGAACGTTGTATTATCTCTTTACTTTCTAAAGCTAGATGAAAAAACACGTTGTTAACCTCTGGCAGCGAGAGGCAGGCCACCGCGCGGCAAGGCCGACTGGTCCGGTTGCCGCCGCGCCCAGCTTGCGCCCGCGCCGTCGCAGCCGTGCGTGAGTGCGTACGCACCAACACATGTCTATTAGTACATAAACGCCTTATCATATTTGTTGTGCGGATAATTATTAAAAAAATCAAGCATCGATAGCTGATTTTGACGAGATTGATTGGTCTTTTGGGCAAAGCGGTAAAGCCAAAAGCAGTACCTACTTAAATTTAGCTTGATCTAAAATAAGTATGTATATTGCAATGATAACACGATCTGTATTTAAGAATTCAAAAAGGACGAACCTTTGCACATGTGAGTGGCTGATCTTGACAACAAGGGAAGCGACGGCGACGAATCCGATTAACTCCTTCAAACACTTTAGTGTCTAGAGCTGCTGGCGTTACATTTTCTGGCTTTTATACTTCTTCGTCGTTAATTTCATCTGTTCAAATATACTTAGCTATTTTGTTTGAGTTTATCAGCATTTTATTTTCTAAAATGCTGATTATCTGCATTCTCCAGGACTTGTTCTACCGGTTCTAAAGAAATGGTTTCGGATGCCAAAAATCCTTAATACAGGTTACAGCGTCAATGTGATAGTGTCATTGGCGCCGTTAAAATATCTAGCCTAGCCTCTCAGAACTCTTAAAACCAATTCGCAAAACAAACCTTCCCAGAAATGAGATTGGTGTCATCAAAAATAAAAGTTCAAAGAAAGTTGTAACGAGATTGTGATAATTCATTAGATCGGCTAAGGAAAATACGTTAAATACGTTTTGGCTGGAACAGTAGATCCCATAATAAAATCATCGGCCGGAAGTCGATGCGTCACTGGTGCGTTTTCGTCCACTTCTGTTAGTGTGAGTATTATGTGCGCTCTACAGTGTAGGCAGTACGGAGTAGACACTACGATATTATCGCTCTCGATTATCATGCGTCTGCTAAAAGACAACAGACTTTGCAGCAATAAGAAATAAACAAGAATCTACCTACTTAAAATCGAAGAAGGTAAATCTAAATGAACTGTTATATTACCTAGTCATGTTCATTTGTGTGATATAGTGGTCACCTACACGTTGCTCTAACGCTTGTATAGTGTTACTGATTATTCGTGTGTGCGTTTATTTACGTACGCGAGCGCCGACTCGTCCGAGATTCAAATTTAGAATGCCGTCTCCGCCATGTTGTTCTCAGTGAAAAACCTACGATCCATCGTTTGGAAGCCGTGGATCTGTCGCAAGATAACGTGGTTAATCCTTTTTGGTGTTCCCAAATTATAGCCTTTTTCCCGAAATATATAGCATCTCGATTGATAATGTAAACTGAACGCATACATTTTCTGTTTTCAATACCTATATTCTGTAAACAATTATCCAATGGAGACTAACATGTCATATATTATTTTATAACGTTAGGTATCTTTAACTGACTACAGTTCTATTATCTTGAGGTCGTCTGAAAATTCAGTTAACGTAAATAAATGTTGTTGGTTAGTAAAACGTAAGTGTATTCATGTGAATGAATGAGTCACGTTCAGAATTGGTTTGGTTCAGTTATTCGCCAGATTGTTGCGAAGTAACCGCCTGAGTCTGTTGGAACATATCTACGCTGTGTCCCTTTGTCCCGCTTAAACTCATGAAGCAACAATAAATTGTAATTAACGATCGGTTTTACTTAAGCTGTCTTGTTCTTGTTAAATTTATGATTGTTATTCTTCTAGCTAGAGATCAACGATAAAATAATATAAGTAGGTATTCACCGTGAATCGTGAATCTTGGCGCCTTGTACGTTTGACAAAGATAGAACAAAACTTGTCATTTAAGCGCTTTAAAATTCGATACAGTTATAATCTATCCGTGTCTTGCCGTCAGATTGTGAGATATTTAGACGCGGAACGTAAAGTGGCTGTTGATTGATTAAAAAACGCATGTAAAGTTACGGGTTTTATTTTCCACCAGCCCCAGCCAATCCTCTCTTCGCGTTGTCATTATTTAGGTCCGTATTGCAGAACCTCGCCCAAGCTGTAGGTACTCAAGCATTACGTGAAACTAGTTTCAAACAATAAAAGGGCTTTAAACAAGTTTTAAGTGTTGATTGAGGTTCTGTAATACGAGCCTTAGACACTGAACCAAACAAACCGCGATGAACCAACAAACAAATAAAGTGCGCCATTTAATGGCATTGTTTTATTTACACAGATACTGATCACTGACACTAGAACAATGTTTGCCAACAGTCGCTTTGTTGACGAAACGACACACTTCGGTTAACGGTACACATACGTACCTACCTACTGTTGATGCTACCATCTATTGCATTACCACTACAAAGAAACAATTTGCATGTCAATATTGTGTCGATATTCCACGATTTCCACATGAGGTGGTGATTGTTGCACTTCGCCCGTTTTCTCAATTTGTAAGAGAAGGATAGCTCTCATTTGTTTATTTATTCAAATCGTAGTCAACAACAAGCGTTGTTGCGGTACTGTAGCTTGTAACTCCATTCACACGACAAATAATTTTGTGTTAGAGATGGAAAGTTTTTTTCATTTTATGTGAGACTACCTTTCGGCTCGCAATATGCTCTGTGCTAGAGTTCGACATCCCTGTGAATGCAGCGATGAATTCGACTGCCTTGGACACGATGACTTATTCTGCAGTAAGAGCGGTGGTGGGTTTTTTTTTTCTTTTTTTTTTTTTTTTTAATATTACAAACTAGTGCTTGACTGCAATCCCACCTGATGGTAAGCAGTGATGCAATCAGTGATGGTGAAGCGCACTAGTTTGTTAAGAGCCTATTCACTCTAGCCTTGAAGACACCTAAATTATAATCGGACGGGAAGACCGCAGCAGGCAAGTTGTTCCAGTCCTTCGATGTACGCGGTATAAACGACGAAGCGAAACGCTTTGTCCTAATCGTGGGAGTGCCAACGATGTAAGGGTGGACACTCGCCGTACGCCGGGTTGTCCGATGGTAGAATGGTGATGGCGGAATCAAGTCATGTAATTCCCGTGCACACTCTCCAAAATGTATCCTATAGAAGACCGAAAGGCTAGCTATCCTACGCCTATGCTCAAGGCTTTGCAGATTGGTTCTAACCAAATCTGGGTCACCAATAAGCCTCTTCGCACGCCTCTCCACTGAGTCCAAAGCTGCTAGATGACATCTGGCAGCACCAGCCCATATGTGACTGCAGTACTCCACACACGAACGGACCTGTGCTTTGTATAGCATAAGAAGCTGACCAGGTGTGAAGTACCACCGGACCTTTGCAAGAACGCCGAGTTTCCTAGCAGCAACCTTGGCTTTGGACTCAATGAACCGCCCAAAGTTTAGGTTTGAGGAGATTTCCACTCCCAAGAGCTGAAGGCGGTCGGTGCACTCCAAGGATACATTCTGAAAAGCAGGAGCCATGGTGAACGGGGGATGGCAAAACACACAAACATTACCTAATGACTAGGTATATCCGTTAGGATCTTGTCACTGGTCGGAGTGCCTGCTGTTCTAGGACTTAATGACATAGCACGCGACGAAGATAAGAGGCTAGAAAAAAGTCCATAATGCCTTGGAAGTTTGGTAAGACTTTGGTGTGAGATGCCATTGATACACCATCGTGCTATCCCATCTTTCTTACACAGCAGAATTGAGTTGGCAGATAAAGAAAACCCCAAACAGCGCATACCTATACATATAGGTATAACAATATTTGAAAGAGTACCTAACATTATAATTTACTTGGCTAATGGCTATAATAGAGTTGAAAAATAGTTTGTTGACAGTCATTCTGATGGAGTTTCGTCGTTGGGGTTAGTGGACTATGTCCTGTAAATTTTTGGCCGCCAGGTGTAAAAACAGTCTTGAAGTTTCTTTTTAGAGCAAACTTCAGAATTGACAAGATAAAATTATAGTATTCATCCGAATGCTCGTTGAGCGCATTGGCCAACGTTGGAGCGTAATCCACTGTTAATAAATATTAGCTTCAAATACTAGAAGACACCCGTTACTTTTTCTGCGTCTGTATCTTTATATATTAGGTATACAAGGTAGTCGGTTTGTTATTCTAAAATATGATGTAGGTACCTAATACTGTAAAGTATCATCAAATAAAGTTTCAAAACGAATTTGACTCGCGCCTAAATTTGTTTCACTTCTGGGATGCGCAGAGTATATGCCTTTAACTTAAATTCCTAAATGAAGCTTAAACCTCAGATCCTTTTTTTAAATATTGCGAGCAAGGAGAAGTGTGAAAGTTCAAACGATCGATTTTCGACCTTTGGGCGAACACTAGTAATTTATCTCTTTGAGGAGTGTGACATTTGGCAAAGTTAGTTTTTCTGGAGTCGGTCAAATTTCGACAGTTTTAGCTTTATGCACTTCTTGTGCATCAAGCTAAAACTGTCGATATTCGACCACAATACGATCACGAGTATTATAAATGCTCCAATCCCCTCTTCACATAATGTGATGACACCATATTTGGTATTTGTCCTTTAAATTTGTAACAGTGAAAGATCCGTTAAATTTCTGTTTAGCAGGTTTTAATAGAGCTTGTAAACAGAGGCAAACATTTGCACATAAATCTTTATATATAAAAATGTAATGTTGGTTTGTGTACGCTTCAAAAACTCAAAAAGTTCTGCACCGATCGAGCTGAAATTTTAGCATGATATCCGCATCAAGGATTGTTTTTATCTATTTTTTTTTCTTTTTTTTTTAACCATTCAATCACAATGTGCCACAGCGAAGCGTGGCAGGGTACAGCTAGTATATCTATAAAAGTGTTATTCCTGTAAGTTCAGATAAAACATAGTTAGAGGTACCTACTTGCTACCAATTATCTACTTAAGTCCGTTTCCTGATCATAAAGCAATTATCGTTACCATATAGGTACCTAATGATTACTTCGCTTATATAAAACAAACAAAACTATAATCGAGCTTGTACAAGCGAACAAAATCTTCGCCTTTAAAATGTTTTATCCATTTAAAAGACAATGCGACCTCATCAAGTTTCATACATTTTACACCGGAGTCATTCATGTACATTAAGTAGTTAATTAGCGTAATATGTGGCCTTCGGTTTATTTGTTTACGTTGGTACTTTATTTCTAATTATTGTTTTTATCGGTTAACGATAAGCGCTGTCAGGCTAAAGGAAAAACCAATGTGCTGACTTGCTGAGTGTTGTAGAACGTCGCTCAACATTAGATTATTGTAACCGCACATGAACTTGATTATGTAGTTAATCCAGGAATAAATAAAGCTGATTCGTTTCGAGGTTACTCGGTTTGTGCCTCGTGTTGTTGTGTATCGCGGCGTCTATTGTGTGGTGTTGTGTGCAACTGGAGAAGTGGGAAAATTGCGCACCAGACGAGGATGTACGTCCGATATGACGCGCATCCGGTGCAACAAGAGCGGCGTCTTAATACTCGCCGCCTGGCCACATCACGCACACCCGCACTCACAGATGCTGCTTGTTGAGATTCAAGATTCAGTGTTTGCATCGTAACATCGTCTAGATTTAAGTGGTTTCAATTGTAACTAATGCGGGCTATAATTACGTTTGTGACGTCGCCCCGCGATGTAATTCTAATACAGAATATCGATGTTTCGTACGGAATAATAGAAATGATTTGAATTTTATATTAATGTATTACACACGTATAGGTGCGATGACATTAGTAGGTACCCGTACGTAACCTAAGTAAAGATAATTATTATTGTTTATTACTTGTAACTAAATTACCTACGAATTTTGTAAATTTAATACTTTTATACATGATCTATAGATCCACGGCATTGTATTTCCTATTTATATATTATAATATTTGACCTAAGGTATAGTAGTTAATTAGGTGTGACATAGTTATTACGAAACATGTTATGACTGCCTCCTCGTACCTATCTACTTTGAAACCATTTTTCTCAGTAACTGTTATTGCCATAAATCCCGGAAAATTTACAAGTTGTACCTTATGTTGTGCATTATATGTATATTATTTTATTATAGAAGAGGACTCTGAATTTGAAAAATGGATTTGTAATTGTAAAAATCAATAAATTTAAAGTGCAATTTGCAAGTTACAGCTACGCATTTTGCATTGTAAAACCTTTATATTATTTTACTTATTTCCTATAAATCCGGATGGCCTGTAAATATAACTAGATAATAATTTAAAATGTTCACATAAAATATCTTAACGAAACATTCTTAGATCGGTGCGGGTTCAGGCCCGAAATTACGTAGCACATTTTTTGTTGATTGTGCATCTAAAGTCCATTACACCTACTTGATGACAACGAGTGAAAACATTGTATGTAGGTATTATCATAGTGTTATTCATTGGCATTTATATTATACTTAGATACTATAATGTATTGGCATCTGAATGAGATTTTGCGAGCTGCTACTCAACCATCATAGTTATTTTAATGTTTATGTTACGTCGACGGACGCGATGCCAACTTTATTTTCCGTTTAATTGAAACACGAGGCATTTCACCGAATTCGTCATATTGTGCCCGCGAATCTGTTTACGATTCATACTTTGTTTGCGACGCGAGGTTCGTGTAGTTTTGCGTGGCTTCAACAGTTTTCCTCTTTATTATAAGTCCCTCATTTGTATCCGTCCGCGCTCCTAATTAGTTACACAGTCAAAGTGGAGCGTCCTCCTAAAATAAGAGTGGCTAAAATGTCCAAGTTTTGGAGTTTCAGCCTTTGCTATGATTGCAATCAGTAACGTTGAAAAGTGGTTGTCATTGCAAGTAGGGTGTTAGCCTGCTTTAGCTCTATAATAATATTACCATCACAATAACATTCGATTTTTACAGTAGGCTGACTATCAGCAGCGTAGACACCAACACCGGGTGCGTTGTGCAACAGTGGAAGACCTTCGCACGAGAGAAATGGCGGCTATTTCTTAACACTCCTTGTCATATGCCGATTGTTCGCTAGCGTCTAGGTCTTGAGCATTTCGATTCTAATTTTACGAGGCTTTGTGCGTATGTCATGTCGGCTGCTTGCGAGCTGGTTGCGTTATATCAAATTAGGTACTCGGTTTTTGCTTGCAAGAGGTCATGTTGCCTATGAAGGTATAATTACCTAATTTCAATTTCGGAACCTGCCTAAAAATTTCGTTAATTCGATGCTCAAAGTTCGCACTAAACGTGAAGATGATGAAACAAATGGCTTCATAAATTAATTATGCGTTGCTGTTTTGTTTGCTGGCCTGCAACACAATGCGACCACTAAATTTAAAAAAATGGCAGTAGATAGGTATAAGTACCTACATACCTACAACCTGGCTGAGGGATGATGTACCTATATACTGATAACGGTGACATAACGGTTCAGCACAGATTATACTTTCTCTTCACTGCTTCATAATTTTATCTGCGCAGAGGATACAGTCGAAACGTAAAACACTTTCTCATTTCAGTTTTGCTTTCTTACATTACGTAGTACAGTAGGTACCTACGTGTGTATGCACAAATACTTTTTCAAAACTATTTGAATCTTCAGATCGTTTTCAATGGGTATTTCAAAGTAGGTAGGCAAAGATGACTAAAGCTAACCAGGTATACCAGGTATCTGTGTTGCCAAATTCAGTCATCTGCGTTCTAAGAACGATCGATTACGTGTTTGCCTTTGCAGATTGTGGGCAAAATAATGTGAATGTGTACAAACAAACACGGTGAGTGCGGGTGGCGAGTCGCATGTTGGATAGTTATAACAGTTTGGTCGGTGTTATGCAACTCGAGTCATCCTCCCCCCTCCCCTTCGACTCCCCCCCGCCTTGCGCAGGCGCAGGCTCCACTGTAATTACACACTTGCCCACACACCCCGTCACCCGCGCCTCTGTTCACCTGAAGTGGCGTGATGTGCCTACTTCACACATTTTGTACATAGTGTAAACCACAATCTTTTTAATTAAATTTCTACCTACATCCAGTGGGCAGAGAAACAAATGTCAATTTTACAAATGCCTTAGATGTTCAAGACGTTCGATCAGTTTTCTTTGTTGACACAAGATCTTGAATGTAGTTTATTTAAAAACAATTTTAAGACAGACGAACATGAAATTATTTCCATTTTGCGAGGAAGAAGTACCTAAACACTAAGGGGGACTATAATTATTTTACTTTTCTTTCTGTTTTATTATGTACGAGTAGGTATGTAATAGACTAATTTCTTACTTGTAAATAAATATACCTAAGGGGGACTTGTACAAATGTACTCGTACATTGTACAATCGGACATATGCTCAATTTATCGCCTAAACCATTTAAAAATCGCAGCATTGGGTTTAGTTGCAGGTGAGAAGCCAGCTTGTTCTTTGAGACTCATGCGCAATGTTATAAGTATTATTAATTAAAAAAAAAATACAAATATTTTATAACACCAAAAGCCATCACAGTCCAAGAACCAAAAACTGCGAGCAAAAGGCTAGAGCATATAAACTAGTTCACAATAATTTTAATTCCCTAACTCCTAACTGCCATTATACCAGCTCGTTTAAGACTTAGGAGAAAAAATGTAGTCGGTAGTCGCAATTGAACAATTTCCGATATTTTTTAAGTATCGAATATCTTTTATATTAGTTGAATAATGTATCAAGGACTCAAGGTGCTTACTTTCAAGAATATGATATACTTAAGTACTTCAAGTCATCAGTCCTCTGATTCATCGAAAAGTGAAGAGAGTTAGGTTTGGGATATTTAGTGCATATATGCACTAAATATCCCAAACGATATTGACAAAACAAAACAAAACATAATATATATAACAAAACCGCTGATAATGACTATTTAAATATAGTCATTATCAGCGGTTCAACTGAAGAAAAGTTAAAGTGATTTTAAATGTGCCTAAGAATTTGAGATTGATTTTATTCACATCTTTAGCTATTACACCTAATAACAGTTGCGTTTGTTTTTGTTACTTATCTACATTATCAAACCCTCCTCACCGTCTAGGTCTGTTTAGATACCAACTATGTACTATACTCGTACTACTAATAATACGAACCCGGTAGGACTACTAGGAGCATAATCCAATTCTGCTCCATCATAAGATACACCATCAGTCACAGCACAAGTCAAGTCAAATCGAAAACTACTAAGTAGCAGAAAGGTTGGTTAGACTTCCCTGGTGGCAGCGTCAGAACTATGTTACCTTAGTATAATTAATACTTGATTGTGGAAAGTAATGGAAACTATTTTCAAACAGTGTCCAAAAATAGGAAATGACTGTATATTTAAAGGGTCTTCAATATCTGCGAATTGTGAATAGAGATGGGTAATTACTTGGGTTAAAACCCAGTTTTGGGTTATAACCCAGTTATCACCCGTTTCATTCCCCTCACTGGGTGGTTTGGCGGGGTGAAAACAAAATATTTCTGGTTCTTGAAAATATTTCTGGTTAAAACTGGGTTAAAACCCAAATCACCTAGTTTTAACTCGAATGGGAAGATTGGGTTTTAATCCACTACCCATCTCTAATTGTGAACATAGACCTGTTCCAAGTAGCGCAAAGAAACTAGCATTGCGAATGGCGTCTTCATGTTTACAGTGTGACCCAAAGATCTGTAATCATTAATGTACCGCAGCTGAATTCTTTAGGCGTTGAATCATTTGGCCTTATCTAGTCCACTTTCAGGTAAACACTTTCCACTACTACTTTAACTTGCCATTTCTCAATATGAAATTATAAAATGTTAGTGTTTCTATGATATCTCTATTATATCTCAATATTATTACACGAGGCGATCGAAAACAATGGCTTCCTCTATATCTAATTAACTAGGCATAGGAACTCATTTTATATTATTGCCCATTGATTGAAGTAAAATAATCTATAACTTACGTAATCGCTTGTCAGTTGTCAGGTAAACTGTGACAACAATATTATTGCTTCCTTTCTATATACAACGAAGGCCATCACATATGCATTAAATTATACTATTCTAATGGTCTTTGGAATTCTACCCAGGATGATGATTACTGTTTTTGGAAACCATTTTGTACACCAGAATTCTGTGACTATGAAGCTCAGAGAGTTAAATACTAAGTAGCGAGTAATATTTAGGTACGAGTATGGTGACATTATTTGAATATGTAGATAAGATCGAGTATATATTCGAGCATGTGTTGGTCGTAGTTGTCCAGCTGACGTTGTTCCTAAAGGTTACACATAGTTTGGAAGTAATGAGGAATTAAACGTAGTTGATAAGTAGCGGTGCAGGTGCGCCCGCGCCGTGCCACGTACAGGTGCTTGGCGTGACATCGCTGCACAGCTGATAGCGCGCCCAAGTTCATTACCGTTCCGTGCAAATCGATTGGTCGAGGTAATGCCCCGATCTGCTTTCCAATGCACAACTTTTTGCGCTAAAATTCAATACCTGTATGACGAAAACTAGCAAACCTTTGCAGTTTCTTCGCAATAATATAGCCGTCAAAATATGATAATAATAACTATAGCTCGAATGCGAATGTGATAGTGCCTACTTTCAGTGTAAAGAAAGTAAAAGAGGCATTCATCATGGCGGTGGCTATTCACTGGGTCGCACTCGCACACTCCGTGTCCGGTTTTGTCTACAAATTGGTCACATCGACCGCTAAGTGGGAAGATTTGGCTCACACGATGCCGATGTTGCTATTGCTAACGGGTTTATAATGAATGCTTTACTATGCACAAGTAATGTCTTTGTTCGGAAAATACGTTTCTATTACAATTTACTTTATAGTGCAACGTGTAATGTAATTTTGGGAGTTCCCAGATGTTTTTATTCTAGGTATTTACGTTAAGATGTATGATGTTTACGGTGTGTTTTTTTCTTTTCAGTCATATAACGAAGACGACGACATGGGACGACCCTCGCAAGACTCTTGCGGCACAGTCAGTGGCTGGCAGCGTACAGCACCAAAGCACAGATACACTGCTGACGCAGGCCGCCTCGCCGCAAAACATCCCTAACCCACCAGCACCAGGTTCATATCTTTTGTTTTTCAAACATTCACTAACAAAATCGTAAAACACTCGCTAAACAATAAGAGATGAAGGTAAGAACTGGGTTTTGCAAAAAAATTGCAAAATGCTTTTGTAAAATTAAATTAACTTTATGCATGTAGTGGAGTGAACATCAAAGATATAGTAATTTGAACACTTATCCGTGCTAGAGATAATGTACAGGGAAATTCATTCATATCGACGAATCGTTTTCGAGACATCTCTCTGATAAATTAATTGATTTTTCTAATTAAAAACTGACGTAGGTAAGTAATTATTTCAAAATTTTGTTGATTTTCCTTCTAAACTAAACCTCAAGAAATAGAATAGCAAATAAAGTGATCACTTGCATGTCTGTATATGTTCGTCATCACATCAAGCTAGTTCAAACTGTCAGAATTTCCATGAAAAATTTAACATGAACCTTATTCTAACAGTTATAAAGTTTAAAAACTATCAACAAAATTTGACAGTACTATTAGATACGCCTGTGCTTAACCGTCCTGGAAAAAACATGCGTGATACTATGATGAATAAAAATAATTCCATAGATGAGGAAAAGAACATGCAGTTAAGCTCAATTTCCTGTGAATTCAATATATTTCAATTTAATAAATAATACTTAGGGACTTTATCTAATTAATTACTTCACAAGTAAACACTAGAATTGCCTCAATCCTGTAATTAAAAGACTCATGTTTGTTCCCATATCATGCCATAGTATTCAATGACGTCCATGGTATTTCCATAACATAAAATATGTTGACAAAATACTGATATGTTTGAGGATAATATTTTTTTTTAACCTAACGGTGTAAATCTGAAACTCGGGTCGTTTTTAATTAACTTATTAGTCATCACATTATCCTTGTTTTATATATTTTAACATAAGAAGAAAAGGTAAGGAAAGTTTTTGTAATTAAATTTAATGGGTTTTTCGTTTCATCATAATTTTGACATCTTGGAGTCGGACTCGGACTCCTAGGGATTTGTACCATTGTAAAAAAAAACAAAGTTACATTTACGTTTGTTTCTTTTTTATTTTAAAATAGAAATATGATCTTACTACCAAGGTTCGGAACTCAGTGGGTGATTCCAGATCGCTGTTGAAATTTCTCATGACATTTTTAAAATATTGCGAAAAAAGGCAGTCTCATTCAATCTCATAAAAAGAAAAATGTTTTGTTCTTATTCGGCTTAGGTTACTTTCGGATCAATGAATAATCGTATTAGGTACTTCCATTAGTAACTTTTACATTACGTAGATTTCTTTGTCTTTAACTCTCTATTCAGTGTTCACGTGATCTAATTGGCCACAGTGGTATGTTTAAAATTATCATGGAACTAAAATAAAATCAAGTAAATAACCCGAATTCTAAAACTGATTTTATGACGGGAATTAACGCGTTGTTTCCGTCGGTCGATGCGAGACGAGCGTTGAAAGGTGTTCGGAAAATACATCGGTGTCCCGGCGGCGGCGCCCGCGCATCCCGCCGGCGGCCATGGCGCCCGCGCCTTTCAGCGCCTTGCGACACATCCGCCTTACTCTACACGCAGACTACCACACCACAACTATCTAAACTGAACACCTCTTTGTCTTATCAAATAAAACAACAGACATTGCATTTTGTTTTAAACAAAATCTACTTCTTTTGTGTCATCAACATAACGTGGTGACTTGTACTGGAAGTGAGCATGTCATGTTCGTGCTTAATTTTATAGGTTCATATTGAAGTTATGATAGTTTCACTAGTATACGTGACCTATTCACATATCAGATCACGTTCAGTAGAGCTGCGCCAGCGCCACCGAGGCGGGTCGGGCGCCATTCATCGCGGCAAGTGACACTGTTACATCTAACCGATCTAACTTTATCTTCGCCACACTACAAACAGCTATGTAGATTAGGTGACAATACAAATAATTGTGTTTCCACAGCGCGTTCCTACTTAATCTTATGTCGCGATAACATACCTCAAGTCGTACGACTGAATATCTTTCGTATAACGCATCCCGTCAGAAGAACTTGTTTCAGAATCGTCTATCAAAGTCTTGATAGGATTTGTTAGCTTTGTCAAAGGTAATCTAACATTGATGACCGCATTTGTTCTAGACTTTACGAGCTATGTATATACATTAAAGTGTTCAAGTTACTTACAATAATAATTATTCACCCTGTTTCGTAGTCTAATCTTACAGCGGGTAAAAGTACAAGCCGGCGGTAGAGGCGGCCATAACGTAATTCTAACGTAACATCGCGGTTAGTCGCCGAGCCGCGGCGCACTGGTGTCGACTGTTGAGTAATGATGATTGTAAATAATGTTTAATTACACTGCACGGACCGCAACAAAGGCAATATACTTAATAAAGTCATTATCTATATTGCAAGATGCATTGTTTTTATGGTGGGCCATAATAATTATTTTGGGGCATCAACATCAACTTAAAAAAAGCTCAAAGTGGCACTTACTCTTTTAACACTACACTAAGCTGCTACACTTCAGGATTTACGTTATGCGTGATTACGTGATTCTGATAATTAGTCAGAAAGTGTTTATATTTTTATTGTATTTCCCAAAAGATCTAGGAAGTGAAAAGCTGAAACACGCAATATTTAAATACAAACATACAATTAGAATAAAGCAACGCTAACAGAGATGATTTTGGCGATCAATTAGCCTCTCGTGAATCTGTGAATTGTTTATGAATGATCGCTTGTTTGTTGCGCTGCGTGTACACAAAGCGTGAGTGCGCGCGCGCCTCCGCGGCACCGCTGTACGCGCGTGCGCTGTGATTCATTTTTGGAAGCGAGTGCCAAGAGCTGGGCAGCTCGCACTCGTCTGGCGCCGTCGTTTCTTGGAACGAGCTCTCGCCGACCTTCCCGTTGTCCACCTGATTCTCAATCACGTGTGCGTACGTCTTAGTTCATAATGTGCTGGCTTGCAACTAGTCGCTGTTGAGAGAATCATTAGTTGTTTTCCTACAAATGACAAGTGTAACGTTTCAAAGGTACTGATTACGTACGTTTGATTGATTTCAGCAGCGAAGAGTACAAGTAGTAACACACCGACGGATCCACTAGGGCCCCTGCCGGAGGGTTGGGAGCAGGCCGCGACGGCGGAAGGAGAAATCTACTTTATAAATCATGCAGCTCGCACCACATCCTGGTTCGATCCAAGGATACGTAAGTATACAACATGTACAGTGAATGTCAGCAACGCATAATTATCTCGTGCGATTATAGGCAATTATACATGCTTGAGTAATACGGCTACATCACGAAGACAGGTCGATGATCATATTCCATGCTGATCCCTCAGTGTTATAGGAAGTGTAGTGCGTGTGTGTGCTGATGGTGATTGTTTGTATTTCCAGCGCAACACTTGCAGCGCACGCCGGCGGCGGGCGGGACAGGCCCGGACGGCGGATGGGCCAACGCTTCTCTGCAGGCCTGCCAGCAGAAGCTGCGGCTGCAGTCACTGCAGCTGGAGAGAGAGCGCCTTAAGCAACGCCAGCAGGAGATAAGACTCCAGGTACAATCGCAAAGAGTTACCTACGACGTCAGCTAGTCTTGAGTCACAGTCGTGAGCTCGATCATTTACTGATCGCGTGGTGATCAATGCTCGTGCGTTCTCTGTTTGAGAACAGGCCTTTGCCCTGCAGTGGAATAGTTACAGGCTGGTATTATTATTATTAAGAAAAGTCTCAAATTGCCTTTGTTAGTTTGAAATAGAATAATTATAGTATCAGAAAGATTCGGAAGTTAGTCTAGTATTGAGAACTTGTTTATCAATATTATGTTCGTTTTTTGTGAAGTATATTACAATGCACTCATTTGCATACGACACTCGATTCCATTTCCTGATTTTGATGACTTACGTCCACATTTTATGCGGAAGAACTAGTAGATACGTCTGACCTTTGCAACACTTAAAAAAAAACAGAGTTTCTTGCTAATCTGCAAAAATACAGTGAAATTGAAAGAATCTGATGAACCATCAATGCTATTATGTAAAATCATGTGAAATTGTAGGTAAAGGTAAGGGAGATCTCATTTCGCACTAACGCTTGGGATTAACGGTTCATTTCACTCAAGTTTTCTCGGGGTGACTTTTCTCGAGTCTGCCGGCTGCTCACACACCTATGTTCTTATATCCTACTAATATTATAAACGCGAAAGTTTGTGAGGATGGATGGACGGATGGATGTTTGTTACTCTTTCACGTAAAAACTACTGAATGGATTTAAATAGAATTTTGAAAAATATTTAACTACTCTTAACACTTAGACGCCCTCGTTGATTTAGTGGTCGCAGGCGCAGGCTAAGCATGAGGACCCGGGTTCAATCCCCGAGTGGAGCAAAGCGTTATTGTTAGTTTTTCCATCTTGAAATACATAGTAGCAGCCTGGAGTCAGAATGTGTCCACATTGATGGTTATATGCCTTCCATTACATGAGACTGAAACATAACTGGTGAAATGTACCCATATTTCGCTAGACGCACTACATATGAACCTCTGCCTAATCCTTCGAGGATTACAAGCATGACGTAATGAACTCTTAGAACATGTTTAATAGTTGTTCCAGCCTTTAAACCAAATAGTCGCTGATCTGCTGTTCCCGAAGAAGATGAGCCCCACTTAGGCTATCCATTTGATAAACAGCCGTATGTTATCAATCTTATCGTCATGTAGTGTTTTCATGCCGAATGCGTGACATCATTGGGTGCTCTATTTGCTCTAGTTTAAATTGTGGGGTGGCGTATCAGATACCATCACCATGTTCGTCAAAATAACTGATTGATTGCACACCTGCGATATACAGGGACAAATTTTCACAGACTGTTCTAACCATTTTGATTTTTTATACCGTATTAGTAAGAACAGCATTCATAATAATTATGCATGACTTAGGCTAAAATACTTATAATTCTTCTTACGTGATAGATTATTTTGAAAGCTAAGAATAATGTCTATTTGCAGTTTTACTCAAGTCCATACCACTTTCTTAGAGTCAGATATATACTTTCTGAGAAAAACTATGTTCATGTGTTATATGTACAGCACAACATTCATTCATTCATTCACTTGAACACTACACTAATTCAAAAGGTTTAGTTTTTTGCGCCTACGCGCTAAGTCTATGCTGCCTAGCAGCTGTATTGCTAACCATGAAAGTGAACAACTTTCACCATATGACCAACTGAAATGTCGAAAAAGAATTGCTGTTTCATACATTTTAGTGGAGTACCTATCAATCGTACCTATCAGCTGATCCTTGTCCCATAGTGAGAGTTTTTCATACACACGGGCAGAACACGCTGTGAAAATGTGTCCCATGAAAAAGTACACCCTGTACATTAAGCGAGCCTACGTCATTTTTATAGAAAAGAGCCTGTTGCAATTATATTAATTAATTATTTACATAATATTAATTTTCATTTTTCCGTATTCCAGCAAGAGCTAATAATGGCGCGGCAATCATCGTCAATTGTCTCGTCTCTGGCGAGCAGTACGGGCGTCGCAAGCACAGACCTACCCCTGGACCCGTTCCTGTCGGGACTGTCGGATCACCAGCGACAGGAATCCGCTGACAGCGGGCTAGGGATGGGAGTGCCGCACTCCTACTCGATGCCGCACACACCTGAGGGCTTCCTCGCCGGCATGGACGACCGCATGGACTGCACCAGCGAGTCCGGCGCCAACCTAGACTCCACCGATATCACGCTAGCCGACAACCTCGACTCTACTGATGACCTGGTACCTTCTTTACAGGTATTTGAGCCTGTTTTATTTGCTTGATCTAACAATCTAACATAAAGAAAAACCGCATCGAAATCGGTCCATTTGTTTGCATACACACATATAAAAACACACAAATACACACGTCAAACATTCCTCTTTTTGCGTCCTCGGGGGTTAATAACAAAAGCAACCTAACTTAATATGGCGTAGTCAGCGTAGTCGTAGCACCACTACGGCGTAGCCGGAGCGGTAGCGTAATTGGGTTCCCTGTCCCTGATCGACTACGGCGTAGTCGAGTCCCACTAAGCTACGCGCGTAGTCGAGTATTTGATAGACTACGCCGTAGTCAGCGTAGGTCGTAGCCGCTGTAATATAAAGTATTTATTTGATTTAATTTTGTTGGGAATTAAAAAAAATAGTTTATGAAGGACCTCTGACATTTATGAAAAAGCTTTGAATAAAATATATATGACGACCTAGGTATTTATGTACACATTTTTTTTGCAAATAACTAACAAAACTTGCTGTGATTTTGTAAAAGCTTTATCCTCTACCTTTTAGCAACAATGTTTTCGTATGTTTGTTTTTCCATCCAATACTAATATAAAAATAACAACGACAACTCGCATGACTCACTCTCATGTCGTTAAAATGTTATAAACAACATCGTTTAAAGACATCCTCGAAATGATCGGTGGGGGAGAATGCATAAAATGTGTATTGCTTAATTTACGGTTATAATAATGTGTGAAACGTGAACGTTTCAGTTGAACGAGTTTACAAACGACATACTCCTGGACGACGTGCAATCGCTCATAAACTCGACGCCGAACAAGCCCGACAACGTGCTTACGTGGCTGTAAGCGGCGCGGGCGCGGGCGCGACTCGTGCGCACACCATGCTTACAAACTTTCAAATTAGGTATTATATGTTTAATGTAGCGTACTTACCGCTTGATTGACGTCGACCGCTATAACAGTGTCGGTGACAAAACGGTAACGATGGTGTAAATTTCACTTTGAAAATGACAATTCTAGCATAACATGTGTAATGACTGATGTGGGATTTTGTGTGCTTATGATTTAGGATAGTTAGTTACTTTCGGTACCGGTACGATGGCTTCCATGAGAACAGTTAGACCGATGCGTACTGATGCATTTGCCAAAACGTTTTAATCAGTTCAAATGTTTTTTTTTTGTTTTTCAAAAGTGCGCATCGTTTTGACTATTCCCTACTATATCTGCTCGCTTTTATGCAGAATTGGTTTTATCTCTGTCTCTGCATTTATTCGAATGAGATAGGAATACAAAGTTGTGTGAGTTAAATAAGTGTTTCTACTTCGTTGTGGTGATACGTGATGTGTGAAATCTTGTATGTCTGTCTTTACAACACATACTCATCGCAATTATTGACTTGGACTCCTAAGTATTGGAAATTACTGCCTTTTCATCTATAGTTAGCAAGGAAACGCTAAAGTAACGTAAGAAAATAGAAATAATCTTTTGATGAGCTATACAATAATGGTGCTCAGATTGTAAAATGTTTCACCCAGTTCAAGTAAGAGATGAGCTACGAAAAGCAAGCCAAGTAACGCGAATCAGTAGAGCGAGACAATCACGAATGGCTAGTCATTGGCGTGAGGTGCTCGCACGAGCGGTGACGACTGCCGGCGCCGGGGCTCACGCCGGCGCGGTGGCTGCAAGCCTTCTTTCGTAGCAGAAAGTAGTCGCGTTGCAACGCAATCATTCGTGAACATTATTTCCCATATTCTTTTCACAGAGACTATCGGAAATCCTATACTTTAAATCGACACAAACAATATTTTATGATATATTTTAAAATTAAGATTGTGATAACATCTTGATGTAACAGTGCCTTATTGTGCCTTGATAAAAATTATTTATTGTTGTAATAATTTAGATAATGTTGAGATATTTTTACAATTTTTCTATTGTCGAATTATTGATGTAATAGTAATTTGACAGAATAAAACTACTTATGTACTTGTAGAACGTTGTTTGTCAACTTACACCGTCCTTGTGAATTTTCGAGATTATGAATAGACGTTAAGTTTTAATAGTTAATCATGAAGTAGGTAATAATGTTGGCAACTATTATGTTTACTTATCATAGTTGGGTTGCACGTGAACAATGTGACTACCTAAGCAATATTCAAGTGTATGGGTGCAGCTAGCTAGCTAATTTTAAGGAGTTATTGGAGATCGAAATTTTGCCTCTAAGTGCCTTACTCAAAACATTGTTACTGTCTGATATTATGGATTTATTAAAATAATAACATTGTTAACTGCCATCGAGCAGACTCTACTGTTGGTGCCAACATAGTATAAAAATCTATTTTCGATAAATACTGTTATGTAATTAGTATAAATTCATTAAATTTAGTAATCAATTCATCAAGTCATCGTTCATATTATTATATCAACAATTCAAAATGTTTCAAATTTTTTTAAGCCCGCCTAGTCTTTAGATTTGTGTATGAGTGTATTGAATTCAGCTAGCTTGATTGAACAATATGATAATGGAATTAGGCCTTAAATATCAAATGCTACATTGAAAACTTTGCCATATTAGTAAAAGTACTATTATTCTTATAAGACTTTAATGTTATCTTCAGTTATGACGCATAGCAATAAATAGCATCTGTGTAACTATTGTAATTAGACGTAACGGTGCTGGGTTGATGATACATTTAATTTTGTATTCTGTAAATCCATTTGTTGTATACTTTATATTTGTATTTGTCGTGTATTAATTCTAAGAGTCCGTAAGTTGGGATGCTTCTCATATTGTTCGGTTCATTATTCTTCTCTCGCTCCCTGACCGTGTAGAGGGTGGGCGGTCGGGGAGGGTGAACAGCGGTCGAACAAAGTCATCCAGTCGTTCCTAGTGCCGCCCGCGCGACACGTCGACAAACATTCCAAGTTGTAACAGAAGCTGCGCCGGCGCCGCGCCTCGCACGAGCCCTGCCACTTGCTACAGAATAATATTCAGAACAATATCTCAAGTGTAAACTGTAATCAATTATTTCTTAAGTATAGCCTTTATGAAAAACATATCTTTTCAGTCTGATAACAGATGCAAGTTTTCTATGTAGTGTATGTAACTACGTGTATCAATGTTATAACAATGAAATTACGTGTCAAAGTTATTAATTTACTATAATTTCATTGTAAATAATTAGATATTCTTATAATGAATTAAATAAATATTTGTTTTAATACCTATTATATATTTCACTTCCCATAGTTTTAATACATTCATTAACACGATGAAATATTACAATTCAGTTCTGGGTGTTCGTATCTGTTGAAAAAAAAAAGAAAAGTCATAGAATGTTAAAATTATTTATTGGTCAACGATAACAAGCAGTGCAAGCATACCTCCTTTTTATAATATATATATAAATATTATGTGTAAATAAATAATGCACTTTTAATATAAATAAAGTATGTACAGTATACTAGATGTTATCATGCTCTTGCCAACTCCCTTCACTTTCGTGCGACCTGTCGAAACGTAAATAAAATAAGGGTATGTACAAATGTTAGTAGATCTGATGCACCTTATATAATACATTAGTGAGCAGGGGTGTAGACGATACACGGCAGAAATAAAGGAGATAGTAGAAGCACAAAAACAAGACACGACATGACATTAGAATTAATAGAATACCATTTATTGAACGATCACCAAAGGACCAAAGGAAAGTTTTTGTATGTCTAAAACTGATGTCAAATAATGCACACTTTTAGCGTTGTTGATAAATTAGTCAAAAATTACAAATTAAAACTTTAAGAGCTGCATAAATTGTTAAAATGGCGGCCTTAGGCGATCTCTTACAGATCTTTTGATGGACTACAAATAATTTTTCTTTTGTTTGTTTATTTTTTAAGTGTGTACATAACAGTTTTTACATTAAGTATCCATTTTCGAACTACAAAAAATAACTACTATACAAAGAAAAAGAAAATATTTGTACTTAAATGTTCTTTTTTTCCCCTAGTTATCTATCTCCTCACTTTCAATACATCTGTGCCAACCACAATAAAAACCTTCACTCATCGCATAACCGTCTTCTCCTATGTCCCACTCACCGTACTGACTTTGTTCATAGTTCTTTTTTTGTGCAGTCTGTTTCTCTGTGGAACGCTCTCCCCCAGGAAATCAGGATGGCAACCAACCGTTTATCTTTTAAGGTTAAGGTTCGCGAGCATATTCGTAAGAAGTTGGCAGTAGTATCTTCACAGCGCTAATGTTTTCTCTTCTTTCTATCTCTTCGTAATTTAATTTATTATATATATTATATTTATAGTGTAAATATTTATGTATTTATACTGATATTATGTATTAGTATTCTTTGATTCCTTTTATTTTTTCATTTTTAATTGCACCTACCACTGTTTTTCTCTGCATCACCTAAAGGTTGACTGGTAGAAAATGCCTATGGCATTAAGTCCGCCTCTGTACATTAGTGTGCTTGAAGTATTAAATAAATAAATAAATAAATGTCAGAGTTATCATGCCGGCCACGAGCCTATGTCTTGGCTTCGATGCCTTTGGGAAAATTTATATCTCTAAGGCATACAGGTTTCCTCACCATATTTTCAACATCACCGTTAAGGTAGAAAGTCTGTGGTGAACAATGATATTCTAAGTAAAAAACACCTTTTTACTTAGAAGATAGATAAGTTATAAGCGCTCAGAAAGCGAGACGTTAAAATGTGGTTAACTATATAGCCACACTTTACCTCAGTGTCAACGAACGGGTGCGTGCGTTAGTGTGCCGTTATTGAATATCGAATGTTGTTGAGGTAACCTATCTACACCTTTTTACTTAGGTATAATATCATTAGTCGTGAAGGTATTATTTGCATATAAAAGCAAAATCATGTCTTTGACTTAAGGTTGTTATAAGCGAAAATACAGCAGAAGGTACAGTAGGTACAGTAGGCTTCACGTCAGTGGTAATTGAGACTTAGACCTTGAACTGGCCTAGCTGTATAGTTTCAATACAATGCGAGGTCGGCTTATACTGGTTTTGTTACCACTGACGTGCGGTCTATAGCACTTTGTAAAGACATTTTTAAACACAAATCTAATGTAAACAGCATAAAAGCACAGTGAAGTGTACACAACACAAGCATAATTTAAGCTTTTTTGTATGAGATTACTGGAATAAACATAACATCATAGCCTGTGTACACCATGTGTAAGTCCCATGTAATACAGAGCGAGCTTATTGCTATCGATCGAACACAAAATCAAAAATCAGGCAATAACTGAGAAAATCCCAAACGAAGAACACAATAACACTTAGCCTGTTGCGGTAATTGAACCCAGAATCTCATGATCAGCAATAGTGACGAGCATAGACCAACCAAGCAGCCTAAACGTTATTTAAACCTTATTTGAGTAATTTAACTATTCATTTCTAAAAGAGAACTCACAACATCACTGGAGTTAATAAGGTTGACAATTGATCAGCAAAGGAGTTCGAACATTTAACTATAGAAGCTGCTATTAAAAAAAGTCAAAAGTCTCGTCTGTCGTACAGAATTTCCATGAAATGTAATATTTAGTAAGTATACCTACAAGATTACCTAGACTCAAAGACATTAAATACCTATAGACCGGACATCACGAACAAAATTTTCGTCCGAAAAAGTGTGTCCTGCTGGATACAAGACACAAAAAATTCACATATTATTCTAGATGGCGTTACTGAGACATGGGATCAAAGTTTTTCTATGACATTTCCTTGAAATGCCCGCTCTATAGTATTTTAAATCTCTTTGCCTAGACTAGAACTGTTGACTTTCCACAAATATAAAGAAAGAAAGAAAGAAAGAAAGAAATAAGATTTATTGGCAACAGGTAAAAACAGGTAATATAAGGCAGTCAACATATTTATTTTCATAACTCCAGTTTCTAAAGACATTTTATAAGGTACATTTTGATTCTACAGTTTATCATGGAATCTGTGAATAACTGCATTCACAGATTTCATGTTTAAATTAAAATAAGCTATCTTTCCATCCATCCACCCATTGATTTTTCCACCCTATGTAGGTGCTACTTTTACCATGTGTGAAGACATTGAAAAGAAATCGCGATATGCAGAACTCCTTTTTATATTAGCACAATTCTACCCAATATTCAAAGTGTCGTAGTGGATTTAGTAGTAGGTAAACAGTTCGTTCTTACAGCAGGATCCTTGAACCGTGCATCTTGCGGGAGCTCGCGGTTCGCAATCAGCTCCTTGAAGTACTCAACTGACAGCTTCGGCGTGCGTGGGCGCGCAGGGTCCGTGATGTTTACGTAGTAAAAGCCGAAACGCTCGCTGAAATGTTTAGAATTGCATTTATTTTTATTGGTCACGTGTATCCTTATTAAGTAACTTAAGTAACTTTCAGCTGCGGGTTTTCCATTTTTGCAGCAATTTGTGTAACGATTTTTTGAATTGCAAGCAACTGTTTTAAGTGGGTAGTACATAAATACATAACATAAAGTTTCTGCCTATGGGAAAAAGGCACGCCTTTTTACGACTACCTAACTACAAGCTTCTGTAACTACATAGTTGGTGTCGTTATTGACTTACGAGAATCCAGCCCTCCATTCGAAGTTGTCCATGAGAGTCCACGCCGTGTAGCCGAGGACTTTGACACCGTCGTCGTAGATCACCTTCAGGATCTCGCTCAGATAATCCTGAAATATCCGACATTTAATACATATTATTTACGGACCTTGTTATATTATACAGGGTATAAGGGACAAAGATGAACATCCATATAACATGAGAACAGAGGCCAGCACATCAAGACACCTCAATGTGTCAAATTTCTTTGATAGTTTTTCAACTGTAATGCGAACAGAATAAGGTTCATTGTCAGTTGGGAAAATGTTACGGACAGCATGATGTGCTGGCGTCTGTACGTACATGAGCCTAGACCCCCATCGTAGAAAATGTTCGTCGGCTTTCGATTATTGCTAAGTTTATACGTTTGTTTTCTGACGAATAAATTTTTATTAAGTAATGACTTATTTAGGTGCTTTTTTAGGAAAAATCTCATTGACCTTGAAAAGGAATGATGTTTTCTCGTGACTTTTAAGAATTTTAAAGTAAAATAAATATCAGATAAAAAAACGTAAAAATTTGATAGAACAGACGGAATAAAATAAATAGCATTAAAGGTACCTAACACATAAAGGGTTTGGTTGCATTCATTGTGGTGGTTCGGTTTTTCATTTTTATATTAAAACGACTTTCAGCACTTACATTGAAATAACTGATGCGGCCATAGTCGAGCAAAGTTCCGTAGTCGGAAAATCCGTTCTCTGTGATGTAAATCGGTGGGTCATTGTATGAGCTCTTGCACCAACGCAGCAGGTTTGCAAAGCCAGTTGGTACTACCTGATGGTGATAAAAAGATAAGTAGAAGTAGTAGTCATTAACACACTTATTGTTTAAACTTACGTATTGTGCAGTCATCATATGATACAAAAGTAGGTATTGTCTTTTTTAGTACTTAAGATTGGATTAAAGATTAGATTTGTCAAAAAATCCCAAGTTCGAAATTCTCCGACAATTACATGACCTAAATTTTTTGTCAGTCATTTAAACTTATACTACTAAATTAATAATGTAGATATTTACTCTGAGCCATTCAGAAGCCGAATCACCACCAACTTCCATGGTAGTAACTGCACCGATATCCTTCAACCACGACGGTGACTTGGCGATAGGATCTACTCCAGGTCCAGTGACCAAATGCGTGGTGTAGTGGTTGATGCCCAAGAAGTCTGATGTGCCCTTAATCCTCTGGATCCAGTATTCATCGAACTGCTCAAGACGTGGCTTAGAAAGACCTTCAGCGGCGCTCTGGCGGGCAACATTCTCTACCATCACAGCTGGGTATCCACCTTCAGTAGTGAAAATTGGGTGCGCGAACCAACCGAACTAAACAGAGAAAAAGTATTATTTGTAGACGAGCCTAAAAATTCTTATGATTAAGGGGGATGTGCCCTGGGTAACCCGCGAAATTGTTGAAACAACACTAGAAAATTTTAATTTCGCCGTCTACCCTAGCGCATCCACCTTAAGCATACCTAGTAAGTAAGGAATACGTTACTGTTTTTCCTTACTTTGAATTGGTTAGCAACTTCAGCAAGCGCCACCTGCTCTTGATCCGAAGGGTCGCTGGGTTCATACCAGATGGAGTTGATGGAGATCATGATCTTTCCATTTTGAGATGGACGGTATTTCTCGTTGTACAAGTGGTAGGATTCGGCGTGAGACTTGAGCAGGTTGTCACTGCACAAGTAGTTACCGACACCGTGGCTGTTTATTGCTGGTGCTTTCTTTTCATCACCATAAGCATCTTCGCAGATCTCATAAGGTTCGTTGAAGGTGATCCAAGATTTGATTCTGTCTCCGAACTCTCTGAAGCATACGTCAGCGTAGTCGTAGAAGTAATCAATCATCTTAGGGTTTGCCCAACCTCCGAGATCTTGAAGGGTTTGGGGTAAGTCCCAGTGGAATAGGGTGACCTAAAAAAAAATATAAAAAGTAACATTAACAAATAAAATCTACATTGTAGTAACTCGATTTGTGATCATTAATTTGTATCACAGCATTGATTTTCATTTCACCTTTTTAGTCACAATTTTGTTAGATTGCCTCTACTGAGTATGTTTTGTCAATGGTAACGCGTAACAATTTAAAAGTTTTATTCATTCTAATCTGAATTCTAATCAAAATAAGTAAATACTGAAAGTTAATACTGCTTTGGGTGTTTGCTTCTTAAAAGCATATTTTATAAAAATAGTCGACTTTAATTTCCCTATAAACTGAAAAAGTAAAAGTAGAAAATTAGTTTACCAGTGGTTCAATGTTTTTCTCGGCCAAAGCATCAAGGAGGTCGTTGTAGTAGCGAATCCCGTCGGGATTGATGAAGTCATTGCGGCCAGTTGGCAGGATGCGAGCCCAGGAAAGCGAAAGACGGTAGAAGTCTACTCCGAGGTACTCCAGCTCCTCCACATCCTCAAGGTAACGGTAGTAGGATTCGCAGGCAACGTCGCCATTTGTACCATCAGCGATCATCTCAGGACGCGTGTGCGACAAACGATCCCAGACATTTTCAGATTTGCCTGAAAAGATTAATATTTGAAATCAGTTCATATTTACAAAAGTGCTATAGAAAGGGCAAAGCTCAATATAATTGTAAGTACGCACGCGTCGGTAAGACATTCGATTTGAAATATGTCATGAACCTATTTCACATTGAATAGGGTGATAACCTTATAAAACTGATATCATTTATCATCATAATCTTGGCATTTACTTGCCTAAAAGGGCACTTCTATCGCTAGTTAAGCTGTACAAACTTGTTAAATAAAATAAATTATTTTTATTTGAATGTATTTTGGATATAAGAAGCTTCATAGTTATTTTTTATTGTATTCGCTATTTTTCCAGCAGTCAATTATTTAATATTTTCTTATTGTTTATTGCTGTATATTTCAACATTGATGTCGTGGTGCGCCTCGATTGAACCCTAAGTATGTACCGGTAGAGTTTACTTTTCCAATACAAGTCTAGGTTGAGTAAACAAACAAAAAGCAAAAAGCGATATTGTATAAACCCGTAAGGGGAGCTCGTGGTAAATGATGGGCAGCAGCAACCCCACAGACCCGAAATCCCAGATAAAGGATTGCTCCTTGTCCCTGGTCTCCGATAGCTCGTCTTAATGACCGGTCGGTATGAACTCTTACCAGGAACTGAGCACCCATCTCTCTGTTCTCTGTTTTTTTTTTGTTTTCTTTAATTTATTTGAGACTTAGACCTGTTGTTTTGATAATTTGGACCTGCCGGTCGATTCAGTAAAAGTCACGCCGTGGAAACTTGAGTGAAGTGAACTGTCAATATCTGGCATTCCATTCGCCCTCACTAACCTACATTTTCACGCGGTGATTTGACCAGAATCGCAATGCAGTTCACTAATAAATGATATTTTACTCTCTAGAACGAATTTTTCATAAACTCTGCTGTTTTCAAGTTGAAGGACATAAACGAATAAAAAGTGTTGTCTGATGTTCGCTTTTGAAATGTTAGGTAGGTATATTTGTTCCGTTACTATCTTCGACTGTGGTTCTAAGATCTACAAATACATATCAATGTCAGCAGATAAAACTCCATTTTATTAAAAAAAAAACATCTATCTATGATGTGTTGTTTTTCCTGTTGTGACAATATTCATCCCATCTGTTTTTCGTGGAGATAAAAGATGATTGAGTAACTGTCGAAATCTTCAAGATAAGATTTGTCACAACCGCGGTTATAGCTACGACATGATATTCTGTGTAATGTATTTATTATCATCAGTCCAGCTCAAGCCAATAATGTTAGGATGTACCTATCGCTGAAAACTATTGTTAATAACTGTTTGAAGGTTGGTTATAGGTAGCGTTGCCAGGCGTCCGGCTTTAGCCGGACATAGTCAGGCTTTTTGATTGCCTGTCCGGCCAAAATAAGCGTCGTCCGGCCTGTCCGGCTTTTGTTAGGCTTTTTAGATTTCAAAATTCGCGCGCATCGAGACCGAATTCGCGAATGAAAGAAGCCGGCGCCGCGTCATCGCCGGCCGGCCGAGCGAGGGCGAGCGCTGTTGCCCCCGCCCACCCGCTCCCCTGCGTCGCCTGCCTGCGGGTACTTTTAGACTAATTTGGCATTAGTTTTATTGTAAATTATCAAAAAAGCTTGGTTTTCATTAATTTTCTACATTAATACCAAAAAATCCCCTACAATGCAAAGTGTCCGGCTTTTTTACCAAAATGTTAGGCCAAAAAAAAAATTATTTTTTACACGAATATTTAAAATTGTTGAAAATGCAGGATGTCCGGCTTTTTGACCCAAATGTTAGGCCAAACTCACAGCTCTGTCCGGCTTTTCGGTATGAGGACCTGGCAACGCTAGTTATAGGCGTCGACTTTCTGTTCATTTCTGATACCCCAGTACCATCAAAACATAATTGACCTCTTTAACATAATTGACCAAAAATTGTTTAACACTTACTTAGTTCCAGTAAATTATGTTTGCCTAATAAAAAACTATGACAGTAGTCGATATAAACTGTCCACCGATATATTTGATTAATACATCATATCCCTCGCTCTCTAATTTTAATCATGGTTGCGCTTCGCGGAATAAAAATATAATATTTTTATTTTCGTTTTGTGAGCTTAGCTAACGGTTGCGCTTAGCGGAATAAGATAGTTGCGCTTCAATGATTGCGCTTCGAGGATACCCCGTTTGAAGGGTTTAGCCACTGAAATCTGGAATACTTACATCTATGTGCAGAGAGCCAGCACACCGAGCAACCCTATGTGTCAAATATCTTTGAAAGTCTTTCAACTTTATTAAATATTGAATAAGGTTCATGTTCAATTAGAAAAAATACAGTTTGGGGTAGATTGATGTGCTGGCGTTTGAACATGTGGCATCATTAGTTAGCTGATGGTAGTTCAGTTTTAACGGTAACTTGGGGGATCTATACTAAACATTACCCTGCATTTGTTTTTGTTTTTAAGAAATGAATAAAACAAATGCAGTAGGTACGACACTGAGTGCCAAAAATGAAATAGTAATATCCTGACCAAAGCCACGTTAATTTAGTAAATAACAACGAAAACCCGGAAATAAATATCTATGGGATCGGGTACACAGGCAAAAATCGTTATTTTCGTAATCAATTTGTAGGAATTTACTTACCACTGACGTTCCATGCCCCCTCGATCTGATGGGCAGCCGTTGCCACACCAAACGTAAACCCTTCAGGGAATTTAGTGTACGCTATGCTCCTGTAACAATGACGTGATAAATAAATAAATAAATAAATATTCCACAACTTTTTCACACAACGCCATTTAGTCCCAAGTTAAGCTTGAGAGCTTGTGTTATGGGTAGGTACTAATCAGCAGATAAACATACTTATATACTCCTAAATACATGCATGTTATAGATAAATTTCCTACACCCAGACACAGAACAAATGATCGTGCTCATCACACAAATGTTTGTCCTGGGTGGGAATCGAACCCACGATCTCCGGCATAGCAGTCAGGGTCACTAACTACTAGATCAACAGGCCAGTTAATGATGATATTTAATAAAGGATTTTGAAAACCACATTATTTGTGAGTGTCATGGACTATATTTTATTTCGCAAAACTAAGAGAGGGATGTTCTATATTTTTTTTAAATATGTTTTATAATAATATGTATGAGCGACGTTCTTATATCAGTCGACCTGTTGTATTGAGCGTTCATTTTGAACCCATTAATAATTTAATTTATTTGCAATTCGTTATGTTATAAATTTCAACACAATGTTCCTATTGCTACTAAAATAAAATACTTATGACTTATGACATTTTCCGGCCGTGATATTGTCAAAGCAAAGTCAAGGTAACCAGATTATCATCTACAAGGTAGGCTCTTGTTCTCACCAGGAAAACAGCACTAAACATCTGTCTGTTTGTGATAATGTACAGTAGGACACACGTCTGTAAGCTGACCTCGCGTTCTAACCTTCGCACAACACTAGGCCAGCTCAAGTTAAAATGTTAGTACAAAGTCCCAACAAAAATGAACGCTTTACGGTATGAAAGTTACGTATGTGTTAGAGACAAGTAAAACTTTTAGGTACGTACAGTCGGCCTCAGTTCCACATCACCCTAAAGGCTATAATCGCTTGCATCCGGCGTCCGAACTCAGAACTTAATCGCTTATACGCATGTTGCGTAGGTCAAAGCATTTTGTAAGCTAACAGATTCGCCGTTAGTCGTGTTATAGGTATATATAAGTTGAGGTGAGCAGAAAACATTGAAACAGCAACTTTTAAACGGGTCAGCATGAGTTGTATTGTTTCGTAATAGTGCTTAGTTACCCATCCGATCATATCTGATGTTACTATGTAAGATTTGGTATCTGACGACTTTAAGCTAACAGATAGAGTTGATGGACAACTGGATAAGATTATGTATTATTCCAAAGGAGTAGTATTTTTGGGAAATTAAACACCTGAGTAGGCCGTTCTGTCTATGTATTCACAACTTCGTAAGTATGTACTGGATATTATAAGACTATTTTATTAGTATATACTTATTATTACTGTATCTTAAAATGCCTGGTGTTAAAAACATATAACATATTTAACCCCAATAAAGGCAAAGCAAAAATGCTGCCTCATGTGGGCACTTGGGCACTAGATACACTTGAAATAACAACTTTTAGAGTAAAACTGTAAGGAGAAGGAAGACTAAAAGCAAATACATTGAAAACTTACTATAGACGGTATATTACAGTCAAAAATTTTATCGGTTCTGTCCTAGTGGACACAAGTCGTTTAGTCTCATTTAGTAGGTACCCTCCGCTGCTGGCGTTAATGAGATCACAGTTTTTCTACGACAATTACTGTTTCGCATGTCCTCCATGTGGTATGTTAAATCCCTTTGGCTTAAAGGGATATGAGAATATCATGTGGGTGATTTGTCTTGTTCCATGGCACACATAAAACACAGTGTTTATGTGTGTACACAGTCATACTGCGATTTGAGTGTTACATTAAGGGCGAGACGCCACCAAAGCGGAGACGAAAGGAGATGTCTTGTAATTAACCAATAGGATATTGTAATGTGCTGAAGCTAAGCACTGAGCGGTCAAAATGACGCAAGCGGATTGGTTGTAAAACACATCTCTTCTCTCGCCCTTAACAGCAGATTTCAAATACCAATTAAGCTCAGTTCCTTAAAAAATGGAATTTGAAGATTTCAAATAACTGCGGACCTTTTTACTTACTACATAGGTGTAAAGTGATCGCTCTTTTGTAGGCTACCTATCTAAACGTTTAGGAATTAAAGAACGGAGGCAAACCTCGCACTTTTGTCTCTAAACTGCCGCACTCAGAGACACCACTTTAAAATAATCAATCATTTAATTTTATAATACATTGACAACAACCAAATTTTGATGATATGTGTGTTAAGCTGTTGTAGATTAAATAGTTTTAGTATTATTTCTTAGTGCCAGGATTGGACTCTAAGAAACGGGAAGAAAGCTTGAACGTTGAATACCTGTAGGACGCGACATGATGAGAAATTAAATAATAATGAGATTTAATTACGAAGACGATGCCTTTTACTTTTAACCCGCTAAACGTGCTGATTCTAACTAAATAAGGTTTAGCATATTTGGTTTTTCCTAAAGATACTGTTTGAGAACAACCCTACAAAAAAACTTAGTGAGTTACCAGTGTCAAGTTTTTGGTAAGTGAACCTCAGATCTTAAGTAGAACAAGTAACAGTAAATTGGCGAAGGCTGAATGTTTTCGTTTCGTTCTTTAACAATCGTCGACTCCAATTGATAGTCGAATCGATTAATATTCAAGAGGTGCTACGCGATCATCAATTAGAGTGCAAATTTATTAAATCCTTGAGGAAAATGCTATTGACCTTCGCGATAACATTACTAAAATAAAATGGTATTTTGTTTGAATACAAAAGTTGTGCAATTAAGTAATGTAAGTAGTTTTGTGACTTACGAGTGGCACAGTGCTAGAAGCCCGATAATGATCCAAGTAGACGTCGCCATAGTTCCGTGTAGCGCCGACGACTTCCTCCGCCGAACTGTTCTGCGGCCGACACCCACCAACACAGGTTAGCTTGTCAACTTGTCAAGTACTCCGAGAATCTTTGTCGGTGAGATAGTTCAAGTGTCGATGTTCTGCAGATAATCCACTATGTGTGGTACTCACTGACAAGGGATTAACTTGTTTTATCATACCTATGTATCCGTAGTAACAAAAGGTGTGAAGGCGAACCTACGGAGATATTGAAGAAAAATAACCATAATGAGATGATATTAGGTATTAGCAAGCACCATATTGACGGAGAGTAAGATTTTAATGGAGAGTAAAAGATTTTTCCATTTATTATTTACATGATTCACCTTATTGCACAGACCACCGACCTTAATTTTGCACCAGATAACACAGAAGATTGTTTAGTTAACTGTCATTCACTAGTTCGACGAAGACTCGTCAATCAAACCTCGGTATTAAAACCTGAAAACTTAATGCATTATGCATTAAGTTTTCAGGTTTTAGTGAAGTCTGCTTTTAGCTAAAATTTGTTACTGGACTAATTTTTAAGACCAAAAAAACTATTGGTAGGTAGGTAACTACAGGTAAATTGTATGAAACGTTGTTAACATTTGACGTGCTTTCTTCAAGAAATTCCTAATGTAACTAACAGTTTTTCTAACTAGCGAGTTTATGGCTTTACCACTGTATAGGAAACTGTTTACGTAATGGTCTGTTGTGTGGGCCTGGGATTGTTTGATTATACTAACTTTCTTTGATAGAACTATTTGGACCAGTGTACTTTACCTTAGATTCTTATCTCCACGTTTCACAGTTGCTAGGCCATGACATAGTCGTTTACTAAATTAAACTTGCTAATTAGTTAGATCACGTTGGTTCTCGTTTATTAGCTCTAATGTTTTGAAACAAACCAAGTTATTGTTTCTATCTATAATTTTAATCCTTATTTGAATAACGGTGCCGTTTTTTTTATACCACGACGGTGGCAAACAAGCTTACGGCCCGCCTGATGGTAAGCGGTTACCGTAGCCTATGGACACTTGCAACACCAGGGGCGACACACGCGCGTTGCCGACCCTTTAAAAACCTATTTACTCCCCTTTTGAAGAACTCCATACTGTAGCCATCTGAGAAAACCTCGGCAGGGAGCTCATTCCACAATCCAAGTTGTAAGGTACCTGACACTTTTAATGTACTTATTTAAAATTTAACTTCTAGTTGTAATTAACTATGCGTTTACTTACCTTATAAAAAACAATTAAACTCCTTATAGAGCAATAAAAGAAATATTAAGCCTCAATATAGTTTATTATCAAATAACGTTAGTCATTAAATTGGCAGAAACTTCAAATTTATAAACCTAGTTTATTTGTATGCCACAATAGGTACTGTTTTTTAAGTGAGTAGTTATCATTTATATGAAAAGGTGTAACAATAAAACTGTGGAATATTTAAAGGGATTTACAATCTCATTTAATACAAACAGTTAAAACTTGTATCTAAAGATGAGATTTGGTTCCATAGATATCCAGAGTTGGTTAGTATAAATGAGCCTTGAAAGTCCTGGAAATTATTTATACATTTTTCATTGTTAGACCGTTTTAATTTAGGATTCATCGAGCAGTCCCTGCATGACGCACAGGTAGTCTATGGAGGTGGCCAGCGAGTGTGTGAGCAGGATACCACGTGTAAGCACCTCACGAACCTTCCACACATCAGAGGCTCCGCATGGCCGGAATGCCGCCGAAACCGCCTGCTTTGCTATCGCCGACGGCGTGAATCGCCATGGCTGGTCCAGCCACCAGCTGTGAGAGATGTTCTAACTGAGTTTACTAAACTATGACGCGTATAAAAACCAAAAATGTAATCAAGATGCCATCAGTACATGGTGTTTCGCTGAAGCCTCCACTTAGAATAACACTGCTTTGGTTCAGCTTGAGCCATTTGCCATGATTTAATTTAATGAAAAATATAAACTTGATTAGGTACCTTTTATTAATAAATGCTGAATAAAGACCTCCTCTATAACCTTCTCTACGAAAGAAAGACTTAAAGTTTGGCACATCCTTACTCCGCCTTTATTAAGGACGGTAACAACAGGATTAAGAACAGTAAGAAGAGGTAGGTAGAGGTTTGGTGGAGTCTCGCTCAATCTCGGCAACTTAATTAATCAAATCTCACCTCAGGAAAAGGCTTTCGTAGGTGAAATAGGTGACCGCGACGACAAACACGGGGTAGACGAGAGGCAGCACAACGAGGAGGCACAGGATGAGCGTGCCGATGAGCTTGAGGAATGTGGGGAATGGCGCGCCGTACCGCCAGAGCGCGCGCACGTCGCTCATGAACTCCCGGACCAGCACACGCACGCGACCCACCCTCGACGCTGAGCGTAGCTGCTGAATACACCAGTTACTAAATTTACTTCTGTTGGCTCGCAGAAAACGATCAAAACCGGTACGGATACTACTCTACCAGATACGCATTACAAGTAAAAGTAACTTGTTTTGACGATGCCGTTTCTTGCCATACGTTTATGTGTTTTATACATATTAGAAAGAACACGACAGCAACGGTAGGGTACGGAAAATTCATTTTCAAAAGTCCATTTCTTCTTGAAGCTATATTTTTGGTACAAAGGGGCTAAGCTACGCTACGTCAATCGTTGCGCAAAAAATATTGTTTATGTAATTGAGATTATGTTGCCAATATTAAGCGTGATACAAAAGACATGCAAGACACAAATTTTTAGCAAAAAATCTCACTAGTAAATAAGTTTACAGATGTGACTAAGAACTCGTGTGTTTTTAACGCTGACTGGCCTTAACTCCTAAACCGGTCATCATGAATATTTGCAAACACTTTGTCAGGAAAATAGAAAAAGGAGTAGGACATTCCATTTTCATTTTTCATTCAAAAAAAGGTTACTGTTCCCGAGGGAAATTTTACAAAAAATCAACATTAATGGGAGCGAAGCTGCTAGCAAAAGTTAGTTCACCATATACATAGTTAGTAATATGGTCGGAATCGGGATCTAAATAATATACACCTCACGGTCCGCAGAAATGCTACGTCTTCCTCTCGACCCATACAACTTCATACAATAGACACTGAACACTTGTCTTCCAGGAATTGGGGAATCATAAACCTCTCTAAGGAGGGTTGGTCTCCGCCTGAGCATCGTTCCTTCTATCTTTTTATCTATATTCTAGCATCTATCTTCCTACATAATTATGTCTATTTACTAGAGAACGATGCTGATCATACTTCAACCATAAAAACTTTATTTGATCTGCGATATGGTTTCATGCTAGTTTTCTTGAGATATAATTATTTGTGCAAGCAGCATTTTCGCGCAGATGTTATGTTCTTCGGTTGATTTGGTTTATCCATGGTTTTTAGGTTAAAACTAATATATTTTTTTATAATTACATATCGACACTGTTTATCACCTAAATTGACTGACAGTTGACATTCATGGCATGATGGTTAAAAGTTTCCTGTAGGCCGTGACACTGAGGTATTTTTTTTTCAGTTTTGTTTTCACAATTAAAAAGTATTTACATGAGAGTAATTGTTAAAGTTTTTCCGCATTATCGTCCGACGCAAAATATGTTTGTCATGAAAACTTAAAACTAAAACTAGGAAGTTGCTTACTTTTACTCTCAGTTAAGTGATTAGAGTTTACATTTCGTGAGATGAGTTATCATCACACACTGCAAAAGATAGCGAAACAACCTTGAGCTGTTGTTCAGTAGTAAATAGTAAGATTATCGAAACAAACGTGATATCAATATTACACTTTGATACATTTTCGACAGCTGGGTCCAAAAGTCTAAACATCACATGGGCAAAAGTAGATACCTACCATGATATTCATTGTGTACATAGATTAACTGTGCATTATAGACTAATAAGTACATTTTTGAATGAATTACACTATTTGGGTAAATATTGTTGCAAATGACCTCCGCCATCACACCTTATTCAATTTCGGTCTAATTTCTAATAACTCTGTATTCATTGCGTCTTTTGCCTGTATAACCCACTACACCGTAATTTTATTTATTTAAGATTGTAAGTAAACTATTAGTCACACAGATTCCGTTAAGGGCTCAAATAACATAAGGGCTAAATAAATGTACACAAAATATTTTCAGGCACTTTTCTTCGTAGGGCAAGTAGTTCTGCAAATATTTTGCAAAATACGCAAGTAAAACCGAAAAAATGAAATTTTCGAGAAAAATTGGTCACCTTCGAAATTCAATAGCGTCTTTCCTATAAAGTCAATAGAGCTGTGAAATGGTGCTCAAATTGTAGGTAATTTAAAACAGTCTATAAGTGTAAAAACCATAAAACGCAAAAATGCATAGTTTAGGCCTTTTGGAGAGATTTTCTCAATTTCCACAAGTTTTTCGAAGTTGCAAATTGAATTCGCACTATTACCCTAACATATCCATACAACATACCAAAAATGCAGTACAACATTACACCTTGCGAATTGAATGTCTAAATCCCAGTGGATTTATACATTACTACCTACCATTACTAGCCAAGTGGCTAGTAGTCAATAATTAAAATGTCAGAGTAAATAGTGAGATATCAATAAAATAAATAAAAGTCCTAGATAATAAATAATTATGAGTTTCACAAATCAATTATCGAAGGGTGGGCCGTTTTTGGGGATTGTCTTTAAGTATTTTTTTGACGTTCAAAAAGTGCTGATTCTCAGCCTAGTTTGAATAAAGACTTTTGATTTTGATTTTTGATTCAATGAAATCAAAAGTCATTTATACAAATGAAACTGAAGATTAGCAGTTTTTGAACAACGTTACATACAACAATCATACAAAAAGCCCTCGGTTCGCCATTTCCTAGTGTTTGTTGCAACTACATACCTAAATCTTTGCAAGAAATTTCATTTACAACCACTGTCGTCCTCGTTTAGCTGATAGCACTTTTCTTTTAAACATTTTAAATAATGAGCATGACTGTCTTGACCTACTGCAAAAACCGCATTTCAATGTCCCGCAGTGGTCAGTTAGATTTAATCCACCTATCTCCATTTCTGTTTCTTCATCAAATTACAGATAAAACTCATACTTGGTGCGAGCGAGTAGGGACTTTAATGTTCTTTGTACTGAGTTCTAATTGGAACTATTTGTCACTAAAACCAATTCTGCACGCACTCGGTTTAGCGCCCATTTCTTTAAAAGTGCGCAGTGTTTTTTTTTTCATTTAAGATTTTTTGTCTTTGCCTTTACTCCATGTCATAAGTGTCAAAACTGGTGTTTGAGTATTCTGTTTCTACACGTGAGAACCGCTGTAATTTTTGTGGCTTATTTAATTGTTAGCCATCTGTTACATCTGGTTCTCCTATATATAAAGTAATAAATTATTTTAGCACAAGTTCGCATCATTGACGGTTGATTGAACAAAGTGAACCTATAACTACTTACCTAGTATTTTTTGCTAATAAAACAAAGGGTGCTAGCCTCCTAGTTGGTTTGCTAATATAAGGTATAGTTGTGCCATAAAAGGAATGGACTGTTGAACAATCTACATTTACACAACACTATACAGGGTGTAACGGAAAGGGTATATACATACAAACAGGGTGAATAGAGTGTTTAATAACGAGTCTTTCCTCAAAATTTCAGCTTCCTACTAACAACTTTGAAACTTCACGGTATTATTTAATATCGACAGTTTATTAAATGCAAAATCATAACAAACGTGTCACCGCACTATTTAGGGTCATAATCCTGTCCGGCAAGGTTAAAGTATATCTATCTCTCCGGGTTCTGCGCGCCTAGTACAGAGTTACAGACCTATCGAACCGACGAAGGCGCGACGGCGCGGGCGGGCGACGCGACTGTCGGCAGAATCAAACAAACAACCAATTGATGATTCTGTACATAATATCTCTTCCTGACTCTGTGCGCCTAGTACACGCGTACGCGTACCGCAGGTGGCGTGCGGCGGCAGTGTGATCAAACGAAAAAAATATTTGTTGTTAATAGTAATTAATAAACTGTAACAGCACGTAATTCTATTTGTTTATCAATTTATGGGCGTGATGAGATACAGACTCGATGTTGAGGAAAACGTAAAAATAAGAATAACTTTGATAAGTGTTATGCATGCATAAAGTAACTCACAGTTTAAGGGGCTGGTTCAAAATGCTGGCATTGGCGTTGTACGCACAAGGCCGCACCCTCCTTCAGATGCATGAACATTAGGTAACTATCCTAAAGGCGGCACTTATTGGCACTTCCACCTCGTGCACTGTATCACACATTCACACGGCACTGCGTACACTTTGTTTTCAATTTACCCACAAAAAAAAACCAGCGGCGTTAGGTAGGCCTGGTGATCGTGGAGGCCAAGGCACTGAAGGCACCCTCGTACTACCGCGGCCAATCCATTGGGATCCGCGGTCGAGGTAGTTCCGAACATCACGTGTAAAATATGCCGTGCTCCATCATGCTGGAAGATACAGCTCTCGGGCAGCTCGCAGATAACCATTCGTTGCTCGAACACACATCATCATTTTATAATACACGCTATTACTTATGGGTGAGGGTGACGATATTTTCAAGACAATTCACAAAGATCACCTACGCGACAATATCACAACTTTACACCGACATGGATAGAGAGCAACTGATTGCACACTAAAACTTCACTTAAAAGTTCGGACATCCTACTATCCTAGTACTAAGGTAACTAACCCAATTACTGTACTTGTCATTTTTATTTTTTATCAATCCCGCAACACAGTGTAGTAGTGTGAGATCCTGTGGTGTGGTGGCACATTAAAACATCGTACGTACCATTTACGAAAAAAAACTTAATATTTATTTTCTTTGAATAAATTGACTGACCAACAGATGACTAAATTTTACTATAACATAATACCTACCTACGTTAACGTGCGTAAACGTGCCAATAAACGGAACTGATTAATCCACTTGTAGGTATCAGTATTATGAGATATTAAATGTGATGAAAAAGTAAATCCTAGTTGCTTACCTGGTGACTACAAATTAGGGATAGGTAATCAAAAAAAATAAATGAGTTTCACCGTTTCACGATTTCAATCACAAGTATGTATTAAAAAAAAACATGTTCCTACGTGCTATGCCAGATATCAATGTGAAAAAAAAATGTCACAAATCACAATAATCGTAAGAAATAAGCGACGCGGCAAAGTGCCGACCGACAACTATGTGATTTACCCTAAACCTCTGTGTGTGTTTACACACACAAAGATGTTTTCCTACCCTTTATCCTACAATAAACTGCATAGTACCTACGTAATTCTTGTACAGAAATTAGGGTTCAGTATTATGGTTGTGTATGATTAGCGCTGTCAGGATAGGAGGACAACTTCCGTTGCTCATGAAGTCCTAGTACTTTTAATAACTTCTCTTGCGTAATTAGAGGCATTGGTGGTCGGTTACGGGAAATAAATCAAAATTCAAAGACGCCGCGAACGCGATCTTTGTAGGTAGCCGATCGTTTCGCTCCGGTATCGAGAAGTAAACAAAGTGTCGCGTGACAAATACATCAAATATTGAAGGTCTGTATTAAACATTTCGCATTTTATTTGGTTTTTTTTTCAAGTTGTGTTAAGAAGTAATTACCTACACACTGTGTTTATGAATGTCTAATAAAATAAAATTAAGTACTGAACCCTTTGGTAATATTTGTACCAGGAGGCACATGAGTTGCGTTAGAAAGTAATTTAGGGTTCATTTTAACATTAAATAAATCGTTCTTTGTATTGGATTGGTAGGTGTAGTACCTACCAATCCAATACAAAGAACGATTTAATAAAATAAAATTAAGTACCGAACCCTTTGGTAATATTTGTACCAGGAGGCACATGAGTTGCGTTAGAAAGTAATTTAGGGTTCATTTTAACATTAAATAAATCGTTCTTTGTATTGGATTGGTATAGGTACTACGGTACTTTGTAGTTTCCTAATATTTGTACTTTCAATTATTTGCCCGAAAGTGTTCAAAACAAATAAAAGATGGTGCTTAAAGCTGATTACAAGAAAGTTGTTATTAATGCTAAGGTAACAACACACCTCTCCCTAACCCTTCGAGAACGAGAATTACAGAAGTGATGTTATGTTAGAACAATGGGCTAAAACTTTTTGCTAAAATACTACCTATTTATCTGATATTTTAAGTATGAATTTATGGAAAAAACATTCTACCATTGTACCTATTATTAGTTACTTATGTTAGTTTCTTTAACAACAAACAACTAAATAAGGATTTTGCGGTAGGTAACTTGTATCCTACTTTTTTGTTACGGTGAGCTTTGAAGTAAAACAAACATGCGGAACCCATTTTGCGAAATGTACCAGGAGAAACAACTCCTTCACGGAATTGTTACTGTACAGAATAAGTCGTTGACACCGATCAGCTGACTCGGTGTAGTGATGTGTAGAATTAAATCAGAAATGTTTTATTTTTCTAGATAATTGTGTCTCAACTTTACAATTATGTATGTATATGTATAAAAACGTTGCCATGTCGTTTCTTATCACCAAGAGAACCCGTGCCCTTCGGATGTATATACCCTTTCCGTTACACCCTGTATAGAAATGACAATCAATAAAGCTCTTATGTTGATTAGCCTCGTGCCGGCGACGTGCGTCAATAAATCGATAGTGCAGTAATTAAGAGGTTTGTATTCTTTTATCAAATGGCACCACAAATAGTTATTATACGAAGGTCGTGTTATTTTAGTTAGAAACCGAGGTGGAAGGGATTTTGTCGCACAACCGGACACTAAGTATGAGTTGAGTCCAGGATCCTGAAGCCCGCAGCGTTAAAATTGTTCGTCCGAAACATAACATAACATCACGCCAGTAAATCCCCATCGATAGCAGCGGTGGCCCAGTGGTGGTGGCCCAGTGGTTGCGGCCCCGACTTACGAACAGTAAGTAGTGGGTTCCAACCCAGGCAGGCGCATTACTTTGTGTAATTTATTTCATCACCATAGCTCTCACAAACGGTGAAGGAAAACATCGCGTGGAAACCGGCATGTACAGACGCCAGCACGTCAAGTTACCCCAATGTGTCAAATTTCTTTGATCAATTTTCAACTTTATTCCAAACAGGATAAGGTTCATATTCAATTGGGAAATTTGACACCTTGGAGTAACTTGATGTGCTGGCGTCTGTACTAGGACCAAAAATTCGAAGACATGTGACATCTACCAATTCGCACTAGGCCCGCAAGGTAGATTATGGCCCATACGCAAAATACGCGCTTTGACGTGGAGTTGCGGATACCAGCCCGGTATATTTATCTCTTATCTTCTTACCCCATGACATGTCATATGAAAGCAGTGGCTTGTTTAATTTTTCAGGAAAAATTGCCTCGCTGTATTAGTCAACCGTTTAGTTAGATTTGTGGTAGCAAACGCTACTGCTGAGCATCAGGATGATCCGCAGACCTAGCCATATAAAAAGAAAAAAAAAGAAAATGGAATATATGGAAACAGCTGTTTGTCACCTGTCTAGTGTTAACGAGTAGAATTTGTAATATGGCTGAAAATGTAATAATACACTTGACAGTTGACAAACAGCTGCAGGCTTAGCCATATTAAATATTCTATAAGGCGAAAATAGAAAGATAATGGCGTATTTGGAATCAGTTGTTTGTCAACTGTCAAGTGTTAACGAGTAGAATTTGTAATATGGCTGAAAATGAAATACACCTGACAGTTGACAAACAGCTGAGCTGCAGGCCTAGCCAAGTTACAAATTCTATTTCTATCATCGTAATCGTTATGACGACAATAGAAAGAAAATGGCGGATATGGAATCATCTGTTTGTCAACTGTCAAGTGTGATGTTGTTGATTTTCTTGGATTTTGAAATAAAGTTTTAAAATGCATACTTTAAATATGTTGTGGTGCGCTCATAACGAAGAAGTGCTGTTAAGACGCTGGAGAAGAGAACTATATCGGCAGTGCGTGGAAACTATAGAAGAAATGTCGGACACTTTGTTTATCCAGCGATTTCGATTAAATAAAGCAAAGAGATTTAGGTATTGAATGTCTTTGAAATAAAGAGACTTTCGAAGCCTTAGTTCAAGACCTACGAGGGAAAACTTCTTTGAAAGGGTCCAACGAGATTCCATTGGAAGTCAAGGTAATTAAGTTCATAATGTGCATACATTTATTACATTATTTATCATTTGATTTATTTTTTGTTTGTCTTCGATCAGGTGTTGTGCGCTCTTAGTTTCTTGGCCACAGGATCTTATCAACGAATTGTTGGTATCACTCCCCACCTTACTCAACGCACAACTAGTCGCTGCATCAGACAAGTTGTTCATGCATTGAATCACCAAAATATCATGGCGAAATAGATTGTCTTTCCGAGTACAAGACAAGACCGAGGACTAATAATTAATTTGAATAAAAGACTTGTGATTTTGATTCTGTTCAGGTAGGTATAATAGTATTAAAACATTCCTTAATTTCAGTTTTATTTTACAGATTTGTGACAGTTATCTTTATATTAATATCAATGTGAATGCAAAGTTTTGTGGAGCTACACATGATTCACGTGGTCATCGAGTAGAGTTGAATCATATATGCGTGAACTTCATCAAAATAAAGAACGAGTATGGTTATTAGGTAAATGTTTACAAAATCATAAAAATCAAGTTAATTAGTAGGAATGTCTGTTTGTTTCTTCTACATAAATAAATATTTCAGGTGACTCTGGGTATCCGCAACGCCCTTGGCTAATGACTCCCATCCTCAATGCAGTTCAAGGTTCCAGAGAAGAACAATATAATAGGGAATATGCATGTAATTTAAATATGGTTCAACTATTTTTTTTCCGAATCTTTAATGGCAGAAAATATGAACTAAATCATTATTTCACTTTTAAATAGCGTCATAATTATTTAAAATTAAAAATAAAAGTGCGAATTAGGCGCCGGAAATTCAAATTTGTGAAACGCATCACCATTGGTTATAACGAAACTTGACGTCAACTACTACGACAACAACTCAACGTCTACAAAACATACAATGTGTAAGTATGACATTAAGTATTGGAATGGACTTTTTATTGGAAAACATAATTATTACCGTGTGTGTTGTGAACTAATTTAACGTTCACGTGTAATTTTAGCTTCATAGTGAGGTTACAAAACATTTAAGAAAAATTACCTAAAATGATTTTGTAAAAGCACAATCTGATAATGTTTATTGCATTCGGGTACAAGCAATACTGGTAAACTGGTTTTTGACCGTTCTTCATGGTGAAATGGTTAGAAGAACGAAAACACCCAAAGTAATAGTGATAGGATCATAGTAAATGACGTAATTGAAATGGCGCGCGAAAATGGCAGCGTTTAAACAGCTCAAATTTATTCTGTATTTTAAGTATTTTTTTTATCTTCTTTACTGCATTTTTAAATACGTTTATAATTTTTTACTATGTTAAAACATTGTAAGCAGTGAATTAAAAATATAAAAAAAATACATGCATATACCCTATTACTCAAAAGCATGTGCAAGCGCGTAACAGCATTGAGCACTGTTTTGGATTACTGAAAGCTCGGTAGAGTTGTTTGCTTAGAGACAGGGTACTGCACTATCATCCCTTTGTAATTAGCAAAATAACAACAGCATGTTGTGTGCTACACAAGATTGCGATGAAAGCTCGTTTACCACCACCACAACCAGTTCCAACTTTGCATGAAGATGGACATAACATAAGCATGCAAACATCCACCGCCATTTCTGGAGGTAGGTAGCCAAAATGAGCTAATTTAAGGCAGAGACATGCTGAATTGTTTATTGCATCGGCTACGATAAAAAAACATTGATTGGGTAATCTTATGTAGGTATTATTACTCTAAGCGAAATCTTTGGATCCTTTTTCAAGAAAATTGCGCGCAAGGAAGAGTGTGTGATAGTTTATGGGGAGGAGAAGTGTAGAAACCTAATATTTTTATAGGTTTATGTTAGAAATACATTTAATTTAAATTAAATTAAACTCATTGCTTACGTACATTTTAGACGTTTAGCAATTCTGCCAACATCAAGTTTATAACGTAACCATAGTGAACAACCCTTCGAAAATAAACAAAAAATTACAGCATTCTAGTGAAATACAATTCTGTAAGTTGTCATTGTCATGCAAAAGCAAAGCAAAGTTGTAATTTTCTATTAAATTTAAAAAAGTTTAGCTATATGAGGTTCTACCCATACTCATATATTTATACACTAATGTAATACGGTCTACTTTCGACCACATGTAAACTTGTCTGTTCAGTTCTTTTTTTGTTTTCTATCATCTTTTTATACCATGGTTTAAACAAATAAACATTATTCTATTCTATGTACCTATATTGATCAAACATAAAAATTAAACACATAACTATGTTTCAAATGTTGTTTGTTTATTTACTAGAAACCAAATTAATAATTTAAATCATATTTTAATCAACATGTTGTATGTTGATTTAAATATGACTTACATCCCCAGGTAGTATATCGGTTGAAGGTAGGGAAGTTGTAGATCGCAACTGGGGTAAAATTTCTACCAAACTATCTGATACCCCAGCCAAACGATACATAATTTGGTTTCATAATTTTTTAATTTATTTTAATTTCATTCATAATTTTATAGTTATTGTACGTAAAACGATAGTAAAGGGAAGATTTACCTTAATTCCAAATTAATTTCGACGCTAAAATAACAAATTCAAATCGTATACTAGTTTCACCAGCGTACGAAGTATACAGCCGCATTTTTACATTGCGCTCGCCATAGACAATGTTTTTTTCTATCTTCGCTATGAAATGAGCGATTGACGCAGTGTGTCAACTTGGCAACGAACGCCAATGTTTCTCTTTCTATTATCGCCATAGCGAGTAGAATTTGTATTATGACTTAAAATGTGACAGTTGATAAACAGCTGATCCCATATACGCCATTTTCTTTCTATCATAGAAATAGAATAGAAATAGAATTTGTAACTTGGCTAGGCCTGCAGATTCCATATACGCCATTTTCTTTCTATTGTCGATTACGATAATAGTAATAGAATTTTGTAATATGGCTGGGCCTGTTGGGTTGGGCTATGCGTTATTGAGTTCTTCCTTCTGGTACTTCTCCGTAGCAGCCCTGGGTCTATCATTGTGCCCGATTGATGACAATAAGCTCGTCCCCAATTACATAGGGCTTAAGCATAACTGGCGAAGGCTATGCCGAACCCATCGTAGGGGATTGCAGGCGTCATGTTATGTTATATTATGATGTTGTGTTATAATATCGCTGAGCTAGTTTTTTTAAGTTTATGTACTCGGCGTACTAACGGGACTCTACTGCTATTTAAAACACTGCAACTTTAGAGAGCGTGCTAGTATTTCAACACAAGAATCATGAGCGATTGAATATCAAGAGAAAAACACTATTGAAGTGTTAAGTTAAAGTGTTAAGTTTTTCCCTTGAACTTCTACAATCGAACTTGAACAATCGCTTGAAATGTAGAGACATCTTGTACGAAATCGAATAAAGTGCACCCAGACACAGAACAAATGAACGTGCTCATCACACAAACATTTGTCCTGTGTGGGAATCGAACCCACAACGTCCGGCACAGCAGTCAAGGCTAATAACTACTACACTAACAGGCTAGTCAAAAATATACGTAGATATTATAAAAGCACAATACGAAGGCATTGAGGCTTATAATTGTGATCTATAAATAAAATAGTTTTGCGGCGCTGTTGTTCGAATTGTTCGAATGTTCGATGCTCGTTGCACGGTGTGCCTACTTAGTAAACGATAATTGAGGTCGATTGAGTGTTTGCTCCTACAAATAATGTCAGGCGCTATTTTTATTAAGAGGCTTCTTGTCATGAAACGGTACAAAGTATAAATGAATATAGAATACCGTTTAAAACATTCAAGGTCAATTCCCATAATTAAGAACGTTCAAATTAATCTAGTCGCAATCTGGCCTCAGCGACAAGCAAACTTGTCAAAATGTAGGTAAATTCAACTAAAAATCTGCACTTTTTGAACATTATAACTACATACCTACGTAGAGCTCCTCGAGTTCCGAGTTGAGCTCGCGATTACTGACAAGTGCACTGACTGATCTGGTCCTCTCATATCTGTGTGGTTCTTTCTTAAAAAGTTAATTTCAGACACTAATCTGCATAGTTCCTACATGATCGGACCAAGATGATGTCTGGACTTTAAAAGAGACGACTTTAAAAGAGACCCGCCTTCTCTGAGTTTCTTTCGGAGTTTCTTCTCAGAGTTGTCAGATAGTGTAATAGTCACCCTGACCTTCACCACTTTGTCGTGTTTTTGCTAGGCAGTTGGTTGCACTCTTATGCAACGGAATCCTCAGTAACATAATGTCTGATACTATAGGTCAAAGGGCCATCATATATCAATGTTATTTTATGAAAATATGTTTAAAACTATTGTATGCATATGCACGCATTTCTATTGTTTTTGGAGCGAGTTTACTCTCATTGTTACCCCACAAATCATTTTTTGTGTTCTATTTCTATGTCACAAACACTAGGCAATAGCTAGGTGAATGCTTAAATAAAAGCGTACTGCCAATGCCAATATTATTATGTACCTATTAAGGCCTATATAAACCCGGACCTATATACTCGTAGTTAATTAATACATAAATAAAATCACGCCTTTTTCCCATGGGGGTAGGCAGAAACAGAGCGCCATATGCTACGATTCTTACATACTTATTTTGCTTCGTTTACACTATACATGTCGTGTTAGGTAATAAAAGTTTGAAATCGCCAACCCTCCTTGAGCAAGCGTAGTGATCTCTGTACGAGAAGAGACCTTTGCCTTGCAGTGAGGCAGTAACTGCCTGGTATTATTATTATCAACGTAAACAAGTCAAACTTCCTTTAGACAGTTACATTATCAGTCGATGCAACAACAAAGGTTAGTCGAAGCTATTATATGGGCATTGACTGTCTACCGATAAAGAGGTGGTTAGTTCAAATTAAACGTCATAGAACTATTATAGTGCGGTCACTACAACCAGAAGGGCTTGTGAAATTACAGACATATACACCGTGAAATTTTAATTGTACAAAGTAATACTAATTTTAATTGTATTATGTATAAAGATTAAATATTGATTAATACTCAATATCTTTAATGCTTTCCATATGTATTCTTAGGTGGTAAGTTTAAAAATGAGATCATTATGGACCCTGTAGGGCACAGCAAAAGGGTAGGAGAGAGGAAGCCTTGCTTAATGAGATCATTTAATTTTTAACCGACTTCAAAAAAAGGAGGAGGTTCTATGTTCGTGTGTATGTATTTTTTTTTTTTTTTTTTTATGTATGTTACCTGATATCTCCGCCATTTGTGAACCGATTCTTAAAATTCTTTTTTTGTTTGAAAGAGTAGACTCCTGAGGTGGTCCCATTTTAATTTGGTGAAGATCTGGTGCTGATCTTCGGAGATATACAACGGAACTCTTCAAAAATAGACGGCAAATCTATCGTGATTGCTGGAATCGCTTGGATGTTTATTGTTTATACAACATCATGACGTATCATCAAGCCTGTATGCTCAGAGGGGTAGGCAGATGTGTTCAATATACCTAGATTTCGACAGTTAGGTATGTTAAGTTTCATTCATTAGGGTTAGGTGGATAACCCTATTTTAATGACATGTATTGTTAACAAATAACAATATAAAATGAATTCATGGCAAATGTTTGTATGGGAACAACTAAAAATGGAAATATAAAAAACTTTTTTACAAAAAATAAAACCAAATAAACGGTGTAAAATAACTCTAAATTCGGAAGACGGTGGCCCATCAAGAATAAGACAAAAGTACCAAAGCCACAGACTTCCTAATTTAGAGTTATTTTACACCGTTTAGTGTTATTTTTGAAGTCGGTTTTATTTATTGTAAAAAAGTTTTTTAATAGCAACAGAACACATACATTTAAAAGAAAAGTATTTATTGTAAACATCTTTTAAAATAATTTAATATAAAAAAAATGATTGGCTCGTTGGTCTAGTGGTCGCAAGTGCTACTGTAGTGTGTAAACATTCATGTATGTAGACGGCCTTATTTATAGTGCTTCCTCAGCAATACTGTTTGTAACTCATTACATATTTTTCACACAATAAACCGGACCTTGAAACTAAACACACGTATTCTTTATTACTTCAAACCCACAACTACCAGAACACCACATGGCGAACCTGCCAGTCCACGTGCTACTCTAACTGACCACCAATGCTTACTGCAGTACCTTCAATCTTCTTAAATTTTTGGAACTGCCGCTTCGAATCAATTTTTAAACTTCGCCTCATCAAGACTTTCTACAATCTACAATTATCGTTTTAAAATTATTGGGACATCGAGATTATACTTTTGTTGGAGCACTAAATCAGAAGAACTAGAAGAAAAACTAAGAAAACTACGAAACTACTATGGGAACTACGAGAAGCAAAGAACAAATAGTAATTGCACAATCTGCAGCTGGAAGCAACGACGCAACAGCAACGGCGGAATATCTCCAGACGAACAACATCCTTCTGACCATCATATGCGCCTGTATGCTGTTAGCGATACTCATCGGATTCTTCTGCCTGTATAAGCGATGCCAAATGAACTGGATGCAGAAACAAATGAGGAGTGAAACCTTGGAGCGAGTCCTGTCCCGTGTCAGCTTTTTCGAAGCGATTAATTTAGAAACGTTTGCTGAGCATGAGGTTCCGGGTTTGATCCCCGGGTCGGGCAAAGTGTGATTGAGTCTTTCCATCTGGAATTTCTCAGTAGTAGCCCGGAGTCTACATTGGATTTGTGCCCAATTGATGGCAATAGGCTCGACCCTTATTACATGGGACTTAAATATAACCTGGTTCACCTCTGCCTAGCCTTTCGGGGATTAGAGGCGTGATGTTATGTTATGTTGAATGAATAATATCAAAAATATACCTAAAGGCATGTGAAGACAAATCAGAGGCCCACGGGCGGTATAAACTTTGACTCAGGTTATTCTCTAACCGCACTATTACTAGAACATTCTCAGAGCTAGCATTCTAACAGAAGAAATTCTATATTACCCAAAATATAAATAGCAAAGTTTGATGGTGCTTAATAACGGTGTGGTGTGGTGGTGGTGTGGTGTTGTTGTTTGATGGTGTTTTTTGGTGTTTAGACTTCAGAGATACTTTCAAATCACTAATTTATGAAAACTCACGATTACTTCCTTATGTAACGTAAATATTATGAGGTTGTATTCGACTTTTTTTTGCGAATTTCGCCACGTGGATTACATAGATCGATAGAAAGTCAAAAACTTAGTGTGAAAAGTAAAAAGGTGCGCATTTTGAGTCCGATATCGATATTTCTTGGATGAATTTTATTTTATAAAAATTGGGGCCCTTACTCCAATAACCTAAAGTCAGTTGCCCATCATTGGTAGGGTTCGAACTTGTATGTTCTTGAGATAAAGTTAACGATAAATACAATGCCAGTCAACAGTCGGTACCAGTTGTGATTTTATTGTTGATTTAATTAGACGTTCTACATCATGTTCATGCTCTTACTGGGACTTATTATATTTTTATGTGTTCTCCATATTGTTTTAAACTACAATGAACGAGCAAGATTAGTAAGGAAGATACCTGGACCCAAAGATGATTTTATCGTTGGAAACGGATGGACTGTAATACGTTCTCCAGGTAAAAAAAAAGTTAAGGATGTGACAGTAGGTTTTTAAATATCATTATTAATTACCTTCTGAGTTAAGTTCTGAGTAGAGCTATACGTTGACTGAGAAACGCTTGCATTGACTGGGCAAGCCTACCCAAATTCATGCTGTTTTTCCTCAAAAGATCAGCTTAGACACTAATCTGCATGGTCCCCACAGAATCGTTCCTTCCTAGATGATATACTTGGGAGCAAATTAATCGTGCCACTTGCTTTATTCTCTCATTGTAGTTGTCTTTTCTCTATACTAATATTATAAAGAGGAAAGATTAAAAACTACTGGACCGATTAGAAAAATTCTTTCACCGTTCGGAATCCCTGGTTGACATCTGATAGGCTACTTTTTATGCCTGTATTCCCACGTCCGGTAGTTTTTCACAAAACACATCGGTTTGAACCATATATGACCTTAAAACCTAAAAAAACAATTTTTACAAAAAAAAAACAACTGACTTCATAAAAAAAAACTAACAGGTGAAAAATAACTCCAGTTTCGGAAGTCTGTGGCTTTGGTGGTTTTGTTTTGTTCATTATTGGCCACCGACATCCGAAACTGGAGTTATTTTTCACTTGTTAGTTTTTTTTAAGAAATCGGTTGTTTTTCTTGTAAAAAAGTTTTTGTTTTGTAATTTTTAGTTTCTTTGTTTGAAAGTCTATCAAAACTTGAAAGAATCATTAAAATTGGATAACAATTGCTAAAAAAGTTCTATCTAAACATTAATCTGTACATCTCTGCCGGGCCCCTTTTAAAATAGAAGGGCGTAATGTTAAGTTATGGAAATTCAAAAGCTCAGCATAGACATCAGCTGACCATAGCAATCGCGAATAATTTGCTGTTATGCGTTGAAGAGTTCCGTTGCCTGTCTTCTTCATCAGTTTTTCTTCACCAAATGATACTTTCGAAATAAAAATGCTTGATTTGTTACTAAAAATGTTAAAATCGGTGCGTGTGTACCTATATTCTTTGAGGAGTTTCCTCAATTCCTCGAGGATCCCTCATCAAATATGAGTTTTGATATAAATGAGACTCTGTTAGTACCTATACCCTATCAAATAAAAAAAATAATTTTGAAAATCGGTCCATAAATGACGGAGTACTGAGGTAACAAACCCTAAAAAAAATATACAACCAAATTGAGAACCTCCTCCTCTTTTTGATGTCGGTTAAAAAAAGCGGTTTGACCATAAAAGGTTCGTTTCAAATTACCAAAAATATCGACCATTGTATACCTACGTGTAAAAAGAAAGTGGCTTAATTTATCTGCTCGCAAGTATATAGTATAAAACTAAATTTGTTTTGTTTCAGTGTTTCTCCTCATACAGCTAAGAAACATCACCCTTATCTGGTTCTAAGTTCTTTATTTTTGTTTTGTGACGGGTAAAAGTTTTATTTTAATAAAATAAATAATTCTAATTTTCAATTTAAGTGTAGAAATAAGAAACAAAAATAGTACCTTATAAGAAGTCGCAAAAGGTTAATAAATGTTTCGTCACAGATGATATCACAAAATACGCAATAATATTTTTATTGTTTGTTATCTGCTTTGTTAAAATAGTAAATGTTTTTTTTTAATCGAGAGTTGACCTACTCATTACACGTGTAACACATAAATATTTTTTTCTGATTCGCAGTCGAAATATTGCAACTGGGAGAAAAATTAACCAATGCTTTTAAAGGAATCTTTAGAGTCTGGATATGCCCTATGGGTGCCGTTTTTATATACAACCCTGAAGATATAGAGGTACCTAAAGTCTTTTATGAAACGGATAAGTGAACTGTGACATTGGGTGTGTGTTAAAAAAACCTTTTACTGTGGAGGACACACGGTTGGCGCAGTAGCTGAGCGATTAGCTACTGTGCTGCATGCCACAGGTCCAACTCTTGCACGGAATAATACTTGTATGGCCTATAGGTAGTTTTTCCTGGTCTGGCTGATTGTGTATATGAGTTTAAATGCTTGTAAACGCACCCACGACATAGGAGAAATTCCTAGTGTGGAGCAAGGTTTTTTTAAACAAACTTCATAACTGTCCTACTGCAAGAGACATTGGCAGTACCACTTATTCACGGCATCTCGGCGATTTAAGACTTTTATTAACTATCAGTTCAGTTAGCCCCACAATGTTTTCCTTCAGTGATGTTTTAAATTTACTTTGAAAGTACAAAATGTGCCTCGATTTCCATCTTATAGCGTCATCGAGGCTCATCGTTTACTTTTTAGTTATCGTGTCTGTTTAGTTTTTATGGCTCATCGTCTCTTTGGTTTAGTAGAAATAAATGATGATTTTCTCATAACTTTCATCATTATTAATACAGTGTGAAGTAAACTAACTTTAGAATGTTAAAATTATGATGAACATCAAACAAAAAGTTTAACCTCAGGGGGACTATGATGTCAATGTGGTGATAGTTAGTTACCTGTTTGTCTACTGTTTCTTGTGCTACCCTAATATTGACAATACAATCTTTTACTATCGGTCAAATATCTAATATAAATACCACTCTCATTATGATTTCAAAAGTTACATTTATAGTGAATATATAACCCGGATCACTGGGACGTAACAATTAAATATTTAAGTAAGTATAACAAACTTTAAATGTATTTTCAGATAATCATGTCGGGAATGAAATATGGTGAAAAAAGTTTTATTTATAACTTTTTGAAGCCTTGGCTAAGAGATGGATTACTCGTCAGTAACGGTAAACAGATGTTACGTATTTTATTAAATTTCAATTTTTTACATTAATTCATTAAACCCCAGGAGGACGCCTGTATCCTCGCTGTCATTGTCTTTCTATTGTGTCTCTAATTGACTCGATTGCAAGGTTAACCTTTAATCTTTACCATTATTGTGTCTCTAATTTACACGATTGAAAGGTTAAACACATTCTTCACTTTTTTACATTATTTATATTAAATACATACAAGTAACAAACTCCACCCATTGTGTTATAAGTAGCGACTGACTCTGAGTCTTTCCTAATGATGAACAAATTTTACAAATTCTGTTTAAAAAAATTTAGACGCTTTATACTTGACTATTCCTATACTAAAGTAGTCTACGTAATTACGCTACCATATGTTTATATTAGACCATTTTTTTCTGTTAGGTGCAAAATGGCAAGAACGCAGGAAGATTCTTACGCCTACCTTTCATTTCAACATATTGAAAGGATTTTGTGAAATACTTGAGGAGAATAGCCACAGACTTCTCGAAGGTCTAATGGAAACTGCAGGAAAACCTATTGATATTGTACCTGTCGTCTCGGAATTTACACTCAACTCCATTTGTGGTACCTATGCACATGTACTATTTCTATTACGCAATCAATTTCTTTATCTAAGTTATACTAATATATTAAAGACGTAAAATTTGTGACGTTGTGGGGGGTTATCTCTAGATTTACTGAACCGATTTTGAGAATTCTTTTACCATTAGAAAGCCACAGTATTTGTGAGTGTCATAATCTATATTTAATTTTCAAAACTGAGAGGGGATAAAGGGAATGTTAATGCACGTGGACGATGTTGTAAGTGCAAAACTGGTTATTTAATATTCTGGAAACTCACTCATTGTGTGCACTATATTATAGAAACAGCTATGGGCACTCAACTTGGCGAAGGCAGCACGGCAGCAAGATCTTATAAAAAAGCTTTATACGAAATAGGAATGACGTTCTTCAATAGATTTGTCAGGGTGTATCTGTACCCAGATTTCCTTTTTAATTTATCACCAACGGGACGTCTACAAACTAAAACTTTGAAAGTTGTTCATGAATTTACTGGAAAAGTAATACAACAAAGAAGGCAGTACAGAGAAAAACATGGATTGAATATTAATGAAGAAACTGATGCTGACGATGATGATTCTTATGTTGGCAAGAAGAAAAGAAAAACTGCCATGTTGGATTTACTGCTATCCGCTGAAGAAGAGGGACATATTGATAAAAATGGGGTTCAAGAAGAAGTGGACACATTCATGTTTGAAGTTAGTAACTTTACTTGGTCTTTAAGTGCTCTCTCGCACCAAAGCATGACGTAGAGGGCATGCTGAGTGTGCAGCCATGCTTTGGCAGCAAGTCTTACTATGCGTTTTAAATGAGAATAGGAATGACCTTGCGCCATGTTGTGACGTCATAGCTGTAAATTCGAATAAATTGGGTAAGATCAGCAAATCAAGGTTTTTTCTTTGTATATTTTTTAACGAATTACGAACGAATCATTTTCTAAATTGTACTCTCAAAGTATTTGTTTACATTGGAGATAATCTGTCGAGCCCTCCCATGCAAAACAGCGCCTCGTTCACACATTTTCGAGCAGTCGTTGAGATGAAAACAAAAACAAATATCAACAACAAAAACAAACAACCGTGTAACCGTGTAACAAACATAATTATTAAATAAAACGTAAGCACTCCACAAGGCTAAATAATTTGAGACATTTCTTCATTTTGAATAACTTCGACTCGGTAATACAAAAAAAAAGAAAATAATTGATACGCGATTAAGGTTTTGTTGCAGGCCGTTCTTTTCAAACGACATTTGACAGATGGAGGTCATTGACGTTCCTATATTTATTTGAAACGCATAATACTATTATTTAGCCAATAGTTGCTGCAATGTATCTTGTGTTCCGTTTAGCGATAAGCGTTTTATAAACACCATTGTGTTTTTGGCATTATTAATTGATTGACAGAAACAAAATACTACCTATTTCAAAAAATACTTACCTTTGGTGATACATTTGTTTAGTGATTATGGCTCTTAATTTTAATAATTTGTATTAATATAATTTCCAGGGTCATGATACTACTGCTATTGGTTTAACATATTGCTTTATGTTGATCGCTAATCATCAAGAAATTCAGGTTAGTACCGAATCCCTCTATTTAGTCTCCAAGCTCGAGACTCCCTAATCAAATAAATCAATTGTTTATATTGAGAACTTTTAAGAACTTTAGTTCATCACTTCTCAAAAGTTACGCCGTTACAACAAAAGCAAACAATTAAAAAAACAAGAACAATTTTTCGTAATACCCGGAAATAAGAAAGAAATACTTATCTTAGAATACCCTTGAATGTAGGTATATATAACACTTACAGAAACAAAAAAAAATTTTTGTTATAGGATAAAATCGTTGAAGAGCTAAATGACATATTTGGCAATACGGACAGGTCTATTAAAATGGAGGATTTGTCAAAGATGAAGTATTTAGAATGCTGTATCAAAGAGTCCCTGCGGCTGTACCCTCCAGTATACTTCATAAGTCGTAATTTGAACGAAGACACAATATTAAGTATGTATCATCCTATTAAATTGTATTACTTCTAATCAATATTGCTTGTAAAGATATATTATTATGTGTATATATTTTTCAGGTAATTACACTGTTCCTGCTGGCACACTTTGTCATATTCTTATTTTATATCTGCATCAACGAGGCGACTTGTTTGAGAACCCGAAAAAGTTTGACCCAGACCGATTTCTACCCGAGAATAGTGTGGGTCGTCATCCCTACTCGTATGTACCCTTCAGTGCTGGGCCCAGGAACTGTATAGGTAACTATTGCACTTAATAAGTGCTTTATTCGTATAGTGTAGTTAGTGACTAACCTGCAGGCCTAGCCATATTGCAAATTTTATTTCTATAATAGAAAGAAAATGGCGTATATGCAATCAGCTGTTTGTCAACTGTCAAGTGTATTTCATTTTCAGCCACATTACAAATTCTACTCGTTAACACTTGACAGTTGACAAGCAGCTGATTCCATATACGCCATTTTCTTTCTATTGTCGCCTTATCGATTACGATAATAGAAATAGAATTTGTAATATGGCTAGGCCTGCTGGACGCGTAGCATAATCTCCGTAGAGACCCGTCTCTACGGAGATTATTCTACGCGTCCGCGTTATCTCCGCGGAAAAATCGACAAAGTGACATATGGTAGAAACATGTCTGCTGATTATAGAAGAAATAATGTTTAATATTGTAGACTATTGTCGACTGAACAATCTACACATTTCTTTCTTCATTCTTGACATATTGTCGTGCTCAAAACAAAAGTTTTTATCTACAATCGGTCTGTGACTTTGTCACGTTTCTTCTGTAGACAAAATTTGACGTTTCCTGGACTAAGAAGAAGTGCTCTTACTCGTCATGTAATTCTCATTGAAATTTTCTATCAATCTGGTAAGAGTTATTTGACTGTAACGACATGCAGCGTACGAATTTTAATATCTGGCGTCTTTTCTAATGACCTAAAGGGCAATTGCCTTAATTAGAACGTCTCATTTCGGCGTCAATATAATGTCGAAAAACTTGTTAATAATAAAAGAAAATTAGACAACTTCTAGACAGATTTAGACAAGAATTTAAACTTTCTTAAAAATACGGGAATTGCCCGTCTGATAACGATCGCAATTTATTTCTGTTTGTTTTTGGCAGATTGGTAGTTACATGAAATAGTAGAATAAGAAATAATAAGTACATAAAATTCATGGTTTCTTACTACTAAATCTTCTTACTACAATTGTTACAATTTCAATTAAGTACTGATATTACTCCATGATACATGTCACACACACAAACATTAGATAAATGTTATGTAATTTTCGATAAAGATATATTTAAATTATTATCTCGTCCACGCTTATGTAATTTGTTAGAGTCCAATGGTAGCTACGATGTTATGATTGTCCAGCCACATCAGTAGTTGTGTGACATTTAAAATTTGATACTTAACAACCCAAACACCAATTGATGAGAATCAAATTTACGTTTGTATTAAAAACGTTGTGTTTTGTACTAAAATTATAATTATAAGACTGCCCATGAGTATTACCTACTCTTGAGTTTAAAGACTATTTTTAAGTATTTTTTTTAAAGTTGATTTCAACAGTCGGACCCTACGTTGCGTTGTAGGTGGTGCTGTAAATGTAGGCTAAAAACCACAGATCTAGGTAGGTACTTATTATCAAAATCTGCCGTATCACTGTATAAACTGTACTATCGACGTAATTACAACTAAGTCCTACTAATTGATCATTTTTATCAACTAGGTACATGATAAAAATGATCAAAGTTCTAAATGATGAAAGTTTATAAAACAATTTGTATAAACTTTCATCATTTTGAACATTGATCATTTTTTATTAACTTTATGCCTACCTACTGTTAACTGCTATGAGAATAGCAGCCTTGGTAAAAAGTGTAATCCCTTTTCAGTGAATACCAGTTTTAGGTTATACACGGAGCGACTCCTCCAAGCCATCTGGCTATCTGACCTCCACAACAACAGTAACACGCGATACCCGTCGAAGAAACTGGTTGTCAGACTTTCGGGATTCTGACTACTCCTAATAACTGTCAGAGACCCCCAAATGAGAGAGAGAGAGAGAGAGAGAGAGAGAGCAGCGGTGGCCCAGTGGTGGCGGCCCCGACTTACGAACAGTAAGTCGTGGGTTCCAACCCAGGCAGGCGGCATTACTTTGTGTAATTTATTTCATCACCACTGCTCTCAAAAACGGCGAAGGAAACATCGTGAGGAAACCGACATGTCCTAGAACCAAAAATTCGAAGACATGTGACGTCTACCAATTCGCAATGGGCCCGCGTGGTAGATTATGGCCCATACGCAAAATACGCGCTTTGACGTGGAGTTGCGGATACCAGCACGGTATCTTTAGCTTTATCAAGACCTCCAAATGCCAGCCAAAACGACCGCGACAAGAAGGTGTCTTGATAGTAATATATGTAATGAATGGTCGGCAAGCGTAGCGACCATCGAGCCGTTTGTTACTTAGCTGCAAGCACATCCTATGTATTTAAATTTTTCTTAATATTTTCAGGTCAAAAGTTTGCAATGATGGAAATGAAGATAGCCGTGGCGAAAGTGTTGAGAAAGTTCGTATTGTCTCCAGTCACTCGTCCTTCCGATATTAGATTTATGGCTGATTTGGTGCTAAGGAATGATGGGCCTGTGCTTGTGAATTTCACCCAAAGAAAAAAATAAATGTGTTTTTGTGGCACTGTTACCGGTCTATAAGGCGGTACCTATGCCTTGCCTATAAGGCAAGACCGGACGACTGATTAAATCATCTTTTCTGCCAATAGTACCAGAAGGGCAGGTGCTATATGCTAAGTGATGACGATTAAATATATTGTTTTACATTTATAATACCGTAGGATATTTAATTTTGTCAGTGGTGCACAGTCTACTGAACCTCCTTACAAATTAAGGAATAAATGATGAAAACAGCTGTTTATTTTTCTTTGTCATCTGCCGAAACTTCTTGTGATGTCCTCATACCACATAACATCGTTCCTCTAATCCCCGAAGGGTAAGGAGGTATTTCACCAGTTGTGCGACAGGATTGGTAGTACGGTGCATAACACGCGCACGCACGTGTAATGCAACAACAAAAACAAACAACTCTAGGCGAACCCTATTGTTGACAATATGACTTTCTGTTCAACATAATTAAGAAAGCGAAAAACCTCATGGGGATTTGTCATGGAAATACAAATTTTTACAAAAAATTACAACCGACTTCATAAAGAGCACCAAAAGGTTTAAAATAGATTCGAAAGTCTTTTTGTGTTTACACCTTTTAGATTTTTTTTTAAAGAATCTTCCAAATCAGTCCACAAAAGACGGAATTAAAAAAATAAAAATTATTGAAAACCTTCTTCTTTTTTATAAGTCTGTTAAAAAAGCCAACGAGCGAGCTATCATGACCATAAATCGTAAATGCGTAACCGTTAGAAAATCCCACTCATCAAACAGATGATTATATTGAAGTGGTTACTAAGAATTAGTCCCGTTGTACCGTATGCACCATTGACCTGCACCATCAATGGTGCAGATGAGACTAATTAGTTTCGTTTGCACCATTAATATGAATACAACTTACTTCACCATACTTTTCTTGTTTCGTGGGACAACGATGCAATTATGTCCAACTGGTTGGTCCACGGGGAAAGGATGATCGTGTAAAACAAATGAACGTCTAAAACACAGGACTTGGGGCATCCCGACGTTAGGTTAGTTAGGTTCCTTTAAACCCTACAGACAGATATAGGATCCCCGCGTAGCGGGGCTCCGTCGTCTAAGAATAATAATTTGAAGAAATATCTAAGTATACATTGATAGTATATTGTGTCATCTCAATGGTGCAGATGAGACCATATCAAATCCGCCGTTTCGTTTGCACCATTAATGGTGCAAACGAAACTAATTAGTCTCATCTGCACCATTGATGGTGCAGGTCAATGGTGCATACGGTACAACGGGGAATTGGTGAGAAATTTCCTCGTTGTCAAAGGCGTCTTTTATCTATTTGTCTACATACACAAATGATGGTGCATGTCATACGCTAGATTGGTACTACTTACAGGCAAATAATTAGATGGACCCGAAAGTCTAAAAATGACTCGTGACTAATTTTTTTATCGGTCTTAACCAGACAAGGCCATTATCGGATTAAACGTGTATCAACTCAGCAGATAAACTTTGACTTAATTTGGAACGCAAACTATAAACATTCTTCGACTTCCTTTGGTGATTTTGACAAAAACCTACATTTTTAGGGTATTGTAACAAAAAAAGTGCGTATATGTTATTCCTTATTATACTTATACTTTTATGTACAGACGCCAGCACATCAAGTTACCCCAATGTGTCAAATTTTCCCAATTGAATATGAACCTTATTCTGTTAGACTTAAAATTGAAAAACGATCAAATTAATTTGACACATTTGGGGTAACTTGATGTGCTGGCGTCTGTACATGCGTTAGAAGTTATACTTTTTCGGCGTAAAGAAACGATATGACCGAAGGGTTGGGTAGAGGTGTCTCTGGTAGTACACCCACATTTCGCCAGCTATGTTTTAAATCCCATGAAATAGAAGGCGAGCCTATTGCCATCAATCGGGCACAAATCCATGCTCCGCGCAGAAGTTCCAGATGGAAAAACTCAATAACACTTACCCTACCCGAGAATCAAACCCGGGACCTCCTTCCTCATTATGAAAGAACTACCTATATATGGGTAGGGGACACTTATATATAGGGTGACTGGTAATTAGTGACCGATACTTAAACACGGGATTGTATTTATGATTTCAATAAACTTTCCCAAAGAAACTTTTTTTTATACACGATAACTTATAACAAAAACGCTGTTTAAGATTCCCGCGCGCGCGCCTGTGATCGGTGACCATGCCGATTCGTGCCTCACAGCAAGCACGAATCTGCACGATCTATCAGCCGATAGTCTGACCTCGAGAAGGGCAAAATCTACTACTAGCGTCACACGCTCCCCCGCCACCCCCACCGCTCCCGTTGTGCAGTACTGACGTAATTGAATTAATTGAAATTTAAAGAGTATAAAAAAATAATCTATGAGAAAGTTTTTCGTATTCATGAGAACAATCACATTAATAGAAAAAAAACTAAACTGTTGACTATAGCTAACGTCAGGGTGTCGATTTTCGTGACGGTGTGCGCGCACATCGTAAAAATTTACTCTCATAACTTTTCCCTTGCGCGCCAAATAAGTATAACTTCAAAAACGGAAGCTTTGAGACGATTCTTTCAGGGTGTGAGTCAAATCTCCTGCTCATCTTTTAGAATAAAAATATCGGACAATTCTTGCGTTTAAGCCTACCAACTAAAGTTAAAGTTTAGCCTGCCTTTGGGCTACTTAAAATATGGTGCAGATGAGGTACCTAGTCTCAAACGCGGATCCACCGTTTTGAGCACTGCGGGCATGCCCACAACCCTAATTGCACAAGCATTTGTCTTGGGTGGGAATCGAATCCACGGTCTCCAGCATAGCAGTCAGAACCACTAACCACTAGGTCAATAGGCCAGCCAAAGTAGTACTTTAGGTATGGATGACCAATCGAGTTAAATTATTACCTCAAACTACAACTGTTTGAAATCTACCTACTCTAGTATTGTATGGAACATAGAGACACGCAGCGCAGCACCTAATTTAGTTAAAAAATATGTATTTTGTATTCTTCAAAATCAATGCATTTCAGTAAGGTAGTTAGGTTCGGTAGTTAGGTTAGCTATAGGATAGGTATGGTACGTTAGGTTGGGTTATATGTATATATAGGGTGACTGGTAATTAGTGACCGATACTTAAACACGTGATTGTTCTCATGAATACGAATAACTTTCCCAAAGAAACTTTTTTTTATAGTCATTAAATTTCTTTTGTCACAATAACACAAAAGCTGTTTGAAGTTCGCGTGCGCCTTTGATCGATCGGCTGGGAGCTTGTGACGCTACTATACTAGTACATTTTGCCCTTTCCGAGGTGAGACTATCAGCTGATAGATCGTGCCGATTCGTGCCTACTGTGATCTATCATAGGCGCGCGCGGGAATTTCAAACAGCGTTTTTGTTGCTTATTGTGTTATAAGTTATAGTGTATAAAAAAAAAGTTTCTTTGTGAAAGTTGATTGAAATCATGCTTACAATAAAGTGTTTAAGTATCGGTCAATAATTACCAGTCACCCTATATATTATGTTGTCATTCTAATTCTATCTAACACAAAGAGAGCATTTATAGAGCATCACTAAATAAAAAGTAGTAGTATAGGTATTATTGTTTTGGATCTATTTGTTGTTATCTTATTAAAAGAATGTATATCCCTAATATATAAAATTCTTGGCCACAATATTTGTTGCCAAACTCCTCCGAAGTGGCTTGACATTTTTGAAGGCGGAACGTTGCAAGCCTGTATCCACCGTTATGGGCACTGTGGGCATGCCTGTTGCCCACAACCCTAATTGAGGTCGATGGGCAAATATTAATTTGATTTTTTTTAAAAAAACGTTGAATATATTTATACTTTTGTTGTATTTTGTCTATTATTTTCCACACTGTAGTTTTTCCGTTTAGACGTCTGAATAATAATATAATAGCACTTGTGTATTATTGAATGGGGATTTCCCCATAATGCTTAGTTTGTTGCCTGCTTTGGTTTGGAGAACCTTCTCCAAACCAAAGGCACCAAGGGCACCTGCCCTGGGGGACGACACTCCCTGTCTGAAAAAGGTAATTCTACCACGAGGATTGTGAAGATTCGCTACCTTTCTTTTTTTTGGGCCACCACAAAGAATATAATACTTTTTAATGTAGAGGCCAGCACGTCAAGCTTCACCGATGTGTCAAATTTCTTTGATAGTTTTTCAACTTTATAACAAGCAGAATAAGGTTTAAGTTCAATTGGGAAAATTTGTCAGTTTGGGGTAGTTTGATGTAGCTGGCGTCTGTACATCTTAAAACTTACAAATCCTACTACTTACTTAATATTAGAAACGCGAAAGTTTGTGAGGATGGATGAATGGATGGATGTTTGTTACTTTTTCACGTAAAAGCTACCTACTGAATGGATTTTAAATAAAATTTGGTATGGAGTTAGCTGACAACTTGGGTAAATTTACTTCTCCGTAGTACAACCAGTTGGACATCGCAATTGTACCACGGGTCGGGATTGAGGAAAACTCAGGGTGTACTCTTTGCAAAAGTTAGTATTTTGTTAATCTCTGATAATTCTATAAAATAATAAACATCTCTAGGTAACCTATAATTGATAGTTATCAGATATTTAAATCCAGTTTGTTTTTAATCACTGTTCTGTTTACACGTCATCCAACAATTATGTTGGTCTATATTTTATATCTTGCAGTATTCTTGTGTGTTGTACATTTATTATTGAATTACAATGAACGTGCTAGAATGATAAAGAAGCTCCCGGGACCCAAGGATGACTTTATCGTAGGAAATGGGTTCCAGGTTATACAGTCTTCGGGTAAGATTTCAAATTACTTTGCAAAAATTGCGTAGAACTACTTACAGGGTACGAGTAGAACGGACATCGGACCACATCCGGATACCATCAGTTCAATACGTAATCCTCAACGTTGAAATTTTAAGAAAAACCTCATTGATTTAGACAGATATTCTCAAGGCTCTTTAAAGTATAAAGTAAAATAAACATTAGAAAAATCAGAAAAATACGAAAATTTTAAACACTATAGACAGAATTATGTACATTATCCATGTTGCCTATGTGTGTCGATGTCCCTTTAATCTTGTACGAGTATTATGACACGAATGATTTTTATGTCAGATTTCAAATTTTATTTCAATTTCAACCGACCGGCTGTTTTTTTAAGAAAAAATAAGAATTTTTCAAAGAATTATGTAAGTGTATTTGTTTCAGTGGATGTGATGAAGTCAGCAAGGGAATACGCCAAGCAATGGAAAGGAATATATCGGATCTGGATATGGCCTTTCGCCGCAGTACTCATTTTTAATCCGGAAGATATTGAGGTTGGTACTACCTTCAGTATTTTTGTACCCATATCACAAACATCAAAATAAATGATTTCAAAAACTTCATTGAACATTGCACTATCTGTTTTGCCACTAATTACCTCTTTATCGTAAATTAGTTTAATACGGAAGGTCGCAAATGAATTGATAACGGTGATAATCAAACAAGCATACCTACATAAATATCGCCTTGAATAAGTTCGAAGATTTTAAAATACTGTAGAAGCTGGGATATCCGACTGACTACCATTTTTCGCCCGAAGGGTTAGGTAGAGATGTCTCTGGTAGTAAACCCACAAATCACCAGCTATGTTTTAAGTCCCATGTACCTAATAGAGGGCGAGCCTATTGCCATCAATCGGGCACAAATCCAGACTCCGGGCAGAAATTCCAGATGCAAAAAACTTAATGACACTTTGCCCTATCCGGGGATCAAACCCGGGACCTCCTGCCTCATTATGAAAGAACTAACTATGTATGGGTAGAGGGGACACTTATATACAGAAAACATGTTAACAAAGCGATACCCTAAAGTGTCTTCATCATCTGCCTAGCCTTTTCCCTACTAGCTATGTTGGGGTTAGCTTACAAGAACTATCAAAATCATTAAAAAGGTATTTTTTCATACTTACTATCAGAAATTTCACACGTAATGTCTGATTTTTTAAGAGTTTCGATATTTCAAAAAGGCGGTATGACACAAAGGTACACAAAGGGTTTTTGATTATTTAATTTTATGTTCACAAAAAACTTAACATTTTTGTTTACAAAAGTTGCCATTAATAAACAAAGTTTTAATTTTCAGTTAATTATGTCGAGCATGAAATACGGCGAAAAAAGCTTGATCTATTCGCTTCTTAAGCCGTGGCTACAAGAAGGACTATTACTTAGTGGCGGTACAGTTTTATTATTATTTAAGATTTAAGCTCGTATTGCGATTCCGGGCTTAGTTGGATGTCAAATACGAAAGCTGCAAGTTTTACGCTGTTCCAGGTTCAAAATGGCAAGAACGAAGAAAGATTCTGACGCCAGCTTTTCATTTCAACATTCTCCGTCAGTTCTCTGTTGTTATAGAAGAAAACACACAACGATTTTTGGAAAGACTGAGGCAAACGGCCGGACAGCCAATTGATGTTGTACCTGTCCTCTCCGAATATACACTTAACTCCATTTGTGGTACGTAGAGCTGAGTATATCAACTGACATCTAAATATGCGCGTGGCGCCCCTGGTGTTGCAAGTGTCCATAGGCTACGGTAACCGCTTACCATCAGGCGGGCCGTAAGCTTGTTTGCCACCGTCGTGGTATAAAAAAAAAAAAGTTTGAGTTTCAAAACTTTTTAATTGGCTGTGTCTCCATTGTAATTCTGTAATAGTTCATTTTGAATTCATTGTTATTGTATAATTTCTAGTTTCCATTACAAATTATAAGTATGTTGGTTGAAACCCCTTTTTACGTGCATGTCGTGTTAACCTTTAATTAATTGTTGCACATGCAAATGTTACCCTAGTCATTAAGTCAGAAATATACGTAAAGTAAACAGTTGTTAGTAACCTAAATAAATAAATAAAACTGAAGGGTCAAAGTTCCCTTAAGAGCCAATAGAAACGATCTTTGGATTTTATATAATATGTATGTATAAATGTTTTTATTCTAAATAATAATTTATTTAACTTTCAAGTTTTTGTTATCGTCTTGCGCCTACCATGTTCTGTCTCTGCATCACCTTAAGCTAGACTGGTAGAAAATGCCTAAGGCATTAAGTCCGCCTTTGTACAGTTTATTTTACTAGTGCATAAAGTTTTAATAAATAAATAAATAATAAGACTGCCTCGTTGGTCTAGTGGTCGCAAGCGCTACTGCTGAGCATGAGGTCCCGGGTTCGATCCCCGGGTCGGGCAAAGTGTTATTGAGTTTTTCCATCTGGGTTTTCTCAGTAGCAGCCCGGAGTCTGGATTTGTGCCCGATTGATGGCAATAGGCTCGCCCCCTATTACATGGGACTTAAACATAACTGGCGAAATGTGGGTGTACTACCAGGTACACCTCTGCCTAGCCCTTCGGGGATTACATGCGTGACGTTATGTTATGTTATAAATAAATAATCCTTATTACAGTTTTAATTGTAAGACTTTTTTTAGAAACTGCAATGGGCACACAGCTGACAGAAGACAAGTCGGGTACAGTTAAGTCCTACAAGCAGGCGGTTTACGAGCTTGGAAATATTTTTTACCATAGATTCGTCAAAGTTTACTTATTTTCTGACTTTATATTCAATGCGACGTCTTTGGGACGAAAACACGAAAAATATATAAAAACAGTCAAAAGCTTTACAGAAAATGTTATAGCGCAGAGAAGAGCGTACGTTAGCAAATACGGATTTAACATAATTGACAATGTTGCCGATAATGACGACTATGTGTATAAGAAGAAAAAGAAGACTGCCATGTTAGATCTTCTGCTTTCTGCTGAGAATGAAGGACTTATAGACAAAGCAGGAATCCAGGAAGAGGTGGACACTTTTATGTTTGAAGTAAGCCTCTAATCACAAAACAATACAATTATATTAATATTTAGAAATTACAGAGTCACTGTTGAATTAACGTTAAAATTACGTCGATTTCAGGGACATGACACAACAGCATCCGGACTCACCTTTTTATTTATGTTGCTCGCAAATCATAAAGATGTGCAAGTAAGTAGTGGAATTAAATAACTTGTAGTTAATTGGTGCACTTTTCAACGGGGGATTTCACCATTTTCGGCTTACCCGTATAATATGTATATCTACACTGCAAACTAGACCTTCGTAAGACTTGGTTTGTGGTAGCCCAATATAGATTTGCGATTGTTTTTAAAGAGAACCATTTTTTGTTCCCATAATTTCTTTGTAAAATGTTAAATTGCATGCTGTGTCCATCGCATCATGTTGTACACTATGCTTGTGTAAATTGATTGTACTATGAAGTGTAACAGTGTAACAATTGTAGATAGATCAATAAATAAATAAATTAGGTACTTACGTAAAATTATTAATATTTGTCAACAAAATAAAATTAATTCGTCTAAACTATTCAGTTCAGGAAATAAACGGGAATTAGTGTTGTTCCAGACTTCGAGAGAGATATACAAAAAGGCTCGAACAGATTTTTTTTCAAACTAATGTTTAAATTGTCATCGTATAACTTATTTCTGTTAAAATAAACTCTTTGATTTGTAGAAAAAAAAAGATGTTGTAGTGGTATTTAATGCAAAAAAGCAATTTAGGACTCAGAAAAGCTGACGACCGATTAATTGTAAGTGTTGACACTTCTCCACCAAGACATTTATATTTTTATACTATGCACAACTATTTTTTTTTTATATTCACAGGATAAAGTTGTAATTGAACTGAAAGAAATATTTGGTGACTCAAATCGTGGGGTCGGCATGGATGACTTGCCCATGATGAAATACATGGAACGTGTCATCAAGGAGTCTTTGCGACTATACCCACCGGTGCATTTCATTAGTCGGAAGTTGAATGAAACTACAGTTTTAAGTAAGTTTTGCTAACACACATACCTATTTTGTGAAAAATGTTGAGTAACGATACAATTTTTTCTCTTTTTAGAAATATCTAATATATAAAATTCTCGTGTCACAGTGCTTATTACCGAATTCCTCCGGAACGGTGTGACCGATTCTTATGAAATTGTGTGTATATTCAGTAGATCTGAGAATGGGTCGTAGACAATTAATTTTTAAGGTGCAACGAAGTTTTCATGGCACAAGCTCTGCTTAGTTTGGGACTAGATGGTGTTGTGTGAAAATTGTTGAATATTTTGATGTTGTTATTATTTTTATCGTCAATGTCAAATTGCCAACTTTGATCGGTGTTTTATGATAATGATGATACACATATTTTATTAACTAATTATATTTCTAGTCATGTCGAAAATATTTACGAACCTACAAAGATATGCCACAAACTAATAGGTCTATAATATTTCCATTATTTATATTCTAACCATTCAACTGGACATATATAGTTCAATTGAATGTTTAGGCGTGCGTCGAGTTTACAATGTTCTAATTGCTTTCAGGCAACTACACAATACCACCTAATACATTTTGTCACATCCCTATCTACGACCTGCACCATCGTGAAGACTTGTTCGAGAACGCGGAGAAATTCGACCCTGACAGGTTCCTGCCAGAAAACAGCAAGGGACGACACCCGTACGCGTACATACCCTTCAGTGCTGGGCCCAGAAACTGTATTGGTAATGTTTTAATATCATACATTTGTCACGACATGACATAAAATCGCCTTTATCCCTCAAAGGATTGGGCGGAAGTAAATAGTCCCCATTTTTCGCAAGAATTAGATAGGTCACGTTTATCGGGCAGGTGTCTGCAACTCCACGACCAAGCGCGTATTTTGCGTACGAGTGGGAATAAACCCTATTCCATCCATCCATCATTAAATCCTCTAGAAAGGCCAGCAGCGGTTTAATGTTACCAGCGATCTCTCGGAGAGTACCTGCGTTACCGAAGTACTTTGCCCTGTATGCGACAACCACTGGGCAGTTGAGAAGCACGTGCGATGCCGTCTTATCGTCATCGTCGAATTATAGATAAACAAAAAAAAAACCGGCCAAGAGCTTGTCGGGCCACGCTCAGTGTAGGGTTCCGTAGAATATGTAAACGAAGTTAAAAAAAATGCTTGCATATACGATTATACTACAAACTTAGTCAAGAAATTATTTTGTACAACTTTTTGTCTTTTTTGTACATAAACTGTTGTTTCCATCCAAGTTCAAAATGTTTTTCCTAGGAAGTCTTTTTAAAGTTCTACTTTTCAGATTTTTTTCATATCTTCTCAACTTATGGTTCTTAAGTTAGAGGGGACACACACAATGTTTTTAGGGTTCCGTAGTCAACTAGGAAGCCATATAGTTTCGCCATGTCTGTCTGTCCGTCCGTCCGTCCATCCTCGCTTAAATCTCTGTGACCGTTAGCACTAGAAAGCTGAAATTTGGTACCAATATGTGTATTAATCACGCCGACAAAGTGGTAAAATAAAAATTGGAAAAAAATGTTTTATTAGGGTAGCCCCCCTATATGTAAAGTGGGAAGTGATTTTTTTTAAACTTTAACCCTAACGTGTGATATATTGTTGGAAAGGTATTTAAAAATGAATAGGGGTTTACTAAAATCATTTTTTGATAATGTCAATAATTTCGGAAATAATCGCTCCAAAAGTAAAAAACAATGTGTCCCCCCCTCTAACTTTTGAACCATAAGTTTAGAAAATATGAAAAACATCTGAAAAGTAGAACTTTATAAGGACTTTCTAGGAAAATTATTTTGAACTTGGATGGAAACAGTTTTTGTACAAAAAAGACAAAAAGTTGTAAAAAATAATTTCTGGACTAAGTTTGTAGTATAATAGTATATGCAAGCATTTTTTTAACTTCGTTTACATATTCTACGAAACCCTACACTGAGCGTGGCCCGACACGCTCTTAGCCGGTTTTTTACTTTTGGAGCGATTATTTCCGAAATTATTGACATTATCAAAAAATGAGTTTAGTAAACCCTTATTCACTTTTAAATACCTTTCCAACAATATATCACACGTTAGGGTTGAAATTTAAAAAAAAATCACTTCCCGCTTTACATATAGGGGGGCTACCCTAATAAAACATTTATTTCCAATTTTTATTTTACCACTGTCGGCGTGATTAATACACATATTGGTAAGAAGTAGGATATGATACGAGTAGATATCTACTCGTATTATAATAATATTGAACTTGGCTCTCATTTCACATATATGCTTTTGATGGGATCTTAGGTAATTCAGCAAAAATAGTACCAGTAAATAATACAAAGTGCGTCTTATTTTCAGGTCAAAAATTCGCAATGCTGGAAATGAAAATCGCGGTTGCAGAAGTACTGCGTGAATTTGAACTGAAGCCAGTAACAAAACCGTCAGATATTCAGTTTGTAACGGATCTTGTTTTAAGAAACAATGGTCCAGTGTGTGTTAACTTTGTTAAACGACAGCGTTAATTAATAAAAGAGCATCATTTGCTCAAATAATATATTGTAATCTTGTTTTTATTTAGGTCGCATATTTTTGAGTAGTCTTTGATGAGAATTTCCGTATAAACGAGAATTGATTAGAATTTCCGTATATACTTATACGGTCCTCGCCTTATTTAATAATATTGCAAAAATAAAAATCAGAATCTATTTAAGTTTTATTTAAAATTATAAGGAAGATGTTTCTAACTAGTACAGTTTATGAGTAATTAGCGAATGTGAATTAGAGTTTGCAAATGTAAAATATTTTTTTAACTTACGGCACCGTAAGTGAGGGAACACGTCTTGCTGTTTGACGGTTTTTTTGTCATCCGTATATAGGCAGTATATAGGTAGGTGTATATAGGTATATATAGTATATAGTAGTATCTCCTATCTTTATTTAATGTAAATAAAGACGGATGTTGAGCAGTGATTAGGTTATATACTTGAATGTCCCAAATACACTGAGATAATTTGGTCAGAAACAAATATTTTTTTTACAAGGGTCGGGGTTTTAATTGCGTTTGTTTATACGATATCGGCCAGATATGAGAAGGTACCTACATTACAAGATAATAGGAATAAATTTAGACTTCGACATTGTGTTAAAAGTACATTAAACGCGCTTATCAGACACGTATTGTATAATCTATACAAAATAATACAATCTATCAATCTCGATCGAGTAGTAACTAACTATAGCAGTGCTAACTTCTGTAAAAACCTCCCAGTGAAAATGTCGGTGAAGTTAAAGCCAATTGAACTGTCATTCACACGTTTTTCATGATGTTATTTTTACTTTAAACTATAAAAGAAGGCAAAAAAAAATATAATTTGACGCCTTTTTTAAAAAAAAAGCGACGCCCCATAACTATCCTATGGTTATTGTTTTATGTATGTACAATTTGCCTACTTGTGGAATCCATACGAATGCCTCCTGTTTATTAACTTGTCATAGTGATACCTCCGTTTTCTAACTTCTAAACAGACAGAAAGGTGGAAAAATACAACAGCACTTTGCCCGATCCGGTAATCAAACTGAGGCCCGCATGCTTAGCACTAGTGTCCACTAATATAGGCTTAAAATTCATTCATTAATGACATATTTATTTAAATAAAAGATAAGGACGTTTGGCCAATACTCGAGTAGTGCGGTGAAGAGTGTAGACGTTCGAAAAATGTTCTGGTATTTAATTCTTATCGTGGTGTTATTATGTTTGTTACACATCATCTGCAACTATAGCGAAAGAGCCCGGAAAATTAGGATAATACCCGGGCCGGAGGATACCTTTATTTTCGGCAATGGCCCGGCTGTAATGCGCTCATCAGGTAATATAAAACTTCTTTTTACGAACTTTTTTGTTTTTGCTGAATTTATTATTATTATTATTAATAGTATTTTTAAGACTGAGACGTCACGCTGGTTCACCCGCGTCGTTCCCGTTTCCGTGGGGATATAGGGATAAAAGTAACCTACGTCACCTAATGGTTTGTAGCTTCCCAACGGTGAAACAATTTTTCAAATCGGTCCATATAGTTCTGAAGTTTATTCGTTTATACAAAAATAGAAATCTATCCTCTTAATAAAATTTTCCCAAAAATCAGATGTTTAATTTATAGTTAAGAATATTGTCACTGTGTTTTTGGTTTTTTTTTAGTTGAACTTATGAACTTGGCAAGAAGTTTAGCTAAAGAAAATTCTGGAATATATAGAATTTGGATTTTTCCATTGGGGGCGGTCAATATTTACAATCCTAAAGATGTTGAGGTATGTTGCATGCAGTGCGTTTAAAAAAATAAAATTACAGGCCGTGTATTTGTTTTTTACTTATAATATGTCCTTGTTTTGCAGACGATTGTTTCAAACATGAAATTCAACGAAAAAAGTGAAGTCTACAATGTTTTAAAGCCGTGGTTAAGGGATGGTCTTCTTGTGAGCAAAGGTCAGCATGCAGTTTAAAGTTATTATGTTTGTGTTATGTTGGTTCTGTGATCGTACCTACTATGCAATTTTGTATTTTACTGTGTTTTTCTTTTTTCACTAAATACATACTATATAACCAACTAAAAAAGTAAAGTAAAACTAACAACAAATAAAGTAAAAACGGTGTAATAAAAAATAGAACTCAGAACACATAAGCGTTAAAGTATTCATCCGCATCGCTGTCATCCAGAAATGTGTCCAGAAGAAAGGCGGCATTTCCGCGTTGGATAGCAATGCTAATTCTTTGAACAAAGTATTCTTTGTAGCATCGCTCTGCCAGCCCTCTGTTCACGCGAAGTGTCAACCAGTCGTTGGCGAGAAATTTTTGAAAAGACTGAGTCCACTCGGGCCAAGCATTTCGAGTCCAAACTTATTTATCAGTATAAGGTAAATTAATTGGTTTTTATAGGTTCAAAATGGCAAGAACGAAGAAAAATCCTGACGCCTACTTTCCATTTCAATATCCTGCGTCAATTCTGTCAAGTGCTAGAAGATAATAGCCAGCGCTTTGTGGAAAGCCTCAAGCAAGTGGCTGGTCGACCTGTAGACGTAGTACCAATTGTCTCTGAATTTACTCTCAACTCCATATGTGGTAAGAACCTTGATTATTACGTTTCAAGTTCCTTCATGACACACATAATAGATATCTAAGGTCATCGGAAAACTTGAGTCTAGATATGCCCAGGCACACCACTAATTTCTACGGAAAATCGTTCACAGTGGAAGCTATGGCTATGGAATGCTTTGCCTGTGTCAGTGAGGCAAGCTCAAACATTAAAATCGTTCAAAAATTTGCTTAAAAATTATTACCTCTCTCCTAACACGTCTTAATATAATTGTTCGTCACTCTGTAAATGGTTTGTATTTATGTATTTATTTTATTTATTTTTTTTTTGTCTTGCAAGTGCATAGTTTCCGAGATATCGGCCAAAAACCTTTTTTTTAAGATGGCGCTTGAAGTTCCACCTGGTTCTGTCAGCATTCTTTAATTTATTGATCAGTACCTAAGTGATCGTTATATAAAAAAAAATTGGTTCGGTTTAATGCGAGGTTAAATGCTATTTTAACTGGTCTGGTATTGGCTACCTACACAACAAATGTCATTAAAATCTTTTTAGCCGTTTGAGCTCTCAAACTCGCAGTCATATACCATCAAAGGATGGCATTGGTGATATAAGTCTGGGTTACGGACGCAGTCACGCTGACACAATAATTATAACAGACCAAACAGTATCGTAGGTATAGGCACCTATATACATACAGATAAGTAGCCCAACTGACCTTTATTGCCAGATACTGATAATTCAGGGCTTCTTTCACAACCTTTTCACTTAATAAATTCTATTAACGATATCAAAAAATGTACATAAGATCCAATGTTAAAAAAAAGTGCACGACTTTCTTCAAGGTCTCTCTCTCACAAGGAAACTGAGACGCATTAAAATACATCTGATGTAAGCACTATTTTTAGTGAGAACCATCTTTTTAACTAGCTAGCTTAATAAAATTTTCTATGTTGCAGTGTTGTTTTAAGCAGAAAACCTTTGACTTAACTCGTAACCATTGTAACTTACGCTACTAACTGCTATCATTCCAGAGACTGCAATGGGCACCAAGCTGAGTGAACATGATAAATCCGAAATAAATGCTTACAAAGACGCAATATACAATTTAGGATACGTATTCTACCAACGATTCATAAAAATATTTTATTTTTTTGACACTTTTTTTAATCTGTCGCCACTGAAGAGAAGACAGGATGGTTATCTCAAAATAATGCATGGTTTCACAAAGAAAGTAATTGCTGAACGAACAGAATATATAAAAAAATATGGAATTAAAATAGCTCAGGAGAATGATGAGAATGATGACACATACGTGTACAAGACGAAGAAGAAGACAGCCATGTTGGATTTATTAATATCAGCTAAGATGGAAGGACTAATCGACGACACTGGCATTCAAGAAGAAGTGGATACGTTCATGTTTGAAGTACGTCGTAAGTCAACGACTGATAACTAATTAATATCAAAGTATTATTTATCAAACAATACCGTTAAGTAGTAAACGTAAAGTGTTTATGTTTTGTTTGCAGGGGCACGACACTACAGCTTCGGGACTGACATTTTGCTTTATGCTCCTCGCTCATCACAAGGACGTACAGGTTTGTCAATTTTAATTCGTGAGCCCGCAATTTCAAAACAGTGGCGATATTGATGGGCATATACTTCATGTACAATACTGGCCCTATCCACATAGTAACCGGGGGTTTTTTATATCCACATCTACACTAATATTATACAGAGGAAACATTTTTGCATTTTTGTGTATGTATGTTTGTAATGAATAAACTCAAAAACTACTGTACCGATTTCAAAAATTCTTTCACCGTTGGGAAGCTACCCTATCCCTGGGTGACAAAGGCTACTTTTTCCCTCGGGAACGGGAATTTCGCGGGTGAAACTGCGTGACGTTTGCTAGTCTGGAATGAAATGGGAACAAAATAAAAGTAATATATATATACGCAAATAATTCATACGCAACCAGAATGATTTTAATTTCGAGGCTTTTCCTTGCAGTGGGCCAGTAACAAGCTGCCAGTATTATTGTTTTATGTTTTACTAGGACAACATTGTCGCTGAAATCAAGGAAATTCTTGGTGATTCAAAGCGTCCTATCACTATGGAAGACTTGCCCAAAATGAAGTACTTGGAGCGCTGTATTAAGGAGTCACTGCGGCTGTACCCTCCGGTGCATTTCATCAGTCGAAGCTTGAACGAAGATGTGACATTGAGTAAGTCATACGAGTATAATGCTAAGCTGTAGCGATATCTATCTCACCTCATACGAATGATGTTAAAGTTATCCACACGATTGAACCTAACGAACAAGATCCCGACAACAACCGTCGAGCAACAGTAGCCGACCAGACAGAACACCCTTCTGGTCGGAGGATCCTGCCGTTTCTATAGGGGATGTCAAACTTAACACCCTGTTCCTCATACCATGACTAAAAACCACCACTAGATGGTGCATGGTATTCAAATTGTGTATCCTATTTTATGTGTTTTTACATTTTTGACGTTGGTGTTCTCTGCGTACTGTTTCCATGTATGCACAGTATGCATGCTTAGAGCGATTAGTATAGCGAAGTTTACCTGTATTGTGTTCTTCTTGTATGAAATTCACGTGGTTGGTGACTTACTTAGTGTCAGACTTTTTATAACACTCATGGGCCTATGACACGATGGCATGTCGGTGAAAAATATCTCTCAGGCATGCCTCATTGAACGGAATTGTAGCAGAAGATAATTTAATTATACAATACGCCACATAAACCCAAAAAGTCAAAGGTGCCTTAGGTTTGAACTCAAGACACTGTGCAGTACGCCGGTTATACTATTAGGCTATCACTCCTCAAATAAAAACTGCTAGTAAAATAAATAAATAAATATTCCACAACGTTTCACCCAACACCATCTAGTCCCAAGCTAAGCTAAGAGCTTGTGTTATGGGTATAATAATTAAACATACATACATTACTACATAGAAAGTGTTAGTAGAGTAGTTAGTAGTACACAAAGAGAAATAAGGTGTTAGTAATTTGTTAGTAAACAAACTAGTTACACGATCAAAACCTAGTCTTATTCATATTTCTGTGCAGGTGTACACTTGCCCAGTACCCGGTAAAAGGACTGTTGATTTTAGACGTCGAAATCCTATTTCCCCCTCGTTTATCTGTGTTTTATTCTTTATTTTCGACACTATTACGTTATTGACATTTGTACTTTATATTCCAGGTAACTATTCCATCCCCGCTGGAACGTTTTGTCACATTCACATCTACGACTTGCATCGTCGCCCTGAAGTGTTCAAGAACCCCGAGGAGTTTGATCCCGACAGATTCCTGCCAGAAAATATTGCGGGAAGACATCCTTACGCCTACATACCCTTCAGTGCGGGACCTAGGAACTGTATAGGTAAATCTATACGAATATTATAGAGACAGGAAAGATTTGATTGTTAGTTTGTTTACATTGAATAAGCTCTGAAACTGATGGACCGATTTGAAAAATTACTTCACCGTTGGGAAGCTACACTATCCCCGGGTGACATAGGCTATTTTTTATCCCTATATTCCCACTGAAACGGGAACTCAGCGGATCAAACCTCGTGAGGTCTGCCAGTGGTAGATAACTTAAGAGTTTTGACGATCGACAATAATGTTAAAAGCAAACCCTCCTTAAATGCCGTGGTACATATGTGTACGTGTAAGCTGTTTCATACTCTATTTTTACTACCTAACGGTTCAATTTGATTAAAACGATTTCAAATGTGGGGCTTTAAGGCAGTTAAGTTAGTGTCCTTTTCCAATCATCGCTACATCTATAAGTGTATACATAGCAAACCTCTGGATTAGTTCAGGAGCCAAGATATGTCTGACAGAATGCAGTTCCTATAGGTACCCAGAATACTGTTCCTATTTTTGATTAATTAATTCTGTTTATTTTATTGTGATTGATTTCACTTTACGAATTGATTGTTAGATTTATAGAGGATTGCTTTGATAGTTTTTCAACTTAATTACAAAAAGAATAAGGTTCATGTTTAATTGGGAAAATTTTACAGTTTGAGGTAGCTTGATGTGCTGGCGTCTGTACCTTAAAACAATGACTATTACTGTTTTACAATATTAACGATTTGTTGATTTGTGATTCTTTGAATTTGATTAATACCGGTATTATTAAAAATCTACTTTTGAATAAACCACAAATGTTATCATTTACAAAATTTCACTTTACAGGTCAAAAATTCGCCATGATGGAGATGAAAGTAGCTGTGGCGGAGGTATTGAGAGAGTTTAAGCTTGAGCCTGTCACTCATCCCGAAGACATTCGGATAATAACCGATATCGTGCTGAGGAACGACGGGCCAGTCGAAGTCACCTTTGTAAAAAGGCAATAATATAGTCCTTATGTTTAAATATTATTATTACTAGCAACATACCAATAAATATTTTTAATTATATCTTTTATTGTAGGTATTTCATTGTGTATATTATAAGGAAAAGTTATAGCAGGCTTTATAAATCGTTTAATTGAATACCCTCAAAACCACCACAATTTGAAAGCTACGCTCGTAGCAGCTCGTAGTAAGATTGCTACGGAGCTCGTAGAGACGTAGCATATTTTGTAACCTTCAGTTTTCTTAAAGCCTTTTTTTCAAATTGATTTAATAGTCAAATAAAATTGGTTTTCGTACTTGATTTAGCCCCTATAGTGTAACGCCTTGTGGCGCCACTGTGGACACAAATGTTAAGTTGCGCCCGGCCGAAATAACGGGATTTCGCCGCGTTCACTAAAACTACGATAACTCAGAAACTACGCATCGTAGCTCCACAAACCCAATGCCATTGAAATTGTTACTAAATAAGCTACCTGATTATATTGAATTTAGTATAGTTTTATCTTGTAATATATTGCTAATTCGAAGTTGAAAGTAGGGTGAGCGACTATTTCCCAGTTTTTCGTACAAAAGTCGTCATATTTATGAAATAAAAGCATATTTTTCAAAAGTTATTGTTTTAATTTCCAAAAAACACATTGTTTTACATTATTCAAATAAAAAAACAGACATCGCCATACATTTTTTTCAAAAGACAAGCTTTACAAAAATATACCTCAGGTAGCAGACCCGGCCGCCGACAAAAAAAAAGAGCATGTTTACACTTCAGTTGCGGGAACTCTGTTAGCTAAGTGGGTTAGGATAGTAATTTATTACAAAGTTTGGTACACAATCTTATCGCTGACAAAGTTTTAGCTGTTAGAATTGTTTAGTTTACGAACAATGAGTCATAATGTAAACACTTGATAAAGAGGCGGTAAAAAGGCCCCTTCCTAAATTGGATTATAGAGCAAGTACTATTGCATTTGCTTGAAATCTTATTTCACAATCCACATGATGATAATATTTACTAATGGAAAAACACGACACAAAGGCAAGTTGCTTAACAAAATCATTAACAAAATCAACAAATAAAAATAATAAAAACAAGCAATTTCAGTACAAAAATGCCAAGACCACAGTGCAGGTACAACCAGTAGGTACATCAATGTGAACAACAAAAAATAAAATGAAGAGATTTCATACAGGGGTAGGAGAGTTTTTTTATAGGTATATTAAAATCTAATCTGGATTTTCCAACAGGGGTAGGATTTAAAAAAAAATTTTTATCGAAAATGATGCGATTTTCAAACAGGGCTAGGATTTTTTTATAAGAAAAAATTAAAGTGAAACAGGGTTATAATTATTTTGTATGAAAATCTAGTTAGTTTTTAATTTAAACCTCACTTTTGATCTACGTCGGTGTAAACTTACTGGCCATTGCTCATACTGTGGTCGGGTCACAGAAAAACATGGCGGCTTGGCTGTCATAAACGTCAGATAAATGTCAAAATGTCGACTTGTACCGCGAACTCCAGGAGTTCGAATTTTAAATTACATTTTTACATTTCAATATTTACGCAAAATTTTATCGAGTTTCACTAATGAAATGCCTAATACATAAGTAGTAACGTATCTTTATCATGTTTCTAGCGACATATAGCCACCCCTAGTGTATTTTGTACTCAAAACAAGAGGAAATGTACCGGCATGGCGCGAAACCTTCCGAACCATGGTTGATGAAAAAATAAATTCTGTCCGAAATCTTTATCCAATACACAATGCATCAATTAAAAACTGTTTATTACTTACCCATCCATGTTTGAGACCGTTGTTTAAAACAATTTTTCTAAATACTAGCGCACTGCACCTCTTCAAATTTTGCTAACAAAAACAAACTGAACGCGTCGTCACAGACTATATTGAGTGAAACATTCCGTAACGAATTGTTGTTAGATGTTTTGCATGTAATGTTATATGCCTTTCCTTTTCTTTTTGCTACACTCTGGAGAAGTTAGAGCAGGAACGGTATACTCTTGACAGGCAATAGGTCGCATTAAATCCGACCCGACTTAAGTCGACTCTAAGAGTCGAGGTACGGAAGTGCAACATTTTACTTCCGGCTCCAGGAGCATGGCTTCCGGACAAGTGGAATTGGAAACAAACATATTTTAAATCTGTTTTATTTTAATAAGTTATTGATAAAACGTCACTATTCTTGAGGAAATAAGGCTAACTTATTCGCAAAGACATAATTAGTTGCCGCAAACAAGGTGTTCCAAAAATGTAATTTCGAACCTGCTAGGCCTTTTAATACAGCTAATTGTGAACATTATAAATAATGGGGTAAAATAGCACCTCCCGGAGATAGATACCAGAAGGTTATAACAGCAAGTATAAAATTTTAAAAAATAATATAATAATCACCGTTATCGCTTTGTTTATGTATTTTTGCATTAGTAAGTCGACAAAGCTACAACAAATAAGTTCTTGTACTTTAATAGAAAACCAATCCAAACCAAAAGCGGATGAGCTCGCAGTGTTTCCTCCTGCATCCTTATGGCTAATTACAGCAGCAGGATTTGATTAATGGTTTTGGATAAGAAAGGATTTGCCGAGGGCGGTCCGTAATTGGGTAACCAATCATAACTTATCAAGACCCCTTCGTGCCTCGAAGAGCACGTTAAGCCGTTGCTACCGAATGACATTTGTAGATTTTTGGCACTCTTTACGAGAACCCAGATACCCAAAAATCTGACATCCAATTTTAAACTTATTTTCTACCAAAATTGTGTACAAAAAATGGAACTTAAAACTTTAATATCCACGGGACCGTAACCGCAACGTGACAAGAAGAATTTGGGCCAAAGATATCCCGTAGATAGGCAATTAACATTCAATATTTCTTACTAGCTTCTGCCCGCGACTTCGTACGCGGATCCTGTTGCTTATGCCAGCGACAACGGGGTCGTCAAAATCGAAGATCTGAAACATCTAATGTCGAATTCTATAAGCCCGGGGACGGGAAATCAATGGGATGCGCGAGACGATTCAAGATGTTCCAGATTTTTTATTTTTGTTGGTCAACAGGAAATGCCATCAGACTTAACAACTTTTGCTAAGACGCCATTTCTATTATGTATATGTTATATTGTCTCTGGGCTTTGGAGTTCCCCTACAGGTGCTCCAGATCTTCAAATTTAGTCTCACAGCAGAAAACACTCTTCACGTGGAATAGTTTTTGCAATGGCACCATTTTTATATCTCTTTTACTTTAGGTGTTCCATTTTCCAAAATAAATTATAGCCTATAATATGTTGCGTGACGTTCACGATCAGCGGTCAGTCGCGCATCTCCTTCCCCCACTTATCTCTAGAGTCGATGCGTATATACGCTGAAAACTCAAGCGTCATGCTTTTTCCGTGAACGTCTCCAACTCGCGAGACAGTGCATGATGTTCACGATCAGCGGTCAGTCGCGCACATATTCTTCACTGGTCTCTAGAGACCTGGATGTAGATGCGTAAATACGCTGAGAATGCAGGCGTGATTCGCGATCCCAAGAAGTTTCCACGGAGCGAGTTGCAGCCTCATGTTCTCGAACAGCATCAAGTCTCTCCTAACGCTCTTCGGTAGATTGCTGGGATCTTATGGTCTTTAATCATTTAGCGCCTTTGGAACATTGGGAAAAATTTGACCTCTTTCTAGGCATGGTTATAGTTTTATTGTGATGATACCTGATCAATTAAAATCTAAGTGGCTGCTCCCCTGCGTTACCGGGTAAGCTACCGTGTAACGAAGATAAATGGAAAAGGAAATTAAACACTCAAATAACATAAGCCAGAAGGCATACGATAAAAAAATGGGAGTTTTAGCCAGTAGAGTCTAATTTTCAACGATATACCATCGTCATCGAAAATCAGTCCTGAACTGTTCCCGCCTTCACCGCGTAGTACCTCCTACTTATGTTATTTTATAATTATGCAATGAAATTAGTGATAGTTTTAATTTCTATATCAAATGTTTCTGATCTTCGATTTTTATAAGTCAACAGGAAATGCCTATCAGACCGAACAACTTTTGCTAAGACGTCATTCCTATTTGAGTTATGGTGTAGCTGGGCTCTTGGAGTTCCACAACAGGTGTTCCAGATCTTCGATTTTTATACGTCAACAGCGAGTGCTCATAAGGCTGAACAACTCTTGCTAAGACGTCATTCCAATATATGTTATAGTGTAGCTGGGCTCTTGAAGTTCCACATCAGGTGTTCCGGATCTTCAAATTTATTCTCTCAGCAGAAAATGCTCATCACGTGGAACAATTTTTGCTATGGGACCATTTTTGTATCTCCTATAGTTTAGCTGGTCTGTTGCGGTTCTGCATCAGGTGTTCCGGATCTTCAAATTTATTCTCTCAGCAGAAAATGCTCATCACGTGGAACAATTTTTGCTATGGGACCATTTTTGTATCGCCTATAGTTTAGCTGGTCTGTTGCGGTTCTGCATCAGGTGTTCCGGATCTTCAAATTTATTCTCTCAGCAGAAAATGCTGATCACGTGGAACAATTTTTGCTATGGGACCATTTTTGTATCTCCTATAGTTTAGCTGGTCTGTTGCGGTTCTGCATCAGGTGTTCCGGATCTTCAAATTTATTCTCTCAGCAGAAAATGCTCATCACGTGTAACAATTTTTGCTATGGGACCATTTTTGTATCGCCTATAGTTTAGCTGGTCTGTTGCGGTTCTGCATCAGGTGTTCCAGTTTCCAAGATAAATTATAGCCTATGTGTTGACCATACTTAATATCTATACAACAAAAAAAAAATCATTCAAATCCGTCCAGTAGTTCCGAAGATTAGCGTGTGCAAACAAACAGACAAACAGACAAACAGACAGGCTTTTTTTTTTGGAATCGTGCTCTATTACTGTTTCTAAACCCCCCTCAATTATTATTTTTTAAATATATTCAATGTACAGACACAGTTTTTTTACAGTCTTATTATATGTATATAGAATATAGATAATTGCACTTGCTAAATACTTACACACACAAGCCCTATGAACAACTAAGCATTCTAAATATTAACTCGATAGCATTAGGAGTCCCTGAAATAAACAGATGTGGAAGACGGCCAGACAAAGTCGCACCATGGTGGTTCACTTTATACCTAACCGTTTTAGTACAAAACTCTAAAAAAAGATATTATGTTGTTATGCTTTAATAGGACGCACAAAATTTGTAACTTTGTAATTCTTCCGATATATAGTGTAAACGTAATGCGAATGCGATTAGTTCCCTACTCTTACTAATTTGGCACTCCCAGTTGTAGTATATTTATAAACGGCAGACAGAAGGAGGATGGCTCAGTGTGTCGTGCGCGGAAGTGTCGGCCATTTCGCACGGTATTCGGCTCAGTTCGCGCAAGACCCTGCGCGTGCACATCCCTCGCGATTGTCCCGCAACTCTGGTATGCGGTACTTGTATAACAGTGGCTTTCAAGAATTCGTGATGGAATGTGATAATGGTTTTGAGGTGATTATTATTATTATTTGTTAAATTTTCTCATTTTCATCAGACATCTAACCACCTGTTTTTATTCAAGTATTTTTGTCTGCACACGTTATTAATAAAAATCTAGAATAGAGAGACTACGAATCATACATTTCATTAAAATTTTACGTACAAAACACATCACAAATCTATTTACATATATTAAAAGCAAGCAATAGGTTTGTACCTTGAGAGCTGCCCTGAAGAAAGCTTTTATTAACTCACTTACCTACATCTAGAAAAGTTATGCGAATGTTTCTAAGAATAAATCCTAGATTATCGAAAAAGCAATGTAGAAATATTGAAACGCTATTAGTGTACCGTACCTAAATGCTAAAAAATATTTGAGAATGTCTATCAGTCTAATACAGCCGCTTATTTCAGTAACGTTTGGTAAATTAATAAACTATGCTTGTCCACTCACACAGCGTATATTGTTATTTTAATTTCAATAGTACCGGATATCGAAATAACTAGGTCAAGTAAGGGTCCCTATCATATGAAAGGGTTTCATTTGTACATTTTTCTTTAACTTTGTCTTGTATTTTTTTCGTTTAAATGTATAATGAGTCTAAAGAGCCGTCTTGGCCCAGAGAGGTTAAGGCGCCTACCTCTCATGCACGAGGTTGTGGTTCAATACGGGCAAGTACCAATGTGACTTTTTCAATTCATATTGTACTTTCTAAGTTCATCTTAGATATCATTGACATCGGTGAAGGAAAACATCGTGAGGAAACCTGGACTTATAGTTAATATAAGTTTTAAATCGTCAATCTGCCTTGAGCAAGCGTGGTGATCAATGCTCGAGCCTTCTCTGTATGAGAAACTGAAATAAACCTAGTTCATGAAATTTTATATCTAAATTATTTGCGAAATAAAACTATGACTAGCTAGCACAGTTTTTAGTATCTAATAAGCACAAACTTTTTATTAATTGACAATTACAGTTAAAAAAAAACACTCCAGTTTGAAAATGGAAAACATCTTGGTAAGTTTCGTACCAAGGTACGGAACTTTCTGTGGGCGAATACGACACGCTCCATACTGTTTTTATTTTTATTTGTCACAAAGAATCGTCGGCCTTTATTGATTTGTGTCTGCTGATTGTGATATATAGCGTTAGTTTAGCTTCGCTCTGAAAATATCAGCAGATCGTCCGTGAATCACAAACTTGGGATCTACGTAAGACCTACTACTTTGGACAACAGTCATTTTGTATTGATTTGCGAAGTAAGTACTCAGTTTACATTAGCGTCCGGCGTAATTACAAAATGAGCTATTTTGTCGATTTACATAACAAATAACATAAACCATTATTTTAAATTTTGTATGATGTACAGACGCCAGCACATCAACCTACCCCAATATGTCAAATTTCTTTGATAGATATTCAACTTTATTGCAAACATAATAAGGTTCACGTTCAACTGAGAAAATTTTACAGTGACTGGGGTAGCTTGATGTGCAAGCGTCTGTACCTACTGAAGTTAAGTAGGTACTACATTGCAATCGCGAGTAATTTGCTGTTATGCGTTGAAGAGATGTTATCCGTGATACTTTCTGAATGAAAATGCTTGATTTGTTGCGAAAAAAATAAAAATCGTTACGTGTGATACTATTATTTGAGGAGTTCCCTCAATTCCTCGAGGATCCCATCAACAGATCTGAGTTTTGATATAAATGAAAACAATCTAATGGAGATGCAGTATGAGTGTTAGGTATACCCTGCGTATTTGTATGCAAATCAAGATTCTACAGTGTAAAGTTAAAAGCCACAGCACCGCACACCGGAGCGGTGTTCAGTGCAATGTTATAATCGCATTACTGAATCGACCACTTGAAATCATAGAGTCCGGAGTCCAGACGTGTATGGATGCCCCTTCCACCTAACATATAAGGTAACTCCGAAACATTTTTTGCACCTATTTCGACATAAGTATACAGGGTGGGTCAAAAATCCTGGATCAAACGAAATAGGGCGATAGTTGGGGTTAGGTATTTGCAATTCAAAATTCTCTGTGGCAGAGCAATTACTTAAAAAAATGAAATTAAAAAGATTAGTTTGATGTGCTGGCCAGAAATCTGACAAATTTTTTGATAGTTTTTCAACGTTTTTTTAAATAGAGTAAGTTGCATTTTCAATAGAGAATTAACAGTTTGGGGTAGCTTGATATGCTGGCATCTGTATTTATGTATGTATGCCATGATGCCCCGCCTCTCATGCAAGAGATTGTGGGTTGACACTTCAAGCACCCCCTGAGAATTTCCTTACCGAAAAACTCAAAGATAGTTTGCACTATACCTGGGCTTGGAGGCCTGGCCTGGGCAGCATCAAAATTAGTATATCTTGCGACTACTCAACAAACAAAACAGTCAATTTATTTTAAAATTTATTGTCATTATCAATCAATTCAATCAATAGTCTTTATTTGTGAACATAGGTTACAACAAGATGTTACAATTATTGTCATACATATAATAGTTTCTCTATGTTTTGCCGTTCGGCATACAAATATGCATTTAATTTAGCCATTTAACAAAATTAATACAATATTAAAACCTTTAAATACATTCATTCAGTGTTCAATTGGTTAATATCAATTTTAGAACATATTTTATTGAAATGCTTCAGGCAAGGTAATGTCAATATTTAATGAATACCTACGTTAATGTCAATAATAAATTATTACTATGTGGAAAGGAAATAAATTAATAAAAATATCAGCAGTCACTAGCATTTTGTTGCCATAATTGACATCGCAAAACACAGTGCCAACTCAAACGCATTAACTTTGAATGTGCATGCTACGACAGTGCTACGAACTGCTACGAGGTTCCATGTATGTAACTTATATAACTAAACTAGCGTCCAAACACGGTATTGATTCGCTACTATGGAGTTCTAAGCCGATTACTTAGTAGTAGTAGCGTATGAATCGATTTCTAGATAAAAATCGAACATCGGGCAATTTATACTATAGGTAACAACATTTTAATTAGCTCTCGTACTTACCTACAAAAAGATAGGGTAAGTAAGTAGGTAATTATTTGATATTTATTATTTGGTATTTAAAAAAAATTAACCAATCAATGATTTATACCTTTGTTGCTGAAATTGTAGTTGTTATTAAAATAAGATAACTTTTGTAACCTTTACCAAGTTATTTCAACGTGATCCGTTTGTTTCGATATTTCAAAGAGATCTAATGTCAAGTCAAAAAAGCATGGTTAGATGTAACATGGGCTTTCCCCACTACGTAGTTGTGTGCATAATTAACATGATAAACGTGACTCAGGTGCTACTATTACCACGAATTATTCAATCTCACGTAACGCGTAAGCGGGTATGTAAACACTGAACGTAAACAAGTAGATAAGCGAGAGGTGCGCTGGGCGGGGAGCCGTCAGTTAGCGCCTGCGCCTCGGACGCGGACATAAGCACGCCGCCGCGACTCGCCCGCCACCAGCCGCCGCAGGGAGTATGTCCGCGTGGGGACTTCGGAAGTCGTGTCACACCGCCCGCGCCATGAGCACCCGCCAGCTGTGCCGGCTCGCGGCCGCACGCCCTCTCGCCAAACCCAAGCACTCGATATGCACCTGCTACCGCCACTACAGTCAAGTGAGACCAAACTATGTTATAGCAAATCGTGAAGTGAGTGTCCTTTCCTTGTGCCGTACTTCCGTGACAGGAACCTTTGTGTCTGTCTCTGTTTTTTTTGTGAGAATGTGGGACAAATCTGTCAAAAGAAAATCTGACTTAAAATGGTTATTTTATGTTTTCAGAAATGGCGCAATTCTGCACCGCACTTCTATTCAGTCCAGTCCTTGGACCTGAGGTACGCATGCATTATTATTATGAATCAATGCATAAACAGTGGCATCAATTCACACACATTCATAATAGTTAATAAAAATTGGAAATAAATTGCTGTTAATAACCCACATCGACTCCTATTGATCTATATTAAACGGGCCGGCGCCGGTACTTGTTCAATTCACCCCTGACATTTGAAACTGGGAAACACACAATACATAGTACAGTTAGTATCTATAGTGGGTACTACAAATGAATAATTAGCTTATCCACAATCATGTGGTTAGTTATGCAACATAATGCGAGACGTAACGTAACTTGTGACAATTGATAATATACGAGAGAAATCAACAGACATAAAATTCCTTTTTAGATAAATCTCTGTACTGTGCAATTGATTAGTCATTTTGTGTCTAGTGACGTCACAACCGAGTGTCACCGTTACCTTTACATTTTTGTCAAGTTTCGTGTTGGTAACTAAGGTGACACTGACAAGGTATTCATATTTGTGTTTGTTCACGTTACATGGCAGCAGCAAAATCAGAGAGTACTCGTTCGTGCATAACATCGATCCTGTTGCGTGAGTACAGAGCCCTGCCTACCCTGCCAGTGTGTTGCATGGATCAGAAAGATTTGTTGTAAAGGCTACAACATTATATGATCTTTGCTATTTTTTATCGCAGTTTTTATTTAATGTTTTGGTGCACATCTGTTTGGTTTTATCGTACACTGAAATCAGTTTTGTAACCTAGCTATTGGTTTTTTTTTTGTTTTGCTTCTTAGTTTGATAAGGCTTAAATGTAGTGGGTACACAAGAAAATAGAATCCATAGCGTGTCAATGAAATCGTAATGTGATGTTGTTAAGATATTATAGGTACTTATACATTGTACCTATATAGATCTTATTTACTGCATTAAGTACTTTACTCTATCAAAGCAAACACTAAAATCTCTCAAAAAAACCTAGTTATAAATTACGTAGAGATAAACTCATATTTAGTTACATCTTACGGGTTTTTTCTCGATGTTACCGCGTTGTGTTGATTCGTTGATATCGTCATCAGGCTAACTTTTTCCCAACAATGTTAGTGTCGGTTTCCAGTATAAAAATGCAGCTGGATACCAATATTTAACATGGAGCGACTACTAGCTATCTGGCTCCACATTCATTGATATGTTTATTGTATTTCTGTTGGCTAGTAAAGTAGCATTGCTTTCGTCGTAGGTGTAGATAGTTACCAAATTTTTGCAGCAGTCGCTTGTTTTTCTTGTCATTCTCGTATCTAATAATAGTGCCATCAGGTGATGGTAAACAGCTTTGTCACGGAGTGTTCGTCGGAGACACACCCGCCGACCTACGTAGTCACGCTTCTGATATTAATAGTTTGTGACGTCACTCGGGGGCGTTGGTGTTCATTACCAGTAACACAATATTTGTTCAATATATTATAATTGCTCTATTAGCAGTGTAGTGCTAATTGCATACTCGTGAACAATCGCATCTATTAAAGTATCTACGCTACACACACGATCTCTGCATGCTAATCGACACTTCATTTAGGTAGATTATATAGATATATACAGGGTGTAACGGAAAGGGTATATACATACAAACAGGGTGGATAGAGTATTTAATAACGAGTCTTTCCTCAAAATTTCAGCTCCCAACTAATAACTTTGAAACTTCACGATATTATTTAATATCGACACTTTATTTAATGCAAAATCATAACAAACGTGTCACCGCACTATGAGGGTCATAATCCTGTCCGGCAAGGTTCAAGTATATCTATCTCGGGTTCTGCGCGCCTAGTACAGACCTATCGGGCTCTGCCTAACCGACGAAGGCGCGACGGCGCGGGCGGGCTCAACTTTACAATTATGTATGTATATGTATAAAAACGTTGCCATGTCGTTTATTATCACCAAGAGAATGCGTGCCCTTCGTATGTATATACCCTTTCCGTTACACCCTGTATAAGTACCTATTGAATCGAGTATTGAGATTTGGTATACTTAAGTAGATAGTAAAAGTAGTAATTCCACAGTTAGTGTAGAATAACAATCTTAACATAACTTTAATATTATACAAAATGATTATAGTACCTATCTGGTTAAAACGGCAACAATGAGATTTCCATATCTTTGAAGAGGACTGTGAGTGTGTAGTGACGCTTCACATACCTATCTGCTTTGAATTGTTTTGGATGAGCCCTTAATCCCAACTGTATAAAACTAGGCCATAATGCATTCGGTAAGATGAATTAGAACTAAACTAATGAACATGTTGTTGATCTACAGGGTTCGCGAAGGGCCGCACAAGAATTCTGATGATGTTCTGTTCGACATGTTCAAAAATGAAGACACGGGTCTCCTTCCAGTTGGAAAGTTTCTGGCCGTAAGTTTTACCTGAGATATTTCTTATTATATTAAAATTACTGAGATCTTTCTAACAATAATCTCTTACAACACAAACATAACATTATTTGTGTTTTTACTTACAGGCCTTGAGAACCACTGGCATCAGGAAAAATGATTCTCGCGTAAAAGAAGTCATGCACAATTTATACAAAGTGCACAAAGAGTCAAACTTCGAGGGCGGTTCACCAGAGACACTGAAACTAGACAGGAAGACTTTCAAAGAAGTGATTTCTCCCAACATCGTACTGATAACAAGAGCTTTCCGCAGCCAATTTGTAATTCCTGACTTTCAAGACTTTATTAAAGACGTCGAAGAGATGTACTGGGCAGCTAAGAGTAACTCAGACGGTAAAGTAGCCAGTTATATACCACAGCTGGCTAAAGCTAGCTCGGAGAACTGGGGAGTGAGCATTTGCACAATAGATGGTCAGCGATTTTCCATTGGTAAGACTAATTATTTAGAACACGATGTTATTTGAATGCTAGAGACTGATAAGATATTCTAATAATACCTAATCTTCTTATTTTTGTCCAGGTGACGTGACGGTCCCATTCACTCTGCAGTCGTGCAGCAAACCACTCACATACGCCATGGCACTGGAAACTCTGGGGCCCGACGTGGTACACAAATATGTTGGCACGGAGCCCAGCGGCCGTAACTTCAATGAACTCGTTCTAGATTATAACAGTACGTATCAACAACGCCTACACCTGTGATACTATTTATTGTTGTGAGTCTACAGCGTGATCAGCCGAGCATGCACAAATAAACAATTAACAATCAACAATAACATCTGCCAACGTCGCTCTCAGGGAATCGTAAATAATATTTGTCTTAATTTATTTTTACAGTGAAGCCACATAACCCGATGATCAACGCAGGTGCCATCTTAGTGTGCTCATTACTGAAGACCTTGGACAGGCCAGAGATGACACTCGCTGAAAAGTTCGACTATGTCATGTCTTTCTTCAGCCGGCTCGCTGGCAACGAAGGACTGGGCTTCAATAACGCAGTATTTTTATCCGAACGGGAAGCTGCCGACAGAAACTATGCACTTGGCTTCTACATGAGAGAACATAAATGTTACCCAGAAAAAACAAATTTCCGTGAATGTATGGACTTCTATTTCCAGGTATGTATTGTTATTTTTAGCGTACCTATTTCAAATGGAATTTTATCCTATCACAGTTAACATACTAGCATGCCTGTGACCCAAGGAGTTAGGTAGAAAAAACTAAACTTCTCTTCTCTCTCAATTAGGCCATTGCCTTATGGAAATACCTAAATGGTTCGACTTCGACTTTGACTTACCAGACCAACAAAATATAGGATTTTAACAGTTTAATACAATTCTATTATTTTCTTGATTACAGTGTTGCTCAATGGAAGCTAACTGCGACATTATGTCAATCATGGCTGCCACACTAGCAAATGGAGGGATCTGTCCTATCACTGACGAAAAAGTGCTACGGCCAGACTCAGTGCGAAACGTGCTCTCTCTGATGCACAGCTGCGGAATGTACGATTACTCAGGACAGTTCGCCTTCAAAGTGGGCCTTCCCGCGAAATCAGGAGTTTCTGGTGCCATGCTCATAGTTGTACCCAATGTTATGGGCATCTGCACATGGTCGCCTCCGTTGGACCCACTAGGAAACAGCTGCCGAGGATTGCAGTTCTGTGATGTAAGTAATAAAAAAAATCTCATTCTATTTCTTAATACTTATACACATTTTAACCTGTCCATATTTGTTCCAGGACATGATCAATAGGTTCAACTTCCACAAATACGATAACATTCGGTACGCAAGTCACAAGAAGGATCCGCGGCGATACAAATTTGAATCTACCGGTCTCAACATCGTCAATCTCTTGTTCTCTGCAGCGAGTGGAGATCTCAGCGCACTGAGAAGGTAGACATGATTACCTTTTATGAAAGTTCTATTATTTCACTGAGGATTTTTCTTGACAAAGATATTATTGTTTAACAGCCAAAGGTCTGACCCGAAACTTCTTCCTGTACCGGTGAACTCTATCAAATAGATTGCTTTCAACAAGTGCTAAATTAGTACCAGTAGGTACCTGCTTTTCTAGTGTACTCGGTACTCACTTATGCTTATTGTTGTGCTTAATGGGTCTATGAGTATCCACATAACTCAAGTCCCGTTCCATAGGTAGGTAATGCTTAACGACTTAGCTCACAACACGGTATTAGTGTACAGAAGTAAGTTATCATCATTACATTAAGTACAGCCAACCGCAAAAGTAGTCCTTCACAAGGTGACTTTACGCAAAACTTCGGGCGGATTATTAAATTTATATAATTTTCTCGTTCCTCAGGCACCACCTATCTGGCATGGACATGACTCTCTCGGACTACGACGGTCGTACGGCACTGCATCTGGCGGCCGCAGAGGGCCACCTTTCTTGCGTTGACTTCCTCCTCGCTCAGTGCGGAGTGCCACACGACCCTCGTGACCGCTGGGGCAGCCGCCCACTCAACGAGGCTGAGACTTTCGGACACACTGCCGTCGTCCAATACCTGAAAGAATGGGAGCTCACACATCCTACTGATAAACCTGCAGACGCAGCTCCATCTTCTGTCGACGACATACTAGAAGTTAAACCAGACGCTAATGACGCTGTAAAAGATCCAAGCATCCAGGAGATTGTCTCCAGGAACGGTGACAAAGTACAGTAGAATCTCAACGACTGGGATGAAATGTGATGATCTCGTGACTATGCAGGTGTCACTAATTTACTTTTGAAGATGACTCCGCATCGTGTGGCGTCTTTATACTTCGAAGAAACGTGGGAGACATGTTTACGTAAATGTATAGAAAAGATGCTAATTACAACATTAATATATTGACATGTCATCCACATGATGCTGAGTCGATCTTATAGGAACTCAAAACTTGTGTATCTACTGGTTCAGGTGTTGTCCCGTGTTGAATGGGTCCACATTAGGTACATGTAGACACCAATCTATTGCTAAGTAGAAAGAAAAAACAATGCATTTCACGTTTGGACAGCTTTTCTCGTGAATATTTGTAATCTGTAGATGTGTTCACATAAATACCCTAATACCTGGCTATTAGTATTTTGTATCTATATTTACAGAAAAAGATACATTTTACTAAAGAGAATTTCTATGTATTTAAATGGATCTTATTAGTATTATTGAAGGCATTGATACTGCCTAAGTTTAAGCTTCGACATGGTATTTATCAAGCACTGAGCTCAAAGGTGTGATATTAACATAACTTGAATGCACAAGGCAACATCTTGAGAAGAATCAATATGAAGGAGAGATGCTTAGAGAAATAAACTTTAACGTTTATTGAGAAGATTGGTTATTATTTACTACAATATGCTGTAGGTACTAATATGTCTTCAAAATATCAGTAAGTAAGCAAAGTATTCTCATCTATGTAAACCATCTTTTATTCAATGTAATTGATGAGAAAGGTAGATAGGTAGTGTGTAGCTACTGGTTTTAGATACATTTATTAGAGTATTTTTTTTTAAATACCTACCTACTTATATTTATACCGTATTACCGTATAGTAGTGACAAATTATAGCAGGAAAGTGACAGGCTACTAAGTATTATCTCAATGTAAATCTCTCTATTCATAGTTAATCTATAAGCATCTGATTCTTAAAAACTACCCTCCCAACATTGTATTTTTAACATTCCATTTATAATAATGACAAAGTAACTTACCGTTCCATAATCAACTATGATATTAAATAATAAAACAGGGAAATAAATCTATAAATCAGAAAAAAATATCTTTGACTCAGGAATGTTAAAAATGTTATAATTACTAATATTAAATATAAGTAATTACTTATATATTCAGACAATAAATAGATGCTATTCTAAGCCATTATTGATGTTGTCCAAATGTTTGTCAATTAAATAAAATTGTTGATTTAAATTTTGTGTTGTTATTGGTATTCCAAAGTCCAGCTGAATATCATTGTTCATCTAGTGCTATCAACCCGGATAATATATCAAGACTAGCTGACGTCACGCGGTTTCACCCGCGTAGTTCCTGTTCCCGTGGGGTTACAGGGATAAAAAGTAGCCTATGTCATCCGGGAATAGTGTAGCTTTCCACCAGTACAATAATTTTTAAAATTGGATTATTAGTTCCAAAGATTACCCTCATACATACAAACTTACAAACAAACAAACAAATTTTACCTCTTTACAATATTAGTATAGATAGAATACCTATAGATGACAATTAGTTATAATAGTTATACTTGAATCAAGATTTATATCCTCTGGTATGAATAAATTGATTATCAACATCACACTAATACTAAAAATGTGAGTTTGTTGGTATGTGTGTTACTCCTGAATAAATGTATTTAGATAAAATTTGTTATGAGGGTGATTCTACGGTATTTGAGTATTTTGTGTCCCCAAAGAAAAAATCATCTGTTTTATTTAATATTAATAATTCAACTACTTGGCATTATTTTGCCTAAGTAATGACAAGGGCCAGAAGATATTTCTATTTTTTTTCATTTTATAGGCTCCAGGGGAAAATGTGTTATCAGGGGAGAGACACTATTGGCAGAGTAGTGACAAATTATAGCAGGAAAGTGACAGGCTACTAAGTATTATCTAAGGAATTTTAATAATACTGTATAAAATGAATAAATAATAGCTTTATCGTTATATTTTTAATGAATAGAATACAATCAGCCTTAACAGTTGAAACATATTCACAATATTAAGTTCTTAAAAAATTAAGTTTCGATCACCATCAAATAATTTGAAAAACATATGAAAATAATAATAAAACAATAATAATATCTAATTATAATGTAATATATATATAAATGCATATCACTCTCGTCTGTGAATTAAACAAAATTAGTATTTTTTCCTATAAAATAATCACAACACTTACTGTTCAACAGTTTTTAATAATTAAATACTCGAAAAAGTGTAATTTCACATTTAAGGCTTACCTAAATAGTAAAATGATACACCTATGAGAGGTTATGTTAGCAAGTAAACTTAAAAATCATTATTTTAAATGTAAACTTCCATTTTAAGAAAGAACTGAATCAATAATTTCGGTTAAACTAAGTATTTTCTACTTATATACTAAACAATAAATAATTAACTTTTTGAGCACATCAACCAGCTCTAAAAAATTGTAGAATACTCTATTACTCATCATAAGTAAACTGGCAAAAAAGAGTAGCACCTTCAATAGATTTCTTTAAATAAAGTAAAATAATAATCTCTCCTTCTTCGTCATCAAATTCAGACTTGCATACGGCAGCATAACTATATTTTTTATCACTTATCTGGTATTCCACAAGTATAAAATCACAGGTATCACTAACATATGAATGATAGAACTTTAAAAAAAATAATCTCTGGTAATGTTGTCCATTGTAGCAAGGTTTGTCTACATGCCCATCTGATACCATGTCCGGTTTCAAGATAATTCCAAGTAAAATCAGAAAAAAATCAGCCCATTCCCTTTCAGTCGTGTTTAATACACTTAATTTATCCCTTTTCTCCTTTTTGAAATTTTAGCTTTTCTTTCGCTTGTAATTCTGTATTTTTAATCAGATTGTTTTTAATTTTTTGGTAGCGTATTTTTTCTGCTTGGATCTGGTTTTTTAGCCTCTCATCCCTTGTTTGCTTCTGTATCATGTTTGACATGATATCTGCGTAACTAGAACAAATGAAATAAACCGTTTTGAATAGTAAATATTTACAAAAAAAAAATTGTCACTGCCTCTGCATGGTATGATTTTCCCCTGGCATAGAAACTGGCAGAGAAGTGACGCCAGAGGAGTGACAAAATTGGACATAATCTCCCAAAAGTAATACCGCATGTTTTTCTGACCACATTTTACACAATAAATGTCATCTACACACACTAAACATTGCACTGTGCAAATTCACAATTATTTAACGATGAAATATAAAAAGATATACTTACCAAGGGAAATACTGGAACTACTGGCACAAGCACGTTCTCAGACAATGAATTGAAAACTGACGCCACATTGTTTTAGTTGTGCTCAACACTGTTAGCTTGCATTTAACTTCACACTGTCCCACGCGCGTCGTTTATGGTCAAAAATATACTTTAGCACTTTTAGGTGAAAATCACAGTCTTTCAATTTCGCCAGGTGAAGTGACGCTTTTAGCAAGTGACGTGAAAATAAGATTTTTTAAAATTATATAATAAACACTTCTGCAATGTATTGTTATAACATATGTTTCAAAGTTATATTAGCTATAACACAATATTAAAATAAAACACAATGCCATCAATATTAAAAGTATTAGGCCATAAAAATGAAAAAAATGCAGTAATGGGGTAGGCCAGGGGAGTATACATTTGTTACTATTTTATAATGTTATTGTGTAAAATTAAACCACTATCGTGAATTGACTAAGTGGTCCAAATGAAAGAAGTTATACTTTATTGCATAAGCACACATTAACGGCAATATAATTAGTTTAACATAAAAAAAATCTAAAGGCCGTTGGAATCCAAATAGCGTAGAATCACCCATGAAGGTAGTTTAGGCCCTTGGTTAATTTACCACATACTTAATGAAATTTTTACTATGAAATAGTAAGTGTTGTTGTTATGAGTAAAAATGTTTTGACGTTTTAACTGGGTACCAATTTAGAGTGCAGCAAGTATGCCCATATAGCTGTTTTTATGGTGGCAATAGACAATAGAATTTTGTAATGAAATTGACTAACTATTAATTTGTTAAACTCCACCGGTGTCCACGCTGTCATTGTATTTCTATTGTGTATTTAATTGACACAATTAAAAGGTTACGCTTAATTTAAAAAAATTACTCATAACATTTGAACCAAAAAACTTAATCAAGAGAAACAGTTGTCATTTGCTGTTCTAGTTTAAGGTTGCTAAAAGCAAACAAGTCATTAAAGAACATTATTTATTACTTTTTTACATCTACTAACTAAAACAATTTAATACTAAATAACATTACTGCCCACTTACGGGAACAGCTGCAGCTCTAACAGGAGTAGATATTACTCCTAGGAGTTTGCAATCCGCTTCTAACAGGGTGAGGTCTGTGCTGGAGCAGAGAAACCGGGAAGATAACTCCAAATCTTTGATTTGTATTCTTACTCTCGCCCCTCTCACATACTCGTCGCCCCGGACTGTTGGCCGGGTGCAAACACAGTGGAACTTCCATCCAAAATCAATGTACAGGTCATCCTCCACTACATGGAATATTTTACCAATAACTACTTTGTTGGTGGGGTCGCCAAGCTGAAAATAACAAACAAAAAGGCTGTTAGAATTTTATAATGACTGCATGAAGGTTTGTATAACTTAGCTTTTGGAAATTGTGGTGAAATGTTACTTTAAGTATTGAAGCTGTACATTATCTTTAAGTTAGTAGTGTTTAAATTAAACTTAGACATCAACTTACATCCATTAATTTAGAATTCCGCAGTAATGAAGCAAATGTATAGTTTTCTTCTTTCTCCTCAGTTTCTATCATCTGCGATTGTTTTTCAAAGGCCTTAGCGAAACCGCTAACTTTAACAGCTGCCCCATCTGTAGAAACTCCTTGTTCCTCTTTTATTGTACTAGTGGGGCTACAAAATGTTCGTGAACTTATCGCAAAGGTAGTCCTCCCTATTTGTCTTGATAGCCTTGCTGTGGTAATCATTATGCGACAAGGTTTTGAACAGTTTTATTGAAATAGGGCAATAGTTAGAAAGCTTTATTATTGTATTCCGATGTTGGTTTATTTCACAACTTAGTAAAATAAAAACAAAATCCCGAAAATCGACTCTAACCTTAAATTATTATCTGTCAATTTTTATTGTTGGTTGACATTTGATTTGACACTGACACTTAGACATTGCGTACCAGTAGTTTTGAAATGGAATACTCGACTGAAAACTGAAAAGTAACTAAATATAAACAAATTGAGAATATTTCAGCTTATAACTACTTGTTAGCAACGAACTAAATTTCGAAAACTTAATACGGTCAAATTTATTAATAACTAGCAGACGTCACGCGGTTTCACCCGCGTAGTTCCCGGTCCCGTGGGAATACAGGGATAAAAAGTACCCTATGTCACCCGGGGATAGTGTAGCTTCACAACGGTGAAAGAATTTTTCAAATCGGTCTAGTAGTTTCGGAGCCTATTCAATGCAAACAAACAAACATTCAAACCTTTCCTCTTTATAATAATTATTAGTATAGAAGTATAGATTAATCGACTAAAAGTGTCTGAAGAATATACCTTTGCCTATTATTTGACTCAAATTAAAAGTATAGGAACTACCTTCTGACAAGTAAATGTCAAAAAAATTACACACGACACACGGTATTTTTGATAATGTTGAACGTTTGCCTAAAAACTTGAGGGATATAATCAATTAAATTGTATAATGACTGAAGATCAAGATGCAAAAGACTCACAATCTGACTCGGGCAGTAAAACATTTATTAACAAGAACAAGGACAAGAAAACAAAAACTCAACGACCGCTGACTAAAGTGACTGTTTGCTTATATTGGAAATTGTTGTCTGTAAATAAATTATCGTTTACCATAACGGAAATTAAATGAGGTTATAATTGTTTCAGATAATTCTTCGGCGGTTACCGCCTAGTATGACTGAGGAAGCATTCTTGGAGCAGGTTTCACCTATACCTGAACATGACCATTTTTACTTTGCCAAGCCAGATCCTTCGCTTGGCAATAACCTATATTCCAGAGCTTACATAAACTTCGTCAATGTTGACGATATTTACCTATTTAGAGATAAATTTGACGGCTACGTATTTCTTGATGAAAAAGGTAAGCAAGTTTATATTGGTGTCAAGCGATTGTGAAATTTGAATGCAAACGACTTCTTAAATATTGACTCAGTTGTTGTTCATAGCTGGGTTCTTGTTTTTCTCGTAATCTGTGTACCATGCAAGCTTTTGATTTAGATATATGCCAGAATATTGACATAAAAAGAAGTATGATAAAATAAAAAAAATGTTGGTTAATTTTATGCAACTAAACTCCAAAGCCTTGTACATGTTAAATTGCGTTATATTCACTGATCACAAGACATTATTTTAATTGACTCTAAATGTGATTTAATTATGTCTACTTTCTCTTTTATAAAAACATTGCCTGACACTAGAAAATTCTCTATTATTGTAACATGCATAATAGTCCACTTAAAAGAAACCAAATCTTGATAGATAGACACTAAGCTTAACCTGGAAAACTACATACATTGGGGTCATTTAGTTATAGACCAATCAGGATTTAAAGCTGAAACTATAGCTAAAAGCTCAGCCATTGCTGAAACCAATATTCAATCAAATTTTGCATGCTAAATATGTATTTTTTATTAGAATTTTACTTAGAACCTAATTTGTTTTCAGTTAGTGAAATGTAAAATCTATTTGACAAAATTTTAGTTTTAAGTCCCTCATCTAGATTACAAGAAAGTATTCGACACATATTTTTTCTTTTTTCACTAAATTAAAAAATAATGGTTATACATCGAGTCAAAATGTTGCATGGCGTCACTAGCCAGTACAGTTTACACTCGCTAATGATGTTACAATCCGCCACTTCTCAACTTCAATGCGCTTAATCTAAGCAGTTTTCCATCAATTTGAAAAAGAAAAAAAAATGTGTTGAATATTTTCTTGTTATATTTAGCCTATTCTTTATGAGAATAACCTCTCTTTAACCACAAAGTGTGCTCAGCATACTCAACATACTCTATTTAAAATCTATTGATTAACTAGTCAATTACCGCAATCCAGACACAATTAAATTACTATTGTTTGCGGACACCGGTGTCCACGCGGAGCCTAATGAGTTAAAAGAAAAAATGTAACGTAAAAGTAATGTAATATGTGCCTTGGTTAACCAGAAAATTATAATATCTTGCCTATAACCGAAGTTGTTTAGTTACCTACTTTATGTTTTGAGCTTAATAAGAGAGAGTCTAATGTCATTGAGGGCGCTAACCTGCATTCAGGCAGCCACTGAAATTTATTGTCAAATGAAGAACATGAAAACATGTTGCTCAGGAACAATCTTCAATTTTACTACCAATCGGCCAAATAAATTATTAGTTTTTTTGGTATAAACTAGTGTTTCAATCCCACCTGATAGTAAACAGTGACAGAATTAATAATAGTGAAGCGGACTAGATTATTAAGTGCCTTTTTATATGTTACAGGAGTAGAATATGTCGGGATAGTGGAGTACGCACCCTTCCAGAGGATTCCTAAAAAGAAGAAGAAGAAGGATCCTAAGTGTGGCACCATAGAGAGTGACCCAATCTTTCAGGACTTTGTTGAAGGTCTTAAAAAGGATCCAGAGACTGAAAATCAACCAAAACTTGAGTATTCTTATCCTGTTAATGATTGTGAGTATTATTTTATTTATTTGTTTTAGCAATATCAACAAAGTTTACAGACTAATATAAATAGTTACAAATTATAAAATTGATGATAGTTACTACATAAGAATACCCAAGCTACACAAGCTTCTACATATATGGAAGAAAATCAAAGAAAAATAAGTATGGAAAAGGTCTGCCGTGAAACATATTAACATATATCATTTTTAACACACTTTATCTATTTTTGGTATTCTGTATAAAGAAATAAAAAAAAAACAAAATAATAATAAAATAATTTAATGTAAATAATATGAAATTAAATTAATAAACATTTATGTTGAACAGTGAATTCCATAAAGCCAATCTAAATAGTAATCTTAACAAAGTGATCATTTATTACCTATTTAATATAAAAAAAAAAAAAAATTATTGATGTCTGTGTTGCTTAGGTGAATAAACTATTATTGTTTTTTTTTTTTTTGTTAAAATGAAAAATAACTATTGCTATAGTTTGGATACACTCAACAATATTTCCATGGTAATGATTTGACCATTGCCAGCCTTTTTATTTCTACTATTTATCAGGTTTCTGTAGTCTAAGTAACTTAAGTTTTTTTACAATAGAAACCTATTTTGGCTGAACAAGAGTAAGCAGTGACCCATAATTATCAAAACAACACAATGCTAGACATTCACACAGTTCTAGTAATTCTGTATTTTTTTTTAGCTAATGACAAGAAGGTACAATCAACGCCTTTGCTAGAGTACCTTGCTGCCCGCAAACAAGACAAGCGGGGCAGGGATGAGCGTCGCAGGAGAGAGAATGACAAAAGGAAAATGAGAATAGAGAGGAAAACCAAAGAGAATCCCATAAAGGTAATAAAACCACAGGCATGTAACACTTTTGTACGAAAGTTTGGCTGCTTATTTGTCCAATATGGCAATTTGACACATAGATCTATAATGAACAACATTTTACTTACTAAATCTAAGTACCCGCCTCAACTGCCTCAATGGTCTAGTGGTTGCAAGCCCCACTGCTGAGCATGAGGTCCCGGGTATAATTCCCAGGTTGAGTAAAGTATTCTTGAGTTTGTCTGTCTGGAATATCTCAGTATCAGCCTGGAGTCTAGACATGTGCCCGATTAATGGCTATAGGCTCGCCCCCTGTTATGTGGGACTTAAACATAACTCGCGAATTGTGGGTGTGCCTACTTCTGGTACACCTCTGTCTAAACCTTCGGGGATAACAGGTGTTATGTTATACTTACTAAATCCATTGTACTCACCATTATGAACAACTTTAACTATACAACATACCCAAAAACAAAGCAATAAAAAAAATCTTCTGATTCTTACTTTTTGTCCTCTTTTCAGGATTCGTCTTGTAAACAGTTGTCCATAATGATGATTACAACTTTTCTGGTTTAGTGCATAGATACTATAAATAATGAATAGTCTGCCATAGTTTCTGTAAGATGTGATGCGACTGGTGATAGCTAAGAGGACTTAACATTAGATAGGGCACCCCCTTACCCTTTTATGTAATACTAAATCAATAGGGATATATCTGTTATTTACAAGTATAAAAAATCGTCTTCGCGATGACTTGGCTTGTATCTTTAACTTGCCAATGCTTTAGCAAAGCAAAGTAAAATACCTACATACTTTTGACCTCAAGAACATGATTTTTCAGTTAGTCAGCCGCCATTACGTAAATCCTATAACAAAAAACAATGTCGTCGAATAGTGAACCGCTAGAGGTTCGCAAACCCCACTATGAGTAGCCCTGTATTGCAGAATAAGGATACATTTTAGTCATGCATTCACTACATTTTATTTAACAATTCTGCACTCCTCTAGCGACCAGGCGATATATCGGAAGATGAGAACTTAAATGACAATACAGATCACTGCGATAGCAAATATAACAATCACAGTTTTTGGTATGGAGAGCAAAGAATATATCATAAGAGTAAAGTCAAGTGTGGTGTTGTAAAATCGGAACTGAAAAGTCACGGTTCTGACGAGTTTATAAGTACTGATTCAGATTGGGACAGTCACTTCCCTGCTCTGTCCACAAAAACTCACAACACATTCACCCTGACTTCTGGTAAAGTCTGTGATAAGAAAGAAACAGCAGAAGGAAGCCAGAAAAGTGGTGGAGACACTTGTTCCAAGGTTCTTAGTATTGAATTGAGATGAAATGTAGTTATTGTTGATCTTGATATTATCACAGTATTGGTTGACTGTAGTTTGCATTGTCATCATGAGTTTGGTTGTATTTACGAAGTGAGTGTTCATAATGTAAACTTAATGTCATTATTATAATCATAGTTTTTTATTTGTTCTCATTCTAAATAATTATTCTTAACATTGTGAGGCGTAAAAGTCACCATTTCTTTAAAAGTGCTCACTGTGTTCAGTTTTGAAGTTCTTTCTGAAGTCTCGATTTGTGGCAATAAGTCTATCCCCTGTAACATATAGGGCTTAATTATAAATGTCGAAATGTGAGTGTGAAGTTCGTCTCCACCTGACCCTGTAAAGAATGCAGTATGATAACCTTACCCAGTGCTCAACTTGTATGCATAGCAATTAAAGGTTTTATGAATTTCAGGAGGAAGATAATGGAGATGGCGAAGTTAAAAAAATCAAATCTAGAGAATGGGAAAAAGAAAAGGCAAGTGATGCCAGAGATGAGGTGAAGTCTGATAGTAAAGATGGAACTGTTTTTGAATCTAAATCATATAGAGACCAGCGCAAGGCTGGAATCAATTCTTTAAGTGATAAGAAGAAGAAACTTGACACTGAAAAAAGGGATTCAGCAAGAGACGACGACCAGGGTGACGATTCTGACAAGGGATACAAAAAAGAAAAGCGCGACAAGTTGAAAGAATCACCCCGTGAGCAGAAAAGTAAAAAATATAGTGACACAAGGAAGGAGCGAATCAAACAGAATGAATTTGGAAAATCAGACAAACAATCGGCTATAAATAAAATCATGTCGTCAGACAGCAAAAAGTCGATGAACCACGACGACATCAAACCATTTACTCAACTGCCGCATGTAAAGACTGACGACTTGACTAAAATCATAGAGGGTATGGACAAGAAAACCAAGTTAAACGATATTAGTAAAGATTACAATGATGAAACTAGTTTCTTGTCTGTAAGTGTATCAAAAATGAGGAGGAATAGCGTGGATTCAGGGGAACTGCCTGTGAAGGAAGAGTTCATGCTAAATAGGCAAAATTCCCTGGATGACAGAAGCAAATCAACAGATAGAGAAGGTTCAGAGGAAAAAGAGAAAAGTGAAGGAGAAGATCGTCGTACAGAAAGGAGAATTAGGAATAAGGTAAGAATGAAACTTGAAATAAATTGCTTCTCTATGTCCTGATAATAGTTACACTTGTAATGAATGTAATTTTTTGATCAGGATCGTCCAAGCCTCGTTATCTACCAGCCAGGCATGGGCAAGTTTAGCAAACAGCGTCTCGCGAAGGAAAAGGACACTCCGCCGCCAACCAAATCTGTCAGCGATAGTGAAAAGAAAGACACCTGAAAATAATGTCAAACTACCCTAAACTTGGACAACATTCAACGGAATTACCCTGAAGCTGGCATTCTAAACATGTCCTGGCAGACTCAGTAGATGAGGACATCTGAATGTGCCAACTGAAGGAGCCACTGTTCGTGTTTACTCAGCTGTTGTTTTTATTGATTTGTTTAGTTTAAATACATTTCGATTGACTTGGAAATGTTATAACATTACAAAAAAATCAACATAGCATTTAATGCAACATATTTTTAGCTTGTGACGATTTAATTCAGTTTGTTAATTTCATTTAAATATAATTAATTTTTGAAATGGGGCTCCTGGAATTTTTATTTGCTTTCATGTGTGGTAAAGTAAACAAAGTAGTTATTAGTAACAATTTTATTACTTATCACAGTGAATTTTACCTAACGGTTTACATAAATACAAATTGTTTACAAAAATAGCAAATTATTTACATTATAACAATGTGTAATTATTCAAATCTTTGGCAAAATAGTTAAGGACTCGAGTTGGCTGCGGGTTTTACTATAAACAATCATACAGCAGGTATTTATAAACTATAATATTAGCCTCTATATTTGCAGCCTCTTTTGACAGTGACGATGATTGTGAAACTTGCTGAAATTTAAAGTGAAAGTTAGAAGAGGAGAAGTAATACTGTTTGACTTGGGAGTTATAAGCCTCCTCACAAGGGGTGAAACAACGTCTGAATATTATCAACTTTTATGCAAGTAATCTGAAGTAGCATACAAATAGATTCTGCATCATACAGATACAAAGGTAAGTAAGTATTGCATTTTATTAAAAGTTGGTGTTTTTTAAATAAAATATTGAATTATTTCACCTTCTAATGAATGCCAGTAAATTCGTCCTGAATAATAGATTTTTTTTGTATAACTGCCAGGGTACCTATTTATGAGTTTTTGAACCTCCTCCTAGCAAGTACTAAAATATTCAACTCCTTCTCCTAATATTCACTTTTGTTGTTGAATGTGAGTTATAAAATGTTAAAAATTCAATAACATATAAGATCTTACATGTGAAACATCTTACTTAACTAATGTTTACTCCTAGAAAACTATTTTAATTTAATACCATTTTTCATTAGTTTTGCCAAAAATTTAATTGTTGTTTTTTTATTTAAAATACAGTTCAATAGTCGAGCAAATGGCGTGAACTCGGTATATAGGAGTTTAAAGGGGATTTCTATGTAGGCCTATGTACAGACGCCAGCCTGCACGTCAAGTTACCCCAATGTGTCAAATTTTCCCAATTGAATTTGAACCTTATTCTGTCTTTTAGTTGAAAAGCGATCAAAGAAATTTGACACATGGGGGTAACTTAACGTGCTGGCGTCTGTACCTTATTAGTAAAACAATAAAAATTATCAACACATCATATCACTTATAAAAATCAAATACCTACATGGTCTTATCTTGATGAAAGATATTGGTTTGTGAGTTTACAAACTCCGGGGTAAATCGACACTTTAGCGAATGGTGCACTATAGGTACCACTTCCTAACCTTTCGTGAAATACAGGCATGATACCCAGCTATATAATAAAGGTTGAAAAGCAGTCCAAATGATTGATTTCAATTCATGATGTCCTTGTGTCTCCAAACAATGCTTAACTTACTTAAAAATCCAATTGAAAGTTTTGTTTCAGTCATAGATTCAACCATGTGTTTCTCGCAAGGGCCTTTGCACACAACGTTTTTTGAACACGCGCGTTCGCAACGCGTATTAGCAGAGAGCTCACGTATGTATCGTTTCAACAGACCGACCGTCTTGCGTTTACTAAGCCTGCTGATTGCGTTCTACGCGCGTCATCAGCGCGTTAAAAAAAAGGCCCTTACCTACTGTATGTAAATACGAAGGTACATTTCAAAATTATCGACATACACATCCACACACTCGAACACAAACCAAATAAACAAAAGAATGTATTGAACGGCACAATATTAAAAACTAATCAGCCTTTTAAGCCTTGAAGGGATTCTTAACTGTTGTACCTACATGTTTCAAATCAGTAACTATAGATTGTATAGACTACCTACATACTTAATCTTAATCGAACGAAGACATTTTTATTTGTTTATCTATAATATAATATCTACTTAAACAATCGTATGGATTTACTCAATAGCCTAACCTTACCTAAAGAAAATGGCGTTGCTTGTACAGACAATAAACAAATCGTTTATTACTTACAGGAATTTTCATGTTAGATTAATCTAAGTTAGGATAGCAGTAGGAATCACCTAAATGAATCCCTCATATTATTTCAACTCTCACGAACTTGTTTTCACTTAGGTACACTAGGTACTTAAGTGAAAACGTGTTTTAGGTATTATCAAAATATACGTTACTCTGAGCACCACATTTAAAATAGCATTTTATTCATGTGTGTATGTGGTGTCTTACGTTCCCCACTTGTCTAAAGCTACATGTTAATTTAATGATTCTTATTATAAGTGTTAATTTAAAAAGTGCCAAAATTAATTCTTTGGTATGTAATCAATACCCTGAACATTTACCGTCTATAAATCGAGCGCATTTTACCTAATCGTCAATCTCAATCATGGCGGCGTATCTCGACTTTTCACATTTCTTATCAAGTAACTTCTGTACGCCTGTCATAATGTATTGCGCACTAGACAGAAATATTGCCACATTATCTGGCGTGTTTATAGGCAAGAATATAAATAGGTGATGATGGAGTTGGTGACTATGCGACGTCGCTGAGAAGGACTGCGGTGGCTTTCTTATCGGAGTCTGGTGGCGTGGCCTGTTTGATTTTCTCGGCTTTCGTCTTGGTTTGCGCGACGTTGTGCCGGTGCATCACCCACAGCAACAGGATAAAACCTACCAGGAAGCCCGCCAGCCCGCCGCCTATCGTCAGCCACGTACGCCGTGACGTCTTAATACTTTGCACCTGAAACATTTAAATTATATTTCAGCTAGCGTAAAAACTTATTGGTTAACAGAGTCTTCGTTGTGAAATGGAATTTGTAAAGAATAAATGATATTTTATCGTAAACACGAGCTAGCTAGCAGGGACAGAGAAGAATAGAATATAATACTCTTTATTGTACACCTTAATACTCTTTATTGTACACCATAAAAACTTACAAATTATAACTGAAGAAAAGACGAAGAAGAGAAGAGAAGAAGAGACGTTTATTGGTAGGTATCAACCACACACTTGAAACAAAACTAGCATACCTGTAAATATTCTGCCTTACAGCTGTGGTAGGTGGCATTTAAATTTGCTCCGTCTTTTGGAACTACACAGTTCTCGAACTCTGCAACATAAAAAAACATTTTAAGTATGCTTGAGTCGCTAATTAGTCACTTTTTTCGTAAGAAAAGAATAATGGTAGTCTAAACCCACCTCTTGTATTGAGCCTAGAGTAATCGCGTAGCTGGAAAAACACTCGCTTTTGTTGAAACCACAAAATAGTAGATCTGAGATTACATAGTTTTATCTCGCTTATTGAGTCTGTCAAATCCACTTTTACCAGGTTGCACATGACTGCGAAATGGTCTGTGCTTAGAGAAGTTAGTGGGTTGTTTGAAATGTTGTAGAACTGCATCTGGGGCAGGTAGCCCAACCTGGGGAGCTCGCTTATTTTACAGTCTGACAGGTCCAAAAGTTCCAGCGGCGCTTTGATTGGTTTGACGAGTGCTAGCGAGTTTATGGTCTTATGTAGTAATGGATTTCCTCTGAGATACAATTTTCTCAACGAAGGTAGTTGGAAAAGTGAGTTGGGTAGTTCTAAGATGACGTTGTTTGAAAGGTCAAGTGTCTGCAAGTCAGTGAAGGACGTTAGTGCGTCCTCATCAATTTGGTAGATGTGGTTGTCTGCAAGGTACAGGAACTTGATGCTCGTGTAGCTAGACAGCGTGTCAGCGTGCAGCTCCGCCAGCTTGTTGTCGCTGAAATCCAGGATCTGGAAGTCATAGTGAATGGATTACTTTTAGGTACCTATTATTCAAGTGAAATTCCAAATTATTCATACTTTAACCGAAGAAGCCATGCGGAAAAGTCTTATTTGGAAAGTAGATTGTGGGTTAAAAAAATATTATAAAAGGAAAAAAACCAATCCAAATCTATTTAAGCTGTAGATTATTACACCATTAATGAAAAATAATACTTTAGGTACAGATTCGTTAGAATAGATTTTGTAATAGCATACCTCAATGCCACTCCTCAGTTTGGGTATCTTGCTTAGGCGCCGACCCGCGCAATGTGCCCCGTACATCTCGAAGGCATATTCGTACGTGCAGTGCGTCGGCTGCGCACCCATGGCCTCTATCTCTGTCATCTCCTTGCCATGCGAGCTCCACACACTGAGTAGAGCCACCACAAGTAGTATTTCGCGTTGCCTGAAACACAAGAACGAATAATGATTAGTTTTTGTATCTAAAAGTATTTTAGAGAAGGTGCGTGTGGCTAAATAATAACAGCCTCACGGGTCGATCGAAGGTTAAACTACGCTTGACGAGGTTGGTCCATGGATGGGTGACCGTTCATTACATATCTAGACTCCCCCGTGCCTCGGAAAGCACGTAAAGCCGCTGGTCCCCACTGTCATTTGTACCTTTAACATAACTGGTGTTATATGTTTCGACATGTGTGATTAATTACCTACCAAGTGCCTGTCTGAAGATCTTCGTTCATTGCCAAATCAAAACCATTCTAAAGGAATAAACACTAGGTATCTGAGGACTAAGATACGTACTATCTAAATAAATATGATCAAGTCCATTTAAAACAAAGACAGTATCAAGCTATTGACATCAATATGTATGATCCTCTTGTTATCGGGTAACAGTCTTAATCATCGATAAGTTAATAGTCTTCAAAACGTTGTAAACAGCTTCCAGTACTTATGAGGAAACACCAACAATTGCAAAATCCCTATTCTTGTTATCATGATTAGCATAATGCGGAAACTGCGGAAAGTGACATGATGAAAAATGCGAATGTTTGAATCTGAGGGGTTTTTCTTTTATCACTATCTACCAAAATTTTCACTTGTTGTGCTAACTATCATCATCTGCTTAGGCTTTTCCCAACTATGTTGGGCTTCCAAAGTACCCGGGATTTACTTGGAGCGACTATGCCTGTATATGACCTCCACAACCCTGTGACTGACTCACCCTGTGTACGTTTGGCTAGTGACAAAAAGATTTAGTAGGTAGGTACTTATCCTGTTTGTATCTTAGGTTTTAAACAGAATAATTAATCTAGCATTGGAAAAACTTAAAAGCCTGATTAGGTATTCCTACTAAGAATACCTACAGCGACGAATCCCAATTGCACAAAATTAAAACTACTGGTAGGTAAGTGTTTACACCACAATGTGCGTGAGTCGACGAAATATGAATTCCTGTCAAAGGCTGATAAAGGCGCTCCTTTAACTCTTTGGTAACTCATGACTCACTCCCTGAAGTGTAAGAAAGTGCTAATTAAAAATAAATACGACTTGAATATCCCAAGATACTACGCCTACGTGATACATTTTATAAAACATGATATCATCTTATACTGAACTGCACACAATATCGGCGCAGGCGCATCGATATGTAGTGTGTGACTTGTGTGAGGCACAGATACGCCGTTTGTACTCATCTTCGGGTCGTCGGGTCAGACAAGGTAGGTTCCCGAGTAAGATATTAACATTTTCTCGGTATGGGTTATCAGTTCTCTTGACCTTAGCTTGAGCTGCTGCACGTAGGTAGAAGACTTTCATATTATATACATATTTAGATAATGATGACTCCCCTAATTACGATTGGGTTTTCTATCAATGATTTCTCAGTAGCCCTGAGTCTGGAATTCAAAAGATTCCAAGCAAAGTTCTTTTGATTGTTGATGGCTTCGTAAATACATATCTAAGTCGCTAATTAGCAAAAGAGTGGGAAAACCGACCCTCGTTTTCGACTACCCTTTCAGGAAAACCTGTTGACATGCTATACCTACATATAAGCTATATGTTACTAGTCATTTATTTTTCACAAAAACAATGTAGATCCGTAGTGTTGATAAACTGTTTATCAGGTCATCGAACTGTGCATTTGCTTTTCATATTTCCGCCAACGGCTATTTCTTAATTTGCTGGTGTTTTATGAGTAAGCTCTTGATTTACAACGATTTACGGAAAACAGCGTCAGTTAACCAGTTACACAGTAAGCAATTAAGCAATGAAGCTACGAAGTTCAAACCACAAGAGGTTGACATCCCTCTCTAAAGGACCCATATAGTAAGTAGGTTTGTAGTAGGTACCTACGGTAAGCAGCGAAAGTCGACCAAGACACGACTAGATGAGTTATTAGTACATAGTTTAATATTTTATATTTAATTTTTATGATCATTGGAACAGGAATATAATTTAAATTTCATCAAATACTTACTTATATACTTACACACTATTTTGTAATATTATATTTTTATAGACAGAGTTTTTTGTTTTATCTGCATAAGTGGGTACTCGTGCCTCTTAGAACCACTGAACCGTTAAAACAAAGGGCTCATTAATTATAAGAATCAATAGCCAGTAACGAGTTATCAGGTTGTCTTATACTTTTCGTCTTCAAAAGTAACGACCCCACTCTTCACGACTGAGTAAATCTATATCTACACTTTGTTTGTTTGTTTACAGGGATTTAACTCAGAAACTATAACTGAACCGATATTAAACATTGTTCTACCATTAGAAAGCTTTATTATTACCGAGTAACATAGGTTATATTTAATGTCCATAAGTACAAAGGGGTCGAGAAAAAGTCAAAGAGAAGGAAAAGTGCAAAATTCACGCGAGCAAGTGTGCAAGTTACAAGACTTTGCTTGTTTCATACCGACCACGGATATCTAGATGCTTGTACCATAATCTGCCGCTGTAAAACAAATAGGTAAGTGGGCATTTTTATTAGTTTACAAAGTAATACGTACTTACAGGTGTTGTGATGTGAGTGATGTGACCATGTGACCGCGTTTTAGTTTTTCACATACATACCTTTGTTACGAAAACTCTACCTGCGTACCTACTAATATATCTTATACATAGTGCGATAAAAACGGCATAGATAGCAACACTGATAACGTAGTTATAAAGCATTAATTATAAGTGCTTTATGCATGTTAAACGGCGAACGTTATCTTACACAGGATAAAGTGAAGAGAAAGAATCATTCCGCAATTTCAGGAAATAGTGAGGTACAGGGAAAACGAGGAATCAATCATTGGGCGGGCTTTATGTAAATGCCTTGATTTTTACTAGGTAACATTCGGATCTGTAACGAGGTGCCAATAAAAATGTCTGTCCTGCGAAATCAAACCCAGGGCCACTTAGTACCCAATGATCGTTGTGAATTGTAGAGCTCCTCAAGTTCCGAGTTGAGCTCACGATTACTGACAAATGCTTGCACTGACTGATCTGGTCCCCTCATTCTGTGTGGTTCTTTCCTCAAAAGACCATTTCAGACAGTAATCGGCATGGATCTTACTTGATTTGACCAAGATAATGTCTGGACTTTAACACGTTGACTGCCAACTACCAGACACAATAGAAATTCAATTGTTCGCGGTCAACGTGTGACCGACGCGGCGTACAAAGACTTAAAAGAGACTATAAAATGACCTCTGAGTTTCTTTCGGTGTTTCTTCTCAGAGTAGTCAGGTAGTGAAACTCCGATCTTATCTACTATAGTTAAAAAAAAGACGTGTAAAAGTGTTTGTGAAAACCTAATATCATTTATCATCATTTAAAGTACTAAGGATAGGTACTTAGTACTTACATACATTAGATAATACTTAACTGCGTCGTAAAGGTATATTCTGTAAATAATCTTCCCGTTAAAAGTTAGGTGCTGGTGTTGGTGTTAAGCCCCGTATTCATGGTAAACATTTGTTTAGCAACAAAGTTGAATCAACGTGTTGCGGAGTTGCTGTCAACACGTTGCTGAGTTGTTAACAGCTCTCGCTCGATGTGTTGCGGTGTTTACGTTCATCGAGCGTGAACACCGCAACACGATGATTCAACTTTGTTGCTAAACAAATGTTTACCATGAATACGGGGCATTAGGAGCTGTCATCCCACTAATGATGCTACCCCAGCATTAGTGGGATGACAGCTTACTTTCTTCTTATCTACTTCACCAACTTACTTTTCTCGGTTAGATTTAATTAAACAGAATAGCATTGATAGACAAAATACCTAGTGGGCCTGCACTGCAAACTTGTCCAAACGTATTCCCAGTAACGGCAGCACTCTAAAGAAATAATGATCGTTTTGTTTTTTCTGTAACTTTCAATTGTCTGCATTTTCCTATATGTTTAGAGTGCATTGAGCAATAAACGTTTCTGTAAGAGGTTTACCTTACTAAGTAGTGGCTATAGGTCAGTTGCATGCAACTAGACTGATATTGTTTAATGTCCCTTGACATCACACTCTAGCTGACGTCTTCCAACGAGTAATAAAACATAAATTAACACGACACTCATTGTAGTTAAACCCACAATTACTATTATCAAAGATTATGAAGCGCAAATAGTAATAGCAATTAAGGTCTCATGTCACGGCCAAGAATCTAGTTTCTGGGTCTTTGCCCTGGAAATAGGAGCCACGTAGGGCGCCACCGTGAAGCAATGGCTTTATTAAGTAGGTATCTCTTGGGAAACATCGGCCCAGGAGTTCAGGAGTTCGAAGTTAGCAGGTGATGGGTAGTTTAAATCAATACCATCATAATATAGAGTGGAAAGGATATCGACGAACAACTTGTACCTTTAAGCTCACAGAATGATTCTGCACCTCATGCATGGCGATTTAATTTTCTTCTATACTAATATTATAAAGAGGAATAGTTTGATTGTTTGTTTTGTTTGCATCGAATTGGCTCCGAACCTACTGGACCGAATCGAAAAATTCTTTCACCGTTGGAAAGCTACAATGTCCCCGAGTGACATAGGCTACTCTTTATCCCTGTATTCCCACGGGAACGGAAACTACGCAGGTGAAACCGCGTGACGTCTGCTAGTGTTCTAGAAAATCATGAATCTGATTTAAGTACGATATTGAAAAAAAGTTTTGTTGATGGAAGTGCAATAAATAGCATCACGTAAAACATAACATCACGGCTGTAATTCCTAAAAGGTTGGGCAAAGGTGTACCTATACCTGTAGGTACCTACACCAACATTTCGCCAGTTATGTTTAAGTCCCATGTAGGTAATAGGGGGCGAGAATATTGCTATGAATCGGGAAAAAATCCAGACTCCGGGCTGGTACCTACTGAGAAATTCCAGAAGGAATAACTCAATAACGCTTTGCCCGACCTGGGACCTCGTGCTCAGGAGTAGCGTTTGCTACCACTAGACCAACGAGACATTATGAATCAGATGAGAAAACACGAATTAAAATAAACAGAAAAAAAAACTTCTAACGCCAGCAATTTTAATAATCATGTAGATACGTCAGCACATCAAGCTACCCCAATGTGTCAAACTTCTTTGATAGTTTTTCACCTAGTTTATAATACTCAAATAGAATGAGGTTCATGTTCAATTGGGAAAATTTTACAGTTTGGGGTAACTCGATGTGCTGGCGTCTGAATCTAGCCATCTAGGTACTGAATTCATGATATCAGGATGCGTCGCCCTTTATTTGCCAAAAGACATCTTTGGACTATATTTACGACGACCTAATTCTAACTAACATTTGAGAACTAATATCCTTCATTCCAGGAATTTTGGTGTATGCGACATGTCTAATATCAAGTACCTAAATACCTTAAATTACTCATTTGATTACACACATTACAATGACTGTGTGCGAATGATAAACACGGAAACAGTTTCCTGAAAAAAAATAGTTTTTACTGCGTTCCGTCGGTTCTGCCCTACACACACCTGTAATTTGTTGACGTCATATGGTGACATTGTAAAACAACTTGGCTATTCTTACTTAATGTTAGCGGAGATAATGAAAATAATGGGGGCTAAATAATATGAAATTAGACGTTTTAAAGTAATGCAATAATAGCGAGGTGCAGCGGGTAATGAATGGCATCCTCGTGATGTGTCAACTGGACAACAGCGGAGTCTCGCTTATGTCAGGCGGTCATGTCAGGCGCTTTTGTTGGCTGTTGTTGAGCAAATTGCTACTTACTTCCTACCTATTACGACAAATAAAAATATCTCACACAGCAGCGTCCGGTAGACGTATTGCCTACCTACATGTAACACAGCGCGTCGTCAAAATGATATCTTGCCTAGAATCACGTAATTATGAATACTGCCTTGTTTACTCATCCTAGTTTCTAACTAAATGGAACATTAAAGTCTTAAATGATCAGCTCATTAGGTATCTACTCATTAATCACTTAAAAAACAAACAACAATGCATTGATAGTAAAGAAGAGTGCAGGCACACAACATGACCTGATTTTTAATCTAACATTGTATCACGTAATTGACCATGTCCTAAATACGCAATGGAGATTTTTCGTCAAAATGCTTATGGCAGGTGTAATTTGTGATAGCATTTTGTCTACAGAGATAGAAAGATAAGTGTGCTTCTTATAATTTTGCTTGGTTAAAGATAAAAAAAAATCCAAGGTGAAGAATGTAAACGATACATGAACGTGAACTATTAGATATCAATTGATACCTACCTACTTACTTAAAAATAGACGCTTATAATAAACACACAACTGATTCATAAAATCAAAATAAGTTAACAGCTATGCTTGCCTAATGCCTAATTACTTTATTACCCATTTCTAATGAGTCACTGACAGCTTATTTAATTGGTATAATTCACATAATGGCCACTCATTAAATTTCAGATTCCTTATCTACAGCGTCAACAGCCCCTGTCCATATCCATCCGATGACTTAAGATCTACTCACTGACATAAATTTTAATAAATTAGTAGGTAGTTTTCTACAATTGGTTACGTAAATATATTCTAGTTTGAATCTGAATATCCGATAGCAATATCTACTTTTAACTGTAGGTAGATAATACTGAGGGTAGGTAGGTAATACCTAAATGCTGCGTAAGGAGCTTCATCAGTCTCTTACGAAGTTTTAATACAAAATTTTAAACCGTGCATTGATGATCATGATGACGTCTTTTTGTTACAATAATAAACTACCTACTAGTACGAGGTAGATATATAGCCTTTACTGCAGTATTACCTACCTACTGATAATTTAATCCTCTTAGTACCTAGGTATGTACAGATCAACACAATGACAATGTGTTTGGCGAAGTGTCTCGCAATATCCAAGGGTCTCTGTCAACTGTCTTAATTGTGCAGAGGTCAAATTAATTTCATTTAATTGTTGACTGGACTCTCCCAGTATCGGGACGCAAGACGGAAAACTGAATACAAATGATTCATTGCGATAAACAGAATAATAAGTAATGTAGTTCTTCTGAGAATCCCTAAAGATAGTGAATTGCCTGTCTTGTGTTATGAATGTTATGATCCATTAAAAGTTCTAATTGTTGACATGAGTCCAAAGAACAAAGTGGCTGTAGAACTAGACTTTACATTATTTTACATTATTTTTTAAATCCAGTCGCACTCCTTGAACCAACTTTTATTTATTCACAACATTTATTTATTTAACACTGAACTTAACATCACGTCTTTATACCTAAATATTAAACCAAATATATAAAACTTTACTACCTATATGCACACATATGTACAGAGGCTACCAGTCAACCTTTGGGTGATGCAGATTCAAACAGTGGTAGACAATGCCGTAAGAAATAGGAAAAGAAAAAGAAAAACCGGCCAAGAGCGTGTCGGGGCACGCTCAGTGTAGGGTTCCGTAGTTTCCCGTCCGTCACAATAAGTGTTCAAAATGCTTGCATATACGATTATACTTACTACAAACTTAGTCAAGAAATTATTTTGTACAACTTTTTGTCTTTTTTGTACAAAAACTGTTTCCATCCAAGTTTAAAATAATTCCTAGAAAGTCCTTATAAAGTTCTACTTTTCATATTTTCTAAACTTATGGTTCAAAAGTTAGAGGGGGGGGACACATTGTTTTTTACTTTTGGAGCGATTATTTCCGAAATTATTGACATTATCAAAAAATGATGGGAGTAAACCCCTATTCATTTTTAAATACCTTTCCAACAATATATCACACGTGAGGGTTGAAATTAAAAACAAAATCACTTCCCACTTTTCATATACCTACTTACCCCATTACCCTAATAAAACATTTTTATCCAATTTTTATTTTTACTACTTTGTTGGCGTGATTGATACACATATTGGTACCAAAGATCAGCTTTCTAGTGCTAACGGTCACAGAGATTAAGCGAGGACGGACGGACGGACGGACAGACAGACATGGCGAAACTATAAGGGTTCCTAGTTGACTACGGAACCCTAAAAATCATTACATACTTATAAATTATGCAAACCGGTTTAAAGGAAGAAGAAAAACATGACAGACAGGATCTTTCTTCTACGTTAGACAATGCTGTGTTTTAACACTTTTCTAATTATCATATTAGTAGGTGTCCTATCAAGGATTAGATACCTACCAAGAAAAACTATTCATAGAATCGTCACATTGACATTTCAGGTGATTGTGTACAGTGTGAGTCGATAGGTTCATTCAACGGAAGCTATTGAGAGACACTCCTGCGCAACGACCGTGGCGGCCCCAATTGTCTGATTGATCGTTATAATGCGAGTATATGACTCCACGAGTCCACGCCCCTGCGCTCTTGTTCCCGAAGCATTGATTTTTATGAACTATTTTCAGAATTTCTGCTTAGTCAGAACTGTTATAGACTGTGGGCTGATTTTTCAATGGTCATCTAATAACTGAGGAATGAAAATGACTGTTTGACTGCTTTTCTATTGAAAATATGTTAAGAGCCATATATTTATTCTTCAGTTAACAGTTATTTAACCATTGAATAACTAGCCCTTAGTGGTAGAAATAATGGTTCCCAATTATCTTCAGATTTAAGAATAAGTAATTATAATCATGAGCTACGGTAGGTCCAGATTTCTTTAACGACTAGCTTATTGTCTTAGGTATTAATACCTAAGTAGGTACTTTAGTAACAACTTCCAATAATATTTTGTCACTCATCACCTCGTTTTTATTTTATTTTTAATGTGTTTTTAGAGTTAGGTATATACCTAATTATGTTGTTTAAATATCTTGTTGCTCCTACTATGTTCTGTGTCTGCATTACCCTAAGATAGTCTGGTACAAAATGCCAAAGGCGCTTTTGTAAGTTTATTTTTTTACTTGTTCTTAGGTACAGACGCCAGCACATCAAGTTACCCCCAATGTGTCAAATTTTCCCAATTGAATATATGATCCTTACTTTTTTTGACATAAAGTTGAAAAACGATCAAAGAAATTTGACACATTGGGGTAACTTGATGTGCTGGCCGTCTGAACAAAAATTTTAATTTTTTTGTAAGTGTGAAAATGACTTAACACTTCGTGGCCTCATTACAAATCCTCTCAGCAAAGATTGTCTAGGTGACCAAATCCTACGCCTAATAAACCCACTCCCCAAGTAGGTAGCAGTTTAGGAATTGGCGTAGGTGGTGGTACAATGTGGGCCCGCTTATGAACCACCGAAAACCTAAGAAGTGGTGTTCATGTGTGACATTCGAACATTTTTGGCCTTCTTTATTGGTGACTAAAGACTGAACTTCAAAATTTATATAGATAAGTACCTATAGCTACGTCTGAAATTATCAACTTGCCTTGAGCAAGCCTGGTGATTAATGCTCGTAGGTTCCCTCTCTATTTGAGAAGAGACCTTAGTCCTATAGAAGAACAGTAACAGGCTGGTACTCTTATTAAGTAGGTACCCTACTGTCCTCCTTAATCCTACTAATATTATAAACGCGAAAGTTTGTAAGGATGGATGGATGGATGGATGTTTGTTACTCTTTCACGTAAAAACTATTGAATGGATTTTAATAAAATTTGGTATAGAGTTAGCTGACACCCTGGATAAAGACATAGGCTACTCTTTATCCTTGTATTCCCACGGGAACGGGACTTAAGCGGGTGAAGCCGCGGGACGTCTGCTAGTATTTCCTATAAACTAGCAGACGTCACGCGGTTTCACCCGCGTATTTCCCGTTCCCGTGGGAGTACAGGGATAAAAAGTAGCCTTTGTCCAGGCCCGCCGCTAGCTGTTTGTTCGCCCGCGTGCAAAACCGATTATGCCGCCCTACGACTACATAATTATTATGCTGGGTTTTGTCAAAATAAGGCTTTTTCAAAATTCAAATTCAAATTAGTTTATTTGTGACACATAGGTAAAATGTATGTACATGGTGTTGAATATAAAAAGTTTCACTATGCGCTGCCTTGCAAGGCGTACAAAATGTTTCATGTTCATCAAATGTTTCATCATGGAAATTAAAAGAAAAATTCCTAATGATTCTAAAATATTTATTTTAATTAGGTACATTAATTATATTTGTTTACTGAAGTGTAAAACTAAGCCATACAATCATTATAAAAACTTAACTCTTCTTGCCTTTATATTTGCGAAATCTTCTATCAACTTTCTTGTATCCAAGCTGTCTAAAATTTCTTGTTCAATTGAAACTAGGTATACTCGTAGCTAAATTACTTAGTCTCTGCTGGAGCATTGTTGATCTTAAATAGTTATTAATAATTTTTATTTTTGAAAATGATCTTTCACCAGATGCAACTGAAACTGGCAGTGTAAGTAATATTCTTAGCGCTATTGCTGTGTTCGGAAATGTTGAAATTAAGTCATTGGTAAAAAAATATTGAAATATGGTTCGTGGATCATTAGACTGGTTTTCAGAAAAATGCAACTTTAATGCAATGATTTCATTAAACAAATCAATACCGTCAATGTCTGAATCACTACTTGAATCATCTTTATGCTTCAGTTTTAAATCTTTACAGTGTTTCATTAACTCATCATTAGAGTAATTAAATAAATTATCGCTAAAAAAGCCAAATACGTCGGATAATTGTCTGATCTAAAATTCTAAAATAAAACTCTATATTTGATTTTGGGCTCTACTAAAACTTCATCATGGTGGTCATATTGAAATTGAGTTGGTTTTTTTCTTGGACGAATGGTATTTATTGGTGGGAAATTTGTTTCAACATTGACTTCGTGAGCCACTTTGGAAGCTTCTGCTGTCACAATTTCAAAGTGTTCATCCGTGCGATATTCTGTGAACTTTTCGATCAATTTATTTATTAAATTTATGCAGATTTGAGTACCTATTCATCGTGGGGCTCTGCATCATTTTGCTCAAAGCATTAATTTCGTTTAAAATATCGAACCAAATTACTACCGAGCAAATAAATTTAAAATTTTGAATATTCAAAGCAAGCGAATGAGCTTTGTGAGATGTAGTACAATCCCATTCCGACGAATTACCAGATATTTCCAGCAAAGAGTCAAATATTTTTTCGAGGTGATATCGTAATGGCTTAACTGCATCGATTCTGCTAGACCATCGCGTAGCACTTAAAGCTTTTAATTTTAAATCTGGAAAATGTTTGCAAATTATAGACCACCTTTTTGTGAATGATGAAAAGAAAACGTAAATTTCTTGAATTACTTATATTAAAGTTTACAGTTTCGTGCGTAAAATTTGCTCACTCGTCGTTCACTACCAAATTAAAGACTATGAGTCGAGCATGGAACGTAAAATGCGCGGTTATTGATGTCCAAATTTTTTTTTATTTAATTTGCGATCGTGACTGTTTATCCAGCATGCGAATTACGTACTAGTACCTTACTAACCTACCAACTGAGAAATAAGTTTTCAGGGATTCCCCTAACTTTACCAGTCCTGTCTTTCATATAGTTAAGTGACACTAGTCACTATGAATGGATACTTCTATCGAATTTGGGGCGCCACCAAGCGGCGATGGGCGGTTGCATCTTCTAGGAGACGTCATTAAGTATTGGCTTTTGCATCTTAGTCTTAACGGTTGCCAATAGATAGCGATGTTAACGTAAAGATTGCGCCACGCGCCAGTCGGTGTTTTTTTTTAAATATTACGTGATTAGTCGCTCGATTTGCCGCCCCCTAGGTCGTGCCGCCCGCGTGCGGTGCACGCCTTGCACGCCCGCTTACGGCGGGCCTGCCTTTGTCACCCGGGGATGGTGTAGCTTCACAATGGTGAAAGAATTTTTCATATCGGTCCAGTAGTTTTCGAGCCTATTCAATGCAAACAAACAAACAATCAAACCTTTCCTCTTTATAATATTAGTATAGAAGTATAGATGTAGTTTGTGAAAATATTGGGATGTTTGTCAATCAATCACGTGTAAACCGTTGAACAGATTTGAATGAATCTTGGGAAGTTACTTTTTACGCGGGTAAATCTCTTTGTGCCGCGCACAGAAACTAACCTGACTGGCTTAGTGGACAGTGGACCTGACTGCTATGCCTGCTGCCGTGGGTTCGATTTCAATCAAAGACAAATCTTTGTGTGATGAGTACGATCATTTAATTTTGTTCTGTGTCTGGATGTAATTTATCCATAGGTATCTAATCTATATATATAAAAGAAAGTCGTGTTAGTTACTTCGCTTATAACTCAAGAACGGCTGAACCGATTTAGCTGAAAATTGGCAGGGAGGTAGTTTAGAGCCAGGAGAAGGACATAGGATACTTTTTATCCCGTTCGACATCATAAAAATAAATATCAAGAATATCGGTTGTCTCAAACATTTTTCAAACGCAGCGCCATCTTGGATGACATGACAGGAGTCAAACTTCCCAGTTCATTATCAGGTGACAATTTGAAATTGACAAGTCATAAGCTAAACCCAAGAAGGTAAGGTTGTCAATTTATAATACGCACCTACGTTCTGAAATTTATTTTGTTACTAAACTTAGAGGTTTTATGTAGCATAAAAAAGTCTTATATTTCAGAAATCAATTTACGTAACTAGCAATGATGACAGAGACGAAATTTAATAATTCTTTGCAAATAGAACTTATTTTACTGTTAGGACTTTAATTAAAGTAGACCGGGAAAACTATAGGCATAAATTATTGTATGTAACATAGAGGCAATAGTTCAGATTAAAATTATGAATTTAGTATTTTTTAGTAAGGTAGTTAGGTTAGATAGTTGGGTTAGCTATAGGATAGGTATGGTCAGTTAGGTTAGGGTATATATACATGTTGTAATTTAAAAGTAGTAGTAGTTATTATTGGTTTGGATTTATTTGTTGTCGTCTTATTCAACGTATGTATATCTAATATAAAAAAAAAATAAGAGCAATGAATTGACTCTAAGGCACAACGAAGTTTGCCGGGGCAGCTAGTATCAATATATATGTAAGTATGTATTATGTATGATTATCAGTTATCTAATACCTACTCGTAGCACAAGCCTTGCCTAGCTTGGTACTGGAAGGGGTTGTGTGAAAGTTGTGGTTTTTTTTATTTATTTTCATAATTAAGAACAAATTGGTAGGTACCTACTGTTCGGTTTTTAAATTCAACGCAGAAAATCAATAGTTAAAACATAATTCGTGTCCTCGTTTTCTATGACAAAATATGCAGGTAATTTAGCTATAAACACTGAGTAACGAAACCCATATCTTATAGTATCGACGTCTTTACGAAATAAATATTATGTAGATAACACAAATGCGTGTTTTGTTTGATGACTCAACCGGAACGCAGAGTAATGTGTTAAAATAGATAATTGTCAATTTTTATACTTAAATCCGGGCATTCCGGACCGGCTAGTGCGACACCTACTTACCTACGTAAACATTTTATTTATCTATTATTATCTAATATGACTATAACCAACCAATAATTTAAAAAGTGTAGGTACCTAATATCGACAAATAGCTAATTACAAGACTACAGGTAATAGACTCCTAAATAGTAAAAAAAAGTTAATAAAAAGAATGAATCTTACAATGGAGGTTTATTTTTTTATAAGTGTAGCAGGATGCTCATGCATGCCAATAAATGCAGTGCAGTGCTTCTTCTTCTTATCGTGTGGTTACTACTAACCTGGTGTCAGAGTTTTAATGCCGCCCATGGGCCTCTGACTTGGCATCACATGCCCTCGAGAAATATCTCTCAGGCATGCCGGTTTCCTCACGATGTTTTCCTTCACCGTTTGTGAAGCAAGTGATAGTTATACAATTCGCACATGAATCCAAAAAGTCACAGGTGCGTGCCTATTGGGTTCGAACTCGAGACCTATGATTTGGCAATCCACCGGTCACACCTATGGCTATCACTGCTATTAACAGCTGCAGTGCTGACATACACATATAAGTAGTCAAAGATCCAAGCCATGCAAAACTGAAACTGAAGATCAATCGAATGGTCAAGAATCAAGACCAATGGGCGGATTATGGCCGAAACACGGAAACAAAATTAAAATTTGGTCGATTTCTACCAGGACCCCAAAATCAACCTAAAGTCAGCTGCGCTTCCGATTCGCTCCGGGCCAAAAATATGTACAAACATGGTACCTACTTAATTGTTTTACCGACCTTCTTTCTCGAATTTAAAGAATGTAGGTTTCTGCGCATATTCAAAATCAACCATTTAGATAGGTAGTTAACCGGGGCAGGGCAAATATGACTGTCAAAAAAATAACGCAACTGAATTCGCAAACGAATCGGTATCGTAAAAGAGTTATTCCACTATTTTTGAACGATCTATCTAATGGTACCCACACATCATGGTAAAGACGAGGGATAAAAACCATCACCTCAAACTTACCTACGAGTGGAGGAGGTAGGTACCCAGAAAAATAAGATTTTGTTCTACGAAAATTCGGACATAATAAAACTATAAAGGTTCCCTGTGGAATTAACATTTTTTCTTTACCCCTCACAATATTTATTATTAGAATAAAATAGAATGTCTCCTGTTTCATGGGTGCGTTTACATCTTAAATCACATACACGATAACCCGGCCTCGGAAAAACAATATATTCCATAGAAGTATTTGTTCCGTGCAGGAATCAAACCTGCAACACGTAGCGCGGCAGCCAATAGCTCAGACACTGCACCAACCCTGCCATCAAATTCGAAACGAACGAGCAAAAGACGCATCACGACGCGCCGCGTTTAGACGAATCGTAATAAGTTTCTATGATATAGGTATTTAAGGACTGAAGAAAGCTGCAAACACTATGGAGATGCAGTGAGGTCCGCAGATCGGAACGCCATGGCCTAACCAACGTCACTGGTCTAGGTTGTCCAAAACAGTTTATAGAAACTGTTTTTATTACCAATAAATATATCCAATGGGCTTGGGCGCCTTTGGGCCCTATCGAGATAATATTAGGGTACTTACCGTGCCTATAATGGAGTCGGTGCTAATGTTCTAGACTGTATTTTTTATTTGTAGACGTAGATACTTATAAGAAGCCTAGCATAAATAAATTTGAAATAAAACAATTTAAATAAAAATTGTTTTCAGTTACCTATCTTTAAAATAAAAAATAAAACCGACTTCAAAAAAAACACTAAACGGTGTAAAATAACTCTAAATTAGGAAGTCTGCGGCTTTGGTGGTTTTGCCTTATTCATGATGGGCCACCGACTTCCTAATTTAGAGTTATTTTACACCGTTTAGTGTTTTTTTTGAAGTCGGTTTTATTTTTTGCAAAAAAGTTTTTTATTTTTCCATTTTTAGTTGTTCCCATACAAACATTTGCCATGAATTGATTTTATATTGTTAATTGTTAACAATACATGTCATTATAATAGGGTTATCCACCTAACCCTAATAAATTAAACTTAACATACCTAACTGTCGAAATCTAGGTATATTGAACTCATCTGCCTACCCCTCTGAGCATACAGGCTTGATGATACGTCATGATGTTGTATAAACAATAAACATCCAAGCGATTCCAGCAATCACGATAGATTTGCCGTCTATTTTTGAAGAGTTCCGTTGTATATCTCCGAAGATCAGCACCAGATCTTCACCAAATTAAAATGGGACCACCTCAGGAGTCTACTCTTTCAAACAAAAAAAGAATTTCGAGAATCGGTCCACAAATGGCGGAGAAATCAGGTAACATACATAAAAAAAAAAAAAAAAAAAAAAAATACATACACACGAACATAGAACCTCCTCCTTTTTTGAAAGTCGGTTAAAAATGTTCTGCATTCCTGCGCCTAAGAGCCTCCTTTTTCTAATGCTATTTGTAAATGGAGTTCACTTTAAAACTGATTAAACGAAAGCGAAATAAATTTTATACCACTGAGGCGGCTGCACCTATGCTACGCTCAAGGCTCGCTTAAGATGGTAAGCAGTTACAGTAGCCTATTGACGTTGCAATACCAGAGGTATCGCTTGCACTTTGCCTATCCAGTTAAAACATCTATTGGGAAAACTCGGCAGGTAGTTCATTCCACAGCCAGATTGTATGTGGGATGAAGTTCCTCTGGAACCGTAGGTGCGGTAGGGAAGTTCTAAGTATAACGAATTCGTTGCTGAAATTGCCTAAAAGATACAGGAATCGTTGTCAGCTGCAGACGATTAGGTACGAGTAGGTACAGGCTTTGGCCTAAATAAGCCTAAACAAATTTTTGTAGTCCTGTGTTGCAAATTAACGATGAGTCAGTTTTTTCTGAAAGACTTGATCAATTATTGGGAAATCTTATTGGCGAATGATGCTGTCAGAAAACTCAGTTTTACTGGTTTTATTGAGGTGGTACCTCTTTATTACGACTAGGTACATAGAAACTAGGTAGGTACGTCACTTTCATTGCCACGGGAAGAATGCAAGACTTGATGTCACAATCACAAATTCGTCAACGGGGTATTATAGATAGGTAAGACTAATGATAACATAATGAGTTATCGATCTACGTGATAAACTAATTTGGAATTAGTATAATGACATTTTAATTGAAGCTATTGGTTTTATTTTATAGTTAAATTACTCACTTTCTGCTAAGTGCATGATGATGACTACGCTGAAGTGCTTATACACCTTAGATTAGCATAGCTCATAGTCACGGCAAATGAGACTATGAGCATTGCTTATGCTAATCCACTATAGAAACAGTTAGGTAAATTAACAAACTCCAGAATTTATCTTGGCAAAGGACTTGTAAGTTAATTGCTGCAAGAAATTGCATGCTCAGATAGACAACTAAGTACTTATTCCTATTTTTAAGGACGGTGGAAATCGATGAGGTAAAGCCCACAGGAATTGTGTTGGTGAAATTACCTGTTCATGTTGTGATCTTCAGTGGGTACTAGCACTAAATCCTGATTCAAAGAAGCACTCCGGACAGGTATCACATCACCAGCACTTGTTCACAACACTAACACCACGGATAGAGTCGAATATTGCGGTGCACTATGACGGACTCGCGGGGGAGCTCCAATCAGCGACGGAAGACATTCGTTGAATTGATTCAATTAGTTCAGTCGCCTCAGTCGGTCAGATGTCGCCGAGAGCCGAGAGGCGGTGAGGTGCTCCTACCGCGGTGGATCAACTGATACTGTTGACGCTGTAATCTGTTATCAGCACGTCCTTCTGCCCAAGCACCCTGTATCTAGTTCCAACACTGAGACAATGACGGCGCGGGCCGCGGCCGATCGTTCGGGACAGATAGGTAGCTACCACAATGCGATACTGCTCATATCTGAATGCTCCGATTGGTTCGTCGATTATGTTTATTCTGTAATAGTTCTTGTGTTTGTCAAGTAAATGGACGTCTTTGTTTTGTTATAATGTCTATTATGGAGTGATAAGAGGCCTCGTAATTAATTTATAACGAGCCTATTAGATAAGTAGGTACGTGAGTAGGTATATAGGTACCTTTATATATAATTTTTAAATGAATTCACAAAAATATCTTGTTAATTAGGTACTTATTTAACTAATTACCAACTAACTTAGAGGTGGATAGTAAACAAATTTATTACAATAATAAAAGTTATTGGTGGGTGGGGTTTAAGTTCCGGTTATTCGTATTTAGGTAGGTACTTGGGTACAGTTACTCCTACTCATTGTGTAAAGAAACAAACTCTTTAAGTGCCTTCAATTGGATAATAGAGCAAGAATGGTCACTGTATCCCTCTTGTCGTATTCGCATGTTGTGTTGTGAAACACTGCTGTTAATTAGACGAGGAATGCATCTTCAAAAGTTCGCGAGGGTCGAAGCAAAATTACGATATCCTCTATTTTTAAACTGACGTACAGACGCCAGCAAATCAACCTACCCCAATGTGTCAAATTTCTTTGATAAGTATTCAACTTTATTGCACATAGAATAAGGTTCATGTTAAATTGGGAAATTTTGACAGTTTGAGGTAACTTGTTGTGCTGGCGTCTGTACCTACTGACGCCAGCACTTCAAGTTACCCCAATCTGTCAAATGTCTGATAGTTTTTTTCCTTTATTCTATGAGCATACCTAATGGTTATTATTCAGTTGGGAAAATTGATATAAGAACCTGCATATCTACTTGCTTAGTAGAAAATAAATGTCAACAATACATTTTAAACGAATTAGCATAACAATATTGACAACTTGGGCTTGACTTAATCATTATGTTCTCCTCTGTACATCTTTTGTTAATTATCATGTTTGTCTCTTTTACTAAGAAATAATTTTTCCCTGACAAATAATAAAGGACATGAGTTTTTTTTGATGCAGTCATAAAGATTTTAAGAATAACATTGCAGTGACAAGAGATCAGCTAATCCATATAAGTTTATTGCTCAGGTCCGCTCAGGGTTTACATATACTATTCTAATAGTAAGTAGGTACCTATGCTTCTAACATCCTGGTAACATGAAACCTATTGAGACGGTATGATCCATAATATGCAGCTACATTTTAAGAAAATGAACATAAAGTTAAATTGTTTATCGGCAAACTTGCGTACGTAGTGTACACCGTATTCAGCCTGCTAGTCTGCTCTGTACCCATATTTAACTAAAATTTTTGATCGCGTGAAGGTAAAAAAAGTACGGTTTGCAACCTAGGCTTTTCAGACTCCGCTCTTAAAATTTAATGAAAATTTTACTTCGTTACTATAAAATTAAACGCTTTCACATGATACATTTTTAAATAAAGGGGTTAAGAAAATTTACCTAAAAGTATTAATGAAAGAGGACAAAAATAAACACTATTTTCGAGTTCGTCAATCTGTAAAATCGCCTAAATCAATTGATGTTTTTCGGATATGCATGGCCCATCACTAGAATTGTTTTATTAGTTTGACATTTGACAATGACAGTATTGAAGAGACGTTTGCGGCTTTTTGGTTGTGCAGCACCTTGGTGTAAACAAATTAATTTATAAATCAGTAAATGTTTTCCTTGTTACGTTTTCTGTAATAACAATGAATGCCACAAGTTTATATGTTTCTACTTGTCGACTAATAATCTTGGCTGACGCGGCAGACAAATCGTCATGGACGGATTTGTTTCGTTTAGTTCCTTATTTACGACAATCTTTATCTTGTACTGTATGTGGTAACTTATTAAAGGAACCCTATACTCCAACTAGCGCCAGTTGCCAACATCATGTGTGCAAAAAGTGTAAAGGTGGACGAAAAAAATTAAAGCCTTCGTGTAGTTGGTGCAAAGATTATGAAAGTTATGGTGAAAACTTACAGCTGCGGATACTTTTGCAGTGTTATAAGAAGTTGTGCGAGTACTTTATGGGTACGGACGTCTATAAAATATTGTTGGACGAAGATGAGATAGCAGCAGGAGTAAATGGAGGCACAGTAGCAAGTTCAGGGTTGATTGACTTAATACAAGAAGGAGCAGGGTTCACGGACGACTACAAGAGCACGGCAGGACTCTCAAAGTCAGCGTACAGTATTCTGCCGTGTGTGTACACTAACTCTGCAGGCACACAGACCCACACCGCATCAACATCAAATAACTCAGAAAGCAAGTCCTCTAAAGACTCTCCTACCTCTAGAGCTACATCAAATGGATCACCATTATATTCTGTTATGTATGCTGGCTCAGGAAATAAAATTACTATTAAGAGAAAAAATGTTGATGAAACTGATTCACCTAATAATGACTCAGGATCAAGTCGGGACAGTAAAGTAAGTTACTTTGCAAGTAGAATGAAAAATAGTAATATTATGATATTTTCTAAACAATATATGAACTTCAAATCAAATAAAAAATGTTTATTTGTTAAAACATGGTAAAATGTAGATGTTACAGAGGTAGTTCAGCATGTCCTGCCAAACTATGGTGTACAAATATTTAATTTTCAACACAAAACTAATAAAAGAAATAAATGATTAGAGAATAATATATTATGTGCATCTATAAGAGTAAATATAGAAATTGTATTGTTTTAATAATAATTAATATGTAGTTCTTGCATGCAATGGAATATGTCGTCACTTGTTTATAAAAATAAAGCATTTTGTCACATTAATAACCAACTTGTATTTAAATTAGTTTATTTTTACTTAATGGTTTTTTCTATAATTTCAGTCAAGCCAACTAGGTTTTAAAAAGCCTTCAAACAGGTCTCGTAGTTCTGCCAGCAGTAAGAGAAAAGGGTGTAGATGTGGTAATGCCACTGCCACCCCCGGGAAGCTTACGTGTTGTGGACAGAGATGTCCATGTTATGTGGAAAGTAAACCCTGTACAGAATGCAAGTGTAAAGGGTGCAGAAATCCTCACAGACCCGATGGAATGAAGGTAAAGAGTTGTTTTATTTTTAAATTTTGCATGTATTAACTGCTGGCCAACTGGTGTACGCAAAATACGCGCTTGGTCGTGGAGTTGCGGACACCTGCCCGTTAAACCTAACCTAACCTAACCTGCTGGCCAACTATTATATTCATGGTGACAGACAATCAGTATTCCATAGAGCAGTGATTTTAAAACTGTGTTGCTACCTCTATGGTGGTTAGGGATCCTTACTTTGGGTGTTGTGGGTAATAATTAAGTAATTTGATTAATTTTAGATGGAAAATGGGCAAAATGCTGTAACATTTTGCCCAACCTGAGAATCAAATTTATGACCTCAAGCTAAGCGGTAACTCTTGCTACCACTGTGTGTATTTGTATAAATATTATGAACATATTAGTAACATAACTTACTGATTATTCCAGGTCAGGCCGCACATACCTCAATTAGACAGCATACAGCTGACCCTCAACACGAACCCAGATACGTCTCCGTCGTGTTCTGGTTCTCTCGACAGCCTCGATACTGACACCCTCACTATGGAGGCTATGGAGGAATCCCTCAATTATACAGCTGATCTCAAGTCTTCCAATATTAAAGGTATACTTCATTAGTTATCTCTTCTTAGTGTGACTTCATAAGTATTAAAAATGGTAACAACTAGGAAATTTTCAAAACTTTGCAAAAGATTCTTGTACCATAAAATAATAATAATAATACCAGCCTATTATTACCCCACTACAGGGCAAAGGCCTCTTCTCGTTCAGAGAAGGCTCAAGCATTGATCACCAGACTTGCTCAAAAACTTTAATTAACTAAAGTTCAATAAAATTGTACCATCGATTTCCAGTGAAATCGGCTTGTTGTTTAGTACATAGAATCTTATCAGATGTTGTCCTCTTGACCGCCACGTCATAAAAGTAACGAAATGCCCTCTGGCTCTTTGAACTTATAATGTAGTTGTGATGCGTGGCATGCAGAGCACATTATGATTTGTCATTTAAATGTAACTATTATATAGCTGTCAAAGGGTTAATTAATTTTTTGTTAAATCTCAATAACATATTATACTTATGACTGTTACAGTATACACAAGACAGTTACAAGAAGTGTCTCCATCCTTACCTGCCACCATCATGATGGACGAAGAGTTTGCGGGCTCGGGGGAAGAAGAAATGAGCTCGCCACACGACTACGCCCTCGCGTCGCCAAACGACTTGCATGATATGAACGACATGCAGGACATGCACGACATGGACGACATGCACGAGATGCACGACACGCAGGATATGCACGACACGCAGGATATGCACGACACGCAGGATATGCACGACACGGACGAGCGCGATCTGTCGCCGCAGTCGCCCGTTTCCCAGGACGCGAACAGTGACATCGAAGTGGATGTATGACATCAACTGTCCCTCGCGAGTGACTAGGACCTCCTGTATGTGCACACTTTGTGTCGACACTTGTGACGGTCACTCGTCGCAGGGTACCGCTAGTCATATGCGTGTTTCGCCGGTATTAGCTGTAAGTTTCTGTTGGTACTTTTGTAGGACAGTCTCTGTTGTATGCTACAATATTAATTATTGATTGGCTGCCTGATCGATAGCTGGTAAAATTCTCTATCTTATGATTGGAATTATTTGTTGGGTCCATCGAATTTAAAATAATAAATGTTGTGTGTATAGGTATAGCAGTTACTTAATTGAGTACTTAACTATCCAAAGTATAATGTCTCATGTGACAATGAGTAGAGAGATGTTGACTCATTAACATAGACAGTGTAGTTAATTATTTTTAGTATTAATATTCTCAGTTGAACTATTATTATCAATGTATGATTGTCATAAGAATACTTAGCGTGACTAGCTTTTACAATATTAGCTTGATAGTATTTTTCTTTTATAAAACTGTAATATATATTTTACTAGATTTATATTTTAAGAAATATGATCTAAAAATATTGAAATGGTCTTAAAATGTAGTATTCTTTCATTGATTCATCACAATAAAAATAATGGCTCATTGAAAGCATATACAATACCTTGATGATATGTTTTATGTATTATTGACTGCATAGTAAAAGGTAAATGAGATGTCATTATCATTGCACAAGGTGGTACCAAGTTGTTACTTGAAATAAAGGTCTTCCCAAAGATTTCTTTTAAATCTGATTTCTTTAGGAAATGTTGTTACCTACTCATATTGTTGTAAATAATTATCTCCTCGACCTAAAAATCATGAACTTGTTATAACATTTTACCATTAATTAGATAATTATGCCAACTTGCTTAATTTATTCCTCCAGTAAATGTCGTTTTAAAATCGTTTCAATATAACTAGCAATCAAGATATTTTCTATGATTTACATAATTATGATTTTATTAAGTAATATACCTAACTTATAATGAAAAGACATGAAATTGACTATTAAATTAAGAACAAATGATTATTCTGAAATATTTCCATTAGTTGTCCACAAAATAATACTATTATATGAATACAAAGTAAACTGTGATATTGCTGTCACCTTACATTTTAAATTGTCACAATTATTCCGAATAGAACTTTGATATATTTATGTAATATCAATGCTTAGAATAATAACGGCACTGGAGTACAAAACTTTTATAGATCTTACTGTAACTTTAATGTAAGAAAGCAATTATTATCGTCTCATCAGCAAGCGATGAAATTAAAAGTATTTTTTGTTAAACCCATACTTTTATTTCTATTCCGAACACTATAATCATTAAATAAAATAACCATAATTAAATCTAAATCTAGCATACAATCACTTGGATAGATACTTGTGTTGTATTGATATTATCAACCAGCTTTGTGATGTTTCGCGTGTGTTATGTCAGACACAGAGTTCCAGACTCTTTCAAACTCCCTACTCATAGTGGTGACTACTGCGGTGTCGGAGGTGAGTAGCGTAGCGCCTCGCTGACAAGCTAGCTGCAGGCCGCCCAGCGCTGCCACCGCGTCGCCTGCGCCCGCGTCCACCAACACGAACTCATGCTCCAGCCGCACGCTCGGCTTGATCACCTTCACTTCAATCCCATTCTGGGCAAACAACTGCAGATTGTGGAAGTCGTCGCTGTTGTGTATGATGATCCTGACATTCACTTTGTTCTTCTGATGAACGCTAACCAGACACTTGGCCAGGGTATCACTGGCGAGACTCGGCACGCACACGTCCACTTTCCTACTCGCGTGAAGGATTACGTAATAAATACAAAGTAGATTGTTCAATTCTACCTGTCTCATGTGCTCCTCGCCCTCGGCTCCATAAAATAATATTTCGTTGATCGCGCTGTCGCATTGCTTTCTGCTGTTTTTAAACGTAATAACTTCTAGCACTTTGAAAACGATTTCACAAATAAGTGACCCTCCAGAACACAAAGCCGATTTCAGAGCTGGTTTATTCATGTTTTTATTAGATCACTTTCTCAGTCAAAAAAGATATCCACAAATTCGCCTCTTGTACGAGATCAGCCAGTGATAGAACTATAATACTGTTCGGAGTAAGTAGCCTACCCACCATTTTGAAATAGTAATTTCGAGTAAAACCTTTTTCATTCATTAATGGAGGTAGATTCCCATTAAAAAAAAAAGAATAAATTATTTGACTGAACAGTTGAACGTGCAGGTTTTGACGTTTAGTTTTTGTACTAATATTTTTAATGTTTTTTTAAAGAAAGTCGACTAGTGGAGTTTTGTTTGCGTTATCCACTTTGTTTTGTGATTTCAATGGTGTGGATATTGTTGCCAGCGTAACAATGTCACAGCCACGGATACACAAAGTGGTGAGCAGCGGTGCTGACAAGCCTCGCGGCCGCGTCTCAGTCGCGAAGGCATCCGGGGATTCCATGGCTTACCATTCCATCCCGCGTCCCACCATTCCTCAAAGTAGGACCAAGAACAAGATTCCTAAAAGTGTGCGTTACGATTTGGAGAATGCATTAGTTGGTGTAAGCCCCTTTCATTAAACGTATAGCAATAATGTCACAGGAAATCATAATTGCATTAGTAAATTAGGTAGTAAGTTTACTAATGTCTTGAAGAATGATTCAACACGGTTTCTTATTTGTTTTTGTTTGTGTTATCAAGTTAATTTTTGACAACACAAGCAGGATAATTATGTCGTCGCTTCGTTATGCACACGATGACTACTCGGAATATACAATGACCACAACGTTGGTTGGTACGAAAATATCACCATTCATTAAGAAGACATTCACTATTAAACATAGGCTTTGACTTTCATCACAAAGTTGGAGCTTCTAACGTCGAGTGGATTCCTTCTTTTAGTCGTAGGTTCCCCGACTCTGCTTATAGTAGTGTTCTTGTAGGTACTTCGTTCTGCGGGTTCGAATCCTGCACGAAACAAATATCTGTACCTATGGCCTACAAGTAGCTGTTCCGGGCCTGGCCTGGCTGTTTGTGTATGAGAGTTCAAATGTTTGTAAAAACGCACACGAACAATGCAGGAAAAACTCCTAGTGTTGGGTAATTTTTTTTTGGAATGAAAGGTAAAAAGTAGGTAGGTATAACGAAAAGTAGGTATGTAGATTTGTGTCCTTCCGGAGTTCAGATAGGTACTATGATTATGGTTACAGCTATGTGACGTGTGGTTTGAGGAGATCAAGCCGCACCTAGTACGCAATAACATTAAGCTGCACGTCAACGGCAGTAGCGCCAGCGGAGACCACGAGCGCCCGCCTCCTGCCACCCCCGCCCGCACCGCGCTCGTCGCGCCTCCCGCGCTCCGCTGCTCACACCTCGACCCAGGTGCTGCACTCGATGTACGAGCCTTGTTCCAGCTCTACATCTCCCATTATCACTTTATCGTTTTACAATAGCCAGGATGCTAAAATTTTGCCTTTCCTACCTCAGTACTTACAGCTTTACCTATCTTGAAAACTATTGGTAACAAGGTACCTACGTAATAAAGTTTCCTTAATGCTTTATGTAGGTTATCACCTGCATAGTCTTTTCCCAACCATGTTAAGGTCAGCCTCCAGTCTAAACGGATTCACGTGAAGTGACTGCCTGTTTAATTTTGATCTTTACAACCCAGTGACTGATTAACACGATACCCTTTGATTAAACTGAATATCAGACTTTCTGGGCTCTGACTACCTGTAACGACGGTCAAAAATCTGCAAATGATAGCCGGGGCCAACGGCTTAACGTGCTTTACCAAACCACGGACCGACCTCAGCAAGTTAAGCTTACCATTGAGCAACCCCTGCGGCTGCTAAAGGCATCTAGAAGGAAAAAATATCCAGTGGATGAGTAGAATATAATAACCTACTACCTACTGATAATTTGAAACCTACTTTAGTGGTACACACTAAATTGGTGACCCCGACGTGATCCGCCACACTACCAATTATTCTCGAAAGCTATACACAAGTGGTAATAGGTACGGGTGACTGTGTATATTTTGTGTTATCTTGGGCAGCCTTCTCGCCGGGCTGCGAGCTCTGCCGGCTCCTCATCAACGCCGCCCACTGCATCGAGGTCGCGGTGTGCCAAGCTGCTAATCCCCAACCGTCGCCCCCTGTCGCCACTACTGTCTGTGCCGCAGACGCCTCGCAATTGCCCGCAGGTGAATTTTTTGGTATTTTTTAGCCTTGTAAGTACACAGTTTATTTCTCCAGGCCTATCTTTTTATTGCCTGTGACAAACTGGGGACCATTTGTACCTACACCAAACTTTGGTGACAACTGAGAATTTACAAAATATTGGTTTAAGTGGACTTCAAGACTATCACACATCTCTACAAGTGTGCATTACGTAATCTACAATAATATTATAAAGAGAAAAAAATTGTGTGTGTGTGTGTGTGTTTGTAATGAATGAACTCAAAAACTACTGTGTCAATTTCAAAAATTCTTTCACCATTAGAAAGCTACATTCAACCTGAGTAACATAGGCTACTTTGTATCCCTGTATTCCCACGGGAACGGGAACTACGCGGGTGAAACCGCGTGACGTCTGCTAGTCCTAGATAAACACTGATGATAGCCAGTAAAATGTCACTAAAAAAGCTTAGTAAACATTGAACGCTGTGTACAGTAATAATTGGACCTCAGATTCACATAATGTATATTATGTTGTCATGGCTGTGATGAATGGGTTTTAGTCTGTAGTCTGTAACTGTAGGGTCAGGTGGCCAACAGTGAACCACGAAAAATTTAAAGTTTTCTCATGCAGTCATATTCGAATTAAACGTTTATTTTTTTTATTTATACGATTCAGTGTCTATCAGCCTATAAGTTTCTTTACAAATTTAAGCTTGAAAACTGATAGATTTGACATTACATAGTGTTTTTTAAAAAATGGGAAATGGTTCACTGTGTACACTATTGGGTACACACTGATCCATGATGAAGTTCACAGTGAACCATGGTTGGATACAGTGAATCATGTCACATTAAAACGAAGCTAAGTTATATTTCGACAGTGTTCACTGTGATAAATGAAAGCTCAATAAATAAAAAACGAGATTTTTATATTTCCAATTTAAATATTTATTGAAAATGTATAAAAAAAGCAACAACTTAGCAAAATTAACAATACAGGCACATTGCACATATTATTTAGAAAAGTGACAAGAACTATGCTTTTCTAATAATGAGGTTTTTAGGTAATTGAGATCAACTTAAATGTTATCAACTTATTAGCCACTATAAAATCAGTCTCAGTGTTGTAGTAACAGCCGTACATCAGACAGTCGATATTTCACTTCTGAAACTATTACTACATAATAATTAAAGTTCAGAAGTGAAATATTGACTGGGAACTTAAACGTCGCTTGGCGACGACTGCTCCCTTCTATTTTTGGTTCTGGCAAAATATATTTATTATCTTTATTTGTCACTATTAGTATTTTCATTTGACTGGTATTTTTTAGCATATCTCCGTACTGTAGAATAGGCCAACTGCAATTTTTTAGCGGCTTTGCGGATGCTTGCACCTTCACTTCTAAGGTGAAGTGCTTTTTGCATGTCTTCTTTGCTGTGCGTTCGTATCTTCCGTTCGGCAACCTTAGTTCGACCCATCCTGAAGCGAAAAAGCATAATAATCTTAATAACGAATGACGATGTAGCTGTGGTACACAATGAACCACGGTTCACTGTGTACCCTATAATACTGAGTCACCGTGTACCACCTGCATCATTTGACAGTTGGGATTTAATTGAAAAAAAATTAATTAGGTTATGCTAAAAACATAAGTACCATAGGATTGGCAAATAGTAACTTTACATGTATGGTAAAAACAGTTAGAAAATCTAATAAACCACTAGTTTGAAGAACAAAAACCAAACTCACCTTTTTTTTTACTTTTTGCTCGGGAAATCACAAAACACCCCTCCACACGTCTGTTTTTAGCGGGTGCTCGCCGTCAACTGGGGAGTGAGGGAGGCGGTTCGCGACACGTTTCTACGTGTCGGTTGCATGAACCGGTAACTACTAGTTTAGGTTTTACTAATACTGGTTCTCTGTGTACTAATGGCTCACTGTTGGCCACCTGACCCTACCTACTTATTAAAATAAAATACGAAACTAGATGTTTTGACAGCAGTTAATCGTTGAACACTTTAATAATAATAATAATTATTTATTTATTTGACAAGCGACAAGGACTCATTAATTCACAATTAAAACACAGAAATTAAACATAATAGCACACATTACATAAAACACATTCTGAAAACATTACAATACGTACACCACAAAACAAACAAAAAAAGAACATTATCTCCCCCATGCCCTAAATATGGGTGTATGTAGGGTCAACCAATGCCGCATGATGACTTTGCCCAGCAACAGCCCTGCTGGTACTGCAGTCAGTAACCACTGGTATCCAGCGTTTAGGAAACTGGTACAGTGGGTAGGTACTTATCTAGAAACCTACCTTTCCAAAAGAATGTTGAAGGAATTAGGAGGTGTGTGTAAGGGTTTCTCAAAGCCATTAAAAGGCTAGATAATAATACCAGCCTGTTACTGTCCCACTGCAGGACAAAGGCCTCTTCCCATACAGAGAAGGCTAGAGCATTGATCACCACGCTTGCTCAAGGCGGATTGGCGATATCAAATTTATATTAACTACAAGTTCAGGTTTCCTCACGATGTTTTCCTTCACCGATATATGTCAATGATGTCTAAGATAAACTTAGAAAGTACATATGAATTGAAAAAGTCACATTGGTACTTGCCCGGATTTGAACCACAACCTCGTGCATGAGAGGTAGGCGCCTTAACCTCAGGGCGACCACGACAAAAAGCTAGATGCATGTTGAAAAGTTTGTCGATGGCAATGATTCATATCTGATCGCGGTTGCTTGGTTTTTGTCTTTTAGTCAATCAACTGTGAGGAGAAGAAAGTTGAGCGGCCCCGCATCCGTAGAAAACATCGCAGATCCCGACCACAGCCTCAACCGCGCTGGCTAGTCCCGCGCCTGTGCCGGACGTACACAGTGCTGGGTCAGGCCGGCGGCACCAGCAGTATTCCGAAGAAGGCCCCCTTGCACCAGCTGCCGCAGCTACCATGTGATGACTATGTACGCGAACACTTTGATTCTCGTTTTAGAATGCTTTATTAAAGGTAATTTGTGGATTTGGCATTTTATTATCTGGTTTAATTTTTTTGTAAAGTAGGTTCATAAATACCATTAGTTTCATAAGTTAGTGGGTACGCGAAAACAAACATTTATCGCACACATAAGTATCAGCTTTGTACTAGATCGGCACATGATCTGCAGTCTCATTTTTCCCGATAATGTACTGTTCCTCGTTCTGTACAGTGGGGCAATTAGACTCCTGTGTGGACTAGGTATACAGTCGCGACCATACATTCCTTATATAAGGTGCTTTTTAAATATCTGCCATCCTCTTAAGGGGTCATTGCATTGCCACATACTCATCATTATAAACATCTTTTACTATGGGACAAACTCCAAAATCGCGAAAATAAAATCAGCTGTTCCCTACATTTCGACGAGTCACGTGACCAAAAATGTAGGTAACAGCTGATTTTATTTTCGCGATTTTGGAGTTTGTCCAATAGTAAAAGATGTTTATAATGATGTGTACAATGACCCCTTAAGAGGATGGCAGATATTTAGAAAGCTCCTTATATACACACTGTTCAAAAGCGAATTTATCGTGAAACAATAAAACGATTAAACTCTGAGAATAGACTACTGCATAATATATGCTTTAAGATCTTGAACTGGTTTTCCTATTTTGAAGGAACTACACTAGGAAGTGGCGAAGGGCGCACGCTTTGGGGGAATGTCTTATGTATTTATTGACGTTCAAAAAGTGCTGATCCTCAGCCTAATTTGAATAAATGCCTTTTGATTTTGATTTGAATCTTGAGTAAGGTAAGAGTTTTGATATATACCCTAACATTATTGTTGTCTCTCTCCTTCCTTGGGTATAGTGAGTACCCTACTATTGCTAAATCCAGATTTGAGACTGCGGTTTCTTTATACAGGGTGTACCTACCTCAAACTGATAGGGTGCATTTAGTTCCTGATTTTGAATCATAATCCACCGAAATTTTTCTCAGGAAAATTATCATTTTTTTAATCGTTTTTTCAGGTTTTTTAGTTTAATTTCAATGTATTATAACATTCTTTGAAAGTAGCACTCCATTTATTTAAATAATACGGCTAAAATAAAAAAAAACCAACAATGGAAGTTGAAATACTCTAACGAACGACTTGACGGGGCGGGCGCCCGAAGGCTAGCGCTGCGTGCGTTTTGCCACGGTTAAAATACATTGCGTATGAGGAAATAAAACAAATCAAGTTTATTGGATTCCCATAATGTTCCTGAAATAATTTCTTGTACCGGTCATCTTAGTATAATATCCTGAATTCATCCCATCAGCCTGAGGAGGGCTGTCCCTTACACCCTGTATATTCATGACCTCACCACCCTCTTGGCATAAGCTAGGGATAATAGTCATTTTCATGAGGAAAATGGATTCTTATTAAAATTGTACATAGATTGATGGACCACAACCTAAACCATCAAATTATAAAACGAGCTTTTTTAGGTTAACGTTTCAGCATCTTAATTGTTAGAACCGCCTGATTATACAACATTGTGATAGGAATTTTGATTGAAACATTTCTGAACTTTTAGAATCACTTTGATGTGCCTCGTCGGGAATCTGTGATGAAGAACAAAACTACTCAAACGAAGCAGGTCTTGGGTAATAGCATGGGATGTCAGTACCGCAGCCGAAACTCTTGCAGCCCTGCCCCCCGCAGCCCCACTCCGTGCAGCCCGGATCGCAGCAACCACGACTGCACGTCCCCTCCACAGACTAAGCCGCCACGTACCAAATGCCGACTCAAGCAGCCAAAAGTAACCATCGCTGAGGTACCCCCCTTATTACAAGGTGTTAGTAACAACTTATATCACATAATTTGATTGTTAAGTTTATACAAGCGACCCATGGCTTGTATAGCTACGGAAAGTGCCCAGAGCCTGTTGACTTATATGCCAGGGTAGGTAGAAAGTTAGACAATACAGTGATGTTGTCAACGCTCGGTTAGCCTGTTTGAGTTTTTTTCCAAAGCATGCAGCGTTGTGTTCAACGATATTATAGAAAAAAGTTGCAGACATAAAAAGTATATTTAAGTCCTTCATAAAGGAGCTGTTCAAGAAGTATGTCATCATGAAAAGTTTTCAGAGAGTTGTGTATTCGTAAGGCATCGCAATTAATTTTTTGTCTCTTTATATATAATAACATTTTCTACAACATAGGTACTATACTCACATTCCAATCAAACTTATAACACCCCTTTTTTGCATACTTACCTACACCAGAAACGGTAATTTCCACAAGTTATGTAACACTGGATAAACTGCAGAAAAACAGCGAACTATTTGCTGCTTTAAAGTGATTAATTTCAAGCTTTTTTAAGCTCGATAAGTAGTTTATTTATGGGACTCAATACCTATTCGTTTTTGTCTTGACTCTTAATGCGTTTATAGCGAAATTGAAGTCTAAACTTTGTTCTAAGGTATAATATTCTACTAGACTACCTACCTACCAATAATATCTAGTAGGTACCTACTTATATTTTGCCTTTGAACAAAGTTTATATTTATCGTCTAAGTAGTGTACCTACACTATTTAGCTCAATGCCAAGCAACATGTACCTATATTAATCAAATAGATAACATAAATATTCCACAACTTTCACGTCTTTCACACAGCGCCATCCAGTCCCAAACTAAGCAGAGCTTGTGCTATGAGTACTAGACTGAGCAGACTGATAATAATCATACTTATATATTGCTAAATACAAACAAGTTATAGATAAATTGAACCCAGACACAGAAGAAATGATCGTGCTCATCACACAAACATTCGTCCTGGGTGGAAATAAACCCACAACCTCTATAATAGCAGTTAGGGTTACCACTAACCTCTAGACCAAAAGGCCGGTCAAAAGTTATGTTGCTAAGCATTATATTTAGCTAAACAGTAAACACATATTATGAGTGTGAAAGGTAAGTGTCAAAATAATTTGTTCTTGTTCACAGGATTTAATAGATATTATAGCAGAAAGCAATAAAAAGCGGTTGGCATTGTTGTATACCAGTTCGGAGAAGGATCACCAACATTCGTTTATGAACTTGTACCACAACTGTCAACAAGAGAAGCGCTGTCTGAAAAAGCTTCCTCCTTGGAGATAAGACTACGTTAACATTAGTTAGTAACCAAAAGTGACGAAGCTCGCTGAATATAGGATTAGGGGAAACTGGGAGAATGGCAATCACCTGGTACTGTCACTCTCGCCAATAATTTTAAAAATAGGTACATGTTGTCACACCTTAAGGAGTGCTGGAAGAACTCTTACAATACATCAACAACATCTCTTACTAACGGCATGTAGGTGGTAGCTGTTGTCTCGTCGATGGCAGCCGTCGATATTCCAATTAAGAAGATCAATGGCAGCTGTCCCCGTTGTCAGTTCTCTTAGTATCTATAGGGAATCACCAGGGCTACCACGGAAGCTTGTCGACCTGCTGGGCTGCAGTTGCCTCGCTGGCAACATGACAGGATACACCTGTTGCCTAGGAGACGCAAACAGCGGCAAAAATAAACATAACATCTGTCATTCTGCGTTATAGGAGAGTGAGAGAGTAGAGATTACGTAAGAAAAATAAAAATGATTTTTTCCTTAAGTTGGGCGCCATTTCCCCCAGTTCCTCTATTATTTATTTTTAAAGTTCGCCTGTTACTGTTTTGTGAGGGAATGTTTGTTGTTATTTATATTTTGTATAGTTATTGCATACTTTATAATAAACACAATGAATATAAAATATAGGTATGTACTTTTTATTATCTTTGTAATAACACTAATAACCAATAATAACCAATTAGCACACTAGGTGTGCTTATTGGTTAAACTAGGAATTGGTAAAAAACAAGGAAAATTATCAAGGCCCGATTTGAATTTTTGAATTGGTTGTTTCGGGTTTATAGTTAGTCGGATTAAAAACTTTAAACTGTTTCAGGGATTAGGTACTGAACATAACATTTATTATGTATTTTCTTCGTTTACAATTAACACGATTGTCGGTAAAATATGACTAGGGTTTAAAGGCAAACGAAGGAAGTTAAATTAAAAAAAATATATCTCACACGACACTTTTGATTGGTATGTTTAATTAATTTAATACTTACATTAAATCTTACTTACGACTCTTTACAAAATTACAACAGACGTATCGACTACAAGGCTGATACAGGGTGCTTTTCACACGAATAAAATAATTTACAAAAACAGTCGTACATATACATCACGCTCATTACAAACTAAATAAATATCTGACACAGTCACCGAGCTTCGATCGCGACCGCGACAGCGCCCGCGCGCCGTCCGACCGGGGCCGAAGCGCGCACGCTCTTTGGATCCGAGTAAAGTTTGTGAAACGTCCTCGCGTCACATTCGCACCGGTGCATACGCTAGTTAGTGTGCTTCACGTAATCCGTCTCGTAGTAGGCGGCGGCGCCATGCGCGCCCTTTCGGTCGAGCGCGCGCACGCGCACGAACAGGAAAGCGGCCACCAGGGACGCCACCACCAGCACCAGCAGCAGCATCACCAGCCCCGCCACGAACGACGGCACCGACATGCATATTGTCTCCGGATCGCTCGCCGGAGACTGTATGACGACGGTCTCATTGGCCGCGGCGTTGTTTAACGCGAAGTTAACGTCTCCAGGCGCTACCACCTGGATCGTTCGACTAGTATTGACGTCAGTCATTTCTTGAGCGTCACGCTTGTAGATTCTCTGTGGCGTAGACGTCTCTCGCCGCCGCCTCACTCCGACCAGCCTCTCCGGCAGGTCCTCGACGGAGCGCGGCCTTCCTCCCAGTGTTGCAAGATTGACATGAGCGTCATCTTTCCTTTTGACAGTATTGTATACACCGCGACGGCCTGGAGGAGGTGGGGGAGGAAGATTGACTTCGTCTTCATCTCGCACAGGAGCAGGTGATGATGGACTAGGTGCGTTGGGTGTCGATGAGATTTGCGCTTGGGGAGGTGGTACAGCGTCATCGCGTTTTTCTGAGAAAGATCCTGTCGCATCCGCAGGATGTCGCGGATCCGGGAACGCAGGTGGCACGCCGTATTCTCCGTGAGGTGCTGGTGGCGGAGGACCATACTCAGCGTGAGGAGAGTTTGGTACACCGTATTCTTCAGCACCGAGAGCATTTCCACCTAACAAAGGTACTCCGTAATCAGCGCCAAGACCACCGCACTTCGGTTCGGGACAGTTATATCTGCATACTTGGATAACACACTGGAAGTGAACATTCATCGAATCAGGGAATTTAAATGCTTGGAAATATGCGAAAGACACTACAGAAGCTGAAGGACCGAAATTCTTTATTTTCTGGAATTTGCTCATAATCTTAGGTCTCACGACACAGCCGTATTGATCGACGAGTTGTATGGGAGCTCGCTTGCCGTCATGTGCTACACAGTTCCGTACTAACATGTCGAATTTGTTCTCGTCGTCTTTGATCGCTAGCACCATTGTCATAGTCTGACCTATTTTTACTATGCCTGACACTTCTGAAGCCCAAGGTCCTTTTCCAACCTGTATCTGCATCCAGCATTGCAGGTTGTCTCCGAGAAAGTTCGCCGTGACAGCGTGCAGCATATCCACTTGGAACGGTCTAAACGTGACTGCCTTTTCGTAGAAGTCATACCACGTGCATCGTAATTTTCTTGCTTGATCCCATACCTCTTGAACATAAGGGTCATATTGGACTATGATAGTGTTCTCAACATAGGAACCGCTTGGTGTCGGACTTCCGTAAGTCGCAACATTATGATTAGCAGAACTGCTCATACCGCAGCTATTGAGGAAGATTTCAAAAGTTGCGCTGAGGTGACCAGTTCCTGGCTTTAAATGCATACAGTGAGAATCGCTGTAGAATCCTTTGGAGAATATCATGCCGTAGAATGGGCGGTCAAATTCTATATTAACCCGCATGCGTGTTTTCTCGCACTGAACTTGTAAGTGTTTAATTTTAGGGCTATCCGGTGTCGCCAGCGGCCACGGGTCGTCGGTGTGCGAGGGAGGTAGAGGCGGGCCGTAGCCGGCACCCGTTCGATGTTCCAACGGTAGCGAAGCCGAGTCCACCGGAGGTTCGCATGTTGCTTCCTGGAAATAGAAAGCCATATATAAATTTCTACGTTCATTATCATAAACATCTGCATCAATGTTTATATTCAGTTTCTCACAAGCATGTACCTGCTCCACATCAAGTAATTTTATAAACACCAAAAGTTACTGTGCAACTGAGGTTATGATTTTAACTGGACTCTGAGTAGTGGGCATGTAATCTAACAGTGTTTGCGACGATACATAATATAATAACAGTCTTAGAACATTCCTGAGAGGCGTCTCACTCTACATACTCCGCGCCACGAGAGCGCGTGTGCTGTGCGCCCTCGCCTCATCTTGCGAACGGCGCGCGCGCAACGTTCTTTCCGACTTTCTACACTGATGGATAGCTCGCACGAGCAATTATAATATTAATCAGTACGATCATATTGCTAAGATGAATTACACGAATGCTTTCACGATACATAAGTGGTATATTATATTTTTATAGTTACTACTTATTAGTTAAACTAAAAATGTAAGGCTGGTATTCTCAACTATTGTATAATTGCTCGGATGGTGGATAATCGTACATCTTTTTGGTATATTATTTAATTTAATTTATTTAAGCGTCAATTAACAGCTACAAAAGTAATATTAACAATATTGTAGCCCACTACAATATCATAATTACAATATTAAGGTAATTTTAGGGTAACATTTAGATAAGGAAGCTGAATTTATTTAATGCCACTTGCTGAATGTATTAATTAGTTGACGAACAAGAGTGTGCTGTATTTGGGTGTTCGACTAGAAAAATATGGCGTGAGAGCTGATGATGCAGTTGGTCGGTACCTATGTAAGAATAGCAGCAAGTAGCAGGTTGCCGCGGGAGCGCCGCGCGCCGGGTGCGTACCGACGACGCTCGCGTTTTCTAAACCGGTTAGAAATTACCCACTGATCGAGATTGTGAGTTGCGGAAGAAAACACCGGACCTATAAACATGCGCAACTTTGACAACTAGAGCTTTCTTTGGCAGTTTCCACGTTGGGTGCGCTATCTTGAATTTACCGATTCATCGATGGCTATCGAAGTGGTGGGTAGGCAACGGCACAATTGAAGGCCCCTACCTGCCTACTTGAAGCTTCCATCACTTATGTGAAAACTAGGAAAGTTACGTTTAAGGGGATAAAACGGATTGCACAATAAGTATGTAATGTACCAATTACCTACTCTTGAGCGAATGATAAAAAATTTAGATAGAATTGTGCACATAACAGTGTTTATACTAAGTTAATAAGTTCCGTGACTATTATTTGTTTGCTCGTTAGCGTGGGTAAGAGTTTGTGGACTCAGATAAAGGTGATTACTTGCGCATGCTCGTGCGTCAGCAGAGCGAGAGACGACAGGTGCCGTGCGCGGACGCAGGTGAAAGTATACGCCGCGAGTACATCCGTTTCCAACCAAAATTTGTTCCCCCTTTAGATATTGTATAATAAACCAAACTGAGAAGTTCTAGTAGCAATATATGTATAGGGTTAAGGGACATTTAACAGGCTTCAGTTGACGGAAATATTGGCTGCAACCTTGAAAATTAACACCCAGCTTAATTGCAATGAAATTATCAAAACTTTTTTCGTTATTGTTCTATTTTTAAACAAGAGATCCTTTAAAGTTACGTTATGTAGATGTTTAAGATGTATAGACTATCAGGTATTGGACAGGCAGGTTTTTTCTCATTTGAGTACTGCCTTAACAAAGCGACTCTTCGGGATGCGTCTCAAAACTGTGATTAAAATGTGATGTGTCTAAGTGAGAAATATTTTCCAAACAATTTACTCATTTATGTTCATGTTCCACTTTTACTATTAGGGCCAAGCCTATTAAAGGTAAAGAAAGTAAAATAAGCCTCATTAAAAACTTATTGACATAAAATTAAGCGAAGCTTTTATCAAGATGAAACTCGAAAAACATCGCAATATAAATGTATGAATGCGACAGAATGCTTGATATTACATAACTTGAATAAGTTAACATTGTAAAGAGTCGTACCTACATACCTTAATACAAAAATTAGTACGAGGCAGACGAAAGTTGTTTATATGAACAAGAATTATTGAGTGGAACCGGATTTTTGTTTGTGTTTCTAACTACGTGAGACCTAGACCTAATAGGGTTGAGGTTATTTATGTTTTTTCTGGTTATGTATTTATGGAATAAAACATGGTTTAGGGATTAAAGAGTAGGTAGTCATCATCTAGCCTTTTCCCAAATATGTTGGGGTGAGCTTCCAGTTTAACCGCATGCAGCTGAATACCAGTGTTTTGCATGGAGCGACTGTCTGTCTGAAATCCACAACCCAGTAACTGGGTAACATCATACTCCTTGGTTAAACTAGTTCTGTCAGAATGGGCTCCTCCTGACTACCGTAACGACTGTGAATGGTCTACAAATTACAACTGAGAGCAACGGCTTAACGTGCCTTACGAGGCACGTATTACCCGTCCAGAGACCGGCCGCGACAAGCGTAGCTTAACCTACGATCGACCCGTGTGGCGGATACTATTAAGCCACGAGCTGGTTGTAAGCATGTAAAATATGTAGGTATTTAATGCCTATGCAACCATTTTATTTTTTTAAAACTATGTTTGTTAAAAAATAAAAACTAAAATTGGTCTGAAAGTCTAAAAACGTGTTTCGTCGACCCCAAATAACGCGGGACAAGGGCCGCAAGATGATGATGAGTCTCAAAGTAGAACTTTTGAAGGGAGAAGTTTGCCTATCTGTCTCACATTCTCAGAACAACAGTTTCTAAGACTATGAAGCATAAATACCATCAGTGTAAAAAAGATCATTAGGACAAAACGATGACTCTTAATCTTTCTCGTTCGACGTTCTCTATATAGGTACTATGTGGTAAACTCCATCCGGGTAAAACTTCGAAACCAGATTACTGTCACAAATCTGCGAAATCTGAGTACTTACACATATGTCAGCGATATAAATCGTACAAGCTGTCTCCCACAGCTCTCCCTACAATCGCAATTCATATTGTCTGTGGTATAATTTGTATCGTGCTAGTTCGTGGGAAGTGTGCTCAGTGCGTGCGCTATCAGACGATCGCATACAGACGCGACAACCTGCTGTCCGACTCTTAGACGCTTCAGAATGTGTGTGTACAACTTTATATATAACTGCTGCAAGTACTTACATACTTACTGTGGAAGTATGACGGGTTAATGAAATAATAGAATGAAAATCCGGATGTATACGAATATTGCAATGGACATTATGTTATGCATTGACAGACAAGACTATCTTCTAGTAACAAACTTAACCAATGTTTGCATTAAAGTTTTAGTAAATTTAACTGTTTACAATTTTTATCTAACGTCACCTGAACTTTAGAGTAAGTACCGTTTGAAGTTTTAGTTTATTCATAATGTAAAATGGAATGTACTTAACTTATTTTTTGAAGTTTCAGGGACAGTTTAAATACTGCAAAAATACTATACTTTCTTTACATATTAAGTGTCGTTTATCATAAAATGACACAACATTATGGGTTTCAAATATCCATATAGACCGTGCGTGTGCAATCAAGATTTTTCAAAGATTATGCTGCTACGATTTCACGAAATTGCTGACAATAAGTAAATGGAAAGGTATATGTACCTTGGAGCGGTTAACGCAGGCGTGTTGTAAACAAGCTATAGTAAATGTCATGCGCTTGAACTTCGAACGCGGAGTCACAAATCCTCGTGAACACTTTCCCTTACATCGAGAAAGTATGGATATCAATGCGATAAAGTAAATACTTAAATTAACGCCAGATTACTGTATGTTTGGTTCGGAGCTATGTTTGTAAACTTCGCAATTCACGGTTCAGTGAAAGAGGTTCTAATTTGTTATTTATTCTTCTATAACAATACAGTTAGTATTGTTATAGAATAAATAAGGCAAACGGCAAACGTCTTTCCTTCTTTTTTTTAAAGTTGTTATCGACCTATTCCCAGTCCTACTGAATATACACACAATCTTTTGATAACAATGAGCTATTTGACAAAATTTTAGCTTTTAGTCCCTCGTCTAGATTACAAGAAAATATTCGACACATATTTTTGTCTTTTTTCACGTATCCACAAAATAACGGCGATACATCGAATCAAAATGTCGCATAACGTCACCAGCCAGTACAATTTATACTAGTTAATGACGTTACAAACCCCCTCTCCTCAACTTTAATGCACTTAATCTAAGCAGTTTTCTATCAATTTGAAAAAAAGAAAAATACGCATCGAATCGCATCGCATCGCATCTTGTAATCTAGATGAGAGACTAAAAACTAAAATTCAGTCAAATAGCCCATTGGTTAAGCCGTTTCAGAGGAGTTTGGTAACAAACACAGTGACACGAGAATTTAATATTTAACTACACTTATTAGAGAGATAACCTTGTCAAAAATTTATCGATCCAACGATATTTTTGGCGCTCGGAAACTTATTTAAAAATTATATAGGTATTGAGGTACAGCTATGCAAAGTTAGGGGTCAGATCCATAAAAACAGTTACTTACAGCAGCCAGCACAACTGGCAGCTTGTATGAAACATTTATCGTCCCTTTAACAAACGCGCCGTCTAATGCTGTCCAATGTTGTCTATGAGTGCTACGGCTTAAGTTTTGTAGAGCTATTGTTTTGTTTATTGTTGTTCGTGAATTACAAGAGTTAATTATAGCGAAACGCGATTTCTCTATTGTTTTACTTTTATTATCTTTGGTATAGTCGTGATGGTGGTTGTGGTTCAAATCCACGCAATATCAATGTGACCTTTTCATATGAATACTTTTTTAGTTTATCGTTAACATTAATGCCACTATTGAAAGAAAATATCGTGAGGTAAACTGGGGTTCGAGTCTGCTATTGCAATCGTGTCTTAATGACCGGTCATTGATCGAATATTTGACAACTTTGACAGTTTTTGTATGGGAAATGTGACATAAGTTTGACGTTATACGTCATAAATCGATCATTGACCGGTCATTGAGACACGATTGCAATAGCAGACTCGACCTCCTGGACTTTTAGTTAATATAAGTTTGAAGTTGCCAATCCGCCTTGAGTAAGCTTGGTGATCAATTTCTCTGTATGAGAAGAGGCCTTTGCCCTGCAGTGAGACTGTAACAGGCTGGTACTAGCGTTGTTTAAAGAAAAGGAATAGCTTTGAACTATGTCAGTTTGATAGCGGAGTATCTGAAAAACTATTTTGTAAAAATCTTTTCTGTGAAATATCAATAGCTGACGAAGTGTGCGGTAATTTCATACAAATGCTAGCTAGCTAATTGACAGTTCACTTCACGCTTCCATCGCCAATCTTTGAACGGGCTTTTTTACAGAATAGACCGCTAAATATGTTGTTGTGTAAGTTATTGAAACGTGCAAATAGAAAAAGGTAACAAAAAAGTGAACTCAGAATGGACGACGACAAATCCAAGTTACTTTAGGGTAATTGAAGAATTAGTTGACCTGTCACAACTTTTATAAATATCTCTATACACTATTTAATAGACAAAGAATCTATGATTAGGCTTAAGCCTACTTGCTGTCAGCTTAACCGATAGATAAGAATAGACAACGGAGTCTATAAATCCGGCCGACAATCGAAAGCGATCGTTAGTTGTACACATTCTTTACAATTGCTTTCTAACATGAATTAGCGAGACGCTCGACAGTGTCTTACGACAAATCTTTCTTCGTGTTTCGGTAATTACAGTATTCTTAAATTAATGTTATCTTCGGTCTTAAAGGCGATTCAAAACTTTGCATGGACCTTGCCTATGTGGAGTAAAATAACCTCAATTTAAGTAAGGATATACTTCTTTGATTGATGTATAATGTATAAAAACAATTGTGTTGTTAAATGGGCAGTGTCCAACCTATTTTTAAAGCGAATAAGTGCTAGACTTTGCTTAAAAGATCAGGATTACCTAGAGGTTCTAAATCTCTAATTAAGATACGTCTTAGATTCGTCGTCTTATATTAACAAGAAATGGAAACAGCAAATACCTATTTATTTATTTATTTATTTTTAAATAGAACGGTCGAAACCAATTACACAACTTAAATATGTTTTACTTTATTATTATTATTTATTTAACACAGTCATGCATTCTTCTCACATAAAATCAAACATTCCAACAGTATCATCTTCCATTCATTCGCTAACATATCTATATTCGTGTTTGAGTTCAGGAGAGCGTTAATAGCGCTTAATGTCCGAGGAATAGGTGACTAACGCTTGATATTAATATTCTATCTCAATCCAAATCCCAATCCAAACGGCTGCTTCTGATTGGACATCTTTAAGACTCGGATAGGCGAATTCGGTCGTTGATTGGTTACAGACAAAGATCGGGATCAAGATAGCAACCGAGATAGATTACTAATAGCCAGCGATAGAGTGTGCAACAGTACGGCAAGTTAGAACAGCCAGCAAGCGGTGTTTCCTGCCACGACAGTAATTGTACGGGACGAGTTGATTGCAGATTACGTTATGCAGATCAGGAACATCAATCATCCCCTTAAGAATCTTAAATACTACAGTCAACTGATCGCGGGATCGTCTTACTTCAAGAGAATTAAAGGCTAAGCAACCCAATTGGATATATCGGTTTATCAGCTGCTCTGCGAGTAAAAATTATTTCCCCATTATTACAGCCTCCAAGATTTAGAGAAATTCGAGAGCTTATGTCATGATTGCTGTCAAAAAAAAAATATACAAAATGACCTGACGCTTCGTAACAGGATTAAATCAATTATGAAATTAAGTATAAACGTATGACAGTAAGCTTAAATTAGCATTAAAAACCTGCTTGAGAACAAGCTTTTCTATTAGCTACGAGATTAATTAATCATCAGATCGTTTCAATAACTATTCGAATTACGATGAATAGGTAATAGTTGTAAATGGCGAGCCACATAATACTCGATTGTTCTCAGATGGTTGAGATAACTTCGTTTTGGTCAAAACGAAATCACTTGCACAATCGGGTTGCGTCATTTCCTTACAAAGATGCGAAATATCAGTGAAAGTGCTCGTAGAAAAAGATGCTTTGACGGTCAACAACTGCTTGATTGTTATACGTAGGCCTTTAGGACTCATTTAATGTTACAAAAGCTATTGTTACATAACTCATATGCTGTATTCAGTTAACTTTTCATTCAATTTCATCTGTTAAGTAGATTGTCATTGTTGTAGGGTCGATTTTCAATTGTCAAATAACTCATATCCGAAGAATTAAAATGACGCTTTTGATAGCTTGTTGTATGTAAAATATGTCAACTTGTCTTTTTTATTCTTCAAATATAAGTTATCTGACTATTAGAAAATTTACAAATTTACCCTAATTCGTCAAATAAATGCCCAATGATAAAATTTGTTGCCGAGGCCATTGGGATTGTAAAGAACAGGATTTTAAATTAATTTCTCTGATACGCACTTAATATATGTACCTACGTATCAGCATACGCAGTTAGTTTCCAATGGTCCACTGTTTTGTGGATGTGCTAACGGAATCATTAGCCTAGTTGGCGAGAACGCGAGCGGAAAAAGCTGAATAATGTAGAAGCGTTCGACAGAGCACCGCGTGCCTTCCACACTTACGTGCTTACACTACCCACTTTAGCCACGCTTCATGTAACATCGCTTATTTACGTTATTTCTTAAAAATGTGTTGGCAGACAGCGTTATTTCTATGAATCGTAAGACCTACATTCCGAGCTTATGACAACTTGACTTACAGTCTCTGTGTTAATTTTGTCATATTTGTTTCTTTCGAGGCTTCGACAGGCTTAAAAAAGAGACTGTGGTCTTATTTCGCACGTTCGCGTAGCATGATGACTATAGAAACCAAAGAGATTTAAATACTATAGAGCGGGCATGTCAAGGAAATGTCATAGAAAAACTTTGATCCCATGTCTCAGTAACGCCATCTAGAATAATATATGAATATTGGAGCGGCAGCGGAGCGTACTACAAAAAACTCATAGACTTGTATCCAGCAGGACACACTTTTTCGGACGAAAATTTTGTTCGTGATGTCCGGTCTATAGGTATTGAATGTCTTTGATAGAAACCAATCCTCCTAGAAACAAATCCAACCTATAAATTATAAGTAAAAAGGTGTAGATAGGTTATAAGCGCTCAGCAAGCGACACATTAAAATGTGGCTAGCTAGCCATACTTGACCTCAGTGTCGCGTCGCGCCGTCAACGGACGCGTGCGTGCGTTAGTGTGCCGTTTTTGAATATCGAATGTTCTATTCTATTCTATTTTTTTAATGGCAAACAGAGCTGATGATATCGAATGTTGTTTATGGTAACCTAACTACACCTTTTTACTTAAATAATACCATTGATAAAAACGGCTATGTTGATGGAGGAAGCAACATAATGACAGACGGTAGAAATATTTCTGCCGATTATTGAAGAAGATGGACTGAAGTTTCGTCACATTTTCGTGCTCAAAACAAAAGAAATGTTTCCATCACTTTGTTGATTCTTCTGTATACAAAATCCGTTTCGGCGGTGGTGATCCAGCGATTCATCAGTACAATATTTCTTTGTACCTAAGTAAAGAATGGCGAGTCATCAAGTTGGTTACTGGACTTGGACTGTTAGCCGCTCTGATATATCAGTGAGATGTCCGAGCCAACGGGACTAGCGGACCCAACACGCGTCGGATGATTGGCAGCATCATGTTCCTAACTGTTATTATTTAAATTAGGATTTATATGTTACCATGTCATAATAAACTACATCGATCCTAGCCTCAATTAAGAATGATTAATCGATGACTACTAAGCTAAACTTTTGTTTAATAAGAAATGTTTATCGATACTCTTACTCGACAATTTATATGTGTTTCGGTGATTCTATAAGGTCATTATAATGTTACCCTATAAAGACATGATAGAAGATTACACGACTGTTCAGTAAGAATTCCTTACTTAGAAAGCGTTTGCACCCATACCTATTGAGACAATTCTATATTTTATTACCAGAAAATAGTTCCGAGGAACGAAGTAATTAACTTAATTCTTTAATTGATTAATGTATTCTATCAGGTATAACTCTTAAAAGAATGTTGTGTATAAATTGTATCCGACAGAATTCAGTTGAACTAAAGAGAACTACTTATTTTCTTTATACATAAAATAAGATAAAAGCCGTCATTACTCGTAAAAGGTATCTCAAAAACGCTAAGAATAGAGAAATGTCTCAAATTTCACTTAGTTTCTATAATTATCACGGTGATTAAAAAATGTGACTCACCCGTAGCAAGAGCACAGCGGCCAGCAGCAGCAGCCTGGTCCTCTTCATGGTCACAGTGCAGTCAGTCAGCATCCTGCAACCAACGGAACACGTTGAACAACCAGAACACTAGCCGAGGGCGCGGCGGAGGCGCGGACGCGGGCATGGGGCTAGCGTGAAGCTACACCAGCCATGGCGACGAGCACAGTGCAACACCGCACGCTGCACCCACCGGACTCTCCCCCCCACACCACCACCGCCACGCACCCCACCGCTGCGCAGTGGGGCTGACCCAGTGACACAGTGCAGCGCCGCCCGCGCCGGAACTGCACCGGCTGCATCTTTCACTGTGACGCGTGCGCCGCTCCCGCTGCGTCGAGAGGAAACCACGCGCGGCCTTCACCTTATTACGGCACAAGGTCGCGTATGTACACTTGCATAGTGACACTTTGTATGGTTCTGTTTATTGGTTTACGTAACCAATGAAATGGATTTAAACCTACGAAATGTCCCTGAACAAGAAAGGGGTCATTCAAAAGTTTAATTAAGGTTTCGGTCTTAGATTTTCGTTGACACGTATTTATTTCGAGGTAGGTATGTGTACAACAGCTGCATCGCTGAGTGCTTCATGTATAAAGCGGACTCGGTCTGTCCGGCAGCTACGCGGGCGCTACCAACGATTTCACCCCAGACACTCGATCGCTTGCCGGTTAGAAAGCACAGAAAGTCTCATCTGTCGATCTCAGAATATAGTATATCTACTCATTCAATTAAAATTATTATACAGTTTTCACGTCTAATGTCTCATTAAACGCCTTCAGCGTTGAATGTAATAAGTAGGACTATAGCACAATTATTTCTCCACTTAGTCCCACATAATAATATTATGGAAATTCAATTGTTGGATGGCAGGAAAGGAAATAATCAAGAATGGATATGATTTTATGTCCCTATTTATAAATAACTAATCAACTACCGTATACGTGTAACTGTATTCTACTGTATCCCTTTAAAATCTAACCAAGTGATAAGAAATCTTCGCCGGACAGTAATCGTGCTATAAATACCCTCAGCATATAGGAGACGAGTGATACACATTAGTCGCGGCTGCGCCCACCTATAACTAGGCTAGTCATTGACAAGAAAGCGGGCCCTCGGGTGTTTTCTATTTTCTGTAATCTGTGGTTATACTATAATAATAGCTGTTATAGCAGGTGGTTTGTTCAATTAAGCACATCCGAGCGAGCCGCCACCTCGTGGGCGCCGTGAACCGCGTATACCAGCAGATTGTATCACACGATCAATTTGATAACACCGCTGCTTCATTTTCCCACCGCAATCGTCTAATCTGCCCTGCTGTGGTTTTAACTTGTACTTCAATTCAAACTACACTCGATATTAACTACATTCTTCTTTTGTCTAGAAGAGTTTCGGAGAAACTATTGTTAATTATTTTTATTTCACATTGCGTGTCAACGCTCAGCAGTACAAATTTCACTACGTTGTTTATTAACTCGTAGGAAAACATGTTAACATCGCTTTGAAAACTATTAAACACACGTGGAAATTATTAATTAACATCAACGGTTATGCGGTACACATTATAGAGCTCAACACCTGAGGGTAAGGCATTATTGCGCATGCGCACATCTATTTGGAATACCTTAATTGCGCTGTCAAAGTATTCATCACTCGGCCAGAGGTCTAGAGCGATATCCAATTTAACACTCATTGATCAACGTCTAGCAGTCTGCCTGAGAAAGTGGTTCTAATTTTCTTCTCGTTCCACTAATGGGCTATCTACCATGCTTAATCCGTTAAAAGCTGACGCTGCGGTGCTAGTCAAGCATGTACTCGTAAACACACATCTTCGTGTAATCTTAACAACATTTCTAATTGTTATCGCGTTTAGATGAACTACTGAGATTATTGACAATTAGAGAATAGGTGAATCAATCGATTGATGAGAAAACGTCAGAAATAAAGCGTGTCGGCGGGAAGGCGGGCAGCGCGAGCGCAGGTGACGTCGCGCTTGTCGCCCGCGGTGCACCACCTCAACACCTCTCGTGGGACTGACTATATTGGCTTGGCTCGCATATAAAAAAATCCATAAAAATCATGCAAAGATTTCACACGAGATGATCGACAAAAAGTATCGTGAGTCGCGACTTTGCATGGAACTTTCCTTTTCTGCCTAGTACTGATCTGCAAGTCAATGCATTCAATATTGTGAAGATTTAGTGTTCTCGTAGCAATTACACTTTTTTTCTGTTAATGACTAAATAGTTAATAGGCTTGCGTGAACAGTTAATTGTAATTGTGGGTAAGTGAAGCCAAACATGTGCTTGTGGAATTGAGATGTTGATTTAAGAAAGTTATCCTTAGGTAACCTGACAGGAGTTTGGAATACTTAACACTTATTTCAATTTTGCATCATTTATATTTATCTGCCAAGGCTTAACAATGGTATTTTTTATGTTGATATTATTTTACAAAACTACAGTCAAATTTCAAAACTATTCGGTGTATTTAAAAAATCGGTCTGCTCAAAACCGTGTCCTGACAATTAACAAAATATATATAAAAAATGCGGAATAGCTGCTTTCAAGTGATGTGTGAAACATTTAGGTACCTCCATAGTTGATTTTTATTTAAAAGGATTTTGAATAGTATGTTTGCTACAAGCCATACGACATTTCCAACTACATGCAGCTAGACGATTACACAGCGCTTTTCCAAGAGATCTAACATTGTAACAATTTTAAATGACGCTTAGAGAGCAAGTTCCGTGTGTATAATATTTTCAAATATTTCCGGGTATCCGACGTGCACGTGTGACACGTCGGCGAGGTCTAGATGGTGCGCGTGCGCTGCTCGAGAAAGCTGCCAAGTCACGTAAAGCAATTACACGGAGCGGAGGGGCGGCAGCACGCTCATCTTATCCTTATCATAACATCTTTACACCTCATCTTTCTATTGTCTTCAACACCGTGCCGTGATCGAAATAGATATCACTAATGATACAGACGTTATTATAATGATTGATCCTATTCTTGGTACTCTATTACGAAACATGGAAACTAGTTAAAGCCGAACAAAAATATTTGTCAATTTTTTGTTTTTATACTAAAAACATCTAGAAAGTGAAATTTAAACGGAAATAGCACCAATATTAACGTAAATGATACACCGGGAGATGTATTCGTATGGACTCAACCGGTCTGTGGGAAAAGTGAAAGTGATATTGACAAACTAGCGAGTGTACAAAACATGAAGGGACTTCCCTTAAAGTTCGGCTGGTTGTTGTCACATGCGATACAATTGAAACCGAGGAGATCAACATTAGCCACAGGACGAACAGTGGCTTGGCCTAGTGGGCGCAAGCGCTAGTGCTGGGCATGATGTCTAGGTTCCGTGAAATAACGAAAGAAAAAAGAGTATTTATTGGCAACTGGTAAGTAAAACGTGCACGCACTATTAGACGTGAAAATAACGATCAAATAAAGGAATATCTCACAGCTGCGTCAAAAGCCTCATTACAGCGATAATGGCAGACGGATGCTGAAATCGTTCAGTAGCAGCAAATAGTCTGGATTTTTGGACGTTGATTCTCATAGATATCAGTTGACTGAAGAAGGTGGGACAACAATATTTTGGAAGCTCCTCGTTTGTTAAAGGTATATAGGAGAGAGTGCTTGTCAGTGGATTATGTGACGATACATATTATGTATATATAAGTTGACCTTTGGTCCGTTTCGAGCATCGGCCTGTACCGTTTTTCCTACATGGAATTTTCAACTTGGTTGACTCTTCTGCTTCGCAAATAATTCAGTCTCATGTAAGTAGTCTTGCGTTACTTTCATTATCATGAAACGCATAGGTAATTCATAGTTTAATATTTTATAGTTTGCACTAATTGGGGTGGAACAATCGTTGTCTGAAATTTGAAACTCGGTTAACTGACCATAATTTGACTCGAATGTGTATAAGTTTAATCTTTGTTTTTTTTTTATTTAGTCGTCTTCAGGTTAATTCTTAGCTATCTATGATTAAGTAAAAGGTGTCGATGTAAAACCAGCGATGTGCTGTCGGTCACCCATAAGAACGTCATGCTGGGAGGTATTTTTGGTGCCACAGTCAAAACTGCTAATTATTTTCTGTTTCATACCTATGAAACTCAAACGAAAAGAAACTTCGTTTTTTTTATTCATTGTTTAAGATCGCTTATTCTACATTACATAACTTTAAATGCCTAAAGCTACAGAAGCCTTTATGTGGCTAGTGAGTTCGGAATACATATTGTTTACATAATTAGTACTTATGTTTATAAAAGTTTTACGTTACAGATTAGATTGAATAAGTAAGTTAAACAGACTAAACAAGCTTAATGCAGCTTGCAGAAAATGCTTATTTAATTTACTTTTTGATTTTTAGGGTTGTAGAGGTACTTATTTTGTATGTCCACAGGAAGTTCGTTTATTATTTTAGGCAGAATGACTGACCGATGACCGACTGTCTGTCTGAAGACTTAATTTTCTTTAGTTTTTAAAATTTACTTATCTTTACTCCATGCGCAAGTTTAAACCAAAGACACTCAATACCTATAGACCGGCCATCACAAACAAAATTTTCGTCCGAAAAAGTGTGTCCTGCCGGACACAAGTCTATGAGTTTGTTTTAGTACGCTCCGCTGCCGCTCCAATATTCATATATTATTCTAGAAGCTGTTACTGAGACATGGGATCAAAGTTTTTCTATGACATTTCCTTGACATGCCCGCTCTATAGTATTTTAAATCTCTTTGGTTTAAACAATTGTACAAAGATTGACTTAATATCTAAATCTATTTGTCTATCTATAATACTCACGTCCTCAATGATAAATTATTTATCTATTTAATTTATAGTCCTTTAGCAATAAACAAATGGTTCAGCCACACATTATACCCTCTGTCCTCATACAGGTAAGGTACTTTATTCTTAAACTTGACGACGCTCAAGTTAGAAGTACAATTACTATGATAATGTTTGCGAGTCACTTTCGGCTCTGATTAACGACACGACACGTGGGCGCGACTGACGCGACTTTTAATTGGCTGGTAACGAGCTGAAAGTTTTTTTTAAACTAATGAATGGGAATCGCTTAGAAGATTAACTTAGCTTCTCCATTATTATATTAGCATACATTGCGGTTAGAAAGCGAGCGTGTATTTATACTGGGATTTGTTACCTATTGTTATTTACTATTTACCTACTCGGATTATTATTCAAGAATTACCAAGCAGTAAATTAAACCGTGCATCCGTAATATTCACCAAAATGATTTTCTCGCGCAACAAATCGTAAAAACGAGAAATAATCTATCTCTATTGAAGCGTTTCCAAGAAAAGGCATGATTTGCTAAGATGCGCGTGCGCGGCTCCAATGATACGAGACTTGAATTAATCTGTGAACGTACGTAAAACAAGCTATTGAATTGTTTTAATGGCTTTCATTTCTAATGAAAAACTTAGCGAGTCGGCTATTTTTATTGTTATTTTTTTTATGAAGATTGCGATTTTCACTTGCAGGGTCAACGATCAGATGCATGGGAACTGTAAATGAAACCGATCATTGTTAAAAGTTCACATTAGATAATTATCTTTATTGAAGTTTGACGAATACTAGTATGTTAGAAGGATGACATCGTGAATTCGTGACCCATGGCTCACGTCATGGTTCATGGCTATTCTACTACGGAGAAAGACGATATCCAAATTAGCTACATTGATCCATGCCGTATAGGGGTCAAATAGCACATCGTAACAATAAAAGAGCAATAAAAGGCTTTCCGGTCATTATCGGGAAAAAAAATACTTCTTACAAAACCGAATGGGTAAAAGTTGGTATTCTAAAAAGAAAACTACAAAATGCAATCGGTAATCGCGAAGCGTGTGTCCGAATGATCTCTTAACGCTAAATTCTTGCCTCAATACCTCAATTGTGTTAAAATTTCTCACTTAAGTTTCCACACCACGTAGTAAAGTATGGTTGTTACACATTGACGACCGAGTCGATAAACCACAAGTATTTGATTTGAAAGTAGCTTTTCTTTCAAATCGATAACACCGCATTTTTTTATTTATTCATGTTTTTGTAAGAAGGCGTAATTAGTCAAGTTATTTGTAGACGCCATTAGAAGTTATCACATGTCTAGTTTAACAATTACGCAATACGTCGCAATCGCAATGTTTTCTTCATCAATGGATATAAATGATGTATGCCGAATGTACAATAAAAAGAAAAGCCTCTCTAGTATCGTCTCTCTAAATGATTGATAATGAGCGTAACTGAACACTTGCGTATCGAACACATATCGCAGTGACGTATTGATTAGGTGATTCGCTAAAGAGCAGCGTGGGCTCAAGGTTACGCCACGCAACACTTTCACCAGCGACCGCAGTTCGTTGCTCTCCAAATTCAGCGTCTCCGTACTCTCAGGTTCAGTCACTATCAATGGCCATCCGCTCGAACCTTGCACCTTGGAGCGTATTCAACCAACACAATCAAAATTACACTCAATTCTCATGGCAATAGGAACCACTTCCGAATGGGGCGGACCGCCTTCAAGATGCTATCCGTTGACGTTTACGTTCAATGCCCGTGATAATGGTACCGAGAAACGTAACGTGGCCCACTTTCTCTTTTAAGCACACGTTGTCTCTTTCTTCATTTCGTATTGTGGGTACTGGCGAGCGAGATGGTGGTATTTAAGATGTTTCGTTGGGGAAGCTGGGCTCGCTTTCTTCGCCGCACTTGGCATTGGAGGTGTACAAAATCCGGTAACTTTCGTTGGCGGCGTGCGACTGTGTGTATTCTGTGGTGCATTAGTGCCGGTCGGGCCGCGGTGCTTGTTACAATTAGCCGGTCTTTCATGGTTACGTAACGATTATTTTATCAGTGCGGTAACAGAAAGTATTCGTTGTCCTATGATTGTAGCCAATATTTTATCGATTTTACATAATCGATTATTTAATACACGGTTTAGTACACGGTTTTTTTTTAAATTGAATTTGGCTATAATATCGGGGTTATGCATTTTTGAGTAAGCAAAATATTATTAATTTAATTATTGTAGGTAGATGCATGCCTTCATAGAGGAAGATTGAGATGGTAGAGGTTTCTCAGGTATTTATTATGGTCTTAAATTTATTCCGGTCGAGAGCTTTAGATTTAGTACAAAAAATATGTTGTATTATGATTAAAACCTACTATCATTGCATCGATCTAGAGCAGCGTAGCAGCCGCGACTACGCAGCGTAGCAGACGCATCGTAGACCCTAGCGTAGCAGCGCCAAAGATCCCGTGTAGCAGATCCGTCGTCTACTCTGCGTAGCAGCAGCGTAGATGCTACGACTGACCATCCAATTTTTAGGATTTGTTTTTTTGCAACAATTTTTCTCTCCGTTACAGTGAATATAAGGTATTTTTAGATTTTAAAAGCTGTGAATGTATTGTGTTTAATGCTAGCCAAAACTGACACAAAACATGCCCAACTTAGTTACACACGTAACGCTAAAGTAATGATTGAGGATAGAATATGTAATTTAGCCTTTAAATGTGCGTACTGTCATATAATGTCACCATTATATTCACATTAGATTACACTCACGTATGAAAAAATTACACGCGACCTGCATCAAGGTTACGCAATCGAAAGCTGACACCAAATGTAACAGTAATTTTAGTAAAAGTTTTATATCATTTTGTTACACTATTTGACAAAGTAGGTGACGTTTTAAAAGTTATACAATAGTAGCACTAACAGTTCAGTTAGTAATACTATGAATTGTCTAATAGGTAACCTTATCTCAATTTAAATCGTTGCGTAGTTTAAGTTTTAAGTAATTCAATAACATTTAATGGATTAGTGAATATCTAATTGATTATATCTTTACAAAGACATTCAATACCTATAGACCGGACATCACGAACAAAATTTTCGTCCGAAAAAGTGTGTCCTACTGGATACAAGTCTATGAGTTTTTTGTAGTACGCTCCGCTGCCGCTCCAATATTCATATATTATTCTAGATGGCTTTACTGAGACATGGGATCAAAGTTTTTCTATGACATTTCCTTGACATGCCCGCTCTATAGTATTTTAAATCTCTTTGTATCTTTACCTTATACCTGTTTGTAACACTTCAATTAAAGTTAATTTCTACCTCTAAGTGTGCTGTTTCATAGGAATGTTTTCGAAGAATTAATTTAAATGCTCAAACAACCTCTACAAACCGAAGCAATTAATTACTAAACAGTCCTAACATATGTACATATTTGTACTATTTCTAGTACAAGCATGTTGCGGTTTATCTGTTCTAGATATGTCAGTGCGTCGGCGCGCGCGCATGCACTGGGCCGCGCTGATAGCTACATGACACGTTCCTAATAGCCTCCCGAAGATCTTAATCGTAAGTTACATGAGTGAAACTAATTCTCATCCTTAATAGATACATAACCTGAATAGAATATAGGAAAATACAAGAGCTACTATTAAACGGGGTGGAAAGGAACGCAGGGGTGAATAGTAACAAAACTGAAAGATATTTTCCCGTTGCTTGGTTCAATGTTGTTTTTTACTAAGTCCAATGTAGTTTGTTACTAAGTTCAGTTGTATTTGTTATTAATTTCAATGGTATTTGTCACTAGCAGGGCGACGAATTGATCCATTTGATTTAATTTAAAACATAAGACTCCTTGTAGGTATATACACAAACATCTTTTAACTTAGGTACGTGAAGATTCTTTGCGACTTTATGTTTCTTTACACAACTGGGTTTCTGTTTAGCACGTTTGAATGTTATACGGCTTTGCCCTACAAAGAGACAGGAATTACTTTTTATCTTCTATACCTAAAAAAAAAAGTTTACCTCAACACATACAATAAGCCACATTTTAATTACACATATCATGTCCATCTTTAATCACCGAACATAACTAGAATGAACTGAACGTGTTTACGTTAAGATGCATTAATAAAGGCAATCAAATGTCGATGTTATTCTACGGCAAGCCGGTAGTTCAGCTTCCGTATCTCGAAGAAATTGACCCGGTTCTCTGAGAAAATTGCCTTATTTGCATGAACTTGAAGCTGGTTGTTAAAAAAGTATATCGGCGTCGGCCAGTCGGTGGCCACACAATGTAAATGATCCACGTCTTAGTAGGCGAGCTGTGACTAATGTATTTTTATGAAAGCCAATTAAAATTAAAGTCTTATTTACGTCTGTTGTCAGTTAGAAATATACTTCACTTCCTACGTTACTTTTAGTAGTAACAAAATAGATTTAAAGTAATTAAGTCGTTCCGTGAAGTCCGAGTGCTCATCATCTTTTCATAAACGTACCGGAACGTTTAGTTGGAGTTTCCCTGGCTGCTCAACACTTTGGCCAAAGGCTATAAGCATTGTCTTTCAACGTGGCAATGCGTTTTTGGGAACGTTACCAGCCAACAGTGATGTGGATGTTTTTTTTTAACCCGGTTTAGTAATAATTTATGATTAGGCTTAGTTAGGATCATTCTCATCATCATATCAACCTAAAAAAATCCACAGCTCGACAAAAGCCTGCCCCACACCCTCTTAGATTGAAAATAAAATATAGCACTATGACACTCACAAATAAAGTGGCTTTCCATTAGTAAAAAAAAATACAATATCACAAATTCACAAACACCCTTTCATAAAGTTAGTGTGGATTAAATTGAGCTACTACATCATAATATATCTTTCTACATATACAAACAAATCATTTGGACATCTGTGAGTAGAGTTTTTAAAACAAGATCGTCATAAATAACACAAACATGTTTAACCGAAGATGCTTTGAAAATGGAAAGTGAGTTATCAAAAACAAGTTGTGTAGATTAAGTACGCAGTTCAATGAGGGATTTCCTCCCAATATTTTGGTTGGAGTAAAACCGGAACAGAAGTGAAACGTAGCTCCGATTGATTCCAAGACATTTCCCGACAGCTGACACCCGCTATCGCATAACAGATGCGCTTGTGTGCTCAGTGAAATCTTTTACCATTAAACCAACTTGGATATGGAGAAGTTAATTAATACTTAAATCATTATTTTTGATTAGATTCTCTTAAAACGTTCAATAATTAACTGAACCATTCATATCTATAGATTGTCCAAAACTGTAATATCTTAAATATTATAATTTACTTTTTTATTTACAGCTTTCAGGCTGTCTGTAAGTGATCGCTTTTAGCGATAAGGCCGCCCATTGTATCACCCTATGTAGCCCTCAAAGTTATAATTTGTAAGTTTTTAAGGTGTACAATAAAGAGTATTATTTTCTATTCTATTCCTTAGTTACAACTTATCACATAAACAATTGAATCATTTATTTCTAATACATTTTCTCAAAATGTTAAATAATTAATTTAATCATTCATTTCGATAGATTTTCCATAACTGCAGTTACATCTTAAATATTTTAATTGATTTTAATATTTACATCGTTAACTGCAATTTATTACGATCAATCAGCATAACTTACATAATGTTAAGATAATAAAATAAAAATATGCATTTAAATATATTATTATTTATTCACGCGTCATTGCTAGCCAGTGTAAAGGCGTCATTTTATTACAGTTCTTTCTTTTATCACATATTAATCAGCTCTTTAAGTGGAAGTTCTTGGTTTTTTGCTTTTTATGTAATAATCTTATAATATTAATATTATTATGTATTATGTTTCACGTAGTCTAAAACTTTTAGCTTAGGTGAAAAGTTTCAGAAATATAATTTATTTGCCATACATGAAACCTTTAACGTTGATTTAGGTTAAATTAACTTATTTTTGATAAGATTTGACTGGGTAATTTAAAAGTTAGTTTGTTTGTTTTTCTTTAGTTTATTTTTATCGATCAGGAAATAACAAAAAAATCTTACTAATTTAATATTGAGTATTTTGACGCCTAGGTGTTCCTGGTTTTATTTCGTATCGTACCTTTTTATTTTATTTATTTTTAGTTTACATTAATTTGTAGTATGTATTTAAAGACTTTGGTTACAGAAATTACAACGCCTATAACCGCACTGGTTAAGTGCAAGCTTATACCTAAGTACTTTTCCATAAAACGGTCAGTCTACGACCTTCTCACAAGATAAGAGCATGTTATGTTAATCTAATTAATACTGTGCAATGTTAAGTGTTAATGTCAGTCTAAAACAGATGCATGTGACCCAGTGAGCGATACAAACCGGTAGTGTTGTATTATCACCATGGACTTACTCTTTTATCTATGCTAAAACATGCCGCGCGCGTAAACCCGCGCTTAGTGCACTGCATTATGTAGATATGTGCAATTATCTGGTGGGTATTTATTTCACAAGATTGCAAGTAGGTATTTAGGCTTTCATGACTTTAAAATTTGTTCATTGATTTGAGCCTTTATCACGTTAATTTATTTATTGCGATCTTGATATTACAAAGATAATAAGATTGTTATCTTAACTTTATGATACTAGATACATTCTAACGTAGCTTTATTAGACCATATTTGAATTTCACTTGTGTAGCACAAAAGAAACTCAAACAATTATTAGAAAAATCATGATGAACGCAGCGGAACACAAAGGTTTATCGGTGTGAGTGATCTCCCGCGCAGCCGGAGCCGGAACAAACAGTGGAAAGGAATGATTTATGTGGTGCGCGGTGCGCCTGCGCGAAGAGAAAGTCGGTGCACGTTTACAGGCCAAGGACGAGGGCGTCGCTCCCGAACGTTGCGTAACGGCGTGAGATTATTTATTACACCGACCGGCGCCCTCGCAGCCCCGCACTTATGACGAAACAATCACGTGCATGACCGTCGAAGGACAATGACTCCAATTTGCTTTTTGACCTATCATCAATGTGCCCAGGGCTATCGCTTTCACCGGCGTGAGAAATTCGAAGCTCAAATATGTAGTTGCTCAAACTGTCTCTGTTACTCTAACCAGTATATTGTATGCACTTTACTAATAATGACCGTCCAACAATCTTACATAACTGCCGAAATATTTTTTAATTATAATAGTTAAGGCAATATCTTGATGCGTGGGAGCATAATTACAGGCGGGTGCAGGTATGAGGTTTAAGATTAAATTCATATATAAATTATTGCATCCAAATAAATTGAGTTTCCAAGTTAAAACATTAACAGAATAACGATTCAAAAATGATCACCACGGAGATTTTCCAGAAATGGAAAAACCTTTTGAATGATATCTCAATAAGACGAACAATAATTCACAGTTTGCAAATTTGTAAATAATAAAAAACAAATTAACATAAATTCAGTGCAATTAAATGCCAACTTGTGTCCTTAATGCACTTTCACTCTCGTTTCGGTTGTACACAAAATATGCTTACAGATGTTATGTAACCGCGCTCTCGTACCTCGTGCTCACATAGGTAATTGCTTACAGAGAAAGTCGATATATTTCGGCGAGAAATGATCGAGTGAACATAAAGTGTGGATCACTTTCCGCTCTTCATAACGATTATGTAACAGCTGCCGAGTTGAAAATATTCGAATCGATATTACGTAAATGATGACACACGAAAAAGTTATTTAAATAATTTCTTCTTTTTTATTGATCCTTCTTTGTAAAGTTACGTCGAAGAAATTCATAAATATTTATGTTTTTTTTTCTCTTTATGAAGATTAGAAATTACCGTATGTTTGCATAAATATATAAGACTTAAATAAGTACTTATTGCGTATTGTAATACATTTTAGTAGATATATACATATTGGTTGGCGGAGGCGCAATAAATGTGCAATCTAATCCCGTATTCCCGTTTCCCTGACCATTGGTCGGACGAGGAACAGCGCGGCAGTCTTTTTCGTGTACTGTCTTACGTAATTTTGACGTTTTAAAAAGTGCTTGTCCTCAGCCTAATTCGAATATATGACTTTTGATTTCGATTTGTTTTTTACCGTGGTGGTTATATATTCGTATAGCATTCGGGGTAGACCATGAGGATTTTAGCAAAAAGTAAACTTATACATATTGGTAGTGAGATAATATAACGAAAGTATGTTTCTTACCAAAATATCTTGGTGACATAAATTTGAGTGTGACTCAGGTCAGGAAAGTCTGAAACAAAACAAGACAAAAAGGTTACGAATACTCATTATATGGTCATCAAACAAATCGGATTGGATATTAATTAGGTATTATGTTAGTTAACAATAAGTCGCCATTGGGTTGTCCATCATGTAATCACTTGACCATGTATTGGTTGTTGACACCATTCCTTCAACTTAGCAATGAAAACAATACACTGTCATTGCCAACATTCATAGGGTCATCGTTTTATAAATAAAGGATTCTGTCTAGTATCTTTCTGTCTTTAAAGAGTTCCTTATATGGGATGGTATAATGGATAATTTCGATTATTCCTTCCAGCTACTCCACAAATAATTAGGCACAAAGAAAGGAGAATATCAAAACTTTATCACTACAGTCATGGGAAAGCGAATGAGGAGCTTGTGGCTTACGGGTTAAGCTAAGCCTGACGGGGTTGGTCCATGGATTACATATCAAGACTCCTCCGTGCTTCGGAAAGCACGTAAAGCCGTTGGTCCCCGCTGTCATAACAGTTACAGATAGTCAGAAGCCCGAAAATCTGACAACCAGTTTAACCAAGGGATGGTGGAGGTCAGAGAGGCAGTTGCTCCGTGTAAAGCACTAGTGTTCATCTGCATCTGGTTAAACTAGAAACAGACCCCAATGTAGTTGGGAAATTTAAAGGCTAGGCAGATGTTGATAAATGATAGAAAAACGAATGTCACCTCTAAATCTGTGAAACAGAATATTAATTCAACTGCCTCTTCTAATCCCCTTGGTTATAAGAGGCGTTAATTAGTTACTCAAAACAAACAATATACCCCCGACTTATTACATAAAGGAAGATAAATTGGCCCGCTGTTATAACACTTTCAATGCTCTCATTACTCATATTAGTATTATATGATTTCGAAACAAGTTTCTAGACTGGACCAGGCTGTCCACACTCTAGGCTCAACCATTGTTCTTTTATGATGTCATAACAGACAATAATAATTCTATTACCCAAGTTATCTATGTCGTGCATTGTATCGCAGAGAAATCGTCCTTGTACAATGTAGTTTGTAGACAATAAGTTACTTTAGCTTCCTGGCTGGAGGGAGACTTACGTCGCTGTCATACGGTGGCGGAAATACAGGAAAGTGAAAGCTTGTAACGAAGGCACTCGAACTCGAACATATTGCTCTTAAGGATCGAGTGGTATATTTACGAGTAAGTACCTATAAAGTTTTAAGCATATGTTTGTTCACTTATCTGTTGCGTAGTTTATGTAACAGTTTTTTTGGAACTAGTGCTATAAGAAGATACGCCCTTGTTCATTTACAGAACTTGCTGTCGGCAAAACAGTGAGTGCATGGTTTTCAGTAGAGCATTTTAAATCAATCGTAGATATTATAATAATGTTGCCAATATAATTATGTTGAACCAGCTATGGCGAGATTAGGTGGAAAGAACCCGTGGTGTCAAAAAGAAACTGAGCCCCTTGCCTGTGAGGTTTTGAACTTCACGTTATGATATAGCTCCTAGCACGTATCTAGATAGTATGCAGAAACAATCAAAGTTCCTGAGCTCGAGTTTTTTGTATTATTTGACGATTTTGACGGATTAAAGTAGTAACTTTTTCGTGACTGGCAACATAAAATAGTAAATAAAATAAAATGGTTCTCTATCGTAATCTACTCGCTGAAAGTGCAAGCGAAGCGACCACGAAAGTTCACGACACGCCTCGGATACATCGCAGATACATTTTGCCCCGGAGGTTTGCTCGTTCAGGTCATGGTGTCGATATTTAGAACCTACTACCAATTGATTACTTACACTTGCAGCTTGTGAACTGAGTAAATAGGTTTCTGCGGTTTATCAACGCAGCATTTCAGCGTTTCAGTAATGTTTGTAAAGAAAGCTTTGACGGCTTCTATGCTGTCATTTAATAGTGCTGTAACTGTCTAATGGAGGGCACGTGGGCCAGCGCAGAGAATGTTGGTTTACTACATGTCACAGATAGTCGGGCGATCACGAAACAGTCCTAGTTTTAAAAACAGTCAGTAAGTATCTAAGAACTCTAACGCTGGATATTAATAATCTATCTTGGTTGCTATCTTGATCCCGATCTTTGTCTGTAACCAATCAACGACCGAACTCGCTTATCCGAGTCTTAAAGATGTCCAATCAGAAGCAGCCGTCAAAAACAAAGGATCGGGATTTGGATTGAGATAGAATATTAATATCGGGCGTAAAACTGTTCTAATTTTAAACTTCCTTTCAAAGATAGGAATACATTTACGGCAGCAATTTTCCTGACTACATAACTGATATTTATCGTCAGTCTATGTTTATCTATACCTACACACACGTTACAAATATTACAAGTAATATTCGCGACGTTGTCTGGCAACTCTGACTATGTGGAGTGATCGTGGGATGGATGTGGTCTGCAAGTACTCGTAAATACAAGATGAAAGTGGTGAAATCTTAAGACGGGCCGCGAGAAATCGCCGCCGTAATAAATAATGCACTAGTTCAGTCTCGCAAGCCCTTACACCGAGCGACTGGTTCCAACACACTCGTGATTCGACAAGAAATATTGACAGTACCCGTTTAGGTGCAGCCGAATATAACTAAGTACCTTTCTATTCGGATAATTACCGGAAGATTAAGCTATTAGATTAATAGATTCGATAAGCTTTGGTAACGATGATACGTAAGATTTAGAAAATTAATGATGACTTAATAGGCATTTCACTTTTTTGATCGGGTTCGGTTTTTGTTTGTCAGAAAATGTTTGAAGTGGCAGGCATGCTGACGAAATATGGCGTCAGCTGTGAAAGAAGACGAGAAATTACCCGAAATAAAATAGTTTAGTACTCTTTGAACACACCAGTTTAGTAGAAACTATTTTCGAAACATTACAGTATTCTTATAATAAAAATAATATTAGAGTTTCGGGTCCGCGGGCTTTTGTTGTTTCAAGATGTTTTTCATCAAAAATAATTATTTTATTTTAGATTCACAAACATAAACGAAATCAATATCTGTTTATAAACATGTTTTAGTTCCCATTAAGACCTGTCATGTTAGTTTTTAAAAGCTGATTGTAATCTCTTTATGAATGTCCAATTTAATTATAGACATGTGAAATGAATTGATGTTCTCAATGTGACTACTGTGTGACATTAATAGTGTCGATGTCCTCGGTGCTTGATAGTCGGAATCATTGAATTGGAAGATGTTGGTGTAGTTCAGAAATGATTTTAATAGTCGTTTGAATAAGAGTGTGCGACTTATGTCGGGAGGGTCGTTTCGCGGCGCCTGCGCCGTCAACGCCGTGTTCCCACCACATCCGTCGCGGTGCTGTCTCGCCAACCGAACTCATTTGCCGTGACACAAAACTTCACGTCATAATTGGAGCACAATAATTTGATATACTTTCTCCGATCCAACGTTTAAATAATTCATAAAAATTCAAACATTCTACACGCGTATATTCATGCATGAGCTTAATTAATACTTTCAGTTTCTTCTTGAAAATTAAAATACTTAAAAGAACAAAGCGGAACTAGTTTGGCAGTTTCTATTTAATAAATAACAGTCGGTCAGCGGAAAGGTAGTGAAAATTGTTATAACATTGTTATACAGTCGCTAATTAATTATAAAAAGTTTAACTTCTCATCAAAACATTTAACACTTCCTGACTTCCGTTGTCCTACAACGTAACTTACTATTATTATATGGGGTTATTGGCTTTTATTGTCTAATTAATTATTCAAACATGGTTCCCCAATTAAATTATTTTTCTTTAAGATTGATTTATGACATTGATTTGTTATTGATTAGTAGAAACAGGTGCTAATGTCTAAGTTTTAATTAATTTTGTGTGATAAAAAGCACATGGAGTGTACAGAGTGAACTTCGTGTTTCAAAGCTACTATACTTCATTTACTACACGAAAATAAATAAATGTTGAACATGAAACTGGTATTTCTCACTGGACTGGTGGAAGTAAAGCTGTCACTACAGTCGTGAAGGGGAAACTTTGAAGTGTCCCTCCTAATCACTGATAGAAGTGCATAACAAAAGTGAAATCTGTTGAATTTCCCCGCTGCGCCGGCGCTGGTGCCGGCCGCGGATTGGGAGCGCATAGGGGCGCTATCGTCACTCTCGTTATATTAAACATACGGGCACAGTTTGTCACTTTGTTTGGTTATTACACACATTACATTGTTAGTCCGCAAATGAGACATGGTGGCGCTTTCTAATGATACATCGCTGTTATTATGAAACATCGTAATGTTTCCGATAATTAAATAATTTGCTTCGAATCCGAAACAGAACCGAACTACATAATTACATGCCTGCATGTTACACATCAAATTACACCTGCGAATTTAAAATGAATAGCTTTTTAAATGCGAATATCTAAACGTGTATCTATAGTAACGAGCGTTTAATCGGCGCCTCGGGGTGACACTCGAATCGATCAAAACAATCAGTGGAAAGCTGTTGGGAGCTGACCACTGTTCGCATAACCGCATTCCTTGTGAGCCTCATCAGACGACAAAAAGAAACAATTACGTCAGGCAGCTTTATCGCGGATGTTAGACTAGAAATTATATTTCTCTTTATATTGAATAATGTTTATTATAGACTATTCACTTAGCTGCTTCAGATAACGACAGCAATTAGATTAATCATTTAGACATGTTTGAAAACGTTCTAATGTTAGTAGATATCGGTGACCCTTTTTTGTGCTTATATGTGCAATATTTATTTATATATTTATTGGTAAAAAAAGTTGTTTTATCCTTCATTTTCCAAGAGAAGGAATCGTGTAAGTCACAGATAGTGGCACTCTAAGAAAAAGTCACAATATTTACCTCCTGTATTGTACTAGGCACTTTGTTTGAAAGTATTATTATTTTCCGCGTATTTGTATAAGTTTGATTTTTAATTTCGGTCATTTGAATTCCAAGAAATATTTTCATTTTGCAGCAAATGAGTGATAGAGCGATTCATTTGCATAAATGTGTATCTACGTCTATAAGACGGAAGTTATGAACCATTTCATATTAATCTAGCTCAATTTGTGAAGTTCTGAATAGTTTTTACAGCTAGATTCTCGCTTGAGATATCAATTAATATTTTTTCATTCCATTTGTTATTGCTAGGCAACCTAAATACCAATCGAAATCAAAGTAGTAGATGTTAGTATCAAATAAATGGTTGGCGTGTAAATAATTTGACCCTGTTAGCAAGAACAAGGCAGTGTTGACTCATTTCCCAGGCAAAAGAAAAGAGTTCCACTTGTATGTGTCTCATTGGAACAATAATGGGCGTACACAGACGACGACAAAACACACAAAACTATAAACCTGTGTTTTTATTGTAACATATATATTGTATATCTGTTGATCGACTAACATGGAATCTAAACCTTTTTTGTCAATTTTACCACGTTTAATTGGCCTTGCTATTATTGAGATTGTGTAAAATGGTGCCCAACTGACTACTCATTTTATATGCATAGGCTGACATAGGCTCCTTTTTATCCCTGTATTCCCACGGGAACGGAAACTACGCGGGTAAAAGCGCGTGACATCTGCTAGTCTATATAATGTATGTATTTAGAAAAAAATAGTACGTTTATCAGTCATTTAGTACCCAAACACAAGCCCTGCTTAGCTTGGGACTAAGTGACGTTGTGTGAAACTTGCGGAATATTTTTTATTACTAAGATAGTTACAGAACGCAGATGGATGGAATGTGTGAAAAATTATATAAACAAGGAGGTTACTATTGAGATGACGGCAAATAGAAATGTATGAAAGCACAAAATGTGCTGCACCAAGCACAAAAAAATTGAATAAATTGGCCCAAGGCGAGTCTTTACCATCAACATCTATACAACATTTGAATCGAGCAAAAAACGACAAAAAAATCACGTTTAATATATGAGAAATATATTTTTATTCTGTTATTAGTATTCGTTGTTTTAGCGACAAAAGAAATACATCATCTGTGAAAATTTCAACTGTCTCGCTATGACGGTTCATGAGATACTGCCTGGTGACAGACAGACGGACAGTGGAGTCATAGTAATTACCCTGTTGGTGCAGAACCCTATAAAGGGCAGTAGGATAATGAAGGGTGATGAATAGCCAAGAACTTAATTTCTTATAGTAATTATACTAGTCGGTCTCTAGTGAGGAGAAAATTATAATCTGTGCCTAGGTTAAGGCAAGTTACTTAGACACGGCTATCAAATGAGGCTGTAATCTATAAATTAATTATCTTGCAATTAATTGATGACATTTAGTATCTTGTTCCATAATCAGTAAAGACAATTATTGTAATGTTTTTTGAGGATTGTTACACCTATTTTACCGAAATACTATTTTAATTTTTTTTTTTACCGAAATATTGTACCCATAAGAAGTGGAACGTACATCTTTTAATTATTTTGTTAAAGATTTCTACGAGGTTATTGTGACGACTTACATCGCGCTCACATCGAAAAACGAAGCTTAAAAGGTTTATACGATTTCGAAAAAAAAACATTCCACGAAACGTGTTATATTCATTACTTTCTTATCTCCACAATCGAAAGAGATCTCCAGAAAGTCCATAAAGACGTCAGAGCTGGATAAAAATCCGGTGCACTTAGTACAATATTTTTCACCGTTCCCAATCCATGCGTAAGCGCAATTACATGCAGTTTATGGGTGACAGAGGCGATGGCGGCGGAACCGGCCTTGCGCTAACTAACAACTAACCTGCTTCCTATGCTACAGCAGATATAAGCTTACCCCTCTACTCTTCCCCAGTACTCCAGTTATTTGACCTAAAAGTACAGTCAATTAACTAATGTCAAGCCATCCACAACTGTGTTATGAAGTCCTCTATTTTTAGAATACATATTTCAATCACAATAGGAATGTCTGCCGATTATGACGTGTTCCGAAACATGTTCGCTCCAATCAACTTTCAACAAGAGCGTAACAATGGGTGCAGAAGGCGGTCACCATTACGCGGCAGTTATTAATAAGAAGGGTACTATTTAAACATTGATCAGGTGCTACTGGCGGAGAGGAGCGTGAGGAGTGCCCCTTCAAGCTGACACACTGACTCGCTTTCGCAGCGCGCACGCTGCCTGCGCCCGCGCCGAGTGAGATGCCGGTAACTATGCTCGCGTATACACACCCGTCTCACACTACTTATAAGACACGCATCTCACAATAGTACCTAAACGCCATTCAACTTATGTCATCTATCAATCCCTAAGTACCTACATATAATATTATGTATGTGCCATGTAGCTGATAAGTTACACCTAGACGTTTTATTTCAAAGTTTATTTTAGCGACTTTAAATTTGAATTCCTTTGCAAAATCAAAAACAGAAGTTTTCAGCTTTTTAAAGTAATACTGTATTTAAAACGAAGTAAAGTACCTACCCTCATTCTTTCCATAAAGAAAGTTCAGCTTTTAAACTGCATGAAAACTCAGCAAATATAATATGTATTTAATTCGTTTTTAATATTTTTGTTTTTAAGTGCATTCCGCATCGGCGCATCTCATTTTCAGTCCAACTTTTTTGAGATTTAAGTTGTCTTGACGGAAATTAAAACTGGACAAGCTCATTAAGGCTTTCACTCAGATGCTTCCGTTACATTCGGACATTATCTCTTTAACGCGAATCCTATACTGTGAAAGTGAAAGTGTCAGAGAAATAAATATGGAATAAAGTTAAATGATAATATGTAACAACAAGTCGTTTCCCAAAAAGATCAGAATTTCTAATGAGAAAATAAAATATCGTAACGTATATATTATATGCGACATTATGCATGATATAAAAGTTACGAAAGTTGCGCAACATGACACGACATTGATTGCACAAAATGGCTGTTTTAGCACACATTCTAGAAAGCTTAATTTATTAATTTTACGCGGACTGCGACCGTCTAGCGCATGAATGGACGTCGGTATTGAGGTAGGCGCTGTTACAATTGTTTTACAGGATGGAATGGGCACCGACATACATACTGATACCACGACTTTTGTACATTGTTTTGGACACAAGTTGATTGAAACTTGTTCAATGGTATTTTTCTATTTTCTTCTCTCTTCTTGTTTTAGTGCCTGGGGTTCGAGTCTGCTCTTGCAATCGTGTCTCAAGGACCGGTCAATAATCGATTTATGACGTATAACGTCAAACTTATGACACATTTCCCATACAAAAACTGTCAAAGTTGTCAAATATTCGATCATTGAGACACGATTGCAATAGCAGACTGAGCCCCAGGGGCTCGAGTCTGCTATTGCAATCGTGTCTCAATGACCGGTCATTGATCGAATATTTGACAACTTTGACAGTTTTTGTATGAGGAATGTGTCATAAGTTTGACGTTATACGTCAAAAATCGATAATTGACCGGTCATTGAGACACGATTGCAATAGCAGACTCGACCCCCTGGTGTCAGTTTCAATGCCGCTCATGGGCCATAGACTTGGCATCACATGCCACCGAGAAATAACTCTCAAGCAAGCCGGTTTCCTCACAATGTTTTCCCTCACTGTTTTTGAAGACTACATTCTTGATGTACCTGTTATTTTGTATTGCAATCTGTTAAAATCTTCATTTATCTATAACTAAACGATTTTTTCCTTAAAAAGTGTACAAGTCACTTCTTTCAGAATTCCCGTCATTGTATTAGATACTAGCAAACGTCACGCAGTTTCACCCGCGTAGTTTCCGTTCCCATGGGAATACGGGGATAAAAAGTAGCCTATGTCATTCGGGAATAGTATAGCTTTCCACCAGTACAACAATTTTTAAAATTGGATCATTCGTTCCGAAAATTACCCCCTACATACAAACTTACAAACAAATTTTACCTCTTTATAATATTAATATTAGATTAAATCATGATTTTATACAGTTTAATGTGAAAATTGTTGAGAAAACTAAAAAAAATAGAAAATTTGACAAATAACTTTTGTGGAATCAGCCAGGATCATGTCATCAACTTCGAATATGCATCGATCTCCCTTCTACCCTGTATGTGTCATATCGTAAGACAAAACATAAATGATCAAATCCTTGAATTGTGGAAATTGAATACGTATTTTAGTTTGGTTTGTTTTTATTATTGTAATGTTTGCACTATCTTAACAAAAAAAATGTTTTATGTAACTAAATCTTGAACTTAATTAAACTTCATAAAAATATTCAGATGGTATATGGATGGTGATGATTTTATTATTTTTTTCGTTGTGGTTTAAAAGAAGATGTAGTAACAAAAATTTAAAAGAGTATGCTTAGATGGTTTGGTCACGTTGAAAGGATGGATGAAAGGAGACTAACAAGGCAGATGTAAGTGGGAACGCCGGGAGGGGACGCCCTAGAAGGACATACATAGACCTTATTGGTGAGGTTCTTCAGAAAGGTCAGGTGCGTAGTACTCGCAACCGGCGTGTGTGTATGACAACATGTATGAATGTAAACGAAGCAAAAGAAGTATGTAAGAATCGTAGCATATGGCGCTCTGTAGTTTCTGCCTACCCCCATGGGAAAAAGGCGTGAGTTTATGTATGTGTATGTATGTATTCAGATAGACCAATTCCTGAAAACATTTGAACAGCACGCATTATTCCAGCTAACTCTAAATGACTACACTTGCGACATGTTTGTTTCACAATACAGCACTCAACAATCCCAGGAGATGGCAAGGTACCGTGACGCAAACCGCTCACTTACAAAATCTTGATGCATTCAAACAATGGAATGGGAAGTCCTACTGTGTGTGGACGAATTTCGCAATGGCCTGAACAACAGTAATAACCGTGAAGACCCGTGTCACATCCGCCGTTCCACAGATAAGGGTAATGCGCCTACGCCGTGTTTCAGCCTTAATTACCAAGAAGATACTCAAACACCCATAAACAGAGCTCTAGTAGATAATTTTAACTGCTTCAACGTGAAAAAGAAATCTAGAGAATGTAGCCATTAACTTGTGTCATATCCGTGTGACCGTGTATAATGTAACCGACGTTATTAAAATATTTCGGCAAGATAACATCTCTCTCACAGCGCTAGGACTCGCCTTTCAAAGTTTTTATTATTTAGATGCTTTACTATTTACACCTTAACCAAGATGATATCGTTAAAGGTTTTAATTAGGAGTAAATTGATACAATCTTAATGTGATTAAACCATGCGTTTCTAAATACGATTTCATATAGCGATTAATATTGGATAATGTCATAGTTTTGAGCTAATTAAGAACCCATGTTCAAGGTGGTTATAGCTCAAACATAACATGAGGTAAATGAGGTGCGGATTAACTGAAAACAATTGCCTGACAAATTGCAGTTGAAGTTCAATAGAAACCTATAAACATGCAAGTTAACTTAGATATTAGTATTAACGTAAATGAGGAACCCCGCGGGTATGAGAAGTATAAAATGCGAGCTGTGTGACGCGTGACCTACTTTCCACAAGCCGGCTTCACCACATGTCGCTGTACCGGATAGCTCTTAGTACCACCAAAATAAAGAGTAAATTGCCATGAACAAAGAAATTACTTTAAAAAAAACGTCAGCTGCGTACAGAAAAATCGTTGAACACAACACATGCAAATTAAGTGTGTTCAAATATTCGCGATATGCGAAGAGATTATTTCGACGAGTGCGAGTGAAAGTAAAAATTATGCAACTTTCTACAACTGAATATTATTGTTCAGAGATAACAAAAAATACGCATTATTTAGCGTATTGTAGGCGCGGGTTACGGCGTAGCAGCGGGCGTTACGGCGTAGCAAGCGTGTGCAGGTGACAAAAACTTACTAAGATGAATAGTAGTATATTCGATATTTGTTTGGAAAATGTGCTGAATTTATCCTAATCTATTAATAACCACATAGTATTTTTAAGGAATATTTTAGGAAGGAAATTATAATTATCTCAACATAAATAGATTTTCAGGTTGGAATGCAAGTGACGATGTTTACATAATATTTCTACGTTCCACTGCTATTTTCAATTAAGCCAAGTTGTGACTATTTAACATAACTAACAGATCACTTCAGTAAACATTCTAATATTAGCATTCACCACGTGACATTAAACTTTTTCCGATATATCACTTCCACACAATTTTCAAACACATTAATCATCCTTCGCCCGAAACCAACCACCACAAAATCCTGTACCTTTTCAGGTGACCGCTTAATGAGGATCCAGATCGAAGAAACAGTTTCAGGATAACACAGCCAGCTACCGATCACTGTTCCAGAGTTCACAATCACTGTCACAGTCTGGTGTTAGTTCACTTTCGTTTTCGCGGCGCGTGTGTGCACTGCGCGCGCGCTCGTGCCTTGCTCGACTACTCGCACTGGTCGCGGCGGCCGCACTCCAAGCCGTTTTATACGCGTGAAAGTTCCGCGCCTGCGCAGAGCTGACTATCCCGGATCGGACAGATCTGACGTCTATTTAGATTTTGAAATCCTTTGATGACGCCATTGATGTCATTGCGGGTGTGACTGATGATGACTGCGCCTTTGTTACGAAAGAATTATATTTTGGCGAGGTCCATTTTGGTTCACGAGGATGAGTTATTAGTTTACGATGTTTGAAGAGGATGTTTATAATGATTGTCATTACCTTTTGATGGGTTTACAAATATTCCTGATCTCTAAGTTTTAAGCTACGAATACCGGACTAGTGGGACAGGATAGACCCCTGTCTATGAATGTTATTGAAGTGATCGATCATCATTTTTAAATGTCTTTCATAAAGATCGCTGATACATGAAATTTGTATTTTGGTATAGCCCAGATATTGCTTAGCATTATTCTTACTAAGAGCTTTTAGTGGTTGTGAATCCACGAAAGACCCTCAGTAAGCCATGCTTAACCTTCAAGATCGACCTCTGCCACCTTTAAACTTTCAATTGTGTCAATTAGAGACAATGACAGACAATGACAGCGCAGACACCGGTGTCCTCTCGGGGTTAAATGAATTCATTTAAACTTAAAATAGACGTGATTTTGAATAAAAATATTAAATAATCACGAAGTCATAAAAAAACCCAGAATAAGTCGATATAAAATATTAACTTACGCAGGATTCACGTACGGCCAGCATATCAAGCTACCGCAATGTGTCAAATTTATTTGATAGATTTTCAACCTTATCACAGACTGAATAAGGTTCACCTGGGAAAATGCTACAGTTTGTGGTAGCTTGAGGTACTGTTGTGCGTTGATATCCTTTCTACTATTTTTTATTAGATAATTTAATTTCACTTAAGATTTTGCGGACTCTGTTCATAACCTAACCTCGTCCTTGCATAAAACTAAACATTCAAGCCAGTAATTCTCATAACATTTTCTTGTTTTTGAAATACACTTGGGAGCAAATAAATCAAGCCACTTTCTTTTAACACGTATAATATAGTAAATATTGTTGGTAATTTATATGGCCTAAAAGTTTATTTAATAGTCGTAACAAAGAGGGAAGGGCCTCCTTTTAGAGACTGTTAAATAACCTTTTAAAATATGCGTAAGACAAGATTAATTAAATTTAAAAAAACTTTTTGACAAAAAAAACAACCGACTTCTTAAAAAAAAACTAACAGGTGAAAAATAACTTCAGTTTCGGAAGTCTGTGGCTTTGGTGGTTTTGTTTTGTTCATTATTGGCCACCGACTTCCGAAACTGAAGTTATTTTTCACCTGTTAGTTTTTTTTTAAGAAGTCGGTTGTTTTTTTTTGTCAAAAAGTTTTTATTTTGTAATTTTTAGTTTCTTTGTATGTAAAGAAAGTCTTTCAAAACTTGAAAGAATCATTGAAATCGGATAACAATTTCTAAAGAAGTTCTATCTAAACATGTACAGATTAATGTTTAGATAGAACTTCTTTCTTGCCGGCCCCTTTTAGAATAGAATGGCGTAATGTTATGTTGTGGAAATAAAAGCTCAGCATAGACATCTGACTAAAGCAATCGCGAATAATTTGCTGTTATGCGTTGAAGAGTTCCGTTGCCTGTCTTCTTCATCAGTTTTTCTTCACCAAATGATACTTTCCAAATGAAAATGCTTGATTTGTTACTAAAAATGTTAAAATCGGTGCGTGTGTGCCTATATTTTTTGAGGAGTTCCCTCAATTCCTCGAAGATCCCTCATCAGATATGAGTTTTGATACAAATGGGACCAATCTGTTAGTATACCCTATCAAACAAAAAAGAATTTTGAAAATCGGTCTATAAATGACGGAGTACTGAGGTAACAAACCCTAAAAAAAAAAAAAAAAAAAATATACAACCGAATTGAGAACCTCCTCCTTTTTTTGAAGTCGGGTAATAATGACCATAATGCGAGAATAAGCAAGTGGCTCAATTTAATTGCTCACGTGTGTATTTTCCCTGCTTCATTCAATGCTTGGAACATTGTTGATACGATATACGATTCATTTACCGTCGTACATATCTATAAACACAAGTCCAAACAATTGATCTATCGGTGCCAAGCCAGTTTATAGGCACAGTTCGTACAGAAGCCAGCAAATCAAGCTACCCCAAAATGTCAAATTTTCTCAATTGAACATGAACCTTATTCTGTTTGCAATAAAGTTAAAAAACTTCCAAAGAAATTTGACATATTGGGGTAGCTTAATTTGCTGGCCTCTGTACAAAGCAATCAAGTAAACTTTCGGCCTTTATTCACACTTTTAGTTTATTTCTATCAATTTTATTTATACATTCTCTCGAAACTAAAAATGTGAGTTAATACAAAAATACCATTTTAATACGCAACGAAACCTATTTGCCGTGAAATATTAATTTAGAATTCAACAGAAAGCGGATAAACGCTAAAATTTAATCTAAACCAAAGCGCCGAACAAAAGACATCAACGCAATTTAATTCAAAATTATGTAGTAATCTAAGGAAATTATTTTGATACTGAAACTAGGTACTGTTATGTCTCGACCATTGTATATTGAAAAAATAAAAAAACCATCAATGACTTTTCTTTTTTATTGTTCGTACAAATCGCTATTATAATAATGTAGCGAGGCTGCAATAGGTAGACAGTATTAGTAATTTATAAGAATGATCTGTTGAACTAAGTGGAACAAACATAAAAAATGACGTGTGGCACTCGGAGACTGCCGCGGTAAAGCTATTGCATAGCATTTTTTATCAACTCCTCTCCTCTCCCCCTCCCCATTCCTCTCCTCCCCCTCTCCCCTTCCCCATTCCTCTCCTCCCCCTCTCCCCCTCCCTACCCCCCCTATCCCCCCGCTCTACCCTCCCCCGCCCCTCCCCTTTCCCCTCCCCACTATCACCACTATGCCTGCAATATAAATATATAATATATATATAAATATATATGCAATAGCTTCGGCCTTCAAGCCACACCTCTTTGCCCGTCGGAGTGGGGAGCGTGAGGTTTTTTCGTTACGGAATTTCTGGATTCGGTCCCCGCGCTCAAGGCCCGCGATAGAAGCTATGCAATAGCTTAAAAATGAGATAAATATATATTTATTTTACACTGCAGATGTAATCTATCTACACATGTAGATTAAGTACTAAATAAGATTTAAGTAGATTTTTTATAAGCAGATTTTAATATTCATTGCCTAATGTTATAAACAAACAAAAGCTGCAAGCTAGAAGCTGTAATTATGTAGATTTAAAAGTTACTAACCGTGCTCTGGGCAATGCTGTCGAATCGAATTTCTTTGCTATATTTTCTGCTCATTCATACATATTTATTATTAATATATTATTTCGGAAAAAATTGTTAAAAAAAAAATCGAACTTTCACACAACATACCTAGTAATATAATATAACAAAACGTACTGATTAACTTCTAACTACAAAATATTAAAAATTGTAAAAAACTATTTTAGAAGGGTAAGTATGGTGTTTCTTGTCCATTCTTCTCCATACAAAGGTACCTTTTGGAAGGGTCAACTAGAATCATTATACGAGTATGTTATTTAGTTAGTAAGTTTGACATTTAAAAGTGCATTTTAAATGACCTAATTGAAATAAATGATTTGCCTTTGACTTTGGGTACCGCGATCTACCATAACATCACTGAATACGTCGGTATTTTCTGAAAACACCACCGATGATTGAATGAGGTTCACTTACTTTTCGCCAATTAAGTATTTCCTATGTCTTAAGTGGTTTATTGTCGTTAGTGTAAACAAACATCGTTGATCACCCTGAAGTACAGACGCCAGCACATCAAGTTACCCCAATGTGTCAAATTTCTTTGATCGTTTATCAACTTTATGTCAAACAGAATATGGTTCATATTATGGTGGTTCATATTATGTTATTATGGTTGTATATCTTCTATTGTTTTATATATTATTGTGTGTATGTGTGTTTTGATGACTGATGTCAAATAAATATTTTTCTTTCTTTCTTTCTTTCTTTTATATTAATTGGGAAAATTTGACACATTGGGGTAACTTGATGTTCTGGCGTCTGTACAATTCGAGGTTAACCGGGAATGACTTTCGATTGAGTTGTTCCCGACTGTTCGTTTGACTTAAATACTCGTAACAAACTGTCATTACACTACTTCGTTGATCGGTACGAAAACCTCTAATTCTTTTAGGAGCAGCTTTATTGTCAAATTCAAAATAGTTTGTTGTAGATCATAGGTGCATAAGATGTGTTATAAAAAGTTATACGTTGGTCAGCTGTGTCCAGCCATTGAGGCTTACAAAATTCACAAAATTATACATATAATCACTAAATTGACACGCAATTATTACAATAGTAAATCTGTTTCGGACTTATGTCATAAACACTTGACATACCGATTTTCCGTTGTTCGAAAATTTACAGCAAAAAATATTTCTAGCTCTACGTCTATATTGTCTTGCGAAAAATAAAATCTAATTGCTCAATCGTAAGCCGGCCGGCAATGACTTGGTATTATCGTGGTTGTACTCAAAGCGTATACAAGTAATGGGCACCTAGAGTCAACCGTCATAATTTAAGCACGCTCTCACAAACGCACCGGGTATGAGCCCGCGTCGCGCGCGCCGACAACTCACAAATATGAAATTTACGGAAAGAGTGAAATCGAATAAACTGTCCATTGTCTTAGTATGGTGCACGAATTCAGTATTACTTTCTGTTTTCATCTCGACATGTGCGCGCCGCAGGTGAATGATCTCGTCTAATTGTTAACTTGCGTCCCTGTCATTATCGCTGACTCTGTTATTACACGTATTTGCTATTCCACTCTTATTACCCGTCCAAGTGATAATTGTTTTTTTGTTCGTTAATTAGAAAGATTTAATGGCGACGTAACCCGCATAACAATGATTGGAAATTCTCTTAACAGAACACAATTGACAGGTAAAGAAAGTTGCGAATTTGAAATGCTTCTCTGTAAAAATGTAATATTCCGGGCGAGGGTTGTGATCTCCTAGGTCATTAAATATCATGGATATAGTCGAAAATCATCAGACACGTATGTACGACCTAGAAAGTATAAAAGAACGTGGTTATAAAAATACGTGAGATTAAGAATCAGTGAGGTAGCCAAGTTTTGCAACATCCTCAATGAGCTCAGCGGTCTGCTTCTGTAGCTGCAGACATGAAGTGTGGTACACGTGACGAGCTCATACGTCTGCTATGCCGTGTCGATGTCGCACAGATCCGCTTTGCATAACAATGCCCTGTCGCAACTTTCTTGTAAACGGAACACGATCTGAATTCGGGTTGTGTTAGTCACTGATCTATGCCAAGTGTTCCAATGTTCCGATTTACATAAGAGGCTTACCTACAAAACATTATCGGTATTATTGCAAATGTGTCAATACCCTCTCGTCTGTATCGGACGCTCATAAAAGTGAAAGTTTGTTTTAATTTTGTAAATATTATTTCAGGTTGTGCAGAAATGCGATAAGAAGTATTTTAAGTATAGTAAATGGTATGCTTTCAAAAAAGATGTCGTAGAATTTGCTTGCATACAAAGGAATTATAATGCTCAGTCATACCGACTAATGTCCGAACGAAAAAGAATTTTAGAAAGTTATGTAAGATTTTTTCTTATTTTGATAGTTAAGCTAAGTTTCTAATTAATACTTGCGGAAATACATAATGCAACGGAAACTTGGTGTGGAAAATTTGAGAACTTAGAGATCCGTCAATTTAAAAAAGTAGGTAATTATTTATAAGACAAATATAACCCTGCAAACTAAGCAAAAGTAATGTAGCTATACCTGAAACTTTTACCTTTTTTTTAAAAAAACATCAGTCTGAATTCTCACTTTACGCCTATTGCACATGAATAAGAACTTCTTTGGACCTTAATGAAAGAAGTCCACCTTTTCTAAACCGGTTTTAAGCCAAAATTCGTAATGTAATATAATTATCTTCATATTATGGCAAAACACAGTTTCATTCACAAAAGGAAAGTAGACAGAAATAGTTTGAATGCCATTTGTATGACATACAAACACTATAAATCAAACATTAATTCTAGACAAATTATTACTTAGCAGCGTAACGTAACATTACACGCCATTGACCTTTGTTCAAAAATAATATGAAGTTGTGTAACTCATGTGCGTCAAGCGTTCATTAGAATGGGGCATGCGCAGGCGCTGGTTCCGATTGTTCAATGGCCGGCGATGCGGACGCGCATAGAATGGGGGCGGGCTTAGACCATTTCATAACATAACGCGGCTGTAGGACTTCAACGAAAGTGAGTCTTGCGGATGCTGGAAATTCCGAATTTATTGCAACAACCGCATAAAATAAAAACCGAGTTACACATAGCTACTTAACTTTTGCATTACGGCTTTTACGTAAGTGTTTTACAAAATGCTGCGAAAGCGTCACAATGTTGAGTTTCGTATAGTTTCGTAGCTGTGAATAGAGCTCCTATTTGCAACAGAAATAAGCGAAAACACCTAAGCACTTAATTAGACATTATTTTCAAACTAAGTTAAACTGCAATGGCGCAAGTCATAAAACCCTTCTGGATACCATGACGTTTACAGTATACCTACTAAAGGGAACCTATTTGCCTACAGGATGGAAGAATAGTTCTGGCTGGTTTGAAACACTCACTCAATTTCTTAATGGCTTAAATTATGCTTAGAACGTGCGATTTGTTTTTGTTTTAAAGATGTGATGAACAAACGAAAGTAATTATGGATTAGAAATCTGAAAAAAAAAAATATTATTATGATAAATCTTTGAGCGTTTCAACCACCCCGCCTGTCATAACCATCCCCCAAATTCAAATGAAAGAGAATGTAATCAATGGAATATTTCAGACGTTCCCAGCATTCCCCCTGGTACTTTAGCAGATTCAGCAGATTCTGGGAGTTGATAAAATATTAAAGTTATAAGGTTCACTAACTAAATAGATACTATTAAATCAGCGGTGCCCTATGGCTTAGACATGCACTGCATTTTAACAGCCAATTTGCGTGCCGTTTGTAAGGCTGCAATAAAACTGCCAACTGCTGTTTGTACTAAACTGCATTCAATCAAAATGCAGTCCATCTGTATAGAGCCTTTATCATAATTAGTGAGCCAATAGTGAGCTTTATAATAGTCTTGGCCCCGTAAGGCCGTTTCCCTAAAAAGCAATTCTACGATACCTGCCCAAAATATAAAACAACCTGTCGCAGTATGCTTGTTATATTTCGTCGTTGTCGTTAATAATTTATTAGTTTTATTGAATTCCATGATAATGCAATTTCGCATACAAAATGTTAAGGCACTTTCGCCCGTCTGTCAGTCTTAGATTGTGTATACTTATGCAGCCACAAAATATTCTCTTGTCATTGTGTGCAGATAAGTTGACAAAGCACATTGAAAAGCGTATTTGTAGCTAGGGTTGATTAAGTAGATTAAATTCACACTTTTGAGGGTTCTACACAAAGACATTCAATCTACACTAATATTATAAAGAGGAAAACTTTGTATGTTTGGTTGTAATGAATAGGCCCCGAAACTACTGGACCGATTTGGAAAATTCTTTCACTGTTGGGAAGCTACACTATCCCCGGGTGACAAAGGCTACTTTTTATCCCTGTATTCCCACAGGAACGGGAACAATGCGGGTGGAACCGCGGGACGTCTGCTATACTAAATATAGAAGGGAAAACACAAACAAAATTTTCATCCAACACTTGTGTTCGAGTGGATACCAGTCTATGAATTTAATTTAGTACACCCTGAATACTACGACATAACAGGTTTGATACTTGTTATTTTTTAGTACCTATATAATCCTGAATCTAAGTGGGTGGTTCTGTCTGTCGGATGCTACGCAAACACCACGGAAGGCTTCTATGTCCAGTACATGTAAAAATGTATACGAAGCCAAGGAAGTATGTAAGAATCACAGCATATGGCGCTCTGTATTTTCTGCCCACCAAAGTGGGAAAGAGGCGTGAGTTAATGTACCTATGTATGTTATAGTGAGCACTGAAGCCTTGCACGAAAGTGGTGCATTAGGTATCGACAGACAGGTATAATCATGCCCTCGAGAGCAGTCGAACCGTAAGACTGTTAGGAATTAACGACAATAGTTTGTTTACAGGGATAATGAAAGAACACTTTTTTTTTAAGTTTTATTTTAATACCAAAACTTTCATCAGACGAATCGAACACACTACCATCAAATATTCGATCCCGGAAAAGATCACATGTTGGCTGAGCTTCCTGCAACTTCTGAAACACTAGTATTTTCTAATTCTTATAAATCACTGCTATTGTCATCTGTGAGATTTATTAGTACTGTCATGATATTATTTTTCTATTTTCATTACAATATCCTTGCATGATTTTTTCCAATCTTAGTAATGTTTGCAAATGCTTGTTCAGCAGCCACCTATATAAACAAAAAATAAATCATAAACAATGGTTCTAACATAGCAACTTTAAATATGCACATATAAACTAGGCTACATACCTTTATATCAATGGATCCAACATTGACTGAAGCAATTTAATGTTTTGCAATTACTCATATTAATTCAATTGGATTCACGTCACAATGAAGACGTAATTTTCTTCGGGCGACCTTAGAAATGTTTTCCCGGTGTTGAAAAAATTTCTTATTCTTTACCTTCCTTTAACATTTTTCTTACTGTGTTGACAGATTTACCTAAAACAAATAAAGATACGGTACTTTATTATGTATTCCCTATTCTTTATCTTCAAGTATCAAATATGGGTATACGAGGCTCTTCAAACTACAAAACATAACCTTAAATTTCAATTTATGTAAACAAGACAAATAGTTACTTAAATCTGTATATCAACGAAACTACGCATTGAATACATTTAGAAAAACTTATTTAATGTACAATGATTTAATAAGGGTAGATAAATACCTGTCCTAGCGGCAGTTCTTCGATAAACATTCCCGATATCGGACAAAACTTGTCCCGCTTCAGATTTGGCCAAACAACACAAAAAGACGTGGTAAATTACTGCTCTGATACAACTACGAATGGTTTTATTAATTTTTAATCGTTAATTATGCAACGAAACTTAATAATTTCGTTATATCTATGAAAAACGCCGAGGATTTACGCACTTTTGACACATGATGTACTAGCAGTTGACAAATAAAACAATGTTGCCACAATCATCCATTTTTAGTTTCAACTGTCACCGCGTCAGACTCTTTTTTGCCAAGCTGTACGTGACAACTAGTTAATTATAATGATTGTGTCTGACCAGCCTGTACCAATAGGTATGTGGTTGTCTATTTCGGCGGGGAAGCATGTTTGAAAGTTTTGATGCTGACGGACTAACAGCCGTTCGACTTAGAATAGATGAATAATATAGAGAAGTACCTACTATTTATTTATTTTTTACTTTGCCCTACACTTATCAATTCATCTGAATTGACTGGTCTATTGGTTAGTGACCCTGACTGCTATAACAGAGGTCGTGGTTTCGTTTCCAAACCAAGACAAATGTGTTTTGTTTATTCCGAGTCTGCGTGTAATATCTATAATAGTCAGTTACCTAGTACTCATAGCATTAGCTCTGCTTAGTTCGGGATTAGATGCCGTTGTGACAGTTGTGGAATATTTTATCTCATTTATTTATTTTTAAACTTTGGCTCGCACTAGTATCTCCTGAATTATGGATGCGTTGACAACCATTAAACTTCCATAAAAAAACAAACACACCCAGAACAATTACCTGTAGGCCATACAAATATTTGATTCATGCGGGAATCGATTCCGTGACACGCAGTGCAGCAGCATACCGCTCAGCCACTCCACCAACCGTGTCGTCTAATCGTTTGTCCATTGTTTGAAGTGCAAACCTACTGCCAGCCCTAAAAATTCAAACTTCAGGTTTGAATTAACCACCTTGAATAACATTGCTTGCGTGCGTTGATAGTACTAGGCAATTAGTTATCGTAAAAGGTGCCTTATCTGTTACTGCATACCTAGACCAATAGAACTATAGATGAAAGCGGATCTAAGTTCTGCTGTAGACTGAAGTACTTTCCCTTCCTTTAGGTATTGTAGTTAGGTGGCCATTAAATGTTAAAGATTTAGCTGTAAGTAAGACGCTTGACAAAAACGACTTTTTTAATAATAAATACAGGGTACTTAAGTTGTATAAAGTTTATTAGTCATTTAAAAATATAAATGTGAAAACTATAATTTCCATTTCCATTTTATCTGTATCTTTCCATCCTAATTGCGTGACGTCATCAGCATTCTCATCTTATCACCACTATCATCATATTCCGAAGTTATTTGAAGTTCATGCAACATGTCTAATTCTTCCATATTGACCGAATAGTCATCATCTGCCTAGCCTTTTCCCAACTATGTTGGGGTCGGCTTCCAGTTTAACCGGATGCAGCTGAATACCAGTGTTTTACATGGAGCGACTGCCTGTCTGACCTCCACAACCCAGTAACTGGGTAACATGATACCCCTTGGTTAAACTGGTTGTCAGACTCTCGGGCTTCTGACTACAAGTAACGACTGTCAAAGATCTACAAATGACAGCCGGGACCAACGGCTTAACGTGCTTTCCGAGGCACGGAGGAGTCTTGGTATGTAATAAATGGTCACCCATCCACGGACCGACCTCGTCAAGCGTAGCTTAACCTTCGATCGACCCATGCGGCTGTTATAATTTAGCCACAAGCTCCTCTATTGACCGAATAGTGTGAAAGATAATTGGAAAGAAGGTGACTAACCATCTTTCCAATTATTCTTCACACTATTCACCCACCGTTTCTTTGTTATTGCTCTATACTTGCAATTCTCCACATCTCAAACTTTTTCCACTGCATGATTCTCATTTCTTCGCATGGTGACAATTCATTTCTATAAACTTTATATTCTCTTGTAACTTTTCTGTTAAACATAATGAAAAATATTATTATTATTCCATAAATTCACGCCACACATTCCCCTCAGCATTCTCTTCTTATCAACTAGCCTAAAAAGATCTAAAAACTAAAAGCTATGATAAAAAGTTGACAGCCCTAAGTAAGTCTAAGTATTGTCATTGTGAGTGAATAATATGTGTGTGGCATCACGATGGGAACTCGCACGGAGACTTGAACCGAGTAAGTACACCATTGTGTTAGTACTAATATGCCTAATTTATAAGTAGCTAGTACGAGCGGCTTATTGTTTGTTACACCTGCTCTTATTATGGACGTAAGAAAGTTGATACACATCAAATTACTCTTTATACGTAGAAAGCTTAGAAAACAGCAGGCAGTAGCGGGCATGGCGTAACTTATTATCTTTAAACACTAAGGTATATTGTTACTGCGTATATCATACATGTCTCTGGGTAAAATATTAGTCTTCATTAATAATAGATTTAGACTGAATCCTGAAGTTTATCACATACGTAAAAGAAAAAGGAAGAAATTATTTTTATTTGGAACAAGCACAGGAATTTAACAGCTTAAAAACTAAAAACGAAATCTTACATGTTAAATAGGTAACAGAAAGACCTGTACGAGGCCAAAAAGTCCCTAAAGTAAGTATCTTAGAGTTGTAAGGAACTCGCAAAAATACTCGTATTATACCTACGTATTGACGATGTTACGAAATGAGAAAGTTAGAAATTATTCTCAAAAGAATCCTCCGTAAAATGAGGTGTTGAAAAATTTGGGAATGCCCATAACATGATTATTTTCATTTTGGCAAGGGCGTTGACTCATTGTTGTTATTATAAGTCCGAAATGCGGACGCGGTGTTGCACAATATGTCGCGAATGTAGCATAATGTAAGAGCTATAACTATAAGGCATCCTGTAGACGTAACCGCTCGCATGATTCATGCGGACAGTGAAAGTGGCACATATTTCGTGAGCAGCCCACCGCAGCCCTATCTGCGAATCGTGCAGCTTGACGCGTCCGCAGCGAAGGCTGGGAAGTAAGACTTCTAATCAGTTTTAATTAGTTCTTATCCTTTCTTTAAGCTGTTGAAGTTGCTGAAAAACTAGGTAGTTTTCTTTGCTAATCAGACAAGTTAAAACACATGCATGTAGGTAACTAGTGACTGATGCGATAATTAGTAGGTACCTGCCTACAAAATATGGGGTTTTGTAGATATCAATGAGAAGACTTAGAGTCATAAAGAATGTAGGTATAACATAATTTATTATTATAAATGCTAGCTGCTGCAGCAAACTTCGTTCCATCTTTTTTTCCACAAAAAATAGTTAATGTCCTATTCTCAGACCAACTGTAGGTATGTATACACACAAAATTTCATAGGTATCGGTCAATCCGTTTCGGAGGAGTATGGTAACTAATATTGTGACACAAGAATTAGAGAAGTATGTGATATTAATATATTTAAAAACAGTACCTATCAAAACACTTATATTAGGAAAAGCATATTACTCTGTCGCTGAATATTTAGAGGATAAACCTATGTAAAGTATGAGATATTCTTATTAATGTTTTCTTTAATGTAAAATTTTAACTATCGTGTATTTTGTAAATTTGCATGCCCATTAGCCATATCCTACCATAGTAGTAATGTAGTGTGTATGTGTGTGTGTAGTAATTATAGTGTTCATTAGCAATAGCTAATGAACACTATAATTATTATGAGACATTTTTCTTTTGTACCCATATTCGCAAATGAATAAATGATTTATGATTTATTTTATATATGTATAAGATTAGATTAATACATAACGGTTTAGTTAAGAATTTTGTTTGTTTTGGTATGTAGCGTCGGTTTGTAAATATTTTCGAACTACCTACTGTGCAAATATTATTGTGTGAAAGCTCTGAGCACGTTGAGGTGAGGTTACCAGCCACCTACATAATGTATAGAGAAAATATTGATTCAACTATGTAGCCGTATAATTGAAAAAAAAATCGAATTTGTTTTTCTTTAATGTAAATACCATTGTGGTTACTAGACGCCTAGCCGGTAATGTAAAAGTTACAAAGTGGGTCACTTAGCACCTTTTTATGTAGACTAGAATAACTAGTGCATTGAGTGCGTTTATAATCGTTTCCTGGAGTTTTACTTGTTTTCTGTGCATTGTCAGGATCAGAATTATTTAAAGGTTGCGAAACGTGTCCTTTCATTTTTCTACGGTATGCCGCTTTTATACCTACCTATTATTATTATTATAATTTAGCCCAAATTGTCCCACTGCTGGGCAAAGGCCTCCCTCCATTCCTTCCATCGGTCGCGATTCTGCGCCACCTCTCTCCAATTCTCAAGGAAGACTTCCAGGTCGTCCCGCCATCTCCTTCGTGGTCATCCGCGGCCTATATCGCCTGATAATGAAGTTTTGTGTTGTAACACTTGTTACATAATTTATTATTATCATCACATCATCATCATCATTTATTATTATTATTTTAATATTTGTACGGCCGAAATGCCGAATATAGTGAAACCCGTTGAACATAACATCATATGTACCTAAATTCTTGCAAATAAATAAATCATTCATTCATTCATTCATTCATTCATTCACGTACTGCGTGACTCACGTACTAAAGGGTTAGGCAGAAGTGTACCTGTAGAATACCCACAGTTATCTTGAAGTCCCATGTTATAGGGGGCGAGCCTTTTATTATTAATCGGACACACACTCCAGGCCGAAATAATTCAATGAAACTTTACCCTACCCGGAGATCGAACCCAGCCTATATAGGACCTCAAGCGCTGTAGTGGAGCTTGCGACCACAAGACCAATGAGTAATTTGTGTGTTGTAGCTATTATAAATTGTCTTTTGTGTTTGAAAACCGTAAGATTACGTGAGACTCAACGCTGTGGCGATGAATGAGCGACAATGCCTCGGAGGCGCTCGGTCCACCCGCCTCCCGCCTGCGCCCGCGCCGCCGTACACTTTCACTGGCTGGGATAGGCTTTGCAGCGATTGTTTATATCTTGTTAATGCGCCTTTTATGTCGCATCTAGATGTATCCGGCTGATGTGACGGCCGTTGACTCCGTTTCTAATTGTGGCTAACTGTAAGATTACATATTCTCTTTCCACTTTTTATTTAGCAGGTGATGTTTAAACTGATATCTCTCTGCAGTCTGCGGTCTGATACTTACAAGTACCTACATACTCAAGTATTCGAATAGAAATTATTGGTCATGTTGAATTTACATTTGACTACTTTATTAAAAACTGAAAATTTGACGATTCATTAAAGTGTATTCAACTTTTTTTATTAAATCAGGAGATTTATTGAAGTAGTGTCTGAAGTCCGGAGAGAGGGGAAGGACTCAATATTCCTTAAATCCATGTAGGTAAATAACATTAGTGTAATAAACTATTATTTTTAACTTCGGCAACAACAGTAACTTACACAGTAACTTTAACTTATAACATTTTCTATTTCCAGGAGGGCGATCGACGATCTTCAGTCCCAACGGGGTGTTGGTTTTCTACCCCTTTAAGTCTCTTGTCAAATTACAGACTCATAATAATAATAATACCAGCCTGTTACTGTCCCACTGCAGGAAAAAGGCCTCTGCTCATACTGAGAAGGCGCAAACACGCTGATCGCCAGGCTTGCTCAAGGTGGATTATCAATTTCAGACTTACATTAACTATAAGTCTAGGTTTCCTCACGATTTTTTCCTTCACCGATGTCAAATGATGTCTAATATAAACTTAGAAAGTACATATTAATTGAAAAAGTCACATTGGTACTTGCCCGGATTTGAACCTCAACCTCGTGCAAGAGAGGTAGGTGCTTTAACCTCTGGGCCACCACGACAACCATTCGTACAACCGACTCATATTATAATAATTTATAACTCCAGGTATCCAGGTCCCCACGATGTTTTTTCGCCGATGTCAGTGATGATGAACAAGGTACATATGAATAGTCACCCTAATACTTGGCCGGATTTTAACCCATTTAATTTAATTTAATTAGGCTAATCTATACAGAATGTTGTCTAAGTCCGTTGTGGTTTGTCAAGAAGTTAAATATATTTCCATCCAGTCGCCCCAAATTATTTTGAAAATATCTCATATAATATGAGATTTGAACAAAAACCTAAGCAACTCAAAATCTTCTGATTTTTGGAAGCGTATTTTGTGGCTTAATTTGTTGCATCTTAATTTTACCCTGTAATGGCTTGGAGCAACGAATACCAGTAGATAAGTGTTAAGCTTTAAAGTCGACTGGTAGCTTAGTTTTCTTAGTTGAGTTAACTACCAGTATAATTATGGATAGATCGGTTTAAAGAACTTTACTTCTCAGAAAGATAATCGTCACTTACATGAGAACAATAAATCTTATTACTAATGATTCATTTTATTGGTCATTAGGTACTATTGGGTTCCTATATTATATCAGTGCGTTTAGAAGAAAACAGAAGTGTGATCGTTATCAAAAAAAATGGAAGCGATAGAATCGATTTCAAACAACATAAATTGACTTTTAACAGAATGGCACGATATATTTATTAGCATTAAAATTACATTGGTTCAACCTTGTTTCACGGCTTGGCTGTAACTGTAGGGTCGGATGGGGCTCCCTTTGCCTTGAGCGTCGTAGAAATTAACCAGTGACTTGACACTGCCAGGTCCTGGGGTGGGTTTGAGGTTGGCTACTGGCGCGGGGTTGACTGGTACAGGCTTTATTTGGGCAGGTTGTGTAGGCTTCGACGGCAACGGTTGTGGTGGCTTTGGAGCAGCAACCGGGGTCAGAGGTTTTGTGTCTGGTGCGGGTGCTACAGGCGCCGGCACGGGTTGCTTTGGCGCTACCGGCAAAGTCGGCACCGGTTGTTTAGGTGGCAGCACAGCAGGCTGTGACCTCACCCCCCCGCTCTCCATGTTGATAAAGTCGATGTTGGCATGTTTGTTTATCGGTACGACCTTCCGACCTGAAATTTAAACAAGTCCAGGTTATTTTAAGTTGGTAACATAATTATATTCAAAGAGATTTAAGATATCTGCTACAAAGATGGACATGCGAAGAAATGTCATAGAAAAACTGTATGATCCCATGTGTCAGTAACGCCATCTACCATAATATAGTAATTTTGGAGCGGCAGCGGAGTGTACTAAATTAATTCATTCACTTGTGTCCTAGTGGAAGTACTGGTCATATCGGATGAAAATTTTGTTCGTGATATAGGATAGGTTTTGTAGGATAGCTAGCCTTTTTATAGGATATATTTTGGAGAGTGTGCACGAGAATTACATGACTTGATTCCGCCATCACCTTTCTACCATCGGACAACCGCCGGTACGGCGAGTGTCCACCCTTACATCGTTGGCACTCCACGATTCGGACAAAGCGTTTCGCTTCGTAGTTTATACCGCGTAAAACGAAGGACTGGAAAAATGCTGCGGTCTTCCCGTCCGATTATAATTTAGGTGTCTTCAAGGCTAGAGTGAATAGGCTCTTAATAAACTAGTGCGCTTCACCATCACTGATTGCATCACTGCTTACCATCAGAAAAATCATCATCAAAAAAAAAACCCGTCTATAAGTAGGTATTGAATGTAGGTGTGATTATATTGAATTATCCTGTCCTTTAAATAGGACAAGTCTTTCTAATTGGTATTAAAAACACTATGCTTCTTAAGTTTGATATGATAGAAAGGCTTTGGGCAACAATATGCAAAATCTATTTTCGTTACGGTTATAATTAACGAAATAAATCAAGTTCCTTATTAGCAAAATCTGTTGTTTTCTAGTTAAGTGCCTACCTGTAATATTAAATGTGCTAAATAAAAATATAAAATGAACTAATTTACTTATAGACACCACACAAGCCGCTCAGGTGAGCTTAGAATTATGTAAGTTTGCGAAACAGTTCCATATAATGTATTAAACAACAGTTTTTTATATATCTATGCTAAGCACTTAGGAAAGTTTTTTAATAATAGTCATCATAAGGTTTAACTGATTGACCCATGGAATATCCCTTGTTGCATGTATAGCATATCTATATACCTACTTTTATAAAAATGAATCCCTATTTTCCTTGGTCACAGCATCACGCGTAAATGGCTGGACCAATTCCTTCCCACAGTACATTTTCAACTGACAATTTGACATTTGACAAGTCTTAAACTAAAACTCAAAAGGTAAAGTAAAGTTTACCGGGCTGCTACTATATATTAAATAAATCGATACTTACATTCAACGGAACAAAAGACGAATAACAAAATCAAAGCCGCGGCCCTCATGTTGCTCACAGTTTGACTAACCTCCGGAACTCTTTACCTCGCACTGAAGTAACCGATACTGATTCCGATGAATAGTGAGCCAAGACTGCTCTGATTGGTCGATGTCGATTTTCGCCAGGGTCAAGTCGTGCGACGTGCAGGCATCGAACTGGACTGGTCGCGTCGCTGCGTCAGCGACCTCTGCCAGGCGTGACCTCATCGATAACGTGTTCTCGGTATAGCTAGATTGTTTACATACACAAATAACGTATAATTTAATTGGAATTTTGCGATGAACAAAATTACTCAAAACAGCACACACTAATTCAAACAAAAGTACCTACCTACTTATAAACGCGTGAATACACCAGTCGATGATGTTCGAAATTCTGACCTTACGTGCGCCCAAAAAGCCCCCACGCCTTCCTCATGTGGCACCTGCTTCCGGCACTCGCAAGGCAGTCAACTAACAACTTATCTACCTAAAAAAATAAAAATTCAGTGTTGTTGGTAAGCGCATCTCCTAAAAACAGATGGACCGATCTGGCAAATTTATTTCTGGATTAAAGTTTTTAGGGGAAGAACCGAAATTGCTTTTTTGAATGAATCCACATTTTGACGGGCAACGTCTAGGTATCGGATCAGCTAGTGATTTATATTTTCACTTCAGCAGCTACAGTACAATTCTCTAAAAATCACCCCGAGGACATGTGAAGTCAAGGTATTTGATTAAATGCTAGCTATTTCCATGAAATAGATGATAACCCATAAAGCAAATAAAAATAAGGAAAATCTGAATGATTATTTACAAAATAATGTCACAATTAAGTACCTATCAAATTATTGTTGTTGAAACTGAGTAGGCGATAAGAACACCGCAACCAGGCATGTACATAAATGATAATATGGCGAGTTGTTATGTTATTGCTTCAATTAACTGACTCCTACCCACCTAGTGTATTCTGGAACTAAAAAAGATTGGATTCGTTTAAAAATAGATGGATAACACAAAAGTTTACTTGGTACATGTTCCCGAATCACATCACGCTGTAATTCCCCATAGAAGTACAAAGACAATACGGGTTGTATTGTTTTTGTACTTCTTCGTATTGTTTTTGTACCACGTGAGCTTCTTTTTAGTAAGCAGCATTTGAACGCCTGTGCTAATGAGCACAATAATTGAAATAACAGTCCTTGGAATCAAACCCTGGAAGACGTATCTACTGCAGTCCCGCTGGTGACTGTACCAACCAGATATATCATAAGGTGCTGTCTAGTTGGATTACTAGGTCACATTAGATAGACATCCCAACCAGCAATTCAGTCCTATTATTTCAGTTCATAACTCTAAAAAGCTCTATAAACGATTTATTAAGGTTTTAGCGGTGCCAGGGTGTTGTATAAAAGCGTTCTACAGTACGTTATTGCTCTAAATGCTTAAAGAGCTAAAAATACCTATAAACAAAGAATGTAAACGTTTACTACGCCATTTTATACAACCGTTATAGTCAAGTACTATAGCAAGTTCTAATATAACTGGTACATAATAATATTGCTCTATAAATTTGTTAGCAGGTGCCTTTATTTATCTGATTAGCGTATTAAGGGTTCCAAACGTACTGCAATAGTAGTTCCGTTATAGCAGTGATGAACACTCAACTACAGGGTAATATTGTGATGTTGTGGATATTTAGATCGCTGCTATAGTACTTGTGCCTTAGTTGTCACAAAAGACTTTGCAATAGAGTGTTTTTGTGATGTAGTCAAATATCAGAGCACGCTAATAGAACGTTAGTGTACTATAATAGTTTTTAGATGCATATTATAATTTTGTCGATAAGCATATCACACAGACACTATTATAGAGCAGAATTTTTGTATAACAACTTTTTTGGTGCCTAGCAATGCGCTGTTTGGTATTATAAATGGATATCTATCACTTTAATGACGCAAAAGTGGCACATAAACGTAGATAAATGTTTCTATTAAATGACAGCTAAGTCCCATAAAGGATTATTGGCTCGCTTTTACAACAATATTCAGACATTTTGATACGGAATTAATGGAACATGCATTCTGCCCTTAAAACAAAAAATAATAATGGATTTAAAGAATTGGAAAAGAAATATCTAAACGCAGTGGAACTTATATAAGTGAATAGACGATTTTGAAAAAGCAGCTTTGTTTTTTTTTTCATCATCAAACAAAGTAATAATAGTAGCCAAAATCAAGTTAGAATCACAATTACGGGAAACGGTTCCGTACAAAATGTGCCTTACAAAGATATTATTTCTGAAGAGAGACCTTATTCCAGCGATTTTTCTGAATCTTCAAGCAATAATTCAACATTCGTAAAAGACCAACATTTTCGTGATGGCGTAAACACTGGGCCTTTAATTATAATATTTCGCATGAAGCAACAAAAAGTTTAGTACGATGGTATATATGATGGTACATAAATAAAAATCTTTTTTAATTACATGGTTCTTTATTTTGAACTAAAAAAGAAAAACCTTTCATTTCTCATCTACTAACAGTCTTGATATCACGTTAAAATCAACCCACATAATTAACTCAGCTTGTACGATATCAGGTACTCGAAACAATGTCAAAAACATAAAATGTTAGAATATTCACTTCACCGGAATACCTATTCAATTTGAAGCTGCTGCTGCTGCATGCTACTGTGAGCAGCATGAAATCGTCTCGACTAAAAAAAATATCGATATCCATATTGGCGTCCATTAGGTACCCTGCAAAAATACAATGTTGATTGCAGTTTAAATTTATAAAGGTATTACTTCTATAGTTCAGTAAAATTACAAAGAAATATAAACATTAGGTACGTAGTCTTGATATAAGTACGTAAGTTCTTCCTAAGGAAATAAAAACTGGTTACATGATCAATTCTCACTATTCGTCAGTTAACAGTTTATAATTCAGTTTTTTTTTCATTAATGGTCTTCAGAAAAATAGTAAAAAGAAAATGTGTATTATAAATATATTCAGTCATGCTCACACAGAACCCCAATTTTAGGTTGAATCTACGATGACTGACAGTGAAAACATTATCACGGCAAGTACTATAATGGCTCTTAAAATATTGAAATCACTTTATGTGATAAATATTTTAGTAAAAGCTCAACAATTCGAGGGGGGCACTTTAAATTCATGGTAAACCTATCCCTAGTTTGTCAGTAAAGCTGCAGTCGCACGTCATTTCCACCGTAATAGACTATTATTAAAATAACAAAATATTTTTTGACTTACCTCAGATAACTTGTATCCTTTCGTAAAATTATTTTTATTATTTTTTGCACTCTGCACTATCACGAATGTAAAGTAATGAATGGTGAATGAAAAAGGTGAGGTAAAGAAAACTAAACTCTTGTATAGTATGAAAAAGTACTATAAAAGGTCCTACAGTAGTCAGGACATCATTATTTTGAGACCTGCATCACTGTTACAGAGATTTTATTGGACTGTTTCGTCATGTGGAACACTGCAATACAATTATTTTGTCACTGAACAGAGATATAAATGCGCCACTTTCGAATAATAGAAACGTTCTTTGGGGTTTTATAGGACCAAGTACAGTTTTTTACAATACGTTCTATGGTTCTTTATAGTACTAGTTTTTGCTGCTTGGGATGGCATCTAACAATCGTCGCATGTGAATGGTGCATGTGCACAATTTGCTGTGTACAAAATTAAAGGAACTTGCCTATATCAAACAATTGAGCATCATCAAGCTAGCATTCGAAATTATTGCTATGTAGTATGTACAGTTCTAACAGCACCGTAGAAGTATTCAAACGTGGATCGGATGAGAGCCTAATGCATTAAACATAGAGTAAGATACGATTTTCCCGACAGTGCGCGGGCGCAGCACGCTACTGCTGCATTGCGCGCGCGCGCTCGCCCGCATCGATGCGCTTCTGATAATGTCTCTTTTCTGATAACTTTCTTTTATTCGTGGGATATAAATTCTATTGCAGTTGTTACATCCCGACTCCACTTCCATGTCATCACGTGATTGCACTCGTAAAGTAGATAGGTAAGTAGATACCTACCCAAACTTACAATAAACAATGGCCTAAGTCATTGCCAGTTTCTTACGCTCTGCCGCGATCAGAATGTGGTTAAGGACAAGAAGAAAGTTAGCCGTACTGGCTGACATTGTTTAAGTCGTGTTAAGTACCTACGTAGGTATAGAATTGAACATTGGTAGCCCTGATTTCTGAAATTCTAGACATGGCCAAGTCTAATTAGTAAAGCTGCAGTCATATCCAACGTAAGTTGTATGTAGCTGAGGATTGATTGAGAATAGTTATAACATGTAAATAATCATGTCTAACTAAATAACTTACTTCAATAGAAAAGCCGTAAACTGAGTCGGGCCACAGTTTAAACGGAGTGAGACATTGATACTCGTACGTTGAGGTCTGATGTGTAGTAGGTAGAGGTGATTGCATATTCTCTTTAAGGTAACGCTCGTCATTTGTTGTTTTGTTGATGGTCACCTTGGTGAGTATTCATATGAAATCATCTAGTGGTTCATTATAGTGGTAGAAACAAATTACAATGCCCTTATTAAGGAAAAATATTGTTGCAAGTCAAATTTTCAATTCTTTTCCTGCTTGAGTAAGAAGCAGTCTACAAATTATACACATACCTACCTAGGTACCTACCTAACCCTAACCTAGCCTCCTTTGTAAGGCACATTTGGATAAAAGTTAACAAATGCGTTGCACAAATGACAATATCCATTAAAAAAGATAAACATGTCTCGGGTATCCATACATAAGCGCAATGCGAGTAGCGTACACAATTACACAAGTTGCGTGTTTTGCAGTGTCAATGTCGGAAACTTGCGGAGGTCAATTCTGTTATAAACCAAGACAGAATCTACTCTGCATCTCATATTACATATTCTGGGCAATCATCACCAGCGTCGCAAAAACCACCGCGCTAAGAATCTCAACTACACATCGTATCTAAAGTAGTGCATGACATCATCAAAAGGTCGCGCAGTATCGCCTGGCCGCGCGGGCTCGGAGATCACTAGTGCGCCGTGATCGCGCTAGAAACAACGTATTAAACTCTATCCAAAATGAAAATTTCGCTAGTTTTGCTGGTTTGTGTAGCGGTATGTCGGGCCGACGATTTGGCACATGCCGCGGGGCAAATCTTTAACAACATCCTGCCTAATTTGATCGGGAACCAGGTGACCGGTCAGCAAGGAAACACAGCGACCAACACTCTCACGCAGATTGGAACAGTGGTCGGTGGAGTAGTGGACTATGCGAAGAAGAAGAGCTACGAAGACCTGCTGCGTCAGGTACAGGACTCCACCACTGACGATGATATCCTGCGAATCAGTGAGGAGATGTTCAACGCGGATATCAACAACGCTTTTGCGTACATCCAAGTTAATCTGCAAGGCCAAACCAGCCCTCTATCGAAAGATGATAAGGCGCCAGCTAAGTAAGTTATTTTCTGTTGATCTAAAGTAATCCGTCACTTAATGCTAAACACTGAAAAATAACAGAATAGGCAGAAGTTGGTGTGCAACGACTAACTACAGTGATTCTTGTCAATATACCTATAGGCATTTCAACTTATTAAGACCTATAATTAAGTACTTAAACCTATCTATTATAATTATCTAATCTATTCAAATAAATCTCGTTAGGTCAGTAGAGTCTTACCTCACAATTTACGGTATTTAACTACAAATTTGATTGCAATCAAAATGTTTACCTACGTGCCCATTTGAGATTATGATAAAGGAAGCTACTTTGTTATTCTTTGTCTTTGTAACAAACACGTACCGTTTGAATTGGGTATGTATCTATCTGTTGCTTTATAAAATGAACAACATATCTACATACTAACTTAACTAAAATTAACACAATATTCATAATATTTTAGCCTCCTGAGTGTACCTGAGAACGTATGGAGTGGTCCAACAATAAGACCATTTGTTGCACTCTTCGACAATTACCACAAAAACGTGATCAGACCAGAGTTTGTAACTCCCAATGTGAGTATCTACATACACCGTTTCAATTGAGCAATCCATTCGTACGTTTATAAACAGCTAGACACCTGCATCAAACAAAGTAGGTAAACTAATGTTAGATGATGTCATATTGCAGGAGGAAACGGAACAGACCACTTTTATCAACACAATCCTGGCGACCGGTCCAATTAGGAGTCTTATGAACTATTTGGTCAGCAAAGGTAATGAAACCTGTTTTTTTTTTTACACAACACACGGGAAGCCATTTTTTGTTTCAAACTTCATAGGTACGCGTATCTACTATCTATAGGGTAAATGTATAGATTTAAGTCGCCTGATAGGCATCTTGATACTTTTATAATTACTTGCAAAGACAACGCGATAATTTTATTACCTACCTATTGACATGTTTGTGATAATAGCTCCTAGCTAGTACCTACCTACACATGTGTACCAACAGGGTTTCCACATCCTCATTCCATCTATGTTTATAGTGTAGCGGTCACAGCTACACCGGAATTCGTATGAATTCGTAATATTAATTTAAACTTTTTATAATTGTAAACACTCCACAATACAAAACTTTTCCTTATTGTCCCGTTACACCGAACTGTCAAATTTGAACAAACGTCAAACCAAAGACCAAAAAAACTTCAAACACAAAACACGATCATTGTCTGTGGGTGAAAACTAACATATTTTATTAGAAGTATATTTACATATTTATTTAGTTGCTATATTTACATCACACATAATATTTATTTACAAATTTAACAATACGCATAATTATTTACACTATACAAAATATAGGCTTAAAATTGTAATGTTCTGGTCGCTGCCTTTCCGAACGCAACTTCGGGCGCGTTCGGCAAAGCTCGGCTTTCATCGGAGCATATGACTTGCCTAATAGCGATAAAGCATCGTCATGTAGATCAGTACTCGTTTTGACCTCCCGAACAGTACACGCTTGAACTTACAACCAAATCTAGACTTGCTCGTAGACCTAAGTTCTGCTAGTTGACTCGATATCGTCTTCTTAGCTTTTTGTCTGTGTCCAGTAATTTCCCCGCTGTCGTCTTAACTTAATTGTAGCCTTAAGCGACTCAGAAGTGTTGAGAAATTAATTATACAAGGATAACGTTCAAACCACCGTTTCATTTCGCCATTTTGCTCTATACACTTCATTGGTGACCCCGTCAAAGAGCACAGTAGCCACGCGGAGCAAAGATGCCTACCGGAGCAGAGCAGGGAGCGCAGGCGGACGCAGCAATGGTCAAGCAGGACGTGTGCAGAGTCAGCGTGAAGTTGCCGCCATTCTGGCCTGAGGAGCCGACACTTTGGTTTGCACAAGTAGAAGGTCAGTTTACAATAGCCGGCATTACCGCCGACACCACAAAATTCTACACGGTCGTGGGTCAGCTAGACCATCGCTACATGGTAGAAGCTCGGGACATAATAGAGAACCCACCAGCACAGGACAAGTACGCCAAGCTGAAGGCTGAGCTCATACGTCGACTATCCGACTCGCGTGAAAAAAGGGTTCAGCAAATCCTCACTCAAGAGGAGCTCGGCGACCGGAAGCCATCACAGTTCTTGCGGCACCTGCAGACTTTGGCCGGACCACATGTTCCAGACACATTCCTAGCCACGTTGTGGGCGAGCAGGTTGCCGACGAACATACAGACGGTAATAGCTTCCCAGCCTAACCTTCCGCTTCAGTCTGTCGCAGATTTGGCCGACCGCGTGCACGAGATCGCGCCAACGCGGCCAGCGCTCACGACACCTCCCGCCGTGGCGAGCACGAGCACCAGCAGTGACATCGCGGAGCTGAAACAGTGCATGGCGGAGTTATGTCTACAGGTGGCGGCTCTACAAAAGCAAGGTCAGGTACACCATCGATCGCGCTCCACAGATAGGTACCGGCGTGGTGACAGAGAACCGACCCCAAGCCGACGCCGCAGTCGCTCGCGCTCCAGCAGCGCGTGGAACGACGCTCACTGCTGGTACCACAACAGTTTCGGTGACAGGGCCACGCGGTGCAGGTCGCCATGTACGTACGCGGGAAACGCCGTCGGCAGCCGGAAATAGCGGCAAATGGCTGCCCTCACAAACCACGCCGCCTATTCGTAACAGATCGGGACTCTAAAACCACGTTTTTAGTAGACACAGGGTCCGATCTGTGCGTATACCCACGTGCAGCCCTACGACAGCAGCGCAGCAGGACGGCGTACCAGTTATACGCGGCAAACGGAACTGCCATCGACACGTACGGTTGGGTGGAGCTCCACTTGAATTTAGGGCTTCGCCGCGTGTACACGTGGAAGTTCGTGGTTGCAGACGTCACCAAGGCAATCATAGGCGCCGACTTCTTGGCGCATTATAACATCTTGGTAGACCTCAAAAGTCACCGGCTAATCGATGGGCTGACCCAACTGTCTTCGCCGGCGTCGCCAGCGGCCGAATCAGCAGCAATGATCGCCTCAGTGAAGTCCGTAGGAGGCAACACGGAGTACCACGAGATACTTCGCCAGTACCCGGAAGTCACGCGGCCTGCTGGAACACAGAAACAGGTCAGTCACGGTACCGAACATCACATCCGCACTACACCAGGTCCGCCTATCACTGGACGACCTCGCCGTCTTGCACCAGACAAACTGAAGGCAGCACAGAGGGAGTTCGAGGCTATGCTGGCTAACGGCACAGCACGGCCGTCAGAGAGTCCGTGGTCGTCCCCACTTCACCTCGCTCCTAAGAAGGACAACAGCTGGCGGCCATGCGGTGACTACAGGGCACTCAATGCCCGTACTGTTCCGGACAGATACCCCATCCCGCATATACAGGACTTCTCACATCAGCTGGCTGGCAGCCGAATATATAGCAAAATCGATCTCATTAAAGCATACAATCAGATACCAGTCCAGCCAGCCGACGTTCACAAGACAGCGATCACAACACCTTTCGGACTGTACGAATTTCCATTCATGACCTTTGGCCTCAGGAATGCCGCTCAAACGTTCCAACGGTTCATGGACGAGGTGCTGCGCGGGCTGCCGTTCTGCTACTGTTATTTAGACGATATTCTCTTGTTCTCAGAGACAGCAGCCCAGCACACCGAGCACCTGCATCAGCTTCTGAAGCGGTTATCCCAGTATGGAATTATTATTAACTCGGCAAAGTGTGAGTTTGGCCGTACCACCATAACTTTCCTAGGACACGAAGTATCCGAAGAAGGTGTTCGCCCGCTGCAGGAGAAGGTGCAGGCAATCCAGGACTTCCCAGCTCCCAAGACTGTCAAGGAGATGCGTCGCTTCCTGGGTATGTTCAATTTTTACCGCCGCTTTGTCCCAGATGCCGCTCGCTTACAAGCGCCACTCAACGTAGTTCTGGCAGGACCTAAAACAAAGAGAACACAAACAATTAATCTATCGCAAGAAATGCTAGACGCTTTTAACGCTTGTAAAAGTGGCTTATCTAGGGCAGCTCTGCTTGCTCACCCAGAGCCCAACGCCGAACTCGCGATATTTACAGACGCTTCAGACACTTCTATGGGTGCAGTATTACAGCAGAAGGCAGGTGTCACATGGAACCCACTAGCATTTTTCTCTAGGCGACTGTCAGCTTCACAGAAAAAGTATAGCCCTTATGACAGGGAGCTCTTAGCCATCTACGACGCAGTCAGATACTTCCGCCACATGGTTGAAGGTAGGCACTTCACCATTTACACGGATCACAAACCCCTGTCATATGTGTACGCACACAACCGTGACAACTGTTCACCGAGGCAATACCGGTACCTGGACTACATTGCTCAATTCACCACGGATATCAGGTTTGTCGCAGGCAGGGACAACATTGTGGCAGACGCGCTGTCGCGTGTGGAGTCGGTGGCAGTACCGGCGTGTAATTACACAGCTCTTGCACAGTCCCAAGAAACAGACCACGAGCTGCAGGGGCTCTTAAATAACAACAGCACGTCACTCAAGCTGTGTAAAGTGCATTTCACGGACTCAGGCACTGAACTATATTGTGATGTCTCCACTGGTAACACCCGCCCTTATGTTACAGAACCCTTCAGGAGGCAGGTGTTCCAAAAACTACACCAGCTGAGCCATCCCGGCAGACAGGCCACAGTCAAACTGATTTCTGAGCGTTTCGTTTGGCCTGGCCTAAAGAAGGACTGCAGGGCCTGGACCAGAGAGTGCGTAGAGTGCCAGAAGAACAAAATCTCGCGGCACACAACCAGTCCCACCTCCGCTTTCCCTGTCCCTTCCCAACGCTTCTCCCATGTCCACATGGACATAGTAGGGCCACTGACCGTGTCATCAAATTACAGGTACATACTAACTGTGGTCGACCGCTTCACCCGCTGGCCTGAGGCGTACCCCATCGCGGACATCACAGCGGAGACATGCGCCCGCACTTTCATCACCGGCTGGGTGTCCCGCTTTGGCTGCCCCCAGCGCATCACTACCGACAGGGGCAGGCAGTTTGAGAGCAAGCTGTTCCACACCATCACGGAGACCCTCGGTAGCCAGCACCGCCCAACCACAGCATACCACCCAGCCTGTAATGGCATGGTGGAACGCCTACACCGCCAGCTGAAGGCAGCCATCCGCTGCCACACAGACACCAACTGGACCGAAGCACTACCCCTGGTGCTGCTCGGCATCCGCAGCGCCTGGAAGGAAGACGTCAAAGCATCAGCGGCAGAGCTCGTTTACGGCGAGCCCCTAAGACTCCCAGGCGAGTTCATCGCCCCCACACTCACCAGCACAGTCGACTACACCGACTTCGCGTCAAGACTCCGGCATCACATGGCGAAGCTGTCTCCAGAACCGGCGAGTCGACACGGCAACAAGCCGTTCTACGTGCCCGACAGCTTGTCAACTTCGTCTCATGTATTCTTGCGACATGACGCCGTTCGCCGACCGCTAGACCCGCCGTACACCGGCCCCTACAGAGTCCTGCAAAGAGGCGACAAAACGTACCGTATTGAGGTAAACGGAAAGGAAACCACAGTAACCGTAGATCGGTTGAAACCCGCTTACCTCAATAACGCAGACTACAGTCCCTCCGGTGTAACCAGCGCACCAACGGTCGCAAACACAGCACCAACGCCACCGCAGCCCACCGTCGAGAAGAAAACACGCTCCGGCCGCACCGTTCGCTTCCCGGACTACTATCACCCGTAGCTAAGTAGCCACGGTCTCAGGGGGGGAGTAGTGTAGCGGTCACAGCTACACCGGAATTCGTATGAATTCGTAATATTAATTTAAACTTTTTATAATTGTAAACACTCCACAATACAAAACTTTTCCTTATTGTCCCGTTACACCGAACTGTCAAATTTGAACAAACGTCAAACCAAAGACCAAAAAAACTTCAAACACAAAACACGATCATTGTCTGTGGGTGAAAACTAACATATTTTATTAGAAGTATATTTACATATTTATTTAGTTGCTATATTTACATCACACATAATATTTATTTACAAATTTAACAATACGCATAATTATTTACACTATACAAAATATAGGCTTAAAATTGTAATGTTCTGGTCGCTGCCTTTCCGAACGCAACTTCGGGCGCGTTCGGCAAAGCTCGGCTTTCATCGGAGCATATGACTTGCCTAATAGCGATAAAGCATCGTCATGTAGATCAGTACTCGTTTTGACCTCCCGAACAGTACACGCTTGAACTTACAACCAAATCTAGACTTGCTCGTAGACCTAAGTTCTGCTAGTTGACTCGATATCGTCTTCTTAGCTTTTTGTCTGTGTCCAGTAATTTCCCCGCTGTCGTCTTAACTTAATTGTAGCCTTAAGCGACTCAGAAGTGTTGAGAAATTAATTATACAAGGATAACGTTCAAACCACCGTTTCATTTCGCCATTTTGCTCTATACACTTCAATAGTAAATATGTTAACAGCTAAAGCAAAATTGTATGTTTACAACTAAACTCTACAAGCAATGAATTATAAACCGGCACACTTTCTTAGTAATCAGCCTGTGCATAATAGGTAGGTACTATTATAGTACCGAGACTGCACCTCAGGATCATTAGGCTCATTATAGGAACCAGGTTAGATATAAAAGTACATTCAAAACCGCCAGCCGACGGATGCCTTTCTCTAGGTTCTTTTTATTCGATATAGAGCTGTTTTTTTTTTCACGATTTCCGAGTAGCTCCTATGATAAAAGTTGTTCATATTCATTAAATAAATAAATATTCCACGACTTTTCACACAACGCCATTTAGTCCCAAGTTAAGCTTAAGAGCTTGTGTTATGTATGGGTACTAAACAGCTCATAAACATATTTATATATTTCTAAATACATACATATTATAGATAAAAATTACACCCAGACACAGAACAAATGATTATGCTCATCACACAAAAATTTGTCATGGTACAGAACACTGTAAAAAATTGTCCCATGATTAAAAATGCACACTGTATAATTAATTAAGTACCTAATGTTTGTCATAACATGTCATTAGTGCCAAATCGCTTATTCTAAAATTAAACTAAAATTAGAGAACTGACGCCTTCTGCGGCTGGACAGAGTCAGCCTGCGCCTGGTGACCGGGACCATCACAGGACACTGCCTGCTAAACATGCTCCTCTGTGATGAGCATGTAAGGAGGAGTCCTTACACGCTCATCTCAGAGGACTGTTCGTTACACCTATAGTGTAGAGATGTTTATTGAGTCCTTTTCCTTTCCCTCCGAACGGAAGAGGACTCTCGGATCACCGGAGCTCCTTGCGGATGCACTGAGAAGTTTGGGAAGTTTAATCTGTTTTTCTGGAAGAAGGTGAGCTGGTTGTTACCCCCAACAAAACAGCCGCCATGGCTCACGCACAATGGTCCAACCGGGGATTAGGTGCGGAAACAAAACCTGAAAGATAGATAGGTATATAGATAGAGAACTGACATCTCTTACTATATTAAAGCTTTAAACAAGGACAGAGACAGACGGTGACATATAAGAACTAAGTTAGAAATATCAAATTAGTATTTCCTTGAACTTCGCCATGTTTTTGGACGTTATGGACTTTTAAAATGTCGACTAAACTCAGTATAAAAGCTTAGGTTTGGCTTTAATTGACAGCTCTTGTTATATCCGTCTTTTTTCCATTGTTTACGATAGAAAAAGATGAAAATAGCCTGAATGAAGTTCAGTTTAATAAGAAGGGAATTGGCACCATTAAAATTATGCGGAGTACGAGTACCTATAACATTCAAGCTATGCCATGTAGGTAGGCACCTATATATCGCCATTTACTAACCTAAGTTTTTACTTCTAAAACTGACATTATTTGTCGTAGGTCTAACCCAAATGAACGAGTACAACGAACAAGTAGAGCTGTTGAAGAAGATTTGGTTCACGAAGTACGCGCGCCACTGGACCGGCTTGTGCAAGTGCAGCTGTGCCTTCGAAAACATATTCATGGCTGAACTGAAGTCTAGTGATGTACTTGGTAAGTGACCTATTGATCACTAACTTATAATGGCTTAGAATATCAATGGACTGTACGTATCTATACTATTGTCTGAATATTTTGTTTTCGTTAAGTATCTCAATGCAGAATAGAAAAACAAATACCTAGTTTTTGACACATTGGGGTAGGTTGATGTGCTGGCGTCTGTATCTATGTGGTTATTGTGAAAGATACGCTATGCTTTAAATTATATGTACTATTGTTTTATACATGATTGACAACTAGAACAAAAGAAATATTTCAAAAGTGAACAGTCCTGTGAAGATAATAATAAACTTTGTTTCGTTAGGTGTCAGTAAATGTTTGTTTTTACGTGTTACAATGTATTAGGTAATACTTCTTATAGCTACTTATAAATAACAGACTAACATTTGTTTGTATTTTTGTATAATACTGCCTTTTACTTTTTGCCTTCGTTTATTTTTGATGACGCATGTGCGATGTTCATTTGTTTCTGCCGCACATAATAAACGATTGTTTGAGGCTGCCTTTATAAGGTGTCCCGTTTATTAGGTACCTACCATCAATTAGCACTCTACACATGTTGGTAGGCCCCTATTATGGCCTCCAGGTAACAATAAAATTAAAAGCAAGCTATACTATAAATCTGACAAGTTTATATTACAATCGAACAAAACAGATTTTGCATATATCGCAGGAATTTTGGTAGTTAAATAAAGACGTATCTAGGAACTTATTTGATATTATTTCAAATGTCTCTTTAGGCTAACTGACACAATACAGAAAGCTGTCGATATAAATCCCAAAGCTTAGATAACAGTCTGAGTTCAGCCATAGATAAATATGGTCGTTTCTTAAACCGCTTTATGTATAATTACAGGTCTTCACAGCTGGTTGTTCTTCGCTAAGCGCGAACAAGATCGCAAAGCCAATTACTTGGGCTACATGAGTAAACTAGACCTGTCAGGGGTAAGTTAAAATTCCGTACTAATCACGTAAATAAGTGACTGGCAACTTTCTAATTTAAATAACATATCTCGGCCGCATGGGCTACCTTGTAATTGCCAGTGATGAACTGGCGTCTACTTGCACACCGACCTTTGATGACAACTGAGAATTTAGGTACAAATAATGGTATTGCACTGTCGACTTCAAGTTACGGTGACTATTAGACGGGTACGAACACTTTTTCCAGTGAACGGCACTATGAAGTGTCAAAGGAGATACGCAATAGCTCTGGGGCTCGAGTCTGCTATTGCAATCGTGTCTCAATGACCGGTCATTGATCGAATATTTGACAGCTTTGACAGTTTTTGTATGGGAAATAAAATAAATAATAAAAAAATAAACATTCCACCACTTTTCACACAACTCCATTTAGTCCCAAGTTAAGCTTAAGAGCTTGTGTTATGGGTACTAAACAGCTGATAATCATACTTATGTATTTCTAAATACATACATATTATACATAAAAAATACACCCAGACACAGAACAAATGATCGTGCTCATCACACAAACATTTGTCCTGGGTGGGAATCGAACCCACGACCTCCGGAACAGCAGTCAGGGTCACTAACTACTAGACCAACAGGCCAGTCAAATGTGTCATAAGTTTGACGTTATACGTAAAAAATCGACCATTGACCGGTCATTGAGACACGATTGCAATAGCAGAATCGACCCCCTGCTGAAATCTGAATAAGCCTAGCAGTGACAGAACCTGATAATTATGATTGTCAATCGAAATCACCATTCAGAAGACCATGTTTTAATTTACCCGGATAAGTCACTGCAAACCAATGGCTGGAGGTTATCGTTAGGTTAGGCCAGTACAACGATTGTCTTAAGTTTATTTCGCATAACAACAGCAATCAAAATAAATATTTGTGTGATAATAATTTCCTAATATCAAACGATGTACTGTATTATTTTACAGAAAGGTATTATCCTGAAGCAGCACTCAATCCTGAGCGAGACTAAGGACGCACCCGAGGTGACAATGTTCGTGGGTACATCACCCGAGCTGGAGCTGGCCCTTTACACCATGTGCTTCATGGCTCGCCCCGACAGGCCCTGTAGACTGCGCTACAACAATGTCAACTTCTCCATACAAACCAAGACTCTGAAGGCCGAAAATGTGCTCCTAATTGACACAGCCTACCCCGTCTACTAAAAAGCTACATTCTAAGTTATCTGTGGTTGTTGCATTTTACGCGCGCGCAGCATTTCATTTCAAATCGAATGTCATTGATATAAATGACACATGTCGTGCGCTCTCAAATTGCATAGACTATACAAACATACTCAATGCACTATGATACAATGTTTTTACTACAAATATTTAAAAGATCATTTAATTACACTCAATCTGTGCAACTGTAGGTAAACTAAAGCTCTCTTAACTAATTTATCAAATACACGACTAACATATTTATAAACTTTAGAACAAAGATAACGCTAGAACCAAGCGAGTTGTTATCGGGGTCTCGATCCGCGGGTCTTGCCCTCAATGATAAGCATGTTATTAAATACGAAATTTTGCAATTACTTTAAAATAAGACTAGATAATGTGTAAAATAATAAATCAACTCAATGTAAACATCTTTTTATTGCAACATTTCTCTAAAACATCGACGAATAAAACACAAAACATAATATAGATAGGTAGGTAAGGTAAATAGTATATATTTTTTATATACAGATCACAACAGTATAAAAGAAGTGCATTTTGTGATTTTTTTACAGTATAACTTTGCAAAAGGAGAATGCTTGCTGGCATTACGTAGTACTCATGGGCTAGGAACACCGAAAAATATTACCATTCGAAAAAAACAAATATTGTTGTAAAAAATATTTAAAAAACTACGAAGAACGTCGATAACGAGTAGATAATTTACATAGTACCTTTACAGTATATTTAAATAGAAAAGAATAATAAAAAACTATGAAGAAACTAATCATTAATTTTAATTACAGTCATGTTAAATACACAATTGAATAAATAGCTTCGAAAATGCTTAATAAAAATAAGATTCTTGATGGAGATAATAAAAGTACAACTTTGACCTCTTACGATTATAATTCACGAGTTCTACAGATGTTTCTTGTTTATGAATATAGGTACACAAAAGTCATATAAAATAAACAGACATATGAAGCTTTTGCACAAGATTTAACAGATTACTGTAGTCAACGAACCCGTAATACCTTATAATACTAATAGTTAGCTTTAAATACTTCAATGTTGTATGCAATTTTCTGTAGACTTACACTACATTTTTCTACTTACATTTATTTTACATTTACCCGCTATTTTATTTAACTACGTTCCAACTGACCGAATTGACAGTAAAGAAGACACGTTAAAAGTAAGAAAATAAATAAATAAACTTATTGTAAGACGATTTTAAATACTTGTGACTAGAATACCGTTGGATGATTTACAGAATATCCACAGCGTAGACATATGTCTTAATTTGTATATTTAAACTAATTTGCTTAAAAATCTACAATTTAGATTATCTAAAAAATCATAAACATATCTAAAACCATTGATTCAATAAGTCCATCACTTAAAGTATTCTCGCCTCACTATTCAGCTATCTAATAGCGGTACATATTCCTTTTAATACTCTGCAGCAAACACAATATGGCAAACATTGCTATAAAATTAATAAGTATATGATAAACTTAGAATAATAACACACAGAAGCCGCGTCTAGTACAAAACACGGGCGAAATCGTATTTGCGTGAGCCAAATGTGTTTACTCGCGAGCTGTGATCGATGGAACGTGACATTTAGTACCTTCTAACACGTCTCGCCGAGCAAACGAGCTTTGGCTTATTTTTAGTTGCCTCACTTTTTGCACACGTACCTATTAAGTAGGTTTCTATGCATTATTCTTAGATTATAAAACAAAACAATATACTTAATTCGAATTGATTACATTAGTAATAGTTAACCTTAATTTAAACGAAATACGAGCCATACTCGTGCGGCATGACTCCGCGGCGCGGGTAGAATGTGTGCGTGAGCGAGTAGTTCATCAGGTTCGAGATATTCGACGTGTAGATGTCGGCGAAGCGGAACAAACGTCGCGAGAAGTAAGTCGGGTTGTGGTATGTGCGGAACACGCTACCGAATTGTGGATTAAACACTGCCTTTATTTCATTCCTGCAATTGACATAACATCTCCTACAATGGAAGCATGAAATAAAAACACACAAGCGTTATTTATTGCCAATCAATAACGGTTACACGATTACGATAATTTTGACAAATTACTTATAGTAAATCATTTATTTTTGTAATATAGCCACATAGCGGAGTACTAATTTTATTCACCAACTTAAAGGACAAGATGGGCATCAGCCAGGATGCTTGCAAGAACACACACAACAATAATTCTTGAAATTTAGTTTGCTTCTGGCAACCTTAAAGACGTATGTTTCACGTAAAATCAGTCAATACTCACCAGGTCCCCAGAAAGCTTGAAAGTTTTCTAAAGTTGTCGAAAAATTAGTACACAAACCTCAAGTAATCCCGCTCGGTCATCCACTCAGTGACGACCTCTAGTGCGTCAGGGTCCTTGTAATCCTGGTGGTCCTCTATGAGCTGCGTCAACATTTGCAGCCAGTTAGCGTTCTCCTTGAACGACTGCGTGTTCAATGTGTTGATTTCGTGCTGGTGACAAGATTTTATTTTATACAGACAGATGAACATTAATTTAGGATCAATGAACCCCACACTAGGATACCCTGTGCGGTGAGTTCCAGTCTCTTTCATCACAATATTATTATTAGAAAGACACACATTCAATTCAGCTGGACTTAATTATAAATGGATAATTATTAATATTTAGTTGTGGAGATGTCTCCTTTGAACATTAATGCAATAAGGAAAGGGGAACTGCCTAGTTCTTTTTTTCTTTTACACACTTGCTTTGCAATTTGCAATTCACTTTTACATTGGCAGAATAGTCGACATCGGCTTTATTTGCCATAACAAAAAATAGAATAGAATGGGGAAAAATATTACATACACAAACACATGGTAGATTAACAATTCAAAGTATGTTCCTAAAGCTATTTTTGATAGACTTGATAAAGGAGGCGTCGCATATAGACTGAATACCTACTCGACAACGTAGCCAATGGGCTAATAAAATTTAAGTTTTTAGTCCCTCATCTAGATTACAAGAAAATATTCAACACATATGTATTTATATTTTTTTTTTTTATATACATCGAGTCCAAATGTCGCGTGGCGTCACTAGCCAGTACAGTTTATGCTAGCTAATGACGTTACAAGCCCCCGCTCCTCAACTTTAATGCGCTTAATCTCTCAACTTTCATGCGCTTAATCTAAGCAGTTTTTCCCATCAATTTGAAAAAGAAAAAAATATGTGTCGAATATTTTCTTGTTATCTAGATTTTTTTTTTTCTTGTTTATCTTGCAATCAGTTAGATAACTTTTAGCAGATTTTTTGTGCGGAAGTTGACTGCCGAGGTTCATTCTTCTAACGAAGAATCTGCCTCTCAAAATTACTTGGACTTTATTTTGTAAAGTCCCATATTATGTGGTGGCGTTTGAGCCTTTTGATAGCTATTGGTACACTCAGGGCTGTGGCTAAGGTGTTGGTATGTGACTTTATGCGGCATCTCTCAACTTTAATGCGCTTAATCTAAGCAGTTTTTCCCATCAATTTGAAAAAGAAAAAAATATATGTAGAATATTTTCTTGTTATCTAGATGAGGGACTAAAAACTAAATTTTTGTCAAATAGCTCATTGTGAAGTGATTTTTATAATACTTTCGACTGTGTATGCGTGTGTATGTATTTTTTTTATTATTAATCATATTCACAATTATGTCAGTGGGCCAGAACTAGACAGTTTGGGTCAACTCAAGACACATTGATCGACGGCCAATAAAATTAGATCTGAAAACTTTTATCACAAGTGTGGCAAAGCTGCAAAAATGGCTAACTCTTCTACTAAAAGCCTGAAATCTAATCTGTACCTACTTATCAAAAACATTTACAAAATTAAGATGACACCAGTCTTGCTATAATGACTACTTCGTGGTTCTTGCCCGACCTAGGTTCGATTTCTAGGTCGGGACAAGCGTTATAAGGTTTTTCGATTTGGAAATTCTCTGTAGCAGCCTGTATTGGATTAGTGCCTTACAGAAATTGGCTAGCACCATTTTACATCGGTCTAATAATATAACTGGCGAACCTATCCCTTAGATCAGAGAACACTGTCATGATTGTGATGTTACCTTAGAATATTCCAGCAAGTAGAACGTTAAGTTTTCACCACACACAGGTTACTTTAATAGCAACTTTATTTCGTTGCAGTAAGTATGGTATTCGCAATTCGATTGTGAACACTGTTATCTAAAAAACTAGACTAAAACAGCGTGAACTAACCGTCAACTCATTAATGATCGCGCCAGTACGCCAGCCGTGCTCCAGAGTGACGTCAGCGAGGTCGCTGTACGGATGGTCGCCAAAGTACAGCACCTGGTGGCCGTACCACCCCGTCAGGTCTTGCAGCTGCTTCACAGTTCCCTGCAATGTTGTACACCTTTATGAATTTTATAATTCGAATCAAATAGCAGGGTTTATGTTTATGCATGCAAATAATACTTTTATTTCAGAAATAGTTTAAGACCCGAAATTGCCTTAAGCAGTAGCTGGACGGTCTCCGCGGCAGGTAGCCCTCGCGAAGACCCGATTCAAATAATTCTTTACAAACTTTAGCCATGCCGCTTCTCAAGTATTCCGGTCTTTAGAGATTCACTTTCACTCAGTGAAAATGATCGTCCTCATCACACGAACATTTATTTGTCTTGGGTGGGTATCGAACCCACAACCTCCGGCAGTCAGAGCCACTAAACACTAGGGCAACAGGCCAGTCAAAGTAATAATAATAATACATGAATAATATAAATTATTACCTCCTACTACCTACTCTTGTATTGTATGTAACATAGAGACACGCAGCGCTGTAGTTCAGTATAAAATGATGTATTTTGTATCTTTCAAAATCAATGCATTTCACTAAGGTAGTTAGGTTAGCTAGTTAGGTTAGCTATAGAATAGGTATGGTAAGTTAGGTTAGGTTATACATATACAGGGTGTAATTTTGACCGTGGGACAAACTTCCACAGGCTGTTCTACTGTTGAATATGAACAACAAAAAATAAAATCAGCTGTTGCATACAAAAGTTCGATACCTACTTGACGAAAATGTATGAAACAGCTGATTTTTTTTTCGCGATTTCAGAGTTGGTCCTAAAGCGAAAGTTGTTCATATTCAACAGTAGAACAGCCTGTGGAAGTTTGTCCCACGGTCAAAATTACACCCTGTATTACAGTCAGAGTACAGTTATACAATATGTTGTCATTATAATCTAACACAAAAAGTTTAAAGAGCGCATCTATTTGTTGTCATCTTATTAAAAGTATGTATATCGCTAATTTATAAAATTCTCGTGTCACAGTGTTTGTTACCAAACTCCTCCAAAACGGCTCGAACGATTCGTATGAACCTTTATGTGTATATTCATTGCTATGCGCATGCCCACAACCTTAATTGAGGTTGATAGGCCAAAGTTTATACACAATCATTATAAAAAAGCGTTGCACACACCGTAGATATTCAGTTTTTCTTCGGCTGTCACTCAGGATGCCAAGTCCATAGAGGCGCCTTTCTCGCAAACCTATCTGAAGTGGAGTGCTAAAATTTTCGAGCTCGCTTTCATTGTTTTTATTTACTGTTGGCTCGTGTAGGCATTTTAACTTTCACTTAGGTATTAAATGTTAACTTGAGGTGTCGATATAAATCGTCTTTATTCAGGCTTTCAGTTCATAACATAGTGAAGTACATCCCCATCTAACAATTTTGCTACAATTTGGATTTATAAATAATTCGTAGATGCATTCATGTACACAACAATTAAGTGACTTAATATTGTGGCACTTACAACATTTCCTTATCGATCGTAGAGAATTATTGAGGACTAGCAGACGTCCCGCGGTTTCACCCGCGTAGGTCCTGTTCCCGTGGGAATACAGCGATAAAAAGTAGCCTATGTGTTAATCCAGGGTGTCAGCTATCTCCATACCAAATTTTATTAAAATCCTTTCAATTGTTTTTACGTGAAAGAGTAACATGGCTGGATGTTTGTTAGCAACAACCATCCTCACAAACTTTCGCGTTTATAATATTAGTAGGATTATTGGGATTGAATTTTACTGAGACTTTTATTGAGACCTAGATCCGCGCCTGCGCTGGTAAGCACTGCGCGTGGCTCGCGATTTTGAACTTTTGTATAGGACCGCGTGGGCGTCCGTTATCACAGTTACATGCTTAAGAATCCGCGCAAAAATATTAAAACCTATGAAAATCCACTCAGACGAAGTCGCGGCCACAGCTGTGGTAGATTAAAGTAGACTTACTATAAAAATTATCGATACATTTCCAACTTACTAACCTCATAATAAATGATTCCTTTTTCTAACGACGAGACTCTCTCCCATATATGCGAGTTGGCGCTTTTGTCGAAGACTCTAATGGGCCGCGACACCTCGGTGAAAAATTTAGGTTTGTTCGCATTTACTATTACTACATCGAAGAAATCTCGCCAGTCATGACCCACTAACATCTCCATGCCTGCATGTCTGAAAAACCATAGAAAGAAAAGCATCAGAAAATATGTTTGCTTGGATTCAGATTAGTTTAATAGCCTCACACTATAATGGTGAAGAAGTTACAATGTTTTGACGTGATTAGGTACGTCTTAGAAATCGATGAACGCCGACTGCAAGCACGAAAAAGCATGACTCATTGTCACGTTCCGCCTGAGCCGAGCGTGCAAGCGAGAGCGTGGAACAAGCGATAGAGGCACGATCGAATGACGTTTTACGGATCACGCAAAATTATCGTCCGTACATACCGACTTTAAAGACAACCATTTTTTTAGTATACTTAATACTAACGTCCGAGATAACGCCGGCCGTTGCAACACCCTATATAGTTCTTAAAGTTATTATCAGTGTACAGACGCCAGCACATCAAGTTACCCCAATGTGTCAAATTTTCCCAATTGAATATGAACCTTATTTTGTGTGACATAAAGTTGAAAAACGATCAAAGAAATTTGACACATTGGGGTAACTTGATGTGCTGGCGTCTGTACCTACAATAAATAGTACTGGTGGTCGCCTAGTGGTCGAAATTCAACCGTTTCAGTTTTCTGCACTTGGGTCTCATGGTCACCCGTTTCTGGGTGTAATTTATCTAAAATATATTAGTATGTTTAGCAGTTGTTTAGTATATCACAAGCTCTGCTTAGCTTGGGACTAGATGGCGATGGGTAAAAGTTATGGAATTTATTTATTTTCGCTGCTGTAGGTAAGTACCTACCTTATTTTTGTCATATCATCAATCACGTCAGAAAACGTGTTTATCTCATTTGTCTGTAAACATTAATTGCCTCACGTGATTATTAATAGAAGAATCTGAGTTCTATGTTAATACAATGAAGTATGCTGAATGGCCTAGACTAACTTCACATGTAAATAAGAATAGATATGATGTATTTGCAACTTACACAAAATGATAAGGACTGTTAGTGACAAGAAACAGTTTCTTATCATTGTCCTGTAGAATTTGGAAGTATTTCCGTAAATCTGCATTGGGCCTAATATACTCCTCCACATTTTGAGCAACAATCTTGTGCATAATTGGATGACAGCTTTGCACCGAGTTCTACAATTAAACAAAAGATTACAAACCTCGCAAGGTTTGGAAATTTAAAAAAATATCATGTTATATAATTATAATTTATTTAGTTTGATTACCTTGACATCTAAGAACAAAATCTCCGGATGATAATCAATATGATTTTTGATAAAGTATTCAGCTACGTTACATAGTAAACCCATTTCAGGAACTGAAAATAGATCAGCTAAATGCACCATCTTAGCTCTGTTCGGCTGAAAGTAAAACCTTACATTTTGATTACATACATTATGTAAAATTATGAAAATGTAATGGCAAAATTCCTTGCACCCACATTCTCTCTAAATAAACCATTTGTCATTTGGCAATCATTCTCAAACATGTGGCTTTGTTTTGGGACAATAATAGATGACTTTCAAATGAAGATAAAACAATGCAATGCTACATTTGTATGGTCCTTTCTCATTAGCATATTAAAGACACAACTCAAATGTGTTTATAAGTTGAGTACATACAGTATCATACAAGAATATTGAAAAGTAGGTACATATATCAATGTCTTGTCTGTCACACATGGTCCTTGTGTCAACATTGCAAAGGGGAGCACAAATGAATGATTGCTTACAAGTGCTAGTGATTACTGAATGCTATCTAGCAACTACTCTGAGTATTAAAGACAGACAAAGTGATTTTGAACCTTAGCACAATGGGAACAATGATTGAAAATAGAAAACAACCTTTGCCAAGATTGTTATGGTTATGTTAGCAGTATCATGTTTATTGGTAGAAGTTAATAAAGCATGTCTAGTACCTAGTTGAAACCATAACTTCTTAATATAAACTTTTTTTATATTCAATGATTTCAAAACACTTACTTTATGAGCTCTGGTATCACCCTCAACATATGCTATGGGTATAATTCTGTTTCTGTATATTTTGAGCACTTCATCAGCAGGCACCTGTGTGAGACCTCGATACACAGCTCCAAATTGTATTTGTAAAAAGGAGTCCAGTTTCAAAAGGAGGCCCTTCTCTATGTCATAATGCAGACCCCTGACAGCAAAGTTAGGTTTGTATTCTAATTGTAAAATTTCTGGAGGATACTGAAATCAAATATTAACAATAGATATGGTTTTGTTATTAGTGTTGGTAGTCAAATGTATTATCTATGAAAATAACACATTGAACTTCTGTCACAGTAATGTGTGTAGAAGTAAAAAGTTAGTTTGCTGTAACCCAATGATGCACCAGTCCTACAGGGGCTCTTTATCAAAATTTGGTACTTTATACCTACTGTAAACTCACCCTAAAGGTGGGTGTGTATGGAATGTTTTTTACAATATATATAAATGGTGCAATGTTTTAACTATCTACAGTCTGGAGTCAGGACACAAATAGCTTTGAAATGATTAGTGAATTATTTTTAAAGAATCAAGGAACCCATATTATAAACATGGCTCAGACTATGGTAGATCCACCCCTACATAAACCACTCAGCCCATCTATGGCTGGTGGCATTCAGCTGTGCCTACTTCCTAATAGAAGATTCACTCAGCACAGCTACTCAAAATTAATTAAAATACTAACCTTATATTTTTCCAACAGTATTTCTCTGCCAAGATTATACAGTAGATGTTCCAGGCTAGGTTTGTAGTGTGCCAGGGTGTAATCATAATCAAATCCATAAACTTTGACTTCAGAAAGATCCAGCTCATTACAAGCAAATACACCTCGCGGGTTCACATCTTGAGGCAACTTTTTAGCTACAAAAAGTATATTTACAGTCAGTATTTTTTTATGTGCCCGTGACAAAATGCAATCAAAATAAAAACAAATGCTTGCGTACACTTACATTTAAATTTTAACTTCGTACGACAGTATGCCTCTTTTAATAATTCACGTGTGGAAAAACTTCTGCGTAATAAATCTTCCGGATATTTTTTTGGTAACTGTGATAAACTGCATTTCCATTTTCTTAGACCATTTATTGTTAAATTTCTACGTAAACTCATCAGAGACGACATTTTTATTTAACTTACGACGAAATATATCACTTAAAACTGAACCCAATAAACATGGATATAGTATTTTACGCATTAACACAACAAAAATAGATAAGGTAACTGTCAGCTTTTATTTTAATTTAAAATCGTTGCATAATTATTCGAATAAACATCACACACACTACTTTTACTCTACCCGTCTATCTTTGTAGTTCTGCTTCTGCCTTCCACTGACACTTCACTGACATTGACAGCTTTCTTATTGATTCTTGACAGTTGACGGACCACTATTGTTGCCAGTAATAAAATAAGTAAACACAGGACAACCAATAAAGTGCAAAAAACATTCTTCTACGATTCGCCACTGCTGTCGATGGACCCGCGAAATTCAAATCACAATCATAGCTTTTAGTATTCCAATTAAGTCTTAACTCCCAAAATGCGTAATTTACTTATTTAGGCATATAATGAATACTAACTAAAACTTTAAGCGGCAATAGGCCAATGGCGTTAGCCATTGGGGATTGAGAGGTAGTGAGATCGATCCCCACCAATTGCAATAATGACGATAACCCACTCACTCCAGATACAAGCATAGGTATATCTTTGTAAGAGTGGTTAACAAAAGTACTTGTAGTGTGTAACCTAAGTATATTGCTAGTAAACTTTTTATTATAATACAGGGCACGTTTTTAAATCAAATTAAAAACCATTTGAAATCAAAAAATATTTATTTGTTGTTCAAATAAGTACATAAATGTATTAGGAAAATATTCCTTCTATTAGGAATGTTTTATTTAAAATAACGAGTATTCTAAAGTGTGACAGTTTTAAGTTTTCATTTTGTATTTGACGTTTATACCTACTGTGTAGGTACTAAAATTCCCAGTAATAAATTTTGAAATGGATCTAACAAACAGAACACATTGTGACTCCAACATTTTTTGAAGCGAACTCACGGTGTAAGTGTACCTATAGAGGCATGTCATAAGTAGCTAATTGACATTGTGTCTGTGGGTTCCCTTTCCACAAGTTTAAACGATTTAATTAAAAACTTTACTGTAATGATAGTTAAAATTATGATAGATGAAGAACGGTAAGGAAAGGTAGCTAGTTAAGCTATATGTATGCACGTAGAGTTCACATATAATATACTGCAGTGGAGCTTTGTGTTCAATCAATGCTTTTGATTGTACCTAAGTATTAATAATAGAAGTACCAAGATAGGTACCTAAGTCACATTGTTCTTTGTAAGATAAAGGTAAGTAGATTGTTTCTTTTGCGACCGTCTGTTAGAAGGTAAGTAGGTACAGACGCTGAGACGCCAGCACATCAATCTACCCTAAACTGTCAAATTGAACATGAACCTTACTGTGTTTAGAATAAAGTTGAAAACTTATTAAAGAAATTTGACACATTGGGGTAGGTTGATGTGCTGGCGTCTGTACGTAATACAATGAACCTAAAAGATGTAATTATAGTTATATTTATTAACAATCTAAGGTCCTTACCTACCTAGCATAAGTATTTAGTAGAATATTTATTTAAATTTGTGGATAAGCGCTTCCAATTAAATTTTTACTGCGGTAACGGAAGGTATGTGTAACTATGCTGACATCCTTGTTTGCCAACTTTAGTTTACAATCGTTGTCGGCGCGAGTGACAAAGCAGAGAGTGTAAAGTGCCATCTCTAGCTCCGGCGAGGTTCCAATTAAGATGCTGTTTACAGGCTTATCGACACCTTGTTGGTTAAAATGGAGCTTCATGACTGCACCTTTCTGAAAAGATTTTTAATATGTATATTGTTACCCTAATATTTCTGGAGTAAATATTATATTATATTATCCTTAATAAAGATTTATTATTATTATCTTTTATTTCTCGGAACCCTTCCGGACCTTTGGAAGGCGTACGAGGGGCCGAAGCCAACTCGCAGAGGCCTATTGTCGTCTTTAATGAAATGAGGCACCAACCGCAGATTTTCCCTGTATGCACTACACAAATGCACCTAAGGAAAACCTACGACTGGTGTAAGACTATTGCAGACTATGAAAACAAAAGTACTGGACTATACAGCTTGGCAAAAAAGTGTAGAAACGGAACTAAATTTTTGTCTGATGGCAACAATTCCAAAATAATGACATCTCATTAAACAAAGTTCACGATTTCGTAAAATTTTAATTTCAACCACCAAACGTTGATAAATAATAGTAAAAAGTGAAGAATAATGAATAAAACCATTCGGAATGCTGGCAGTGAGGTTATTTATAAGGTGTACAGGCGATGTCTGGCGGAACATGAGGCCCAAACTATTCTTTCTGAACTTCACAATGTTTACCAAAGAACCGCTGATAAGAGAGGTATGTAAGAGTTTGTTTTGTTGATTTTAGTTGAATCAAGTGTTAATTGATGAATACAAAGCTATATTAATTTGCTTGCATAAGGAATAACAAGAAATTTGAAACAATAAATTTTAATTGTCGAGCACATAGGTTATGTTTACAATTTTTTTGCATTACTCTGGTATAGTGTGCGGAGATAAATTGATACTTTGGTGACTTGACTTCTGAATGAACTTCACTTTCTACGAAAATTATACTTTAAGTGCGATATCAAGGGAGAGAATTATTTGTTCCAGTGTTTAAATTAGAAATGTAAAAGAAATTGTCATGCCATAGTCTAAATCTATTATTTAATTCAGGGAAATCTGTTATCGTTTTAAGAAAATAGTGCTGGAAGGAGATAAGCAAAAGGGTATTTTCTACATCCGGCGTTTTAACAGTATGTGATAAAAATGTTTTACTTTTAATATTGTTAGGGATAGATGAAATATTTCGTCTTTACAGGAAGCAGCTGAACGTGCGTTTCAAGCTATTACCGAGGAGGATTGGAAGAACTCGTGCTAACGTGTAATAAAAATAGAAAATGATTATTCGAAAAAAATTAACTATGAACGAGGAAATAGAGCGATTAGTAATAAATCTAGAAGATGATAGCAGCTTCACCTCTGAACCCGAACAAGACACAGATGAGTTTGTGGCCTACGTGTTCGGGGTAGAATATTTAGAGGAATATTTACTAGAATAAAATATAGAAATTATGTTATACAATGTAATGTTTTCTTTTTTTATAATTCCTAAACAATGTTGTGAACTCAGGAGTATTTACCCAATTTGTCATTTTTAGGTAAGTAATCAGTTGCGTGTCGAGAACACGTCCTTGTTCAATTATTTCATTACACCCCAAGAGGACACCGGTGTTCACGCTGTCCTTGTCTTTCTATTTTGTCTCTAATTGACACGATTAAAAGTGATTACTTACTGATTTAAAAAAAGAATACATCATTAGATTAATTTGTCTAAAATCAGCTAAGTATCAAGACTAGGTTGGTACGCTATGCGGTTGCCACGGGTTGCCATACGAAAAGCACAGTGGCGCCTCCATTATTTTCTACTCTTTTTTGCCAAGCTGTAGGTTAGGGTGTCTAAAATGGACTGGATATCTAAAACTATGAAGGACTATGGCCCCTGCCTTACCAATGTTTTATATACAGGGATTAAATGGCAGGGGGTGACTTGCACACTCAATAATGGGCCCTCTGAAACGGCCGCTAGCACATAGTGACGTAGCGACAAGAGAGCAACCTAACCTGAGGTGCTTGAGGAGTGGAGTAGCATTCCACGGCTATCAGGACAATCCCGGAAGTACGGTCAAGATCCCTACCAGCACCTTACTGGAATGCTTCCTTCCTCCGAGCACGTTTGCTCTTGCGAATCTCCACTCTAGCCGGCCAACTAAGGCAAGAAAGAGGTGGGAGCTCCATTCCTCGTCAGAGTTCACTCTGGCCGGCCAATTAAGACAAGCCAGAGGTGAGGAACAAGAAATCTCCCGGGAGATCAGGTCCGTGGGGTCGCTACTGCCCAACAGCTCGCTACTATTATTATTATTTATACTTAAGTTGCGACCCACCTTAGCTTCGTATGTACTGGTGCAAACATTTTTGTACCTATTGAGATTTAGAAAAAAATATGCAAAAACTGGCTACATTATAATAGCCGCATGGGTCGATCGAAGGTTAAGCTACGCTTGACGAGGTTGGTCCGTAGATGGGTGACCATTTATTACATACCAAGACTCCTCCGTGCCTCGGAAAGCACGTTAATCCGTTGGTCCCGGCTGTCATTTTTTGTAGATCTTTGACAGTCGTTACTTGTAGTCAGAAGCCCGAAAGTCTGACAACCAGTTTAACCGATGGGTATCATGTTACCCAGTTACTGGGTTGTGGAGGTCTGAGAGGCAGACACTCCTTGTAAAACACTGGTATTCAGCTGCATCCGGTTAAACTGGAAGCCATCCCCAACATAGTTGGGAAAAGGCTAAGCAGATAATGACGTCAAGGGTTCAAGGCAGCACGTTTTAGCCGTTCAACGGTCCCCAGAGCAATAAACAAATAAACAAACTCACATCGCCAATTTCCTCGTATTTCAAGTATCCCAGATAGTTAATTCTATTGGCCGTTTCTTCTCTGGAGAAATAAATCCAGTTATGTAAACCTATAAAAAGAAAACATTCCGAGTAGGCATATAGACATATTTGCACTAACTAGTATATAGGTACTAGGTATACTAATATTCCGGGTAGTCAGAGCCCCGAAAGTCTGACAACCAGTTTAATCAAGGGGTATCGTGTTACCCAGATACTGGATTGTGTTGGTCAGAAAAGCAGTACCTAGTTTTTTGTAAATCAATGTTATTCAACTGCATCTTGTTAAGCTGGTTTTTTTTTTTTTTTTTGATAGAGGTCGTCTCGCAGTGCACCCTACTGAGGGGTGGCGCTGCTATCTGCTCAACCGGTCAAACCTGTGGACGACCTCAATACACAAGGCCTCACGGAAAAAAAAAATTGTTTCAAACTAAGAATATTTCACTTGGTCAAGACATTGCGTGATTCATATATGGGGAAAACATTATATTCTTAAAATTAGTAAATATTTGTCTTGTTAATCATTTTTCTTCCAAATATATAAATTCTCTAACCAAGGCTATTTTCTAGTTTTGTAATGAGAAAGCAACGTTTTCTTTGCTTAAGTAAGTTTTTTTTCTTAAGTCTAGAATCTTAAATTCTCAAATTGAAGACAATGTTGTCTTGAATCTAGAATGTACTCTTCGAAGTAACGCTTGATTACTCCGATTACTCCTCCGAGTGAGAAGAGTAATATCTTCTACCAAGAATATATTTATTGGACAAGAAATGTCACTGTTTCTGATCAAGAATATATCTATTGGTCAAGAATTGCCGTGATTCATATACTTATGGGGAAAACAAGAAATGGTTGTATCAAAACACAATTATTCTCAATGCAAGTAAATGAATAGTTAAGTCAAGATATTTGTCTTCCTTCTAGAATATACGTACTTGTGATTAAACAATATATTTGAGAATAATGCTTTTCTCAGTTGAAAACTTTGTCAATCGGATCCCGGAGTTTTCTTGGAAGAAAATAAATTCTCAGTATGAAAAATAAATGACTTGTAAGAAGAATTGTATTTAAGTACTCATCTGTATGCTACGGCATATTTCAGTGAAGCAGCTTTAACTCTTGCATCAATTAATTCTATTTTCACACTGAGAACATTATTTATCTTTAGTGAAGAATACCAACAATCTTAGTTACTAGTTGATGCTCTTCAGTGAAGAAGTTTTAGCTATTAGTTCAACAACAATAAGTTATTCTCTGGAGATCACGTTGTTTTAAAAAGATAGTGTCAATGTTCTTAGTTCAATAATAATGCGTTTTTATTGAAAAAGTTTTATTTCTTAGTTTAATAATATTATCGTTCTTAGTTCGACATTTATGCGTATTTCAATTAAGAAACCCAGTTCTTAATTCAAAAACAATAAGCAATTGGTATGGAGATCAGATTGTCTCCAACCAATAATGTTATATTGTTGATTTAAGAATGTGCAGGTACTTAACTAAAGAAGTTTTAGTTCTTGATCTAATTCATTGAATGTTTCATTCGGAGATTAGAAATCTCTTAGCTCGATAATAGTGTATTTCACTGCAAGCAATCTTGGTTCTTGGCTCAATGCATGTCATGTTTCATACGAAGATCAGATTGTTTCCAACGAATAATGTCATTATTATTGATCTAAAAACCCTGTACTTCAGTAAAGAAGTTTTAGTTCTTTATCTAATTCATTGCATGTTTCAAATGAAGATCAAAAATCTCTTGTCTCAATAATAAAGTACAAAGGTAGGTATTTCACTTTAAGAATTTCAATTCTTGATTCAAATCATGGCATGTTTCATACGAAGGTCAGATTGTCTTATTTGAAGAATTACAACAGTATTGGTTCAATGGTTAAAATGCGTTTCAGTAAATATTTTTCAGTTCATCGTTTGATTTATTCAAGTAAAGTTTAGTGAAACAAAATGTTAGCACAAATATTTCATACAATAAGATGGTAAATAAAAAAATATTTGTTTTGTCACATTTTGACTAAACTTTAGCTTGTATAAATTGAATGATGTATTGAAAAATATTTACCGAAACGCATATTAACCATTGAACCAAGACTATTGTAATTCAAAGAAAACAATCTTAACTCCGTATATAACAAAGCTCTTGAATCTGTACAGAGAACTGAAACAACTTCACTAAAATCCCATCCATAAGTACCATTTGAAACATGAAATGAACAAGAAAAAGTACTAAAACTCACGAGTTACAGAATTTCGAGCCTGATGCACCGTCACATCTTTCAATCTGATCTCCGCGTGCCATGTCATGCCTGAAATTAGAGGTAAGTAAATAAGTGGGAGGTACTCAAATTAATAATAGATGAAATAATACAATGGATTCAATTCTATGAAATCATTTATTAAAAAATAAACTTCCCAAAACAACAGTAGGTATTGATAATTGTATTTAAATATATCCTAGGTACATATTACATAATAATAATACTTTATTGATACAAACCCTTACAATATGCTTCATATCTAGCTAAAGTTCACAATATTTAAGGCGTACAAAAGCTGAAACCCTGACTCCTAAACTCAGAAAACCTGTGACTTAGGAGTCAGTATTATGTTATTACTGTGTAGGTACAGACGCCAGCACATCAAGTTACCCCAATGTGTCAAATTTCTTTGATCGTTTTTCAACTTTATGTCAAACAGAATAAGGTTCATATTCAATTGGGAAAATTTGACACATTGGGGTAACTTGATGTGCTGGCGTCTGTACATATGGGGTATCGCAAATTATTGCAAGCTTTGTCCAATCTTTGAGCACAGTTTTTTCAGGATATTGTCTTTGATTTCCTTTAATTGATTCACAGATACATCATTTCCTGAAACAAAAAATTCCATAATCACTAGACAAGTTTAAACAAAATATTATTTACCTAAATTTTATAACATTCGAACAATCCGAAGATGCTGATCTATTTTGGTATACCAACTGGTTATGCAACCTAAAGTTCATTAACACATTAAAGTTGTGTTCAAATGAATTTATGACACTTATGAATGTTATAATTTACAACTTTGCACATTTTTTTATAAATTAATATTATTGGTACAGTGTAGGTACTCACTAGATGGCCTTTTCCAGACAAAATGTATAACTAAAGAATACTAAATATTCATCTTGTAATTTGTAATTTTATCCTGTGGGATTTTCCAATCCGTAAGAAGCAACTCCATAACATTGTTAACCTCTCTATGTTATTATAGATAGGTATGCTGAGATTTTGATTAAAATCTGCAAATAGACAGAAAATAAATTAATGATTATAATTATTCAAGTTTAAACTATATAAAAAAAAACAGCCAGGAACAGTGGGATAAACATTCAGCAGGTTTAGCATTATAGATATGGTAGGTAAGTACCGCAGGTAACAAGAACCTCATGCTCATTACGGTAAGTAGTGATTACATATTTCCATCACCCAGAGACTTATCGTGAAAGGCAGTCCAGCAGCCTTTTCCACCATGTTTGGTGAAGTTCACCGAGCTTAGACTCCTCTGATTCTGACCTAAGTACCAGCTTCCTGCCTTGGCGGCCTTGCTACAAAGATCTGAAGCTAATTGATTGGAATCAGAAATTGCTTAAGCTCGGTGAACTTCAAAAAATATGGCGGTCAGGCGGCTGGTGGTATTTCACCAGCTAGATACTTACATCTACCGGCTGGGTCTGCCTCGATTAATTAGACTTCAATCTGTCTTAATTAGATCTATATTCCATTCAATTGCAATTAAACACTTACCTTAGCAAACACAACACAATCTTTAAAAGGTAACCCAACAACGCAAAAGAATCACCACGAACTGACTCTTGTATATGACGTAGGTATACGTAATGAATGCGATATGCGGTGCACTGTGCCGTCATATCCAAGCAAGACAAAAAGGGTGTTGCAAGCTACGAAATGTTAATTACCAAAAATAAGGCCGAATCTTTCACGTCTCCACTATTTTTCGTGACATTGACATAATAGGTTCGAAATTAATTATTATTTATTTATTTATTTTTATAGGGGTTGGCCATCCTTTCGATCGACGCCCGCCCCCACCCCGCGGACATGCGTGTTTTTTTTACACGTGTTTGAAGTTACGTGTAACGGAATGTTATCTAGCGTTACAAAGACTACTTTTAGTTTGTTTTAGATGAGTATTTATTATAAACCTTGCAGAAGTAGGAGCCCCGCTCGGGCCTCCCTCAACTGCGCCATGTTGAGTGGCTATACTTCCCGCAGCGCCCAAGCAGGGGCGAATTCAAATTTGAAAGGTTGACAGCTGGTAAAATAAACAAACCTCACCTCAAACTTCAAAAAATATATTAAAATCCTACAGGTTTCCACGCCTCGAGGGATGGGGGGGGGGGAGGGTTCCCCCCTCCCCATTCTTCCCCCCATAAATCGCAATTTGAATTACTAATGCAACCCCGGTACTTACCTATACCTATGTTTGTACCTACTGAGATGCCCGTCAAAACTCAAACGTCACATTTTATGTGTTCTGTTTTTAGCTTCTGTGACAATAGACCGATTATGTGATAGGGCCTCCCGTGTGTATGATATCAATTATTTTCCCTACACTTTGGGAGAAATACAATTGCAACACCGGATACAAGCATAGCCTATAGTTTGTTTTGTTTCCAAACTAAATCCAAGAAACGTGAATTTCGTTCAAAACTCTTTTATTGAATCATAGTTTGAATTCAAGAATATTATTGTTATAGACTCAAGACATCTTTTAATATTATTTCAAGATTTTCATGCTAAAATCAAGAAACGTGAATTTGGTTTAAAACACTCATTTGTATCATAGTTTTTATTCAAGAAAATTTTTACACAACTACATTCAAAACTGTTGTTCTTAAATATTTTTTTCAAGATTTCAAAACCAAGAAATCTCAACTTAGTCTAGGGCCCGGTTTCACGAATTGCTAAAATCAACCAATCAAATAGGTATAAATTGACCATTGTCTAAAAATTCGAGTTATTAGACCATCACTTGTCAAATATTATCCGAAGGTGGTGGTGGGTGGTGGATTTGATTCTAGGGCATAATCAATGGATTCTTAATGGGAAAAAATAGGCGCGCGAAACCATCAGCGCCTTGCCCTACAACCTAACAGTCGAGGCGTGTGTTATTATGTAGCTGTAGGTAGGTAGGTATTCCAATAGACGGGAATGGGCTTGCATCCTGTCACATGGAATTATGACACGTGAGGCTTGACATCTGTGTGTCTCAAGGCTTGTGGACCTAAGCATCAAGTAGGTGCCTACTTTAACAAATTGCCTATTGACATTATAAATCTGTCTGCAATTCCTAGAAGTTTTGTTGGCAATGCCTTATTCTTCGGCTACAATTGGAAGCCCCTACTTTGGGCCCTATCAGAATACCAGAGCTGTGACGTTTTTTTAATGTTACAACTCCATGCTGAGATTCTTTTGGCCTACCCCAAAGTGTCAAATTCCTCTGATAGGTTTTTAACTTTATTCCAAACAAGATAAGGTTCATGTTCAATTGGGAAAATTTAACAGTTAGGAGTAGATTGATGTGCTGGCGTCTGTACCTACTGATATTTTAACCATTTATAAATAAAATAAATAAATATTCCACAACTTTTTCACACAACGCCATTTAGTCCCAAGTTAAACTTAAGAGCTTGTGTTATGGGTACTTTACAGCTGATAAACATACTTATATATTTCTAAATACATACAACATATTATTATAGATAAATTACACCCAGATACAGAACAAATGATCGTGCTCATCACACAAAAATTTGCCCTGGGTGGGAATCGAACCCACGACCTCCGGCATAGCAGTCAGGGTCACTAACTACTAGACCGACAGGTCAGTCAATTTATTTTATGTGTTTTGTCCTGTGCGGGCTAATAAATGCATTTTCTTTCTTTCTAAAGGTCATTCAGTACGCTCATACGCGTAAAGATGATGGAAAACACATTATGTGGGCTTTCTTTGCTCACTGCTTTATTAATAAATGTTGTGTAGCAGGATGAATAGTTACAAACCGATTTCTCTCTTTCAGTCGTAAGTAATTTGATATCCCACAGAAGAAGACAAAGCGTACTATACAGACGCAATACAACGTTTATTACTACGGCTGTTAGTGTAAAAACTTGCTAACAACAAGACAAGTGACCCGGATTTAAAAATAATCTGATCCAAACATATACTATCTTACTAAAAAACGTTAGTATATCTTATATTGAAACAATTTGGATTCCTAGTTCAACACCATAACATATTTCCACAAAACAAAAATGTCTTGTTCGAACATTAATTTGATTACCTACCATTACTTGAATAACTTATATTCTTACGTCAATGCAACTATTGACTTAACTAAAAACAAACTTTTCTTAAACCAAGCATATATTTATATCTTATTTTGAAACAATTTAGATTCCTACTTCAACACCATTACTTCTTTCCACAAAACAAAAATGTCTCGTTTAAAAACATTTGACTACCTTCACCAGAATAATTAATATTCTTACGTCAATGCACTAATTACTTACCCAAAAGCAAACTTTACTTGAACCAAGCATTTAATGTCTTACTAAAATACATTAGTTTAGCTTATTTTGAAACAATTAAGATTCCTATTTCGACACCGTAACTTTTTTGAACAAAACAAAAATGTCTCGTTTAAAAACATTTGACTACCGTTACTAGAATAATTTAGATTCTTACGTCAATGCTACTATTTACTTACCCAAAAGCAAACTTTTCTTAAACCAAGCATATATTTTCTTACTAAAAAATGTTAGTATATCTTATTTCGAAACAATTTAGATTTCTACTTCAACACCATTTCTTCTTTCCACAAAACAAAAATGTCTCGTTTGTAAACATTTGACTACCTTTACTTAAATAAGTTAGGTTCTTGCGTCAATGCAACTATTTACTTACTCAAAAAAAAACTTTTCTTAAACCAAGCATAAATTATCTTACTAAAAAATTTTAGTATATCTTATTTTGAAACAATTAAGATTCCTATTTCAACACCGTAATTTTTTTCCACAAATCAAAAATGTCTTGTTCGAAATCATTTGACTATCTTTACTTGAACAATTTAGATTCTTACGACAATGCAGGTATTTACTTACCGAGAAACAAACTTTTCTTATACCAAGCATATATTTTCTTACTAATACACATTAGTTTATCTTATTTTGAAACAATTTAGATCCTACTTCAACACCATTTCTTCTTTCCACAAAACAAAAATGTCTCGTCTGTAAACATTTGACTAGGTACCTTTACTTGAATAAGTTAGGTTCTTGCGTCAATGCAACTATTTACTTCACCCAAAAAATACTTTTCTTAAACCAAGCATATATTGTCTTACTAAAACAAGTTAGTATATCTTATTTTGAAACAATTTAGATTCTTAGATCAACGCCGTAACTTTTTTCACAAAACAAAAATGTCTTGTTCGAAATCATTTGACTATCTTTATTTGATCAATTTTTATTCTTACGTCAATGCAACTATATTCTTACCCAAAAACAAACTTTTATTAAACCAAATATTTATTGTATTATGACAAAATGTAAGTATGTATTATTTTGAATCGTTTTATATTCTTCTTTCAAATCCATTATTTTCTCACACTTCTTAGAACAAATAATACTTTTCTTCATCGAAAACGTTCCTGCTTTCTGATTATAAGAATCGTCAGTTACTTACAGGAAGAAAATGGGATTTTGTTTTAATGATGTTTTATTTTTAGTTTAAGTAAATGGTAGGTACAACTTTTGGTTCAAAATATTAAAGGATCTTGAACTTACAATATGTTGTTTTATATTGAAACACATAAAACTCTTAGTTCAAAAAAGTAACTTATTGTTCAGACAAAAGTCAAAACATCTTAAAAAGAAAATAATTGTTTTGATTCTAGTAAATAGAAGGAGAATAATATTGTTTTTCGTGGAGAATATCATTTCGGTTGGACTAAGACATTATTTTTAGTTCAAGTAAATATGCATTTGACATTAAACAATATTCCTGAGAATAAAAATATTCTTGGAAGAAAACTTTTTCCGAGAGCATTTTTTTCCGTGCTCCAGCCAGGAGCATTGTTAAGCTGGCAGCCGGCCCCAACATAAGTAGTTGGGAAAAGGCTTAGCAGATGGTATTGTGCCTACCAACAATGATAATAAAAGTTAAAACGTGTAGATAGGTAATAGGCGCTCAGCAAGCGACACGTTAAAATGTGGCTAACTATATTATAGCCACACTTGACCATAGTGTCGCGCCGTGCCGTGCTGTCAACGGACGCGTGCGGTGCGTTAGTGCCGTTTTTGAAGATCGAATGTTTTCTAGGTAACCTATCTACTTACACCTTTTTACTTATAATTATTATTGCCTACCATGTTCTGCCTCTGCATGACCTTAAGGTAGACTGTTAGAAAATGCCATTGGAATAAAATCCGCCTTTGTACAGTTTTTTTTTATGAATCAATGAATTTGAAATTTACCTGAAACACCGCCGTTCTTAAGCTCTGAGACAAAAATATGTTCGAAGCCCGAACTGCTAATCTTTCCTTTACCTCTTGAATATAAACCAAACCATAGCTGTTTTAAGAAGTCCCTCTGCTGTTTTGGGTCTGGAGTCACATAGCCTGAAACGGGAAAGATGTAGGTGTGAATAATAAATGTGACTAATCTGAGGTTTCAGCCTATGATTGTGGTCAAAAGATTATTTTTCCCTTTCTGCTATTGACCAACAGGTAGTGTTTTACTAATCGTAACTTTTAAATGATATTACTTAAATTCTTTGTTGTTACACAAATATTTATTTCTTGCGGGAATCTAACCCGCGACTTGCAACACAGCAGCCAATTGCTTTACTACTGCACCAACAGTGCCGTCTTCTTCCGCTTTGGTGCGCTAAGTATTACTTAATTAAATATTACCTTTATTCTTCAGAAACGTCATTAAATGCCTTATAACAGTAGTGGACATTATGGCATCCATGAAAGCATTCTCTTCATTTCTCTCCTGAAAATTTGGAATAAAATAATTTTAGATTCCTGTGGAGCCACTGGGGTTCAGAATACTAACTCCGGAACTAAAACAGCTAGTAGGTAACTAGGTATTGGAGGGAATACATCAGATTCTTAAGTCAATACATGGCCGACAAACATACCTACCTAATTTAATATTTGCAATATGCATCGCCTCTGTTTACCTCATTTCGAGGAATTCGTACATAATAATGACTTCATCCATGTATTTACTTATTATAATATTTCTCGGTGTGTGTGTTACTTATTATGTTTTTCCAGAGCATGCCAAATCATAAATCACACTCAGCTTTATCTTTGCTTAAGAGTTCAACAGTCACAGTTCAACTTCACGATATTATTAAATTAGGTAGGTATTATGTTTCATTTAGGCCCCTTGAGAATTTAATGGGTTATGACTCGGGAGGCCAGTAGATATGCGTAGTTATTTCATTGCTTGCAAGTAGGTATGAATGTTTGCTGGCCAAATAAATTCAAGTAGTAGGTAGCTCCATAAATACAATTATAATTAACGACAAAATTACCTGCGGTGTCACATGTTCATTAACCAATGTGTCTCGTTCATAATTGTCCAATAATGGAACGAATTTCTGAATAGTAGGAATATTCCACACATCAGGAGTTGCGGTGACTAATCTGCGACAAAAAGGTAATTTTAAACAAACATAATCCTAATTTTGAGGATATTACTCATTAAATCTACTTACGGTAAAGGTGCCATGTCCACAGGTGATTGTGACGTAGTCTTTGTCTGATAGTTGATAGTTATGTATTTAGCGGCATTATTAGTGTCCTTTCTTAACAACTCTTCGCTAAGTGTTTCTAATTCAGCATCAGTAACGCTGTTCGTGTTTGTAGATCCAGGATTGTTATTGACTATAGAGCTTGGGAGCACAGGTGTTCCAGGACGAGTCATATGTGTACTAGGAATTCGCGTAGTAGGTTTCGGCGTCGGAAACGTGGAGTGGGTACTAGGTTTATTGCCCCACACGGCCGAGCTAAAGGTTATTGGTTTAGGTGTGTAGACCGTTGAAGGCGTCAATGTCGACGGTAAGGTCACCGTTGGACTTGGCCCATTTTTGTTCGTGTTACCTTGTAAAATCGAACTGTAACTAAATGTTCCTTGATTCGGACTTTTGCTGTCATAAAAATTTACAAGATCTTTAACTTTGCTTCCAGTTCCAGCGGGCTGATTGTTCTGTTGAACGGGTTTTAAGGCTGGATATTGAGGAGCAACATAGTCTCTTTTTCCGTTAGAGGATTGAGGATTGCGTTGAGGCGCAGGATTGACCGCGGTGCCATGAGATTGCGACTGTGTCGGTGACGGTGGACCAAGCGCTGGAAACTGAGCAGCATAACTAGGTCTGCCACCATTTTGATTACTTGGAGACATTTGCGGCGGACTATTTCCTCCATTTGGCTGATTATTTTGTTGAATGGGCTTAAGAGTAGGAAGTTGAGGCGCAACATAGTCCCTTTTTCCGTTAGATGATTGAGGACTGCCTTGTCGCCCATTATTCATGTTATGGGTCGCAGTCGTCTGTGATTGTGATGTAGATGGAGGGCCAAGGGCTGGGAATTGAGCGGCATAGTTAGGAACACCTCCATTTTGGTTACCGTATGTTGGTGATTGACCGCCCGATGGTTGAGTCACTACACTATCTCTTTTATTTCCACCAGTAGGTACACCTCCTTCATGCAATAAGAAGTCTGTATTCGTATTAGCCCATTGGCGTTTATTATATTCTAAACCTGAAAAAAAAAACAGAAAAATGTAAACAGTAAAATTAGTCGATACAATAGGAGTCTAGGTAGCTAGAATAAATCTAAGATCGTGGTTGTGCTTATGCTGACGTAGACTCACCTAGATAAAAAACCAGCCATTCATAACTTGTATATTTGTGCCTACAGTAGATAAAAATTGCGTAAGTATTAGACAAACAGGAAAAATATTTATATTGGTGTTTATAGTAATTTTTATTTCACTATTGGCTTATGTGCTCGCCAGGCGTACCTTTCAGAAGGGGCCAGAATTCTTTCCCACTCTCAAATGCATGTGTACCTAGTCAAGTTTGACCATGATGTAAAGTTTATTTACTCAAACCAGACATTTATTTAGCTCGCACTTAACAAATATTCAGAATATTTTTTAAGTCTATGCAAACTGCATTTAAATTTCGCGGATATTTGTTTATACAAATATACCTCCCTTAGAATAATTAACTCTTATTTAATACCAAACCAATACCTACATAATAAGAATGCACTGTAGACTTAAGATAATTTAATTTACATTTTTTTAAGCGTCGTAAATTATACATTAACAATGAGATAACTTACCCAAACTATTTTGCAGAACGAGTAAAATCCCACACAAAATTGCTGCACAGTTATTCATTTTTTTTTTATTCTACCTATCAAGAAAGAAACACAAAGCACTACATCCGTGTTGCACACATAATATAAATATTACTATAATGTTACGATTTGATACACACTTAGGTACTGATCCGTCTGCCTTGACCGCGCTACGCGTTACCAAGATTATTGAGTTCAACTCTTGTTTGTGCTAAGAGTGCGACTGTATGACTCGACCACTCGAGTGACGTCTTGCCGCGTCTGACGGTTCCTGTATATAGAGATTGCTGGTTTCTACAGTGTGTGTTTTGCTAATATCGACTTTCAAAATGCACGTTGAGAGTTTATTTTGGCGTAAAGTTTGAACTCAACAAAATAATAACAGCTGATGTCATCAACACTCTCTGCTAGATGAGGATGTTGACATTGGTTTTCTTTTTAGGGTTTCGCAACAAAATGTTAAAAGAGATCATAAAAATCTAATTCTCAATGGAGACTTAGTTTGTGTTTCTTTCGCCTCTCTCTGTTTATTTCCGGAACTAAAAAATCTACCAAGTGAAAAAGTTAAATCAATAATGTTATTTTTAATAGAACATGGGGTAACTAGGTCATCATATATACGGCAAATTATAGTTTTTTTTTTATTATGTGAGTAGGTATGTACCTACAGACGCCAGCACGTCAAGTTACCCCAATGTGTCAAATTTTCCCAATTGAATATGAACCTTATTTTATTTAACATAAAGTTGAAAAACGATCAAAGAAATTTGACACATTGGGGTAACTTGATGTGCTGGCGTCTGTACCTACACACCAATAGGTAGGTAGGTACCGTAAAATATTATGACATTCCTGCCTACATCCTGTCAAAACAGATAGTTTGAAAACTGCGGACTAGGTACCTACTACCTACACGTAATATTGTACGCCTACACCTACCTACACCTTTTGTACACTATCGCGAAAACTCAGTTTAGAAGTAAGTACCTTACCTACATACCAAAAACAACCTTACAGACATCGATATTATTAACCAATAATAAATTCCTTACTCTACTAAGTACTACTAAGTACTCAGTACTCATTTGAAACTTATTTTTTTATATTTAATAACCAAATTAGTATACCTACTATGCGTTTCAACTAAGATTAAGAACGTCAATGACTCTGTCAGATGTCACTTGAATAGTACGGTCTGCAACGAAACCTTATTCGCGTATCAATAATGTTTTTTTTTTGTTTTACCGAGTCGCAGTTATTAAAAATGTAAAAATGTCTGAAATACATAACTAATTAATAATTGTGGAGTGCTTACATTTTATTTTAAATTATTTTTAGTTACACGGTTGTTTGTTGTTATTTGTTTTTTATGATTCGTAAATAAATTATACTTAGAAAATACCTTGTATTGCTGATCTAACCCAATTTATTCGAATTGACAGCTATGACGTCACAACATGGCGCAAAGTTATTCCTATTCTTATTTAAAACGCATAGTACAGTCAACCGCACGCCAGTATATAACATAAACACTTGCAGAGGCCAGAGTGTAGGTACTGCAAATAGTTTATTTTCCAATTTCACGATGTATCTAGTATTAATACCAAGTCTGAAATCATGTGTGAGAAGAGGTATTACTCTACAGTAAAACAGCAAGCGCGGATCCACCGTTGTGGGCACTGTGGGCATGGGCACAACCCTAATTGAGGTACAATAAAACAAAATGATCGAGCTCATCACACAAACATTTGTCTTAGGTGAGAATTTCCAACCTACGACATAGCACCGCAGCGTCGCGCGTGGCGTCGGCATCGTTCATACCTAAGTGCAGCGCAGACGGCAAACTTTTTGTGCGATCGAGTCTGCGGCGCACAAAAAGTCTGCATGGCGCGCAAAAAGTCGGTCGCGGATTTTTCACAGACTCAACGCACACGACGCACATCTTCGATCATTCTGTCGGCAGAGCTGTAGGGACGTAGACGCTATGGAAATCGTGCGGAGATCGCGAAGTATTATTTTGTACATGAAGTACAGAAAAAGAAGAAGAAATAAAGAATTTTGGGTACATCATATACTTTCGGAAAGATTACTGAAGGGACATACTAAACATTCAATTCTGAAACAACATCCGGATTTTTTTTCAAAGTATAATTTTTTTTATTTATATTTTATAGCACACCTCTTCCCACATTGTTCTTTTTAAATGTCTATCATGGTAATCTGCCTTAGAAGTATCATAAATTGCTGGTCTGTTTTGTATTTCTTGAATTAACATCGTTACATCGACTTCTGGCGCTATGATAATAGATCGCGTGCGTTACGTCTACCCCTAGCAAATGCAGATTGCCGACTTAGGTGTGAAAAAAATTGAGCGTTGGCTTCAACGCACTTTTTGTGCCGAGCGGCGCGGCGCGGCACGTTGCGGTCTGCCCGAATTACACGGAAATTTTGTGCGTCGGACTTTTTGCGCGTCGCGTCGCCGCGTCGTGTGCGTTACTGCATATAATTGCATAGGTTCTATTTTCACAGATTAAAAAGTGCGTCACGGATAGTCTGTCGTCTGCGCTGCAACTTAGGGTTATCAGCAGGGCTAATGGCTATCTTTTCATTGCCAGTGACTAATTGATATCCAGTTGCACACCGAACTTTGATGACAACCAAGAACTTACAAAAAATTGGGATTGCACTTCAAAGTGGACTTCAAGTTTCGGTGACTATCAGACGGGGAACGTTGTGCTTCGCCACATCTCTGTGACCGCGCATGACGCCATCCTAGATACTCCCGGATGATAGCCAATACGAAATAGCTGTTTGACAGTTAATCGTTGAACACTTTCACAAGCTCTACTTAGCTTAAATTGGGACTAGACGGCGTCGCGTTGTGTAAAAGTTGTGGAATTTTATTATCATTACTTTGCCCGGCGCTCATCACTAAGAACTGGCAACGAAGATACGCAATCGCCCTGCAGATTGTAAATATTGGTCATCAAGTCTACTACAATTCGGTAATTGTATTGTATCCAATTTTATTATAATCTCATTGTTTTAAGACAATTTTTAGATACGAGTAAGTACTAAATCTTGAAAATTATCTCGATTGCATGTACTGCGATAAATAAATCCAATAAATTGTTTTTTTTTGACTTGGTAAAGATGAAGATAACTGACAACCCTGTAGAACAAAATCCATCACAATCAGACTATCAGTGTTGCTGCTAAATTAATTACACGGTTGACCGACCGCATTAGGCAACACTGCACAGTACAGCTATCATTCGTTTCGTGCAATTCATTCATTCTATTACCGTCAAATTTGAAAGGTGTAAATTGTGTGTTTCTTGGCCTGAATCATTGTTTTTTTTTTTTTTTTTTAATTAGGATGTAAAGTGATTTGGAATCAAAAGTTTTGAAAGATGAAAAGTGAACTACATCGGTTTGAAAATTTTATCCACTTTAGTTTATGGATACTAGCTTGTTTCTATTCTATACACAGATTAGTTCGTGCACAAACAGGTAAATTATTTTTGTTTGAAATTTCTACTTAATTCGGCGTTTATGAATTAAAACGACGTTTAAAAACTGTATATTTGGAAAAGGTACTTTGATTGCATGAGATAACTGATAAATAAATACATATTTACTGTTTTAGAAATAATAGAAAACAACCATGAACCTCACTATGAAATAAGGGACTTGAATCCGGGCTGGCGATCAGTTTCGAGGCTAAAAGATGAGTCTGATGTTGAATGGAGTACATGGAAGTATCATATACAGACTTCATGGTTTTATATGTTGATCCAATTTGTTGTATCAGAGATTATACGAAGAACCCATACTTCCTTATTGAAATACTGGTACATCACATCAAGTGTAATTTACATACTAAAGTATATGGGTATAAGGCAGTTAATAATAATTTTTGCTCAGCCTGTAATATTTGCAGTTTTTGTATTGAGTGGTGGTAAAAAAATTAGCATATGGTTGATAAGCATATTTTTGTTGGCTGGGTACAATACTTTAAAATATAAATACTTCTTTTGGCGTTTCTTGGATACAGAAAACTTAGAAGATGAAGAAGTTTTTGTTATGCTATATGCAATAGCCTGGATTGAGTTAAGATGTATTAGCTTTTGTCTGGATTATGTAGACAAAACAGAGAAATACTCAAAGGCTCGGGATAAATCAAAATTAGTTCAAGCATCAGTATTTGAAGAACTGATAAATATGTTCAGTTATGTTTTGTACCTGCCATTATTATTTGTTGGACCAGTTATACTTTACGAAGAATTTGAAAGAAGTTTCCTTATGAGAAATGAAAACTTATTAATGAGGCTAAAAAGTTTTTTTTTGGATATGATGCGGTTTTTAATTTATACCATGTTACTGGAGTTTGCATTCCACTATGTATATTTTTTTGCCATGCAAAGTCAAATGAAGGTTTGTTATTATTTTTCTATAATTTGAGTTTAATGATAAATGATGTTTAATTCTGTAAATTGGTTTTTACACATTCAACAGGCAAAATATTTATTAACCGGTGAGATTTGTGTTTTTCTATCTGATTACTCTGAGAAGAAACTTAGCGGTCACAGTCTCTTTTGATGTCCAGACATTAACTTGGTCAGGTCATGTGAGAACCATGCAAATTGACTGGCCTGTTAGTTTAGTAGTTAGTGGCACTGACTGCTATGCTGGAGGTTGTGGGTTTGATTCCTACCCAGGACTGATGTTTGTGTGATGAGCATGATCATTATTTTGTTGTCTGGGTGCAATTTGTCTATAATATGTATGTACCTATTTAGAAATATGTAAGTATGTTTATCAGTTGTTTAGTACCCATCACACAAGCTCTGCTTAGCTTGGGACTAAACTGTGTTGTGTGAAAGTTGTGGTATTTTATTATTTATTTAGACTTGTGGTAAAGATGGTCTTCTGAGGAAAAGACCCCATACAGTGGACATATCCAGTCTATTCATGCATAATGATATGTCAGTAATTGTAAGGTTTTTACTTATCATATAGATATTGATTCATATCTTAATTTCAGGCTATCCGTCAGTTACCATCACTGGCACTCTGTGGAGGAGGACTATGGATGGGGTTGGAGTTCCATATGAAATATGTCATATCTTATGGAACAACAGCAGCTTACTCAAGACTGGACAATATTGATCCCCCACCAACACCAAGATGCATATTTAGAATCCATGTTTACTCGCAAATGTGGAGATATTTTGATGTGGGTCTATACAGGTTTCTGTTAAAGTGAGTTTATTTATAAATACTGTAAATTGCCAAGTAAATTCCTACTTTACGTAAAGAGCCCAGCAGATCATGCTACCCCAATGTATAATTACTTTGATAGTTTTTCAACTTTATTTCAAATGGCATTAGGGTCATGTTCAATTGGAACAGTTTGACAGTTTGCGGTAGCTTGGAACTGAAATAGCTTGGAAATAATACTTTTTTTGTTGTTTGCAGGTACATTTATAAACCAGTTTTCTGCACACTGTCACATAATATAACAATGCCCAAAATTACCTACAAGTTACTTTCATCCCTAGTTACCTTTATGTTTATATTTATGTGGCATGGGACTATGTGGAATATATTTGTATGGTCAGTTTTAAACTATACAGGTATAGTGGTTGAGTATATAGGTAAAGCCATTGCAGAAACTGAAAGATACCAAATGTTTAAAGCGAAAGTTTTAAAAACAAATGCGATGGAAGTTCGATTTACTGCATTTTTATGTGCACCTTTATTGGGTTTGTCAGCCATTTCAAACTTCTATTTATTTGCTGGTAGTGATATTGGTAATCTATATTTCGGGCTACTTCTATGGCCATCACTGTATAATGGTGTGCTTGTGTACATGTCTTTGTATTGTTGTTGTCATGTTGCTATTGCTTTAAACGATGTTGCATCAAGAACTGATGTGAAAAAGAAAGAAATTAAGACTGTATTGTAATTATATCCTATTCTATTCATTTGAATATTGACTGAAACCAGTATTATCAATTAGATAGTAAAATGATTTAAAATCATTGAAAAATAACAGACATAATAATACAAGTACAAAGTAAAAGTAAATGTGTTGTCTCTCCGTCCGTATGAATTAAGTTTATAATAGCACAAGTATTAGTAGTTCTCTTAGCAGAAAGTCTACTAACTGAAAATCACATTAGGCCTTAGTTTTGATGACATCGAATATGAAATAAAAAAGAAAATCATAAATAAATACTTTTATTTAAATTGCAATCAACTGGTATGTGTTAGATCCTTTCAGTAATAAGTATGAATGTGTATGCATTGCTTCAATCAAGTCGTTTGGGTCACCAGCTACACCGGCTGCTTTATGTATTTGTATCATCTCTTGTCTTGTAAATACATCTTTCCCTAATTGATGCGATCGCCTTGTTAACGCATCCAAAAACTTCTTCAACTGAAAAAATAATTGTGTTCAAGTTAATTTTGGCACGATTTGACTGGTTTCATTTGAAACTATAAGTAACTTAACATAGTTAAAACATCACGCCTGTAAGCCCCAGAAAGAGGAAAGACCTGATTTTTTGTATGTTTGTTTGTAAAGATTAAACTCAAGAAATGATGAAAAAATTCTTTCACCTACGGACAGTGATCAGCAAGTAACATAAGATATATTGTACTAGCAAAAATTCTAGATGGTGGAGATTTTTAAGTTTGAAGAGAAGTTTGTACGAAATCCAAGTAGAAGAGCTGGCACTTATAGTTACAAGTTCGGATAACATGTTGTTAAAATAATATAAATCCCTTTACCTTGTTCCTAGAACTGACTCCTGACCCATTTATAGACCTTGACATTTGTATGTTTCCAAATTCATCGCTGAATGTGTCTATTAGACTGTGTTTTAATATGCTTATCACGTCGTTTGCGTCTTGTACTGTAGCTTCTTCTCTTAAATCAATACGGGCTCTAGCCTATTCAATGGTAAAAAATATATAAATACTAATTTATTAAACAAAATCTGTAACAAACCATGAACTAAATTGTCCACAGTATTGAATGTTACTTTTTTTCTCTAGATTGCGTTATATTAGCTGTTATCTTAAAAAAATATAAATAAAAAGAATCATCAATCTAAAGTAAAGTTGCATCTTGACCATGATCACATAAACTCAAAATTATTTATTTATCAAACGTAAACCTAAACGTATACTTAATAGGTTTGGGAACATCAAAAATTACAAGACAGACCTCAAAACGGCCGCCCTAGGCCATTTTCTACTGACATGGTCACATTTTGGTTTCAGTATAGCGTTTTTTCTTCTATTGTTGCTCTGATGCTACTTTTTTTGTAATTTCAAAAAATAGAAAAAGGTCACTTTCGATCTCTGACGCCAGCACATCAAGTTACCCCAAACTCAAATTCATTGATCGTTTTTCAACTTTATGCCAAACAGAATAAGGTTCATAATCAATTGGAAAATTTGACAGATTGGGGTAACTTCATGTGTTGGCGTCTGTACATAAAATACATTGAAAAAAAACTTTTTTACAAAAAATAAAACCGACTTCAAAAATAACACTAAACGGTGTAAAATAACTCTAAATTCGAAAGTCTATGGCTTTGGTGGGTTTGTCTTACTCATGATGGGCCACCGACTTCCGAATTTAGAGTTATTTTACACCGTTTAGTGTTATTTTTGAAGTCGGTTTTATTTTTTGTAAAAAAGTTTTTTAAATTTCCATTTTTAGTTGTTCCCATACAAACATTTGCCATGAATTCATTTTATATTGTTAATTGTTAACAATACAATACATGTCATTATAATAGGGTTATCCACCTAACCCTAATAAATGAAACTTAACATACCTAACTGTCGAAATCTAGGTATATTGAACACATCTGCCTACCCCTCTGAGCATACAGGCTTGATGATACGTCATGATGTTGTATAAACAATAAACATCCAAACGATTCCAGCAATCACGACAGATTTGCCGTCTATTTTTGAAGAGTTCCGTTGTATATCTCCGAAGATCAGCACCAGATCTTCACCAAATTAAAATGGGACCACCTCAGGAGTCTACTCTTTCAAACAAAAAAAGAATTTTGAGAATCGGTCCACAAATGGCGGAGAAATCAGGTAACATACATAAAAAAAAAAAAAAAAAAAAATACATACACACGAACATAGAACCTCCTCCTTTTTTGAAAGTCGGTTAAAAAGTAATTTCACCTGTGCCAGTCGTATGCAAGCTTCCAGTTGCCGAGTCGTTATAGGTGTACCATCGTGAGATCCACCCTGATGGTTGTGTCTCAGCTCTAAATAGAAGTTTTGTAAAACATTTGCTGCTTCCTTGCTTATTTTTGGGTGAACATATCTTCTAGCGTACGCTATGTATTTCCTTAGGAGTACTAAAGGTAAGTGATCGATGACCTCTCCAGGTTTCAGACGTAATCTCTCTCTGAAAGAGGAAATATTAATTGGTATGTCTACTGGATCATAATACATAGCTAAAAAAAATACAACCGACTTCATAAGAACATTAAAAGGTGAATAAATCGGTTGAAAATAACTAAGTATATAGGTACAAAGTTTCTGCAATAAATGAATCAAACAAAAGTCAAACCCACAGACTTCTAAAACTATAAATAAATAAATATTCCACAACTTTTCACACAACGCCATTTAGTCCCAAATTAAGCTTGAAAGCTTGTGTTATGGGTACTAAACAGCTGATAAACATACTTTTATATTTCTAAATATATACATATTATAGATAAATTACACCCAGACACAGAACAAATGATCATGCTCATCACACAAACATTTGTCCTGGGTGGGAATCGAACCCACAATCTCCGGCATAGCAGTCAGGGTCACTAACTACTAGACCAACAGGCCCGTCAAACGCCCGAACCCGGCCCGGCCCGGCCCGTAGAACTTATAAACCACGCGGTAGAAGTTTATCAAAATTTTATAGGACCTGGCACCTGGAATGTATTGTTGTCTATTGTTTACCCGAAGATTATTAGACAAAACATTTAAATGCCATAGTAATCGACGACGACGGCTTGGTCGACGGAGCCCCGCTTAGCGGGGCTCCTACTTCTGTGTGGTTTATAAAAAAATAACCACGACTTCTTCTAACCTCACCTATCCGAGAGATATAACAACCATTACATACCCAATGTCGATGGCAAATGATGTTATGGCATATGATAATTATGGCATGTGATAATTAGGACATGTGATAATTAGGGCTTACAATGATTAGGTATGACAAATGATGTTATGGTAAGTGACTTTATGGGAAACAAAGCTTTTAGCACGTGATTAGTATAGCAAATATTGAGTAGGGTAAATGAATATAACGTCGTATAATATTATGGCTGTTGACTATTATGGCAAATTATAATTGCCTCTACAAAAAAAAAAAAAGAATTGAGAACCTCCTCCTTATTTTGAAGTCGGTCAAATATTCTTATCAATACCATTATTTCTAATTTCAGTACACCTCTTTTCAAATTTGACCAATCGGCGTTGATAAAACAATTTAACACTTGCATGTTTATGAAATTGAAATTTGACTCCAATCAGCATTGACAAAACAATTTAGGACTTTAGTGCTTATGAAATTGATTAGCAAACGCAATTATTATTTTTCAAAAACAGCTCTATATTCTGAAAAGTAATGAAACATTCCATGCAAAATTACCTGACTGAAATTTCGTTAGCACATTGGCTTGTATTTATTACACTAGTGTTTAGATAACTGGTTTTGGTTGAATGTTTTCCTCTTTGGCCGGTGTGTAGTGCCAGCACATGCTCTGATAGCATCGCGTCCATTTTCTGAAATAACACTATGTATTAACTATTTATATAATGTTGAATAATATTTTATAGGAAAATCTTTAATACATAATGTTAACAATAATTAACGTGTGAGAAGAATTCCCTCGTATTAATATTCTCGCTATCCAGTTTAATTTCAATGCCTACAATTATTGTTTGGCAGTATATCATAACAACCATCAAGTCCATTGGCGCGATGACGGCGTAAGAGGAATCCTATGCTCAAGAACTTAAATAAGAGTTCACTTAGGGATATGCCCACCGGGTTAGGGTTGTCGAAAATAGTCTAAGTATTTATTTTTCTTAGTAAAGGTCAAGCGATAATAAGTTTAGTTAATAACTCACTAAATTAACTTAATTCTCGAAAAAAGTATGGCAAACCCCTACCTAGGTCTTAGGTACAGACGCCAGCACATCAAGTTACCCCAATGTGTCAAATTTTCCCAATTGAATATGAACCTTATTCTGTTTAACATAAAGTTGGAAAACGTTAAAAGAAATTTGACACATTGGGGTAACTTGATGTGCTGGCGTCTGTGCCGTAGTGACTTTACTCTGCGTCAATAATAATGGAGAAAAGGATTCTGTTTTATGAAATGATTTTTTTTTTTTTTTTAGTAATGGCCTCAGTCAAGCATAATATCAGACACGAATCTTAATAATATCCTATATTAATAAGACGAAAGTTTAGGTGCTTGTGGAATATTATAATTGGAGCAACAGTGACTAGCATTGCCTAATCACAGCAGTTTAGAAGGCGCCACTTTGATGGTATGACTTAGGCAAATTAATCGTACTGTGCATCTTATATATTTAAAAAGGGGTTTTGAAAAACTTTTCATACATAACAACCTAATTAGGGTTGACATGTATAAAGTTCTTCAAAACCCCTTTTTAAATCTATAAGATGCTGACGACCAGTATTATCTTAAGGAATAAAAAATTACCTCATCCGGTTGGTCCAAAAGAATAAACACTAAATCAAATCTTGAGAGCAGTGCCGAATTGAGTTTTAGGTTCTCTGCGACAGTTTTAGACCTGAAAAGTAAAAATGTATTGTTTAATATTCTGACCGTTTAACTTCAAGTTCTTTTCCCCGCAATAAGGCTTCCGAGCGCCGGAATGTGAAAGCGATAGCCTGACTGAGTTTGTAATCTAAAAAGAACCGGACAAGTGCCAGTCGTACTCGCCCACCGAGGGTTCCGTACTTGGATCATTATAAATAGACAAGAATTTAGTGGCGCAGGTTTTCCGAGCTTTTCCTAAGGGAATTTAATTTCAAATGTCATAGTTCTAGGTCCACAGGAAGTATCCTATGAATTTTGATTCCTTTGAGAGTGTCGAAATAGTCTTTTTTGACGTAAACTTAGAAAATCGATTTTTACACTACTTCATGGGACCACAGACTTGATTATTTGGTTTAAATTACAACTTGATACCTCCATGACAGATAGACAGACAAACAGACGGACATTAAAGTGATCTTATAGGGGTTGCGTTTTTTCTTTGGAGGCACGGAACCCTAAAATGGTTAATAAATATAAATAAATAAATATTCCACACACTTTACACAACGCCATCTAGTCCCAAGCTAAGCTAAGAGCTTGTGTTATGGGTACTAAACAGCTGATAAACATATTTATATACTTCTAAATACATACATATTATAGATAAATTACACCCAGACACAGAACAAATGATCGTGCTCATCACACAAACATTTGTCCTGGGTGGGAATCGAACCCACGACCTCCGGCATAGCAGTAAGGGTCACTAACTACTAGACCAACAGGCCAGTCAAATGTGTCATAAGTTTGACGTTATACGTCTAAAATCGGTTGTAGACTTGACCTATTGTAGCTCCCGCCTGCAGGATTCGCGGCGGCCAGCACCGTGGCGCGCGCGGCCAGGCTGCACACCACGCCGCCCTTGGCCACGCTCACGCGCCGCTGCTCCATGGCCTCCAGCAAGCTGCTGTGGTGAGCCGACATCTGGAATATTGTGGGATCACTATGGTGCAGTGGCCAAGTGTCCATACAACTTGATGTCCACCGGCTTCCCTTTGGAGGCTCGAAAGACAAATTCTCCTGCTATTGAATGATGGCAGCCAGACTCTAGTATGGCCAGGTATTTATAAAGGTATACAGGGTGGTACATAGACTGATGACTTAAAGATAGATAGCAAATAGTAATATAAATACTAAGTTTTTTTTCGTCGGCTTCCCTCTTAAGAAAATTTACCCCTCACCACTGCTATTGTGGCGCATACTTAAATAGGATATCGTCATTTGCTATTCGGGACTATGTTGGGTTCGGCTTCCAGTATAGCCGAATGTAGCCGAACAGGTGATGCAGCTGAGCTGAGCAGACGTAGCAATACACACACATTTCTAGACCTCTTTCGGACCCGTAATAACTGTTAAAATCCACGAACGAGAGGCTGAGGATCAATAAGTTTTGGACGTCAAAGTTTATTTATAAGTAGGTAGGAGGCTTTTAGGTAGGTGGGTAGGTTTTTTTTCTTTGTTAAGTTACGTAAGACAGTCCCCAAAAAGCCTGCCCTTCGTTCCAGACTTTCGATTATAACTGAATTGCTATGTACCAGTGGCGAAGTGTACAACTGTACATACAACTCGATTCCTATCGGCTTCCCTTTGGAGGTTCATGGGAAGAGAACTCTACCGCTATTGAATAATGGAAGCCAGACTCTAGAATTGCCAAATATTCCTACTATAGGTATTTACAACCAAATATATACAGGATTGCAGATAGACCAATGACTTTATGAGAGACATACTGATCTAAATTGACCCACTGCTGTGTACGTAGCATATAGGTATGTATATCAAAATTACCTTATCTAGTTCGTCTATACAACACACGCCCTTATCGGCTAGGACTAGCGCGCCTGCCTCAAGTGCGAAGTCTCCTCCCGCTTCTCGCCCTAACGCTACTGTGAGGCCACCCGCGGACGCAGAAGCACCGCAAACGTACACACCTGAAATATTTTGACGAAAGATAGAATAGAATACTCTTGATGTTACACCATAAAAACTGACAGACAGTAAAAACTTAAAGACAGTAAAAAAAACTTAAGGGGGTCTTTAAAAATAAAATACAACCTGATGAAAAAGAGCTTTATAACTGTTAAAGAGTTTTTAAAATCTGTGGAGTAGTGTTTGAGTTAAATCCTTACGCACAAAAAATCAAACCTTTTTTTTATAATATTAGTGTAGGTGAGTCAAATTTTTCGTGTATTCCCGTTCGTCCTACCGACTTCGTCCCCGGCGTGGGACTAACGGGAATTATAAATTATAATTCTGGCGTTCTTGGCAGATTCTTTTTATCGTCTTACCTCTTGGAGCAGCATGAGCAGCAGCTTGCAGTAGCTGCGACTTTCCAAGCCCCGGATCGCCCACTACCAACACGTGAGGGTTGGACCTCGGTCCATTGTCAAGTTCAGTACCACCTATAAGACCAAGTATGAGCCCAGCCTTCACCGCTTCATGGCCGAATATTGTAGGACAAAGAGAGTGGACGAGTAATCTGAATACATCTTCGGAAGCATGTATTTCCTGAAAGAAAAAAAAGAGAAAGTATATTTTACCAGCATCACATAATATTACGCCTGTATTGCCGGGAAGGGAAAGGCAGAGGTGTTCCAGCAGTATAGTTTCTCACATTTCACAAGTTATGTTTAAGTCCAAAATCATAGAGGCAAGACTGCCATCATACCGGTACAAATCTAGGCTCAGGGCTGCTATGGAGAAATTCGATGTAGAAAAACCTAATATCACAACTTAACCAAGGAATCAAACTCATGCTCAGCAGTAGCGTTTTACTATACCAATGAGGCAGTCATAGAGGTTTTTTAATCAGGTAGGTCAACAAATCGTAGATATAAGATATAAACAACATTAAAAAAACCAGGTAGCTAGCTAGGATAACGTATTTTTATTACCTGGATAGCATAATAATCTTTCAATGTAAATGATAATGTAGGATTGCTCAGATTTCTGTGACTGTGAATAGATACTGCTTCAATGTAAAGTTGTAAAAGCCTCGCCGCCCGTTTTCCGTCCTCACCGCCTTTACTTTCACCGCGCACCTAAAAGAGAACATAAACACATAAAATCACGCCTGTAATCTCAGAAGGGTTAGGCAGAGGTATACCTGTAATCATACACCCACATTTCGCTAGTTATGTTTAAGTCTTAAGTCCCATGTCATAGGGGGCGAGCTTATTGCCATCACCATCACTCAGACTCCGGACTGATACTGAGAAATTTCAGATGAAAAAACTAAATAACGCCCGACTCGGGGATGGAACCCGGGACCTTATGCTCAGAAGTAGCACTATTGCTACCACTAGACCAACAAGGCAAAACAAAGACAGGAAAAACTATTAAAATAAAAATAGGTAAGTAGGTAAGATATATGTGTAACATCAAGCCTGTATACCCCAAAGGGAGAGAGAGAGACCGCCGAGGTATATCCATAGTAGGTACACTCATATTACGTTCGTTATGTTTAGGCCCCATAAGGGGGCGGGGCGAGCCTATAGCCTGCGACCACGACCAACGAATCAGTCAGGTGATCAGGTCAGATAATTTTCCGACTTAGGTATGTACGTAATTCTTTTAAGTTACTGTTGTCTCGTAGAGGCAGTTTAACTTTGATTGATGTATGGTAAATTCAGGTGTCCATATAAATCTTGTTTATTCAAACTTTCAGTTCATAATATTGTGAAGTACAGTGATGGTCCTCGCACCCCCATGTAGTAATTTTGAATTTGTAGATGCACACATGTACATTGTACAAAGCAATTAAGTGCCTTGTAGCGCTAAAAACATTTACTTTGTATGTGCAATGTATCGATAGTACCTACGACTCGCGACTTTGACGAGTTTTTTAGTGGCCGTAACCACAGCCTTTTTCTGGATTTGCGCCTGGATCAACCGCTTAGGGAAGCCGTCGACGACTGACTGCGTTTTGTGTCAGTCCACCGTCGGAGCGCATCCGATGCGAAAGGATGCCTACGGCGTTCCATACTTTGCTCTCAAAAAAAAAAAAAAACAAAATCAAAAGTCATTTATTCGAATTAGGCTGAGGATCAGCACTTTTTGTACGTCGAAATTACATAAGACAGTCCCCCAAAAAGCCCACCCTTCGCCACTTTCTTGTGTTTTTGCTGGGAAGAAGAAGTGGCGGAACAAACTCCCCAGCAACACATCTGTCTGATAAGTTAGAATAACTTGAATTTACACAGTACAATTAGTTATAATTACAAAATAATTAAAATAAGTTATTCACTACCTGTTAGCTAGCACACTCAATATACAGAATACCAGTAATATATTATATAGCTACCGACATTAAAACTAACTTAACTCAAGCAAAAGCAACTGACTAATAAGAATCCTCCAGGTAAAAAGGGTGTGCCAGCTTACATGTGCAGATTTGGATTTAATCCATAGATCTGCAAGACAATGTAACAAAATGATAAACTAGAACTGTCGAAGTTAAATAAAACATTAAAAAAACAGGTAATAGTTAAAACAATAGCAAAACCAAAGCCAGCAAGACGACCAGTTACCACAAGCAGCACCCGTCCACGAGCATAATTTCTTCGTTCTCTTCTTGTATGGTCAAACCATCGAACGTGTTCGATCAATGTGACCTGACCCTTAAACTATAGGGGAGATAGGTAGAATAAATAGTGCAGTACCTGTACGATTCCCGTGACGGACAACACATCTCCAGGACAAGCAGCGCCAACTAGATCACCTTGAAGTTCTATCTCTACACTTCTTGGTATAGTTCCAGAAATGCTCTGAAATATGAAACAATCAACATCATATGGGACATCAAGTAACAGTGTACTCAAAAATGAGTACACTGTTACTTGATGTTCCTACTTTGTAAACTTAAGCGCCTTTTCACTTTTTCTAAAAGTGAAAAGGCGCTTAAGTTTACAAAGCATGCACTGCATTGTGCGCAGATAAGAACATTATTAATTAATTAAATCACGCCAATAAGGGTGCTTACTTTTTACTAAAATATACAGCATTGAAGGCGTAGCTCTAAACTCTTAACGTAGCGTATACGTCAGAACGTAACAGAACTATGCCGCTATACGCGTAATAGATATTAGGATAACTGCAAGGTGATTTTAGAAATCGGATGAGTAGTTCCGCAGATTACAAATTACTCATACATACAAACTTACAAACAAATACTGCATTATAGTATAAGTATAAAAGTATAGACTAACTTGTGACTGAATTTCCTGTATTTTAGCAACTTGCCAGTCTGTTGTGTTGGTGAATGGTGATGACTGCAAAGGTTCGAACTTAGATCCGCCATGACAACTTTGACATGATGTAGGAGCTGTAATCATTTAAGAAAATCCAATATAGATCTCAGTTATAAGTCAGTGGAACAACAAGCTAATGACTGCCACTTTATCTAGTGATTATAAGTGCTACTACAGAATTATGAGGTTCTAGTTTTGAACCTTAAACCTCATTATGTAGGTAGTTCTTGGGTTGGGCTAAGAGTTTTGTGTTTTCCATCTGGAATTTCTCAGCCCATAGTCTGGTTTTGTGCCCAATTGAGTAGTACTTCCGTTACTGCTGCCGTTCAGAAATAGAAAGCAATAATCGGCAATCACGTATTAATAAACTAACAAAGAATAGTGGATTATTATAAACTTGTGCGTACAGCAGTAGTTCAGTAAATAATATTTAATTTATTTCTGTAAATTGGTTCATACAAACATTTTTCACATCATTTTTTAATTAAATAGTAGGTGAGATCGGTGTTTCACTATCTGACTACTCTGAGAAGAAACACCGAAAGAAACTCGAGAGGTTACAGTCTCTTTTAAAGTCCAGATATTATCTAGTCAGATCATGTGTGAACCTTGAAGATAAGCAGCTGAGATGGTCTTTTGAGGAGAGAACCGCACAGATGTAAGTGGACCAATCCAGTATGGTATATACAGTTAGTAATAATTGTTTTGAACTTGACTTTGACATACCTGTAAAAACACCCTGCGGTTGTACAACTGCTTGAAGATTATGGCAGCTGGAACATTCAAATGCCATAGATGTGCAAATGAGCCCCACACTTCCTACTCTTATAACAGTGCCCTTAATTGTCACTAGTTTACCTGCAATCATTTTATGAATACCCTAAATAAAAAACATTACTTAGTAATACTTATAATAAAAGGTGGAGTCATCTAACATTTCCGTGTATTCCCGTTCTTTCCACCGACTTCGTCTTTGTCGTGGAATGAACGGGAATTTGCAAAAATAATATTAAATTTATTCCCGATCGTCCCATTCAGGATTTAAGAGGGACAAATGGTAATACGTTCTTAGACTAGTGCCATTAGACCCACTCAATAATTTAATGCGTAAAATGTTTGTTGTTTCGTATTTTACTTTCAAATTTGTATTTCAATGGTTGACCTTATGGCACACCATATAATTTTTCACACAATCTATGCGTTGATGGTCTTTGTCTATAAATTGTAATATTTCAAAAGGTTTACCTTTCAAGACTATGACTATGACTTTACCTAGTAATTGAAAAGACTTTGAGAACATAGGGAGAACCCTATGCAGTTCTTAAAGTTAAGCCACCTATTGTAACTGTGTTTAAATTTTTTAGTTTAAAGATTTTTATACATATTTTAGGGGTCTTAAATGTAATTATAAGATACTAGGGTCAGTGGGTAGTCTTAGGGGCGGATTCAGAAGTTGGAGCTTAAGCGCACTATGAACAGCCAAGAAAATAAAAAAAAATTGGTTACAAATAAAGTTTTTGGGGCTTAGTCAAACTTAGGTGAAAAGAAAAATTCTCATTTGGTTCTTTTGTAGTTTTGGGTTATCATTTACCATACATTGAAACCATTCAGGTTCTAAGAAGCATGGCCCTACGATACCATTACCAAGTTAGAAGCTTTTTAATTTTTTAGCATACACCCGGCAGACATTGTTCTGTCCAAACATTGGTTTCGATCCCGCCACCTTCCTCATTATGCATCTAAACTATCCAGGATCCAACACAAATACAACAAAAAAAAGAATTAATAACCCTAATTTGGTGCAGTCTTTGAAAGTTATGTATATATTTATAGGTAGATTGATTTTACTCACCAAAGTAATTTACTTTTAAATTTGCCAAGGGAATAACTGGTTCATGGTTAAGTATTCTTACTTTTATCTTTGATTCAAACTTGAATGTCTGGAATACAAAAAACATATAAAAAATCACAAGACCAAGTATAGATCTAAAGAACTATGATTAACTAAATAAATGTGTTTTCACATGTTTCATTATTACTGTGATTTGTTCTGTGTCTGGGTGTAATTTATCTATAATATGTATGTATTTAGAAATATATAAGTATGTTTATCAGGTGTTTAGTACCCATAACACAAGCTCTTAGCTTAGCTTGGGACTAGATGGCGTTGTGTGAAAAGTTGCGGCATATTTATTTTATTTAATTAATTTTTTCTGTCAAATACAATGGACAACTTTTTTTAAATTTGTGTTAATGCTTTCTACATTGTACCCATTAGACTATCGGCAATGCTTTGCCGTTTGATTGCCGCTAGAAAGTCTGTTGGGCAAGTGTCACACAAAACTTCCTCACAGGAATAGTAAAGTTAATCAGTGTTATTTACTTATGTCATTCGCTTTTAAATTGAAGGTTCGTGAGCACATTCACAAAAAACGGCTGTAGTTTCGTCACAGCGCTAATGTTTTCCCTTGGCATGAATATCATGTTCATGTGTTTAAGTTTTTGTGTATATATTTATTATATTTTATTATATGTTATGATATTTATCATATTTATTGTTTACATATATATAAATAAATTAAATTTACTTCTCTCCAAATTTCTTACGGAATTGCACCTACCACTGTTTGTCTCTGCATGACCTAAAGGTTGACTGGTAGAAAATGCCTAAGGCATTAAGTCCGCCTATGTACATTTGTGTGCTTGAAGTATTAAATAAATAAATAAATAAATATGTAGACCAGCAATTACCTTATGTTGTTTTATAATCCACTTTAGTATTTGAAACACCACAACTTACCTCATGCAAACTATACTCCAGAAGCCTTAAAGTTTTATCTGGATATTCAAACAGCTCTGTATTAAAACTAGGCCAGCTACTGATAAACTCAGTATCACTGACTAAATTGGTTACATCCACCGGCACACTGCGAGTTTGATCTATTTTCTCTAAATCAAATAAGTTTCTGTTTTTCTGGATAAACTGCTTGAAACAGTTAATATGACTTGTTAACTGTGAATTATCTTGCTGTTCTTAAATATAATAAAACATAAACACAAATGTTATAAACATGGATAAACAAGTTGTACACAAATCACAAACTTGATGGAATATTAAGTTTAATAACTTTTCTGACCTCCAGTAGGAAAGTATAGCTTCCAGATATTGTTAGTATCATTAATGGGCAGTACAGTTGGTAGCTGATTTGCTGGTGCTCTTGAAGATCCTGCAGTACTCGCCACTCGGTGAGTACTTGTTGAGTTATTTAAACTTTGATTATCAGAACTATTACTCTGATTGTTTCTTCCACGATACCAATTGTTTCGATAACGACCTCTCCAAGAGCGACGCATGATGAGATATTTTGTGTGTTTGTAAGTTTTAGCAACTTTATTTTTATTTTGAAGTCCTTCACTTCCCGCGAGTTACAATAATGAATAATTAGAAGTGTCACTGTCAAATGTCACTGTCAGACACTGTCAGTGTCAAAAGCGCGCGCACGCAACTTTTTTTTTATGATCTGGTCACCGACTTTTTGACAGGAATTCGAACTAAGCGCCCTTTTTTAAATTTTCGTAAAAAAGTGAATATATTTTTCGTTTATATAATTGTTTAATTTTGCTGTAAATACAAATGAGTGTAAATAGTGACAGGGGCGAGCCTCCCGACAAAGAACCTACAAAACGAAAACTGTCAATTTAACAAGTATCACAGCACAGAGTGTATCGTATATGTAGAATCCCAGGACAACGATAAGCTGGGAAATAGAAACCCCATTTGCCTAACAAAACTCGCTAAAATAAAAATGCTGCTGCTGTGAGGCAGAAAGGTTTCGGACCTGGGTCGATTTCAAACAGAGCTAAAAATGTTGTCATCTCTAATAACTCTTAATATTTTTTGCGATTGCTTTTGTTTTTATTTAAATATTATAGCCTTCATTTACCTTTTTACGTTCCAAAACAAAAAAATACCCAAAAGTGTGTCAATTGTGAGAAAACTAAAACTATAACATTTAGCCCCTTAAGAAGATATTACTCATTTTCCGTTTAGGTTGAAATAAAGTCGATTCAAAACGAAGTTACTCGTAGAAATTCTATTTATTTTTTATTTCATATCATGATGATGTGCAAGCATTCAAAAATAGTATAAATTTTTCATCTGAAAATAATAGAATACTCTTATTCTAGTGTTTTAAACATTGATCATGGTTTATCTATCATTAGTGTAGCGTAAGTTAATACCGTAATAATATTAAATCCACGGAGCTCCCGGGCCCCCGCCTCACCCCACCCGCCGACACATCGTCAGTGGCCTTGCAGCGTTTATTCAGAGCGGTGGTGTGTTTGGTATTTTTTGCGAGATATTCACATTTCTACCGATATCAGTGCCGTGGACGAAACTCGACTCATTCATCTCTTAACCATAATTGCAAAAGGTATTGTAATCAATTTTTTATAACATAGTGTTTCTTATAGCTTACAAGAACATGGTTATTTTGAAGTATTCGATTGCCATCTAGAAAGTTCCACAAGCTTAAAAATTATATGTTTGGTCCAAATATCATTAGTGTTACTGTCATTAGTGTCAATTTTTCAAGTGACCCTAATGATATTGTAAGTAACACTAATGAAATATTACAATAGGTAATTAATTATTAACAATAAATTAAGGATTTCCGCCTAATTACGTCTAAGGCTTCATTTACGGAGACGCGAGGCGTCGCGCGTCGCGTTCTGCGGCGCGGCCCGCGCTGAATTCAAACATATGGCGTTGTATGAGTGTGTTTACGGAGAAGCGATTGTTGACGTACTAATTTTCCCGCCGCAAGACGCCACGCCGCACGCGACGCGCGACGCCCCGCGTCGCCGTAAATGAGGCCAAAAGCAGTTTGTTTTTTTTTTAATTCTATTTTTTGTGTGATGTCATAAAAATCAATAGTTATATTTACATGATTATCTACGAAATTTGCTATAAATTATTATCGGTGTCTATATTTTGAGTTTGAGTGTTGCTTAGTGTAATTAAGCTAGGGCTTAATGGCTGTTTTATATGAAATTATTTTTTTAGGACATTATGCCGAATAAGAAAAGGATGAGTGAAGATGAGTTAGAAAGAAGAAGAATAGCAAGGAGAGAAAAATATAAACAAATTAAAAACGACCCAGAAAAATATGCCACTGAAAGAGCTAAAAAAAGAGAAGCTTATCTAAAACGAAAAGAGAGTAAGAAGGTGAAAAGTATTGACCAAATGTCTCCAAGAGAGCAAAGATTACAACGAAAAAAGTGGAGGGAAAATTCCAAACGTTATCACGAGAAGAAATTAAAAGAGAAAAAGATACAAGAAGTGATTGTCCCACAAAGAACTGAAATAGATTCTACAGCTGATGATAAAACTGGCGACCCATTGAATGCACCTGATACAGAACGACAAAATAAGTTAAAAAACAAAATCTTGTTAAACAAAATTAAAGCTTTAAAACGAAAGCACCTCTTGGAAAAGAAAGAAATGTCATGTTTAATAAAAAAATACCAATACAGGTGCAGAATTCTATTGCGAAAAATGAATATTATAAATAATCGAGAAAAAGAAAATGTGGATAATGAAAAAACAGACATAAATGAAGCTACAGAAGATAACACTAAGTCGAATACTGTATGTCCAAAACGAAATAATGACCTCTATAGGAAGTGCCTACGCAGCCGTTTACAAAAGAAGATTTTAGAAGGAGGCAAAAGTATCCAAGAGTTAGTGGAACGATTTTATGAAGATGATATCAACAGTCGCAATACTGCCGGTACAAAACAATGTGTTAAAAAGTTCGGAGTTACGAAACAAAAGCGGTATTTACTAGACTCTGTAAAAAAATTGCACAAAAAGTTTATGGAAGAAAATTCAAACATACGAATAAGCTATGTTACATTCGCGCGACTACGTCCGTTTTGGGTTTACCTTCCTAGAGATGACAGAGATACTTGTGGTTGTACAGTTCACACTAATATGGATCTTTTAATTTCGAGTTTGAAGAAAAAAGGGATAGTTGATATAACTAACTTCCAAAAGATGTTGGATATCTTGTGCTGTGACAAATATAATCTTAAATGTGTTTCTCGTACATGTCAAATTTGTAAAAATAAAGTCATACCATACAACGAATTCAATAACGATCAAGAAATAGAATACTATGAGTGGGGTAGGGATAAGAAAAAAGTGGGTCAAAAAGAAATTAACATCACTAAGAAATTTAAACGCACAACTCAAATAAGAAATCTGATATTAAAACTAGAGGATTCTCTTCCTAAATTCTTCGCACATACTGCGAATATAATCAACCAATACCAAATTATAACAGAGCTGAAAAAATCCCTGAATGATTATGAAACTTTAGTCCACATGGACTTTTCGGAAAATTATAGCTATAAATTCGCTGAAGAAGTTCAAAGCTTGCACTTTGGAGGCAGTCGTGGCCAGGTTTCTTTGCACACAGTAGTAATTTATATTAAAAAGGGAAGGGAATTCATCAACTATTCTTTATGCACAGTTAGTGAATGCACTCGACACGATTCACCAGCAGTGTGGGCTCATTTGCAGAAAGCACTGGAGTTTGTATTTGAAAAATCTCCTAATATTACTACTGTGCATATACTAACAGATAGCCCTTCGAGTCAATATCGCAACAAGTATATATTTTACATTATGACACAGCTGCAAAATGTCTTCTCATCATTAAAGTCAGTAACTTGGAACTATCAGGAAGCCGGCCACGGTAAAGGTGCTCCAGATGGAGTTGGCGCCGTAGTTAAAAGGACGGCTGACTACCAAGTAAAATGCGGGCGTGATGTGGGGGACTTCTCAACATTTGTTGGTATTGTGCGAGAAAACATAAAAAATGTCGAAATAAGGGTTGTAGAAGAACATGAGATTAGAGAAAAAGAAATTCTTCTCCCTAAAAACATAGCTCCTTTTAAAGGAACTATGTTAGTCCACCAGGTGCTTTGGAACTCCGAATCGGAGTTCCTTGAGTTTAGAAAATTGAGTTGTTACGAATGTGTTGACACCATTTGTAAGCACGACAAGCACATGCAATTGCATAAAATTTACAAAAGTGCAATAGATTCAGAAGTCGGTAATGTTAAAATCATACCTTCAAATAAGAATATTAAAATATTGAGCGATATCACCATTAAACACGCCAACAAGCCCAATAAAGCTCTAACTTCTCAAATTCGCAAAGAGCAGAATGTTACACCACTTGCTAAAGTTAAAGGTACTTGGGAAAATCAGTCATTCATGGTAACTCAAGCAGAAGCAATGGCATCTGGATTTGGGCAACAACATCAACAAGAATTTCTTACGTTTTTGAATCAACAACAGACATCCAAAGATTGATTGAACGATTAAGACTGAATATTTGTGGTGAAGATGTAATTAAGGAAAGCAGAAGCAGAAATCAAAAAGAAAATTTTATATAAATCATGATTAAAACCAAAGAAAACCAAGACCAAAATCAGTAAAATTATGGATAGATACAAAAATATTGATACGGAAGACTTAAAAATTGAATCAATAATTGAGTACTTTTAAGTTTAAAGGAAGCTACTGTTTTTTAATTATATGGATAATGTGTGTTTAGACTGTGATTAGTTGTTATATATTTGTTAATCCTAAAGTTCCTTTAAGAAGACTGAAAAATTATATGCATCCAAATAGTATTCTTATGATTGATAAGAGACAATAAACTGATTTAATCCATTTTGGTTGGTTTTATTTTAATTTTTTGATATAGAGTACATCGCAAAATTATTAAGATGAGTGGTGGTAGTTTAATTGTCATTAGTACGCATCTAATCTCATTAGTGTTTTAGATAATTTCATTAGTGTAACAACATCACTCATTCGTGTCACTCTGATTTCAATTTTTTTATAGTTATCATTAAAAAATCATTAATATTTTATTATACTTATGTTAATTTAACCTCATACAGTGATTTTATACCATTAATAACCCAAAAAACGGGTATTTAAGAAATCAAACAAAAAAGTATCATTTTAATTCGAAATTTGAAATCGACCCACCTTTGCCTGTCGTTATATGAATTTTCAAACGCCATCATAGAGAAGCTGTGAAAATGTGAAAGAATACTTCTTGGTGGGCAAGTGGGATTGCTTTAAAAACAATATTTTATAATTTTGGTGTTGCAACATTCATGTTATTAAAAAAAAAAAACTCGACTAAAGTTGTATACTACTAGTATTTAGAATAACACTACAAGCTTGGCAAAAAAGAGTAGAAAATAATGGAGGCGCCACTGTGCTATTCGTATGGCAACCCGTTGCAACCGAATAGCGTACTGACCTAATCTTGACACTTAGCAATTTTTTTTTTAGACATAGAGTAACAATATATTCGTAACCTGTATAAGTATAATTTTTTAAATCAGTAAGTAATTAATAGTAGTTTCATTGAACAAGGACGTGTTCTCGACACGCAACTGATTACTTACCTAAAAATAAATATTTGGGTAAATACTCCTGACTTTACAATATTGTTTAGAAATTATATAAATAAAACATCATATTCTTTGACCTAATTCTTTATTCCATATATTAATCAAGTAAATCGTCCTCCAAATAGTCCACCCTGACCACATCCATGTCATGGCTAGAGCTGGCCGCAAACTCATCTGAGTCATGTTCGGGTTCAGAGGTGCTGCTTGTATCATTTTCTAGATTTATGACTAATCGCTCTATTTCCTCGTTCATAGTTAGTTTTTTTTCCCAGTAATCCTTTTCTGTTTTTATTACATGTTAGCACGAGTTCTTACTATCCTCTTTGGTAATAGCTTCGAATGCACGTTTAGCTGCTTCCTGTAAAGACGAAATATTTCATTTATGTCTAACAGTATTAAAAGTAAAACATTTTGTTTACATACTGTTAATAAGCTGGATGTAGAAAATACCCTTTTGTTTATTTACTTCCGCACGATTTTTCTTAGAAAACGCTAACAGATTTCCCTAAATTAAATAATAGATTTAGATTTATTTTTTAGACTATGACACGTATATACAGGGTGTAACGGAAAGGGTATATACATACAAACAGGGTGAATAGAGTATTTAATAACGAGTCTTTCCTCAAAATTTCAGCTCCCAACTAATAACTTTGAAACTTCCCGATATTATTTAATATCAATAGTTTATTAAATGCAAAATCATAACAAACGTGTCACCGCACTATGAGGGTCATAATCCTGTCCGGCAAGGTTCAAATATATCTATCTCGGGTTCTGCGCGCCTAGTACAGACCTATCGGGCTCTGCCTAACCGCCGAAGGCGCGACGGCGCGGGCGGGCTCAACTTTACAATTATGTATGTATATGTATAAAAACGTTGCCATGTCGTTTCTTATCACCAAGAGAATCCGTGCCCTTCGTTTGTATATACCCTTTCCGTTACACCCTGTATAATAATTTATTTCTAATGCAAACGATAAAACAAATAATTCTATACCTTGATATCACATAAAGTATAAGTTAAGTAGAAATTGAATTTTCATTCACTTAAAAATCAAGTCACCAAAGTATCAATTAATCTCGGCGCACTATACCAGAGTAATGCAGAAAAAATGTAAACATAACCTATGTGCTCGACATTTATTGTTTTAAATTTCTAGTTATTCCTTATGCCAGCAAATTAATATAGCTTTGTATTCATCAACTAACACTTGATTTACCTATAATCAACAAAACAAACTCTTACATACCTGTATTATAAGCAGAACTTTAGAAAACATGGTTAAGTTTAGGAAGAATAGTTTGGGCCTCATGTTCCGCCAGACATCGCCTGTACACCTTATAAATGACCTCCCTGCCAGCACTCCGAATCGTTATATTCATTTTTATTCACTTTTTACGTTTATTAATCAACGTTTGGTGGACGAAATTAAAATTTTACGAAATCGTGAACTTTGTTTATTATGAGATGTCATTATTTTGAAATGTTGCCAACAGACAAAAATTTAGTTCCGTTTCTACACTTTTTTGCCAAGCTGTAGGTACCTTTAGTCGAGTTTAATCCCTATCGACTTTGTTGGCCTGTCTGGAAATAATTGTTTTGAATTGCTTTTCTAATTTTAAATTAAATGACAGTTTGAAATCATAACTGTTTGTACCGCAATAAGTACTAGTTGACATAAAAAAAGATTATTTTGACTGGAATAAAAATAATAATATAATATCTTTTTTTGTAAATACAATGGACGAGCCTGAAGGCGGTGAGGTGCCAGCGGCAGCTGAAATAGCGCCAGTTGAGCCTGCCGAGACAGCACCAGTCACAGAACCGCCAGTGCCAGAGGAAGCTGAGGATGAAGGTTTTGTGATTTCTGAAAAGGCTATCTCATCAATACGAAGACTGTCGTTAAGTGATGGGGAACCCATCGAGGTCGACAAAACAGCTCTGGAAGCTATACTTGACGTCAGTTCCCGTTTAGCAAACATGCAATTGAGAAGCAGAATGTCTTTGAGCGCTTTGGCACAAGGTTTCGAGACATATAAAGACAAACAAGTAAATAAACGTATTATTTAATTACCTAGATTGTATTGTTTCATTTGTTGATATTTTAAGTCTATGAATAAAACGGTTTTGTTTGTAGGCCAAAGCCAAAGAAGCTCGTAATAATCGCGTGGGTGGTCTCAAGCAACAGCACAGATACTTATTAGAAAATTGTGGGACGATTTTAAATAAATCGCCAGACTATATATTGGTAAGTGATGCGTAAACTTCGATCAATAATAGCACTAGATGTCGGGTCGGCGTCAAAAATCCGTCTCGGTAAATATAAGCTCACTAGAGACGTAGGTTGTTATTTTGTTTAGTTTGCTTGAAACACGACCAATGTCAACCCGTCCCACAACGCCGCAGTATGTATTCAACAGTTGCAAAAATAATCCCCGAAAACGTAATTATTCGGCCGGAGTATTTTACTTTCAGTAAGGACATGACGATTAAGTTATATCTTAAGCTATAATTTAACAAATAATATCAATTTTTTAACAAAATTACCGATTTTAAACCACCGCTACAAATGTTTGACCATTGCTCGCCAACATTTGCACAAACTTTTGTTTAACTGAACAGCAGATGCATGGAGTAGATTTGTATTGTAATCATTTTAATAATTTGTTACTAATACTTAAAAATTTGTTGGTCAAAATCGGTTAATGCTACTTTAGTTTGTTGGACTCTTATTAGGTAAGTACTTAGGTTTTCTTTTTGATTTTAGCTTTCCTAGCAATCCATTTACGTGTGCAGAATGGATCTCGATTGTCGCCAGAGAAATAAGAGGTTTTGTTTCGTTCATTATTGGCCACCGACTTTCGAACCTGGAGTTATTTTTCACCTGTTGGTGTTTTTAAGAAGGTTTATTTTTTTGTAAAATAGTTTTTATTTCGCCATTTTTAATTTCTTCGTGTGTCAAGAAAGTCTTTCAAAACTTCAAAGAATCATTGAAATCGCTTAACAATTGCTAAAGAAGTTCTATCTAAACATTAATCTGTATATTTCTGCCGGGCCCCTTTTAAAATAGACAGGCGTAATGTTATGTTATGGAAATATAAGAACTCTGCATAAACATCTCAATGTAGCAATCGCGAACAATTTGCTGTTATGTCTTGAAGAGTTCCGTCTTTTTCATCAGTTTTTTTTCACAAAATGTTACTTTCTAAATGAATATGCTTGATTTGTTACTAAAAATGTAAAAATCAGTACGTGTGTACTTATATTTTTTTAAGAGTTCCCTCAATTCCTCAAGGGCCCCTCATTAGATATGAGTTTTTATACAAATGGGACCAATCTGTTAGAATACCCTATCAAATAAAAAAGAATTTTGAAAATCGTCAATAGGTAAATGACGGAGTACTGAGGTCACAAAACCAAAAAAAAAATACAACCGAATTGATAACCTTCTCCTTTTTTAGAAGTCGGTTAAAATAATTTGATTTCATTCAATGATTTTTAACCAGCTGCGCCCCGTGGTTTAACCCGTGTAAACCAGGAGTAGTTAAAAGCCTTAGCCTATATCCGGGATATAAGCTACTTACATACTAAATTTCATCCAAATCTGTTCAGCCGTTTAAGCTTGAAGAAGTAACAAACATACAAACACACACGCACACTCACACTTAGAAAATTTTGGCTTTATAATATTAGTGTGAAAACTTCTAAATCGCATAAAAAAGTAGGCGCATTCATTTTTTTTGCGGGTTGATTATAATGAGCCAACTCGCAGACAATTAATAGCAATGTCTTAATAAAATAACTATTGTAATAATTTAGGCCTACCACTTTTTTAAAATGGGTTAAATGTAATTATTTGCTACCATATAAAACAAACCTTCGCTCGCATAAGAAATATTAATAAATATGATTATTCTGCAACTCTACGTCTCAATTCTTACTGTGTTCTGAGCATTGAAATGTCATACCAAGAACTACGTCTAGTTCCAAAATACAGTAAAGACGAAATTGTGAACAAAACGTTTTTAACCTTATTTTCTAAGCCTTAACTTTCATTTAGAATAAATAATTTTGTACATATTGCTTTTATTTTTAAGTCACATTTCAAATTTATTCCTTTTACTTTTCTCCGACTACAGAAGGACTTAGGCATAAATATTTTGCAATTGTAATTAAACTTTATGCTTGAGTGTCAAGGTTTATAATGAACTGAACTTGATAATATTATAAAACATTTTTCTATATTCGTAGTAAGAAATGCAATTGTTTATGCGTGTCTAAACGTGGACACTTTAGCGAGGTATTTTTGTTCCTGATCTTGTATCTAGTGCCATTATTGATCGAAGTGCGTAAATGAAGCTTACACACTAACTGCTCAATGTGCAATGTGCATACATTGATTCTCTTACATTGATTGACTTAGGTATTGCTGTCTTTCCTGGTAGGTTAGGTACCTACCTAAATCAAGTAATAAATTGAATATCGAAATACATGACAAACAGTGAGTTATTAGTACCTACTAACTATGAAAAAATACACAGTGAGGCGTTTTTGACGATATTTTGACTCTCCGCCCTTGGTTAGATGTACCTAGTGAGATTTGGCTCTACATCTGACCATGACAGTTATAGATAAGTACCTAGATAAAAACAACAAGATTTGCTCAAAATATTGAGATATATATTGAGAGATTTTTTCATTTGTGGAGCTATTGTGATATTTCGCATGTTTAGTGGCATACTTTTAACCCAGTTTACTTGCAATTTTACTCTTTTTCTTTCTGAAAAATGATTACTTATGTGATATTAATCGAGACCCCCTTCTCGACCACATGTGATTGAGTGAGTTCGGCCAGTCCCCCGTCCCGTCTTAAACGTTTCACATGTGATTGTGTGAGTTCGGCTAGTCCCCCGTCCCGTCTTAAACGTTTCACATGTGATTGTGTGAGTTCGGCCAGTCCCCCGTCCCGTCTTAAACGTTTCACATGTGATTGTGTGAGTTCGGCTAGTCCCCCGTCCCGTCTTAAACGTTTCACATGTGATTGAGTTAGTTCGGCTAGTCCCCCGTCCCGTCTTAAACGTTTCACATGTGATTGTGTGAGTTCGGCTAGTCCCCCGTCCCGTCTTAAACGTTTCACGTGTGATTGAGTGAGTTCGGCCAGTCCCCCGTCCCGTCTTAAACGTTTCACATGTGATTGTGTGAGTTCGGCTAGTCCCCCGTCCCGTCTTAAACGTTTCACGTGTGATTGAGTGAGTTCGGCCAGTCCCCCGTCCCGTCTTAAACGTTTCACATGTGATTGTGTGAGTTCGGCTAGTCCCCCGTCCCGTCTTAAACGTTTCACATGTGATTGTGTGAGTTCGGCCAGTCCCCCGTCCCGTCTTAAACGTTTCACATGTGATTGTGTGAGTTCGGCTAGTCCCCCGTCCCGTCTTAAACGTTTCACATGTGATTGAGTTAGTTCGGCTAGTCCCCCGTCCCGTCTTAAACGTTTCACATGTGATTGTGTGAGTTCGGCTAGTCCCCCGTCCCGTCTTAAACGTTTCACGTGTGATTGAGTGAGTTCGGCCAGTCCCCCGTCCCGTCTTAAACGTTTCACATGTGATTGTGTGAGTTCGGCTAGTCCCCCGTCCCGTCTTAAACGTTTCACGTGTGATTGAGTGAGTTCGGCCAGTCCCCCGTCCCGTCTTAAACGTTTCACATGTGATTGTGTGAGTTCGGCTAGTCCCCCGTCCCGTCTTAAACGTTTCACGTGTGATTGAGTGAGTTCGGCTAGTCCCCGGTCCCGTCTTAAACGTTTCACGTGTGATTAAGTGAGTTCGGCCAGTCGTTTAAGACGGGACGGGGGTCCCGTCTTAATAAACGTTTCACATGTGATTGTGTGAGTTCGGCTAGTCCCCCGTCCCGTCTTAAACGTTTCACGTAATAGGCATGTTGATAGAATATGAATATCAAAATATAATTACCTAGTCCATCTAATCAGTTAGATTATAAAAATAATACACAAGTATTTAATTTCTTTTTCAAATTGATGGAAGACTACTAAGTAGCCTTTCCCCTCTTGGGAAAGGGCTTGTAACGTCAATATTCAGTACTAGCATACGTCTCGCGGTTTTACCCCAGTAGGTCCCGTTCCCGTGGGAATACAGGGCTAAAAAGTAGTCTATATGTTAATTCAGGGTATCAGCTAACTCCCTACCAAATTTCATTAAAATCCATTTAGTGGTGTTTACGTGAAAGAGTAACAAACATCCATCCATCTATCCATACTCACAAACTTTTGCGTTTATAATATTAGTAGGAAGGATAAACTGAATAGGATATGATGTGACGTCATGCGACATTTTGACTCGATGTATCGCCGTTATTTTTTGTATACCTACGTGAAAAAGGAAAAAATATTTGTCGAATATTTTCTTGTAATCTAGATGAGGGGCTAAACACTAAAATTTTGTAAGGTAGGGGAACGCGGGGTAGTGAGAGCGGTCGGGCAATGGGAGCTATGGTGTTTGGACGGAATGCAGGCACATTTGCTCGATCGTAAGCACTCGGCTACTTCCGTCAACTATCGGCAAACTTCGCCTGACGCGCTCGTACCGTTAGTGCCATTCGTTTAGTCACGAGGGACGGTTGTGTGTTTTTCGCTCCGTGCTTACAAGAAATTGTCGATTGCCAGCATAAAGGTAAGCATGAAATTATATTCTTATTTTGTTGTATTTATGCTTATTATATCCCTAGATTCGTTTACTAACAAGTCCAATTAGTTGAATTGTGATTGAGAATAGAATTACATATTTATGTTATTACTTTTCAAAATGGTGGTCAGCGGCTAATGGTAGCCTAGCTATATAATTTCATGTTTTATCTGCGTTTTGTTTGATTTGTTTTCATGTTTATTTGTGTTACAAATAGTAGGTACAGACACGTCAAGCAATTGAACATTAACCTTATATAAAACTTCATATTACATTATTAGTAATACAATAACAATATTAACTTAGACAATACTAAAAAAACTATAGTAACTAAAATATATTATTAAAAGGAGTCCCTTTAGGCAAGGTTCCGAAGATACTGTAAATAATAAAATAGTTATATTTTATTATAATAACTGAGATCTCATTTATAGTACGTTTTGTTAATTTTATTCTTTGAGAGTAATTATAATGGCTCCCATTTTCCGTATGAGCGTTAAATGAGCTCTCATTAGCCGAATTTGTCGGGTAATAGGAGCGACTGACTTTTTTTGTAAAACTGTGATTGTACCTTAATACATGTCTGTAGTTGATTATAATTGTGATTAAAGTATTCTCTTATAATAAAGGTAAGAGTTCATAATAAAAAATTACAAGAATTTTGACTAACGTGGTTTTTATTAAAACTTTCCCTTAGTAGGCTCCCATTGCCCTGTTCTCCCCTACTCTATTGATTAGTCATTAGTCATCTTCTTACCTATTCATGAACAATAAATTGTATCTGAAAAATTACTAAAATTGAAGTGTGTAAGTCCATTAAATTGTTTTACAGGAAGGTATTTATGACGCAGACATTAACATAGATCTGTTGGATAGCGCAATCGCTGAAGGTGGCCGAACTTGCATTGTCTTATGCGATGCACTGCTTCCACCTGTAAAAATGGGTAATGTTCCTTCCTCTAACGTTTCTTCTCGATAGGTAGGTAAGTAGATACTAGTAATACAGAAATACGTTAAAATTTTGACTTCAGAATCATGTAAAGAACTGCGCGTATGTGTATCTATGCCTTTTTCACCCAAATAACGTATAATTTCATGTCAATAAATTTAAATGGGCGTATACGTAAGGGCATTCAAATAAATAAACAATTAGATACCTATATTTTACATTGCGTAAGCGAATTATCCCGACTACAATCGATAGATACGGTAAAACTCACCACGTGAAAACTTGAGTAAAGTGATCTGTCAATGCCTTTCATAACATCACGCCTGTAATCCTCGAAAGGCTAAGCAGAGGTGTACCTGGTAGTACACCCACATTTCGCCAGTTACGTTTAAGTCCCATGTAATAGGGGGCGCGCCTATTGCCATTAATAGGGCACAAAACCCAGACTCACTGAGAAATTCCAGATTTAATTTTGTAAAGTTGCCTGACCCGGGATCGATCCCGCTTATGCTGAGCAGTAGCGCTTGCGACCGCTAGACCAACGAAGTAGTGAAATGACAGCTTAATTATTATTCGCCTTCACATTAACATTTTCATTTTACTTTAAATTTTTACTGTCACACGCACGTACTAGTAGTCCGGTCTATTTAGACCAAAAAATGAGAGTGAAGTTACATAAAGTCCCAACAAGCTGAATTTCTGTGAAGTTGTTCAAAACATAATTATAAACAATGTCTAGAAGTTCCCCATCATTCCCCTGTAAGGAAAAAAAAAAATTCAAGGTCAAAGGTCAAAAAAATGAGTTTTTCGCGATTTTCAGCAAAACTGTAAGTTTTATCATAAAAGTACCTCAGACAAAAATTGTAGATCATAAAATTATCTATAAAAAATGTATCAATACTTTTTTTCTTACGAGCCACCGTTTCTGAGATATAACGATTCAAAAAGTTATAAAAGTTGTTGTCGTCATGATATGCATGAGTACGCCAACGTATATACATCTAGAGTTGTAATATTTTATATAATATATATATGTATGTTGACTTACTTGTGTTACTCACTGCTCGAACGCCAACTGAAAAAACTATTTTTTTCTTAAAACCAGGAAAAGCTCAGCATCCATCAGATATATATTCATCAAAAAGTTTATTTACTTTAGTAAAGTGTAAAGATCATGTACTATTTTTACACGCAATAACTGGCTGTGATACGACATCTGCATTTTACAGGAGGGGTAAAACAGCAGTTTTCAAAATGTTTGAAAAACAAGATTTAATTCAATGTGCTGAAGTTTTTAAAAAGAGTAATTCAACTCAACAAGAAGTTATTACCAACGGCATCCGCATTCTTCTTTCTATGTACGGAGCTCCTAAAAAAACTACCTGTTTAGATAAGCATCGATATGAATGTTTCGTTAAAAATACTAAAAATAAAAAACAAGTTCAATTAGCTTGTCTTCCTCCAACCTCAGTTGCTGCTCACCAACATCTTTTTCGAGTATATTTTACCAAGTTCAAGTGTGGCTTGGTTATCAGCTAGACCCTACAGACTGGGGTTGGAAGTTGGTCAACAATATATTAGAGCCAGTTCAAACTTTACTTCCACCTGCGCCGGAAAAACTGCTGAACACTATTTTTTGCAACTGCAAAAAGGGATGCAGTGCTAAATGTGGTTGCAAAAAAGTCGGACTGTCTTGTTCTTTGGCATGCAAAAATTGTCAAGGCCGGTCGTGCTCTAATATTGAATCACAAACAATGGAGGATTCGTTTGACTCCGACGAAGTATCATGCGATACATCGCTATTGACGCAATTTACTTGCATCCAAAATGAAGATGAAGAAGAAGCAGGAGAAGAAGAACAAGAAGAAGAACAAGAATTTGAAACTTACGAATAAGACGAATAAATTTCAATACTTTTTTTTCATTTACATCGCTTTTATCTTTCCCAATCTTTGAAAATTTCCGTTATTTTGCAATAGTTTTACATTAAACAGGATCACAATTACTGACCCGTGGAGTAGGCCTACTGGGGAAACCACGTTAAAAAAACGCGCTAAGTACACTACCTCATAGGTGGCGTGGAAACGTGCATATTATGACGATAACGACTTTTATAACTTTTTGAATTGTTATATCTCAGAAACGGTGGCTCGTAAGAAAAAAAGTGTTGATACATTTTTTATAGATAATTTAATGATCTACAATTTTTGTCTGAGGTACTTTTATGATAAAACTTACCGTTTTGCTGAAAATCGCGAAAAACTCATTTTTTTTACCTTTGACCTTGAATATTTTTTTTTCCTTACAGGGGAATGATGGGGAACTTCTTGACATTGTTTATAATTATGTTTTGAACAACTTCACAGAAATTCAGCTTGTTGGGACTTTATGTAACTTCGAATGTCTAAATAGACCGGACTATAGCGGTCTAGAGCGTGTGGCTCAGTAAAGATTTTTTAATACTTTATCGAAAGACGAGGCGGTTCTTTCCTAGCCGAAGTTTGGAAAAGGGTTGACCTTCTAGAAACTAAGCCTAAGTATTTCAATGAATATTCCAGAATCCGGTCGATTTGTTCCAAATCAGAAAGGAAAAATGGAGAGGACTTATATATCTGATGCGGAGGAGATTGGCACCGAGGGCCAGTGTATTGCCATGTACAGATTCAAGACCAAAGCTATTGACAATAGGACTATTGGCGATGTAATTGGTTACAGTTTTTTATTACCTACCTAATTATATTTTATTTATTTGGGGAAATCACATGTTGCATTTTAAAATAAAACTATACGTATACACGGAAAGTACTTCGCGAAAATCAATGCACCTTGGGGTGAAAAACTGAAAAGTCATCATTAATAAATATAAAAGCCATGAGATAAATAAAAGAAAGTAATTCCTAGGTACAAGATTTTAAAATGATTTATTTAAATAAGTAACTAGATTATGTCCGTTCCACCCTGTTGCTAAAGAATTCAAAATCTGATCTATGTCCTAGCTGGAAAATGATGACATGAATGTGATCTACTTACGCTGGATATTAATAATCTATCTCGGTTGCTATCTTGATCCCGATCTTTGTCTGTAACCAATCAACGACCGAATTCGCCTATCCGAGTCTTAAAGATGTCCAATCAGAAGCAGCCGTCAAAAACAAAGAATCGGGATTTGGATTGAGATAGAATATTAATATCGGGCGTTAGAATCTGACATCCAGTACCTACCGCTTTCAGCGTTTTACTCGTACACAAAATATCAATAAATAAAAATAAGTCAAAGTAATTATTTTAGTACGTCTAATATGTACAGTTTTTTTCTCAATTTCAGGATTTTTACTTCGTTATGTTTGATGTAAACCCGGAAACCGAGAATATTGTATCGGGTATATGCAACACCATGCAACGTGTATATGTTCCGTCTCTTAAGGCATGCAAGAGTTGGGGAGACATTAATCCTCCCAACCCCAACAGTGATGATATAATTAAGACGTATATTTCAAAGATAATGCTGTTTGTTGATTATCTTGCAAGTTAGTCCCGTCTTTTAAAAATACACCCACTAAGCACACATTATTATTAGGCACCTATACATAAGCTATGAAAGGGGTTGTTGTATAACATGTATACCCTGATATATTTGTTCTATTCTATTCTTGTTCCATTTCATACATTTTGTCGAGTACATAAATGTGTGCAGGATTTCAGGGTTCGTCCCACAGCGAAAGTTGTAGGTACATAATGATTAGGTACTTTGATTACTACGATTAAGTCTACACTCTAGTCTTACTATGATTAAGTCTTTATTCAAACTAGGCTGAGAATCAGCACTTTTTGAACGTCAAAAAAATACATAAAGACAGTCCCCCAAAAACGGCCCACCCTTCGCCACTTCCTAGTGTTTTTGCTGGGAAGAAGAAGTGGCGGAATAAACTCCCCAGCAACACATCAGTCTGACTCGTACACGACCTCTTCTCGGCTTTTGTAAACATGTACTTAAAATTATGTTGTAACTATGTACAGGATTTTAGTAAGTATAAGATGACCTTGCATAAGGCAATGTAAGTATTAGCTTTTTTTTCACTTGGCGCTTGATGTACTTTCTCAGTTTTCCGTATTGCATTGACACAATACTTAGCCGATTATGATTTGAATTAAATTTTGATGTTAAATGTTTAATTATAGAAACCAAAATAGATTTAGACTGCTGTACCAGATTTAAAATTAATCTAACTCTATATGAGGATGAGTTGATCGACGAAGATAAAATGAAATTAGCTATAACTAAAACTCTTGTGTTGGAGGAAATATGTTCCTACGTTAAACAATGGATCAAGCAGATTACAATGGTAAGAAAATTTTGATCTCATAAGCTATTGAGGTTAACGTAAAAGTCATTTATTATATGAATAAACTTTAGTTAGAGTCCCTTTCACGAAATAGGAGTGTGAGGGTTGGAAAACTTTTATATAGAGAATAAGTGCTCAATAAAGAAAAAAGTGCAGGAAGCTTAAAATATCGAATTTTGACTGCTGGACGATCACTAGTTAATGTTAATATTGCTCATTTTTATTAGGTTTTGGTACAGAGTCAGCAACTGCGTCGCGAGCCTTCTAATATTGGACCCCTAGCTGAGCTGGATCACTGGCGCCGTCAGCTCACTACTTTCACGTCGATAATTGAACATATAAAGAGTGAACCAACAACGATGTATTTACATACGTTGATACGTGCCAAATCGAAACTTTTAAAGGTAAAAACTATAAAAGAGTTACTGATAATAGTAGAAAGTAAAGTCCAAGGCCTATTTCAATTAGGCCATTATGAGGCACTAAGGAACGTCATACAAGTTAAATCTGAAATGACGTTTATAAAATGGCTGGACCGATTTGACTAATTTAGGTCTTGAAATATTTGTGGAAGTATAAGGAGGGTTTAAAAGGAAAGTACAAAAAATAAAATTTTAAGTACCCATACAATTTGTTGCTACATTTGATGTTCGACCCGTCCCGGCCTGTTGGTCTAGTAGATAGTAACCCTAACTGCTATGCCGGAGGTTGTGGGTTCGATTCCCACCCAGGAAAAATGTTTGTGTGATGAGCACGATCATTTGTTCTGTGTCTGGGTGTAATTTATCTATAATATGTATGTATTTAGAAATATATAAGTATGTTTATCAGCTGTTTAGTACCCGTAACACAAGCTCTCAAGCTTAACTTGGGACTAAATGGCGTTGTGTGGAAAGTTGTGAATATTTATTATTATTTATATTTATTATTATAAAAGTACTTCTTAGATTTCCACAACTTTAATGGGTTTGCGTTGCGACTTTCATCAGAAAAAAACTGTGTGGCCATATTCCCAATTGTCCATGGAGATGGCGTCAAATTATACGATAGCATTGCAGTAATTAAAAACATTTAGATATTTTTCGTATAATGTGAACGTGTTAAAATGTATACTTGTAGGGGAACCCGGGGCAATGCGGGCCCCCGGGGTAAGATGGACACCCCCTCTCCCCCGCAGGATTATAAAACGAGACTCTCGGAACCAGTCGGATCGCGTTCTAGACGACCTCGCTCTAGCAACAGCAGTGCGATTCTGGTCAAATCACCGCGTGAAAATGTAGTGTAGTGAGGGCGAATTGAGCTGTCATTCCATACTAATGCAAGGCATTGACAGTTCACCTCACTCAAGTTTTCACGGCGTGACTTTTACTGGATCGACCGGCTGAAGTGATTGTGTGTGTGTAGATGCGCGTTGTACGGCGACAGAACGAAAATACGTAAATTGATGCATTTGCTATTATTTTTCGTTTTTTAGTCTGTGTTATAGCTAAATCGTGTTTGTGTTAAATGCTCAGTTATTAAGTAAATTGCTACGTTCAGTTATGTGTCTAAATAACTAGAAAGAGTTGAGAACGAACTACCATATATTCGTTTAATTTAGTTAACATTTATTTTATTTGACCTCTGGGGCAAATTGAGCGGGGCAAAATGGGTAGGGTGCCCGTTTTGCCTCGAGTTATTGTATTAGGTTGATATTTTCCTGCAGATACAGTTATGGTTCGCCACTACCAGAGGAAGACTGAACGTGCCACCATCAACATTGAATCAGGAATCTCAACCACATCCATTGACTTTTCACAATCCCACACAAAGTTCACAACCAAATATCATACATCCTCCTGTTAACTCCTATATCAACTTCTCCGGGTCCATCAACAATGCAACAGCTATGTGCCTTCTTCCCCTTCACATTTGTCCTTTTTGTGCTCGGTTTTAAACTTCCATGGATGAACATGCCTGTGTATACCTATTATGCCTCGCATGTGACCATTTTACCCCAGACACGGGGCAAAACAGGCAGTTTCTGCTTTTTTTTTAAGTTCAATTAGCACCAAACACTGGTAGACTACGATAATTATTTTACGTTAGTTTTAAAGAACATTAATGAGACTAAGAACTGGCTGTTGATTTTTTACATTATCTTGTTTTTCTAAGATTTTATTTAAGTTTTCCCTTAAGGGGCCCGCATTGCCCCGGGTTCCCCTACCTCAACAAGTTTGACTTCGACTATACGTATTTGTAAAGATAGAATGATATAAATTTGACTTGTTTCCGGCCAAGTTGATGGCATTGGGCTTGCCCCCATTTTACGCGGGCCTTAAACTGAACTGGCGAAATGTGTTACAGCTGCACCTCTGCCAAACCCATGGGAGGAAAATGTTTGTTAAGTTAATATCAATTATTGGAGATAGAAAAAAAACAAAGATCTTGTACCACAACTTCTGTATTTGTAAGTGTTTTAATACGTAATAAAATAACATTGTACTTCCTTACACATGTTTATATTTCAGAAATGGCGACAGCTAGATAACATGGTTACTGATTACTACAATGAAGCTTTTGATAATGTCAAATATTTATATGCCTTGGAGAAGTATTGCGAACCATTGTACAGGTAAATTATATTAAGTAACAATATCGGTAGAGCAAGATTTGTAAAATATAAGAGTAATATAATACTTGACTATATAGGTACCAGGTCGTGTTTGAAGCAAAAGCTATAAATGTAAAATAAGGAACCCATAGCGTTAAAATATAGGTTTCATAAAATATGAAGTTCTGTAGTTTCTGCCTATCACTAGGAAATAGGCTTTAGCTAATGTAAGTAGGTACTAGCTAACTTCAATAATTGTCTGCAGGTGTGATCCCCAAACAACGCAACAGTACATTCCAGGTTTATTGTACACAATTCGTATGATATTTGCTACATCTAGATACTATAACACTACTAAACAGATATCTACGTTGCTGGTTAAAGCTACCAATCAGATTCTTAACATGTGCATGGATTTCCTAACCAATAATGGAAAAAAGAATATTTGGAATCAAGACAAGCTGAGATTTATAAGTAAAGCCAAAGTAAGATTTTTTACATTTGTTACTATAAACTCAACTTTAATATGATGAGTCTAAAAAAATGTGATTAACAGACATCCTCTAGATTAAAGTTTTAATTAGATTTTGCGAATCATTGTGGCAAGAACCTATCTTTCTTCCAGCTGTGCTTAAGTTTGTATAACTTTTATCGTGAGTGTTATGCTGAGACTCAGAGAGAGATGATGGAGGCGGCTGATGAAAGACCTTTTGATTGCTCTGAAATGTATATATTTGGAAAATTCGAAACTTTTCGAAGAAGAGTAATAAAAGTATGTATCTAATTTATTTGAAAACAGTATTGCAGTACAAAAATAGCTTGATTTAACTAAGTACTAGATCTACGCAAGATCGTATGCTTTTATATTTGTCTAGGAATGGGACATCCGCGTGGGCACTTTATAATAAATTTCCTTTTTTTATTGATACAGGTTATAGACTTATTCCAAACATATATCACTTATTATGTATTAAACAAAACTACCTTGGAAGGAATTGAAGAGTTTGCTGCCGTATTTAATAAATTATTCAAGACAATTTCTACAAAAACATACGATGGTTTAGATCACAGGTCGGTATTTTAATAAGGTTTGAGCTGCACATTGACGCTATTATAATTGTGCACCAACTTACTAATACTTACTATAACTTGATTACTAATACTTACTGTTGATACGCGTGAAGGAACAATTACCGTTGACTGGCCTTCTTAATACATACATATTATAGATAAATAACACCCAGACACGGAACAAATGATCGTGCTCATCACACAAACATTTTTCCCGGGTGGGAATCGAACTCACAACCTCCGGCATAGCAGTTAGGGTTACTATCTACTAAACCAACAGGCCAGTCACTAACAAATATGTATTTTCTTTTTTTTTTTTTTTTTTTTTTCATATTTATTTTCAAACATGCGATCGGTTCTTGAACCATAAGCAGTTGTTTATCAATGTGTTTGACATGTTAGGCGTGCCCTCCCATTGTTAGGCTGCCTTTGGATATTGCTTTACTCAAAGTATATTATCCCAAATGTGCAGTCTTTTAAGACGTCTTGTTGGCAGCGATTCACTTAGAGCCTGAGCAAGGCTGTTTTCGTGATTTATTATCCTCTCTCTGTAAGCTTTTATCATAATTTTGATTATTTTGATGTATTTTCTAATTCAATAAGCTTAACAGGCGGCCGGATTTTGATAAGGACTACAAAATATACAAGGATGCTGTTGCTAACCAGGAGTTGTTACTTGAAAACTTTATGATCAATGTAAATATTACTTACTTATGTATTTTGATTGGCAGAATAGTATTTCAAGTAATTTTTCTCGCCGTCCTTAAGTAAATCTTAACGTTTTTATTGTTTCCCATAAATCATTATGTATTACAAAGTTAATGGTAGCACAGATAAAGATAGCACAGTAAGTTATAACATTAACTTGTGTAAATGGTATCAAATATACGAAAGTAAAAATGCCTCTTGTTGATACTTTGTTTCCTTTATTGTTTGTTGGATTACAAATTACTCACTATAGTACTCACTCTTATAAAGACAACATAAAGTAATTAATTTCCTAAAATTTTGCATTAGGTGTAACCTCTACAAGTGTTTTTAATCTACATACTATTGAAGTTGTTTTAATCGCTCTAAAGTTGTTGGTAGGTGTTATATATTTATATTTATTTTATTGCACATAAACAAAAGTGGTCCAGTAATAAAATTGTAGTACGTTTTCTAGAGCGTCAATAAATGTCCAACGACGGAAATAGCGTTACACCTTTTAAATCGATTTGAGAAACTGAAGTTGGAATGCTTGTACCTTGAGGATCAATATTATGATTTAATCAGTACATATACAGCTGAAATAGAATCACTACGAGACAGGTAAGGTCACTAGTCTAACTCGCACTTGTTTGGCTCATAATAATATATACGTAGATAAAACGCGCGTTGACGGCGCGTGTAAAAATGTGATGGGCTCACTTACGCTGGATATTAATAATCTATCTCGGTTGCTATCTTGATCCCGATCTTTGTCTGTAACCAATCAACGACCGAATTCGCCTATCCGAGTCTTAAAGATGTCCAATCAGAAGCAGCCGTCAAAAACAAAGGATCGGGATTTGGATTGAGATAGGATATTAATATCGGGCGTTAGCCAACAAAACTTATAAAAATACTTACTTATTTTATTTTACAAGGTACAATGAAGAAAGAGATAATCCAGATATGCCAAAAAACATGCCACCAGTAGCCGGGCGAATCATGTGGATCAGATTTTACGATAAGAATATCAATATTCCCATGGATATATTCAAACAGCACCACGAAGTCATTACGCACATGGTATGTATGCCAAGGATAATTAATTAATTAATACACTTCTATATTTTTTCTTATTCCAGAAGATGCTATTTCTTTAAAATATATTATTTCAAGTTTGGAATCTCATTTTCTATTAAACTAGTCTCTCTCTCATTTTTTCCTTTAATAGTTTTCCTTTAATTTTTAAGCATATCTACTGTTTAGCTTTGTAATCGTTTACTTCTAGTTATTATATTACTTGTTATTTGTTATATTACAGAATACTCAACGATGCATAAAGTTATACAATGTACTGACAATTGTGTTTACGGAATTCGAATTAATTTATCATTACGCTTGGGCTGAAAATGTGGGCCAGGTAAATTATCTAAAATACCAAACATAACACGCCTATAATACTCCTGTAATCTCTGAAGGGTCAAGCATAGGCGTATCACCACATTTCGCTAGTTTATATTGTTTTTTTTAGAGATCATTTTTTTATAAGAGATATTGAGTAGGTATAATTTTGTAAATATACTTATCACGCTATTTTGTGCCCATTTTCAATAACCGATCAACAGTGTTATTAAAAACGGACACAAAATAGCGTTTAGGTACTTGTGATGCGATGCGATATAGAATTGCATCGATTGAATTGAATCAGTCAGTCATATCGCGCATAGTTTGTGCTAACTAATACCTCTTTTCTATGTATTCGACTTTGCAATTGGTCTGCTTTATTCTTTCACCATTTATGTTGAAAATAATAAAGATTTAATAAAAGTTACTAATTAAAAAATAATTTTAGGTACGTTTAGGTCTGATCGCTCCACTATTGATTCGGCATCCGCAAACGAATATGTACATAGTAAACTTCAGCATTTACATCCCAGAGTGCATCAGAGAAGTTGAGTACATGTGGCAGTTGGGACGTGGTACGTTATAGCAGAAACAGTATAATAGAAATTAACAACCTGAATTGAATGATGTACTTTTTTTGGTTTCCTTTTAACCAACTAAAATTATTAATTAGAGGCGTTTCTCACACGGTACTGGACACCGCGCCGGTGGTGATACAGTTTTTAACTTTGACTTATTTTACACTTATTATAGGTATTATAAAGAGGACAAAGTATTTGTTTGTGTAAAGTAAGTGTGTGTTTGTAATGAATAAACTCAAAAACTACTGTGCCCATTTCAGAAATTCTTTCACCATTAGAAAGCTACATTCACCCTTTGTATCCCCGTATTCGCACAGGAACGGGAACTAAGCGGGAGAAACCGCGTGACGTCTGCAGTAGTCATACATGAAATAATGTTAATTGTAATTATTTCGTCCCATTAGAAGAATAACGTTTTATCTGCGAAATGCCAACTTTTCAGTAGAGCGATTAGAAGTTTAGCGCGCACATATTGGCTTATAACTCTTTAATGAAAGACACTAGCCATTTTATATTTTAACAGTATATAAAGAATACAGTACGGATTATGTATTTATCATTATTTATCCTAAAAACTATGCCTGTGCTTAAATAGTGCGTTGTATGTGCATATGTAACGTGATACTGCCTACGAAAATAGCTCAAGTACTGTCTTAAGAACACATGGAACGTTATTCGACAAAAGTTATCGCGTTATATCTGCATATGAAACAATATTTTACGGAATCGTAAGGTTATTTCAATGTCTTATTTGAAATTCTTCTATCTATTAATTGAATATAACTTGATTTTATACCCTATAATTTTAGTAACGACGTGTAATTTTACTTTTGTGCAACGTACTCATACATAATAGAAGAAATTGATTCGATTTCTGTTTTGTTCAGCGCAGATATCGAACTAGAACCTACTTCGATAACTGATCGATAACTAATTTATGGATATCTTTTTTTTCAAGTTGTCATATACACGATCAAAAAGACAACAGCTGCTCACTTAAATTCAAAAATCAAAATCAAAAGTTATTTTGTCTTAATAAGCTGAGGATCAGCACTTTTTGAACGTCAAAATTACATAATACAGTCCCTAAAAAGCACGCCCCTACCCTTAGATACAATTACGTTCTCCTTCTTCTTATTTAGTCAAATTCGATGGGCACTAACGTGGTTACCTCCTCCTCCTCCTTGCGTCGTACTTCTCAATGCTGAGAGTCGTGACCTCCCTGCTTTATCACCTTTTTCTTCACGATGTTCCTCCATCTGCTTCTTTCACTGGCGGTGTGAAGGGCATCGTATACCGAAGAGTCAAGAGTGGTGCGGATCTGGTCGGACCAATGTATTGGGCTGCGTCCACGAGGCCTTTTCCCATTCACTTTGCCCGTCACGATGAGCCTTTCGAGATTACCACCGTCTTTCCTTGCTATGTGACCGAAGTATTGAAGAATCTTACGTAGGCATAGAGATTTTGAGTTCTCGCAATATGGATACGTTGGTGCAAAATGCTGTCCGAGGGATTCGGAGCATCCTTCTCCAGTACCACATCTCAAAAGCGTCAATACGTTTGCGGTCTGCAGTTTTCAGCTTCCAAGTCTCAGCACCATATGAGAAGATCCAGAATACCACGGTCCGTACCAGTTTGGTTTTGGTCTTTATGGAGATGTTGCGACTATTCCAGATTTTGTCAAGCTGGGACATGACGCTCTTAGCCATGCCAATTCTCCTGCGAACTTCCTTCTCGCACGAACCATCGTTTGTTATATTTGTCACGTGATGGTTACAAACGCTGTTAATCATGTCCACGCTGACGTTCCTGTGATTTATATGGCGATCCCGGTAATCATCTCCAACAATGGTGCTGTTGGCCTATTTATCTCAAGCCGGTAAAACTGCTCTATCGCTTAAACTTCTAGTTCAAAAACATTTTCTTGCGAACAGATTGTACAGCAGCCTAAGCTTCAGTGGGCACATTGCGCGCTGAACAGATGGTCGTTGGGGCCGCAAAGTTCTTGAGTGTCGGCCACATACTGTAAGACGCAGTGCTTGAAGGTCTCTTGCAAGGTCGACCGATGACTTGGTGAAGGTCGTGAAAACCCGATAGATACGTGACGCACAAGACCGGTCGTTGTGGCGACACTTGGGGAAGGCCTTTGTCCAGTAACAGACGTCTTTCGGCTGTTAAGATGATGTATGGTCGAAGCTTGCCCGGTACTTTTTATCTAATGTTAGGAAGAGAATATTTAGAACTGAGTTTCTATTTATGTTGTTGCCCAATAATTGCGACATTTTGTTTTTTTTATTTGTGAATCTGTATGAAAAACAGACTTGTCTGTACCGTAGATTAGAAGGAGCGGGATATATAATCACACTACTCTCTCAATCTCAGACTGAGTTGGCAAGATTGAACAACGGGAACATTATGTTCGTCTTCTAAAGAATGTTCGTTGAAGGCTTCCAAATTCATGTGATACCTTCTGCCGATGTTATTTAAATATCTTTGGCTGACATGTCTGAATTTGAGCTGGCGCTTTTGCAGTGGATTGTTTAGTAATGTTTATTTTCAGCGCGTGTCAGTTCATATAGACAAAATTCACTACCACACACCATACAGGATACGGTGTAGGACATTTGTGGGTACCCTACTTGATGAAGATGAAATTAAAATTGTGCCGATGGCAGGTGATTCTTTGAAACTCGACGCAGATTCAAGTTGAAATGGAGTGAACGGATGGTGGTTAGAAAGAGTCGTCGGTTCCGCTGGTGCGGCATAATAAGTAGCGTGAGCAGGAACATTGTCTGATGAATCTTATCATCCCAAAGGGGCAGAATTAAAACTGTAAATCATATTATATTTTCTTAAACAAATTTTTGTAGAAATAATATAAATTCGTGTTTAATTTAACTCTGAGACCACCTTTGACTAAGTTAGTTCTTAATGTTTATCACCTATAGTTAGTAGTATTTTTTTAAACCTGAAAGGATTTCCTAATTTTGTATAAACTGATAATTAATTATTGAGAATGGCAGTGCATATAAAATAATATTTAACCATGTTATAGGACTTTTAAGATTTCGAATAATGTTTTACGATAAAACAGTTAGTAGAAAATTGTGGCATTTGCACTTGCGATACTAACTTTAATATTTTGTTTAATAGAATAATGTTTCATGTGTACATGCGGACATAAAAAATACAAAATTATTCGTGGTAAAATGTTCTACATGCATAAGAAACCACAAAGTTAGGGAAATAAATTAGACAAGCTTTATTGTATAGTTTGTGTTATAGAGCTTTTAAATAAACTATTTATTTCGTGTTACACTAAAATTTAAAATGTTTTTGCAACTTCATAAAATAATGTCTTATGTGATTATAAATACTGTCTTTGTGGGAAATAACTACAACTTCGGTTAACACAAAAATTAAAGGTTTTCTTCCACTTTTGATCGCTAATATCGATATTTATCGCCACCAACGCAACTCGCGTCCACTACGTTGAATAACGTGATTTGTGATGATGCGACACAGCGCACGGAGCCGAACGCGCCGAAACCGAACACAGAATATCGCGCTATGTGATCAAGCAGCGTTATTCTAGGTTCTCACAGCAGAAGAAACTTTATTCGGGCGTTATAACTTTTGAAATACTGGTTAAAAAAATAAAAAAAAAATACCAGTCGATAGCTTACGTTATTGTAATGACGAATTTAATATAATATCGTTTTTGACATATGTGATGATAAAACATTATTCTACTAATGGGACGATTTATTCGTATTCTAAACTTTTCACAATGCAGCTGTGCCAGACGGGGCTCAAATCGTGGCATTTTGTAAGAACAAAATCCTTGCAAACTATGAAAAAATGAAGTATTTGGTTGACAGAAACAATCAAGTTCGAAAGTAAGTTTTATTTAATGTGGTTTTACTTAGTGTGGTTACGTAAAATGTGACCAAGACATTGTTTTTAGTAGCACAACCTTTTGATGTTTTATCCGTAACCTGACATCCACTATTCTGCCGTACTATTGATATCAGCAGCAAGTGCAATTGTTGGCAAAACTTATGTTTTTTGGATACAAGACATGCTCACGTCTGAGTTTTGTCAAAAATTTAGTTAACGTATTATTGTTTTGAGTGGATTCTGACTGCACAACCAATTTGGTAGCGTAATGCACGTCTCTTTTATCTATTTCTGGCGATCCCCCACGTTTCAGTGTGATGAAATAGTTAGTACGGAAATAGATTTGTGGTTGTTTTGTGTTTGTAAGTATTTTGTTTTGTGTTATATTCTGATGCGGGTTTTTTGACAGGAGCATGCCGAAACTATACCTTCCATTGCTACGCGCGCAGCTAATCAAATTGGACGCTGCATTTCAACCAGGTTTTTCCACGATAACGTGGACTTCTCTAGAAATTCCCTCGTATTTCGAAGGTATTGAGTCAGTTCTGACCGAAGTTGACTTGTTCGTCAAGGAGGTAAGAGTTTTGGATCGATAGCCACTCTTGATCGACTTAAAACTATGTTATGTTATAATATAGGTTTCAACTGCAATATAAAAGTTTGTTTTTCAATCCGACTTACCTATAGATATGAAGATAATTATGGTTATTTATTCACGACATTTCCAATTCATCAATAGCATACCTTATTTCAAAATCGCATCGCTATTAGCCCCTAACCAATTATGCATGCAAACAGGCCCAGGTTTCTTTATTTAGTTCAGTCTCCTTATAATATTTCAATGTACACAAATTAATAATCAAGTGATACCGGTATTAATCTTCTTGCACCTAGCTGAATTTTCTTTATTGCAGGTCGTGGATATGAAAGAAGCGCGCATAGATGCGATTTTAAGATCAATCACTACAACATTGCTTGTTTATTTGCCTGAAGAAGCTGTAGATCCGCAAGTTTTCTACGAGGAGAATCTTGTTAGGCGTGATGAAATAGGTGCGTACCAATCAGTAGCGAGGGGTCAATTTTCTTATGAGGGAAGCCGACAAAAAAACCTTAGTATTCGTATCTCTATTTCTTGTCTGGATTGAAATCATCGGTCTACCTGCCAACCCCCATGTAACGTATACAAATAGTTAACAAGTGGACTGTTCTAAATTCTTTGAAAAGAGTGAAAATTTTAAAAACCCAGGTTAAATAAATCAACTCGTTCTTAATTTGGTGTTATTTTACTTTCAACTGACAATTTAATATAACAAAAATATCACCATTTCTGTCCATCATATTGAGATATTTTACAAAAAATATATATATCTTTTGCCATAAAAATATATTTGTATAACAGTAAGTCAGTTAAGAGAAAAAAAAACCAAAAGCAATTAGGAAAAACCTATGAAACGTTACGCAAGGTTAGTTGTCGATGTTCCAACCAAGCTTAGTATGTTAATCACGCGGAAAACTCTGAAATTGCAATGTACAGATGCCAGAACCGTGCTATCCCTGACAGTAAAATTTTCTCAGTTTAACATGAACCTTATTTTTTGGTCTGTCTGTCTGTCAAATAAAATTTGACAGAATAGAATACTCTTTATTGTACACCATAAAAACTTACAAATTATAACTTTAAGGGGTACATAGGGTGTTACAATGGCGGCCTTATCGCTAAATGACAGATTGGGTTACCTACTAGAAGAGCTGGGCCCTGTAATGTGTCTGTTTCAGATCGTAAGTGGTGGTCTAGATCTATTTATTACACTTTATTCAACAGCTATGGAGATTCAACAAAAATCTTGGAATGCAGAAATTGCTGTTATGGAACTTATAAACAAATTCTTAGACAGTGTTCCTTCTAAACAAATTCAAGCTTTAAAAACAAATTGGTAAGTCACATTTTAGTGTAAGGCTGACCTTTATACAAATTAGGTGTAAAAAAACCAGTAGGGTGAAACAGAATCCTTATCATATTGTCCTGTCCGTCTGTCTGTTTTTTAGGGTGTAACATAGTAGGTAATTTCACTGAGGGTTAAAGTATATTGATGTTTGAAAGACATAATATTACGAAGAAAAAACTTCAATTACAGAGGCACTGAATTTATTAACTATTGATTTTCAATGTTTTTATTCCCTGTTGAAGTCCCTAGTTTCTGAAATATTGAACCCGTGAGCTGGCGTAGTAGGCCGGTATCGACTTGGCATTTTCGCTTTGAACGTAAACGTGTGTCAAAAAACACATAAAGTTCTGTCAATGTTTTTACACTGAGTAGACAACACGTTTGCGGCACAGCTTGGATTTTTTCAAGATTTATACAGGGTGTAACGGAAAGGGTATATACATACGAAGGGCACGGATTCTCTTGGTGATAAGAAATGACATGGCAAAGTTTTTATACATATACATACATAATTGTAAAGTTGAGCCCGCCCGCGCCGTCGCGCCTTCGGCGGTTAGGCAGAGCCCGATAGGTCTGTACTAGGCGCGCAGAACCCGAGATAGATATACTTGAACCTTGCCGGACAGGATTAAGACCCTCATAGTGCGGTGACACGTTTGTTATGATTTTGCATTTAATAAACTGTCGATATTAAATAATATCGTGAAGTTTCAAAGTTATTAGTAGGGAGCTGAAATTTTGAGGAAAGACTCGTTATTAAATACTCTAGTCACCCTGTTTGTATGTATATACCCTTTCCGTTACACCCTGTATAAGAGGTCCGCTTGTAGGTACTTCTTTTGTTACCGTTCCACTGAAGTGTGGTCTTCTAAACCTATACGATATAAGTATTTGCGCTCGTGGTTCTATTACATAAACCTATTAATCTCCACGTCAAAAAAGCAAAAACGTTTTAATTAATTAATCCTTTCAATTCGTCATGTAATCGTGACACGTGACGTCCAGGACACATTTTGGTTTGTCGTGACAGAATGACTGTGGCGATCAAAAGCACGTATTTTAGCCATTAGTATCCTGATACCAAGAACTTTTTAAAAAAAAATACTGTCTATCTGTTCATCAGTCGACAACTCTAACTTTTTTTAAATTCTGTTTTAGGCTGGACGTAGAAAAAGCTTTGAAACAAGTAACTTCAGCCACAAGAGTGATTGCTGAGGATTCAGGTAAAATGATACACAACTATATGGAAACCGAAAAAGAATACATAACTATATTGAAAGGAAGGCAGTGAAATAACATAGACAAAATATATAAATAAAAAAATAATCTATATAAATCATTTTGTAACACTTTTTTTCAATCCAAAACATCCGTCACACCTATTCATAGATCGATTTGCTTACAGCTGTTTCAACATTCTGTGTTTTAGTATTTATGGAGATTGAGAACCCGGACCGTTACGATGTGGTACCCACTATCAACGAGTGTAATGAACTGTTCGCATATTTTGCTACGAAGTGTTTGGAAGCACTTATTAAATGTACTCGATTTAGTCTTGATATGCTAAGACGGCGGGCTTCTGTATCAAGGTATACGGATTTTCATTCTTTCACGAATACCCACCTTAAGCCTGACTGACTCGCACATATCGAGTTTTCGAGATTAACGCTCTATGACAAACGCATACCAAAGAGTATTCATTGTTTATCCATTTTACGTTTAAATTGATATCATTCTTACAAGAAAATATCATGAAGATGTAATTAAATCGATTCAGTATAAACCTTTGATCCTATAGTTTGGTGCTATATTTTTGTACTGTCAATTACCTACTACTATGAATAGGCATAAGGGGTCCCTACGTAGCGTCTTAGTACAGACCTCTAGACAAGGTTGCTACGCCTGTAACTCGTAGCGGCCGTAGCACAGCACGTACGGGTAGGCCTACGGCGTAGCCGCGTAGTTAAGTAGCAGATGTACCTAACATAATGGCTATTTAGAATAAATTGCACTTATTAATTGTTGACCTGACCACACATCGAATGTAGAATTTTTGATTTGATCTGGCTTGGTGTAGTACGTAGTTTTAATAGAATGCGCAGCTAGACTATTTTCATGTAGCTCCTACGTGCGGCCTAAAGTATAATGTCAGTCATACATACATACATACATATCGTCACGCCTGTAATCCCCGAAGGGCTAGGCAGAGGTGTACCTGGTAGTACACCCACATTTCAGAAAAATGAATGATGAATGTCAGTCATATGACCTATTTTTTTTCTACTACAGTTTTCTAACAATGACAACTGACCCAGAAGAACAAAAAAAGCTGCATCCACTGATGTTGACTAAAATGTACTTACAAATCCCAAAAATATCTATACTGCCTACTTTGGAAGAGATACAGAATGCGTTCTCCCAGGTAATTGTTTTTTTGGTTTAACTTCGCCATCACACACCCTTTATTTTATTTTTACATAAATAGTATTTATTAAGTTATCATAAGATTACTACATGATTCTGGATCCTGGTTAGATAGAAATCATATTTTTTATACAGTTTTACTTTAAAAAAAGACTTCAGAAATAAACTGTGTTTAAATCTGTGGCTTTGGTGGTATAGTTTTGTTCATTATTGGCCACCGACTTCCTAAATTAGAGGTATTTTACACCAGTTAGTGCTTTTTACGAAATCGGATGCAAGTGAAACTACTAAACTTATTTCGATGAAATTTAGACATGTAGTCCCACGAGACTCTTTTAAAAATCACTCAAACAAAAAACATATTATCCAAATCAGTCCATATATGACGGAGTTATGAGGTAACACATGAAAAAAATTACAGCTGAATTGAGAACCTCCTCTTATTTTGTAACTCGGTTAAAAAGTACGCAACACTACGCATCTCAGAATTATAATATAAGGTAGTGCATCAAGGTCCCTTTCACCTTCTTTTGTTTGTTTTTAGTCAAGAAGTATATAAATACCTTTTTACAAAAAGAATATTTTTTGTATCTTTTTATATATCGACCAAACCTAGGTGGTGTTAAATTGTATAATGGACATCCATCGGTATGTGTTCATGTGGGGGCAACAAGAACAAATTAAGGCGGAGCAAATAGGTGGAGTGTCACTAACATTAACCGCGATACGAAGCTCAGGCACAACCGGTATGTTATCTTAACTAGACCATTACATAAAATATAAGCAAAACGGAAATCTGATTTCATTTACCTGACTAGACTACCTGATTTTGACCGCGGTTTATGTATGTATATGTGTGTTCATCTCAAAGAAATAGCAATCGACCTGTGGTGTTTTTTTAACGGAGTATTCCCGTTTGAGCACCTATTTATTGAGCACCTATGCATTAACCTATGGGAAATGGGAATACCTTTGGTGCTAAATGCTCGAAAAATAGATGCTCAAACGGGAATACTCCTTTTTAACGGAGGCTACATACTCCTCGCGACAATTTACAGCGCGACTTTTCTTACGTGACGAGTGCGGTGCATATAACTTTTTTGCTGTTTGTTTTGCTATATATAATTATATACATATAGTCAAAACTCCGAAAGTCTGACAATAATTCTTACCAAGAGGAATCCTGTTACACAGTTATATAGGAAGTGGGTAGGTCTGTCATTTTGCAATAAAATTGTATTGCATACAGTAAGACTGAAAGCCGAAAAGGACTAGATAGATGATGGCTATTGTATCCATTTATGAATAGGACAGAATGAATAACGGTTGCTTTTATCAAACACATATCAAAAATTTATAGGTTCTAAGTCTGGGGCTAACCTCAGCGGCATAAGAAGCTACTTCCGATTGGTGTCAGAACATAAAGATATCGTCAGGTCGGTGATGGCGTTACAGGGAATGATGTACATGTTCAAACCTGATATAGAGAAACTCTTAAAGGTAAGTAAGTTGTCTGAGGAATAGAAGTCCGACTTGCATCATATAAAAATTACGAACATCTGTTCTATCATTTCTAAATTTTGTCAAACCGTGTACAGTCAGCCTCATAAGTCGATATACATATCCATATTTCCTAAACTCATGAACACCTTAGTTTACACAAATTGCTAAACAAGACTAGTGCCAGGATTTAATTAACATCTTAAAGGTTCAAAATTCACTAGTTTCATTCATTTTTCCAACATCTAACCCTAGTTTCTCAGTTTAAGTAACTTCATCTGCTATTATGTTTTTGAATTATCTATTTATTATTTTTAGGACTATGGAAGATTTTCACATTTATGGGCAGAAGATAGAGTGCCCCAAGTGCAAGCGTTTGTCGATTCTAACCCAATGAATGTCATAGTGAAGGACATGCTTAACAAATATGAGGGACAGACCGAAGAAGTGCTAGGTCTACCCAATCGACACATCATCGGTTCTGTACAAATTGACATGGGTAATGATAGTTACATTAACTGCCATCCTTCATAATACCAACCTATAAGTTAAGTACCAACATCCGCACAGGTCGGTCCGCCGTCAGACTGTAGATGGGTTCGTTACAGACCCTCAATGCCTTCGAAAGCACACTAAAGATTGAAAAAGAACACACTTGTACGCATTATCCGATCCATCGTTTGCGGAGGCTGTCGACGACCGATCGCGATTTGTGTCAGTCCACCGTTAGCGCTTTCGTCGCATCGCGCATCGATGCGTCAGGATGCGTACGTTGTTCCATATTTTGCTCTTTAATTGTATGGACAAATCTTCGATATAATCCTCTACAAACTATAAATCCTTTGATTCGTAGTCGCGGGTTTAGCTAGGAACTTCGTAAAACTATGAATTGAGTTTTTATCGATTGTATAATTTTATCTATATTACAGAACATGTCAAATTGGCATTACATTTGGAATCGATCGAATGGAAGAGAACTCTGGGTAAACTGCTATGTACCGCTTATAAAGACCGCGTGATGAAGATGATGCAGTTCATTAACGATCGGATGAAAACTTTGAGCAAACGGATTAAAGATTTGGATGACGTCAGAGTAGCCATGTTATGTCTAGAGCTTATTAGGGAGGAGTTCATCGGGTAAAAATATATTTTTGTTTAAATACGGGGCAAATAAAGTTGGTAACACCAATATAAGGTACTGGCCAGGGACCGCTTCACCTTTACACCCAGTAGAGATACATAATTATAAAACTACTTACCAATAATGTGAGAAGGAATTTATTCACGGTTTAAATTTTCCGTTTTTAAATCAGTCTTTTTAATTTAGAAAAGTTTGTTTAATAAGCAGAATACAACAATTTAAAATGCCTATGGCATTAAGTCCGCCTCTGTACATTAGTGTGCTTGAAATATAATAAAAAGATATAAATAAATTTCAGCATGGATATGGAACTGGATCTAATTGAAGAAAGCTACGGGACCTTTAGCCAGTTTAATATCGATGTGCCTAAGGAAGATGCGGATATGGTGTACGGATTACGTTACGCCTTCCAGAATATGTTAATGACCGTACGTATAAGCGTGTCTAAAAATACTAGTGATCGCTTAATGGTGGAGATTCTACCTATGCTTATGAAACAAAAGCGATCTGATTGAGCGCTTTCATGGTTCTCTAGATAAAATAGTGAATTTAAATGAAGACAAACACCAAACAGAAGATACAACTTTCCTTTAAACTATTTATTGAAAAGAACAAAACTGTCTTAGTAATCTGTTCAGATTTCTTTTTATCACCAATAAGAGTTTGTACTTTTCTTTCAGTCCCAACAAGTACAGCAAAAAATAGTTGACATGCAAGGCCCACTGCAATCGGAGTTAACTGAAGGTGTTGCTACATTCTTAGAAGACGTCCTCAAGTTCGATGCTGACTATGATACATTTGGTCCGATGACTCCCGGTCTCACGGCTCGGGAAGCCAGTGACAGGTACATTCAATAATAATTTGTATAAAGTGATGCCAAGAAAGAGCTTAGAAAATATAACTGCTTTTGGGCGATCTTACTCGCACTCAGGTATCTGTAAAGAACACTATATTTTTTCATTTCTGTAAACTTAATTATTATTTTCGTAACTGCTTGTCTCCGGGGTTTTCCTATTAGATACATAGAAGGTTTTTATTTATTCCTACTAAATGATGTATTGATTAATTCATATTTGAATAGGGTAATCATGTTTTCATCGCGTTTTGATGAGCTGTGGAGAAGATTTGAAATGTATTCCAGCGGTGAAAAGCTGTTTGGTATGGAAGTAAAAGACTATCCGATTTTACATCAAAAGAAGAAGGAGTTCAACTTATTGAGCAAATTGTGAGTGACTTGATTTTTCGTCGCAGTCTTGATATGAAGACATGAACCTCAAAGCAACTTAGTAATTACCAGTCGCGCGCAAAACCTTTAACTATTTTAATAATAGTTTTTAAGAAGATTTTATTTATGCATTGAATCAACGTTTTATTAAAATAATATTTAATTATTATGTTACCAATTTAGAATGTTTAAATAAGGTATTAAAAGAGAGAAAATGCTTAAAGTTCAACTCATTTCTTATTGGCGGCTATCGCGATAAGTCGTCTTCGTCTACAGGTTACTTGAGCTTTATGAATGAGCATAAAAAGACGGGAATTTTTCCTCTATTTCGGCCACAGAAGGACATTTCCCGCCTTTTTGGTCTTCAGATATATATTACAGTACATTTAGTCGTGCGCCAGCATAGGTTCTAGGTATTAAATAAAACAACAGGTGGAACGTATCCCCGCTTACCTACAAGTTCATATAAGCTACTTTAAGTAGCTGAAAAAATAATGATTTTTACTTGCATCTGAGTTTATCTTTAATTGGTTTATTTTTATTAAATAATTGTATCCTTAACAGGTACAGCCTGTACTTGGCCGTAATGAACTCTATCGACGGTTATTTTGAAACACCGTGGGTGGAAATACAAATTGAGCAAATAGTGGCGCAATTGGCAGAATTCGATATCAGGTAACTAAAATATAAAATAATTAACTTACGCGTCGACAATAAAGCGATTTTTAATTTTTTAAATTTACTTTATGACATAGGTACCTGTTTTATTAATACCCTTGTTTAATTTCTGAGGACTTATTGTTTATATTAAAAAGGTGTCGAAAGTTACCACGTGGAATGAAAGATTGGCCAGCTTTTATTGAATTGAAGAATAAGATCGATGATTTCAATCAAACTTGTCCTTTATTGGAATTGATGGCTGACAAAGCCATGAAGGACAGGCATTGGAAGAGATTGGAAAAACTTATGAGTTAGTACAATTTAAGCTCTAAACAGTTTCTTTTGAATGGCCCGATAATTAGTATTTGCTTAACACCTGTGTTGTATACACCAGATTGTGTCTTGGATGTGGAATCTGAAGCGTTTACGTTGGCAAACGTCATGGAGGCGCCGCTATTGAAAAACAAGGAGGATGTTGAAGTTTGTGACATTATATGTTTTTTTTGCTAAATGTAACTCATTAGGCTAACCCACACATACATAATAATGTTAACAAAACATCTTCATTAATCAATATTACGGGATAATTTTCGTGTTATATGTATATGATTTAGTCGCACCGCAGCTAAATTTATGTTCGCTCGTTTTATATGTCTAATGCATAGAAAGAAAGCTGTTGCATTGATTACAAATAAAAAATATTGGTAGAATATTGACCATTATTGCAATACGGGCCGCATATTAGTAACAATATGTGTTAAAACGATAATTATGGTTAATTTTATTTTTGGATTGCGATCTACCGATAACAATCAGTTGTATGACCGTGTGACCGTTATACGTAACTGCTTAGAGTGCAGTCAAATGGATGAAGTCCATAGATCGACTATTCCAAAATGAAATAACTATAAATAACATGAATAGTACAGCTAAGTATATCATCAATTTACCTCAATCTAATTGCGCAATTATTTTTCAGGACATTTGTATAAGTGCGGTAAAAGAAAAAGATATCGAGGCTAAATTAAAGCAAGTCGCCGCGGACTGGGCGATTGTCGATTTATCTTTTGCTCCTTTTAAAAACAGAGGCGAGCTTCTAATTAAGCCACAGGATACGCTTGACATTATTACTTTACTTGAGGACTCTTTAATGATTCTCAATTCATTGGCATCTAACAGGTATACTTTCTCTTTTTGAGTAGAATTAGATAAGTTTTTTTCTAAAAGAAAGTTATGAAAAACATTTAAGCATTTGAGATAGGTAGGATTTAATAATTAAATAGTAGATTATTAACCAAGGTGATAAAGCAGTGTCTTCTGTCGCGGGTGACGGTTTAAATCGCGAGCGTAACGAAGGACTCTAGGTTTACTCCCGAGCGTAGCGAGGGTGTTAAAAACTTAAATCACGAGCGAAGCGAGGGATTTAAGACGAGTCCTGAGTGTAGCGAGGGATTTAAGTTCACCCCAGACTAAGACAGCTTTATCACCGAGGAAAATACTCTACTTTTCGTACCATTTGCGAAAAAATTAACACGATAATAATATGAGTTATGCATATACTTATTAAAAATAATGACAGTTAAAAGTATAACGTATTTTTAGAACACAAACTTATTTATAAAAATCAATTAAAATAAACATAACGTTTATGTATTTGAAGAAAACAAAAACGCGGCATATTCCTAGACTAATATTTTTTTGTCGGAAAAGCAAAGACATCAAGCTCATACGGCCTCGTCGGTTTTCGTAATTTTATTTAATAATCATAACTGCATAATAAATGCGTAAGTATTCCTTTTTCAAAAAGATGTTTGATGCTTTAAATACAAACTCAATGGTGTAAACACAAATGTAGTTCAGTATAAATTTCGGTAAGTATTCCAAATTTAAATCACATTCTCTCCCTAGGGGATGAATGAAATCCAGTACAATTTTCTTTCCCTGTTTTTAACAGATTAAAAATGACTATTGTTATGTTCGCTTTTTGTGGCATAGAATGTCACTTTTTTGAGCAAGTGGTACGAAAAATAAGTTATTCCTTTATGCAGTAGCCTGAGCCTTGTGTTTGGTTTTTTCTTAATTTATTTACTTTAAATCATGAATACAGAAATTAGGATTTATAAACTGAATTTCAATAAACTACGTAGGTACCTAAGTAACGTATTGCAGACTAAAAGTTCTCTTTGTCATAGTTATAATAAAGACTGTCCCAGTTAAACCACACAGAAATTACTTTAAATTTCCAATACTGGTACCTAGTACCTATGCTAATAATGCTAATTTATTATTATTTATTCTTTTCGATTGGACTGGCATCAAAATACAGGAATAAAGGATTATTTAAGTTATAGCTAAATTTCTGGTGATAGGATGAATCTATAATCTGTAGTATTTTTCTTTTTTTTTTCTTTTGGCAACATTTCAATTGCTTGTTAGGTCAGCTTTTCTTTTTCACATTTCAATAGATTTCAATCTTATTTTGCATGCTGCTGTGTCAGCGAGACATGAAGAACTGTTTTAAACTTAATTTTACAACCTTGTACCGTGTTTCTGGCAAATAATAGTAGATTGTTTATCTAGGGAGCAAACAACTATTTTAAAGGCGAGAGTGTTTTTTTTAATCCAGAGCGGAGCGAAGGATTCTAGAGTAGAATCCCGAGCGGAGCGAGGGATTCTTAACTAGAATCCTGAGCGCAGCAAGGGATTAAAAGTATGTCACTCGAGCTTAAAATAGTGTTGCTCCCGAGGTGGACACTCTACTTTTTATCACCCTCTATGAGAAAATAAGTAAGTGCAACTTATGAACAAGAATTTATTTACGTACAATTCAGAACCATAAGACATAAAATATAAATAATTAAAGGCTGATGTTTATATTTGAACAATTATGGAAGTGTTTTCCGAAAAACATTTTGCTCTTCTTGCATTTTTCCAAAGGATGAAATTGTTGTATGCTTTGACATATTGTTCACGGGATTTTGTAGGTAAAAGACTTTCCATCACATTTTTGGCGTCCGATACAATATTCTCTGGAGTCAATATAATACTTTCACTTGAGGAAGACGCACTCATTTTTTATAATTCTGAAATCTGAATATGAATCAACTACGAACGAAAGCAGAATGCATTTAATTTCGCGCGTTGTTTATTTTTCATCAACTTTTTCAGCCAGTCACATATTCAATACATTGTTTCCGCATGGTTTGTGATTCACCTCTTTGCTGATTGAAACATTTACTAACAATATCCACATTCCAAATTCAAATCAATTTTGGTCCCTAGGGATTAATGAGCTATTTTGGTCCCTGTTTACGAGGAATAAACTATAAAAATAAATTATTATTATTATTATTATTTTATATTTTATTTTATTGCAAATGGATTTACCAAGATTAAAAAACTTTCTTTATAATGTTCAATTTAGATATAACGCACCGTTTAAGAAAGACATAGTGATGTGGATAAACAAACTAGTTGGCACTACCGAGATATTAGAGAAATGGCTTCTAGTTCAGAACTTATGGATGTATTTGGAAGCTGTGTTTGTTGGTGGTGATATCGCGAAACAACTGCCGGCGGAGGCTAAGCGTTTTGCGGTACGTTTATTGTTACATGCATTTTACAAACATGGTTTTTTACCGATAAAGAAATTGGCATATACAGGAATAAAACATTTACAGGGCATCGACAAAACTTATGTCAAAATAATGTACCGTGCGCGCGATATCGTGAACTGTGTAGAGACATGCACTTCAGACGACACGCTGAAGCAGCTCCTGCCTCATTTATTCGAGCAGCTGGAAGCTTGTCAGAAGTCACTCACCGGTTACTTGGAGACCAAGCGACTCATCTTCCCCAGGTTCTTCTTCGTCTCAGATCCAGTCTTGCTGGAAATTCTGGGACAAGCTTCAGACCCCCATTCAATACAGGTTCCAGCTTTTTTATTTCGTAACTAGTTATTTTACTAAAAATTTTTTAGTGCGACAAGTATTGAAGAATAGAATAGAATAACACTTTCTAGATACCATGACGTAATATTCTTTTACTCGATTTATAGATGGTGTTAGAAATAATTCCACTGTTACCAGCGTTAAAATGAACTAAGTAGATTCTGATGAGGTGTATGTAAAATATTTATTTCAAACTTGCTTGTTTGATTTGGGTCTCTAAGATACCCTATTGCAGTGGCAATGCCTTGTTTTCATATTTTTTTTACTAACAAAATACCTACCATATCGATTTCAGTTTGTATATTGTATTGTAGAAGATTAGAATTTAGACAGTCCCACTGATTCATTTGATCCTGTTTCTAAAAGCGGTAATAATGAAACCACAATGATTTTAAAGCTTTGTCATTTACCTATTATACTGATCACTAATGGTGCGGTTCCAGACACAATGGGCTATTTGACAAAATTTTAGTTTTTAGTCCCTCATCTAGATTACAAGAAAATGTTCAACACACACACATTTTTTTTTCACGTAATCAAAAAATGCACGATGTCACTAGCCAGTACAGTTTATACTTGATAATGACGTTAAAAGCCCCCTCTCCTCAACTTTAATGCGCTTAAGCTAAGCAGTTTTCCATCAATTTGAAATAAAAACATGTGTATATATTTTATTAATTGATGAGGAAAAAAAAACTAAAATTTTGTTAATAGCCCATTGTGGGACCGTTGATTTTCTACTAACGCCCGATATTAATATTCTATCTCAATCCAAATCCCGATCCTTTGTTTTTGACGGCTGCTTCTTCTTTAAGACTCGGATAGGCGAATTCGGTCGTTGATTGGTTACAGACAAAGATCGGGATCAAGATAGCAACCGAGATAGATTATTAATATCCAGCGTAAGTAGGTCAGTTTATAATGTTAAATTGTTTTTAGGGACACTTGCCGAGTATCTTCGACGCGATATATTTGGTCGATTTCGACGATAAGGACAGAATTGTTAAAATGAACTCTAGTAACGGAGAGTGTATACCTCTCGAAACTCCGGTTGTTTGTGTGGGAGGCGTCGAGGTAATATAAAATTTATGATTACGATATCAAATCTACGTTCATACAAATTGTATTATTTACCAGTTCAAGAAAAAATCTGCTGTTTCATACTAATATGTTATACCAACTCGTCCAAAATATACGAAAATATTTTGGACGAGTAGGTATAACATATTTGTATAAAACAGCTAATGTTTCATCTATTTTATCGACTACCCTAGTCAGTATTATAAAGCTATCGAATTGCTAAGGTTTTTGATATTAACTTTTAATACTCTTACAGATCTGGTTAAACACTCTGCTGGATACAATGAAGAGTACCGTTAGAAATATAATAGCGAACATTGCGCAAACAATGGCAGGAGACCCAGAGTTTGAATTTTTGGTCGGATTTTGGAACTTCCCTGGTCAGGTAAACATACTAGCTGAAGAATTACACTCTCGATGTTCTTTAAAAAATAATTTAAGCTTGCGTGCCACCTGACAGGACACTAGGACTGGTCGACTCAAACCTGTTATGATATCCTACTAACATTATAAACGCGAAAGTTTGCGAGTATGGATAGATGGATGTTTGTTACTCTTTCACGTAAAAACTACTGAATGGATTTTATTGAAATTTGATATGGAGTTAGCTGACACCCTGGATTATCACATAGGCTACTTTTTATTCCTGTATTCCCACAAGAACGGGACCTACGTGGGTGAAACCGCGGGAGGTCTGCTAGTACGATATATTATCGTTTCTTAAGTGACCACCTTCTCCGAAATTAACTTCAATGTGTTTAAACTAGATAAAGAATATAAAAAAAAGCAATGGTAACTACTTAATAATAGTATCAGCCTGTTACCGTATTACTGCAGGGCACCTTCTCATACAGAGAAGGCACAAAAAATGAAACAAACAATGAATAACTACCTGTATCGGGTTTAGAAAAGTGCGATTTTAACCAATTTGCCGGACGTTTAAATAACATTTATGTTGTTCTAGGCTGGTTTATTGGGAATGCAAATTTTATGGACTAGCGATGCAGAGTACGCACTAAAGAAAGCAAGGGCGGATAAATACATTATGAGAATTACTAATCAGAAAAACCTTGACTTATTGAACGGTCTCATTGATCAGACGGTAAGGGATCTGGTGCCCCTTGACAGAACACAAATTGAGACTATGATAACTATCCATGTGCATCAAAGGTACTTTTTTAAATATTTGCTTTTTAAACAAATAAATTACATTGAATTGTCTCTTTGTAATGTGAAAATAACAACTTTTTACTTAATGCATAAGAGAGTATCGTGTATACTCTCTTATGTATTAAGTAAAAAGCTTTAAGTATGCATATTCATACTAAAAAAACCTTTAAGTCTGTTGGTTTGAGCTAATCTCCGCGCGGGGACTATAAAGTCAAGTACATTTTTAAAGGTCGCGCTCGGGGTAATCGTAATCGCGGGTCATAGCTAGTTTAAATATAATTTGTAAAGTGATCAACTAAAATTTAGACAAGGTACGGTAGATTGTAACTATATTTTTGTAGTTACAGTGCAACTTACTTTGCTCACTCGCAAGCCACTTTCCAGAGTCATTGACATCATTTCTTTCTAATATATTTCAGAGATATTTTCGATGATCTTGTGAGGATGAGAATTAAAACGCCTGGAGACTTTGAATGGCAAAAGCAAGCCCGTTTTTATTATTACGAGGATACTGATGATTGCGTGGTGTCCATTACAGATGTTGACTTTATATATCAGGTTAATAAAAATATAGAATAAATAGATAGGTAAATCGAAACCAACATTCTTGTTAAAAACAATGATAACAATATAACGGCGACCATCTGTTGAGACTGTCGTTAAGTGGTTAGATCAATTGTCTGATACAAAAGGCACTTTGATACACGTTTTGGGGAGTTTTTTGCCATCTAGACCCTAACCACCGGTAGCTAAGACCGCGCTCGAGGCATCGGTGGACCACTATTTAATACATTTTTGAATATTTGTGAAACAAAATTGAGATAAGTATACTGGTACTATGTATCAAATTTAAAGTTAGTTTTCGTTTTGTATAACTGTCCTAGATGGTAAGCCTGTAGTTTGCACTAATAAACGTTTTGAGCAAAGACATTCAATAAAATCTTTTTGGTTTTGAGACATAACAAATTTTCCACAGAACGAATACCTAGGTATCACAGAGAGGCTTGTGATCACGCCGTTGACAGATCGATGCTACATCACGTTATCGCAGGCTATCGGAATGTGCATGGGTGGTGCCCCGGCCGGGCCTGCTGGAACCGGCAAGACCGAGACCACCAAAGACATGGGCCGTACCCTTGGAAAGCTTGTAATCGTCTTTAACTGTTCCGACCAGATGGACTTCAGAGGTACAGCTGCTGCACATAGCACTTGGTTGTTATAAATTTCGAGTAATACAGATTTACAAGTAAGATAGGTACTTAATCAATGACGTGTTGGACAGGCTTGGGTCGCATCTACAAAGGCTTGGCTCAGTCAGGCACGTGGGGCTGCTTTGATGAGTTCAACCGCATCGAACTGCCTGTACTGTCCGTGGCCGCTCAGCAGATTTACATCTGTCTGACCGCCAGGAGGGAGAAGAAGGAATCTTTCATATTCAGGTACAAACATATCTACACCGATGACTTACCATATTATTTGCAGGAGAGTGCATTTTGAGGAGGGCGAAATCGACTCGATCGCTTTCGTACTTGACCTTGAATTTTAGTTAATACAGGAAAATTCTATTCAGGGTTCTTATACTAGGCTTTTTCTAAATGTATTATTGCTAAACTAGTACAAGTGAGTTAGTAGAAAATATCGGAAATCATATTTAGCATTATTCTATTTCTAGAAGCAAAAGATATCATTTATTCACATTTTATAGAGACAACAAATAGTTAAAACAATAAAAAATCTGTTTGTATTGCTTTAATAGCGATGGTGACACAGTAAGTTTAAATCCGGAGTTTGCCTTCATCATCACTATGAATCCTGGATATGCTGGGCGTCAAGAGCTACCTGAAAATTTGAAGATTCAATTCCGTTCTGTCGCGATGATGGTCCCGGATAGACAGATTATTATCCGTGTCAAATTGGCTAGCTGTGGCTTCAAAGATAACATCGTCTTGGGTATGTCTTTACGTTCTTGATAGTCTTTCAGTTTCATCATCATGACTCTCAGATGAGCTTTATTATCTTTTTTATAATAATTTGAATAAACTAGATCTTGTTGTTGCTACTATAATGTTGTAAGCAGCTGTAGGTTCAATCGATCAATAACGTTACAGCTCGTAAGTTCTTCACGTTGTACAAACTGTGCGAGGAGCAGTTGTCGAAGCAAGTGCACTATGATTTCGGATTGCGAAACATTTTGTCCGTTTTGCGAACTATGGGCGCGCAGAAACGGGCAAACCCGGATAATACCGAGGAGAACATCATGATGAGAGTTCTAAAGTAAGTGATTTTATCGTAAGAACAGCTAATTAAACGTACCCCGATATATTTTTGCAATAACATCTACCTTTTATTCCTTTGCAGAGAAATGAATGTGTCCAAATTAGTAGATGAAGACGAGCCTTTGTTCATTTCATTGATTGAAGATTTGTTCCCGGGCATGAAACTAACTCAAACTGTTCAAAGGTTTTCTTTTCAACTTTCTGCTTGTACTATTCTGTCCAATAACCGCCCTTGCAAAAAACACATTCGCCATAATTTTCTTATTTTATCCACCCAGAATCTAATTTCTTATACACTTACATATGACATTCAGTTGCGACTTTTTTACTTTAGTAACTTATCTCGATTTGTGTTGTGTGTATAGAGATATGCAACGCGCTATTGTAGTAGTGGCAGAACGCATGGGTTTAGTTAATCACCCGGATTGGAATTTGAAGATCATACAGTTGTTCGAAACGTCGTTGGTGAGGCACGGCTTGATGACGATGGGTCCGACGGGCTCAGGCAAGACCACTTGTATACATGCGCTTATGGCGGCGCTCACTGAGCTGGGGAAACCGCATAGGGAAGCAAGAATGAATCCGAAGGTATTTAATCTCTTGTTTCACTTGGGTTAATGGAATGAACTGTATATGATTAAAAAAACGTATTCTAGGCAATCACTGCGCCCCAAATGTTTGGACGTTTAGACGTAGCAACAAATGACTGGACTGATGGTATTTTCTCTACTCTATGGCGAAGAGCTTTAAAAGTTAGAAAATCTGACACTACTTGGATCGTCCTAGGTGAATATGAAACCTATGAGAGTATGTTTTGAAACCTACAAACGACATATATAAATTTATGTATCAATAGATGGTCCGGTGGACGCCGTGTGGATAGAGAATTTAAATTCAGTGCTAGACGACAACAAAACGTTGACGTTGGCCAACGGAGACCGCATCTCAATGGCACAGAACAGTAAGCTGGTGTTCGAGCCAGACAACGTGGACAACGCCTCGCCAGCTACTGTCAGTCGGATGGGCATGGTGTTTCTGTCTTCATCCGTGCTCAAATGGCAACCTATACTCGAGGTAAAGTTATGGAGATGTAATGTTATGCGGACCAATTTGTCCCTGAAAACAATAAATTGCTGTATTTTTTTATCCTATTGTATCAAGATCGATTTATAAATACCCATTGCACTTAGACTAATACATCGATTCTTTAACACATTTTTTGGTTTGTCCACTTCATACAAATTTATAACTTCACTGTACACAGGGCTGGTTGAAGAAGCGTCCTCAAAAAGAGGCTGATACCTTTCGTAACATTTTCAATAAAGTATATGATGAAGTACATTCGTTCGTACAACACAAGCTTGTGGCTAAGATGAAAATTCTTGAAGCTATCTATATCAGGTGTGTATAAAAAGTAGAAAATAGAGTATTAAATAAAATTTGTTAATTGATTCTATTGATTGTATACTGAAAACCGGAAACTTGATTTACAGGCAATGTATAGACGTGCTTACTGGATTGCTACTAATTGAAGTACCCGGTGGCAGTAAGCAAATAATTAATTGTATCTAAGTAGACATTCATCTATTCTGATTAGCATAAAATTTACTGTAGTAGCTTATTCTGCGCATTTTTTGGATTTTAGTCTAAAATGCCCATTTTCACTAAGCGATGTAAACGTAGTAGGCATGTCTAAATTAAAGCACAAGTTGTATTTCCAATACTCAATTCGACGCCAAGAGCTGAAAGTCTGTAACTTTTGGGTATTTAATACATTATCAGCATCGTAGTCGAATTTTATGAAATGAGATGGCTGGACTATAGTGAATATATAAAAAATAAAGCGATTGATATTTGCAGAGATGCACACAGACCGTCATTTAGAGCGGCTGTTCATCTTTGCGATGATGTGGTCGTTGGGCGCGGTTCTCGAGCTAGACATGCGCACACGCATGTCTGAGTTTATGACCAAGCTTCCCGTAAAAATGGACTGGCCCGGCGCCAAATCTAAGGAATGGGTCATGCCCTTTGAGTACACCGTTACCTCCGGCGGTGTCTGGGAGCATTGGTAAGTGTTTTTTTCACAAACAATAATTGTATTTAAAAAAATGTTTTTTATTTGTGTATGTTATTAAAGTAAATGAGTTATTAATTTTTAACTTTGCCAGGTCCGAGAGTGTTGAGCCATATATTTACCCGTCTGACAGTATACCGGAGTACTCTTCAATTCTGGTGCCGAATATCGACAACGTGTGCATTACATTTTTGATCGAAACCATCGCTAAACAGAATAAGGCAGTGCTTCTGATCGGCGAACAAGGCACAGCGAAGACTGTTATGTTAAAAAGTTATATGATGAAATACGATAACGAAATTAGATTGTTTAAAATAATTAACTTCTCATCTGCAACCACACCTAATCTGTTCCAAGTGAGTAGGAAAAATCTATACTCCTACTTAGTTTGTTACCTATTTCGATGAGCTATACAGGGTGTCTCATTCAAATCGGTCAGTATGGGAAAGTCTGAAACTATAAGACATACGAAGATCTGTTCTGAGGAACCATGTCATCGATTTTAATGACAAGAAAAACTGCAGTCATACATTTAAAAAAAAAAACATCTGTACTCCGTTCGGGAACCGAACCCGGTTATTTTGAGCACCTACTAAAATAAATTAAAGTATGTGGAAACAATGCATTTTATTCATTTTAGACATCATGTTTCATACAAACATTTACTGCTTAAGAATACCTACCCAATCGATATCTGAATAGAAATAGTGTAGGTTATTTTTTTCAAAATAACCGGGTTCGATTCCCGAACGAAGTACAGATGTTTTTGAATGCAGTTTTTCTTGTTATTAAAATCGATGACATGGTTCCTCAAAACAGATCTTCGTATGTCTTGTAGTTTCAGACTTTCCCATACTGACCGATTTGAATGAGACACCCTGTATATACCAATGTTCTTTAACTACGCCTTTTTGATATATTGCAGAGAATTATCGAATCATATGTAGAAAAGAGAGTCGGTATGACGTATGGGCCTCCAGGAGGTCGAGCTATGACAGTATTTGTAGACGACATAAACATGCCTGTGGTGAATGAGTGGGGTGATCAGGTAATGACAAATTAAATTTAGCTAAGTAGTAGCCCACAGTTCGTAGGTGATAACCATTGCTCCGCAGGCGACTAGCGTGGGTTGTTTATTCTTTGGGGCTCGTGGTGGCTCCAACTCTCCAACAAACTTCCATCATCGCCATCTCCCGCAGTCCATAGGGGTATCACCAATGAACTCGTGTCATCACCATCGCTCGCGGAACATTAATGTGTTACCATTACCAATGAACTCTTAGTCGTTTCAGTTGCTTACGAATTAAGCGTAAGTCTCCGAACAAACTTATCAAGCTCATTGTAAAGGCTCTTATTTTACCAGAAATCTTTATTTGATGGTTTAGGTCACTAATGAAATAGTACGTCAAATGATGGAAGGTGGTGGTTTCTACTCTCTTGAAAAGCCTGGCGACTTCACTACTATAGCTGATATTCAGGTGTTCGGTGCAATGATACATCCAGGTTTGTTAAAATTGTAATTCCATAAAAAATAGCTTAGCTACCGTCACAAATATCGTTGTACCATAATGACCGGCTTTATGCACGTATAAAAGGCAAGCTAACAATTATAAAGGACTTATTTGAAAGCCTGGCCGCTTTTCTAGTAAAATTTTATTGTTTTTAAGTCGTTTTTAAACAAATCTAATTTAATTATTCAGGTGGTGGTCGTAACGACGTTCCTCCGCGTTTGAAGAGACAGTTCAATATATTCAACTGTACACTCCCAAGTACTATTTCGATGGACAAAATATTTGGTAAAATAATAATCTATTTATTTGGCAATGACATTAATTTCAAAAAAATTGTGGTTGGATAGCTTAGTTTGCCATCCTCCATAATCTGCCTAGTCTATTCCCAACTATGTTAGGGTCTGTTTTCTGTCTAATCGGACTCATCAGAGTACCAGTATTTTACATAGAGCGACTGCCCACCTGACCTCCACATCACAATGACTGGGTAATACGATACCCCTTGGTTGGGAGTCAGACTTTCGCCCTCTTACTAAAAAAACGTAATACAAAAAGAAGTTTATCGCTAGTCCTAGAACTATCTATGGTGCCAAAGTTAGACCATCGTGACCCCTAGTTTAACTATGGTACTAAATTGTTAACGTCAAATTCTTAATTAACGTTAGTACCGTAACAAACCTAGACCCTTTAGTCCTGGTTTAAACCTGGTATTTACGGAAGTTTTATAATAAGACGGTCGGAGTTCTAACCCGTAAGGATTGTCTACAAGATTTAAAAAAATACAGGAATAGTTTGCTATCAGTCATCACAGTTACATTCATACACAGTACCTACCTACCGAGGAAGTACGATATTCGAGAAACTAGGTTGATAACATAATGTGAGATATAATTTCTAAGTATTTGTCAAAGTGTTTGTATGTCAAATGTCTACCTACCAATAAAGATATATGTTTATTTATTTATTAAAATTTTAAGCACACATATGTACATAGGCGGACTTAATGCTTTAGGCATTTTCTACCAGTCAACCTAATGTTAATGTAATTTGTTTGTATGTGTAATATGTAGGTGTGTGTGTAATGTATGTATGTATGCGTGTGTTGTGTGTACCTTGAAGTTTTATGATCGTTGTTTGTTTTTTTAATTCCAGAAACAATAAGTGTTGGACATTTCTGTAAAACTCGCTACGACAAGAAGATAGTGGAATTTATGCCAAAACTCGTGCCCGTTACTCGTATCACGTGGCAGCAAACCAAAGTGAGTTAACAAAACACTGTTTTACTATTACACACATCAAAAGTGTCTAGGGATCAACATATATTTTTGCAATAACTTTCTCCTGATTGATATTAATTAAAATTTTCTTTAAGGATTCATCAAATAAAGTGTTTTCGTTTGTCACAGTAACGATAAACCAAGTCACCTTTGCATTAATAAAGAAATTTGCCATTTTCCTAAATTAGGGATTTTTGACATTTGAACCACTAACATTAAAGTTCGAAAAAAAGACTGAAATAACAGTTTTATTTAAAATTTTATTGGGTAACTTAAACAATTAATAATCCGTGTTTCTACCGCGAACACTAACAACACAAGAACATCGGTTTGGCATACTCAAAATGAGTTCATCCAAATCACGCTGTGGAATGGCCGCCCATGTTCGTTGCAACAACAAAAAAAGGTCTTCTTGCGACTGGATACCCTCCATATTCGGCAGAGCTCTTCTCTGTAGCATATCCCATGCATGCTCTATCGGGTTCAAGTCTGGCGACTGAGCAGGCCAGGGCAGGACATTGATGTTAGCTGCGGCGAGAGTCTGTCTTACAACTCTTGCGGTGTGCGGTCGTGCATTATCATGCATTAACTGAAATAAGGGACCGATTTGCACTTGTAGAGGAACGATGACGTCTGATACAATCGTCTCAGCATAAATTTGAGCGTTGAGGTTGCCTCTGATCCAAATCAACTCAGTTCTTCCGCCGATCCAAATACCCGCCCATACCATGATGGTTCCACCACTATAAGGATGGACTTCCTGGCAGGATTTTAATCGCTGTTGGCGTCCAGGGGTTCTCCAGTGTCGTATACGTCTTGTATCCGGTCTCATACCAAAACGAGACTCATCAGAAAAGCACACGAAACGCCATTGTTCTTCTGCCCAATTTCTGTGTTCAAGAGCCCATTGATATCGAATCCTACGATTGTGCATTGCTATAGGTGGTACCCGTAGTACGCCCGAGACGATTGTATCAGACGTCATCGTTCCTCTACAAGTGCAAATCGGTCCCTTATTTCAGTTAATGCATGATAATGCACGACCGCACACCGCAAGAGTTGTAAGACAGACTCTCGCCGCAGCTAACATCAATGTCCTACCCTGGCCTGCTCAGTCGCCAGACTTGAACCCGATTGAGCATGCATGGGATATGCTACAGAGAAGAGCTCTGCCGAATATGGAGGGTATCCAGTCGCAAGAAGACCTTTTTTTGTTGTTGCAACGAACATGGGCGGCCATTCCACAGCGTGATTTGGATGAACTCATTTTGAGTATGCCAAACCGATGTTCTTGTGTTGTTAGTGTTCGCGGTAGAAACACGGATTATTAATTGTTTAAGTTACCCAATAAAATTTTAAAGAAAACTGTTATTTCAGTCTTTTTTTCGAACTTTAATGTTAGTGGTTCAAATGTCAAAAATCCCTTTATTAGGAAAATGGCAAATTTCTTTATTAATGCAAAGGTGACTTGGTTTATCGTTACTGTGACAAACGAAAACACTTTATTTGATGAATCCTTAAAGAAAATTTTAATTAATATCAATCAGGAGAAAAGTTATTGCAAAAATATATGTTGATCCCTAGACACTTTTGATGTGTGTATTTTCATTTACTCACGGTATGATAACATGAGTGTATCGCTTTCAAATAATTAACAGGTAAAAATGTTGCCAACACCGGCAAAGTTCCATTACGTGTTCAACCTACGAGATCTGTCCCGCATATGGGAAGGGATTCTGTTTATAAAGAGAGAGGAGATTCAATCAATCAAGACGGGTATCAAACTCTGGTTTCATGAATGTTTACGAGTTATATCGGACAGGTAATAAATTAAATCTACTAATCCTATCAACAACATTAATGTAAAATGAGAGTCATGTTCAATATTATATGCCTTGGTTATTGACTTCAACGACAAAAGAAATGAGATCTAAATGGTTGCCAAGTTCAATGGTCAGTCCTATAATTTATTTGTAACAACATAAATTATTACTTCTTAAAACTAAGTATAATATATTGAATCTTACGGTCTAACGTAGCTAGTTCTCATATGGGTAGTTCTACAAACTAAGGAAGAATTCGAGCCTGATTTCGGCCCGACATTTTTTTAACATTCTGGTGGCGGAATTCAGTCTAAGAACTAGAGTACAGTGTCTTTTAGCTTATCCTAAAGGGAACAGTCAAAATATTTAATATTTTTTGATTTATGGCCATTTAAAAAAAATCGAGCCACAGGAAACTGAGAGTGTCACCAGGAAGCTGAGGAAAACATGAAAAATCAATCAATATCAATCATTTATGTCACATTTAAAAAAAAATTGCGTCTTAACATTAATGTGTAATAATCAAAGTATCTTTTATAAAAACAAAAAGTAGTCTTAAACAGGAAAGTTTTGAGTTTTTTTTATTATTTCCTTTTCCTTTTTTTGGTTGTTCGGTGACAGTATCAACTGTTTCTTGGGTTTGAACTTTTCTTTGATTTATTTTTTCTCTTGGCTCCTGTGATAGGTTTGGGAAGAGAGTAGTCGGGTCAATTTGCAAATCAGTGGCTAAAACTTCTGGATTTTTAAAATTAAAATCGTTTGCAACGCTCATATCATCTGGCTGATCTATTGATTCCGTCTCACTTTTGTAGACGTCTTTAACACGTTGACTGCCAACCTACGAGTATACTCGTAGTACAAGATCTGGGCCCCACTGCCAACTACGAGTATTCTCGTAGTTGATTGTATGCGATTTCTAACGAATTCTAGACAAGTGGCAGTGAACGGAGGGCGGGGTTACATTTTTTGGCATTTGAAGTAAAACATTTATTAATCAGAAAAAAAAGTTTAATACAATTTTTTTTGGGTACATCAATGTGAAATCATAAAGGAGTCATATATTTTAGAACAATTTTCTACGCATAAGGCAGGTTTTTAGGACATACCGGACAGTTATAAATTGTTTATTTGCGTTTTTTTCATTTGTGCAGACACGACTCGGTTTCGTCGGTGGTAGTGGTAGTAGTCGTTTGTGTGGGTGGTAGATGCTCTAATATATACTTACTCTTAGTATACTTTGCAAATGTTTCGCCTTAAAGATGTTTTAAGACTTCAACTTTGAACGAAAGGGCATCCAATTTCTTTTCCGGAGGAAGATTGACTTGTTGGTTGTAGATCATGCAGGCGTTGTGAATGTATATTTCAAAAATGTGTATCGCTAGTTTTTCGTACCAAAAAAAACGTCTTTCTAAGAGCTGAGTAATATGACAGCATTAGATCTGAAAGATCGATCCTGGACATTTCCTTATTGTAAGTAGGTACCGGAGCAATCTCGCGGCGCCCGCAGTTGCACATTGACAGAGCAAGGAAGCGCACTTTTTCGCGCAAAATTATTTACGACTATACTCGTAGATTGGCAATAGGTAATATAAGTCCTATCTCATTGCCATACTACGAGTTAACTCGTAGTTTGAACTAGGTTCCACTGCCAACTACGAGTATACTCGTACCTAGCATTTTGTATGGTGGCAATGGGCATTAAAAAAAGTTACTACGAGTATACTCGTATGGCAGCCAACGTGTTAAATATTTGCCGTGATCCTGCAGAGTATTCTAGTACACCCATCCGGTATACCCTCATCACAAAAACAGCTAAGGGATTTCATTTGTAGCTTTCGTGGCACGAAAGCACTGCCCTGTACTTGATGTACCTACTTTGAATGTCCCCTTATCGCGAGAAATCAGTTTTTCCATATCTTCAATTTCACTTTTAATGACGATAAAAAGTGTCACATTGAATGACTCCGAAGAACTCAGTTAGGTTAGTAACATCACCTCCACATGCTACGACATAATTGGCAGTTCTTTTACACATAGCGCCCACACCATCTGGTGCACCTTTTCCATGGCCTGCTTCGTGGTAATTCCAAGTTCAATTTACAAGTCCAGGGATCAGTCATTTGCTTTCTTTTTCTTTTTCAGCCGTTAATCTCTGATGGTCGTTCTTAATTGTTTGGTGCCATTATTCCTGTGTAACAAAATATAATATTTGTAAGATCGATTAAATGTTTGTTTATTTTATACTTTAAGTCCAACGTTTTGAAACAATTAAACTTATAATTTTACTTAGACCACCATCAAAACTAAATAACTGTTTAAACAAATTACGAGAGTAAGTTTAATTTATTTATTAAATTATTATACATTAGTTTAATGTTTATATGTATAAAAAAATACTATTATTGCACAGAAACAATATTTTTAATATGATCTGATCAGGATCCTGGATGGTTCTCAGTATCCTGGGTACCAATTGGACAGGATCCTGAGGCCAGGTTCCTGACAATTTCCGGCTAAAAATAAAATAAACGCACCAATTTATAACTTTCAACAAAAATAACCTAAACTAGGCCTATGCGCTAGCATCTTACATATCAATACGCTAAAATTAATCATATTCATTAATTATTTCGTAAATAATATCTTACCAGGATTCTGTGAACTCCACTGATTATGACACCACTTCACTCGCCAAACGCACTCGGCTCACTAAACAACGTGCTAGGTGAGAATAGATAGATGACATTCTTTGTCTCTTTCGTAGGTACTATCGACTCAGCGGAACGGTAAAGACGCACGGCAAATAGTCTAGTGAATATTTGCTAATTCAACAGCGAACAGGATACTGATATAAAATCATGGGGACAAAATGTAAACAAGATTTTATTAAAGATTTTTTTAGGAAATACTATAGTAATTGTTCTACCTAGCCAGGAAAAATAGTAAACTTATTAATTTGGGATTCTTTTAAGACCCTAATGTAGAAGTAAATGTTTGACGACGCACTTTGATCTAAAATTTGTAGAAGGGACATTGCAGGATCCTGAGAATCCGGCACTTTGAACAGTAATTTTGTTCTGAAAAGAATTATGAATCTTAATTATTTTTAGTGACCACCTAGAAACAATTGTAATTAATAGTAATCCATCCAAAAAAAAATGTTATTAACAATTTTTTTATCATATTTTGGCTGAGCCGCCAAAAATTCCTTAGTTTGTAGAACTACCCATATACCATTGAACTTGGTACCAATTTCTTTTTTTTAATCGAAGTTAAAGTACCTACTAAAACAGTCATGGAATAGCATAAGCAGAATAAAATAAGAACTTACAGGTTTAGATGTTCAATAGTAAATAAAAAACACACACGAAGTCCCAAACATAATGCCATGTCATAATTACGTTGAAGAAGCATTAATTTATGATTATTGCTTAACACAGATTTACCACATTTGAAGATAAAATATGGTTCGAGGAAAATTTCTGGAAAACCGCCAGACAAGAGTTACCGGAGTATGTGAGCGAGTTCCCAGATGAAGAAACATTCTTTGTTAACTTCCTGCGTGACCCAGTGGATCCAACCGGGGACGAAGATGAAGACTTTAGTACCGATGCGCCAAAAGTTTACGAGGAATTACCATCGTTAGTATCTAATTTGCAATTAACCTATAGTATTTTACATGAAATTCCTAAGTTTGTGTACAAAACTCGGTTGTGTAAAAATCTTAAAACAATATAGTGAAAACGTTAATAGAATAAAAGTGGCAGTCCAAAATGTCAATAGCCTTAAAATGTTAATTAATAATGCTAATTTTATTGTGTTATTTTTATTGTCATAGTTGGGAATTGCTACTAACAAAACTACAAGGGTTCCAGGAACTGTTCAATGAACAAATACGAGGAGCTCATCTAGATTTGGTATTCTTCCGTGATGCGATGGTGCATCTATTCATCATATCCCGCATCATTAACACCCCACGGTAAACTGTTGATTTACAAATAACAATTTCCTTTTCAGTGTTTGAATAATATAAATTCTAGAACTTCGAAAATTGTTCTGTTCACAGTGGTAATGCTTTACTTGTGGGTGTCGGCGGCTCCGGAAAACAAAGCTTGACAAAATTAGCATCATTTATTGCTAACTATTCGTTCTATCAAATAACTTTGACAAGGTACAAACTAAATTGTTAACTTTATTTTTTATAAATCTGTAATGCGGGTTTAATGAGTAGTAAGTAAATAAGATATTCTAAAATGTTCTCAGATCATATAACGTAAACAACTTTATGGATGACATAAAAGTGTTGTACCGCGTGGCTGGCCTGCAGGGGCACGGCATCTCCTTCATATTCACTGACAACGACATCAAAGATGAACAGTTCTTAGAATTCCTCAATAATATTCTCAGCTCAGGAGAAATTGCCAATCTGTTCCCCAAGGAAGAAATGGGTTTGTTCAATAATTTAGTCCAAATCGATTCATTACACTTACTTGACCTGTTGGAATGGCAACTATCAATCCGCGCCGATAGACCTCAAAGCGCCCAGGTCTGTCAGTTATCGGGCTGTGGAACCGCAGACCAACATTCTCATCCGTAGATACTTGAGGAAAACACATCAAGCTACCCCGATCTGATTTCTTCAACTGTATTACAATTTAGGGCTTGCAATATCCGTTCGTTTTTACTATCCGGATAATACGGATTTTAAAAAATTGCTATCCGGATTATCCGGATATTTCGGATAATACGGATATTTTTTTGTTTTTATTATAAATTAAATTAATAAGCTTTTGTAACACGTTCTAATTAGTCTCTCAGGCAAAATGACAAGAAATATTAAACTATACCAATATTTCAAGTAACAATTACAAAATTGTTAACTTTCTAAAATTTTGCTTTAAAACACCGATATCGCACTATACAATCGAATGTACTTTTCTCATACTAACAATTCTAATTAAACATGAGATCTTACATTTATTACAAATCATAACATCGCAATCCAATCGACCTGTATAAAACATTATAATGTGAGTGCTTTTTGTATTTTTTTCTATTTTTTTTTCTGTTATTACCGTGCTTGTTAGTAATCCTAAGATTTCTGTAACATACTTTGTTTCTACCTGTAATTGGCTATGCGATGCTTATTTAGTTGTTAACCATCTATTACAGCTGTTGCGTACACTTGGATTGTGGAATGAGCTCCCTGCCGAGGTTTTCTCAGAGGGCTACAGTATGGGGTTCTTCAAAAGGGGAGTAGATAGGTTTTTAAAGGGTCGGCAACGCGCCCCTGGTGTTGAAAGAAAGAAAGAAGAAAGATAATAATATATTTTTAAATGATGCTAATGTTTGATCTTGTCTCCCTGACACAGGCAAAGCATTCCATAACCGTATAGCCTCCACTGAGAACAATTTTCCGTAGAAATTAGTGGTATGCATGGGCCTAAAGATTCAAGTTTTTTGATGACCTCAGATATATCATGTGTGTCATGAAGAAACTTGAATATGTTTTGATTGATACGTTTTCAGTTGAAGAAGAGCAACCTTCTTTATATCGTGTCTTGTCCGTAGAAGTTATGACTGTTTGATTTGATTGTTGTGTGTTAAACGTGGATATAATTTTAATAATCGCTAGTCTCACAGATTCGTTGGAAGTTTTTTTGTTCTTAATAAAAATGTGAGAGGTTTTGTAAATGCCACTATAGCGATTGATTTTGAAACTCTGGTCCAGTCTTCTTTTACCGTGCGTGCCGTAAAATACAACATAATCTTGAAAATGCGTGCAGTATGGATGTGTGTCATTTGTTTGATTTAATAAATGAATTGATTGATTGATAAAGTTGGCCAGTGGTCATTAATTTTAATAATAATGTTTGTTAAAAGAAAACTCAGGCATAATATTTGTACAAGCTAAGTTAGGTCGGTCTAATTGGTGTGGAGTGTCCATCTGTAGCCAAGCAGAGCTAAGCAAAGCCTGTATTTTGGCTATGTATATAGAATGTTGGAATTAATTATAATCTCTGCCACTAAATTGACTCAATATTATGATGTGTATGACAGCATGTATGAATGTAAACGAAGCAAAAGAATTATGTCAGAATCGTAGCACATGGCACTCTGTACTTTCTCATTTCAACCTACCCTCATGAAAAAAGGCGTGCGTTTATGTATTTATGTATGATTTGGGAAGTAAAAAAACAAAAGCGAGAGTGATTAACTATATTGAAATAATAAATAACGTTATAACAGTAATGCTCATTACAGATGACAGCTTTTTATTTAATATTTCAAAGTGAAATAGAACTATCCGTAATATCCGAAAAAACCGGATTGTCATGCAAGTAAAATCCGGATTTTAAAATCGGCGGATATCCGGATAATACGGATATCCGGATATCCGGATTGCAAGCCCTAATTACAATATATTAAGGTATCGTTCAATTGGGATTTTTTTACAGTTTGGAATAGTTTCTGAAGTGATAATATGTGCTGGCGTGCCTACATAAGTCATTATGAACGATTTTTTTTGATATTTACCACAAAGTTTGCACACATTTGTTGGGAGAAAAAATCTTGGTTGAATCGTCTATGTAGCAACTTTGACTAGAAAACACATTTATGCTTGTGATGTGAACATCGAATGTTTAGTATGAAAACGTATAAAAGTATCCTTCATATTCCTGTAATATTGGGCAGCACGTCAGAGGCAAAAACTGGTGTAAGCTACCCTCACCTTCTGTTGAAGCCCTGTATTATGCTAGCTCAGCTCATAAAAAAGTGTTGCTAGTTTGCGGTTATTGTACATAATTATATTTTCTGTTTACTGTAGACGAGATTCTGAACATGTTGACACCTATAATGAAGAAGTATGCACCTAAAAGGATTCCAGTTCCGGATGTGTTGTATGAATACTTCATTATACGTTCCAGAGCTAATTTACATGTCGTTTTATGCTTTTCACCTGTAAGTCAACAATGATTTATAACTCGTAGCAAAATTTACCTTATTACCGTGTTACATATTCTTAACTCTTTCACACACTTCAAACGTTGTCTGTAATAATTTTGTGCCTGGCTCTGACTGGACAGTTTAGTAAGTATGTGAATCAAAACGTTGAGGACGTCGTAATGTCGTGAAAAAAAAGTTATGTGCCGTAGTAAATTTTATGTTTACATACTCTTGAAGCTGTGCATGCAAGGAACACTTGTAAACCTTAAATTCTTCACAAGCTATTAAAGCTTGTTTATGAACCCTCCGTAATTTAGTAAACAATTTCTCCATTTAGGTGGGTGAGAAATTTAGAAGCCGAGCTCTTAAGTTCCCTGGCCTCATATCTGGATCCACCATGGACTGGTTCCAAAAGTGGCCCAAAGAGGCACTTATTGAGGTGGCGCACCACTTTTTATGGGAGTTTGAAGTTAGTAGCATTTTTCTATTGCTTAAAATTTGTTGTATTTAAGTATTTATTTCAATTCATAATGTACAGACGCCAGTACGTCAAAATACCCTAATGTGTCAAATTTCTTTGGTCGTTTTTCTACTTTATGGTAAACAGAATAAGGTTCATATTCAATTGGGAAAATTTGACACATTGAGGTACCTTCAGGTGCTGGCGTCTGTACATATACAGGTTCAGTAACAATTATGGAACCTGTCGGGCACAGCAAAATTTAATTGTGTTGTCTAGCCTAAGGCCATGAAATTGGACTGAAAACTAATATTTTTCAAACCCCCAGTTATGTATACAAAGATTTTAGTTTGTATCAGTGAACGATATACGTACACAGGTGTGTATATTATCCGTGAAGATCTTCACCATGATACACATAAAGTAAGGAACTTTATCGATATACAATTTTTCATTAATTAATTTGTTAGAGAACGGCGGACTAAGATTGGCAAGTAAACGAATTCTAGATTGCGTTGACAATAAAGTTGTGCTTTTTAGGTGGTGTGTTCATCTGACACTAAGCAGCAGTTGATTGAGATAATGGGCATAGTGCAAGATAACGTGGCGGAAACCTGCGTGGCATACTACGATAGATTTAGAAGACAGACTCACGTCACACCTAAGTCGTATTTATCTTTCCTTGAAGGCTATAAAGTGCTTTATAAAGAAAAACATGTAAATATAGCAGAAATGGCAAGAAGGTAAATACTGAGTTTTTCAACTAGAATTGCACTGTAAATAATAATAGTAACACATAAAGTAGAGACTCAAGTGTTAGATAAACCTTTAGGATGCCAGAGTTGTCAACGCACGACTATAACTAAATGATCCAAGATCCTTCAGTGTGGAGAATTTGGTCAGCTTTTCTTTATTTTCCTATTTTTTGAACTTTTGTTTTTAAATAACGGAACATAATTAGCCAAGTTTTGAGTAAAAATAAACAGAAATAATCGTCGGACTGGACGCATGTTTATTGACCCTTAAAACCATTTTCAGAATGACTACTGGTCTGAGCAAATTAGTTGAAGCTGCAGCTAGTGTTGATATATTAAAAAAGGAATTGGAATTGAAAGAATTGGAAATAAAGGAAGCTACAGCTAATGCGGAAGAGGTTTGCATTGAATCCTGGATCAGTAAAATTATAAATTGGCGTTTTATTTTAATTTATTTATTTATTGGACAGAAATTATAAAATTTATATGACTAAGAGAGAACATACATACATAAATATTATTTGCCCTGTGCAAATAATGTCTCGCAGATTTGGTAGCGCCCTGTGACCTGGCGCAAAAAAAGATTTTCTCATCAGCGTCATTAACATCCCATTCCCATTCCCCATAATTATCCTAGAAATCCCATTGATCTCCTATACCCACCGTTTCGTAAAGCTGTTTTAGGTCGTAACTCTGCAATCCCTAGGCTTAGTAGATTACATAATAAATTAATTAATGTTGATATTTGTGGCTCTTCCCTTCAGCACTTCAAGCGTCAGTTATTCCTCACAATTAATTAGCCAGTCTGCAATAGTTTTAACTCTTATACACTAACATTACCTGTCACATCTACTTTTCCATGTATTCCTAGTATTCTTAGTTAAGTAATATAATACCACACAAAAATTGTTTTTGCTCGGCTTTGTTTTCCTGTATATGTTTTGGTTTGTTTAGTACTTGTTCCACAGTACCTATATTGTATAGCATGTAGTGTACATCTAGTACTGTTATGTGCTGTATTATATTAAATACGTATTTATTGATGTAACAATTGTTTGGTAAACCAATAAATAAATAAATAAATAAACATTAAGAATAGTGGGCAAGTCTACTAACTAGCATTTAGTATAGGTAAATTATCTTGTAGGTATTGGCAGCTGTGGCAGACTCACAGGCAGCAGCTGAAGTAGTCAAAGCAGAAGTGCTGCAGGTGAAAGACCGCGCCGTAAAGCTCGTGAGCGTGATCGCAGCCGAGACAGCCGTGGCGGAGGAGAAGCTTGCTGACGCGAAGCCCGCGCTCTTGGCCGCAGAGGCCGCTCTACAGGTGCATCAGGCTCTATTATGGTTTGACTAGGCTTATGTCACTTTAGCTAACAGCACCGCTTTGTTGCAGACTATCAACGCTGCCGATATTGCCACCGTCAGGAAGCTTGGCAAACCGCCACATCTCATTACACTTATTATGGATGCTGTCATTTTGCTCTTTAGGAAGCGTATAGACCCCATCAAACCTGATCCGGAGAAACAATTTTTAGTCGCTTCTTGGGCAGAGTCTTTGAAGGTATTGCGTGTTAACAGTTATATTATTCACGCTTAGGAATGTAAAAGTGTGTGGTGTTATTTTGCTTACGGAGTAGATTTGATCTCATTATTTATAAAATAGATTGTTATTATAGTAAAATAATACCAAACCTAATTATTTTTTCGCAGGTTGGTGAATTTTGGAAGAACTACGTTTAATTATACGTTTGGTCCAATTTTACTCGCATAAAAGCGACCTGTGCCCATTTACCAAAAGAGTGTTGATTACAATTAATTTTACCAACTATTTGTATTTTGTTTTTAGGTTATGGCGGATGCAAGATTTTTGAGTAACTTAAAGAACTATCCAAAAGATGAAATAAATGCTGAAATGGTTGATTTGCTGCAACCTTATTTCCAATTCCCGTATGTGTACTTGTGTATGAATTAACATTTATTCAATTTAAGCGATCCGTACCGCAGTCGTCAAAAAAAACCCCGATAGGATTACTTCGATGTCCGTCTGTCAAGACTTCTTTTATCGTGCATATTTTGACATTTACAGGAAAATCAAAATCTACAAATGTTTAATTAATATTGTAGGTTATACACGTTTGAAGCGGCGAAAGTAGCTTGCGGTAACGTGGCTGGACTGATTTCTTGGACCATTGCTATGGCGCTGTTCTATTCTGTGAATAAGGACGTGCTGCCGCTAAAGGCGAACCTGGCTGTGATGCAGGGCAAGTACCAAGCGGCCAAGAGGGAGCTGGAGGCTGCTGAGGCCCAGCTTGAAGCTAAAGAGGTGAGAACAAGCTATGAGCACAACACTCACGTCACCAGGATAGTAATACTAATCAGTGTGATAACTCCGGTAGCGCGAGTTGGCGCACGTGCAAAAGCAGTTTGACGAGGCGATGACACTGAAGCAGGCGGTGCTAGATGACGCAGCCAAGTGCCAACAGAAGATGGATGCCGCTACCGCACTCATCAACGGACTGAGCGGAGAACGCGTGCGCTGGACAGAACAATCCGCACTTTTCAAGTCTGAGATAGAACGTTTGGTCGGCGATATCCTGCTGCTTACTGGGTACGTAATAAACAGTTGAGTGGATGTAAAGCGCACTCAATATATTCATGTGATCCTACTTGATGCTGAACTATTAGGTTGAATGAACAAATCACCGGAAAGGGCTATGATCTATGTCCGATCATAGCCCTAACCTACTAATACGTCTACGCAGATGAAAATTTTCATACATTCCTTTTATGTAAATCATCACCTGCGTAGAAAAATCCACGTTCTATCTATACTAATATTATAAAGAGGTAAAATTTGTAAGTTTGTATGTTTGTAAGTTTGTATGTAGGGGGTAATCTTCGGAACTAATGATCCAAGTTTAAAAATTATTGTACTGGTGGAAAGCTACACTATTCCCGGTGGACATAGGCTACTTTTTATCCCCGTATTCCCACGGGAACGGAAACTACGCGGGTGAAACTGCGTGACGTCTGCTAGTTATAATATAAAGGTCATTAGTTCATAACATCTTGTATATTTTTCCAGATTTTTATCATACTCTGGACCTTTTAATCAAGAGTTTCGGGGATTGCTTACCAACAACTGGCTAGTCGAATTGTTGCGAAGAAAAATTCCCGTGTCTATGAACTTAAATATAACAAATCAACTTACTGACACTGCCACGGTATGTTAAGTGTTATGTAACTCAATTAGTATAAGAATAGGTGTTAACAAAGTACCTGGACGAATCCTTACGGGTTTTGCCCAATGCCAAAGCCATGGCAAAGGCTAAACCTCAGGTTAATGGACAAGACCTAATAATATTTTGTCTAATTTTATACATGTTTATTAAAACCATGCTGCAGCTTTGCTTTTTTAACGCAGTTTGCAACATTTTGTAGATTGGCGAATGGAACTTATGCGGGTTACCGACAGACGAATTGTCCATACAAAACGGTATTATTGTCACTAAAGCATCCCGATTCCCGTTGCTTATTGACCCGCAGACACAGGGAAAGATCTGGATCAAAAACACAGAGAAATCTAATTCCTTGATTGTTAGCACTCTCAACCACAAGTATTTCAGGTGAGCTCTGCATGCCAGAAAACAGAATTTAGTTAGTTAGATGTTTAGGGAAGCCGCTGTAGGTGTCTACGCAGAACATGTCGTTGTTGATGTCGATATCCAGCAGAAGATACCTTTTAGTTGAAATTATCATTAAGAAAGGGAATTTAAACAACGCGGATGGAAAACGAGCTATATACATTGCACAATGTTGCATATTCATGATTTCCGTACACGCAGTGTGCATCAAATAAAATTACACGTAGCTTAATTTGCTGATAATCTGCTTTTATCTTCGACGAATGGTTGTGTAGTTGCTATTATGTTGCATTATTTTTAACCGACTTCAAAAAAAGGAAGAGGTTCTCAATTCGACGGTATGTTTTTTTTTTTTTTTTTTTTTGTGTGTTTGTTACGCGATTTCTCCCCCATTTGTGGACCGATTCTCAAAATTCTTTTTTTATGTGAAAGAGTATACTCCCGAGGTGGTCCCATTTTAATTTGGTGAAGATCTGGTGCTGATCTTCGGAGATATACAATGGAACTCTTCAAAAATAGACGGCAAATCTATCATGATTGCTGGAATCGCTTGGATATTTATTGTTTATACAACATCATGACGTATCATCACGCCTGTATGCTTTGAGGGGTACGCAGATGAGTACAATATACCTAGATTTCGACAGTTAGGTATGTTAAGTTTCATTTATTAGGGATAAGTGGATAACCCTATTACCATGACATGTATTGTTAACAAATAACAATATAAAAATAAATTCATGGCAAATATTTGTATGGGAACAACTAAAAATGGAAAAATAAAAATCTTTTTTGCAAAAAGTAAAACCGACTTAAAAAAAACACCAACCGGTGTAAAATAACTCTAAATTCGGAAGTCGGTGGCCCATCATGAAAAGGACAAAACCACCAAAGCCACAGACTTCCTAATTTAGAGTTATTTTACACCGGTTGGTGTTTTTTTTAAGTCGGTTTTACTTTTTTACTTTTCTTTTCTGTACTTCAGGAATCATATAGAAGACTGCGTGTCTTTAGGTAGACCTATGTTAATAGAAGATGTTGCTGAAGAGTTAGATCCCGCACTCGACAATATTCTTGAAAAGAATTATATTAAAATTGGTTCTACATTCAAGGTGAATAACATTCGTAAATATGTATTTAATCTCGTGTGTGTTATTATCATAAACTTTAATATATGTAAGTTGGAAATAAATTAAATGACACCCAATTATATACGGCATTATAGACTACAAATCAATAATTTCAGGTAAAATTAGGAGACAAAGAAATAGACGTGACAGCCGGTCATAGAATATACATAACAACAAAGCTACCGAACCCTGCGTACACGCCGGAGATTTCGGCTAGAACTTCAATAATAGACTTCACTGTGACAATGCAAGGTATATATTGCATAGTGTAACAAATCGATTAAATTAGTTTATTTTTGTCAGATTCTATAACTTTGACACTTATGGTCATTAAGGTATGCTTGCATAGCTGCTATAAGCTTTATTCAGGGCTCATGGCACAATAAGATAAAGCAGCGTTTGCTAAAGTCAGATCGTTGATGGGTGACTGTCCGCTAATTCCAAGACTCGTCCATGCCTTAGAAATTACATAAAGCACTTTATGCTGGCGGTACTGGCTGTAAATCCTAAAATCTATAATATTTTGTATAATTTTTTTCAATAGGTTTGGAAGATCAGTTACTAGGCCGCGTGATTCTAACAGAGAAAGCAGAGATGGAAGCGGAACGAACCCAACTAATCATGGACGTGACTGCCAACCGACGTAAGATGCAGGAGTTGGAAGCTAACCTTCTGCACAAGCTAACTACCATACAGGGATCACTTGTGGAAGACGTATCGCTCATTCAAGTTCTTAACGTCACCAAAGCTACAGCTACCGACGTAATTACTAACCTATTTCTTACTTACAGATTTAGCCTTGAACAAAGACCTGAAATTGAATATAAAAAAATATATTTTAAATAAGCTGCCCCGCCTATTAAAAAAAAACATTAGACCTATTTATTTATTTATTAAAGGTAAACCAACAGCTTCTGTATATAGACACAACATTTCATAAGCATTGGTCAAGCCGGTTCAGAAAAGTATGGTTACAAACACTGTGACACGAGAATTTGATATATTAGAAGAATTACTGTGTAAATAAGCACTTATGGCTTGTTTAATGTTTTTTCTGTACCAGGTGAAAGAAAAACTAGACGTAGCTAAAGAAACAGAGATAAAGATCAACATAGCACGTGAAGAGTACCGGCCGGTGGCGACGCGCGGTTCTGTGCTGTACTTCCTCGTGTGCAACATGTCGCTCGTATGCAATATGTATCAGACATCGTTGGCGCAGTTCCTTGAGCGCTTCGATATCTCGCTAGAACGCTCGCCCCAGAGCCCCATCACATTCAGAAGGATCGGGTTCATTATTGAATTCTTGGTTAGCGATTTTTATGATACACTGCGTCCTTGTATTCCAAGAACAAGATCTATGCATTGCATATTATGTGACATTAATATCGGTATTGCACCTTAGATTTTATAGTATCAAAAAATGTAATTTATGTGTGAATTGTGTGTTTCATTTTCAGACTTTCGACGTGTTCAAGTTCATCAGTCGTGGATTTTATGAGAAACACAAATATTTATTCACTGTGCTGCTTACGCTAAAAATAGATTTGCAAAAAGAGTACATTACATTTGAAGAGTTTCAGACGTTTATTAAAGGTTTCACCTATACTACTACTAACAACTTTAGAATCACCTACTTTAGAAACATTCTATCATTAGCTTGCAAAAGCAAATATCTACTTATTGCATAAGCCAAAGTGACATTCAACAAAGCAACATTCTATATCCTTTTGTGTTGTTTTTGAACCGTATACCTTCTGAGCTGTGCCTTCTACTTATTGCATAAGCCAAAGTGACATTCAACAAAGCAACATTCTATATCCTTTTGTGTTGTTTTTGAACCGTATACCTTCTGAGCTGTGCCTTCTACTTATTGCATAAGCCAAAGTGACATTCAACAAAGCAACATTCTATATCCTTTTGTGTTGTTTTTGAACCGTATACCTTCTGAGCTGTGCCTGTGTAAGTGTTTACTTGCCTTTCGTGCCTTTACGGTCGTTGACGTTATCGACATTTTTTTACTGAGTACGCAGTCAAACGCCTGGATACTAGTTTCTATTTTACTATTCAAGTGTCACAGATGCTTATTATGAAAAAGGGGAATACTTGCTTACGTACGCTGTGTTGATCGACTCACAAGTATTTTAAATTCCCTAAAGTTCTTAACGTAGTAGTTACGTATTATTTAGATTATTTCCACCTTCTACTTCTTCTATTTCTTCTTCTTCTTCTTCTGTAAGTTTGGAGTGAGAAATGAGTTTTTCAATTATAATTTAGTATTTTTTAATAAGTGATTCAATTATTGAAATTGCCTATAGTACATATGTATGTTTATTTGTCTCTGCATCACCCAAAGGACGATTGGTAAGATAAAGCCTCGTCTGTAGGTATTTATGCTTGAAGATAAACCAATCACGAATTATTTTCTGTGTGTAGGTGGTGCGGCGTTGGATCTAAATGCCTGTCCTCCTAAACCTTACAAGTGGGTAACAGACATGTCGTGGCTGAACTTGGTACAACTGTCTAGTTTGCGGCAGTTCACTAATATATTGAACCAAGTGTGTAACAACGAAAAGGGATGGAAATCTTGGTGAGTTTCTCAGGCCACCAGATTACTGCTAAAGACCTGTATTTGTAGTAAATCACGCAACATTAGTGAATTGAACTCTCCATAAATTATGAACAGATTTCAAAGTAAAATTCATTGAAACTCGATAATATTTATAAATACCCATATTTTTACGTATTGTTACTTGAGTTGCCATTTTATAATCTAACGGTAACACACCAACATGTATTAAGTACTAAATTTAAATGTAAAAACCTGCCTCTTAAACACGGTAAGTAAAAAATGTACACATTTGTTTGGTTTTCTGCTTTGAAGGTTTGATAAAGAAGCACCTGAAGAAGAGCCATTGCCTGACGGTTATCATACTCTCGACGTGTTCAGGAAGCTGCTGGTGGTGCGCGCCTGGTGTCCCGACAGGACTCTGGCGCAGAGCTTGTGAGTGGTTCATGGCAGGGCTGTGTGGCCATTACTGTTCACAGCTGAGTATAATTTCTGATACTTTAAGTTATGTTGCAGGAAGTACGTTGTGCACTCTATGGGCGCTCGATACTCTGAAGCCGTCATAGTTAATTACGAGGTAAGGGTGATGCCACAACGAATAGCCTAACCCTATGGAATAACTTGATGCGAACTTCTTATTTGTTCCAGCAAATGGTCATGGAATCGCGTCCATTGGTTCCACTGATTGGATTCTTGGCGATGGGCTCTGATCCGACGCCGTCTATTGAGACAACTGCTAAGCGAATGGAGAATATTTGCCAGTCAATATCTATGGGCCAAGGTCAAGAGATCCACGCAAGAAAGCTCATAGATCGTGGTCTAAAAGAGGTGATACAAGTTTTAATAATTGAAACAGTTTGTTCGATCGAGATCTTAATGCATAATGTTTATAATCTGCCGTTATACAGGGTTTATGGGTGCTACTGCAAAACTGTCATTTAGGATTGGAATACATGGTGGAGGTAATGGAGCAGTTCGGTGAACTAGAGAAGTTTCCAGAGCAGATTCACGAATTATTTCGGTAAAATAAAACGCCTCTGTCAGTCTCTGTTATTTTTGATGTAACCTTCCTGGATATTACATATTTGTATTTACTTTTAAGGCTCTGGATCACCACTGAAGTTCATGAAAAATTTCCAATTACACTTCTGCAAATGTCTATAAAGTATACTTGCGAGCCGCCGTCCGGTAAGATATTCATAATGACTACCTATACGCATCAAATATTTTATTAGCTCATACTTAAATTTTTATGTTGCCTTATATTTACATCTTTTTAGGCATCAAAGCTGGTCTCATGAGAACCTACGACTCAATGAGTCAGGATTTTCTAGATTACAGCGACAGTCCTTTTTATCTGCCGATGATTTACACGATTTCGTTTCTGCACACCGTGGTACAAGAGAGACGGAAATTTGGTCCCCTGGGTTGGAATATTCCTTACGAATTTAATTCTGCGGACTGGTTGTCATCGTGTATGTTCGTGCAAAACCATTTAGACGCTTTGGAAGCAGGACAGCCAGTTAGCTGGACAACCGTGCGGTAAGTTTCTCTGGTATCACACTCAAGGTAGATAAATATAGTTCACTGCCACATGCGAAGCAATTCTGGTTTAATCCAATGTTGCAGTTATATGGTGTCTGCGGTGCAGTATGGTGGACGAGTCACTGACGACTTTGACACGCGGCTGCTAACCACTTTCTGCAGGGTTTGGTTGTCAGACCAAATCTTTATCGATGACTTCCAGTTCTATAAGGGATATGGCATTCTAAAGTTTAAGAATATACCTGAGTACCTCGAAGCAATTGACACGATGAAAACCGTTGATCCGCCTCAAGCTTATGGCCTGCATACTAATGCTGATATCACGTTAGTTATAATATTTGCATTATATTAGTTTTGATAATTATTGTTTTATGACGTAGTAATGTAAAGTATGATTATTTTACATTTAATAAATCTTCTTTCAGTTATCAGCGCAACACCACTCAGGAACTTTTGGATACGATATTGTCCATCCAGCCGAAGGAGTCAAGTGGTGGAGGTGGGGAAACACGTGAGGCGTCGGTGTATAGACAGACTAAAGAAATGCTTGAAAAAGTGCCTGCTAATTTTGATCCTCATGAAGTGCTGACTAGGTAAGGATATTCAACCATTCATGTTTCATGCACAGACCGTGTAGTTGCTTAGCCTGAATGTGTGAGGCAAACTTTCCCCGTACGGATAGAATAAAGTCAAATCATCTACAGAACTGGGTGAGATTAGCTCCTAATCTACTAATGTTAACTGTTTTTAGGTTGAGAATATATGGTATACTACATTCAATGGTGATTTTCTTAAGACAAGAAATCGATCGAATGCAGAAAGTGATTTCTCTTGTCAGAACTACGTTGAAAGACTTGCTGCTTGCTATTGACGGAACTATTATAATGAATGAGGTAATAACAATAAATCTCTACTGTAACTTTTGTGTAAATTATAGGTAATCTAAATCCAAGGATTTCCAAAGAAATCACTATTTAGGTTCGCAATTCTCTTTTAGTAATTGGTTTGTCAATATTGGAAATTAATCGTATTTTTTCCTGGCCATGTTCTTTCAAAGAAACACGTAATTTGAATCCAATAGTAGACGACTTTTGATAGTCATGATTTCCACAATGCCTGAGCTCGCCTCAGTAACCAGTGTGTCCTGCACACTAATGTGAACATTGACGAAAAACTAAACTTCTAACGTTTAAAGCTGAAGATGTCGGAAAACGTGTACTGCAACTTAAATGAGGTTTGCCGGGCACAGCATGTGATTATAATATAATGGGGTAAGACTGAAACCAAATGGCCTCCAAAGACAACGGGCAGGATTGGTGGGTGAGTTGGGGAGGTTAGTTCCTATCGCTGGTTACTTTCATGGGACTAGTATAGGAGCGTGCACATACTAACAGACCAGGGGGTCTGTCAGGTTCTGGGTTGTCTGGTTTGTTATCTTTTGTAGAGCACTTCGAGTTGCTAATTTCTGAAGATATCGGAATTAGTTAGTAATGATTATTTAATGTCTGTATCTGTTTACAAATGATTATTGTCGTAGGCCCTTCGAGATTCGTTGGATAATATTTATGACGCAAAAGTGCCTAAAATCTGGTTCAGGAGTTCATGGTCATCGTCAACGTTAGGCTTCTGGTTCACTGAGTTTTTGGAGAGAACTATTCAGTTCTCGACGTGGTGCTTCCAGGGCAGACCGAACTCTTTTTGGATGACTGGATTTTTTAATCCACAAGGTACGTACCAGCATACACATTAAAGTTAATTCTAGTATTATTCCGGGCTTTTAAAACTGATTCAGGTTTACTTGTTTTTATACCAGCCTGTTATTGTCTTACTGCAGGACAAAGGCCTGATCAAGGCGGGCTGGCAATTTGAGACGAAACGAGCATAACTGTCATCAGAATTGCTTTCTCCCTAGTTCTTCTTTGACCGTAACAATTTTAGAAATATTATTTAGTACGAAACATAGGAACTTATTATATCATTTACTGAAATCAGTGTAAGTATTCTAGTCAAAAAAATCCCTTCTAAGGCTTGATTCAAAATATACATACCTACTGATCAAAGCTAAGCTATGATCGCTAAATGGAAGTGTTATTATGGCTTTAATACTTCAAGGGGGTGTAAGCTGGAGCCCAGCGAGCCTGAAAGTCGGTCACAGCAATTACCATCATTTATACTAAGTTAATTTTACTTGTTATAGGTTTCTTGACAGCTATGCGACAGGAAGTAACTCGGGCACACAAGGGCTGGGCTTTAGACATGGTTGCGCTTCATAACGATGTTACTAAATTTACTTACGACGAAATTAAGGCTCCGCCGCCGGTAAGATAATCCCTTGTTTACAATGCAACAAGTGAAATTGCAATAGGATATAAAACTTACGTTTATTAATTACTAAATCAGGAAGGCGTGTTCGTCCACGGTGTGTTTCTGGACGGTGCGGGCTGGGACCGTCGCAATCTACGCCTGTGCGAGTCCATTATCAAAGTGGTGTACACAGTGTTGCCGGTGATACACGTGTATGCGATAAATTCCACCGCACCTAAGGACCCCAAACTCTACTTGGTGAGTACTCAACTGTAGATGCTTAATATTAGTCATTACTTACTATTTCAAATAATTGAATATGATCGTCTTGATACTTAAGATTTTCATTACGACTTGATATCTTTGCTTGTTTCTGAAAATAGGATATAAGAAAAGTAAACCAAAGGAAAAGATACTAAGCTTACAATCATTGTATGGTATTCATAAACAATTAAAGAAAATGAATATCAAATAATTTTGATAAATAATGAGCACTATGTCATGTATGTATAATCATAAAGAGCCTGAGATCACTAATAATCCTTCATTTAAGTGAGAACAATGTTCCTTCGTTGGGTTTCTTACCACGGTTACTGGTTCCCATCAATAAAGAAATTGGCATTGTCCAGACGAATCTTTTCAATTATTTGGAGAGTAGCTAGTGAATCTGTGTAACAGTTTCTACTTAGTGATTGTCGTTTGTCAGTGTCCCGTGTACAAGAAGCCGGTGCGCACAGATCTTACCTTCATCACTCCGCTGTGGCTACCAACCATCAAGAACCCCGACCACTGGATCTTACGAGGAGTCGCCATCTTGTGCGACATTAAGTAACCTTAATTTTGTAGGCGTCATGTAGTTGGGACAATTTCGACTTAAAGAGGGTTCCTTATTCCGGCAAAGAAAATTCACTCGTGTCTTGCATCAGCACTATTTGTTACGTCATTTACCAGCTCTTTATTCATTTTTTTTCAGGAAATAGTGCATTATTATTTAATTTAATTTTGTAGTTTTGTTTTTAGTTTAGTATTTAAAGATTAAATAAACGAAAATTATACGATATTTGTGTATAATTTCAAAAGCATTGAGGTATTGCAATTTATTTACATTAAATGTAACGAACAATACTGTGATTGGATGGATGGATTACTTACAGATGTCGCCTCGAAGTCTAAGCTAGCATATAATTATGTTTAAAACCTTTAGTATCTATGGGTGTTAGGTGTGCTGCACACTTGTTCCGGGTCGGTAGTATTTGTTAGGCTAAGCCGACCGACATTTTCCTGAACATTCTAAATACATTCGATTTTTCCATCCGACTGCTCCAAACCAGAACGACTCCGTACAAATATCTAACACACCATATGGAAAACCCACGAACCAAGTTATCTGCTGATACTAAAACTTGATTTATGTATTGTAGAAACAATAGGGCGTAGTAACAATATTAATGGACGGAGTAAATTCGCTGAATATTTTACATAATGCATCACAAGTTGTAGATGGCTACGTGTACATTACAATAAGCTATTAAAACAATGCCCTCTAAAGCCTTCACATCCTGATCGGGTCGGCAAAATCGAATGTAGAAACGGCTTCGAGTCGGGTTTGTTGTTTACTGAATCGAATGTACCGTCCCGAACAAGTGTGTAGCTTACCTAATAACGTAAATGTCAATCCTTACTCCGATTATTTTATATGAATATAACGTAGATACGAGATAAATCGAGTCACGTTTCTACGACATAGTTCATATAAACTATTGCATCGATTGCTTTAAGATAAAGTACACGGCCCTAAGTTGATTTTCTTGATCTATTGTTGTTTTACGAGAAATCTGTTTGAAGTTTTTCTTGCTAAGTCTAGTAAAGCTTTGGCAGTATTATAGGTACTCAAATCACTATTTAAATATATCAGTCTGATTGCCTTTCTAATTGTCATGTGGTTGTTGTTAAGGAAGTCTAGTCTTCATTGATAGATAACATCGTAACAAAAAATGTTCTATGATTACTAGTATATACAAGTTACAGTAAATAACGAGATCTAGCATTCCTAACATACTTTAACAATAGCTATCATAATTATAACAGACTACAATTAAAATATAACATTAGCTACAGATATACATAGGTACAGTCTTATTTTACAAAGCTAAGAAAATTTAGTGTAAACATTAGACATGATTAACATTACAATCGTTTTAATTGGGACTTACTTAATGAGAGTCTACAAGGTTACCTTATTGTAATTCAGTTCTGAAACATTTGCATTCTTTAGGCCTGTCACCGCTACGTTTAGATGAAAATATAATTACCAGACCATACGTACTTAGCACGACATTTTATAAGCTAAAGTTCTATTCTATGAAATAACTCAAAGCTTAAAAAGGCGCTGGTTGAACAACTATGGGACTAACTTGTTTACAAGATAGTTTCTACAATCAATTTAATAACCAAATAGTTCTCAAGCAAGAAGCCCAATCTTACCTCACAATATATTTTATAGACCGTAATAATATTAACGTGACGAACATTTATGATGATATTAAAACACAATGTCTGCCTACTAGATCAATATTCATAACATAACTTTAACAAATAATAATTAATTCGTTTCCGGGACACTTTACGCATAATTTAAGATAGCTGAAATGTGTATCTATAAACAAGCATCTTAGAATTGCCTTTGGCTATAATGAATAAAGAGTAGGTATATTATTGCACTCGAAAACATCCATTGTCTCTTTGGGATATTTATATAAATAAATAATGTTATTCCCGTTTCACGTCGCCGCGAAAGTTGCCGAGAGGTTCCACAGATCGCGACCTTGGTGCTCTGAAATAAAAAAAAAATAAGTAACGATTAAAGCTCACAACACGAACGGTTAGAACCACTTTTAGCTGCAAACTACTTCTTTTGCAATTACAAGATTTGTTTGACTTTGACCCCCGAACTCCCCCATATTTGTGAATAAAAACCGTACCGTCAACGGCGTCAACCCTACAGAAAACTTTAGTCGACCCCACATGACTTATAATAATGTAAGCAATTAATTTACCTTCGTCTTGAAAGCGTCAGTTCTATTTTTCCTTCTTTAACTTGTTTGAAAAGAGATATGGCCCCAGCATGGCTCAGTCCACGCGTTTGCACATTATTTACTGACAAGATCTCGTCACCTGAAACGGATTAGTTTTAGTATGTTAATTGAACATTTTGACTCAATTATAACATGCACATTTAAAGTAAATTTGCTGTAACCCACCTTCAAAAATAGTACCCTTGTCAGCTGCTTGGCCATTTGGAAAGACTGTTTTAACAAATATTCCCATTTGGCCTTTGGGTGAATCAGTTCCTCCCACAATACTGAAACCAAGACTTTTGTGGCCTTGACCTTTCCAAAATTCAACTTTGTGTAACGAACTGTGCGCGTAGTGTCCACCATGTTGGTTGTCTTGATGTATCGCCGCAGTGTGTTCTTGAAGTCTTGATATATGTGGCCCACCAGGATTTGGAGAGCATCTCTGAGATCCAACTCTGCTAAAAAATCTACTTCGACTACTATTTCTCAATTGTTCAGGAATACTTTCAAATGATCTGTTCTGATATAGTCTTGGCACGTGTTTTATGTAGTGTGAAAAATTTTCTTTAATTTCGTTCGTTGCGTTATCATTATAGATTGAGTAGGACGGTGGAGTAGTGGATGGTGGTCTAGCAGTATGATAAGATATTGGTCTATAATTATTACCCTGGTTTGACCTTGGTGTTGGCGATGATCTGAGTGATATTTCAATGTTTGTGATGTTTTGTAAAGAAGCTGATTGGGAGTAACAATGCCTCTCTAACAATTTTTCGTCGTCGCTTTTTTGATTTGAATGTATCGGACCGTTATTTACTTGAATACCAACTTCACATTTTCTATGGTGGTCTGTTCTTGAATTGGGGTCATAATTCAGCCGTTCTGTAGAATGTTCTTTGGTTCTATTACAAATATTGCTGTGGTAAAATTGGTTTTCAGTTGGAAAGTGCGTTTCAATTGTTATTTGATTGGAGGGCAACGGTTTATGTACAGTTTGTGTTATAATATCAGGAGGAACGTTTGACGCCGGTAGCGTAATAGTGTTCTGTTCTAAAGACTGATTGTTGATTATTCTACTTAATGTTACAGGGGTAATTTCGTCATGGGCCATCACGAGGTCAACTTGGTATCTTTGAAATAGTGCCCCGTCTTCGATAGTAGCTTCTGTCGAACAAGAATTGACAATATGTTGCACTTCTTTTAAAGATGACAACCCTCGTAAAACTCTGCCATTTACGTTGACTATTTCATCACCAATACGTAGTCTACCATCTCTATGAGCTATTCCATCAAAGTCTAATTTGACTACAATATATCGTATTTCATAATTAGAACCGCTGTTGTCAAAATCTACCCTATGCTGTGCTAAGTAAACCCCAAGACTCTCATCTAGCCTCGATTTTAATAATCTTATTTTTCTAAATCGTTTAGTGCAAGGTCCTCTGCCCAAAATATCCATATCAGGAACGTGTTGCGTTTGCGACTGATTATCCAAAATATCTTGATTTGATGTTTGTTCGACAGGAAGCAATTGGGAGTGTAAAAATTTTATTTTTCTGGTCTGTACTCTCTCGTCTAATGTTATTGTTTTGTAGACATACGGTTGTTTTTTATTAATAGTTTTCTTTGGAAGTGGTGGTGGTTTTGACTCTATATGGTCAAACATTGCATGTTTCATGCTATCACTGGGAAATTTGTGGATAGTATCCCTATTTTCACTTCCATATTCGTAAGAATTAGTTTTTTCTACAGGAAATAGTGCACAAGGAGTAGAACTTCGTCGAACCGGAACCTGTACTCGGCCAAAATTTATTTTATGATTTAGACTAAACTGCCTTGAAAAATTTCCGTGACTTCCTTCACAGCCTATATCCATTGATTCTTTTCTAACAGAAGCACTATTAAAATTAGAAGAATATCCTGGTGGGGAATGGCTGCTGTGGTCATCGGTGGGTCGACCATCACTATCATATCCAGATTCGTTGGAACTTACGTAATTACTAAGGCGATGGGTTTGCACTTCAACATTTTCTGGTCCGTGATGAATGCTTTGGGTGGAAGAAGTGATTTCGGTTTTTATATCTCGCATTGAACCTAGAACAGAACTGTATTCATATACAGGTAAACTGTTTCTATTCCGTGGGATCAGCATAGGATCATAATCTAAAGGTGCTCTGTGAGAAATCATTGATGATCTACGAGGTACATCATCGATGCGTCCCATTGGATATAAACTGCCATCTATTTCATTGATACTTCTCATTGAACTTCGTGAGAAATCGTAATCTTTTCTTAAAGCACTATTAAATAGAAGATTTTCGTCGTGAATAGATATACTATCACTACTCTGATATCGATCTTCAGAACGTGAATTCGTAAAACAAAGTCTGTCTTTTCGAAATTTCGGCGATTTTCTATCAATTCGTTCAGATAAACTTTGTCTAATTGAACTAGTTCTTTGAGAAGCCATGCTGTTCTCTTCAGGTAAAACTGATAACTTAGATCTTAAGAACGCATAAGGAAAATTCGGCTTTTTCGAAGCTCCGTTATTTGATTGTCCATCATTAAGATTTGTTATATTGTCACAACTAACGGCTTTAGCTGATGATGTCACCAAAGTGTCTTCAGGCAGAATATTATGTTTTTTTGGTGAACCCTTATTGTCAGTGTCTGCATTTTGTAAATCTATATCGTCTGATGGATCATCAGCTTTAACATAAGTAGAAAGATGGGAAGTAGAACAACTGCGATACAAAGACGGGCCATTTGCAACAGGAAAATTTTCTGGAGTTTTGTGCATGTTAAGAGATTGAGATTTAGCTGAATTTAACATTCCCGTGGATCCCATCCTATGAAAAAATGATTTGAAAGGGCTCGGAGATCTGTCTCTGGACCCACTTCTGATGGAATCAGTATCGTTGTCTTTTTTTAAAGACGTTGAATCTGAACTACTGCGTCCCATTTTCCAATGTTGTTTCTTTTTGTATTGTCCGGTGAGAACAGTTGTGGAATGTTCTTTAAGATCCTCATTGGGTTTGGCTTCTGATGATATTTCTTTCGTATCTGCTTTCTTTAACATTTCAAGTTTCTTTCCCATACGGCGACCCCACGTAGCAAACACTGAAAACAAACAAATAATTTACTTTCATATGTGGCTCACATTATGTACATTATGTCAATCAACTCAACTCAATATTTAGGAAACGGAGTTTATTCAATTTCCTATTTTTATAGATTAGACTACAATAGGTACTCTTTAGTGTACACCGTAAAAACTTACAAATATTTTTATTTAATTACTTTAAGGTTACATAGGGTGTTACAAGGGGCGGCGTTATCGCTAAAAGCGATCTTTTACAGACATCCTTTAGATGTACTTGACAGTGAAGGAGAAAAGAAATACAGGTAGTTTGTGGTGCACCATTTATATATTATTTATACCATTTGTATACCACACATAACTATTTTAATAAATAAGTACATAAAATAAGTATACCTAAATCAGAAAATTTTCAATTTAAAAATACTAAATATGTCGTACTGTATTACGATGTGTTATAATTTTGAGCACATTTTATAAAAATTGCCTTTTATGATAGAATTTTGCCAAAATGTCATCGAAACTCGGCAGGTAATGAAAATGCTGTGCGTATTTTGTGAATTTCTTACACAGAAAAATTGAAACAGACGGTACTCGGATGCATACCTTTCTTCATCTCCTTGGCATCATCCTCCATAACCATGGCTGGCAGTGCGGTTACGAGCGTGAAGTCGGGAGGAGCGTGAGGCGCGGTGTCGGCGATGTCTGCGGCGGCGACGTCTCTGCGTGGAGACGGCGTCGCGACGGCTCGCGGCCCGGTCACTTCCCTGCGCTTCGGCCCGCGGAAGAGGCGCATGATGACCGATCACGCAACCATCGCGCCACTCCACACGCGCCTGCTGCTCTGAAATATAAAATACAGAGTGTTGCTTTACTTATATTCATTTAATGACTGATTATCTTATTTCATTTTTGCATGCCGCCCATGTGTAAGAAATCTTAGTGGACACGCTTTAAGAGGATTTAATCGTTTTCAATATGATTCATCTGATATTATTACCCGCTTTTCGGTAAACCTGTCCGGTATTATTAGCTAGGTCCACTGAAAAAAAAAACAGCAAAGCGTTCAGGATGTGAACCGTTCTTAACTGTCATTAGATCAACGTGATTGACGCACGCACCGTAATTATACGACTATGGTGAATAATAACTTGTACCTATAAGCAAGCAGTAGAAACGTTTATATTGCGAGCTTAAGTGAGTCATAAACGAGTCGCCAGTCTTACAGGATGGCCGGAAATCCAAGCTTCGAGACGTTAGTCTTATCTAATGACTGTCATCCCGATCCAATCTAGTTCACGTTATTTTTCACTAGCAAGAACGTCTTCTATGTGCTGGTTGTCGGTACGCGGTTTTACTCCCGAGAAACGGTCATGCTAATTATATTTAATGTCCAAACAGGAAATGTCATTAGATTAAACTAAATGTGTCTTGTTGGTCCCGACGTTACGTCCCGCTTTTTGGTTGTATATTACAAAATAGGCAAAATTGTTGGCGTTTAAGAAAAGTGGAACAGTACTTTAGTGAAGTGTGAAGTTAATTCGGATATGAAAAATGTCACGCAAATAATGTAACACGTGGGAAGCACCGTGTTTTAGCCGGATGTGAACCACAGCAACAAACTGCGGATATCGGTGTGTATATCTACATCGGTGCAATATTTTTGCACATGCATGGGTCTTTTATCCGATTCCTACAATCATTTTTTATTGTTTTTCGATTTGTGGTTGCTGTTCTTTATGTTTTTCTGATCCCACAGACATACATTAACATATTCGCATAAGTACTTACATTTTGATAAAACTTCTATTGCCCCTGTTCCTTCTTAGAAGCTTTTATTTTTTGCATTTGTTGGCATGTAGCATACTAAGGCGCTATTTTATTACTACATAATGATGCATCCCAAGATTATATTGGTTTTAAGTTGGTAAATGTTGCAAAAGGAATATTATCTGGATACAGACTGGAAAAATCAATTGGCCTTAAAGTACACCACTTCAAATTCCTAAGATAGACTAGATGTTATTTTACGTAAAAGAAATATTGCTTTAGTTTTAAAAAGAATTTAAACTGCGTTCATAGATTTTTTTCCATCTTGTAAAATCAATGACCGTGCGTATCATCACTAGAAAACGGCTCGACCGATGAAGTAATTTTTTTATTGAGTTACCTAATTAGGTATTCTTGTAGCAAGGTTTGTATGAAGTGCCTACTTTTTTTTTAATTCTCAGCTAAAGTCGATTAAAGATATAGACTTAGATGGTCCCAATCAAAGACATTCAATACCTAGAGACCGGACATCACAAACAAAATTTTCGTCCGAAAAAGTGTGTCCTGCCGGACACAAGTCTGTGAATTTTTTTTAGTACGCTACGCTGCCGCTCCAATATTCATATATTATTCTAGATGGCGTTACTGAGACATGGGATCAAAGTTTTTCTATGACATTTCCTTGACATGCCCGCTCTATAGTCTTTTAAATCTCTTTGGTCCCAATGAAAGATCTCAGAACCGGGGCGGGTCACTTGTGATTAATTAAACTAATCTAATCTTGCTGTAGATTTCTAAATCCATCATCTTGAAAACGTTGCGCATGTCAATGCATACATATACTGTGTATATGGGACGCTATTATAGTAGGTACCTAAGGACAGTTATTATTTATGTCCTAGACAGTAATTGCGTAATGTGATGTGTTGTCGTAATCTTGCAGTAGCTGACAACACTTACGGAAGCTTCCCGTAATAGTTTAAATATCAGTAAATGACTCTCCTCTTAACATTCATAGCGGGTACGGCCTCATAGCGGCGCTGCAGTCAGAGTTTCTTAGACCTGATTTATTTACGTTCTTCCTTAGTCATTACGTTTTTTCTGACTGGCGCCAACGCGGATACGTGGGTACATTACGTACCTTCATGTAAATGCAAACCTTATCTACCGAGCAATTCTTGTATTTCTTTTTTTTATCTCAACGTCAAACATTAAGTATAATTATAACTTATAATAAGCCACATCGATTACGCAATCAATCAGAAGAATCAATGGTAGTAATAATACTACCATTGATTCTTCTACTATAGTCCATTTGAAATAGGAAAAGAAATTTAAACAAACCGGTTTACAGTCCGATCAACCGATTTTAACTTCTATTTGTTTACTTCAGCTGTCATTTGTCATACTACCAACGTAATAGAAGTCAACATCGGTTGAAGGGACTGTAAGAAAGGCTTATTTAAATTTATTTTCTTATAAAAAATGGATATTTCTAGTTAGTTGTATTTTTTTTTTACATTCTGACTCTTCGGTATAATGCTTCGATTTAAAAGTCAAAGTATGAAGTAGTCGAAAATTTATTTCAACCAGACCAATAAAAAGGCACTAACAACTTAAATGAAATATAAAAATAACCTAGTTATTCCTTCCTGCAAAAGGTAGTTTTGTATGGAGAATAATGCGCAAGAAACTCCAAATTAAGTGGGTACTTACATTATAGCATGAAAAATCGAGAGACATGGTGTTGTTTAGTTGGTTTTAACATCTTGAACGCTGCGCCTCGCAAAATCCGTGTGAAATATGTAATGTTTTGTGTAGCTACTTTATGCGTTGTTATAATAGGTAATGTGCCTAGTAAAGTAAGTAGAGGCTCGGGGCTCGCGTTTGACGGACATTGACATCGAGTCGCGAGGCAGGTGCGCGGCGCTAACTAAGTAATAGCGTGCGCACGATACTATGTATGTAGCATGCTGCTCGTTTTACATTACTGACTACGTGATAATTTCCTTCATTTTTGTGATAAAATAACATACCAACTTATTTCAATAGACACTGATAATTCGTATTCGCGTGTTGAATTTATTTAGGTACGTGCCGTAATATCCCCAGAGAAGTTTCCCAAGTTTTACACATTTAGCGACTGAAGTTAATTTAAGTGCGGTGACTCACCTCATACCAGTGCACATGGGGGAGACAGCTATACAGGCGGCGCGGGCGCAGGCAACGCGACGTTCCACTGAAACATTAGGTATGTTGACTTTACAAAAATGAAATTTATTTACTTATGTACACTATTCATTAAAATCACTTTCTATAGTAACAACCGTCGGATAATATCAGAAACTAGCGAGTTGCATGCTAGCATCGATTCGTATCACTCCCGATTAAACTTAAGTGCTTTGAATATTTTAGATCCTGCGGTACGATTATGCAAGATTTTTGTATCGATAAGTATCTATCATAAACTATTTGAATGAAAACTTTTTAAATCATTAAGCTAGCAGTGTCTGGAGATCGGAAACATAAAAATTCCATCACGTAGAGAGTGTTTTATCGCCTTCTATTGAAGGACAATAGGGCGGCGTTGTAAGAGAGCTGGCAATGTTGGTGAGGTTGAGTCACGATGCGGACTGTGACAGCTGACACGCAAATATGTCAGAAGAATAAGTAGATACTCAAAATAGGAATAGTGGAAGTCATAAAAAGTGTTATCATTTTGTGCACCGATATTTCGTTTACGTATTTTTACCTGAATTCCAAAAATGAAACAATAAAATACCTCATTATTATTTTTTTAAAGCGTAAGGGGCGCTGGGTGGGTTTGCCTATTTTACGGTTTTTTTTGGTCAATATATAAAATGTTTTTGAAATTGATATTAAATAATAATAAATAATTATATTGAATTAATACATGGAAATAATTTACAATGCCAAAATATCGATAGATAGGTACGTTTTCGATAAGCATCTAATAATACCCACATAACGAATACACCTCTTATTATTTTGGTACTGTAAGGCTTTGTGGTCATAATTAGTCTAAAATTCTTTACTTTTATTTAATACTAGCTTTTGCCCGCGGCTTCGCCCGCATGGATGTCGAACTTCCGTCCCCTATTTTTTCCCTTTAAGGGTTGAACTTCTAAAAATTGTTTCTTAGTGTATAGTACTTACTCTTCACAAAGAACAACCCTTTAAGTTTCATGTCTCTAATACCAGCGGTTTGGGCTGTGCGTTGATATATATATCACCGTAATAATTTTAGTATAAAGCTTCCGGATAGACTATATTCAAAGTTGACCCTTCCGGTATGTAGGTATGTTTAAAGATTTCTGGAACTACTGACCCGGGAAAGAGCAATGTACAACTGACCATGTGAAAAACAACTGAGACTAAGATCAACCTGCCCAGGCGTATTGATTACAATCGTACCAAGTTTGGTTAAAATCCCTTTAGTAGTTTTTAAACTATGCGTGCGCAGACAGACAGACAGACAAAAAAATTACTGATTGCATTTTTGCCATCACCAATCATCCTCCAATATTCATTTTGAATTATATTAAGTGCCCGGGATATAAAAAATAAGTATACCAAGTTTCATCGTAATCGAACCGGTAGTTTTTGCGTGATGCCTGAACATACAGACAGACAAACAGACAAATTTTTTTTAATCCATTTTAGGGTTCGGTGTCGGTCTAGTAACACCCCCTGCCATTTATTTTTTTGATATTCTCAATGTACAGAATTTTTACTTCTACAGATTTATTAAGTAGGTACTTAAAGATTTTTTTGAAAATCTCAGACTTGAAACCTTAATAGGAAGTTTTGACACTAAATACTTTATCGCAACCTGTAAAATTAGAAACGTCCGACATTAAAATGAATGAGACGCGAATCCATTGTTTTGAAACTTACATAATTTCTTTGTGAACGCTTTTACAATACAACAATGTGTGCAATTGTACACGTTAAATTGACAAATTTAGGACCATTTTACATTGACGCCCACTTCTTGGTTTTTGTTTTGGGGTTTGGTATTTAGGTACTCATTAAAGCAGCCTACTTAATCGATCTGATCCTGCCTGTATTGCTGCCATCCCCAGCAACCTGGGTGCCCTTAGCGAGGTTTTAAGTTTATATTGCCCTGGCTGGAATCTTAAATTTATTAAGGCACCCACAGGATAGCCGTTAAAGCAACCGAGAACATCCTAGAAGGACCTACGAGATGCCATTACATAAAAAAGGCCTACTTAACAGTCCTTAGTTTAGCGCTTAGCGAGTTCTGCACGTAGCTTATCTCCAGCAGGGCTGCTGTATGGTTGCGAATGACAAGCACGCTTGTAATGAGACGTGATTAAAGACACGCTCCGAATGCAGCATAACTGTTGGCGGAATGTAGGCTATATATAACTATTAACCTAACTATACTTATTTTACCTTTTAGCCGATGAGTAACAATAGGCACTTACCAACTGAGTACATGAAAAAATATCCCAGATTTGTAGACAAAGAAAAATTGTAAAGGCCCAGAGGACCAAGTGGTCTTAAAATGGTGAAGGAAAACATCACCGAGAGGACAACCGCAGCTTGTCCTAAAACCAACAATTTAGAGAGCCAATCCACATCGGCCCCGCATGATATTCTAATACGGCCCAATCTTACTCCAAGACACCTGAATCTCAGCTGAAGCCATAGGCACGCTAATGATATGTAGGTTTATATAAATATGTGAAAGTCTATATGTTATTTTGGATAAAAAACAACTTTATTAGAACCGATTAAGTCGAAATTCCTTTAGCCATAGCGGCTTTGTTTCATCTATCTTTTTACCTGTAAAATACAAAGAAATAACAAAACATAATACATATTGCTAAGCTTTCATATTCTATCCGAATTTGGAAAGAGTAATGAATCCTTTATTGTTCGTAGGTAAATGTAAACAAATAAATGGGCTTTGGCGGTAACTCAAGATGCACTTGCGACTACAAACAAGTGAAAAATGATATTCACTGGTATTAGATAATTATTTTCAATGGTTATAGTCAAACAAAGAAATGCTAAGAAAAGTAATTGCCACAATGACACAAACATGATGCGGTGCGGTTTTTATTTGATTGAAACTAAACGTTAGGTCTTAGTAATATACTAACTAACACTAGCCCGCGATTTCGTCCGCGTGGGATAGTTACAAGAAACGAAAAACTCCTCATTTTAAAAGATTCTTCATTGGTGCTCCGCTCCTATTACTCTAGCGTAATGATATATAGCCTTCCTTAAATGGGCTAATAACGCTGAAATATTTTTTCAAATCAGACCATGAGTAGTTCCTTAGAGCGCGTTCAAGAAAACAAACTCTTTAGCTTTATATTATTATTATAGATTAATAAATAGTAGTAGTTATAATGTATGCAGCGGAAACATTAGATCGTGGAAAAAATGGAATGCAAAAGAAAATCGATACTATTAATATTCTTTTGAACGTAATGCAAAACTGTTGGGAACATTTATACTGTTGCCATTTTGTGTCACATATGAGGTGTAATTTTAATTCGAACAGATGCAATATAAAATTATTATTTTTATCAATGTCACAAATTATAAATGTATCAACAATAGAATTGGCATAATGATTGTATGGAGGTTTCTGTTTAATACGCGTATTATGATAAATTAACTGCTCCCTACATTGTCTCGAGTTAGCCGATTTCTTTTTCGTGTTTTCAGGGTTGGCCAAATATGTAATCGAGTGTGCAACGACCGATTTAAAAGTCTTCACTTCAATTACACCTTATATTCAGAGTTTGTTTCTGGTATTCCTTTCTTTGATAAATAAGAACTATCCGATAGTCTTACGCATACACAAACTATCGTGTCGATGTTTAATAATTCATGAACATTTAATGAAAAACAAACGTATAACAAACGTAATCAAATGCACAAACAATTATGCAAAAAAACATAGACCTACCTGAATTGTGACGACGTGTTAATTGGGTATAAGCCCTGATGAGTGTTCGTTCTGATGATAATAATCGAATATCGTAACGTGTTGTACAGCTTATCCGGGCCAAGATCGTCAGTGTAAAGTTTCACTCGGTTAAAAGTAACGTTTATAATGTGCACAGCAGATTGTGATTCCGCAAATCGTAATGTGAGTTTCTTACTTTGTAATAAGTTTCTAGCGGTAACCGTTTTTATCTCTGTATATTACATCGGAAATATGTAAGAGATTATAATACTGTCAGCTTAATGAATGTTGATAAAGTATGCCGCGGATTTTTAATTTAAAGCCTAGGATTACTCAGATATCTAAAATTTTACATAAAACATAGACAGCTAATTGCGTTTGCGCTGGTAACCTGATTCACATGCTGAACTAAAATCAAAGAATTGATTGTCATTTCATTCTGGCAGATGCTCTGAACCTTTCGTTTTGAGACGAAAAATGAATGTAAATGTTGTTTGTTCTGAAGCTTTAGTTCAACTATTCAGCTCTCATATGGGGATGAACGGCCCTTCTTTGGTTTAGGGAATTAGTGGTCATAGCTAAAATAAAACAAAAATAACTACTATTGTATCTATTGTAAATACATACTTTCAAGATATTTTCTTAATGCTCTATCATTTAGATTTCTATACTTTTATCTAGGGGATACCACTAGCCGTTTGTACCTATCCTATATACATGGCTATATGTAATGTACATATAGCCATGTATATAGGATAGGTACAAACATTTTCAGCTAACTTGTATTATTTAAGCAGTAAGTACATGTGCGAGTGCCCGTTTGTTATTTGCTCATCATTAGCGTCGTGCCGTTATTCTGAAGAAGCCGGCTTCTCTGACATGCGCAGGGGCATGACAAGCGGAGGTACGAATTGGTACAGACGAATTATAGTGTAATTTAAGCTATCACTATTCAATTATGTCGGGAATAAAAAGAAGAAAGTTCAAACTCCACTATTACTCTTAGAGCATAAAAGACATAAGCTGTGATCCTGATTTACATCGTATAATCGTACGTTTAAATATGATTCCCATCATATTAAGATTAAAGGACCGCTATTATGTCTGCTACACGGGCAATTTGTCGCGGGTACAGTTAGGGAACAATTTACAAGCGCGTGGGCGGGCGGGACGGCGCGCGCGCACCGTGGGCGGACGGAACCATTCAAGAGAAATGCTCTTCGAAACTATCTCCTCCTACAACCAAATGAACTTTTACGATCTACAACAAAACACGGCTTAATAAAACTCTAACACCTTTACAACGCCACGTTGGGTAAATCAAACAATAGCAGGAATGGAGACGTCGGGTAAACACAGCGGACATGCTTGTGAAAGCAATTACTTTTGTTTTACTAATACCTTTAACAGTCTTGTTTATTTTACCGCTTTTTGGATAATACCCGTGTATTGTTTAATTACTAAACTAAGGGATTACTCAAAATATGTTCACCGGGTTAACTGGGGCCAATGCTTGTCGGAGGTACTTCTTCTTCTTATCGTGTGGTTAGTAACTAACCTGGTGTCAGAGTTTTAATGCCGCCCATGGGCCTCTGACTTGGCATCACATGCCGTCGAGACATATATCTCTCAGGCATGCCGGTTTCCTCACGATGTTTTCCTTCACCGTTTTTGAAACAAGTGATAATTATACAATCCGCACATGAATCCGAAAAGTCAGAGGTGCGTGCCTTGGGTTCGAACTCGAGACCTATGAATTGACAATCCACCGGCCACACCACTAGGCTATCACTGCTGTCGGAGGTACTTAATTGATAAGATAGTGATGTCCCAGGCAACGGTATCGGAAGTTAAGTGGCTTCACCTTGCGTAAACCCAGCAGAGGTAAATCAAGCACGTCCAGTTAAGAGACATTAATGGCTGGCAATAAAACAAACTCGACTATTTCCTGTCACTGAATTGGATCCCAGCCATTACACATGTAATATAAATATATAATTTACGGTTACATATCATAGTATTTCCTTGAATTTGATTTTTGTACAAATGTGACGTAGTCGTAGAAACTAAAAAAAGTGTTAGAGTAGGTATCTGCGAGGCTTTTTACGTTTGCTGCAAGCTGTGTTCGTAAATTTCATTAATTAAAAACTAACTAACAAAAGCATTTGCTTTTTATACTATTGGCTTATATTCCCGAAAAGGTTCGGTAAAGGTGTAGGTACCTAAGTATAAAAGTTTTGGCATCTACCAGGCACATATCCAAGCCCCACATATCCAAGCCCCAATTAACAACAGTAACTTACAAATCCCACACATTGTTGTCAGAAAGGTATTAAAATATAGTTGTCAATTTTATTATTGTGGCAACTTGGTAAGACATCCATAACTGCAAAAGAGGTAGTTATAAAACGTGCTTACAATGCCAAGGATAAACTTGTTATTTATATCCACAGTAAAATTTCCCACTACTCCAGTGTAATGTAACACGTTTGATGTTACACGTACATACATTCAAGTTAAAATAACCTATGCATATAAATGAAATGACGTTTCTTAGCCTCACTAAAACTCGAAAATGGCTGGACCGATTTGGCTAATTTAGGTCTTGAAATATTTGTAGAATAAGACGTAGTAAACTGAATAAAACTAATAAATTGATCCTAAGGCGGAACGAACTTTCCGGAGTCAGCTATTTAAAATAAAATGATATTTCAACGTCAAGGCAATGATCACGCGTTTTACTTTTCAAAACAAGTAGATCGGATCGCTATAACATATCTCATACCTGTCTCTGTTATCCGGAACTTACAATTTCGATTAGTTCCATGTGTGATCAACAGAATTCACCAATTATCTTGAGCAATTATCTATAGTTGTTGGTTATGCTTCACGGTCACGGAATGGCTCTTTGGAGTAAATTTATCCAAAACAGAAAAGTTACGAGAATGATTCATCATCATGGTGCTTTGTGGCAAACTTTTGAGGCATGAACGTCTTATTGTGGTTAGCAATAATTGTACTGGATAGCTACGCCAGGCTGTTATTATTATAAAAGATATTATTTTGTTTATTCCTATTTTTTTTAAACTGCCTTGAAAAAAAAAACTATAAAGTCATCCAAAGATTGAATGGTAGAAATGTTTATTGCATTAAGTCCTGCCTCTGGACATTATTAAATAAATAAAGTAAGAAAGTTAAAAAAAATCTTTTGTTTTGGTAGTCAGTGTCGTTTACTTTAGTTAATTTAGATACCAACATTTGTGTATTTACAGCTTCTAGCGTTGCTCGGGCCGCATTCCTTATGAAGTAAAATGAAAATTTTGCATGCTTTATAATAAATAATGAACGATGTTTTTTCACATTTCTCACATTTGCTATTAAAAAATAAACATATTTTTTTAGACAAATTATTGACAAAATGTCTTATGAATAAAATTATAATATTAGATATTTCGGCCCCGAAAATTATCGGAAAACGATACTGAAATTCGGTAGCACTCTTATTCATTTCTGAGCCTTTTGTACTTTAAGTATAGATAACAAAGCTCTTCACAGATATAAGTAATTAACTATGCGATCTCTGTGGTAGTCGCCGCAAGCGTGGCCTATGCACCGAAAAGTGGTCAAATGTACATAAATGTACAACTAGCAGTTAAGTTACCTAAAAACGGTTGCGTGATAGTTCGATTGTAACGAATAACTTGATCCAGTGAAAGCCGTGTTACTTAATATACGTAATAGGTTCAGAAAAACGGATTCCCAGTCAGCGAGCCATTCACAAGCATTTTTGATTAGTAAAAATTAAAATTCCAATTAATACTTATCTCGGCGCCGTGGAACCTGTTCGCTTCCGGAGTTACACCAAACCAGTTCGTGCCCAATTTGTTCTTTATAAAATCTGCTTTAAAAATATCTGATTGGCTCTTCTGCGCTGTTATTAAGTAACTACTCGATTAGGTAATTGAATGGGTGTTAACGCGAGAATTATTTTTTTGAACTAGACGCTTGTAGTTGTTATTACAATTACAGTTAGGTATCAAACTCGGAATCTTTTACGACTGCCTGAGGCTTTTATAAATACGCTGACACTTACATAAAATGTAATGGAGATACATTTAGCAACAATGTCTCCGCGAAGTGAACTAATAAAACCGAGTTTCTGAACGACGGCGTCGTCGTGCGTCGCGTACTAATCTCAGTAAAAACTTTATATTTCAGATAACTTCTCTATATTAATGACTCTGCAAACTATATCAAGATTATATCAAAGGTTGCGGACAACTTGCTCCATTTTATATTCTTTACATAATTCAAGTATTGTTTTGTGTTTGAGTTTGGTCGAAAGAATGTGGGTATTTTCATTGTATCAACTAACACCGTTCTCACACAATATTTTTTTATAATAGGTACCTAGTTATTTTGTAATATTTATTTTTATAACGCTTGCTCGTAAATTGATTTAGCGTACTGCTTTTAAGTTTGGTACAGTGTATTTAACACTTGTGTTATTTACTTTTCAAGTCCTGCACTAATGCGGGAAAGTGCATCACACAAATAGGTATGCCAGATGAAACATTATGAATTATAAACAAAGTTTATGTTATCAAATAATTATTTTTAAAAACAAATGAACTCACAAGAGCACCTTTTCTATTTATAGGTACAATTATAAGTACAGCAGGCCTAGCTATATTACAGATTCTTTTCTACTAAAGGAAGTAATTGCGTCTATTATTCGTAATCGATAAGGCGACAATAGAAAGAAAATGGCGTATATGGAATCAACTGTTTGTCAACAGTCAAGTGTATTTCATTTTCAGCCATATTACAAATTCTACCCGTTAACACTTGACAGTTGACAAACAGCTGATTCCATATACGCCATTTGCTTTCTATTGTCGCCTTATCGATTACGATAATAGAAATAGAATTTGTAATATGGCTGGGCCTGCAGGGTAGAAGTACTTTCTGATTAAAGATTTTGCCTAATGTGTTTTTTTGGTTAAAACTGGAAATAACCATAAAAAATATAATTTCTGTATAACCCCAGGTGGTTTTTTTTTGTTAAAAAGTAAATTGGTCACTTCTTTTATTTGAAACTGATTGGTTTCGACAGAAATCACGATTTTATACAGTTTAAAGTAAAAATAAGATCAGGTGAAACTTGGAAATAAGGAAAACCCGACGAAAAATTTCCACTCTGGTGGTTTCATGTCCGTTTCAGTCGACATTGACAAAGTATCGCTCTTTCAAAATATGCGAAATATTATGTTATGAAATTGAATTGTTTTTTTCCTGGCACAACATACGCGCTAGGCATGTTATTAAATGCCTTATAGATTTTGCTTGCATGACATGCAAATCACCTAAGATGCCTTGTTGTGTTTCCTATCCTAAACCAGTGAGTCTACCTACTATAAGTAATAAAAGGATTTCATATAAAATCTTAGCAATAATCTATCTACCTATCTAAAATATAAAAATCAATTGCTGTTCGTTAGTCCCGCTAAAACTCAAGAACGGCTATGCCGCTTTAGCTGATTTTGGTTTCAAAATGTTTGTGGGAGTCCAGGAAAGGTTTAAAATTTGAGTAAATATAAAAAAAATACTTGGAATATGGTAAAAACAACAATTTCGCTTTCCCTTAGAAAATATTCCTACCTTTCAAACATTTGATGTTCGTCCCGTCGTCGTCGGTATGTATGCTCTTCTCAAATTAAAGAACGTATTTAAATAAGGATTTTGAATCGACAACATAAGTATTGTGTAAAATATTGGGAGCTAATGCGGATCTAGATTTTAAAAGTTAAATAGTGTAGATACCGTCACCATGAGAACGGATCATCATACTTAATTATTTTTGGTTGTCAATTGTTGCGTAGGTACGTTCTGAAATTTATTTTGTAACTAAACGTAGAAAGGGGTTTTATGTGGCATAAAAAGTTTTATATTTCAGAAATCAATTGACGTAATTAATAATGACTACAGAGATGAACTTCAATAATTATTTGCATAAAGATAATAATTATACTGTTGGGACTTAAAAGTAACCAGGGAAAACTAAATAAATTGTGTGTAACATAGAGGCACGCAGCGCAGTAATTCAGTTTAAAATTATGAATTTAGTATTTTTTAAATGTACCCATTATAGTAAGGTAGTTAGGTTAGGTAGTTAGGTTTGCTATAGGATAGGTATGGTAAGTTAGGTTAGGTTATATATTATACATGTTGTCATTTTAATTTTATCGAGCACAAAATGTTAAAAAATTAGATCACAGTAGACTCGCTAAATAAAAAGTAGTAATTAGTAGTTATTATTGGTTTGAATCTATTTGTTGGCATCTTAATAAACGTATGTATACCTATATCTTCTTATATATAAAATTCTCGTGTCACAATGTTCGTTCCCATACTCCTCCGAAACGGCTTGACCGATTCTCATGAAATTTTTTATGCATATTCAGTAAGCCTGAGAATCGGCTACTATCTATTTTTCTAACCTGTCAGTGTTAAGGGGTGTTCAACCCATTTTTTTTTTTTAAGCTAATTTTTATTTTTTTTATTTTTTTATTATGTGGCATCAAAAAATACATACAACTCTAAATTTGCACTTTTTTATCAGCAACCCTTGCTTTTTAATAGTCATAGCAGAACTTTTAATGACTTTTTGAAATATCACGAGGAGAGGGAAGGGGGAGGGGAGTGGGAGGGGGAGAGGGGAGGAGAGTGGGAGGGGGAGAGGGAGAAGGAGAGGGGAGTTGGAGTGGGGAGATTGTGAGAGGGGGAGGGGGAGATTGTGAGAGGGGTGGAAGGGCAGTGGTGGGAGGGGAGGGGCAGGGACAGAGGAGGGGAGGGGAGGGATGGGGAGTGGGGTAGGAGGGAGGGTAGGCCAAAGGCCAAAGAGAAGCGTGGCAGGGTACAGCTAGTAATATATAAACTTGTCGTGTCACAATGTTTGTAACAAAACTCCTCCGTAATCGCTAGACCTATTCTTATGAAATTTTGTGTATACAGCTAGTCTGAAAATAGGTTGTAAACTAATAAAAACTAAATAAGCCTAATAAATTGATTCTAAGGCGGTACGAAGTTTGCCGGGTCAGCTAGTACAATACATATATTTTAACAGACATTTCAAAACTAAAATAAAATCTACATTTTGTAATTTGTTCACATAAGTTACATTTCGTGTACGAATGCGAAACCGCTACCGAATCCAATTCTGCATTTTAATAAATGCTTTATCGATAACAAAACTATGAATAATTCACGTTTCATTACATATAATTATAATTATATACGAAGTTGATATTTACAACATGTTCTGCTGAACTTTTATTTAGGTGAACGATATTTTCTACAATGATAGGTCAAATCAGAAAAGATTGAAGTAACATATTATCACGCTTCTATTTCCCTAAGAGTTAGGCAGAGATGTACATCTATAATATACCACACACAGTAAGTCCCGTGTAATTGGCGGTAAGCACGTAATACGACCCGGAAATAGATCCCATGACCTTGTTCTCATCAGGATTACGACCACAAGACCAACAAGGCAGTAAGTAGGTACCTAGGAAGCCAATAGTGATATAAAGAAGAAATAAAGCAAAAAAATATTTAAATAAAACTGTAACTGATTATGAATTAAAGTCTTCCATCCAATTGTCAAACAGCAAACTCAACCAACTAAGCACTTTCGAGTAAAAGCTTCTTGAATGAATAAGTTCTCCCACTCTAGATACGGCACTGTTTCTCTTTCCAGGCTATTGTATAGCCTACTTAAGAGGACTGTAGCCCAACAATTTACTGTAATGCTCCAGTGTTTGTTTATATTATAATGTGCAACTGTTTGGGTACTAGGTACAGCGCCTTTTATGAAAAATCTTCCTAGTGTTTTAGCTGGGAAGAAGTGGCGGAACAAACTCCCCAGCAACACATTTGTCTGATTCATTTGAAGAACTATACAAATTATCTATACAATGAAATGATCAATAAATAGCACTAAGGTTTAAACACTTTACTACTTTACATTACATTTCAGAATGATTATTATATTAGATACCAAAACTCAGAATTGTAAACAAATTGTACAGTTTAACAGTAATACTACGATATTAATTTAATCCTATTCTGAAGAAGCTGTCACACTTGACACGCACAAAACATCCGCATTCTGCAACCAAAAGTGATTGCGCGAGACCGTGACTTCAAACGTAGTGGAAATGAATTCTGCTAAAATATGCTCCGGCGCAACATGTATGTTTAATTACCGAGGGCGATGTTGATGAATTGTCCAGATATTAATGCGCGAGACGGTCTGGTGGCATCCAGGCCGCATGTGCGACGTGCGTGTGCGCACCACGGCCCATTGCGGCCGAACTCAATGAGCTCTGTTTTATCTCAAGTAAAAACTTTAATGTTTGCAGATTAGCTCGCTCGAGATGTACTCACATACAGTACGTAAGTGTAGAACGCTGTATAAAGCATGTTTTTAACATTAACAACTGGACACCACAAATGATAAAAGTGTTCCATGTTCGTTAAATACCTACGCGTGGTTATAGCTGGAGTGTATAATCATGAATTTATGGTCATGGTGATTTTTTTGCATGATTATCTAACCTTGATAGTGTGCGGCAAACTCATGCTTTTGAATATTAGTGTAGAATATGTTGTAGTACCTAAGCACAAACATTACATAAACATACGGCTGTACAAAACGGTTATAACCAAAATAAAATTGTCAATCGTAAATTGGCTTCTACATGGAATAGTCAATACCGATGTTTCATGTAAATTGTATGAGTAATTACATTATACATTCGAGGTTCTCGAGGGCAAAAGCAAAATCATAAAACATACGGTTTATTAAAAGTATGGGTCTTTCTAGGTACCTACCTACTACAATTAATAAAAGTTGTTATATTATTATTTTGATGTGCTTGAGCATTTCTTTAGAATTTTCAACCAAGCCTTCTTTTTTGACTAGAACTAATATCGAAGTAGCCGATTTTTTTTATTTTGCCTCGTTAAAAACATTGTTAAGGGTTGTTGGAAATGACACGACAATATTATCACTATCCAAATTCGATTTCCATAGTCAATTTAAATTATAATTAACACTCAAGAAACAATACTGCAAATTCAATTTGAATAATTGTATTGCATAGAAACAAATCAGTTTCATATTTACTGAAAAATCTTTACTTCCTTACTAAAACGGGGCTTGTTAAAGTAATAGTTCAATATCATCGAGTAGTTAGCCAACATTTTACGGAATAAATTAATTATCTACTGTGTCACTATCTTCATCACTTTCCTAGACAACAAATCATCAGGGAGCACATCTTCTTAATTTCAATGCATTTCTTATTTGTACTTACTTAATACTTTCATTCCATCATTTTTCGAGGGGCTTCGATTGTGTTTTTAGGTTTAAATTTACCACAATAATAAAGCACTTTCAAGGTATATGTTCTTATTAATTTTCGTATTTAAATGATATTGTGAAACTTCTATTTTATCAGCTTAATTTGCGTATGTAAATGATATTCTGAAACTTCTATTTTATCAGCTTAATTTGCGTATGTAAATGATATTCTGAAACTTTGCTGTCAACTTAATTAAGACCACCCTGTTTATATTATCACGCCAAAAGAACATTATGCAGTGTTCAAGAACATACACACATCATACATTGTATCAAGGCTAAACAATAAATAAGTAAACGATGCCTTCACACAGGATGGTTTCAAAGTTGTATGTACTCGTATTTGTTATTGCACACATTTTGATGCTCCATAACGGATATGGCTAAGTACTTTTCAACATATTTTAAGTATAGGTTCTATAAAGTACGTACAAAGGCTCTTTTGCCGCAACAGCAACCTTGAACACGTAAATGTCGCAGCATTTCAAGCATCGATTAACAGCTGTAATTATAAGACACGCTGATTCTTATTCTTATTACAAGTATTACAACTTTCAAGATTTTGTTTATTTAAATCAAGGATGAGGTAAGTGACTTTTAAAACTGTTATGTAAGTTACGATCGTTATTATTGAATTTAGCGCAGATCTGATTATTTGACTATGATTATAATGTATGTAACAATAATTAATATCTTTTGACTTTGAACATTTCAAAATTGTTTCTGGCCCTTAATAATTGTTTATTTTATTTTTTAGTACCTATTGTTTGTTAAGTAAATGACATTCGTTCTTTCTCAATTAATATTTTATACGCCATTAAGGCAAAACATGACAGCGATTAAACTAAACTTTATGTAACATCTTGCATGTATGTGTATACTCATTGTTTTTAGCAAAATAAACAATATTGTATCTTGTATCAGCAGTGATTTTATTCTTCTGTGAAAATATAGGTGAAGTTAAGGCGAAATGAGCTAACATACCGACTAATTGGCAGTTCACTTCACCTAAGTTTTTGCGGGCAGAATTTTACGGAATAGGTACTCGTAGACCGACTGAAAAACACGACTACTGCATAGACTATTTATATTCCTTCGATATCTCATAGGTAGATAATCAACTTAATTCCTAAACCTCACAGTAATACTCTAACTGAAACTCAATTGTGTTAGATAACAACAAATCCGTGGATTACTTCAAATTGTTAATTACTTAAATGAGGCATGATTAATTATGGTCTAGGTGGCTTAATTAATTTAATTATAATTTAAAGAAAAGTAAAGCAGACTCAATGTTACCAGCTCGTCTTATTCCACCAAAATTGGTAATCAAATAAAGAAAAGAGGTTTCAGTTATAGCAAATACAAACAAGTTTCACTGAACTTGTATCTGATGTTTTTTGTCTTTTTTGTTGTTAACTCGAAAAACAAACGTTCCAATACACACCAAGGTGATTGTCACCTAATTGTAGTACTCCACTGCTCGAGCTGGTTACGATCGCGATGACATTTTGCAAACTTGTTCGTTTGGCGGAGCACAATCACCCTGTGCCTAGCATTCACTGAGATCTGTACACAGAATAATCACGGCCATCTCGGAGTGTTTATTATAAAGTGTAATAGCGCAGGAGTCGTTAGGCATCTAATGCGAATGTGCCACAAGTGCCACAGTGCCAGTCACCGCAGCAGCGTGCGCGCTGGTATGATCTCGATGCTTCATACCGACGAATGCGCACGTTGTCATCACAAACACGTTGCTTCGCATCCGTTTACTGCTGTTATTTTTTATCTTAAGGATAATACATGTACGTTATGTTTATTTGATATCGAGGTATTCGTGATTCCTAAAGTAAACATTATTTTAATGATACTCGAATTTCTGGTTTCTTTCGTAAGCCAGACTTGCGCTGAAAGATTTTTTTAACATGTTCACTTTAAGTATGCCTCAATTCGTTAAAGCACACCGTTGTTGGTATTTTCAAGTTGCTTTGGGCAGATTCTTAGGCTACATTTAAAAGAAAATGAAAGGGCTTTAGCTTTGTGACAACTTAAAAAAAAGATTAATTATAATCGGTATAAAATGTTGGCTAATTTGAAAGTATATAAGTACGATCATGGTGAAGAATAATGGAAACTAATATTTAAGATAAGATAACTTTGTCTCTTAATTAATGTTTGCTTTGTTAAATTTCTAGCTTCTGTCTGCGGCTTTGTTCACATGGAGGATACACCATAAAGTATCCTAAAGCACTCGACGAAAAGTTTTCCTTATGTGAAAGAATTATTGAAATCGAATGAATACGTGCAATAACGTTCAAATTAAACAAAAATGTATCTTTATAATATTAGCATAGTTGTTGTTACATTGTTTTTCTCTACGACCAGTTTAAAATTTTGCTATTCCTTCAGAAAAAAACAAGCACTTTGAATCAACAGCAGTATGTCTAAGAGATGGCTCATGACTTCATGAGTTTGAAACCTGTCTCTACATCACAAAAAACGGTAACTTTACGTTAAGACAATGCAATTTAAGTACCTACATATTAAAATGCTTTCGTAAAACTTTTGTAAAGCATTCATCACAAATTCACAATGTTTCGATTGTATTTGGCTTGACAAACATTTTGTTTGAAATGTGAGCTCATTTTGTTTCAATCATGAAATGTCAAGATTTTTTGTCTGCAATTACTTTACGGATTATACATAAAAGGGATAACATCGGTCGACAATATTTAAACCCTTTTGTTGATTAAAAGTTAATCACTTCTTATTAAAATATAATTTCCAGAAAAATGGACTATTGAAGTCAATATTTTTTTTATCGTGTATACTTTGAATTGTAGCCTTGAAACAAATAACTTTTAAAACTACTTTCAGTTAAGTTTCATGGTTTGGTTATGAAATATGCAAGAGGCACGCACTCATTTATAGTCATCATAAAATGCATTTGGTTTCATTTACAACAGCTGTTCAGTTCGTATCTTTCAGTATCTCTTTAATGTTCCCCTTTTTGGGTAAAAATATCCGTGTGTGATGTTTCTTTAACATCCCGACTTCTAAAGGTTTACACACTGATTCAGAATACAAAACGACCTGTATCTTTTGTATTCAGAAACAGTGAATGATTCTCATTTATTTTAAGGGATACTGGAAGACATTTAAATACTGTCTAGTTTGATTTGTTTTTAAAACAACTCTTAGCGTATTTCTGAAAATTTTGAAGGTTAAGACCCAATATGTAAAGTTATGTTACTTGTCACAATCTTTGGGCGTCCTTATCACAATTTTTCCTGATTCAAAATGTATGCTAAGCTGCTCTGAAAATTAATTTTCACGAGTACCTAATTAGGACGTATAAATTTTATTTTATAGCCACATTATTAATACAATTTACGATAATGACTTGTAATTCAAGACATTGAAGTTAAGTTTTTACCAAAGCGTATCTTTTGACCCCGTTATTTACTGAGCAGTGTAATTTTTTTACTTTATTTACCGATCTATTAGCGGTGGCCGTCTGTTTGCCACTCTCGAATATGGTGGAATTAAACGTGAAAGTGCATTTAGAAGATTATTTAGGTACTAAATTTATTTTAAGTTTAATAACATTAGGTAAAAGTAAATCACTCTTATAAATTTTCTAATTTTTCCAAAGGTTTTACTTTTTAAAGCTAACATATTGATATTGAGTTATGAAAACATTTTTATTTTTGGTATGTTATTTAATAGACAAACAGTGCTTTCATATTATAAAAAAACTAACTTTTACAAAAATGTTTAAGTACAAATAAGAAACTTAAAAACAAAATTAATTGAAGTACTCACATTGATCCTTGAATATAAAACTTGAAATTCAGCAATTATCCTGAACGGTCTAATTAAAAAAAACAGAAGGTAAAATCACATGTCAAACACAAGCACGTTAGTATCTGGGAGAGTCCATCCAGTAGCACTCGAGTCACAGTGTCACGCCGACGTCGTGAGGAGTCGTTATCAGTGCGAAGCGCGTAAGGACATGCGGATCGATCCCAATGCGGGAATGTTTTGATAAGGGAGGGCGCGGCGTGACGCTCGGAGCGGCCGGAGCGTGGGGCCTGGTGCGCGCGGTGCGACTGACTGCCGCCGGGGGCCGCCGCCGCCGCAGCCACCACCTCCAGCTAGCTGTGATAAGCAGCCGGCCGCCAGTTCCATGCACGCGACAAGTGCATCCATTCATTCCACGCGGTTACACTCCCCCGATTTAACAATGGATTTATGAATAAAGCCGATGATAACGACCTAGGGCCATTGTTTTCGGCGCGCGTTGTGTTTTCGTAAACAACACTCGCGCTGACCGCAACATAAAGCCTATAATGGTTAATGAATGACGGCTTATTCATTAATTAAATTAGTCATAGGTAATATTCGTAACATAGAGAGGAAAATAAAATACGAATCATGAATTAAATTAGAGGCATGTTTCAAACTACAAACCAATTGTCCCCCTTCGTTTAAATTTTATTTTAAAACGTACAGTAGACCGCACGTCATTGGTAACACTATGACCTTGAGCTGACTTAGTAGTAACGTAGTATAAGTAGTAGCGTAATAGGAGCCCAGCTTATACTGGTTTCATTACCACTGACGTAGGACCTATCATAGTACTACACTCACGTATGCATTCCATTGGATTTAAAATAGGTACCTAACTATAACTTTATTATGTAAACCTTGAAATTATCGTAATGTTTATCAAAGATGGGAACGGTACTTAATAATCCTTGTCAAACTCTGTTCATTTATTATAAATCAAATCTTGTAAATCAATACAAGCCTATAATTTAGCGCATGCTTACACACCAATGTTTATTTTTTACTGTATTATATTAGGTATAATATTGATTGTGACTAGACAGAGGCTATGCAAAGTTCACACATGTACCTACGTACGGGTCTAGAGTATAGGCACATTTACTTTAATGGTACTTTTCAGTGCCAGTCGCTTTTTTTCTTTGGGTTAGATTAGTTATGGATTCTAAAAACCCATGTGGGATAATATTATAAAAAAAAAACTTTACTGAAGAAACCAATACCTTGTTTATTTTTCTTGGAAAATATAAAAAAAAAAACATTAACCGGTCCTATTCTTAAATATAATCTACGGCATTGTTGTAACAATAAACTCCTTCATAAAAAAAAGAAACGGTAAAAATCCTCTAAGTAGGTATTACAACAAAATACCAAAGGTCCCACTTACAATAAATTCCACAAAACTCGAACAAAAAAATGTGTAATCGAAACAAATAATCGTTAAAGGTTCATGCAAAACTAAAATAACAAAAATGACTCGAAAACTCTTTAAATTAAAGAAAAAAGGTTTTACCAAAAAACTTTATTTTATCACACCTCCGTTCGTAAGTGCCCATTATCGACACTTGGCTGCTACTGTCATTTGTTCAATTTAGATTCAGTTATAAGATAACCATTATGCTTTTATATCTTAACGATTATTATCGACGTGCAAAAACTTTCCACCGTTAATTCAGTAAGCAGTTTTCTCGATCATGATAGCAATCGTTAAACTAAAACTACTATTCCAGTCGGCTTTAATACCTTTAATTTAGTAAATTTGTTATAGAACGCAAGCTAACTTTGATGGCAGCGTTTTGATTTTAGCATTTATTTAATGAAAAGCGACTAATAAGCGGTCAGATGTAAATGGAAAAAATGAAAGGGGTCTCGAAGACAAACATACACAGCTTTGACTACCTTGGTGTTCTTCAGAAAGGTCAGAAGTGTAGTATTCTTGTAATACCTTTCTAAGTATAGTTACTTAATTTTATTTAACGTTATCTTCACACATGAAATGTCTGATTAATATATACAAATTTGGCGAAAAAATATTTTTAAAAGAGTAAATATGAAGTTTCTTGCCCATTCTTCTTCATACGAAACTAACTTTTGGATGGGGCAACTAGAATCACTTTTATTTTTAATTTAACTTAATTTTGACGCTTAAAAAGTGCCTTATTTAATGGCCTCATTAAATTAAATGGTTTGCTTGGACTTTGACTTATTCAGAACCGATGGCGAACCCGATATAATAATAATAAAAGTTCATTGGTTTACAAACAGTGTTACAAAGTTAAATCTGACACTGGATCCCGCACTAGTATGCCCTGTGCCGCAGGATGCAGTCTCTTTCGACTCAATTTTTAGTACTCAAGAAAGTCTAGCCAACAAATACAACGGTGAAATGTAAAAAAAGTAAGGGATCGTTTTAGCTGGTGTTCTGTTTCTGTCTCTATGGCAATAACGCCTGAATGTATATGTTTATACTTTCTTCAGAAAATGAAAATGGTTTATCTTTGCATACAATACATTTTCTTTTTTATTGGTTTAAGCTTATTATAATAGACCACTATAAAACACAATATCTTCGGAGAAAATCATAATTGTATACTTTTTTCACACTCGCATAGTCATCATGATTAATAAGAGAACGCCTGTTAAGTTTGTAATTAAAAAAGACTTTTTTGTACATTTTGGCTGTAACTACTGGTGTTTTATAACCGCAACCATTAAATTATTTTTAGGCATAATTTGGGTACAACATCGTTTTAATTTTATCTTTTAGTGTTCCACATTTTCAAGTATCTTTAACAGCACCACCACTACCAGCACACCATTACCTAAAAATTTGAATTAAATACTTTTAGGAATCGACATAATATAATTATTATTAAGTTGTTCAAATGGATAATGGTAAGAAGCGATATAAAGTTCATTTTCTCAATGGTGGTGTGGAATATGTGCCTGCCAATATTAAAATGAAAATAATGTTTTTCGGATTTTGCGCAAAAATATTTAAGTAAAAGCATTGCCCACTGATTTATTGATCGCTTAAATGTTGTAGTTTTAGCAGAATTGCTTGGAGAAATATGATTGTGATTTTCAAACGATCCAACCATGGTGAGGATAGTAAATGAATGATAAAGGGTACGCAATGATGGAAAAATTTGCCTTAGGTATATGAAAATATAATTGTTATGTTGGTCGTTGGTCTAGTTGTTGCAAGCGCTATTGCTGAGCATGAGGTCTCGGGTTCGATCCCCGGGTCAGGCAAAGTGTTATTGAGTTTTTCCATCTGGAATTTCTCAGTAGCAGCTCGGAGTCTGGATAAGTGCCTGATTAATGGAAATAGGCTCGCCCCCTATTACATGGGACTTAAATATAACTGGCGAAATGTGGGTGTACTACCAGGTACCTACACCTCTGCCTAACCCTTCGGGGATTACAGGGATGTTGAATGTTATGTTTATGAATGTTAAACAGTGCCACTCGAATACAGCCAGGCATGGTGGTATGCAAGTACAACTCTGTTTCATACATTACACCGACGACATGCTCCAGAGAGCTATCTAACCGTTATTCGTTAATTACTCGCACACTCATGTACGAATTTAATTGTGAAATGAATAATTATTTTTTATATAATTTTGAATTCTTAGCACGTACGGTGATGATAACGGTTACTTTGCGAATAAACACATTCGCGGTTTTGGATGATGTTGAAAAACTAACATCATTTTAGTCTTATTTTATCTTGCTTGGCAAATTATATGCAAGGAAACTGGGACGACTGACGTTTTGGGTAAGTACGTACTAACAGTTATTTTTAGTAAAACAACCACGCGAATCATACCAATTTCTACTTTTTAAAAATTCTACGAAATACAAACACAGATACTGCATTGTAAGTGTGACTTTTATGAACATGGGTACGCACACCAACGTAATATATTACTTGTATTTCCAGTAAAAAAATATGTCGACTAAAAAAACTTATGAGTTATAACAAACTTGAATGGTCATGCCATTTCCCTTGCAGAAGAGATCGATCGAGTGTCACAATGATTAATGTTGGAAATGGGCATAGTTATGGTGGATACCCTTCTCAAGAGAACTCGTTCAATTCTTCTTTAAGTAGATACTTTAAAGGTAAGGAAAGAAAAATGAATGATGATGAATGCTTCTATGTAACTGGAGGTTACATTGTTAGGTCGTAACGAAATTTTAACAAAAGTAACAGAGATAACTTTGATTGACACACCAAGACCAAGCTTGAATATTCTTGGGTAGGAAGCCTAATAATTACGCTATACCTAAAAAAACGCCTTTTCCTTTAGTTGCACCAAGAGTTACGAGAATTGTGATCCCGATGCCAGCGCTATGAACTAATTATTTTGTTTATTAATGATTCCAACGAAATAAAATGACAAAATTATGATTGTTTTCATTACACCCTAAAAAAAGTGAGCCAAATTCATGTTTGGCTTTTACTCGGTATCATTATGGCATCTCTGAGCAATATACGTTTCAACACATTTTAAATAGAAATTTAGAAATCTTTATTTGCATTTTTATCTAACGGGACAATTTTTGTTAATCACGCTTTGTTTTGGCACAATTTTGAAAATATATTTTATTTGCACAGCATTTTCATTTTCACTCAATTTACCGAGGTTTAAAATGACTGCAACCTCGCCATAAACACAACTCGACAACGACACGTGCCTTTCATAACATAGTTCTACTTAGCTAAGTAATACGCACATGCAAGTAACTAAACTTAATTGAATGCTGTGTGTGTACTTGTACGATATGTACACAAGCCTGTGCAGTGCCGTGGATCAAAGCTGCGTCGCTTAGTGCAAGTAATTAGATTGGTTTGCCCTCACCCGAGCTTGCGCTTGACACGGATATAGGTAATGTCATTTTACGTAATAGATCTAACACGATTTACGATAGCACCCTTCATCCATTATTCCTTTGTTGCCGTGTCTTTTCTCTAAAGTGGTGCTTTTATTTGGGCTCTAACAGAAATTCAATTTTCTCAGTTGGTCCTGCAGTCATAGTATAGTGACTGCTTTGGAACTCTTTAGAAATCCTACTATTGACCTCATTATCTGCAGCCTTTTTCCCGACTGCGTTGGGTCAACTGCTGGTTTACTCTGATGCAGTTGAGTGGCAAGACTAGCCGTCATATTCGGGCTTCTGACAACTAGTAACGACTGTCAAAGATCTACCAATGACTGACGATACCAACTGCTTGACTTGCTTTCCGAGGCACAGAGGTGTCTTTGTATGTAACGTTTGTATTAACCTTCGATCGAACCTTAAAGCTATTATTATTTAGCCACACAAACTTCCACACAAGGTTTTTGTTTATTAAACAAATCCCTGGAAGTTTAGCCAGGTCAGATTTGAAAAAAAAACTTGACAGGTATTTTAACATCACGCTACGACCCCAAGAAGCGAGTGAAACCGTGAGGCACAGCTAGTAATGAATATGTACAAGCACGAAGAAGGCACTAATGTGCAATAAAATTAAAATGTAAATTATTCGAAGTTTATTTATACGGTGTACTTACAAAGCACCGTGACCGGTGCGCATGTTCAATTTGTACAATAAAACGCGACACGTTTCCGAACAAGGCACATCTGCGGCACGCCGGCCGCGGACACAGGAAAAATACCATGTTACGCTAATTGCTTAGCACAGCGCAACTTCAACATTTTGTCTGGTATTTTATCTCGCGACGGTGTAACAAGGCGAGTCACCGCCGTGATGTACGCATCGCTAATAGCAATAACATTTCACGGGAATTTTTGGGCTATCGTCAGCTAGTATATGACGATATTTACCCAGTTGGCACTCCGGCTCGGAGGGTCGTTGTGCCAGGCGGTCGGGCCGTTACCACAGAGGCGGCCTAAAAACGAGCCAGTTTCATTCGCTTGTATTTACTTTTTCTTTGTTATGAAATTCTTAAGGTTTGTCACATAACAAGAACAATTTACGCAGTGCACCGTGAAACGGTTGTGCTCACACACGGTCGATAACAGCGGAGGGTAAATGAGTTTGGCATTGCGATTTAAGTTTTGTGCAACGCATCGAAATAATCGTAAACATCCTGAGTAATACTCGCTTTTTGGGAAACCGTGTGCGTTGAGGACGTTACGGTGTAAAAAAATGAAAAATGCGTAATTAGAGTTACAATTATCTTCCCCTAGTTACATCTGAATCTTCTTATCGTTAGGTCTTTCGTTATTACTAACCAAGTTTTTCCTAGATCTATAAGTATTAATAAATAAATCTTAAGGTTATGCTCTGGTTAATACTGGTTTACTTTTATGAATTCAGGGTTGGTTCCATAGGGAAGGTTGTTTAGGAAATTTATACGGTGCACATCCTATAAAATGTTTGAAAGTGCTAAAAAAAACTGGATCGCCCCCTCTTGAAACCCAGCACAACGCTAGGTCACCTCAAGTTCAATGCATTACCACATTTACCACTGACATGCGGCCTACGGAACCTATCAACTGTTGCTAAACGTTAACGTAGATCAATGTGCAGGCGCACAGTGGGCTTCCTATGAAAGTTTCGCAATGGCGGACGCGTACTCACCTTGCCTGCAATATATTTATATATCCTCTGCCTTTTACAGTTCAATGTATGCATATATTGTTCGACAAAAATAGAATTTTAAATTTAAATACTTTAGAAAAGTTATTTTTTTTTTAAATATGTAAATTCTTTTTTTTCTTGATTTACTTGTGTCAGTAGTTTGTAGTCAGTCACTGACATCAGTGCCACTGGAAAAAATCTTCTTTTCTATGTACAGACGCTAGCACATCCACCTCTTCTTTAATACATTTTCAACTTTATTGCTAAAGCATACGGTTCAAAAATGATTGGGGAAATTTGACAGTTCCGGGTAGGTTGATGTGCTGGCTGGCTGGCTGTAGGTACAATTGGAAACAGTCGAATTCACATGTAGCCAACTTTAACCATACCTAGTAAATTGCATTTTGGGTGGCAATGCGCCAACGGTGTTGGATATTCCAGTTAAATGGAACAATAGCGTATTAAATTTTAAGTTTTGAAAACGTTTTCGTAAAAATACGGCCATAAAAACTAGGACAATGTTACTCTAGCACATTTACAAATAGGTACGGCACAATGAGCACTAATAAACCACCGAACATCTGGTTTTATACAGGCCGTATCCCTTGCGAGGCGAACGAAATAGAGCGTGAAGAAAAAATGGAAGGCCTCTCGGTTTATTAGCATACCTGAATATTTATTTGTGTCGCCATGGGAACCGTCCTCGCTCCACAACTAATGTAATGTTACGATAATCCTACGTCGTATTCTACAATCTGCCTACTTGCCGGAATAATTACCTCCAGTTCAGGTCTCAGCATAAGTTGAACACCAGCGCTAGACACTAGTAGCACAGTCTAAAAACCTACAGTCGTCCGACGAAGCCGTGTAGACAAGGCAATCGTGCGGGGTGTGAGGGGCGAGACTCGGGAAAGCCGCTCCCGAACTGCGAACAAACCCATGTTCGTAGTTCGTGAATTATTATTTAGGGCTACGCGTGTAGACGTTGTCAGCATTTTGCCAGAGATCAAAGGCGTCGTCCTACTTCTGGCATTTTAGCTGATCAGCAGAACTATTGGTTATCTATTAATTGACTAAACTAATTTCTTATATAATTTGTGGATAACGTAGTGAGTTACACACTCACTCATATTGTTGAGCATGCCTATTTTAAGATTATTCGTAGTGTGTAGCTGTTTGTTCTCCCAAATGAATAAATAAATAAATAAGTAAATAAATAAATAAACAGTGACTAACTGGCGTCTATAAGTTGCACACCAAACTTTGATTGATTGACAACTGAGAATTTACAAAAAATTGGTCTTGCAATTTAAGTGGACTTCAAGTTATGATGACTATCAGACGGGATACTATGCGCTTCGTCACATCTCTGCGAGTGCGCATGACGTCATCCTAGATACTCAATGTTGATGGCCAATACGAAACTAGCTGTCTGACAGACAATCGTTAAAAAAAAAACAAAACAAAAGTCTTAATTCAAACTAGGCTGAGAATCAGCACTTTTTGAACGTCAAAAAAAATACATAACTTAAAGACAGTCCCCCAAAAACGGCCCACCCTTCGCCACTTCTTAGTGTTTTTGCTGGGAAGAAGAAGTTATAGAACAAACTCCCCAGCAACACATCTGTCTGATTCGTTTGAAAGAAAACAAAGAAAAAAAGAAGAAACAAAGAATCTATACAATGAAATGTTCAATAAATAGCACTAAAGTTTATACAGTTTAGTGCTATTTATTGAGCAGTATATAAAATATTGCATTTCAGAATGATTGTCAGGTGTTAGCTAGCGCACTCCACTATACCAAGAAAAACAAAGTAATTTTCATTGAAATCTAAACTCAAGCAAAACGAATACAAAACTGAAAAATAACATCCTCCAGGTATAAAAGGCGTACCCGCTTACATGTGCAATGCTTACTTATATTCTTAAGGCTGTGACTCTAAGTTTAAATTGATAATCTAGGACCATACACACTTTGCCCAGTTATCATCACTATGGATTAGATACTGTCAACGCAGATACGCAATGCTCTGCTGGACTTATTTGGCGCAGCCATAAGGCACAATATAATGATTATTATGAATGATTATTGTTGTTGTTCTTATTATTATTATGTTTCTATATAGGGTGACTGGTAATTAGTGACCGATACTTTAACATGTGATTGTACTCATGAACACGGATAACTTTCCCAAAGAAACTTTTTTTTATACTTACTCATTAACTTTCAATTAATTCAATTACGGCAGTACTGCACAACTAGAGCGGTGGGTGTGGCGGGGGAGCGGGTGACGCTACTACTACTAGTACATTTTGCCCTTCTCGAGGTCAGAATATCAGCTGATAGATCGTGCCGATTCGTGCCTACTGTGATCGATCACAATTCACAGGCGCACACGCGGGAATTTCAAACAGCGTTTTCGTTATTTTATTTTATTAAAAGTTATTGTGTATAAAAAAACAGTTTCTTTGGGAAAGTTTATTGAAATCATGAATACAATCACGTGTTTAAGTATCGGTCACTAATTACCAGTCACCCTATATATTTTTGTTCTTATTAAGTACCTAATATGTGCATTTAAGTCAAATAATTAATAATTTCTCTTTCTTGATTCCTTTCTATTACCCAGTGTTGGCAAACATGAGCATTTCAATGACTTTAGACTGACGTTGTTGTTATTTGGGTCATCATTGCATAGGATAGGTGAAGCATTAAATCCTGATTTATGTCCGTTCTGCACGCACCGCGTACAACTGAACAATCAAATTTACTTGGACAGGCGTTATTATACTAATATGAACTAAGCCTTTTGTAAGCCTCTTACCAGTGCAATAGTGTCCTTAGGTTACTGTTCGTTGCATAATGTTTTAAGTACCTATATTAGAATGTATTGTACCTATCTGTGTGTATGTTGCGTATTGTATAATACATAACATACCTACATAACACAGGGTACGAACAAAAATTGCAATCACACCTAAAATTAGTTTTACACGAAATAAGCAAGATCAAAGTAAGTTTAAATAAAAACAATTTGAGTGCCAGAATATTTTCGAATAGCCCTATTATCAAACCAAAGAAAATTGTAAAATTTTCTCAATGGAATATCATCACATAATTAAATGCCTACTAACCTCTTATTGCTCTGCTTATTCGATAAATTACTTAATAGGTATGCGAATGACTTAAGATACCTTAACAACTAAATAGATATGGCGATTGGTCTTGATTGTAAGTTTTAAGAAATTCTTTTAATTTAAACGAGTATTGTGTTGAGAGAATAAAAAAATACTGTAGGTACCTACTCTTATTCAGAGGAAAAGGGTCGACTACACCTAAAACTTGTAATACGTTTTCGTACACACGTAACACATCAAACTATACTATACATGTCCAGCATAAGCTGATCTCGCATTGTATAAGATGTCGCTACAATGCGCGGTCAGCGTAAACAGGAATTGTATATTTCGAAGTGTAACCGTGTGTACAGTCAACAGCAAAAGTAGATGATCAAAATCAGAAATTCAATACTAATGAACGGAGTTCGCGCCAGAACTGTGTGGCGTCGAAGTGATTCAAAAGTATGTGATTGTAAATTATACCAAACATTTACTACCAGTACAGCTGCCATATGTTTGTGATCAGTTTTGACTCCAAAAGTTATAAACTCAATTCGCATCAGAACTAAGAAGTGAAAAAAAAAATCAAAACTAGTGAACAGCTAAAATCAAAAATTAAATGATGAAACTGAGGCCACGTGAAGCAAATAATTCATCCATACGTATTTTTTTATTAACCCAGTAATTTAATTAGTTATGTTTAAAACAGCTGAATTTGATAAAAAAAAATGCATATTAAATATATTTAATATATTTCATCCAATTGAACCCCTAATAAAAGCACTTGTTTCACTTTGAAATGTTTTTTGGAAGTAGGTTGTTTTTTTTTGTAAAAGTGTTTTAATTTTTCACTTTTAGTGGGTCAGTTTGTAATTTATCTAAGTTACAATAGCCCAATGACAACTGCTCATCACCTCTTACAACATATTGCTTTTCTCGATACAGGGACGTTAATTGTTGAGGAGTTCTCCTAGTAAGATCCAGGAGATCTGGAGCTCCATGGTGAAGGCATCATCACCACTATGCATTTTGACAAGCTTAAATTACTTAGCAACTATATTAAAGTACCTAATCGAATCGCAACCCGTGAAATACTTAGGTATAATTGAGTAGTTCCGATGCCCATCTGTGGTCTTCATCATCAGTTCCACTTTAGCAAACGGTGCTTTCCGAGAGCGAATGCACGAGTTACTATACAAAATACCCAAATCACTATAGGTGTTCCTATAAAATTTGAGGTCTCCCTCGATTTCCATAGGATCCCTTCATCAGATTCTGACTTGGTGACAATGAGACCACAGCGAGAGTATACCCTTTCATACAAAAAAAATAATTTTGCAAATCCGTCTATATATGACGAAGTTATGCCCAAACATACATAAAAAATATTCATATAAACATCCGAATTGATAACCTCCTCCTTTTTCAGAAGTCGGTCAAAAATAATATAATTCAAAAACTTTAGTATTTAAACTGGTTTTTTTTTGTAACTTCTGGCAATGTTCAAAAGTAGCTGATGTGATACAAAACGATAATTCAATGAATATTAATATCTTTGCATGTTTTTGAATTTTGTGTCAATGTTCAAAAGTAACTGATGTGATACAAAACGATAATTCGATAAATATTATTATCTTTGCATGTTTCGAATTTATGTCAATGTTCAAAAGTAGCTGATGTGATACAAAACGATAATTCAATAAATATTAATATTTTTGCATGTTTTTGAACTTTGTGTCAATGTTCAAAAGTAACTGATGTGACACAAAACGATAATCCGATAAATATTATTATCTTTGCATGTTTCGAATTTATGTCAATGTTCAAAAGTAGCTGATGTGATACAAAACGATAATTCAATAAATATTAATATCTTTGCATTTTTTTGAACTTTGTGTCAATGTTCAAAAGTAACTGATGTGATATAAAACGATAATCCGATAAATATTATTATCTTTGCATGTTTCGAATTTATGTCAATGTTCAAAAGTAACTGATGTGACACAAAACGATAATTCGATAAATATTATTATCTTTGCATGTTTCGAATTTATGTCAATGTTCAAAAGTAACTGATGTGACACAAAACGATAATTCGATAAATATTATTATCTTTGCATGTTTCGAATTTATGTCAATGTTCAAAAGTAGCTGATGTGATACAAAACGATAATTCAATAAATATTAATATCTTTGCATGTTTTTGAACTTTGTGTCAATGTTCAAAAGTAACTGATGTGACACAAAACGATAATCCGATAAATATTATTATCTTTGCATGTTTCGAATTTATGTCAATGTTCAAAAGTAGCTGATGCGATAAAAATCATAACTCAATGATTGCTTTTGCCCAGTCGGCTACAATATATTAAAACCGGAAGGTAGATTGATATTTTACATTAATGAGTATGAAAAATGTATATTTTACATTAAAAGTAAATGTTCAAGAAATATAATTTTCTTACGTTTTCAACGGAAATCTGCTACCTATACAATATTCAGGATTATATTAAAGCTATTCTGCTCATTAATGTAAAATATCAATCTACCTTCCGGTTTTAATATATTGTAGCCGACTGGGCAAAAGCAATCATTGAGTTATGATTTTTATCGCATCAGCTACTTTTGAACATTGACATAAATTCGAAACATGCAAAGATAATAATATTTATCGGATTATCGTTTTGTGTCACATCAGTTACTTTTGAACATTGACACAAAGTTCAAAAACATGCAAAGATATTAATATTTATTGAATTATCGTTTTGTATCACATCAGCTACTTTTGAACATTGACATAAATTCGAAACATGCAAAGATAATAATATTTATCGAATTATCGTTTTGTGTCACATCAGTTACTTTTGAACATTGACATAAATTCGAAACATGCAAAGATAATAATATTTATCGAATTATCGTTTTGTGTCACATCAGTTACTTTTGAACATTGACATAAATTCGAAACATGCAAAGATAATAATATTTATCGGATTATCGTTTTATATCACATCAGTTACTTTTGAACATTGACACAAAGTTCAAAAAAATGCAAAGATATTAATATTTATTGAATTATCGTTTTGTATCACATCAGCTACTTTTGAACATTGACATAAATTCGAAACATGCAAAGATAATAATATTTATCGGATTATCGTTTTGTGTCACATCAGTTACTTTTGAACATTGACACAAAGTTCAAAAACATGCAAAAATATTAATATTTATTGAATTATCGTTTTGTATCACATCAGCTACTTTTGAACATTGACATAAATTCGAAACATGCAAAGATAATAATATTTATCGAATTATCGTTTTGTATCACATCAGTTACTTTTGAACATTGACACAAAATTCAAAAACATGCAAAGATATTAATATTCATTGAATTATCGTTTTGTATCACATCAGCTACTTTTGAACATTGCCAGAAGTTACAAAAAAAAACCAGTTTAAATACTAAAGTTTTTGAATTATATTATTTTTGACCGACTTCTGAAAAAGGAGGAGGTTATCAATTCGGATGTTTATATGAATATTTTTTATGTATGTTTGGGCATAACTTCGTCATATATAGACGGATTTGCAAAATTATTTTTTTTGTATGAAAGGGTATACTCTCGCTGTGGTCTCATTGTCACCAAGTCAGAATCTGATGAAGGGATCCTATGGAAATCGAGGGAGACCTCAAATTTTATAGGAACACCTATAGTGATTTGGGTATTTTGTATAGTAACTCGTGCATTCGCTCTCGGAAAGCACCGTTTGCTAAAGTGGAACTGATGATGAAGACCACAGATGGGCATCGGAACTACTCAATTATACCTAAGTATTTCACGGGTTGCGATTCGATTAGGTACTTTAATATAGTTGCTAAGTAATTTAAGCTTGTCAAAATGCATAGTGGTGATGATGCCTTCACCATGGAGCTCCAGATCTCCTGGATCTTACTAGGAGAACTCCTCAACAATTAACGTCCCTGTATCGAGAAAAGCAATATGTTGTAAGAGGTGATGAGCAGTTGTCATTGGGCTATTGTAACTTAGATAAATTACAAACTGACCCACTAAAAGTGAAAAATTAAAACACTTTTACAAAAAAAAACAACCTACTTCCAAAAAACATTTCAAAGTGAAACAAGTGCTTTTATTAGGGGTTCAATTGGATGAAATATATTAAATATATTTAATATGCATTTTTTTTTATCAAATTCAGCTGTTTTAAACATAACTAATTAAATTACTGGGTTAATAAAAAAATACGTATGGATGAATTATTTGCTTCACGTGGCCTCAGTTTCATCATTTAATTTTTGATTTTAGCTGTTCACTAGTTTTGATTTTTTTTTTCACTTCTTAGTTCTGATGCGAATTGAGTTTATAACTTTTGGAGTCAAAACTGATCACAAACATATGGCAGCTGTACTGGTAGTAAATGTTTGGTATAATTTACAATCACATACTTTTGAATCACTTCGACGCCACACAGTTCTGGCGCGAACTCCGTTCATTAGTATTGAATTTCTGATTTTGATCATCTACTTTTGCTGTTGACTGTACAACAATTTTTAAATTTCATAAATCAAAAATAAGATGAGATTTTTTCTGTTGATTTTTTGATGATGTTACACAAATCAAATACGGTGCTCAAATGTTACTAATAAAATCAGCTGGCCTTATTATTTTAATTATATCATGTTGCACATCAGGAAAAAACACTCAAGAGATTGTTGCGCGATAGGGCTAGTTTTTGCATATTCAGATAATTTTCTCACTGTCAGAAGAACATCAGAACTGGTATTTTAAGTTACGTTATTTTATGCATTTACAATATAACACGTTCGCAAGCTACAATGCGCATAAGATGGCTTACTAAGATACTCGGAACACAGTAATTAAACATCTGTGTAACATAACATCTATACATACATACATTGGTTTCATACAGTACAATGTACATAAATAAATAAAATTGCAATGTCTGTTTGTAATGTCAAAATAACAGCTTTTAACTAAATGCTTGAAAAGAAAATTATTTTCTTAAGGTTATAATTTGCCGGTCCTCCACAGAGATGGCATACCAAAGATACGCGGAAATGAGAGATGGCAGTGTGAATATTATTCTATGTAATTACTTTTGGCGAAATTATAAGCTATAAATGTTGTTTCTTATGTAAAACACAGAACCGCAGTTAAATTTTATTTCATAACAACCATAATTTGCCATTGAAGAGGACATTATTGCAAAACAATATTTCCTGCTAATACCCATTTCGGGAAATATGGAAAAATTTAAATTAGATTTTTGTGTAAAACCATCAGGCGGTAGAAGGTCAATATTAAGCCTAATATAAGCTCGATAGCACCTCCTAATGGACAGATATATTATTATCAAGTAAATATTACATCAAGTAGGTAATTACAAATCCCACCAAACTTACAAACTATAAGGTAATAAGATCTTTTAATATAATACTTAAAACAAGCGAAATACGCACAACTTTTACAGACGGACATATCACGGCTCCCGGAGAATAAAATGGTGTCTGCAAAACATGATTATTCAGGAAAAATTAAAAAAATATTTTCGACTCTAACTTGTTAAACAATAGATGAAGAGAGATCGATATCCGTGAAATAAATAAAAAGAAGCTCTATATAGCTATTTTTAAAAATTGATTTGGGTTTTAGATTATTTAAAGATATTTTGTAATATAATAAGGTTATCTAAACTGAAATCAAAAACATATTTAAATGAAGAACAATTGCAATTGAATTAGTTACGTTTCAAAAAAAAATCACGATAGGCACCTGCAGAGATATGCCTACTTATGTCGTCGCTTCTCTTAAGGTTTTAATCCGCCGTGTCCTCCACAGAGGCACATAAGCATAACAAAGATATGTGAGTCATGGTGACGACAGAGACTTATAATTTCATCTATCAGTAATATAATAAATTATTGTAAGTCATTAGCTTGGAGAAATTATAAGCTATTAATGTTGTTTCTTATGTTAAACACTAAAACGCAGTAAAGTTTCATTTCATAATGCCCATAATTTTGCTATTGAACAGGACATTATTATACGTATACGAAGGTATAGACTCAGGCACATTAAGCTACCCCAACTGAAATGTTCCCAATCAAACATTAAATTTTTTGTTAGAAAGTTGAAAAACTATCAAAGAAAGTTAACACATTGATGTAGCTTCATGTGCTGGGGCTGGCCTCTGTACCAACGGTAGCTATACCATAAAATATCTTTTTATTTCAAGCTAATTTAGTTAAGTTAGTTCTATTTTATTAGGAAAATATTAAGAGATCAGTGCAAAAAAAGACCATGAAATTTCATGCGGACGAAATCGCGAGCTCAGCTCGTGTTTTCATATAATTCGCAGCGCGTTAAATTTTACGATGCAACTTGTGATTGTACATATTTCAAATACGCAGGTACTCGTCATGGCGGCTGGTCAAGTCATATATTTTCCGCTAGAAATTGTTGTCGGATCGGGGTTACGTTCAAAAAAATCAATGACGAAAGATTGATGTTTATTTGATCGACGCGGAATGTGTTTCAAATAATTTATAGACGATGTTCAAATCGCAGTCCTGTATTTTTTTTTATCCGTCCGTTTTATTGCGCCAGTGAATTGTTGCGCACACAATTAACGTCTAGCTAGATTTAGGTTTTGATTTCATTCTAATCGGACGTTAATGTCTAATTAAAGAAAAACTGAACCTGCATTGTAATTAAATTCATCATCTGCCTTTTCCTAACTATGTCGAGGTCCAGTCTAACCTCATTAGGTCAGATGTTCGCTCCATGTAAAATACTGGTATTAGGCTGAATGCAGCATAATACCAGTATTTTACACTCTATTACTTCATTAGGTAGGTAAAACTGATTGTTAGACTTACGAACAGTATGTCGTGGTTTCGAACCCAGGCAGGCGCATTACTTTGTGTAATTTATTTCATCACCACTGCTCTCAAAAACGGTGAAGGAAAACATCGTGAAGAAACCGGCATGTCCTAGAACCAAAAATTCTAAGACATGTGACATCTACCAATTCGCACTGGGCCCGCGTGTTAGATTATGACCCATACGCAAAATTCGCTCTTTGACGTGGAGTTGCGGATATCAGCCCGGTATCTTTATTATTTTCTTTTTTTATACTTTCTGGCTTCTGAATACGCGCAACGACTGTCAAATATTTACAAAATACAAGCCTGGATCAACGGTATAACGTGCTTTTCGAGGCACAGATGGGTCTATATACGTAGTGAATAGTCACCCGTCCACGAAACGACCTTGGCAAGCATAGATTAACCTTGGATCGATCCGTCCAACTGTTATTATTAATCCAAAAGCCCCTTATGCAGCTGTCTAAGTAATTGTAACTAATAACGAAGGAGTAATAATTAAGTAAGTTTGAGAGTTATATGGTGCGACAGGTGTGCGAATGTCAACAGGATTCCTCCAGTGGTCCATCAAAAAACTAGGGTTTATTTGCGGGAGAGACTGCCGAGTCTCTACAATTAACCGGCTGAAAAATGTCACTGGACATCCTCAGAAAATAAAACATATAGGGACACCTGTCCCGCTCTTATGCGACTAATAACGAGTATTTCAGCTTTGTACGAACTATTTAAAAATTCTTGTTACAGATTTTTTTTTGGATTATCTACCGTGGAAACTAGTTTTATGAGTTACGCTCCTCTCTTCAATTAATTAGTTCATGGGCGTATCCACTGTCACCTGTATTCTAATTAATGACTTCCATTATAACTAGGCATTTTTAATTTAACATGTATGTACAATGTCTCTCGGGCCGACTGTCAAGATGTGCATGCATCTCATATTTCATTATTACTGAGTACTGGCAAGTATCGAAACAAAGAATCAAATCTCGTGTCAATACATTTTCTCGTCGAGTTCATCCATTTTGTGATGTTTTCTTTGCTTAATATTTGTGGTTGACAGCCGCGCCGATGTCCCGCGACGTTGACAAATCGAGAGCCGACCACATCGCGACATTATAGTCCTTTGACGTGCCTTTACTATATACAGATAAATAAATAACTACAACATGTACATTTGTACAATTATGTATGAATGCCTAAAGAAAAAGTTGAATTCCTAACAGGAATTACTCAGATGGCATGGCTCTTTATTGCATTTAACAAGAATATAATACGTTTCCCTATTATTCATCACTAGCACTTTGCTCGCGACTATGTCCGCGTGCATTTTGTACCTTTACCGTCGACCCCTCTTAGTCTTGAAAATAAAATATAGTCTATGACACTCACAAATAATGTGGCTTTCTGTTAGAAAAAGAATTTTCAAAATCGGTTCAGAAAATCCAGAGATTATTTCTTATAACATCACAAACTCGCAGACTTTACCTCTTTAAGTGATTACAAGATGTTCGCGTGTTATTAAATTATCGATTAATTAACTAATAGTTTGATAATGTTGTTGTATTTAGATGGATGGGATAGTGTTATACCTACCTACCATGGAACTAGGCACTTGATGGTATAACTAATCTGGTGAAGCCACTAAATGCTCCGCTATCGGTCATTGCGCGTGTTTTCGTCTTCCATATCATTGAACAAACTGAGATACTCATTGACTGGAATTCTTTGTTTACGTTCCACTGCACAATAAACAATAACCAAGTTGTTTGTACATTCAATCAAAATAAACGATTATGAATAGGTATTATTATTCGCTTAGGTAAGTACCTACCTATTCTATTAATTAATCAGTGTAATAATCGGAATAGAAACACGTCTTGTCTCGAGTTATGCTTGGTATCTGCCGGTGTGGAATTATTATAAATGCGAAATCATTACGGTTGATAGGTAGGTACATATACGGCCTAGGTAGGTGCATCTTGACTTGATATTGACTGAGCGTTAGGCTAGAACAATAAAGGATTCATAGCGCGGATCCTGTCAGTTCGTTTGGGTGGTTCGTTAGCAGCCAAGGCTTGTCAGACAATGCGGCGTAGCATTGGAGTGCTGCTCGCGTCCCACTGCTCACGTAACATTTCCCCAAAAGGCGCGCGCGCAGGAAGGGCCACTGACTCAGCGACCTTACGAGCGGAGTGCGCGCACCCCACGCGCCTTTCACGATCCTCAATAGACCTTTAGAAACAAACATGACGCAATAAGCTTTATTGATTTGCATCTATCGGCACTACCATGCTCGGTCATGACAGGTGTCGGCACGTGGAATATTATGCGTTTCTACCTGTCATCCTCATCATCTAAGTCATTGAAAGCGATTACTTATATAATCAGAATTCGATAACTGAAATTAGATCTGACATTTATAAATCTGCTATTTCATACCATTCAAATGCTCATTACGTTGGTATTATCAGTGCCGTATCGAATAATGTCACCACTAAATGATTTTGGCAGATTTCAGCGCATCTGTACAATGCATACAACATGGTAAATAATGGTAGTACGTCACATGAACGTGTTACACACATCAGGGATGTTAGTGTTTCAGTAATTTAATTAAAGTCGTGTGACGTGGCGAGGCATTACTGTGTACAAATTAATGGTGACGTGAACGACCGTCCGGCGTAGTTTGTTGCACTCACGCGGCCGTGTGCGTTGACACTGCGGCACACTCGTCACTATTTGACGTCCCGGCGACCGGCGCCGGTGACGCTCGGTGCGCCCGCGCAGCACCGGACTTTCTACAGCGATGATTCTCTCCAATTAACAGAATGATTGGCGGGCGGAGAGCATCTTTGTCTGCGCACGCGACACACTTTACTCTTGTTACGAGTCATGCAATTCCTATAAGAATGGTATTTATTGGATGATGTAGGTATTAGCATTTCCGATGATATCTTTTATGACTGACGTTCTCTCTATGAAGATGAAGCGCGTATAACTTTTACTGCTATGTGAAGAATGATTACATCTGCTTATTTTTAACTGACTTTAAAAAACGAGGAGCCATTCAATTGGACTGAATTTAAATATACATTTTCGCAAATTGTGCAAAACAATAAATAAATATTCCACAACTTTTCACACCACGCCATTTAGTCTCAAGCAAAGCTTGAGAGCTTGTATTAAGGGTACTAAACAGCTGATAAACATACTTATATGTATATTTCTAAATACGTAAAAAAATATAGATAAATTACACCCAGACTACAGAACAAATGATCGTGCTCATCACACAAACATTCGTCCTGGGTGGGGATAGAACCCACGACTTCCGGCATAGCAGTCAGGGTCACTAACTACTAGACCAACAGGCCAGTCAGAATTATTGGCCACAATCATTCCTTATTGGAAATAATGTTGTGCAAGTTTGGTCCCATAGAGTTTGTCAAAGTTCTGACGAGTTGTTTTTGGGTTATCCTCAATAATACTATTATATTGGTATTTTTGTTTAATATTTTGTTTATTGTTGTGACACTGTAGCACTTTTAAATTGTTTGTATTGCTGTGCCCTAGCAGGGTTCATGTATGAAACCTATATAAATGTAACAACTTCTAAACTGCATGAATGCATGTTTACTATATTTTTAGTTATATTTACTCGCATACTATGTTGAAAAAAAAAAATAGGTCAAGTATTTGTGTAGGATACCCCAACTAAATGACCGGGTTTCTTTTCTTATTGTTTTTTTTTTCTACGAAGGCTTTGTAATGCCTTTAAATCTGTAATGTACCTTGCATAAATTCCCAATGTAAGTATGCTATTTTTAAGTAGCATACTTAAAGATACAAATGGGATGAATACAACATGTAAACAGTACTTCATGGTATCAAAGTTTCACGTCTCAGTAATCAAAAGAACCAAGATTATAAAGTAACAGTGGCACTATTAGTTACCACTTCGAATATAATTTAAGAAAATGTATTCAAGTTGCGTATCGTTGCGGCATTTGGTCATATCGACGTGTGCGCACTTTCACTTAATATGATGATTATACGTCCAAGTGTCTTCAACTACATTATGTACAATGTACAATACGCCACTTACCTTCTTACTACCTAAGCTATTATATTTATGATTTATTTAAGAATGCTTGTACTGGTAGTAGGTACTGGTAAGATGCATAAGAAAGGTGTAGTTGAACTTTTGGAAGTGTGATTAAATTGGACCTTACAAAACCAACAATTTTATCTCTTCTTTGTTAGAAATATTGTGCGCATGAATGAGATTTAAGAAGAAAAATGCAGGCAGTTGAATTTCATTTGACACAATTATTACAAATTATTAATTAATAATAAGCATCATGTAGCAAAGTTACCCCAATGATAATGCCACGAACACAATGACACATTGGGGTAACTTGACGTGCTGGCGTCTGTACCTGTACATATTTAGAGATCCATCATAAAACAAAACGTATCGGTTTTCTTCTTATTTTTTTTTTCTTCTTTCTTTAACTTTCAACCACTCTTAGTTTTAAAAATAAATTATAAGTAGCCTATGACGCTCACAACTAATGTAGCTTTCTGTAGGTAAAAGAATTTTCTACATCAGTTCAGTACATCCACAGATGACCCTCTACAACTATACAAACTCACAAACTTTACCTCTTCATTATAGTATATGTGAAACTCCTACTTAAGTCGTAATACTCCGGTATATAGCCCTATATTTCAGGATATAAAATGGCGGTAGTGAAGAACGGCCTATTTGGCAAAACGTTCGACCTACATACTTCATCTTATGTCGTTATTACATTACCCAAACGTTGGAAGAAATCCTCAGGATTCGTCCCTCGTACCATTGTAATGCTCAACGAATATATTTTTATTGTGCATTATTTGTTTGTTTTTATGATTCTCCCGAATATGACACAAGATTTTCGGACCTCCATGAAGCTAAACCTTGCGAATAATACATCTTTAAGCCCTAACTAGGAAGTTAAGTTAAAAGAATGTGATGTATGAGCTTAAATGTTCATTGGAACTTAAATGGTCAGCCGCTCTCTTGTGGTAAATTCTTTTCAAACTATATAGAAGAAAGTCGAAACCTGTAACTGTAATCAGTTAAGCATTCTTCTGAGAATTATAAGGCAATTATTACTTGTCCGCAAATAGTAATGGCTTGGCAAGACATTTGATTGAGGAGTTAAAGGCTCGCCGTACGTCCGCCGTCCACCCCGGTGACTCAGTCAACCATCGGAATGTCATAGTTTCCTGAATCAAGAGTTGATTGGCTTATTTAGTAAGCGATACTTATTTGTTCTTGTACAAATCACTTCGGATATTGGTTAAAAACCTGTAAACCTTTAAAAGTACCTGTTTAAAAGATTCATCAATAAATTATTCTTTTTTTCTGTGCGTCCGAATAAATGCTTTTAATTTTTCTTTCTTTCTTTTTTTATTTCTTTAATTAAAAGTTTAGCCACGTGCCTACCTTTGTTTAGGAAATAAAACTCTGGAGACTGACTAAAATAATTTGAATGTAATGCTTTTCCTGGTTTTCATAATAAGGATAAAGAAACTAAACGTGCTTACAAATTATGACCCACACAAGTAAGTGTTATGGTAAAAATAAATTATTGTAACCTATTTTCAAATTACTCATAACTTCCACGTATTTGTAAAATATGATCCCATGTAGCAAAAAACATTTAGATGTTAGCAATTCTGCGTAACAATTCTTTAATTAGCTGTGGCGGGCGGTCAAGCAAGTTATGCGGATATAGCGCAACCGCGGAGTACAATGTGCGCGCGCCTGCGCCCGCGCACCGCGTCCTTCGAGGTCGTTCTACTTCCACGCCCGCGCCACGCACTCTACTCGCACTCAATAATGGGAACGAGCAACCGAGGGAAATTACTTAATAATTTAGGCTTTATCTGACCGCCTAAATCTATCGCTTCAAAATTATATGCTTCCTTATGCGCATGACATCTCTAAACACTATCGGCAGTTCTGCACCATGAATAATAATTCATTTCAATGTTAATGTTTTGTAAATCACCAACTTTCCCGCTAACCACTTGTTGTTGATTGATTACTAATTAAATTTCATAGAATGGAGGCGCCATTAAATCATTCATTGTTGATGGTTGTGTTCGTGGCATTCTTGGGAACTCTGAACGAAATGACATTAGTTACCTACGGAGCCGGTCGGCTCCACTCGATTTGCAACTGTACACAAAGTTCAAAATCATTACTCTACATTACTATACAAAATGGTTCACTAATAACAACACATCAATCATGAAAATAAATGCCTTCCGACCCATAAGTCAAGTGTCTATCATGAATATATTTGCGAAAATAAACCGAATGAAATGGTCAACGTTGAACAATTGAAATCAATCAAGTTGGATCGCAAGAAGTCGATCAGAGAGCCGGAGGGGACAATCTGTCCGTTGTAAAAGGGTTGCGAGTGTCAACAGATTGCTTTTATTACGTGAATTACTATACTGATAAGGTAGCCGGAGCCACGTGAAGGTAATGGCGCCTTTAGATTACATTTCGAGTGGTATCGCCGACGCACATCCGCCCTCAGATGTAATTGGTCATTCACTTCGCTGGATGCTGAGCGATCTCACGATGTATGAGAACGTCAACTTGATTCACTCAAACGTTTCCGATTAGTCTAGGTATTCGTTGCGCAACCGATACACTTATAATTTGTGTTGTTCATATAGAAAAAAAAACTTGAAGAAGCCTTCGAACTACTATCCGGCACAACATATGCGAACTGTGGCAAAACGTTGAAAACATCCGAACATAAGAAGTATAGAGTTACCATACACTTCTTTTGATCGATAAGGTATGAAGAACGAGACCTTACAGATAAAACCGGAGTGCACATATAAAGACTCCTTCTGCATTTACTTACAGTCTAAAAAACTAATGCAGGACTGCTTGCAGAGTGTCTGTAGGATTGTGCACAGTATTCTATCGTAAAAAGCCATACTACTATATTCCGTGAAGGCTTAAAGACATCCATGTTATTCACAGTAAGTACATTTAGATACGAAACAATGCGTAAGTTACGTTCAAGAACGCGTAATTAAACCATAGAACCGGATCCTTCATGATGGCTATTCATCGTAAATGAGGTCCTTGCGGAGACGTGCGCTATTTCACTACCTAATGGAAACGTTATCGGGGTGCCAGCCTATAAAAAATATTTATACACTGTAGGCTTAGGACAATATTCATAGATCGTACTTCGACTATGCTTTACTTTGCTAAGTAAAGTAAGTGTTACATACGAAAATAAACCTTTAACTTTAGGCAACAATGTTCATGTTTATGTGTGTATGCGTAGCACAAATGGGTTTCTTGATGAACATGATCCATTTGTTCTTCAAAATAAGGTGCAGAGTATTTCTTAACTTAGCAAAGCAAAGTCAAAGTACGAACTATGAATCTGGCCCTTACCTTCCCAGCTGTACTGATAAGTTGGAAGGGAACCGACGCTTAGTGCCGAGATATTAACAGGTAGTAAGTACCACAAACTTATATGATAAGATAGCAGTCCTGTAATAACCATTAAGTAGCTGTTACAGCTCCTGTTAAACACACATTCCGGAGGCGATCATCAAATTGTTTGTTGGCCGGTGTTTTCTTATAATATTTATGTTCCGAAGATGTCGTATCTCGATTGCTTAAACGATGCTTTTAATTAAAACCCACGGTTACTTATCTCAACTGACTCTTGAATTAAATTCTTATTACCCAATAATTTTCTTTTTGCCTTGAGAGTGTAATTTTAAAATATTAAATGTCAGAGGTATCCCACTCAAGTTGCTTAAAAGTTTACTTTTTGGCTTTAATTTACCGAAGAAAAATTGATTATCGTAAGCCCGATCTAAGCGATGACCTAGCAATCTGACACGATTTTTTGATAAATGATATTCGAGTCGTAACTTTTTTGAGAACCGCAAAAGTTTGTTCGATGCTTTTTATTTAAGGAAATTTAGATTAGTTAAGATGTTTGAAATATAAAAATTAGAACTTGGGAAATTTCCCAACAGACAAGGATAATCGTTTGTATGTAGCAACACCCGTGTGGAGCCTGATCCAGGGCGCATTCCCGATTCGTTCCCTGTTGTTTTTGCGGCTAGGCACTCACTAATGGGTACTGGTTTAGCCTCACCGAGCCCCCTGACTTGTCTACTCACGTTCGTCCTATGGCGAGCCTTCCACGATGGTGTTTAAAACGACATAGCTTGATATAAGCGGACTATAAATATTTTCATAACAGTACTTAAACGTACTATGAAGTTACTGTTTTTATAATAGAGTCATGTTTAATCATAATATTATAGACATTACGAAAGCACTCAAAACAAACAACATTTTCCTTTTTTACTGAACATTTTAATACATAAAGCATTCTTTCCGTTTACAAAACTCTGGTCTATATAATTTTGTTATTCGCCGGTTTATTTCCTCAGTCATTTAATTTTGTTACACTTTGAGGGGACATGTCAAACGAATTCCGGTATTTGATTTGCAAGCTAAGCGTGAAATAGAAAAAAGAATCTATTAAAAAGTTTCAATCCGATGAAAAAGAGAGATTTTTGTGGTCATTTCGAGAATCTAGATCAATCATTAGAGATTTCAATACTTACAAATCGCTTATATTTTCACATTGCGTGTATTATAAATTAATTAAAAAAATTAAAGTATTATAAATAAATCATCTTGTATTTGAAGGTACAGATGAAGGTGCATAAATCTCAGTATTGCACAAATAGAGAGGTATCGAGCTCACCGCTATTTCTTGAAGTTACTTCACATTTAAAATGTGTTGCATTCTTCACAATATAATTTACTGTTGGCATATTGTGTTTGTCTGTTTATCTACTGTCTATTTGTCAATAGCAATGATTTAAGAATTATTAATAACTATCTGTAGTATGACGTCTGTTTTATATAACAACGTGCATGCATTCTTAAAGACCTTATATATTGTTCTATTTTTAAAACTGTAAGTTGGTCACAGTAACTAGGCTGTGCAGTGGCGCGCGAGTCGCTGTCGCGAGCGCACGTAGTTTGTTTACTCCGTATCGCTTAAATCAAGTTTTTTTCGGACTACCCACTTAAGTTGATAATGGAAGAAAATAGTGACGGAAATAACGCAGAAAATAGTGATTCGATGATTACTTCGATTTCCTTTTCGAGTAAGGCGGGTAATAGTAGTAACCAGAAGGATTGCGAGATGGATAGTAGAAGAATTGTGGAGAAAAGGGCCAGAGAAAAGGGAGATGAAAGCTGCAGTGAAGAGGGTTTTATAACTGTGGTCAGAAGGCGACCTAAGCGCCTCTTAAGGAGTGAGTCTGGTGTTGATGGCAAATCGGGGAAGGAAGGAAGAGAAGTAAATATGGATGACACATTTAAGATTAGCTTGACGTCTTTAGAAGTCTTGCCCAAACAAATGGCATTAGCAAAATTACTGAAGAATGAGAATATTCAAAATATATTGAGAATCAACTATAAGAGTCCCTATAAGGTTTTCATACATATTGCTAAGAAAGAAGATGGAGAAAAGTTAATCAAATGTCAGAAGTTAGTTGATTTAGGAGTAAGAATTCAGTTTGTTAACCAGTTCGATTTATCTTACGGAGTAATTAAGGGTGTAGACTTGGAACTGAGTGAGTCAGAGATATTAGAGTCATTAGAGACTTCATGCAAAATATTATCAGTTAGAAGACTAAGGCGTATCAGTCAGGACAGGGAGTGGGTGGACAGTGAGACTGTGCGTCTGTGTTTTGAGAGCCCTACAACTCCAGAATTTATTCTTGCCTATGGATGCCGTTTTAGAGTAGAACGTTATGTATTCCCTGTCTCTCAATGCTCCAACTGTTGGAAATTCGGACATATAAAGAAATTTTGTCCAACAAAGAAGATTCTGTGTCCTAAATGCGGCAAAGAGCATGAAAATTGTGAAACAGACAGATTTGTATGTCCTAATAGCAAAGGTCATCATATGGCACTTGACAAAACATGCCCTGCCTTCCTAAAAGAAAAAGATATTCGATCTTTAATGAGTGTAGAAAACATATCCTACAGAAAAGCCTTAGAAATATATTTAAACAACAAAAATAAATGCAGTATGGTGGTAGCAATTGAGGATTCTGTTGAAAGAACGGAGGAGAGTCAAATTTCTTTAACAAAAACTTACAGCAGTGTTGTGCAATCGAAAGAAATCGTGGCTAGTGAAAGTACAAGCAATCAAACAGAAATTCTAGGTAACAGACAAAAACAAAAAGTAGACAGGTCTAAGAAGCAAAATAAATATAAAGATGGGCGAGAAAATCAAACAACATGTATGGAAACAGAGTGGGAAACCTTGTCTATGGAAGATGAGATAACTGAAAGTAGTCAGGAAAATGGACAATCGCAAATAGAAGAAGCTGAAAAGAAGAAGAAAAGAAAATTCAGATTTAAAGAAATGTTTTTAAAAATAAAAGAAATAGTCTGTTCAGAGAAAGGATTTGAAGAAATAATAATGTCGGTGTTGAAAGTAATATACGAGGAATGTAAGGTATTTGTTAAGGAATTTTTAATTGGAGGCAACTTATGTCAATTACTGTTAAAATCTTTCAATGGATAATTATCGTAAAGACGCTTTGATTAACATACTACAGTGGAATAGTCAAAGTTTAAAACCAAAATCACCTAGTTTAGACGCGTTACTTGGGCAAGAAAAAATACATATCGTTATTGTTAGTGAAACTTGGCTTAATCCAGACGTTCGTTTAAATATGAGGGGTTATAATATATTTAGAAAAGACAGAGACGATTCTTACGGTGGTGTGGCGATAATTATCCATAAATCTATACAGGCACAAGTATGCCCAATTAGCTTAAGTAATATAGGTATAGAGATTATATGTATGAAAATACTTAATTGTGAAAGTTTGCAATATGTTGTATCTATTTATTGTCCATCTTCAGTGCGTACAACATCTTCAGATTGGGACAATATTTTCTCGTCAGTGCCTAAAAAATCATTAGTTGCAGGTGACTTTAACGGTCACCATACGAACTGGTCCTATAAAATAGACCAGCGTGGAACTCAAATACTAGACTCATCTTTGGAACACGGTTTTGTGACATTAAATAATGGAGAGGCAACCCGGGTCAAGTTAGTTAATGGAAATGTACAAAGATCAGCACCGGACATCACATTCGTATCATCTGACATCGCTATTAAATTTAACTGGGCCGTAATGAACGAAAATTTAGGTAGTGATCACCTCGTAATGAAGATGTCGATGAATTTTCAAGAACACACCGAATATAATAACAGACGAAACTTCAAAAAAGCAAAGTGGGAGGCCTATCGTAATGAGCTTACACAGCCTTTTTCAGGGGTAGTTGATGTCAGCGGTAATATTCAGGTATTATACGAATATTTCTTAGAACAAGTTGAGATGGCAGCAAATAAGCACATACCTATAATTAAAATATGTACTAGCCCCTCACGGAATTTTAAGCCAAAAGAGTATTGGTGTCCGTCATTATCTAGAGCAGTGGCTGAACGTCGGCTGGCTTTATCCGAATTCAGGAGAAATCCTACTCCTGACAACCTTACAAGATTAGAAGAGAAAGGAACACGTGCACATAATCTGATAATAAAAGCCAGAGATAACGGCTGGAAAAAATTTTGTAGTAGCATAGATGAAACTTCTTCCGTCTCTGATATGTGGCGAAAGATGAGATGGCTTAAAGGTTATCGTCAAGCTAAGTTTAATGTGTCGGAGGAAAAACTAAAAGGTTTGTTATATTCACTCACACCGGATTCCGTAATAAATTTACCACCAGTATTCAAATCACAGAACGAGTTAATAGAAGCACAATTTACATTAGAAGAATTAGAGAATTGTTTAAAAAAGAAGGACACTGCTCCAGGTAATGACGGAATAACGTACTCTATGATATATAATCTTCCGTGTGGGGCCAAGAATTTTCTTCTCCAGCTTTATAATGACATTTACAGAACTGGAGATATCCCGTATCAATGGCGTGCGATATCAGTTATTGCTATTCCTAAAGCTGGGCACGACACAAATACGGAAACTAAGCTTAGGCCAATATCTCTTATATCCTGTGTCTGTAAAATATTCCATAACATGATCGGAAAAAGAATAGAATGGTATATTGAGAAACACTCAATTTTGTCACCTTACACGGTTGGTTTTAGGAGAGCTCAATCATGTTTAGATTGCATTTCAAGACTATCTACTTATATCCAATTGGGTTTCACTAAAAATGACCCTACGTTGGCGTGCTTTTTGGACATCACAAATGCTTATAACAATGTCTTAGTAGAAAAGGTTGTTCAGACATTGGATGATTTGGGAATTGGCACAAAAGTTTGTAGATATTTAAGTTCATTTCTATTAGAGCGATACTTGATGATAAAAAGTAGTAATGATGGACGAACTGTTGATGTAAGACGAGCAAGCAGGGGGTTAGCACAGGGTGACCCAGTATCACCGATGCTTTTTAATATTATCACATCAAGAATTTGTCAACAGATTGAGACTGTGATTGTTTCGCAGTACGCGGATGACTTCGTATTTTACCTCAGCCATAAAGATTTAGACCACGCGGCATCGGAAATGCAAGTTGCGCTTAACTCTATGGTTGTAATGCTGGATGATATAGGACTAGACATGTCACCAGACAAATCAAAGATGTGTCTTTTTAGTAGAGGTAGGAGAAGACGACAATTGCAACTTACAATTAACAACTTACCAGTTTCTTCAGTAGATTGTGTTAAACACTTAGGTATCTGGTTAGATAGGTCACTTCTATGGAAAAGGCATATTAATGAAATACAGGAAAAGACGGCAAGGTTTCTAGGTTTATTTAAAGTGTTAGCAGGGCCGACTTGGGGAATCCATCCGAAACATTTGAGATCTTTGTACATTTCATTGGTACGCAGTAGGATTGACTTCGGTTGTTTTCTCTATGATAATAGTGCAAAGAGTCATCTAAGTAAACTGGACAAAACTCAGAACCAATATTTGAGGATTATAGGTGGTTTTATAAAAAGCTCTCCAATACATGTAATGGAGGCTGAAATGTGCATTCCTCCTTTGTACGTTAGGAGATTATACTTAGCTTACAAGTTCTGTATAAAAAGTATGTCATGTTTGAACAATGTAACTATTAAATTAATAGATGACTTGAATGATCTTTCAGTCACAAGATACTGGAACAATAAGAAAAAACCGTTGCTTATGACCGTATATAACGAGTGCAAACTCCATAATATACATTGTTCGAGTATTTTAGATATGTACTCACTGGAGAAATGGGTAACAGGTATAAACGTACGGGATAAAATTAGTTGTAAGCTAGACTGTGTACAAGTAGCAAAACGCAGCCATGAGGTTACATCACTGAAATTCGATGTTATCAAAGAACTTAGTGAAAAGTACCCGGGGTGGAAAATGTACTTTACTGATGGATCTAAAAGCAAAACTGGATGCGGTGCCGCTTACTATAATTTGAGTGATGGAACTTCGGCCTTGTTTAAATCTGTTGATACAAACTTATCTGTAATGACGATGGAACTCGTTGCAATCTCAAAAACTCTAGAGAACATAATTGGTGGAGAGAATGCGAACCATTCTGTGAATCAAAACATTGTCATATGCACGGATAGCAAAAGTGGTTTAATGCATATAGCTCGATGCGCCTCTGGTTGCAGAGGTATACCGATAGCATATGTAATTCTTAGACTTATTTATGAACTGAATGACCTTAATTTGAGATTGCAATGGGTTCCATCTCATATTGGTGTATATGGAAACGAGAAGGCTGACATGTTTGCAAAAAAAGCTATACTGGAAGGATTGGAAATTGACATCGCTCCGTTCTACACAGAAATACTTAGCTATTACAAGAGTGTATGCTACAATCGCTTTAAAGAGTATTTTGACAGGAAGTCTAAAGAAAAAGGCATTTGGTATAAGACTATGCAAAGTGAGCCTCCTCGAATCCCTTGGTTTTCTGAAAGTCATACAAAGAGGTCGTATGTTGTTATGGCACATAGATTGCGTTCTGGTCATTTTCCATCCGGGAAATTTGGATATCTTATGAGAAAAACCGACTCCCCTAACTGTCAAGTATGTGATAAAATTGAAGATGTCCAACATTTGCTGGTGGAATGTGAAAAGAACAGGAGAGAGAGAGAGATAGTGATGCGGGAGTTAAAAGTTAATCTGTATGATGTTGGGGCGTTCATTAGAATATTATCTACACCTAATTCGGGAGAAGCGAAACTTATCTATGAAATGGTTGGTGCATCACTATCACCCTCGCTTACGCAATAATAATGTTTTATTAATAATAATATAATTGAGTGTAAGAATCAGCTACATTAGGGTACGATGAGGCTGACGTACCTTTGTAAGGTAAAAGCCTCTAAATAAATAAAGATTAAAAAAAAAAAAAAAAACTAGGCTGTGAGGGATGATAAGTTTGAAGTGTGTCTCATAACAAAATTACAAACTTTTTACTTGACTTTCGTTAATGGGCTATTTGACAAAATTTTAGTTTGTAGTCCCTCATCTAGATTTTTTTTTATTTTTTTTTTACGCCTGATGGTAAGCGGTTACCGAAGCCTATGGACACTTGCAACACCAGAGGCGCCACACGCGCGTTGCCGACCCTTTAAAAACCTATTTACTCCCCTTTTGAAGAACTCCATACTGTAGCCCTCTGAGAAAACCTCGGCAGTGAGCTCATTCCACAATCCAAGTGTACGCGGGAGGAGATTACATGAAAAGATTCGACACATATTTTTTTTCCTATTGATGGAAAACTGCTTAGATTAAGCGCATTAAAGTTGTCGAGAGGGGGCTTGTAACGTCATTATCTAGTATAAACTGTACTGGCTAGTGACGTCGTGCGACATTTTGACTCGATGTATCGCCGTTATTTTTTAATTACGTGAAAAAAGAAAAAATATGTGTCGAAAATTTTCTTGTAATCCAGATGAGGGACAAAAAACTAAAATTTTGTCAAATAGCCCATTTGCAAACCAGCAAGCGTTTGAAAACTGACTCGATATCAATATGTTTGAGCACGATATTGATGAAAATCACTCCCTAGAAGATAAATAATGAGGGCATTCACGTTATATTATATTTCTGGAATATATTACATCGAAAACAAAGCTTGGTTCTAACTGCATCACAAAACAAAACCGTGTTAACAACACAATTCAACTTGAAGTATCAAAGTGTAGGCTAAACCAGTTGCCATCTACGGCGATATTATAAAGGATAATTTAAATCGCTTACAGCCGCTAACTAGTGCTTTATCGCTACCGGTTAATTATTGGTTTGGTGCTAAAGACGCCGATCTTGTTGCCTGTACACCTGAGTAATATTGACTTAGTTCGAATGCCGCCGAGGCTTGTTATTCCCATGGCATTTAAAGACACAAAATGTTAGGAACTGGAGCAACTTTTACAATGATTTATGTAGCTAGTATTTTAATTTACCTTTGCACTTCTCTCATTAAAAGGGTTAAGAGTTTTGAATACTTTTAATTAGCCAAGCCTGTGCTAATTTATGCGTGAGTATTATAATTATAACACATGACTAAATACCCATTTATGTGTCGGTTTTAGCAACTCGCAGTTCGGTATGTATTCGCTTGTACGGTCATCTGCCTAGCCTTTTCCCAACTATGTTGGGGTCGGCTTCCAGTTTAACCGGATGCAGCTGAATACCAGTGTTTTACATGGAGCGACTGCCTGTCTGACCTCCACAACCCAGTAACTGGGTAACATGATACCCCTTGGTTAAACTGGTTGTCAGACTTTCGGGCTTCTGACTACAAGTAACGACTGTCAAAGATCTACAAATGACAGCCGGGACCAACGGCTTAACGTGCTTCAATATAATTAAAAAATATCCGCGGCCGTAACAAAAACGTACTTTAGACTTGAAATAGTTGTACGTAGTTACAATACAGTGGATCTGTTTCCTTATTTTGAAATTCAAATCACGTCTATTGTCGATATTAATCAAGTTGGGATGACAATCACTTTTATGATGAATGTCTGACATTGACACGCGAAAAAACTAAGTAGGTACTTATCAACCATTTATAAAATAAAAGTGAAAGCGAAAGTGTAATAAAAAGCGTATTTCTATCAGTGAAGAATTTATGAATACGCGACATTAAACACAATCGGGTGTTTCCACAATATTTTTACTCTAGAATTTAGACAGTATGAATATTTATTTCGGCGGGCTTTCTGGGCGCCTGTCTTATGTATTTTGTTACGTTCTAAAAGATCTTTCGATCCTTAGCCTAATTTGAATAAATGTCTTTTGATTATATTCAGATTATTTTATTTTATATTCAGAGATATTTTTGTAGTGTTGCCCCTAAGTCTGAAGTGATTGATAAACTATTATGATATAAAGTCCAGCTAATAATTAGATGTGATTAACATTTTATAACAGTAGGTGTACTAATTACTTGTTATATTATATTCTAAGTACCTAAAAATTACGAAGACGACATATTCCTTTTGAGTAGTTAATTTTCATTCGCATTTAAACATTTATTCCGGTATTAATTTTGGGGCTATAACAAAATTCAACATAAACATAAAATGAGGCAATAAAAAGTCGTAATACAAATTTATAATGGCAATATTGACAATTTATGGGCAGTGTTAAAAGTTGTTTTGTAATAGCTTTTTCGAATTTTCCGCAATTACCTTGTACAGCTAATTACGTATCGTTTGTGTTGTTTTGTTTATTTTTGCATTTGTCTATATCGACTGCATTTTAAATGAAAATAACATAAATATTTAACATTCCACTGATATTATTATTTTGTAAATGAGACTGCGACTCCCCGCTGTCTTTGAACTGTGAGATTCAGACAAATGAGACGATTATCGTTGTTTCGAATTGTTTATGGACCTATAATTTAACGTGTTATAATAATTTATAATGAAGCAAGTATAAGAATCCTGTAAAGATAAAAACGTATAGAAGCAACAAAGTAAATTAATTGAAAGCAATTGACGCTGATCGTATCCCAAGTCCGAACTATGCACATTACTTGCGTAATTTACAAGGCCCTTCGTTAGGACTTCAATAAACCGAGCAATGTTAATTAATATCGTGTGCTTAGAATCAATTTACCACCACTTATTTAAATTTGAATTCTTCCTTTCAACTACATAACAGTTAATGTGTTATTTCCTTGCGAATGCAAATTGTTATAGATGATGTTAATCATTTGTACTTACTATAAGATAAACATTGTAACTGGTTCACTCAAAGTGAAGCTATCAAGTCTTTACTGTAAGTTGTCTTGTCTTACATAATTATATTGAATTTGAAACGAGCCATGAAAATGCGGTTAACGAATCTGTTGTTTTTTCCACGACTGACAGTAATCATGCACACTTTCTTCTTAGCCGCTCAACTTTCATTTTCATGTGTGGCAGGGTTCACGACGAGGGGGTTATTAAGTCGCGAGGAGCAACAACCTCGGGCCGTGACTTCCTTTTTAACGTCACTGCCTTAGTGCAGTGGGAAAGTGTCGAAGAATTATCAGGAGCGTAGCGAGACTCTTTGTTCTTCATCTGTAACGAAACAGTCAGCCCGTCTTAAGCGACGAGTCATTACCGGACCCATTACACCGGTTGAATATATTTGTTTATATTATTTGTGTTATATTCTTCTTCAAAAGTTGAAAGAACCTGATTTATATTGAATGCGACGACGTTTTTTAGGGTACCTTATATATGTAGTTATAGTTGCGTCAAGTCTATCCGTCCGTCATCTATCCGCTGCTTAGCTCAGAGCCTCAGACTAGAGGCTTTTGGTAGTAAGAGGCTTAGAACCTACTAACTAAAAACCTGTAATTTGGCATAGTATCATACATATCAATTACACGGACTAAGTGGTTTCTAAATTGAATTAGTGAAATATTAATCTTAAGTGCTAATTTAGCTAGAACCAAGTGTGTCAGCTAAATGGAATGTTTTTGGATGTGTAATAGAAAACCAGTAGTGTACAAAGTTAAAAGGAAAACTATAACAACTAAGTAAGCCTTAAAAGTTTACGAGTAATAGTCGACCAACTAAGAGAAGTATAATTACACCACTATTTTTTTAATTAGTACAAGTAATGTGCTGTATCCGTACCTGTTACTGATCATATTTACATAATCAAAAGTAAAAAAAAACGAAATTCAATTTTTAAATATGCCACTATTTAGGTAAACTTAAATAACGAAAACCGCTGTTGGAGGTAGGGCATACTTGAGCGAGATCACGCGAACGTGAGCGAGAGATGACAATTAATGAATACTCAGTTATGTCATGATCATGAATAGCCTGTACAATATTCCCATAAATTGGGTAACTTTTTGGGATATAGACAAACGCTAATAACTTTGCTGTTTATTAATATTATTTACTAGCTTCTGCCCGCGACTTCGTACGCGGATCCTGTTGCTTATGCCAGCGACAACGGGGTCGTCAAAATCGAAGATCTGAAACGTCATGTCGAATTCTAAAAGCCCGGGGACGGGAACACAATGAGATGCGCGAGACGATTCAAGACGTTCCAGATTTTTTATTTTTGTTGGTCAACAGGAAATGCCATCAGACTTAACCCTTTTTGCTAAGACGCCATTTCTATAAATATATGGTATATGGTCGCTGGGCTTTGGAGTTCCCCTACAGGTGCTCCAGATCTTCAAATTTAGTCTCACAGCAGAAAACACTCTTCACGTGGAATAGTTTTTGCAATGGCACCATTTTATATCTCTTTTACTTTATGTGTTCCATTTTCCAAAATAAATTATAGCCTATAATATGTTGCGTGACGTTCACGATCAGCGGTCAGTCGCGCATCTCCTTCCCCCACTTATCTCTAGAGTCGAAGTCTCTCCTAACGCTCTTCGGTAGATTGTTGGGATCTCATGGTCTATAATCATTTAGCACCTTTGGAACATTGGGAAAAATTTGACCTCTTTCTAGGCATGGTTATAGTTTTATTGTGATGATACCTGCTCAATTAAAATCTAAGTGGCTGCTCCCCTGCGTTACCGGGTAAGCTACCGTGTAACGAAGATAAATGGAAAAGGAAATTAAACACTCAAATAACATAAGCCCGAAGGCATACGATAAAAAAAATGGGAGCTTTAGCCAGTAGAGTCTAATTTTCAACGATATACCATCGTCATCGAAAATCAGTCCTGAACTGTTCCCGCCTTCACCGCGTAGTACCTCCTACTTATGTAATTTTATAATTATGCAATGAAATTAGTGATAGTTTTAATTTCTATATCAAATGTTTCTGATCTTCGATTTTTATAAGTCAACAGGAAATGCCTATCAGACCGAACAACTTTTGCTAAGACGTCATTCCTATTTGAGTTATGGTGTAGCTGGGCTCTTGGAGTTCCACAACAGGTGTTCCAGATCTTCGATTTTTATACGTCAACAGCGAGTGCTCATAAGGCTGAACAACTCTTGCTAAGACGTCATTCCAATATATGTTATAGTGTAGCTGGGCTCTTGAAGTTCCACATCAGGTGTTCCGGATCTTCAAATTTATTCTCTCAGCAGAAAATGCTCATATCGTGGAAAAATTTTTGCTATGGTACCATTTTTGTATCTCCTATAGTTTAGATGGTCTGTTGCGGTTCTGCATCAGGTGTTCCGGATCTTCAAATTTATTCTCTCAGCAGAAAATGCTCATCACCTGGAACAATTTTTGCTATGGGACCATTTTTGTATCGCCTATAGTTTAGCTGGTCTGTTGCGGTTCTGCATCAGGTGTTCCGGATCTTCAAATTTATTCTCTCAGCAGAAAATGCTCATCACGTGGAACAATTTTTGCTATGGGACCATTTTTGTATCGCCTATAGTTTAGCTGGTCTGTTGCGGTTCTGCATCAGGTGTTCCGGATCTTCAAATTAATTCTCTCAGCAGAAAATGCTCATCACGTGGAACAATTTTTGCTATGGGGCCATTTTTGTATCGCCTTTAGTTTAGCTGGTCTGTTGCGGTTCTGCATCAGGTGTTCCGGATCTTCAAATTTATTCTCTCAGCAGAAAATGCTCATCACGTGGAACAATTTTTGCTATGGTACCATTTTTGTATCTCCTATAGTTAAGCTGGTCTGTTGCGGTTCTGCATCAGGTGTTCCAGTTTCCAAGATAAATTATAGCCTATGTGTTGACCAGACTTAATATCTATACAACAAAAAAAAAATCATTGAAATCCGTCCAGTAGTTCCGAAGATTAGCGTGTGCAAACAAACAGACAAACAGACAAACAGACAAACAGACAAACAGACAAACAGACAAACAGACAGACTTTTTTTTTTGGATTCGTGCTCTATTACTGTTTCTAAACCCCCCTCAATTATTATTTTTTAAATATATTCAATGTACAGACACAGTTTTTTTACAGTCTTATTATATGTATAGATTATTTATTGATACTGTACAAATACTCGTACAATGAGAAGACCGTCTTGAATAAACCTTTAAGTATTTGTAGGTACTAATTCATTTTTTTTGGTGTATATTGCCGTTAACTGTTCATACCTAGTATGAAACAACAAAAAGCTCGCTACATATTGTATACTAATTGTATGTATGCGTGCACTATTGTACTGAAGTAAGGTGCACCACTCCGGTGACGGTGGTGTCCTTTTTTGATATAAAATTGTACATACATACATAGGTACTTAGATTGTGGCTACTGGCCCATCAGACACAACACGCATCTAATCAGAAGATTCTCCCTTTTCTATGGGGAATGAGGAACTTTACACCCTGTTCTTTATACAGACCTCTGAAAACTTATTAACATAGATAGTGTTACTTGTAATTTTATCTGAAATTATGCTCTGTTTTTTTTTTGCATTATAAATAAATGAATAAATAAATTTCACAACTTTTACACAACGCCATCATGTTCCAGACTAAGCAGAGCTTGTGTTATGGGTACTAAACAGATGATAAACTAACTTATACAGGGTGTAAAAAGACCGATCACATAGCCGATAACCACACATTCTGTACATATAATTAAGTAACTTTAACCAAAAAATAATGCTGGGAAAATACTATTTTTTCATCTTTAATAAAGAGATGCTTTTTATTGCGCGCATTGCATAGCGCGACAACGCAACGCAACTTTCGATCAGCTGAGCGTATGGCCACTGGCGCTTGGTCGTTGCCCCGACCGGCCCGTTTGTTTAGTAACCATTGCATTTTTGTAACTTCAAATGCGTAATTTGTTTTGAAAAATCGATAATTTTGATAATGTTTGTTCGGAAGAAAGTTTACTAATACAATTTTGAAAAAAAAAACTAAAAAAAAGATTGCACTTTGATCTTCATTATCTCCAAATAAAAAAAAAAATAAATAAAATAAAATTCATTTATTTCAGGTATCTTAACCCATAGTAGACACATAAAATTCAATCATATATAAAAAGAGTCACATAAAAAATAAAAATTAAATCCAAATACAACATAATACGAAAACAATTATCTAACAATCATTAATAATCATAATATTAATTCAAAATCATACTTAATTCAAAACGTAATAAAAATAAAAAGATAAAAGTAATTTACATGACATTCAATTTATATAGTTCTCTTACGTGCGACACTATATGTAACTTGTTTGTCACAGCAGTGTCGCACATAAGGACAGTCCAACCTATTCGCAATCATCCTCAGAACAGTGTTGGAGCTGGCCCGCACCCTGCGCACAAGAGACGCGCAGCGCTTCCGCATGGTCGCATGGAAGCAGTCCGTGCGTGCCCATGCGAACATACCTGACGCGCTGCAGTAGCGAGGCAGACCCAACACCGCCCTGAACGCGTTGTTAAAACCAGTGAATTCCCAGGTATGTTCTAGAAGAAAAAAACTATCCCTGTGATGATGGGTAGAATAAGTAGTTTTCGTTTACGTTAAGGGTCTTTTTACACCCTGTATATTTCTAAATATATACTTTATTATGTATATATTTAGATAAAACCCAGACACAGAACAAATGATCGTGCTCATCACACAAAAAATTGTCTTGGGAATCTAAAACATGACCACCGGCATACCAGTCAGGGACACTAACTACTAGACCAACAGGATTATTCTCAGTATCATTATTAATATATTCTGCATTATTGTGACGGATAACTACGGAACCCTACTTTGTGTGTGCTCCGTCACGCACAAAGCCTTTCTTTAGTTTGAATGTGCTCGCACGTGGCTCTTACAACTTGTGAGTGCAACAATGACTGTCACCAATTATGTATTTCGGTGATGCCTCGTTCCATATTAACGTTGGTTATGATGCAGTTTCCGTGGGGTCGTCCAACCGATGGTTTCGGAGCCAGTAAACTGGCAAGTCATCTGTGCTAATAGCCCGGGGCTCCTGTTACGTTACCTCGCGATATTCGACCCATTGTGCTGTTAAGGAAACACGACCTTAATCTGCGTAATGTGATGTAAACGAAAATTAAAAGTTAATGGAGAGCTAAAGCGTTGCAGGAACACAGGATTTCTTGATTAAGCGATAAAATGGTGTAGGTACCTAGTTTAAAAAAAAAATGTTATTATACTTCAAGCTCACTAACGTACAGTGGCAAGCACATCAAGCTACCTCATTGTGTCCAATTTCTTTGATAGTTTTTCAACTTTACAAATAGATTAAGGTTCATGTTCAATTAGGAACATTTTACAGTTTCGGTTTTTTATGTGCTAGGGTCTGTACAGAGGTGGACTTATTTTCATTGGCCTGATATCATTGGTGTTTTTTACCAGTCAACCTTTGAGTTATTTTAAACAGTGGCAGTTAAACAGTGGCGGATACAATTTTAAAAAAGAAAACAAATGAATATATACTATACTTCTATCAATGTAGGTAAGTATTTTGTTTTTTCATCTACTACTGCTAGTTTAGCCGTAATTACATTTAGAAGGTAAAGTAGCTTATAATATCTCCATATAGCCTTTATTGTTAACGGTATACGAATATGTAATGAAGAATTAAACTAAACCAAGTCGCACTATGTATTTACCAACGATGCGTGCACGTGCATACGTACGATTCGTATTCATAATATTGATTTAGACTACAAGAGTAGGTAAATATGAAACGCACAGCGTCTACAGGCATTTCAACAACGTTAAAAATAAGCAACACCATGCCTGTATTGGGCAGAGTTAGGTTAGGCAGAAGTTTACCCTATTATACGACCACATTTTGCTTGTTGTGTTTAAGTCCTATGTACCGGGATCGAATCCAGACTACTCAGACATTCCAGACGGAACATCGGATATTCGGTTATGTTGGAATATCCGATGTTCAATGTTATGGGCGCAAGTACTTCTGCTGAGCATGAGCTCAGCAGAAGTACTTGCGCCCTTAGGACCAATGTGCCACTTCAACAACGATATAGAAGTAAAATAATTGTGACGAATTACAAAATGAGTAGAAAAAAAAAATAGTAAATGAATAGTAAATTAAATAGATACTCTATTGTAATATTAGATAGATTTCATTTTTAATGAATAAGGTTAATTCTCCTAATTGTGAATTGTGTGATAAGGTAGATGTTGTGCAGCAAAAATTTTACATACTTAAATAGTTACGATCAAGGCGCATTCTTAAGCATATCAACAGAACCAACATCTGACGCCGCCAAATATATTGCTGAAAATATAATTTTGCATCAATGACCCCTTTTGTTTCTCTTTTATATGTCTGTAAGTTATTCAAGTAGGTTAGTTCAAGATTGTGTAACGTTGGGGCTCCCATGTCCTTGGAGACAAATGCCCCTAAACAAAAAAAAAATGATACTTGCAAACAATGTCGTATCGTACCTATCTGATGTCAAGACTATACTGTCTTGGCATTGGATACGATACGACATTGTTTAAAACTACGGCAAGTAATCGATAAATAATAGAGGAAGCTTATACATATTATTGTTGTTATAGGTTGAAGTAATCAAAATTGATCCAGGGCCTTGACGTAGCAGTATTAATATTACAGTAAGGCGAGAACATTACGGAGAGGCGCTCGCTCATTTGCACTAATCGAATGCAGCACAAGCTCGGGTTTCAATTATGCTTTCATCGTCGTATGATCATGTATTATTTTCAACATATGATGTAGCCACTCACTTAAGCATGCAGATTAAATGTCCACTGTGTTTCTGCGTGAAACGTCACAATATCCAGATCTATACAACATGCTCCCTTTTCACGACTAATGCCGGGATCTTGTTCTTATTGGGACGGCACGAGAATAAAAACAATAACGAAAGTTTGAATTTACTGGCAACCAGGGCGACCCCGGCGTAATGCGCCTAGTTATTCCACGTCCCAGCCCGGCGGGGTGGGATATAAGTGCAAATTGTTAAGATTATAGAAGAGTCTGCGGCGAGTTGGCGCGGTGCCAGCGCTCGTGCGACGACCTCGATGTGCCGCCTGCCGTGCCCCGCCTGCACCAGCACACAGCACTTCCTAATTGGTAGCGATTCTTCAACGCGAGGTGCGAGTGGGCCATCTCCGCGTCAACGATGCGCATATTACCGTGTGTTTACTGCCGACTCTGCAGTGCGCTCGTGACTCACTCCTCGACGCTCACTACCGCCCACCGAGCTATGGATATTTGTATATTCACATGAACGTGAATTAAGCCGTAACTGTTCATAATTTTATATGTCTCTAATCGATGTAACCAATGAGATAATTGATCGGAATACAAGGTCTTTACAGCCACAGCATGAGAGGTTTATTTTTAAGTTACGACACTCAAAACCCTGCTCGGCACCAGATGTCCTCCGCTCACTTTATCAGTAAACAAGATAAAAATGCACTGGTTCAGGTCGCTACAGCATGCTGGTGTTCCGATAACCAGTTCGTTAAGTGTAACAGCGCGTCTTCGGTCGTTGTGTATTATGTAGAGGTACTCAACTGCCTCGTTTCATAATGTTCTGTATGACATAATGTTAGCATGTGGGTTCGTGTTAGATGTTTATCAAGAGTATGTACATTAAGGTAATGCAGAACTACACCTCGAGATTTACGGCTCATGGATAATTAAAAGCAACGGGTAAACATGCGTGCACGCAGCTAGCGCGCCGTGTGACACAACTGCATGCGCGCGTCGTTTCGGGAACTGTTTCCTTTTATAACCGCGTCCGCGTCGTCCGTACTATTCTTAGTGACGGTCAGATATTTTTTGTGCTTATTGTATTAGTTCGTATCGCGGTCTGTGTTTTTAGGTCACGGTGTGGTTTTCTTCGGCATAAAACGACTAACCTTTATTTTTTATTTATTATCAGAAATAGTTAAATAGTAGCTCTGCCTATTATGAAAGAACATTCACAGGCATGAGATGAAAGATGGAATAGTTTTTGTGCAGACAATTTAATGAACGTTGCAAACTCTTCTATAGAATTTTGATGTTGATGTCCTGCAAAAAACTGGAGCCCAGCTTGTGTTACCTAGAAGAAACACTGGACGTCATGGAATGCGAAGGCAATGGAAACGCACTTTATAGTTCATTTGGAGCCTCCAGTCCTCCACGTGTGCGCATGTTATAAATTAGGTTGGGGTACCAGTTGTTTGAACAACAGCGGGGCTACGTCCACACATAATATTGACTCAGCGGTGACACTGCATACACACACGCTATATTTGAACTAGTTTTTAATTACAGAACGTCTTAGGAATATATTGAGGAAAGCAGAGCAAACATATATATGAGCGCTTCCTTATATAACATAATATACCTACTGATCATTTTATAAATATGGTTTATTCTAGTTCATTTTAGACCTCTAAACATTGAATATACAACAGCAAAACTAAATCTTGAACTTACCTTAAGAATCGAACTAATTCACTACCGAACGTATAACTTTTAGAGCTTCAGTCCCTACCGGCAATTGAACCCAGAAAGTTGATATATGAAAGGGTGCTGTACTAGTTAGGGAAAAGCAGTGACAAAGGGAAGGCAGGGTGTTGGGAAGTGGGCCGACCAAATCTGGGACGGAAAGAATCGCAGACGACATAAATTTTTCGTGCACCATTTATTTCACCGAATGATTGCGAGGCCTGACACAGAATTGGGGCGCGGGGAACGCGACTGCGAATTTCATTATTGCTTCTATTGTTTTGTTTTGATGAATACGTTTGGCTTTCATGGAGCCAAATTACCTCCACACGCCATTATCCTTTTATTTGTAGTCGAATATTAGCCGAATACTTTGTCTTTCTGTTTAGATTCATTTGCTTTTATGTCATTATTAAATGGTCCCACATAAATCAAGTTATTCATTGCTCAATACGCACTTATATCAAGATTATCATTGAATGAACCTTGTCTGTTTGCATTATCTCTCGCCTACAATTTTTATTTTATACTTAGAGCTGTCAAGGACGAGGGCAGTGATGCCTACATGGTAAGCTTTAATCAATAATCAAAATGTTCTCCTTAATATATAAATCTACCTGAAGCTACTAATATTTTTATGGGAGCCTCACCCAGCACTTAATATATTTCAAAGACCCTATTTCATAAAAGGATTACGGGTTGCGTGTAGTTAGAAAACGTTTCAAATGATTTCTAAATGTCTTTTATAATCAATTTGAATTCATAAAGCAATAGATATGGTAAATAAACAAGAATCTAACAGTTCCAAGCTACGGTAGTTAATATAAATTACCTCATCAGATGAATATTACAGTCGCCTGACTAATTACTTATACAGTGTCCATAGTTCCATACCGCTCACGTTTAATTTAACCAGTAACTGTATGTGAACATCATTGTAAAACAAACTGGTGTGCCGCGCTGCGGGAGCGTGACTCCACTATTAAAACTATGGACTTTAATGGTTAACGTGCGAAGGTACTGCAGAACCCTACACAAATACCTTAACACATGCCTACTCGTTTCTTGACACTTCATATTTATCCTTAGTTATTGTTCAGACTTCGATTACCAGCTGCATTTAAACTTAAAGCAAAGTAATTCTGTGTCCGTAGATATTATCAATTTAATATCAATGACAGCTACAGTCATCTCATAATTTATCTAAGAATGCTGCCTCCAATTTAATTTACATATATAATATCTGTTCTGCAGTTTATGTTTACAGTTAATTAGCTAAACAAACCGCTTGTCCATTAGGAATCCTCTCTTTCATAAAAGCCACCATTTACTTGTTTAACCGCCGCGTGCGATTGAATTCTAAAACAATTAATTTTACTATTCATGATATCATAATTTAGGTAATATACAATAAGATATTGTGGGCTGTGTAGTTATGAACATGAACAATGACGTGAATGTTTTAAAATATGTATTGTGTGTGTACTGGCGGAAGGACGAGTTACGTTATGTGTTTGATATTCCGCAGAAGACGTAGAAGCGCTAAGGTTCCGGGAACCTCCGCCATACTTGGCAGTCGTCGGACTAACGCTGACATACTAAGTGTTAAACTTTGGGCTTGTTTATTATTATGTTGGCCGTTGTGTACGATCGCGTGCTCGGTGCTGCATGGTGTGAAGTGCTCGGTTTTATTACATATTAATAATATTAAATCCATTTTATTCACTGAGAGGCAACATACTGATTCATAAAAAATAATTCAAACATTGTTGTATGTTTGGTTTCTGTATATTGGTCTAGAAATCCTTGTTAGTTTGGTTATCTTTTTGCTCTTCGACTTTTCTACAGTCATGTAGTAAATAATATAATTATACGAAAATTAGCAGTACTAAATAAATGAATAATTATTCCACAACTTTTACACAACCCTATCTAATCCCAAGCTAAGTAGAGTTCGTGTTATGGATACTAAACAGCCAGCTAAACTTACCTATATATTTCTAAATACATACATATTATGTATATATAAAAATATTATAAATAAATTGTCGTATACTTTTGTTTTTGGAGTGCATTCGTTAATTTTGTCTGTTTTTCTTTTGATAATTCATTAAAAGGTCATCAGATACTCTTCCTTAACTTTTCTGACCATTTTTATATCAGTATCTTCAAATCAACATTACAAATATGACAGCTAAAGCTTTTTTGATATGATTATCTTATCTCAACCTAACCTTATAATTAAGTTTTTAAGAGTCAATGCACTACGTGATAAATCGACTCAAATATGATTCAAGAAAATATTTCTTTGTAAAAATGAGACCTATTCAACGGTTGGGTTAATTTTATGTGAAGAAGGATTATAGCGTGTTATCCTTTTGCAATCCCACTTAACCGGGATTCATTTTGCCATATAGGTACGAGTATACTGCACAGCCAAAAGGGGCAGTAGAAACTCATCCATATTTTCGAGGGCATTGAGCATTAAGATATTTAACAATAATCCGGATACGATATCAATAAAATATACAGTTAAATCAATTTAACTCCCTTTAAAACCTTTAAGCCATTCAGATCTTACACCAGCTTTACATTGCATGTGAGGTGCTAACAGTCCACCAATTATTTATACTGCTCAGAATATTATACCAACTTTTTGAGATTACTTACAAACCAGTACCTTCTAACAAGAGAAGGAAAGATTTACTTAGTTTGCTTAGTTTGTTTGTTTGTTCCTCAAACTAGACGTGCTTTTGTAAACCGATTCTATTCAGGACCCGGTTTATGTAAAATGCTCAATAGGATACTTAATATTTATGGTGCTAGTTACAAAGATTAAGATATGCGAATATTTAGGTAAACTTGATTACACAGACGCTGAAAAACTTCTAGGAATACTTCAATAACTCTGTACCTAGATAACATTATTGAATTGATATTTTTTTATGTTATTTGCATAAGTAGTAGTAGTAGTTTAATATAGTATAAGTAGTATTATTTTAAAATAAAAAAAACTGTAGTCAGCTGATCGCTTAGTCTGGGTATGGCCTGAAACACAGGTTTTTTTTAACCTAGCTCAGGTTAGGTCGCCACAAGTTATAATGTCAGTTTCACCGCACGTTTTATTGATAAGTATTTAAAAATATGTGTAAATTAGACTAGTGTAAAATAAGCATTTTAAGCTATTATGGCAAAAAAGCTTGAAAATCAAAATCGAAAGTGTTTTCAAACTAGGCTGAGAATCAGCACTTTTTGAACGTCAAATACCCCCCACCCTTCACCCTAGGTACCTACTGAGTATTTCTAAATTTGTAAATGTATTAGGTGCTTTGTAAAAGGCCATAATAAATAAAAAAAAAATTATTAATTAGAAATGCGATTAGGTATCCGGTTGGCGTTCTCTGTCGAAGGTCTGATGGCTGGTAGGACACACGAGTCCTGAAGTGGAGATCGGCAAGCTTAGTGAGAGACGTCCGGCTGGATGCAGAAGGTAAAGGACATGGTTTTGTGGCTCAGTCCGGGAGAGGCCAAAAACCAGCAGTGGAGTTGATTGATATATAAAAGTTAGCAAACAGGTAAGAAACGAAATGAAATGAAAAGAAATTAAATTATTTATTATGCATGTAAGACATGGAAATCACTTTTACAACTCATTCTTATGCTAGATGAAGTCGGCATTCCCTAACTCTGAGAAGAAAAGCCGAAACAAACTCAGGGATCATCGTCAGTTTTTAAGTCCAGACATTAAAAACATTATCAAAATTTATTTTCGTGTAACAAAGCAAAACTCTTGTACCTTTTCCTAAAGGATCTTCTATCTATTTATTTCTTGAGTGGGCAGAGGGAGCGCGATGCCCGGGCCAGAGCCCGCGGCTCGGAGTCTCGATTACAAAAACACTCGATAAGATAAGTACACTCGCAGGATGTGATTCGACACTTTAATGAATTGTATGTTTATAAACATTACTACTTGTGTTTATTTAATTAGTGATATTTGCTTTTAAGAACAAACTACCTATGATGTTGCCACTTGACAGTTATCTATTTATCGCTATTCTCAAGTTTCTTTATTACATCTCTCCTAATAATAATCCGTAATAATCTCATGCCCAGACAGAAGTAAATGAAAGAATTTAAATTTAATTATTTCATTTTAATTAAATAATTTTAAAATACAAATGTATGTCGACAACGTCGAACATATGATCGATCGATACCCTTCGATCGATTTGCTAGTACCTATACAAATGCCGTCGTTTGTTAGTAATACACCCTGATTTAATAACATTAACATGACAATTTTTTATTAAAATTCCTAATATAAAAGTTGTAACGAGTTTAATGGGCCCTATTTTATTGATAGTTCCTAGAAATCCTGAAAATTTTATAAGTAGGTAGTAGTGCTTTTTTGTAATGGACCTTGCCTGGTTTAGTTATTGCGGTTATCTTAAGAAGTTCAAAGGCAAAGCTCGCTTGGGTCGTACCTATTTAGTCACAGTGCTTGCGCGTACCTATTTAGTCACAGATATAACCTGTCCTACTCCTAACAAATTTAGTTTAGGATGCATTCGTTTAGTCACAGAACTTTGACGCTACCGCAAATTTTGAAAAAGCCCAGTTTTTTAGAAGACAGTTCATTAAACAGTTAATTTGTTCATAGTTAAGACCAAAAATTGTGTGGGAACCTACTTTAGTTTTAGGTACAGACGCCAGCACATCAAGTTACCCCAATGTGTCAAATTTTCCCAATTGAATATGAACCTTATCCTGTTTCACATAAAGTTGAAAAACGATCAAAGATATTTGACACATTGGGGTAACTTGACGTGCTGGCGTCAGTACCTACATTAATAAATTCACGATATTCAGAAAGTAGCGACAATTTTAGAAAACAGACAGCGATCTATTAGGGACAAAGACATTCAATACTCACTATAGACGGGGCATCACAAACAAAATATTCATCCGATACTTGTGTCCGAGTGGATACAAGTCTATGAGTTTAATTTAGTACGCTCCGCTGCCGCTCCAATATTGCTATATTATTCTAGATGGCGTTACTGAGACATGGGATCACAGTTTATTATATTTTAGGGCTGTATCCGTACCTACCTGTTACTGATCATATTTGCGTAATCAAAAGTAACAAAAACGAAATTCAATTTTTAAATATGCCACTATTTAGTTAAACTTAAATAACGAAAACAGCTGTTGGAGGCGGGGCATGCTTGAGCGAGATCACGCGAACGTGAGCGAGAGGTGACGATTAATGAATACTACCGTACCAACCATGTCATGAATAGCCTGTACAATATTTCTATAAATTGGTTGACTTTTTGGGGTATAAACAAACGCTTATAACTTTGCTGTTTTTTATTTATTGATACTTTTGAAATATAATAAGAAGACCGTCTAGAATAAGCCCTTTAAGTATTTGTACTAATTAAAAATTAGTGGTGTATAGTAGGTAGGTATCTTAAATCTCTCTGACTAGGTATAATGAGGAATAATGCCATCTCCCAATCAGATTTATTAATTCGTCTAGAAACCTGGAGTGTACGTGAACAGCTAAACTCTATATAAGTTTAAGTGTAAGTCTGGAATCCCAATATGAATTACAATACCAACTCACAATATTTATTGTTATCAAGCTGTTACTTTGTCGTTGACATTTACTTACGGTCTACATATCAAGGTAAACCCATTTCTGTTGTAAGTGCCATTAATTTTATTAACACAAGTTTGTTCTCATAAAACTCTTAAGTAAACGAATGTAAAATCGTTTATGTGGCGAGTGATTGACTTACGATTATGGTCTGCTTTATATCACTTATATTATGTTACAGTAAAAGCGACTTTAATAGTGAATCCAATCTAAGACGTTTTAGCTTTTTTCCTTTTAATTGGCCGCTTATAAAAAGCACTCGGCCACACATCAAACTATACATTTCCAGGTTACGCTGACCACGGATTTTACGGAAATCGTATACAATGCGGGATCAGCTTATACTGGAAATGTGTAGCTTGATGTGTAGCCGTGTGAACTTTTCAAATATATTAGCTCGAGCAGAGTAATTCTGTTAAAAATGTCCAAGTGAAAATGTAGGTGAATTGAAGTAGAAGTGAGCGGTCCTCTACTCATCCCCTAATAATACTAGAAATTGATTCTTAACTTTACGCTCAATTTGACAAATTTGATTTTACAGAATAGACCGGGTTTTTTTAGAAGATTTTCATGACAAGGTCAAAAACCAAGTTCATTACTAACTTGTTCTACTTATTTAATTAAATCTTGGAATTTAATGGAAGATCCAAGGATTTGCCTCAATTCGTGCTTTCACTGTAACGTGTAAGAAAAGCCAATGCATTTGTGAAGTAACGACGCATCGCTTCGCCGAATTGACGTTATCAATTTTATTGGCGAAACGAACATCAACATTTTTATGATAGAGTACGAAATAAGGATATAAGAGCAGTAAGAGTAGATATTAAACTATATACTTACATAAGTATGTATTTATTATTTTACAGTTATTTAAACATCAACTTTCCATAGGTAGTCATTATGATTAATTTTAATTTCACGCTTGGATGTGTTGACATAATTTAAAGATACAAAAATTCAGATTATACTATGTTTAAAATGTAATTAAGCTATTTATGTAATCTCGAGTGCTTAAATATCAGTCCAAAACTATGACTAAATAAAAAAAAAGATTAATAATTCTAGGCTGGTATCCGCAACTCCACGTCAAGGCGCGTATTTTGCGTATGGGCTATAATCTACCACGCGGGCCCAGTGCGAATTGGTAGATGTCACATGTCTTCGAATGTTCGGTTCTAGGACATGCCGTTTTCCTTACGATGTTTTCCTTCATCGTTTTTGAGAGCAGTGGTGATGAAATAAATTACACGAAGTAATGCGCCTGCCTTGGTTCGGACTTACTGTTCGTAAGTCGGGGCCGCCACCCAGTGGTGGACAGTAGACATAGCAGAGAGCAGCCGTGGCCAAGTGGCCACCGCTACTTTCTGCTATGTCTACTTACTTACTTATATATGTATGTATTTATTATATCTTAAAGTTAATCAATAATAAGATATTTGTGATAAAAAGTCCAATTTCCGCAGTAATAACGATTAAGTTTAAGTCATTTCGTGCAGGGCTGTGTTGACCTAATTTTTATTAAACAAAATTAATTGTACGTTTTAAATATAACATGAATACTCATGTAAGCTTGTAATCTGTGGTGCTTCAATATCAATTGACACTGCGCAACTAACATGTCGAATTAACGAGTCGATCGTGACGCATAAGTGAATAAGTGCTAACTGGTATTTAGCGCGCATCGCCCATTGCCCTTTTAACCTACTTCAATAAAATCAACAAAGATTTTATAACTCGTAGGTACAAAAACATTGGATAGAAGTCTCCTTAGTGAGAAATACAATAAGGTATATACATAGTAGTTTATTTTAACAACAAATTATGATCTGTTTATTTTATTGATATTTATACTAATTATTACATTATACTAATCGTAGATAATATGTAAAATATGTATATAAAAAGGGAACGAAGGAACTAAAGAGCGTCAACAAAAGTATTGACATCGCTACCAACGCAAAAAAAGTGTCCAGCCAGAACGCTAGCCGCATAGCTACGTTGAATGGCAATGGTTTTCTTGGTCAAGATAGGCCAGCCAGTCACGTGAAGAGTCAACCAACCACTTGGCTATGAGCCGAACAAATAAAAATGAGTTAGTCAAAAAACCCCTGAAATAAAACAAAAAATAACTTCTATACGCAACGTGTGTAACGTTCACTTTATCGCTAGTGCCGAGAAAGTTTTCCACCGGATATTTTTATCTTTCGTCTCAAATACAGTTTGTTTGTTTCGTACGATTTCCTACATCCAATGGAAGTTATTAAATTGATCGGATCTGTTCGATTGATACAAGTTTGTCGGTCAACAATGGAATGGGTTTCGCTTATGGACGGTGGATTGCCAGAGCGATAACCGATGGATCGTCGTGATAAATGGATGCCAGTCCTCTGTCGGCGCCAGGCAGTCTCTCTCTTGTGATATACGACACTAAATTCCACCACGACGAATTTCATTACTATCAGAGGTAGTTTTCCTTCAAATCTTCGTTGGTCTTGTGGTCGCTCTATTCTATGTTTGATTCCAGGGTTTGCAAAGTTTTGTTGGAATTTTCCTCCTGGGGTTTCTCAGTACCGGCTCGAACTAGGTGTGTAACAAAGACATTCAATACCTATAGACCGGACATCACGAACAAAATTTTCGTCCGAAAAAATGTGTCCTGCTGGATACAAGTCAAGGCATTTTTTACCAGTCTACCTTTAGGTGATCCAGCGATAAAACATGGCAGGCGCAAAAAGGTAACAAAATCTGAGACATGATCAGGCAAATTGGGGTAAATTCATGTGCTAGCCTCTGTACCTGAGGTCTACCTCTGCCAAACCCTTCGAAGAATACACGTACATCTATTACATTTTATGTAGTTTTCCTTCATAACAACTTGGGCTATTTCCCAATACTGCATTAGTCACCACGAGGTCAACATTCACTATTGAGGCCAATAAGTTACGAAGAGGTTCGCATGAATTAAGCATAATTAAGTCAGAGTTAAGCCAAGAATACTCAATCCACTGATCGTGAGTTCGAACCTCATTAAAACTTCGATCGCTACATTATAACTAATGTACTGTATCGAATCTTGGAAGCAGCATGCGGTTGCTTGCTAGCCTTGGACCGGAGTAGATTCGTTATTTGGTCTCAGTCACACTTAAATACCCAGTAGGTACCTAAAAAAAGCAACCTAACATTATAAGAAGCAACCCTAACATTATAAGATTTAAAATACTATAGTATAGAGAAGACATGCGAAGAAATGACACAAAAAATCTGTGAACCCATGTGTCAGTAACGCCACCTAGAATAATATAGTAATATTTTAGCAGCAGCGGAGCGTAACAAACTAGACTCATCGACTTTTGTCCACTGGGATACAGTTATCAGATGAAAATTTTGTTCGTAATGTCCCGTCTAGTAAGTTTTGTGTCTTTGGAAGCAACCCAAAATATATTGAAAGCAACCTAAAAATGCTAAAAGCAACTTGAACATTATTATCAGCACCTAACATCATTAAAAGCAACATAACATTGTAAAAATCAAGCATTGGCTGTCCCAATGAAGGTATAATTCTGGAACTATATCTATTTAATTATAAACTTTCTTCTGAAATAAAGTTAATAACTTTATTTAAGTTTCACGCTAACAGTCTGAGAACGTGCGCTTGCACATAATATGTTAACTAACTTGTGTAAATTCATTGAATTAAATTGTAAACGTATTTTCTAAATGTATTTTCTTATGTTAATACAGGATTGTTCCTGTATTAACGTAAGAAATTAACATAAGAAAATACATGTATCTAATTAACAGCATCTTGGCTCATGTTTTATAACACGTTTTAGGTAGGTAAGTCATACTGGTAAGTAGGAAGCGCCTATCCACCTTGGGTACTTGTTGCTAGTCAAATATTATGCCAATATCAATAAATTCACTTAAGTTAAAGCTAACAAACAAAAGGCAACAAACTTCTCAAGTAACAGAGGTGCGCTTGCGCAAAACTTTGAGAAAATGTTGCTGACACCGCATTACTGTGTCGAAAGTTATGTTCATATCGTATCCACATAAAGTATTCGTTCTTATTAGATTGGAGTACCTCTTAATAAAAGTGCCTTCACTTTCAACTCACGTTCGATGGATCTACTTAGACGTATTAAATAAGGTTACAAGGCCCACCGGGAAAAGGCATAAAACTAATTTCAACGTCAGAGACATAAAAACACTGTTAAAAACTTTTGGGTGCACATAAATCTTCTGGACGTGTAACTTTTGGGTTGTGGACCCCTGGCTTAGCGAATACGAAAGTCTTAGCAAAGACGGCGGAACTTGAATATTAAAACAACCCATTACCAAGAGAATGTTCCAAGTAGTTATGATAAAAATACAAAGTAAGTAATATACGAAAGAGATCAACAATTGATGATTAAACGAACTTACCTGTACGTGAAGTTCAATCACAATTACTCGAAGAGCTTCGTTCGAAGATATTAGCATAAACACATGTAGTTTCAAATATACAGACTCGCCGTTCGCATTGAATTTAGGAGGTAAATCAATTATTTTAATCTAAAAATATGAATGAAATGGAAGGTAGATTAAAAACTTTTGATACTTTTTCTTGAATATGACATTCGCGCCTTGCCAGATCATTTAGTTCGGAGTTTAGCTGAGCTGTTTATAATTTGCGACTAGGGGTTCATTATGACCGGGAGGGAGGGATGCTAATATCTTCGAACGAAGCTCTTCGAGTAATTGTGATTGAACTTCACGTACAGGTAAGTTCGTTTAATCATCAATTACTCTCAAGCTTCGTTCTCGATATTAGCATAAACACATGTAGATGTTGAGAGATAACAGTCGCAAAAAATGATCAATTTTATGATTTGACAAGACGTATTGTATGATCTTTGCATTGGAATGATTGATAATGAGAATAAGTAAATAAAATATCGAATTATTATTCATTTATTTGAATATTTGAGCCAATCATATAATATAATTGTATTTTACAATTCCTTGTACCTACATAGGTATAGTGTATAGGTGAAATAAACAAAAAAAATACATAATAAACTGCTATTAACCATTTAACACGCTTCTTGCAAAAACACCTTCATTCGATTCCTCGTTTGTTATAATTCTATTATAATATTTAGCAAAAATGGTAGATGTTGGACTCCACCCGGCAGTGTTACGTATGACATCCAGACTAACACCTACGCTATAAGCTTTAGAAGTGGCTGCGTGCCTGGTGCTGTGCGCAGTAAACAGCGAGATGTCAATGCCGCTGTTTTGTAACATGCTTTTTACCCATTTACTCAATGTTTGCGATGTTACTGCTCGGTATGGTTTTCGAAATGAAATAAAAAGATATCGATGGTCTTTACGTATTTGATTGGTTTTATCGAGATATGCTTGCAGAGTATTAGCAGGGCAAATTTGCCGCCTTTGTGGAAAATACGGTAAAGTTAACACTGGTTGTAAGGAACCAACTCGTGAAGTTTTAATTACATCGGTTATTTTGATAGTAAACCCTGACTCAGATTTGGAAATGTTATCGACGTGTACTTTTGATAAAGTTTGCATTCTATGAGCTGTTACCAGGGCTAGAAGAGTTACTAATTTTTTACAAATTTTTTCAAGACTTAAATTTTCATTGGGATATAATTCCGCTAAATAATTTAAAACTTGATCAGTGTTCCACGTTAAATTGTACTTGGGAAGTGAGGGCCGCAAACGAAAGATTCCCTTGAAGAACCTTTGAATATAATCGTTGTTTACTGCATTATGTCCAAGTAACAGCGATAAAGCTGATCGGGAGCTATTTAAGGTGCCATACCGAGCACCGGCATTGAATAGTTGCGTCAAAAAACAAAGAACGCTTGACGTTGACACTGTATAAGGGTCTATATCGGTTTCGAGACAGTACGCAAACCACTTTTTAAGACATGTATCATACTGTTTGACAGTGTTATCAGATAAAGATGCTAGCATTATCGGTAAACACGATTGTGGAATTCCTCTTCGGAGAAGTGATGTCCGGACAACCTCCCGACAACCAGGGTAATTTGCCGGTGAATTGCACGTTCGCTACAACGAGAAATAATTATATCACCCTCTGATTTTAAAACAAGTGGTTTCGAGGTAAGGAGTCTTTTAAAGAGAGGATACCAGGGCTGTGTAGGCCATTTCGGCACGACGACAATACCGGTAGCTTTATCGTTAATAATTTTACGCAAGGTTTTTAAAATAACGGAAATTGGTGGAAATGCGTAAAAATAGTAATTAGCCCACGACATAGTAAACGCGTTAATTACAAAAGCGTCAGGGTCCCTATGCCAGGAAGCATAGATTTCACATTTGTGATTTATTCTGCTCGCGAATAAGTCAATACATGGGACGCCAAAATATTGTGATATTTTATTAAAAGCAATCTGAGATATTTCCCACTCTATGTCGGGATGTAATCTTCTTGATTCGGCATCAGCAACTATATTTTCAGAAGAGCGGATATAATCGGCATAAACCATAATTTTACGCGTTTCGCACCAACTCCACAATTGTTTCGTAATATCGGTTAGGTGAGGAAATTGTACTCCACCCATTCTATTTATGTACGATATTGCTGTTGTATTGTCAATACGTAACAAAATCTGACAATCTTGCAAATCTTGTGCAAAAACTTTAAGCCCAAGGAAGGCTGCAAGTATTTCTAAATAATTTATATGCAGAGTTTGCTCATGTAGATTCCAAGGGCCACTAGCAGTCTCACTCCCACAGGCGGCGCCCCATCCCGTTGTTGAGGCATCACTATATATCTCTAAGGAATACGTATCAACTTTTATTTTGCTTACCGATTTATTTACAGCATTAAGCCACCAGTCATATATTGGGGATAATTCAATCGGCAAGGTCATAAGCCTATCGTAGTTTTCTTCACCTTTGAGGTTAAGATATTTACATCTCTCAAAGTCTTTGGTATAAAGCCAACCGTAGTCTACGGCTTGACATGCGGATGTTAAAAGTCCGATAAAGCGAGCAAAATCTCGAATTTTACATCGTTTAAGCTTCCTAATTCTCAACAATTCTGTTTTAATTTTGTGTCTCTTAACATCAGGTAAACTAACTTCAAATCTGTTCGAATCAATAATGTTTCAAAGCTGTTCTTAAATCTTCAAGTTTAAAATGTTGAGTTGGTATAAGCTTGTTTAATTGTTTTAAATTTAAAATTAACCGATGTTTACCATTCGGCTTAGGAACAAGAAAGATACTGGATATGTATTGACCCGCGCATGGTTGACATAATGACACAGCCCCAGTATTAATAAGGTCTTGTATTGACGTGTTAAGGACCTCATATTCGGATCGCGAATAAATAGGCTCTGATGGAACGGTTGTTTGAATAACTGGGCCGGAAAAGAATATTTTGTAGCCAGTAATCCAAGAAAGTATAACAGGGTTGTTAGTTAATAAACACCACTGTTTATAGAAGGAAGAAAGGCGCCCCGCAAGGCTTACCGTCTCTAACGTCGGTGACTTGCTTGCGGCTGACGCGACGATGTCTTGTAAGCGTTGTTGTGCGTCGTCCTCGTCTGCTGCCTCTGAGCCGGAGTTGATGGTGCCGCCCGCGCATATCTCGTGCCCCCCGGCGGCGGTGGTGGGAACTGTCGGCGTCCTGCCGGGGGGGCTCGGTAGTTTAAAGGTCTGTTGACTACCTTATTCTGCCTTTGAGCCGTAGACTTCATTGTAGAAGAGAACTTTAGATCAGCTCCAGATTTTATTATCGTTTTTGCTAATCTTAATGTTTCCGATAGGCTATTTCCAAATAGCATTTCATCTATTTTGGTTTTATCTAACTGATCCTTTAGTTCCTTCTTAACAGTTGAAAGGATGAAAGCACGCCGAGAAGTCGAGTCCGTGTATTGTATATCACCGAGGATTCGAGCAGTGTCCATCAACAGCTTAAGAAGCTCAGGGTTTTTATGACCTGATGAAAGGAGCGCGGTAATGGCCTCGCTGATTGAGGACAAGGCACAAGATGTTAGCATCTGTTTACTTTCTATGCCCTTATCTCGCTTTGCTTGAGTTTCTATAAGAGATGCTCGAATCTCTGGGTTGAGGGTAGGTGCTTTTATGAACTTACAATTTACTGGTACCAAATATCGCTCTCTAAGTTCCTTGCGGTTCTCTTTAGAGAGACCGGAGGTAGCAATGTGGTTCAGCCTAAGCGCCAAATCCTTTTGAATTTCTTTGCCAAATTCTTTAGTCGAGGTGGGATCTTCACCTAATATTTCCATCAAATCTGGATCTAATTCGGGAACACCTTCTTGAAGAGCAAGAGGCTCCGGTTCACTTGCATTCCCTACCTGAGGTATGGCAGTTGATTCTAAGTCAGGGGCAGCGACTACCTGCGTAGAGGGCGGTGAGGCGGCAGCGGCGTCCGGCGGCAGTATATGAGCTTGTACCGTAATGTTGTTGGCGGTAGGCAACTGGGTGGTGACAGGGGCCGTTACCAGTTCCTCGTCACTACGTTCCATTGAGGCTGGTCGCCAGTACGAACATCCGGGTTGTGGATCCGTATCGTCGCGATAAACATAGTTGTCATCGCATGGAATTGGTTCGCACTCTGCAAGCAAAATAATAATTTTGCTTAGTTAAACCTATTTACGACTAGGAAGTGAGACTCCTTGTGAGAAACACGTTATTCCAATAGGTAGTATAATATTTTATTCCTCGGCAGGTATAACATAGGTACAAGCTATGGATAAACCCCGAAGGTAGATCCGAGCAGCAAGTACTTAGTTTTGAAAGTGGAAGGCCCCCAAAGGACAATCCGATTTTCATTATTAAATTATGCCATAAAAGTCCGTTATTTATTCAAAACACAAGCGTATACCACGTATACTTTGACTTATCAGTATTTTGTATTGTTAAAACAACCGAACTCATTTTAATTGTTACTACACTAAAGTAACAAATTACAATGTAAACACAAAAAAGTAGGTCACAGACTCACCCTGCACGTTGTAAGGCGTAGGCAGATCACCATCCGATGACGACGTACTTTCATAGCGAAAACGTCGCCCGCGTTTTATTTTACGGTCTAACTTTTTAAGTTTTTTGCTTATATAATCATAATTATCGTGTTTGTCACTTTTCCTTTTCGGCATTTTAAGACTTAAACGCAAACCTATACTTTAAATTACTGTAAGAACAAAGAAATATATGCGAAACAGCGAAGCACTGATACGTGAATGATCTGGCAAGGCGCGAATGTCATATTCAAGAAAAAGTATCAAAAGTTTTTAATCTACCTTCCATTTCATTCATATTTTTAGATTAAAATAATTGATTTACCTCCTAAATTCAATGCGAACGGCGAGTCTGTATATTTGAAACTACATGTGTTTATGCTAATATCGAGAACGAAGCTTGAGAGTAATTTCACTGTTACATTACAATTTTAACTTTCCAATAATAACGATTATATTAAAAACGTTACATAAGACGATGCAAAAACCCTTCATTTTTCGGCAAAGAAGTGTTCGTTGAATCCAGGGAGGCACAATTTTTCTGCAACGTAACATAGTCAATAGTGTGGATCACGTACACACGAAGTAGCAAGCACGTATCAAAAATGATTGATGCGCAAGTACGTTAGAGACCGCAAGAAGAACTCCACTTCCGATAGATTCGTCGGATCGTGCGCCCCGCGGCCCGCAGCTCCGGATGTCACGTATGTCATACTTCCCGTTGCATGGACCGACTTAGCTTTTTGCGTACCAATAACATCTACTCGATTTGGATGTGATATTGGATTGTGCCAAATGTAAGCGCTGGCCACGTGCGTGCCATTTGTCAGAGCTTTAATATAGTTGAGTCGTAAATAAGTAGGTTTTGGACTTGGTTGCTTTTTCATGTTTGTGGAACTTTTAAGGATCGTAGCACATGGTAGCATATACTCCCCCACTTGGTTTGTGGGTTACTTAAACTTCTAGTACAGCAGGCTACTTATTCTGTAAAAATCACCTCGTAAAAATGTAGGTGAAGTGTAGACTAATTGAGTTGTCATTCCATATTATGTAATATTAAGCATTGACAGTTTTATACTCAAGTTTTTACGGGTCGGCTTTTGCTGAATCGACCGGTTGCTGTACATGTACTGTAGAGGCTTCGGACCTCTTTGGATGAATGTTTAAAAAGTTACTGGCATGTAATGATCAATTTCAAATTAAGAAGAGAATAGACGCACAGCCAGTGGCTGGAAGGCAAGGCAGTTCGCTTAAAATTCAATCTAGGAATAAATCCATTCGGTACTCAGCTCAGGTTTAAAAGAAAGAAAAAAGAAGTATTTATTTTACTCCCACAAGACAAAACAAAAGAAAATGGCTAGTGGTTCGTTTTTACAGTAGGCATTAGTCCATTCAAAAGTTATATTTGGTGTTGCGTTTTTAGAGGACGCCACAAACTTGATTTTAGCTTTACACTGACCCCCCCTACACACCAAAAAAGTAAAATTGCGTCCTCTAAAAAACGCAAGGTAAGGCCTAAAAAATGTAACATTTCAATGGACTACATTTAAAGAGCCTATTCTTTAAAAACTCTTTGTTGTATGTTTAATATTCGTTTCAGAGCGTCTCGTCTGCTACCATAATTACGGGTTCTGAGCCGATGTGAAAACGCTATAAAAGGTCCGTATTCCGAACATTTTGTCGGTGTAAAGTGTAAACATCTTCATTAGCAGTAAGTCGTCCCGGGGGAGGATAAGACGTGTATTGGCATTGGCGTCTAGCCGGCCGTAGTTAGGGGGCACGCAAATAAAGATCAACGACCGCCTTTAAGCCCAGCTGCTGCACCTGAGCCACGGTTTAGCGAACACTTTTATGTACGACGATATCTTCTGCTTAGATGTTTACGAGTTGGACAGAATAAGGTATAAGGCAAAATTATAGATTCTTTCGTTGGGGAATAAAACACCACAAGATGCAGTGCTTAGAGATCTGTCTTCTTTGTAGGCCATTTTTAATAAAATACTTAACTGCATTTCCTCTATTGCTGTTGGCTGTTTCTACACGTATGTTCGGTCAACGTTTTGCCCTGATGGAGCCCTTGTTGAGATTTATCTACAGTTTTGCCTGTATCAGCCTCTTGGAACCCTCCTAGAGAGTGTCCTGCAAGAAGTCATTCCAAAAAAAAACGTTTGTAAGGTTATCTAAAGGTTGTAATTTTACTCCGCGTTAGGCCCATAAATGTCTACTACAAACTACAACATGAGATTACCCGACAGAAATTAAAATTGGAGGACCTTGTGAAAAAGTAATGAAAAAGATGATTCAATAATAAAAAATCAAAAGAGAGTATCTCTTTGTATTTTTTTACCCGGAAAGGCCAGTAGGTACTATAATCGTCACATGATATAAAATGTATCCCAAATGAGGTTTGAGAATTGGCTCTTAACATACCTTTTTAAAGTACTACTCAAGGCAGTGTATTTACCACTAATTACCACGTATGCTTTTTACTTTGCATGCCAGTAGTGCTATTCTATAAAATCACCCAGTGGAAATGTAGGTGAAGTGAAGGCGAATTTGAGCTGTAATTGCATACTATTATACTAGAAATTGACAGTACACTTCCCTCAAGTTAATTTATTTAATTATTAAAACTTTATGCACTAGTAAAAAATACTGGACAAAGGCGGACTTAATGCCTTAGGCATTTTAAAGTGGTGCAGAGATGGAAAAAGGTAGGTGCAACAGGGTAAAAATTAAGGACAAATAATTGACGAAAAATAAATACACAGATACATACTTAATAAAACAAAATAAATGCACAGATACATACATACTAAAAACAAAATAAATACACTGATACATACATACTCAAAACAAAATAAATACCTAGTCAAGAGAGATAAATACATTTATAGATAAAAACGAATCTAAATAAAAATCAGCTCTGCGATGAACCTGGCAATATATTGTGCATATGTTCACGAACTTTCATTTTAAATGTGAACCGGCTGTTTCTGTTTGTTCAAGTTCTCACGGGGTGACTTTTACTGCATCGACCGTGCAGGAAATCCCAGGTAATTGAAATAATAATATAAAATTATTGCAATTTTCAGCAATAAAATTAATGAAATCAAATCAAAATGCAATATCTCAGTTTAATAAGATGGTAGATGTGCGCTTTGTCGTACTGTAAAGTTTCAATTTAATTATATTAAATAAATACTATAAACCGTTACTGGATCTAATAACGTCAAGAACATAACGGAGAAATGTTTGCAGATTAACTTAAATTTTTCATTCTAAAACCCGTGAAGACCTGTAATCAATATGAATTTATATTTTCATAGATTATAATCATCTAAACAGTCGATTCGCAATTTGTTTCCGAAGGACTTTATTCAAAGTCAAATCATTTAAATAAAACCATTTCCAGTAAAGAGATCACTTCTCCTATTAATCTAGTTGGCTTTACTGAGATATGGGATCGTAGTTTTTCTAAGAATTTTTTTCGTATGCGAAGAAATGTCCTGTTTTGTGATGTCCCGTCTAGTATTGAATGTCTTTGATTACAAGACACTTTTGAACTTCAATCTTAAGTTTAATTAAATACACCACTAATTTTTAATTAGTACAAATACTTAAAGGGCTTATTCTGGACGGTCTTCTCATTATATTTGTAAAGTATCAATTCATAATATTCATAAACAGCAAAGTTATTAGCGTTTGTTTATATCCCAACAAGTCACCCAATTAATGGAAATATTGTACAGGCTATTCATGACATAGTAGTATTCATTAATCGTCATCTCAGGCTCACGTCGCGTGATCTCGCTCAAGCATGCCCCGCCTCCAACAGCTGTTTTCGTTATTTAAGTTTAACTAAATAATTGCCATATTCAAAAACTGAACTTCGTTTTTTACTTTTGATTACTCATATATGATCAGTAACAGATACGGATACAGCCCAATTTTTGTACTAATTAAAAAATAGAGGTGTATAAAAATGGATCTAGTTGTCTGGTTCAATATATAAAAATACTCTTCGTATGGAGAAGAATGGGCAAGAAACTCCTTACTTTCTCTCTGAAAACACTTTTTCTCCTATTGTTTGTTCATCAGTAACCAGCCTTTTCATTTTACAATTTAAGCTATAAATTGAATAGTTACAATAAAAAACAAATACATAATTGAGTGAAAACTTTAAAAACTTTTTTAGCAAAGCTTTTGTTTCCTGACTACTAGTTACACCACCTGCTTCCGTGATGAATTCAAGTACAGAACTTGGAACTTTAAGCGCTTTTAAGGACTCAGGAGTCCTTAGAATATCAGGAAATGACAAAAACGCCACCTCCGCACAACAACGGAACTGCAACATATTACGTATAACATCCTGGGGCTTCGAACAATATTCGGAAGCAAACATTTATGTATTTAATTGTTACAATTCTGAAGAGCTCTACCATTTAACTTTATTTCGGAATAGATTGAATTTTACATGTTTTAAGTTTTGTAATATTTAGTTTTAAATATAGTTATGTCGTCTGTGTTTGAAATTCATCCGTACGTCTTCCAATAAGTTAGAGGTTTCATATCAAGGGATGAAGTGTAATAAAAGCAAGCAGACAAATATTCGGGACTTAGGGTTGTCACTTATGCTTTGTGAGAAGTGAAGTCAGAAGTTAAGATTGCGTCATTGAAAAATTGTAATCATTTATCACGTAATTTTTTCGTTGTGGTTTTACTAAAACCATTTTTGGTTAGATCAGCAGGGCAATCATGTTAAATCATCCCGTGAAAATTTTGGTGAAGGCGAATTGAGCTGTCATTCCATACTAATGCTAGATAACGCTGTTCGTCATCTTCTATCATCTGAGTCAACACAGAGGACACACACAAAAAGGACAATATCTTCCGCGAAACGGAAATTGGATAATGTCTTATATCCTATCATAATTTCCTCTTTCCGCCCGGCCGGCGGCCAGCTTTCTAAAACTCCTGCAATATACCTTATGATACATAACTATTCATAATTAGAATCCCAGGGATATTAACCAGGCCTTTGATAGTTATTTGATAGTGACTCCTGCTTTTCTCATAATATGTTGTTTTGCGGTTCTAAGTGAAAGTTGAGTAGGGGGAGTAAACAACCCAAATTTAAAAATAATGGTGGAGCTTGGGAAATAAAACGAGCATCAACCCTGTGCGGTGCGGACGGTGACTGGCGCGCAGCATCGATCCGTCGCGACGTGCCTGACGCAGACCGATGCTCCCCGACGCGATGCGACGCGGCACGACGCGGCACGGCGCGACGCGACGCCCGCGCCGCCCTTACATTATTTACTTTTCAGCATAATATATATTATGAACTCTGCTTTGAACGTTTGAACTGATACAAAGGTCACCTTAGACAGACCGTCTGGACGCTATATTAGCTTTATTTTTATTGAACTTTACTACGCAGTTTTAATGCTTTCAACACTCTGCAGATAATATTATGTATTTGAGGATAGTAAACAGTACTCTTCACAAACATGATGTTATGTAAATGCATTATGTAGCGTTACTTTAAGTAGCCAGTTAACTACGTAATATTGCGCAACAAACATTTTCCTTGCGAACGTTAATAATTATGAATGGTTCCGTACGCGTTTTAAAGGCTTTGCATCAGCGCAGCGGCGCGGCAGACGGTTACTGTAATTTCATAGCAATTAGAACCTTAATACTCGGAGCGAACTACCTCGTCTGTCATCACAGGGTCACATAGTCGCGTAATGCTGCTCACTGGTCTCATCTGACTGCATTGCACTATCCTGTCATCACTTAGCGAGCGGATTATTTATTTGTTTGGTCGCGGATGTAATTATACCCTCTCCGGAGCCTCGGCGCGGACAGATCCCGTCCAACAGGTCTCGTTAATATTAATCTGATTAACTATAATGCCAATACCAAGACTATAAAGCAAATATGCTCACTGACTGTATCTCGCGAGCTTTTCTTATATTCCTGTTTTATATTTCGCTTTGCATACTTACAATCATTAAGTCGCAGTTGATTTATAGTAGAATTCATTTTATTGAAACACTCCTACTCTTAGTAATAAAATATCTATCTACAAATAGTAAAACTTTTGATGCCCAAAAAAAAACTCTAAAACATACCATTGTTCCGCAAATGGACCGAAAATGTGGAGGCGAGCCGAATGGCGATAAAATTACTGTAACACTCGTAAAAAATAGCCATAATATTTTTACGTCCCAATTTAGGAACTTTAGTGGACTGAGCCTGGATATAAATTGTGCGTACCTATGTATCTGTGTGTTTCTCTGGTAAGGAACAGATAGTGCGGATAGTGATGTAGGTATGTAGGAAACTATAAGTTGTAAGTAGCACCTTCACCAATAAACTGTACGTAAGTGAACGTGCGAGGCGCGTTGTTATTTAGCGACGGCCCTATTAGATTGTATTGCTGTATTTTATTCATGGATATTAACTGCAGCGCACCACATAAACATGCGGCAGGTGGATCCCGAGTATTCGTGGAGGTTAATGAAACACTTTTATTGCTGTGACATCGCACAGTAATTGTTCTAGGAACAGCCATAATTTGTAAACACGTAATTGTTATTAAACAGAGTTCCAGTAAGTTGAGCTCGTTGTAGGCAGGTACTTGTCAGCTCCGATTCTAGGTTAAAGTTACAAAAAACCAGCCAGTCTATCTTGTTTCAGTAGTTTCAGAAAAGTAATACAATTTTTTGCTCCACTGGAATTTATCCATTATAATATGGTATGCTGTTGGTTTAAAATAAAAGTGTAATTTTATTGATCGTGCATTCGTGGTAAGAGTAAGACTCAGTTCGTTTAAACTTGGGGCATGTTTTGTCTGTCGACCTCGAAAATTACGCAGACAGTAAAAGGAGCGGAGGGCGATGACAATGGAGCGGATAATCCCGCAGGTTTGTGTAGCCCTGTAAGATTACGCTTACGCGCTAACCTAGGTTAGCGCGTAAGCGTAATCTTACAGGGCTACTTCAACTAGTTGAAGTTACAGCGCCATCCGTGTCTAGAACAGTTAGGCATCCAGGGTGGTGGATTTGTTGTTACCCTAGATAATACTGCAACATCTTAAATACCTTTGCCGAGGCGCGCCGCATCTTTGATGCGCATTGTACAGGCCAGCCGGCAGGCAGCCCCATCACCCACCATTCCCTAAAGGCTTATACTCTGCCCCTTCATCTGGCGGTGTCCTGGCAAACACGTCGCCGTAACAGAGTCAGACGGAAGGTATTTTGATGATGCGAATGAATGTAATTTCATTGTAGAATTGCATTTAATTGTATAATATCTGTCAATGGATTTCAATTATGTGCAACAAATTATGGGGTTCGCAACCACGACAGACCATGTCTGCTGAGCACTATAGTTTGGCAGCTTTACCAGTGAGTTAATTTTATCCATTTCCTGCGCGCTATGCGTAACGTCTGCAGCTTAATGTTGCTAAAGGAATTTGTAACACTGGTAAGAGTAATTGACTTAACACCGGTGCGCTATAAACATAGCCTGACGCGTAACTGCATGCGTCCGACGATACTGAAATAGACGCAGAATGCAAAACGCCGCTCAAAAGTTCATCATCCTCGCAGCTATTCCAAATATGCCTCATATGAAACACCTTGGCGGACGCAATGAACGTGGGGACATGAGTTGTTTATTGGACAGCCTAGAAGAGTAATTGCGGTCGCGTTATGTCTAGAATTACTTGCAAAAATGCGCCTACGACGCCGTGAACAATCTGACGCTTCAGACTACCGCTCTAACAGGGGGTCTATAGTAAACCGAGCATATTATTTTGATGTCGATTCAAAAGTACTGCTAAAACGGGTTGGTTGCAACAAAGTTAACGATGACGTCGGGCCCGCGTCCGTCGTGGGGCTGGGGATGTCAGGGAACAGTTAGACGACTCCGTGAAGAGTTCGCGGCACGCGTCCCATCGACGCATACTGCCACAAATGTATAAAGTTACACACTTATATGCAAATGGCCAGTCAGCTGTATAACTCCAGTGATTTCCCCCGATACAGTCACATATAATATCGTGAACATTGTTTACGGACTAGTCCCGCGTGTGGTTAAATCTGTAAGCAGTAGTCGTAACTTGAAATTAAATGAGAAAGATTATAGCCATGTTTTGCAATGTTTTGACATTGTAGCTTTACGAGTTGTAATATTGTTTAGCGTCTACTCAGTGTATCCTGGTTCCTTGATAACAGTAATAGAGGGGTTCGTCGCTGATTGGCTTAATCGTAATAGCGACCGGAGCTTTTTATTCGGGGGCTTGTAACATTGTACAAGCTGCAGATTCCAGATAAAACATTTTTAATTTTTTATTATTGGGTTCACCAACAATTGTTTACGCTAATTATATGACAAAGGAAACATGTACAAAAGTAGGATAATACATAGTGTAACAATCACTTAGAGGTGAACTCGTAAGTACTTACGTAAGTTGTACTTACAAAATTCATAAAAAAAACAAACAATGAAAATATAATGGAAGAATAAATAAAATAAATGTTCGGCAATTAAATAAATAATTATGTACCGCCAATCATCCTAAAACTTTCATACTAGTGAATGATATAGTAGACCGCAAGTAGCTTGATATAAAATTCCACGTGAACTGGTTAACGCTTACAACACTAGTCTCTTTAGTATTTCTGTGAGTAATGTAATATCAATTACAGAAATATGATCGTATAGAACACATAACATTCGAAGTATTCACGTCATCCATCAATATAATCCATTAATATATTACTTTTAACTGTATTCGTTTTTACACTTATTACTGTATTTATTTGCGATTTATTTTTATTTAAAAATATTTATTATGTTTATTTTATTTACCTTCGTCCGTGTGTCATTGCGGGGTGCCAACAAAAAACCAGCGCTGGGTGTCTGACGCCCAGAAGCTGAGATGGTTACCCTTTCGGCATGGGCACGCCAGCGCAATTTGTGTAGATACCTGCTATTTATTACTTCTGTTTTCTTTGTTGCTGTGCGCTTGTATCTGTGCTGAATAAATATGTTTCTATTCTATTCTTTAATTAAATGGTAAGGCTAATTATAAAATAACAGTTCGTCCTACACCATCCTGCAGTAAAAACTGTGTATTCCAATGTAAGTAAGTGGTCGGCTCTGTTGTCGGGTGGCATTTCACGATCTAGGAAAACAGTCCTATATGGACGGGACACGAACCCGGGCCGCAATAAAAAGCAAACACCCAATTATCTGAACTGCTCCACTCCCTTTGGTAATGTTTGAAACAAGTATGGCCAACGAGACTTATCGCGAATTAATTAAACACGAGCGAAACAATTAATAGAAGTGACTATACAACGATTAATTTCTATTATTTATTTATTTATTTATCATTAAACAAGAGGGTAAGTAACTTATAAACTAAGCCCCACAAAACCGTTGCAAATAAGCTAAGCGATAAGCTAAGCTAAGCTAATCTAATCACCATCTAAGCTCACTTAATTACACGATTAGTTATTTATTAAATAATACGCCTCCATGATACAATGATAGACAAGACAGTGGTGTCCTTATTCGTTTCTATGACTACGACTGCTTAGTGCTTAGTGCGAGTTGCTTATAAGGAAACTTGTCTGTTTACTTCCGCTTATTAGATACACATTGCATTAATAGAATCATTCATAATCATGTAGCAACTGAGGAAGTACGTTGGACCAAAATATACTTACAACAACCCATACAGAAAGTGAATGTTAATCTTAATGACGTGATGGTTTTAAAAACAGAACAGTAAAGATGTTAGTAGTGCGATGGAACGAATATAAACAAATAATTATGACTGGAAAAAAAAGGTAATAACTCAAAACTCTCGCATTCAAATAGATGAAAAAAAAACGACTTAAGGTTCAATAAATTTTTAACCTGTTTTGTTGTAAATTCACCTGTCAAAGGTATAACAGTCATGTGCGCGGCGAACTGACATAAGCTTTATAGTCGTGTAATGACTGCATCAGAGACATAGATAATGGACTGAGACACAAAATTAACCACTCCCTAGAAAAAGACAGAGGTACTGTGCGGCCAATACTCTTTATTGTAGGCCTGTGGTTAAAGAAAGAACGAGACAACTATTGGCCACACGCTTTATTTTTTTCACACTTTCTTACCACTATTTAGGTACTTCACAGCTGGATAAAGAACACTCAGCCCATTCTCAATGTCTATGGACATTATGATAGGCTTATTGTCACACAAGAATACTGGCACGCATGTCAGAAGATACGATTTCTAACCTCTTTTACTGCTCTATGGTTTTTAATATGATAGAGAAAAACAACATGTTATGGTACAAAATCCAAACACCAAACTTGGGGTGCAGAAAGATAAAATTTGCATTCACCACTTGCCCACATTTCTACTTTGCATTTTTATATTCGTCGGGAACCAACGTGCTTTGGAAGTTAACAAGATCAACACGAACGGGGGCAATTGAAGGGAACGAAGCTCACATTTTTATATATTTTTTTAAATTCATTGCTTTATAAGCAAAGGTACTTCTTCTATTAACAATAGGGGATGTAAATGAGTTTGTTTTCAACACTTCTTTCCTCTCAGTTGAATAAAATGAATGTCAATATTTATTACATTGTTTACTGGATTTACTTTGCTCTTGTTTTCATTTGAGCTTTGTTTTATTATACTTTCTTCCGTCTGGCTCACAGTAGAGTTATGGCCGCAATTTGATACTGCCTCGCAAAGCTCAGTGCTTGCACCTGTATTGTGAACGTTAATTTCCTCTTTCGAATCGTTTCCTCCTTGGTAATGTATTATTTTATTATATAAACTGTTTAAAACAACTTGAATTAAACTTGACTGACTCATAGGACTTGTGGTCGCAAATGCTCTTACTGAACATAAGGTTCTGGTTTCGATACCCGAGTCGGACATAACGTTACTGAGTTTTTCATCTATTCCTCAGTATGTTCCCGATTGATGGCAATAACCTCGCTAAATGTGGGTGTTCCTACACCTCTACCTAACCCTTCGGAGCTTACAGGGATGATGTTATGTTATATTAATTTAATTTAAGTTAATACTGTGAGTCATATAAGTGACAAACGAAAGCAATACGACCATGTGAGGTCGGAAAACAAGTAGGTACCTACTAAGTTAAAAATAAACTAAACTAAATATTGAGAGAGGAATGAATGAGAACAAATTTGTAAACTGTTTACAATTGCTAGTGTATTTTAAAATATGTTACAAACACACAAATCAAAAAAGTAAATATTATTTCTAATTTCATGTTTCCGCTTAAAATGTGTATAATAAACGATCTGTTAATGTTATTCTATTAATGATATCTTCCTGCGAGCTTGGTTGCGGTCGTTAAATATGCTTTGGTAGTGAAGGGACATCCGAAAATAAACTACATGTGTTTATGGTATCAACACATCTCTGCAGCGCTCTGTGGTCGCGTTGCATTCCCGCACGTCACGTAATGTAATGAAATTGTCACCGAACACTGCGAACCTTTTATGAAATAAGTAATTGGAATGTAAAAATATCGATCTCATATTTCGAAATAACACTGTCCTTTTCTGCAGCTGATCTCAATTTTTATAACTGCTAATTTATCACATTTTTTTATTACATTGTCTGTCACAGTTGTACATTGCGTAATTCCGTTTGAATGAAATTTTCTTATACAATAATATCATTGTAGCTTCACAGGCATTCCTGACCCCAAAGTTAGTGTTCATTGTTTGTGGACAGACATTTTGTTTATTGTCAACAACACAAAGTGAGGAAGTGTCGCACACCCATGCACCATTGATTTGTACGCAATTTCCTTGACCTCCTTACTCATAAACAACGTTGAAATATCTCTGCATAATATCGGTTTATACTACACAGCATGTAATCTTTTAGTTCATTGTCACAAGCAAGACAAAATATATTCGTTATGGCTAGTTAGTTCACAATGATGTTGTTTATTATGATTAAGCTGTTGTTGTCATAGGTCTTGTATATTTACTAGTCTTTTTTGCGCATGCCAATACTTTCCATGAGTAATATTTCAAAAAAGTAATGGAGTTCCAGACTGAATCATTACAGTGAATAGAATAGAATACGCTATATTTATTGTGCACCATAAATACTTACAAATAATAACTTAGAGATTTTAATGTAAATTGTAAACATTGTGTTTAAATGCAGTGTGTAATATAATTCACCACAAAAGTTACTAATGTCAATCGGAAAGCTGCCACGCTATAGTTAACCTTTCAATCGTGTCAATTAGAGACACAATAGAAAGACAATGACAGCGCGGACGCCGGTGTCCTCTTGGGGTTTATGGCTAGCGACTTCACAGCAGGCCCAGTTGGAGATTGTGGGAAGAGCTGCACTTTTGATAATGACTGGTCCCAAATAGCTGTAGATACTTAGGAGTGAAAGGACAGTAGGGTAGCTTATCCCTGGAGTCGAAAATAATCATAGTATTTAAAAGGATTTTGTAAGGATTCTAACAAGCCCTATACCCATTACATATAAAGAGAAAACATATACTCAATACTCAATATTTATTGCGTTCCACAATGTACAGACGCCAGCACATCAAGTTACCCCAATGTGTCAAATCTTCCCAATTGAATATGAACCTTTTTTCGTTTCATATAAAGTTGAAAAACGATCAAAGAAATTTGACACATTGGGGTAACTTGATGTGCTGGTGTCTGTACATAAATGGTCTTAAGAATATAAAGGTAAATAATAGCACAATCCTTAAAAAAAAATAAAAAGTTATACAAGGAAAAGTATCACAAATACTGTTAAAATTAAGTCTACTTAAAATAATGTAAGCAATCAGTCACAATAAAAAAAAGGTGTAAGTATTGTAATTTAATAACACAAATGAGTAACAAATAATAATACTATTAAATATCGTAATTAGTTTGTCAACTACGAGAATAATTGAGGGTCTCAAAAGTACTCGTCTGCATTTAAATGAAGGTGTTCTAGTCTAATTCCTTATTACAAAACACTCAAACGACATTGCAAGCTCTACGAACTCAAACGCCACTCATGAAAGTTACTTAGGTAATTTATCAATTCTAAAGCATCAACTGCGGATGTGTTTAGCTCATCCCGGCTGCTATCTATATACATCCATTATCTTCACTGACCTCAATTGACTCCTACGACAGACGTAGGAAGGTACAGATGAACACTCTCGATTTCTCTAGGAAGACCAGCAAATGCACTGTGTTCTATAATTCCCACAAGCGTCGGTAGGTACTACAGAAAGCTATGTATAATTACATTGTTAAACGCAATTGACGATGACATTTGGCCGGCGCGCGCGCAGTGAGAGGCGGCCGTTCCGTAACCGCGACCCTTTCGACCGATGCACTCTATCCGATGCATTCACAAACACACCGACCGTCTGTACAATCGATACCAAATTGCTTTACAATTACTGGTTTAAAGTGATTTTAAGTACTTATGGTACCTTCACGCTGTAGGCTGAAGGTAAGACTGCCATCTGGCGTCCAGCTTTGATTTCTTGAGCCGCGTGGGAAATAATTCAGTGCTTTAACCATGGAGGTTTTATGCCCAATACTCATGGGCGCTGGGATGCACCTAGCACTTCTATACTACACAAATATACTCTCTATACTTACAAAAAATATTTGTCATATTATATGTAAGTATGGGGCAAAGAGATTTAAAAGACTATAGAGCGGACATGCGAGGAAATGTCATAGAAAAACTTAGATCCCATGTCTCAGTAACGCCATCTAGAATAATATATGAATATTGGAGCGGCAACGGAGCGTACTAAAAAAACTCAAAGACTTGTGTCCGGCAGGACACACTTTTTCGGACGAAAATTTTGTTCGTGATGTCCTGTCTATAGGTATTGAATGTCTTTGGTATGGGGTAATCTCCAAAGCCTAATCTTTTCCAGGTAAAGAGTGCAAAAGATATTGAGCTTATTTTGTGTAGCTGATGATGCACCCTTGACAAAACAGTTCTGCCGGCGCCTATATGCTGCTAATACAAACATATTAAAATTGTTTAATTTAAGAAAAAATAGATTCCTTTGCTTGCGGCAAGTGAAACCAAAATTTAAGTTTTTGACATCTTTTTACACTTAAAAAACAAAGTACCTACAAATTATATAAAGGACATGCCTGATAAGATGATTTTTATGTATCTAATATACTTAAGGTGTACACACATAGACTGAAAAAATCATAATTAAAAAATCCAAAATACTTACTAGATACCGGAGATGTCTGCATAGAAACATATAACTGACATTTCAGAAATAACCACCGACCACAAACACATTAAACTTCAAGCTATATACAAAGACGTCTACGAACGGACTAAGTTAGAGACCTCAAATCAGTTATCTGACACCGTACTCACCGTCCATCTCTCGAGCCGACTGCCAGACAAAGATGTCAATTCTGTATTAAATTTTAAATTAGTTGACGATGAGAACGATCAGGCTGGATCCTTAAACGTAATTAAAACTATGTACCCAGCGAGATTTGACAGCCGTGGGTCCTAATAAAGAGTAACTGAAGTCATAAGTTTTATTGCGTTATTAGACTAAAAAACTTTCGAAAATAATAAAATCACTTAAATCCAAAGAGATTTAAAATACTAGAGCGGGCATGTCAAGGAAATGTCATAGAAAAACTTTGATCCCATGTCACAGTGACGCCATCTTGAATAATATATAAATATTGGACTTGTATCCAGCAGGACTCGCTTTTTCCGGACGAAAATTTTGTTCGTGATGTCCGGTCTATAGGTATTGAATGTCTTTGCTTTGAATTAACTCAGCGTAAGAGAAAAAAACTGTCAGATAATAAAAGCAGACTTGGTATTAGTTTTCAGTTCGACCAGACCTGTCTAGTCGTTAAATTGTATGGAATTTAAAAGAAGCGTTTTATTACTAAACTAATCTATTATTTAATTACTATACTTATTCAAAGCTACATGTGTTGCTTTTATTTTTAAAACGCGCATCTAAACAGTTTTCTAAACACTTCGTATGGTTGTGAAGCCAATAACTGTAAATCTCGCCAAAGATCGTGAAAGTAAATAAATAAAGGGAATCTGAGAAGCTTCACTTGTCGACTGTAAGCGGTTTATCGATGATATTTTAGGTTTCCCTTCGTGACCGCTTATTCCAAAGGTTGGTTTGATTTTGAAACAAAATATCGCTGGAGTCTGTTAAGGCGTGGTCATTGTTTAGCCAGTCGACCTCGGAATCAGCAATTACCTATTGTTTATCTTATTTCATTCGCAAGCATCATATTTCACGACATTAACACACATTATTAATGATGTGTGATTCCGATGTTCAGATAGAAATCAGATTATCGCAATTTAAGCTTTTCAAACAAAAAATCTTATGTTGTCAATAAACAATCCGTGGGTACATTAGCATATTTTTAGTTTTATTAGCGTTAATTGATCCGGTTCTCTTGTTATCATTTTAAAAATCAGGCCGGATAGGTAACTTGGGATCGTAAAGTGTGGGTGGTCTCGGAAAGAATTCGGTGGTTATGTATTTTGCTAAAAATCAGTTTAATAAAGTGGAGATACCTTAGCACGGTTGTATTTTGTTAACGTTAATGTGAGGCTGTTGCTTGTAATTTTTGCAACACGCGTGCGTTTTATCTCGCCTGTGAATTATTGTTACAAACGTGGTGGGGTGTTAACCGTTAATTAAGAAGAACAGCGAAAGGGAGGGTGAAAACACAAATTAATTTAAAACAGCCGGACTTTCAGATAAAATTAGAATGCCCAAACTTTTGATACTATGCGAAGCTCGTTTTGAGTTTAAATCTAAATAAAGTAATTAATTCTTCGGTTCGTATTCAAATGAACAACCCAGCAATAAGTCTGTTTAATTTTATTTTGTGCTTTATAGAGTGTGCGTGTTTGAATAACATTGCAATGATACCTAAAGCATCAGTTAAATTATATTCGTCAAAATAAAAGATACTGGCAATATTTCTTTGTAGGTACTAGTGACAAAATGTAAGTGTAGTATTAATTTATCTCTTTCTGAAGTCTTTCAAGCGTAAAATATTTGAATACCGTTTCCTTTAAATAAATACTTTAACACACAGCTATTACCCACTTAATTTTAAGTCTCCACAATACCAACATAATTCGCTACTGAAGTGTTTATATACTTGTTTTTACATACAGCTGTAAACGTTTCACAAGCATTAACAAATGGGCGCGAAATTCTGTGATTTCAACACGTAATGTAAAATAATTGAGTGGCCATGCACATTGTCGATAGTCGCATTCCGTCGGCGTATTATGGAGGCATTTCATCAGGCCTACTGGCCATGGCGGAAGCCATTGCCGTAGGCGTGCCATGAATAGCCCAGCAATACGCACTAATTCATAATTTTGAATGATTTATGAACTGCATTTAGAATTAATCTTTGTATTATTTATTACTTATCATCTTGCCATCTTAGTCTTCCTTGGATTTCGCGATAAAATATAGAAATGGCCACTGCTGCATGCGTAGCATGATCACATTGAACACCGAAGAAACGGCCTTTGTCTACAGACGAATCGGCAAAGTGACAGATTATATAGACAGGAACCTCAATCTTTCAAATTTCTTTCAATAAACCTGCCTGCGTAGCATGAACACTTAATTTCTTTTCTTCCGAGACACGACAAAGACCGTTTCTTCGGTGATCATGCTACGCGTGCTGCTATAGACTATTACAATGAGACTTTGAAATGTAACATTAAGTCACTAATCAACTTACTAATGTTTCATTTTAAGTGCCCCTTTTCACTAAAGCGTTTACAAAATAAGAGCCTCCTCATGTAACATCATTCCCATATACCACGCAAACTATATAACGGCTAATTAAAAACATGTAAACAAATAGGTACAGACGCCAGCACATCAAGTTACCCCAATGTGTCAAATTTTCCCAATTGAATATAAACCTTATTCTGTTTAAAAACGATCAAAGGAATTTGACACATTGGGGTAACTTGATGTGCTGGCGTCTGTACATTCCAATACGGTCCCGTAATTGTATTCGTTATTTCTCCTTTCCTTTTCCGTCCCTATCATACAAACTGACAATACATAATGGTAAGTAAAGCTAGATAGGTACGATGCCTATTGTTATTCGTAGTCGATAGCTATCAAGTATCAAGCATCACATTCCTGTGGTACTATACACATACAAAAATATTCTGGCCTTGACGTCCACTTTCTTATAATGAACTAATGAATAAATGTTAATGTAATAAGGCCTGTGCACTTACTGAATTAAGAAACGCTTTGATATTGGCGTATCGTGTAGTAGGTTACTTGGAACAGTGGATATCTGCTCTGTTCGGTATAAAGGAGGTAGGTATAGATATCCTTACTAGATCTTCTTAATTATACTTATTATATATGACATATATGTTTATTCAAATAGTCTTTTAAGGTACATATTTATGTAAATAGTCACCACATTCGATTCCTACCCAGGCCAAGACAAATGCATGTTTGATGAGCACGATCACATGCTCTGTGTAACCTCAATTAGGGTTGTGGGCATGCCCACAGTGCCCACAACGATGGATCTGGTGATCTTGACTCACTTTTTGCTGAACACCATGACACACTGGGTATCATTCAACAAACAGATATCATAATCATCCCCCTTCTTCATCTCAGTTTAATAATTTCGTGCATAATGGCGTATCTCATGTTCTCTACTTCTATTAGTATACATCTGTAGAATAGAAAAGGATGATTTGCTTCACATCCCTCTTCTAACCAAATCATCCTCATTAAACTCGTTGATTTAAATAAGGATGTACGCAGCAATAATTTGTTGTTATGTTTAATTTAATTTACAAACATTTATAAACCACGATGTTCACTTGACTGTGATCAGTACTTCCATGATCAAAGAATCAAAGTTAGTAATTTCATATCTAGGCCACTTACCATAGAAATTCCTCTCTTTGCATCTTCATCATAAAATTATTTGTATTAAGATAGTGTGAGTTTACTACCATCGTTAAATTCATATTAAAAGAGTAGTAAAATATTAATTATCTTCTACTTAACATTACATGTAGTCCCGTGCCCTGATGAACATTGAACATCCATACATACAATGAATGAAACTCGATGTATAAAATTTGAATTTCTATGTCCGCGATAAGATATCAATACATTAAGCACTGACATGTGGTCTTTTGCATTTACGGACTTGTAGCTAAGTGTATGAGAATGATTTAGAAAATGAACTAATTTCAGATAACAATGATCTAGATCCAATACCACGGATTAAAAAAAGAAACATAACTTGGTTTGCATTTAGCGCAATCGGATCTTCATTGACATGCTCTCATTGTTGCATTTTCTGCACGATTTATATTGATCGCATGATTAATCCCGTCTATAACCTCGTAGATCTTTCCAATACCGGGCTTAGTTTTGGACTTTTGACTCTAACACATATGTGTTAGAGTCAAATAATCCGTATACTTATATCCTGGTTAAATAATATTATTTCACCAGGATATAAGTAGTAAAGATAAAGGATACCGGGCTGGTATCCGCATCTCCACGTCAAAGCGCGTATTTTGCGTATGAGTCATAATCTACCACGCGGGCCCAGTGCGAAATGGTAGATGTCACATGTTTTCGAATTTTTGGTTCTAGGACATGCCGTTTTCCTCACGATGTTTTCCTTCACCGTTTTTGAGAGCAGTGGTGATGAAATAAATAGTAGATAGACATACCTAAGTAGTATCATAAAGATATTCATGTTTAGCAGTAGATTATGCTATGCTCTCCTGAACTGAATCAGCATTACCATTGAACATGGTCATACCGTCAGCGTTTTGAGCACTTTTGACACGTTTTTTACTTTTCTATTCTATATTTTGCTACTCGGCAGAATGTACTGACCAAGATAAGGTTTAAAACAGCTTGGTCTGAATGATGATCTTTAAAAAAGATGTCGGTAAAATTTGTATTAGTTGTCTTCTTAATGTTCTATTTGTCCACCATATTATAGTCTTTATCTGTCCATGTTTTCCGTGTTTTCTTTACTCCACCTCTTTTCATACAGTCATTTATAATCACGCTTAGTTTCATGTCACATTCTCCTCCCCTTCACAGGGCCCGACGTTTACGATACTTTCTTATTTCCATCAATGATTACACACTGTTGCTCGTTCGATTACTTTGTGTAGATACCTGGTCTGGTAACCCCGTAAGCGAAAAAAGCGTAACGCTCAAACACATTAGTGTAATAATATATTCGGATGCACTACAAACACGTGGGGCAGGCACGCGTGACGACACATTACGAGAACGTCACGGTACTACAGAAAATATCATGTTTAGTTATGCATTCGGTGTTGCAATTATATATAAGTAGCGCGCATATTGATTCTGAGAACTATAGAAGTAGCGGTATGTTTTATGACTTCGACGTTTTCTTAATTCTACATTGAGAAAAGGCAAAGGTGTAGGAAAATTTTCCCATACTTGACATAAACGAGTTACAGTTTTTCTCCGACTTACGTGTACCATCAAATACGCAAAATACGCGCTTTGACGTGGAGTTGCGGATACCAGCCCGGTATCTTTACGTGTAACATCGAAATTGGATCTTCCCAAGTAAAACATTCGAAGATAATAATGCCGAAAGTTTTCTGTTCGCATGTACTTATTTAGTTTACATTTTATAGCCAAATGTTATTAATAATGGGTAAATAAATAAACCTGGTGGAGTAATTATTACGGTCGTATTTTTTTTATAAACTCATATCTCAAGAAACTACAGGGTTACTTGTGTCAAATATGAATTTTCAAAATCTGTTCTTATTTTGTTATTTTTTCGTGTTTAGGTATACTCGTATACGTGTTTATTACACTAGGGTTATATTCTAAAAGAAAAGTTAAAATTATACAAATAGTCCTAGAGCCTTGTATTCCGATGCCCATCACGTCTGTAAAGTTTAGCCAGATAAATTAATTTTAGTCGGTAGGTACAGACCAAATAGAAAAGCAGACTAAGTCTAAGTTTAGATATTGCGTTTGGCTGAACGTGGCTTCTCCAAAATTCAACATAAACTGTAAATTACTGCTACAACAAAGCACTGCACTGCGTCAGGCAGGTAATTGCTTTAGAAAATGTTATCATATCATACAGCTTCACTCTCCAGCATTATAATACCGCGCACATTTACGTCAGTGACTTATTAGGAGTTGAAAGTCGAGGCTCGTTTATTCCGCTGAACAATGGGAGACGCCTATGTTCAACTGTGGATAAACACAACCGTTGAAAAGCGACTTCCGTTTACCGCTGAACAGCACCCATTATAAAATATGATCGACTTTTGAAGGTTACTTAGAAATAAGTTTGTATTGATGATTTTTATACGGAGCAATTATTTATCTTTGTATAAGTAAATGTAATGTCTATGTTCCCCAACTAAACGCAAAAGTAATAATTATCTCAATGATAATTAGTAGGTAATTAAAGGTAAAACTGAGTTTGGGGTATTTTTGATGTTATCTACAAGATCAAGGCTTAGTAAAGACAAAGGCAGCCTTCGAGTCGGATCTTGTTTAAAACTGAAAGCGTATTTTTTTAAGCCATTCAATATCATAAAATTATTTCACGACTTTTTTAAGATTCTTTAGCGCTTGTTAGGTATGTGTACGAAATTAGTCGGACAACAAGAATTATGAGTCAGTACCACGCAGCCGCGGGCGTTATCAATTAGAAAAATAGAGCAAGAAGCTAATAGCGGTTAATTAATCCGTATGTCCATTCATCAATTAGGTAATGTCGAGTGGCAATTTATGAAGTGTGCTGAATTCTGTGCGATTCCATATTCGCACTGTGTTAGTTGGTTGTTTTCACAACACTGTGCAAGCATGTGTGTTACAATTGTGGTGGCCATGCAATTTGGGTTAGCGAGGATTTTATCCGGAGTGCGTGTATAAACAGCTGAATGTACAGACGCCAGCTCATCAACCTACCCCAAAGTGTCAAATTTTCCCAATTCAACATGAACCTTATTCTGTTTTTATTAAAGTTGAAAAACTATCAAAGAAATTTGACACATTGGGGTAACTTGATGTGCTGGCCTTTATACGCAGTTTCTGTCTATTTCCATTGAAATTCGCTCTTATTGGTTAGTAAATAAAACTTTGCTTTATAGCGGATTACAATTAAAAGATTACTGATGTTCATTTCCAAAAAGCTTGTGATATTTTTTAGTGTTGCTACAATCACCATTTATTTGAATAATTAATTTAAGTTAGTTTTGATCTTAATTTAGCTCCATCACGTTTAGTTAGTTTACAATCAAAGTGAAGAAAGAGTAGCAAGGGGAAAATTGGCAGTTTTTTTTAGATTTAGATAAATATTCAACATCAGCTACTTTTTATAAATAAATAGCAGCATTTAGTTCCGTTGCAGGAGACAAGGTGACACATTGTGCGTCTCATGCGCGATGATATTAGCAGCAATATTAGAATAAGTGTTTTTTTAACATTAGCCTGATCAATTTAAAACTATTTTTATCCTTAAAAAACATTTGGGCTTCAGTTTTTTTTACTACAGCAAATTGGTACAGCCTGACATTTGAATACATTCGTAAATTATGAAATAACAAATCAGATTTACATTTGTGTAGGCACAGGTTTAAGTAAATTGGGGTTTAACTCTCCCGGACTTCCCCTAATTACTAATTTAGTCATGATTGTCTTCTTACGTCAATGCAATAAAACCGCAAGCTATTCCCGGGACTTATAAAGAACAATCCCACAAAGAATTTGGACCTGTTTTGATTACGAGTATTTACCTACCTAGGTTCTTACAATATAAGTTGAAAAACATTTACTTACGTCAATATAAATATGGAATAATACTGTATCCAATTATTGTCACCAGATGGCCCTATTATATTTGATTTGGTATTGAGTTTAACGTATCGTTAACGCGACCGAATTGTATTATAAGTTTCAAGAAGGCCACTAGTAGTGAAATAAAATAAAATGAAATGATTTACATAATTATATGTCTGTAAGTAGATCTTCCAAGACACTAAACTTTACCAAAGAAATGCCGAAAGAAACTCAGGGGTCATGGTTTCTTTTAAAGTCCAGACATAAGATTGTATTAATATATTATTCGAGTCTAACAATGCAAGAGCACAGAGCAAAGTCTGGAAAAGTCTCCTGAAGTAAGAATCGATTCAGCTTTGAGTTGACCTGTCCCGACAGACGGCATAGTAGAAAGACATTCACTGCCTCTCCAATATTGCTCTATTATTCTAGATGGCGTTACTGAGACATGGGAACATAGTTTTTCGGTGACGTATCTTCGCAAGTCACATAGTATCTTAAATCACTTTGGCATAGGTAGCAGTGGCGAGGGGTCAATTTTCTTATGAGAGAAGCCGACAAAAAAAACTTTGTATTCGTATAATTATTTGTTGTCTCTCTTGAAGTCATCAGTCTACCTACCACCCTTTGGTGTAAATACCTATAGTATATTTGGTACCTAGTGCTAGAGTCTGGCTGTCATTATTCAATAGCGGTAGAGTTACTCTTCCGAACCTCCTAAGGGAAGCCGAATGGAATTGAGTTGTATGAACTTGGCAACTGATAGGTAGTACAGACGCCAGCACATCAAGTTACCCCAATGTGTCAAATTTTCCCAATTGAATATGAACCTTACGCTGTTTGACATAAAGTTGAAAAACGATCAAAGAAATTTGACATATTGGGGTAACTTGATGTGCTGGCGTCTGTACATAGTGTGATTCACATACAGTAGAATTCATATATGACGACTTCGCTTATAACGACTAACCAGTTAGGTTTAATTAGGTACTGAGAAAATATAACCGTTTAGTGCGACTTCGGTTTAAGCGACCAACCGCTTATAGCGACCAGTATTTAAGATAATACGTCCGGTTAAAACGACGCGCAATGTTTTGTTTACACTACCGAACAAAAATTTGTCAAAAACAAACACAAATCATAGACTTTCTACGTTGGTAACACAGAGTTTTTTCGTGTATTGCGTGTGTATTTTATCTATTTGTATTACAGTACATTATGTACCTATGTTTGTAATTTGGAATGTTTAAGAATTATTAAAATAAATCATAAGTGATTCCTACAAAATGTTTTATTTACCTAAATAGGAAAATCAAACTTTCGCATTTATAATACATATTGTATTCGTAAGTTAAGTACATATGTACTTGAGAAATAATCCTGCCGTTTTGTACGTCATCCGGTTAGCACGACATAGTATCGCCGGTCCCTTGAAGGTCGTTATATCCGGATTCTACTGTATTTGTATTAAGTCATGTCCCTCTATACTGCTGCTCCATGGCCCGCCTACCCACGTACTTATGAACATCAACGGTCGCGGATGACTTGACTGATTGCCGCACGCGTTATTGGTATTCGTGGTGTAATTGGTACGTTCCTTCGAAATATCTTTCATCTAGTTATGACACATCGACCGTTGCGTGTCCACCACTCTGCAGTGTTAGGTAAGCCGCAGCTAAATACTTACAAATGACTCTATCAAATCTGGATTTTAGTTTTTCGTTGAGTTGCGTAGGTATATAATACAACGTATGCTTTTGCAATTTTCAACCGACTTACAAAAAAAGAGGAGGTTCTCAATTCGGCTGTTATTTTATTTTCTTACGTGTGTTGCCTCATTACTCCGTCGTTTATGGACCGATTTGTAAAATTATTTTGTTTGTTTTAGAAGGTATACTTTTTGTGTAGTCCTATTTGAATTTCATCGAAATCGGTTAAAGAGTTTCTTAGGGCAAAATAATAAAAAAATAACTAAAAACTCCAAAGTAAAAACTTGTTTTGCAAAAAATACATCCGACTTCATAAGAAAACACCAACAGGTGTAAACTAACTCTAGTTTCGGAAGTCAGTAGCCAATAATTATTATAATTAATGAAAAAAAAACCACCAAAGTTACAGACTTCCAAAATGAGAGTTATTTTACACCTGTTAGTTTGTTCTTCAGAAAGGTCAGGTGCGTAGTATTCGCAACCGGCGCGGCGTGTGTGTATGTAGACAAAGCAAAAGAAGTAAGTATGTAATCTGAATCGTAGCATTTGGCGCTCTGTAGTTTCTGCCTACCCTCATGGGAAAAGGCGTGAATTTATGTATGTATGTAGTTTTTTTTATTAATTCGGTTGTATTTTTTAACCGACTTCAAAAAAAGGAGGAGGTTCTCAATTCGGTTGTATTTTTTTTTTTTTTTTTTTTTTAGGGTTTGTTACCTCAGTACTCCGTCATTTATGGACCGATTTTCAAAATTCTTTTTTTGTTTGATAGGGTATAGTAGCAGATTGGTCCCATTTATCTGATGAGGGATCTTCGAGGAATTGAGGGAACTCCTCAAAAAATATAGGCACACACGCACCAATTTTAACATTTTTAGTAACAAATCAAGCATTTTCATTTAGAAAGTATCATTTGGTGAAGAAAAACTGATGCAGAAGACAGGCAACGGAACTCTTCAACGCATAACAGCAAATTAGTCACGATTGCTATAGTCAGATGTCTATGCTGAGCTTTTGTATTTCCACAACATAACATTACGCCATTCTATTTTAAAAGGGGCCGGCAGAGATGTACAGATTAATGTTTAGATAGAACTTCTTCAGCAATTGTTATCCAATTTCAATGATTCTTTCAAGTTTTGAAAGACTTTCTTTACCCACAAACAAACTAAAAATTACAAAATAAAAACTTTTTTACAAAAAAAACAACCGACTTCTTAAAAAAAAAACTAACAGGTGAAAAATAACTCCAGTTTCGGAAGTCGGTGGCCTATAATGAACAAAACAAAACCACCAAAGCCACAGACTTCCGAAACTGGAGTTATTTTTCACCTGTTAGTTTTTTTTTAAGAAGTCGGTTGTTTTTTTTGTAAAAAAGTTTTCTAGAAAAGTTTTTTGTTATGAACAATTTGGTTACGATGCTTCGTGGAACGTAGTTTGGTTTATGTCCGGAAATATAGTAGCGTAACATTAGTCAGCTCGAACTATACGGGCCCTTATCAAAGCTTTCTACTTTTTTATAGGTGTGTATCTACATATTGTACTGGTACCTGCTACACATATTGTTCAACTTGATAATTGTAAGAATTGAAACCAAACACAGTTACGTCCTGAAGAAATTATCTTATAGACGCCTGCCTTCCGTTAACAAACATAGGTACCTTGTTTACCTACCCACCCCTATTTCGTAAACAAATACAATATGCAAATTGGACTCACTCTTTAACCGTAACTTCCTACAAAACATATTCAATACAAGCAAACAACTCGTAAACAAATTCGCTGATAGGAGGCAATACAAATTTGTTGGTATATACGTGAACCCGTGCGTATATCAACGAGGAAATTTTCAAAATAAACATGGCAATCAGGTTAATGCTCTCATTCGATACGGGATTCGCAGTCATTTGCAAATGTACCGACCCAATTCAATCCACTTTTCGCCAAGTGATAAGAAACTGGACCGAGTCTTGGAGAGTCAAAAGGCTCTAACTGATAGCAAACAATTTATTGTCCTGATAGCCAATAATAGAAAATCTATCAGCAAATAGGTCAATTTAGGCGCGACTGATTGGTATGATTGCTAGACTAGACGTCTACGTAAGAAAGTTCAATCAAGCTAACATAGCTTCAAGGCTCTGGACTCATCGGATGTAATTGATACGTAACATAAACTACGGTATGAAATGAAAACATATTCGATTCTTCCATATTGCAATCGGCACCTCTTGCTAATGTTAAATTAAATTTTCAGCACGCTACAAGCGTTGTTTGTTTCTCTCCAGCTGTATACTTAAATACCCTACTTATATTCAGCACACACCCAGCCCACTAGAATAATCAAATGAGGCATAAAGAGAAAAATTATGAATTCAACACGTTTCTTGCCGATAAAATGTAACTAAATCATTTTTGTATCTGTATTACTTAACCAAAATGTTACTTAATACGCTGTCAAGAACTAGACAGTCATCTCTTTCGTTGAGTCATTCAACGTTTTTCCTGTAATTTTTTTGGTTATCCGTGGGTTTGTGAAGCCAAGGCCAGTGGGGCGATGATGGAGCAAAAAGGCACAGTGCGCACACAATTCGGTCCAATATGTTGGTCATGGCTCGCGAACAAAGTTGCATTAACGACAACAGCTTAGATATGGATCGCGACGACTCTAATGGCACCGGCCTGGAAGATGTATGTACGTTAATTTCGCCATTTCATTATTTTACTTTATCATTCAGTAACTATTTCTTCATAGTCACGTCGTCATCATCTATCCTTTTCCCATCTATGTTGGGGTCAGCTTCCAGTCTAACCGGGTGCAGCTGAGTACCAGTGTTTTACATGGAACCACTACCTATCTCACCTCCACAAATCAGTTATTGGGTAGCACGAAACCGTTTGGTTAAACTGGTTGTCAGACATTCGGGCTTGGAATTACCCGTTAGCAACTGTCAAAGTCTGTCATAATTATAAACTGTCATCGTCACGTCCGTGTCCAATATATCCAGTGTTATCTCCAACCAAACAAATACAGTGGCTGCAGTGTGGAAGTTATTATTTATGCGCAGTTGATTGTAGTTTTGATAAATATTACGCCATTAAATTACTGTTAACCTTCAGATGCAATAAGGGCGAGGTGTCCCTTTCATACCGGCTAATGTCCCTCTAATGCTATACAATTTCCGGCTGCCGCAGTCGACGACTTCCTCCGCTATCTGATGCATTAGCGTTCGCAAAAAATATTGCCGCGGATCTACTTCGCAATGATACTAAGAAAATTATGAGCAAAGCCAATCTGAATGGTTAGCATAAACCGAGTAAAACCATCTTGCGGGATTATTTATTGAAATAAGATTATGCAGTTTATACCTCCGCTGTTTGTCTTTAAATAATCCATTGTTTGCGCAACTTTGTCACTTATCAAGATTTAATTTTATGTAATGAAATATTAATTCCCGTGGGAATTTATTTTGCGATGTCGCAATACATTGTTCGTCTTACAGGATCCAATGTCGTGCGTAAGCGATATTCGATTACCAGTGATTACTAGCCAGTTAAACATTACTTAGCGATAATTACCTCCTGTTTTACGACTTAGTTACAAAAGTACCTAATCATACGCTTCATTTAGCGGTGAAATTGATGCGACTTTATGGAGTTCCTCCACTTAAAACAGAACACATAAAATAACTGACGATGCATTTAGCATGAGAGTTAATAGCCAGATCAAAAGAGCCACATCCTGATAATACCAGTATTACTGACATAAATATGCATTTAATATCAATTAATGATCAGGGTGGTAATAATTTCCCTATTTCAGATGCTGTTAAGAGTCTTTAGAACTTCTGATGGTTTTGATAATATAATTTGTCATGGCAGCAATCGACTGAGTCTGCAGCGTCGTTGCAAAAAAAAAGCCGAAATAGAGTAGACTTACCTCGTCACAAAAAGTATCTGAGAAATTAGATGCCATCATTAGTAGATACCTAATCAGAGATCCAACAATGGTGTTTGCCCCACAACTTACAGCGATCAACAAACCGCGATGCTGTTTGTGCGATGATGGGATGCTGGGCTGGATTTTTAAGATGAACGGTCCATCGTGGAAGTACTGTCTATGAGTCGACTTCCGTTGGGTGAAGCCTAGTGTAGTACACACGCCAGTACATCAAGCTATCGTAAACTGTAATATAATCCCAATTCTTTTGCAATGAAGTCGAAAGACTATCAAAGAAATTTGATAGATGATAGAAAGAGCTTGATGTTTGACCAGCCAATACGTTTTTGATAACACTAACATGCGTCTTAGTACAGACGACAGCACATCAAGTTACCCCAATGTGTCAAATTTCTTTGATAGTTTTTTAATTTTATGGCAAATAGAATAAGGTGCATATTCAATTGGGAAAATTGGACACATTGGGGTAACTTGACGTGCTGGCGTCTGTAGATCAGCTGACTATACCTAATTATGCAAGCTAAAGTTACCCAAACTCTCCTTTTGTTCTGTAATGGTACCAAATCAAAAGACATGTGTGTAGACCTTCACGCAGACTAGTCACGAAATGTGAAGTAAAAGCTTCCACGTCTAGCCAAGCATGTCTCGTGAGCGCATTAACGTGGTTCCGTAGCCACTCGACCCCGTTGCCATTGTGACCGCGACAATGCTGCGACAAATCGACCCTTTGTTGTCACTCGACTTGCGACACGCGACTCACGGAGACTATTCTCCGATCCTTCTTTATGATAGATGTGCATGCAAGTGTCGTAAGACCTGGTACATCGAAAAAAACAATGCTCTCTCGCTCGAATGAGTGAACCGACCTTTATTAAGCAATATTCTTAGTTATGAGGGTATTTTTTATGGAACTTTGTACTGAGTTTGTGCTGCATATTACTGATGCTCTAGCCTGATAGACGTTTTGATCGATATGTTCTCATGGTATCATGAAATTTTTTAACGCCAGAATTGAGAGCAAAACTTAGCAGTCGCTCCATTTAAAAAACTAGTACTCCGCTGCACATCCGATTAGACTAGAAACCGACCTCAACATAGTTGGGACAAGGTCAAGCAGATGATGATGAGAGCAAAGTTTAGACTATTAAAAGGTCTAAAGAGTATTCTTGTAACGAGTTGTAAGTTCATAACGAGCGTTTACAGCCTTTTTCACTTTAATTATGTTCACCTGCCCAAAACATAACGAATGACTCAAGAATAGTCCTTCAAGATTTCGTTCATTGTTTGCTTGTCATGTTGTGTTACGAAACAACCGCTTCCTACTAACGCTTACGTTACGATAACGTTAGGCTAAGATGTCGCTGATGTGAACCTTTTGTTACACGAGAAGCATTGAATTATCTATAATTTTCTCTGATTCACAGCATTCGCGTGATTTACACCCGAACAATAGTAATGTGTGTAATTTTAATGGAATTTGGCGGTAAGTGATGAGCTGCCCTTCAATTGAAGATTATAACAATGAATTATATAATGGTATGATGACGTAAGTGTAAATAGTAATGGAACGGATGGTGAACTAATGTTGCGATGACCTATACTCCATCCGAGTAGGTAGTTAACTAAAGGTAAACAATCTTGACAAGTCTTTTTACATAAACGCTTATTAATTAAATACAACTACTGTTTATACAAATTGTTTAATTGATCATGTAATCGTTATTGTTGTATCTAAATTTGTTTTCACTGCATTTTATTTTTAAACTGTGTTATTAACTAAAAAGACTTGTCAAGATTGTTTTCCTTTAGTTAACTACCTACTCGGATGGAGTATAGTGGTTATGGCACCTGTCTTACTTACTGGCATTAGATTGTGTGTTCAAATTCGAGCAAGAACCAATGTGACTTTTTCAATTTATACTACATTTTAAGTTAAGCTGAGACATCAGTGACAACGGTGAAGAACAAAGAGATTTAAAATACTATAGAGCGGGCATGTCAAGGAAATGTCATATATAGAACAACTTTGATCCCATGTCTCAGTAACGCCATCTAGATAATGCAGCTTGCTATTAGTAAAAGATTTTTTAATGACGGTTTAGTGGATCCAGAGCATCACCCTGACAGCGCGGCTTCACAAACTTTGCCTCTTTATAATCTTAATATATAGAAAAATCTAAAGTCAGCAATACGCCATAGGTAAACATGGTGATCAGTACCCAAGCCTTTTCTGTATGAGAAGAGGCCTTCGGCCTGCAGCGGGGCAGTAACAGCCTGGTATTATTATTATATCACGATCTTCCAAGTTTGTTTTTCATTTATTTTTTATTATATAGGGTGACTGGTAATTAGTGACCGATACTTAAACAGGTGACTGTATTCATGATTTCAATAAACTTTCCCAAATAAACTATTTTTTAAACACAATAACTTGCAACACAGTAAAATATAAATACAGACGCTGACACGCTGTTTGAAATTCTCGCGCGCGCGCCTGTGATCGATCACAGTAGGCACGAATCGGCACGATCTATCAGCTGATAGTCTGACCTCGGGAAGGGCCAACCTACTAGTAGTAATAGCGTCACACGCTCCCCTGCCGCCCCCACCGCTCCTGTTGTGCAGTACTGTCGTAATTAAATTAATTGAAAGTTAATGAGTATAAAAAAAAAGTTTCTTTGGGAAATTTATTCGGATTCATGAGTGCAATCACGTATTTAAGTATCGGATACTAATTACCAGTTACCCTATATATCAGTACCCCAACAGATACTTACTTACGTATGTACAAAAGAATATGCCTACACATCCACATACGATTAATAACTAAGTAAAACCTTACAGCAATCAACTAAATTGTATGCAACGTGGAAGAAGATAATCAACTCAAAGTAAAACGAGAAAGGTGTTTTACATCATCATGAATTCGAGTTAAGACGTCATAAATGATATATTTACGATGAGCGGTAAATTTGACGGTGTCAGCCAAGCTCCCAAGAGAAAGTACTCTTATCTTTACATAATGTTTCCAGCTTCGGTGAACGCAGTGAAAAATTCACTAAGCGAGAGCTGTTTGCCATAAATCATAATAACATTGAAACGGAACCATTGCCCATTTGTATCGGTTTATGAGAAAACTTTGTGGTGGAGAGAAAATGTGAAAAAAAATTGCTGTTTCGATTGTGAGGCTATTTTATTAATGCGAGAGTTTTTTTTAATTTTGTTTTAATTTTACTTACCTATAGCTTTATAATCTCAAAAAAAAACAAAGCAGGTAGGAGGTAATACACCAACGGACCTTCCATTATTTACGTCAATAGACAATATACTGGCCATTTCCAGAAAAAAATTGCGATGCCGTAAAAAAATAAAATCTTGTTTTTTTTTCTTTACTTATCTATGTAGCTTTGTAAAAATATTGTCATCTATTTCGGCCTGTATACGCCACTTTTGAAGTTAGATACTTTTTTTGTATCATACTTGCCTTACTTAATTGTTGAATAAGCGCCACAAATGAACAATCTGTTTGTAAGTCCATTTTAATTACTTACTGTTTTCTTACACAACATGAAATTCTCTATGTTTAACGTTTATCAGTTTAGTTAATTTAACTAACAATAAGTTCTTGACTTCATGTTAATCATTTATTTACAGTTTTGCATTATTATTAAGCGTCAGAGACCCTCGCTAATGGTTAGAAATAGTGATCCCTAGAGAAACATTTAGCCTTGGACAGCCTACCTATCTAACTTTATTGCCATGAGCCGAAAATAAGTTCCAAAATTTCGTACAGGCTGGATAGTCTCAATATAATAAACAGGAGGATATTATTCCCCTGCATTGTGCCATTACTTTATACTAACACGGGAACCCTTTTAGTTGTGCTCCCCTGGCCAATATTGTGTGGCTTATGATCATTGTAAACTTGGGGTTTATGGTAATATGTAGGTACGTATATAAGGCACCTGCCTACACACTCAAAAGACATAATTATTTTAAAAATAGAATTCTCTATGATATCTGGTATAATAAGAATAATCTTTATTATGTTTTTACAATCTATAAACTCCTTAAATATACTCATACTGAAACCTATAACTGACTGCCTATTTGTCTAGTGGTCGCAGCAAGCACTACTACTGAGCTTGAGGTCCCGGGTTCATTCCCCGGGTCGGGCAAAGAGTTATTGAGTTTCACTATCGAATTTCTCAGTATCAGCCCAGAATCTGGATTCGTACCCGATTGATGGCAATAGGCTTGTCCCGTACCTATTACTTGGGACTTAAACATAACTGGCGAAATGTGGCCCTTTGAGAATAGGTAGTAGGTGTTATGTTATGTGTGTAAAAACTCTAACAAATACTAAAAATAATTACAAATCGTCGAAAAAATTATCCGCATATGACGTGCCCATAACACGTGCGGCACTGCAACGTTAAGTGGCAATGCTTAGCCTCTGGACAATGTATAGACCAGCCCTTGGGTCACGAAAAGCGTCTACCGAACGTTTTGAAATGCCTTTGAAAAGAAGACGAGCACGTGGACCACTCGATTAATAATTAATTAATTAGATATTTTTATTTATTGTTTATAATTATTATTAGGACTGTTGGTTGGTATCGTGGTCGCCAGCGCTGCTGCTGTGCTTTACAGTTTTGGTTATCGTGTTGGGCCAACTCTTATTGAGTTAATCTATCTCGAATTATTTATTGCATTAGCAGCAAGAGATTTTCGTCTGCCAAATAAAATATAACAAACACGTTCCCACTAATTTAATTTAATCCCACTAAATGATTTTTTATGAAGTAATCATTCATTGGGATTACAAACAGGTTCCCTAAGTTAATTTAATCCCCTAAATGCTTTTTCATAAAGTAATCATTCAATTGGATTACAAACAGGTTCCCTCTAAGTTAATTTAATCCCACTAAATGCTTTTACATGAAGTAATCATTCAATGGGATTATATGAATTATAAGGTTTTTCTTAATTATTTAAATGATTATAATTCTATGAACTGGTCGCAAATCATATTTTGTTCAACATACAGCCTAACACAGAACGGGAAATCGCTAAAAACACAAGAAAACTTTGAATTTCCTGAAAATTAAAACAGAAACGAAAGAATAATAGAATAGAATACCTACTCTTAATCGTACACCATAAAAAGTTACAAATTATAACTTTAAGGGCTACATAGGGTGTTACAATGGGCGGCCTTATCGCTAAAAGCGACCTCTTACAGACAACCTTTGGATGGACTTGATAGTGGAGGAGAAAAGATGAGTAGGCAGTTTGTGTTGTACTATTTACATAAATATATACCATACATGACTATTTCAATAGATATATAAATAGGTATAAATAGGTAAATACAATACATAAATACTAATCATTTACAGAGTAACGAACTGTTACATTAAGACGTGTTAGGAGGAGGTAATAACTTTTAGGCATATTTTTGAATGATGGTAATGTTTTGGTAGTGGTTTGAATAATGTTGTACTATTACTACTTACCTATCTTAACGTTCTCCTGTCTACTTGTATTATCATACTATTTACTTTGTTGATATTCATTGTGAGTAGGTTCCTACGCTAATATAGTGTCTGAAACCTCCTTTGTTATAAACATAATGGCCATAATAGGTTATTTGCGACTTTCTTTTACCCACTTACTGTAAGTAGGTGAGTAGTTTACTATATATAATGTAATGATACGCTTATACTTAGTAATTGGACTCAGAAGCCCAAACTGTGGGCGTCTCGACAATAGTACCGATATTATCTTGACACGCTAAACTGAATTTAGGTTATTTCAAAGAGATTTAAAATACTATAGAGCGGGCATATCAAGGATATGTCATAGAAAAACTTTGATCCCATGTCTCAGTAACGCCATCTAGAATAATATATGAATATTGAAGCGGCGGCGGAGCGTACTACAAAAAACTCATAGACTTGTATCCAGCAGGACGCACTTTTTAGGACGAAAATTTTGTTCGTGATGTCCGGTCTATAGGTACCTATTGAATGTCTTTGGGTTATTTCCATGTTTTTCTTTCATGTTAGTCAATTTTCAAAATGTAATAAAGTAATGTAAGAAATAAAATGCTACTACACAATAAACGATTTTTTCGACGATAAACTAAACTAAAACCAATTAAAACAAATACATTACAAACATAATAATATTATATACAAATATCATATATTAAATACACATACTAAACATTAAAAAAAAATACACCCATAAAACAAATAAATAACTATAATACCTCCATATAAGTAAACATATTCTATAATAATAGAAACAAAAATAGGTATCTCGTACATAATAGGTCTATATGTATAACACATAAAAAAAACACATAAATTGCATAACACATAAATTTGTAAATAATAAATAAATAAATTATAAATATTGCAGTATTATTAGGTACACCAACTTGCTTACTAAATTTAAAATTTAAAATAAGATTTTAGAAATTAAGTTACTGCTGCATTAGCCCTCTTCCTCTCTTCTAAGTTTTTGCTGTGCCCGACAGGGTCTATAATGATATTACCTTTATATTGTTAAAACCATTTATGCACATTATGGAACGCAATAAATATTGAGTATTGAGTATGTTTTCTGTTTCAGTGTTTCGTCAAAGGTTGTAAGGGGTAAGAGCCAATTAATTAATTTATTCTTGATTAAAAACATGAACTCACTGTTGGAACGGAAGTGTCCTTACATTGTAGGTACGTCAATCACTACAAATTGTGAATACAGTCGACGTAATCCCATCATCTATGATTGTTTAGGCAATGATGGCCGATGTTGCCATCACACAATGGTTGACCAATCCTGAGACTTCTTCCTCTAATAATAAGCCTGAAGTTGACGGAGCGTGATGCGTGCACGCAGCCCCAGCGATTAGTCGTACTAGTCTAATGACGCGTATCAATCTGTGATGGGTCCTGCGTGCTTCCAGGATATCAATCATGGTGTCTATGGAACAAAAACTGTAATTAATCGACGCCATTAATGAAACCTTGACTAAATTTAAAGCTAAAACCTTTTTTTTTATTTGGCAGAACAATCAACGTGCTTTAGAGTTTTGAGCCTGCCTACATCATCAATTTTGCCACATCCTAACGAGTTGTAGCGTTAGTTTTAGCTATAAATGTTGTAGTAACTGGTTGAGTAAAAATTGTGATTTATAACGATTGTAATAAAAAGATAATAATATTTTTTTCGTACCACTTGCTCAAAAAAGTGACATTCTATGCCACAAAAAGCGAACATAACAATAGTCATTTTTAATCTGTTAAAAACAGGGAAAGAAAGTTGTACTGGATTTCATTCATCCCCTAGGGAGAGAATGTGATTTAAATTTGGAATACCTAACTTACCGAAATTTATACTGAACTACATCTGTGTCACGTACACCATTGAGTTTGTATTTATAGCATTATACATCTTTTTGAAAAATGAATACGCGTTTATTATGCAGTTATGATTATTAATTAAATAAAATTACGAAAACCGACGAGGCCGTATGAGCTTAATGCCTTTGCTTTTCCGACAAAAAAATATAAATCTAGGAATTTGCCGCGTGTTTGTTTTCTTCAAATCATGGAGCAAACAACCGGGTTGTTTGCTTTATGCTTCAAATATTTAAACGTTAAGTTTATTTTAATTTATTTTTATAAATAAGTTAATGTTCTAAAAATACGTCTACTTTTAATTGTCATTATTTTTAATAAATGCTTATCTCATATTATTATTGTATTATTTTGTTCGCAAATGGTACGAAAAGTAGAGTATTTTCCTCGGTGATAAAGCTGTCTTAGTCTTGGGTGAAATTAAATCCCTCGCTACACTCAGCACTCGTCTTAAATCCCTCGCTTCGCTCGTGATTTAAGTTTTTAACACCCTCGCTACGCTCGGGAGTAAACCTCGAGTCCTTCGTTACGCTCGCGATTTAAATCGTCACCCGCGACAGAAGACACTGCTTTATCCCCTTGGTTAATAATCTACTATTTCGTACCACTTGCTCAAAAAAGTGACATTCTATGCCACAAAAAGCGAACATAACAATAGTCATTTTTAATCTATTAAAAACAGGGAAAGAAAGTTGTACTGCATTTCATTCATCCCCTAGGGAGAGAATGTGATTTAAATTTGGAATACCTAACTTACCGAAATTTATACTGAACTACATCTGTGTCACGTACACCATTGAGTTTGTATTTATAGCATTATACATCTTTTTGAAAAAGGAATACGCGTTTATTATGCAGTTTTATGATTATTAATTAAATAAAATTACGAAAACCGACGAGGCCCCTTTGCTTTTCCGACAAAAAAATATAAAGCTAGGAATTTGCCGCGTTTTTGTTTTCTTCAAATCATGGAGCAAACAACCGGGTTGTTTGCTTTATGCTTCAAATATTTAAACGTTAAGTTTATTTTAATTTATTTTTATAAATAAGTTAATGTTCTAAAAATGCGTTTACTTTTAATTGTCATTATTTTTAATAAATGCTTATCAGATATTATTATTGTGTTAATTTTTTCGCAAATGGTACGAAAAGTAGAGTATTTTCCTCGGTGATAAAGCTGTCTTAGTCTTGGGTGAACTTAAATCCCTCGCTACACTCAGGACTCGTCTTAAATCCCTCGCTTCGCTCGTGATTTAAGTTTTTAACACCCTCGCTACGCTCGGGAGTAAACCTCGAGTCCTTCGTTACGCTCGCGATTTAAATCGTCACCCGCGACAGAAGACACTGCTTTATCCCCTTGGTTAATAATCTACTATTTTTAATTGAATAATGGTGGAGAAAATTAAAAGAATAATATTTTTTGTTTTATATTCGAAACCAAGCTAGATTTCTATGCTAAACAGAGACAGATCTGCCAGCATATGACGTCACACGGCAGAAACGCTGTATTAATTTCGCGCCATCAAACAACAATGATCGTATTGCATGACAAAGATAGTAGAATAACTTAAAATGCGTATAAAGTAGATGGATGAATCAGAACTGGACTGATCGTGGTGGAAATCTAGGGTGGGCCCAGGTAGGTAGTTCCAGTAGAGGACTCTTGGCTGAAATAATAGTGATGAAAATGTGACAAGTTCTACAAAAGGGGTTATTCCCAAAGTAAGAGTCCATTATTTTGTTCTAAAAAGATAAGAATCTCATACATTAATATTCCCAAATTACTCCAAGAAACTATTATTATTTAAAATACCTATTATTTTATTCCTATTCTGCTCCATAGGAATTACTCCGAATGTTCGTAAATTTTATCGTGGTGTCGAATGAAACCTAATTAAAAATATTATGTTTTTCATGGAGTAGGGGAATTCTTTCTTGACTACTTTGGTTTACCATTTGGCCCCAATTAATAGGTTTGCCCTTCGCAGGCTTTAAATATATTTTAAATTGCAACACACTTTGGTTTTTTGCAGAAACAATCTACCTTTTAGAATGTTTACTTTATCATCAAATCTCTGCAAATCCACAAATTTATCACTATCCGGAAATAATTTGAAGGGCTGGTCACGAACGACAGGGAACGTTGGTCCGTACGTAATCCTAATAAAGGGATAGATCCCTGGTCCCCTGAGTCCGTACAAACTAAATAGGGCGTTCTTAGGACCCAGGGAGAAAAGGCATCGGCCCATAAGTTGCAAGGAACATTTGCGGTTGGTTCGCTTTCGAAAAATTACTACGGAAATGTGACAGCTGCGGGAAATGGCTTATTTCGGGAATGGTATAAGGGGCTGGAAAATGTGGCTTTCGAAACGATGGTAGTGAAAAAACTGTTTTGTTTTTGTTAACAGACAATATTTTCACTACAGATTGTTAAAAATAACATAACAGCACGCCTGAAATCCCTGAAGGATTAAGCAGTGTTGTACCCCTGTTCAGGTGCGCAATGCACCCATGTTACGCCAGTTATGTCGAAGTTCCCATGTTGTAAGGGCCTATTGCCATCAATCAGGCACGGATCCAGACTCCACGCAATTCTACAACGCTTTGCCCGACCCGGGGAACAAATGTGATGTGATGCTCAGCAGTAGCGGTTGCGACCACTAGACCAAGGCAGTCAAAATGTAAGGATAAAAAATAATTTATTTTAAAAACAATACATGAGTGTACAAGATGTTACATTCAATTAAATATGACAGTCATGTTTTGTCTGAATGGCGCAAAAATAGGTATAGGGTATTCCTCAAAGCGCAACCTTTTCTTAGCGCAACCATCTAAGCAATTGAAGTAAAAATTGACAACTTTGCTACCCAATTGATTATTTATTAGGCGTCGAATTTCTGTTAATTTCTGAAACTCTGGTACTTTTAATACAACAGTTTTAATTCAATTTAAAGTCTGTCCTGTAAGTCTGTTTAACGTAATTGACCAAAAGTAACTTAACACTTAGTTCCAGTCAATTTATGTTTGCCTGGTAAAAAATATAGACAGTCGATATAAAACTCTATCGATATATTTGATTAATCCATCATACCCCTCGCTCTCTAATTTTGATCATGGTTGAGTTTCGCGGAATAAAAATATAATATTTTAATTTTGATAATGTGTGCGCAACTAACGGTTGCGCTTCGCGGAATAAGATAGTTGCGCTTGGATGGTTGCGCTTGGATGGTTGCGCTTCGAGGAATACCCCACAAATATAACGGGTAGTAGGACGCTAGACAGCATCAATTGATTTTAAATGTATAAATCAACAACAATGTACAATGTATCAAATAGGTAGTATACTGTAGACTTGCGGCTACGTAGGATCATACATTGTTGTTAATTACCCTTATATTTTTTCCTTTATTGCCTTAGTTACTACCAATCGTACTACCAATTATAATACTATTAATTTTGATTACCTTTCCTACTACTACAGTATTAAGCTGTTAAAAGGGAAAATTAAATAGCCTCTGTTACTACTATGTATTTTTTTATAAATAAACTAATTTTATATCTAGGAAAAATTATTATTTTTGTTTTAATGTGTAAACATGAAACTTCTTTGACAAATCTTTTTTGATTCTGAATAACGTTAGCGGGTATTACATACATTCTTCGTCGATGACATAAACATGAGGAAAAAAATAAGTTTGTTATTATTTTATTCCTTCATTTGTTCTTCACTGATTTTTTGAAAATGAGCGTAGAAAGTGATACTGAAATCCTACTTATATTATAAACGCGAAAGTTTGTGAGTATGGATAGATGGATGGATGGATGGATGTTTGTTACTCTTTCACGTAAAATCTACTGTATGGATTTTAATAAAATTTGGAATGGAGTTAGCTGAAACCCTAGATTAACGTATAGGCTACTTTTTATCCTTATATTCCCACGAGGACGGGACCTACGCGGGTAAAACCGCGGGACGTCTGCTAGTTAAATATAAAGGCAAGAAAAGGAGGGACTGTAGTTATTCATAAGTAATAGGTAGGTACTAATTAATTTTACGGAAGTAACAAGGGCTATTTATTTTTTACCTTCTAACAGCTCAATACTGGAGTAGTAGGAAAGGTAATCAAAATCAACGGTAGGTATTACAAGTGGTAGTAACTAGGGCAACAAAAGTATTGTTTTACTTTACCAAAAGAACAACCTGCCTAGATACTTACACGTGCTTTCTCTGAAACAAAAGCAAGTCGTTGACACTAATTCATTAGCCTTATCAGTCACGCAAACAAGCTGTTTGTTCTTGTTGATAAGCCATGTCCCGTCTCCTGGATGCTGTAATGTGAGGAGTTAGCTACTAAGAAGCGAGATGTGTCGACACGGGCGCCTGTGCAAACATTAACCTAACTGTAATTTAAAGCTGTGGCCGTTGCGGCTAGATAAAGTTTCTACGTAATACCTATGTTACGTTGTTCATGTATATATTATGATGTATGTACTAATATCTTAGCGAACGAAGTAGCGATGGTGGTTAGTACGATCAGCGTCAAGAACTGTATTCTGACAAGAACTTTATGGCGGCACGGTTTGCGCAGCGGTTTAGTCATTGGCTGCTACGCCGCGCCGTGTGTTTCGTGTTCGATTCCCGCACAAAACAAACATTTGTATAGCCTACAGGTAGTTAAACTATAGTGTTTGTAAACGTACCCACGATACTGAAGAAATTCCTAGTGTGGGGCAACTTTTTTTTATGCCAAAAAATTACAATTCAGATTAAGTTTATTTTCCTTAGTTGTTGAGATCATTTTGAACAGTCCATGTTCGCCTCGATATGTGTGTCGCTGACTGTGCGTGCCTACTCGTATAACTACACAATTTTGTCCGTGCAGTACCTATTGCAAATATATCTTATATTACCCACCCCATCGAGGTGATGACGAACTAAAACTAAATCTAAGTCCTGTGCAGAAAATCCCTATCTAGGTACTTACAGCTATACAGTCCTGCATGCCTTCAAGTTTGTTTGCTTTTGCCCTGGTATTCTGAAAAGGTGTAAGTAATTAAGACATTAGTTTGAAAGGCTTTAGCGCTAAAATATCCTACCAAAGTACCATATCTAATGAAATGAATGGAGATATTGAACTTGATCGCTTATGTTACTACTACATAAACTATTGAGATATTATTCCTTCCAAGTACACAATATGCACAGCTTCGTAAGTAATGTCAAACCACTGCGCTGACATTGAGTGACTCACTTTAGCCACTGGTCGAGGTCATCGACTGCATGTCGGTCGATACGGTATTACGGTGTCGACTGTCGACCAACACTACGCACGCTGATTGGTTGAGTCGGTGGCAGAACGAGAAAGCAAACTGTGAGCGGAGTTGTCAACTCTAAAAAAAAACGCATGTTGTGGAAAAGATTTAAATTTAGATTTAAATGTTTTTATAGGTGATCAATGGGGTAAACAAATATGGATTTTGTGTTAGAGACATTTATTGAAGAAATAGAAAATAATACGCCAGAATTTTTTTTAAATCTTACTTAGGTATTTACTTACAAAGAAAAAGAATGCAGTAATTTGCGGAACACATAAGGAATTTTGAATTTTGAGTACTACTAACGTTACAAGAACGTAGGTATTAAAAATGGCGAAGAAACTTTCATGCCCTTAGGGTTTAGTGAGCCACCATTTTAAATTGTAAGCCGACTTTAAAAAAGGAGGAGGTTCTATGTTCGAGTGTATGTTTTTTTTTATGTATGTTACCTGATTTCTCCGCCATTTGTGGACCGATCCTCAAAATTCTTTTCTTATTTGAAAGAGTATACTCCTGAGGTGGTCCCATTTTAATTTGGTGAAGATCTGGCGCTGATCTTCGGAGATATACAATAGAACTCTTATGAGAAATAGACGAATCTGTCGTGATTGCTGGAATCATGACCTATCATCACGCCTGTATGCTCTGAGGGGTACGCAGATATGTACAATATACCTAGATTTCGACAGTTATGATTGTTAAGTTTCATTTATTAGGGATAAGTTGATAACCCTATTACCTTGGCATGTATTGTTAACAATTAACAATATTAAGTAAATTCATAGTAAATATTTGTATGAGAACAACTAAAAATGGAAAAATATTTTTTTTTTATTCATAAACAAAACCGACTTCATCAAAAACACAAACAAATAAAACTAAAACAAAAAAGTGAAAAATAAATAGCTTCAGAAGCCGGTGACAAAAACACCAAATCAATCAATTAAAGTTTAAGTTTCGAGGTCGGTGTAGTTTTTTTTGTTGGTGTTTTTTTATTGAAGTCGGTTTTATTTTTTGAAAAAAAAAGTTTTTTTTTCTTTATGCACTACTTACTTAGTTATAAAATATTAGAGTTCACGTTACCCGAGCAAGTAGTTACTGAACACTTTATTTTCAAAGTGTTTTGTGGGTATTTTCCTATTCTGACTATGGCAACACTGGTAAAATGAGCCCCTCCGCCGCGCTCTGCGCTGTGAGCGGAACTCGGCAGTCTATCTGCGCACATTGCGCACCGCTTACAAGGCGTGACGAGTTTGCGTTTATTCCGACGTTGTTTTCGCCATAAATATGACGTTTAAGTACAACACTAGGCAATTCATTAAAGAAATGCAATGCCGACCATGTTTGTGGAACGTAAACACTGCAGAATACATTGACAGAGGTATCAGAGAATCGGCATGGCTAGAAATTGGCCAGATTATGTATGACGACTGGGACGAATTGAATTCATACGACAAAACTGAAAAAGGTAAGTTTGATAATAACATAGGCATCTATTATAGGTTCCAACTCTGTAGATAGGTTTTACTTTAGTAGTGAACATTGAATAATTATGACTTACTAAATCAAGATCGGTGGTCGTGTCGCGACTCGCGCTCACGCGACTCGGCTCACCCAGCTTGGTTCAGTGACTCAGTCAGTGAATCTTTCGCTCGGCTCTCCCAAGCTATGTCGAACTCGTCGACCGCAACGGTCTCATCGATCACCTGTTGACTCGCTCATGTTACCATGTGAGAAGAATCCATCGCTATGCTTTAGCGAGAAACGTAGTAAAAAGTAGGTACTTACCTAAGCTTCTTTTGTTCCGGACCATACAACTTGTAAGTAGTAAGTAGTCACTTACTACTTGGCCAACAGGCCAGTCGGCTTGTTGGTCTATTAGTTAGTGGCTCAGACTGCTATACCGGAGGTAGTGGGTTTGATTACCACCCAAGACAAATGTTTGTGTGATGAGCACGATCATTTTTGTTCTGTGTCTGTATGTATTTAGAAATATATAAGTGTGTTTATCAGTTGTTTAGTACCCATATCATAGCACAAGCTCTGCTTAGCTTGGGACAAGATGGGGTTGTGTGAAAGTTGTGGAATATTATATATTATTATTATTTTATTATTATTATTAAGTTCTTAGTTGTAGTAAAGCTCTTGAAAGTGAGTGAGAGCGAGTTTTAGTGAGATATTACGACTGCCACTATATACTTAGTTAGGAGGTACCTACCTACTAACCGTCACGGCGTTGTCGATTAAGAGATTGCAACTTTTTTTAATGATGTGTAGATATATCTGTTAAATGGATTACTGGATAACTAGCCGTGACAACCTTTAATTGGCTTCATATTTCTTATTCCAGTACTTACCTATTTTTATTGTAGATACCAACTTATGTAAAACTGTTGGTTTTCCACGTGTCATCATATAAATAAATTAACATTTGCGTACTTTGTAACTTAAGTAAGAACACCAGATCAAAACCTGTAGCAAATAGCAGTGGTTTACTATTTTCCTTTTAGTGGGTATAACTTTTGGTTTCATAGGTACAGTCTGAAGTTGTAAGCAAAATGGATTGTATTCAAAACACATTTTTCAGTCATAATTTCGCTTCAATTTCAGTAAAAGATCTACAAAAGAAATGGAAAGGTCTCCGAGATTATCACACAAGAGTGCAAAATAAAAAATACGTCCCAAAAAATGTAACCGAATTACAATTACAAAGAGGTCGGAAGAGGCCGTTTTTGGACATGTTAAGCTTTTTAAATGTGAAGAAAAAAACGGGCCAGAGTCAGCAACCTACAGAAGCTAACCCTGGGCCATCAGCAGTGAAGCCCAGTCACTCGATAGCCTCATACAAACAAGCAAAACCAAGCCAGGCTACTGTTCGAATGGCTGCTCCTCAACCACCACCAACTATACTCCAAGCTCCACCAGCTCAAGAGATATTAGGAAGTCAACCGAACGATGCAGACGCAAATTTCTTATTCAGTATTTTACCAGATATGAAATCGATGAACCAATCCCAGAACTTCGAATTCCGATTCCAAGTGATGAAATTGATCAAGGACTTGAAGTATAATCAACCCAATTCTGATTACTATATGTATTGTGATCCAAGTTCTTCAGCATATGCTTCTCAGGTTCCAGCTTACAGGACTGAGAGGCATAGAAATATAATCCCCGAACATGATATGGAAATGGACCCTATTTCAAATGAGTCAGCAGTTTCGTCTCCCGATAGTAAGGTAGTATTTCATGACTCTGAATAGTTATCCTTTGAAATAGTTCTGGCGATTACCGTCTTTACGTTTCTTTATTTTTAATAAACTATCTCTGCCCGCGACTTCATCTTTGTGGAACTTTATGGGTTTTATTTTCTTGCACGGATCCGTTATTATTTTTGTGACGTAAAGTAAGCGTGTAACGTCTGACAGTGTCCCGTCAAAATCGGTAAGCAAACAAGTCGTTATTTTGCAAATGTGGAAACAAAATAGGTAATATGGTGATAAATTGATATACATTTCAGCCATATTTTACTAATAGGCATGCAAAAGTTATAAATTGACACTAACAGAAATAAAGGCCTTGCGACCCAGGGGTTTATAAGACAAGCTCAAATAAACAGATAGATAGACAATAAAAAAGGGTTTTTTAGAAAAACTACCCACCAAAAGCATAGACCGACACTATTTTAAGGATTCGGGAAGGGGTCATTTACCAGGTTTTACCCAAAGATCCCATGAAGTCCTAAGTCTCACGGTATTCAAATTTGTTTTTCTCACAAAACTTCTTTTAATGTATCATAACATCCTGTTTTGTATTACTTAATACATTATTTTATGCAGTTGCTCTGTAAATTTGACTTATTGGCTTCCAAAATCTCAAAAACGTTTGAATTATTATACCTAGTACCTATTTCTGAAAAATTACAACTTTTACATATTGTGTCGGCCCACGCCCGCTGTATACTGGTAGTGTGCACCTCACTTTCATCTGGGGGTCACCACACCTGCAGAGCTACTTCAATTTACGGTGAGTATCAGATGAGGTACGGTGCGCTCTGTCACATCTCTGCGAGTGCGCATGACGAATGATAACCAATACATTACTAGTTGTTTGACAGTTAATCGTTAAACACTGCCTAGTGATCATCACTATCAGAACTGTCCACGGAGACGCAATAGCCCGCCCGGTGCCACCACGTGCTTCGTGTGCGCCGGCGCCGGTTAATTTCCCTAACAAGCTTATTCCAATCCTTATTAGGCAACAACGAGGAACAAAGGAAGTATGAAAATAGTCTCGTGTGGAGTGACATGGTGTCATGAGGTGCGGCGATGCGCTGCTGTTTGTCACGCGACTTCACTTCCGTCCCTTCGTATCTAATGCACGGCAGCCATTGTTTCGAACAGACACGGGGAAAGTTTCACACAGCAATTAGATCGATTAGATGGCGTTCAAGGAAACATTTAATAGTTGAGGAAGCGCACGAGAAAACTTCGCCTACTGTGCCATGAAATATGTATAGAGCCAACATGCAAAGTTAGGTACCTGGAACCAAATAGGCGGCAGTAAGAAGTTGGTTGTAAGCTTTGCTAATCATTATCTTTAAGGCTGCAAATGTCAGTTTTTATATCTTTTTTTTTCGTGTCGTAAGTGACTATTGTGACTAACCTGGTATCAGAGTTTGCGCCGCCCATGAGCCTCCAACTTGGCTTCTCATCTCATGTGTCAAGAAACATATCTCTCAGGCATGCCGGTTTCATCACTACCACCATCATTAATTAAAATAATAAGGCTATTGTGCAACTTCGGGATTATTATTTTATCATAACTTTGGACCATTTTTTTGCGAATAGTATGCACAGTATAAGGAGTACCTAATGGTAGGGGACAATTAAGTAGTAACAGAAGCGACAGAACAGTGGTATGCCATTAGCTCAGTGGACGCATACGCGGGTGTTTTCTATGTTCCTACAAAAGCTGAATAAATGTGGTTCCTCATCCTTGCGTCGTACTCCTCAATGCTGAAGGTCGCGATCTCCCTGTTTCAACACTTTTATTTGCACGATATTCCTCCACCTGTTTCTGTCTCTGGCGGAGTGAAGGGCATCGTACCTGTACTGAAGAGTCAAGAGAGGTGCGGATCTGGGCGAACCAACGTATTGGGCTGTGTCCACGAGGCCTTTTCGTATCCACTTTGCCGGTCGTGGTTGGTTCCTAGATAAATAAGAACACAAATCTACTAAAGATTTGAGTTTTTGTTTAGGTACCTACTAAGAGATACCTATCTCTAAGTTAATATTTTTGGGCCATAAATTGCCATCTATTGTTTATTTCAGTGTAGGTACCTTTATTACCATAGGTTAAATAATCATTTCATCCTATTCCTATAAAAAACCATCCATGCCCTGCTAATACGTTTTTCGATACTAATATTAAAAAAAAAAAAAAAAAAAAAAATACAACCGAATTGAGAACCTCCTCCTTTTTTTGAAGTCGGTTAAAAAGAGGAAAAGTTTGATTGTTTGTTTGTTTGCATTGAATAGGCTCCGAACCTACTGTACCGATTTGAAAAATTCTTTCACCGTTGGGAAGCTACACTATCCCCGGGTGGCATAGGCTACTTTTTATCCCCGTATTCCCACGGGAACGGGAACTACGCGGGTGAACCCGCGTGACGTCTGCTAGTATTAGATAAAAATATTACAGGCCGTAAAACCCGTTAGTAACTACTAGCGCCATCTGTTGCATTGATTTGTAATCATGTCAGCTCTTTAGCGGCAACATTTGAAAGACGTTCCCCTCCGTTCACGCTCCTCCTTATCTTCTTGGACTCGTTACCGCTTCTCGCTAGATGGCGCTTAAGTCGCCTTCGTACGTTGTTCCAAATGAACGAAAGTTAAAATCCATAATTCATGAATGAAAATAATTATTTCCTGAGTAGACATTTTAGTGAGACAGTCTGACCTATTATACTTTGCATAGAACGTAGTAACCTACATAGAAATATAAGGTTATGTAGAACGTTGGTACGTATGCATATTACTTCCACTTACCTACTAACTTGGGTAGGTACTCCTTTTCAGTTTTTCCCTATTAGTACATAGTTAGAAAACTTTAAGTAGGTACTTACTTACTTTATTTTGCTTTTATACCTAGTTATATGGCTAAATAATAACAGTCGCACAGCGTCGATCGCAGGTTAAGCTACGCTTATCGAGGTTGGTCTGTGGATGGGTGACCATTCATAACATACCAAGACTCCTCCGTGTCTCGGAAAGCACGATAAGCCGTTGGTCCTAGCTGTAGTTTATAGATAATTGATATTCGTTACGGGTAGTCAGAAGCCCGAAAACCTGACAACCAGTTTAACCAAGGGGTATCGTGTTACCCAGTGAATGGGTTGTGGAGGTCAGATAGGTAGTCGCTCCATGTAGAACAATGGTACTCAGCTGCATCTGGTTAAGCTGGAAGCCGACCCCAGCATAGTTGAGAAAAGGCAGGGCAAATGATAAACTATAGGCACAACATTCATATTTTTTTTTCATTCAATCATTTTATTTTATACAGCCACTGGTGTTCTATGAAATAACAATATAGGGTGACTGGTAATTAGTGACCGATACTGAAACACGTGATTGTACTTATGAATACGAATAACTTTCCCAAAGAAACTTTTTTTTATACTCATAAACTTTCAATTAATTAAATTACGTCAGTACTGCAGACTTACAATTAAACATAATAAACCTAAATTTTAACGTTGACCTCATAATTTTAAGTGAATGTAGACTGAACCAAAACAAAAATATTCCGCAATTGACTGATTATTCGGCACACCACACCACCCGACACGTAAACAAAGCCGACGGAGTCGTCGCCTTTGTAAATAACGGTACAAAATAAAAATAAAAGAAATCAAATTAACTCACGCTTCTTGCCTACAGGTTAACGTTATACCCGACCTTATAATCCTAGGTATATATCGGTCACCATCAAGAACTAATACGGATGATTTCATTGATTCTTTAAACCTCCACCTAACGACCATAGCGTCATGTAAAAATATAATAATCACGGGAGACATTAATATAAACTTAATCTATAAGCAAGACGAACAATCTTACGAACGATCTAACAGGCTCAATTATTTAAACATGTTAGCTATGCATAGCCTACTTCCCGGACATTCACTTCCCACTAGAGGCAAAAGCTGCTTGGACCACTTCATACTCAAATTGACACCTGGTAATAAATCCGCAATTATATCAATTATTAACACTACTATCACCGATCATTCAATGATTTTCTTAAAATTATCTAATTTAAAAAACACAGATAAAGTTACCAAAACAAGAACGACTATAAACTTAGAAAATGCACTAGATCTCTTAAAAACCAGTAACACCCAAGAACTACTAAACCAAACTAACCCTGAAATGTTAACAAACAACCTAATAACTCTACTGCAAAATTGTCTTATAGCCAACACCCTCGTCACAAGAATCCCCTTGAAAAATAGACTGATTAAACCTTGGATGACCATCGGTTTACTACGATGTATACATAACAGAAATAACATGCAAAAAAAGCTAAATTTGGACCCACTCAATGACATTCTAAAAATCACCTATAAAAGATATCGTAACTTTTGCAATGGTATAATCAAAAAACAAAAACGGAAATACGACCGAGACCAGCTACAAAAGGCCGAAAAAAACCCTAAAAAGCTATGGCACACCATCAACAAAATTACTTTGCGAAAACCAGCAAAAGCAACTCAACAACTCGGAGTTACTAAACTCAACCTCTACTCCAGGTGATTCGGTAAATGGTGTAAACCAATACTTTTGCACCATAGGTCAACTTCTTGCTGACGACATCTTAAACAACCCCAAGAGGGTATCAATAATCGACCCTAAAATGTTAACTCCCGCAAACTCGCCGGTCTCATCTTTTATGTTATTAGACACAGACCCTGATGAAGTGAAAACCGTAATTAGGAGACTGAAATCTGATAGTGCTACCGGCTGGGACAAAATTCCTATCAGCTTTTTAAAAATTTCCCAGACCATCGTTGCCCCTATTGTTTCCCATCTTGCAAACCTCTGTTTTCACCAGGGTACATTCCCCACTGCACTAAAACAAGCTGTAATTACACCAGTACACAAGGGTGGGGACAAAGCTGACCCCTCGAACTACCGGCCAATCTCTGTCCTTCCGTCCCTGTCTAAAATCATCGAGAGATTATTAAACCAACGTTTAATTCGTTATCTAAATAAGAATAATATTCTCTAACCCTCGCAGTTCGGTTTTAGGCAGGGAATGAGCACCGAGGATGCAGTCCTGGCGCTTGCCTCCACTGTCACCTCCAGGGTAGACGGTGGTGGCAAGTGCCTGGCTGTTTTCCTCGACCTCAAAAAAGCCTTCGACACAGTCTCTGTCCCCACGCTTCTGCACAGACTAGAAGCCATCGGTGTCAGAGGGACCCCCCTCAAACTATTCAAAAATTATCTGAGTGAGCGCAAGTATGTGGTGAAGATAGGGGAAGCCATCAGTTCTGAGGTATCTGTCACATACGGGGTCGGGCAGGGTAGTGTGCTCGGGCCAACGCTGTTCCTCATTTACATTAATAACCTCTGCAGTATGAAGATCGACGGTGCTCAATTTTTCTCATACGCTGACGATACTGCTATTGTCTTCTCAGGTGAAACCTGGGACAGCGTTGGCCGAACCGCTGAGCATGCCTTGACTTTAGTTGCTGCCTGGCTAGACCATCATCTTCTAACATTGAACATTTCAAAGACAAATTTCATTTGCTTTACCATGTCCAGTCGCCCAGCCGCCACAGGATTTCCGGATCAAAATCCATAACTGCCGTAACCCTTCTTGCCCTGACTGCTCTTGTCTAACAATAAATAAAGTAACTCACACCAAATACTTGGGAGTAATGTTGGACCAAAGACTGTCATGGCACCTCCACGTAGAGCTTATAATGAATAGAGTTCGGAAATTGATCTGGACTTTTAAAACACTACGGCACGTTGCGACAAAAAAACTGATCGACCAAATTTACGTCTCTCTGGGTCAATCTATCCTAATGTATTGTTTACCAGTCTGGGGTGGAGCGACCAAGACCAAATTTCTAGAACTTGAAAGAGCACAAAGGGCCCTTCTTAAAGTCATGTTCTTCAAGCCACTCAGATACCCCACAGAAAGTCTCTATTTAAACTCAAACCTCCTATCAGTCAGGAAATTATACATCCTTCAGATAGCCCTGAAAAAGCACAAGTCACTTTCCTTCGTCCCTTCCAAAGCAGTGGCTAGGAGGAAGAACAGAGTAGCTCCACTTACACCTGTTAACACCAAATTCGCTGCTAGACAATATAATAGACAGTCGACCCACATTTATAACTTTCTAAACAAAGAATTAGGCATTTACCCAATGAATTACCGTGACTGTCGAAAGACCCTCACACAGTGGTTAGCAACCAAAAGCTACGTAGAAGTCGAATCAATATTACAAACTGCTACGTGACTGATCACTAGGGACTTCTACAGTCAGTGGAAGATACTGATTACAGTGTCTTCCGACCCCAAGACATAGTCGTAGGGCTGACCCCAAAGCAGACAAAGCACAAATGACGCACACACCCCTGACATCCTCACACACCAACTCACACACACTCACACACATATACACTCTCACACACACACACACACACAGACACACCTCACACTTATTACACCGCGCGCGTTGTTATTTCGCCCATCGTCCACTGCATGCTTATTTTAGATTACCTTATTTTATCTCACAGCATTTATACTTAGTTATTGCAAACTGGAAGAGCGGAACCACCTAACACAAGCATATCGTTGCTTAAAAGGTGCTTCCACACACATATTATGTAAAACGTATAAGTTGATGAAATAAACATTTTTATTTATTTTTATTTTTACTGCACAACGGGAGCGGTGGGGGTGGCGGGGGAGCGTGTGACGTTACTATTAGTAGGTTTTGCTTGGGAAAGTTTATTGAAATCATGAATACAATCACGTGTTTAGTATTTAAGTATCGGTCACTAATTACCAGTCACCCTATATAACATCCTGTTCTTATAAAAAACTAGGTACCATTTATTTTCTAAATTAGATATCATCGCCCTCTAACTTTCTGTTCAAGATCAGAAGGGATAACTTTCTTTCATTCTTTCTTTCCTTTTCCCTTTACCCCTGAATAGCAGTCTTTCTTCCTCTTTAAGGGTATTCCTTGTCATCAGCATCGAAGTGAACCCCCAACTGTGTTCTAACGGTATCTTCAAGTATGGCCAAGTTGATACTTTCCTTGTGGGTCATACGAGGAGACTCTATCAGACCTGAAAACAGATTTTTTATCCCCATTGTGAGTAATAGTACCCTCTCAAACCAAGGTACTAAACTTTTGATCGAAATCGGTCCAGCGATTAGAAGTTAAGTCACAAGCACACGTATGTACCACGTATGTAAGAATTATCGGTATTTAAAAAGAAAAGCCGACCTGATAAAGGTGGCTTTGCCTGAAAAGAGGTATTAAAAACATACTTAACCGGCCTCCTTTTGGGTTTCGACGCAGTCAGATAATAAATAATAAATAAATAAATATTCCACAACTTATCACACAACGTCATTTAGACCCAAATTAAGTTTGAGAGCTTGTGTTATGGGTACTAAACAACTGATAAACATACTTATATATTTTTAAATACATACATAGGTATTATAGATAAATTACACCCAGACACAGAACAAATGATTGTGCTTATCACACAAACATTTGTCCTGGGTGGGAATCGAACCCACGACCTCCGGCATAGCAGTCAGGGTCACTAACTACTAGACCAACAGGTCCGTCGAATAAGTAGGTCATATAGAGAAAAATTGCAGTTAACTATGTATATTACATAACACGTACCTCCTGATAACGGTACACATGACATGATATATAGGCCTGCTTACATGCTTAATAAGTGCGGGATTGTAATTCTTATCACCTTCACGATAACGTGCAATTAGTCGACAAAATATTAGCACAACGAACTACTTAATTACCTTTATACCTATATCTTCTTATGTATTCGATGACGTTAACAGTAATACTGTTGATAAGAAGATAATACATCAATACAATACTAATCTAAACTTAAAACTACTATATCAGATAGATAGATTGTTCGTCGGCACGTGGAGCTCCTCAAGTTCCGAGTTGAGCTCACGATTACTGACAAATGCTTGCACTGACTAATCTGGTCCCCTCATATCTGTGTGGTTCTTTCCTCAAAAGACCACCTTAAAGACACTAATCTGCATAGATCTTACATGATTTGACCAAGATAATGTCTGGACTTTAAAAGAGACTAGGTATGACCTCTGAGTTTCTTTCGGTGATTCTTCTCAGAGTAGTCAAATAGTGAAACTCCGATCTCATTTACTAAAAAAATGACGTGTAAAAGTGAAAAGCTAGGTATTTAGAAAAATAAATATCATTTAAACTGATAAAGGTGACAAGACTAGACAAGATTACCTGCCCTGATGCATCTTGCTACCTCGAGCGCCTGATAAACCAATCCGGGGCTATTTGTAAAGTTGTAAGGCAATTCTGATGAATGCAATTGATATTTCTTGGTTTTCCCATCTACGTCGATCACTATGTGGGGAAAATGGAAGGGCTGCTCCAACTGAAACAGTAAAAAATCAATTAGGTAGTTTTCAAATGCAAATATTGTAGCGACTTCTATACCGTCACCACGATCTAAACCACGATTATCAAGTGATAAAGATACCTTCTTTATCACTTGATAATCTACTACCTAGTTTTTCCTTCCAGCAAAAACACTTGTAGAGGTGAAGGGCTGGTGTTTTGGGAGACTGTCATATATATTTGTGACGTTTAAAAGAGCTATGTGAATGTTGTTTCTCAGCTTATATAATATGTTTTTGCCTATAAGAATATTCCTCGAGAATTGGGACGACAGGTGGACCTTTCCATCTAGAAAAATTACAATGTAATATTATGGTATAGGTATTCCTAGTCCCTAACATATCATCTGCATTCTACATTCTAAATTTTGTAGATGGAAAGATCCATATACAAATTAAAAAAGTGTAGCGTACCTAGTATGTCTGTCGTGTGCACCGAATACTTAGGACATGGTTAATCCATCTATCAACTATCAGCAATTGTTATCAGGTTATCCTTACCGTAACGCGACCTTTAGTCCCGTAAATGGTCGCTTTGTTCCAGAATTCCAGTTGAGTGTGAATGTTGAGTACAGCCCTCTTGCCACCTTTATATTCTAAGATTATCGTTTCTGTCAGATCCACTCCGGAGTCATACAGATTACCGATAGTTGTCACCTTTTTGGGTTCTTCTTTCCATACAAATTGCGGCAGTTGCAGAACATATACACCAACATCCAGCATAGCACCTCCACCATATTCTTTTATGCTGAAAAATAAATACATGGTGTTTGATGACGTAATTTGAGTCACGACATGGGTATACCTACGTCACGCGTCTTTCGAATATAAATGAAAGAAACTATATAAAGATAAATCGATTATTGATGCATTCGTGAAACAGTCGATTTTAAAATAATAATTGATTTGGGTTCAGTTCAAGAAGTTTATTTTTATTGTTTATTTACTAGGTAAATTTTCCAAAGCAACCCGGGGGCTCTAAACCCTAAAATTGGCAATGTTATCTTTTAAGGAATGGGAGGACATTTTCAAACATAGGAGTTGGTCTTTCAGAGTAAAAATTTCATAATCATGAGAACCCTACCTACTTCCCTACTAAACTATTGCATTAAGCAAATTAAGTTACTCTGTATGTATGAATGGCATGTTTAAATTAAGCTTATCTCTTAACTGAGTGGTCCTATCATCAGGGCTAACAATCCCGAAGTCAGCTTCGATAAACATCACGTCACCAAGTTTTCCGTTCTGAATATCTCTCTCCAAATCCGCATAAGCAGGAGAGAAGCGAGTCCAAACAGCTTCCATAACAAATAGATTCTTCTTCCTCGCAAAGTTTATGACACTGCGAGTCTGTTTCGCATTCAGGCAGAATGGTTTCTCACAGAGCACGTGTTTGTTGTTGCGAAGGAATAGCATTGCCAGTTCATAGTGTTCGGAGTTCAAAGAACCGATGTAAACCACATCTGCAGAAGAAAAATACGCTCTTAAGCAAGGGAAAAAGGGTAAGCAATGATAGCCTAGTGGTGTGGCGGATTGCCAAACCACAGGTCTCGAGTTCGAACCCAAGGCACGCACCTCTACTTTTTGGATTCATGTCTATTGCATAGTTACTTGCACTAGCTTCAAAAACGGTGAAGGAAAAAAAACATCGTGAAGGATAAGTACATGATAAATCATATTTATTTCTGTAAATAGGTTCATAGAAACCCTTTTACATGTGATTTTTTAACTAGATTGTGAGGTCGGTGTTTCACAATCTGACTACTCTGAGAAGAAACAACGAAAGAAACTCAGAGGTCACAGTCTCTTTTAAAGAGACATTATCTTGGTCAGATCATGTAAGAAGTGTCGGAAATAGTTTTATTTCAATTTAAAAGTAGTTGAGGAAAGAACCACACAGATATGAGGGAACCAGATCAGCCAGTGCAAGCATTTGTCAAAAATCAACCTCATGCCTGAGAGATATTACTCGAGGGCATGTGATGCCAAGTCAGAGGCCCATGGACAGCATTAAAACTCTTACACCAGGTTAGTATTAACCACATTATAAGAAAAAGGAGAAGCCAGGGTTTTCGAATAGTTTTTTTGGGACTACAAAGGCCAGCACATCAAGCTACCCCAAAAACTGTCAAACTTATTTGATAGTTTTTCAACATTATAACAAAACAGAAGCCCCGTATTCATGGTAAACATTTGTTTAGCAACAAAGTTAAATCAACGTGTTGCGGAGTTGCTGTCAACATGTTGTTGTGTCTCATTCGACTTTTCATATCACTCTTTCTCTGACATAGAAAATTTCATTGAAACAATTTAAAGGTGGTTAAACCCCAAATTTGAACCTAAATAGAATAGAATAGAACTATTATTTATTTATTAAACACTAGCTTTTGCCCGCGGCTTCGCCTGCGTGGATGTCGAACGTCTGTCTCTTTAGGGGTTGAATTTCCAAAAATCGTTTCTTAGTGGATACTTAGGTACTCTTCAAAAAGAACACCCGCTCCAGTTCCATGTTTCCAAGACCAGCGGAGGCATTGCAAAAAGAACATACTACGTTCATATCACCGATTTTCGAATATGATCTGTAATCAATAGTGACAGCGTAGGTGAACCCACTTTTGTATTTGTTGGCCCACGGTAGTAAATTTGTAGGTTCATCTAAATCCTCTGCATGTGCATCTAAGTTATTGAAAATATGTCTAAATCTATACGCGGAAAGCCTGGCTTCGCGCTGCTCGTCCGTTTCCTGCGATAGAATATTATCAACTCGTCATCTTTCATTTGACAAACTTAGGTGTATCCTTTCGACTGCCAGACGGTCGTGATATTGAGTATATGTTTCGGACTCTCGAGACAAAACGTGCCTTTTACGGTCAGTTGTAAGTCTTAAGGGAAGGTTCATATCTGACGGAACATGCCTCGCGTATTATCGGTCGCGTAACGCCAGAACAGATAAATGTATAGAAAAACACTTGACCGTTCACACTCAACCGATGATACGTTAGTGCGTCGAGCGTACTTTGTATCAAACGCTCGGCGCATGTTCCGTCAGATATGAACCTTCCCTAACTCACGCTCAGTATATGTTTCGGACTCTCGAGACAAAACGTGCCTTTCGCGGTCAGCTGTAAGTCTTAACTCACGCTCAGTATAATGTTTTGGACTCTCGAGACAAAACGTGCCTTTCGCGGTCAGCTGTAAGTCTTAACTCACGCTCAGTATATGTTTCGGACTCTCGAGACAAAACGTGCCTTTCGCGGTCAGCTGTAAGTCTTAACTCACGCTCAGTATATGTTTCGGACTCTCGAGACAAAACGTGCCTTTCGCGGTCAGCTGTAAGTCTTAGCTCACGCTCAGTATATGTTTCGGACTCTCGAGACAAAACGTGCCTTTCGCGGTCAGCTGTAAGTCTTAACTCACGCTCTGAGTACGTTTCAGACTCTCGAGATAACACATGCCTTTCGCGGTCACATGTAAGTCGTAATTCTCGTTAAGCACCTAGATCTTTCAGATTCTCGAGATAGAATATGCCGTTCGCGATCAGCTGTAAGCCTTAAATGTCGCTCGGTGAACGTTTCCGACTCTCGGGAAGTCGGGATAAAACATGCGTTTTACGGTCAACTGAGACGCAGCTCTTGTTGAGAAAAGGTTTCAGATGCTCGTGATGTAGCTCTTCTTTCCCTATCAGAAGTTAATCGCATCTCTTTCTCAGAACTTCAGAAGTGCTTTCATGTGCTCGTGCAGTTGCGTTATTCACTCTCATAGAGTTTAAACTATGTGCTCTTTTCTTTGAAGATTCCTGAGAACGCGCATCTCTCATTCTTTTGAAAAAAAGAAAAAAAATCGAATTTCGAAATAAAGAAGACCGTTTTCTAGGTGGCATCGTACCTACTTTAATTCAAATAAAAAAAACAGAAGCAACAGTTTATTTCCTAAGTCAAAAAGACGCTAATCGTCGAATAACTTAAATCAACTAATATCTTAACTAACTTAACTTTTAAATAACTAAAAAAAACTTACCATATGGGTAAATATAAAATAAAGAAAGTATGAATTACCTATGGAATAAAAAAAAAACAAACTAATTATATTAGGTAGCTATACCTATTTAAAACGAATATCTCAAAACTACGTACCTACTATATTTAAAATCTAAAAAAACAAATAAGGAATAATAATCGTAATTAAGTACCTACGGAATAAAAAGAGCTAAACAAATAAAAATAATTATTATATTTTGGTACTAAAAACTACTTCAAAATAATATCTAAAAACGACTATAATTTAAATCTAATCTAATGAAAAGGACGAATAAATTAATAAAAGTCTGGCTTATTCAATAAGAACGAACAATGCTTGGCATGTCCCTTCGCATCCACAGTCAAATAAGTGACGTTTTGGCGCGTGAACGCCCGCCAGGTGCCGCGGTGAGCCGCTTCGCGCGTTAAACAAATATCAACCGTATAGCATACGTAGGCTACCATACTGGCGCGGCGAGATTTGGAAGTTTAACTATATCTTGTGTGTTTATAAACCAATGTCTAAATTTTTTATTTTATTAAATAGTATAAAAGTGTACGTTATTATTCAATATACTTTGAAGAAATGCCTAACGATTAGGTAAACGTGTTATTGTGGATTATTTATAAGATATAGATATATGTTACCGAGAACTTTTTTGTTGATATTTTGAAGATCAACATTTTTGTAATACATACTTTTTCTGTATGATCAACGTATGCGAGGATAGGAGCTCGAAAGCGCTTATTTTCATCCGACTTGCTTCGAATTTATCGTCGCTGCTCGGCTCCTATGTGTCTTAGCGTTATGTTATATAGCCTATAACCTGCCCAGGAGTATGGATTACAATCGTACCAAGTTTGGTTAAAATCCCTTTAGTAGTTTTTGACCTATGCGTGCACATACAGACAGACAGACAGACAGACAGACAGACAGACAGACAAAAAATTTACTGATTGCATTTTTGGCATCAGTATCGATTACCAATCATCTTCCAATATTAATTTTGAATATATTTTCAATGTACAGAATTAACTTCTCTACAGATTTATTATAAGTATAGATAAGTATTTTGCATAAGGCTCTTAGCCCTGCAGGTTATGGTTTGTAAAACAGTATTACGTATACCCATAGCGAATCTTTAGGTATGACGTGTAAAAAAATGTTAGTACACTAGGTACTAGGTATTCACGATAATCATCATGTATGAATAATGGTGAAGTAAATAAGGAGGTAGGTACTGTACGTTATGTAAATTAAGTTCATTGTGAAGAATTGAAAACAAACTACGTACTTCATAATACAAATTGGCTCCAATGTTATAACATACTCGTCATATAGGTACTTTTGTAATCTTATTTATAAAGAAATAAGTAGATACCTAAGTAGCGCACGAATGCGGTTTTTTTGTTAAAAAAAAAACAATTTGGATTTTCCTAATACCTACATAACTTTAACTTGATATTTACAAACACTTAAAAACAGCTAAAATGGTCCAGCCATTCTCAAGTAATCTTTCAGACTAGCAATAGTAGCAATTCATTTTGGTCTCCGAACGAAATTTTTGTTCTTCTTTCTTTATTTTCTCAATATTTTAATATTTATTCTGCTAAACGAAGCGCAGACCAAAGGCAAAAACTATGAAAAGTGGTCCAGTATTTCACGAGTTAGGTATCTGTTGTAATAACGCTGACTTTGTTTCGTACTTAATGTAAAGTACAAAATAGAAGACATACGTACCAATATCCTCACTCTTCGCCAATGCCTCATAGGAGTCAAATACTCTCGGAATATGATGTGTTTTTGCAAAAACAACTGCCCTCTTCTTGTTCCTAGCAGCCACAGCGACTATTTCCTGGTCTCCTTTATCAGGGTACGAGTTGAATGCGTTTACGAAGTCATGACTAATCCTACCAGCAGTCACAATACCCCACCGGAGTGTCATCTGTAATAAGGGTTTACGATTTTCATACTCACATATGTACAGACGCCAGCACATCAAGTTACCCCAATGTGTCAAATTTTCCCAATTGAATATGAACCTTATAATGTTTGACATAAAGTTGAAAAACGATCAAAGAAATTTGACACATTGGGGTAACTTGATGTGCTGGCGTCTGTATATAAACTCTTCTGTGTAGGGACCTATACTACAGAGCGTCATCTGCTACATCTTACATATTTCTTTTGATTCGTTTACGTTCATACACTATACAGTCAAACAGTTGCGTGCGAGTAATAGGCACCCGACCTTTCTGATTACGGTGTTCAGTAAAAACGTGCGATTCTGTTTAGATCTCTCCGCGATAACTTGTGTGAAATGAGCGGTGAAGTGAGCTTTTATTCTTCAACTGCCTGGCCTTTTGCCAAAGTGTAGGAACAATTTGGCTTTCGCAAGGCACTTTCCACTACTCAGCAGTTGGCTAGGGTATCAGAACACATCGCTCAAAATATGATTGAAGGAAAATCTACAGGAATGGTGATGCTAGATGTTGAAAAAGAGTGAGTCGGTTTTCAGGCTTGCCAGATGCAGCTGAATATTAGTGTTTTACATGAACCACGGCTGCCTATCGGACCTCCATAACCCAATGGCTGGGTGACACGATACTTCTTACTTAAACTGTTCTTTAGACTTTCGGGCTCCTGACAACCCGTAACGATTGTCAAAGCGCTGTGAAAGTTAAAATGTCAGAGCCTTACTTAAACTGGGTGACGCTGCCAGCTTACTGCACCCAAGTTTTCACAGATTTGTTGAAAAAAAAGCGCGATTACTTCGCGTAGTGTAGGTACAGTTTCGGTCTCTGGTGAGAATGTGGTAATTATTGGTATTTCCATGGAAAACTTCTCAGCTAGAGTTCCGAATCTAGATTAGTGATTATCGACTCCAACATTACCTACACTTAAGACTATAATAACAAAAGTTGTAAATATACAATTTGAAACCACAATCTATGATCCGAAACCCGCTGTTTGGACGACGATTACTGAATTGGACGACGTAAACGTAATGCGTATGGCCCATGTGATACATCCACAGATTTTGGTTTTCAACTATTTATTTGCCACTAAGTACTTATTTTTAAAAGACTTTAAACATTTGTACAGTGTAACTAATATATTGCGAAAGAGCACGTCTGCCACCAACCACACAAATCGACATTGAACGGAACCAAATCAGTCTTATCTCCACAAGCATATTTTTTACAAAGAACTTGCAATGTATGAATGAACTAGAATCGTACAAGAAAAGATTACTTTACATCATTTTAATGTAAGACACAAAGAATAATATTGAATTAACCTTATAAGAGCCACAAGATACGCGTAGTCACTGCACAACAACTGATTAATATCTAAAAGTGAGAAATATCTAAATGTCGTAAGTCGTTATTGATTTTATTGAAGGTGATAGGCCACAAAGCACGATAGTATATTCATATTTTGTTTACAAATACCTAACAAGTAATAATATAGGCCTATACTGATGCATTGCCCGCTGGGCCTGGTAGGTATAATAGATAAGGTTAGATTGGATTGGTTGCCAAGGATCCTAAACCTATCTCATCAACCGACTTGAAATAAGGAGGAGAATATGCGATTGTATTGGACTTTACACTGTAGCTAAGTAATATGTCCGATTCCTGGATGTTAATTGGTTGTTCTTTCAAGAGTTCAGTCAGCAGCAGAATTTAGTCAAAGTTAAAATAGCTATAGGATATCACCATAACTTCAACTCACTTCATGGAACTTAAACAAACTGGTGAAATGTGGATGGTAGATACACAACAGGTACAACACTGTTTGCCTAACCCTTCGAAGATAATAGGCGTGAGGCCTTTATTTAGGACATAACGATAATAATTGATTGTCCTAATTCTCTTTTATAACTATCCAGAAACTGTAACAACCCGTCTAAGCATGGCAGGTCATAATTATCGTTAAGTTTACATTTCCCCTGACTGCTAATTTTATTTATGCTGCTAAATTATAGCCAATCGACCTATAAAATTTGGCTGAAACGCAATTTGTTATCTAACAATGACACAGCACACTTCGCAAATCCTAACATAGCCGGTTTGTTAATATAAAAACTCGCCTTCATGCCAATCTACTGAACATTAGGTACCTATTCCTTGTCATAATCGTCGTTTTTGGCCACTTAATCAATTGACCTATGATAAATTGATTGTAGCGTCAGTCTCCTCTTATACCAGTATTTTAGGGTACAGTACACAATGTGTTGTATAGTGGGACCTTTTTACAAAACTTGAGATGGCCCGGGCGGGTGATTAGATAGTATATTTTTATTTATTTTTTTATCTTATTTATTTAGGGACAAAAAACAGTTACACGTTACAATTTGAATGTCGAAGCTAATTAGAAACGTAAGTATAACCCACACTATTGTCCATGGATTCAAATAAAAATATCTAAAAGAGGAAAGGATGGACGGTCACATATTAATTTGTGAATTAAAAGAAAAAAGAAAAGCAATTTATGAAAGGTTGTCGGTAAGCAAAGCTATAGGCATTTTTCTAAATTTTGCAGGAGAAAATGCATAAATATCTAAATCGGTAAAGTGTGTGTTATAAGTTACTACAAGGCGGCGGAGAGGTGGCTCACCGGCGTTTGTTTTGCATTTCACAGTGTGAAACAGACGAGGAACGCGCACCTTCCGCCGTATTCTAGGTACTACGAGTACGTAACATAATTTACTAGTAAGTTCGTTCTAATCAATTCCGGCTGTGTCTTTCTGCAGTGGTGCTATTCTGTAAAAATCTCCCCGTGTATGTGTAAGTGAATTGAGGGCGAATTGAGCTGGGTCATTCCATATTAATGCTTAGAATTGACAGTTCACTTTAGGTACTCAAGTTTTCACGGGGTGACTTTTACCGAATCTACCGGGAGCACTGAACATGTAAGCAGGCACGTTCTTTTTCTCTTCTGTAACTGAAGGGCGGGCATTTTGGGGGAATGTCTTATGTATTGTTTTAAAAAAAAGTAGCCTAATTTGAAAAAAAATATTTTTTTTAGGTAAATCCTCTTCAAGGAAATCTTTAAATCGTAAAAGGAAGGGAGTAGTAATTTCACGCTTACCTACACTAAATGTAATTCTTAGGCAAATATGTTTTTTAAATTAAGCCGAGCCATCCTATGCTTATCTTTATTGCACACCATAAAAAGTTACATTTATAAGAACTTTAAGAGTTATCATTCAAAGTTTAAGAGCTAGAGAAATCATTTTATCTCTGCCTCTGCTGAACCTTATAGTGCGGAACCCTATAGTGTGCAGGATGCCAACTTGCACTTGGCCGGTTTTACAATTGTGTGTGTAAGTAGACATGTACTATTACTCCATGTGCCCAAAGAGCAAGGTCACATTATCTCTCTCGATGTTGATAACTAGGTTCATTACCACGGCCATTAATATGTTATCAATATTTGATTACACAATTAAACCATTCATAACGCCACCCGCTAAGGTCCCAGTTAAGTCATATTTTTTAATTCTAGGTTTTTTTTTATCGAGTGTTGATTATAATATTATTATGGTTAATGTACCGAGCCCAGCACATCAAGCTACCCCAATGTGTCAAATATCTATGATAGTTTTTTAACTTTATTACGAACAGAATGAGATTCAGGAGCATTTGATTACATAAAAACAAAAACAAAAGTAAAATAATTACAAGACATCTTAAAATTCATGCGAATCACTGTCAACGGGAAACGTGCACAAAAGACTGGCCGCATTGCCACGTTGAAGGGCAATGCTGATTCTCTGACCTAAATAAGGGCCAGCCTTATGGTCACCTGAAGAGTCGACCAACCGCTTGGCGATGTCACGGAAAACTATTTGGGCATTCGGACCCCATGGCCCGAGTGTTTCAACCCCAAACAGTTCAAATATATAACTTCAGATAAGGTTGTTGTTTTTAAGGTAAATTTAACAGTTTTTAGTAGCTTGATGGGCTGGCGACCTACTTAATAAAATTAATGTGGGGGATAAAAAGTTAATTACTCACAGAAAAATTAAATTAAAAATTAAAAAACAACGCCAAAAAGTAAAATTTAAAAAGTTAAAAATAACATTTTCCTCTCGTTGAACCATGTACTTATACTTATATTAGAGGTACCCCGACGTGACATAACATTACATGGCTGACAGACAGAGAGGCAGACACACACATTTAGCGGTCAAACTTTTAACACCCCTCGTTTTGCGTCGGTGGTTAAAAAGTGAGAATATTTGCTATTGAAAACATATTAGGTACCTACATATTTTACCATAATATATTAGTAGGTACACAGAAAATGATTACAGGTCATCAGTCAAACTAAATAGCACTGGTTTACATTATCCAATTTTATTAAAGCCTAAATACTTAGAATTTATATAAGCACCCTCGTTTCTAGTATTAAACTGTGGTATTTAAGGGAATTCCTGGTCATCAACATCATAGTGCACTCCCAATTGTTTTCTTACGGTGTCCATCAGCTTAGCCAGCACAAGACTTTCTTTGTGTGACATATGAGGTGACTCGATCAGTCCTGCGGGTAAAATAAGTTTGTACTTTTTAATTATAAAGTTTATTGACCCAGTAATTTGATCATAACAAATAGTATCTACTCTCAATACCTACATTTAACAATTTAATGTTAAAAAAATCCAAGAAGGTGATATACACGTTCTTGAGTTATTGGCCATATATCTAACATTTGTTGCACTTTTTTTCAGGTAGGTACATTAAAAAGGACAATGAACAAAGTTTTGTCCCTACCAATATAACGATCACACATCTAAATGTCATTGGTCACACAAATGCAATTGTCAATTATAAGTGATTGAGGGAAACGTTACGTAGGTAAGCTATTTTTTCATGACTTTGACTTATTGTTTTGTTTTGCCAGTAGGTCTTGGAGGGCTGTAATTTTTTTTTTGTTGTAATTTTAACAATCAACCATTCAGTTCCCTACGATGCATCCAAACAACAAGTATGAAAGAAGATAATACATACCAGCTCGAATGCACCTAGCTGTTTCAACAGCCTGGTAAACGAGACCCGCACTGTTTTCGTAGATGTACGGAAGTTTTGATGCGTGAAGCGGGAATACCTTCAATGTCCCATCCACAGCCGTCAATTTATGAGGAAAGTGGAAAGGCTCCTCCAACTATGAAACAAAATGACTAAGTTATAGATCTTGTATTACTTTATTACAAATACTTTCGCATAGGCAAACCAGTTTCATTTCTATTCCTCGATACTTACCGTAATACGGCCTTTGGTTCCATAGATCGTAGCCTTATTAACGAGCATCAAATTAGCATAAGTGTTCAGTACAGCTCGCTTGCCGTCGCTGTATTCCAAAATGATGGTCTCAGTAACATCCACTCCTGAGTCGTTAAGACTACCAACAGCAGTCACTTTCTTCGGTTCTTCCTTGAAGACAAATTGAGATAGTTGTAACAAGTAGATGCCGATGTCAATCACGGCGCTACCTCCGAATTCCTTTTTTCTGTAAGCATGTATTAAAAATAATACCAGCCTGTTACTGTCCCACTGCAGGGCAAAGGCCTCTTCTCATACAGAGAAGGCTCGAGCATTGATCACCACACTTGCTCAAGGCGGATTGGATTGGCGATTTCAAACTTAAATTAACTATAAGTCCAGGTTTCCTCACGATGTTTTCCTTCACCGAAGTCAATGATGTCTAAGATAAACTTAGAAAGTACCTACATATGAATTGAAAAAGTCACATTGGTACTTGCCCGGATTTGAACCACAACCATGTAGGTATTGCACAAGCATGTATTGTTAATGACTATTTCTATTTCCATAGATTTTGTCAGGTTCAAAGAGAAGATAACAAACACATTTACACAGATGTGTACATATTAAATATTTATCATCAGAAATCAAGCATGAAACTTACAACACTCTATCGCTCTCACATAAAATGCCAAAGTTGCCTTCAACTAATCTTATATCACCAAGACTCCCAGCTGCGAACTCCTTGTCCAGGTAATCGTAAGATGGCGAGAAACGAGGCCAGACCGCTTCCATGATAAACAGTTTCTTCTTCTGGGCAAGGTTAATCAAACTCTGGGTTTGTTTCGCATTCAGACAGAACGGTTTCTCGCATAGCACGTGTTTACCATTTTCAAGTAACATCTTTGTGAGCTCATAGTGGTCAGGATTTAAAGCACCGATGTATGCAACATCTAAAAATCAATCAATCATTTTATCACATGATGAAAATGCTAAAAGTTTATCTATGGTTATAGTTTTTTTATTAAATTAGCGCAAATGAACTAGTCAATTACCGCAATCCAGACACAATTAAATTACTATTGTTTGCGGACACCGGTGTCCACGCGGAGCCTAATGAGTTAAGATAAACAATATCGTCAATTAAACAAAACACCAGTCATTTTCTTACCAATATCGCTACAGGTGGCTAATGCCTGATAATTATCGAACACTTTCGCAATGTTATGTTTTTTTGCAAACTCAGCAGCCCTGTTCTTATCTCTGGCTGCGATAGCGACTATTTCTTGGTCGCCCTTCTCAGGATACGAGTTAAAAGCGTTGACAAAGTCATTGCTGATCATGCCAGCGGTTATGATGCCCCAACGTAGTGTCATCTGTAATGATAATTTTAAATAAGAGTTTCAGTAACTTGTATGATTTTATTTGTAGGTGTTTATAATCCAAAACCTAATATGGGGTTTGATTTAAAGAAATTTAAACTCAAATTGCACACACACTATCACATCCACATCCTACACACACATCACATCCTACTTACCTCCTGTTATCGTTATATTGAAGCGACTAAAAGGTTTAAAATAAAGAAAAAGGTTTAAAGTAAAGTTTAGGCAAACAATTAAGTAAAGTCTATAACCAAACAACCAAACCCAAGACTTCGGAACATTAGATATTTTCAACAGACTACCATGTACCATTTACTACCATGTATAAAAATTCTTTAAGAGAAAAAAAAAAAAAAAAAAAGACTTCAAAAACAGGAGGAGGTTCTCGATTCAGCGGTATGTTTTTTTTTGTGTGTTTGTTACCTCATTTCTCCTTCATTCATGGTCCGATTTTCAAAATTCTTATTTATTTGATAGATATACTACCAGGTTGGTACCATTTGTATCAAACCTTAGATCTGATGATGGGGTCCTCGAAGAATTGAGGGAACTCCTCAAATAATATACCTACACCTGTACCTACCGATTTTTACATTTTTGGTAACAAATCAAGCATTTTCATTTAGCAAGTACCTAGGTATCATTTGGTGAAGAAAAACTGATGAAGAGGACAGGCGACGGAACTCTTCAGCGCATAACAGCAAATTACCTACTCGCGATTGCTACAGTCACATGTCTGTGCATGGTTTATGTATTTGATATAAAAAATACTGTTTATAAAGTCTTATGTCAGTCACTGTTACAATATTGTGTTATAATTTTGGGAGGAGCAGGTAAATCTCACTTAGGTAATTTACTCTTGAAAGAGCCCAACGCGCCGTACTTAAATTAAAACACTTTTGCAAAAGTCATCGTTTTCCTCTAATGTCTCAAACATCAAATTTCACTTTTAATTTTTTACTTGCAGACGTCCTGCGGTTTCACCCGCGTAGTTCCCGTTCCCGGGGGAATACAAGGATAAAAGTAGCCTATCTGTTAATCCAGGGTGTCAGCTAACTCCATACAAAATTTTATTAAAATCCATTCAGTAGTTTTCATGTGAAAGAGTAACAAACATCCATCCATCTATCCATCCTCACAAACTTTCGCGTTCATAATATTAGTAGGATAATAAAACGCTGTTTTTAGTAGCCTTGCTTTTTTATTGTCTCGAAATAGGTGAGAAAAGGAGAGTAGGTACCTACACTCGTCGGGGATAAAGCTGTTTTTGTCTTGGGCGCGTTTGAACCCCTCACTGCGCTCAAGAATCGTCTAAGTCCCTCGCAACTCATAAGGTGACTATTATTAAATCTGGCGCGTTTGAACCCCTCACTGCGCTCAAGAATCGTCTAAGTCTCTCGCAACTCATAAGGTGACTATTATTAAATCTTTATTTCATGGAATATCCAATGTTTATTCCCAAAGACTAAGGTTTCTTAACTTTGTTCACTGTCACTCTTAAACCGGACTGAGTTAAAGGCAATCGGGCGCTGTTATCTAGTCTATGAGACGGTACCTATACTCAGGACACGGCCTTACACTTACCCGGTCTAATTCCTTTAATAACATTGCCCCTGATCGGTCTAATTCCTTTACCTACTAACAATTTCCAACATGGACCATCACATTTTAATATTGAATTGATAGTACCTACCCTAAGTAAGTATCTGAATACGTTTTCAAGAGCTAAATTGTTTTTAACCTAGGCTTCCACTTTTTATTTGTCAATTTTGTAGGTTTTTGTTTAAATTATGGATGTTATTTTTTTCTTCGACTAAGTATCCTAAGTATTTTTGCAGAAAGCTTACACACTACTTAATATTTTAGCCGCTTGTATTATGTAATTTTATAAAGAAAAGTATTCTGATGGAAAAGTCCAGTGGCTCAAGACAATTGTAAACAAAAAACAAATTTTAATACAACTCACCTTTATTGAGTAAACTTGGCACCTTTATTGAGTAAACGAGGCTCACGAACGACTGATAAGTTGCTGGAAGGCAGGTTATGAAATTATCGTTTCATAACTTGTAATACAAATATTAGTTTCATATATCTATTGCGTGTCGATAAGGGATTCCGATATCAACCACTTTCAATTCTTGGTCAACGATCACACCTTGATAGGTCAAGATAAGACTAGGTAAACGACACGAGCTATTATTATCGCCAAAGAATAACTAGGTACACAACAAATGCATCTGAGTCATCGTCTGCTATACCTGGACAATATTGATCGGCTGTAAGGAGCTATAGTTTTTTATATGGGGTTGCGAGGGATAGGAGTTTAACACAAGTGAAGATGGATGTGTCTCCTCTCCATGCGGCTTAAACACGGCAAATAAACGAAGCGAAGCGAGCTCGAAAATCTTTAGCACTTTATCTCAGATAGGTTTGGAGAAGGGCGCCTCTACGGACTTGGTTGTCCTGGGCGACAGAAATGGTTGCTTACACTGGTTCATCCACCAATTTTTTTCTGATTAGGACTCCTCAACATTTAAAATGTATTTTTATATTTTCTGGAGACGTGTATTGCGTTACGTTGTAGGTACTGGTTACGTTGGAGTGCACGCGACGCACGGGGTGCAGTGCAGTGCAGTTCACCATTCCGCTACAACGGGTATTATGGTTTATGGTATTCGCCTAAAACGTTATTAATATTTGATGACACATTTAAATCATTTTTATTGCTGTTACCCGCCATTTAAGTTCAGAATTTTGCTCTTAAAATTTTAAACAACATACGTACAATTTCTGCAAATAAAACACTTACTTATACATATTAAGATAATTTATTGTAGGTATAGCAAAACACAGCAATTCATTACACGTAAAAACTAATCAGTGAAACTTCAACGCAATTATTATTGATGCAGCTGAATACCAGACCATCAACAAAAACAAACAACTTTTGCAGTTAGATCAAAATGTATGAGACAGCGGATTTTGTTTTGCTAGGTTTCATAGTAAACATAACACTATCAGCTACGAGCTAGGTAGGTAAGTAAAGTCGTATTTGATAATAATTAGAACTAAGAAGGTCAAAAGGCCTTCGTTAGTAAGCACCAATTTGAATTTATAATTTTCTTATAAAATACATTCAATAACCTAGTAAGGTCCAAGCCTAAGCTAGATGTCGTGTTTCATTTGGCCCTTCAAGATCAATATCGAGACTTAAGTATGCAAGGTTTTGATAAAGCGTCTGTAACAGACGTACGTGTGATTTTTCTTTCTTTATTTAAAGGAATTCCTGGTCATCAACATCATAGTTCACTCCCAATTGCTTTCTTACGGTGTCCATCAGCTTGGCCAGCACAAGACTTTCCATGTGCGACATTCGGGGTGACTCGATCAGTCCTGCAGATAAAATAAGTTTGATAATTTAATTTTGAAGTCAATTGATGGCTTCACGCATTAGTATTTCGGTCCAGATAGTACTACCTAAGTACCTACTCTTAATACATATATAGGTAGAATAAAAAGGACGATCGCGATGGTCAAAAATATAGTCCCCATAACCAATGACGACCACAAATAAAATACATTTATCATGTCATTATTGTAAGTTTTTGATTATTGTTTTCAGGGAAGTAAGTCCTGCGTCGCTGTTTAAGATAAATACAGTTAAGGCCGATGGGCCTTAACTGTATGTATCTTGAAAATTTCTTTGTAGTGAGATGTCACTACGAAGAATTTTACAGACAAGTACATTGAAGAATATGGTAGGTACATACCAGATCGAATGCACCTCGCTGCTTCAACAGCCTGATAAGCGAGACCTGCACTGTTATTTCCATAATAGAACGGAAGGTTAGACGTGTGTAGCGGAAACGTCTTCAAAGTTCCATCAACAGCTGTCACTTTATCAGGAAAGTGGAACGGGTCTTCCAGCTATAAAATAAAATTATAAACTTATAGGTAAAGGTGTCTTGGATTCTTTGTTCATCGCATTTCTCACATGCGAATGTTTATGACTATCGAACAAATCAGGTGTCTTTCTCACAAGTTTAGGTCAATTTCTATTCTTTAATACCTACTTACCGTAATACGGCCTTTGGTTCCATAGATCGTAGCCCTATTTATGAGTTGCAAATTAGCCTGAGTGTTTAGTACAGCTCGCTTGCCGTCGCTGTACTCCAAAATAATGGTCTCAGAAACATCCACTCCCGAGTCGTTAAGATTACCAACAGCAGTGACTTTTTTCGGTTCTTCTTTGAAAACATATTGAGATAGTTGCAACAAGTAGATGCCGATGTCAAGCACGGCACTACCTCCAAATTCTTTTTTTCTGTAAGCATTTTTTATAATGATAGGTAGGTACTTCGTATTTATATCTATTTTACATTATATCCGAAGGTGAACTTGAGTTTTAAAATCAATACTTATTAGTTTGTATTCAAAACATGCATGAAACTCACAACACTCTGTCGCTTTCACACAAAATGCCGAAGTTAGCTTCAACGAATCTAATTTCACCAAGATTTCCAGCTGCGATCTCTTTCTCCAGGTAAATGTAAGATGGAGAGAACCGAGTCCAGACTGCTTCCATGACGAACAACTTCTTCTTCTGGGCAAGATTGATCAAACTCTGAGTTTGTTTCTCATTCAGACAGAACGGTTTCTCGCACAACACGTGTTTTCCATTATCGAGGAACAGCTTGGTAAGCTCATAGTGGTCAGAATTTAAAGCACCAATGTATGCGATATCTAAAAATGAATTTCTTGTTTATATTCACTTTGTCACATTATAATAGTGTAAAAAGTATATCTAGGTACCTATTAATAGTCATTGTTGTAGATTTAATTAAGGCAAAATGAAGATTGATAGCTAATTACGTGGGTTTTAATAAAAACTATAGTCATGTCCTTACCAATATCGCTACAGCTAGCTAATGCCTGATAATTATCGAACACTTTCGCAATATTATGATTTTTTGCAAACTCAGCAGCCCTGTTCTTATCTCTGGCTGCGGTAGCGACTATAACCTGGTCGCCCTTCTCAGGATACGAGTTAAAAGCATTCACGAAGTCATTGCTGATCTTGCCAGCGGTTACTATACCCCAGCGTAGTGTCATCTGTAATGATATAAGTAAATAACATTTTTCGGAACTGGACAAATTCAACTCGTAGGTACCTGTGCGTGGGAAATTCGAGTCTCAAAACAACGAAATAGAAATAAAGAAATGTTGAGTTTTTGTGTTATTTCGTTTGACAATATAGGTTTTCGGGAGTACTTAGATACTTACTTTATTTCGTAACTGCAAATTTAAGTTTTATTAACCGTGTCACCGTGTCACTGGAGTGTAGCCGCGGGAAATAGGACACAAATTTGCAACGGGATTTGTTTCAAACGTTAACAACGTTATGACGTGAGTTTCACACAAAAACGTTTTATTTAAGGTTTAGGTACCATTGTAGTTGCCATTACGAACATCTCTTTTTATAAACAACTCTGTAAACGCAATCAAAATTTTTTCGATTTCAGATCTGGCCCATAATGTAATAAAAACACAATGAGAGCACAATAACCCTTTTTAGAAGTTCCTAATTAAGTATTTCAATTACACTTTGTAGATGTGTGGTATTCGCAAAATAATATTAACACAACTCACCTTTACTGAATAGATGTTCACGAACGACTGATAATTTTCTGAAAAACAAGGTCATGAGACTATCATTTAATTTTGATAACTTTTGAAACAAATGTTTGTTTGGTTATCTATTGCGTGTGGATAAGGGATCCTAATATCAACAACTGCTCGCGACGGTCATGGTCAAATTCATTGTAAAATGTAAGTGTCTATACGTTTTTTCCACCGTAGTGGTTTCAGGGGGCGATAGGGCTCGATCAAGCCTTCAAAAGGCACCCAACCTTAGAAGAAAAGACCGAGGAGTTGGGAATTGGGACGTTACCTCACTAAAACTGCCCCAGTACCGCGGTGTTCACAATGACATAACAAAACATCACGCCTGTAATCCCCGAAGGGTATAGACAGAGGTGTACCTGTACACCACACAAACGCACACAAAAAAACACACGAACATCACAAGTTTTGTGTGGTCACAATCAAAACATCCGTGCCCCCTCTGAGCAACGCCTGTTAGTGCACATCCCTGACGTGATTGTAGAAGGGGTCTCTTCTAAGCGCTATTATTTAAGGTGCACGTGACACAGTGCTACAGTCATCTCTGAGATCACACAATCGGTAGGCGGACAAAGTGTCCATTCTGAGCCCCCATCTATGTCCTATCTGGCTTAAATAATGCAGGCCATAGGCAACCGGCCTTAATCGATTGTTTCCGTCAAAGCTCGATCTAGTATGACTAGTGACGCGATCGGCTTTAGGTATCGATGTGCATGTTATTTTAAAATCTGACATATCGATTGATGTGGATCGGGCTAGTGGGGAAGTAACTTAAGTGTTAGGTACTAGGTGTAAATAATTCGTTGGTTAGCAGTGATTCCTCTTAGCTTTGATTAATTCAATGGGTAGGTATAGGTACTTTTAATTTCAGCGCGCTTCATAAGTAGGTATTGTATCCATCGAAGTTCGTCTAGCTAAGAGAGAAAGGGCGCTTTCAAATAACCGCAGGTAAATTTAAGATGGAGAGAAGCGAGTCCAGACTGCTTCCATGACGAATAAGCTCTTCTTTTGGGCAAGGTAAATCAAACTCTGAGTTTGTTTCTCATTCAGACAGAACGGTTTCTCGCACAACACTTGTTTTCCATTATCGAGGAACAGCTTGGTAAGCTCATAGTGGTCAAAATTTAAAGCACCAATGTAAGTATGCAATATCTAAAAATCTAAGTGAATTTCTTGTTTATATTCATTTTGTCACATTATAATAGTGTAAAAAGTATATAGAATCTACCTATTGTACCTACCCATTGTTGTAGATTTAATTAAGGCAAAAATAGATTGATTGCTAATTACGTGCATTTTAATAAAAACTCTAGTCATGACCTTACCAATATCGCTACAGCTAACTAATGCCTGATAATTATGGTGGGAGCGGCAACAACCGCTAGGTTCGAGCATTATAGTGTTGTACATGTAGTTTCAACCTCATCGATAAATTCTTCAAGCTGATTTTTGTTCATGCCTGAATAAAAACCCTGCCTGGTCGATTGATGAACCGATGCGCGGCCACAGCGCGGGTGTAGCGCTGTAGTCGCGCGTTTTTTATTTATATGGATAAACTAAGCAGCGCGACGGCAGCGCTGAAGCCGCGCTGCCGTCGTGCGGCGCCTAGCGGCAAATTTGAAGGCACCCTAAGAGCACCAGTTTCATAGGTTCCGAATAATAGCAGATATTGTTTAGAATACCTAGTGAATAAATGCAGTAGTCCAGAGTAAAACCTTATGCCCTAGTTAAAAAAAAAATTGTAATTCATCAATAAAATTGGTAAATATTTTCCCATAACCAGTGTTCTTTTGCTGTTACAACCTTTAATTTCAATGTAAATAAAACAGCAAACTTTGCTTGACAATAAAATTACGGTGTGGCTATTAGAGACTATTAATTTATGCACTATAATCTGGCAAAAAAATAATTTCACTGACAAAATCCTGACTTTTTCAGTAGAGACACCATCGCCACATCAACCTACCTCAAACTAAAGGTTCATGTTCAATTTTCCCAATTGAACATGAACCTTATTCTGTTTCAAACAAAGTTGGAAACCTATCAAATAAATTTGACACATTGGGGTAGGTTGATGTGCTGGCGTCTGTACCTATCTAATAATGCTTTTTAATTATTCCATTTTCTTATTCTATTTATTTTTTAGTAAATTCAGTTGAATTCATATTCAAGTATCTTCTGGGGTCTTATAAAAATCTAATCTCTTCTACCTACTTCTTCTAAATTGTGAAATTGTAATTGTTTTGCTGGCTGTACTCTGTACTTATATTATTCCAAATTCACTGTTTTAAAATTAGGATAACTCCAAAAGTAAGATAATAGATAAAGATAATGTGTAGGTATTATGTGTAAAGGTAACATAGGATTAGAAATGAAGAATTTTGAGATTTGTTAGAAAAAAAAACCCAAAATACTTTCTTGGGTTTTTTAAAATAAATTTATTAGTTCGAAATAATCAATTTTAATATGTATCCACCATAATAAAAGTTAACAAATAGAAAGAGATTTGTCCTGGATATAATGGATTGCAGCTATCTCTACAAAATACAAAACAAAATAGATATGAATGTACAGACGTCAAGTTACCCCAGTGTGTCAAATTTCTTTGATTGTAAGACAATCAAAGAAATTATCAACTTTATGTCAAACAGGATAAGGTTCATATTCAATTGGGAAAATTTGACACATTGGGGTAACTTGATGTGCTGGCATCTATACAATTTTGGGTAGGTAATGCCTCTTCTTCCTGACTCTAATGCCTTGCCTGAGCATAGCCAAGATCTGAGGCAATTAATAATATTAGATAATCATGTGTTTTCAATTTTAAGTGTTTTCTTGAACAGATACTCTAAAAGGTTTAACATGTTGAAAGGAAAAGGTTAAAAATTCAAATACTTAATTATAATTATATAATCTGTTCTTGCTTATTTGTAGCTTTTTCAGGAATAAGATTCGAAATGTGAAGTCTCGATTTACCATTCTGTGTTCAGTTGTTGACCAAAGTTTTTATGAAATCTATAAGTTTGGTGTTTTTACGATCGAAAGATGTAAGTTTTTAGTCTTTACTTACCTACTCTGGAAGTTTAGTTCAATCTAGCCAATCTAGGTAAGAAGGCTTAGGAAATCTGTTAAGCTAAATAATTACTACACATGGGATTAAGTTTCAAAATATAATGAAAAACAAATGAAAATTGTAATGTTTGTTTTAGTTATTTTAAAACAGAGAATTTTACTGTGAAAAGTTTTGTTTTTTTTGACAGACAGCGTCACTGTCATAACTGTAATGTCAAAGTTAAATGACAGACGCTACGAAAACATGAAGTTTTTTTTTGTTATATAAAACCCGTTTTCTAGAAACTGTTTTAGGAAAAACAAGTAAAATAACGGTTATTTTAACAGTATCATCAAAAATCGCTCTGAAAAAGTTTAATTAAACAGTCAACTCTAATTCTGGGCATGCCACTTAGGGGTAGGTTAAAAAACTAAAAGTTAGCTCTCAAGATAATTAAGAGTAGGTACCAGTAGTGACATCTCCAGTGACCAGGCAGGATTCATTCCCAAAGAAATCTTTAAGCTGGCAATTTTATTTTGAAATAACTAACGTTATTATAAACTGTAAAGCCTTAGGTCCCTGAAATATGTTTTTAAGTGAAACAGTGACTCTATTAACCATGGAGTTTATTGGTGTAGTACTGAAATAGGTACCTACTTGAAGGAAAAATAACTTACCTTCTGATTGCAGACTAGATTTATCACAAGGTAATTTCTTACGTTCACATATAAAAGTTAAGTATAGGGGGTGACATAACAAAAACGAGTACAGTGTCATTATTTTTTATATTTTTCAAATCAATGCTGAAAAATTATTACAAAATATCCTATAGCATACTATTTCGTTATTGCTTAATAAAAACTAAATAAATAAAAGACGATGTAATAATAATTAATAATGAGATAGGTATTTATAGATTACTTAATTATTGTGTTTTGAATTATTCAACAAAAATATTCTAATAAATATTATAAAATAGAACTTTATAAATACTAACCACAATGAGGTAGGGAATAGTAGTTAGTAAAAAGAGCCACGATAATATTTCCACAATAGTGTCTACAAATGCACACACTTAACCTTTCTATTGATAATATGTTAAGTTCAACCAGTAAACCCTATTGTGTGTTTTCAAAATTAGATTTCACAATGTACGAGTGTATTTAATGATTGAATAACATTATGGTAAATATGCTTAACAATACTAATCTATAACAATATCGTAAAATATTACGAGATACAAAAATATCACCGGAGCTATTGTGCTAACTTGGAGCCAATAGATCGCAGTGTACGGAAATTAGACGGATTTCTAAAAAAGATAAAAAAGAACTCAAATATATTTCAGGCAAACGTAAAATCACTTTTGGCGTACCACAGGGTAGCGTATTGGGCCCGCCGTTGTTTCTAGTCTATATAAATGACCTTCCAAAACACGTCGCTTTTCCTATGGTTCTTTTTGCTGATGACAGCACGTTAATTGTAAGACATAATAAAAATATAAATTATGAATGTGACATTAAAGACGCATTGCAACAATCAATTAACTGGCTTGGACATAATAATCTAAAATTAAATTTAAATAAAACTAAAATTATACAATTTCGACAAAGAATAACCACTCCTGACATTAATATAACATTTGACGATAGTAAAATTGAAGAAGTAGAACATATAAAATTTCTAGGCTTGATAATTGACTCTCAACTGACTTGGAAAGACCATGCAGCAAGTCTTATCACGAAATTAAGTAGGTTCGCTTTTGCTCTATATAAACTTAGGAAAATTGTTAATCAGGCAGCTGTTGTAGCTGCGTATTATGGTTACGTAGACTCCATATTACGTTATGGAGTAATTTTTTGGGCAAATTCCTGCGAAAAAAATAACATCTTTAAAGCACAGAAGAGGTGCATTAGATCTATACGCAATCTTAAACCAACGGACAGCTGTAAACCACATTTTAGATCTCTTAAAATTCTAACTTTACCTTGTCTTTACATTTATGAGACCGCATTGTTCGTCAAGAAAAACAGTGACTTATTTAAAAAAGCTTCACAGCAACGCTATAGGTCGACAAGACCAGAATATCGACACGAATTATGTCTAAGAGCCTCAAAGACCGCCCTTATGCACAAAAGCATTCTCTGTATGGCTCCGAAAATATATAATAAAATTCCAAATGGCATTAAAGATTTAAATTTGACGCAATTTAAACAAAAACTAAATAAATTTCTAATCGACAAATGCTACTATACCATTGACGAATTCCTTCTTGACAAAATGTAACAAACCAAGCTGGCAATTATGTATTTATTATCCTTGACAATTGAAAACTTGACTAATTTGAATAATATTATTAATCTAAATTGTAATCTGATATTTTTTTTATGAATTTTATTGATTGTATTCAAAATCATTATTGTAGAAATTATTGGTTGTATTTTAAAATTTCTTATATTGTTAATTGTGTATGCCCTGACGGGTAGTTTTTTGAGATACATATCCTACTGTAAGACCACACATCACCAAAAAATACGCAAATAAATACTTTGACTTTGACTAACATATTATTCAAAAAGCTGAACAAAAAAAATGTCTTGTTTAAACACGGTTAAACCCATGTGGAAAAATGTGATTGTTTATATTGTAAAACTTTAACCTAAGTGCGACGTAATCAAGTTACTCGCACTCAACAACGCCTAATATGTTCTTGTAATATAATTTCATTTACGAAATAATGTAATGTAGGTACTACTTATGTATAGTTTTCGGCGCAAATAACTCAATTGCGCCTCAAAGATTCGTCATGTCTTAAAAATTATATTTATATTTATAGATGGAAATGAAAAATGAGATTGGATTAAAATTAAAATTAATGTGATCAAAATGCTTCTTTAAATGCTAAATCTAAATCATCAATGAGATCCTCAACATCTTCTAAACCCACCGAAAGTCTTATGAGCGCGTGAGTGATACCAAGTTCTTCTCGTTGTTTTTCGGGAACTGATGCATGAGTCATTACGGATCTGGAAATTATCAAGTCAAATTAGAAATAATTAATTTATTCCCACGTTTCCCGCGCTTAATCCATATGTTTCAGAATGAGTAACTTACGGTAGTTCCGCCAAACTTTCATATCCTCCCAAACTCTCCGCCAAAGTAAATACTTTCAAGGAACTCAAAAATTTTCTTGATTCTTTCAGATCACCAGTATGTTTGAAGCTGAAGACACCCGAATGACCAGTCATTTGCTTTTTAGCAATGTCATGTTGCTTGTGAGTTGAAAGTCCTTAAACAATCAAAATACATAATTAATACATAGTTATCAAAGCCTCGTGAGACAAAAGGTAGAAAATTATAATAAAGCACAATACCTGGATGCATAACTTCAACCACCTTTGGATGCTTTTCTAACCAATGAGCAATTACTAAGGCTGATTCTTTATGGCGTTCCATACGTAAAGCCAAAGTTTTCAAACTTCTATTGACTAGGTAGCAATCGAACGGCGAGGGTACGATTCCCATGGCTGCAAAGATTAGATAAAATGTTAATTGTAAAAATGACAATCCAATCACAAGATACGTTTATATCTAAAGAATGTCGAATCTAGCTTCGGACTTTGCTCCTAATGAATTAAACATTGTTCACTGACCGGCTGGAATGAATGGGGTTTCGATTAATTACAACATCTGAGTGATATACCTAGCTACTATCATATTTTGACTTCTCTAAGGCTTCAAACATAGCAAGAAAATACTTTCGATATCCAATAAGTAGGTAGGTACGTTGTTTTCCATAATATTGAAATAAATGAAACATAACACACTTCTATTAAGTTAATAGTAACGGTTGAAAGAAAAAATTGCCAGAACTTTCGTAATAGATACACGGTTCGATGTAGCAGACGTTGCTGTAATTTATCACTGGCGTAATGAGTCATACTAGGCTATACCGGCGTGTAAACCGCAAGTCATTCTATACTACGATAATGAAAATTTTCTCTACGTCATCGTCTACTACAACTATTTCCCCATGTCATGATTGATGATATCATGAATACGATTTCGCAAGAGTGGATGAGAACTATGTTGCTGGACGAGTTTTCCCACTGTGTCGTGTATAATATGTCTGGTCTGCCAACCAAAGACAAATATCCTGCTCAAGCGGTCTTCAATACAGATTTAAATGAAACTTATGATGTACAGACGCCAGCACATCAACCTACCCCAATGAGTAAAATTTCTTTGATAGGTTTCAACTTTATTCTAAACTCATTAAGGTTTATGTTCAATCAGGAAAATTTGACTGAGTGGGTAGGGTGATGTGCAGCTGCTGGCGTCTGTACCTACATTTTAATACGTTAAGGATAACCTACTGTTTATGCGATCATTTTACGAACGAATACATATAGTTATTTTCTGTCATCACGACATTGTGAAAGCGATCATTTCAAGAACAAGCCGTAACTATCTAGTGGATCTATTTCTTATGGTTTAAAGAGAACAACAAAACTTCATCTGAAAGACACGAAGATAAACATTATAAGAAAGTTGAAAACTTACCGTTTTGTAAAAATCTAAGTCTATCCGCTAATGCTTGGTCGTTAACTACTGCTGCTCCCATTAATACATCGGAGTGGCCATTCATATATTTTGTTAGAGAGTACAAAACTATATCCGCACCGAAGTCCAGAGGCTTTTGTAAGTAACATGTGAGGAATGTATTGTCCACGACAACTAAGATATCCTGGCTGCGCTTTCTTGCTGCTTGAGCTGCCGCAGCAATATCAATAACTTTCAAGTTTGGATTTGTTGGTGTTTCTAACCAGATCATCTATAATAAAAAATAGGTCTTAGGTAATAATTTACTTGTTTGTAATAACATGCTGTAAATGCATACCTACGTTTTATTTCAATAATGCAATAAAATTTATCGTAATAATTTATGGCGTTAATAATACCTAATTACTGCGAAATAAAACACTTATGATAAAGATTGTTGTGGTTAAATCATGATACGCACGCATTATAAATAAGAACGAAATACCTAATATTATGATTTTCGTCACTTCAAAGTTTTAAACATGCGCATTCGTAGAATGATAAAGTTGACGTAATAAGTTACGCGATTATTCTTGCCGAAAGTTTAAACCCTTGGTTTTTACTTTGGTGAGCAAAGATTTTGGGGTTGAATGAATTAATATTCTAAAACCACAAGCGAACACTGGCGTTCGCCCTGTCGATGATGGAAAGGTTAAGAGGATGTTTGTGAAATTAATGAAAGAACGATGTTGAAATTTGCAGGGAGTACCTAGGTATAGCGAGGTACACAGATTGAAAGTCGAGAATGTTGTTAAACCACCAGTGAAAGTTAAATTAATGGTTTGTAATGAAAACTTGAACAACAACTCACCTTTGTATTTTCTTGAATTGCGTTTTCTAAATTTCCAGGAACTGTGAAATCAATGAATGTTACATCGATTCCCATTCTTACTATAACTTGCCTGGAATTGAAAACAGTTTATTAAACTTCTGTCACAGTGGCTTTAATTAACGTTGCGTCGTTCATTATTTAAATATTTACATTTTCCTAAAGTTATTTACCTTAAAAGGCGGTTAGTACCTCCGTAGAGATCATCAATTGACACAATATGGTCACCCTTGCTAAGTAATGCAGCCACTGTTGTTATCGCTCCAAGACCAGAAGCGAAAGTAAAACCATGTTTTCCACCTTCTAATGCTGCAAGGCACTCCTCCAAAGTGTTCCTTGTAGGGTTTCCGGATCTTCCATATTCAAAACCCTACGAACGCATTGTATTATTATTTTGAAGTTAAAGGTCAAAGTTTAGTTCATTGAGGAAAAAGATACATCTTTTTGCGAAGCATGATATAACGAGACTTACTGTGTGCTCGGCTGGAGCCGGTTGTTTGAAAGTGGTTGATAACGTAATGGGTGGCACGACCGCACCAGAGTTCCATTTTTCTGGGTCTTGCCCAGCATGAATGGCAACAGTAGCAAAACCTGGTTGTTGCTCCAAAAATCCTTGATCTGCCATCTAGTATTTTATAAACACAACTAATGAATACAAAGTGAATAAAACCTAATGTAATTTAAAAGCAATTACGTGAAAAATCTAGCAGTAAGTATCTACTTAATTAATAAATAAAATTCATTAAAAATATATTTTACTCTGCTTAAAAAAACATAAGTAGTTTTTAAAATATACGTAAAGAAATAATAAATGAATATAAGAATTATTATATTTTGAAGAGGTAAGACGTCGATATATTTTTAATATTAATTTAATAAAAAATATTTTTTAGAAAAGGGGATACAATTATAATATACCTTAGTATCTTAAAATAATGAAACACGCGTCTAATAAAGTGGTTCACAATTTACTCATTGGATAAAGCAACACGGAATTTAATTCACCATCAGTAAAACAAAAATCTAAAAATAATCCTCCTAAAAATTGCACGCTAAAATTCAAGGTTAATGGGTATGATAGAAAAATGTGCCAATATTTCATCATTTATACAAAACGTACAAATTTAATTATGGAATATTATATTTATTGCTTTCCAATAAGAATAAATGAATCTTACCTTAATTCCGGTTTTCAATTGCCGCTTTAATAATTCTTATCTAACCTATTCAACACACCGCCACCGGGACTTGAATTACAATTCCAAATGAACAGTTTCACATGTCAAAGCGCGTCTTTATTGTACTTATATACCACCCGACACCGATACTTTAAAGCATGAATCACATTGGTTGAGAACTCGAGAGTTGAGACGAGACGGCCAGACGGCATAATGTTACGAACATGAAGCATCTGGGTAATACTATTCACTAGTTAGTAGTTATTAAAGTCACGATCAAAGTGTTATTAAACCAAAAAATCAAGATCACATAAAAAGAGCATATTTATTTGTAGTTATCGTTATTAAATATCGTTAACGAATATTAAAATTACTTTTTCGAAACATTTCCAGCCAAGTTTATTTTTTATGTTGAGTGCGTTTTTTTTTATGTTAGGATATATTTTAATATTTTATACGATTAACGATTCCCATTTAGGCTTTTTATTATTTTTTAGAATTTCCAAATAGTAGTTTAGTTTAGCTTTACAATTTTCAATTGTGTCTGAAAATCGTTGCAGAAGTAACACTTGTTTTGACGATTGACTTGCTTGACGTTTTGCAGAATTTGCAGACAGAATATTTCCCGCCAAATGAACCGGCCTCGGTGAAACTGTCAAAATAAAGTAACTTTCTGTGTGCTCGCTCAATTTTGTTTTGTTTTAATGTTAATTTTATATAGTGAAGCAAGTTATTCCTAGTCATTTGTGTTTATTAAAATTAAAGTTAAATATGAAAATAGATAGCAAACCATTACGGTATGCTCATGCCGAAGGCCACACTGATGTGTGTTACACGGAAGACGGACAGTAAGTTCATTAACACTTGAATATATCTCATATTTGCTGTGAGTTCTAGCATAATAATAAATACTGCTGTTTGTTCAGGCATATAATAACATGTGGAAACGACGGTGATGTGAGAATATGGGTGGACATAGAAGATGATGATCCAAATTCGCATTGTGTTGGGGAAAGTGCACTTGCTGTTTGCTACAAAGAGAAAAGACTTTATGTGGCCACTGATAATCATGCAGTTCAAGCATACACGTATCCGGCCTTCGATAAAGATGGTATTGTCACCAGATTTACTGCACCAGTCACACAAATCAAGTCATCAAGTAAAATTGAGGTGAAACTTTGTTTTTAGTCTAACTAATTGCCAATAATGGTTGAGTGAGTCCCATTATTCAAATTGTAGTTTTTTTGTAGGCTTTGGGATGTACATCAGAGAATATGGAAGCTAAGTTATGCAACTTGGAAGGTGGAGCACCATTATTTGTGATGAAGGAACATACTGGACCAGTTTTGAGCATAGCTATATGTCCACACATGAAGTTTGCAAGTACTGCTTGTGGAGATGGAAAATTAAGAATATGGGATATTGATACGCAGAAAATTGTCAAAGAAGTATCATGTGTACCAAAGATAAACACATTTTATGCTGCCAAAGTTTTGTGTATGTTTTTATCATTCATCTGCCTAGCCTTTTCCCAACTATGTTGGGGTCGGCTTCCAGTTTAACCGGATGCAGCTGAATACCAGTGTTTTACATGGAGCGACTGCCTGTCTGACCTCCACAACCCAGTAACTGGGTAACATGATACCCCTTGGTTAAACTGGTTGTCAGACTTTCGGGCTTCTGACTACAAGTAACGACTGTCAAAGATCTACAAATGACAGCCGGGACCAACGGCTTAACGTGCTTTCCGAGGCACGGAGGAGTCTTGGTATGTAATAAATGGTCACCCATCCACGGACCGACCTCGTCAAGCGTAGCTTAACCTTCGATCGACCCATGCGGCTGTTATAATTTAGCCACAAGCTCCTCGTATGTTTTTATCATTATTATTTATTAAATTAAAATGTTATGGTTACAAATTGTTGCACCAGTATCTGGTAAGAACATACTCATAAATTAAAGTGATATATTAGGAATACATGTAAACTTACTAATGTTCCCAAGGGTAAATTTCTCATCTTAGAAGGGAAATGTAAGACTCCAGAAATATTACACCTGACATCAACACCATGACTATGCATATTTAGACATGTTTTCATCTAATAAGAAAACTTTAAAGATGTACAAATGCCAGCACATCAACCTACCCCGAACTGTAAAATTTTCCCAATTGAACATGAACCTTATTGAGTTTAGAATAAATTTGAAAACCTATCAAAGAAATTTGACTCATTGGGGTAGGTCAATGTGCTGGCGTCTGTACATCTTTAACCATAATTTAATTTGTAGGGTCATATAAAATCAAATCAAAAATATATACCTATATTCTCAGTTTTAGAAGGAACTGACTTGCTAACTGAGCTCAAAAAAAAAACAAAATAGACAAACTAATAGTAATGGTTAACTATTTTTAGTGTGTTTAAGTATACCCATATCAATCATATTAAGTCACATAAGACTTAGTATCTACTTACGACTGACTTCGCCAATGTTATAAAATTACAATAAGTACTTTGTAAAGACTTAGTATCTACTTACGACTGACTTCGCCAATGTTATAAAATTACAATAAGTACTTTGTATGAAGCATTTCGTGTTATATTTCAGGTCGAATGGATTTTGAACCTACAGAGGGAAAGTACCTGGCTTACCCCAATAATAGAGAGATTATTTTGTTAGACTGCGAGTCTTGGGGCCAGAGGATGACTTTCACACATAGTTCAGTGAGTATTCAACAAGTAAACAAACAATAACAAAGCAGAACATAACATTGTTATTATACTATGTTGCATGCCTGTAAGTGACATACTAAGGGCTGATTATACAATTCAGTTTGGAGAATCCTAAGTAGGAACAGTATGGAAGCAACTAAGCGGTTGGAACCTCCGATTAACCCTTAATTGGATCCAATATGTTCGAACTGCAAATACAGCTACCAACTTCCTATTTAGGTTTTCTAAAAAATAAATAGTGTTATCACACAGGACTGTTTTGTTGATGCTTTATAAATCTTTCATTTGTAATTAAGTTGTTGGTGAGCCATTGTTTAAATAAATAAATAAATATGTTATTTATCTTTCATACATACATGACATAAGTACTAATGTTTTTTACAGCTACTTAAAAAATACTAGGTCTGTAACTATGATAACCTAGTTCTATATCTTAAATCCACATGATTTACCTACCCCAATATCGAGAATTTTCCTAAAGATTTGTAAAAATAGAAAGTAGTAGTTGTTTATTAGTGAATGTTAAGGTATTATATTTTAATTCGGTATTACTCTTAATATTATAATTATTTTATTTGTTTGTAGATAAAATGTGCAATGTCTCAATGTGTATTTTCACCATGTGGTGAATATCTGGCTGGAAACACAGTTGCTGGACAAATTGCAGTATGGGAAATAGGCTCTGGGGCATGTACTGGTATTATTGATCACCCTACCTCGCATAATGTGTCAGCAATGGCATGGAATCCCAAAGGTAAGAAAAGGCTTTCCAGTACTCAACTGTTAGAAAATATTGTTACATTATTGGACTGAAATTATTACTGAATTGCTGACTGTGATTATGGATTATACACCTCTGTTACACATACCACTATTTAATACCCATTTACTACTCCTCAAACACCCATAGTGTGCACTAAGAAATGTGAAGATGGTGCTAATAGTTGTATGTTTGTTTGTGCTGCGAGTATTCTATAATAATAAAAGCTTTATTTATTCCAAAGTACAAGTTATTGATTTTTAAACATATTAACTATTAACACCTTAAGCCTATGTGGATCCCTTTTGGGTAAAAGCCTCCATCATCTCATGCCATTGCTCTCTGTCCCAAGCCATCTTCATATAGTTGGGCCCAGCCACTTCCATCACATCATCTGCCCATCGTTTACGCGGTCTCCCTTTGCTTCTCTTGCCTTCAGGTCCTGACCATTTTGTTTTCTCTATTGTCCACCTTTTATCGGTATAAATAAATAAATAAAAATAATAATAAATAAAATTGTTTAATGGTAAAGCAAGAATAAGTTCTAACAAAATTATGATTGGAACCTCCTTTTAGGCAAGTAATGCCTGTATTAGGAGGCTCCGCAGGTATACCTTCAAATGTGGCCTGCCCATTTCAGTTGTAGAGCATGTTGCACAGCGTCTGTAAGTTTAGTTTTATTCTTTATCTCTTCATTTCGGATCTTCTGTATTCTCCTAAGTTTTAATAAGCTCCTCTCCATCGAAGTATTCTATATCGCTATCAAAATGCAAACTCGTAATTGACTTTAAGCTTCGATCATTAATGCTGTAAGACTTGGTAATATATTTTACATATCTCTTGCTCTGTAAGTACACCCTTACACCCCTGAATGCCGGGGTGTATGACTATCATTACAGCATAGGTTTTGGAATTTGAAAAAAGAACTGTCATACTCATACTGCACGAAGAATATTTTTAAAAAGTTAATTTTTTTTTCTCGGTATCGATTAATTACTCGAATCGGAATCTAGACAATTTATTTTATAAAGATTTTATTTTAAATATGGAACTATTTGTTTCCACATCGTATGTTAGATGGAATCGATTTAAAAATCAAACTGGCCAGCAAGATTTGACGCGCTTGCGTGCGTGAAAAAAAAAGGCAGTCTACTAGTAGGCGCGAAAGCATCGCGAAAATAATTAATTTTAATTAAATACACATTTTTTTCTTCTTAATAAATGTTCATTGAAACCTGCTGTCTTGTTGTTTACTTACCTCACAATCGATATGTAAAGCAGAGTATTTATCTCGGGCGTAAGCATCAATTGCATACTCGGGTTAATTAGCCAAAAACCTCGTATGCAATTGATGTCATACAGCCCTTGGTTAATAATCTACTATTAAAACTTGCAGAAGTCCCGCGGTTTCACCCGCGTAGGTCCCGTTCCCGTAGGAATACAGGAATAAAAAGTAGCCTATGTGTTAATCCAGGGTGTCAGCTAACTCCATATCAAATTTAATTAAAATCGCTCCAGCCTTTTGGACGTGAAGAAGTAACAAACATACACACTTACACACTCACAAACTTTCGCCTTTATAATATTTGTGTGATAAAAGCTGTGGATTTAGATAATAAATAAATAACTGGAACTTTACGAAGAACTTCTAAGAAATCCTAAGTTAATCAGCAGTTATTTCGTCAATCACAGATGTTTTGTGATGTTAATAAGTGTCACTGGTTGTAACAGCCATAGTAATGACACAGTAATTATGATGAAGCTGATGACAATGACCTGGTTACCTAGAGGCTATTTACTGTTGTGCAGGGAGACAGAATTATGATTTATTTGTACTAACACATATTGTACAGTTCAGTTCATGTGACAACATTATTAATATTTTAGGAAATGGTATGCTGGCATACTGTGATGTTGCCGGTCAACTGGGCATGCTAATAAACTGCTATGGCAAAGACAGCATGGCCATTGCAGACAATTCTGAGGATGTGGAGATGATCGAAAGAGCCGATGGTAAGTGATACCCTATTTGTTCCATTTTGCCACTATGCGTAAAAGAAAGCACCACATACTACATCTTTGTAAACAGTTCATCAACATAATTATATGACTTCACACTAGCAGACGTCCCTGCGAGAATACAGGGATAATAAGTAGCCTATGTGTTAATTCAGGGTGTCTGACGCTAACTCCATACCAAATTTTATTAAAATCCATTCAGTAGTTTTTACGTGAAAGAGTAACTAAAATCCATCCATCCATTCAACTATCCATCCGTTCAACTATCCATCCATCCATCCACCCACCCATCCATCCATCCATCCATCCATCCATCCATCCATCCATCCATCCATCCATCTTATTGTGTGTATGTGTGTTTTGATGACTGATGTCAAATAAATAGTTTTCTTTCTTTCTTTCTTTCTTTCTTTCATCCATCCATCCATCCATCCATCCATCTATCCATACTCACAAACTTTCGCGTTTATAAAATTTGACTTTACATCTGTTATTATTTTCCTTAGACAGTCAAGTGTTACTATTGTTTTCCTCATCACGCCACGCGTTTCCCAATACGTCATCATCATTTCCCGTTGTAAAGTAAATGCCATCTGGACTGAATAATAAGAATGAAAGTTTTCCTCAGACAATGACGACATCGTGGATGACTTGATAGAGAATTATGAGAGTGACGATGACAACGCTATTTCGCTACAGAAGATAAAGAATGAGACAATGGGACTTGCTGTTGATAATGATGAGTCGAGACCTGCTTCGCGGCGTAATGCTACGCCAGCACCTTCCACGGTGCCACCTCAAGCGCCTTTTCAACCCTCGGCTACTCCGACGCATTTGGAGCATAGGTTGGTAACACTTATCGTTTCTAATACTTACTGGGTTCTTGTGTTTTCTTAAAAACTATGTGTTTAGTTATTATCTCGGCAATCATCGTGTGTTTTGACGTTCGTCCCAAGTCCTTTCGCTAAAACAAACCCCTTTTAAGAAAAAAGTCAGTAAAATAACATACCAGCCTGTAATCCCAGAAGGGTATTTCTAGTACAGCCACATTTCGCAAGTTATGCTTATTTTTTTTAATAGGAGTTTGTGTTGCCAGTCCTTCTTCCCAGCAAAAAACTAGGAGTGGTGAAGGGTGGGCGTTTTTGGAGACTATCCTATGTATTTTTGGACGTTTATGAAGTGCTGATTCTCAGCTTAATTTGAAAAAAGACTTTTCATTTTGATATAAGTAGTACTTGACTGCAATCCCACCTGATGGTAAGCAGCCAAAAATGCAATGTACTAGGCAACTACTGCCATCAATCGGATACAAATCCAGACTAACACAGTGTAAGTCTGGATTTGTGCCCAATTGATGTTCTGGAATTTTTCAGTGTAACTTTCACTGAAAATTTACAGAACTTAATAATATATTTGCGCTCAGCAGTACTACTTAAAACAGTAGGTATAGACCAATGTGTCAGTTCACTAAGTACAATATTCTGAGTATACATGGTATGAGACATGGCGCAGTAGTAACACACTACAAAGAAGCAACTAATTCTTGCTCAATTTTTAGGTACATGTGTTGGAATGAAATCGGCATAGTTCGCTGTCACACAGCGGAGAATGGCGAGTCAACTATTGATGTTGAGTTCCACGACACCAACTTACACCATGGAATTCACTTGAATAACTACCTGAATCACACAATGGCTAGTTTGTCGTCTACTGTTGTTGCTTTAGCCTGTGAAACACCGAGGTGAGAAATGTTCAATTGCTTCCAATTTATTGGTTTTGTGTTTTTTGATAGCGAATAGTAAACCTTATTCTTAGCGTTCTAAAGTGCAAACAAGTGTGGGTAAAAGTTAAGCGTAATATCTTCAGGAAAAACAAATGTGTCAAATTTCTTTGATAGATTTTTAACTTTATTTTGAATATAATAAGGTTCATGTTCAATTGGGAAAAATTAACAGTTTGGGGTAGGTTGATGTTCTGGCATCTGTACATAAGCAACGGCGGCGTAAAAACGGGCATAAGACTACAGTGTAGGCATATATTCTCCAGTAAGTTGGTGTGCATATCGCTGGTGGGCAGCAGCAAGGAGTGGAGCGCGTCGCTGCCTGACACGGAGGAGATCCTGTGCGTGTCGGCCGGCGCCGGCCTCGTCGCCTGCGCCTCGTCCGCCCGGCTGCTGCGCCTGTTCACTCCTCTGGGCACGCAGCGACAGGTAACATACTAACACAGTTTGAAAATCACCCGATAATACCTGCAGAAGTATATATTTTTAACCGACTTAAACAAAAGGAGAAGGTTCTCAATTAGATTGTATTATTGTTTTTTTTATGTATGTGGCTCAGAACTTATTCTCTATCTCTCGTCATTTAAGGACCGATTAAATAAAATCTATTTTGTTTGTTTTAAGCCCGTTTGATTCCAGTTAAGGAATGCTTGTCGGGAAATCTGCGAATGCAGTTTTATTTCATTTTAATATAATTAATAGAAAAGGACATAAAATAGTCATACGTGATTACGTATGACTATTTAACGTGATTAACCACTTTATTTGTTTAATAATAATAATACCAGCCCGTTACTGTCCCACTGCAGGGCAAAGGCCTCTTCTCATACAGAGAAGGCTCAAGCATTGATCACCACGCTTGCTCAAGAAAAATTGTTTTTTTTTTTAAGATTTAAAAAAATTAAAGTGGTTTCCCTATTATAGGGCTCATTGATTTTTTCCAGCTTGTACATAGTGTTTAGGAAACTTTAAATCGCATAAGCTCTCTCTAGGTTATATCTCTGGCCGGACCAGTAGTGACTCTAGGCGCCTTCAACACAACAGTACTAGCGGTGTACCACAGCACAGACCCTGGTTACTCAGACCAGCACCTCGCCATGGACATCGTAGCATTGAATGGTGGGTACCTTTTAGATAGAAGGCTCATGGACACACAATCGGATACCGTCAATTCAATGTTGAAATATTTTTCCAATAATGTTCTTTTTACTTTAAACTGTACAAAGTTATATGATTTTGATAGAAGTAACTAACTTATTTATGACGGGGTAGTAGCAAGCCTGTTGTGCCGGATCTTTAATATGTGTTGGAGATATGGCCGAGTCCCAGATGACTGGTGCAAGGCTGTAATCGTGCCACTGTATAAAGGAAAAGGCTCACAGCAGGAGTGTAAAAACTACCGCGGCATTAGCCTTTTAAGCGTAGTTGGTAAACTGTATGCAAAGGTTTTGATTAAAAGAGTGATCAGACTGACAGATGAGAAATTATGGGACGTGCAGGCAGGGTTTAGAGAGGGAATGGGATGTATGGATCAGATCTTCTCCTTGAGGTGCATAGCCGAAAAATATCTGGCTAAGCACAAGAAAGTTTACTGTGCTTTCGTTGACTTGGAGAAGGCCTATGATAGTGTGTGGAGGGATGAGCTGTGGTCGACACTATCCATGTATGGTGTGGACTGGTGCTTGGTACGGGCACTGAAATCTTTATATAGGGATTCCAGTGCCTGTGTCAGGATAAACGGGGCATACACAGACTGGTTTAACATCTCTTGGGGAGTTAGACAGGGCTGTGTAGCGTCACCTTGGCTGTTCAACTTATACATGGATAGTTGTCTGACAGATTTAAAAGAGAGCGAGTGTGGATTGAGGATGAATGAGTTGCTTGTCAAATGCCTCCTCTACGCAGACGATCAAGTTCTTCTTGCATCGTCAGCGGAACAGTTGCAAGACATGGTGACCAAGATGAATGAAGCATATAAGATGAAAGGGATGAACATTAATGTGAATAAAACGAAAGTAATGGTGTTTGAAAGAGACGAAAACGTGTCGTTGTGCAATGTGAAAATAAACGATATGAGTGTAGAACAAGTGAATGACTTTGTATATCTGGGAAGTCTGTTTACAAGGGATGGAAAGATTGATGCGGATGTGGAAAGGAGAGTGAATGCAGGAAATAAAGTGAATGGCGCTATACATGGCGTTGTGACCAGCCAGTCTATGTCCGAAAAGGCACGACTGGCTGTTCACAATGGTGTGCTGGTGCCTACACTAACGTATGGAAGTGAATGTTGGGTGTGGCAAAAGAGACATGAAAGTAGAATAAATGCTGTAGAAATGCGTTCCTTGCGAAGTATGTGTGGTGTAACAATTAATGACAGATTGAGGAATGATGATATAAAGCAACGTTGTGGTTTAAAAGAAGATGTAGTAACAAAAATTGAAAAGAGTATGCTTAGATGGTTTGGTCACGTTGAAAGGATGGATGAAAGGCGACTAACGAAAGGTATTTACAAGGCAGATGTAAGTGGGAACGCCGGACGGGGAACGCCCTAGAAGGACATACATAGACCTTATTGGTGAGGTTCTTCAGAAAGGTCAGGTGCGTAGTACTCGTAACCGGCGTGTGTGTATGACAACATGTATGAATGTAAACGAAGCAAAAGAAGTATGTAAGAATCGTAGCACATGGCGCTCTGTAGTTTCTGCCTACCCCCATGGGAAAAAGGCGTGAGTTTATGTATGTATGTAACTTATTTACTTTTTAAAGAGAAATCTCATTCAGTTAAGTACTTAATAAATGATGATAATAATAAACATGATGATTTACTTATGTTTTTTTACAGAACTAAGTAAAAACTTAAGACTAAATTAGAGACGCAATATTATTATTCATTTCAATGCTGATTGGTCTAAAATCACGTTCTTAAATTATGGCGTCTGTATGTGCGTCAATGTTCGACGTTATTGTTTTTATTTTCATTTTACTTTTTTCTTCTTTTTCCGTAACTAAATGGTCCAAGTAGGCCATCAACACCATTCTCCGTCATTTCTCAATAAGTCATAAGTTATCATAACTTTTATGTTGCTAACGGGTGCAAGGTAAAAGATTCATAGACTTGTTTCCGTGTTATTCATCTAGTTCTTTACCGAATGAAAATTCCTGTCATGGAAGTGGCGGGGTAATCGTTGTCTGACTCACCACTTCAGCAAGTTAATTAACTTATAAACACCGTTTTCTTTTTAATTTACCTTGTTGATAGTGCCTATCTGTATACTGAAATCGGTCATGACATGTTGAAATTATGCTAACGTTTAAATTGCAGGTCGCCAAGTCCGAAGCAAAACAGTCCTTATGCCGTTAACGCCAAGTTCTAAACTCACGTGGTTCGGCACCACAGACGTGGGCTCTCCTTGCTCGTATGACAACACGGGTATATTCAGAATGTATGACATCGCCAGCGGTGTCTGGATGCCTCTCTGTGATACTAACATGCATTCTAAGGGAGCTTCCGACTCCTGGTTCATCGTTTCTGTGAGTACAATTCTGACACTATTTATCCGCAAGGGCTCGAAAGTTTGACAATGAATTTAACCAAGGTGTTGTGTTGTGGAGGTCAGATGGGCAGTTGCTCCATGTAAAACACTGGTATTCAGCTGCATTTTGGAGAGACTGGAAGCTGATCTCTACATTGTTATGAAAATGTCTAAACCTAACACACTATAAAACTCGATTTATTAGCGACTAGCAGACGTCACGCCGTTTCACCCGCGTAGTTCCCGTTCCCATGGGAATACGGGGATAAAAAGTAGCCTATGTCACCCGGGGATAGTGTAGCTTCCCAACGGTGAAAGAATTTTTCAAATCGGTCCAGTAGGTTCGGAGCCTATTCAATGCAAACAAACAAACTTTTCCTCTTTATAATATTAGTATAGATATATAAAAGCTAAAAATGACACCTTGTCGACTGATTGTGTTTCCATGGTGCAAGTAGATGATGGAATCTCTGCACTGCACCTTTCAATATTATGGTTTTCAGTTGATGGCATTAATTTGTTTTTGTTTTCTCTAGGTAAGCGAGGCCACACAAAAACTGCGCGCAATACTTTGTAGAGGAGCATCCTTCCCAGCTACTGCACCTAAACCTATCGTTGCTGAATTAGCTATACAGGTATGCACGCATTTACTTCTTCTCTTCGTGTGGATGGTGACTAACCTTGACTTCACTTCACATGGCATTGACAAATATCTCTCAGGCATACCGGTTTCCTCTGGATGTTTTTCTGCACCAGTTTTAAAGCAAGTGATCGAGAGGGAGGTGCGTGCCTTGCGTGCAATCATAAGTGTTGTCTATTTAGAATCCAGACACGAGAGAGAGACACAACTAAATATGATCAAAAGCACCATCTCTTTTCTGGACTTCAATCAAACAGTTCAAACAACAGCAACCGTTCATGACGTGAAAGTGCGCATGATGACACCAATCCAGAAATATAAAAAAAAATATGTTGTTGCATACATTTCCATCTGTTCAATGTGCATTTGGAATTAAGCAGCAGGTTTTTGTTTTGGTATTTAATGGTTGGTGTGTTATACAAATAACTCTGCTTTTCTTTAACTTCGCGCATTGGTTGCAAGTTCATGCAAATTATAAATTATCCTTTTTTCTTCAGATACCCCTCTGCGAAATGGACACTGAAAAGAGTCAGTATGAAGAGCAGCTAGTTCGATGGGCCCATACAACTGCTGATGTTGACGTCAAAGCAGCACGAGAGACTGCACTCAAACTGTTTGCAGTAAGTAACTAGACTAAATACCTATGATTACAAGTGCATAAACACTAGCGATAAATAAATCAGTCATCACAACAAACGTTCGTTATCATGTCATTCTAAAAACATGTTTTCGTTACTTGCTAATTAAAAGATTTCACTGAAATATTGCATAATTCAAACAAATAAGGTGAAGGCACGACACACGGTCTAACAAAATATTTACCTAAAACTATATTTGGAAGAAAAATAACAGATCTAAATATAACTGATAAAATGTGTGTGTCATTTACATCTATCTCTTCCCAGAATACCGGCTTCATTTTATGTACCTATTTTTTTTAAGCTTGCCTGCCGCAGTGAAATAGAACAAAGAGCATTAGAACTCATGGAGTTATTAAAAGACGATCGCCTACTGCCTCTAGCAGCCAAGTATGCGTCACGACTTGGCCGAGTACACTTGGCGGACAAACTGACGAACTTGGCAGAGTCCTGGGACAAGGAGGCAGATAAACTCAATGTCGCTCAGACCTCACACTTCCAAGAGCTGGATACACAGGAGACTTATGACGTCACCAACGGCGATACGGACTTGAACGCTAGTCTGATAATACCACAGAAAGTTAAGGAGAAGAAGACTGATGTTGATACAACCCTTAAACCTATAGTAAGTGACTTGAATTAATTTTGATGTTTTTGTTGTGCTCCTGGTGTACGATTTAATTTTATGATTTGTCCTTCTAATTAATCAACCTTGAAAAAGTATGGCAAATGTAAAGATTTTACTGATTGACACTTTTCTCCATGTTTATTAATAAAAGGAAATATTATGTGTACACATGTCAAACCATTTCAATCTACCTTGACGCTAGCGGCTTCGCTTGCAAATGTGATGATCAATGCTCGTGCCTTCTCTGTATAAGGCATTGGGACAATTATTTTTTTGGATTGGCATTTGCCCTGCAGTGGGACAGTACCAGGTAACTTTATACTGACTGATTTAACAACTTGCAGCCTATAAAATCTTCGCCCGGTAGAGCAAGGAACATATTCAAGAAGCAGGCGACCAACTCGAAGAGTGCACAGAGTCCACTCAGTTTGACAGAAAGAACTCTAGTGGAAGTCCACAGACCTGCTGATACGTCTGAGAATTATGAGGTAAGTTTCGGTTGCAATTTAATTATTACCCATCTGCCCCCAATGACGATGATAACGCGAGATTAATAAATTGTATTATTCTCACTTATTCTTAGTACGTATAAATTATATTTTTGAATGTATAAAAAAAACAAAAAGCATTTGAAAATATAAATAATGTGGCGGTCTACCGATTGCAGGATAATATTACTTCTTCTAGTTGTAAGTTGTAATATTCTACTGCAAGCAGACAAGAATAATATCGACTTTTTTTAAAGGGTTTTCAGTAGCGAATTAAAATTAACTGTCGTGATATGGCGTTGTTGCAACCATTTTTTTATTATTCGTAGCAATTCATAATTAAAAACCCTTTAGAAATCCTGACTGATTGATCATTCTTTTTATGTTTGGTCTGTGAACTCTCAAAGCAAAAAATATATGTCCAATATGAAATCTGTAGCCGTTATGAAACTACAATCCCGCCTTTTTTGTTATAACAGCCACCAACACCTTTGGAAGGAGAAACCTTTGTAGATTGGTTTACAAGAAACAAATCTATGCTTGAAAAACAAAATCCAGAACTCAGTCCTTCGGAGCTAACTCGGCATGGTATCAAACTGTTCAAGACGGTTCAGGGCAAGCCCACCAATAGTACAGAAAATGGTCCTAAAAGGAAATTAGATGAAGATTCCAACGGAACGGAGACACATGTCACCAACGCCCCGAAACAATCCAAACTTAGTGCCTTTGCCTTCAATAAGAAAACGTAGCCATTATTTGTAAGTCTTAATCATGTAAGTAAAATATTTCTTTTAATTTAAACAATAAAATAAGGTTATTTTATAAATTTTGATTTATTAATTAATTCAGCTTCAGTAACTGCATAACGACTGATAGAGCGTTGTGTATATGATATTCAAAATGTCAATATTTTCGAGTCTTATCATAAAACAATAACAAAGTTATATTATTCGTTAGCTTGCTCTAGATAGTATTGGGTCAATAAGTACGTACCTACAATTACGTAAAGATTGCTAATTTTACCGCATCGTTAGGTTACATGATTAATTTATTGCCTTCTGCCCTGTGCCCTTTGTTTGCATCAGCTTGCATTATGATTAAGAAAATCAATTCTTATTTTTACTATGGACATTAGCCATTAGTAGTAATTCATGGCGGCCATTAAATAGCGTCTAATTATTTATCCTCAGAACGACAAATCTATTTTTGGACTGCTCATGATTTATTAGAGGCAAACAGCCTAATTTTAGACACTCTTGTCGATGGCAAATTATAAGTACCTGTGGGTCTTATAAACTTTCATTTATACTTAATCTCACGCTCATCCATACGCGCAATATTCTTAAATAGGGTAGAAGGGACATCGTCGCACATACTGATACCACGAGTTCTATACATGTATAGAATTCGTGGTATCATGATTCTGAACCTTCCAGTATTGAAATTTCTTAAGATTTTTTCTGAAAAAGTCTATGAGTCTTACACACAAGACTCATAGACCGTACCCCTTTGTGTTTTCCAAGCCACTTTTATCATTTAAGATTTCATAGGTTTTGATCGAAATCACGATTTTATTCATTTTTAACCGACTTCAAAAAAAGGAGGAGGTTCTCAATTCGACGGTATGTTTTTTTTTTTTTTTTTTTGTGTGTTTGTTACGCGATTTCTCCCCCATTTGTGGACCGATTCTCAAAATTCTTTTTTTATGTGAAAGAGTATACTCCCGAGGTGGTCCCATTTTAATTTGGTGAAGATCTGGTGCTGATCTTCGGAGATATACAATGGAACTCTTCAAAAATAGACGGCAAATCTGTCGTGATTGCTGGAATCGCTTGGATATTTATTGTTTATACAACATCATGACGTATCATCACGCCTGTTTGCTCTGAGGGGTACGCAGATGTGTACAATATACCTAGATTTCGACAGTTAGGTATGTTAAGTTTAATTTATTAGGGATAAGTGGATAACCCTATTACCATGACATGTATTGTTAACAAATAACAATATAAAAATAAATTCATGGCAAATATTTGTATGGGAACAACTAAAAATGGAAAAATAAAAATAACATCGGGTAAAATTCAGAAATGAGAGAAAGACGCCGAATATCAACGCTGGGGGTCCATGGTGTCCAGATGTGGGATTTATGTCCCTCCCACACCATATAGAAACCCACGGATTTATTTACAAGACTATTCCTGCTTTAGACTGGGATAAGTTATTGAACAAAATTCCCATAAACACATAAGGTGGAAACAACACACTAATAATTAGGTCACACTTCCTGCATTTATGTTCAAAAACCCATGGAATGTGATGACATTATAAAACACAATGATCTATTATTCAGCCAACTACACTTTGAACTGAAGGTAAATAACAATTAAATCTGCTTACCGTGTTTTCTTTTCCGTAAACAGTTATTATTTTCCCGAGAAATTAATGAAACTAAGGGCATTTCCAATAAGAGGAACTATGCCTAAAACGGGACAACCAAACACCTTTTGTTTTTGTAAATATAGCGACCACCTGCTAATTTGTAATCTGATATCGATGCGAATGAATCGGCATTTTCATCTAAGGTATGTTGTAATATGCAAGTCATACAGCATTTTCAAAACAAACCGGATGCGTGCCACCAACCAATTAGTAAACTTGTGTAGGTACTTATGGGGCGTTGAGCTGAGTCTATGAATAGAAATATAATGTTTTAAGACTTCTAGAAAAAGGATGACACAGTCCCTTTGAAAGGAGAGTTAAACTGTTAATGCAATAAAAATCATGATTAAAGAGATTCAAAGAATCAAATCAAAATGTATTTATTTAAATAAGGCAAGGACTCAGCACTTTTTGAACGTCAGAAGCAAGTCGTTAAGCCCGCCCTTTACCACGTTCTAATTTGGTTGCTGTGACGAAGGAGTGGTGCGACATTACCCTCAAGATAAATAAATAAATATTCCACAACTTTCACACAACGCCATTTAGTCCCAAGCTAAGCAGAGCTTGTGTTATGGGTACTAAACGTAAATCACATTAAAAAGAAATTACACCCAGACGCAGAACAAAAATGATCTTGCTCATTAATTGTTCTGTGTCTATTCAGATAAATAGCAGTATCATAAGTATGAGCATTGATATTTCATAGATTGACTTGTAAACGTTTTAAATCTCAAAGTATGCGCGTGCATCCGGTGCATCTGCTAGATAGGTTATGTTCCCTATTCATTTTGCATAGGTATATATATATAGGTATTTAAGCAGTTAAAATTTCTTATTTTTGTGGGCTTATAGCTAAAAAAATAGTCGCATGGGTCGACCGAAGGTTAAGCTACGCTTGCCGAGGTCGGTCAGTCGAAGGGTGACTATTCAGTACACACTAAGATCACTCCGTGTAACAAAAAATATGTTAAGCCGTTAGTCCCGTCTGTTAGATGTTTGATAGTCGTTATGTGTAGTAAAAGTTCCCAAAGTCTGACAACAAGTTTAACTTTAAGAGATATTGTAGGCAGATAATGATGTTACCTATCTCTTTACTCCAAGTAAGTTGAGGAATATATGTCCGTGACTACCGCCGGACCACGAACGCCAATCGCTTCCATATTTGGTCAATAGTTAGTGCTCAATTGGTACCCATTAGTACCCGAACAACAAAATTGGTACCTTAGCAGTTTTCGAGAAAATCGACTTCGAAGGTGGTCCGGCGGTAGTCACGATCCCTTCAGCAGGACCACCATGAGCGCCGAAAAAGGGGGCATTCTACAGCTATTCTAAGTATCACCAATTGAGCACTAACTATTGACCAAATATGGAAGCGATTGGCGTTCGTGGTCCGGCCGCCGGCGGTAGTCACCGACATGAGGAATATATATTGCTCCAAAACAAATCGAAGCTTATTTTTGACTAATCACTGATAAATACAATATACTTGTCATGCCGATTGTCTCTATGTCATCACTTAAGTACAAGAACTATTTTCCTATGTCATGATTTCCTAGACAATACAATTTCATAACGTTGTGAAATAATTAAAAAACAGTTGGAAACGTTAAATATGCTACTATCACTAATATTAACAAAATAGTTAGTTAGCGCAATAGTAATATGGAACAGCTTTGTAAAATCGTAGGTGAAATTGACTGAGGGTCAGCACTTTTTGAACATCAAAGTTACATACCTCTATGACAGTCCCAATAAAAGCCCGCCTTTCGCCACTTCCTAGTGTTTCTGCTCTGGGAAGAAGTGTCTGAACAAACTCCCCAGCTGTTCTAAGAGAACATTCACATTATGTGCACTAAAGATTTGAAAGGGAATAAGTCTGTTGCCACCAACTGGGTACGTACCCAAACTAGAGCTTCTACTGAGAAATTCCAGGTGGAAAACCCAGATCTTCACTCAGCAGTAGCTCTTCCCAGCACTAGACCAACAGGGCAGTTCATTTGTCGTTAAAGTAAAACAATATTAATTTGTTTGTAAACTTGTTTAATGATTTTACATGAGATTTTAACGTTTCAATTGTTTCATATTTTAGACATTTACTAATTCAGCTTCATCTGGTTCTGGAAAGAGTCCATCCTTGATCATTTGACGCCATTCACTGCCGTTAGGATACGCGAACTTGTCTAAAATTCCTGGTAAGAATTCTGTGCTGTATCCCGGTAACTGAAATCAAATATAGTAACTTAAAGATAAATATCGTTTTGAAAACTGGCATGTCTGAGAGATATTTTTCGATGGCATGTGAAGCCACGTCAGAGTGGCATGGGTGGCATAAAAAGTCTGATACAAGGTTAGTCACCAAACACACAAAATAGAAGACATTAATTTAGCCATACTATCCTGACTACCTTATGCGTTAGGTATTTCAAAAGGCCACATCAATACTAGCAGTAGAATTTATTTATATACAATGTAACAGAATAAACGCAGAACCTTTAAAACAACAACAACAACAACAACCAACTCAACCACAACCAACCCCCACCAACCACCAACCACCACCACCACCACCACCACCAACCACCTCTCTTCAAATTTTTTTAAAGGACAAACCCCGAAATCGTGAAAAAAATCAGCTATTTTAAGAATTAATGTAGTAAGTGTAACTCTGAGCTGATAGATACACAAACAGAGTGTCAGACCCGGAACGAGTACCTAACTACCTGTAGGTCATAGAAGTATTAGTTTCGTGTATTAGTCAAAATGTTGCATGACGTCACTAGCCAGTACAGTTTATACTAGATAATGACGTTGCAAGCCCCGTCTCCTCAACTTTAATGCGCTTAATCTAAGCAGTTTTCCATCAATTTCAAAAATAAAAAAGGGCCAAATATTTTCTTGTAATCTGATGACGGACTATAAACTAAAATTTTGTCAAATACCCCATTCTAAGGGAAGTTTGTTGTATATTGTAATTTTGTTGGAACAGTTCTACAAGACTTTATCTACGACGTGGTAACTTGTGTCGTGGTTGTGACCTACCTTAGGCGCGAGGTACTTGGCATTCCCCACGATGCAGGGGTCGACAAAATGTTCGTGCTGTTGATCCACGTACTCGATGAGACGGTCCTGCATGGTGCCGGACACGCTGGCGTAGTCCCAGTACTGTAGGTGCTGCACCATCTCACACAGACCCACGCCACCCGCGTGAGGACATACCTTCACTAGAAACAATGAAAATAGGATAATTATTATTCTTTATTATTATTATTTCAGACTACCAATGAGGTCCGTTGTATTAGTAACAATCTTACTTAGCCTTATGTTAGTAACTAAAACTTACTTAACTTTATCCTGTCTTTCAATGTTTTGGGTTAAATTCCAGGCAAGTATCAATGTGACTTTTCCATTCATATGTTCTTTCTAAGCTTATCTTGAAATAGTTGCTATAAGGACTCAGTTGATATAAGTTAAAAATCTCCAATCCGCCTTGAGCAAGCGTGGTTACTTGCTTGTGTCTACTCTTTATAAAAAGGCTTCGCTCTGCAGTGTGACAGTAACAGAGTAGTATACCATGACTTGCAGGTGATGGCTAAACCTGTCATTATCATCTGCCTAGCCTTTTCCCAACAAAGTTGAGGTCGGCTTTCTAAACGGATATTGCTAAACAGTAGCATGCATGTAGTGCAGTAGTGTGTATGTGTGTGTAGTGTGTAGTTGCATGAAGCGACTGTCTGTTTCATTTCCACAATCTTACGTGTGCGTTACCCAGGCAAAATGTTTTGCTTTAGAGAGATGAGACTTAAACAAATAATTAGTGTATCATGAGGAGCAATTTGTTTACTAATAGCAAAATTTGTTTGAATTGTAGTTTTTAAGTTATTTAAGAAAAACAAATTTTGCTGGAGTAACGTTTGAAACGTTACCCAGGCAAAATCGTCTTTCAAAAATTAGTTTCAGCACGGAACCAAATACATGAATAGATAGCTTTTGTTGAGTAGTAAATGTTTATAAATAGCAAAATTTGTGTGTGGTATAGTTCTTTAGTTATTTAAGATTTTGCTGCGGTAACGTTTTGGTATTTCCCAGATCTCGAAAACGGCTCAACGCAGAAGTTTGAAAAAAATACCAATAAAAGACCTTAATTTGTTTAAATTTGTTTAATCATTAGTTTTTGATTTGGTTGACGTAAACCAATGTAATTAAATGGTTTCAAAAATCAGAAGAAGCGGGTTTACATGTAAACCAATACACTTATAACCAAATAAACAGCTGTAAAAAATACCCGTGGTTCGACGCTTGTTTACAGCAGACATTTTAGATTTCATACTTTACACGTTAAGAAGATAAAAACAAATTTGATTTATTTTAGACTGGTCGTACTTTAGCGATCGAATACGCAGTTCCCATAACATTAAGAAACATGGCATACTTTAAACAAATTAAAATGATTCATGAAAATTCTTTCCTGTTAATTTCAGCCTTGAATTACGGCTCTAATGAAAGTTATCTCAAAAACAAGATTATGTCAGCAATTCTCTAATGAGCCGACCAAATTGAAAAGGTCACATAAAAGCGACCGCACCATACATAAGCGCAACCATCTGAAATGAACAGGATAATATAGATGTTTTGTTAGTACAGTTGAATACAAAAGTTTTCTGGTCAGGTTAGTTAAAATAATAAAATGGTTAAGATTCATTATTTTTATTTAAAAAATCAGTCTCATACAAATTATATGTATTGCTTTGCCTTAGCATCAACATTTTTAGAGAAAAATCACAGATAAGTTATAACCTACTTACTTAATTTTAATATTTGGATACATTAATAGTTTGTACAATTTTCCTTAGGAGGTACTAATAACGTAGGTTGATAGGTGGACTCTATTTCACCTCGACTCACAGTATGGCATTTTAATATGAGTTTTGTTACGTGTTACTTAGAGTGAATATTTTAACATTACATGTGACTGCCACAGGTGGATAACCCGTGAACCAATCATTGTCAAAGCGTCGTAACCTTCTTTTAACTTAATGTTGAAATATCCACTCTAAGTAACACGACATAAAGCTCATATTTCAATACCACAGTGTGACTTGAGTTGGAATTGAGTCGGCGTTGTGTGTGTAATGTGCAAAGCACATTTAATGTTTTTTTTTTACAAAATATGTATTATCGGCTTGCCTATATTTCTTGCCCTTATGAGGGACGGTTTCGAGCATATTCTATAAAAAATGTATATAATCACAAAACTTTTAAATGAGAAAACAACAATATAATAAAAATCTTCCAACAATTATAAAAAAAATAAACAACTTTTACACTTATGTACCTATTTAAAAATATAGGAAACAGTACAGTTTTTATCATTAATAACTACTAATATCACTCATAATCACAGATTCGTACCTAATTCAATAAAATTTGTGTGGTCATTGGGACCGTATAAAATTATGTGTTTTATGCTTCCAGTCTCTAACGTTTTAATTACCTACACTAATGAATATATAATCAAATGTGGCATTATGGAGTTTTTGCATTTCTGTAGTTTACAGTACAGATCATCGTAACATTCATATTGTTGAGTTTTCGTTCTGTAACAGTATGCTCTGTAATGTCCAATCAATGTGGAACTTGATGGTGGGTCAAAATCAATTACTGCCAAAATCATATACTGTTGGCCATTTAACTCGTTGACTGCGGGACTCACATACGCTGTGTTATCGCCGCCAGAACGCCAGTGCGGCTCGCGCACACCGGTTGTGATTTCATATTTTCCAATACGGCTGTGCGGCAAATCACGCCCAGCGTGTAAAATTTAATTATGCCGCGAATGCTGATCTCGCAACTGCTGTGAGTTTTCACGTCTGTTTAGACGTTTGATAATTTCAAGTTTCAAGTCAATGAGAATTTATTATTTAAAATACAGAACCAGTTAGGGTTTCACTAGAATTTCTTATAAAATTACAAAAATCATAAAGTTGAAAATTGTATAATTAAGCTTTTTATGACCGGTATGCCAGGTGTCTACAAAGGATCCTAAACCCTATTGTGTTAGGGCTTAAGTTGATATTCGCAATGTTGTTTTATTTCACTTTAGCAATTAAGATGCCAGGTGTTCTCAAAGGATTTTAAACCCTATTATGTTAGTTTGAGGGTCCCTATTGTGTAGGATGGTCATTTTCTAAGTAACTTGTTACATTCGTAAAAAAACACAATAGCCTGTGTTTTGCCGCACTGGAGGATTAAAACACACCCAGCGCTATATCCGCACTGGCGTATTGTTTTCGACCATCCGATACGCCTGTGCGGCTCTCGCAGCAGGTGTGCGGCCGTCCGCACGGGCGGCTTGGCGTAGGCGATAACGCCCGCAGTCAAGGTGTTAACTCTATATTAATGGGTATATCATTCAGGTTAACAGACATGTCATGTAGTTCGAAGAAAAGTAATGGTTTTAATTCATATGTAAAATATACATTTCCTGTCTCGCATACAGGACACAGTGAAACATTATCATTATTAATACACGATGTGGCAGATTCTTCCAAGAAGTCAATACCCTTTTGTGTTATAATATTTATATTTAAAGATATATATTTACAATCAATTTTCTTTGGTTGTAATGCATTTGAGCATGTGTCATTTGAGCAACACCTCTGTCTGGTGGCAGAAAAGTATATGTTGCTCATGAATACCTGTTCTAAAATCATTGTTATATTACATTCACAACTGATAATATTTTGCTGTGACTTTGTTTTATCAAAAAGGTCAATCAATAGTTTGTCACGAAGTTCATATAATCTTTTGCAAGTTTTTCTCGTATTAGATAATACTTTTATGAATGTTGTTAAACCATCGCTAGCACTATTTAACTTTTCTCTGAAAGCTGGCCTGTCTTGATAAGCTACACCGAATGCTTGCGCGAGGGAATCAAAAGCACAAGTGTTTGTTATAAGTACCCTGTTTTGGTGTACATAAGAATATGCGACGTTACCATTCTGTAATATGTATATGGAGGTAGCTTTTTTTGATTTAGGAGTGGGTATGGTAAGTCCCCGCCAGTTTTCAACTTCTATAGGTTTATTTTGAAAAATTGATTGAATATCAAAATCTGACGTATCAGTTAGGTTCTCTTCTTCTTCTTCTTTTTCAACTGACTTCGGTGCAGAATCAGATATAATTAACTCTGCTGAGAATGAATCTCGTTTTTGTTCGTGTTTGTCTCTAATTTTTACTATTTTTCGTGAGAAATACTCATAATTTGTTTTGCGTTTTTCCTTTTTGTTTCTTAGTTTTAAGGCCTGTTCTTCTTTGTTCTTAGTATTCTCGTGTAAAATTTGACTAGAGCTTAATTTTATGGTTCCGTTAATAAAACTATAATGTTGTATAAGAAATTCGTCTAACCGGACGCGTTCAACTTTGGTCTCAAAATATATAGTTTTGATGTCCTTAAAATGATTTTCTACATTTGAGCTGCTGGCATAGTCTTTGGCTCCAGGAAAATAATCAGTCATAATATTGCCCCACAAAGGTAATATTTTCAAAAGTCTTTTAAGAGTGTTGTTAATTTCCGGCAAAAAAAAAAAGCATTTTTCATTGGTGTAGATTCAATTAACTGTAAATATAATAGTTCTGTATTCATAATGTCATCATAATATTTTATCAAAGGCATAGGGCCACCGTGTTGCTCACTCTCTTCATCTTCTGTTACAAAATATATTTCTTCGGAACTGTCCTCTCTTTCATTCTTTTCAATTTCGTCTGTGTGTCTTAGATATGTTTTTATTTGGTCGCTCAATCGTTTCAATGCTTGTTCACATTTCGATGCCGTATAATCAAGATCGGTACTTATATATTCATGAAGAGAAAGTGTGATTACATCTTTAATAATTAGTTTTACTTCGTCATAGCTTCGTGATTGTAGTATCAATTTGATGCAATTGATATAAAAATATTTGCATGTTTCAGAAGTCTTGTCAAAACAACTTTGTGTATACAGTTTTTTTAAAAAATGAGACTTATCAAGTCTGATGTAACAAGCAGGTATCTTGCCTTTTTTTTCCTCAACTATTGCAAAACATTGTCTTAAATAGTTATTCAAGTCCGTTTTCAAAAAAGTTTTCGTTATGGCCGCTATTAAAGCAGAAGAATCATCACAAATTATTTCATTTGGAAGGACTCTTCTGTTTAACCATGTGCTTAGCCATGTGGCTATTGTTTCTGTTGTGTGTGAGTCAGAGCACATATAACAAATTGGAACACTAGCACCCAAGGTATATGCTACGATGGCATATAAGAAAACATGTTTGGGATTTTTATATTTTAAAAAATCGTTTGCTTCGGGTGGCTTTATTGGTTTAAATAAAGATCCAGTGGCATCAATAGACAGGATTTTATATTTGTCTTCCAAGATGTCATCGTAATATATACTTTGCTCAGTAGTCCAAAAATACAATATAAATGGAACAAGAGACATTTTTTTTATGAAACTGTCATACGGTGGGCTACAGGTCATGGCATACAGTGATAAAATAATATTTTTATCAAACTGAAGAGCGCTTCTAGCTTCATGCCGGTATTTCCTCAAATTTAATAATTTAGGCAAAGTTGGCGGTTCTTTTGGATTATCCATGCTCATAACTTCATCGGCCGTTGAATTTCGTACCCTTAAAGCCTTAATGTTTTTAAGTTTTTCTTTGTGCAGATTAACCCGGTGTGAAGTTAATTTATTTTTAATTCGAGGGTCATGCCGAAAGCCTTTTTTCAAATTTGTAAGAATAAGCGTTACTTTATAAGAATTATCAGCTGTTTCGGGGGATATTGTCAAGAACAGACTAGCTTTGCATTGCGTACAACTTCCTGTACATGTGATGTCGTTATTTTTGAGATCAGTAGGCACGTAATTGTTTTTAAACGAGAATGTGCATTCTAAATCGGTTTTAAAAAATATATGATCTTGCATTTCGTTGGTCCACTTATTTTGTGCGAGATGGTGGGATTCAATAGGCGCAATTTTATAGTAGTCATATTTACTCATTTCAAAAGAAACTGTTAAATCAGAAGGAGCTTCTACAACTGCATGCAATTGTGTTCGATTATCTTCACAATCTCCGCGAGAATTAAAAAATAAAACTTTATTTCTCTTCGCAGATATTTGCAGGGCTGCTTTGCTGACTTCGTGATTAAACTGAATACGCAGTTCTTGTTGTATGTGGTCATAAACTTCATTTGAGATTGGGGGAATAGAAACATTAAATATATCTTTATATTTGGAGAACACAACTCTTAGGTCGTCAAGGGGCACTTTTACTTTTCGGGCTGCCATTTTATTGTACCTGCTGGTACTTCACTGGTATGTGTGATTTTCCGAATATAAAATGAACTGACATGAACAACGGTGTGAGTTGAGGCTTGCACATTCTGCTCCCGAAGCCATGAAGTGCAACTACCTGAAAAAAAAGCAAGGCACACATCACATTTACATTAATATTTTCATTACCTATCATTTTAAAAATCTAGTACACTTGTCTCGCCATTTGCGCAGAAAGACATTCGCACGAATGGATACTTGCGCATAAAGACATTTGCGAATGCACACTTCAGTAAAAAGACTGTAGGTGTACAGTACCTTCAGTCTTCTCAAGATATTGCGCGAAAGGACATTTTAGCAGATTAAAAAGGGTGTCGTTTTTAAGGTTGGGATCGCCAATTACCAATATGCGATAAATGCCGTAAAAAATCCAAGATGGCTAAAGATAAACCGCTTAAGCGCTTGCGCAGTGATGAGCTGGGTTTTGTTAGGCGTGGCGCCATTCCTACGCTTTGTTGTACGTATACTGAATTTCGTGTGATCTGATTGCAATTAATGTGTATATAAAGTACCGTGTATGAAACAGCACATATCTAACTAGGTATTGTAACACTCGTGTATAATACCCCTCATTATACAAGTTTCATAAACTATCATTACCGAATACTCACCGGACTTGTCAAACACACTTCAATATAATTGAGAATAATACTAGATTCGTTAAAGCGCTTGAAACTTTATGACAGTATAGCTTAAACGTATAAAAACTGTATCCTTTTTGTTTTGTTTACGTTAAGTCTAACAGCAATATCACAACGCGATTGCCTAGCATGGCGTAGGTATAGAATAATTAAAAGTTAAAGCCTACCACTGAGACCGCCACGTTGTTATTTTAGCCAATAATCACACACACAGTTTTAAGCAATAAAGAGATGAGTCTGTCGTAAAACAATAATATTTCATATTTTGCGCGATATTCTGGTTCAATATTTCCATGATAGCCATTGAAATGATAAAAAAACTATATACTATATTTTCCTAATTGTAATGAAGAAAATGGCAAAGTTTTTTTTTGTGCCGGGGCTAATTGTGTTTTGGGTCACATTTGACGAGTTTTCTTTATTCTGATTCACACCAAAAAGCGTACATTAATAGTATATTAATGTACGCTTTTTGGTGTGAATCAGAATCATACGCTGAATGACTATTTTATACTGAAACACAACTGTACTGTAAAATAAAAACATTTAATACTCACATCGTTCAAAGACGTCGTCGTACACACACACATAAACCACAAGCACTTCTCTCCAAAACACTTGGTTCACGACTGATTGTTTCATTGGTTCGGTCGGAGCTAGCGTACCCATAGATAGAGCGTACTCAACTACTCACAGCTAAAGAGTAAGTAAGACAAGGCATATAGCTGTTGCGTTGCATTGCACACAGCGATGCGCGCTGCTCTGACTAGCATCAAGAACGTTAAAACGTTTTTAGCGTGGCTTTGCGTTGTGGTATCAAAATAAAACATTTGGTTTAACAGAAACAACAAATTAAGTACTAAAAATATAGCTACATGTATATATGTTTGTATTGTTTTAAATCACACTATAAATTATACACTATGATATTACACTTTTATTAACTAGTAAAAATTGTGTAATATGGTACTGCACTTAAAAAATATTAAAAAATCGGCTTCACGAATAACGTTTTTCTGCTTAACTGTACAAAACATCGGTTACCAAGCTGCTAATTTGCGAAGATTACCCGTACGTACGGTGCAGTCGCTTTTACGTGACCTTTTCAATTTGGTCGGCTTATTAGAGAATTGCTGACATATTCTTGTTTTTGAGATAACTTTCATTAGAGCCGTAATTCAAGGCTGAAATTAACAGGAAAGAATTTTCATGAATGATTTTAATTTGTTTAAAGTATGCCATGTTTCTTAATGTTATGGGAACTGCGTATTCGATCGCTAAAGTACGACCAGTCTAAAATAAATCAAATTTGTTTTTATCTTCTTAACGTGTAAAGTATGAAATCTAAAATGTCTGCTGTAAACAAGCGTCGAACCACGGGTATTTTTTAAAGCTGTTTATTTGGTTATAAGTGTATTGGTTTACATGTAAACCCGCTTCTTCTGATTTTTGAAACCATTTAATTACATTGGTTTACGTCAACCAAATCAAAAACTAATGATTAAACAAATTTAAACAAATTAAGGTCTTTTATTGGTATTTTTTTCAAACTTCTGCGTTGAGCCGTTTTCGAGATCTGGGAAATCCCAAAACGTTACCGCAGCAAAATCTTAAATAACTAAAGAACTATACCACACACAAATTTTGCTATTTATAAACATTTACTACTCAACAAAAGCTATCTATTCATGTATTTGGTTCCGTGCTGAAACTAATTTTTGAAATACGATTTTGCCTGGGTAACGTTTCAAACGTTACTCCAGCAAAATTTGTTTTTCTTAAATAACTTAAAAACTACAATTCAAACAAATTTTGCTATTAGTAAACAAATTGCTCCTCATGATACACTAATTATTTGTTTAAGTCTCATCTCTCTAAAGCAAAACATTTTGCCTGGGTAACGCACACCAATCTTACTGGGTAACACCTTGGTAATACTAGAAAATTTAACAAATTCTTTAGCCTGTGATGTTCCGTTATCACCGAGATCGGTATCGTGACGTCATCCTAACTTCAAGAAAGCAATATGAAACCTCTATTGCTAGTAAGCTTTTTTTTAAAAAAAAAAAAGACGTCCATCCCAATTCATAGTTATCACTAATATCTAAGACTTGCACTATAACGAAATTAGTCAATTTATATCTACAGTAAGCAACAATATTTAATTGAACATAAGTAACCTACCTTTCAGTTTTTCAGCCATGAGATAAACCGAGAGTATTTCGTTAACTCCGCCGATGCGCGCCGAGTCTATCTGACAGTACTGCATGCCCCCACTCTGTAGGAATTGCTTGAACATAACTCTGTTGGCACACATCTCGCCAGTAGCCACGCCGATGTTGTATGGCCTGAAAAAGAATAATAATATAAATAATGATCCTGCTTTTAAAATTTAACTTACAAAAAATTACACTAACATGTGCTATAGAAAAAATAACTTGTAACAAATTCTGTTTGCGTCACAACTTCCAAAATGTATCGATAGTTGTCGTTAAAAGGACGTAACTTGCATATGCATAAAGTTCATATTTACTTAATTGAATTTCAAATTTCGGGCCGTTTAATAAAAAATATTGTTTTCAATTTTAGTTTTAAGCAACATTTTGCTACTCACGCCAGAGCTTTTGATATAGCAGCGTGTCCAAGAACATCGTCAGGGGAAGTGGGCTCCTCGATCCACATCGGTTTTAAAGGTGCCAGCTTCTTCATCCATTCGATGGCTTCGTTCACACTCCACGCTTGATTGGCGTCTACCATCTATAGTAAATTTGAAAAATAACCTCTTTATTCCCTTTCAATGTGATATATAAGCTTGCGGCAGTTATGCAACGTGCAAGTAGGCCGGTAAATACCTAAAGAGTGTCGTGTCGTCTCTCTCGCACGTATTGACCACGCCTGCCAAGAACCTTTGCCGTTTATAATTTTGAGGTTGTGTTACTCACCAAAACGTTATCAGGACCAATGCACTTGCGTACAGCGCTGCATCTCCTGTAATCGTCTTCGAAGTTAACTCCAACTTTAACTTTGAAGAATTTGAAGCCCAGTTTCAGGTATTTGTCACACAAAGTCTGCACGAGCTCGTCGCTGTAGCCCAGCCAACCTTTAATAAAACAGTTAATAATAATTAAAGGTTGCGAGCCAAAAACAACTAGGTACCTACTTGGTTCAGCACTTGTGAAGCACATACCATTGCTGCACTCAGAAGACAAGATCTGTTAAAATACACACCCACGTAAGTCCTTAGGTATCAGTGACCCCAGCAAAAGCGGAATGGCAAATCAGGTGATAATATTTGAGACATGTAGTATCCTACATACATGCATTATATATAGTAGCTCACATTTTTTGTTTTAGGGGTCCCCTATGACCCTCTTGGACCTGCTCTGAGTCCCAGAAACCATAAATAAAGGCCCCGTGTGGTTTACAGTGCTGTGCTAACTTTATAAGGGCTCTGAACGGGAGGCGAGTTACTGCGCAGTAGCACATTCATAATATGACTGCGGGCACTTCACAACGGCTATGAAATTGGACGCTTATTGTACAAATGTACTAGTGTATCATCTTTGTCACATAACATACCATCACGCCTGTAATCACCGAAGGGTTACACAAAAGTTTAGGTGCTTGTTGCAGATTCACCAATGTTTTAGTCCCATGCAAGTAATAGGGGCGAGCACATCCAGACTCCGGGCTGCCTATGAAATGGCCGTTCAGGAGTAGCGCGTGCGACTAACGAGACAGTCAACATCATCGTTGTCAATGCTAACAATTCACCAAGCATTTTCTTACCAACTTGTGTAGTGTACGCAGGGTATCCATTCTGCAGTAAATCCTTGACTCTCTTGTCTTTGCCGGCTTGCTTGTCCTTCAGCAGCTTTATCGCTTCTTCCTTGGTAATCACGTCTGTTATGTAGCGGAAGTCTATTGTTGATACCAATTCCTGTACAAGAAAATGATTGATGTTAATCTCCTAGGGATAGATAAGTAGTAGCTAATGCTGTGAAATGTGATGATGTAGGAGACTTTCAAATGGTTACATTCAAAACGAAGGAGAATCCTGCTTTTAATAGGATTTCTGACAACTTACTGTCAGAAATCCTATTAAAAGCAGGATTCTCCTTCGGTCATCGCAATAGTCACCTCTTATCAAAACAAGTGACTATACAATTAATAGGTATAGCTATATACATAGATACCATGCCGAACGCCCTGCCATGTTGGTTAATTTTCCATTATTTACTAGAAAAGTTACCCGACAGACCATCGACTGCCCAGTGGTCGAAACTAGGCCATTTTGGCGCTCTGCACTTCTCCTCCGTTACTTATATTTACAAAAAACAAAGTATTACAATATGTAAAGACAAGTCAGACTGTCTTACATTAGGTACCCGGACCGCAGGAAGGAACTCGTAAATACCTCCTTTAGACAGTTAAATCTTTTCTCTCCATAACTTCGTCAAGGTACAATGACTCGATGCCGTAAAATAATAACACACAGAAGCCGCGTTTAGTACAAAACACGGGCGAAATCGTGTCTCCACTTTATTATCTTTGTGTGCGTGAGCCGAATGTGTATGTGTCGCGAGCTGTGTTCCACGGAACGTGACTAGTACCTACTGAAACGGCTCGCTGAGCAAACATGAAGCTCATTTTTAGTTGCCTCACTGTTTGCATTCGTACTAGGTTTCTATGCGTAAGCTCGATGCTTTTCTAAAAACCAACACTGTTGATTTCAAGCTTTCAGGAGTCGCATTGTTTGGGTATCTAATGGGCTCGTCACAAACAAAAAAAAATACAAACCTCGGGTTCCATTTCGACCAAAAGTCTCCATAACGGTTTATTTTCTAGGCGAGCCCAAAGATCCCACAAGGAGTTGAGTATGGCAGCTGCAGACAAGTGAGCTACGCCCTTTTCAGGTCCGATCTGAAATTATAAACGACGATATAAGTATTCATTGAGCGGCGTAATACAAGTTCAACAAGTAGAAAAGTTTGGTTACCCATCTCATTTGCGAGTCGTTGGTGATAGTCCGCCAGAAGCCGGAGAAGTCAGCGAAGATATCGGCAGCATTCTTCCCGATGATGAACTTCTTCATAGACCTTATGGTGAGTACGATGATCTCGGTGCCTCGGCCGCAAGTGAAGGTCAGGCCGAATCCTTGCTTGCCATTCCCGGTGGTCGTAGTGACGTAGGCGCACGAGTAGTTCGGATCAGTGTGCTGGGAACATGGTTTTGGAAGATGTTTAGTACCTACAAAATATAACATATAAATTTGTTGTGTTCACCGTCAGTCATTTTTACAGGGTGTACAAAATGTGCCCAGCACGCCACGCCTCACGTCTACATGACGAATCAAAGGATTACTTCATAGCCTGGGGCCGAGAGCACGTTTTTGCTTTTCTGATGTGGCGGCCAAGAGGTTAAGTACCTATACTCGAAATCATATCAACGAGTAGTAATGTTGTTACTTGTTATGTAAGTAGGTACATACTTACATGATACACCTTCGACAGTTTAATACAGCGCCATGTATTACTTTTATTAGGAAAAGGTAAGTTATCAAAGTCCCTTCAAGCTGTTTTTTTACCCTCGACGAAAAAAGAGGGGTGTTTGACCGCTATGTGTGTGTGTCTGTATTTCTGTCTGTGGCACCGTAGCGGTTAAACGGGTGAACCAATTTAGATGCGGTTTTTTTATTTGAAAGCAGGGTTTCCTGCAATGGTTCTTAGACATGACAAAATCGAAAATCGGTTCAGCCATTTCAATGTTATCAGCTCTTACTTAAAATTTAAAAAAGCAAGTTAAAGTTAGAAATAAAAATTTAATTTAAATTTAAAAAAACCCCAGCTGAGCTTTATTTTTTGGCGTTGGGGTTTTATTTTAGATTTTCAATTTACTTTTTCGGATACTAATTCGTGGATGCGTAACTTACTAAGGCAACTTTAAGGGCTTCGCAACAGATCTCTATCAATATTAATAACACAGAACTTACCTTAAAAAAATCGTAACGTGTCAAAAAAGTAGGTCTCCAAGCTTACCAAGATGCCTGCTGAGTAACGGGTATTGCTGCTGATAACGGCTGCTCACGTTAGACATTACAAAAACGAGATGAAAGGAGCATACTTACTTCCTAACTTATCTATAATAGTCTTTAGAGCAGCCACACTCTAAAAACTTAAAAACTGTGACCTCTGTAAAGCCATTTAGTACACAAGGTAAACAACGAGTTAGAATTACATAAAATAGTATTATACCTATATTTTCCCTAAACAGAATTAATTTTAGTTGTATTGTCGTACACTGAACACACAAATTATTATCGGCCAAACTATTAGCACAGAAGTGAGAACTCCCTACATAAAACTAACAAAACATTTTCCTTTTCATAACAAGTACCACATGAATAAATCAAAGTTCAATTATAATATTACGCAGCTAAAAAATTCTATTCTGTTGAAAATTAAAATAAGTAGGTTGTTACTGTTTTTTGTGACCGATTTTATTGAACTACCTTACTTATTTGCTTTTCTAAGTAGGTACCTACTTGCGTATAATTAGTAGGAAAGTGCTTACATATTTAAATAAGAACATACGAGTGTTAGTATGTACTGAAAGGTTCTAGGAAATACTAATTTAAATCTAAAACGAATGCAACAAGGTCACATTTTGCATGTAAGTAATCCATACATAATCGTAATACCTACTCCCGGCCGTTCCCTTGACTTCCTGAACACAAATAAACAGGTTATTGACTTACCAGCGCATCAGAGCCATGCGAGCCCAAGGATGTAGGGAATCTCACATCTTTTACATCTATCGACACGATTTCCAAGCCGCTTCGGTTTGGTACAGGCATCTTGTACGGACGTAGCTAGCAACGATCGTCAACTGCACTCGGATAACCCCGACGTTATGATTTGCTATTTGGTTATCACAGTACCTACCTATTTGTGTTGTTTTCATTGAGATAAATAATGGGGTATGTTTAATTTAGCGTGCTGTTCAGTTTCAAAGCCTAAGTGTACCAGCATAAAGTTCAAAATTCTTCAATTTGGAATTTATGGTTATCTATGTTGTATTGAACATTATTATGTTGAATAACATGTTCAAAACTGAAAGACGCAGACCTATTCTTTGCAGTAAATATGATAAGAATCGAGTAACTATTTTTATGTAAAATGTAATAATAAGCACCATTGGGTCACCTAGGTATCAAATCAAAAGTCATTTATTTAAATTAGGCTGAGGATCAGCACTTTTTGAATGTCGAAATTACATAAGACAGTCCCCCAAAAAGCCCACCCTTCGCCACTTCCTAGTGTTTTTGCTGGGAAGAAGAAGTGGCGGAACAAACTCCCCAGCAACACATCTGTCTGATAAGTTAGAAGAACTTCAATTTACACAGTACAATTAGTTATAATTACAAAATAATTAAAATAAGTTATTATCTACATGTTAGCTAGCACACTCAACATACAGAATACCAGTAATATATAGCTACCGACAATAAAACTAACTTAACTCAAGCAAAAGCAACTGACTAATAAGAATCCTCCAGGTAAAAAGGGTGTGCCAGCTTGCATGTGCAGAGTTGGATTTAATCCATAGATCTGCAAGACAATGTAACAAAATGATAAACTAGAACTGTGGAAGTTAAATAAAACAAAAAAAAAACAGGTAATAGTTAAAACAATAGCAAAACCAAAGCCAGCAAGACGACCAGTTTATTTACCACCATGGTTATTTCTATTTCTTTGTTATTTATTATTTGGTTTATAATTGTTTTGGAACACTCACAGCAGCAGGCAGATTTATTATTTACTTAGTTTTAACATTATGATGGACGATAAATGAACAGTTTTCTCAACCAGAAAACCACCTATTACCTACACACTATGGGTACCGCTTTAGTTACAAGCTACTCGATTTTCGGGCATTTAAATTTTCTGTTCCGGATGCGGAGTCTTGAGTTCACTCTGACTATTCTTGTTCTACAAACTCAAGCTGCTAGCGGTACCACATACCTTTTTAATCGCGTTTGTAAGGTTTCGCTAGACAAAGCTAAGTTAAAACTTGTTATTAAAACACAAACAGTCAACAATCTAAAGAGTATGCAACGCGAATACCTTACTACTACATCGCATCCCTGGTCTGCTTCACGATTCCTTAAGAGGTGGTGTTTTCAGTATGTTGTATAATTCTTGCTATACTTTCATACCAACTGAGGCACTTGTATCTTGCTTACAAGGAACGCTAAAACAGTAGCACGCTTCACGCTCCGGTGTATGATATCCGCCTAAGGCAGTGGAATCTCTCACTTCAGACCTTAAGTACTAGCGCTTTTGAGTGACAAATTGTAAATCAAACAAAGAACTAAAACATTAAAAAATTTATATTCAATCTCATATTACAAATTTAAAAATATACATATAGGACCTACATTATGTTTTGATATGTGATACTAAAAAGTACTTGTTCAAAAAATATTGTTTTACAATTCTGTGACTAGATCGAAAAATATTTTGTATAATTTGAATAATAATTGTTATTGTTAGTATTTTGTTAAAAGGCACTTCTTTTAGGTGTTTTTATTCTTTAGAATACTTATAAATGCGTTCGCATATTGAGCTTTAAATATATCACATATTTACTAGGCCAAATCTTATTTAAATGTTCATTCTCCTCCTAAAACCTAACCTAAGTAATTGTCTAATTTAAGACGACAAATGCTGCCATGTTTCGATTTTGGTCACACTCATTCACGATCAGATCATAAATATAAAAAGACCATAAAATGTAATGATTAATTACCTAGTAATTAGTAAATTACGAAATCATTATTTTTTACAGCAGAAACTCACTTGTCACCTTAACTTAGCTCCATACATTGCATGTTGTGATGTAACTGTGTACTAATACCTACAGACTTCTGCATTCACATTTATCAGTTTAAAATATATTACTTATATCATTACATTTACTGCCGCTTGTACTTACTTCGATAGTTTACTATCTAAATCTCAACATCAAGGAATGTCATGAGTAGAAAAAACTTAATTTGAAACTGGCGCTGAGCAGACCGAGCAACTTTGATTATTGCGGAAACAGGCAACTCGCAATTAGCTTTTTACTTGAACATACAAAAATTGTGCAGACATAGCAACTCTAGTTGCGAATTCCCATGATGGGCAATAGTTTCCATCAACTAGGAACTGTCAATATGTTCCCGGCGTAGCTCTTCATTTTGGAGGCGCCTGCGCAGTGCGGGACGGGTGCGGAATTGTGATATAACAGTACTGTGTTGGTATTTACGTAGTGATACATTGTATACAGCAATACAACAGTGCTATTCTATAAATATCACCTTTTGAAAGTGAAGGCGAATTTAGCAGTCACTCTATACAAAGCTAGCCTAGACTTTGACAATTCACTTTGTTCAAGTTTTCACAGTCTCTTTTACTGAATCGACCAGCAGTTCTGATACATCACATGTCACCCTGTCCTGCACTACGCAGCTACTTCAGGCATATCTAGACTTAAGCGCTAGGCCTATCTATATAGTTGTGTCAAATTGCTGGCTTTCTGGACTGGATTCAGACAATCACAACGCATCAAACGATTTTACTCCCTGCCCTCCAGCCGCGCCACTTTTGACCATGTCATTGAAGTTTCATTACAATTGCATCAACAGTAAACTGGGTCCTTTCGTTGTTGTGAATTGGACCTTCATCGAAAACTTTTTAAAAGTTCTTAGTCTCTTAAATTAAGTTTATACTTTCTTGAACTAAAGATGCTCTATCTGCTGAGCGCCTAAGTATCTCATCCTTATTCCATGTATAATTTCAATGTAGTAAGTTCTACGTTCAAACGCAGTTCAGAATGGACAATCACGAAAATGACCCTTACTGCTATGACATAAATGCTATCGATTGTAACCATAGACGTGAGGTTAACACACGTTTTAGAACATATTTCTCTATATTATAGATATATAAAATATACGAACAATAAATTATTTCTACCAAGAGAAAATAGTTAAATTGAAATCTAAGAAATATAACGTTGATGATAGTATGATTGGTAGTAATAATAAAATTAAAGCTAGGTCAATAATTCAGTACCAGATTTTTCTTGATTCCAATTCTCATATCCCGGGATGTTTCCACAGTCTGCTAAAGTGATTACTTTTTGCTCTTTTTAAACATAATAGAGAGATCCCTGACAATACTCCTTTCTCCCTCCTCCCAGAGTAAAGTAGCGAGGCGGTCGAGAGTTCCATCATCGTCATTATTCACCCAGTCCAGTAGTAGTTTGTAGCGCGCCTAAAAATATGGTACATATTAAAAAAAGAAATATAATAACTAAATAAATATATATTATTTCCACAACGCCATCTAGTCCCAAGCTAAGCAGAGCTTGTGTTAAGGGTACTAGACTACTGATAAACATCTTTATATATTTCTAATACATGCATATTATAGACAAATTACACCCTGACACAGAACAAAATGATCATGCTCATCACACTAACATTTGTCTTGGGTGGGAATCGAACCAGGGTCACTAACTACTAGACCAACAGGCCAGTCAACTATATAGATTATAGGGTGACTGGTAATTAGTGACCGATACTTAAACACGTGATTGGAATCATGATTTCAATAGAAACTTTTTTCCCAAAGAAACTTAATTTATACGCAATAACTTATAACACAATAAAATAACAAAAACACTGTTTGTAATTACCGCGCGCCGGCCTGTGATCGATCAGCTGATAGTCTGACCTCGGGAAGGGCAAAATCTACTAGTAGTAGCGTCACACGCTCCCCCGCCACCCCCACTGCTCCCGTTGTGCAGTACTGACGTAATTGAATTAATTGAAAGTTAATGAGTATAAAAATAGTTTCTTTGGGAAAGTTATTCGTATCCATGAGTAGAATCACTTGTTTAAGTATCGGTCACTAATTACCAGTCACTCTATATAATTATAACACTTTTATAATTGTACAAGCTGTACCCTGCCACGCTTCGCTGTGGCACATTGTGATTGAATGGTTAAAAAAAAAGAAAAAAAAATAGATAAAAACAATCATTGATGCGTATTATATATCATGCTAAAATTTCAGCTCGATCGGCGCAGAACTTTTTGAGTTTTTGAAGCGTACACAAACCAACATAACATTTATATATATAAAGATAGATAGATTATTATGAATTTATATCACATAATCTGCCTAGCCTCTAGGCTCTATGTTTAGGTCGGCTTCTAGTCTAACTGGATTCAGTATTTCACATGGATCAACTGCCTGTCAGACCAACCCAGATAATTATCTACTTGGAAACACAATTCTCATTCGTTAGACTGGTTGGTAGGCTTTTGGACTACTCATCCCCTAAAAATTTACATGTGACAGCCTAGCCCCACGTGCATGGAGGGATTTTGATATGTAATTAATGTTCACCCATCCATGAACCTACATCTGCAAGCGAAGCATATACAGGGTGTCTCATTCAAATGGGTCAGTATGGGAAAGTCTGAAACTATAAGACATACGAAGATCTGTTCTGAGGAACCATGTCATCGATTTTAATAAAAAGAGAAACTGCATTCATTCATTTTAAAAAACATCTGTACTCCGTTCGGGAATCGAACCCGGTTATTTTGAAAAAAAAAACCTACACTATTTTTATTTAGATATCGATTTTGTAGGTCTTAAGCAGTAAATGTCTGTATGAAACATGATGTCTAAAATGAATAAAATGCATTGTTTCCACATACTTAAATTTACTTTAGTAGGTGCTCGAAGTGACCACCGCCATAGTTTCAGACTTTCCCTTACTGACCCATTTGAATGAGACACCCTGTATGTATATCAAAATAACAGTTAATACATAGAGAAACCAAACTTTAGTCATCTTAGAGTATTATCTGACAGAATTAATTTTATCAGTAAAATGTAGACATACACTTGGGAGCAAATTAATCGAGCCACTTCCTTTTTACACATCGTCATCATCTTCCTATCCTTGTCCCAACTATGTAGGGGGGGCTTCCAGTATAAGCGGATGCAGCTGAATACCAGTGTTTTATACGGAGCGACTGCTTGTCGGACCTCCACAACCCAGTTTCTGGGTAACACGATTCCCCTTGGTTAAACTGGTTGTCAGACGTTTGGGCTTCTGAATATCTGTAACGACTGTCATAGATCTACAAATGACAGTCGGGACCAACTGCTTTAAGTGTTTTCCAAGGCATTGAAGTGTCTTTATATGTAATAAATAGGCACCCATCCACGGATTAACCTCGTCAAGCGTAGCTTAACATCCGATCGACCCGTGAGTATTTAGCTCCAAGTTCTTTTTATTTACACATATTATAATGTTCCGAGAGTTTTGGTAACATGGAACATATCAATTTGAACCTTATATGGCTTAAAAGTTTATTTAATAGTCTTTACAATGAGGGTAGCCTCATTGTAAACGGCATTAAATAACCTCTTAGAAGATATATATGTTTCTAATCGATACGAATTTTTACTATTAAAAATAATAACCACAATGAAAAAAACAAGTGGCTCAATTTATTTGCTCACAAGTGTATTTAGATCTGATATTTTATTAACTGATATCATCTATCAAGTCAAGATACGATTAAAAGAAAACTTATCAGTGTGTACTACAATGTTTGAGGAAAAATTGTCACAATTAGCTTTCTTGATACAGACATAGTCTGATTGTTTTGTTTATGCCAACCAAAATCACTGATAACAAAATATATACTGAACAAAATAAGCATGGCAACAAGAATGGAATTTTCAATTTACAATTATTATAATGGCTTGTTTTATTGAGCTATTTGACAACATATTAGATTTTAGTCCCTCATCTAGATAAGAAAATATTCGACACATTTGTATTTTTTTTTTTCATATTATTGCAAAACTGCTTAGATTAATTAAGCGCATAAAAGTTGAGGATTAAATATTAAATAAATATTCCACGACTTTTTCACACAACGCCATCTAGTCCCAAGCTAAGCTAAGAGCTTGTGTTATGGGTACTAAACAGCTGATAAACATACTTAAATATTTCTAAATACATACATAAATTATAGATAAATTACACCCAGACACAACAAATGATCGTGCTCTTCACACAAACATTTGTCCTGGGTGGGAATCGAACCCACGACCTCCGGCATAGCAGTCAGGGTCACTAACTACTAGACCAACAGGCCGGTCAAGAGAAAATTGAAGATTGGGGGCTTGTAACATCATTAGCTAGTATAAACTGCACTGGCTAGTGACGTCATGCGACATTTTAACTCGATGTATCGCCGTTATTTTTTGATTACGTGAAAAAAGAAAAAATATGTGTCGAATATTTTCTTGTAATCTAGATGAGGGACTAAAAACTAAAATTTTGTCAAATGGCCCATTATTGGAAGAGGGTGCATCTAACTGATAAATGCAATTTTCGGTCTTACTTGATTTTATAAAAAAATATCATGACAATGTAACAAGTAGTCAGAACCCCAAAAGTCTGACAAACAGTCTAACCAAGGGGTACCTAGTCACTGGGTTGTCGACATCAGACAGTCGCTCCATGTAAAAAGCAAGGCAAGCAAGCCCCTAATATAGTTGTTAAAAGGCTAGACAAGACAGGTGATCAAATAACAGGCCTGTATTCCCAGAAAGATTATGCAGAGGCCTGTAGTACACCCACATTTCACCGGTTATGTTTAAGGCCCATGCAATAGGGGGTGAGCCTATTGCAATCAATCTGGTACAAATCCAGACACCGAGCTGCTATTGAGAAATTCCATATAGAAAAAAATATTTTACAAGACCTGGGGATCGAACCCGAGACCTCGACCAACGAGGCAGTTAAAATAACAATACAATACATAATCAAAAATGATCTATTTCTTAAGCCTCGGTCACACACAGCGAATACTATTACAGCGCGTCAAATTGAACACGCTCAATCTAAATCGCATTTAGCTTATGACGACTGAATCTAATCGCACGTCCGGTACAGCGAATACTCGCGGCGCGTAGGCATTCGCAGCGAATAATCGCTGTGTGACCGAGGCTTTACAATGTGATCGAAGTATTTATAGAAACTAAAAGTAGGTAAGGTACCTCAGAGATGTCGTAACCAGCTGCATTAATCTCAGCAGTTTCAATCCTTCCTTGAGTAAAGCCGAGTGCCCTGAAGACATTGTGCCAGTTTCTTCCAAGATTTTTTGATATATAGTCGATGTAGTCACGATCAGGCTGGAAAACAATAACTATAATATTAATTTTAATTATAAATATTGGTACTAAGCTTTTGTATTCATTGGAAGTGCCTTTCTTGATGGACGTCATTCAGCCCTTGCCTCTCATGCAAGACGTTATGGGTTAAAATTCAGGCAAGTAATGATGTAACTGTTTATAGAGGCCACGGACAGAAAGTCAGCGGGCAGCGGGTCACCAGCAGAGCGTACAACGCTCGACTGGCTCGAAATTCGCTTCCTGCTCCGCTGCCTTCGAGGTCAGTTTTATATAAATCTATGCATTGGATTAGAATGCGCCGCGCCCGCTCCGCCCCCGCCACCGCTCCGCTGCCCACTTGACTGTCCTCGTGTCCGTGGTCTAACAACGATCCGGAAAAATCCTGAGGAAACTTGGATGTTTTTTTTTTAATATACTTAGGTATTATGTTTGAAACCTCCAATATGCCTTGAGTAAGTATGGTAATCAATGGATGTGCCAGTCAAAGGCTAGTATCATATTTATTACTGGTGGGTAAGCAAAAATTTGCTAAAAATTGTGATTGTAACATCAAATAGAGCAGGAACAATGTTTTGGAACTTGTTTCTGAGTAGACTCTAATGTTGTTCCTTCTTCACTAGTACTGGCGTCTTGCATATAAAAACAATCACCTTTATTCTAGCTTCCATGAGCAGCTTGATGAAATTATCCTTCTCAATTTCTTCCTCTTCATACTTTTTTTCCCTGCCTGATCTATCAGACGTCTTGGTTACTGGGCCAAAGTAGTAATCATTTCCCAACCTCACTCCCTTAGCATTCACAATGTTGTACACATTTCCAGTAGCTGAAATCAAAGAATGTTGTTGATAGAAAATAAATTGTAATAGGGGTGATTTAATGCAGACTCTATTGGCATGACAGAAGTCCCGAGAATGGGATTCATGAAACTGTTGTCAACTGATGTTGCTTTGATATTTCTTAGCCACAATTTAATCCTTGTGTTATTTTGTTGTTTAATTCGTTAAACCTCGGGAGGACACCGGTGTCCGCCTCAATTGAAAGCTTAAACTAACTGTGTCTTTAGTTTAAAGTACCTAAATAAATAAATAAGCTCCTCCAATATGGGTTGGAGTTACATTTGTTTTACAAAAAAAAATATATTATAAAAAGAAACTGTTATCTGAAAGTGTTGGTATTTAAAACACAGAGGTCTCTAAAGTAATTATCCACAATGTAGTGTTTTTTTTTTATATAAAAGGGTTTTTTTTCAGGTATTTTAGAGCATCTTTTTCTATAATCATATTTGTACACACCTTTGACAATAGTATGGCGCCTACTGAATATTGGATAGTCATAAAGTTTACATTAAATTACTTAACATTTTCTAATTAGTATACCTACTACTAAAAAGTAGTAGGTTATTCAAGTTAAATATCAATTTTATCATTGATTACAAAATAAAAAGATGATTATACATCATTATTTTGGCTAATAACAGTGACAAGCATTTTGTTTCCCTGTACAGTCAACCTTATAAGTACTTTACTCCTTTTTTATGCAAGGAAGAAAATCTTCATGAATGTCCAGTCTCGGACAAAAAACAAATTTGGTATTCTGTTTCACACCTGCGCCAACGTTCACAGGAACAGAAAATATGTCCGTGACATAACTACTTTACTACTATAACATGTTTACGCACTATATTCCTAGTTGTATTCCAGGTACATTGTATTCACATAACTATAATGTAGTGTTAAACCCCAAGAGGACACTGATGTCCGCTCTGTCATTGTCTTTATATTGTGTCTCTAATTGACACAATTAAAGGTTAAATGAGTAAGCATGGAGTTTCTTGCCCATTGCTCCATACAAAACTACCTTTTGGAAGGGGCAACTAGAATCATTATATTTCATTTAACTTGTAAGTTTAACATTCAAAAGTGCCTTTTAAATGGCCTAATTAAAATAAATCTTTTGACTTTGACTTTAGTCAAGTTAAAAGTGTTGGATGACCACAAAATTAATACCTAAAATGTGTTCATAGGAAACACATTTTTGTATTTGTTTTCATCATCAGCTATACTCCATCTGAGTAGGTAGTTAACTAAAGGAAAACAATCTTGACAAGTCTTTTTCCATAAACACTCATTAATTAAATACAACTACTGTTTAAACAAATTGTTTAATTGATCATGTAATCGTTTTTGTTGTCTAAATTTGTTTTCAGCTGCATTTTATTTTTAAACTGTGTTATTAACTAAAAATACATGTCAAAATTATTTACCTTTTGTTAACTACCTTATCGGATGGAGTATAAGTAGTATTATTTATATTTTTTTGTGGTAATCCACTATCACTTTTACTTCTATTTCATGAGTTTGGAGTATGTAATGTGATAATGTGACAGTTCAACATAATAAATCACTCCATAGTGATACTACAAAATGTCCAGTCTTTTATTAACCTTTCAATTGAGGTAATTAGAGACACAAAAAAAGACAATGACAGGCAGACACCGGTGTCCTCTCGGGGTTTAATGAATTAATACAATAAAAAATAAAACAATTACGCTTACGGATTTTATATAGTTAAAACTTTAACATTGACAGGCATACTGCCATATTACTGTAAGTATGCCAAGTAATGTCGAGAGCTGTTTATCAACATGCTAAGGTTATAATGATGTCACATCATAAACAAAATGTAAATTTACTTTTGTAACAGTTCGATTGTTCATCCTATTTGTTGTTAAAAGTGACTTTAACATTTATGTACACTGCTTTTATTGCTACAAATACCTAAATATCTGTAATATTTTAATTAATGCGTGTGTGTATGACAACATGTATGAATGTAAACGAAGCAAAAGAAGTATGTAAGAATCATAGCATATGGCACTCTGTAGTTTCTGCCTACCCCCATGGGAAAAAGGCGTGAGTTTATGTATGTATGTATTTTAATTAATTAATACCATAGTGTAGTACAGTATGTATGAATCATACATAAACAATAGGTACACACTTATTGTACTTAGAACTGATTTTTCCACGGTCAAATAACTCGTATCTGAGGAATAAAAATGGCGATTTGACAGGTCTTCTATGGATAGTATGTCAAACCGCCATATTTAATTCTTCAACTAAAAGGTATCTGACTATTGAAAAATCAGCCCTTAGTGACAAATGTTGCATAAATTTTGTTGTTTATTTAAAATGTTACGGATGGCAGAAATAATTACCTTGAACATTTACTGAACTGGCACTGTCGCGTTTTTCTTGCGAAGACTTCGAAAACTCTTCCTCATCATCATCATCAACCTGTTTCTTTGATGAAAAAAACTTTTTCTTTTTAGACTTCTTTTCCTTCTTTATTTCATCGTCGGACACTGACTCTATAATTATTTCCTCTTCTTCTTCTTCCTCATCGGGAAGATTAACATTCTCATTATGTGCTTCTGGTGTTGTAGTCTGCTGAGTGGTCCTGGGAGCCTTTGGGACTGCGTCCGACTTCAAACCCAGCTTCAATACTTCCAACATTTTGTAGAGTTTCGACATTTTCATAAATATTTATGTGTAGCGAAGTAATCACATTCACAAAGAACTTTCCTTGGCAACAATCATAGATGTTTTGAAACTGATTTGAACTGTCCCCTATAATTAAAATAAGCGGTGTTAAGAACTGTATAGCAGTATCTACTATAATCACTTTTTCTTATCCTGAATCTTGTTGAGGTAAAACAAAATTAAACTCTACTATCTTCCTCCCAAGGTCTATTGCGAATTTGCGAGTATTGTATTTGTAAGCAAATTTTTATGAAACTGACTTGTGAGTGTTGCTGCTATTGGATTTTGAATTTTCCCTAGCTCCTTTCGAAAAGATCCCCTTAACCCATTGATATAAAAAAAATAAAATTAAAAATAAAACTCAAAATAAGATTAAGTATTCATAGGCACAGTGTCGAAAGCATCCACGATTTAAAAAAATTAGTTATTAGTTTTTTTTGTTCTTATGATATATATAATAAGACATGGAAATATATTTAATTAAAAACTTGCACCTGTTTCCATAAAGGTAGGCAGAAACTACGGAATCACAACACTTGCACGATGGATGTTTGCACGTAAACGAAGAGAAGAAGAAGAAGTGTTTTAAGGAAATTAAGGATCACAATACATACACTTTACCCCCTTAATTTTTCACTCTTTTCAACATCAACAAGTAACACCTACTCTAAAAGATACCTTAAGCACAAGGGAAAACACCCCAAGGTGGAAACACTGACTTGACTTGAGTGGAATGTTACCAGATCCAAGATTATTAAAATAGCTAATTATTACAGGAAAAGTAAATGACAACCAGAAGGTCAAACTCGACAACTCCAAAAAAAAACTTAATCTTCCACAGTTTTCATAGTCTTGTAAACACGAAGCAGGTGGCGTTACATGGTTTTACTTAGTGCTTTCATAGATAGTTAATTATACACGAAAGGGCTAGGTGGGAAGGGCACTTTGTATGGTTACATCCGTCATATACTTACAATAAAATAAAATTAAATAAATAAAATGAAATTTCATTTATTTGCAAAAACATGTGCAGATACTAGTCATAGTATGATGCTTATTTTAGGTGTTATAGTATATTCTTTGGCACAACATGTTTGACCATGGCTGGTGTACAAATTAGGTCAGAAGACCATCAGATTTCAAAAACAAAATACTTAAAATAAGATACAAAGTAAAATTAATAAAAAAAATATTATTATAACAATTCACATTAATATTAAATATCAAAGAATAAAACAGTAAGTATTCGTGCGATTTAACACTCACAAATTAATCACAGATTTAATCAGTGTATCACAGTGATTTGTCATTTAAAAATTCATTTACACTAAAATAGGCTTTTCCTGTCAGTAGTTCTATGTTAATGTTTTTTACACGAATAGGGATATTGATATAAATTATCGGTGCTCTGCATACAACACTTTTATACAGTAGTGCTGTCTTAGCTGGCTGAACACGAAGTTCGTATTACAAGGTCTGATATTCCATAGAACAAATGAAAGTTATTTCTTACAATTAAGGCAATTTCCAAAATGCAAAGAGCCGGGAGTATTAAGGAGCTTAGTAAAAAGTGGCTTACAGCTCTCAGTACTTTGGATACCGAATACATAATTTATTTGAAGTAGCCTCGGTAGCCTCGTCCAACAGCTATATTACTATTATTATTAAGAATCAGCCCTATCAGATAAACCCTCCCTCGCTGATAACCTAAAATAACTCAAACGTTAAAATCGTTTAACCTGGCATCACTGGCTCACACACTGTCAAAAAATGAGTCAACTTCCTAGAATGTTGTTGTCTCTTTTCAAGCTATAGAAAAGACAAAGATAAATGCATGAACACGATGATGAGTAATGATGGCGTGATTTCTTTTTTCTCATGGTTTCTGTTTTTCCCCGATGTTATGAAAAATAAAATACTATAAATAATAATGGTTATAAAAATCCCCCACAAGTTCCAAGCTTCTGCCAAAGTTAAACCATGACATCCAAATTGGATGTCATGTTCAAGCCCTGTCTGAGATTGGATATTTGGATGATCCAATCTCAGAATTCTCAGACCAATAAAAATTTTATTGGTCTGAGCATCCAATATGATTTTGAAAAAGATAAAAAATTCTAGGTACCTAGAGGTTCTCTTGACACAGTTGACACGTAAGTAGGTACCTACCTACCTATATTTTTACGACATAGGTAGTACAGGTGAAAATTCAGTAAGCAAAAAAAAACACCCCTATTTTCCACCCAACTATAAGGTAGCCTTTTTCCGATAAAAAAAATCATCAAAATCGGACACACTGTAAAAAATGAGTCAAGTTGAGAACCTCCTTCTATTTTTTTTTTCGGTCAAAATAGCGAACGAAAAATGAAAATGATTGAGTACCTAATATTAGGGTACCTAATTACCTAGGTAGGTACTTCCATATTTACAAGGAAATGACAAATCGCAGGAATATGACATATTTTTCCAGCACTACCTAAATAAAAAATTTAAATCTTTGGACGAAATACGAAAGTCTCTAACTAGGTAGGTACCTAGGTAGTCAAAGTCGATCAGTTTTATCTAAGATTTGACCTCCCAAGGATAGGAATTATTAAAAATTTTGCGGAAAAGAGGGATGAATAGAGGAAAAACTTTAGCTTTGACGTCATTGTCAGTTCGATTTTACTGCCAAGGCTTAGATATTTCACATCAAAAATTTAGTTCTTGACTCCTTGATAACTAAGTGAACTTCCTCTTCAAAGTTTCGTTTCTTATCAACCCTGCGTTACTATTTACCCCGTTACCGGTATTTGAATACTTTAAGCAGGAATGAGTTTGTATAGGTAGTTATTTAAAGGGAGGAGATATGTTCCATTTTTAAAGCCATGTTTAATCTGACATTTAGTTCTCAATGTCAGCTACTTCAAAATTTTCTTTCACTAATTTTAGTTAAAAAATGAATAAAAAGGAAAGTGATTCAAAGTTTTCCTTACTACCGTTGTTTAACTTATTTAAATTGGTACTTTTTGAGACCATTTATGCTAAAGGCCCCTGTGAAAGTAATACTCCTCGGAAGGAGCAGTGGCAATCCGGATCTCCACGCTCAAAGCCAGGTGTTACACCAAATGACACAGATAGATGCGCTGGAGGTGATGCGCCTGCGATTAAAGTATGCAAATGCAAAGTGCCTGACAATGTTTGCTCATCTGGTGACCGAGGAAAAACCGGGGCTGGGGTCACTGGTTCCCGAGCAGGACGGGATTGCTGCTCACAAGACAACCTGCCAGCAAGTGCCAGAAACCCTGGGCTACTGCGGCACATACACAATGCAGCAAGATATAGACTGCCACAATGTTTTGATGGAGGCAACGTATCCGTGAAACAGAGTTCAAAAAGCAATTGGATGCTTGGTCACTGTCTATCGTTTAGCTCGGTATCTCCTGGGGGTTATAAACTGTTATTGTCGTACGCGGATAAGAATAAGCCGACGGCATTGCCTTACTTCGTAATGGAAGTTGCTCCCGGTGGGCAGATGAGCTGTGAAATGCGCGTGGGCCCCACCCGTGGCACACGGGCTACGGTCGTCGCTCAGATAGCCGAAGCTGAGCTCTACAGTTTCGAGAGCGTCATTGACGCATATTTCAACAGGTTTACAGCCTCTATTATCGCTGTCAATCGAGAGTTCATTGCACTACATTATCTTCAGGTATTATTTTTCAAATGTTTTTTGTGTGTGTCAGTATCAAAATCGTAAGAAAATGAGCCCTTATGGACTATATGGAGCGATTTCTTTCGTCTGTCTCTACCACAGACGCTTATTTCGTATTTTGTCTGTCTGTTTGTCTGAGGTAACCTCCAAAGCAGCTGGGCTTATTTTGACAGGATTTTCACTGGCACTGGCATGTTATAGATACTTACGGATTATATGGAGCAGCTATTTTTTTAAATAATGAGGGATCTGTGCAAAATGTTTAACTAGGTCACTGGCAACAGCACTCACTGGCAGCTTACTTAGAAAGGAATCTAGGTTTGTGTAAATTATATATTTACGATATTTTTTTAAGGCTGTGACGGAAAAAATATCTCTGGGTGCGGAGGTGGTGGCTCGAGGGCAGACAACGGAGGTGAGCTCAGCATCGGGCGCCGGGCGGTGGGCCAGCGGAGACCAATCCATCAGTGCGACCCTGGGGAACAGAGGCTTGGACCTGTGCTACGCCAGAGATATTAGACCCTTCCTTACCGTGGCAGCCATGCTTGAGGTGATTTATATTTCAGATTAGACCCATGGAAACTTGGGTAATATTTTTCTTCTTGGTTATCAAGTAGGCAAGTAGGTACCTAGTAACTACTTAAATGTTGGCTAGACACTATCGGAGTTTATTGAGACGAAGGAAGAGTTGCATATAATATCTGGATTTGCTCGTTAATTCTTTTAAATAGGACCGTATTATTTATTTACCAAGAAAAAGTCAAATCATTCATTTTAATTAGTTTTATGGCACTTTTGAAGTTCAAACTTCAGTTAAATATACTTTAAAAGGATTCTTTTGGAGGTTTCGTATGGACACGAAACTCTATACCTACCCCCCCCCCCCCCTCTTACCTTTTTAAAAGTAGTTTTTATTTATTAGGTATATATTATGACTGTGTCAAGTATACTAAAGTATGAGTACCAATACCATAACCCACTATGAGCAACATGGACGCTATCCATAATATAATCTACGCATCAGACTAATGGCTTGACTCTGCAGACTATATGCCCGGATAAACACAACTTTAAGATATTAGGTATATAGGTAGGTACCTAGGCTACCTACCTAAACAAAAATTGCCTCTTCTATCGCAGGTGGGATTTGCAGTTCGTCGCGCAGTGGCAACCCTAGCTTACGAGTGGCACACGAAAGAGTGGACCGTGCGAGGTTCAGCAGACTCCGACGGGCTGGTGGGAGCCACTCTGCAGAGGTCCCTCGGAGGGGAGAGGGCAAAACTGGCCTGTGCTATTTCCGCACTTCTCAACCACCCTAATAATAAGTTCAGGCTAGGCTTTGGTATCACCGCCGCGATTATTTAAACCTCAGTAAGTCGAGACCATTTCAAACGACAACTTGAATTGTCGACCGGTTCACTCTTGCAGAATAGCTCACTAGGTAGGTTTATTCAATATTATCACTTATACCTAAAATGTAAAATTCCTTCTTTGACAGGAACACTTGTAGTCGGTATATACTTATTGATTATGTCTGAAGATGACCGTTTTTAGTGAGGAGTCGTGTAGGTACAAAAAGCTAGTGTGGGACACAAACTAGTGGCATGTTTTCTAATGTTTTCCTTTACGGCAGTTTTATAAACAGACAAAAATGTTTTACTGTTTTTCTGTAAAGGTATTCAACGATAGACAATTAAATAACAACCACTAAGTTGTTTGAGTTAGACTGTTCTAATAAACGCTTTATTATGAAGCAAATTCAATTAATGTAAACTTATTAAGTGGAAGATTGCGAACGGTTTAAATAATCAGGATGAATTTCGACCAAAAATATTGTTTTGTTTTGATTTCTTTTACTTAGATAGGTAGGTTTTTAGGTAATCTAGATATTGTATATTTTGTATTATGATATTTATAGTTTCTAGTAAATAGGTGTTATGTATTTGCAAGCCTTGTTTTAATTTGGCCTACCAATTTTCACCATCATTTCATTATTGGTTTTGAAGACTTTCACATGTGAGTTATTATGGAACATGCAATTTTGAATATATATCTACTATATAAAAATAAGTCGGGTTTTCCTTCCTGACGATATAACTCCAGAACGCACGAACCGATTTGCACGGTTTTGCATTCGTTGGAAAGGTCTCGGGCTCCGTGAGGTTTATAGCAAAGAAAATTCAGGAAAAATAACAAAAAAATACATTATTAGAGCTAACATACTACTAAAAATAAATTAAATTACATAAATCAGATGCAACCTTCATAATCACTATGAAAAACTATGACACAAAATTAGAGAAAAGTAAATGACAGATTGACAACTGACATAAAGTCAGGCAAAAAGTAAATATTGAAAAGTATTGTGTTCACTGTGAAATTGTGAAAAAAAAGCAAAAAAAATATAAGTTATTCGTTTCCTAATATTTCAATTGGAAACCATCAAATCAATCTATTGTGCAATTTTTTTTTTTAAATGTTCGTTGAAGTTCAAAGATGGTTTTTACGGCGTGAAAAATTCGAATAATTGCCGGAAAACCTCTTTTTCTTTTTCCCATACAAACGTTTTCTAACTAAAATGAGCTTTATTGCTATTACATAAAGTTCATATTGAATTACAAGTACCCACTGTTGTTTAAACAATGTAGGTATGTTCCTAACGTCAAAGAGTCAATTTGCACATTTAAAAGACATACGGAGCAATCATAACCAATTTGGTGGTGCAATGGTTTTATTAGCAGGAGATTTTCGTCAAACATTGCCAGTGATTCCACGATCAAAACCAGCTGATGAACTCAATGCATGTCTAAAGTCCTCTAATTGTGGAAACATTTCAAAGTACTTAATTTAAGCAAGAATATGCATGTCAAATTGCAAAATGACCAATCTGGAAACATATTCTCTAAACAACTCATCGACATTGGTATTGGCAAATTTCCTATAGACATGTTGACTGGCTGCATTAACATTTCTCAAAGTTTTTGTCAGTTAACTCTATCAAAAGATGAACTTATCCAGAAGGTGTTTCCAGATGTTTCTCAAACTTACAGGAACCACGATTGGTTGAGCGAACGAGCTATATTGGCTGCAAAAAACATAGATGTAAATGAATTAAATTTAAAAATGCAAGAACAAATTACAGGCGAATCGAGGATAATATAAATCAGTTGATTCGGCTACTAACCAAGATGATGTAGTGAACTATCCACCAGAATGTTTAAACTCGCTGGATTTGCCAGTTGGATCGGTAGTTATAATGTTGCGAAATATAAACCAACCGCGTCTTTGCAACAACACACGGTTAGCGATAAAAAAATACTAAACAACGTGATAGAAGCAACTATACTGAAAGGAAAGTATAAAGGAGAAGACGTTCTCATACCGCACATCTCAATTATTCCAAATAAAGGAGAAGACGTTCTCATACCGCACATCTCAATTATTCCAAATGATGTGCCGTTTGACTTTAAACGACTACAGTTTCCAGTTCGGCTTGCTTTTGCTATGACCATAAACAAGTCCCAGGGGCAATCATTAAGTGTTTGTGGTATTAATCTGGAAACCAGTGTTTCTCACATGGTCAATTGTATGTTGCCTGTTCCCGTGTTGGAAAACCATCAGATTTGTTTGTCTATGCGCCAGATAATCAAACAAAAAACATCGTCTATCACAAAGCACTACAATGAAAATAAAACTGATTTTTGTTAATAATTATGATTCACATGATTAACAATAAAGGGATTACTTATTTTTAAAATATGTTTTATTTAATTGTATTTCTTATTCACAACGCCCTATCACCAGGGTGACAGTTCTGTTCAGGATAATTTTTTGCCCCGACTGTAAAATATATAGGAACAAAAAAATTTCACATTACAAATCATTTTGACAGGAATTTATTGCAATTTAATTAGGCAGTACGAAGTCTGCCGGGTCAGCTAGTTGCTTATAAAAGTCGAATTTGGATTTTGATTTAATTATTTCCGGTAAATAAAAGAATAAGTCCGTTACCTCAAAATCGTGCGACGGCGAAGCAATACAACCGCTTACTTCATTGTTAATTAAAGTCACATAACATTCACAAGTTGTCCTCACAGTTTAATAATGCACACAAACACTAGAAAGTACTATTAAAAATTCATTTTCAATGTAACGATAATGTAGGCGTGTATTATCCGCCGTCGGGTGCGTCAGTGTACCGCGGCGGCGGCGCGCTGGGCGGGCGCCTGCGCGACTTCTGGGCGGGGTCTGAATCGCCGCCCTTAGCGGATACGCACACAATAATGGACTTTACATCGTAAAAATAAAGTGTTCTTTAATGTAAATGGGTGTCAGTGTGGTGTGTGGGCGTAGGGTGCTCGGTTGCTGCAGTGTGTATTCCGTGGAGCGTGTTGCGGCGAGGCGAGCGCGCGGCGCCGCGTGTCGGCGGCAGTAATGGTGATGGAGCGTCTGGCGCACTTCGTGAGCAAGTCGCTGGAGGGAGGCGAGGCGCCGGCGCCGCCGCCCGAGCCCGGCGACGCGGATGATGCTGACGACGTGGACGTGGACATCACGGAGCTGGAGGAGGCGCCGGCTCCGAAGCGCCCGCGCAACTGGCTGCTGTCGCCCGTGCCCGCGTGCAAGCGGGAGGCTGCCCACGACGATGACGATGATCACAGGCATGGTGAGTAAGTTATTGCCACTCTACAGATAAGTGTAGGTACTGGAACCCAGCAGGTTTAGTATGTTTTGTGCTAGGTATTTAAACCATTAAGACCTAGGCTTGCACTATTTCATCCACCAAATCATCGTCTGACCAACTTTATCGTCGATCAAACTGAAACCTCATTTGTAACTTAATAAATTACTTTAACTGTTGTAAACGTTGAGGATGTACCTACTTAGGGAGAAGTGTTTGCGCTGAACCTACCGGTTGTGGTCAGCGATTATGATCATAATTTTATTAATATCATAAACTGTGTTTTGTTTTGCCCTGATAAAATGTTCTGTTGTCAATGATGACTAGGCGGTTTCTTAGCTTTAAGGGCACCATAGAATAGGATTTCAATCAACCCCTATTCTCAAAAGCCAAGTATTTCATTTTATTTATAGAGTGAATGAAATCAGCCGGTTTTCTGTAATGTACCTACTGTCAATTCCTAACTACTTAATATGGGATGACAGCAGCAGGTTGCCTATAATTTAACAGAAAGCTTTTTACAGATTAGCATTGCTATAATAATAGTAAGTAGGTAAAACTTTCATACATATCTAAGTTTGTGTTACTTGCCTATTGATCAAGAATATTTAAAAACAAAGCAGGTATAGTAAAAATAATACTTATTGTATGCTAACGGTCTATGAAGAAAGTAAGAAGTAGTGACTGGCACGCACCTCTGACTTTTCGGATTCATGTGCGTATTGTATAATTATAACTTGCTTCAAAAACGGTGAAGGAAAACATCGTCAGGAAACCGGCATGTCTGAGAGATATTTCTCGGCGGCTTGTGATGCCAAGTCAGAGGCCCATGTGCGGCATTAAAACTCTGACACCTGCAAGTTAGTTACTAACTAGGTACACGATAAGAAGAAGAAGTGACTGGTTCTCTGCATAACCCAAAGGTTAACTTGTACTGGTTAAAGAAAGATTAACCTCCACTACGAGGAAAGATGACAGAATGGTACCAATCGATTTTTTGTTGTTTTGACAAAGTAATAGGTAAGCAGTAGATAATGTCTATATTGAGGACTCTTTTGGTCTATTTTGACTGGCCTGGTGGTCTAGTAGTTAGTGACCCTGACTGCTATGGCGGAGGTCGTAGGTTCGATTCCCACCCAGGACAAAAGTTTGTGTGATGAGCACGATCATTTGTTCTGTGTCTGGGTGTAATTTATCTATTACTAGCTGCCCCGGCAAACTTCGTTGTGCCTTAGAGTCAATTTATTGCTCTTATAATTTTTTTTTACATGTCGTCTTATTAAACGTATGTATATCTAATACCTACATACGTTTAATAAGACGACAAAAAATAAATCCAAACCAATAATAACTACTACTACTTTTTATGTAGCGAGTCTCCATTATGATCTTATTTAAACATTTTGTGTTCGATAGAATTAAAATTACAACATGTATATATAACCTAACCTAACTGACCATACCTATCCTATAGCTAACCTAACTACCTAACCTAACTACCTTACTAAAATGCATTAATTTAAAAAATACTAAATTCTTAATTTTAATCTGAACTATTGCCTCTATGTTACATACAATTTATACTTATAGTTTTCCCGGTCTACTTTAATTAAAGTCTTAACAGTAGAATAAGTTCTATTTGCAAAGAATTATTAAAGTTTGTCTCTGACGTAAATTGATTTCTGAAATATAAGACTTTTACATAAAACCTCTAAGTTTAGTAGGTAACAAAATAAATTTCAGAACGTAGGTACGTATAAATTGACAACCTTACCTTCCTAAGTTTAGCTTAAGACTTGTCAATGTCAAATTGTCACCTGATAATGAACTGGGAAGTCATCCAAGATGGCGCTGCGTTTGAAAAATGTTTGAGACAACGAATATTCTTGATATTTATTGTTTCGAGGACTTTTCATGTTTTTTATTAATTATTATGCTATTCCGGACAAAGAGAAATCCAAAAAGACCAAAATCATTCAAATTGATCCAGCCGTTCTTGAGTTATAAGTGGTGTAACTAACACGACTTTCTTATTTAGAAATACATATATATGTATGTTTATCAGCTGTTTAGTACCCATAACACAAGCTCTCAAGCTTAACTTGGGACTAAATGGCGTTTTGTGAAAAGTTGTGGAATATTTATTTATTTATTTATTTATACGTAGGTACTGATTTGAAATCCCACATTATTTCTTACATGACGTAAATACGTCCATGAACCTCCACTTCTTGAGACTGTCCTAACTGGCTTTTACCTATATAGGGAATTTAGTATTCGCACCAGCAGGCCTAGCCATATTATAAATTCTATTTCTATTATCGTAATCGATAAGGCGACAATAGAAAGAAAATGGCGTAAGTATATGGAATCAGCAGGTCTAGCCATATTACAAATTCTATTTCTATTCTATTGCGACTGACGGCGTTAACGAGTAGGTAAAATTTGTAAATGGCTGAAAATAAAATACACTTGACAGTTGACAAACAGCTGACTCCATATGCCTACGCCATTTTCTTTCTATTATCATTTTCTTTTTATTGTTTTTTCAGAATCCAAAATATATACATTGCTGAACTGTGCAGATATATTTATTTGCTGCTAAATCTAGAAATCGTGCTGCAAAATAAGTTTCATTGCTGCTAAATAATGGTGAGATCAGATCTCCCTCCTCAATCCTTGCGGACATACCTATACTTAGTTTTTTTGTCGGCTTCCCTATTAAGAAAATTGTGACCCCTCGCTAATGCACAGTACTCACAGTGTTTGTTAACGAACTCCTCCGAAACGCGTGCTCGCTTCGCTTGCTCAGTTTTTTTTTAAAAGAGCCTGTTCCTCTTTAATCAGATATGTCATGGACTGTACACGTTCTGTCCAGTTACTAATCTGTCCAGCTGAGAAACTGTCCAGCTGAGTATCTGTCCAGCTGCGAATCTGTCCAGTTGCTCCGGATATTTACCTAAGATCACTATAAAAGAATAGTAAACTCTTTTAACAAAATGAATCTACGGTGACGAAAGATTTTTGTTACCGGCTTCTATAAAAACTGGGAAAACTCGTCTACCCCTTATCAATTCTTACTGGGCACATACGAACGGGCTATTTCATTTATATGATCCTTCTGGTATTTCTACGAGTTTAGAGCTACTTAAATTAAACCAAAATCACGTTTGAAGTAGGTAACCGAATAAAAAGGTATCATTCTTAAAACGTTCATTAATTACATTAAAGCGAGGATTACCGCCAAACGCTGAGTGAGAGAAGAAATCTCCGAACAGATCCGCGAAAGAGTTCTCAATCAAATAAATCAGAGTCGCTCGGCGACTTTAACAGGGGTATACTTACGGAGCGTTGTACAATTAATCACTGTTCGCTGGTCGTTAGATGTCTGAAGAGTTCGGATGCCCCGGAGACGAAAGGGGAGAGCGGGTGTGGCTCACAGCACCGCCCACAGCCGGATAATCCCTCCATTTACATAATTGCCGTATAAAAAGGCGAGCTTCCCAATTTGCTAAATTGCTTCAAACGACAATCTTAAACGTACAGCCGGCTTGTTCCCGGGAGGCGCGTGCGCCACGAGGCGAGCTCCCGTGCCGGCGCGCGCTGGTGGATGCGATTAACGATGTATTAGCACTTCTCTGATTTATTTCTTAATTAATATAACCGTTTCTCGAACTATTCTTTGTCTCTTTTGAAACTTTACATTTCTTGAGATATTACCTAGTCGAACTTGCTCAAACGGAAGGGGATACTTTAATTACTTAGGTTTTTTTTAACTTAAAGTACCTGTAGTTTCTTAATCATCTCATTTATTTATTACTTCTTATTTTAGACATAAGTACCTACAATTAGACTTTAAGAAAACAATAGGATGATTGCGACGGTTACAGCTTATGTTTGGCTTATAAATTCGCATTCAAACTGGACTAAAAAAATATTAATAAAAGAAATTGTTATTACGGGACATCTCAAACAGCAGTAAAACTAAGCAGAGCTGTACTCTGAGCGAAACTGTTATTATTCCTTAACTCAATTACGAGCGGGCGACGCCGACGCCGCTAGGAGAAATGCTACGACAACATTCTGTAGTCAGATTCAAAGTTAGTATTACAGTTTAACATTTTCGTTTGAATAAAACATTGAAATTGCGTTTTCATCGTGTTAAATTAGGTAGTGTTACAAACTCCTTCGTCCACTAATCATCAAGAGTTGGCAGAATGTTGTTAATTCCTTTGCTCGGCAGCCATTTAATTTAATAAGTTGAAATAATTAGTCAATAAAATATGTATTTAATTATTTAATTCAATTAGACTGTAATTATTAAGCTGTGTTAGAGAATAATTCAATAAATTGAAATAAACAGTTATTACAATGTTTGCCTAAAACGGTTTGCTCATTTGGCCAGTGTTAATGATACAGAGATTAAAAAGATAGTCAGTTGACTTGTAGAATGAAGTCATTGAATCAGCTTGGCGCCTTTGTAAGTATTTTCACGAAATGTTTTCCTTTCCGCTCTTTTCTAAATTAAATTCTCAGCAGTCTCACTAGGAACCTTTTCGGCCCGTGTGCAATCGGGATGTCTCTGGAGAATATGGGATCCCTCCGCCTCGTATGAAATGTTGATTTAAACGGCCCTTTTATTTTGATTTGTAATAATTTACAACATTACCTACTACCGGTAAGTTAAGTTTGGAACTAAGAAGTAAACAGGGTTAATAATTCACATGGGATTTTTGATGATTTTCTTTTAATATTCTTTAAGAAAACAATACTATCATCTCCAATACTCCTTATTTATAGCCCGTATTTTTTCATATAATGTTCATATACCTACCTATTGTACTAAGTAATTTTGACAGAACTTAGTTGTAATACTTAGGTATTGAGTTAGCCGATATGGAACATAAGGTGCTAAACTTTATTAACTAAACATTCAATATTTTAAGTCATCTTTTCTTCTCTGCCAGATGCCACAGACAAATCTCCGAATGGTGGCAGCAATAACGGTGGGGGTAAGCAGAGACGGTCACGGACGAACTTTACCCTGGAACAGCTGGGTGAGCTGGAAAGACTGTTCGACGAGACACACTACCCTGACGCCTTCATGAGGGAAGAACTTAGCCAGCGGCTTGGACTCAGCGAGGCTAGAGTTCAGGTAGGTAACTAGATTTTTTTATTCTCTGAAGGTTTGAAGCCGTGCCCTGTGGAATTTTCTGCCGATAAATCTTTACATAGGTACATCCTTACAATTTACATAGGTATATAAACTATAACGCCCAAGCATGTTGACTACTACAAAGCGTAATCTGCTACGATTTTTTTTTTTAATAATATATCCAGTTCTTGAATGCAATTCCACCTGATGGTAAGCAGTGATGCAATCAGTGATGGTGAAGCGCACTAGTTTATTAAAGGGCTTATTCTCACTCTAGCCTTAAAGACACCTAAATTATAATTGGAGTTGCTTTAGTTATTCTTACATAAGTAATTGTTTTGCTTCACGTTCATACATGATGTAGTCGCAAACACACGTAGGTAACTTATTTATTTATTATTCTTGGTTTTTTTATTTTAAAATGGAAAAACATTATAACAAAACCTAATTTTAAGGGATCTCGTTCTTGAAGGAACTCTTGTTTAAAATGAATTCAATACTGATTTCAATACCGCTGGATCTATCCAGCGGTTTAAGCTATGCTGTCAGTAAATGTTTTTTTTCTTTTCCTTATCCCATCCTTTGCTTGCTTAAGGTTTCACACAATATTTGACCACCAGGTCGAAGATTTGTGGCTCTGTCTCGCTTTCGCTCAGGTCAAATCAATTCAATTAGACCACTTCAAACTTTAAGTTAAAATTAATACTCGTCTCTTCTTTTAATGTTCCCATACCAACGACGTTCCATAGGCGGTTCGCTGTGGTTTTATCTATTTATCGGTGCGTCCAGACCTCGAGAGTATGCATACCCAATTTTGTCAAGCCAAACCAAGAAAATCACATGTTCACTATCGATTAGGGTGAATATTTGAAGATAATTAATGTTCAGGATACGTAAATTAAGATAATTTAACATTCAGGATACGTAATTTGTAATTAGTTCAAATAACATGGATTTAACTTAAAGTTTATAGTGCAGATTAACGAAATAAATCAAACGCACAGTATTTTAATTGTAGTATTATAGGGTTGAATCTGAAGCTGAAAATTTTCGTCGAACGGTGATGAGATATGAAACATACGGTAATTAGCACGTAAGAATGGTAATTAGACTTCGTTATTGGTGATTAGAAACGAAATGTATAATGTACTTGAATCACATAAAACTTAACTATTTTACGACGTCATTAAATAAATAAAAAAAACTCAATAGGTAGGTACTTAATCAACCTGCTCAAAAAAAATACTTGTATTAGTTTCTCATAGTTAACTTCGGTTAGTGCTATTTTTGTCTCTGACTCGGAAATTATTAGTTTCAGACAAAACTTTCAAAATCAGCTTATCACCAACGGCTGCATCACTAAATACTCTCTTTGATTTTTTATTTTTGTAATTTGTTTGTAAGATACTCTTCATTATTATTATTATGTCACACCACAGCCTGTGGTGTGCCACTGCAGGGCAAAGGCCTCCCTTCCATTCTTCCACTCCTTTCTGTCTTCAGCCACTTTTGACCAACCCTTCAGAAAGGAGTCCAAATCGTCACGCCATCTCCTTCTGGGCCTGCCGCGTCTCCCGGCTCCATGCTGTCCGGGATCCAGGCGGTTGATGTCTTCGCCCAATTTCGTGGCGACATGCGGCAGATGTGGCTTTAGCCAATGTGGCTCCTTTGATTGCTGTTTTTTCCGAGGCATGTTTACTCTGAAAATAAAAAAAAATATTATGGATGTGAAAATATTAGGTGGGTAGTCAGTATGTAGGTTTATTTTGTTGCGGAAGTGTCAGTTCACACCGAACCGTATGGTACTAACAATTCAAACTCACTACTCCGCTAGACCAGCACAAGCTGGCCTAGTGAGTTTCAGTATAATAAGGAGCCAGCTTATTCTAGTACTAATTACCATTTTCAATTGCTCATTACCGTTCGCTGAAATACGAACGGGAAAAATGGTAGGTAATTATAGAAATGGTAATTAGGTATTTGTACACTTTCTCACATTGTACGTTCTTTACAGGACTTAATCATTATGGAACTTGATCAAAGCAAAAAGTACCCTATGGTGACTAATACAATGCTTAAAAATCTGTACATATAATAAGACGGTAAAAAAACTGTGTCTGTACATTGAATATATTTAAAAAATAATAATTGAGGGGGGTTTAGAAACAGTAATAGAGCACGAATCCAAAAAAAAAAGTCTGTCTGTTTGTCTGTTTGTTTGTACACGCTAATCTTCGGAACTACTGGACGGATTTGAATGATTTTTGTTTTTGTTGTATAGATATTAAGTTTGGGCACCACATAGGCTATAATTTATCTTGGAAACTGGAACACCTAATGCAGAACCACAACAGACCAGCTCAACTATAGGAGATACAAAAATGGTACCGTAGAAAAAATTGTTCCACGTGATGAGCATTTTTTGCTGAGAGAATAAATTTGAAGATCCGGAACACCTGATGCAGAACCGCAACAGACCAGCTAAACTATAAGAGATACAAAAATGGTACCATAGCAAAAATTGTTCCACGTGATGAGCATTTTTTGCTGAGAGAATAAATTTGAAGATTCGGAACACCTGATGTGGAACTTCAAGAGCCCAGCTACACTATATCATATATTGGAATGACGTCTTAGCAAGAGTTGTTCAGCCTTATGAGCACTCGCTGTTGACGTATAAAAATCGAAGATCTGGAACACCTGTTGTGGAACTCCAAGAGCCCAACTACACCATAACTCACATAGGAATGACGTCTTAGCAAAAGTTGTTCGGTCTGATAGGCATTTCCTGTTGACTTATAAAAATCGAAGATAAGAAAAATTTGATATAGAAATTAAAGCTATCACTAATTTCATTGCATAATTATAAAATAACATAAGTACCTCCACGCGGTGAAGGCGGGAACAGTTCAGGACTGATTTTCGATGATGATGGTAGGTATATCGTTGAAAATTAGACTCTACTGGCTAAAACTCCCATTTTTTTATCGTATTAATATGCCTTCGGGCTTATGTTATTTGAGTGTTTAATTTCCTTTTCCATTTATTTAGTAGTTACACGGTAGCCTACCCGGTAACGCAGGGGAGCAGCCACTTAGATTTTAATTGATCAGGTATCATCACAATAAAACCACGCCTAGAAAGAGGTCAAATCTTTCCCAATGTTCCAAAGGTGCTAAATGATTAAAGACCATAAGATCCCAACAATCTACCGAAGAGCGTTAGGAGAGACTTGATGCTGTTCGAGAACGTGAGGCTGCAACTCGCTCCGTGGAAACTTCTTGGGTCGCGAAGCACGCCTGAATTCTTGGCGTATTTACGCATTTACATCCAGGTCTCTAGACACCAGTGAAGAATATGTGCGCGACTGACCGCTGATCGTGAACATCATGCACTGTCTCGCGAGTTGGAGACGTTCACGGAAAAAGCATGACGCTTGAGTTTTCAGCGTATATACGCATCGACTCTAGAGATAAGTGGGGGAAGCAGATGCGCGACTGACCGCTGATCGTGAACGTCACGCAACATATAGGCTATAATTTATTTTGGAAAATGGAACACCTAAAGTAAAAGAGATATAAAAATGGTGCCATTGCAAAAACTATTTCACGTGAAGAGTGTTTTCTGCTGTGAGACTAAATTTGAAGATCTGGAGCACCTGTAGGGGAACTCCAAAGCCCAGAGACAATATAACATATACATAATAGAAATGGCGTCTTAGCAAAAGTTGTAAGTCTGATGGCATTTCCTGTTCACCAACAAAAATAAAAAATCTGGAACGTCTTGAATCGTCTCGCGCATCCCATTGATTTCCCGTCCCCGGGCTTTTAGAATTCGACATCAGACGTTTTAGATCTTCAATTTTGACGACCCCGTTGTCGCTGGTATAGGCAACAGGATCCGCGTACAAAGTCGCGGGCAGAAGCTAGTTATAAATAAAATAATAGACTTACCACGGGAAACTCGAACGGTGAGGAGATTTTTGTTTTGCCAAATATGATTTTTGAGCAGTTAAGGTAGGCTAGAGTTGGCGTCTTAGACGTCGCGAGGGGAGTCCAACACCTCACTCCCCTCGCTGACTTCGCTGGCGAGGCCCGCGGGGCCGGCACCAGTCGGGGGTCGCGGAAGTATCTTCCGTTCCCGTGACCCCCGGCGCAAATGTGTGAGAAGGAACACGGGGTGGTTTTTAGTCAGTAAGAGTCTGACAGACCCCTCCGCCTCCCCGGGCGGGGACATCCATGAGGATTTTCCACCCCTCAAAAAAAAAAAAAGGCTAGAGTTGGCGTGAAAACAATAATTGACGTGTGACCCGCACGATTCGAGACGCGGAATAGAGCGTAACCGCCGAGAACTTACACCTTCAATAACAGTACACTACGCAGAAAAATAACCCTGCGACTGTGTGAACAAATGGTAGTGAGTACAAAGTGTTGGGACAATTTTCAAAGTCATAACAAATTACCTAAAAGTGTTCTTTAATGTATATAGTTTTGCTAAATGGTAAAACATGTCATTTACTATCTACATTACTACTTAAAATTACTATCTTTAAAATATATTATTTTATAACTTTTCGAGCATGAACTGCTAAAATTCGGGAATTGGGACACGAATGGTGATGAGATTTGAGAAACGTCTATGAAGATAACTTAGTTGTTTATAGAAATAGAAACATATTATGTAGGTACATCAGTATATAGTGCTGAAACTATGTATTACGTGAAATAAAAAAAACATAACTTTATATCTCACTAAGTAATTATTTGGGGAGGGCTGCGTAATATGCACATGTTCAAAGAATCACCCTAAGTACGAAGAACGATAAATTCGACTTGTATAGAATTGGCATAAGCATTCTATGTGCTGAATTACGTTTCGGATTTATCTTTGTTATCGTAAATGAAAATATGACTTTCTTAATTTCTTTATTATGGTGTTTTGGTTCATGTGTGTTCTTTAGTTACTGTCCAGTACACCGGTCAAACTGCCATTTTTTCAATGAAATATATTAATATCCTTTGGTTTTACAACCGACTCGAAAATTAAAGAAACACAAAATACTTTTGACTGCATAGAAATCTTGATTCAGGTATTGTTATACTTCACCTAACACAACTTCCAATTTATGAGTCTGGTCTCGTTTTTTTTAAACAAATATTTATTAGCATCGACGTTGCGTGTAATAAATCGTAGCTAATGCAATAAATAGCATATGCAAAGAGTTGGTCGGTGGAAATAATGATATTTATTGTACAGACGCCAGCACATCAAGTTACCCCAATATGTCAAATTTCTTTGATCTTTTTTCAACTTTATGTCGAACAGAATAAGGTTTATATTCAATTGGGAAAATTTGACACATTGGGGTAACTTGATGTGCTGGCGTCTGTACTTGATCACTTATGTGTTCACAGTTCTGAAAAAAGTCTAACACTTTGACTGCCAGACTTCCACAATAGAAATTTTATTAATTGTTCGCGGTTCACCGGTGAACGGCGCGTGGCGTACAACAATAAAGGTGAACATCGTCGCGAAAGCACAGCCGGACACCGTGATGAGTTCAGCACATTCCTGGACCCGAAATTTTTGTCGGCTTTTTGTAACTGCCAAGATTTTCCTGACATTCGTTTTGCTTTAAACTGAAGAAAATTATGATTTATATCTAACCCACTGATATTTTAAATGATAGAAGTGGTTTATTTAATTTTTAACAAAAAGTCTGCCTGAGTAAGATATAAATTATGAGTTTTTAATAGTTTTTTTATGGTTTCAAGCAAAAGTTTAAGTTTGTTGTAAAAATTAGGTCAACAGTGAATAAATTTTCTATTCCAGAATCATGTAGATACAGAAACATGGTATTAGTATGAGTGAGGATGCCCCTTACACCCTGTACAATGACCATCAATTTTTAGCATGTAGGTACTCAAAATAATATTATGATTATGCTAATAGGCTTCTTTTGGGTAAGCTCGTTCCATCATCGACCTCATCTCTGACCGGGACCGCAGGACAAGATTGAGGTCAAGAGTAGACCCATTGTATATAAAAAAATATATCTAATTTAGGATTCATCATTTAGACGAGTTAATAATGTTGGTCCACGTTTCCTAAGCTATTGACCACTCACTAGATACAATAGAACAATACATCAACCACCAACCGGACCAAAGCCGGTCTTTTCTACCGATTAATACTTAATTACTTCGTATAACCCCATGAATTGGATGTATCAAACTCACTGCGATTCAAGTGGCTCAAGCTGAAAGTAGGGAATTAAAAAAAAATAGATAACAGGTACCTACCTACATCTATTTCATTAAATAAGTAGCTCTCCTTGTATTAATTTTATTAAGTATGAAGATTTTCAATTAACTAACCAGTTATTGAAACATTCAATTGTCATTCATATTATTATAGTTTTGATGTTCGGCCGCTTTTACCTAAGAAGAGCTAAGAAGAGTCTCTAATTTGTTTTTGTTAGGAAAGTTACGGTATTTCAAAACGACTGGTGTAGGTTTGTCTGATCAGAATAGGAGCTGCAGAAATAATAAATGAGTTGAGTTGTTCATGATGTCTGCTTTAATTCGAAAAAAAACTGTACATATGAGAAGGCTCATTTACATACTTATTTTCCATGGAAGGCTGATAGCTAAATAAAACACTAATTTTCGTTTAAATTTTAAATTAAGTATCCTAAAATGTTTACATGATTCGATTTTGCCAATAACTACGACATATTCAAGGAATATCGATAAAAAATAGCGATATTACCACACATGACACACACACACCTACCTAATTACCTACCTAACGCCTTTATTACGATTCATTTGCGATTGTTTCTACCTGTCTTCACAAATATCTATTAACACCTTCTATACATACTTATGTTACTCGAGATTATCATGCACGATATTAATTAGAGCGTGGCAATATCTGGAACCCCTGTAATTCGGCTTGCGTACGCTGCGTCTATAGAAGGGCGGGGCAGCAAGCGGAGCGTTTTGTGTTATAAGCAAGAGCGTTTCTGAATTACTTTACACAACATTTAGTGGTGTCAGCAGTCAGTATAAGACTTTTGCTATGTTAAAAACAGGAAAGTTCAAACAGGAAATCTATTACAGTCAAGTAAAATAACCCTTAGCAATGTAATAACGTCGTACCTTTCAAATTAATTTACATTTCCTTGCTGAGTAGGTAATCTTTTTCAACTTGTGAGCATTCTACGGCAGTGGCAACTCTCTTAAATGTATTAAATATCTCATAAAGGTATTGGTAATGTAATGTTCATTCCAATAAAAGGTGTTCTTCATTCGCCTCGCTTCGCGTCCCGCTATACCATTAGTAAAACCGTAGCCTTAATAGTGATGCGACCCTCGTTCATTACTAATGCACGTAATTAGCTGTGAGCGGCCAACGAGCGACACGTTTATCGGCAATATATCGCGATTAGCGTCCGATCGCTGTTAAGTGCCGTGAGTAGCCGATTGAAGGGGATGTTACAATAAATAGATAAAAGCCTTGACCCCGGGCAACGCTGTGTGTCTTCACTAGTGTCAAGCGACCTGCCTCTTTGTTGACCTTATTGATATTTATTTGCAGTGATTTCGTTTGCAGTGTATCTAAGAATATTCTGATACGATACTTAGTTCTTTATTTCTACTGACAGTAAGCATGATAGATACTGATGTAATAATGATAATCCTTGTATTACAATACACCGTAGATTAGGCATGCGACACGGTTTTGTGTTATACTATACCAAAACATGTCAAGGTAAAGTTGGTTATCAATTCCAATAATATTTTATCAGTTTAATTCATAAATTCATTCAAAAACAAATTATTAATGTCAAAAAACTAGGGCATGAAATTAGATTAGGTACCTAGAATTTTAAAAAATATGATCATTGTATTATTCTACCTAAGTATACAAATGAATAAAATTGTAGTGTCTGTTTGTAATGCCAAAAAATTGTTTTTATCACATCTATTCAAAAAGAGCTAAGAAGAGTCTCGTAAACAGGGACCAAAATAGCTCATTAATCCCTAGGGACCAAAATTGATTTGAATTTGGAATGTGGACATTGTTAGTAAATGTTTCAATCTGCAAAGAGGTGAATCACAAACCATGCGGGAACAATGTATTGAATATGTGACTGGCTGAAAAACTGCGAGCGCGCCAAATTTAAAAAAAAAGTTGATAAAAAATAAACAACGAGCGAAATTAAATGCATACTGCTTTCGTTCGTAAGTAGTTGATTCATATTCAGATTTTAGAATTATAAAAAATGAGTGCGTCTTCCTCAAGTGAAAGTATTATTATGTCTTATGGTTCTGAATTGTACGTAAATAAATTCTTGTTCATAAGTTGCACTTACTTATTTTCTCATAGAGGGTGATAAAAAGTAGAGTGTCCACCTCGGGAGCAACACTATTTTAAGCTCGAGTGACATACTTTTAATCCCTTGCTGCGCTCAGGATTAAAAAAAAACACTCTCGCCTTCTTTAAAATAGTTGTTTGCTCCCTAGATAAACAATCTACTATTACTTACTTATGAGGGTAATTATACCTACCGTTTTTTTTAATTTCATCTGTTTATTCGTAATTTTCGAACCGGCTGGACCGACTTTGACTGGACTTTTACTAACAAATTAAATGATGTTTTAGGATTAAGCAAAAGTAAGGCGCGTAACCATTAAGCTACTTTACACGCAAAACTAAAACACGGTAAAATCTGCTCGGACGAAACGCGGGCCACAGCTAGTTTATAATACATAGGTACAGGTGTAATACACCTACAGTTAGTTTTATCTATAGATTACGTTGTAAGTATCAATAGTCGTACTCAATGAAATCATTTTATGAATGAATTACCTATTGAGTTATAATGAATTGCGTAGGTACTTTCCCGTTTCTTAATAATTACGTCTAGACTTAGATCATCGTAATAAGAGTCTTAATATCGAGTGTAGTCTCTTAGTATTTGTTGTGTAGAGTGCTTTGTTGCATTTATTGAATTAAAAATAGAAACACATGAACATAAACTGTGTTGCATATTAACTTCTTTATCAATTTCAATGTACCGACATTTATACCTAATTTGCAGAACCACATGTCTATTTCTAAATAAATGAGAACAAAATATTTGTTTGGCTTAAAACGGGGAGTGTTCGTGTGTTTGCTTGTTATTTAGTCGTATTGTCTTATATAATCAGAGCTAATGAATTCGCCCCTAGTTAGCGTATCGGTCGCCACTCGGTAACAACATACGAACATTACGAAGTACACATACGAGTATACATACATAGGTATCGTAACAGGCATGCCGAACTTTTACAAACTATGGTGGAGGTTAAACTGTATTTTTCAACCACTAATGAGGTTAAATTAAAGATTGAATTGAAAGAAAGAAGGAAATAAAAAGTATTCTTTAGACTCACATAACAAAAAGAAATGCGTACAATCTCGTAAAAACAATTTGCAAGATAAAAAAGGTGTTAGTTACGCCACATGAATGTTTGTAATAATTGTAAACATACCCCTATACGATTCTAGACTATCTATCTATCGGGTTTGGTTTCCGCACTTAGTCCTAAATTAAAACATTTGTCAATTTAAATTTCCGACTGTAAGATGAATATTGTTAAAACTATTATTTTCGCTGAATAAGCTTCTGTGGAGAAAAATCTTGCACTATTAAATACGTTTAGTACTTAATTTTAAACTCTGTGTTCATTATATCAAGTCACAGTATATATCTGTACTCTCTACCCATGTTACTTATAAATGCGGCTTGATAACCAATTCCACATATTTATCTGTAAATAAATTCATTCCACCAAATTAATTTAGACGTTAATTACGGTACTTTTGTTAATTCAAATGACAATTGGTGCACGCCAACAGATTGTCTGCAACATGCAATCAGCAACGTTCGTGCTGTCCTCACTAATGCGGTTACCCGTGTTTGCTCGCATGCATGTACTGTAATGTAACCTACACTAATACGGGACAGACGAACGTACATACAGTACCACTGCAGAGTCGCGTAATACGATTTCAAGGAAACTCGCGACGAGATCAACCCTTGTTTGTTTCGTCAATTATTGAAACTGGATTAAATGTAAATGTTTTGTGTTTGCTTTTCATTTGTTTAGTGTGTAGTTCGTTTAACGGTTTTGTTTATTTTCTTTTATACTTTTTCTGTTCATAATGCCACATATCAATGAAGCCTGAAAATTAGGTTACTTACTATGTATTGTAGGTATAATTTAGCGCATAGGCGGAACTTGTAAGTATGTACTCACAAATCCAATACAATACCACTACCAATAGCCACGAGGCTCTGGCTCAGGGGGCCTGGGTCCAGCCTATTGCCAGCATCAATAGGCTGGCCCCCTGAGATGAGCTGTGATTTACCGGCAGTAGGCATGCTGACGCGACCTCTATGTCTGGATTAAATTCTTTTTCTTCAGCGTATCTCTGTAATCGAAATTATTTCGGTCCAGTGTTTAAAATATATTGAATGAACTTTTGTTCCAAACATTGAACTACTGCCACTTTGTCATTCACTGAGCTAGTCTTTATTTCATGATTGTAAAGAGGAGTGACAACTCAAAAAACATACTATTTAAAAACAATATGTTCCACAAAAAGTAGGTACAGACGCCAGCACATCAAGTTACCCCAATGTGTCAAATTCCTTTGATCGTTTTTCACTTCATGCCAAACAGAATAAGGTTCATATTCAATTGGAAAAATTTGACACATTGGGGTAACTTGATGTGCTGGCGTCTGTACATCAAATGCCTTCTGTCTGCACTCTTTATTTACCTGGTCGAAAAAAAACCAGCTGTTTCCGTACATTCTACACCACTCATGGTCAAAATAATGTGTTGAACCGATAATTTTCTTTTCACAATTTCAGGGTCAGTCCCATAAAAAAAAAATGATAATGATGAGTAATAGGTACAAAACGACCTCTTTTCGAGTTTAGCATTTACTTAAATTAATGTTATAAGTAACTACTTAGTACTAAGTCGAATTTTGAACGACTTTAATTTTTCTATTTTTCTTTTTTTTTCTTTAGTGTTATTAAGTTTTTCCATCTGGGATTTCTCAGTAGCAGCCCGGAGTCTGGATTTGTGCCCAATTGATGGCAATAGGCTCGCCCCCTATTACGTACATGGGACTTAAATATAACTGGCGAAATGTGGGTGTACTACCAGGTACACCTCTGCCTAGCCCTTCGGGGATTACAGGCGTGACGTTATGTGTTATGTGTTTAATTTTTCTCTAAACTAAAATTGTAACAACTATTTGAAAGACTCTAAGTCTCTAACCACCTTCTTACTCAATAATTACAGTTGTTCTTAATAAATACTCTTATTTTCAGGTTTGGTTTCAAAACCGAAGAGCAAAGTGCCGCAAACACGAAAGTCAGATGCACAAAGGTAAGCTCTAGGTACTCATAAGTAATCTAAGTCCATGCTATCAAAATGTGCTTAGTGCTGCCAAATCGAATCTTACTTGAACTTAATTTTGATTCAGTGAGCAGTTCTCCGCCAAAGTACCATGTTAATTTTTCATGACTGTTTAAACTCAACCAAATATATCAACGTCATAATTTATATTCAAAACAGTTTTCCTGCTTAATGTAGTCGAAAACTACAAATTGCAAATGATTCTGGCAAACTAGTTGTCGGCGAGTTGGCACCGCTGTTTAATCGCAATGAATTCACTCGTGCGTGGTGCACACTACATCAGTAGTTAGCGGAGCCACCACCGGCATGCGCAAACCGAGTCGCTGTCAGTACAGAACTAGCACATTATGTATTCTCCATGACTCCGTCTAACTCGATTACAACTCCCGCCGGCGCCGGTCCGACTCTAACAGTTTTTTAATTCGACCATAACTCACGCGGATGAATAATTAAAATGGCTGGCCGAGGCGGGAATCCGCGCGAACGCGGTAAAAAAACCCGGGAACGTACCTACACGCGAAGCGATAAATTCAGCGAATTGCACAACGCACTTAGCGATCGACTGACTGACCTCCCTCACACTGGTCAAGGAGGAAATAAATAAGTGACCAGAGATTCCTTACACTTTGAACTTGTCTATATTTAATTGCTTGTAAAACATTATTGTTTAAATAGTTTGCGTTTTGTTAATTTTGATTGTTTTGATTTGTGACCTTTGCTTGAGAAGACTCGTTAAATATCGTTTAATCTCAGGAATCTTAAGTTAAATAATACACAGGGTTCTCTGAAACGGACTCGATGCGTTAATTCTGTAAAAGAAAAGTAATAATATCGTAAATTCGTAATACAATATGTCAAAACAAATATATCGTCTATCTAACAATTAATTACCCACATTGTGACACAGTGGTTGTCCTACAGCCCCAGTAACACATTGCACGAACGAAAATATCTCGTTGTCTCAAATTGTTGTGTTCTGCGGCGAGCGCCGTCGCTGCTCATAACGTGACATAGACAAATGAGACGTGACTGTGCGACTTATCCGCGAAAATCTCGAAGAGATCGCACTATCGCGTGATTGTGAGAGCATTGAGGAACCGCTAAACGGAGCGTAAAGCGGAAAAAAGCCGCTCGCCGGAATCGAATAAAATGATTCCCCGCGGGAGCCATTCGGACGCAATCCCGCCGTCCCCTGCTAAATGTCTTATTAACTTATGTGCCGCCCCCGCGCCGCGCGCCCCACCCCCGCCGCCACCCGGCCAACACGAGAATAATCATGTAAAGTGAAATGAAACGGTTATTTGTTATGTTATGCCCCTTTAACTGAGCGACGAGATTCCCAATGTTGTTATTGATTTACGCAATCGTTCGTTTGTGGCCTCATATCGATGATTATAAGATGCACTGTCACGTAATTCAATTAAGCTTGAGTGTTGGTTGAAGTAAAATGTTTATTTTGAAAGTATTAAGCATTTATACAAGGTTATAACTTTTATGTACCAATGAATCTTTTTAAGGAAACACTTTTCGTAGCCTTTGGCTTGACTTTTTGTAGCACGTTTCGTAGCAACCTACTGCTACGAGCCGTAGCACTAAGTAAAAAAAATAGGTCATTCTCTTAAAAATTGTTCAAACTGCTTGGAATTAACAACACTATGCATCGACACGGATAGGTAGGTACTTCAAATTATAATACCGATTTTTTTATTCGATTTTATTTTATAATCTCTTTATGTAGTGTAGAAAAATTTGCTTAGAAAATACAATGAATTAAATATCTATTTGAAAACAATTTAGACGATTTTTGACTGTTATTTGGTTCAATGTCTTAAAATACTATTATTAGGTGTCTTTTTTTATTCTAAGCTTTTTTGGATTGAAAAAGGATAGAGGTACGTGCAAAATTGTGCTTTGCTCACCTTGAGGTAGTAGACCCACGCTAATGACTGAATAAGGATCTATTTAGAGTGTTAAACCTCCTCGTAATGTGTTTCGTGTTCAAGACGACCGCCTTCTGCATCCGTGTTGACCAGTTTTGACCCACTTGAATGATGTATAACAGTCAGTAGTTTCTTTTGGATGTTGGTCAACTCTCTTCGCCATCAAACCATTTGTATTTATTAGGCACAATAAATAATTAAACAAGCTATCTAAATACCTATTGTATCTATTTATTCAACGTTGCGTGTATCGTATCTAATATGTAAGTAGTTAATTTTCGCTTTTATCGATTTAAAACTTTACATTTTGTTAATTTTATTCGAAATCAAAATCTAAAAAAAAATATGCAGATACCAAATATTTCGGTATTTCGTTAACTAAGTTTAGATCTTTAAAATAAAGCTACACATTTTTTCATAATTTTTCAGTAATAGCAATATTTTCTACAACACTTCACATTAAATCATAACCAGTAGGCGCTGAATCTTAATAAAAATTAAGAATTCATATTTAACGAAGACATGAATCTCCGGCGTTCGCAGCGCTCGCTATAAAAACAATCAGAGCAGCCGTGAAATTCAAGAATAAAAGAATACACCAAAGCTTAATTGTTCCCCTGTTCATAAAATTGTAAAGTTATTCGCGCGTCGCGAGGGTGGCGATATTTTATTGTGCAGAAACCGCTGTAAAGATGTTCGGAGCGCTTTAAAATAAGCGAGAGAGCGGAGCGGCGCCCCGGCTTACCTTCTAATTCGATTAAATTAAACAACTCAGAGTTAATCAAATAAATGCACGGCGGTCGTCGGGCGGAGGGCGCCGCGCCGTGCCGCGCCGTGCCGGACGCACGCCGCCGGTATTTATGTCGGCACTTCTCGAAAGTAATTCGGTGTCAAATATGGAAATAACTCATACGCGCGGGGAACATCCATTTTGATAATGCCGACGGGGACCGGACAGGTTCTGATTTACAGCGATCGCGCGCCCGCCCTAGCGCCGCCCGCCTTCTAGGCTCACACACGTACCTAAGCCATATTCTTACTTCGATAACTTTGTACTATGCATTTATTTTGGGAAAACAGTAGACGTCACGTAAGATTGTACCTTGTAAGTGATATTTATTAATAAATTACAAAGAAATATCTTATTAAGTACCTATAATATTATACTAACTTTATATTTCAACCTTTTTTATAACCTACGAAATTACTTGTTAGATACGATACACGCATGAATTTAAACGTTGAATAAATATATACAATAGGCATTTAGATAGCTTGTTTAATTATTTATTATGCCTAATAAATAAATTTTAATATGTAAATTAAATCTTGTTTTTCGTTTGTTACTAACATAGTTTATAAGTAGTGTGTATTAATAACATCATATGGATCTTGGTCTGAAATAAAGTATTTTTATATTATTTTTTAACATAATTTATTTCTTATTGTTAAACTTTCAGTTTTTTATTATTATTATTTCGTTAGAACAGATAAAAGAAATTTCAAAACTTTAAGTAACCCTTTTGTCATCGATATAGCAATGAAACAATTCTGCGGATAATCCCACAATCTATATCTATATCTATATACTTATAATAAATCTGTAGAAGTAAAATTTCTGTACATTGAAAATATCAAAAAAATAAATAGCAGGGGGTGTTACTAGACTGACACCGAACCCAAAAATATGATTAAAAAAATTTTTGTCTGTCTGTCTGTCTGTCTGTCTGTCTGTCTGTATGTTCAGGTATCACGCAAAAACTACCGGTTCGATTACGATGAAACTTGGTATACTTATTCTTTGATATCCTGGGCACTACACTGGGTACTTTTTATCCCGGAAAAGTATATACAATAAAAAACAAACTTAATTTTGCGGTTCGATCCCTAGACCCGACTACTGTACCAACCGCAAATAATAAGTTTGTCGTAGGTTACGTCACCCGCAGTGGAGTTCACCAAAGGGCGCTGCACACGGCTAAGATATTATAATATTGAATCTTAAGATACAATATCGCTCGCCATACAATTCAATGGACACACTACGAAGATAATTATGCACATTGAATATCTATTCAACATTAATATTGGAGGATGATTGGTGATCGATACTGATGCCAAAAATGCAATTAGTGAATGTTTTGTCTTTCTGACTGTTTGTGCACGCATAGTTCAAAAACTATTATAGGGATAACCAAACTTGGTACGGTTGTAGGTAATCAATACGCCTGGGCAGGTTGATCTTAGTATCGGTTGTTTTACACATGGTCAGTTGTACGGCGCTCTTTCCCGGGTCAGTAGTTCCAGAAATCTTTATGCATACATATCGGAAGGATCAACTTTGAAAGTAGTCTATCCGGAAGTATTATGCTAAAATTATTACGTTTATATATCAACGCACAGCCCCAACCGCTGGTATTAGAGACATGAAACTTGAAGGGGTGTTCTTAGTGAAGAGTAAGTCTTCCATAGAAACGATTTTTGAAAATTCAACCCGTAAAGGGAAAACATAGGGGACGGAAGTTCGACATCCACGCGGGCGAAGCCGCGGGCAAAAGCTAGTGATAAAATAAAATCGCGTCGGATATAATCGAAAGGAGAGGTATTCTATTAACAGTAATTAAATTAATGAATCTTTCAGACGAGACCCACGGAGCACCTTAAGTCGGGAAGATCCGCGTTAATTTATTAATTGCCCACTTCGCCCGACGGGCGGGCTATAAACAACGGATCTCACTTAATTTACGAGCAAATTATGCTTTACTTAAATATCAATTTAATTAAGTGGAGTTCGGGAACGGATCTCAGTGGATTTGTGTAGCGCTGTGAGCTCGGATCGCTCGTTTGTCTCTGCCAATCGAGGTGGATCGATGCGACCCAGCCGCGTCACTCGCCGACAGATTAACTTGTTTCATTATGTTTCTGAATCCTTAAAAAGGTTGAATGAAAACCATATACTTAATTGAGGAATTGCGTATGAATTTCATATTGATATTAGTTTTTGATGAATTTTGAGTTCTTTTAGTATGTATGGCCGTGTTCAATCCAGCCTAAGTTTAACATAGTTCTAAACGTCTTATCATAATATTCAATATTGTGCAGACGCCAGCACATCAAGATACCACAAACTGTAAAATTTTCCCAATTGAACATGAACCTTATTCTGTTGTAATTAATTTCAAAACCATCAAAGAAATTCAACACATTTGGAGTATCTTGATATGCTGGCCTCTGCACCAATGCACTTACAAATTTTTTAACTTCATACTCGACGTATTATCACCCTTAAATTAAACTAATCATTGAATTAGAAAAACTAATAATATTAGGTTAGCCCTTTATTAGATGACCATGCAAATCAATAAAAAATGTTGAAACAGTGGTGCTGAAGTAGAGATAATTAATTATCATTATTATGTGTCCGCCGTAGGTCTGTTAGTAAGCGGCGGCGGCACGCCACTAGAACCGTGTCGCGTGGCACCGTATGTATCGGTGCCGCGCTTATCTGCAGTGCCACGTCCTCCTCCCGCGCCGCAGCTTCCTCCGATGGCGCCGCACCTGCCACAATCCACAGCATTTGCACCCTTCGACTCCGCTCTGCTCTCGGCTGCTGCTCATCAGGTAATCATCTAACACTACACTACACCGGGTATTTCATTAGTAGCAACAATTCAAGATACAGGTAAATCCAGGAAATCAAAATTTGGAAATAATTGAGTTTTGATTCTTATTCGACTTTAGAATTAACGACGTGGTTAGTAAGAACTAACTATCTACATATAATAGTGTCAGACTATTCCACAATTACTAATTTCTATAAATTGTACTAAAGACTCGTATGCCAACGACCGACGAATTCGTCTGTTTATTGGATCCAGTACGCCAGCGCGGCAGCAGCGGCGGCGGCGGCGGCCCTGTGTCCGCCGTACGCGGGGCTGGCGGCGCTGGCGGCGCGCTGTCGCTCGTCGTCCATCGCCGACCTGCGCCTCAAGGCGCGGCGCCACGCGGCGGCGATGGCGGCCGCGCGCGCCTCCCCGCCGCCCGCGCCCGCGCCCGCGCCCGCGGACACATAGCCACACTAGTTAAACACATTGCGTTCAGGAGAGTTACTGTGCTCTCTTATCACCAGTTAAGCCTGAAGGCACGTTGGTAAAGTATGTTCTAGCGACTGCATCTGAACCAATAAATATAATTATTCAAGTTTCTGGTCCATGGTTAACGAAAAATATTAACTGAAGTCAGCGCAGTTCTATCGAACTGCACAAATTGAAGTGTTAAATATATTTATCTTGATGAATCTATGGTATAGAGAAGAATCTATACTACAGAGTTGCCCAGGTTTTCTAGGTATCTATTATTTTTTATCTTACCACTACTGGGTAACCAAATATTTAGAGATGTTTAGTAGCGCTGCATTCTAGTCCCATATTGTAAATAGTTAATTATCAATTTGTAAAATGAAATCATTACTCTGTATAAAATTGAAAATGACAATTAGTATTACAGTTCTAGAATATAAAGACTGTTTAATATAGCGGAGTGTGGTTTACAATCATTTACTGATAAATTACTTAATAGAGGATCTTGGCCATTATATGGATTAGATGAATCTTCTTAATAAATTTCAAATAAACAAAAGTCTTCGTATATGAAGAAGACTTTGAACTAAAGTACTAGTCACAAGAATATCCTAAAACACCCTACTATTAAAATATCGATTATATTATATGTGTCTTTCTAATGGGCGTTTGTGCAGCGTAAATTGTGTGGCCCGGCGTAGCAGTCGTGTAGCAGCGTAGGCGCGGCGTAGCGAGCGTAGGCGCTGCGTAGCGAGCGTAGGCGCGGCGTAGCAAGCGTAGACGCGCAGCGGCTATCAAATAGGTAATGATTTTGACTAGAAAACACATAAAATTTAAAAAATACAAACTGGAAAGAAGACGTAGACGAGTTTTGGTACATGACTATGTTACGCTGTATTATATTTCCAAACATTAACATCGATCTGGTTACGCTGCGCAGTGCTGTATCAACGCCCATAATAACGGCATCTTAAAGGTACTTTGAGAACTCTTGGTTCCTAATTTGTAAACATAATAATACTAAACAGTTGAACTTCGTTATGTGGGTGTTACCTATAGTTATAGATTTTACATAACTGGATCCCCGGTACGCAATGATCAGGCAAAAAAATCAAAGAATAGCAAGGTGTGCATCTCAATACCGAAGTTCTATGATCCGCCAGTTTGTTTTCAGTTTAAAGGATCGTGGTTCTGATACGTTGCATAAAACCACTTTAGGAGAGGGAGAATATCAAAATCTCCAAAATATGATATCATCTTTACTCAAAAAGTGAAAAAGACTTTGAAACCTGTTCATTGCGTATAGGATCTTCAACAGTAAAATAATATAGTGTTTGTGAAATCAAAGCCTCCGCTTGTGTCAGGCATGTACAGAACAGTATGTTAGAAATAAATGACCAAACGAGTAAATTGGACTGTGACATATTTGTAAATTAATAAGCTGTGATAAGTGTACGAGTCGAAATGGGAAGGTGATGATCTGTTTAGCTTGTTCGTTTTTTATTATTTTGAAGTGATGTGAAATTACATCTACGGCTTTGGAATACAATTTTTTTTTAAATTTAATGTGATTATGGCAAAAAAAACACTTGTTTTAAATATATCTTACAACATAACTTAATCCTGTAGCATAATCATCGTACAATAAACGGATTTTGTCTACGGAAGAATACACCCATTGACAGAGACACTTTTACCCGACTGCGCCAGAAGGAGGGTTATGTTTTTCGAGAGTATGTATGTATGTAAGTATGTATAATTGTTTGGCACGCTCTGCAGCCTGAACGGCTCGATGGATTTTAGCTTGAGAGGTGTCGTTAGATTCGTATTTACTGTGAGAGTGACAAAATAAAAAAAAAAACAAAATGGTGGTTTTTTGGCGCCAAATTCAAATGCACACTCTGCGGGCTGATCGGCTCGATAGATTTTAGTTTGTGAGGTGTGATAGATTCGTAATTACTGTGAAAATGATATCTTAAAAAAAAATTAACTAAAAAAATCAAAAATAAAAAACCTAATAAACTAAAAAACCCGACTGCTTTTCTGAGTATTCATAAAAAAACCCTAAAACAAGAAAGTCGTTGTACTCGAAATTGTAGCTTTCGGGACCTATTCTATAAAATCAGCCGTCTAGTCGTAGATTGGAGTAATCTGCAATGTAATATAGGTAATATTTCATTGCAGATTACTTCAATCTACTAGAATAGGTCCCGAAAGCTACAATTTCGGGTACAAAGACTTTCTTGTTCTAAGGCTTTTTCATTAATACTCAGAAAAGCAGTCGATTTTAAGTTTTTTAAATTACCGTTTTTTTCGTTAGCAAATGTGTCTATTCTGCAGTCGACAATGGTCTACAATGTCAAGCATGATTTGTGTGATAATCGGCAGAATTTTTTCAACAATCTGTCAGTTTTGTCGACTCTTCCGTCGACATAGAACGTTTCTATGGTTATCATTGGTGCTGTTTACGTGCTTCCCTGAGCCACAACAAAAAAACCGCTATAGTAAAGGCTGATAACTTGTTGAATGGACTTGTCTAATCCATCCTACAGAATAAGAACTGTCGCTGAACGCCAAAAAGACTTACTCGCACAAACTGCCGGTTGATTCTGTAAAACTCACGCCGTGAAAGCTTGAGTGAAGTGAACTGCCAATGCCTTGCATTAGTATGGAATGACAGCTCAACTCGCCTTCACTACGCCTATACATTTTCACGCGGTGATTTGACCATAATCGCACTACTGTGATCTAAGATAAATATCTACATATGCAGAGCAACAAGTATGAGGTAATCTCAATCAAAAAATAAAACTAAACGTGACATATTATGAAGCTGACAATTTAAAAGGTGGATTTGAAATGTTTTTAAATGAAGTTATGAGTGTGTTTGGGGTTTTTTGTTAGGAAAACTAGGACTCACCTTATATTGAATGCAAGCCTGCATGGGGCATTGTGTATTTTTGTAAGGCAGGTACACACATTATCCATAAGCATGCTAACAGTCTACCGGTTTCGTTGCTGTGGCTCAGGGGGGCTAACTAGATACCAACCAAACCATGAAACCATGTACCTGGATACAATCCAATCCTTCATGGATTGGTTTGTAAAGTTGATAATTTTATTGTTGTTTAGACTGTATCATAAATACTTAATTTTATATAAGATCAAGGCCGCAGATGTAATAAAATAAATGAACTCTTGTTAATGTAAGTTATTTACTGTAACATAATAATATTCCGATCACAAACTAATGTAAATATGATAATTAAGTGTTCGGTATCAAGTATCAACGCTCTGTTCATAGTTGTGTACTTATAAATAAATATTAGATGACGAACATATTATCTTTTCCTGTTATTTTTTAATTTAATTTTATTTGCTTTTCAATTCACCATAACATCACGCCTGTATTGAACTGAAGGAATCTATTTTTCGCCATTTATATTTTTGTCCCAAGTTCAAGGTTTATTTGGAATGTTACTTCACTGAGTGTTTTATTTTGTTCTTCGTAATAGTTTCCGTGACATCACAGCGAGCTGCTATCAGATTAATGCTGGGAGTTTTGTCTTCGCAAAGGTCCTTAAGAACCGAGTTTTTAAAATTTGAGTCACTCGTTCACCACGTGATGACCAAGTTTGTGTTTTCCACTGCACCACGCTGCGATTTATAAAACTTAAAGAATCTTAAATAATAAAGATCATTTACAAAGCAAGCGTCATCGAACGCAGAAAGACACTTACTCATTGTTACAAATGAAAATTTTCAATCGAAATACCACTAAGCGAATACCACCGAACAGTGATACAAATGAGATTGTTATTTGACATCCCTCATAAATCAGGGTAGGGGTGTGCATCCCCATCGGAGAACGATATTGTCTCTGCATTTGCGGCTGATTGATGACAGCCCTGGCTGTATGGTCGGTGCCTCTGCTTTCTACGGGTTATTGTAGACCAAACCTGCATTGTTAATGTGGTTGTTAAATAATAAACAAGGAGTACTTAAGTAGAGGATTAGGTTATGATATCTACACTCTAAAATGTAGTTTTCAATTTAAAAATAAAAATGGAAATTTTAGTGCGCGTGAAATAATTAAGTTGTTAAAAATAAAGGGTGGATAAATAAGTAAACCTTTTAAAATCTTTAAAAAAAAATATGATGGAGGCTGTAGAATATTATTTTAATTATTTAAGTACGACATAGTAGTCTATGAAACTGCACATAACTAAGCATTAAAACACATATTAAGTACTACTATCTCGTAAAAAACAGACTGCACAAAGGAAAAAATAAACAGCTAAGCAAATGCAAAACAAATATTAGTAGACGAAATGTAATAAACTAATAACATGCACTGAGTCTATCGTGATTTCGGACTGAGACAAACAGCAGGGCTGTCGATGCGGCCCAGACTGGGGAGCGAGCGTGTTTGCACAAGCTGTTAAAAAAGCCCGCCCTCGCATCGGGTGCGCCCAATTAGGGCGGCGACGCTGCTGATTGGGCGTAATCGCGTTAGTATCGGCGACAAACATCCCCCTGCACCCTGACTTCACAACATACAACCTCGATTATTGTTTTAAACTGCTTTTACAACAACTTAAGGGCTCATTCGAATGATTGTTACGCCGCCATCAGGATATCAGGATTGTAGGATCAGTTATTATAACGCTATGACAGGCGTTATAATAATTGATCCTACTATAATATACTATCCCACTGCAGGGCGTCTTCTCATACACAAAATGCACGTGCATTGATCACCACGCTTGCTCAAGGTGAATTGGTGATTTCAACCTTGTCATCATCATCATCACTGTCACTATCATCATCAACATAGTTTATAAGAATGTCGCTCCCTCTGTCTGTCTGTCCCTATATATATGCTTAGACCTTTAAAATTACGCAACGGATTTTGATGGGGTTTTTTTTTAATAGATAGAGTGATTCAAGAGAAAGGTTTATTTGTATAATACATGCATAATATAGCAGAGAAACACTGATCATTTTAGAGGTTTCTAATGTGATGTCGTTATTAAACTCATTTTTTCGCGCTTAGGTACTTTGCTAACGCTCGCGCTGGCTGAAACCTTACGGGATAGATCAAAATAATGTACTTCAGTATTGTACACCTTTAAAAATGGTCAACAAAAAAATCCGCGATAGTATATGTCTATCTCTTTGGGATAACCCACAATTCCTATTTTTCATCCTTTATTTTTAATGACTTATTTACGAAGCTATTTTAAGCATGCAAATACAGCATTAATCCTTATCCAATTAAGTATCTACCCCTTGTATATTGCCCTTAACAGCATGTAATTTACTTAAATGAATATTTTCGTAGATATTACAGATTTAAAATGCAGGGGTTTAGCGGCTAATTGCACCCGTGCGAAGACGGGGCGGGTCGCTAGTTAACTATAAGTCCAGGTTTCTTCGCGATGTTTTCCTTCACCGATGTCAATTATGTCAAGGATAAACTTAGACTTGGTACTTGCCCGGATTAGAACCACAACCTCGTGCATCAGAGGTAGGCGCCTCAACCTCTGGGCCATAACGACACTTCACGACACGATCCTACTATATTATAAATTATTGCAGTTTGGGAGAATGTATATATAAGAGTTCCATTCAAATTTAATGTTTGAAAAATATTTTATCAGAAAAAGCTGATTAAGCTTTCGCCAATAAAATGTGATTCAGACAGGACTTCACAGGAGACACAATACATTTTCATCTCATAAGCTTTAAAATATACGTCAACATAATGAAATTCCCAGTTAGTCAGTTGTAGAAAGTTGTTTTTGTAACTTGATTCTATGAAATAACAATGATTTCAACTCATGTCCATAGTGGTACACTTCCTTCCCTTTTCATTGTAAATCTTTTCCTGCATGACGTAAGCTATGATTAATACTATCCACCTACAGTTGGTTACGTAAACCGTTAAGGTTTTTCATTACAGTATTTTAAATAATACTAATGAGCGCAAGCCAATCCAAGTCTCATCCTGTAAAAGCGTGTATCCACCGTTGTGGGCACTGCGGGCATGCCCACAACCCATAATTGAAGTCAGACAGAATAATGATAGTGCTCATCACACAAATATTTGTCTTGGGTGGGAATCGAACCCACGACCTCCGGCATAGTAGTCTAACCACTGGATCAACGGACCAGTCAAAGTAGTACTTTATTATTTATTTATTTAATACTTCAAGCACACAAATGTACATAGGCGGACTTACTTGGCGGCTTTATATGTATGGATAATATACCAATCGAGTTAAATTATTACCTCCTACTACTACTACTTGAAATACAACCACCTATGACCTACTCATTGTATGTAACATAGAGACACGCAGCGCAGTAGTTCAGTTTAAAATAATGCATTAGGTATCTTTCAAAATCAATGCATTTCAGTAAGGTAGTTAGGTTCGGTACTTAGGTTAGCTATAGCGTAGCTAGATATGGTAGATAAGGTTAGGTTATTGTATGTATGTTTTCATTCTTATTTTGTCTAACACAAAGGGTTTAAAGAGCACATTAGAGACTCACTAAATAAAAAGTAGGTCTGTTATTGTTTTGGGTAACAAATAGTGTTTTGGTTTCTTTTTTAAAAGTAATATATATCTCATAATATTATATGAAATTCTCGTATCATAGTATCTGTTACCAAACTCCACCGAAACGGCTTGACAGATTCTTATCAAATTTTGAAATTGAAATTTACGGTTGTGAGTGGTTCTTTTAGTACTAATTATAACAAAAAATAATTACTACCCCGTACTAAAAAAAATACTGTTTCGGCGTATATCGCGCTGAATCTCTAATTTTGAATGGTACAGAACCATTGTGGGTGAGTCCGACTCGCACTTGGCCGGATCCTATGTTTATTTTCCATTGAAAGTAATCTACAGTATGATGCGGGCACCCACATTGTTTCTACACTACGTTTCGCAAAGCTTTTACTTCTATTTCTGTAGCAATGCAAAAAAGCAAATCAGAAAGCAATGCATAATGTTCAAGCTCGGTTCTCTCGCTCATGTATCTAGAACCGAGTGTCTGCGTAGTCCAATAAAGTAGGTAGGTACTAATGTCCTATTTTTGTCCTGGTTACGAAACCTAACTAATCCGAGGCGAGATGCAAAATTTTCCGATCATCAATGTTCGCCTATCACATAAAGATTTCCTGCATTTCGGAGTGTAGCCCATTTAAGTCAAGCTGCCTCAAGCCTTTGACAGGCTTATTCTGGCACAAGCTATGTGCATGAATTTCTGTACTGAAATTATAAGGTACGTTAAAGAAGGAAACAAATAATTATTGCGAATAGACTATAGACTAGATCAAAAAATACCTGTTCTATTGCATAGGTAATGCTATATCTAATATTTAAAAAGAAACAATAGCAATCAAACCATCAATTTTCGGAAGATATTCCTACTTCCTTGAAAACGATATAAATAATATGCATATATACTTGCAGGCTGAGTTTCGCGCCTGGCAGCCGAATATTCCTATGAAGAGTGGCTGACTTAGTTAGTCTAACTTTCCCAGTTTCCATTTTACTAATTATAAGTAATATTTTCCATAGTTTTGTAAAACGATTTTCGATTCATAATTTTAAGATATTGCCCGTATCCGTTTATTATAGTAAGTTATGTAAATATTGACCAAACAATAGCTTTAACTTCGATAATATTATGCCACATTGGAGGACATTTTGATTCACGATAACTTCGATAACAGTCGCTGAGTATAGACAGATCTATGATTCAGAACCGACCTTTAATGCGTTTCTTTGGTTTTCTTAGATCATTAATTTTCATTATCCTGCCAGATTTTCCTTAATAATGTGTGCGCAATAAAACACGTCAAGAATTCTATGACGTTTCCAGCGTAGTTTCACTCGGTAGCATGCAATATATAGCACGACCTTTTTCCGACAATACCTACGATAAATGTTATACATTTGAACTAGAGCCAGTGCAACTAATTCAATTCACTTCTCGACTTCGTACGCAACGTATCGTGCAGCCATACAGTCTCACACCGTCTTATCGTTAATATTTTTGAGTTTATTCAATATTTGTTATTGCGCTTCAGAAATAGTACCGAGTCCTAATGGAACGATATTTTATTTTGCGTACGGCAGTAATTTGTTAACAAAAAGGATGCGAATCAACAATCCATCTGCAGTTTTCTACAGCATCGCCAAACTTGAGGTAAGTGAAACGTTTCAGTAATAACGCGGTTAACTGACACTTATAATAAGTAGGTACAGAGGCCAGCACATCAAGCTACCCCATTGTGTCAAATTTCTTTGATAGATTTTCAACTTTGTTTCAAATAGAATAATGTTTACGTTCAATTGGGAAAACTTGACTTGTCTGTACAATTGTACATACCTTCCCACTTTCTCGGCGGAAAATTGATTATTGACGCAATGGTGATAAAATTTTCTCAAAAGAGGTAGATACGAACAAAAATATTTTGAACCGATAAAAACTTAACCAAACCCATTAATAAATTGTTATTTGGCGTCGAAAAATGTATGCGGATTTGATATTTAGGTAGAAGTGTAGTGGTAGTGATTTATGATCTGATGTTGCCTAAATTATTGAACGATGTAGGTCGAAGTAGTGAATACTATAAATGTCTTTTAACTTCTGCCATCTATTACTATACTCTATAGCTTTTGCCCGCGACTTCGTCCGCGTGGAAGTAGAAATACTTAGGTAAACCAGTTTGGATTACCCGCCTGTCGAATCAGTAACAGTCACCCCGTGAAAAATTAAGTTCAGCGAACTGTGAATTCCTACCATTTCTATTGAATGACAGCTCAATTTAGCTTCACTATAATTATGTACCTACTTATGTTTTCAGAATAGCACAGCTGATTTGAAGGAACAGTGTCTATTCTACACAACGCATACCTAGCAAGCTTCACCGCGTTGGTCATTTTAAATAATCTCCTAAACAATACCTAGTCAAAATTGTAGCTCTCTTTTTGTTTAGCTGTAGCCGGGTATAATCGAAACAAAACAATGGTCCGAAAATATGCATTGAACCTTTACCTAGGTACTCTTAGTGTTCGATTCACATCACAATACCCGGAAAAAAATTAGGTTCTTGGTACTTTGGTATGTACCTATTATTTTATTTAGATTTGTGTAGAATATCAAATAGGTAAGTAGATGTTGATTCAATGACAGTTATTGCCGCTTCGACATTACTTATAAATATTTAATTTTGAGACGAATCCATTAAAAATACTTATTGCATAAGTAATTTAACAATACCAACACGATTTACGCAATAATCAATGTGTTAACCTGGTATCGATCCAGTCTTTTCATTAAGGGAAATGCCCATTTATGACCATGTTTTTCCCATCTATGTAATAAATAGAAAAAAAAATACTAATTTAGTAACTTAGGTATATATTGCTATAACCAATTTGTAATGAGTTCTAATGTATTAAACGCTTTGAATCTTCGGTCCACGAATAATCGTCTTCTACGATGTCCTTCTCACCGCGCTGGTTTTATTCACTCTTCCTTCTTCGTCCAGGCGGTTTTCCTTTGGAATGCGCTCCCTCTGAACATCAGGATGGCTACCAGTCGGTTTACATTTAAAATAAAAGTTCGAGAACATTTGCATAAGATGTTGGCAGGTTCATCACCGAGTTGATTGGCTCTCAGATTGGTTGTTCTTTATAAACGTATTTTTATCTCTGTTGACTATATATTTATTTTGATTAATTATGTATGTATCTGTGTATTTATTTTGTTTCAGTATGTATGTATCTGTGTATTTTTTTATTTCTTTCTTTTTTTTTTAGAGTCACCTTGTCCTTAATTTTTGCCCAGTTACACCTACCTTGTTCCATCTCTGCACCACCTTAAGGTAGACTGGTAGAAAATGCCTAAGGCATTAAGTCCGCCCTTGTACAGTTTTTTTTACTTGTGCATAAAGTTTTAATAAATAAATAAATAAATAAAAGCCGCTTTTCTTATGATACTCAATTGTTTATTGCATTGTAATATTTCCGTTCGGTTTTCCATTCATACCTACCTAATAAAGTAAGTTCAAGTTTTCCTACTTGGATTATAATAAGCTATTCCCTTTGATAGTACCTATGTTGCTACACCAAGGAATCCAATGACATACAAATATCTCTAATAATTTATTGTAAGCTTATAATTTAGTGCACACGCCCGTTTTGACTAACACTATGCAACACCTAAATGAATGGCTAAATGAAAACGCCTTGTTGTATTTAACCGGTTAAACCGCTCGGCTAGGCTCGGCTGTCAAAACAACAATGCATACCACCGGTATGCATTGTTGTTTTGACAGCCGAGCCTCGAGTATTTAAAACAATCAGCCTAACACCGACAGTTGTATATCCAACAGTGCAATAATATTAAGGTGTAATCTAGTTTTAGTTAAAACAGCCATTTCCTAACTTTGTAGGTATTCCCAATATTATTTGGTTTCTACTAATATTAATTTCTGTCATTAGAACCACAGGTTAGACTTTATCGTGTACGACGAGGTGTGGCAAGGCGCAGTTGCCACCATTGTAGAAGACGACAAAGAAGCAGTTTGGGGCACTGTGTGGACTCTCAGCGCGGATCAGCTGCAGCATCTCGATGAGTAAGATTCTTTCCACAGAGATCCTACTACATAGACAAAGCCGCTAGGCCTTAGGTTCTTCTTCATATCGTGTGCTTAGAAACTAACCCGGTGTCCTGGTGTGGCGGAGTAGTAATGCCGCTGAATTGGCATCACATGCCCTCGAGAAGGTCACCTCACCATGTTTTCCTACACCGTTTTTTGAAGCAAGAGATACTTACTTATACAATACACCCATGAATCCGACACACGGGCGCTAGGTTGAGATTAATAGAGCAAACTTTGACTTTACTTAATCTAGCGTAGCCTTCCATTTCATTACACTAATATCAGAACTTTACCTATCCCTATGTTTGTTAATTACTCGATCACGCTGATCAAACCATGGATTGACACATAGGCTTTTATCCCGAAAAAGCAAATTATTATTGAGGGAATTTCAATCGACAGCTAGAAGCAATAGGTATAACCTTAATTTTATGGGAAGTCTGCTTCTTCGTATACTCTGAGTAATTACAAATTTCGACTATTTTAGTTTAAAGCATAATTTCTCACAAGTTTTCTCAAAAGTTCTACTACAAAAACCGAACTTTACAAACAATCTCTATACAGACAGACCCAGAATGCAAAATCCCCCGCCCTACATTACCTACATAAACTGGAAAATTTCAACTTCTTTACTTTACTTTTTTTCACCAGACAAGAAAGCGTGGCTGATGGCTGGTACTTCGCTAAAAATGTGACTTTGACGACACCAAGCGGACAACAAATAATCGCTCGTACTTATGTAGAAACTGTCAGCCCTAGCAAAACTGCAAGCACCGACATACCTGTAGAAAGACGCCCTTCCAATACATACCTTGAGGTAAGTCAGAACCAAAGACATTTAAGAAACCATAGAGAGGACATGTGAAGATATGTCATAGAAAACTGTGATCCCATGTCTCAGTAACGCCATCTAACATAATAAAGGGGTGTTTAATATATGCCCTAATAACAGATAATATAATTATCACTTGAAATAACGTTTACATGATATAATTTTCATATGCTATAAAAACAAATAACTCTCTATTCTCTAGCTCTAATATTACATTTCATATAAACTTATTTTGCTCTAATAACATTTAGTAGGTATAACGTTCATCTCATATAATTTTCAATTAGTATTTTGCTCTTATTATAAAACGTTCATTAACACCTAATTTTGATATTTACTCATTTTCTGCCAAAATGCTGTAGTGATAAGTAAATATCAGAAAACATCATACTGTTATGACCTCATCTAACAAATGATTCACCAACAATAGAAGGGATCTGGCGCTCGGCGGCCGCTGACGCGGCACATTATACTAACTGAATATTAGTTCAAATGTGCGTTATAGAAAATGTCTATTAAAACATATAAAATTAGGTAAACTGAAATTATATCAATAATTCATCATAATCATTTTATTGTTATACTAAAAAAAAAAATATATCAAATGAAATTAGGTCATGTGATCGTTAGAGCTTTTGTTATTATGTCAAATGGTACGCGACCCATAATAAAGCAATATTGGAGCGATAGCGGACCGTACCAAACTCGAAACATCGACTTGTGTCCAATAGGACCCAAGTATCGGTTGAAAATTTTGTTCGAGATGTCCCGTCGGTCGATTAACCATAACTACATAGCGGTGACAGCAACGTGCCATCATTACCTTTGACCGGCCTGTTGGTCTAGTGCTTAGTAGCTCTGACTGCTATGCCGGAGGTCGTGGGTTTGATTCCTACCTAAGAAATATGTTTGTGTGACGAGCACGATCATAACTTAAAAACTATGTTAGTAGTAACATCTAGACACACACAAGAACACAAATTATACACAGCAAAATATACAGCTCCCAACTCGAGATGGATTCATCAAGACCCATTTCTGACATACAGCTTGCTTGATAAACCTATCCATCGTAGGCCCTTCCAATCTTTCTGAAAATACCTTCAGAACGCTATTGCTGCTTCCCCTCACTCTGCGTATCACTGATGCCACTTTTTTTTCGCAAAATGTGCAATGTGTTTTAATGTTCATTTTATTTGTAATTAATAATTTATCCATAGCGACAAAGTAAAATATGTATTATTTAATTATGTGTCTGACGGTACTTTGCCTCTAAAAAAGGATGCGTCCGAAACACCACTCAAAAATGTTAATAATAATGAAATTCCTGTCTCGACCGCATCGGACGAGACTCAGCGTCCGAGTCGCCTACTAAGCCCATTCGTCCTGTGTTTGGGTGCTATTTATCTATAGCATGCATCTATTTGAAGATATATAGGCATGTATATCAGTTGTCTAGTACCTGCTTATAGCACAAGCTCTGATTAGTTTGGGACTAGAGGGCGGCGTTGTGTGAAAGTTGTAGAATATTTATTCATTTTATTTTATTTGCCTATTCCTAGTTAAAACTGCGCCACTGTCTGAGCTAACTGCGCAGTAGTCTGAACCTGTGCATAATAAGCATAATGTTTTGCAATAATTACCTATTCCACAAAATTTACATAGAATTAACGTGTACAAAATCATTTAAAAAGTCGTAAGTACCAAATTAACCATGATATAGTTATTTGATGTGCATAGTTCTTGCTTCGATCGTATTTAAAAATCTAATTAAAATTTAATTTAATTTATATAACTAAGTATTTTCTTTTATTGAAAAGACTGCTTGGACTGTTTGGTGACGTAGAGAGGATTAATGAAAGGTAGATGTAGGTAGGTGGAAATGCTAGGAGGGGACACAAAATGACAACACTGACCCTTTTATTAAGTAAAAGTTGTGTGCGCTTCTACAACCGGTGTGCTTGTATGACCAAAACGAACGTTAGCGAAGCAAATGAGAGTATGTAGATATACATACCTAAGGATCGAAGCATGTTGGCGCAAGGCGTTCCGTAATTTCTACCTAACCCCACGGGAAAGAGGTTTTTGTATGTCTAAGGTTTTGATCAAAATTAAAATTAAAAGTCGTTATAACTTAATTCAAATTATGCTGACAAACAGCACTTTTTGAACGTCAAGATTTATATAAGACAGTCTTCCAAAACGCCTACCTTTCGCCACTTCCTAGCGTTTTTATTGGGAAGAAGAGGTGGCGATGGCAGTGCGATCTCCGCAGCAACACGTCTGTCTGAAAAGCTAGAGAGACTTGAGTAACCTACTCACATGGTCATTCGTTATTCCTTACCTGAGGGCTTGAGGCGCTGTTGCTGAGGCACAGGCTACAAACCTAGTTCGGCATCAGATTCTAATAGTTAAACACAATTATTTTAGGGCTACCATGTAAGCCATGTGATCCATCTTGTAAGCAAATTGTGTAAACCTGTTTCAATTTCTTGTCTAATAAATATTATTATCATTAATTATTATTCTTCTGTTTCAGGTTATCGCTCTTGGCGCCATTGAGTCCCACCTTCCTCCTGAATACATTGGTTTCATTTTCTCATTCCCGACCAACGGCAAAATGGCTACCAAAGCCAGAAGGGAACAGCTTGGTTATCCTTTTTAATCTGAGTGCAGGTGCAGATTATTGCTATGATATGAATCAAATAAAAGGCATTAATATTATAATTGTTTAGTTTATTTCCCGTTTACGGTTTCACAAGACACTTTCCAACCAGAACCTATCATCCCCCTTATTAGACACCAAATCAAAAGCAATTATAGGTATAAATGGGTATATAATAATTCGATCACAAAATTAAAATAGAAAAAGCAAAGACATCCAATACCTAGTATTTTAAATCTCTTTGAGAAAAAGCAAGCCGCCCCGTCGCTAACCAAATTCCAGAACAACTAGCCCATAGCAACGGGGTTGCCAGATCTGTCGCCAACACCCCTAATTATATTTAGATAGTCAAAAAGTGGCATACGCTTTGCCGTTATCGGTCCTGGCTAGGGTTAAATCAGCTGCCTTATTCTAAACCGTTCGATTGGTTTCCGTGTCGGTAAGGAACCGTTTTCGACAATCTCATTTCCGAGCCGAAGAACTGCCAAAACGCTATTCACAGATCCGAACGGATAAGTTTTTTTTTCTATACGATTGATCATTGTATTTATGGGGAACGCTACAAAATGGTAGTAAAAAGATCAGCGTGGTAGAAAATTTAAAGTAGTAAATAAAATTGGTTTATTTGAATGTTTCGATCCGTTTAATTATATAATATACAGCTAGTAATTTAATAGACAGCAAACGGTACAAAATGATTTTATTATTAATCAAACAAACTTTATTTCAAATAAACTTGCTTTGTAAACTGCCGTCTGTCAAATTGGCATTGCCAGTTTGACAGACTTTTTTACTTTTTAAACTTTTTTTACTTTTTAAACATTGCCAGTCTGGCAATGCAGAAAAAGTTTTTATTTGAAATAAAACTTTGGATTATTTTTTTTATTATAACTTTGCTTAAAAAAGGCTAAATGACTGTAAGTATTTGATATCAAAACACAAATCTTGCTATTTGCTCATTGTCAAACAATTACATGTACAACTATACGAATAAAGTAATTCAAAGTGTTATTATGTAGTTCTACATAATTACACTTTGAATATAAGTAAATGCGAAAGTATCAATGAAATACGGTCAATACAATAATAAAACTTCATTTACTTAAAAGTGCAGTGTTTTAAAGGTTTACAGTGTTTATATTTCTCTGAAATAACCTGGATTTATGAAAATTAGATCGTTTAAATTTTGCTCGGTATGGCTCCCGATAGCAAACAGCTGTCGGAAAGATTTGAGTCTTCTTATCGAATTTGGCTTGTCAAAAAAAATCGTTTTCGGATTTGTGAATTGCGTTTGGATGACATCTTCGACATCTTAGCCGTTCGATTCGGTGCGGAATCTAGTCGAATGGTTGTGAATAAGCCAGCTGAACTAATGACCGATATCCTACATCGCGATATTAAAGTTTTCAAGTTTCCGACTACAACCGTCGTCGGGCAGTAGTAGCCCACCAGACACAACACCTGTCTGGATAGAGGATCCTCCCTTTTCTATGGGGGATGATGAACTTTACACCCTGTTCCTCATATCTCTTATCTTAACGTAAATCGTTTACGAGAATAATTAATATTATATTGAAGACTTAACCCTTCAGATGGCCCGCCCTACGCTGTAACATGGTTAGGCGCGCGCGAGCAAAATGCTCACACTACTTCAGAGTGTATTATTTACATATTTATTTCAGAAATTGTCATAAAATCGAGGGATATAAATAGAAACACATAGTATTTTGTATAAAAAAATCCTTTTTATAAAATTAAATAACAGAAATACAACTTTAATTTGTAAACAAAATATAGGTAAACCAACTTTAGCCCCTACATTAATTGGAAGTCTAAAAAAAAATATAATAAAAGAAATTCAAATATTTTTTTAAAAGTCAGTCTTCCTTAGGATCTTGATTAGTGTGACTAACAAAACACAACTGCTGCCTTATTCTAAACCGTTCGATTGGTTTCCGTGTCGGTAAGGAACCGTTTTCGACAATCTCATTTCCGAGCCGAAGAACTGCCAAAACGCTATTCACAGATCCTTTTTTTTTCTATACGATTGATCATTGTATTTATGGGGAACGCTACAAAATGGTAGTAAAAAGATCAGCGTGGTAGAAAATTTAAAGTAGTAAATAAAATTGGTTTATTTGAATGTTTCGATCCGTTTAATTATAGAATATACAGCTAGTAATTTAATAGACAGCAAACGGTACGAAATGATTTTATTATTAGTCAAACAAACTTTATTTCGAATAAACTTGCTTTGTAAACAGCCGTCTGACAAACTGGCATTGCCAGTTTGACAGACTTTTTTACTTTTTAAACATTGCCAGTCTGGTAATGCCGAAAAAGTTTTTATTTGAAATAAAACTATGGATTTCTTTTTATTATAACTTTGCTTAAAAAAGGCTAAATGACTGGAAGTATTTGATATCAATACACAAATCTTGCTATTTGCTCATTGTCAAACAATAACACGTAGAACTATACGTATAACTACATAAAATATTACACTTTGAATTTATGTAAATGCGAAAGTATCAATGAAATTAATACGGTCAATACAATAATAAAACTTCATTTACTTAAAAGTGAAGTGTTTTAAAGGTTTACAGTGTTTATATTTCTCTGAAATAAATCATTTAAATGTTGTTCGGTATGGCTCCCGATAGCAAACAGCTGTCGGAAAGATTTGAGTCTTCTTATCGAATTTGAACTGTCAAAAAAAATCGTTTTCGGATTTGTGAATTGCGTTTGGATGACATCTTCGACATCTTAAACGTTCGATTCGGTACGGAATCTAGTCGAATGGTTGTGAATAAGCCAGCTGGCAAATGAACGTGACATGCTCAGTGCAGGCAGAATAATTTACCACATGAAGTACCTACACGTTATTTTTGTACCTACGTCGATTTTTCCGTCTAGCTTAGGGCATATTGAAAAAACTCCAGAAGATCTAGACCGTTCTGTAGAGCTAGGAAGTGGCACAAATCTCTTCATTGAGATCAGTGAGATGTTCTCCAAGCAAATTCGTCGGGAAATATGCGGTTTAGCTAGCTTTACCGCCACTTGTTTTAGGGTAAGATACCTACCTCTTCCTGCCACGAAAAAATTTGATCGTTTTGCGTTCGACGTCTATCACCCATTTTTTATGTAACTAAAATAAGTAAAAAGAATATTATAACCTACGCCCTCAGACTATAATCGTTATTTCACTACATTTTGTACAGACGCCAGCACATCAAGTTACCCCAATGTGTCAAATTTTCCCAATTGAATATGAACCTTATTCTGTTTGACATAAAGTTGCAAAACGACCAAAGAAATTTGACACATTGGGGTAACTTGATGTGCTGGCGTCTGTACAAGTATCCATGAGAAAAATACAAATACGTAAAATTTTGATGAAAAAAAATACTTAAGCGGATAGGCGCGCAATGAGCAAAATGCCGCAAAATGACACACGACGTCCGTCCACAACTACTTTAATCAGCGATCGTGGCGGCACCAAGCGCCGCGGGAGTGTGGGGTAGAGGGAAAAGAAAATTTTCCAAAATGTGGAGAATTTTCTATCAATTCATTAAAAACGAGTACTTAAATTGTACCTGTAGATCTGCCCGCCCGCCCTTCCTTCAAATTGAACTGACATCATTTTTTCCAAAAAGTGGAAGAAAACAGGAAATCAGAAACATAACGAATGCAGCCACGTGACCGTTACTGCTGAGTGCTGACAGCTGACATACAACAAAGTGACACTGACAGTACAACTGGATGAAACTCCATCCATCCGCCCGTGGCGCCCGCACCCCAGCGTTGTTCTTGATACGGCAATTGCCGTAATATACGGCATTCAGGCATCTTAGGCATCATAAAAACGGTATACGGCAGCTCTTTATTTACCGTATGAAAATATACGGTAATTGACTAAAACAGTAAACACAAAAAATATTTCGTATAATGGAACGCACTGATTTGTAATGCCAGTTCTTTCACGACGTATTTCCATCTCACTCTATCATGTAATGTCACACGGTGTGCCAACATAATTGTGGCGAAAACTGATGAGTTTTGGATTAAAATCCGTGATGGAACACAACTAAAAACATTACCATCTTTTGCTTTAAATGTATTATGTTTACCACATTCGAACGCAGACTGCGAGCGTATCTTCAGCGAAGTAAATAATATGAAAACGAGACTTAGAAATAAATTAATAACTCAAACTATTAATGGAACTCTTTTAGCAAGACAAGCAATTCGAAATCAAGGTAATTGTACAAAATTTCAAGTACCAAACGAAATGATTGGTAAAATTAAGGATAAAAAACAGTATGACCTACATGAGAAAGAATCAGAACTACTAGAAACCATTCAAAACCTATACGGTGAAGATTAAAACTTTGAATCTTTACCGTATAGGTTTTGAATGGTTTCTAGTAGTTCTACTGTTTTTTATGCTTAATTTTACCAATCATTTCGTTATTGTAAATTTGGTATGTTGACAGCTTATACACTGTATTCACACATTTGGTAGGTACTTGAAATGTACAATTACCTTGATTTCGAATTCGTTTTAATTTAAAACAATTCACTCTAAAAGTAGTACACGCATACTACATACATAAGTTGTATTTTTTTTATTATTTAAACCACGGATTTAAACTTTCGAAATAAACATTTTGTGTAATACGGCATTTTTCTTAGTATTCCCAGAAAATCCGGCAATTTTAGAATTGGAATACGGCAACCCTAAATTTGACAGGAACAACGCTGCCGCACCCGCTCACCCGCTGTTCAATTTGCGACTGCGTTTGTGGGTTTTGTGTTTACAATTTATATTTTTCTTTGTTTTTAAGAAGTCAATAAGGGAACAATAAGCACAATGAAACAAAAACTAGAATGCTAATTATTATTTAAATATTGGTAACCAGTGTAATTAGTAGTCATTGAAGTTAAGTTTATTCCTTGTAAATTATTGGATCGCATTCATGATAATTTAAGTGTCAAAAATCTATATAAAAGTCTCATATTACGAGACAAGGGTAAGGGATTTAGAGTGAGCCAAAAATTATGAACCGTGCAGGAATTTTAATTATATTTTGCGTCCCTGAAGTGCTCGTGTTGGCCACTAACGCGTAGGTTTATAGAAATAATTATAAAATTAAATTGAAATGAAGTATGTCGATGAATTGTATCTTTGGGTTTTCTCTATTTCTGCTGTTGCTAATAGCTCTGAATATATATTTCTTCTACATACTTAGCACTGAACACAAACCTGCTGCTTTAAAGCTGCCAATTGTGAAGTCAGATCCTCTACCCCCTGTAATCAGGGAAATAAATGAATACCTTAACCGTTTGCCGAGTCAGTATCACAACAAAAATTCAAAATTTTTGCCCATTCAAAGAGATTTGATAAGCTCATTTAACTCTTCTGGGACTACTTTGGACAGTGTTTGGCAGAATGTTGAAAATGTGAGTGAGTATCGGCAAATTGTTTGTAGCCAGATTGGTAGTCATATAATTCTTCACATATTTATTTTTCTTGTTTACTAATTTCTTTTTAATATTATGAAATAAAGATACATTAATTGAATCAAACTTAATCACCCCATGGCACCTGTTAAGTCTCCAATACCTGGCTCTTTGACTGTGCTGAATGGTTTCTTAGATTCTAATCCAACAACCAATCCGTTCGCGCTCATGCGCAAACAGACAGACAGACAGAGATTTTTTTGGCATGTCAGAAGCTAGAGAGACTATGTACAACTGTTCTAATTCAAATGAATAAAGTGTATCCAAAATAAAAATAACTTATACTCATTTTTCAGCCTATGAGAGAACATCCCAGATAGAAGTTTGATCATAAAATCTTCATGACATGCAGTAAACAAACATTATTTTTAAATTACAGTGGGCAGATGAGGAATCTTTGTTCCCATACAAGAATGGTACAGCTGGTCAGATACTGCAAGCATTGCGTACCTCACAGATAGCACTTGCTGACAATGCTCCCAAGGGAACTCAATTAAAGTTGCTATTCTTGTTAAAGGTTTGTTTATAAATATTTCTTGCTTGCTGCAGCACCTTTGCCCTTTAGTAGCTTCCACTACAGGGCAACAGTATTTGCGATAAAAAATACCAGCATTGTCCTTTCAATCGTGTCAATTAGAGACACAATACAAAGACAAAGACAGCGCGGACGCCGGCGTCCGCTTGGTGTTAAATGAATTAATTAGTTGGCTTGTTCAAGGTGGGTTGAAAATTTCAGACTACCAGACACAATAGACATTTAAATTGTTTGCGGCTCACCGGTGACCAGAGTGGCGTAATCTACTACTATAATTTGGTCATAATTTTTTTTTAAACTTTTTATTGTCCTGTTAAATTGCCAAACACTCATGCATGACGCTGTAATCCGAATTGTGTTTCACTTTTTCAATTCATATGTACTTACTTTCTTAGTTTATCTTAGACATCATTAAAGTAGCTGAAGGAAAACATTGTGGGGAAACCTGGAGTCATTGATAATTTAAGTTTTAAATTGCCAATCCACCTTGAGCAAGTGTGGTGATTAATGCTTAATGGCTTTTCTGTAAGAGAAGTGGCCTTTGCCCTGCAGTGGGACAGTAACAAGCTGGTATTATTATTATCATTTTGTTTGTTTTTTAGGGAAAACAAAAGTTGTATTTTAAACCAAAAAGGTATAGTCTAAGTGATGTAATAAGAGGCAACATTTACGCAGGCTATGACCGCTACAACTCGGAGGTATTCACATATTACCTTGCTATGATATTAAACTATAAATGGGTGGCCCCATCTGTCATAAGAAAGATTCGTTTCAACCAAGAAATTCTAGCTCATGCTACGGCTGGATTGAAAAAGACAATGATCAAAAATGGTTAGTATATTTTATCTCTCTCTTTTTACTTTTAATTACCATTACAGAGTTTTTTTTTTATCCTTGAACAAATTTCAGCCAAATCTGTAACTCTTCTGTAATAACTTTTTTTTTTTCAATATACCTAATTGTATTTAGGCTACCCTAGCACACCAAGCCACCTGTCAAAATTCTTTAAAAGATTTTTAGCTTTATAACAAAATCTTAAGATTCACATTCAATTAGAAAAATATATGTTGTACATTTATTTTTTAGGTAGCTAGATGTGCTTGTGTCTGTACTATGGATTCGCAGTTGTGGTACTTTATTATTAAATTAAATAACTTAAATTAATTAAATTAAATAGCTTGTTAAAAAAAAAATGTTTAAAAAACACCATTCACACTATATATCTCTCCCGTTTCAGATAAAGGAGTGTGCGTTTATGGCAAGTGCTATTACTGTAAAGTAAATGAAACTGTGTGTCCTGATAATAATGGCGACATTGAAGGGGCTGCTATATTGTACTTAGACAAACAATTTAAAGTTTACAAGTCTCTGTGGAGGCGGTCATATAATAGCCTGAAAATGGAATGGGAAAATGACAATGACTATTGTAAGTAAGTACTGTTTATTTATTGCTTCTTCTAAGTCGCACATTCGTGGCGTTCGAGGTCATGGTCATAGATCGTCTGATATACAGATTTCGGCTATTGCGGGCCTTCTCTAACCCTCTCTATCAGTGGCTTGATGTATGCACTACGTAAGGGAACTCTTCATTCACAGTTTGATTACGTCCGTCCAGCTCCATGGATATTCGGCTGTGGTAACGTTAACCTCGTACTCTTTTTTGATCACTAATCATTTCAATGCAGTTTCGTTGCGGATGATGTGACCAAACATATTCAGGACTCGTACCTGCACAAACTGTACAGTCCTGAATGAGCCTCAAGCTCATTCAAGATGGAAACAATAGTGCAGCACCGCAGTCCCAGAGTGACAATCTTTTTATTTTGTGTGTTTGGATTGCCAATGATTGAGCTCCAGAAAAATAAGAAATATCACACACACATAGCAAACACCACCACACCACCACTACATCTCACTTAGCAAACTTTACCTTCAACCTAGTGTTTTTAGTTATGCGGTGGTTTTTATCTTCGTGAGCTTTTCAATGGCTGATACCGTGTCACTGCACACCGTCTTTTTATTTCTCCTACATAACTTCCAGTATTTGTGATAGTGGATTCCAGGGAGATGAAACTGTGGACAACTTCGCAATTCACTACTTCGACTATTTCACGAATCAAGTCGATTGCTAGTCCTACGGTCTGCCACCATTATTTAAGTTTTACTGTGTTTAACCTTTCAATTGTTTCAATTAGAAACACAATAGAAAGACAATGACAGCGCGGACACGAGTGTCCTTTTGTGGTTTAATGAATTAATGGTGAGACCAAAACGAGCACTTGTGACGTCTTAAGAAGAGCACATATTTCTACATATTTCAGGTTTGATACTAACCAACCTATGTGATTAATATATCTGTCTTAGTTTCCTAAAAACTATCCTCGCTATGTATTCGGTATAGATTTTAAACAGGAGAAGGGAGAGAATACATCCTTGTCGAACACCAGCCTGTGTCTTTAAAATACTCGAATCGATCCCGTCCACGGAAACAGCTGTAATGTCCTCGAAAAGCCTTTTAGTGAGAAAACTAGAAGCCGTGGTACACTAATTAGTACCAGTACCTACTTCCCACAGCTTCCAACATTTAACGGTGTCAAAAGCTTTACGAAAATCTACATAGCTGATACCTAAACCTAGGCTAGTCAACTCACGCTCTTTTCTTATAATTTGTCTTTAAATTGGAATCTGTTCGCGCTTTCCCTTTCCTTTGACACAACCAGCTTGCTCTTGAGCAATCTCCCGGCCTGGAGGCAGGGAGGTGCCTTCAGGCCGGGAGATTGCTCAAGAGCAAGCTTTTCGCGCGTTTTCCATATTTGCTGACTGACGAAGGGCGAAATATTCACCTCGACATCCTCCATATTCCCATAATGTTATTTATTTCATAGGAATTTCTTCAGCGCCTCATGTTTGTTTATTCATTGATTAAATTCAAAGAAGTCTGATATTCGTAACGTGTGTGTATGACAACGTGTATGAATGTAAACAAGGCAAAAGAATTATTAAGAATCATAGCATATGGCGCTCTGTAGTTTCTGCTTACCCCCATGGGAAAAGGCGCCAGTTTATGTATCTATGATTGATATATTTCTATACTAATAGACTATTAATGCTAACAATCTTTAGTTAAACATAATAATTTTATCTTACAGAAAAGCGTCATCACTACTAAGCACAAAGCGAATCCTCAATTTAATTGACATCGCTATTATTGATTTTCTCATACAAAACGGAGATCGGCACCGGTACGAAGTGTACAAAAATAAAATTATCCTGCTGGACAATGGGAAAGGGCTTGGTAATCCTATGTTGGATGAACTAGATATACTAGCCCCACTTTACCAGTGTTGCATGTAAGTGTGTAACATACTTAAGTAATCAGTATCGTTATTTTTTCAAATTACAAAAACAGCAGAGGAGCATTTACCGTTTATTTAAGAAGTTTCGCATCATAATCTGTTTCAATCGGTCAAAAATTCGATCCAAGTTCTCTATATTTTTGACAAGTTTCTAACATTGATTGTCGTTGAGATGAAATTGCGACTAAAATTGACCATTTTGAACTACGGCGCCTACAGATCCAAGTAATATTCAAGAAATAAGTTGTTGGCTATACCTACGTATTGTCTCCAGCACTTCATGCTACCCCAAATTGTCAAATTTTCTAATTGAACATGAACCTTATATTTTTTTAATAAACTTTAAAATTATCAAAGAAATTTGTTAGCTTGATGATTTGAAACCCATTTTTATATTTCAGATTATCTTCCAAGACCTGGCAAACTTTGGAGCTTGTGTCTGGCGGCAGTTTGACAGAGACAATCAAACTTTTAGCTTCATTCCAAGGGGAAAAGCTAACCACTGACGACCATTATAGAGCGGTAGAACGAAGACTGTTGAAAGTCTATGCTACTGTAAAGTATTGTATAGGAAAATACGGCAGTGCCAAGGTTTTTAAAAATATAGATGGTATTTAAGTCAACATTTGTTTTTATCACATCTATTCAAAAAGAGCTAGTTTATTCCTTGTAAACAGGGACCAAAATAGCTCATTAATCCCTGGGGACCAAAATTGATTTGAAATTGGAATGTGGATATTGTTAGTAAATGTTTCAATCAGCAAAGAGGTGAATCACAAACCATGCGGGAACAATGTAGTGAATATGTGACTGGCTGAAAAACTGCGAGCGCGCCAAATTTAAAAAAAGTTGATGAAAAATAAACAACGCGCGAAATTAAATGCATTCTGCTTTCGTTCGTAGTTGATTCATATTCAGATTTTAGAATTATAAAAAATGAGTGCGTCTTCCTCAAGTGAAAGTATTAGTACTTATGTCTTACGGTTCTGAATTGTACGTAAATAAATTCTTGTTCATAAGTTGCACTTACTTATTTTCTCATAGAGGGTGATAAAAAGTAGAGTGTCCACCTCGGGAGCAACACTATTTTAAGCTCGAGTGACATACTTTTAATCCTTTGCTGCGCTCTGGATTAAAAAAAACACACTCGCCTTTAAAATATTTGTTTGCTCCCTAGATAAACAATCTACTATTTTATTCCTAATGATGGTCTCTATTGGTCCATAGACAATCCACCTACATAAATACAAGTCAACCTTTGCGGACATGACATGCCTGTTGAAACAACAATGAGTAGGTAATCAGGTACTAGGTATTTATTTTTTGTACATAGGTACCTATTTTTTCAAAAAATATTTTGGTTTATAGAATACTGAGCAGTAGGCAATCAAATAACTTTCATGAAACAATGTGGTAGTTTTGACGGCACAGTTGGCGTAGTGGCTGAGTTATTAACTGCTGTGATGTGTGTCGTGGGTTTAATTCCTTCACGGAACTACTATTTCTGTAAGTTGTTTCGGGTTTGGCTGTTTGTGTAAAGTATGTGAACGCTACAACGAAACAGGAAAAATTCCTAGCGGGGAGCTACTTTTTAAAGTTAATTTCTACAGGCCTGAAATTGATAGTTTAAGAGAGATCGACTGTAAATTACCCAACTACATAAATGGTTCAATACAATATTGTGCCATTACTAGTTCCACAATGCTAGGCTAAAAACGGTACCTACGTGTTCGGAATAAAGAAAGTATCTAACCGTTTTGACTGTCTCCTTATGCCTAACACAAGCAAATTAGTTGCTCAAAAGAATGCTCCTCAATGTAACTAGCATAAGTTATTTAAGTTGCTGAATAAACTTTTTTTTTATTATGTAAAGTCGTCGTGGTTTTGTACTGCAGTCTGCAACTGTACCTACGTCAGTATTAAGTAGTCTACGAGGACAGCCTATAGGGTTTTAGTTACCTAAAACCCTATAGGCTGTCCTCGTAGACTATTTAAAATCTGTACATTACTAAGCCAGCTCAAAGTCAAAGAGTTCTTACTGACTGAATAGTACGTATGGTCGATTATAGGCTCCCCATGCGTCGGTAATCGATGCTACAAGCTATTATGAGGAACGGGATGTTAAGTTCCGCATCCCCCATGAAATTGAAGAGTCGGTATTCGACTTATTTCCGAGGAGAATGACCTAGTCCGCCAGTAAACCCGCGCTTTTAATAAGTACTCCGTTTGGCATAAGTGTAGATAACACGCCCCTAAGACGACCATTAACAGACTGTGGGTAGGTACTAGCATTTTAAGAAGCAAGTGGAAAATATTATTAAACAGAAGTAACCTTAAAAATGAATTTAAATCTTTGACCCATTGCGACTTCAAGCTACCGCGACCCCTTAAATCCAAAGCGTGAAAAGAGTGGCGGTGGCAAAGAGATTTAAAAAACTAGGCGGTGGTGCTGGTGACGTAATTGTATCATTTATTTTTGACTTTTTTGTTAGTGTTGTCAACTTCAACTCTATCAACTGCTGTCGCCTGTCACGCAGTGTGACCATTTGTGGCAGATTTCTGCCATTTTGGCAGATTTAGCTCCTAATTTTTTTAGTAAAAGTGGCAGATTTCGGCAGATTTAAAAGAATTTAAAAAAATCACAATATTTTATTTAGATTTTCATTTAATTTTCTTTTTTTTAAGTAATTACATCAGGTTTTATTTATAATCAGGTAACAAATGATTTTTATCGAACTGGCAACTTCTGTTTCATGATCAAACTATACGGGGATATCCCACTTATTCTGTTTTTAAACAAGTGCATCATATGATTATGAACTGTATACAAACTGGAATAGTGTACATATTCTAATCTTCTTCATTGATTTGGTTTCCAAACAACTTTTGATTTTATCTCATTCTCTTTTGATGTGTATCGTGTATGGTTCTGTGTAACGAACGATTATTATAAAATTATGAAGAGAAAATACGAGCGTTCTTATCGATTTGAGTGGGAGCAAGATCCTTTGCTTTCTTCCTGGTTGACGAGGGCAAAAGATGACCAGGACGTTGTATTGCACGTTATAAAGCTTGCAACTGCAAATTAATTACCAGATTATCTTCTTTAAAAGAACATGGATCATCACAGAAACATAAAAAGAACATAATTGGGTACAGTGGCCAATCATCGGTAAGTATTTTACAATAAGTTCAAATACATAATCATATTATTTATAGATCTCCCCGTGTGGTATCCGGGTAGTAGAATAGAACCAACCCATCTCATCCCGTGGGTGTCGTAAAAGGCGACTAAGGGAATCTGCCGGAGTCCAATTGTGTTCCTCTGAGCGGTGGCAACGACTCACCCCCAAGCTAAGGTTGCCGTGCCGAGAGCTGCATGACTAGGGGAGAGCCGAGTCGTAAGCGTGCCTGTTGTCTGGGGCCAGGCGTCCCCAGGCACTAATCCAGCCTTACCTCTACATGCGGGGCTCTGTAGAGTGTGGACAGATTATTTCCCTAGCTATTCGTGGGAACTATATGAGTATTACAAAACAAAATCAACTCGAAGGCGGCGGTGGCGCTCGCCACACACCACGTCAGTTGTTCTCACGGGGCGAAAAGCGAGCTGCGGAGTGTCGTTTAGCTACGCTGAATGTTCAGGGAGGCCTAAAAGATAAGATGGATGAAGTTTGTGAGTTAGTGAAGGACAAAAGGATAGATGTGCTATGTTTGAATGAGACGAAAAGAAAAGGGGTGGACATCTCCATACACGGTCCCCTGACCGCGATCTGGTCCGGTGTTAAAGAAACACGTAGGGCCTGTCAGGGTGTGGGAGTTGTTCTCTCTGAGAGAATGATGAAATGTGTAAAAGGTTATGATTGCGTTAGTCCCAGAATTCTTTGGGTGAGAACCAAGGTAGGCTTAAACCGTATTTTTTTCTTGTGCGTTTATGCACCTGATATGGGAAGCTCCCCCTTGGAGAGAGAAGAATTTTGGGACAGTTTAAGAGATGTTATGAAAGGATGTACCGCAAACGAGAAGATTGTTATGCTTGGAGACTTTAATGGTTGGGTTGGTGTGAAGAGAGATGGGTATGAACAAGTATTAGGTGCATTTGGAGATGATAGAGTGAATGAGAATGGGTTAAGTTTATTAGAAATATGTATAGAAAAAAGATTGTGTGTTATGAATACTATGTTTAATCATAGAAAGATTCACAGGTATACGTGGGAAAGGCAAGATAGTAAAAGTATGATAGATTTTGTGATTGTAGATGAAAGGTTAAAGAGTAAAGTTACGGATACAAGAGCTTATCGGGGAGCTAATGTAGGTACTGATCATCATCTGGTAATGTGTCGGGTGCATGGTTTATTCAAGCATTGGCGCCATCGAGTTCGAGTACCTGTGACTGCTCTAGAAAGGATAAAAGTAGAAAGACTGCAAGAAGTCAAAGTAAAAGAGGAATATAAGAGGGAAGTAAAAGAAGAGACGGATAAATTATTTGATGAGATGAATGATTATAGTTTAGAAGAAGTATGGGATATAATGAAAGATAGTATGGTGCAAGCGGCTACAAAAGTATGTGGCCTAGCACGAAGGAAATGTGGTAGTAAAACGAATGATTCTTGGGTAGATGGTGAAGTTAAAGAGGTTGTGAGAAAGAAGAAAGAGGCCTGGCTTAACGTGCTAGCCTGTAAGGCCCAAAATAGAGTGAATCTGGCAACAAATGTAAATAGAATAGATGATTTAGAGAGAGTGAAGAAAAGTTACACCGAAATGAAAGCGAGAGTGAAAGAAGTGGTAAAAAAGAAGAAGGATGAAAAAGATGAAGAGTATAACAGGAAGTTCTCGGATAACTTCAGGGCCAATGTTAAGATGTTTTGGAAACAGGTAAGATTGGCTCGTGGAGTGACAAAGACTTCGAGTATGAATGTTATAAGAGCAGAGGATGGTTGTTTGATAAGCGAAGAATGTGATGTCTTGGAACGCTGGAAAGGATATTTTGAAAGTTTATTTAGTTTTCAGGATAGTGTGCAAGGAGTGGGTAACTGGGCAGAGGAGAGTGGTGAAAACCCAAACCCGGATGTAGATGAAGAGAATGAAATAGGAATGGATGAGATCGTAAGATCATTAAGAGAAATGAAAGTTGGAAAAGCTGCAGGGTATGATAGATTGTCCGCTGAAATGCTGAAGGGCGGTGACGGGGTAGTAGCAAGCCTGTTGTGCCGGATCTTTAATATGTGTTGGAGATATGGTCGAGTCCCAGATGACTGGTGCAAGGCTGTAATCGTACCACTGTATAAAGGAAAAGGCTCACAGCAGGAGTGTAAAAACTACCGCGGCATTAGCCTTTTAAGCGTAGTTGGTAAACTGTATGCAAAGGTTTTGATTAAAAGAGTGATCAGACTGACAGACGAGAAATTATGGGACGTGCAGGCAGGGTTTAGAGAGGGAATGGGATGTATGGATCAGATCTTCTCCTTGAGGTGCATAGCCGAAAAATATCTGGCTAAGCACAAGAAAGTTTACTGTGCTTTCGTTGACTTGGAGAAGGCCTATGATAGTGTGTGGAGGGATGAGCTGTGGTCGACACTATCCATGTATGGTGTGGACTGGTGCTTGGTACGGGCACTGAAATCTTTATATAGGGATTCCAGTGCCTGTGTCAGGATAAACGGGGCATACACAGACTGGTTTAACATCTCTAGGGGAGTTAGACAGGGCTGTGTAGCGTCACCTTGGCTGTTCAACTTATACATGGATAGTTGTCTGACAGATTTAAAAGAGAGTGAGTGTGGATTGAGGATGAATGAGTTGCCTGTCAAATGCCTCCTCTACGCAGACGATCAAGTTCTTCTTGCATCGTCAGCGGAACAGTTGCAAGACATGGTGACCAAGATGAATGAAGCATATAAGATGAAAGGGATGAACATCAATGTGAATAAGACGAAAGTCATGGTGTTTGAAAGAGACGAAAACGTGTCGTTGTGCAATGTGAAAATAAACGATATGAGTGTAGAACAAGTGAATGACTTTGTATATCTGGGAAGTCTGTTTACAAGGGATGGAAAGATTGAGGCGGATGTGGAAAGGAGAGTGAATGCAGGAAATAAAGTGAATGGCGCTATACATGGCGTTGTGACCAGCCAGTCTATGTCCGAAAAGGCACGACTGGCTGTTCACAATGGTGTGCTGGTGCCTACACTAACGTATGGAAGTGAATGTTGGGTGTGGCAAAAGAGACATGAAAGTAGAATAAATGCTGTAGAAATGCGTTCCTTGCGAAGTATGTGTGGTGTAACAATTAATGACAGATTGAGGAATGATGATATAAAGCAACGTTGTGGTTTAAAAGAAGATGTAGTAACAAAAATTGAAAAGAGTATGCTTAGATGGTTTGGTCACGTTGAAAGGATGAATGAAAGGCGACTAACGAAAGGTATTTACAAGGCAGATGTAAGTGGGAACGCCGGGAGGGGACGCCCAAGAAGGACATACATAGACCTTATTGGTGATGTTCTTCAGAAAGGTCAGGTGCGTAGTACTCGCAACCGGCGTGTGTGTATGACAACATGTATGAATGTAAACGAAGCAAAAGAAGTATGTAAGAATCGTAGCATATGGCGCTCTGTAGTTTCTGCCTACCCCCATGGGAAAAAGGCGTGAGTTTATGTATGTATGTATGTATGTATTATTTATAGATTTTTCAAAATGAATAATTTTATTAAACTGTTTCAGGTGCAACAGTTTTTCAAGAAAGCTCCATTAGAAGAGGAAGTGAAAAAGGCGGAACTAAATTTTTGTGCAATGTTAGTGGAACACAATTTATCTTTTCGCCTAATGGACCATTTGAACGAAATAATATCAAAAAGCTTCCACGATTCTGAAATCGCCAAACAATTTTCTTGTAAGAGGACTAAAGCAGCAGCAGTAACATACAATGTGTTGAAACCTAATTTAGAAGAGGAGATGCTCACCGACTTGAAATCTTGTGAAAACATGAAAACAAGTAAACCGATGTTTTCCTTAATTATTGATGAGACCACAGATGTTACAACCACTTCGGTGCTTGCAGTTGTAACCAAATATTATTCAGAAAAAGACCTCCAGGTAAAAACTAAATTTTTAACTTTGGTTGACTTGAATGGGGCCGATGCGCAATCTTTGTTTAATGCTCTTTCCGGGGCTTTGACTAACACTAACCTTAATATTAAAGACGCTATTGGTTTTGGGGCTGATACCACTAATGTCATGTTCGGGGAACAAGGTGGTATAGTTGCTAAAATAAGACATGTTAATCCAAATTGCATGTTCATAAAATGTGTCTGCCACTCTACCGCTCTGTGTGTATCGCACGCTAGTAAAAATACCATACCACGGGCTATTAACCAGATCGTACAGGAAGTCTATGGATATTTTTCACATAGTAGCAAGAGACAAAGAGAATTTGTCGAATACCAAGACTTTGTTGGCGCTGATAAGCATAAAATGTTAAGGAATTATGAAATTCGCTGGCTTTGTTTACACGCTTGCATCAATAGAATTTTAGAGCAATGGGATGCGCTTAAACTATTTTTTCAGTCGCAGTTTTTGGAAGACAAAAATATTTCATCAGAATTCTTGTTTAACAGTTTGAATGACAAGATTTATAAACTGTATTTTTATGCCCTTGATTATATACTGCAAATAATCAACAAACTGAACACCATATTTCAAGGAGATTACACAATAGTTCACTCTGCATATAAAGACATTTCCAAAGTGTATACGTGCCTTTTAAGTTGCTATATGAAAGGAAATTATTTGAAAACCACAGATTCAGTCTCGAATGATCCAAAATCCACTGTGAATTTTTTGCCCCTGATGTATTTAGGCGTTAAGGTGATCACTGAAATCGATCGCTTATCCGTAGACGTGAGTTTGAAAGCTGGAATTCAATCATTCCTCCAAAGAATGCAAAGCTTTTTGACAGAACTGTGTAGGTACGCAATTAAAGACACGGTTGTCACTGAGCAATATATTCAAAGATTTGCAGTTCTTGGATCCACAGCATGTGGTTTACAAAGATTTTTCGTCAATTTTAAACATTACAAAGAATTTTCCCAATATAATAGACGAGAACAATATTCAAAAAGTTGATGACGAACTTCGACAAATTTTTGATAAATCTCTAAGAGACTTGTTAGAATCAGGTGGAAGTACCACCTCCAGTCTTGAGTGTAGACAAATTTTGGGGAGCGATCGGAAAATTTTTATTAAGGATGCGAATGGGGCTACAAAATATCCGAACATAACAAATTTTGCGAAAGCGTTGTTATGTTTGCCGATGTCTAGCGCTTCGTGCGAAAGAATCTTCTCGCAGGTGAATCTGAATAAAAAGAAAATAAGGAATATGTTCCTAAATAAACATGTGTCTTCATTAATAACTGTAAAAGAGGGGATTAAAGAACACGGAGACTGTGTGTCCTTTACACCAAATAGAAATATGTTAAAAAAGATGTCATCAAAATGTATGTACACCGAAAATGACGATTTGGAGGCAAATGTGAAAAAAAAAGAGCTATTATATTAAAACTATTTAGTTTATAGGAATAGATAATTGTGATACAAGAAATTTATTATAAGGAAGTATAGTTATTTGTTGATTACAGAAATTTCATTGAATTTGTTGTGTATTTTTATTCCGTTCCCTTATTGGCATATTTTTGGCGTTTTTAGCGCCAAGTGTGGCAGATTTTGGCAGATTTTTTGCCCAGTTGTGGCAATTCACTGTTTTTAAGATGGTCACACGGCTGTCAGTGTCAGCAGACGAGTCAGCTGACGACAGAGCGATGATGGAAAGTTGGAAATCGTTCAGATTTATGTTTTAAAAGATAAAAATGTATTTTGGTAGATAACATATGCAACACGTATCAGCACTTACATCCAAAATCATTTCAAAAGCGTCTAACTGTACATACGCACCTACTAGGTTATTTTTTACAACCATGTTCGAAGACGTCGAAAATACGTTTCTTTACTTTGCTTACGGCAGTAATCTACTCAAGAGAAGAATTCACATTAATAACCCATCAGCAAAGTTTTTAGGAGTTGGACGATTGGACGTAAGGGTTTCTAATCATTTTTTCTTGTGAAGAAGTTTACCTAAGTACATTGAGAAAAAAAAAATACTTATTTTTGTTTTACTCAATGTAAACTGATAATAAAGACATTCAATACTTAATATAGACACAAAATTTACATCCGATACTTGTCCTAGTGGACACAAGTCGATATGAGTCTAGTTTGGTACACTCCGCTGCCGATCTAATATTGCTATATTGTGCAATATGGAGAGGCGACTAACGAAAGGTATTTACAAGGCAGATGTAAGTGGGAACACCGGAAGGGGACGCCCTAGAAGGACATACATAGACCTTATTGGGTGAGGTTCTTCAGAAAGGTCAGGTGCGTAGTACTCGCAACCGGCGTGTGTGTATGACAACATGTAAGTGAGTTTATTATGTATGTATGTATGTGCGAAATGGTGTTACTGGGACATGGGGTTACAGTTTTTCTATGACATTTCTTCACATAGGACATGTATAGTATCTATGACTAATAATAAATATTACACCTTACAGTAAACACCCCTAATAGAATGATGAGCCTGTTACATTTCTGCTAAACTTGTAATATTATTATTTTTAGAATCATTGCCTCGATTTCATAAAGTATTCTGAACACTGGCGTGGTACTTCAGCCACTATAGTACCTACCCCTGGTACACATGTATGGGGGGCAATATGGAGATTGCATAATGATGATATGCCCGCTTTGGACAAGTAAGCATTCCTTGACTATAATAATTAATTAAACTATCAATTTATTCGATTAACTATCATACTCACTGTAACTGTTTCTTTATAGACAAGAAGGAGTCGACACAAATTGGTACTTTGCCAAAACTGTAAAAATTGTACTACAAGATGGTTCTTCAACAGATTGCCGAACATACCAACAAACAATCAATCCTCCATTACGGAAAAAGGGTGAAGAACTGCCTCCAGAAAGGAGGCCTTGTATTACATATTTGAACTGTATTGTAACTGGTGCAATTGAATGCAAAATTCCAGAGGATTATATTGAGGAACTCAAGAAAATACCAAACAATGGCCAAGAAGCGTCTCCTAAGATGATTGAGAAGTTACAAAGAAGTTTGTGATGATGTTTTTTTGTGATTTTAAGCCTATGAAATGAAATTACTGGGTTCACAAATCCTTAAGTAACTAACTTGTCTTTTATTTTCAATTAAAACTATCAACAATAAAATCATCAATCATCAACAAAAAAGTACATTTAAATTGAAAAACCCACATGGGTGCTTGCCCGGATTTGAATTACAACCTCGTGCATGAGAGGTAGGCGCCTTAACCTCTGGGCCATCACGAATTTTTCATTTCCTAATTGTGAAGTTTGTTTCTGACCATTTACTCAACGAAAGACTTTTTGAACAAACCAAATACAACCAACTTAAAAAAAAACCCGGTCAAGTGCGAGTTGAACTCGCCCACCGAGGGTTCCGTACGCTGGATAATACTTCATAATTATTTTCAGATTTTTCATTTCGGAAACGAGTAAAACGGTATTAATTTAATATTTTTGATTAAAAAAGAAAAATATGATTTTAAAATAATAAATAAATAAAACAAATAAATATTCCACAACTTTTCACGCAACGCCATTTAGTCCCAAGTTAAGCTTGAGAGCTTGTGTTATGGGTACTAAACAGCTGATAAACATACTTACATTTTTCTAAATACATACATATTGTAGATAAATTACACCCAGACACAGTACAAATGATCGTGCTCATCACACAAACATTTGTCCTGGGTGGGAAATGAACCCACGACCTCAAGCATAGCAGTCAGGGTCACTAACTACTAGACCAATTATTACAGGCCAGTCAATGCAATGCTCACCAAGCCATTTCATAAATACCCAATTTGAACTAGAAGCTTTCAATTTGAAATTTTAGACCCCAATTATTGTATTGAGACTTTTTCTTATATTTGTGGTTTATAACGATTTACTTGCCTAATTTCATAGTTCTAGGTCAACGGGAAGGCGAAGGTCCCTATGAATTTTGATTCCCTTGGGAATGTCGAAATAAACGGCCGTATCATTTTTACCCGACTGCGCCAGAAGGAGGGTTATGTTTTTCGAGAGCATGTATTGTATTTATAAATTATTGTTTGGCACGCTCTGCAGCCTGAGCGGCTCGATGGATTTTTGTCTGTCGAGGTGTCGTTAAATTCGTATTTATGATTTGAGTGACACTGGGTGTACGTACCTATATCAAAATAAATATAAAACAAAATAGCGGATTTTTTTATGGATTTTAGTTTGCGAGGTGACGTTAGATTCGTAATTACTGTGAAAGCAATACTCTTGAATAATAAGTTGTGAAGTTGATTAACATAGTACCCACTGAGTCTATACTCTATGGTGACCAGCGTGACGTTACTTCTCATTTGAAATGGCGCGAATGTGTTTTTTGGTAATGTCACGTGGACAGAGTCGTGCTGCATGCGTAGCATGAACACATTGAACACCGAAGAAACGGCCTTTGTCTACAGACGAATCGGCAAATTGACAGATTATATAGACAGGAACCTCAATCTGTCGAATTTCTTATAATAAACCTGCCTGCGTAGCATGAACACTTAATTTCTTTTCTTCCGAGACACGACAAAGACCGTTTCTTCGGTGATCATGCTACGCGTGCTGGTGTGTGGGAGGGACCTGAGCAGAGTTCCGGTTGACTTGTGGCACCAACACAGAGTACATTTTATATTATGGGAGGCAAAAAAGAAGAAACGCACGTCCAGTAAAAAACTGTCGGTTTACCTATTTGAGTTATGTTTTGTGATTACGATTAATAAGTGAGGTTATTACTGCAGTGAAGATTATATTATTCTACGTTATGAACCTATTACCACGAAACCCCCGTCGGTGTCAGCTCATCGCTCAGCAATCACTGAACGCCGACATTAGAAGTGGCCTAAGAACTTGCTTCTTACTTGACTGGCGTGCTTCGCTAAATCGTCGAGATGCAGCAGAACTCAAGAAGAACAAGATGCAGTGATCGAAGTCTGCTTGCTATATTGGGCTCCATCAGCGCGGGCGCTGAGGGTCGCGGGCGCAGAGCGACCAAACGGCGGGGGTAGCGTGGCGAGGCGGCAAAACGGTGGCAGCGGGGTGATAGCGTGACGCGACTGACAGAAGTGCACGAAATAACTGGTATTTTCTGGCAGTAACACTAACAACAATCCGGTGAGTCGTGTAATTTTTGTTTTGATGATTTTGGTACCGAATGTTTTTTTGCCAAGTTGTAGGTACTAGTCGCAGAAGTCAATGCGAACGTTTGTGTAAAGGGCATAAGTACCGATCAGATATTACCTATAAACATAGTCCTAGTGCCGAACAAATTAGGTAGGTAGTTGCGAAGTTTTAGAGTGGCAATAGTTTATTAAACATGCGGGTAGCGCGTACAATAAGATAATTAATCATTTAAAATAGGTGTGTGATGATCGTTCAAGAAATTTAATATTTTAAACAGGGTAGGTACCTACCTACCTATCGCAATCAACCGTGGCAAAATGTTCGTTAGTTACCTAGGTATTTCTAAACAAAAATGTATAGTGGATTGTAAGTATTCCGCTTCTTTGTTTTAACAAGTGTCGATACCGCGGGTATGTACCTACATAGAACCTAAACCTTACGTAATGAATATTGGGTCAGTGGTAATAGTCTAATGCCCGGGCTACACGAGGCTAGATACATTTTTACTGATATATGTAGAATTTGTGAGTTTAGGGTCTGTAGGGTCAGGCCGTGTAGATTCAGAAGCTTGGCTCTTTATGAGATCTGATATCTTTTTCACAGGGCAACCTTATGTGGTCGTCTTGGCAACATTTTACATGAATTATTTTTTGATGGGATATTACCTATTTAACGTTTTTACATATTTTGTTCCGTCTTCATACAACCACAGTCTAAAAACATACAGTCGTCCGACTAGGCTGTCTAGACTAGGGCAATCGTGCGGGGTGTAAGGGGCGAGACGCGGGAAAGCCGCTCCCGCACTGCTAACAAAACGATGTTCGTAGTGCGGGAGGTATTATTCAAGTCTAACGCGTGTAGAAGTTATCGGCATTTTTCCAGAGATCAAAGGCGTTGTCTTACTGTATTAATATTTATACTACGTGATACAATACAACAACAATCGAAGTCGTGGCAATTGAAACACAGTACCTAGGTAAATAGACGTGACGCCACGTGACGGTCACACGACGCATTTACTACTTTTAAAATCATCGCACTGAACATTTAACAACTAAGTACCCTTGATATTCGTTTTTATTTTCTGTAGAAATTTTAGGTACCTAAGTAGGTAGGTACTCGTATACTTACCGTAATTTCTTTTTAAGAATATTACAGTTACCGGCACGTAACTTGGCAAGACATTTTCGTAGTGGGGGAAGTTCGCGCATATAAAAATGTATGAAATTGCGTGTGCGCAAACTTCCCCCACTACAAAAACTCTTGCCAACTTACGTGCCGGTAACTGTACCCGAGCTATTAAACGTTGAAACATGATTCGGATATCTTTATTGTGTCCGACTCGTTTCTCCGTTTAAGTTATTAAGATGGTTATGGACGTTGATTAGAATGATTTATGACTTCTATTGGTTTGCTGGCACGGCGCGGTACATTTAAAGATCGGTTGATATAATTAATCTTCCTACTCTGGTAAAATACAGGCATAGCTGCATCCTCCATATTTTAGTAAGCAGTTAATAGCACACTGTACGTACGCATTGGCGCAACAAAAGCAAAAAAAAAACATGTAAAGGGATACATTTTCGTATTAATTAACAGACGCATTAACCAAGAAGTTATTTAGTTTTATTTGGTTTTATTGATAAAAGAAGCAGTATTTATTTATTTATAAGTTAACACGACTTTCCAAAAGTCAATTACATTATCACAACATTAATTATCAATACTCAATAAGACATCATATAAAAAAAGGGAAATATAAATAAAAACAAAAAATACAAAACATATCAGAATAAAAAAAAAAAGAAATACAAAAATGAGATTGAAATAAAATCAACATAAAAATCAAAATTAAATAAAAATAAAAAAAATCAAAATAAAAATAAAACCAACATAAAAAAAAATAATTAAAATAAAACCATCATAAAATCAAAATTAACACACAATCGGAAATAATAACAAAAAAAAACACATTATAATAAATGCGCGTCTGCTGCATGCTGGTGGTCAGGATACCCGTTGAAGCCGTGGATGCTAGCTGGCTGGGTGACTCGCTGCTCGAAAGCTTGAGGAAGTGATGATGACGTCACGCTGATGTAGCTCTGCACGAAGGCTGCGCTGACGTTCATGTTCGGGTCACCAGTTTGGAGATATGAGGAACAGGGTGTAAAGTTCCTCATCCACCATTGAAAAGGGAGGATCCTCTGACCAGACGGGTGTTGTGTCTGGTGGGCTAACTACCTGCCCGACGGTTGTTGTCGGGAACTTGTATACGTTCAAACTGCGCGGATAACTTTGATACCGCGATGTAGGATAGTTCGTATGTGGCGAGATAGATGTCGCTACACACACAACAAACAAGCAACGTTAACAAAGTTTTATTCTTGCGTAACATTATTCTGTAATGCCAAAGAAATAGAAAAATATAGTTAAGTATGTTGAGGTACTAAAATGGTAGTAAATATTTACAAAGAGATAAATTCGTTGTGTAGTCTGGAACTATGAAAAAAAATGGTCCAGACATCCTGACGTCAGAATGTCGGACCACTTTCTTTAGGTACTTAAATGTTTTTTCGCTGTCAGTTGAGGTACTAAATATTTAAATGGAGGTCCCACTAATGCGCCTGTGGAGGCAATGCGTTGTGTTAGTCGGGTACCGGATGGAGGTCTCACTAACATAATGCGACTTTGACTCCATTATGTCGTCGGGGCGACATAATGATATGGAGTCAAAGTCGCATGTGCTTCGATCCAGGCCAATCGTCGGCTGTCGCCCAGGATGCCAAGTCGCCAAGGCGCCCTTCTCCAAACTCGAACTCGAATTTTTTTTGGCACCGTAGGTAGGTATCTCAGATGAGGTTTTTGGAGTTCGCTTCGCTCGCTTACATTCTTTTAGTTACTATTGGCTCATGGAAGAACTTTCATTCATGTTGAATTCAGGTGTCGATTTGAATCGTGTTCGTGTTTTGAGGCTTAGTTCATAATAGGTGTTGTGCAGTACCTATTATAGTGTTGATCCTCGCTCCCCCATTTAAAATTTTTGATCATTTTGAATTTATAAATATTTTGTAGATGCATTCATAAATAGGCCAATAAAATGAAGAGCCCTAATCTTGTGCCGCTAAAAACATTTCCTTCGTATGAATGTAATGAAGATCGATCGTAGGAAATACTTATAAGTCCCACTCGCGCTTGAAGAGAATTTTTGAGTGGCTGTGGGCCACAACTTTTTTTAGGCCAGGATCTGCGCCTGTGAAAACTTAACTATGAAGAACCTATTATAAGTAGACTTCTTGTATTTTATTATCCATGGTCGGTCCATACGCCTGTCAAATTCTTCTTACCAATGTGAACTTAGACTATAGTGTGAACCACGTTTGATAAGTTTTAGAAATGACAAATCATGATGTTTCCTACATAATAAAAATAATTAAACTTTAATTAACAGGTAGGTACCCGTACCTACCTACTGTAGTTTGGACATCATTTCAATGTTTTAATACTAATTGTGTCATTACCAAAATTATTGTGGTAACTCCTCAACATCATAGGTTCAAATCCATAGTTGTCTATTGATAAATAAAAATGATGAAATCAGAAATTTACAAACCCGATACATTCCTGTTTTTCGCTTACGCTGGCACTATGTTAAAGATTCGTGTCAGAACGTTCTGTCCAACTGCAGAATTTGTTTCTATAGCACGACTGGATGTATGTATTTACAAACCTTGCTAATATTATGTAGGTTTTGGTTACAGAATACCAATTTGGTAAAATCTGTTATAGAACTTTAGACTTCACTTCATCAAATGCACTCAGTTTTGGGAAGGTCCCGTCGCCACTATCGTGCCAACGGCTAACGCTCATGTCTGGGGCGTCATATGGAGAGTTCATAAAGACGATATGGAATCTCTTGATAAGTATGTCGAAAATCAAGTCAAACTAGTTGTTGTTTTCACATTAAAATGTCCTTTTCATTTTCAGCCAAAAGGATGTTGACACTAAAAGGTATTTCGTTAAATACGTTGATGTCCTTACTCCTCATATGGGTACATTCACGTGTCGGTCCTATATGCAAAAAGTGTATCCTTTACCGAGAGGTAACCGAGATACCATACCCGCTGAACAGTGGCCGTCGTGGTCATACAAGCAAATCATAATAATGGGGGCTAAAGAAAACGAGCTTCCACTGCGCTATATACGTTTTTTGAGAAAATTAAAAGATAATGGCAATGAAGGTTACATAAGAGCGGATTGTTTGTTGAGGCGCTATGGAAACGACGTGCCATGTGATTGTAGGCTACCAACAGTAATACTCTTAGAACCTCTTAAGCTTAATTTGAAGAAAATTAGAGAGAAGAAACAAGGTCAGAATCTCGTTTAAAAGCAAAAGGTAAAGAACAAAAGTCAGGAAATCTACTTTTTAAGTTTCCGTCCCAAAAGGACAAAAAAGAACCTCAGCTCGTCTAGCTGGCCGACTTTCTATCATAGAGCGGTACCTTATTAAAATTTAAACATTATATCCGGTAAAATTTCTGATTGTGTTACAATGTCGTCTATCTTGGTGTTCTAAAACTAATCACTTAATTCGCAACTTTGCCCCGCGTTCTTAGTCTAAGTTTAGAGCTAAAGGTGTATTCAAACTAGATTTTACTATTTTTTATAACTTTTTTATTAATATAAATATTAAAATTATTAATAGGTACTCGGTTTTTATTAAATTAATTATATAAAATTGTACACTATCTCAATCGTTTGGTGAAATTGTATCTAAATTGAGCATATAGCACAACGCTACCCCGACACTTACACAAAACATACACAATTCACACAAGGAAATAAATCATTTGGAAATTATTTTATCAGTCAATAATTTATGCATAATATAATCACTAAAAATGAGGTAATGTAACTGCCTTGTAAAGTGATAATCACAATTAAACAAATACTGATAAAAAAAACAAGAGCGTAAGTAACAAAGGTCGATAGTAGGCACAGTCCGCAGGGAACGCTGTGTGAGGCAACGTTGTGCGAGACTTCGCCGCAGTCACTCCACGCATCACTCGCTGCACGTGCCTCCAGCTCGGGTCACTGATCTAGTCAATGCTAAGTATGTGCGAGGCGAGTGTGAGTGTGCAAGCGAGGTGGCGTGGAGTGTCTCAGCTCGCTCGTTGTCACAGGAGTGCACTAGACTCCACGTTATACATTACGCGAACATTCCAGTTCAGCGAGCTTCAGTTTGGTGGGGCTTTGTTTGTCTCCCTCACTGGAATATTAGCGAATAACTTAAATGGAACTACATTATAGTGTTCTAATATATTTAGGTTACGCTTAACGATACCTATCTACAACATTCCTCATAATTGAGCAAAAGGCACTATGCAAATTTTATACATAAAACAATATTTGGATTTCGGTTACAACGAAGATCGTTTGGATTTTACTAAAATGGTTCAATCAGTGATGCAACGTGCCTTGTGCCCCCGACAACAACACAAACGTGTACAATCATGTACCAGTCCCAGTCTGCCAGGCCTTCGCCCCCTCTCGCTCGCGACGTATTACTTACATTACTTTTTAACTGATTTCTTACTAATTCACAATAAAAAAGGTGGTCAACGACTTAAATAAAATACTATCGGTAAGCCATTCGTAATACATCGCCCATTTTCATAGTCAACCGAACTGAATTGATTGCTCGTGGCAGAGGTTCTTGATTGTGTTTAAATGAAAACAATTTAAATGCCATCGACAATGTAGTTTATCGGAATTCTAGCGTTACTTGTGAAACAAACATGTGTTTAATAGAAAGCAATGCAGGCGTCCGAACCGTGTCGAGCCGCGCACAGTGTCTCGCGTTTATCTTGTCCACCTCACACAATCAACAAACTTGCATGCATGAAGGCTGGATGTCTGAAGGCACTCGTTTAAACCCTTATACCACATTATCGTTATAGTTATGATTACTACATCGGACCGCAGCTGCGAGCGCTGGTTGACGCCTGGAGTCTAATGTCCACGACTGTTGTATATATTGGAGTCTAACTTTGGTTGAATGTTTATTAGAATTATATATACTTTTTTACAGTTAATTACTATATGTAGCTAACACTTGATTGACGTAGCTTTATTTAACTAGAAACTTGCTGTCAATTAGGTATTTCTTTTTTGTTACAAATTCTAAAAAATATTATAAATTCATATTGAAACCATCATAAATTCTCCCCACGCCCATGTCTATTACGCGTTATGTAATTAATTAAAATAAAAAAGTCAATAATATCTACATACTTGCTGCCAAAAATCACTGCACATTAAAATGTGAACAAAATAAAAAGGAACTACACGGTTATAACATACCTAATTATTACGTTGTGTTACTACAGATATATTTCAGTGAACTAAATTAATAAAAAACTGTAATTAAACGAATGGAAAAATATGAACACAATAAAAGTTGAACTCTAAGAATACATAATGTGTATATGTTATCATTTAAGTTTACTCTTCTTTACCTTACATACATAAATATATTCGTATTACATAAATTAACTATTTCAGTAACTTATTTAGTTATTTTCTTAGTGAGATATTACCATACATTGTAGCTACAGACGTACACAGTTGACTGATTAACATAACATAACATCACGCCGCGTATTCCCCGCAAGGTTGGGCAGAGGTCCACCAGCTTCACTGATTCGGTGCACAATAAGGGTCGGCACATTCCGGCGGACGGCACAGCTACTCGTTGGTGTCGCGCACCGACTCAGTTAATTTAATATCCTGTGACGTGCCGTTCGCCGGTGAGCGCTGATCTTTACATAACATATACTTTACTTTACATAACATTATGTTTAAAATAATAGTAAGTAGTATAACTACTTATTTAATAAAAATAGTGGCAGGTAATATCTATTGCATTTTAGTCGATGGGGAACACATTGTTTTCAGCGTAAATTCTTATTGAGAGTAACTGCAACACGATAATGGCATACATTTATATTCATTCATACACAATAATATTAAGTTGTTAAATAATAATTGTTGCGGTATATGAAGTCATTTAAATTCACCGTTGTCACTTAACTGGTACTAGTAAGTACTCGTTTGTACAAACTACATGAGAATACTCATCCTGCTTGTAGTTTGTGCAATATAAATATCGCTACGTATGGCCGGCAACACTAAGTAACACGTTCTTCGTCTTTTTCTCGTTTAACTTACGCATTATGACTAAACTGTGGGTGTTGCTTCATGTTCCTACTAAAACCAGTTAAAACTAATTTGAAACGACCCTGTATAATTACTCTAATACAATTATATAATTATCTTTGCAAACATTGATAACAAAGCTACAATAAGTAACAGCATAAAAAGAATTGTAAATTTAGACGTTTATTTTCCAAATCTTTGGTGGTTAATTTAATTTAAATTCAATATTTGAAGTTTTTTATTATACAAGTAGCAAAAATAACTTGATATATAAAGCGGTATATCCAACAGTTGAGTATTATAAGCGGTTGCTTCTGTATCGATTAGGACAAGTGACAAATTCATATCGCAAGTACGTTCGCAATAGAAGTACTTGGCACAACAACATAACAACTTCAACGAATTTGACACCCGTTACAAAATTACTTTTACCTTTGAAACAGTAGCAAGGTACCGAACTATATGTCAAGAAATCAATAAAAATAATTTGTACACGATCTCGCCTACATAAAACTATACACGCTTTACATCTTAAATGGTAAACTTAACATTAATAGGCTATGTCAAAAGTGACACCGATCTATAACTATTTAATAACGTCGAGGTAAACTATATAGGATTCACGTCGAGACAAATCGACTCACTCAATATCGTCTCAGCAAAAATATTACTTTCCTGATATGAAACGAATCGTCAGACGAAAAGAAACGCATCGCCGTTTCGGGTCGAGCTCTCACAAAACAACAAAACCGACGCTCCCGTCGGGCCCGGCACGCTAACGTAATAAATGCGGGGGGATCGAGGGGCTCCCCCTAATATAAATTTACACTACAGTCAGAGACGATCCCCGCTCGTCGGACGATCATTACGATATTTACACTAAGGCTACGGCTACGATTCGAAGAGTCGGCGGCGACGCGGCCGACCTGAGGTAGATGTGGCTGGCGGGCCGAGCCGGGAGGCCCGACCGTCCGGCCGGTGCGACCGTCCGGCCCGGCCGTCCGGCTGGCGGTGCGCGGCTAGCAGCCGGCGGCGGAGGGCGGCACGCCGTTGGGCGACTTGAGGTCGGGCGGCGGCTGCAGCGGCTGCAGCGGCTCGGCGGCCGCGTCGTCCTCGCCGCGCGAGTGCAGCGAGGCCAGCTCGCGCACCCACGACGCCAGGCGCCCCGACACGCCGAACAGGTTGGAGCCCGAGCCCGTGGCCACGGCGCCCACGTTCACCTCGGCCAGCTCCTGCTCCTCCTCTGTGGAGCGAGCGTCGGTTAGTAACCAAAAGTATTCCGCTCGCATAGGCAGGGGGCTTCAGGGGTAGGCGAAATTATAATATTATAAGCAATTAAACTAAGAAGTCAACTATTGTAGTGCGGCAGAACAAATACCAAGGGATGGAATGACAGTGGAATTCTAAAAGTAAACTAACCAAAATTTCTACTTGCGCCAGTTTAAAACTCCAGAGCACATACTAAAAGCAAAGGGCATCAAAGCAATGAATGACTAATATTGAAATCTTTTAAATTCTGTTTGAAACATGTGTTTTACCCCGTTGCTTTTTTTTAACACGTTTCAGCGGCTTTCCCATAAGAATCAGTGTCGTAAATAAATCATACTGTCACTACAATGGTTCATGGTCACTCAGAAAATGATAACAAAAGTGCCCGCACGCATCTCACGTTACGTCAAACATGCAAACTTGTACCGCTACTTACATTTGATCAGCGTGCCGCCGACTCGGCACGTCTCTACGGTGCGCAACGGTGGGAACAAAAAAGCGGGCTCATATTAAACACAGGTTTGTACTAGCAACAAATGTTATCATTTGCTGACGAAGACCAGGATGACAGAGGAAATTATTTAAACTTCAACCTTGCACTGCACTAAGAGCTGTCTGACGAAAATGAACAATGTTATTATTAACGTTAGTTATGCCAAGATTCTACCATGTCTGCGATCACCAATCCGCGGATTCATCATGGTGTAATCGAGCAATTTTTTTGAAATATGCACGGTAGTTGTCGCGGGGAAGAGGTGGAGGTAAGAATAGTGGAAAAGCTCGACTGACCCAGCACGGTGCGCTGCAGCGAGTACATCTCCTGGCCCTGCGGCGTGTGGAAGAAGCTGCGCTGGCGGAAGTGCGGCTGCGAGGACGGCGCCAGGTCGGCCACCAGCTGCAGGAAGCTGGGCCGCGCCGGCGCGCGGTGCGACCAGCAGTAGTTGTCGCGGGGAAGAGGCGGAGGTAAGAATAGTGGAAGAGCTCGACTGACCCAGCACGGTGCGCTGCAGCGAGTACATCTCCTGGCCCTGCGGCGTGTGGAAGAAGCTGCGCTGGCGGAAGTGCGGCTGCGAGGACGGCGCCAGGTCGGCCACCAGCTGCAGGAAGCTGGGCCGCGCCGGCGCGCGGTGCGACCAGCAGTAGTTGTCGCGGGGAAGAGGCGGAGGTAAGAATAGTGGAAGAGCTCGACTGACCCAGCACGGTGCGCTGCAGCGAGTACATCTCCTGGCCCTGCGGCGTGTGGAAGAAGCTGCGCTGGCGGAAGTGCGGCTGCGAGGACGGCGCCAGGTCGGCCACCAGCTGCAGGAAGCTGGGCCGCGCCGGCGCGCGGTGCGACCAGCAGTAGTTGTCGCGGGGAAGAGGCGGAGGTAAGAATAGTGGAAGAGCTCGACTGACCCAGCACGGTGCGCTGCAGCGAGTACATCTCCTGGCCCTGCGGCGTGTGGAAGAAGCTGCGCTGGCGGAAGTGCGGCTGCGAGGACGGCGCCAGGTCGGCCACCAGCTGCAGGAAGCTGGGCCGCGCCGGCGCGCGGTGCGACCAGCAGTAGTTGTCGCGGGGAAGAGGCGGAGGTAAGAATAGTGGAAGAGCTCGACTGACCCAGCACGGTGCGCTGCAGCGAGTACATCTCCTGGCCCTGCGGCGTGTGGAAGAAGCTGCGCTGGCGGAAGTGCGGCTGCGAGGACGGCGCCAGGTCGGCCACCAGCTGCAGGAAGCTGGGCCGCGCCGGCGCGCGGTGCGACCAGCAGTAGTTGTCGCGGGGAAGAGGCGGAGGTAAGAATAGTGGAAGAGCTCGACTGACCCAGCACGGTGCGCTGCAGCGAGTACATCTCCTGGCCCTGCGGCGTGTGGAAGAAGCTGCGCTGGCGGAAGTGCGGCTGCGAGGACGGCGCCAGGTCGGCCACCAGCTGCAGGAAGCTGGGCCGCGCCGGCGCGCGGTGCGACCAGCAGGCCCGCATGAGCTCGTAGAGCCGGTCGGGGCAGTGCTCGGGCCGCTCCATCACGCCGCCCTCCACCACGTAGCGCACCACCTGCTCGTTGGACAGGCCCTGCGGGGAGACACCGCGACATCATATCGGTAACTATACTCATTTCCATGCCCTTGTTTTTACGGAACAAGAATCAACTTTACACTAATGTTCATAAAGTCAGTTTTAGAATGTTTTAAAAACATAGCAGTGGCAACCATGTGTAGGTTTCAAAGTTATTTTTAAAAATAACTTAAATTGTGAACGTAGTTAAAAACAGACTAGACGCCATACCTGGTAAGGCTGCATCGCGAGCGTCGCCATCTCCCACAGAACGACGCCGTAACTCCACACGTCGGTACTGCTCGAGAACACCTGAAACAAACGAAGATAATTAATAATCCAAGCGAAAATAATATTGCGAATTTATCAAACATCGGCAGTATCAGTATTACGACTCTTTTAGTCATGATTATGATATTCACTTTTTCCACACAATAATTTCACAATCATTTTTTTTTACAGTTATTCGTTAGTTACTCGTATTTGTTAGTTTTAAGGTTATCTGTTCACTAGATTATTTTTTGTTTAAATCTGTATATAAAAACAGGCGCTTCTCGCCAACAAACTTATCAGTTTGGGGAGTAAATTGTTAATTAACAATAATATGTATTATATACCTACTTGTGAACAACAATAAAAAAAATCATAATGTAACAACATACAATAATAAAATAAAAAAAAAGTGTTAGATATAACTTACTCCGTCTTTAAGGCTCTCAGGGCTCATCCAGCGCACTGGCAGCAGGCCCTTAGTGCCTTTCCTATAGTAGTCAGTCTCGTAGATGTCTCTGGTCATGCCGAAGTCCCCGACCTTCACGGTGAGGTCTCCGGCGACCATACAGTTGCGCGCCGCGAGGTCGCGGTGCACGAATTTTTTGGCCGATAGGTAAGCCATACCGTCGGCTATTTCAATAGCCATCTGAAACAATACGGCTTAATATTAATCTATTCTTTGTCATACTTGGATTTTGTTGCTATTGTCGATACTCGTTAGCTTTCCTGTGATCGGATAATCGGATGCTAATATATCAAAACTTCCCTTTTGTTCCCACGATAAAATAATAATACGCCTTTCAGAATGCCGGATCCCGAAATCGTTTGAAATTCCTGAGCTTGCCAAAATGTTACCTGCATTTTATGCGTTTCAAGTAAGAATAGGAACGTCAATGACCTCCATCTGTCAAATGTCGCTTGAAAAGTACGGCCTGCAACGAAACCGTCATCGCGTATCAATTATTTTCTTTTTTTTTTGTTTTACCGAGTCGCAGTTATTCAAAATGAAAGAAACGTCTTAAATTAATTAGCCTTGTGGAGTGCTTACGTTTTATTTATTTTACACGTTATTGTTGTTGATATTTATTTTACACGTTATTGTTGTTTATATTTGTTTTTGTTTTCAGCTCCCTGACTGCTCGAAAATGTGTGAACGAGGCGCTGTTTTGGGAGGGCTCGAGAGATTATCTCCAATGTAGACAAATACTTTCAAAGTACAATTTAGAAAATTATTCGTTCATAATTCGTAAATAAATTATATTTAGAAATAACCTTGTTTGGCTGATCTCACCTAGTCATTCCTATTCTCATTTGAAACGCATAGTACAAAATTTCAAATTTCTTTTTAAACTCTCATTGTATTTTTTTAGATTTAAAAAGCCAGAACTTTAGATGTATTAGTTGTTTTTTTATAATTGTACAATACTGGGAACCCGGGATTACTTATTCATCCTGAAACATAAGGAATGCCAATTCTTTTATTTGTGGGAAGAATTTTTGGTATATAAGCAGTCGATCCGATCGCTGGTGAATCCGTACCTGCAGTATGTTCTGCAGCGTGGGCGGATCGTTCCCGCCCTTGCGCGGCAGCGAGGCCTCTGCGTCGGGGCGGTGCGAGCGCAGGTAGGTCTTGAGGTCGCCGCACTCCATGAGCTCCATGATGACGAGCGTGGGCTGGCCGCGCGACACCACGCCCAGCAGGCGCACCACGTGGAACGTGTCGAAGGCCTTCATCACCGACGCCTCGTTCAGGAACTCTTGACGCTCCCTAAGGCATTTACATATAGCTCAGTATTAATCTCGAGTCGGACGTCAAGCGGTTTCACCCTCGTAGTTCCCCTTCCCGTAGGAATACAGGGATAAAAAGTAGCCTACGTCACCCGAAGATAGTGTAGCTTCCTAACGGTGAAAGAATTTTTCAAAACAGTCCAGTAGTTTAAGTTCATTCGTTACACACAAAAACACAAATCTCTGATATAAAATTCTCGTATCACAGTATTTGTAACAAAACTCTTTCGGCTTGGTCAATTCTTATGAATTTTTATGTGTAAATTCAGTAGCTCTGAGATTAGAGGACGTTAACTTATAAAAACTAAATAAAACTTTTATAATGATCCTAAAGCGTAACGAAGTTTGCCGGGGCAGTTAGTGTTCATTTACAAATAAACTGCATGGAAATGTGTGTCAGTTATCGTTTCAAGTAACAGGGTATATAACATAAATGACATCCAAACGGTATAAGGGAACTTTTGAACACAAGCCCCAAAAAAATTTTTGTACAGACGCCAGCACATCTAGTTTTTTTTCATTTTCCCAATTGAATATGAACCTTATTCTGTTTGCCATAAAGTTAAAAAACGATCAAAGAAATTTGACACATTGGTGTAACTTAATGTACATATTATATAATATGTACAGACGCCAGCACATCAAGTTACCCAATGTGTCAAATTTTCCCAATTGAATAAGAACCTTATTTTCTTTGACATAAAGTTGAAAAACTATCAAAGAAATTTGACACATTGGGGTAACTTGATGTGCTGGCGTCTGTACCAAAAAATATATTATCGAAATTAAGAAACGGGCAAAAGATACCTTTTCTCGTAGATTGGTAAACTGTTTTAAATACTATTTAGTCCAAAAATACTAAAGCTTTATTATTTATTAAATATAAAAAAAATATTCAATACATTTCGTTCTCCTTACCGATCTGTAGCGTGCTCGTTGACAGTCTTTACGGCACACCGCGTTTCAGGTTTTCCTTTTTCTATATTTTTCCCAAGACCTTCATACACCTGAAAATAAATAGAGTTGCTTACTGGTAGAAAGCTGACGAAGCTTTTATGTCGCAAGGGTTTAAGCAGAAAACAAAGTGGTCAAAGCAACCAGGAACCCGATTTCGCACTAATTATGCTAAGTCAAAAATTCACGAAGTAATAAAAGCACATTTGTGCTTTATGAATTACTGTCAAGTACAGATGTATTTGACAGTAATTGTTATGGGTACTTAAACTACCCAACTAGCAATAAACCGGTATCTTAGCGCAAGATAATCGAAGTGTTTCAATATTTTTGTAAAACTGAGTTAGGAAAACTGTTTCAATTTCGTCTTTTATATGTGTTATATAAGAAACGCGCAAATAAGCTTAGTTCCTTAAATGGGTATGTTATTTTAGCTATCCAACGCCATTAAAATAACTTTACGATTTATAAGAGATCAAGGTCTAGTGATCGCAAGCGCTACTGCTGAGCATGAGGTCCCAGGTTCGATCTCCAGGTCAAGCCAAGTGTTATGGAGCTTTTCTATCTGGAATTTCTCAGTAGCAGCCCGGAGTCTGGATTTGTGCCCGATTGAAGGCAATATGCTCGACCCATGGGACTTAAACATAACTGGTGAAATATGGGTGTACACCCAAAGGGCTAGGCAGAGGTTTAGCTGGTAGTAGTACCAGGTACACCCTCTGCTAGACCTTTGGGGATAACAGGCGTGACGTTATGTATTAGGCATGTAAGAGATGCCGCTTTTGCGCTTAGTTAGGCAGTATAATAGAATTTAATTTGACTCACCATTCCGAACGACCCTTGTCCCAGTTCCCGTATGAACTCGACGGAGTTCCGCGGCACCTCCCACTCGTCGGGCACGTACATAGTGGACACGTACTCCGGGTTGACGCTGGCGAAAAGTTTGTTGGCCTCCGCGGAAGGAAGAAGACCCCGTCGAGCGTACCAGATGCCGCCACCCAGGACTAAGAACATTATGACGCAGCCTCCCACTACGCCCCAGATCCAATCGTAAGCGGTTGCAGCTGTTCTTTCCTAGAAATACATTTAAAATGGTTAGATCTGCATATAAGGAGTTAATTCACGAAATTTAAATTGCCGTATTTTGCAAATTTCAGCGAAACATTAGGATGTTATTTAAGGCTTATCATGACCTTAGAGATGGTTTTCGCCATTTCGGGATTGTACTTCGGTAAATATATTTAATTTACGGTCGCGAATAACGTTTTAAGTACCGTGCAAGGTAACATTGAGTTGCAAATAGCACAAAACATTTTAAATCTCGCAAGCTAGCTGGTGCTTTCACGTTAGGTAGTACATAGCTAGCTTTTTTAAGATACGTACTAATAAGTAAAGTGTATTCAAGTTTAGTGTATAGGTACAAGTGTAAAGCTGATAGAAATCAGTTCGTATCAAGGTAGAGAGATAGAGCATAATATTTACATTACTATGCTTCGGTACTATGCGAAATGGCCAATATAGAGAAAAAATATTGATTATGTTGAGTTACCGGTATGAAGATAGGCGGGTAGATGGTGGAGGCATTCCCGGCGCCGGCCGCGGTGATGGGCGTGACCTGCACGCTGTAGTTGCCGGGCGACAGGTTGCGCAGCGTGTAGCTGTGCCCGTTGCTCTCGTAGTCGTCAGCCGTGATGCAGCTCTGTAGACCCACGTCTTGTGTCTGCGCAACATAACACACTTCATGCATTATCTATTCTTCTGTGTATTTTATAGTTTAACACGTTGACTGCCAACTACCAGACACAATAGAAATTCAATTATTCGCGGTCAACGTGTGACCGACGCGGCGTACAAAGACTTAAGTTTTATTTATTTTGTTGCAATGCGAAAAAACGCATTTTTCTTCCTTTCTTTGTTGACACGGAGGGAAGAGGGATACTGTAACCTTCTATCTAAAAAGATAAATTGCAGGAGCTTTACTTCGCGTTTTGTTTTCGTAATCTGCACCAGACCCCGTTTAAATTATTATTATTATAATAACGGTCTCTATCTGAATAAAAAATAGTCCGTATATAGTTTACAGAATTGGGGATAATGTTGCAGATATCCTATAGAATTTTCCAAAACGAATCAACTTTAGCTCAACTTGTAAAACCAAAAGAAACAGAATCTAATTAATAAGAAGTGTCAAGTACTGTACCGCTAAGTTATCTTCGACGCGAGAGTAGTGCACGGTGTACGCCACAACGAACCCGTTGGGTTTCTCGGGCGGTTTCCACGTCACGTTCACTTCGGCCAAAGTTTTGTTCGACACGATAACTTCTGCCTGCAAGTTGTTTACTTTATCCGCGTTTTCTGAAAAATAAACCGTGTTATTTTTTTGTACCTATGCGGTTATCACACTGCACCGGACACCGGTTTTTACATTGTAAAATTTATTTATAATAATAATATTCCACTTTTAACCGATCTTTGCTTTCAATTTGCATAATTAAATCGCAGGGTATTTTAACACTCTCACACCGGACACACCGTGCGGGGCGCGGGGCGTGCGACGACAGTGTGAGAACCGCCTAGACTAAGTTTCCACTGAAGCGGAGTTATCGTCCTATCACAGACGACACGCGTAACAAGATGAAGAATTTTCATATTCATATTCATATTATTTATTTGCATTCCACAATGTAAAAGAGATCTTAAAATAGTGCTTAAAGCTACGTACAATCATGGACCCTGTAGGGCACAGCAAAAATTTAATAAAATTGAGTAATAACCATAACTATAAAATTACAAAATTACAAATAAATTATTAACAATAAGTATTTGCTTATTAATATTACAATATAATTATTTATTATTATTTAATTACAATATAAATAAATGAGATCAGTATCAGTATGGTGGGACAGGATTTTTAAATTAATCTAAAGCGTCTATTTGTGTCATTGCAATTCCTTTGTCATTCATGTATTCATTTAATGTGTAGTATGCTTTTTTAATTAATACTTGTTTAAGTCTGTTAATAAATATTGTATCTCTGGTTTCATTTTTAAATAAATCAGGTAAATTGTTATAATTATATTTTAATAGCCATAACATAAGGACTATTTGAATGTAGTTTCATTCGCGAAGAGGGTAACATTAACATATTCCTATACCTAACAGATCGCTCATTATGTTTTTCACCGCGGGTTGTAAAATAGTTTATGTATTTTCTCACGAATTTGCATATTTCCAGGATGTAGATAGATGGTAAAGTCAGAATTTTATATTTTATAAATATGGGTTTACAGCTGTCTGTTTGTTTTATGTTTACTATTATTCGGATTAGTTTTTTTTTAATTTAACCATTGTGATTGGTATATTTCTGCACGTTTCTGTTCCGCTCCGCCCAGGTCCTTTTCAGTTGATCGCACCCTAAAAGGCGAAGTCACAGGTTTTGCATTTATCAGCAGCACATGTTGAGCCACAGTTTGTTCGTTCAGAAAGCTTACCTAGTTCTGAAGTACGGAAGGTGTTGAAGGCCCGATCTGAGCACCAAGTACTGTTGTAGGCGTCCAGCGTCTCCATCTCGTGCTTGGCGCGGCAGGCATAGATGCTGACCGTGTACCACGTGAAGTGCCGCATGTTCGTCACAGTTAGAGACATCGTTTCTCCATCCAGCTCGAAGTACAGGGATTCGGCGTAACCTGCCGAAAAACGAGGATTGTAAATATCTGATGGTTGGTTTTAAATATATTGACTGTGTTATTGGAGACATTTATAAAGTGACCACAGGCATGATATTATGTTATAACACTACGTAGTGATAAATAGTAGATAGGTATATATTTATAATGTAATATGATTATTTGTTCAAGATGCTGTGAAAATACAAATAAAGTTTTTTTTCATAGCACTTAGGTAAAAACAGACATATAAATTCACATATAATAATTCATAATTAATTTAATCATTTGTTATCATAGGTACAAAAAAATGTTGTTATTAAAAATTACAAGCGCGCTATGTTAAACCCGAAGGTGTACAAATATTTAAATTGGTCATTACAATTCACATTCAATTTGACAGTATGATTCAATTAATGCAATTAAAAATAGAAAAATGTCAAAAGAAAAAAATATAAAATAATGTCTAGAAGTAAAACAGAAATAAAATAATGATAAAAAGCGACAAAATAGTAAAATAATAATTAAAAATAATACAAAATTTCACGTGGAATGTCAAATGAAATTTAAAGACAACATAATGTACATGGTCAAATGATACTAAGTTTAGAATAAAGATAAAAACAGTCATTATTATTTGTCTGTTAAAAAAAATCCGAAATACGCACAGCCAGGCCTGAAATAACTACTTGTAGGCCATACAAATGTTTGTTAGTACGGGAAACGTACCTGGGACGCTCAGCGCAGCAATAAATCGTTAAACCACTGCGCCAAACGTGCCGTTACTTATTTTGTCATGTCTGTCGTTACATTGTCGACTTTGTAAGCTCAAATTTATTTATCCGAGACACCGCAGCATTACGCACATAAACACATTGAACCATGTACCTACGCTCTTTAAAAAAAGCAAAAACGTGCCTGCAGCGCCGAGTTACGAAATAATCCTTTAGGGTGCTTCTACACGGTGCAAGTAGCTTGCGCAAATTGAGGTACTAGCGCAGGTTGTATGCATTGTAAACTTTACTGACTCGAGCACGTACCAAAGCAAGCCACCCGCGTACTCTGTGACGCGTGCGGGTCACTTGTGCGTGTAGCTCTTGACCACGAGCCAACAACTTGTGCGTACTGATTGCGCAAGTAGCTCAGGGCTTTACTTGCTCCAGTCATTTGCATCATGTACAAGTACAAGCGAGTAACTTGAACAAGTAGCTTGCGCATATTACTCACGCGTGTGCCCCACATCTTTACTTACTCCAGCTACATGCACCGTGTAGCAGCACCCTTATTATTCATCATCTAGTCGTGATACATGGCGTGCTGGGCACATTTTGGTTTGACATTAATACATGACCATGTCAAAGGGTTAATAGGACAGTAATGAAGTAATAACAAACAAAATTAAATTCTAGTCGTACCTTCCTCGTCCGTACTGTTGGTGTAGTTCTGTCCGAGCGTGGGCACGACGCTCTCTGCCACTTTCACGAGCATACTGTTCATGTAGTGGTCCAGAGATCGCTTAACCCTTTTTGCATGCTTCTGTCTGTCAGGTTGTTTTCTATAAACCTGTAATGAATTGGACGTTTAATCTGTAAATTGTTGACGATTTTAAGTACCACGGTTCAAACTGAGTTGTCAATTCATACAAAAAATGTGCCATAATTATGCGGCCTAGGTACCTAAGAATATATTCTAAGGCACAAAAACAAAAACCTCTACAAAAATTAAGGCATCTACTCCTCACGCACAAGGTTGCAGTTCATATCCGGGCAAGTATCAATGTGACTTTTTCAATTCATATGTAATAATCGTAATAGTAATTTATTTGCTAATATGGGTAATTACATAAAGTTATTGAAAAAATATTGCACAGTCCAACCATATTACACCACATAAGTTCTTACTTTATAAGTTTATCTCGGACATAATGACATCAGTGTAGGTAATATAAGTTTGAATTATCGCTTTGATTATCTTTCCGTACTTACACTATTCTGCAGGTCATTCTCAAAGGTGATGCTTTCTTCCCGCTCTCTTTCTGCGCGTGAGTTGAACCTAATGCCCCGCTTGTCCTCTTCCTTGCAGTCGCACGAGGCGTTGGTGACGTCACCGGTCGTTTCTTTCTCCTGAGTGTCTGAAGATTCTTCTGTTCGACCAGTGATCACCTTCGCCACGGCACTCGCTGAGACAAGAAAAATATGTGAGAAAATGGTATACATAACATACAATAAGAATATTGTCACTCACACACATTGTTCATTGTCATTTTGCTATCGTTAGTATAATTTAATGTTTGAATCAATTAATATCAATGATTCTCATTGAATTATATACAGACGCCAGCACATCAAGCTACCCCAAACTGTCAGTTTTTCCCAACTCAACATGAACCTTATTCTAAAACAAGACACAAAACAAGACTAATATTACCCTTCACAAACTTAAAAGTTGTCAGGAAAAGTCCGCATTCAAGGCTAGCTAACATATTTAACAAACTACCTGAAAGTTTAAAATGTATACCGAATGACTTAACGTTCTCAAACAGTTAAAATCTCTGCTAGTAAAAAAAGCGTACTATTCCATTGAGGAATTTAAAATTGACAAATTGTAAATCGATCGAGCTTGTATAAATATAGTACCTAACGTAAATATGAATCAAATAAATTTTAATGAGTAATACAACTATTTTCCCGATTATTTAAATGGAATGAATTGGCAATTATTTAATTTAATTTTAAGCAAGATGTAAGTATCGGTATAGTATAATAATTGACTATTGTTTAGCATAGGTACTTTAATAAATTGTAATCATAATGTTAAATAGAATAGATATAAGTACCTAATGTAATGTTATTTAATAATTTTGTATACAAAATTTGCAGTGCCCTTACAGGGTTCATGTTTTAATACTGTGTCATGCAATTTTAATGCATGCCTAATATCCAGTGTTTTACATGTCAGCAAATAAATAAATAAATATTCTATTGGTAATAAGTTGAAAAATTATAGAAATTTGACGTGTTCGAGTAGCTTGAAGTATTGGCTTCTATCGGATATGTCGTTGTGTTTAAAATGTGTGTTGTGTGGTGACTTAGATGTCGCTACATTATGTTAACGCTCAGAATTCATTAAAGCACATGTAATCCTAGCACGAATTTATTGCGGAAAGTAATCTGCAATAATTTGTACCAAGCTTAGATTGTAACAGCGCCTCTACATTGCGTATGAGGAACTAATTTTTTAAACAAACAATGTTGCAGATTCCTGTACGAATACTTTAGCTTTCTATTGACTGGCCTGTTGGTCTAGTAGTTAGTGACCGTGACTGCTATGCCGGAGGTCGTGGGTTCGATTCCCACCCAAATATTTGTGTGATGAGCACGATCATTTGTTCTGTGTCTGGGTGTAATTTATCTATAATATGTATGTATTTAGAAATATATAAATAGGTATATTTATTAGCTGTTTAGTACCCATAACACAAGCTCTCAAGCTTAACTTGGGTGGGACTAAATGGTGTTGTGTGAAAAGTTGTGGAATATTTATTTATTTATTTATTATTTAATCATGCAAAATACAAAGTATAGACGCAAAACTTACGGTTAGCGCAGTAGTTGGTGTTGCCGACCAGCAGCTGCGGCACGTTGTAGCTGCTGGCCTGCACGGCCACGTGGTACAGCACGATGGTGCCGTTGGGCATGGCGGGCGCGGCCCAGCGCACCCACACGGACTGCGGAGACAGCGGCTCCACCGACACGCCCAGCGGCGGGCTGGGCTCTGCGGACATCTACTATTAAGTTTATTCTTCAAAATGACACGCAAACCAGGTACGTTTAAGCATTCAATTATTTCTTAATTACGTGTTGCTGGTGAGTTTGTTCCGCCACTTCTTCTTCCCAGCAAAAACACTAGGAAGTGGCGAAGGGCGGGCTTTTTGGGGGACTGTTATGTAATTTCGACTTTCAAAAAGTGCTGATCCTCAGCCTAATTTGAATAGCCTTCTCTGCTTGAGAGCCGTTGCTCTGCAATGTATAGTAACAGGCCGGTATTTTTTTGTTTTCGTCACAATTTTGAATGTTTAGGCCCGGCGCCCACTGTCGACATGGCACGCCAAGGTATTTTTATAATACAAATGATTTCGAATCCTGTTTAACTTTGTTAAAGCTCACATTATTTTGATACGCCACAGCCTGCTTCGATATTCTTCGGCCCGGTTTGGCATGCCATGGCATCCCAAAATGTAGCCGCTTAACTTGATATAATAAGATTTCAAATTATTTGCGCTTGCAAAGTCCCCTGCCGTACCGTGCCGCCAAAGTGTTGCCGAACCTTACCGTGCGCGTGTTTCGGGTTATTAATGTGTATTGTGTACGCATGCGGGCTAATTCAACGGGTACAATTCCAAGATGGAAGGCAAACCGAAACCTTGCCCTGACAGCAGCCTGCGGTTCATCTTGGAATTGTACCTTTAGAACGCTTTTGTATCTCGAGGTCCCGCTAATGCTGGGGCTACATTAGCGGGAGAAGATTCGTGTCGCGTTGGCGCGCTAAAAACATCGTATACAGGCTAACGCGATGTTCTTATCTACATTAGCAAATACGTCCGCCCTTATATGCACGCTAGTGCCCCGATAATACATAGTCTTCGGCCTAATACTATGCGTTGCAACGATCTTCGAATCTTCGAAAGATATTCGCCGTAGCCCGCTAATGTGGCCCCAGCATAAGAAAGGTAGGTATAGGAACTGAGAACGAATGTTTTTATTAATTATTGTTTTTACTTACTTCCGGGTAAGGTGGTGAAGTATATGATGGAACTTTGTGCACCCTTCTTCTCCTGCAATGTGGTGTACGTCTTCACATACGCCGCATAACGCGTATAAGGGATCAAATGTGTCAATAGGTGGAATGGAGGCTGCATTTTGAGGCACGGATTAGCCAGAATGTCATTCTGGTTGCCAGAAGGTATTTCTCTTGAACTATTTCGTGCTTCTTCTATCGTTATATCAAGAACACTCCATCTGTAAATAAAATAGAACGAAATTAATTGTTGTTCGATGACAAAAACAAAAGAAAAACAATGCCGACTATAAAGAACAAAAATCAATCGCAATAGGCATGATGACAAATTTTGAGAAACTGTTCTATAATATTTGGAAATATATATGAATTATAATAAACATAATATTTCTGCGGAAAATTTAGGTTTAGTACTTAAAAAATCATTTTTGATTCATAAATTCAAAATTTGCACCAAAACGCGTCAAAGTGTCATGGCGTCGCTTGCTTACGTCACTTTAGAGTACAAGGAACATTCGGTATATGTAAACATTATCTAATTCATATATAATTTGGACATTTTACTAGTTTTCACATTAAAAACATGACTTCGAAAGCATATAGGTGGTGTTCCGTCCCTCTGTGTACTAATACGTCCATAAAAACTCCTGAGAAGTTATTTATTTTCGTTCCTTTCGATAAGAAATTACGAAAGAAGTGGCCTGAAATAATTAGAGCAATGGTAAATATTTAATTGCAAAAAGAAATATTTAACATTAACATAACCTCAAATTGTAATATTGAATGTTATACTGAAATAAGTAACTAAGTATAAATAATTAATTAACTGTTTAATACACAATACTTACATGGAAGTTTTAACATTTCTAAATTCTGCTGAACAGAAGTCTTTGTTTGATGCCAGAAACGTTCCTAGCATTATCAAGTCGATTCTTGGTAAATTTGCGCTGGAAACCTTTGTAAATCCTTGTTCCATGACTCAATTTAGCGCAATCAATTTACACAAAAGAAATTGAAGTTAATAACAAAACAATAACGGCGTATTTAATTAAAAAAGCGAGCGAGTGTGTATTATCTTAAGTAGGTAATTCAAATGTAAACAAAGAGAAAGAACTCTAACGTGACGTCATGCGCTCTGATTGGCGTTCAACATTTCATGGCGGATTGCCGTATTTAGCGATTTTATTTTATCGATTATTATATTCATCTTGCTTTTAATTATGAAAAGAATCAGAGTTTTAGAATTAGGAATTTTGTAATAATATACACACAAATTATTTCAATGAAATTTACTTGTTGTCATCATGCCTATTCAATACTATGATATTCAACATACTTTTGTTTACTTCAATATTTTTTTTGCCATATTATAATGAATACATACCGCCATGCAACTCACCTACGTATAAAAACAAATGATTAACGGAATACTAACATGTCGGAGCACACGTCCCTCTGTTCGTACAACGTGACGTTCTGGTTGGGCTTGGTGGCGATGTAGTACACGGAGTAGCCGAGCAGCTTGCGGATGTCCTCCGGGCAGTACATGTTCCACGTGAGGATCACCGCGCGGTCGCACAGCTGGCTCACGCGCAGGTGCAACTCGTCCGGTAGACCTGCCAGAAGGTCACTAACGTAAATTACGAAAATATATTCTAGATCCATTCCAATATTAAACATAACAGTCCCCTAAAACGCTACTTCGTAGTGTTTTTGCTGGAAAGGAGTGATATTGATTTGATGCAGTTTCCTTTATATTAATCTACCTAATCGTTTAAAGTTGGGGTTCCCAAACTTATTTTGCCCACTGCCCACTTTGAGAATGAATTATTTTTAGCACCCACATTTTTTCACCTTCTTAAAAACCACTATATCTTCAAATTAAGAGTGCGCCCTGGTAAGCGCTCGCCACTTTTGACAATACTCCAAAGTTTGGTTACTTCTTCGATGATAAAATACACAACATACATCTCAAAAAGTTGCTTATTTCTGTCTCTAGTATTTAAAGTTTTTTTTTTTCAAAAATGTCTCGTATTTACCACAAGGAATAAAAATTATCGGTATCGCTAGTGGCGTGGATGCCAGCGCTTACCAGGCCGCACTCTTAAATTAATTCATTATTGTGAGCTATATTAGCGGAGATTAAACATTAATTAGAGAGAGAGAACGCTACTGTACGTAAACAAACATTTGTTCCGTGTATTCTAAAGTTTTAAAATAGTTTGAGTGACAAAACAGTCACTCCCCAAGCCTCTACACAACGGCCAAATTTTTTTCTGGGGCTCTTACCTTTAGGCCTGCAGCGCCCACAAGGGGGCGTTATCGCTCACTTTGGGAAAAGCTGGTTTAAAGGGTAGTATTCAACAATAAATCCTTAATAAAATAAGCATGACATTAGATAACTTCGTAAACTTCTCACATGAGGCCTGGTTCCCGTTGTTGTCTTCTGAAACTTCAATTTCAGTGAAGTTGGATCTCGGATCTCTGGTCATGTTCTGAAGCGGCAGTATCTGGGTGTAGTAGCACAGCTTTGGGTTCAAATGTATGAACAGGGAGCCTCCTGATATGTCAATGTCGCCGTGAACTGGCCAGTCCCATAACAGCTCCAGATTCGGATTGTTGAATATGTGTAATACTTGACCTCTGAAAGGATTTATGTAAGTCACAAAGTGAATATAAACTATACATCTATACAAATCAATACCTATTAATGCATATACAAGTTGTATTTCGTAGTTATAAAAATGTACATAAATCTTTATTTGTTTAAAATATATTTGTTATTTTATCTATCTGTTATTTCTCTGTCTGTTTGTATAAGCTTATCTTCCTGGTTATTCTTATTAAAAAAAAAATAGGGTTTAGCGCAATTAATAATTATTTAATATCGCATGGACGAAGTCGCGGGTGCCAGCTAGTAATATACTACCTACTTGTGTCTATAAACAAAATTATGTATTTACAACTTTATTATTATTACTGTATCCATTGAAGGACCACACTACAATTACTTTACTGTAAGACATAAAATAAACCTCCAAGAAATATTAGTATCCATTTATCATCTTGGGACGACACAACAACTTCGTATAGATAATTACCGTCGAACCAAACTTAGGTACAGGTACGGTTACAGTACCCACACATAAAGTTTCATAACGCAAACAGCTGAATGTATTCATGAACATGTTTCAAATAGAGTAATCATTGTCAACTTTGTTTTTGATTTCAATTAAGCCAAAGTTAAAAGAAAATACATATATACACTGCAACCTCGCCTTAACATTCACATATTTCTAGAGTACAAGTAACCATAAGATACAATAATATTATAAATCCTAAAATTTGTATGGATGTTTGTTACTCTTTCACGCTAAAAGTACTGAATGGATTTTAATTAAACTTTACAATAATATAGCTTATACATAGGAATAAAACATAGGTTTTATGTATAAAGACATTGAATGAATTGGCTAAAATATAACGATAAATGTAAAATAAGTAGGAAAAAAATCTGCCATCTGCGAGCTGTTCTGGCGTGCTTATCGTGGGCAGACTTAGTCGCGGGCACCAGCTAGTGTTATATATTTTATGTAGATAAGATATAGTGTGTGCTTACCTATTTTTAAGACCTGGCGGCCATGCTCCGGTGATTTTTTTCAGGCTTCTTAAAAACATCAGCGACACTAGTGGGTAGGCCCGTATGACTTGCAAGGAACCAGTAATCTCTCGAATTTCACCCAACGTCTCTTCTAACAGTGCCAACGTGTTACCTACAATATAATTAACAATGTTTTAAGTCGCCATTTTTACTTTCTACACTCATTTAAGCCCGCATCTTTCAAAACAAAAAAATATTTAATTCTATATATAAATAAAAAAGGCCTGTCTGTGTTGTAGCTTACTTTGTCAAGTTCCTTAATATAGTAGGACTTGGTAGTAGGGTCGAGCAGCAATATGCAATGAATATAATTTTGCTCAAGGCGCCCACATCCCTATGGCCGGCTGTACTTACAGTAGATTCGTTGATAAATCAGTTGATATATCAAAAAAAGAAGAACCAAATAGGTCTTAGAAATTTACGTCATAATGAAAGAAATCTAATTTGTCTGCCCCATGGGTCTAACGCCCATGTGCGTACTTGTGTGAATAACAGCGCTGCGATGTTTATATTTTTAAATGTCGCAGCTAATGCTGAGATAGGCGCCTTTTTGGTCTCGCACAGGTCTTTTTATTATTATTATTTTGTTTTTTATTTTTGTCGTTAGTATTTTAAACTTTCCATTTTTATCTATATTGATGTTCTTTTGTTTTATGTTCTGTGCGTCCAAATAAAATATTTTCTTTCTTTCTTTCTTTCTTTACTTGTGTAGGGACTTCAGGCTTACTATCAATGAGAGATGCACATTACTAGTAGTCTTGTTAATTTATTCAAGTAAGCTTAATGAAATATGCTTATGTCTGGAGTGGGTTCACGTCTATAGTACAATAGGTGAGGATCAAACTTGATGGCCACGCCGACACATAAAGCCTCGTATTCATGATAAACATTTTAGTTTTGCAACATGGTTGCATAAACATGTCGCCGAGTTGCAACACTTGTGTTGCGGAGTTGATCACGCATGTTGCAGAGTTGACAAACTATCAATAAATGTTGACGTGTGTAGATGTGTTTGTAACTTGTTACAAACAAGGCGGAAGTGTTCAGCAGGCCTAGTCATATAACAAATTCTTTTTCTCGATAAGGCGACAATAGAAAGAAAATGGCGTATATGGAATCAGCTGTTTGTCAACTGTCAGGTGTTAACGAGTAGGATTTGTTATACGGCGGCGAAAATTAAATACACTTGAAAGTTGACAAACAGCTGATTCCATATACGTATGCCATTTTCTGTCTACATATAATAGAAATAGAAAAGAAATAGAATTTGGAATATGGCTAGGCCTGCAGCATTTAAACAAAGTTTCCAGCAGCATTCTCGCCGTTCATCAACAACGCTGATCAACTGTTGCTAAACAAATGTTTACCATGAATACGAGGCTTTTTAGCCTTTGGGCTATTGCTACTTGAAATATGTTAAATATCTCACCCCCGGAGGCCCGCACGGTGATCTCCAGCTTGCCCTTGACGTGCGTGCAGCCGCGGAACTTCTCGGCCGCCGCCACCGAGTCTATCTTGTCTCCAGGACACTCCTTGACGCAGCCGGAGGGTGGACACCTCTGACAAGTCGAGTTTCGCGCATCGCCCACCTAACAATTAAAAAATGTTTTTATTATTTTACATCAACATCCAGTACACAATGACAGATAAATGAAATATAAAATAGAATTAAATATTATAATTAATTTATATGTTAATTAGAATATGACAATATTTTTATGTTTAAAGTAAGATAAGTTAAGTTTCATTGTGAAAGTCCATAACTTAGTTGTAAGTTATTTAGCTGCGCCCTTGCTAAATAAATAAAATAAATAAATGAATATTTATAAATTATTTTTTTTTAATAAACATATTTTTACAATCCGAATTCCCGGTTACCCGGCAGATTGGGTAAAGCGTGATTGGTGTTTCCTTGAGGCAACTCATAGAGAAACCAATCACACTTTACCAAATCCGCAAATTGAACCTCAGACCATGGGCTTAAGCTTAATAATTAACTAACTAATAACTATAATTATTGACATTGCCATTCAACAAGGCAATGCCGCCAGTCTTTAGGGCACTTTTCCCTTTTGGGGTTTTAATGATGCCCAATCATTAATTTACTTTTGATTTTAATTCCTTGTAATATGTTAGTACGTACCTCCATAAAGCCGATATCGCAGTCGTAGACGCATTTATTGCCGAAAATCTTGTACCTCCGGCGCGGGTCGGCGGTGAGCGGCGGCGGCGTGGAGCGACACTCCTCCTCCGTCACACAGCGGCGAAACAACTGCAGCGAATATAATACTTGTTGACTAAATTGCATCTTAATTGAGCACTAATCTCCTTAAACCAAACCAAATAAAATCTTTTCTCTCTTTCATCTATCTTACTATTTATACTGCGCACATCCGGATACCATGATTTCAGTGCATTATCGCATGATTCTGAACACCCGCAGCGTCAGCTTTTCCAAATTATTTTTCTTTCCTGCCTGCGTAGCATGAACACCGAAGAAACGGTCTTTGTCGTGTCTCGGAAGAAAAGAAATTAAGTGTTCATGCTACGCAGGCAGGTACCTATATTGAAAGAAATTTGACAGATTGAGGTTCCTGTCTATATAATCTGTCACTTTGCCGATTCGTCTGTAGACAAAGGCCGTTTCTTCGGTGTTCAATGTGTTCATGCTACGCAGGCTGGTGTTCTTCTTAGTTTAATCTGTTTAAAATCATTATTTCTTTTGGCTTCAGTATATGCGACGATGTCCTTTCACCTTGTATTTGTCTTACTCCAAAGGCGGCCATATATCACACATCGTTACAGCCTATCGTCGAATATACTGAACGATACTTATGTCAAACTAATGAAAGCCGGGAGTGTGGAAAAGCAGACTGCTATTTTGGCTATATTAAATGATCCTGATCGCCAGATAGGAATAAATAATGGCCGTTTGAGAGTTTTGTTTGGTTTGTTTAATCGTAAGTTGCGAGTTTACGACTGATCTAATCACCTGGTATGTGCCATTCGCAGGACAGGAGTACACGCACTTCCGTTCCTTGCCGTAACCGAAGGAGTAGTGTCGGCACACGTGGCAGTCCAGCTCGGTCGGGCCGGAGCAGCCGCCCAGACACGCCGGGTTGCAGCACGTGCCGTCCTCCAGGCAGCCGCGGTCGCCGCACGACGTCGAACACACTGAATCAATATAAAACAACTCTTAACTTTGTCTACAGAATTACGTGGCTTGACCCTTAAGCGGAAACCTAATCATAACGATTTCAGAGCTGTGCATACCTTTAAGTGTCGCAACAAGAGCGCTGTAATTGCTTATATTTTTAAGATAAAAATTCTGTAAATGTTTCTATCTTTGGAGTGGCTCAAAATATATGAATAAATATACACTTTCAATTGTTTACTATACAGCCAACCGGACAATTAACCCATTGTAACCTTTAAACCGCTCATGAGGGGTTTAATTTTCTAACCTGTTTACTGAACTGTTCATGGATTACGCCATTTAAAAATGAATGATTAAGATTTAAGGTAACTCTTCCCATATAATGCGCAGTGCAGAGAGTAACAAATATAGTCTTTGAAAAACCCTACCGAAACCCTACTAAAAAGAGAAATTTTCCCTGGTTACATACAGCATCATTTTAGACTTCTATTTTGAGAGGGCAGACCATGTTTACCATTTATGTAAGTAATCTGAACACTGCAACCATTTTTAAAGAATACTAATAATACTAATAATGGAAGGAAGATCACCGAGAATTGTGCAATAACTACAGAGAGCCAGATCCTTATAATGGAGCGAGTATCATAACATATCATTGCATCATTCCCGTAACTATGCTCAATGACCTGCTCCCCAAGTCCATTGCTCCCTTTGTTTACAAAACGTCCATCAATTACTTAATAATAAATCTATTAGTTTACATTCAAAGTGCGCCCGTACTCAAAGCTTGTCTCGTAGCACATTCTCTTAATTGTTATAAACCTATTATAGTAAAAATATGATCTTAGCAATACTCACGCGTCTGGCAGTGCTTGTCGTCCCAACACAGCAACCGGCCATTAGCATCAGATGGGCACTTCGAATTTGAGTGTCGACTGTCCTTTACTCTGCTCTGTGCTTTCGGGCACAGCCCACACAGTCGCGTATCGTAGTTCATCTACAATTAAACAATAAATATCTGCAATTAAACAATAATAAATAAATAATAATAATCATTTAATTCAGGAAATTAATCCCATACTTCACAAATTTATGAATGGTTAGTAAAACTTACAACTATGTTAGTAGGCACTGACACTAAACATTAAACAACAAAAACATAACACACAAATACATAAGTAGTAGATCACCGTCGCGGCACCCCATGTGAAACTGCGCAACAGTGACCCACGTACAGACAGTCAAAGCGACTGGAGCTGCCCCACACCCTACGCTCCAAGGAAGAACATCTTTTACGCATGGTGGCGAAAAAACACTCAACACGCGCATCAGCGAACATTCCTGAGGCGCTATACAATACATTACATGAAAGATTATTTTCATTGAGAAATTATGAAAACTGTGAAAGCTCTACATTGTTTCGAGTTTGTAATATCAAAAACCTCCAGTTTCAGAAGTCTGTGGCTTTGGTGGTTTTGTTTCGTTCATTATTGGCCACCGACTTCCGAAACTGGAGTGACTTTTCACCTGTTAGTGTTTTTTTTTGAAGTAGGTAGGTTACAAATGTGGCTAACTAGCCTCACTTGACCTCAGTGTCGCGTCGCGCCGTCAACGGATGCGTGCGTGCGTTAGTGTGCCGTTTTTGAAGATCGAATGTTGTTTAGGTAATTGATCTACACCTTTTCATTTCCTTATAATATCATTGGTGCGGTGCGATTCTCGTCAAATCATCGCGTGAAAATGTAGGCGTAAAAGGGCGAATTGAGCTGTCATTCCAAACCAATGAAAGGCATTGACAGTTCACTTCACTCAAAATTTCACGGCGTGACTTTTACTGAATTGACCGGCTGAAGAGAAGAGGCCTATGCCCTAGCAGTTGGAACAGTATTATAGGTTGATAATCCGTTCATTTGTGGTCAATGACCATCACAACAGAAAGACAATTGACAGAAATCTCCTGGAGATTTATCGGCAGATGGGGGATGATATTTAAAGGATCATTATACAGTTTTCAGATTACAAGCGTGCTGTTATATTTTATTATGTTTATAAAAAAACACGTTAGGTTTATGATACGTGAAAAAGGGAAGTGGCTCGATTTATTTGTTCCCAAGTACGTATGTACATTAGCGTTATATCATGTAAAACGTTATGTAGATTCGTTAGTTCAGTTAAAAATAAACCAGTTAATTAATATGTTGTGTATGTGTATATTAAGTAAACACAAGTCGTGGCGGAACTAATAACAAGATCCCACGGTCCATGACCAGAACAAGTTTGGTGAAGAACAATAATAATATGAGGGCACTACTCCACTGTTATTGGACACATGTCCGGACGAACGCGACGCCGACAAATAGGGTTACCCTATAACAGCGCGGTTTAGATGGATTTGAGCGTTTAATTTTACGTGTAATTTTACTCCCCATAAATCGAAATACAAATACATGCCACACTTTTGACTTTCCACACTTTTTAAGATTCGACTTCTTTAAGATAAGAAATACTTTTCATCATCATTACCAGTCAGTTCACAGCTGGACATAAGACTTGTCCTATTGCACGCCAATACTTACAGTTTACTTTTTGTACAATGTTTAATTTGTGAAAAAACAAAAAACAAACTTTTCCATGAAACTCGATCAAAATATCATTGGAAGTGTTACGGCCAATATCCGAAGAGTGGCTATATCTAGTTTTAGCCGGCCACAACTAGGTGCAACAAGATAAGAATCTCAAAACAAAACCAAAATGTTTAACTGCATTGAAAACCTAGTTTTAGCAGATAATAAATAGGATACACCTCAATTTAACCACCGGTGTGCGATGAAACCACTAGTTCCTACCTAGTTCTAACCGAAGATAAGTAGGATACATCTAAGTTAAACCGTATGTCGCCGGCTGCAACTAGCAGCACGCGTAGCATGATCACCGAAGAAACGGTCTTTGTCGTGTCTCGGAAGAAAAGAAATTAAGTGTTCATGCTACGCAGGCAGGTTTATTGAAAGAAATTTGACAGATTGAGGTTCCTGTCTATATAATCTGTCACTTTGCCGATTCGTCTGTAGACAAAGGCCGTTTCTTCGGTGTTCAATGTGTTCATGCTACGCATGCTGTAGCCAGCTAATACTAGGTGCAGCCGCAACTCGGCTGTTAGCCCTAGGCCCTAACAGATGCAACAAATTGAATCTTCACTCCTTGTATATGAAAATTATGTTATAAATAACCGTTTTTATAATGAATGTGACTTACCCTAATAACGTTGTCGGCGTGATCCGGGGTGATCCGAGTCCAGTCAATAGTATTTGTATAACAAAGCCTGTCGTTCTGTTGTATTCGCACGCCGCCCCTCTCAATCTTCATTAACGAACGAAGACCCAAAGACTGCGGATAGGATTAAAAGCATTCACCATTACGTTATTTTATAGTTCAATCTTACATCGGTAACGAGAAACTTCTAATTTACAATTAATAATAAAAGGAAGGTCAGTAAGAATTATTAATATATTGCATTTAAATTAATCATAACAAAATTATAATCTATGCAGACCGGTTTCGTTTTCGCTCGCCTCTTCATTCACACATTTACAAGCAAAATAACGCTGTTCTGATGCAAATAAAATGTAAAACCGACTTACTTCCAGATGCTCATTATCGAATATAACGAGAGCGAAATCCTTGTAGAGCTGTATTCCGCGTATCACCGAGAGGTTGGGAAAGAGGTTACCCAGGTTTTGCACTCCTTTCGTCCTGCAATTAATTAAACATCTGGTTAATTTATGCCTTCTAATGTCCAATAAAAATCCAATCCCTCGCTCCAATAGACTAATTATACTCCAATAAACCACTTCTTCAGACCAATTTTATCTTCATGATCTGATTCTGATCTAGTTTCAGACTTCAAATCCCTGCAGAGCTTTGGTTACCAAACTACATTTGCCAAAACAAATATTTGCTGGAGACTTTATTGCGTCACTTTTTCTTCCCAATAAATACACTAGGAACTAGTGAATGGTTTAGGAGACTGTCTAATGTAATTTTAGGAATATTAAAGTACCAGTTCTCAGATTAATCAGAATACTTAAATGATTTTTGTTTTTGGACATTTTATCCTCTTAAATTTATCAATGAACTGAGATCATGACTTTGAAATTTTAGGGGAGAATCTAATCCAATGATTTGAATAAAATATTGTACGACGTTGGGTTGGGAGATTCCAGTTAGTAATTAATTCGTATCTATCTCCCTATATGAGAAAGCCATTTAATGAATCTGGGACATTTACAATAACCTTAATAATAAAATTCTACGTTGATTCTTAGAAATGGTTCTTTAAAAATAATAAAAAGACTTTCATGCGGGGAATATTAATCACTATGATTATAAAGTTTAATCGGTTTCACCTGTATATCAGAATAAAATCGGTGACCTCTCTTAGTAGCGGAAAGCTCATGTTCTCAAGGTCCTTGGGCGTGGTGCGCTCCATCAGTACTATGCTGAGCTGACCTTCGATGACTCGGCAGTTTCTCAGCTGCCTAAGCCCGGTGTGGTTGTTTCTTATGTCCATTGAAGGGCATACTAGAACAAAGAAAAGTAAAAGTTAGTTTTTCTGCTAAATTAAAAATAAAAACAAATACTGTGAGTAAGAAGGATGCTGTAGGTTGTTGGTATCAAATGCTGCATCAGTTTGGCACAAAAACATCAAGACTGCAATGCCACTTTAGAGCTTACACAAAGTTACAACATTACAAGCATCAAATAACAAGTTTCCTGTAATTAGAAAGTCATAGTAGTGCGAGAAAGAGCAACGGATTCATCTGTAGGAGTGAAGGTAAAACAAAAATATTTTTACCCGACTGCTTCAGATGGAAGGAACCTAGTACACAGCATGCGTAGCATGGTGATTGTAGAAACGGATTATGACGATGAATAGACAAAGATAGTAGTAGGTTCATTTGAAAATCAGCGTCAGGCAGGATCTCAGCATCTGTCTGGCATTACCGCTGAAATGAACCTTTTGGCGCAGCCGTGAGACATGCCATTTTTTGTCTCTTTTTAGTGTTATTGTGTTTTTACTGTGCGTGTATCCAGCTGTTGCCAATAATTGTATTTTCTTTCTTTCTTTCTTCTTTCTAGTAGAAAAAATCTGCTGATTATCGTTGAAATCATGCACGACATTGTAGACTCTTGTCGACTAAAGAACCGACACACTTCTTCTCTTCACTGTTGACATTGCCATGTTCAAGCCGGACCGAAATTTTTCTACAATCTCTTACTTTGTCGATTCTTCTTTAGACAATTTCTTTCTACAGTCATTATGCTACGTGTGCTGCTAGACAAAAGTATAAAAACAAAAAAAAATGAAATAAGAGAAACCGGCGAACAATTTCAACGCTGGGGAAGGGCCAGAATAAAATACTGCAGTGCTGCTATTCTATAAAATCGAACCCCGTGAAATGTAGGTGAAGTAAAGGCGAATTGAACCATCATACCATAATAATTCTAAGGATTGACACAGTTACACTTCACTCACTTGTGTGAAGTGTAACTAAAAATCTCACTTTTTACGCATAAGCGTAGACGACCCACGTGAGTGGGACCTAGGATCAAACCGACGAAAAATTGCATTTGCAGAACACGTCTGATTATGCACTCACGGTCGTACTTCAGGAAGTTGCGTTGCGAGCATGTCATTAGTATGCTGTATTATACATATTGCTTATTACAGTGGATAATGCAAACTGCGCAACATCTAGGTACTTGTTTTTCTAGATTATATTTTAGTTGATCACGATTATGTAATAGCGATGTATTCTTTGTTATTAACACATTTTCTGTTCCATGTCAACGTCGATTTCATCTAAGTGAGGAGCTCTAGTGAACACTACTTTTAAAACACACTTAATTCATTGTACCTAGATGCACTTCGATCATCGTGTTAGGGTCAGCGCAGACAGAGAGGAGCGCAACGGAGAGAATTTTACTAAGGCACTTGAAAATCAATTTTAAAACTATTGAAATAGAGTGCAAGGCCCGCTATAAAAGTTTACATTCTCACATAGAGAATTTAAAAAGAGAATTTTCTCCGCTGCGCATCTCTCTGTCTGCACTGACTGACCCTTACTGTCATGATAGTAATTACAGAAAATAATTTATAATATGTTATTGACTATAAAATGTAAGCCTTTTTACCCCACGTATACCTATATTGTAGAAGTTTCTTATATGCGACTAGTGAGTTTTTATAACCCATACAATTTATGACCGTACAATTAAATTATTAAAACAGATAAAAAATATATTTTTTATAATTTATTGCAATTGCTGATTATAGTCTTAATCAAGCACCATAATGATGTACCTACATCCCGTTTAAAAGGGAAGTCGTTCGAAACGTTTTTCGTTCATTCAGTTACCCGTGCCGGGTTATAAATGGGTAACTACCCAATTACAAGGGTTACCCTTACACAATAACTGTGTGGTGCGAGTAACCCGTTCACTTCAAGGGTAACGGTGATGGGTATATTTATGAACCTATTTAATTGTTAACCGAAATAGTCCCTGGTTTTATAAAAAAAAATGCTTAAACATTAAACACTAAAACATAAACGTAGATATTTCAATAAATAAATGTCATTTCATTGGCACGCCGTCATTTATTCGGCGTCAGTTAAATTATACGATAAGTACCATGGCTGTTTCCGTAAACAATTCAATTATTGGCACAAATAACCCCCCGCGAGCTAGCTAATATCATATTAACGAACACTAGGGAGGAATCTATTATACCTACCTAAATAACATCTAGTCTGTTGGCACACCCGTGACTGGATATAGACTAGTACTATTTATTACAACTATCAATATGAAACTTTTAATTTTTTTTCAGCTATTTTGCAAAATTCCTTCAATATTGCTACTGCTTTCTTGGCAATACTACTAATTTACAAGATTACTAGACTATGCTTCAGGATATTATTTAATTATTATCATCTAAGCAGTAGTAGTCCAGCGGCTAAGGCATCGGCCTGGCGATTAAGCGGCGGCAAGTGCAATCCCTATGTATTGCACTATTGACGTGAACCCACTCCAGGGGGTCGAGTCAGCTATTGCAATCGTGTCTCAATGACCGGTCAATGATCGATTTTTGACGTATACCGTCAAACTTATGACATATTTCCCATACAAAAACTGTCAAAGTTGTCAAATATTCGATCAATGACCGGTCATTGTGATTGTGACACGATTGCAATAGCAGACTCGAGCCCCTGATACTAGCTTATTAAATTTAGTTTGATACTACCTACTAGTAACGTGCAACCCAGATGACTAGAAAGCTTTTAAAAAAAATGTCTTGAACAGCGTCGCAGTTTGTAAATTGTCAACAGCATTACACACATTCAATATGACACATTCAAGGCGAGATTGACGTCCTCCAAAACCCACTAATCCACCATTAATCCTTCAGACGATCAGAACAGACCGTAACCGTACTATTGTGGATCTTCCACCATTGATATGCACTGTATAAACATACAATACTGCTAGTTGCAACAATACTTCGCGTTTATTCATTTGTTGGATAGTGTTGTAGCAAAGCCAATCAGAAGCAAAAGCTACGTGTACCTACCTGTCATCGAACGGGTTGTAGTGCCTAATTCAGTATGGTACGAATAATTAGTCTATTCAACGTAGATCTTCATTTGTTTTTTTTTGTAGAATTCAATAACATGAAGATTTATTTAGTTAAGCAAAACAGACCTAAATACCGAAAGATCTAAATAGCCAAGCTATATATGTATAGAAACCAAAATAAATCCCATCTTGAGTTGTGACGTACAATACAGCATCTCTTATGACGCTAGTCGCTGCAGATCAAAGAGGGTATCATCGAACAACTCATATTTTATACTAGACGTGTGTCATTGGACGATATCAATTATTTAGTCTATTGTGTTTAATTACGTCTAGAAATTATTATTTTTTTTTTAAAAGGACCAACGACATATTTACATGGTCGTATACATCATACTATCATAATTATGTCAGTATTTAAATGCGCTCTATGACTAATTACTAGCACAGAATAGTTAATAGGTACCTTAGGTGCTATAACTAACTAATTAACTTAGGCGGTTAAAGGGTTAAGCTATAAAACCTTTTTTGTGTCTCTTGTAAAATAAGTTCGTCAATTTAAGTATAGAGTTGTGTTTTTTTTCTTTATGTAATGTTTACATAGCGAACTACTTCACATAAATTTATCTTTTATTAGAAAATATGAAATCAACTCAATGTCCGCTTTCACATTGGGGAAAGAAACTGACCTTCAGCGAAATAACCGCACAAGGTCATAAACAGGAAAACGGTTGCTGTTAACTGAAACGTCACGTGACCAAAATTACGGCAACCGCAATCTGACAAAAAAACTCACTTCCTATCTAGGTATTTGTTATTTGGTTGCGGTAAATAAAGTGCGCGACTAGAAACCACATTTGGAAAAAGTCACATTAGCAAATTTTAAACGTCAAACGCAAAATTACCCATTGACTGTTGTCAATGGGTAATTTCGTAGCTTAGCTGTAAACAAAAAATATAGTAGTAAACCATCACTGCTACCATCTCATCATCAAATCAAATCTTTATTTAAATATTTTACACAATATATACTTACCTAGTTACATAAAGTACATAATTATAAAAGCCACAAATAAATATTACATAGATACTAATTATTCTAGTACCCAACAAATGACTACATATTATGTGTATTTCTAAATTAACAATCAGGACTTATGGAAAATTTATTTTAAACCTATAATTATTTATAATTAGCGATCATCACTTAACAAGACTAATCATGAACCATATTCATTCAATACCTACAGTCGATAACGCGTACAGACACAATTTAAATAGGTACCTACTTATAATAAAGAATGCACTGACGTGATGTGCATCATTGCATTACATTACACGCCTCTTACTTCCCAGGCCTTGACAAATTGTACGTTGATATTCAACACATGAGTCAACCTGTTTATCTGTAAATGGAAACGAAGCTCAATGACTGCAATTTTATAAAATTATCGTAAAACGTGAAAGCTACTCGAAATGCGTTGTAAAACCCAACGTCATTGTTTGTACTTGAATCAAAGAGTATGGAGCCTTATTCCCCCGTTTTTATGGTTTAATGTTCCAGATAAAGGTTTATGACGATGTGTAAATCTGTTCGCCCGAGCCCCATGGTACGAGAGTACGGTCGGGATGCGTGGAGGCTGTAGTAGAGACGTAGTAAGCGCGGAGTGCTGGCGGGGAGGGACGAAGCTTGCCGCGTTCATTATTAGCCAGTCACATGCAGTGCAACTATTGCCATAGTGAGGCAATACTTGTCTTATCGATGAATATAATCAGTTTATGTGCTAGTTAAATACATATAATAAATAACTGTAAGGTAAAGTTTTTTTTTACCATTGTTCTTCATAAAAGTAGGTAGGCCGTGTAGGATTTAGATACAGTTTTTATAAGAGTTTATAAAAACACCGCTAAAACAGAGTCACACTGAGAGTTTCGTAGCTACCTTGGTAGGAAAAAGCACTCAATTTCAAGAAAATCTTACCGAACAAAAACGTGTAGCATTAGCTCTACATAATAAAAACATAAAAGTAATATGGTTTAGCTTAAAAGTCCTAAACAGGTGTACCATTCAAAAGCAAAAAGAAAAACCGGTTATCCAATCAATTAATTGTCTAACCTGAAACTGTTATGCTCGCCGAGCCCAGATTCATTCATTAATTTAATGCTAAACAAGTTTATCGCAAAGTATGACTATCGACAGTATCGACATAGGTATATTGTTGTTGAGGTACATCGCTATTGTGTGGAGTTTTACAATAACATTCGTGGCTCTATAAATAGTAAATACTCAGTGAGCTGAGTGACCGAGGTTTGCGGGACGTGAGACGGCAATATGCGGCGAGTTCATTTGCATTGTTTCGACTGTCGTGTTTTCAGGTTAGCTTGGTGTTGTGCCACCCGCTTGCCACCCCACTGCATCACGCACACCACAGCATCTACCGTGTCGCCCCTCTCTCCAGCTCCCTTCCCCCTTGCGCCATTTCAGCCTATTTCATCGTACAAGTTTATGATTCGTGATTGAAGTAAGAGTTACGAGTTTTTAATGTTTATTGATTATGTTCCAATTGCAAGTAGGTGGACACATTTTTGATATACTTAGCTGTCCTGGTATAAATAAATAAGTTAAAAGGATTCTGTTATACACGGATCAAGTAAAGTAGGTCTCAGGCCCGATAAAAAAGATTATTAAGGTTTAATGCAAATTCAATTCGGCCATACCGGTTGAGTCTGGCACACTCATAATATGCAATTCTGCCATTACTAGCAACATACCGCGCCATCGGCATGGCGCGTATTGTTTACGCTGCCATCTTGGTTTCCCTCCCGCGCATTTTTTGCACATGCGCACTCAGCCTTAAACCTTATTTCTTTCTCCCTCTCGGAAGAGTAACTTGCAGATCTGTTCTGTTTACACAGATTTGACAGATAAAAAAACTGCGCAATAGACCTCTAAAAAGCAATAAGATTTTACCGCGTAAATCGAAACTATCAAATTGTTTGTCTGTTTTTCAGTGGAATTTTCTAAACGCACAGAACCGACTAAAAACAATTTATTTAAGATAATTATGCCGTACGCCGTTATAGGATATGGTGCGCTACAGTACAGTTAGTGCAGTTTATAAGAAGCACAATGAGCATTAATTATTACTCATAAAAGCTGTAAAAGCTACTTTTATAAAGCTTAAATGTCAAACTTGTATAAGTCTAATTTTAATACAATGATAATATTAGGACTCTTAAGAGCACACTCATAGTTCGATCCTGATTTGGTTGGATCATAATTACCAAAGTACCCAATAGTCAGCCTTTTAGTAAGTTATTCAATTTTGATTATTTATATTTTAAACATTAAACACTATGCATAAAACAACCACTCTTTTGTGAAAACTTATTTATTCAAGTTTTTGTAAAAAATAACAAAATAACATATTTTCGTTAGATTTATAGAAAAAAGTTACAATAACCCTAATATGGCACTTTTTACCAGTGCTCAGCCTCATTTCTCCACAAGTCAGCCATGGCTTACCCTAAAGTCAGCCCCTCACATTCTTTACATATTTGGCATAGAAATTTCTTTTTATATATATTTTCATACATATCCCAGCGAATTCAGTGCATTTTAAATGATACTATGAAAGGATTGCAGGGCAATTATCACATCTAATATTTTTGAGATCGGTGATTTCGGTATCGCTAGTCATTTCCTCTTCACAATGATTACATCTTATTCTGTTTATAGTACATGTCCTATTTTTACTTCATTCCTAGCCTTTCAATGTAGTTTCTTCAGCTTTGGTCAGTACTGAATCCGGTCCCATTTTACAGGGCAAATCTGGAACCCTTAAATGCAGTTGCTCCTGTAACGTTCCTCGCCGAACCTTAGAAACTCGACTGGCTTCTCTAATTATCATTTCTTTTCTAATCGCCGGTATAGCTTCTTTTAATTGTTTTTCTTTTATATTGGTGGATTAGATATGATGGAAATCTAAAACTTTGTGGTTTTCAATCTAAGATAACTGTGCATAAAATAAACTCTAACAAAAAGGCTTTAAGGTGCTTTTTAGTGCAACAGGACTGATGGCTGGTTACTGAATGCGAAGACCCATTGGTCGGCCACTAACAAGCAACTACATTTGTATGCGGCTGACTACTGGTAAAATACACTTTTCTTGTTAGAAAAGTTAAGCCCAAAATAATGAGCAAATTGAAATTATTACGCTACGTTAATTTCAGCTAAATCTAAGAATTCCCAAAAAAACTAGTAGTCAGCCCCTTATGGCTGAGCACTGGATCTGCAATCAAAATTCGCAACCCAGTAGTCGGCCACCTAAATTACAACATAATAAACAAATAAAATGCATGTAATAGTTGATTTTCTAGCAAAATAAACATTTTATAGTAACCCAATATAATCATCCACCGCAAATAACAATTAATAATCACAAAAACTTACCTAAAACTTTAACAGGTTTCCTAAGAAAAAAACAGTAAAAATGGCGCTTCTCGTCATTTCTGTGACGACAGTGCAAATGAATGAGCCTAGCTCGTCAACGTGATAGGATATTGGTTCGTGGATGTGTGTTTTAGTCAATATAGAGACAAGGATTCATTCAAACGATATTTTAGTGGTGTACACAAATTTCTACACTATTTATAGACAAATAAAGTCTGTAAAGGCTGAGTACTGGTGCATGGCTGACTATTGGGCACTTTACCCTATATCTTTTGCAGGTCTATAAACGTGGTTTTTCTCTAAGACCCGGGTTTAAGACAAATGTTCAATACTGTCGTGTACCTATGTATAAAATTAAAATTACCTTGAAGCGTGACGAATATAGCATAATTATTATGACCTATATGATCCGACAACTACTTTCGGGCCCATTCCGCCTGAGTCGTTTTTATATTACAGGCAACATGATAAATATTATATTTATAAGTCGGGCACTGGGGGCACGACAATCGATATAAAATCAGGCGGTTAAAAGTTGAATATTATTATTATCCGTCACAATAACTGCATTTCACGCCATAAGATTTAGGATGTGCATTATTCATACCTTAGTTGGTTAACAGCAATAATAATTAAAACATTTTCATTGGATTCGGTGTGGGTATATTTTATTATTTATTATGTTGCTACAATTAGGAGAACTACTCGATCTCATATTATTACTTATCGGTATCAAATCAATAACTAGCTAGTACTCGCGACTTCGTCTGCGCAGATTTAGAACTCAAATTTTTTTTCCCTACTTACTTATCGTTATATTTTGGACAATTCACACATTACCTTAATAAATATATTCCTATGTGTTATTGTGATGTATAAGCTATATTATTGTAAAGTTTCATTCAAATTTATTAAGTAGTTTTTGCGTGGAAGGGTAACTAACATCCAAACAAACTTTCGCATTTATAATAAGTATTACAAGGATTATATTATGTAACTTTTGTGGCTTTCTTCTTTTAAACCTAAAGGTAAGCTAACGGTTTAAAAAAATAATTTCTATAGAAGTATCTACACAGACAAGTCGCAAAAAATAATTTAACTATAGATGCCGTTATTAGGCCGCATAAAAATACTGTCGCGTTGACCTCAAGTAGGTACCTAGAATACTGCGGAATTTTAATAGAATGCGGGGCCAACATAGGTAATACTGGTTGCTTTTTTATTTGGCCTCCCGTTCGTTAGTACCACAAATCAAATTAAATTCCTACCTTTAATTTATTGTATTTTTTAAAATATATGTATACTTTTATTAACTAAAAGTGACTTTAATAAAATTTCTTATTGTATTACAATGAATACTAACAATTTTAAAATATTTTACCAAACAAATAAATAAACAATAGTTCACCTTTAAAATAACATCCTTATCGCGATTAAACGCTATCTAATCCAGGAATGATAAAAATACTATCGTTCCGCGCGTCATATAAATTTATCAAGTAATCTAACATAGTAAAATGAAATAATATACTCTGGTTAACAGATTTAAGTGTTCATTTACCAGCTACGTAGTTTGCACCGCTTGCACTATTTTGACTTTATGTGCGCATGCGCAACCGCAGCATCGGCGCAAGAGCAACTCTATTTACGACGTGCACGGCGCGCATGACTCACTGCGCTTACATAGCAAATAGTGCCGATTGTCTAGTAACAAAATTATACCTTTTGATAGGTTTTAATAACTTCAAGTGTCTTAAACTATGGTATACAGATGCTTGACTTTGATGTCAGACACAATTCAAAACTATACTGACAAGTCTAGACCCAACAAGTTCCACAAGTAAGAGGGTGTACCCAACAAGTACCAACTTACGATACTAATAAAGTTTGACCGAGATACGATTTGAATGTCTCGGCCGAATTATTTCGCGCTTTGATGAACAAGAAGCATGTATACGGCATGAGAATAACGTTTTGTTTGTAACGTTTTTTCTTAATTATTAATTTTCTTTATAACTAAGATCTGGAAGGATCTTAGTTATAAAGAAAATTAATAATTAAGAAAATTAACACTTACTTGTGAAATGACTTTCACAAGTAAGTGTAACAGATTTACAGACCGCTCTGACTTTACTTTGTTAAGAAAAGTAAGCTATTCATAAAACAATATTTAAAAATAAGATTAACGTTGAAGTTCGTTCTGTGATTCGAGCCCTATGTAATCGATGCAAAGCTTTTGTAAAAAAAATAGGTACGCTTTGAAAACATTGCACATGATCTATGTATTGTAAAATAATTGCAAACAGAAAACATGGACGTCCGAGTCGTGAGCCGCGGCGACGACCGACGACGACGCGTCGCTCTACGTTGATTTATGTTTCCGGTCTCTGAATCTAGATAATGATCAACGTTCGATCCGCAGACCGCAATAGCGTGGCGCATCACCAGCCTACTTAAGTTAATTAAAACCTAAATCGTGTAAATATTTATAAGGATGAGGATAAGGATTAATGCCGACTATATTTTAGTCCACCTACAACGTAAAGAACCAGTAAACGTACATTTTGATTTTAATAGGATCAGTCGGCAATAAGGGTCGTTATATATAGCGACAGTGACAACATGGTGCTGGTAAATCAAGTCTAGATCTCAACCCAAGCTTTATCCTTTTCACCGCTGAATACTTTCGTGGCCATCAGTATGTTTGACTTAGACCTAGGGCGATCGAGGGCTTCGGTGTAAGCCAAGGATCAGTGGTGGACCTCTTTTGAGTATCCTCAACCGATTTTCCTACAATTCAAAAGTATGCGAAATGTCATATACGACGTTTGCGGTTTCCAGAAGAAATTGATGCAGTATTACAAACATCCAAAGTTTTATGAAACTTTAGAGTTATGAAAGCCATCTCTACAACATCTTAGTCCGATGCAAACCGCGCCAGAATCCATAATATGCGCTTCTATTAGAGAAAGTTTTTAAGACTGACTGACTTGAGGTCTTTAAATTTAGAAGCTCTGATGACCGGTCATTTTTAATATTTACCGTAATTTAAGTTCCACCGTGTAACACTGTAGCTCGGGGAAGACCTCCTATATCGAGTACCTGCACCAAGCTCAATGCTCTTCTGTACACCAGACCGGAATGAGATGTGTTTACGAATGATTGGAAGAAATTATTGCATGCTTTATCCCACATAAATTAATATGATTTGAATCGCGCTAATAATATATTTTTTTTTACCCAGTAACAGGACTCACAGTGTTAGTAACAATACACTTACAAACTATGTTAGTAAAAAAACACAGATAAAAAACAGAAACAGAATGTGACATCATTGCCGCAAGGTGTCAGGCCCAGGCGAAACCTTGCAGCAATGGTTCACAAACACGCAATCAAGCCTACTCGCTAAAATAGACAGGATGCAGTTGGCGCTGCCCCGTACCTTACGGACCAAGGATGCGCGCACCGCTTCCTCATCACGGTATAAAAACAATTCAGGTGTGCTTCAGCAAACAAACCTGATGCGCTGCAGTAACGGGGCAACCCCATCAGCACCCTGTATGCATTATTGGACGTGAAGGGCGCTGTATGCTAAGCAAAATTACTTAGCAACTTCAGAACACACATTCGGTCCATCGCTATTGCTACTTATCATACTTCTGGGGTCGCGTAAATTATGTATTATGCAGGTGGGTGCAATGCCTAGCCTCACTACCTTTTACTAAAACTACTTTACATTTATATCAACAAAATCAAGTAGTAGAGACCGCGATCCATGATACATTCACTCGGTAAGTAAGTGATCGTAGAGAGCAAATCAATCAACTGTACGATCGACATTGCTTAGTAAAATATAATGTTCTTATTTTTTAATAAATTTCTTAGATGTCACCTCAGATTCCACATCAAGAATTCTTCCTCCGAAAGCGGGGTAACCCCTACTTCCTGTGGATGTCGCATGCCGTGCCAATTTGCTTGTCAAGCGGGTAATGTCATAGCAAGATCTCCGTTACGTAGGAGGAACAATAAGAGACTTTCTATTTCCATTAATATTTTCGAACAATAACTCTACGTATATGTTTTTGTGTATATTAGTGTTTCTTCTACCTATGATTGCAGTGTCAATTTTTTTTAGTTTAATTCTTTTTTTTTTACCTATTTTTATTTTTAACGTGTGCTTGTGTCATGCCAAATAAATGCTTTTTCTTTCTTTCTTTCTTTTCTTCCTTTCTTCCAAAAATAATTCGTTCTGGGATAGTTTTTATTTTTGTAGAAAGCTCGCCTACTGAAAAGTAAAGGACTGGTACACACACAACATTCAAGGGCCATGACTAACGATAAGTTAACAAACGCTAGGGAATGTCTTTAGTAACAGTGTCATGTGGAATATTCCGATGCTGAAGGATACTTATAGCGCAGTCAATATCAATATCATTACTACAGTTCGTATGTTAGAACGTTGTTCAAATAAATTGATAAGATCAATATTAAGTATTTTCATGGTGTTATAAAATCGTAAATTTTAATTGAGCTTTTGATTTATAATCAAGACAGTACCTACTTAATCTTATTAACGTTTCCTTGGGTACTTCTATGCTAGGGAGCGGTGAATGCCTCGGCCAGAGGCAAAGGTGGAACACCGTAGTGGTTTTTGACAGTAAAAGCCAGATGCCCATCTATCACTACATAATGTAAGAACTTTACGAATTTTAACCGCGCGAAAAAGGGCTTATAGACTAGATTCAAACATAATAAATAGGGTTATCATAAAAACGGGGTAGGTATCACGCGCAATTTACACCCATGGTAGAAACCACGATGGCACGATGTTCAAAACAGGGCCTAAGAACTGTTATGTACATCCCCGTTTGAGAGTCAAGTCGTTCGAAAGGTTAGCCATTTATACGAGTATGGAGTCCACAGGGACAGGGTAACCCATACAAGACTTTACACACTCCGTAACCCTTACGGTGCCTGTAACATCTTGTATGGGGTCCCTTTCCCATAGAGTGAAAACACAATCTAGTTAGACAACATTTAGAAGAATGGGTAACCCTTATTAGCCTAGCCTAGGAAGTTATTTGCAGATTTTCGTTTTATTTGGAGGGATCCAAATCAATCAAAAATCTGCAAATAACTACCTGTTATTACAATCGGTGCAACTTTGCAATGGGACGAAACGAAAGTTATGCGGAATTTGATAATAAATTTCCCAAAGGAATCTAGCGCAGGGCACTAGGCAGTTTATACTCTAGCAACCCTAATACTAGGAAGAGTAACAGGAATAGATGTGCAATGGTCATTTGATAATAAATTTCCCAAAGGAATCTAGCGCAGGGCACTAGGCAGTTTATACTCTAGCAACCCTAATACTAGGAAGAGTAACAGGAATAGATGTGCAATGGTCATTTGATAATAAATTTCCCAAAGGAATCTAGCGCAGGGCACTAGGCAGTTTATACTCTAGCAACCCTAATACTAGGAAGAGTAACAGGAATAGATGTGCAATGGTCATTTGATAATAAATTTCCCAAAGGAATCTAGCGCAGGGCACTAGGCAGTTTATACTCTAGCAACCCTAATACTAGGAAGAGTAACAGGAATAGATGTGCAATGGTCATTTGATAATAAATTTCCCAAAGGAATCTAGCGCAGGGCACTAGGCAGTTTATACTCTAGCAACCCTAATACTAGGAAGAGTAACAGGAATAGATGTGCAATGGTCATTTGATAATAAATTTCCCAAAGGAATCTAGCGCAGGGCACTAGGCAGTTTATACTCTAGCAACCCTAATACTAGGAAGAGTAACAGGAATAGATGTGCAATGGTCATTTGATAATAAATTTCCCAAAGGAATCTAGCGCAGGGCACTAGGCAGTTTATACTCTAGCAACCCTAATACTAGGAAGAGTAACAGGAATAGATGTGCAATGGTCATTTGATAATAAATTTCCCAAAGGAATCTAGCGCAGGGCACTAGGCAGTTTATACTCTAGCAACCCTAATACTAGGAAGAGTAACAGGAATAGATGTGCAATGGTCATTTGATAATAAATAAAGGACACATTAACACATACCACAGATTGGGGTCACAATCGTATTTGACTAGTACGGTGTCAAAGAACTTGAAACAACAGAATCGAAGTGGGTTTCCAAGAAAAGTGTAACACTTGACCAAGTTCAATAACGAGTTGTTTATTATTAGATTCTAGTTTTGTTTTTATCTTAACGGTAATAGAGTTCGAAAATAAAACATGAGAATGTTATCGTATATCGCCAAGGCAGCGTACTATCGATTTGGTTCACTGTCGATGTAGCATACTGTCGGTTTAGTGTACTAACGATGTAGTGCACCAACGATTTAGGGTACTGTCGATGTGGCGTACCATCGATTTGGGATACTGTCGATGTAGCGTACCATCGATTTGGGGTACTGTCGATGTAGCGTAACATCGATTTGGAGTACTATCGATACATTAGACCGTCGATGTAACGTTTTCGATACAGCGATCATCGATGTAGTGACTGTCGATATTATGATCTAGACCCACTACAAGCATCACCTAATATAACAACCCACGCGGCCTTTCTCTTCCTAATACCAAAATAATCATGTTTATCGGCCCATATATCAGGGAGAAATCGATAGAACATAAACAAAAGGAACCTCCTTTAGTGAAGCCGGCAAATAAGAAAATAAAATATTCGCGAAATATACGGGAAACTTAATTCAATACATCCAACGCAGATATTTCTGTAAATAATTGTAAGCGCATGATCTACAAGACCGTTCGTAGGTCGCAAGCATTTATTCGGGGAATGTAATAAAAGTCGTGCGGTGGCAGGCCCCGACCCCACACGTGACCTGCCTTTGAACTCAACAACGTTTTGCACATAGACACTATTTATTTACGCATATCGCGCGCCGCGGTAATAGCAGCCTAATCCAATCTTCCACCCCCGCGTGACAATACTGCGACATCCACACGCAATAAATAATAAAAACCTGGCAATGTAAACTGGCCCTATGTTGATATTTGTGTAATTGACCTAGATCCAATATTTTAGCAAGATAGCATTGAACTTAAACTGTAGGATTTCAAAATAGTCATGTTTGAACATGAGTATTTTTGGGTTTTAGAATAGCAGAAGTGAGTATTTGGACGAGTCATTTTCTAAATGTAGTGTAATAGAGATCACTTGATATGTAATGTAGATTGTAGAGCAGAATAAGGAATGCAAAAATAAAAATGTATAATTATGTTTCTTTTTCACGAGGATGATAAGTCATAGCAACGTGTTTATGTGGTGGTGGTGGTGGTGGCGCATGACTTTGTGTAATTTATTTCTTCACTACTGCTCTCCACAACGGTGAAGGAAAACATCGTGTGGAAACCGGCATGTCCTAGAACCAAAAAATCGAAGACATGTGACATCTACCAATTCGCACTGGGCCCGCGTGGTAGATTACAGCCCATACGCAAAATACGCGTTTTGACGTGGAGTTGCGGATACCAGTCATAGCATAGCCAAGCGATAAAATAAATAAGCTTATTATTTTCCGAGTGACTAATAACTTAAAAGTCGACTAAATGTTTGCAACAAATAAAATAACTTGCCAGCGATTAAATATTTTCGCGACTATTATATTATGTAAGGTTCAAAATTAAGGGTGTTATAAAAACTAAAAACTAGCAGCTGCGTTTAGGTCGCAAATAAACTATACCAGTCAATTGAAATATTAGGCGAGGAGCTATTATAATGACTTGGCGACTAATAATGATAGTATAATGTGGAGATGAGTCAGTTAGAGTTAAACAGACCACAGATCGTATCGAATATTCAGTTCATTAATTGTTCGGCTAGGTTAGGTTAGGTTAGAACTGTGACCACGCAACGCGCGAAGGCGAGCGAGCAAAGCGAGCGTGCCGCGGCAGCGGCCGCCGAGCGCCAGACTCCCTCATTATTTTAAATAGAATCTGATTTGTATTATTTATGAATGCCCATTTTCTATTTTATTTTCATCATTAAGTTTTCGCTTAGATATTATTTCAGTTCCCAAAAGTAAAACTTGATGCTAGTTTAAATTAAAACGGAGCTTTTATCTGTTAAATTAATATGCTACCTTTTACTTATTACGATACTCCTTATTAGCTGCCAACCCATTATATATGGTACCCACTCTATTTTATTTTAAAACCTATATTCATTTTACTTAGTTGCTGCATTAAATACATGCCAAATTAATATAAACAACCATTCTGATGTTATGCTGAGTGTTTAGCAACGTGTCAAGCATTTTAGTTCTTCACTATCTTCTGTTGCAATAGTTATTCCGAGATCAAAACATAAATTGAAAGAGTTGTGTAGTTACATACTGTACATCCTTGTTGTGCCCGCGAAAATATGTACAAAAAAAAGTATGTTTCGGGTGCGTCAAACAAAACAGTTGGCGGGGCGGTACACCCATGTGAGGCACGTTTATTTGCGCGCGGCGGCCTCGCGGGAGGAGCTCCGGTTGTTTACGTCGCAGCCGCGCCGTCGGTTGATGATGACTCATTAACGGTCGCTTCATCGAAAACCATCGCCGGTGCGTGTACTATCAAATTCTAGCCAATGTTCACCACGCTGATAGCTACTACGGTTTGTTATCGTACAGTTACTGTAAGATTTGAACGTGGAAAGGGCCAGCCCGCCAAGGCTACGGTCAGCGGTCGTCGACCTGTAAATGACGCAATGGATGATTTAGATAGGTACCAACATACTTACGATATTTTTATAAGTAAGTATTTGTTATTTGTTTGATTAACTTTTGTTATTTTCTAAATAGTAGTTATCTACTGGTCCCTTTAAATTTAGGAGGATAATAATTTTATTTCTAGTGTTCATTAATAAAATTTGTTAAACTAAATATTCTACTTAAAATTTAAATCCAGTCCAGCTAACGATATGTCGCACACTTGTTTGTCGAATGTTCAACATACACTGGAAATACCGTTAAGTAGGTACCTACCAATTAATTCTACCGGTCGATATTGGTAACTAGAAAAAGTATATTAAAGGTTAAGTAGGTACCTACCTACCTCTGGTCTATCTGAACTAAACTTTGTTAAATTCTAATTCTTTTATTTTTCCTTTTTGTACCTATTAGGTAGGTAATAATTATTTTTTTATCACATCTATTCAAAAAGAGCTAGTTTATTCCTCGTAAACAGGGACCAAAATAGCTCATTAATCCCTAGGGACCAAAATTGATTTGAATTTGGAATGTGGATATTTGTTAGTAAATGTTTCAATCAGCAAAGAGGTGAATCACAAACCATGCGGGAACAATGTATTGAATATGTGACTGGCTGAAAAACTGCGAGCGCCCAAATTTAAAAAAAGTTGATGAAAAATAAACAACGCGCGAAATTAATAATTAAATGCATTCTGCGTTCGTTCGTAGTTGATTCATATTCAGATTTTAGAATTATAAAAAATGAGTGCGTCTTCCTCAAGTGAAAGTATTATATTGACTCCAGAGAATATTGTATCGGATGCTAAAAATGTGATGGAAAGTTACCTACAAAATCCCGTGAACAATATGTCAAAGCATACAACAATTTCATCCTTTGGAAAAATGCAAGAAGAGCAAAATCTTTTTCGTAAAATGTATCTTATGGTTCTGAATTGTAGGTATGTACGTAAATAAATTCTTGTTCATAAGTTGCACTTACTTATTTTCTCATAGAGGGTGATAAAAAGTAGAGTGTCCACCTCGGGAGCAACACTATTTTAAGCTCGAGTGGCATACTTTTAATCCCTTGCTGCGCTCAGGATTCTAGTTAAGAATCCCTCGCTCCGCTCGGGATTCTACTCTAGAATCCTTCGCTCCGCTCTGGATTAAAAAAAACACTCTCGCCTTAAAAATAGTTGTTTGCTCCCTAGATAAACAATCTACTAGTAACGGGTATGCAATGAATGTCTTCAGGAAGAACTACCTAAATTATGCGAATAAAAAGTGCATAGATAGCAAAGTGCACAAGTGCACGGGTAGGGTATTAATGTGCGTTTACAGCAAATAATTGAGTACTTTAAAATATAATTAGGTTACACGTGTGAATTCTTACAACTGCCAATAGTAAGTCAATTTTATTTTATACGACAAGCTAAATAATGATTAATACGATTATCACATCATTTCGAATCCTACAAAAGTTGGTAAACATGTTTACATTAACATAATTGATGATGGCTATAAAAGGTTTACAAAAAAGGACAAAACAAAGTAAATATACCTACTTGCCTAATTCTTAAGACTACTAAACCTATTAGAATTTTTACAGGTACTCATTATTCGGCTGCCATTTCCACTTTTTGTAAAAAAATACAATACTAAGTGCCTACTAAGCTACTTTACAATATTTAAACATTTTTTTTTTGAGGGGTGGAAAATCCTCATGGATGTCCCCCGCCCGGGGAGGCGGAGGGGTCTGTCAGACTCTTACTGGCTAAAAACCACCCCGTGTTCCTTCTCACACCTGCGCCGGGGGTCACGGGAACAGAAGATACTTCCGCGACCCCCGACTGGTGCCGGCCTCGCGGGCCTCGCCAAACAATATTTAAACATGGATTAACATAATAAAAAACGGCCAAGTGCGTGTTGAAAGGACAATGAATAGGTAGTAAAGAGTGACAAAACTCTGAATGAAAACATAAGTATTTCCCCGACTTAAAAAGGGTTTTTATTTCGTAGTAATGTCCGAAATAACTATAAGCTATCAAATATATAAAAAACTATAATAATATCTCAATAACTATTGATTTAAACAAAAAAGTTACTTAGAAACATTATATGTACAAAATAAAATAACAGTCTCTCGAACGGTATATGAAAAGGTACACTGTATAATAAATCGAACTGAGTTGGTGAAGTCGATGATTAAGGTAATTTTTTACATTTTATATGTATAAGAATTATTTTTACGTCCACTTACTAACGATATTGATTTAAATAACTAATTTATCATACCCGAGTATAAATAAGTTATAAAAAAAGTATACAATTTTATTCAGAATTATATTGAACCATAATGTAGTAAGAGTAAAGTACTAACACAACCGTAGTGTAGTAACACTAACAAGTATAAATAACTTATTTACATTGACTTTCCCTTCCAAATGTATATTGTAGGTACTACAACCCTGATTAAAAAAGTAAACCGTCATTCGGTTACCATCGTAGAGTGCACCCCGTGTTTCCTCCCTAATAAAGCGAAAAAACCAACTGTTACAAAAACACCTTGAATAGGTTAGCTTTGGTAACCGACTAACCTACTACTAACCTTTCATAGTAGGTACTTGTTAGAGTTATGAAAGGGTTAACTTACCCATTCTTAAAAAAGGGGTTACCCATACGCCGTGGCTGGGTTTTAAGGGGTTGGGTAACCCAAACAACCCATACCCAAACTACCCATACTGGTACCTACCCATATTTTGTTAAGTCAACAAAATATGGTTGCATCTGTATTTTGAACCTTTAGTTAATATTTGAGAAAACAAGTATAAACGATATATAAGCAGTACCTACGTTAGTATCATTTTAAAACTTCATTTGCGAGGAAAAACTTTTAAAACTTATAAGCGTAACCTTCGAATGGATTTACAAACTGCGCCTTTGGTTTGTTATTATTTCTCTACAACGTAGTTGGTTGAGTCAGGAAATGCAATTAAATCTTAGGTAGGTAAATAAGACTATAAAATCTTTATGGGCCTACACTTAGTTATTGATGTGTACCTACATTCCATGGCACTCATAAATGATGTTGTTTATTCATAAAGTTTATGGCATTCAAATCGGCGACGGTAAATGCCGTGGCTGGGTCGTCCGTCGGCTCGGATCGCGGAATGCGTTCGGAATGCACGCCGGTGCAGATTGCTAGCCGGGCCGCCTCTTACCCCGCACACTGTCCTCGCCACTTGCGAACCGTCAACCGGTTCTTGAACAAGTATTACCTACAGCTTTACCATATCCAGTACCATTTAAATTATAACATACTAAGATTTTGAGGTACTAAACCTTTAAACCTACACGCCAGTGGTAACATAAATAAATGAATGAGGCAGACGGTAAACACCCATTCATCAGATGATTTTGTCATTGATCTGAATTCCCACTGATTTATTATTTCAATTCTAAGCATAGGATAGCATTAAGTTCTTCTCTCTTGCAATACTTGCATTATGTTACAACAGAATATTGTGCAAATGGAGTGATCAATTTATAAAGCATAGTAATTAATAAATCGATATCAAAAGTGGACTTTGAAAATTACATGCCCTAAATTGTGGATTCTAATTTCGTATAAAGAAAATTTGTTTTTCAAGGAACTGATGGTTAAGTACCTTAATTTTCTTATTCATAGCACAATAAACAAAACATTATTAGAGTTCACACAAATTAAGAGTGATCGGAAGCAACCATTGTTGTCTCTTAAACGTACAATTAAGAATTGTTACAGCGGGCAATCAACATTGCAATTATTAAAGAATAAAAAAGGCAAGCCACGCGAGTGTAAAATGCGAGTCAACAGAAAAATGCATTCAAATCAACGAAGTGAGAGAATCCGCAACTGACTCTTACTTGAAGGAGAAAACAACTGAATCATGAGTTCGCGAAACCGAACATAATTTCTGTAAAAACTCGTATAAAATAGGCATAATATAATATGTAGCTGTTTTCTAGCACACTGACACAACAAACGTTCAGTATCGCATCATGGCTAGTAAATAAATTAAGCCCAAACATTCGAGTACAATCACCGAGAGACAACAATGATGGCAACGCCACGATGACGGCGTTTATTTACACAGTATGACGCTTAGTCTACGCAATGTTCTCATTAATTTATAGTTGCAAGTAAAACACGTATATTTGAAATGTAAACACCTACACGATACAATATTATGACCAGATTTGGGAAACGTTGATCTTATTTTTCTCATGCCGCTACTGATAAGATATGCGACGATATGCATGATATAATTTTATCGATGAAATCAGTTACGTTACGTCGGCAACAAAAATCTTTATGTCTGATGATAACAAATACCCTTTAATTTCAATTAAAACTTCCTTTTCAGATAGTTATAATAAGACAGCACGACAACACATTGCGTATGAAGTAGAAAATACAATAATAAAAGTAAAACAAATGGAGAAACATGAAGAAGTTTACAATATAATCCATATAAACAATGTCAATCTGTTGTTATTAATTTGTATTATTCCCGCAGTGTATACGAGTAGCAGTCAGTTAGCATTTATCAACTTCTTTATTGTTCTGGATCTTTGTAATCTGTATAATCGTAATAGAAAACAGAAGAGATTGATTTTTTCTGATCCAAATTTACCTCGCGAGATGTAGTGATGTGACGATAATTTCGTATTATTAAGATCAGCTGATAAATTATATGGAAATGGAATCACGGGCCGCGGCGCGGGCATGACGCTCGCGCTCGCCCGCTTGGGGCCTCTATCTTCAAAACAACACTTGTTGCGGAAATAGCGACGAAAAGCGTTTGCTCGTCGTGTCGTGACGCGGATACTGGCACGTTCACCTCGCGAAGCCGCATGTCACCCTCACCAGTCCTAAAGTCTTTAGCATCTTGACCATTCTTAAAACAAGTCAGGGCATTGTTTGCCTTCGAATTAAATTTGTGATTTTCCATTAATCATTGTATTAGATAAATATAAAATGCTAGCTTAAGCTAATTAAAGGGTTCGGTTCATTAAAAGTTAATTGTATATTAACTAGGTAGTTCATTTGATTTAGCATTATTGCTTGTAAAGGTTAAACTAAGCAGCAAACCACAAAGTTATTTTCAATTTTAGATTAAATTTTAATAACCTTCAATTAACTTGCAATTCTTATCAATGTTTTTTATCAAATTCTCATTATACATAATATAGGCATCACCTAAAAATAGTAATCAAATATTAACGTCGTTTGCTAAATTTATTAACGAGATTTGAGATTAATTTATCGCCTTGTTTAATGTTCACATGTTTTGGGCAGAGAAATCAAAACAAATCGTCACTTGGCCTCGTCAAACAAGATAGTTACGTAGCGTGTGCGAAGCGCGATAAAATTAGCCGATACACTGACATTGAACGCAAAAACAAAGTGGAGCGAACTTCGCGCATGCGCTCAGGTAATCAGATGTGGGGCAGTTTTAGCAATCGCATTGCTAATAACTGCGCGCGTGTATGTATGGGGCAAGAGAGGCCCATATCGGGGGCCCACTACTAATACTTACCCGCACTAATTGGAACGAGCCAAGATGACGAATGTCTTCGGTCGTCGACCGCGCTACCTTCGTGAGTGAAGGATATTCGTCTAAGGTTGTTAGCCTGGTGGTGATGGCGGTGACCTAGGAATGGAAACCAATGTTCAGCTGGCGCCGCAGCCACCGAGCGGTGGTCGGTGGGGCCTACCCGATACCTGCTCCTTGCATCCGTCACGCGCTGTTACTCTCATTAATAATTGTCGGGATACTTGTTTAACCAACCATATTATGTGAAATTACGTATCTTTATACTGTAGATTTTTAGCGATGTTTGAACTTATTAAATCTGCAAACCTATCATAAAAGTAACTAACTGAAGTGTTAAGACCAGACGATACAAGTGAAATATACGAGTATTATTATTATATCTACGATATTGAATTGAAAACAACTACTTAGTTATTCATGAAGTGATATAGCAAGGATTAAAACAGCGACTTGCAAACTTGCAACTAACTCAGGTAATATGCCAGAAGAGGAATATTAATAAAGAAGGTATTCGTCATTAACTTATACCTACTGATTAATTTAATATAAGAGTTGAAAACCACTGACAAAACCTATGACATGATGCACTAGTTGCACTACGCATCAATCGCCTCGTGCTGGTCCAACTTTAGCACTCCATTTATTTTTTACTCCATGGTAAAATAAATACCGAATACTTAACAAGCTTTAACCCGCGACTTGGACCCTTTGAAAATATCACCAAGAAATTACTTCGGTAGTATTTAGGATAATACTTGGGTTAAATAAATAAAACCGAACAAGTGTGTATTGGACCGCGCACCAAAAAGGTTCCGTAAAATCAGTATTTTATAGTATGCACAATAAATACTGATTTTAACGATTGCAATAAGATTGTATTTATTAAAATATCGCGGAGGAAATTAAAGCGCTTCAATCATAGTCAATCATAAGTCTATGATTTAAGCGCTTAAAGTGTAATAACTATGTAAGTATAACAATTCCCTACACCGTGAACTTTTTACAGACCAATATCACCCAATATTATTGCATAAGGTTCGTTGTTTATGTACCTAGTATCTACATAATATATGAGAAATAATATTTGGTCACCACACGCCGACAAAGCAACCAATCGGCTTTTTTTACTTAACTTGATTTTTCTTTTACCATAAACACAACCCTATCGCAGCGACAGTGTTGCTACTTTTGCGTAGTTGATTAGTTTAGACAGACATACATTTACGCATTTACACGTGACTAATAAATATGCAACTGCAGATGATTCGTAAGTAATTGTAATAATAGGCGCAAAGACTGCTCACAACAACGTTTTGCATAAACAGTCACACCTAGTTTAGGCTACATTTTAATGTAGACAAAAAACCTTGTAGTGGTTGTGTAGGTAGTTGGATCCCATGCGGCGTACACGCACCCATGTATGTGAGTGTGGATATGAACTCTGTTTACTGGGCAACAACCTTTAACTTCCCCTGCGAAACAACTGCGTGACGGCATTAATATTGTAGAGGGCGTAATCCGCGAATTCCACAGATATCTTTTTATAAGGATAATTTAATTTTAACTACAATTTTGAATATCCTAGTTGATAAATAATAGAAGCTTGTTTTGGAGTAACAGAGAGTTTCTAAAACATTAGCGCGACGCGACCTAGCCTATCCTGGACGAAATAAGCAAAGTGTTCTACTGAAACTGAATGTTTCGTGTAACAAACAGCGTGTTTGTCAGCTTCATTATAATCATCCTCCCTGATGACCATAATTAATAACAAAATGAAAATAAAGAAACATATTAGGTATACGGATGTCTACAACGTCCTGCTCAGTTTCCAATTATGGAAGTGATTCCGGAGTTCCGGCGCTAACATGCAAAGTAGCCAGTTCCGGCATTGGAAATCCGATATTGGATACCTTGTTTGAACTGGACCGAAAAGAAACTAGCTACACCTACGACAGAACAAAATGCGTGACTTTTTTGGCAGACGTAGTCCGTTGCGTGGTAAACAAAACAGAGCAAATTATATACACATACGTTCCAACGCAAATACATACAATGATATGTATAGGTACAAATATATCATCGACTAAAAAATTACGCAAGTGCTAGATTTTTTAGTCGATGATATATTTGTAATTCTGTACCTATACGTATCATTTAAGAATTTTATAGTCAGCTAAATGACTCCCTGGTGGAAAGATGACTTCCAATTATCTTCTTACAAAAGCTTATTCTGTCACTCTACAAAACCAAAAGAAAACAAGAGCCACTGATTTTAAGAAGCCGATGATATTGAAACTATGTGAAACATCAGGATTGAACTACCAAACAAATTATACGTTTTGGATTTATGTGTATCAAAATGGTTTATCAAATGTATACTTACCCCTCCTCCTAAGTCCTCATTATTGACATGGTTAGGGCTACTGCCTACAAGCGATGACCAACCCCGTGACCCATTTCCATTATTGTAATAGAAAATAGGGCAGGATATATTTAACTGCGAGCAGCACGGGCGTCTATTTCGCGGGTTGTAATTAGAAAAGTAAACAGTACTCGGAACATAAATAGAACGCATAGCAGACATTTACACGTGTGCGTTTTGCATACAAATAGCCTTGCAAATAGTGCAGAAGACTGTCTAGGCATGTCGATACCTTGTCTACGACGACTCCGCGCCTTCGCGTTGAATACTGTTTCTCTCGTTTCTTCCTTCGGATGCAACGTTAAGTTTATTTTTTGTTAAGAATGTAGACATAAAAAATGGCGTTATTTATAATATTAGCAAATCTGACACATTACGAAATTCTGCTAATACTGCCATAGATTCGAGTGAAAGTCATTTAGTTCTCCATTAGCACATTTTGCTATTCGTTTTAAGGATTTTTACAATAGTTTGCTTAGTTGTTTAAAAAGGTTCATTGCACGAAACCAGACAGACGTTATTGATGACGTCTTTGTGATGTCGTTTGTCTTAAAAGAAGGCGCTTATTTGCAGATCCATTCTACGGCTTATAAGATACATTTATTATTCATTAGTCTATTAGAGTTGAAGTGATTGCATAAGCTGGGCCGCGAAAACTCTAAGTACGAATAATGTAAGTAAGTGTATGTAAGTTCTTTAAACAATAGTAATTAGTTCTTAAAATTTACCAATTCTACCTTCGAGAGTTGCATTGACGATTTTTTTATTGTAGGTACTTTGGTAAATGCAGGTAAGCATTTGTTACCGTTGCGAATAACATGTAAATTAGAAAATAATTAACTTCGCGGGATGTTTACGCATTCGTTTAGGGAAGTCATGATGTCCAGCTTCGGAATGACGTCGGTAGGGATAATCAGAAGCCCGAAAGTTGACTGGGTCAGGCAGGCAGCCGGATTCAGCTTCATCCAGTTAGACTGAAAGTGAGCCCCCATACGTAGGCGTCGCATCGGCGTCGTCTCGCGTCTGGGTTGTTTTTACACAATTATGCATAAGCGCGCAACATGGCTGGTGCGGGAGTAGAGATAGGGTTCTGACAATTATTGCTGACAGAGTTTGAATTATTAGTGACACATTTTGCTTTATTTTCGAAAACTTTATTTCACATTATTAGTGACCCAATAAGAGCCTTTGCTTGAAATAAAGAATTTGAATTCGAAAAATACTAATAGTTGTGAAAAGGCAGATGGGCGCGTAGGTTGACACTTTCCATTATTCCTTCGTTTTAGTGCTGATATTGAAGAGAATACCTATAGTACGTTCGTGATAAGAATGCAGTAAAGTCATCATTATCCGTTGGCCTAGCCCCGCCCCCTAACCAATCAAATCTTTTCAAATTCATTTTTATAAATTCATTAAACTTAATCTTTTAAAATATAATTTGCTTGAATTTAACACCACTGTGGAATACACCTTTATCTTGCAGTTGCACTGCATTCTTAACGCGAACGAACTATAACTGAGTTATTGATAACAGACTAATATTTTTAAAAGTAAGTGTATACTTATATAGAAAGAAAAGAAAGAAAAAGCATTTATTTGGCCCAAAAGGCACACGATAATAAAAAAAAACAATAGCAAAAAAAAACAGTTAAAAGAAATCAAACAAATGAATTATTAGGACTACTTAATAAAATAAATAATTGTGTGCCCTGCGGCTGCGCCAAAAGGGTCTAGTTCAGCAAAAATGCCAGACAACTAGTGCCTGACGCTGGTTTTCAACTGGACCTGAGATTGTGAGGTGTCACGGACGTAAAACAAATTGGTAAGTATGCATGTGAAGTGTGTGTGTGTGAGTGTATGTGCGTATGTTGTGGGTGTGTGTTTCATCAAAAATTACCGAAAAAAAAAAAAAAAAAAAAAAACATAGGATGAAAAACGACACAAATAATTTAAAATAATAATAATAAAATAAAATAAATTAAAAAAAATAAAATAAAATTAAAAGGTAGGCACATCAAATAATAGATAAATTAGCTGCCACTAAGTCCAATTTCCGTTGGGTATCAATGAGATACTGCCGTAAGCGTCTTCTAAATGTCTCTTTCGTGTTGATTACCCTTATCGGAGGTGGCAGGTTATTCCAAACTTTAGAGGCCGCATAACGAAAGGTGCCTCTAAAAGCTGCTGTACCGTGAGACTTAGTCGACAGTTGTTGCGAGCATAGCCTTCTCCCACATTCCCGTCTACTCGTTACCCAACTGAGCTTATCATAAAGGTAGTCCGGTTTCTGGTATTTAACAACTCCGTACAGAAGACAGGCCAGGTGTAATTTGCGTCTAGACTTCATTTTAAGAATGAAGTGCTTGTTCAAGAACGGCGTTACATGGCTTCTTTGAGGAATATTGTAACAAAACCTAGCACAGGCGTTTTGAACCCTCTGGATGAGCCTATCCGTTCGAGCTAATAGGCGCGGGCCATATACCGTGTCCGCGTAGTTAAGTCGAGATAGAACTAGCGTTTCTACAAGTTGTTCCCGTAGAGTTATGGACAAATAAGGCCTCATTTTGTAAAGAACCTTCAACCGATAAAAACAGTTGCGTATTGAGTCTGCAATATGTTTCTCAAAACGAAGGTCCTTGTCCATAATTAGACCAAGATTCCGCGCTTCATACACCCGCTCAACCGGCTCACCCATTAGTTTCAAATCAAATGTCTCAGGAAGTTTTGCTAACTGCTGCCTCGTGCCGAACACCATATATTTAGTCTTCGTTGGGTTTAGCGACAAGCAATGCTCCTCGGACCAGATGGCGATTCGTCGCAGGTCCTCGTTAAGATCTTTAACGGCACTATTGTATTCGTCTGGTCTGAACGATATATAAAGTTGGACGTCGTCGGCATATATGTGGTACCTACATTTCCGAACACATTTAACTATATCCGCGCAGTACAAGATAAAAAGTATTGGTCCTAGTATCGAGCCCTGCGGGACTCCTCTATCTACAGGAATAAGTGCAGACTGTAGAGTAGTGCCGTCACACAAACTTAAATCCACACGTTGTTTTCTATTTGTTAGGTAACTTTGGAACCATTTCGTAGCGCCCTGGTCGAAACCATAATATCTGAATTTTGAAAACAGTAATTGAATATTTATAGCCTCAAATGCACGTGAAAAATCAAGCAAAACCAACAACGAACACAACCCTTTATCCTGGGCAGTTAGGATATTGTCAGTAACATCTAGTAATGCAGTAGAAGTACTGCGCTTTTTCCGGAAACCAGATTGCAAATCAGGAAGTATGTTGCTATGTTCTAAAAAGTTCGTTAGTTGGTTACTGATGACCTTTTATATATGAATATGAATAGGTTATATACGTAAGTATATAACCTATTCTACTTCCCGATAATTATGCTTTCTATTGGGGAAAAAAACGGTTGAATTATTTTCAGTAGTATCGTAGTTTATTCTGTACAAATAGACAAAAGACTTTCCTCTTCATAATTTTCTATTCACAGTTTCGTACCGATGCGAACACAACATTTTAGCAGTTACCTATTTATTTGGAATTTCGTATGAATCAGTAGACTATCTTTACTTTGTCACCTGTTATTTTGTCAGGGGCGTTATGTTTATGATGATGATCGTTAAAAATAAGAAACTAGTCACGTGATTACACCTAAAATTGGTTTGTCAGTCTATAAACTCGTCTAGGTCACAGGCTCACAGCCGTTACAGGTTTCAACTAAACTACATCATGTTGATTTTATACGATTATCGTCGTCGACATAATAATAAGATTATACCAGCCTGTTACTGCCCACTGCAGGGCAAAGGTCTCTTCTCATACAGAGAAGGCACGAGCATTGATCACCACGCTTGCTTAAGGCGGATTGGCGATTTCAGACTTTATTAACTTCAAGTCCAGGTTTTCTCACAATGTTTTCCCTCACCGATGGTGTCAAGGATGTCTAAAATAAACTTAGTAAGCCCGGATTTGAACCACAACCTCGTGCATTAGAGGTAGGCGCGATAACCGCTGGGTCATCTCTGCAACTAACAATGGTATAAACCAGAAGCGAATTAAGTAATTATTGTTTTTTATTTTTCATAAAACGATTAGGTTGCGCAAGATAGGTATTGCGTGCGATTAAATCCCAGTGCAGTGTCATCATCATCATTTCACATCATTCTGTATTGTATCATTCATTATCATCTATCCTTTTTAACCGACTTTCAAAAAAGGAGGAGGTTCTATGTTCGTGTGTATGTATTTTTTTTTTTTTTTTTTTTTATGTATGTTACCTGATTTCTCCGCCATTTGTGGACCGATTCTCGAAATTCTTTTTTTGTTTGAAAGAGTAGACTCCTGAGGTGGTCCCATTTTAATTTGGTGAAGATCTGGTGCTGATCTTCGGAGATATACAACGGAACTCTTCAAAAATAGACGGCAAATCTGTCGTGATTGCTGGAATCGCTTGGATGTTTATTGTTTATACAACATCATGACGTATCATCACGCCTGTATGCTCTGAGGGGTACGCAGGTGGGTACAATGTACCTACATTTCGTCAGTTAGGTATGTTAATTTTAATTTAGTAGGGATTAGTGGAAAACCCTATTATCATGACATGTATTGCTAACAATTAAGAATATAAAATAAATTCTTGGCAAATATTTTTATGGCAACAACTAAAAATGGAAAAATAAAAAACTTTTTTGCAAAAAATAAAACCGACTTCAAAAAAAACACTAAACGGTGTAAAATAACTCTAAATTCGGAAGTCGGTGGCCCATTATGAGTAACACAAACCCACCAAAGCCACAGAATTCCGAATTTAGAGTTATTTTACACCGTTTAGTGTTTTTTTTGAAGTCGGTTTTATTTTTTGCAAAAAAGTTTTCTTAACTATGCTGGAGTCGGCTTGCAGTCTAAGGCCTTATCCAGATACCTATACGCGCGAGTTTGATGCGTTTTGTAATACCTTCATTGCTCTACAAACGAAATGAAGAAATGTATTTATTTCTGTAAGTAAATCTTCCCAGAAACTTTTCGTTGTCATTTTTTTTTTAAATAAGTGGCCTTTCCAAAGTTACTGATCCTGAGAAGAAATGCCGAAAGAAACTCAAGGGTCATGGTCTCTTTAAGTCCATACATAAGATTGTACTAATTTAATGCGAGTCTAACGATGCAGGGCAAAGTCAGGAAAATCCTTTTGAAGAAAAATCATCATCAGTTCAGCTTTGAGTTGACCTGTCCCGACAGACGGCATGCATACACCTAGAAGCTCTGTAAATAATGTTTGCAACATTCATAGCATTGAACTTCAAATCGCGTGTCAATTTGTTGTGAATTCGTTCCTTCTGGACAAGGACTTACTGGATTCAGCTGCAACTGTCTACTAGACCTGCACAAACAAGGTAAAATGTACCATGATACCCCATAGTTAGACTGGTAGCCATTTTGGATCCTATGACGAATCGACGTAACGTACGTCAAAGATTTAGACAGCCAGGATCAACGACTTAACGTACTTTCCGAGGGACGGAGGAATAAATAAATGGTCAACATCCACGGCCACGGTGGTCAAAAATAATAATTAAGTAAAGGTTTACTTAATTATTATTTTTAGTGTGGCTAGTACCTATTATCTTTCTACTTATTCTTGAAGTAATCAACCCACGAGCGAATCTAAAAAGATGTCATACGTAGAGAATGCAATTTCGAACCATTTTTTGAGATTCCTATCTCTTGGAAGGAGAGTTTCATTCGATATTTATTGAGACAATTTTATTATAATTTAAATTCGATTAACTAAAAAATTCTCAAACCCGAACTGAACGCCAGCGATATCTAAAGTTGTCCATCTCTAATCCAGATTACAATCAGATTGGACGGGGATCTTAGGTACCTACTTACAAGTATTATTGAGTTTACGAAATATTTTTACTTTGTTTTTCATTATGCGTCCTTTTTTTTAAACAAAACTTATTTCAGGTTTGTGTATTGCATTCGAACTTAAGCTTATTCCCTGCCTTTAAATAAAAAAACTTTGGAAAATGCCCGCGAAATATATCTAATAATGGTTTAAACAACAAACACAAAATACAAACATTGTTTGTCTCTAAACAATGTTAATCCTGTATTACATTACATCTTTTCATAGAACAGAAACCCAATTAGGTACAACGGAAACACATTGAATGGATAAGCGTTATTATCCTGGTAACCGATTGAACGACTGACCCGCAGACCCGTTTACTCTATCAAACCTAAAAAAACCCGTTTGAGGAAATATATACCGACGGTTCCAAGGCTAATTGGTCTAAGCGACATTTTGTAAAACTTGCAGGAGGACGGTTTAAAGTTTTTATTTTGGAAAAAAAAATCATAAAAAATCAACTACTTGATAGACTTTTATTTATTTAATACAGTATATTCCTAATTAAATAAGGAAGTTTTTCCAATTATTACTGATGATAAACGTGTATTATTTTAGAAATTTTGTGTCGGTTAGCCCAAAATGCATCAAATTTGGTTATTTTTTGAGAAAAGCAAAATGATTCAAATGCCTGCCGTAAATAAAGAGCTGAAGGTATACTGGCTCAAGCATCAACTTAGAATCAAATAATATGAGACCAAATGAATTAAGCACCAAATCAACTGACAGATAAATACGCACAATTAACCTAAGCAACATGATGGTGTTGCACCACAGTGAAGTAGTTTGATGCAGGTGCCCATTTTTGGTAGTTAAGTAGTAAATATTGATGCTTAGGCCATCACTATTCAGCAACGTCCATAAGATATTTTTAAGGTGGGTATGCCACTTCATACAGTTTTAGACAGTGTCTTGTAATATTTTTTTACATTTTTGTGTAGTGAAATCATTCAAAATATTGATCTAAAGTGTATTGGAAATTGGAACAAGGTATTATAAAGAAAAAAGAAGAAGCTGAATGGTTCTACAGACATATTTAAATATTAACTGAAATCGTTTAATGCAAATTGTTTATTAACAAGAGCAACATGAACACTCCAAAGACCTATATCGCGCATTTATTGTAGAAAAGAAAACAATAAAAAAAATTGGCAAATCTTACAATTTTATTCAGTGTGTCATTAACTAAGTCAAACCAATGACATACATTAATAACAGAATAAAAGTAATCCATAATTTATAACCATCATGTTCAATAAACAATTCAATATTCATAAGCACTGCTATTTTTATTTTTGAGGGGTTTTATAACTCTGTGGATATCAAAGGCCTAACAGGATTTATAATAAAAAGATTAACAACTACTACTTTTTTTATCATAGCGATTTACAACTTTCTTGAAAAAGTAACCAAAAGTGTTGGGAAAAGGTACTAGTTTGTGCATTATACATGGATTAACCCGTTTGACTATGTGGACCACAAAACAATAAAAAAACCAGATGTGCAAAATATACAAATAAAATTTAGGCTACACCCAGAACCGGTTTGACGGGCACCAGTGTATATTCCATGACTTCCAAGATTTTATAATAAATTGCCCTGTTGTATTACAGACATTGACCACTTGCATATATTTAAGGTGTACTACAGTGCAGTGTGAAAGAATATCTAAAAGGGAATCCTTATGGCCGATAACATCTGTGCGTTTCCTTCGGATTCCTTCACATAGATTATTACTAGTATTTTGTATTTGGAGTGTGCTATCTAACTAGAAGTAAAAAAATATTAATTTAAAATGATTGATTTTTAGTGTTATCTAATTGAAGGAACTGTATAAATTCAAGTTCTTCTAACTTATCAGGCAGACGTGTTGCTGGGTAGTTTGTTATGCCACATCTTACCAGCAAAAACACTAGGAAGTGGCAAAAGGCGGGCTTTTTGGATGACTGTATCATGGTGATGTTGTTAAAAAAGTAATCCTCAGCCTTTTATCAATGACTTTTGATTTGATCGATTTTGAAACTCATAATTAATCATTATCTAGGATTTTTATTTATTTTATTTGTATCTCACTATTTACTCTGACATTTAAATTACTGACTACTGGATACTCCTTGACATTGAGAAATAAAATGGTTACAAGATTTAATAATTTTGTAATATTTATTGTTAGTCAGCATGATACTAGGTTGCAATATATTATTAAGTGTAAATGTTTGCATGTGACGGCACTGCAGGTAGTTTTTTGTCGGTATTAACATCTATAACCGTACTCTTGTTGGCAAAGAAATAAATAATTAAAAGGATCTTATTTGATTTGAAAAGGTTTCAAACGACGAGGTTTATTCAATGTAGTTGTCTGCAAAATAGGCCAAACGACATAGCTTTTTATTTTGGTTCAATGTAAAATAGGCCAAACGACAACACCACAACTTTGGCGAAAAAGCCAAATGCCTTAATCGACACACGTTATAAAAGTTCGAAAATTCAAAAGAGCTTAAGTCATCGTGTCCTCAAATTTGCCTTATTTTGCGTCGTATAGATCAATGAGCTTAAAAATGAGGCCTATTTTGCTGGGGGTGCTGAGCGCCAAAAAAGTGGTTAAAAAAAATTGAAACCTGGCTCAAACGATGGAGAAAAATCTGCTGATTCCAAATATGTATATAACTCAATATCGCAAAAAATGTCGCTTAGACCAATTAGCCTTACAACCGTCGTACAATGTATGATTGGGTTGTAGTTTAAGAGATAACGAACCAAGAAAAAAAAGAGTTTTCATAAACCCTTTGCGTAAACTCAGTTGATAAACCTTAACACAGGCGACATAGTAAGATAGTCCACGTATTAGTTAGGTGTGCAAAAAAATAAAAAATATAGGTATCTAATAGTAGAAATAACAACAACAACATACTTCTCGTTTTGACATTTATACTCGTATGTATAAACGATAATTTACTACAAAAATAAATTATGTACATTTATCTACCTACATTCATAATTAATTACAATAAAAGTTGACGGCTTTTCGACGAAACGGATACTAAAAGGCGGGCAATTATAATTAAACTTTTTCCTACCTATAAATTTTATGTTCACTGAAATACCTAGGACATAGATCATAGCTGTCACACAACGGCCTTCAACCGGCATGACAATGTTTGACTTCCGAACGTTCGATTTGTACAAGTGGGGTCCACATGTTCACTCTCACCGAGACACGTGGTAGGTACTCACTATAATACAGTCTCGACGTACTCAGAGACAGAATGCGGTAGGTCACGCTCTATCAGATGGTTGTCGATTGCGTTCGGCGATCTGCGCACTAGCAGCGCCTTTATCACCGCATGATAAAATGCAACTATGTAGCTTTACGTAATGTTGCTATTAATAAATGTTATACAACGTAGTAAACCTGATCTACACACGCATTGCGATAACAATATTGTTAGATAGTTTGCATTTATATTTACCAAGGACCAAGTCTTCGATTACAAAACACAACACTTTACCTAAATGTGTAGGTACTACAATATTTATTCGTCTATTATTGCCAAATACTGTGATTGTGGTTTTTAAATAGTTTATTTGGGAGCAAATGCACTCGTACAACGAGGGCAGGAAAACCACGATTATAATGGACGATAACTGTAATCTCGATGACAGGAAGTCAGATAGCGCTATTGTGTTGCATATACATACAGGTGTTTGTTAATAAAGCTGGGAAATTGTTAGTAGTTGTGGAGGGATTTCGATGAAATCAGTGAAATTTGCGTGTAGTTCGAGCTCAAGGCTCAAACTCACTTCGGCCTCGCCAGTCGAGGTCAGCGCGGAGTCGCAGACGAGTAGCGGGTATATGGGTAGCGCCGCACGACGACGTCCTACTGTGTGCGGTAGGTCATGTATAGATACACTGCAGTGAACTACAGGTTTTACAATAATCTCAAGATAACATAAATGCGTAGGTATAAGATAGGCAGCGTATATAAAAAATACATGCAAATTTCGATTGTTTTTGCTAGAAGAATACCATTAGTATTCAAACGTTCTACAATTTTCTCGCAACCGATGTCATTTAAAACCATTTAACAGTCATTTTTCCTAAACTTTGGTTGGAAAGTATTGCGTCGGCCGCAATTATTTTCAGCCGCGTAGTAGAATCAGAGGTGTTATCCCAGTTCCTAACAACGGAAAAAGTCATTCTAAATCAGGTGATATTTTTACACATTAATTTATATCCGGATAGAAATCAGGTAGGTACCTACCTACCAATACCTTAATTCGTGTTTTCTACGGTGCGGCAGTGTCACAGTCAACCTAGGTCTAGACCTACGCTAGAAAATGACCACTGAGGCAGTTTACTTAGAAGAATTTTATTATATACATATGTATATCTGAAATTGGCTATCTATATTACGTTGTTATTACGGACTTGAGAAATCTTGATTAGGTTCCTCAGGAGGCTCTCGGAAGGCATCTAGATAATAATAATAATAATAATAATAATTTATTGTTCGTTAAAATACATTCAGTAGGTTACGTTCCTGAATCTCACACTAGGATTCCCTGTGTTGTGAGTTCCAGGCTCCCTCGTTCTGTTTACATTTGAACAAAAAAGTTTAAAAATAATCCAAATCTAAATATATTAAACATACTCGGACTTAGTATAAAAGTAAAATATAAGGAAAACATAAGTAGAAAATAGTAAATGACCTATGACGTGTGTGTGTGTGCGTGTGTGTGTGTGTGTGTGTGTGCATGTGTGTGCGTGTGTGTGTGTGTGTGTGTGTGTAAGTGTGCGAGGTTGTGTGTGTGTTGTTTATGGAGATATGTGATTTATACAATAAAAATATATAAAATATATAAACATATTATTGTCAATGTACCAACCTATCAAAGTGAGATACGTGCATTATGACAGGATGTTTTCAGTTAAGTCATAGTCCAGTGTACGAAGCCATTTTGTAACCGTAATTTTACACATGGTTTGTGTTAGTTGCAGAATTTTGTGCCGGTCATTAAGTTTCGCATAAATGTGCGGTCCCATAAAACAATAGGATCTTCTGCCGATCGCTTTACGGCATCGAACCTTTTCCCATCGTACTCTTCGACTTGACCTGATACAGGTGCTTAGGGAGGATTTGTGAAATCTTAGAGTGACTGACAGGATGTAAAGTTGTCTGACTCTAAGAACTCCAACTTCGGCGTATAGCGCGTTAGTGGGGTACCGGAACGGTCGTCTATAAGCAACTTTAAGCAAGGCTCGCTGAGCCCTTTCAACCTTTATTAATGAAGTTTTGCCTGCAGCGCCCCATGCTATAATACAGTAGTTCAGCACTGATTGACACAGAGAGTAATAAACCATCTTCAGAACTGCGTCATCGGCAATCCTACCCAGTTGTTTAAAGATACGGAGCATCTTCCGAACCCTACCTCTTAGAGCACTCAGATGTGAGGACCATGACAAACGGTCGTCTACAAAAACTCCAAGATATTTAATCGTATCTGTGTGTTCAATACGTGGGCACGTACAGTTTTCTGGGCTGGAACAGGAGTGTAGCCGCAGACAAGCAACACAGTTAGGGGACGTGCGTTTTGAGATAGCAAAGTTTACTGCCTTCGTTTTGTCTACATTAAGCGTCAGGAGATTATGTTGTAGCCAGTTTGCAACAACTTTAATGCCGGTTTCCACTGCAACCCGAGTATCATCCCAAGTATCTCCATAAAATATGATTGCAGTGTCGTCCGCATACGTAAATATTTTAGCTTGAGGGATCTTCATGTCGCATAGTCCGTTTATATACATAATGAATAAGGTAGGTCCCAGTACGCTGCCCTGCGGTACACCAAAATGCACCGTGGTTGAGTCACTTGAGTACTCTCCTAATATGACTTTTTGAGTTCGATCATTAAGGTATGAGGCAAACCAGTCCAAAGCAACGCCACGTACTCCCAGAAGTGACATTTTTTTAATCAAGAGTTTCCTAGAAATTGTGTCAAATGCTTTGGCGAGGTCCAGAAAGATGCCAGTACATGCCTGTCCGTTACTAAGGTTGAGCGCTATGAAATCGGCTAAGTTGGTTACTGCATCCTCCGTGGACCTACCAACCCTGAAACCGTATTGATTCTGCGATAACAATCTGTTCCTTTCCAGGTATGCGAGTAATCGCTTGTTCACAACTTTTTCAAGGATTTTTGAAAGAGCTGTCAGTAGTGAAATCGGACGATGATTTGAAGGAGCTTTGGGATCACCACCCTTAAATATCGGGCATATATTTGCAATTTTAGCACTGTCTGGTACTTTACCCGTAGTTAGGCTTAAGTTGCACAGGAAAGAAATTGGGCTTACTAGAGAATGTGCACATTGCCTCAGCAGTTTGGTACTAATGCCATCATATCCTGTTGAAGACGTCGCTTTAAGATGGGAGATAATGGAAAAGATTTCTTCTTCATCAGTCGCAGCAAGAAAGAGGGAATTGGTGCTGGGGTTGACTGTACTGTATTGCTCAGATAGATCAAGGGCTTAATTTAGGAAGCAGTACCTACTAGCTACATCATCTTCATAGTTTCGTCCAAATATAGGTATAGGTATCTATAGGTACTCTCACTCATCTATGCAAATAAATAACTTTTAAGTGTCTGTCTGTAATGTAAAAAACGCGTATGAATGTATTTTTGTCTGTAATTGTACTTCAATTTGTTTGTTTGGGCTAATCACCGAAACGGCTGGATCGATCTCGATAGGACTTTCACTGGCAGAATTATATATATATTTTTTTGTTAATTATATCATGCAATCAGTCATGTAGACTATAAGCAGATGGTTTGAAGGGAGTATTCCCGTTTGAGCACCTATTTTTTGAGCACCTATGCATTTAGCACCAAAGGTATTCCCATTTCCCATGGGTTAATGCATAGGTGCTCAATAAATAGGTGCTGAAACGGGAATACTCCGTTTGAAGGGTAGATGGTTTGTAGAGTGCTGCCCCCTGCGAGGTCCGCCCTTCCTTAATGTCGTCACTTATGGGTGTCTTTTCTGGTCAAATATGTCACGCTGCTTCTTCAGCCGACGAATGCTTTCCGGGATAGTAAGCTGTCCTGCTAGTTGGTTTGGCTGCTTTTGGAGACGTGACCTGTAGTTGTCTCCATGACAGTTAATGACTTCTTTAACCATTTGCACATTAAGGATATCATGGATCTCCTCTGTTCTAATGAACCATGGCGCATTCGACACCTGCTTGAGTATGTAGTTTTGCGTTCTTTGTATGATCATATTATTGGATTTGCATGCAGAACCCCACAGTTCAATACCATAGGTCCAGATTGGCTTTAGCATAGTTTTATAAATTAGATTTTTTTTGTCAATTCCTAGTTTTGAGTTTCTACCCAACAACCAGTAGAGACCCCTATATTTTAGATTGATCTCATCTCTTTTTGTTTTTATGTGTTTATTCCATGTCAGTCTGCGGTCTAGGTGTAATCCTAAATACTTTACAGTATTTTGATGTGGAAGTTGGGTACCGTTCAGAGTAACTGGAGCACAATCTTCTTTGCGAAGTGTAAAAGTAATGTGAACAGACTTCAACACATTGGCTGCAATTCTCCATTTACTCAACCATTTTTCCATTTTATGTAATCCACTTTGCAGGAGTTCTGAGGCTCTAACGGGACATGGGCTTGAAGCAAGTAAGGCCGTATCATCTGCAAAGGTCGCAACTGTGATCTCTGAACTTTGTGGTAGGTCAGACGTGTACAGGGTGTACAAGACAGGCCCTAAGACAGACCCTTGTGGCACACCTGCGGTGATATTACGGAAATCTGATGTGCATTTGTTTTCTTTGACTTGATATAGCCGGTAGAGAATTATATTTGAGAAAACTAATTAGGATTCCGTGCTAACTAATAAATTGTTAACTTTCGCGTGTACCTACTAACAACTAGAAGTAGGTACCTATAACATTAAGTCGCAGTAAGCTAGCTGATAAGTACTAGTAACATTATACTGTGCAATAATAAACATTGTCTTTGCCACAAAGTATCGATTCAACCAGACTAGGGACAGTATCCAGTCTACGCTTATGAAATAGTGCGTAGTTCGTTAATTACCTCATCACATTGTGTGTGTCAATAATTGTGCCCCAAGTACCTACACGACGAGTGTTATAGTGGCGCGTACACCTACCTGTTCGATTTAATCTTATTTGGTATGAAAATAGTTAGGACTGTTTTGCTGGTGGTCGCACACAGTATTTTCAATCTGTTTAAGTATGGCCATAGCTTCAGCTACAAGAGGTAATGGTTAGATAGTCACCTTGGAACTCAAATAAATAAGGATATATTTGAACAAAAGAATCATATGATCATCGGTCCAGCCCATGCAGATGATTACCAGTGATATACTAATAATAATAATAAGTTTATTGATTCATAAAAAGGTTTACAATATGAAGGAGTGACACTGAATCCAGCACTAGGATACCCTGTGTTGCAAGATCCAGTCTCTTTCGACAGATAATAAGAATTATAAAAAGGAAGGAACAAATGCAGCGGTTACAAAATAATTAAGGAGTATTCCCGTTTGAGCACCTATTTTTTGAGCACCTATGCATTTAGCACCAAAGGTATTCCCATTTCCCATAGGTCAATAAAAGTTCTCTCGTCTCTTGATATAACATTTCGGTGGGGTATCGAATTCCTAACTATGAGAGACCTTAAGGATAGCTCTTTGTACATACATGGAGCGCCTGTCTTTTGTCTTCCCCAACCTAATGATTAAGTAACGCCATAATATTACCGTGGTAACGCGATGCCTCTTAGTTAGTCTGGTGGTGAGATTTACGAGATTTCGACTACTCATGACGACTGTTAAATATCTACAAACAAAAACATACATACAACACTTATTATAGACTGAATATCACGAACAAAATTCCAATCCAATAATTGTGTCTTTGTGGACACAAGTCTAGTTTAGTACGATCCGGTGCAGCTCTAACACATGACATGCGATTACAGCTTTTCTATTACATTTCCTCGCATGTCTTCTCTATAGAGGTATCTTGAATCTCTGTGTCTACTTGACAAATGACAGCCGGGACCAATAGAATATCTGATTTTTCAATTTTTTTTAAACATGCATTAATTTTGTTTCATAGAGTTACAGTTATGAGATGTTTTAGTGCATTGTATGTAGAATTAAATGCCGTTCAAAATGAATCCAAACACGACATAATATGTTATTATTTTATTAACACAAAAAAGTTGATAACATTAAAATGGCTGAACCCATTTTGATAATAATAATAATAATAATAAATTAATAATAAATTTATTTATTGTTTACAAGGACCAGATTATAGAATGGATACATTGGCCATTAGAGTAAAACAAAATCTAGTAAGCGGGTGAAGCGCTGTACTCCTATATAGGCTACTGAGTAGCCTGTGCTTAGGAGAGACAGGACCGATCCCGATTTTACAATATACATAGAGGGTCTTATGTGGCACATGACGTAGTACATTTTATTATTAGGTATATTATCCTAGTAACAATAACATGCAAGCAGAAAAATAAAGAAAAAATGAAAGACATTAAAAATTGGTAAGTTTGTGTGTGTGTGTGTGTGTGTGTGTGTGTGTGTGTGTGTGTGTGTGTGTGTGTGTGTGTGTGTGTGTGTGTGTGAGTGTGTGGGTGTGTGTGTGTGTCTGTATGTTAGGGAGTTATGTGTGTCTAGTGTATGTTGAGAGAGAGTTAGTGGTATGAATGTCACCAATATGTTGGTGTGAATGGTTACTTCAGAAAGTCTTCGGTTTCTTCGTAATTGAGAGTAGATAGGAACAAGCGGACGGTCTTCTTACAGACAAATATAGTAGATCCGTATATTGGTTGTTTTTCATTGATTTTATTATATAGTGTCGGACCAAGATAGGGGAAGAATTTTTTTATAAACTTTTTTCGGACTGACGGAGTAGAGCAGATATTATTTTTGCGTCGTCTGTTTATTTTTATATAAGGTGTTTTTAAGTGTTGCAATACAATTGTGTGAAGTATAAATTGCTGTCTTACATTGAGTAGGTTGCAGGTTTTGTACAATTCGGAAGTAGGGAAACGAATGGGCCTAAAGGTTGCGACTTTTAGTATAGCTCTGTGGGCGATCTCTAGAGGTTTTAGTGTGGATTTTGCGGCTCCGCCCCAGCAAGAGATACAATAATTGAGGACTGATTGGCATAGGGCAATTTTGATGAATCATATCTAAGAACCATTGCAAGAAACCCTCCTTTAAACTAATATAACCGCATCTATATTGGTTCACCCGTTTAAGCGCTACGGTGCGACAGACAGACAGACACACACAAACACACTTATCGGTCAAACTTATAACATCCCTCTTTTTGGGTTGGGGGTTAAAAAAGAAGAAGTACGAACAAGTACATCTCTGCCGTTCCCTTCAGAGAGCTACTAACGTTGTGTTATGTTATAATTTTCCTTACGGAATTTCTCATTTTATGCTCTATATTTTCCTATAAACCTGATAACATCATAGAAAAACAACGTTAGAGCTATAATGAAGTAGAAAATATGTTAATGGCACTGACTATTAACAAATATTTGAGCATTATCATAAGTATTCATAACATCCGGTTAGTAGTACCTATTACCGACTTTATCTTAATTATACAATCAACCGCACATCAGTTGTAACAACTTGACATTGACAGCGCTTTTATGCCGTGGTGTTAAAGGCGATTATCGAAGTGTTACCAATTGACGTCTGATTGTCTGTACTTGTTGCTTCAATTTTTATGATAATGTTCCTGTAATGAGTAAGTACAAACATCAATGTAAAGTCATTGACTTTGCTATCATCAGAGCATTCAAGCGGCAATTATTTATCTCGAATTCTCTACTAATGCGTAAATAATTTACAAACTCCGTAACATTTCTTGTAAGAGCAAGTCTCATAGTAATGTTATCGTTTACAAATAGCTACCATAATATATTACGATCTCATATACTTTAATGCAATCACCACTAACGCTAAACATAGATCTTTATTTTAAGAATAGTTCATTCTTAATATGTTATTTTAATGGCGCCATTTAGTTAAAAAAAAATACATGTAAAAGTATCTGGAAAGATCTATTTACAGAAACAAATATACTTTCATACATATACATAAACTCACGCCCCTTTTTTCCATGGGGGTAGGCAGAAACTACAGAGCGCCATATGCTAGTACGATTCTTACATACTTTTTTTGCTTCGTTTACATTCAAATATAGGTAAATTAATTTCAATCAGAAATGATCTTCTTCCTCTTGCTTGGGACACGTGGATCACATTGTCATGCTGATTTTGTCCTAAGAGGAACATCACAGAGTTGGAGTTGGAGGTAAAGATTTACATAATAGCACTTCTTAATGTTACACATTTTTAACCCCCGACGCAAAAAGAGGGGTGTTATAAGTTTACCGCTGTGTGTGTGTGTGATGATTCTTAGACAAATCGACTCATCAAAATCGGTTCAGCCGTTTCAGTGTTATCGGCTCTTTTGTGTTAGCTACCGTTGCGATTTTAGACGTCTATGGGTATTTATTAACTTTACTTACAAACATGTGTGACTCAAGATTTAAAAAAAGCAATTTTAAAAATATTTAAATACAAATTAAACTAAATACTTATTTAAAAAATCCCGAACGCCAAAAAGAAGCTCACAAATAAAAAGTTAAAAATAACATTTTCCTATAGTTGAGCCATGGAATTTGGCGTTAGCGGTTTTATTAAAATTTTAGCCTAACGCCAGAAAAACTATTAAAAATAATTTATTCATCAGAAATTAAGTGAAGTCTTTTGGCCCTGAGATCTTGCCCTAATAGCCCTTAACATGCTCCTCACGTAGGTACTCCATTTTTTACTATTCTCAGGTCAGCATGAAAATAACAAACTAAATTACATAAATAAACAAACACTGATAACACTTATCAAGGCGCCAAAGATTTAACTTATCATAGACGTTTGTATGTGAGAACCTTTCTTATCAATTTCCAGAACTCGGAATCTATGCAACACAGTTCACACATAGACAAGTATGTTGATAAATAAATATGTTATTGTGTGTAATCATATTTTTAACGAATATTTTGCAATTGAGTCATGTTTATAGGTAGGTAATGGCGAGAACTTTTACAAAAAAAATGTTTTGTTATGGCCTAGTTTAAAATCGAACACCGATTTCATAACTTAGATAAAACATGGCGCCATTTTTCGGCGTCGTCATTTTATATAGGAAAACTGAAATTTACGAAATTATTATTATGAGGTAGCAGAAAAGCGCGATTTCGTCTGTCTAGTATCTTTGTAAATTAAATTATAACTTTCCTGTTATTGAAAACTACTTATTCTATAATACCGTACGGTGTTATCAAAATCTGCTCAGCAGTTTTTTGCATGACAAACATCCTCACAATCTTTTAAATTCAAAATATTAAAAGGATTTTCAGCATAGTACGAGTACCTACATAAATGTCAGCAAAATGTTGAAGGTAGGTACATAGTGGTTTTGAAAATGTAATTTTTGCTTCTTATTATTTTATATTCCACTAGCTGGTGTCCGCGACTTCGTCTGAGCTGGATTAGCTTACGCCAGAATAGGTCGGGGATAGCAGATTTTTTTCCTACTTAGGTACATTACACTAATCGTTGTATTTTGTACAATTCATTCAATATCTGTATATTGTATGCCTATGTGTTATTCTGATGTATAAGCTATATTTTTGTGCAGTTTCATTAAAAACCATTCAGTAGTTCTTGCGTGAAAGAGTAACAAACATCCATACAAACTTTGGATTTGGCATTTATAAAGTAGGATGATAGAAAAAAAATAAATGAATGAATAATACATCACGCACCGCTCAAATGAAACAGAGCAACTGTACCGATGAGACATACGCTCAATGTCACCAATACCCGATAGCTCATAAGAGATAAGCAAATAATTTAATAACTTTGTTATGAGATAAACAAAAGCATTGTGGAGCAGACCAGCTATTCCTACCAACTGATAACAAACCTATCTCATGCAAATGAGATAAATAGGTGAAACGGCTCATGCTAATTAATTTAACCAGAGTAATCTGCACAGACGTGTAGACACACAATTATGAATATTTCATAACGAACCGATAATTCTATTCTAATAACAAAGATAGTTGCATGCGTAATCGAGTTTAATAAACCGTAATGCGTAACTTAGGTATATAATCATATCTAAACAGTGTATCTATCTTATTCTGCAACTTAATTTATATCTTCTACTTCTTCTACACTGATATTATAAGGAGGAAAAATTTGTGTGTGTGTAAGTTTGTAATTAATAAACTCAAAAACTGCTTTGCCGATTTAAAAAAATCTTTCACCATTGGAAAGCTACATTTACCCTGAGTAACATAGGCTACTTTTTATCCCCGTATTCTGACGGGAACGGGAACTGCGCGGGTGAAACCGCGTGACGTCTGCTAGTATACTTTAAAGAGGAAAGATTTGTTTGTTTGTAGGGATTGAACTCTAAAAATACTAAACCGATTTAAAATACTCTACCGCCAATAGAAAGCAATATTATCATCGAGTAACATAGGCTATATTTTATTTTCAATTCAATTACGAGGGGGTTCAGGGAATGTCAAACGCAGCCAATGTCGCGAGCGAAGTGCTAATTTATTATTATAAAAATAATAGAATGAAAGATATATGAAAGATTTTTTGAAAAATTCTGCAATAAAGGTAATATAATTAGAAGCTGTGCAAAGCAGGGAGAGACTATTAATATCGTAATATTCATTTAACAACTTATCGGTTGTCCATCGACTCAGGTCCTGCTTGTCGTAAGGTTACTAAATCTAATTAAATGCCTAAGTACCTAGGTTTTCTTTTTTACTCACTATATTTTTTTAACACTTTCTAGCATGCAAAAGCAGGGATTTTACCTACATAACAATCTGTAAGGCTTAACCCCTTTCAAAACCCCGATTACGACGATTACACTTTGAATGGGTTTAGTCTTATCATTTTGGTCTGGATTTAACAGCTAACCCACTGGAACTATCAGACCACTCTTTCGAGAAAGGGTTAACTCAATAATAACTGTTTGATTTGAAAGGGTTAACGGGTTTATAATAAAATTATTTATATTATGAATAAGATAAAAAGCACCACTCAACATGAAATCGGCGTTTGTACGGTTATTTTTCCATGCGTATATTTTTTTAATATAATATAAATAACTAAGCCGTTCAGATAATAGTTAAAAAAATGTCATACTTAAATGGCTTTTCTTCCACGATATTAAAACGATACCGTAAAAAGGGTTCAAAAACATTTGCAAACACTTTTATGGGAACCCTTCATATGGGTGCACGGTTCATGGTCATAACAAAAAGATTTTCCACAAAATATTTACATTATAATAAAATTTATACATATGTATTCATTCAATAAGTCTTTGTAAAATGTGTAAAGATGTCCTTTGCACTTGACACTATCACGATATTGGGATAAATAGTGACTTTTTCTACGGCAGTAGCTGTGAACTAACTCGCAACATGTTTTAAATTATTTTATAGTAAACAATAAATATTTATTCGTAACAAATAGTATGTTACAACAATTTGTATATTATGTTATTCAATGTCACTTTAACATGTACATGTCCCTAAGTTCAGAAGCCAGCACATCAAGTTACCCTAATGTGTCAAATTTCTTTGATCGTTTTTCAACTTTATGTCAAACAGCGTAAGGTTCATATTCAATTGGGAAAATTTGACACATTGGGGTAACTTAATATACTGGTGTCTGTACATAATTATTGTCACAAAACTTATTATGTAGTTGAATTAATTATTTAAACACAACAGATTGTGTACACTACACGAATATGACTGATTTTGTGTTTTCTTTTAATTGTCCATAGTTTACAAGACATAATCATTATAATTTCATAGAACACACAGTATGTGAAAACATCAATACAGGGCATCTCAACAACTGTAAAAGTGAAGTGTTTTTAAATTCCCTAATAAAGGGTCAGAATACGGCCCCCTTCGAGTTCAATGAACCTGACAGCTGGAAAGTGAAGATAGGATAGGGATACATAAACATCTGGCATACAATCAAAAGATTAGTGTTTGAAGGGTGACTTTTGGGGATACGGTTACCCTGATAACGGTACAATTTAAATCTACCTATTTTTGCACGTGTGTGTGCCACAATATTGTTTAGATTTGAAACTTGTTATGATCCCATCAGTAAAAGCCAACGACAAAAATGTATGGAGCAGTGTCGTTTTATTTATTTTATAGTCGATAAAATCTATATTGAGCAAGCGTAAATATTATCGACTACCAACCCTTTTACTGTGCGTAGTACACTCAGTAATACTTTTTAAGTTTTACCGCCATTCAAAATGTTGTGTTTTGGGCTTATGCCAGGTTTCCGAAGTTTATCCAGGGTTGGGTTACCTAGTTGGTAACCCTCGAATAAACTTCGGAAACCTGTCAAGATCAACCCGTCTGGCTGTTATTTACTTAGCCACACTTCAAAGCGTCCTAGAATAAGAATTAAAAGTTAAAGTAAATACTATTCTACAATTTGCAGCACGGTTATTGTATTTTGAAACTGCTAATAAGACTGTCGTTTACATTTTTATCGGTGAATGCGAAAACTAGAAAGGTAAAGTTGGCCACCCCTTTGCAAGAGTGCAGCGCACGGGATTACAATGTTCAGATAGTCTAACAAATGCGGCTAGCAAGTGCATTTGCATTTGTTTGCTAGTGTTTTACTCATAAGTACCTAGATGCACTGACTGGCCACATGGGCTTCGTACAGTCTCAGTTAGAATAACAATGAAAACAATTATGTTAATGAGACGTTTAAAATTGGCAAGTTCTGAATGTTCCAATATCACTGCGCATATTACACGGTCGAGTGAATTTCGGGCCGGTTCACAAGATAACGGGGGGCGCCTCCTAAACGAGGCCTCACTAGCTCGTCGGTCGTCGAACAGAGAATTACAAACAAACAACACATCGAGGCGAGTCGTTATCTCGCGGATTAAACGGCGGCAGGCACGATTGTCGATACTCGCGCTCGGCTCGCGCCGTGCGACGCTGATCGCGCTACACTGCCGAATGTAGGTACTTACACGGGCTAATAGCACGCAAAAACATAGGGGCCCAATTGAAGTCATAATAATTTGCAAGTTCACACTTGTTCCTTGGTGTAAAGCTAATGTACAATAACGATCCCAATTATTTTCACCTTGTAAATAAAGAACTTTACATAGTTTGCCTTGCACAAGAGGCTGGATTGCAGCACGCTCCGAATTCGACGACGTAATGGAGCTGAGAATACAATCGACAAATACTCACGCGTAACAAACTACGTTTTACAACACGGTTGCGGAGAATTAATAAAATGATTTACACAAAACATTTCGTAACTAATTTTATTGACAGAATGTTGTGTGTAAAACTGACTCGCTAGTGTTTTACACTCACCAGGTTCGAAACCGCCAAACCGTCTGATACGAAAAATGTAGGTTTCCGCACGAGTGCGAGAACTCAAAGTAAAGAAACAGCAGGAACATTGCTGATGGGGTTGGTCATGTTTGGCCCTACTTGTCGACACTTACTGGTGCGAAATAATTATAATAAAACTTAACATTTACTTTTCGTACTGTTTCCTGAGCAGCTAAAAAAATATGGGAGCTGTCAATGACCATGTATTAAAATACAGATACCTACTAAGTATGTGAAAATAAATCAAGCTGATAAGATGGAAGGTGACAGAAATGATGAAGTGTCTACAGACTCAGCACAGCCAGTGTTCGAAGTATATTTATGATGAAGTGTGCTATCATATTTTCCAGTATAGGTACACGCAAGTAAGGCTTTCAAATTATTTTATGTACTACTAAAATGTTACGTAAATCATAGTTATACAGGTTTATTAGGCTTGACCGCGTGCCAACTATGTCAGAGTAACAACAATTTACTTACAATAAAACTGTTAAGGCTTCGTTAGTCGAGGGCTTGAACTTGTGGTAAAATACGTTTTACCCTAGCCAGCGTCAGTAGTCGGTTCAAGCAGTCGACACTGACTTTGGCGAGGAAGCTAACGAGCTTCACTTTACCACCTAAGTATTGCTTTTAAGTATTGCCTCACCACCAAAGTCAACAAGCACGATTGAAATAAAAAAACGTAATAAACGTAAAGTAGCCTGTACTAACAGGGGTGGTGTTATTGTAAAAAAAATGATGAAATAATTTCGAAAATAAAAAAATAACTAACTTGCGATTAATACTGAAATTATGCTTGTATGTTTTCATTCTTTTTTAATTATGCCTTTGCGTTAAGTTAAATTAAGTAGTTTTCACGTTTTCACAGGATCTTTTGAGGCTTACAACTACCTTTAAGAAAAACTTATTTTTTATTATTCTGAGTTGGCCTGCCATCAATGCATGTAGGTAGGTACATGTGCATCGATACGAGAAAATCTACTACAGACTACGACTAAAACTTATTGGATGGTATCAAATAGTGGAATAAAAACCCACATCGTAGGTATTTACATGGCAAACATGTCAACTATATCTGTGACTATTTGGCAATAATTTCAAGAAGAAAGTCAGTCTCAAAATTATGGCCAACTGCTTAGCTTTCGTGTGTAACTTGTGAGAATTATTACTGGTGTCCCGTTTAAGTAGTGTAGTACTAACTAACGTTATTTTAGGTACAACTCCTAACTAGGATGGCATAAAGCAGCCGATAGCTAAATTAATGCATACAGATAATGGGTTAATACTCTAATGCAACACTTACTTCCATTTTCGCCGATGGCATCGGCGCACGCGCACGCCATAAGCAGCGCGCACGCCACCACCGGCCAGGCGAATCTGTTGCGCGCACGCCGCATCACGCCGTGCCACGCCCCTGACCCGCTGACCACATGACCCGAGCTAGAACAATCAATATCAATATTATAACAACTTCCTCTTCGTTACGAAACTAATTGTTACACTCGTAAAACAACGTCCTGCTATAACATATTAATGAACCAAACATACTACGTAGTGTTTTAATCAAGGACCGAGCTACCGCGCTTTAGATTAGAGTTCCTCGTTCAAAAGATTACCCGTTCATTTGGTAACACTATGGAACAAGTGACATCTTGTATGGATTAACCCTTTCTAATCCCAATTTTATGGGATAGACATAGAACTTTGAATGGGTTACCCATATACTACCCCGTTCACGTAATAAAGGTTACCCTATTTTTAACTCTTTTACAAACACAGGTAATGATTGGATTTAAAGGTTTGCCAGTTATTGTCGTACGTATCGCACAGGTTTTTAATAACCCTTTCTAGATTATGGTCCCTGGTTTTGGTGGGATCAGTACAAACAATAAGTTAGTTCCGTACCTACGAAGGACGCTGTTTGATTAATAATAATTAGTTTAGAGCTATAATCGTTCAATCAGTAGGTACACGAATTTTTGTTGTTGTGATGATTTATTTAGTTATATGCGAGCCGCGTTGGATAAATAATCGAGTTCGGCGCATTAAACGTCAAACACGATAATAAATCACTATCTCACACTACTGTACAATAGCGACTCTGCAAATTGCCAACCTTATTGTACGTACAACAATAGTGGTTTCATTGATGAATATAAATTTCATTGATCAAAGTGTCGGCTCGCAGAGGCCAATGAGTGTATAAAGACCGCGGTAATTAGCGTGGGAGCCATCGATGTTCCCACGACACGCCCGTAACAGGAAAATTAATTAAGAAACACGTTAGGTATTGAACAAAATAACCGCGATCATGTGAAAAATTATGTTTTACTAAGCGGGACCGTGTAAAAACTTAATTAAATGCGTTGTTTTTCTTGTAATCACCCATCGTCATCTGTCTAGCCTTTTCCCAACTACGCGTACCCGCGTACCTACGTACGCTGGGATCGTCTTCCAGTTTAACCGGATGCAGCTGAATACCAGTATTTAGCTACGCACACGAATTGCTATGTTTTTTATTTCTTTTGTTTTATTTTTAGTGTTCGTTTCCTGTAGCAATATAATACATATAATAATGATACATCTGTTATTTGCGAAAGTAGGTATATTTATAGCGCGGCTTATTTGTAAAATAAATACAATACAAAGCGCCCACGCTCTGAATATTGATAACACTGAATGGAATAAGGACGTCCCTTTTGGATTTGTCGGTTTTGTTTAGGTATTACGTATTACATAGCCTTAGCTAAGTTGTGTAATGATCAAAACAATAGATTGCTAGTATCTACATATACCATACTGATATTTTAATGGTAATGCTTTAATTATTCCATTTTTAGGAAGAATTTAGTAAGAGATGATGTAAAGACTTAGTATTTTACATAACTTTTTTGTTCCCCGTAAAATTAAAACAGCGTTTCAAGTAGGTAATTAAAATGTAGGATGTTGCGTCTTTTAACTTTAGGGTAGAGCGAGTGTTTTGTTGCGTAACCTTGAATACAATTTCTTAGGGGTAAACAAACTGTGGGACATGCAAGGACCTTCAAGTGTACGTATTAAATAACTGATAAGCACGTAATTATTCATGCACGAGTAATCGAAGCGCCATTTTAATTTCAAATGATCCCTTCTGAATCTACTACAGCAAACGGGGAGTCGTTCATGAGCCTATGCAAATCCACTTTATGCGTTGGATAACAATCTACATTAGTACCTACTACGTTAGAGACACGCGCAACTCGCATGTTTTGCCTACCTAAATAACAATTCACATCACACGTAATCTAGGATGTATTCTATAGTTCATATAGAACGATTACAATGCCTAGCCGAGTTTTACGTTGCAAGGCTATGCCATCGTAACACCGACTGGCGCCTGACTGACGGTACAACGACGCGGCCGCGTTCCTATCAAAGATATTTGGCCCTAAGTAGTAGCCTAATATTACATAATAACACAGTTCGGTTGTTTGAACGGCACCACAAATTACTAAGAACCATAACCGACCTATCTACTAAAGGCTATTTCAAAATGATAGCTGCTGAGAGTGTTTATTAGAAGAAAAAATAATAACCAAACAATACCTACACAAGATTTTATATCAGCTAAACTACAATAAGTATGAAGTATGGTTTTTAACAATATTGCTATATTAACAGTTAACTGCTTCTACCTGTAGCCCCTACTCGTTCCGCATCGTAATAGGTAATTGCGGAATTCTGAAAGATCTGAGAAAACAAGTGAATTCGGCGAATAAATATTTTTTGCTTCGTTATGAGCAAGCAAAATAATTATACAAAATACTTAATACCTTGCCGGTTGACTGTAAAAAAAAACACAGCACTAGTTAAAAATCTTAAAATTCTTGTTTATTTATTGTATTTCACAACAGGAAATCGTTGAAGTCCTATCAATTTTCTTGGAGGTTTGTGTGATACAGTGTTATTGACACTTCCGGTGGATAAATGCTCTACGCCTAACGTAAAAGCGTCAGCGTGATTGTAAAGAGACACAATAATCATGATCGCGCCAAGGTCCAACACACGGCACGCGGGTAAAACCTTGGCAGATAGGGAGGGGACGAGTTTCCCGCGCTGCATTTGTTGTTTACGCGGCGGCGTGTCGTGGCGGACAGTGAGGTCGTCGACCTCGTGCCGCACCACGCCGCCATATTTTTGGTAATAAATAATAGATAGAACAGCGCAGCGCAGCACGATCGATCAGACCGCGACCAGTGCGGCGGCGCGTGCTTGGCTCTGTACCCAAAACATTGCACCCCCACCCCCAAAGAAGAACGTGAACGCACTTAGGAAGCATTCTACGTAAAATCTTATCTATGCGGATTTGCGGAGTAGACGCCGCGCCCGCGCGCCGGTAGGTTATAAATAGGTAGTCGTCAATTATGAGAAATGCAGGAGTTGGTGAAAAGCCACCTACCCGTACTAAAAAAAAATAATGATTTCAATTGACGCATGTTTGTCAAATATTATAAAAAAAATGTGTGATAACGACACCATAACATGATAATTTTACTTATCTGTCATTTACTCATTACATTTCTATGAATAGATAAAAGTTTAAAAAAGTACCTAGATTGTAGTAGTTAGTTTTAAAATTTTATTTATTTCCTTTTGCTAAAACTCCAGGTTGCGTTCCAGCTCGTCACACAAGACCTTTATTAAACTTTTTAATTTATTTTTATGCACTGATGTCTACTGTTAAAACGGGTTTAAAGATAAGTTTTTAAGTCAAATGTACAATTAACACTACAATGTTTAACTTTAAAAAATCACTCGTTATGGATAACCAGTTCCACTATTTAAAATAATAATTTTGGTTCAGAGTGTATGATGTTAAGTAATCAACATATAAAATAACGTGTTTCTCAAATCCCGAAATTAAAATGTCAAGATTGTTTTTTCGGGATTCCAGTAGAGGTTTTATCTACTCTATGTTAGTTACGCTATGGTTTACCCATTCTGATCTCTGCAAATGAGGCTATAAGGTTTCTATAAGGTATTAAAAAAATGTTTATTTACTGTGAATTACTTGTACATGTACATTTATTAACCTCTTTAACTCAACTTACTAACAGGGTAACCCTTATTACAAGAATACGTCAGTTAATCAAATCAAATGGCCTTTATGTTTTCTTCGGTTTTAAAGGTTCTAATGGGTTAGTCGTTTACGTGAGTTACCACAATAACAAGGTATCCCATTCACTGTTATAATCGTTATAATGCGGGTTACCGCTTCATTCATGGGGCTAGAATGAATTAACCCCAAGTCGTTTTCATGTTCTATAAAGGTAACCGAATGAACGGCTAACCTATCGGGGTTACATGAAGAGAACTTAACTATGAGAATTGTACAGATCAATACGGACAAGGTCTCAAGTAGGTACATCTTCTACCTTAATAAGTTGACAAACAAATTTTTGGAACTAAGTATTTTTTGGAAAAGTCTGCAATGTGTATGTATGCAGCCTTTTTAAATAATCATTTGCACATTTTGCACTTTCTGAGGTTATCTTAGACATCATTGACATCGGTAAAGGAAAAAACAAATCGTGAGGGAACCGGAATTGTGTGGACTTATAGTTAAAACCTGACATGCTCGTAAAGTGATTGAAAGCACAGTGTTTATTCAACGAAATTCATCCCCTATTAATAATTAGGGGCTGAAAGCTCATAACGCCTTTACTTCTTTTTTTTCATGGAAGGATTATTTTTATTGCCAGTAATAGCACGGATTAGTATCACAGAAATGGTGTGATAAGGTGGAAGCGCCAGGGTAAACCACGAAATTAAAATGTTTAATTGCAATTTGCCGTTCAGTGTCAGGCTCTATGTTGAACAAAATATGCTTTGCGACCGTAACACGTATGTGTTTACAGAATTATAATCATTTTGACTGACCTGTTGGTCTAGTAGTTAGTGACCCTGACTGCTATGCCGGAGGTCGTGGGTTCGATCCACCCAGGACAAATGTTTGTGTGATGAGCACGATCATTTGTTCTGTGTCTGGGTGTAATTTATCTATAGTATATGTATGTATTCAGAAATTTACATATAATAAGTATGTTTATCAGCTGTTTAGTACCCATAACACAAGCTCTTAGCTTAGCTTGGGACTAGAATGATGGCGTTGTGTGAAAAAGATGGGGAATATTTATTTATTTATCTACCTAAATCATGAAGACAACCCTTTAAGTTAATATAATCCCATTGAAAGGTTATTTCAAGAAAAAGTCATTTAATGGGATTTAATTAACTTAGAGGGTTGTTTTGGTGATTTTAATTATTATAACTCAGATGAACCATATTTGTTACGATTACGAATCATGATTGACGTGACACTAAACCGCAAATTGCAAAAAAACATAAGGAAATTCGAATTTCACGGGTTACCCTTGCACATCGACTTTAACCTAATTTCTACTAATATTTGCATGTCGGTAAAAGAAATGTCTCAGTACCAATAGCAATATGTTAACTTAGCCTTTACATTCATTGTGCGTATAGCTAAGGAGTGGAATTCCACTTATGTGTTTCCTGATAGCTACAACCTAGGGGTCTTTAAGTCAAGAGTGAACAAGTTGCTTCTAGGCAGGCGTGCTTCATCGTCGACCTCATCGCCGCTTACCATCTCAGGTGAGACAGTGCTCAAAACGCGTGCCTATCAATAATAAAAAAAGCCAGGATAATTTTATTGTTTATGCAACTAGTTTCATAATCTTAGAGCATTGAGCCACCATAGAACAAAGAATGCAACAGATCGCATCAACAAGTTAATTCAAGGCCAAGCGAACTGTAAAAAAACGTTGTTTTCAGATTATTGTTTTGATAAGACTTCAAGGTGCACGTTTGTTGTGCACTCGCTTATCGATAAGAAATTCTTATGATGACCGTTTCACTAACGCTAGACAAAACATGAATGTAATGCTTAAATATCATTGTACCTACGTTGGTTGGCTTGGCAAAGAGATTTAATAGCTTTGTACATACGTCGTAGGACTGTTTATTAACATTTCGCGCTAAAAATCCAATTTTGCACTTTTTAGAGATATTGTCTAGAATAGAATTTCTCAAAACTTAGCTATTGCCTATATAAGTAATACTATCTTGAAAAATACTTTTTTTTTTAATAAATAATAAATATTTCACAACTTTTTCACACAACGCCATCTAGTCCCAAGCTAAGCTAAGAGCTTGTGTTATGGGTACTAAAGAGCGAATAAACATACTTGTTTATTTCTAAATACATACATATTATAGATAAATTACACCCAGACACAGAACAAATGATCGTGCTCATCACACAAACAATTGTCCTGGGTGGGAATCGAACCCACGACCTCCGGCATAGCAGTCAGGGTCACTAACTACTAGACCAACAGGCCAGTCATAAATACTTGACCTGCTAAGCAGTTTATTTGCAAATATTATGCTGGTAATTACCTATTCCAAGCTTAATTGACTCAATTAACCAGTTACGTATGGGTTATTCTAAGTTAAGAGGTAACACGTTGTATGAAGTGACGGCATGGCATTTTTTTAATATATTTACACAATTATATTGATTTTTTTATGAAAACTTGTAAGTTGAAAACATTTACAAAGTGGCCAGTCAATTTATTCGTTTTTTCTCGATTTATAAGCGACCAGGGTAAATACTCAGTACAGGGTAGAGACAAAATGCACAGGGGAGGATACTTTATGGACAGGGAAGAGAGACAGACATATGAAAAACAGGGTTATTTTAAAGAATCAATTTTATTTATTTATTTAAATTTTAATTATGAATCATTTATAATCAGATTTATCATTTCTTAGCAGTCTTTGTTTATAAAATCAAATGTTTCTTAAGCGCTAGGTACAAAACATCAAAAGGTTCTTACTTTTCCTTTCCATCAAAACAAAAATATCTATAACTTTTCTATTAATAGTCAATAATGAAATAAAAATAAACATAAAGGTCTCTGAGTCACAGTACCTATATTAATTGTTCTTGAACTTTAATTCTAAAAACCTTTAAATTAAAAGGTAACTAAAATAATTTTTTTTTTTAAAACCCACGTTTAAAGACATTAATAGATTCATTAAAAGCATAAAAAATACGCTGCCCTCTCATTTCTAATTTAGGGAAGGGTAGTTTTTTCAAAACAGGTGATGAAAAAAATATTTTTTTCATCATCATCATCATCATCATAAATTCTTAACTTTTTTTCAGTATCATCACAGATTTTACAAAATATAACTTGAAGTTCATCATCTTTTCAACACCTGTGCACATTGCAACTTAACGATATTCTGTTATCTGTGTAAGTTTAACCAGCACAAAGTCCCCTTGTAGAATGTTTTCTTTCCAGATCTAAAGGGCTTTGAATCGTCTTTGTGCAATTTGGTTTTAATACTGGTTGGTAGGTACAGAATGCTGTAGGCTTCTTCCTGTGTTCTTGAGATGTGAAATTAATTAGTGGTTCATCCTCTGAATCGCTAGCTCCGTATATATCATCAAAACGTAGATGAAATTTACAATGTGTTTGTGGATAATCCAAAGTACCCAATTGAAAATGACAATATAGCTCTGACTCACAGAAGCACGTCAAACTTTTCAATGTCAGGTAATTAAGTAAAAATAAGCAACCGGTAACTTAGTGAATCTTTAGTGTGCATGAAAAAGTGTTTATACCTTCAGTAGAGTCTAATTTTGCTGCTTTTTAGATATGTCTGCCTTTGTATCTTTTCTAGGTGCCATTTTTTCTGAAAAAAAGTCATATTCAATTATAATGCTAAGAAATACATAATGCCAAGTAAAGGTTTAAAGAAAAATGTAAAATAAAATAAATAAAATAAAAATCGTATCGCGAAAAGACGTACGTTCGGATACACGTTCACAAACGTTGATAATTGAGCGTTTCTATACACGTTAAACATTTTGACGTTTCGTTGCACTTTATAAGAACTTTTGATAAAGAAAGATAAGAAAGTGAAATGGAGCAACAATTCCAACAACTTTTCGACAAGATGAAACTTGAAATGGATAAACAGACTAAGATAATCACAAACAGCTTAATAGAGAAAATGGATGAAAAACTACAACCCATAATAGAAGAAAATATACAGCTGAAAGAGAAAGTTGAACTGTTAGAAAAAAAGGTAAATAATTTTGAAAAAGAGAAGAAAAGAAATAATATACTGCTTTTTAAGTTGAACGAGGCCGAGAAAAGTCCATCAGACTTACTGGAAACAGTTAAACATATGATGAAAAGCGACCTAAATATTTCTATTGAAAACCACGATATACAGAATATTTACAGAATTGGAAATAAGAACAATGAGAGAGCCAGACCTCTTCTAATTTCTTTCTCAAATAACTGGAAAAAAATAGAAATTCTGAAAAACAAAAAGAAATTAAAGGATGTTTATATAACCGAAGACTACCCTAGAGCAGTGCTTGAAAAAAGGAAATTATTGCAGCAACAACTTAAAGAAGAAAGAGAGAAAGGAAATCTTGCCTACATTAAATATGACAAGCTGATTGTGAAGGAAGATAATGCAAATAAAGATAAGGAAACAAGGAAAAGGGAGATGTCAACTTCTCCAGAAACATATACAAACCCTAAAAAGCAGATAAATATATCTTCAAACACCCAAACAAATAAAATCAACGCCTATGACCTTTTGAGAGCGGGATCAAACTCAAATTACCCCTCACCAGCAACTAGCAAAACCAATTAGCAGTCAGATATCAGCAACCGGAGACGGAACAACCCCAAGCCGGCTGGTCACCGTGGGGTTCATAGACCACTACACTCTATAATTACTCCAACTACCCAGAAGAATAAAGCCACTTTGAAGACAAATAAATTACACATTGCAACTTTAAATACAAGAACGTTAAGAACAGATGATAGACTAATAGAACTGGAAGAAGCACTGATGAAGATTAGATGGGATATAATTGGGCTCAGCGAAGTTAGAAGAGTGGGAGAAGAAATAAGAGAATTCACAGACTTTATATTCTACTTCAAAGGTGAAGTACAAGGAAAATATGGAATAGGTTTCATAGTTAGAAAAGAACTTAAGAAATATATAGAAGAATTTATTGGAGTATCCGATAGAATTGGAATCTTAAATATCAATTTACCAGGTTTTAAAAATTCATTCTCAATTCTCCAGATATATGCCCCAACAGAGCAAGCAACGAAGAAAGAAAAAGATACATTCTATAAAAATCTTACAGAAACAATGCGGGAAGTAAACAAAAATGTCATATTAATGGGAGACTTGAACGGTCAAGTAGGAATCAAATCTGATGTAGGAGAGTATGTTTTAGGAAACTATGGCAAAGGGAAGAGAAGCGAAAATGGGCAACGATTTTCTAATTTCTGTTTTGAGCATAACTTAAGAATAATGAACACTTTCTTCCCTAAGAAGGATGGTAGAAAATGGACGTGGATCTCTCCAAATGGCAAAGTTAGAAACGAGATAGACTACATAGCTACTAACATGCCAAAGATATTCAACGATGTTGGCGTAGTAAACAACCTTAACTTTAATACAGATCACAGACTGGTAAGAGGAACTATTTCATGTACAGAACTAAAAATACAGAGAAGAAAATTCAACGAAACCAGCTGTACAAACCACACACAAATACCAGAACAAAACATAGAAGAATTGAAGCAATCACTAGACCAAATCCAATTTCAAACCACCACACAACATAAATACAATATTCTAGAAGAAGCGCTATCAAAAGTAAATAAATGTACACGGAAAAATGTAAAAGATAAAGTTGGTGTGGACGCCAGAATAAAACTTAACGAGAGAAAGGAAATGATAAAAAACAGAAAAAAAAAATCGTAAGCAAATAACAGAGATTAGCAAGGAAATTTCGAAATCAATCAGAAAACATAGGAAGAGAAAACGGCTAGATACAATAAGAGACCAAATAGTTAAAACGGGGGGTATCAAAAAAGCCCTTAAACAGCTTAAGGAACATTCAACATGGATACCGAAAGCGACAAATAAGGACAAAAATCAAAAAGAATACACCACAAATAAACGTCAACAGATTCTAAATATTGCAACAGACTTCTATAAAAAATTGTACACAGATACAAATGAAACCACGGACAAGACAACCGAAAAATGTGACACCAACCAAGAACCAGTCCCATATATAATTCAAAGTGAAGTAAGAAGAGCTATTGAAACACAAAAAGCAGGGAAAGCGCCTGGTGAGGATAAAATAACTAACGAACTACTGAAAAACACCATGAACCTGATAATAGAACCATTTACAAAAATATGCAATGAAATTATGACTACAGAACAAATTCCCACTCAATGGACAACGTCAACAATAATACTACTGCACAAAAAGGGAGACAGAAACAACGTGAACAATTATAGACCCATTAGTCTAATGGCAAATATGTATAAAGTATTCATAAAGATAATATTAGAAAGGTTGACTAAAGGACTAGACTATAACCAGCCTAAAGAACAAGCAGGATTTCGGTCAGACTATTCCACAATCGATCACATTCACGTCGTCAAACAAGTAATTCAAAAATGCAACGAATACGACCGCCCGTTCTATTTGGCGTTTGTGGACTATAACAAGGCATTTGATTCTTTAAAGCATAGTTACATTTGGAAGTCGCTAAAAAACCAGGGAGTTGAAAATAAATATATAAGAATAATCCAACAAATATATGCCAACAGCACAGCAAAAGTACAGCTCGAAAGAATTGGAGATCAATTTAAAATTCAGAGAGGCGTTAGACAAGGAGACCCGCTGTCACCAAAAATATTCAATGCTGTTCTGGAAAACGTCTTTAGACAAATGAACTGGGAGGAATTTGGCATTAATATAAACGGGGAAAACTTACACCACCTTAGATTCGCAGACGATCTCATTATTTTTGCAGAGGACCCTACTGCACTTCAAATCATGCTTCAACAACTAGCATCAGAAAGTAAAAAAGCAGGGCTTTCAATGAATACGAGCAAGACCAAATTGATGACAAATAGGACAGAAGTCAAGATAAATGTGGAAGAAGAAGAGATCGAATATGTAAACGAGTATGTATATTTGGGACAGCTTATAGCTGTAAGGGATCTATCGACTAAAGAAGTAAATAGAAGAATAAATAACACCTGGCAAAGATATTGGTCTCTTAAAGAAATAATGAAAAATAAAACTATACCCGTTTCGGAAAAAAGGAAGCTATACAACACCTGCATTCTTCCATGTCTCACGTACGGCTGCCAGACCTGGCCATTATCACGAAAAATTGAACATAAGCTGTGTGTATGCCAAAGAGGAATGGAGAGGAGCATGATGAACCTTAGACTGCAAGACAAATGGAAAGCCACGAAAATTAGGAACATCACTAAAGTGGCAGACGTTAGAGTAAAAACAAGAACACTAAAATGGAAATGGACAGGCCACATGATGAGAACGAAGACTGAAAAATGGACCAAAAAAGTCACGGAATGGTACCCGAGGAATGGTAAAAGACGCAGAGGAGGACAAGTAAAAAGGTGGGAGGATGATCTGCCAAAAGGTTGGCGAAGAACAGTTTGGAACAGGAATAAGTGGAGGGAAATAGAGGAGGCCTATGTCGCAAGACAGCCTGACCTGGTAGCTGATAATTTATAGGAATATTTAGATGTAGACAAACTTATTATTATGATTAGTATGTTATTATTAGTTAGTTAGTATTACTTGTTTTATGGTCAGAGGAAATAAAGGCTATTTTTATTTTTATTTTTTTTATTTTTATTTTATTTATTTTTTAATAAATAAGTTAATTATGAAGTAAGTATATAAAAAAAAGTATTTTTTTGTCCTGGCCATGGAAAGTACCTCTTAACTTATAATGACCCGTATAGGAACGTAGATAGTCGAAATGAGCGTGATGCTTTTAAAGTTAAGTAGGTATATTACAGTACATTTAATCAATTTATTTTCAAATCTATCAACCTTTAATGTTCTTTTTTTTGGTTTGTTGTGTGGGGCACGGGACTCTTCTTTGTAAGGAATGGGCCGTAATCTGCCACACTGGCCCAGTGCGCGGGTTGGTAGATGTTTTATGAATTCGAATTTTTGGTCCTTAGATGTGCCGGTTTCTCATTATGTTTTCCTTCAATGTATTGCGAATATAAATAAATAATTTTCAGAAAGCGCCTGTAACGTCTCACGACTACGAGAGGACTGGTGGCCAAGAAGTGGTAACCACTTGGCCATTAGTCCACCACTGCTCTATCAGTACCAAAGACATTCAATACTATAGACCGGACATCACGAACAAAATTGTGTAAACCGAAAAAGTGTGTCCTGCCGGTCTATAAGCACTTGAAGTCTATGAGTTTTTTTTAGTACGCTCCGCTGCCGCTCCAATATCCATATATTATTCTAGATGGCGTTACTGAGACATGGGATCAAAGTTTTTCTATGATTTTTCCTCGCATGTCCGCTCTATAGTCTTCTAAATCTCTTTGATCAGTACACATTACTTCCAACAAAAAAAAATATCGATGTTTTTGGACAAGTGGCGGGATAGGGTTATGTTTTTCCGAGTTTTTCGTCAGGAATAAGTACATTTTCTATATTTCGATACAATTAATCTCGATTTTTTCGACAAGCCGACCAACAACTAACATATTTAGGCAACCTAGTGCTAAATTAAAAACTGTACATATTTAAGTAAGTACCTATTTAGGTAGGTACCTAACCTACCTACTTACCTACTTTAATTTTCAGAGTTCGCTTTGGAGTATTCCCGTTTGAGCACCTATGCATTTAGCACCAAAGGTATCCCTATTTCCCATAGGTTAATGCATAGGTGCTCAATAAATAGGTGCTTAAACGGGAATACTCCTTCGCTTTAAATAGAACGAATTCTTTGGATTGACACGTCATTACCATTCATAAATAGGTAGGTAGTTTGGTTCTTTTTGATAACGTAAGTAGTAGGCGGTTACTTATCTATAAAAGTACGAAGACCGAAGTAAGAATGAGCTACTTTTACTAACTGATTATTAATACTATTATTCATTTCATTTAAATTTGAAAATAGCTTAGAAGCAACTAGGTAGGTACATAGGTCCTACCTAATTATTATAATATTGTCTTGCTTTTTGTTTGTTTGAGGTGTGTGATCTCTGAACCGGCTAGACTGAATATGAAGGGACTGGCAGATAGCGGATGTAGGTAATAAGGAGTAGGTAACTAAGGCTATTATTTTAGAAACATAACAATTAGGGTTTTTAGGGTCCCGGCCAACACAATAAATTGTTAAATTCCGCGCGGACGAAATCGTGGGGAACTGCTAGTAGGTAGGTACCTACCTATACATTATAATAAAAGTACCGTGTTAATGGTTATACGTTTTAAGATAACACTACTATGCCAACTACACACATTTAACAAGTAGGTGATTGTGTAATCTGTGGAGTGCCACAGATAACTAAAAATTCAGATTTCTGAATGACCAGTGACCACCCACAAAAAGAATATAACCTATTAGGTATCTTATCTATTGCAGAGAAAAAACAATAATAAAACTTTGCAATATTCATTTTAAATAGCTTCTTTTAGAATCAGTAACGTACAGTAGACGACACATTTATGGCAACACTGACCTTTAGCTGGCCTAGTATAGCACGGAGCTTCAATAGATTGTGAGGTCAGCTGAAACTTATTGTTTACCTCACTGGCCGTGTACTAAATCCTAATACTAAGCTTACTTACCTAGTTCTTGCCTGGTATTTTATTGACGTAGGTGCCTACTTAGGTATCCGCAGAATATTGGTATGTGAAGGTAAGGTGGGCTGCAGGCTGCAGTCAGTATTATCCAAACTTGTAGTCATGACCTGCCACGGTAGACTAGATCAAAATCAAAGATTAATATTATAGACAAAATAACAACAACACAAATTAGTGTTGCTGTACTTGCCTAGAAATTTTCTCGATACATCCTTAGAGTTTATCCAAGCATTTCTGAGAAGCATGCTGTCAAACAGTGGAGTTGATCACCCCACAACATCAATTTGTACGCAAGAAAATGCCAAGACGCTATCATACTAGTAGGTACCTATAAGTTGTTTTTTTTTTCATTTTGCGTGCCGCCTCTGAGTCCGACTGCAGCGCAGCGGCGTGTTTATGAAAAAAAGTTAAGTAAGTATGTGAACGTCATGACTTTATGAGCTCTAGATAGTAACATAACATTAGTAACACAATCTAATATTTGTTTTTGATTGAAAAGCTGGAGCCACAAATCAATGATTAAGTAGGTACCTGTCTTTTATGTATAATTTTTAACTAGGTAGGTTGTAATTAGTCAAACAGTATAATAGGCAAGAATTTATAGTTATTGGCACCTCCGGAGTACCTATTTTTTAATGAATGCATACTACAAACTCGCACTGCTATGTAACATAACATCGCCTACGAGTACGAGCACGAATAGTGGAAGCAGCGCTCCGTCAGACCGACACCGCTCCCCGCCATCGCGCACATTTCGCCGCCTCGCCTGCGCCGCGCGCGTCGTCGTTGCGGAGAAGGGCACAGAGTTGTTTACACCACCGTTCACACACACCACGTGGTGTGCACTGAGTTTTCATATATGGTCACGTGGTAATGTTATTACAATTAACCTGTAATTCCAAGTTAGCCCCTAACTGCGTCACCGTATTAATTAACTAAGTCTAGATAAAGCAGTAATCAGATCGAAAACAAATACGAAACGCTACCTGAGCTCGGTGCCTGCCGTGCTTGTCTGCTCCACGCGATCCACAGTTTATTATTACCCAACAGATCCTTCAGTACAATAATTCACTATGTCACACAGCACAAAACACTATGATTGTGTATTTTTTTATATTAACCACAACAATAACAACACTATTGTAAACATAATACGCGGCAAACAGCGGATAACGTGCAGACAAGTTATCACAAACGACGCGCGCGAACGACTGAGGGAGGGAGGGAAGCGGTGAGCGCGGGGCCTGCCGCCCGTGCCGTCGACCCAGTCGAGGAATGCGGCTTGGCTCGCCCGTTCTCGCGTGCTTATTTTTTTGCTCAGTCCGATAGGACGCTAAAGGGGCGCTCTCCCTCTATCTAGGTTTTTTTCCAAATTTTAAAATTAGAATATAAACGGAATAATTTTATTGTCATTAATACTACCTATTTGTTAAAAATAAATAATGATAAATTGAAGTAAGGATAAGACAAGACCCATAAAGTTGTTTTCGTTAAAGATGTAGGTAGTTTTGTTGACCTATTCGAAAAAATAATCTGTTTTTTTTTAATAAACATGTAAAAGTAGGTCCAGTAAGAAATTATCAAAGATATTCTACTAGTTTTTAAATCTTTTTGGGAATTATAAAAAATAATCATACTAAGTAGGTACTTTGTTTATGGTAATAACACAGTTGGTAATAATTTCTAGGCAACAAGCTAACATCCGCCTGGTAGGTATTCCCTGAAGGATTAATTAGGAAAAGATACCTCAAGGCTATGGTTACCCATATTATTTCGCCAGCTGTTGTTGTGTAAGTCCTATGTATTGGTGGCAGAAGCCGGGAAAAATCTAGAATCTGGGCTACTATATTACACTGATAAAAGAATCTAATATGACTAATTAGGCGAGTCCCACTTGCATCTTTATGTCATTTTTATTACAAGAAACTTAGCAAATGTTTTCCAAATCCTTATAAATAGTGATTACACTAATACTTATTCATTTATTCAGGAGGAAAGTGTAAGAGTACAAAACCATTCAAATTGTCTGCAATGTAGAAATTAGGTTTGGCTCTAGGTTATCGCGGTTTATTACATAGGCAAGTCTTCTACTAACTACCCACTAACAGACCATTTTTTTAAGGACACATGATTAATTGCTACTTAACCCGTACCTACAGTAAGTATATTCATCAAGAATAGATTAAAACATCACCATCAACAACACCACAAGCCAGATGGCTTGCCTTTTTCCAACCATAAAAAGGGTTTAATTCCAGTCCAACTGGCTGAATACAGCTGAATACCGGTGGTTTTACCTACAAGGAGCAACTGCCTACCCTCTACAATTGACTGACTGGGTAACACACACGATAACCGTGGTTAGACTAGTTGTCAGGCTTTTTGCCGGCCGTGGTCGAGAGGATGGTCGGCAGCGTCGATTCCTGGGACGCGTTGCTGCGGAAAAGGAGAGGGAGATAACTTCCACTCACCAAGTCACCAACTCAAGAGGGCGAACAACGCCCTCGGGGCGACGGACTCGGGGACGTCCGTCGCCCCCCACGTACATGGACCCGAAGTGGCTGCGCGTCGTGTTCACGCGCGCCCCTCTTAGATGTCGCAAGGAGAGTCTAACACCTCACTCCCCTCGCTGACTTGGTGAGGGCCTTGGGGCCGGCACCAGTCGGGGGTCGCGGAAGACCTACCTCGACCAGCGTAGTTTATAACCTTCAATCAAACCGTGCGCCCTCTCTTTTTAACCACAAGCCCGTCTATAATAGATTTACTATAATAATGAGTAAGTATACCTGGTCTACCTACCGAGTTTCTGTATTGTATTTTATGCTAGAAAAAATCGGCAAAAGGCAAATCTGATTCGAACGTAGGTATTTTACTATTTTAACCAACTTTGAGTCGTGATGGCCCAGAAATTAGGGTGCCTACCTGCATGAGGCTGTGGTTCAAATCCGTGCAAGTACCAATGTGACTTTTTAAGTTTATCTTAGACACCATTGTCATCAGTGAAGGAAAACATCGTAAGGAAACCTGGACTTATAATTAATATAAGTTTGAAATCACCAATCCGCCTTGAGCAAGCGTGGTGATCAATGCACGTGCCTTCTGTGTATGAGAAAGAGGCCTTTGCCCTGCAGTGGGAAAGTAACAGGCTGATATTATTTATTTAACCAACTTCAAAAAAAATCAGGAGGTTGTCAGTTAGTCGTGATCTGGCTTTTATGTTTGTGATTTGCGATGGGAGATGACGGCAAAAAAATCGTCATGTCGGGAAAAAGGAATAATAATAATAATAAGGAACTATGTGTCTCTCTTTTCCTCTCTTCCTGCATCTCTCTGTGTCTCTGTCTATTTTCGTTTGTTTGGTGACCAGTCTAGACAATCTGTGACAGACAGACATCCACACTTAGCACTGTCCTAATTTAAGGTTTTTTTCGTTTTGGAACGGAATCCTCTAAATTGACTGCTTATCGTTCCGCGGAAGTTGTAAAACTGAATTGAATAAACGGAAATGGCGTCTAATGTGTCTATGAGCAAGGCTATATTTTATTTTATTACTTTAGGTACCCTACCTAGGTAGGACAAGTAATTAATAAAATATTACCATCTAGTCTATATTATTTCTCCAGGCGAATATTGGTTCAAGATTATCTTGTGTTTTTTTTTTCAATCCAAATTTTTAGTAACAATGAGCTGTCCCACTCTGAGGGTAATAATAAATTTTAATAGTCACGTTAAGACTTTTATTACAAATCAAGTGAAGACGGATGTCGTATGTTATAACCTCATTGCGGGCTGCTGCGCATGCACTATTTAAGTAAGGAGAACGAATCCATTTAAATTATGAATTATTTAGTTAGGCTTTAAAATAGCTTATAATCTCAGTAGGTATTAAGGCAAGCCAAATTACGAGTAGGCTTCAGACCTCTGTCTGAAGCCTACTCGTAATTTGGCTTGCGTTAGATATTCAATAGCCCTGTGACCTCTGTCACAGGGCTATTGAATATCTTTCATTGACTAACAGCGAACTTTGATGTTAACAGAGAATTTACAAAATATTGTTATTGTACAGACGCCAGCACATCAAGTTACCCCAATGTGTCAAATTCCTTTGATCGTTTTTCAACTTTATGCCAAACAGAATAAGGTTCTGAATATTCAATTGGGAAAATTTGACATATTGGGGTAACTTGATGTGCTGGCGTCTGCACTTCAAGTGGACTTCAAGTTACGCTTCGTCACATCTCTGCGAGTGCGCATGATGTCATCCTCAATACACACTGATGATAGCCAATACGAAACTAGCTATTTAACAGATCGTCGAACACTTTGCACATCATCACTATGAACTGTGGCAAGCTGAAGAGGCAGTCAGTGGACCGGCCATTAGGTACTTATGAGACATTATTGGTCAGGTAAAGCAAACAAAGCCGCTTCTTGATGGGCCATAAACTTACAAAAGGTACTTGGAACTGGCTGGACTCGGACAAGGCCTGCGTAGGCAAATCGGCACCAGTCGGGGGTTGCAAAATCGCACGTGTGTGGTGGAACGCCGCCGCGCCGCCGGAGCGGTTTTTAGAAGTCTTACTGACCCCGGATATAACTGATAGTTGTCGCGCAACTTTCAATGGAAAGGCATACCTAGGTCTAACCTTGGTCCAGCAGTTGACCTTCACCTTCACCACCACAACGACAATCACGCTCATTATCAGTGGGAAGTTTTGCGATTTTTGAAACGATATAGGTAATGACTCCAGTGAGTTCTTTAAGATCGAGGTTTTACCCAGACGTTTCTTCTAATTATTGGGGCTTTAATCGCAAATTAGACCGCTTGTGTTAATTAACTTACATTAAGTAGGTAAATAAATTGTACTATTTAAAGTTAAACGATATTGTAATAGTACAGACGGCAGCACGTCAATTTACCCCAATGTGTCAAATTTCCTTGATCGTTTATCAACTTTATCTAAACAGAATAAGGTTCATATACAATTGGGAAAAACACATTGGGGTGAATTGATGTGCTGGCGTCTGTACATTAAGCGCACATACTTAAGTATGTCATACGACGTTTTTTTAACATATTTGCGAGGAAATAAATAAAACTCGGACTGAAATTTTCAAATAAAAAGAGTACTTACAGCGAAAATAAAGAGCGAGCGGCATAATTTTGACTTGTTTACAAATTAGCGATGCGCGTTCATCAGCACTTTTCTTATTTTAAGTCAAAGGCTGGAAAACAGCCAGTATTACTTACAGTAAATTACTTAATATTTTTTCGTTTTTGTTACAAATGATTGTGATTTATTGTCAAAATTAATTAAATTAACGAATTAAATGTTTATTTTTTATATTTTATATCCCGAAGTTAATTTTATTCATAAAATGTTAACCACTTTTCTGACATAAAAACTCTTTGCTAAGATTTAAAAAAAGTACCGTTCGTTTTAGTCTTAGTCGGAACTCGGAGCATCTTGGTAATGTAAAACGCAATGTTTACCGTGCGTTTTACATTACCAATGAGATACATTTTGAAATTGGTGGAATAAGCCTAAGAGACCCTTTACGAGCAAATGTGTTATAAAAACCTACTTTTCGTCCCACTTGCTCAAAAAAGTGACATTCTATGCCACAAAAAGCAAACATAACAATAGTCATTTTTAATCTGTTCAAAACAGGGAAAGAAAATTGTACTGAATTTCATTCATCCTCTAGGGGGTGAATGTGATTTAAATTTGGAATACTTATCGAAATTTATACTGAACTACATCTGTGTTAACACCATTGACTTTGTATATATAAAGCATTATACATCTTTTTGAAAAAGGAATACGCATTTATTATGCAGTTATGATATCTCATATTATTATTGTGTTCATTTTTTCGCAAATGGTACGAAAAGTAGAGTATTTTCCTAGGTAATAAAGCTGTCTTAGTCTTGGGTGAACTTAAATCCCTCGCTACACTCAGGACTCGTCTTAAATCCCTCGCTTCGCTCATGATCAAAGTTTTTAGCACCCTCGCTACGCTCGGGAGTAAACCTCGGGTCCTTCGTTACGCTCGCGATTTAAATCGTCACCCGCGACAGAAGACACTGCTTTATCCCCTTGGTTAATAATCTACTATTTGGCTTCTTTTTACACGACTTTCAAAAAGGGAGGATAGTTCTCAAGTCGGTTTTAATTTATTTTTTATTTTTTGTGTATTTTTCTATGACATCATGTCACATTCAAACTAAATTAATTTGGGTTCTGATTCCAATATACTTAGTTAGGATTAGGCTAGGTATAAAATTAAGGTAAACTTTACTATTACTGGTACATACGTACCCTTGATTTACAAAATATTTTTTCAAATTAAGTCCATAAATAAAGGAGTAGGTATTTTAAAAACGTGTTTTGTCCGCACAGTGGGAGCTTTAATAATGATAATAAATTTATTGTTAGAACATGGGTCCATAAAACAACACCAGCATGCGTAGCATGAACACATTGAACACCGAAGAAACGGCCTTTGTCGTGTCTCGGAAGAAAAGAAATTAAGTGTTCATGCTACGCAGGCAGGTGTATTGAAAGAAATTTGACAGATTGAGGTTCCTGTCTATATAATCTGTCACTTTGCCGATTCGTCTGTAGACAAAGGCCGTTTCTTCGGTGTTCAATGTGTTCATGCTACGCATGCTGCACACACATACAACTAGGTACATATAGATACACAATAAATTACACATAGAGAAATACACAAACGAATTATACAAACTTCAACATCATTACAAAATCATTAAAAAACTTATAACACCCCTCTTTTTGCGTCGGGGGTTAATAACACTAGCAGACGTTACGCGGTTTACCCGCGTAGTACTCGTTCCTGTGGGAATACAGGGATAAAAAGCCCTTGACACCTAGAGATAGTGAAGCTTCCCAACGGTGAAAGAATTTTTAAAATCGGGTCAGTAGTTTCGGAGCCTATTCAATGCAAACAAACAAACAATCAAATGAAAAACGCTCAGAAGGATGGGGTTCTTGATGTAAACACAAACTTTTACAAAGTATCTTTAATTCTTTACAAAACTTTTACTCGCGCTGCACAAACAAAAATCCCGCGGTTCATGCAAATCGAATGGCGGACTGCCGCAGTGTTGCAACGTTCGGAAATGAATCGATTCATGAATCGTCTTAAAATTATGATTATGAATACCTTGGGTTATGGATATTACTATTTCATCGTTAGTGTTTAAAATTAACAATCTGATTAATTAGTAATGATTATAAATATGGTAAGTGATAAATAAGTGACTGTTACAGTCGGCCATCCGTCACATAAACGAGTCCCTTCGTATAAGGTCGTAATTATTTCAAAACAAACATTAATTATGACTGATCATAACATTTTTAATCATTTTAATTTTAATCTGGTTTTTCATATACTGAGAGAAATGAATTATACTCGTACTTAATTCTACTGTTAGACTTAGATATAGCTCAACAAAAGGAGGTTACTTCACGTCTTTCACCATCAATTTGCCTTGGCTGCGTGTTATATCATGTCACTCATGCGTGGTTAGATTCTGCTTGAACTCTGTGCTATGACCCTCAAGGACATATCACTCATGTCCAGCTCTCATTTAACCAAGCTCTGCGCTATGAAACACCCTCACTGATCACATAATCAAAATCATGCTAGGCTCAAATCTGCCCAAGCTCTCAATTCTTTTCAAAACACACTCATGCGTGGCTTAGACCAACCGAAACTCTGTGCGTGCAGGCTGTGAAACGCTAACGTTTCTTTCTATGTAGCCAGTATCTCATAAATAAGTATCATCATTAATTGTAATTCACAGTCAAATGGTTCACTCAACTTAATCAAATTCTCTTCTACTTATTTAAAATTACTTATATTGTTATTAATTATAATAAAACTAAATTGTAACATTGGTACTAAAGTAACATATTTGTGAGGTATACATAAAAAAAAAATTAATAGTACTGTCATGCAATGCAAAAAAAACACAACCTTTATAATTAAATGTTATTCATTTAAAACTTTAAGTATACAAGGAAATCTTGTGGAGTTTTATTTAGCTTAATATTGTTGGATATAATAATTACGGCAGTCTGTATAATTAAATTATCTGTATTCATTTACAAATCAATAAATTTTAAAAGTAATCACCGTATTATAACTAGGTACTTTCGTCACTAGAAGAAAATGTTGGTGCATCGAAGCTCATCCAGGGGTAAATTTAATCAATCGCTACCACGTTCTCGTATGCTTTTCCCTTCCGTGTAAGCGGTGTGTCTACTATAAGGAACCTGTTATTGGGTAAAATTTTTTTGATTCGATAAGGTCCTTGGCATTTGGATTCTAGCTTCTTCGATTTTCCTAAACCCGAAACAATAGCTCTTACTACCCTGACTAGGTCTCCCTCTTTATATTTGTTTGGTGACCTTCGATGCCTGTCAAATCTATCTTTATTTTTAGTTTGATTTTCTTTAATACGATCACTAGCGTCTGCCCTAATTCGCTCTATGGGTTCGTTAGTCTCACTGTTTAAAACCTCTTCAGAGACATTATTCAAAATACCTTGCGATGGATTTCCTAATTTTCGCCCAAACAGCAATTCAGTTGGTGTCCTTTTTGTGACGTCATGTATCGAGGTATTTATGCCTAATTGAACATCGGGAAGGAAGGTATCCCTAATGTCAATGCTTTTCCCGTGAGTCATAGTTCCCAAAGAGGCCAAAATCGTGCGATTATATCGTTCCACCTGTCCGTTAGCACGTGGAGTCGCGACTGAGTTGAGTATATGTTTCACCCCGACGGACTGAATAAACGTTTTAAACCTTTTGCTGGTAAAACTGGTACCCCTATCGGTAATCAGCCGCAATGGAGACCCAAATAAACAAAAATACGTTTTAAAAACTTTAATGCTTGCCTTTGATTTTGTACTACGGACTGCAGATAAATAAACATATCTAGTGAAGGAATCCACAATGACTAAAATATACATATTACCGTGCTTGCTGCGTGTAAATGGTCCTAGATGATCAGCGTGTACGGTATGTAGTGGGACATCTACTTTTGGAATCGGATGTAACATACCCTCTTTAGCACCAGATGGAACCTTATGGTGCGCACATGCCAAGCACGCCGCCACATACTTTCGAATAAATTTTCGCATCTTTGGAAACCAGAATATGGACTTGACCCTTTGTTTAGAATATCGAGCACGTGTGTTGGTTCTTGTTGGTCAATGATTGCGCCTCGGCTTAAAGCGTCAACATGAGCCATTTTCTCACCTGGACGATATTCTATGTTGCAGTCGTATTCGAGAAATTGGATCCACCACCGCGATATTCGAGGAATGAGATCTCGTTTGGTAAATGTCGACCATAATGCATTGCAGTCAGACACGATGGTAAACTTTATACCCAATAAGTAAGTGCGGAACTTATTTAACGCGTTTATAACTGCGAGCGTCTCTAGTTCGAAGGAGTGGAGTTTTTGTTCGTCGGAGCTAGTTTGACGGCTATAATAAGAGACGGGTTGCCATGGATTATTTCCGATCTTTTGCATCAGAATGCCTCCCAACCCAAACTTGCTCGCATCTGTGTGTAATTGGGTGTCAGCCCTATGATCATATAGTGCTAAGATTGGTCTCTCTACTAGCAATCTCTTCAAGGTATCAAATGCATTTTGCTGTGACTCTGCCCAATGCCAAGCAGTATCTTTTCTTAGCAGGTTTGTCAATTTTTATTCTAATAAATGATAAAAACAAAGGGAACATACATCTCAGAGCAATATTTTATTTATCTACTTGAATAAATAGATCTTGTTTCTTTATTGATATTTAAATAAAATGACCAACTATGTTCAATTTTCACTACCTTTTAAATTTTGTCGATAACCAAATCGATAAAAATAACATTACGTATCTTACAAGTTCAGATTATGCTTTGCAGCAATAGATGGCGGTAACACCAATTCAGAAAATGTTCCAGAACCATGATTAAAAAAAAATATTGAAAAATACTCCAAAATTAGGTCCAGTCGTTTTGCCATAATAAGATTTTCAATAGCGTTCAACTCAGCATAATATATCTATTCTCAGAAGATAAATAAATATTATTTAATGTCTTTGTAGACAAGGATACCTACACATTTTTACTGGACGTCATGTGTAGGTACAATAACGCGTCGTGTATTTCGACGTCTTATTTTCCAATGTAAACTAGTGTTGCAGTTGACCTAATTTTGAAATTGTCTTCCTTATTACTTAGCCTCAATTAAATATACCTTTTAAAAAGACTCAGTAGATAGAATCTACATATTAATAAGTATCAGGTATCAGGAGAAGAAAAAAAATCACGTACCTTAAAATGTTAACTTGTGGGCGTAGCAAAACAATATATTTTTGCTGTAATCCCACTTCTGAGCTGAAAAACGCTCAGAAGGATGGGGTTCTTGATGTAAACACAAACTTTTACAAAGTATCTTTAATTCTTTACAAAACTTTTACTCGCGCTGCACAAACAAAAATCCCGCGGTTCTTGCAAATCGAATGGCGGACTGCCGCAGTGTTGCAACGTTCGGAAATGATCGATTCATGAATCGTCTTAAAATTATGATTATGAATACCTTGGGTTATGGATATTACTATTTCATCGTTAGTGTTTAAAATGAACAATCTGATTAATTAGTAATGATTATAAATATGGTAAGTGATAAATAAGTGACTGTTACACAAATCTTTCCTTTTTTATTATATGGTATGGTATACAACACACAACAAACTAAATATTATGTAACAGCTTTTAAAAACTTCCTAGGTCTTTCCTGTCTTACTTGTTTATATAAATTTAGGTGAGGATAGGATAACTATGAAGCCATAATAAAACTAATTAATTTCCCAAGTTTACTACATTTTTGCAAATTTATGAATAAATTATAATTTGATAAAGTACACAACACTTCAAACTTAAACATTACTTGCGTTCCACAATGTGTACCTACTTAGGTGGTAAGTCTAACAAAAAATGTGTTTAGGTACTATGGACCCTGTCCGGCAGACACAGCAAAGAAGAAATACATTTTGACTGGCCTGTTGGTCTAGTAGTTAGTGACCCTGACTGCTATGCCGGAGGTCGTGGGTTCGATTCCCACCCAGGGCAAATGTTTGTGTGATGAGCACGATCATTTGTTCTGTGTCTGGGTGTAATTTATCTATACATATAATAAGACTGTAAAAAAACTGTGTCTGTACATTGAATATATTTAAAAAATAATAATTGAGGGGGGTTTAGAAACAGTAATAGAGCATGAATCCAAAAAAAAAAGTCTGTCTGTTTGTCTGTTTGTCTGTATGTCTGTTTGTCTGTTTGTCTGTTTGTCTGTTTATCTGTTTGTCTGTTTGTTTGCACACGCTAATCTTCGGAACTACTGGACGGATTTGAATGATTTTTTTTTTGTTGTATAGATATTAAGTCTGGTCAACACATAGGCTATAATTTATCTTGGAAACTGGAACACCTGATGCAGAACCGCAACAGACCAGCTAAACTATAGGCGATACAAAAATGGTCCCATAGCAAAAATTGTTCCACGTGATGAGTATTTTCTGCTGAGAGAATAAATTTGAAGATCCGGAACACCTGATGCAGAACCGCAACAGACCAGCTAAACTATAGGCGATACAAAAATGGCCCCATAGCAAAAATTGTTCCACGTCATGAGCATTTTCTGCTGAGAGAATAAATTTGAAGATCCGGAACACCTGATGCAGAACCGCAACAGACCAGCTAAACTATAGGAGATACAAAAATGGTACCATAGCAAAAATTGTTCCACGTGATGAGCATTTTCTGCTGAGAGAATAAATTTGAAGATCCGGAACACCTGATGCAGAACCGCAACAGACCAGCTAAACTATAGGCGATACAAAAATGGCCCCATAGCAAAAATTGTTCCACGTCATGAGCATTTTCTGCTGAGAGAATAAATTTGAAGATCCGGAACACCTGATGCAGAACCGCAACAGACCAGCTAAACTATAGGAGATACAAAAATGGTACCATAGCAAAAATTGTTCCACGTGATGAGCATTTTCTGCTGAGAGAATAAATTTGAAGATCCGGAACACCTGATGTAGAACCGCAACAGACCAGCTAAACTAAAAATGGTCCCATAGCAAAAATTGTTCCACGTGATGAGCATTTTCTGCTGAGAGAATAAATTTGAAGATCCGGAACACCTGATGTGGAACTTCAAGAGCCCAGCTACACTATAACATATATTGGAATGACGTCTTAGCAAGAGTTGTTCAGCCTTATGAGCACTCGCTGTTGACATATAAAAATCGAAGATCTGGAACACCTGTTGTGGAACTCCAAGAGCCCAGCTACACCATAACTCAAATAGGAATGACGTCTTAGCAAAAGTTGTTCGGTCTGATAGGCATTTCCTGTTGACTTATAAAAATCGAAGATCGGAAACATTTGATATAGAAATTAAAACTATCACTAATTTCATTGCATAATTATAAAATAACATAAGTAGGAGGTACTACGCGGTGAAGGCGGGAACAGTTCAGGACTAATTTTCGATGACGATGGTATATCGTTGAAAATTAGACTCTACTGGCTAAAACTCCCATTTTTTTATCGTATGCCTTCGGGCTTATGTTATTTGAGTGTTTAATTTCCTTTTCCATTTAACTTCGTTACACGGTAGCTTACCCGGTAACGCAGGGGAGCAGCCACTTAGATTTTAATTGATCAGGTATCATCACATTAAAACTATAACCATGCCTAGAAAGAGGTCAAATCTTTCCCAATGTTCCAAAGGTGCTAAATGATTAAAGACCATAAGATCCCAACAATCTACCGAAGAGCGTTAGGAGAGACTTGATGCTGTTCGAGAATATGAGGCTGCAACTCGCTCCGTGGAAACTTCTTGGGATCGCGAAGCATGCCTGCATTCTCAGCGTATTTACGCATCTACATCCAGGTCTCTAGAGACCAGTGAAGAATATGTGCGCGACTGACCGCTGATCGTGAACATCATGCACTGTCTCGCGAGTTGGAGACGTTCACGGAAAAAGCATGACGCTTGAGTTTTCAGCGTATATACGCATCGACTCTAGAGATAAGTGGGGAAGGAGATGCGCGACTGACCGCTGATCGTGAACGTCACGCAACATAATATAGGCTATAATTTATTTTGGAAAATGGAACACCTAAAGTAAAAGAGATATAAAAATGGTGCCATTGCAAAAACTATTCCACGTGAAGAGTGTTTTCTGCTGTGAGACTAAATTTGAAGATCTGGAGCACCTGTAGGGGAACTCCAAAGCCCACTCCAAAGCCCAGAGACAGTATAACATATACATAATAGAAATGGCGTCTTAGCAAAAGTTGTTAAGTCTGATGGCATTTCCTGTTGACCAACAAAAATAAAAAATCTGGAACATCTTGAATCGTCTCGCGCATCCCATTGATTTCCCGTCCCCGGGCTTATAGAATTCGATATCAGATGTTTCAGATCTTCGATTTTGACGACCCCGTTGTCGCTGGCATAAGCAACAGGATCCGCGTACGAAGTCGCGGGCAGAAGCTAGTCTATAATATGTATGTATTTAGAAATATATAAGTATGTTTATCAGCTGTTTAGTACCCATAACACAAGCTCTCAAGCTTAACTTGGGACTAAATGGCGGTGTGTGAAAAAGTTGTGGAAAATATATATATACATATATTAGTAGAAGACAGAAAGCTTTGAAAAGTGTTGGTGCAACTATGTTGCAGTCGGCTTTCTGTCGATCCGGACGCTACTGAATACCAGTGTTTTACGTGACGCGACTGTCTATCTTTCCTGACCTGACCTTTACAACCCAGCAACTTGGTAACACCCTTGGTTATTCTGTTAGATTTTCGTAGTTTGAACTTCTCCTAAGGACAGAATTGCTGTGCCCTACAGGGTCCATAATCATCTCATTTATAAACTTATCCGGTCTAAGAATACATATGGAAAGCAATAAAGATATTGAGAATAGGACAATCAAAGACAGAAGAAGAAGAGAAGCTTAAGTAATATGCTTTCCGAGGTCTCTGTGAGGACTTCATATGCAATAAATGATCTCCCTTCCACAACGTGGGTTGTGGGTCGTGGATTGGGATGGGAGAGCATTCTAATGACGATTACCACAATATTTTTTTGAACTTATTTGCCATCCTTCACAAAATCGGAGCCTTAAGAATCCGTACACGAAATTTTACCGATTTTGCTGATTTACGTGATCTTACAGTCGTGATTTTACAGTTAAAATACTGTATTTCTATAATTTTTAATGCACAGTATGAAAGATCATTTCAATTATGATCTTTTACGTGAGCTACTTTTTTATTTTTATTATTTAATTTTGATTAATCGACCTCAAACCGGCTAACGTGAAGTGAAATTTAGCTCTAAGTGGTTTAGAATATGACATATTAACGAATTGATTTGACGGTGAAACGGTATGGAAAAAATACAATGTATTGTTGTGAAAGTCATCTATAAGATGTATGGATCACTTTTTACCACTTTCATATAAAAATGTTGAGTAAAAAAATGTTGAACTTAGTGCAATTTTAGAGAAAATGGGTAACGAATTGCTTATGATTTCGGTTACTTAGAACTCTCGTTCATAAAATTAAAAAAAACATAAATAAACTTCAGAAAAAAAGCAATCCATTTCCCGAAAAAAAAATGCAAAAAAATAAATATATTTGGCAATTAAAAATCTTTTAAAACAACCTAAATCTCGCGTTATAATACTCGACGCAAGTCTGGACTCAGCAGTCCGCGCCGAGCGCTTCCAGTGAGTGGACGTATCGCTCTGCGCTCCGAAAATCGCACCGGGTGAATACGAAACACGACGCGCCGGTGCCGCTGGCTACGGACGAATATAGCGCGACGTGAGTTTTCGATACTTTGGTAAGTTATTATTTTTTAATATTTTGTGTTGATTTAAACATGCGTTTGAAATACAATAAGTGATAATGTAGATAAGTGTTTTGTTATTATAATTTTGAGTACCTTATTTCGTTTCATGTATTTTAATATAAGTAGGTACCTACAAAACGTACGTACTATTTGTCAATAATAATACTATAAATGCCACCGTATTTCTGTTTGTGTGTTACGTTTCCACGCAAGGGGGCGTTCATAAAATACGTGAGATGTTAAAGGGGGGGTCGAGTCAAATCTCATCTAATCTTACGTTGGAGAGAGGGGGAGTATCGCCGATACTCCCCCTCTCTCCAACGTAAGATTAAAATATCACGCAATTTTTTTTCTGATATAACAAAAAAAAAAAATACGTTTTTGGTCCATTTAATCCAGAATGTACAGTCAGCATCAAAAGTTGATGACCACATTTAGATTTTCACGCTTGCTATTAATTGAAGGTGGACATTTTTGGGTTTTTCGTCATTGGTGTCGTTTTCATGGATTTCGGGGTCGCTGATTATGAAAATGAGGTCTAAATGAAAATCGAAGATGGCGCCGAGTAACATTTGTGGTTTATTCATCATGGGTGTCGTAATCGTGGTTCTTGGGGTCGCTGATTACGAAAATGAGCTCAAAATGAAAATCCAAGATGGCGCCGAGGGCAATTTTTGGTTTTTCCGTCATGGGTGTCGTTTTCATGGTTTCAGGGGTCGCCGATTACGAAAATTAGGTTAAAATGCAACTCATAGATGGCGCCGACGAAAATTTTTGGTATTTACGTCATGGGTGTCGTTTTCGTAGTTTTCGGTATCGCTGATTACGAAAATGAGCTTATAATGAGAATTCAAGATGGCGCCGAGGCAAATTTTTAGTTTTTCCGTCACGGGTATCGTTTTCATGGTTTTCGGGGTCGCTGATTACAAAAATGAGGTCAAAATGAAAATTCAAGATTTAATCTTAAGCCTAAAAATCGTAATACAATTATGATCATTCACTATTTCGTTCGAAAGAAAAATAATTTCATTCATACTTTGACGTTATAAATCTACTGACTGTCAAACCACCATATTTGTTTTATACCAAATCATATGGACATGTTGGTTCCAATAATCTCTCTTGAGACCGCGCATGATTCTCCGTGGACTGAATTAGAGTAGATATTCTTTTTTTAATCACAGCAGTTACGATTTAAGTATTCTATTGTTAAATTTTTATTACACTTATAATTAACCTCTCAGCAATATTGATTACTAGTCTTAACTAGTCGTAAATAAAAGCACGAAGCAATTTGTTTTTCTTTTTACAATAACAATCCAATGCTTTTACGTAAGAAACACACATTTTGAAAAATCTCACGTGCGATTGGGGGATGGGGGTGGGGGTTGAATAAAATCATATGACATCTCACCAGGGGGGAGGGAGGGACAGAAAATTTAAATAAACACCTCACGTAATTAATGGACGCCCCCCAACAAGTGTTATCATTTATTATTAGGATATTTTTAAAACTATTATGCTTACTAATCCTATCTGAAAATGTATTGTGCAATTGGCATGTGCGGTTTGTCGGACTGAAAGAGATCTCTCTATACAGGGTGTTTTTGAAATCGTGGGCATCATTTTCACAGGTTGTTTTACCCATGAATATGATCAACTTTCATTATGGGACCAACTCGGAAATTGAGAAAAAAAAATATCAGCTGTTTCATACATTTTAGTCGATTAGGTATTAAGCTGTTGTATGCAAAAGCTAATTTTTTTTCGCAATTTCCGCGTTGGTCCCATAATGAAAGTTGATCATATTCATGGGTAAAACAACCTGTGAAAAAATTGCTCACGATTTCAAAAACACCCTGTAGAATTAAGCTCGCCGTTGCAAACATGTTTTTGTAACATTTTTATGATTGTCTAAAATTAAGAATTTCATATTTACAGATTCAAGTATGGGCGGAAAAAGCAAGAATTTTAGATATTTGTTTGTTTGCTGTGTGGACGGGCCCAGACTTTCCATTGAAAACTGCAATTATCAAGAGGGACGACAATTTCTGGGAAACCAAAATAAAAAATCGGCTTGTTGATTTTTACTACAAGTGCATGCTTCCAGAAATTATCGACCGTTGAAAATGCCGTTCTATGGATCTCAAAACTTGTACATTTTAATAAATAAATGCTTAATTTTATACTACCAGACTTTTTATTTTAATTAACAAAACTACGAGACTAAAAGACATGTAAAAAATATCAAAGGATCAAAAACGTTTAATCGCCGTACTGGCCAGCAACGACTCTGGCTTCACGCACACATGCGACCGAGCGCTCCCGCATGTGTGCGTGAGCGAGTAAAATACCTAATTCAGTCCGTTTGGATTTCGTAGACGGCGTCTTAACCAAGCGCGGATCCACCGTTGTGGGCACTGGGCATGGCCACAACCCTAATTCAGGTCAGTCAGAACAAACTTATCGTGCTAATTATACAGACGGCACAGCAATCAGCAGGCCAGTCAAAGTAGTAGATACCTACTATATGTATGGATGATATACCAATCGATTTAAATTATTACCTCCTACTCCTACTACTACTTCAAATACTACCTGCTCAAGTATTGTATGTAGCATAGAGACACGCAGCGCAGTACTTTAATTTCAAATGATGTATTTTGTATCTTTCAAAATCAATGCATTTCAGTAAGGTAGTTAGGTTAGGTAGTTAGGTTAGCTATAGGATAGGTATGGTAAGTTAGGTTAGGTTATATGTATATACATTGAGGTCCATCGGCCAATGTTTATATCCAATAGTTATAAAAAGTGTTGTATAAGTCCACGGTCCGCGTCCTAGATTTTCAATTTAGACGTCTGAATGATAATATTTTATGCACTTGTGCATTATTGTATTTATGAATATTGTCCCATGCTCAATTTATTTCCTGCTTTGGTGTGGAGAAGGCGCGCTGGGCGACGCGCGACGGTCCCAATTGTCTACTTTGGACGCCCGAGCTGCAGGTCGCCCAGCACACGCGTGACGTGCGCTTGCGCCGCCAGCGTACGGAACCAACGCGACAGGTTGCCTAGCGCGGCGCGTCCTTATGTGTCCGAGTGACAGTACCTTCTTGTTGCCGGCGTGCTCGTACTTCTTGGGGTCGTAGCTGGGCGGCGCGCTGCACAGCTGCAGGTCGCCCAGTACACGCGTGACGTGCGCTTGCGCCGCCAGCGTACGGAACCAACGCGACAGGTTGCCTACGACGACGCCCAGGTCGCCTTCTCCAAACCTGTCTGAGGTCTTTTTGAGCTCGCATTGCTTTTTTTTTATTTCTCTTATCTCTAATGCGTATCGCAGCAATCTGTTTTCTTTGAAACAATGAGCTATTTCATTGACTGATCACTCTGCAATGTGTCGCTCAGGGCGCCAAACCCATCTGGTGGTGGAGTCAATGAGCGCTAAAAAATCAAGCTCGTTTCGCTCGCTTTTTAGTTACTGTTGGCTCTTGGAGGCACATTAACTTTCATGTATGTTAAGTTCCATCATCTTTGACGTCCGCCTTCCACCAAAATGTATTTATACTGTACTAATTGAACTGAATTATGTAGACTCATGTGTAGTGTGTGCCATACAGCATGAACTTTATCGATTGTTGTCGTAATTGGCGAAAATAACCATCCTTATCAATCTGGCACGTACTTACGAACTCTACGTACCAAAAATATGTCGTTGTAAACAATTCAATATCATGTTAACTATATGTGATATTGGCGCACTCTGAACGTGACTTAAAAGGTGGACGGAGGGTAAGTTATGTTGTAGACTCTGGAGCAGTCGTTACCAAAGTAGTCCACCTGGACCCCCTCACGGTTTCTCCCTCTTTAAATGTTTTTTTTAAAAGTCGTTGACCCATTTTTGTCGACATCAAAGATTAAATGAGGGGTGCATGAGAAGTACATGGGCCGTCACCAAAATGTAATATTAATCATCCACCTATTGTATAGTATCTACTAATAGGTACTTTCTTTAATTAAATAGATATTTGAAGTAAGATCATTATATATGACTATATGACTGGCCTGTTGGTCTAGTAGTTAGTGTCCCTGACTGCTATGCCGGAGGTCGTGGGTTCGATTCCCACCCAGGACAAATGTTTGTGTGATGAGCACGATCATTTGCTCTGTGTCTAGGTGTAATTTATCTATCATATGTATGTATTTAGAAATATATAAGTATGTTTATCAGCTGTTTAGTATCCATAACACAAGCTTTTAGCTTAGGTTGGGACTAAATGGTGTGGTGTGAAAAGTTGTGGAATATATATTGTGGAATATTGAATATTGTCTAAAAAATCTTTGGATGCTGACGGCACTAAAAAGTTTGGAAGCTTTAGCATAACTTTCGCAGGATAGCCGTTATGAAAGAACCTTTAAAATTTAGTAACCATATTAGATTTAATTTGTAACGTTGCCGCGTTGGTGGATTATTCACGAGAAAATTACTAAAAGAGTAGCGTGCATCGTTTGATAATAATGTTAATGTATTCCATAAAGTTAAATAGTTACCTACATATTATATATCAAGATTTTTGTTGACTAAAAATAGTATTATCAACAACAAATTGCTGAGCGGTCAAAGTTCAGTGGAAATAAATGTAAGTATGGCATTATCTTCCCTAGAAGCCCGTTCGTACATACTTTACTAGCCGTAAAGCCCATTCAATATCGCATCAAAGTGACGACTGGGTCCAAATCAGTACAAGAATTTAAAGTAGTAGGTAAGTACCTGCTAGTTTTTTTACATTAACCTACTCCGAATTGGAAAAACATCAAAGATTTTATTTCTCCCAATAAGTAAATCTATTCTATACTAATATTATAAAGAGATAAAATTTGTAAGTTTGTAAGTTTGTATGTAGGGGGTAATCTTCGGAACTAATGATCCAATTTTAAAAATTATTGTACTGGTGGAAAGCTACACTATTCCCGGTGGACATAGGCTACTTTTTATCCCCGTATTCCCACGGGAACGGAAACTACGCGGGTGAAACTGCGTGACGTCTGCTAGTGAAAAATATAAGTAAGTAACAAAACTTGTAAAAAATAATAATAAAAGTAGTAAGTGGTTTTCTTTATTTAAAAATAAAGTTGCCCTTTATTAGGAATTCCTTTAATGTTGGTGCGTTTACAATCATTAAAACTCACATACACTAACAACCAGACCTGAAACACCCTACCAGCTGTAGACTGGCGGAAAGTAGTGCAGCCACCGCATCAACCGAGTAGCAATGGAAAAACTGCATTTTTTCTTCAAGTTTCATCACTGGATATATTTTTTGGCTGCTCCAGTGGTGAAGACCATTAGAAGAGGCGACCTATCATGATCAATGAATGGGTATCAAATGATCAATGAGCCTTAAATCAAAATAAAACTAATTTGACTAGCACTTTGCCCGCAACTTCGTCCACACGTGTTTATTGTATTTTGATCTTTGACATCCTCTCCACCCCTTTTAGTTTAGAAAATAAAACATAGCCTATGTTAGTCGGTAAAGTTGTGGCTTCCAAATGGTGAAAGAATTGAAAGCGGTCAAGAAATTTTTGAGTTAGATTTGTGACAAACAAACAAACAAATCTTTCCTCTTTAATATTATAATATTAATGTTATAATTTTAGATAGAAGAAGAAAGATAGATACCTACGATTTATAATTCCATATGTAAGTAATTTCTTAGTTTATCTTGAATAGCCCTTAAGGAAAATATCGTGTGAAAACCTGGGCTTTATCTATAAATACATATAAATAAATAAAATGTGTCTGCTTGAAATGTTTTATTGAAAAAATTACAGTTTTTTTTTACTTTTTGCAAAAGCAAAAATAGTTTTTTTTTATGCATCGAATAAAATTACATCCATACCTTAAGGAAGTGACTTTTAACCGACTTCTAAAAAAATTGGTCTGACTTAGTGGCCCTGACTGCTCCGCAGGAGGTCGTGGGTTCGATTCCCACCCAAAACAAATGTTTGCATGATCAGCACGATAATTTGTTCTGTGTCTCTGGGTGTAATTTATCTATATTTATTTGTTTTATTCTTTTATCAGTTGTCTAGTAGGTACTCATAACACAAGCTCTGCTAGGTTAGGGATTAGATGACGTCGTGTAAAAGTTGTGGGTTAAGTATTTGTAAAAAAGAAAATAACCCCAACAAAAAAATTCAGTTAAAAATTAAAAAAAACCCAAAACGTTTAGATCACATTTTCCTATCGTTGAGCAATTTAATTTTATGTCGCATGTACATACTTACCTACTGAAGCGGTACCCCGACGGTAGGTACATTTTTTTTTAAATTTTTATTTCATAATTTTTAAACTTGCTTTTTCAATTTTATGTCACACATATGTCTGTACTTAAGTGAAATTTATAGGTACTCATAGACGACTAAAATCGCAACGGCAGCTAACACAAAAGAGCTGATAACATTGTAAAGGCTAAACCGATTTCAATGAATCATGTCTAAGAACAATGGCAAGAGATGCTTTCAAATAAAAAAAAAACGCATATTAATCGGTTGACCTGTTTAAGCGCTACGGTGCCACAGATAGACAGACAGACATACACACACACACACACAATATAGCGGTCAAACTTATAACACCCCTCTTTTTGCGTCGGGGGTTAAACAATTAAAAAATATAAGCTTTTTAAACAACAAATAATTTACCGTTCGTTTCTATTCACCCCTTTTTACGGTGCAGATTAATATGTATAAGTCTGAAATCGCCAATCCGCCTTACGCGATCTGTGGTGATAAATTAGATACACGTGTCATACTTTCTCAGTATGAGGCCTTTGCCCTGTAGTGGGACAACAATTAGCACGTGTTATTATAATTTGATATTAATGATTACCGGTGCACAGTGCTAGCTAGTGCAATCATCGCAATGTTATACTGATTACCTACTAGGTATTGCTCAATTATGTGAAATACTTGTTTACTTCGGATACCAAATCGCAATCGTATTTGCCTACTCATGGAGATATTTATAAAAAAAAGGTGTCTGTATTAAAACCTACCGAAACGGTGTCAAGATTTCTAGAACTATTTACGACAATAATAAACTGATAAAACTTAAAAATAATCTTGATCTTACCAGTAAGTGGAATATGGACTCAACTCAACCTTAAAATTAGAATAATAAATAACGCATAGAAACCTAGTACGAGTGCAAATAGGGAGGCAAGCAGTAATGATCCAAAACTGACTTGTTTGCTCGGTGAGCCGTGTCAGTACTAAAAGTCACGTTCCGTCGAACACAGCTTCGGGGGTAAACATATTCGGCTCACGCACACAAAGATACTAAAGTGGACATGTACACGATTTCGCCCCTGTTTTGAACTGAACGCGGCTTCTATGTGTTATTATTCTAAGGACTCAACGTTTATGGTGCCGACAGTTGTATCGCACGCAGCAAAGACATTCAATACCAATACCATGTGTCCGAGTGGACACAAGTCTATGAGATTAATTAGTACGCTCCGCTTCCGCTCCAATCTTGCTATATTATTCTAGATGGCGTTACTGAGACATGGGATCACAGTTTTTCTATAACATTTTCTAGTATCTTAGGTAAATCTCTTTGTATCGCAGTGATCTGCCGGTCCATTCAATAAAAGTTACCCCGTGAACTTGATTGAAGTGATCTGTCAATCCCTAGCATAAAGCTTATGGCACATTATACAGGGTGTAACGGAAAGGGTATATACATCCGAAGGGCACTGATTCTCTTGGTGATAAGAAACGACATGGCAACGTTTTTATACATATACATACATAATTGTAAAGTTGAGCCTGCCCGCGCCGTCGCGCCTTCGGCGGTTAGGCAGAGCCCGAAAGGTCTGTACTAGGCGCGCAGAACCCGAGATAGATATACTTGAACCTTGCCGGACAGGATTATGACCCCCATAGTGCGGTGACACGTTTGTTTTGATTTTGCATTTAATAAACTGTCGATATTAAATAATGTCGTGAAGTTTCAAAGTAGTTAGTTGGGAGCTGAAATTTTGAGGAAAGACTCGTTATTAAATACTCTATTCACCCTGTTTGGATGTATATACCCTTTTCGTTACACCCTGTATAACAGCTGCACAGCTGCCGCACGGCGTCGCCTCGAATTTAGGCTACGGCTAGCTGCCAGTGCGCTAACTACGCATCGTCGGCAAGCTGCCAGCTTGCAGTCCGCACGCCGCCCGCGAGATGCAAGCTGGCTGTCACCGCGAACACAATTGTTATAATGGCATTTGTAATTGAACACGCCTAGGACTTGCACGTTTTCATAATGTCTCGGTTTACGACGGGCGCAATGACGTTGTTGGCGACTCGGGAGTCGGCGAGCATGCGATCGGCGTGCTGTAAGCGTGCGGTCGACTCGCTGTAAGCACATGGTCCGCTCGCTATCAGCACGCGGGCTGCGAGTCAAGTTGTATGGTAGTGGCAAGCGCGCTGACTGCTCGCCGTTGACTTTTTCATATTGACATTGTGGAATATATTATACTTATGACAAGTCAATTGCTGGTTTGGAGCGGTGCCGGTGCCGTACCAGTATAATGTGCCATGACCTTTAGTATAGAATACATCCCAATTTACCTTCACTTCACCTACGATTTCACGGGGTGACTTACAAAATAGAACTGGCTGATGATAGCGAAAAGTGTCGACAAACATCTTGAGAAATTTTCGCTAAACAGCTGGAGCAAGAATCAGATGCAGAAGGCGTCTTGGATACGGCACGCATTCTGAGGAGGTTCCGCATACTAGATCCCTAATTGCTGTAAGCTTGAGGTACCACCTCGCTACGGGTGGATCACTATTTTTACCCGACTCATCATCTGCCTAGCCTTTAAGTACCCAACTATGTTGCGGTCGCGGGTTCCACTTTAACCGAATGCTGCTGAATATATATCAGTGTTTTAACTTACTAATATTATAAAGAGGAAATGTTTGATTGTTTGTTTGCATTGAATAGGCTCCGAAACTACTGGACCGATTTGAAAAATTCTTCCACCGTTGGGAAGCTACACTATCCCCGGGTGACATGGGCTACTTTTTTTTCCCACGGGAACGTGACCTACGCGTGTGAAACCGCGGGATGTCTGCTAGTCTTAAATGATTTTATTTATTATTGTGTCGCATTTTATTTGTATTGCTAACATGTTTTATTGTAGGGCTAGGGACACTGTTTATCTGCAAGTGGCGCCACGGCGGTGTCGGCTGCTTATCAACTTTACGCCATTGAAAAACATCGTTTACGCAAGCAGTATTTTATCAATGAAAGCAAGTTTTTCTTATCGTCCACGGCTGTACTTGTGCGAGGTGGGGACTAGAGAACTCAACGATTCGATTAACGGGTTATAAACAACTACCTACTTTATCGAGTGGTTAGAGGCAGAACGATGCTTGAATTACCAGATGTTAAAGAGGTAAAGTTTGTGAGTTTATGATGTTGTAGAGGGTAATCTCTAAATGTACGGGCGCCAGCACATCAAGTTACTCCAATGTGTCAAATTTCTTTGATCGTTTTTCAATTTTATGTGAAACAGAATAAGGTTCTTTTTCAATTGGGAAAATTTGACTCATTGGGGTAACTTGATGTGCTGGCGTCTGTACTTAAACAGATTACTTATAAAAATTCTTTTACCAATATAGAAAGCTACATTATTTATGAGTGAAAATCCTCCTCAATGTTTTGTTTCTATTCACCTTTGAGTTTCTATCCACCCCGTTTTACGGTACATAAATAGTAATGTCCTCCTTATGTAGAATTAATGGGCTATTGGACAAAATTTTAGTTTTTAGTGCCTCATCGAGATTACAAGAAAATATTCGACACATATTTTTTCATTTTTCACGTAATCAAAAAATAACGGCGATACATCGAGTCAAAATGTCGCATGACGTCACTAGCCAGTACAGTTTATACTAGATAATGACGTTACAAGCCCCCTCTCCTCAACTTTAATGCGCTTAATCTAAGCAATTTTCAACCGATTCGAGAATGAAAAAAATATGTGGCGAATATTTGCTTGCAATCTAGTTGAGGGCGTAACAGAACAGCCCATTAACTAGTCAATTACCGCAATCCAGACACAATTAAATTACTATTGTTTGCGGACACCGGTGTCCACGCGGAGCCTAATGAGTTAATGAAGTAACCAATATTTGTCTAGAAACTAAAATGACGCCAAAACTATTTATTGTGGAATATTTTATTTAAATCCGTGCAGGAATCGAACCCGCGCTACGCTCACAGCAGCCAATCGCTCAGCCGACATCTGTGTCAACCGTGCCTTCAGAAATGTTGCAACACAGGAATAAATATAAAAGGTGGCACACCTGCAGGACTATTACGTAACGTATCTCCGTTGACAGTTTATTCACTGCAGTGCGATTCTGGTCAAATCACCGTGTGAAAATGTAGACGGAAGTAAGGGCTAATTGAGCTGTCATTCCATATTATTGCCACAGTATAAATATTTATACAGTAGAACGACGCCTTTGATCTCTGGAAAAATGCCGACAACTTCTACTCGCGTTAGACTTGAATAATACCTACCTCACGAACATCGTTTTGTTCGCAGTGCGGGAGCGGCTTTCCCGCGTCTCGCACCTCACACCCCGCACGATTGCCCTGTCTAGACAGCTTCGTCGGACGACTGTATGTTTTTAGACTGTGCTAATGCTAGACAATTGACTGTCACTTCACTCAAATTTTCACCGCGTGACTTTTACTGAATCGACCGGCTGATCTCTGGGCAAAGTATTCAAAGATTAATTGTTAAACAGCTAGTTTCGTATTGGCTATCATCAGTGTCATGCGCACTCGCAGAGATGAGACGAAGCGCACCGTACCCCGTCTTCGAAGTCACCGTAACTTGAAGGACACTTAAAGTGCAATTCCAATGTTTGGTAATTTCTCTGTTATCATCTAAGTTAGGACTAAAAGGCATGGCAGTTTGTCACAGGCAATGGAAAGATTATAGCCAAAAGTCCTGCAGAGCCCATTGATTTGATCCACCCTCTAACACACATACATGCCAAACGCCTGTCAGTCAACTGGTCCTATTCGAAATTAGTTGTTTTGTTAAGTATCCTAGCTACCTATCCCCAATCCTCGCCCTGTCTCTTTTTCGTTTTAGTTAGTCAGTTACTTGCCTTGGTGCTACTCTAATTTGAATTCCAATTATATCCGAAAAATAATGTTTGAGCACTTTATTATTCGCATATCAACTACGTGCCACGTGTTTTGTTCGTGTTTTCGAAGTAAGTGTTGCCATCTACTTGCCATTTTGCCTCCCCTGAGGTCGACAACTTGAATTTTTCATTAGGGTCCCGAACTCCCGACCTAAACAACATCAAAATCTTTTAGTAAATGCCTTTCCGTCCCTTGACTCGACTATTAAGTACCTGTAGGTACAGGTCCCACCAATTCCAGATGTTTCGTACAGCCTATATAAAACTGCCATGTCAATTTCCGGGTTCAGTAGAAAAACACAAAATGTAAAGCGACTTCAAAATAGATCTTGACTTCCTATTTCGGAAGTTAGTTTAGACTATCTCTGGTCCATTTTGAATTTTAGGGGCGGACATCTTTTTGGGACGTATTTTGTTGCTTTATTCTGCTAGTGCGACTTTATTAATAAGCCGCCGCTGTCCGAGCGTTCGTTTTGCAGCGTATGTCAAGAACCAGGAGTTGGAATAATAATTTTAAGTGTTTTTTTTTCTTGTCTGATGGTATAGACAGAACCATTCATGTGTGAACCCGACTCGCACTGGATGACTGGACATGTCATGTTTGTCACAAACATGACTGTCAAAAAAATAAAATAAATAAATATTAATTTAAAATTAATAAATATATAAGCGTGTTATAACTCTTGTATAAGCACGATCTTAGTTTTATATCATTTAAAAATATATACAGGATGAATTTTTAGTCACCGTCCAAATTTTTTCTAGGCATTAGGTATCATTCACTTAGTCCATTTTTGAAAAAAAATCGATACATAAAATTTTCATATTAAATCATTTTCTCGAAAAAATTATCCGCTCTGCGTGGTCACAAGTTAAACGTTAATAATACTACACTTGCCGCGCAAATATTCAATGAAAAAGGCAGCGCTCACCCCGCTCACCCCCACCCCGCTACACCTGCGCGACACATTTATGACATCTATCATCTATCGTTAGTCGGTCTCGCGCGCGCACCCTTTCGCGACGCAAGCGCTTACTTCCGTGTTCCCGGCGTTCCCACGCAACCCGCCGGCGCCGGCGCGACGGCGCCCCGTGCGTATCGTGAATTTATTTACAATGTCGTCGTATTCCCACCGCGAGTATTACGAAATGGTGCGATCCTACATACTGAGTGGTGAAAGCTTGAACGGTGCCCGGAGACTGTACGAAACCGAAAGTATTCCTCGCCTTCGCAATCAAGGAATAAATCCCTCATTACCAAATCGCCAAACGATTTTGGCCGCAAATCAGAGGCTATTAGACCATGGCCAATTTATAGTACCTACACACGCTCAAGGACGGGGCAGGCCGAGACTCGCAGTGGAGATCGAAGAAGATATCTTCGATTTCTTTGAACGGAGCCCTAGATCAAGTACGCGAGATGCAGCGCGGCGCTTCGGCGTAAGCCAATATGCCGTGTGGAAACTTCTCCATTCTGCCGGGTTGCACGCGTACCATTTTCAAAAGGCACAGGCCTTGAACGACGCAGATGCAGTTCCCCGTCGAGCCTTCTGTGAGTGGCTGATTGCACACCCCGATGCTAACATTTTGTGGACTGACGAGGCCTTGTTTACTCGAGTGGGGCTGTATAATCATCATAATGAACATTGGTGGTCATTTCGAAACCCACACATGATACGAGAAACGTATCACCAAGTGCGGTTCAGTGCAAATGTGTGGGCTGGAATTGTCGGCAACAAAATACTGGGGCCATATTTCATTGAGGGACGGTTGACCGGGGGCACGTACCTAGATATGTTACGCACAGTAATTGCTGACTTCATGGATGACGTGCCGGTAATCTCCTATCGAGATTTTTATTTTCAACAGGACGGTGCACCGCCTCATTACTCCGCCGCCGTTCGTAATTATTTAAACATCGAACACGGTGATCGTTGGATCGGTCGCGGGGGGCCCGTCGTCTGGCCACCCCGGTCACCAGATCTTACTCCATGTGACTTTTTTTTGTGGGGTGAAATAAAACGACGAGTGTATGTGGAGGAAGCCCAAAACCTAGACCAATTAAAACAGCAAATTGTACGTGCATTCGACGAAGTTAAAAGTGACACTGTAGTGCTCAATAAAATTAAAAACAATGTGCAAAAACGTGCAAGACTCTGTTTAGAGAGAAACGGTATGCATTTTGAACATTTATTAAAGTACTGTTAATTTGATTGTTGATGATTTTGATTAAATTTTTATTATTTGTACATAAGTTGATTCAAATTTTTTAAATACGCCTAATAGCAAAACGTTTTGGCTCAGCTTTTATTAAGGTCTCAAGTTCTTATCTAATTAATTGATTTTTACTTTATTTATACGTACTTAATTGATTAATTAAGGGTTAGATTCTAATCATAGTGAACATAGCACAAACCTTTTGCTTATTGACGGTCCTAAGCCCGTGAAAGTATGAAGGGAAAATTTGCAACTTTGTTTGTATTGTGTTATCAATGAATTCCGGCGGCGCGCGGCGCGCGGGGCGGCCCGGCTCGCGTAGCTTCACCTAGCGCGTACGCACGGCGCGGCAGTGTCCAGAAACATAAACTTTTTATAGATAACTTTGTGAAGTGATATCTCAATATTTTTGTATTGAGTGATACTAAAAGAAAAAACACGTATTCAATGATTTTTGCCAAAGATTAATATATCAAAATTTGGACGGTGACTAAAAATTCATCCTGTATATATTTTTGGCGGTCGTCTGTGTCTAGGGAATGCAATCTCGTCTCGCCGAGATCCCGATCTCGCGAGATCCCGGCCATATTTTACGAGATTGTATCTCGTCAAATTTCGTACGAGATCTCGCGAGATAACGAGATCGACTAATGCAGCGTGTCGACGTGTATTTCTAAGGCCCTATCCAGATACGCGCGCGAGTCTGACGCGTTCTGTAATACATTGCTTTTTAGTAGGTACGAGCCTCAGTAAGTAAGGTAAGCAACATCCATATTGAATCAATGAACTTAAAATCGCGTGTCATTTCGCAGCTACTTCGTTCCTTCTGGACAAGGTCATAGCGCGGCTGCGCGCGAACTGAATCCAGCATGCGTAGCATGAACACATTGAACACCGAAGAAACGGCCTTTGTCTACAGACGAATCGGCATAGTGACAGATTATATAGACAGGAACCTCAATCTGTCAAATTTCTTTCAATACACCTGCCTGCGTAGCATGAACACTTAATTTCTTTTCTTCCGAGACACGACAAAGACCGTTTCTTCGGTGATCATGCTACGCGTGCTGGCCGTTGCCTAAATATAGATAATTATTGTTTTGTTACCAATATTGTAAGAATTTGAACTGATTAGCTACAGTAGGTATAATAATTATAGACATAAACAAATGTTATTAGAGTTAGAGACAAAATAATAAGTACCTGTTGATTTTTAAAATAAAACTTACATTATTTTTATAACTAAGCAACGCAGTTTCTATTTAATTACATATCATGACAATTACTAGTTCTTAAAACAAGCATTAGCATATGTTTTAATTGCGATTCTTCCAATCTCGCGAGATCCCGTAATTTGCGAGATCTCGCGAGACTGGGTTTTGAGTCTCGCGAGATCTCGCTAGGCGGAAATCTCGTACGAGATTGCATTCCCTATCTGTGTCCGTTTGACATCCAGCAAATTAACTATTCATACCATACCTACCTATGGTTGCCAGATGTCTGGCCTAAAAATTTGGCTTGGCTTAAGGTAAACCCCACCATACTAAAGGAAAGTAAGTAGGTATTAACAGTCCTAAATGAATGACTAACACAAATAAAAGTTTAGATTTTTTTTCTGTAATAAACATTTGTGTATTTTAGGGCAAAATGTAGGTACCGTTAAATATATCTCGCAACCATCGTGTGTGTGTATGACAACATGTATGAATAGGATAAAGCGTAGCATTCGTAACAGGATGGCGCTCTATAATTTCTGCCTACCCCCGTGGGTGTGAGTTTATGTATGTAAATATATCAGTGTCCGGCTTTACAATTTTGGGCCTAGCTACCCTATACCTACTGCACCCGGTAGCATGTACAATGTAAGTAATTTTAGATATATAAGGAGCATCGTAAAACTCTTTATTGGCACTTTTCGTGCTTGAAGTTTCAAATACCAACGACAATCAGTGTGCCTACTTAGGCAGTGTGCTTACCCGCGGGTACATAAATCATAACGCGTCGTAAACTCGCCAAGCGGAGAACACAAAGTGATATAAAAATACTGAATGTATTCAAGGTTTGTTGATTCAGGTAGCGTGCCGCACAATTATATTCCCTACGCCTACGTGTGCAAAAAACAGCTCAGTGTCCATTCGATGTACATTTTTTTTGCATAAATAAATAAAAATATTCCTACGTTTATTTCAACAAGGCCTATTAATGTTAATTGAGCTCCTGTAACCTACTGAGGATGGTTTCCAAGGTTCCTCTGCCTTTTTTTTACAAATCTAGTCGGGTCTAATATTGACCGAGTAACTAGCGAGACATAGAAAAATATTCATTTTCCAGAGATACAATTACGTACACATTCTAGCAAGTAAATACCTAGGTTGAATAATTTTGGTAAAAATACTTTTAAACTATAATAAAAGAGGGGATTGTTTAGCTAAATAATAACAGGTGAACGGGTCGATCAAAAGTTAAGCTACACTAGTCGAGGTCGGTCCGTAGAAGGGTGGCCATTAATTATCCACATATTATCAAGCAAGATCCATCCACATTTAAAGCACGTTAAGCCGTAGGTCTCATTTGTTTAAGAGCCGTTACTTGTAAGTTACAAGTAACAACTCTTAAACAAATGAGACCTAGTAGTCAAAAACTCAGGGGGTCGAGTCTGCTATTGCAATCGTGTCTCAATGACCGGTCAATGATCGATTTTTGACGTATAACGTCAAACTTATGACACATTTCCCATACAAAAACTGTCAAAGTTGTCAAATATTCGATCAATGACCGGTCATTGAGACACGATTGCAATAGCAGACTCGAGCCCCGGAACTCGAACGTCTGACAACCAGTGTTACCCAGTCACTGGGTTGTGGAGGTCAGATAGTCACTCCAAGTAAGGCGGTTAACACACTGCCACGCATCACGCTGCGTGTTGCGTGTCTCTGAACTGAAATGAACGCGCGTGGATGCATTTTCTGTGTGTTGGACTGTGCGTGTTTTCCATACAAGCGGAGATACTTACAAGCAACGGAAGAACACGCATCCACGCGCTACGCTGCATCATGCGGGGCAGTGTGAGAATCGCCTAAAACACTGTTATCCAGCTGTATCTATTTAGACTGGACGCAAACTCCAACACAGTTGGGAACAGGCTTGGTAGACAATGATGAGTGAACTCCAAAGTAGACAGTTTGCCTGTATCTTGGAGTATAGCAGTAATATATGAACAATGTATTTAGAAAACGTTACACGTGCCCTGTGTGGCGTATACAATAATTTCTGAGAAGTGCGTTTTTATTGGACATAATTGGCACATAAGTTTTCCAGGCATGGCCGACGCATGATGTAATGCGTTGTTAGTAATGTGACTCGAGTGTTCGATGCGCAGTTGACCCCAATCGCCCCCAATCGAAGGACTAAATTGTTTGTCCAATCAAGTGATATTATCTTTAAAAATAATAGTACGATATTATTTAGACATTTAAATGTTATTGTCACACTTCAGCAGATTTGCTGTATCTGCAAAAAAAAAACAATTGAACTGCTCCAAGATTCATGGTAGATAAGATACGCAATGAGATCACAATACAGGGTGAAGCGACATTGCAGCACATAATGGTACCGTAAATTCTGTGCACGATTCTGGACCCAGAATGGAAAGTTTTCGTCGGTTTTCCGTGTAGTCATTAAAAAAAAATGCCTCACGGATCTGGGCAAGCAAGAACTTCAGAACTTCGGTTCTGGCGCTAGACAAAACTGCTTTTCATTGAACATAGCTTTGTACATACATAAAAAAAAGTGTTTATTTAGCAATTTAGTCATATTTAAGAATCATTAGACTTCAAGGGTGACTCCGACGACTACCGGGAAGGAAACTTGACAAAATTCTTAAACAAATAATACATCTGAAGCCATTCTATGCGACGATTTGTCAGGCGTATGAGAATATACCTAGATCGCGTACTAAATAGCATACCTATGCGTGTGAGTTGTTGCAAAGTATTTCCAAGGATACTGTCACACTTAGCTGTAGGGCGTCGATCCCCTTGTTATTGCTAATTGACCCGCTTTAGGTGTCACTGTCTTGACTTTTAGCAAGCCCACTTGGCATCAATATGCCAATGCAAAAATTACCGAGTAAACTGCGCACCACAAACAAGAGGATAGATTTTTTTTTAAAGTTTATTACCTAAGCCTGTACTTCAAGTCAAATCATTTATTTCAAATAAACCGTACAAGGCACTTTTAAACGTCTTAATTAAAAGTTAAAAAATAAGAAAATGATTCTAGTTGCCTCTTCCAATAGGTATTTTTATATAAAGAAGAAATGGGTGAGAAACTCCAAAAAGAATGGGCAAGAAATTCCAAACCGAGGAGGTTCTCAATTCGATCAGTATTATTTTTTATTTTTTTTTCTTATGTATGTACACGGGTACGTATCATAATCCCGAAAGTCAAAATACCGATGATTGAAATACCGACGTACAAAACACCGAAATTTAAAATACCGAAAGTTTTAAATGCCGATAGTCGTTATATCGAAACACAAAATACCGATATACAAATGCCCGAAAGGACGAAATCCCGAATGGACGAAATCCCGAAAGGACAAAATCCCGAATGGACGAAATACCGAAGGACGAATTACCGATGGATGAAATCCCGAATGGATGAAATACCGAATGGACGAAATACAGAAATTGTCACCGTTTTCGAGAAAACGAAGGCGAGTGAGCGAAGCGAGCGTACCGTGGCAGCGGCTGCTGAGCGCCAATTTCCCTCTTTTGCAAAGCAAGCATGCATAGAAGATTAGGTAGGTTTCCTAGTGAATAAAAAATTATATCGTATAATCATAATATTAATCAATATAATTCAAGTAAAACAGTTACTCAAAATGGAAACGGCTAGGATAGGTTAGGTTAGAACTGTGACCACGCAACGCGCGAAGGCGAGGGTTGGGGTTCCTTAACCCGCCGAGCGCCAGATGCCCCTTTTTTGCAATGCACGCATGCATGGTATATTAGAACTTAAAGATATTTTAGCTAGCGCTCGGCGGCCGCTGCCGCGGCACGCTCGCTACGCTCGCTCGCCTTCGCGCGTTGTGTGGTCACAGTTCTAACCTAACCTAACCGTTTCCATTTTGACTAACTGTTTTAATTGAATTATAATGAGTAATATTATGATTATGCGATAAAGATTTTTTTATTCACAAGGAAACCTAATCTACCATGCATGCTTGCTTTGCAAAAGAGGGAATTTGGCGCTCTGCGGCCTTTGCCGCGGTACGCTCGCTTCGCTCGCTCGCCTTCGTTTTCTCGGAAACGGTGACAATTTCGGTATTTCGTCCATTCGGTATTTCATCCATTCGGGATTTTATACTTTCGGGCAAATGTGCTTTCGGGATTTTATACTTCGGGTTTTTAAACTTCGGGATTTCAAACAACGGGTTTTTAAACTTCGGGATTATAAACTTTCGGGCAAATGAACTTTCGGGATTTTAAACATTCGACCAAACATACATGCGGCGTTTCAATTTTCGGGATTTCGTCCATCGGTATTTTAAAATTCGGTCTTTTAAAATTCGGGATTATGATACGTACCCTACCCATGTACACCGATTACTCCGAGATTAATGATCCGATTTACGTGATTCTTTTATTCGATGCGGAATAGCTGCCATTTGGTCCCATAAAAATATAACATAGTTTGACCCGGTAGTTTTCATTTTATGAACAATTTTATGAAAATTTAATTTATTTTTGAACACGTTTTTGTATGTAAGTATGTTCACCGATTACGTTGAGATTTATGTACCGATTTACGTGATTCTTTTTTAGTTTGATGCGGACTAGTTTCTTTATGGTCTCATAAAAAAATTACATAGTTTGGTCTGGTAGTTTTCATTTTATGAAAACTTTTGTTCATGAATTTTACTTTTTGATTTCATCGCGAACAGTTGCTGTTTATTTGTTTGATTGCATTAAGTAAATATATTGTGTTGTAGAAATGGATAATAATTTATCATCTAGCTAGGTATATAAAAATAAAAACTAAAAATTGTTACTTAAATAAAAACTTTTTTACAAAAAATACAACCGACTACAAAAAACACTAACCGGTATAAAATAACTCTAAATTAGGAAGTCTGTGGCTTTGGTGGTTTTGTCTCATTCATGATTGGCCACCGACTTCCGAATTTAGAGTTATTTTATACCGGTTAGTGTTTTTTGAAGTCGGTTGTATTTTTTGTAAAAAAGTTTTTTGTTACTACTTTCCTAAAAAAGTAAATAAGTCATTTCCTAAATTAAAGATCGCATTATTTTGGACAGAAATCACGGAAATACCGTTTAAATTAAAAAGTACATCAAGAAAAATAGGGAAAACAGACAAATAATGTAACTCCCCCTGAGTTACATTCCAGGATCCAGGGTCCAGGATCATGGGCTGAACTCACAATGTGCGGTTGTGCGACGATGTCCCTTCCACCCTGTTTACGGGACAACTATTTATGCAGTGCACAATTTTTTCCAGGATGCTTGACTTATAAATATGAATAACTTTCACTATCGGAAGATCTATGAAAACAGGAAAACAAAAACAGCGGTTTCATGGAAAAGTTCAATACCTATAACTTAACCAAAACCGTTGTTTTTTTTTTTCGTGATTTCAGAGTACGTCCCATAGCGAAATTTGTTCATATTTACTAGTTATTCATCCTGTGATAAATGTGCACTGCATAAAAATATCCTGCAACAAATTTTACTGATGAATTTTAAACGTTCAGCCGAACGCAGACAGTTGCAAATCCAGCCGTGCAATAATATTTAGGCGTTGTGTCACCTAGAGGTAATGAAAACGAGCTAATTTCAATTAGATAGAGCAATTTATTTTACCAACATAATTATTCTGTACTGTGCGGGACGTTTCAAAATATAAGCTCAAGCAAGAGCAAATGATTCATGGAACTATTAGACATGAGATGAGAACTTTGAAATCTTATTTTTAGGAAAATGGTAAAAAAAAACTTTAGGAAAATCTTGGGAATTAAGGATAGCCGATAAAAATTTCAACGCTGGGTTCAGAATCTTGTACCTATAGAACTCATGGTATTATTGTGTGGGACGATGTCCCTTCCACCCAGTATAGGTATGGTAGTTGATTAACTGACAATTAATATTTTTTTATTGTCGTCTGTTTCTTTGAGCTAAACTTCGAAACAGCTGGACTGATTTACACGGGATATTCAATTGCAGATACTGATGTTATAATGAATAGTGTAGAAAACTCATGTGCGTTGATGTCATTTCCACCCTGTATTTACAAGCTATGAAGTTTAGACCTGAGATTTTGGCTTGCTCTCCAGCTAAAACCATCACGGTAAATTTTTCATCCGCATCCAAGTCCGCATCGTACTAAAACGGCGATAAAATACTTCATACCTAATAAAGATTTTATATTCTTCATTTAAGTTTAGTGTTCATGTTCAGAAACTGCGGAACAACAATAAACTCGAGTTGCTGTCATAATATTGTTCAATAGGCAATATTTCGCTCCGGTAATTGTTGTGAACACTGTTTGTTAAAACACATTACAAGTGAGTTACGGCGATGCATTTGGCACCCAGTTGAATGAGACTGCGTCTTGCGACCGCGGACATATACTTATTAGTACACTTTTGAAACTCGTTACTTTGACACAAACGCGTTTGCACGACACAATGAATGTTAGTTAATATAGGTAGCAAAGACAGTCACGAAGACAGTACTATTGTGTAATAACGTAGGCAATAAGCTATAACTGATACAGGTGCCAAATATTCCAGCTATCGTTTATTAGAACGGCCTGGACGTTTTCTATAAGTATTCTTCCAGTTGTATGTAAGTATCTAAGCGCAGTTAAGTATTTTGCCTCACAGGGCTTTGATAATAGACGGATTGTCGCTAAATATGTGTCTCTGTTTCACTACCTCGTTGGTCTACGCTACTGCCGAGTACGAGCTCCCGGGTTCAATTCCCGGGTCGGGCCAAAGTTGTTGAGTTTTTTATGTGGAATTTCTCAATAGAAGCCAGGATCGACAGCAATAATAATAATAATAATGTATCTCCCCTGGAACCCTGTGCCCCTATATTATTTATTTATTAAAACTTTATGCACTAGTAAAATAAACTGTACAAAGGCGGACTAAATGCCATAGGCATTTTCTACCAGTCTACCTTAAGGCGATGCAGAGACAGAACATGGTAGGCGCAAGAAGATAACTAAAACTATCTACTACTACTACTATACTACTACTATATTATTATAGTACAGGATTTAAAAAAAAACAACGCTCTGTTTTTTTAGTTTTTGTACTACTTATAATTAATCAAACGCAATATACAGTCATACAAAGGTGCTTGCATACAATTAAATTATTACAAGGTATTCACACTGAGGTAATACAAGGATGGTTCATCTGTGTCATATATTTCTTTCAATGTTTCTAACACTAGAGACTGTATATTTTCTACCTGGAAAACAATACATAAAATCATATCAATAACGTTGTTTGTGTATGTTTAACCAATAGTAAAGATTTTTTTATCAAATTTTACAATTTAACCAAAATGTGTCCAGCACGCCACGCGTCACGACTACATGACGAATTTAAAAGAATAACAAGTCAAGAGGCTATTTACCTGATGAGGAGGACAGTAGCCATCGTCAGTGGATCTAGCAACCGTGATCAGCACAGGCGGAGGTATGTTCTTCAACAGTGGCTTCAAAGCCTTGTTAACCAAGTTTTGAATCTCTTGTTCTGTGCTGATATGGTAGGGCAGTCCTCCTTGGTCTCGCGTGCAGCCTCCAGCGAACACTGCCCACCAGTCAGGCTTTTCGTTTAATCGGTTAGCTTCTGCCAACACAGCTGCTGCTAACTCGGCCACCTGGATAACGTTAATATTGTTTAAGAAAGGCATTTATTAAAAAAAAATCATGATATACTCGTGTGGTTGTAAGTGATCACTGAATCCAACCACAACTTCCAGTGTATAATTGGATTGACCAAAATGTATTAATTAAATCGAAGAGATTAGGTTATGGCATTGAGACTTCGTTCCGGTCACATTTCATCAAAAAGTTTAGTGTGTATGAAAATGGTTACGTCACCTAATTGTGAAGATTGTGGAGTAGTCGACGATCTGCAACACGTTTTTATCTTTAGCTTTAAGATTTACATTACTTGGATTCACACATAATTACGATGTTGGAGAGTGTAATGCCATCCTAGCTTTTCCTTGTTCGGATCAAGCCAGAAGCCTGCACAAGCTTGCATTTTTTGTTTTATGTAAATAGATTATAACCGTAAGTAGTTAGTATGTGATGATGTTACAGGGCGACGTTACTGCTAGGCTATAAAGCCCCTAAAAAAAAATACACTGAAGTACTTTTCTTATATAATTAAGGGAGGAGAATGTCTCGTCAATCGCATCTGATGAATAAAACTTTGAATTCCACTTATCAGTGGTTATCAGCGGTTGAATTTCATCAGTGTCAGTATTGTGCACTTCGTGTCCATTCATATAAACTTCAACAATGCCAAAAACACTCCTTCGCTTGCATTATTTCTATTTAGCGGACGTCACGAGGTTTTACCCGCGTAGTTCCCGTTCTCGTGGGGATAAAAAGTAGCCTATGTTCTATGTGATAGTGTAGCTTCGCAGCGGTGAAAGCATTTTTCAAATCGGTCCAGTAGTTTTTAAGTTAATTCTTTGTACAGACGCCAGCACATCAAGTTACAATTGAATATGAACCTTATTCTGTTTGACATAAAGTTGAAAAACGATCAAAGAAATTTGACACATTGGGGTAACTTTTCTTTTTTTTATTTTTTTTTTCTTCTTTGGTGTACAAATAAAATATTATTATTATTATAACTTGACGTGCTGGCATCTGTACAGACGCCAGCGCATCAAGTTACCCCAATGGCTTATTCCCAACGGCCCCCACTAAAACTGCCACCACTGGTGGTCGATGGGATAAAATTTTACTTTTGTTCCCAACCGCCACCACTGGGGGCGGTTGGGAACAAATAAATAAATAAAACTTGAATTATTTTTTTGAATTTATTATTGTAGTATTTATTTGGTATGCAACTCATATAATTTAAGACATGATAAAATACGTACTTCATTATCCTTTCCTGTTCAAGTGGCGACTCGTATCAATGGTTTTAGGGGACAATACGAATAATGGGAACGTCATAGTAACAATTACGCTAAGTGCGGTTCTAATAACATTATGCTGTGATTTACAACTGCAAACTCAAACCTTAACCCCGAGTACTTTGCTTTTGTTATACCAATCGGTTATCCATTTTTGTGGTCTTATTTTGTAGAAGTAGAACAAAAGAAATTTGAAATGTTGGACCCAGGTGTTTTATTACCTCTTCTAATGCTTGCCGACTAATTGTTTATTCCTAAATATATTCATAATACATACATATTTACAACTAAGAATATAGGTAAATAATAGAACTAATGCAGTTATACATATCGGGCTGATTACCGGGCATCCTGTCAGATTTCGGTGGAGCAAGTACTTCCTCAGGGAATATACATTTGAATTTTATTCAAAGAAATGGTGGTGTTGTTTTACTTCATGCTTGGCATATATTACTAAGCGCAAGCATAAAAGTGGGCTTATTATGTGGGAGTGTGTGGCAAGAAAGAAAAAGAATCAAATCAAAGAAAGAACCCTACCACCCCTGAATAGCTTGGTACCAGAAAATTTAATAGGTAGAACAGCTACTTCCAAGCCGCCATGAAGACCACCAGACTAGTATTACCATCAGCTAAACTCAAAGGTTGCTACACACATTATGAAAAAAGCATATGGGACAAAGCCCGCGAATTCAACTTGATCGCTGGGGATATACAAAAGCGCCGAGAAGTAGCTTTAACAGCAGCTTTGTTCTAACTCCCACCAATGATGGCAGTTTGGTGGTGGTCGATGAAAATAAAATTAAAAGTTTTATTATGTCTCATCGACCGCCACTGGGGGCGGTTGGTAACAAATATAAAATTTTGTTCCGACGACCACCAGTGGTGGCAGTTTTAGTGGTGGCCGTTGGGAATAAGCCATTATTTATTTATTTGTTCCCAACCGCCCCCAGTGGTGGCGGTTGGGAACAAAAGTAAAATTTTATCCCAACGACCACCAGTGGTGGCAGTTTTAGTGGTGGCCGTTGGGAATAAGCCACCCCAATGTGTCAAATTTTCCCAATTGAATATGAACCTTATACTGTTTGACATAAAGTTGAAAAACGATCAAAGAAATTTGACACATTGGGGTAACTTGACGTGCTGGCGTCTGTACCTATATAAAAATACAAATGTTTCCCCTTTATAATATTAATATAGAAAGGTATCCAAAAGTTTAAGAAAAAGAAAAATAAGCAAAACTATATTATAGTAATTCTACTAACCATGTGATACAACTGAGATTTTTCGCCTTCATATTCATCCAAGTTATCGTATTGCTCCAAACATTGGAACAATTGTTCAAGTTCTACAAGTTGTCGTTCCCGTGATGCGACAACTCTATCGATTGTTTCCGTTTCGCTGTCTTCGGGAAGTTTAAATTCAAATATTGGTTGTAATCGATCGTAAACATTAATGTTTTCATATAGTCCAAGAAAAGGATTTCCTGTACTAAAGAAATCTAAATCAATGTCAAGTACATAAGGTTGCGTAATATTAAGATTCGTTATAAGTTTCTTGATGTTTTCTTCGTTCTCAGCAAGTAAGGAATCTGAGAGTTCAGCTGATGTAAATATAAACTTTCTCTTATTGACTAGTTGTGATGAGTACAGTGCGTCGGAGAGATAATAGGGCTCCTTGCAATCGACTCGAAGCTGGCCTGACGTCGGATGATCGCCGACGTGTATAGGTCGCGTGTCGTCTTTGAATTGACTCGCCCACGGCGGACGCAACCACACTACGCGGCTGATGTGTCCAGCTGCCGCTGCCGGTACAATCCAATTTTCTATTTGTAATAATGGCAAAACATGTCTCCCTGAACGAGTTTCCTCTCCTTTCAATTTACGATCAATGAGCATATCAGGATGCGCATCCAAGTGTAGTAGAGTCGTTCCTTCTAATGGTAACTTCTTGCCCCCAATTGCTGAATATATAAATTGTAACGCATCATTATGTTCCTCGACTACATAAATAGGAATCTTCTTGAACCGCTTCTGAGGCGTAAATTCATCAGAGATTTCAGCCATTATTATGATTAATACCCAGCAGTCTTAGAATCTTTATTATTGTTCTATCATGTTCGAGTTATAAAACTGAAAAGAAAATATTTAAATTAGAATAAATTGGTACAGGCTGAAGTACCAGTTGTCTTTCTACTTTTGGTTTAGGTTATCTTAAAACCACGAAGAAGCAAAGAAAAACAGTGGAACCGGAAAACGGAAATAAAGAGGAACAATAATTACTGTCCCAGTTGTGCGAGTTCACAGCCGCTGAATAGGAGATTACTAGTGAGGTAAGGATTACTAGAAAGCTAAAGTTTGTACTGTGAAAACATCGTTTACAGGTACCCCCCTCGATATCGCCTATCTTACCTATTACCCAAACAATATAAACAGGGTCGGTAATATTAACTACACGGTATTACTTATGTAAACAACCCAGCCCTCCCTTGCCGAGACAACAGACTTTCGCTCTCGAACTTATTTAGTCTTTTCGAGGGTTTTACCAATTCGGGTCAAGGTCAAACGACGGAAAAATTGGAGGAAAGGCCCACCCTGCCGATCACAGCTACTGCGCACTTAGTACGACCACTCTAGCATGGCTGATCAACGCCTTGTGAACATGCAGTTTTTCAGTTTGGCATTTAGCCCTTTCTTCTTTTTAATCCCGATTAGAATCACCTTGCCGCTTGACGTACATTTCTGAAATTATTGAAATGTCTAGCACGCGTAACTTTATAATTGCTGCAGTACCAACACGCAACAAGCGTATCTTGCTCAGAGCACGTATTACCCACGCCACCGAGAGGTCGAGCCATATTCTGTGACGCCTTACTATTATTTCATCAATGATTGTCACCTACTATTCCAGCTCAAGCAAATATTGGAAACATATAGGGTACGCACAATGTACCTAATGATGTGTGTGTGTGATATTGTATCAAAATCGAACAAAAGTTCAACGATAGTACTTATCCTGTGGATAGCACCACAATATCAAGTAGTCATTTCTTTTGTGGGGCGTCATATTATTTGAATTCATCGGGGTATGGGTTACGTAGCGCGAATCTCATCAAAGCGGGCCATGAGCGTTTTCCATTAGCGTCGGCAAACTTCCGGCTGGCGCGCTGCGTAGTTGCGCGGTAGCTTTAGCGGAGACCGGGGCGCGGGTGGCACGGGGTGGCGCGGAGTGGCGCGGGTGGCGGCTGCAGGGTGCCGCGGAGGAGGGGTGTTGTGACGGCTCTCGCTGGGGTCGATAGCGCGCGTCACTGACGTCACTACGCTACTACGCCCGCCCAAACATACCCCCGCGCGCGCCTCTCCCTTCTGACCTATTGCGCCGTTACGCCCACCTGGGTCAAGGTGTGGAACCCCGCTGGACCCGCCCGGATGTAAAAATATCTTTAGCCGACATTGTTACACTATGTTACGTAGTTAAATACAGGTGAACAATCGTTTTTTCTTTATACCTATACAAACAGACGCCCACGTCTGAAAGGATATAAACATTCATTGATACTGCCTGAACGCATTCATTAATGACGCGTAGGTTCGTAACGTGGCCCTTAATAGAGCCCACACTATTAGAGTTAATTGATTAACTACCATGTACACGAATTGTATTGCTACTGAAACAGAGGTTGATTTAAAATCAAGGTGTCATGAAATTAAGAAATTGACAGCATCTTTTACAATGCACCCAGCAGTGGCGAAAAACTTAGTATTTATATCACTGTTATACATTTTGTTGTTTCTGAAGTCATTAGTTTCACCCTGTATACCTTTGATGTAAGTACCTATAGTATATTGGACAATGATAGAATCTGGCTACCATTAATCCATACCGGTAGAGGTGCTTCCAAACCTCCAAAGGGAAGCCGATATGAATAGAGTTGTATGGACACTTTGCCACTGGCACCCAGAATGTTTACTTCATCAATTTCACTGTTTTACTTTATTTTTTTCTTGTACCTACTTCTTATTAAACAGTGTGCACAGGACTTAGAAAGAAACCTTGTGGCACCCCATCTAAGATAATTATGTCTTAATTTATTTTCATAAAATCTTCTTCCTCTTTTATTGTGGTTAGTGGGTGACTTACATAATGGCTTGACTTCATGTATGTTATAATGAAATTTCTCTCAGATATGCAAGTTCCCTCACTATGTTTTCCTTCAGAGATTTGGAAGAAAGTCATAATTATGACATTGCATGAATACAAAAAGTGACAGGTGTGTGCCTTGGGTTCAAGATGCAGATTTTTGACTTGGCAGTCCACCAGTCACACAGTAGTGTGACTGTGGTGTGAGCAGTCACACAGTAGTGTGACTGGTGTGTTCAACACACCACAGACCACAAAATCACACACACACACACACTAGATACTAGACACCAGCAAACTCTCTACTCCATGGTGATATGGCACTATCCCTCTTTATAACAGGCTATTAAGTAGCCTGTTTATTATAATATTCCACAACTTTCACACAATGCCATCTAGTCCCAAGCTAAGCAGAGCTTGCGCTATGGGTTCTAAACAACTGATAAACATACTTCTATATTTCTAAATACATTACATGATTATGGAAATCACACTCAGACATGGAAGAAATAATCATGCTCATCACATAAACATTTGTCTTGGGTGGGAATCAAACCCACAACCTCAGGCATAGCAGTTAGGGCCACTAACTAGACCAACAGGCCAGGCAACAAAGAGTATGAGAGGACAGACAGTACCTCAAACATTGTCCTCTTTATGTGCACAAGCATTATTGTATCTTGTTTGTTGTATTAGAATACAGCACATTTATAAAAAAAAGAAAAATATTGAAACATTATTTTCTTAAATACTTCCAATAGGAATCTTACATGGTGTAGAATTAAATTGGCAAAACAGATTGAATCTTGCATATTAACACCTAAATCTCACTGAAAAGTTATAAGACAAAGATTGTAAAAAACATTACATGCAATGTTAGCTGGAGTATTTCAGCAACTAGTGCACCTTTGCCAAATAGAACCTCAATATCTGTCTTGTGAAAGAAGCATAGAGACATAGGTTATAAAAGAAGAGACATAAAATAGACCATCTAAATAGGGCTAAGAATAACTGCGTAAGACTTAACAAAGTGTGAAAATGTGAAAACTAAGAAAATGATGATAATCAGAACACACAAGCCAAGAATGAAATGGACATAAAGTGACAATAAATTCCCATAGACACATTGTTAAATTATCAATACAATTATTGCACGTCCAATAGTGCCTTATATACAATGCATAGACATATGAACTTCAACCGCCGACCAATAGTGTTGTCCAAGTACGTCGAAACACGATCAATGTATAGGTAACAAACATGGTCAAATTGTTGATCTCGTGTATATTTTGGCAGACTGTTTCATTGATAAACTCTATGAGGAAAACGAAAGAGATAATTATGTACCGTAATAGATAAGTAAATTGCATAGACATAAATTGTGCCACGATACAAAGTTAATTGTGTGGCACTTAATGCAGTATATTGTATCGACTGTGGAGGTGACTAATTATGTCTCAAGAAAAGTTTATTAGCGTAGACCCCCAAAAAAATAAAAAATAAATTTATTTAAGTTGAATTTTAGTAACAAAAACCATTTTTATTTTTGTTTGATTAAAATATAATATGCCAAGTTTTACTTTTATTACATATTAGATATGGCAACCTAGGGAGCTAGATTACGTACTTGGCAGGTTGAAAGAATGATCTGTTTTTTTTTATATGATTGGTTTTTCAAGTTTCTCGTGAACAACACTATTCTTGGTGGTTAATAGTGTATTGAATGTCATGCACGGACGTACGGAGCTAACTCATCAGTGCATTACATGTAATGCATGGACAGTGAAAGTGTTAACCTACCTTTTCTTTGCCAAATTAGACTAATAGACTTGATATACATAGAAAGATACATAGAAATTCACGCCTTTTTCCCATGGGGTTAGGCAGAAACTACAGAGTGCCATATGCTATGATTCTTACATACTTATTTTGCTTCATTTACATTCATACATGTTGTCATACACAATCAATGATATTTTAGGTAAAAAGGTGTAGACAGGTTATCTAAACAACATTCGATCTTCAAAAACGGCACACTAACGCACGCACGCGTCCGTTGACGGCGCAACCCCACACTGAGGTCAAGTGTGGCTAGTTAGCCACATTTTAACGTGTCGGTTGCTAAGCGCTTATTAACTATCTACACCTTTTTACTTGAAATATCATTAACCGCAATGCATTAGATTGCACGGATTTGTATTTTGACTGAATATGATTTTGGAGTCAGGTTGGCAGAAGATAATACGAAAGAGTTTAATTGTGTTTAAAAGTATAATCAATTTATTGCAAATATTTATGTTACCATGGAGTCATAAATCGTTACCAGACTATGTTTTTAAACGATAAACCTATAAATTACAGGCACAGCGGCTGAAGATGATGAGCAGTGATTAAATACAAATTATTCGTAAAAAGTAGCTTACATTATATCCTCTTAATATATTTTCGTTGATTAATAATTTCGCATTTTAATAAAAAACAGTAGCATCTAAACAATTAAAATTAAAACAATAACAAATATCGTCAAATTTGAGGTTGGGATATTTGTTATGACATTTGTTTGACACGACCGGCAGTGTCAGTTAATGTTTGGTTGGGGTACTTGGTAATTTAGAAGCACGTGTCAATTAATCAAGGGCACCATGTGTGAATAAGACATTACTAAATATCCTATTCCTGTTTAGTCAGCCGGCCGGGTTATAAAAAGCAGTAAAAATGTTTGTAAAAAGCCTGACATGTAATGCTACGTCAGGCTTTTTACAATTATGTTTGGTCTGACCTTTATTGAACCCCACTCCGCAATAATTAAGATGACACGCGCGAATCACTGACGTGTGTACAATAAAAAAAAATTAAACTTTTTTTTTTTAAATACAACAGCCAATACAACATTAAAATATTGTGTGAAATAATAACTAAAATAAGTATGGATTCGGAAGTTTGTGGTAAAAAAATTAGGTATATCAAACAAAGCTAGAGCCACAACCTTTCGAATCAGTACGGCGGGCGCGGCGGTTGCATTTTTTTTTAGAAATAATCCTTCAAAGAATTCGAACCCTTTATAAACGACTTTTAACACCCCTAACCCGCCTACCCCCCGTAGACAAGTTCTAAGGTGAACTTGGATCCTGGTGCTTCGGCATTATAGGGTTCCCGTTACGTAACCATCGCACCGACAGACTCGAATGTCGGGTCGTTACATTTGCCAAACAATTTGGGGCAGCATGAGTAAAATGCATTTTTAAACTGGGCAGCGAAAATCGTAGCCCGTTTCCATCTATGTTGGGGTCGGCTTCCAGTTTAACCGGATGCTGCTGAATACCAGTGTTTTACATGGAGCAACTGACTATCTGACCTCCACAACCCAGTACGTGGGAAACAAGTATTAATTGAAGTACCTCTTTCCCACGCTGGTAGGCAGAAACTAGAAATCGCATACGAAGCAAAAGAAGTATGTAAGAATCGTAGCATATGCATATGCATTCTTACATACTTCTTATGCTTCGTAAACATTTTTACATGTTGTTATGTATAACAACATGTAAAAATGTGTACATTTGCCCACTATTAATAGTGTTAATACTGGACATTGAAGCCTTCCATGGTGTTTGCGTAACATTCGACAGACAGAACCACCCACTTAGCTTTGGGAAAAAATAACAAGTATCAAACCTGTTAAGTCGTACTATTCAGGGTGGCCACATGCGCGATACTAGCGACCTCATTTATTCCACACTCTTTTTTGCCAAGCTGTAAGTAACGAAACAGCCAAGTTATACATTTTTACTGATTATATAGAATTTGTGAAGTTAGGGTCAGGTTAGGCCGTGTAGATTCAGAAGCTTGGCTTTACATGAGATCTGAGAACTTTTCCACAGGGAAAACATTATGTGGTCGTCTTGGCAACATTTTTGAAACTGACAATAATGAGATCCTGGAAACTATTAACTCTTTAAGGTCTAGCGCAGCGACTGGCTGGGACGGGATCTCATCTACCATTCTGAAAAGGTACTCTGGTACTCTGGCACCTATTTTGTCCTATATTTTTAATCTCTCACTTCAGACCTCCGTATTTCCCACTTCTTTCAAAAGGGCAATTATTCATCCCATCTTCAAGGGTGGCGATGGGAACGTAGTTAACAACTACCGACCAATTGCGGTGCTAAGTGCTCTGTCCAAATTAATGGAACGCCTCATTAATAAGAGGTTGAGAGATTATTTAGAGCACTTTAATCTTATTTCACCGCAACAATTTGGTTTTCGCATAAAAAAGTCCACCTCAGATGCTGTTCACGAATTGACTACCGTAAAACCTGCTTACTTTGCCACTTTTTCATGTGTCAAAAATTTTCATTCGCTTTAAAAAAAAAAATATATGAAAACATAATGAGTAACCTACACCTAGACATAGCAAATTTCATGAAAATTTATATTATTACCAAATATCTATTTCATTTGTGTAAATTAAAATATTTTAATAAGCATAAAAACAAATATGGCAAAGTCAGCTGTCACTTCTGGTAAATTTGCCATATGAAAATAAAAATGAAATTTTTGGAGTTTAAGAGGTTAAAAAGTAATATATTTGCACTCTTCCTATATCCCGTAAAATAAAAGTGAAAACTTTATATTATTTAGCACTGGTGATTTAACTCTCTAAGAAGGTGGCAAATTCACCAACCTTTCCAAAATATTTCATAGTAAGAAGAAGTTAGGGTTAGGGTTGTCAAATAAAAATGTTTTCATAGTAGGAAAAATTTAATAAAAGTAAAAAAAACTCTTAATCAATTTTTCTTTTACTTTATTGTCTATAGTTCTGCGTGGTATGTGGAATCGTTTTTCAGCTTCAAGGGACGATATTTCTTTTCTGCTAACTAAGTCCACAGCAACTTCTAACATTTCTGTAGAATATTCCTTATATGCTCTGTTCCCTAACAACGGTCGGCGGCGTTGTTTTTCCATCTTCAAAAAAAGGAAAACTAAATGTTCATTTTGTACACAAGGTACTCATGAAATTAACCCAAAGGTAAACTGGATAGCGACTACAACATTTAATGACTTTTATACGCCCATCAATGTTAAACAGTGTCTAGTTGAATCATTTTGGACCATTTACAGGACTTGTGAAAGTCAAAAGAAGTAATTGCCACGATCTAAAATATTATTTCCAATGGAAACAACATTTTAGATGAAAAAAGAAATAAAAAAACATGTAATAGAAAGTATCGTGAAATTGCAACGCTATACAGTATTTGCGCAAATAACTAAATCACTTCAGATATTTAATTCATACTGTCCCAAAACAAAAACAAATACTTTTTAAATTACCCACCACCCTGTCTACCTTTTGTAAAACAACCTTCATTTAAGCACATGCACTGTGTATTTCATATCTGGGTACTTACAACGACAATTTAATTAAAATATGAATCATAAGAAATTTTGTGGCAGCCCTAACCTCCTACAAAACATGGCAAAGTCACCATCACGGACGTTGCGTTTGGGGTTGTTGAATTTACCAACACCAATTACGAACTACAGGTAGCTTGTAGCACACTAAATCAGCTTTTATTTAGCTAAAGAACATTATGCTAACATAATATCAAAAAAATACTTACGTAGGCAATGCTTTTCCCGTTTGTTTTTGTAAAAGTTCCGGAGCACTAAGTTTTACGCCACCAACATTCGAAAAAAGTAACCGCCGAAAATTACATCTCAAAAACAAGCTGGGTTGCCACATCTCATTCAGTGTTGCCATTTAACTCATAAATTTTACCATAAAGGCGTATATACATGACAAAAAACTGTTATTAAGATGTAACTACACTTTTTCCTTCAGCTGCCTTATTCTAAACCGTTCGATTGGTTTCCGTGTCGGTAAGGAACCGTTTTCGACAATCTCATTTCCGAGCCGAAGAACTGCCAAAACGCTATTCACAGATCCGAACGGATACGTTTTTTTTTCTATACGATTGATCTTTGTATTTATGGGGAACGCTACAAAATGGTAGTAAAAAGATCAGCGTGGTAGAAAATTTAAAGTAGTAAATAAAATTGGTTTATTTGAATGTTTCGATCCGTTTAATTATAGAATATACAGCTAGTAATTTAATAGACAGCAAACGGTACAAAATGATTTTATTATTAATCAAACAAACTTTATTTCAAATAAACTTGCTTTGTAAACAGCCGTCTGTCAAATTGGCATTGCCAGTTTGACAGACTTTTTTACTTTTTAAACTTTTTTTACTTTTTAAACATTGCCAGTTTGGCAATGCGGAAAAAGTTTTAATTTGAAATAAAACTATGGATTATTTTTTTTATTATAACTTTGCTTAAAAAAGGCTAAATGACTGTAAGTATTTGATATCAATACACAAATCTTGCTATTTGCTCATTGTCAAACAATTACATGTACAACTATACGAATAAAGTAATTCAAAGTGTAATTATGTAGTTCTACATAATTACACTTTGAATATAAGTAAATGCGAAAGTATCAATGAAATACGGTCAATACGAATAATAAAACTTCATTTACTTAAAAGTGCAGTGTTTTAAAGGTTTACTGTGTTTATATTTCTCTGAAATAACCTGGATTTATGAAAATTAAATCGTTTAAATTTTGCTCGGTATGGCTCCCGATAGCAAACAGCTGTCGGAAAGATTTGAGTCTTCTTATCGAATTTGGCTTGTCAAAAAAAATCGGTTTCGGATTTGTGAATTGCGTTTGGATGACATCTTCGACATCTTAGACGTTCGATTCGGTGCGGAATCTAGTCGAATGGTTGTGAATAAGCCAGCAGAAGTTGGCTATGGCAAACTCGGCAACCGTTGGCAAAGCTAGCAGGTTTTACGGTACTTTTATAGTTTCAAACCTAAATAATAATAAAAAAGTACTTACTGTGTTTTTAGATCTCGCGAAAGCATTTGATACCGTTCCCATCAAAACCCTTTTACAAAAACTCGAAAATATAGGTGTCAGGGGCCCACAACTTCAATTTTTCCAAAGTTACCTCACAGGTCGAACGCAGGTGGTTAAAATAGGGAACTGCGTAAGTGACGAGCTTGCTATTGAGTATGGGATGCCACAGGGGAGTATTCTTGGCCCAACATTATTTCTTGTTTTTATCAATGACCTCTGCAATCTAGGTATCCCAAATTCTAATATAGTAACTTACGCCGATGCTACTGCAATAACTTTTGTCGCAGATTCCTGGTCAGAACTCCAAATAAAAGCACAAAATGGTCTTGACTCCACTCTTGACTGGCTTATGGCTCACACCCTAACACTCAACACTAGCAAAACTAAATATGTCACTTTTTCTGTTAGCTCAACATCCCAGCCAAAAAGTCGTATAAAACTCATAGCTCATACATGTCTCACACATATTAGACAAAACTGCAACTGCAGTCAAATAGAGTCCGTAAATAATATAAGATACTTAGGCATCATTTTGGACAATACTCTAAATTTTAAAGCCCATGTGGAAGCATTGACGAGCAGAGTGTGTAAGTTGATTTTCATTTTTAAAACACTTAGACTTGTTGCTAACCAATTTATTATCCGTAATGTCTACTACACATTTTCTCAGTCAGTAATATCTTACTGTATTTCTTGCTGGGGTGGGGCTTCCAAAACCACATTGCTTCCTTTGGAGATTTCACACAGGGCAATATTGAAGATTGCAACTTTTCGACCAATATTATTTTCCACCACTCAGCTATATAAGGACTGTAATGTTTTGAACGTACGACAGCTATTTATTTCCCAGGCAATATTGTTACAACATCACCTAACTCCCTTTATTACCCTTAAAAAACGTCGTAAAGATTTAATTTGTTCCCTTCCACAGACCCGTTACTCTTTTACAAAAAAGTTTTTCTACTATCTTGGCCCATACTTGTATAACAAAATTAATTCAAAAATCTCAATATACTCCTTATCTGAACATGATTGTAAATCAGCAGTCTGCTCCTTCCTACTAGATAAAACGTACGATGAAACAGAATCATTTTTTCCGGGACTGTCATAAACTCACACGTAAACTCAAACAAACACACACACACTCACGCACGCACAAGCATACAAAAACACACACACACACACCCTCACATTACATTTAAACTTTCACTTTACTCGTAATCTTTTGATGTTGTTATTAAATTAAATTTACAAATAAAATAAAATCGTTACCAAATATTGTTCCAAAATCACTAAGCAATAGATTTCTCCATTCAAGAGGGATACGGCTCTGTTTCTCTTTACTACAGGCTATTATGTAGCCTATTATCTAAGAGGACAGTACCCCAACCATTACTGTAGCAAACAGTTGTTTATTTTGTTATGTAACTTTTTAAGTGTATCTACTGCAACACCTTATATGCAATAAAGATTTTATTATTATTATTATTTATTATTATTTTACATGAAGTGTTTTGGTGGTTCAGTTCTTTTTGTAAGTTGCTGGGCAGTCTTTTTGTAGTATATTTTTGTTCGGGGTGTATTTTTTGCACATCAGTAGCGCGGTTTTCATAGCACATTCTCTGTCTTTGCCTTTTTTCTTTGATGCTTTACTGATTACCATAAGCGATAAATCAGAGCGATATTTCGCTCCTAAGCGATTATATTATCTCATACAAACTTCCACTGGTTCCGAAAGTTACAAGCTTATGAATTTTTTTGTTGGTTGTATACTAAAACTTAGATTACATATCAAATTTTCAGCTTTCTAGCACTTCAGGAAGTAGCCAAACATTTTGATGATCATCAGTGTTAAGCGCAGGCCACACCGCCAGCTGGCACGCGAGCGAGCGGGGCGAACGAGGCCCTTTTCATACCTCAATCGGTTCTTCAGATAGTTCGCGGTGTGAACCAAAGTATGAAAACAGGTGAAACGATCCCTCATTCGCCCCGCTCGCTCGCCCGCCAGCTGGCGGTGTGGCCTGCGCTTTAGTGACGAAATCGGCGAATTTTAGAAATCAATAAAATCTAAAGTATTTGAGCTATTCAATTGAGACTTTGTATGTTTACTTAGTCTATAGACATCATATCCTGAGAATATGAACTCTCTGGTACATCGGAAACCAACTCTATGAAGGTTCAAAAAAACGACGTAACACTTCGAGAAAAGGTAGGCAGTGCCCTTGCGCTTCGCTTGACTCGTCTTGGCGGAGGCACTCCCGTGCCTCCAGATCAAATAAAACATTTATTAAACTTAAATATAACTTTATTTTAATATTAGGTTTATTACATGGAAGATATAAACTGGGTCCAAACTAAAAAGGTCTCACGATTTCTCATAAAACTAAGTAGAATGACAATGAATCAGATTCCATCCTCAATGATTAAAAACAAAAATTAACACCAAGTGAATTATTTTCTAAAAATAGCAATTATCATTTTAAAAATTAGGTTTACTTCATTCTTCATTATGACAACTTTTTAAATGCTATTATTTTTCATCCTTTTTGCTGAGTCGAGAGCTTTTTATTTGAGACTTGCACCTATTTTTTTAAAATGAATTTAGAAATCAGGCATATAATTATGTTCTTCTGGCGTTCTTCCGATTACATGAATGGAAAGGTTAATACAAATTTTACTTAATTATCTTTAGACGACACAACATTTTGTTACAATATAAGTTTGAATGACATAACAAAGAAATATCTTCATTTATAAAGCGCTCATAATTTGTTGAACTCCTAAAATACTATAAGTGCGTACTAACGCTTATTCTAAATCGCCATCGTTTGTGATAGTCAACAGAACTTAACCTAATACAGTGATTTATCTAGTCCAAGGTCACTAATAATAATGATATTAATAGTAGATTTAATCTACGCATTGAATGAACTCTGTTATCAGATGGATATTTTAAATTATTTTATGGATATAAAATTTCTTATAATAACTGAGGAAAGGGTGGGGTGAACAACTGTATAACTATACTTACCCACTATGGATTGCAATCCCCCAAAGGAATCTAGTTTATGGAGTTGTTTTACTCTGGTCCTTCACTTGGAGTCTTGCTATAAATATTCGCGTTACTTGGGTAATACAAAAAATACCCTTCTTATATTTTATTAACGAAACAACGCGAATACTTCTGGAAATACGCCACGTGATGGTTTCAATATAACATGTCTGAGGATTGATTAAAATAATTAAGTAAAGGGGAAAGTTGTTGTGCGTTGTTGACATGTGTATCTTTGAAGGATTGCAATCGTCTCACCAATAAGTGAACCAATTTTTTTGTACTTTGTTCACTGTCTATATATTATTTTATAAAGCCATATGAGGCAGTGTTTTATACTTATATAATTTGACCAGAGACAAAATAAAATAAGACAAACTTTCGCAGAAGACGAACTTATAAGGCTTTAATTTTTATAAGAAATATCTAAGAGGCATATAGCTAGAGGATCGTAATAACCTCGACTACAGAAACAGCATTGTAGTACCGCGTTTGTTGAGCAGCACACTCTTTATGGATATCCAGACTGAAACTATCTAGTTGCCTTACTCTTTTTGTCATATTTCCTCTAGATAATGCTACATGCCTGTTAGACAGTACTTACTGTCAATTTACAACTTCACCGATTTATGACTAATATTCTTTTAACATCAATCTTGTGTTTTACTAATACAAAATTTAATTTATTAACTTAATTTAATTCTTGTCTAAATGATTCTTCATTGTATTTGTTACGGTGTAGATTTTAAGGCAGCCATTAAGAGCCACTTCACAAAATATTAACGCTTAAGTATGCAAGCAATGTCGCGCTTGTGTTAAGATGGACTTAATAATCTTGTAAATACATAACGTCTGTGTTTTCGCAAGTCGGACAGGATCTGACATCAGAATCTAAACATGTTGTTAAAATGTACTTTTTAGTGTCTTTTCCGGAGATCAATGATTTTTTTAAATGACAATTAGGTACTTTGTAAATAAGATCGTTTTCTTTTTATAAGTAATAGTATACGTTTCTGAAAGATCACAGATACAGGGGAGAACTACCACAGAATGTATGAAGTAACATTTTGCGATTTGTGTCTTTTCTAATTCTCTAACTTCAGTTGGTCTGTGAAAGTCTTTTAATCCACATACGAAACTGACCCTTTCCAAAATCTATAGGTAAATGCAGTTGCTACTCAAAATGTTAAAGGCATTCTTATAAGAACGTTTTTCTGTAGCAATAATGGTTAAAGTGCCTGCTCTGTTTAAAAAGTCCATCCTATACAAACATAGAATAATTGAGAACACTCTTTTAACGTGGACGGTCAAACATTTAAAAGAATTCTATACAATATTAAATAATACTTACTATTTTTTATAACAACCAATGAAAAAAAGAACACTCGCTCGATGATATTCGCAATTTATAAATGACCATTACGTCTAATTAAATAAAGTTATTATCAATAAAAAATTAGAATTAGAAACATTCAAGAACATTGTTTATTACGAGTTTTTATTTAAATTAATTTGTAATTATGCTTTTTAATGAAAAGTCATTCTTTATTTCCTATTCAATGTTAATAATAATCGATATTCTATTCTGTTACATTATGTATCGATAAAATAATGTCTGTACTATGAATTTTTAAGAAACTAGTTGTGTGTCAGATTGATCATTGCTAACAACATAGTTTTTGATGCCATAATGCATCAAAAACGTCAATACGAACGATTGGTCTATTGTTGTGTGTATTCAACAATGTCAGAGCGAGTAGTAAATAAGGCGACCACATTCTTAGATATTCAAAACAGTGAAATGGCTCTTAATGTACTGTGTACGTAATGCTGAGGATGCCCATAGGGCAGAGTCCATAGCTCCGGGTGAAGCGTTAGGCACCGTGTGGCAATGCGGCGGGGCCACTCAAAGTCCGCGCCGACACTTACATTATGCGACAGTTCTCTTCTCCCTCGCGTAGTTCACCAAGCTGGAATACCAGTGCAACATTATAATCATTTATGTTCTTCCAGATTACCTAGTCATAAAAATATTCCTTTCTAATGTAACCTTTATATAAAACGTACCTGTTCACGACGAGGATACTTATGCGCAAGCTCGCGGTGTCTCTGGGCGCTGGTGCTAATCTGTCGCCGTTGTCTCTCCGACGCCGCTACCTCCTGGGTGTCACAAATTAAGATTTTAGAACAGCGATCTCACTTTAAATAACTTTACAGCTTCTGCCCATGACTTTTTTTCGTGCGGTGAAAACGTATTATATTTGACTATAGCTTTTTATTATGGAACTATTTCCTTACTTGAACTTTTACAACAATCTATCTACTAATGACCAAACTTGACAGAGCTCAAAGAGAATAAGAGTACAATATAATTACTTCCTGATCGTTGTTCAGCAAGGCGGTGGTGAAGGAGTCTGCCACGAACCACTTCTGTCCCTTCATGACGATGTCACGTGGCGGGTCGTGGTCCACGCCGGCGTCGGCCGACCACACAGTGGCCACCGCGCCCGGCTCCAGCTTTACGGTGCGGTGGAACTTGAACACGGTCTCCTGTTCGCCAGCTTTACGGAGGATCTGGTAACCGCCGAGGCTCAGCTCCTATATAAGGTAATAATATTTGTATTAGTATCTATGTGATTAATTGGAACCGTTGATGTTACAGAAATAAGAATTCATTTTAGTTTATATAAAGCAATAACCTTTTAATAAAAATTAGAGCTGTAATGAGGACTTCATGGTGACACAAGAAAGTTTAAGAGACAAAGAAAAGTCTCTCTAAAAACCTAAAACATACGGCAAAACCGGCTTACCTTCTTCCCCTTGTTCCTGATCTTGACGAAGCTGCCATCGGGACAGGCCTCCGCGACCTCGAGGTCTCCCTTGGCGCTGGAGGTGACGCTGAAGTCGTTGAGGCTGCGCTCCTCGGTCTCGTCCAGCAGCGTGCGCTTGCGGGCGGCGCGCAGCGGGGTGGCGCGGCGGGAGGGCGTGCCGCGCCCGCCGCTGGCGCTCATGGACGCGCTGGCCGACGCGCGGGACTCGCGCCCGGGGGACTGGGTCGTCAGGTTCAGCCTGTACAGTACATGTTATATTTTTTAGAGTACATTATTTACCTTAATTAAAGTATTTTACCTTGTGTTTTATGTTACCTATACTAATATTATAAAGAGGAAAAATTTGACTTTTTGTTTGCATTGAATATGCTCTGAAATTACTGGACCAATTTGAAAAATTCTATCACCGTTGGGAAGCTACACTATCCCTGGGGGACATAGGCTACTTTTTATCCCTGTATTCTCACGGGAACGGGAACTACGCTAGTGAACCCCGTGCTATCTGCTAATACATAAAATAAAATTGTGAACCAGCATTACCTGTCTTCCTCTCCCTCAAGTAGCGCACGGTAGGTGGCGATCTCGTAGTCCAGCGAGATCTTGATGTCCATGAGCGTGGCGTACTCCCTGAGCTGCGTCGCCATCTCGTCGCGCAGACGCGCCAGCTCCTGCTCCAGCGACGCGAGGTCCTCAGCATGACGCGCACGTTCTGTCTCCAGTTGACGCTCTAGCTCGCGGCAGCGGTTCTGTACAACCAAAATACTGTTACCACTGCTATTCATACTTCGTAAATAAAATGTCAATATCAAACAATACTATTTTTCACACCGCTCGACAATGGCAAATTACATATCATGCAAACCCTACGTAAAGCAAGTCATTAAAGCGACACGTTAAAATGTGGCTAACTAGCCACACTTTATCTCAGTGTCGCGTCGCGCCGTCAACGGCCGCGTGCGTGCGTAAGTGCACCGTTTTTGATGATCGAATGTTGTTTAGGTAACCTATCTATACCTTTTGACTCGTCTTAATTTCCTTGCTTCGCTCGGGCATTAACTCATAAGTCCTTCGTTACGTTCAGAATTCAAAATCGCGCCCGTGTCATAAAACAGTGCTTTATCCTCTCGAATAATTTACTATTAATTATACGATTTTAATTATCATTTCTCTTAATAAAAAGCGCCTATAACCTCTCTCCTATTAAAAAGTAACTTTGCTGTGCTCGACACGGTCCATAATTGATTCAATGCTTTTAACATACCAATTATTATAATTATGTACACATTATAGAATGAAATAAAGTAGAGAGTATTGTGTGTTACCTTGTGTCCAAGACCACATTTTGACAATCATGAAATGTCTTGATAATTAGTGTCCGTTGTCAAACAGTTAGGAACAGCAGTTTTATTTTATGGTGACTTTATATCAAGTTGATGGATTGCACGATAAGTAATTAATGATGATGAATACTCATAATAATGATGTCTTTTTCAATTTTAATCATAGAGCAGTCCTATCTATCAAAGATTTCGATACAATATTAAAACAATTGCTATTGAACATTCAAGAGCAAATTGTTGCATTTAGTCTAAAGAACTTCTTAAACTCTGCAATAAAATGTTTTCTTGAATCTGCCAAAATGCAGTTTTTTTTTATTAAAATGTGACAGAAAAGTGATCGGTTAACTAGAATACTTACGCTAAGCGCTGCGTTCTTGTTCTCCAGATCGTTGAGCGTAGCGTTAAGACTGTCGATGCGTGTGCGCATGGTACGCAGCTCCTCTACAGCGACGGTGGCGGCTGTGTTGTTGCGGTTCGCCGCGTTGTGCAGATTCTTCATCTAGACAAATTATAAAAAAGTTAGATTCAGTTATATTATATACAAGCTTCTGCCCGCGACTTCGTACGCGGATCCTGTTGCTTATGCCAGCGACAACGGGGTCGTCAAAATCGAAGATCTGAAACATCTGATGTCGAATTCTATAAGCCCGGGGACGGGAAATCAATGGGATGCGCGAGACGATTCAAGATGTTCCAGATTTTTTATTTTTGTTGGTCAACAGGAAATGCCATCAGACTTAACAACTTTTGCTAAGACGCCATTTCTATTATGTATATGTTATATTGTCTCTGGGCTTTGGAGTTCCCCTACAGGTGCTCCACATCTTCAAATTTAGTCTCACAGCAGAAAACACTCTTCACGTGGAATAGTTTTTGAAATGGCACCATTTTTATATCTCTTTTACTTTAAGTGTTCCATTTTCCAAAATAAATTATAGCCTATAATATGTTGCGTGACGTTCACGATCAGCGGTCAGTCGCGCACCTATTCTTTACTGGTCTCTAGAGACCTGGATGTAGATGCGTAAATACGCTGAGAATGCAGGCGTGCTTCGCGATCCCAAGAAGTTTCCACGGAGCGAGTTGCAGCCTCATGTTCTCGAACAGCATCAAGTCTCTCCTAACGCTCTTCGGTAGATTGTTGGGATCTTATGGTCTTTAATCATTTAGCACCTTTGGAACATTGGGAAAAATTTGACCTCTTTCTAGGCATGGTTATAGTTTTATTGTGATGATAAGTGGCTGCTCCCCTGCGTTACCGTGTAAGCTACCGTGTAACGAAGATAAATGGAAAAGGAAATTAAACACTCAAATAACATAAGCCCGAAGGCATACGATAAAAAAAATGGGAGTTTTAGCCAGTAGAGTCTAATTTTCAACGATATACCATCGTCATCGAAAATCAGTCCTGAACTGTTACCGCCTTCACCGCGTAGTACCTCCTACTTATGTTATTAACCGACTTCAAAAAAAGGAGGTTCTCAATTCGGTTGTATATTTTTTTTATTTAGGGTTTGTTACCTCAGTACTCCGTCTTTTATGGACCGATTTTCATAATTCTTTTTTTGTTTCATAGGGTATACTAACAGATTGGTCCCATTTGTATCAAAACTCATATCTGAGGAGGGATCTTTGAGGAATTGAGGGAACTCCTCAAAAAATATAGGCACACATGCACCGATTTCAACATTTTTAGTAACAAATCGAGCATTTTCATTTAGAAAGTAACATTTGGTGAAGAAAAACTAATCAAAAAGACAGGCAACGGAACTCTTCAACGCATAACAGCAAATTATTCGCGATTGCTTTAGTCAGATGTCTATGCTGAGGTTTTTTTATTTCCACAACATAACATTACGCCAATCTATTTTAAAAGGGGCCAGCAGAGATGTACAGATTAATGTTTAGAGATAGAACTTCTTTAGCAATTGTTATCCAATTTCAATGATTCTTTCAAGTTTTGAAAGACTTTCTTTACATACAAAGAAACTAAAAATTACAAAATAAAAACTTTTTTACAAAAAAAAAACAACCGACTTCTTAAAAAAAAACTAACAGGTGAAAAATAACTCCAGTTTCGGAAGTCGGTGGCCAATAATGAACAAAACAAAACCACCAAAGCCACAGACTTCCGAAACTGGAGTTATTTTTCACCTGTTAGTTTTTTTTTAAGAAGTCGGTTGTTTTATTATTATGCAATGAAATTAGTGATAGTTTTAATTTCTATATCAAATGTTTCTGATCTTCGATTTTTATAAGTCAACAGGAAATGCCTATCAGACCGAACAACTTTTGCTAAGACGTCATTCCTATTTGAGTAATGGTGTAGCTGGGCTCTTGGAGTTCCACAACAGGTGTTCCAGATCTTCGATTTTTATACGTCAACAGCGAGTGCTCATAAGGCTGAACAACTCTTGCTAAGATGTCATTCCAATATATGTTATAGTCTAGCTGGGCTCTTGAAGTTCCACATCAGGTGTTCCGGATCTTCAAATTTATTCTCTCAGCAGAAAATACTCATAACTTGAAACAATTTTTGCTATGGTACCATTTTTGTATCTCCTATAGTTTAGCTGGTCTGTTGCGGTTCTGCATCAGGTGTTCCGGATCTTCAAATTTATTCTCTCAGCAGAAAATGCTCATCGCGTGGAACAATTTTTGCTATGGGGCCATTTTTGTATCGCCTATAGTTTAGCTGGTCTGTTGCGGTTCTGCATCAGGTGTTCCGGATCTTCAAATTTATTCTCTCAGCAGAAAATGCTCATCACGTGAAACAATTTTTGCTATGGGACCATTTTTGTACCGCCTATAGTTTAGCTGGTCTGTTGCGGTTCTGCATCAGGTGTTCCAGTTTCCAAGATAAATTATAGCCTATATGTTGACCAGACTTAATATCTATACAACAAAAAAAAAATCATTCAAATCCGTCCAGTAGTTCCGAAGATTAGCGTGTGCAAACAAACAGACAAACAGACAAACAGACAGACTTTTTTTTTTGGATTCGTGCTCTATTACTGTTTCTAAACCCCCCTCAATTATTATTTTTTAAATATATTCAATGTACAGACACAGTTTTTTTACAGTCTTATTATATGTATAGATTTATTAGATTGCTAATAAGTGTATGAGAGAGTGTGACACTATGCACATAATAAAACAGTTTTGGCGAAATTAAAAACAATGCTCATCATTGCTAATTTTACAAGTCATTTATTTGCTTAATGTACAAAGCCCACTTTTATTTTTATTTCTATTTTTCTTTGTAATGTAACTTCTTAGTAATTATTAGTTATTGTATTAGCGAGTGCTTTGCATTTCTGTAAGTGACGAATTCACGATACTTATAACTATTGCGATGTGTGTTTATGTACAATTTTAGAGAGTAAGTCGTTGAAGTGCCCTAAGAAACAAATAAATTCTTGAGGCATGGTGAAGAATGCCTTTACTCATAGTAATCTACTAAACTTTTATCATACATTATATCTTCTACATTGAGTCCATAAAGCTGCTTATCTATAACTATAGACCATAATTACCTTGTTTTCATAGAGAGCTTCAATTTCATCGCGGTTGGCCTTGATGTTGGCCTCCTGTTGTTCGCGCAGCTCTTGAAGACTCTGCTGCAACTTAGCTTCGTACTGTTGCGCCAGGCGGCCATCTACAACATTTTCTGTTTTAAAGCTGTGCTTATTAACGGGTTTAATTGTAAGTGAGGCAAAAAATACATACATATTCAAAACTATTTATTGCAAATTATCATCTGCACAAAGTTAAATTCAAGCAACAGCAATCTGCATGCTTTTGGTATTTTTTTTTCAAATTACACTTAATGTTAACATGTGAGTCAACAAAAGGGATAGGATTTCATGGGCATTAGATACTGTAGCTGTTTTTTAGCAATTATAAAAGTTTCCAGGTTGTAACATAACAATAGAACATAAATAGGTCATCAGAATTCACTTGTTTTACTATCTGTAGTAAAAACCAATGGTTGATGTTGAAGACTTGATGTTGTCAGAAGATATTAAACTCACCAATCTCAGAGATCTCGACCTGGCGCCTGGTGCGCGTCTCCTGCAACTCCTGTTGGAACACCTGGTCCTTGAAGGACAGCTCCTCGCGCAAGCTCTGCACCGTGTTCTCCATGTCGATGCGGCACAGCATCTCCTCTTCCAAGGTTTTACGTGTATCACCGTAAACCTTGCGCAGCTTCTCCAGTTCTTTAGCCAGGTCCTGCAAATAAATGTTTTTTACTCATCATTGTTTCTAGAAACCAGATATAAATAGCCTTGTGTAATGCAAATGACTTGTAGTCTTATAAGGAAATAGCAACTGTAGTCAGGGGGTCATCCAAACTATAAGGAAACTAGTAATAGTTTGACCTAGCATCTAAATATTTATGTATGTATTATTTGTCATGGACTTTTGGACAATCATAGTTGTGATAGTAATTTAAGACTAATTTATTTACAACGCGTTGTTTACATTGCACTTTTCCACACGCAGTGCGACGTGCTAAACCGAGGCCTAAAGTATACATACCCTGGCTTCATCTTGCGCCTTCTTCTTGTCAGCGAGAGCTGTGTTATACTTGTTGCTTTCCTCAGCATAGCGCGTCTCGTAGTGACGCGCCAAGTTCTCTGCTTGCTGTAAATCTTTAGTCTTTTTGTCCAAGCTGAAATGAAATTTTGATTCGTTTATTCATTCTTATGCACAGATTTAAGAGAGGACATGCAAAGAAATGTTATAGAAAAACTGTGATCTCGTGTCTCAGTAACGCCTAGCCCAGTAATCTAGTATAATATAGCAATATTATAGCAGCAGCAGAGAGGCCTTTCGGCATGTATCTTTTATAAATAAAATTATTGTGTGTGTTTTAATGATTGATGTCAAATAAATATTTTTCTTTCTTTTACTAAACTACTAGACTTGTGCTGTGTCCACTAGGACACAAGTATGGGACGAAAATTTTGCTCGTGATATAATGTCTATAGTAAGTATTCAATGCTTTTGTTTTTATGATATGTTTTTTAATAAGTAGGTAGGTACTTATGGAAGATGAAGGTTTTTAAGAAATACCATGACAATAAAAACGTTTGTGTATTTTGTCAATGCCTCAGTATGTAAATAAGCAAACATTCCATTCACATAATTAGCGGGACAAGTTATTGATAATACGAAACCGTGACATCCAAACGAGGCAATCCTCAGAAATAAAGCTGCGTTTCCATGCGCGTTGTTGCGCAACCGCACACGGAATGTTTTTGTAAACACGCCACTATCCGGTTCCCGCGTGTTCTCGTCGCCGCTATGAATAACCATTTTATATGTATACGTCGTTTTTTTGACTCTCGTGTTTCCCGCCCATCATGATACAACGTCGTTTGACGTCGCGGGAACATGATAAACCTTGGCCAATTTAAAAGTTAAGCAAATGATGACTCATAAAACGCGATAAGGGAGGATAATTTACTGTCTCAAACCAATTGTTAAAGTGGAACGGAAATGCACTTACAGATAACTTTAACGAAATAAATTCTGGCTAACATTTTTTGTTTTTTTAATGTGGCTACAACTTGGATTATTTTATGTTTACGCCACATTTTTTATTAGAGATGACTGAATATGACACACATACATGACGTCATATTCGTCATTCGGGGTAAATAATAGCTACCTACCACAGATATTTACAGAACACCGAGGTCAATAACTAAAATAATGATTACGCGCTTATTCCCCCCCCGCGCCCTGCCGAAGTTATAACGATCAAACGAATAAAGTAAGCCATGGTAACGTTATTTTGATCATAATTTTAGATTTTTTCATAGCTATCTGTTACACAAGGTACGTGTAACTTTGGTGTAATAACTACACAATTCGAATTAGTCAGACGTCTACTACGCGAGCCGTACTATGGTCGTCGGCGCTTAAACATTAGGATCTATTTTGGTATAGACCGCCAAATATCTATAAATATATTTTTAAGTGACCTATTTCTTGAAAACATTAAGACATTCTGAATTATTATCTCCAGAAGGCATATTCTTAACTTACTATAATGATGATAACACACATGTTTAAAGTACAATCGCGATGCGGGAGGCTTTCGAAAATAGAGCAATTTTAATTCAAGAAAAGCTAGAAGTTTCAAACAAGTGTGACTAAATTACAATAATGTCAATGGACATATTTTCAACGAGTCGTCAGCGATTTTATTAAGACCAGTTTTGATTCGAAGAAGGCTGTATTGATGTCATAGCTACGTAAATATGGATGATGACGGTTACGTCACCGGCAAAGCTTTATTTAAGTTATTAGGCAGGAAACGCCAACTTGTGGACTTACAATATTAAGTGAGCTAGGTATATCTTTTATTAACAGTCCGCTAGAAAAGTTATAACCATAGGCGTTTTTTGTAAATAAGTTTTTTTTTTCTGATAATTACTATTATCTGTTTGGATGTTATATTTTGCTCATTATTGTTTAACTAAAATAAACTAGGCTGATAAAGCTGTGTGTTAAAAATATGTAGGTATTTTACTAGTACATAACGTAGGTAGATAGACGAAAAAGCGCGTTAAGCTCACGCTGCGTGGGCAGCGTGCCGCGTCGTATGCGTGTAGATGACGTAAACTTGCCACGGTCATCAGCCGTAGCCTTTAAAGTTAAAGCGGTATGCTTGGTCGGAAACTCGATCGAGCTCTAAATAGCCTGTGATTTGCAGGAAAATAATACAGCAACATATGGCACACAGGTGCTGTGTCTGTTTACTATAGGCCGCACGCCAATTAAACAACTATGTTGGCCTCTTATAATAATTAAACTACGTATTACGCTACATCTCTGCCCGTCTCCGCTTTGGTGAAATCACGCCCTCAGTGTTACGCTTGACCCAGGTTTAACTGTTTCATTTTGCGAAAAAAAATAGTCGATCTAAAATCTCAATCATAAATGAGTTCTACTTCTTCGAAGTCGGAAGAAGACTAACGTAGTACCTAAGTAGTTTTGGTAGATAAATTCCCATTTAGTGTGTATCTAAGTTTATCTTTATTCCTACTTTACGCTGAATTAAACGATTTTATATTTAACCGATAAGATAAAATTCCGCTGAAAGACGACAAAATGAAGGCAAGCGTAATGTTTGTATTCACATTGAGGAGTGTTCCCTGACCTAGTTGCAGATTTTTCGTGAGTTAAGGTCGCGGCACTGTACCCTCTGCGAATTCTGCGATCTCATGATAATATTTTGGTGATTTTCATTTTTCAGACTACAAAACTATGTCTTGGCGATACGACTCTCCACTTCTCTAACAATGTTCTAGTCACCAAGTTGGTACCTACTTATGAAGGTTTTACTTAGTCTTTTTTTGTTTTGTTTTTGGTCTGTGGATATGAAGATTATTTTATTTTTATTTGACTGCCATCATTTCAAAACTGGTGTTATAAAGTAGTTGTCTTTAGTAGACTTAAACGAAGCAAGTTACATTGTTACTACTCCAATATTTTTTTAAAGAAGCTATCATGATAAGTTGCTTTAAGTACAATTTACAAGTAGGGTACATTCCAGTAACAGCTATTATAATGTAGTAGTCTTTATCTTAGGATTTAAATTAGGTCATATTCCATTATGGAATAATATGTAGATCGATACACATCTACAAACAGTGCCAAAATTAAACTAATCTTTGTACTTATTCAATATGTGTGGAAGTGTTAAAAGCAAATTGTTAGAGTAGACATTTCAATGATCAAGTTTCAATTTTGTTCAAGGTTTTTTATACTCCATTCCAAAACCATTTGATGAAAATATAAACATGAGTCTCAAAACTAGGTACACTAACCAGCCAGAGATAAAAAAATGAAAATCATTATTAATCAGCAATGCTACTTCGGTTCTGCACTGTTTACATGCAATTAGTAAAAAATTTAAATAACGGAATTTAGTTAAAGTTGATATCATGGTATAACCATTGTGCAATAACAAAGTTTTAGTAATGTCATAATACTATTTCTAATACAACTTAATTTGTTAAACCCCGAGAGGACACCGGTGTCCACTTTGTCATTATCTTTCTATTGTGTCTCTAATTGACACAATTAAAAGGTTAATAATGTTGTTGAAAAAAGTGATGATTGTATAATGATAAATACAGGTGAATGTGTTACTAATTCTCTTTTTTAGTAGAATTAAACCTGAACAGGGTTTGTTTTCATTTTCATCAAACGCATTGAACAGATTATATTAGCATTATACACTTTTTTTTTTGTTGCATGTTTCTACTAAGCTACTTTAATGTATGTATGTGACCTCTAAACTTGATACTAACATTGAATGTCTACCGAAACTGGCAAACAGAGTCAAGGTGAACTTAAAAGACATTCATTATCACAATATGGATGTAACCATGCACAATGCAAGTGTAATAAATTAGTGCTGCACTTTAGTAAAGGATGATCAATAACAAATTAAAAGAATTTAAACTGCACTGAAGGTGAATAATTAAAAATGTTACATAAGAAGCAATAATCCACTATAATCTTTATAAACAACATTATAAAAAGGTGTGCAAAATTTATCATTAATATTATTATGAATGATTTATTTATTCATGATAGTAAAACATGCTTTTCAATTATTTACCTAAAACTAAACCCTAATCTTATTCTGAGATAGTGGACTTGGAACTTTGTTCATTTAGACAGATTTGTGAAAATTAATGAACACAGCAGGCATTGGTGTAGGTATGTATAAATCATGAAAACACATAATAAAATTAAATTTAAAGATGAGACAATTTCACCTTGACACAGATTGATTGCTATCTAGGCCGCTTCCTAAGACTAAACATATGTAGGTAAGAATATTTTTGCATTGAGTTACTGGTATAATAAGAATCTGTATTTAAGGTCGAACTTAATATATTGGAAAAGCAAATAAGGTGAAGTCTGTTAACCATGCAAGTATTTGTTCTACAAAATTAAGGAATACAAATAGACAATTTTGCTTTGAGAAAAGTGGTTGACATTAAATAAATATTTATTTTATTGGAAATAGCTTTTACTGTTAGCCTGTATTTTACGCAATCTGCAATGTAGCAGATAAACTTCTTCTAATTGTGGTGTCCATACCATAGATAATAGTATTGTATTAGTTACTAAACTCCAGCACTATGGTTGGGTGTCACACCCCTAGCTTGAGTAGCATATAAGTCTGAAAATAAAGACATGGCGACATCAAGTTGGTTGTTTTAATAATTGGATAGAATCCATTAAAATCCTGGAGCATCACCTACCAAGATTCCTGGCCGAACCACGAACACAACAATTTGGCGACGAGAATGGAGGTCAGTGGAAATTTCATCGGAAACTTACCTGTTTTCGACAATGACGCTCAAAGTTTCGCAAGCTGGTTAGAAATATTTGAAGAATATTGCACGTTAAATAGCGTCCCATTGGAGAATGTCAGCAATATCAAGAAGTCACTATTTCTATGTCATATTGGAGTCAAGCACTATAACGTGTTGCACAGTATATGTTTACCAAGTAAGCCGAATTCTAAGACAATCTCGGAATTGGCTACCATTTTGTCGGAAAAATATGATTCGCCAGGTCTAGAGTCTACAAACAGGTACTTATTCTACCGAAGGATGCAGTCAGAAGCAGAAAGTGGCACGGAATATATTGCGGCCCTGCAGGAAATTGCAGCCAAATGCAAATTTGGCGGCCATGCGGAGAACGCATGCCGGGACCAACTCATTGTTGGAATCCGTAGCGAAAGTATAAGGAAAAAACTGCTGTCTATCTCAGAGCTAACCTACGAAAAAGCGAAAACTATATTCTTACAAGAAGAGTCGGTAGTGTCTCAAATGAAAAATATGTCGGTTACACCAAATATTATTAATAAAGTCAGGAATCGTCATGATAATCCAGGTCGTCGTTACACAAATAGTCAGAGTCAAAACCGTCAAGGTCCGCCGTGTCAGAGTCAAAATCGTCAAGGTCTACCACGTCAGAATTCAAGTTGTCAAGGTCCTCAGAGTCAAAACAGTCAGCGTCCTGCACACCACAACCAGTCGAGTCAACAAGGTCATAACGCCAGGCACCAGTCATGCTACCGATGTGGGAGGAACCACAATCCAACAACGTGTCCAGCTCGTTCATGGAAGTGCTATATATGTCAGCGCTTTGGTCATACGTCAAGGTTGTGCAGAAATCGCAATCAGGGTAACACAAACCAAGTAACTGAAGTCGAGTCGGTTACAAGCCCTGTAACTGTAAGTAATAGTGTAGACAGTGTGGTTAATTTGTTAACAGATTCTTTTAATATAAATAATTTAGAGTCAAGTCAGTCAATGTGTAAACTTCAGTACTGCAGACAAACATGTGTTTGCATATCTTGTGATATTCCATGTGATATTACTTGTGGATTTTGTACTAATATTAAGTTAGTAAACATTAATAGTGTCTCACCTAAGCCACAAATTATTAAAGTTAATGTTGAAGGATCACCATTAGAAATGGAAGTTGATACAGGTGCAGCTATTTCATTAATTCCTTATCAATGTTATTTAAATGTGTTTAAAAGGCATACCTTAAAGTCATGTGATATAAAATTAAATACTGTTTCAGGTCCTCTTGAAGTAGCTGGTATAATAAAAGTTAAAGTGTTCTTTGGTAAGTCAGTAGTTCCCAAGTTGTTACCACTTGTTGTAACAGCAGATAAAAAGTCTTTTATACCCTTGCTTGGGCGTGATTGGTTGAATATTTTAAACCCAGAGTGGAGAAATAATATTTTGTCAAGTAATGTTAACAATAAGAAGTATGTAAAGTCTATTCAGCCAGAAGTGAAGTCAAATAGTGAGTCTAATGTTGTAAAGTCAAATAGTGAGTCTAATGTTGTACAACAGTTCATGAAAACTTATCCAAAAGTGTTCAGCAAAAATGTTGATTCACACATAGAAGGTTTTGAAGCAAAATTAGTTTTGAGGGAAAATAGTACCCCAGTATTTTTAAAACCTTACCCATTACCTTATAATATTGTCCAAGTTGTCAGTGATACCTTAGATAGGTTGGAAAAAGATGGAAAAATCTATAAAGTAAATTATTCAGAGTGGGCATCACCATTGGTACCAGTGAGAAAAGCCAATGGAGATTACAGAATTTGTGTCGATTTTAAGCGTTCAGTGAATTATAATATTAAAGTTGATTCTTACCCGCTTCCCAAGCCGGAAGATGTGTTTGCTACAATGTCAGGTGGTGAAGTATTTGTTGTTTTAGATTTGTCAGATGCATATACACAGTTATTAGTAGATGAGCAGAGTCAAGAATTGTTAACAGTCAATACACACAAAGGGTTATATAGATACAAACGTTTAATTTATGGTATAGCATCAGCCCCAGCAATTTTCCAAAAAGTTATGGATCAAATATTGTCTGATGTACCTAACACTGTGTGTTACATTGATGATATTTTAATAAAAGGGAAAGATTATACAGATTGTTATAATACAGTTGTCAAAGTTTTAGGAAAATTAAATAAACATAATGTCAGAATTAATCATGAAAAGTGTAAATGGTTTTCTAAGTCTGTAGAGTACTTAGGTCATATAATTTCAAAAGAAGGTAGAAAGCCTAGTCCGTCCTTAGTAGAAGCTATTGTCAATGCAAAGTGTCCACAAAATATTAAAGAGTTGAGATCATACTTAGGTATGTTAAATTTCTATCATAATTTCATAGGAAATTTAAGTACATTAGTTAAACCTTTGCGACGTTTAACAGAAAATAATGTTAAATGGGATTGGACACCCGAATGTCAGTCTGCTTTCACCTTAAGTAAACAAAGGTTAATTAGTAGTGATATTTTAGTCCACTATAACCCGTCCTTACCTTTAGTTGTGTTTTCAGATGCAAGTCCAGTTGGTTTAGGCGCTGTGTTGTGTCATGTTATTAATATTAATGGTAAATCTGTAGAGAAACCAATAGCTTATGCATCATGTTCATTAACTAAAGTCCAGTGTAACTACTCTCAGTTAGATAGAGAAGCCTTAGGTATTGTGTATGCAGTCACTAAATTTCACAAGTATTTATGGGGTCGTCATTTCACCCTCATTACAGATAATGCTCCAATCAAATATATTTTGCACCCTGGTAAAGGAATTCCAACGTTAGCAGCTCAACGCTTACAACATTGGGCATTAATTCTTGAGAGTTATGATTATAACTTAGAACATAGAAAAAGTGAGTTTTTACAGGCCAGCAGATGCTTTGTCTAGACTGCCAATTAATAAAATTGTGTTAGATGTCAATAGTAATGCATTTTTAGGTGACTTCCCAGTTAGTATGTTTGATATTGCAAAACAAACTTTGGAAGATCCTGTGTTAGTTAAAGTTGTCAAGTTCACTAAAGAGGGATGGCCTCACTTTTGTAAAGATCCTGCAATTAGTCCTTATTTCAAGTTAAGAAGCTTTATTTCAATTAATGAAGATTGTCTAATGTTTGGTTCAAGATTAATTGTACCACAAAAATGTCAACAACATGTATTGAATCTTTTACATGAAAGTCATCCAGGTATTGTACGCTCTAAAATGTTAGCTAGATCATTGTTCTGGTGGCCATCAATGTCCATAGATATAGAAACAAATTGTCAGTCTTGTGAACCTTGTTCTATTGTTAATTTTAAGCCCAATAATGATAAATTGTCATGGCCTAGAACTTCTATGCCATTTGAAAGAGTTCATATTGATTTCTTTGAATTTAAGAAACAACATTTCTTAATATATTGTGATAGTTATTCTAAGTGGTTAGATATTAAACACATGTCAAAGTCTTGTAATGCAGAGAGTGTGATAGAAGAGTTATGTGGTATATTTTCATTTGTTGGATTACCAATTGAAATTGTGTCAGATAATGGTCCACCATTTGATTCATATGCTTTTATAAATTTTTGTACTAAGTTCAATATTAAAGTCACAAAAAGTCCTCCATACCATCCTGAAAGTAATGGTTTTGCTGAAAGAAATGTTCAAATAGCTAAGAAAGCACTAAGTAAATTAGTTTTAGATAAAAATGGTTCTGAATCCTTAAGTCTTAAGATTAATAAATTTCTTCTAAATTATAGGAACACTCAGACTACAACCACAGAGAAATGTCCTAATTCATTGTTATTTTTGTATCAGCAAAGAACCTTATTGTCCATGCTAAATCCTAACTTTAATCCTAAGTCTGCTAGGAAATATCCTAGTTCTCATGTATTTAGTGAGAATGATAATGTTTTAATTCGCATAGGGAGGAATGGTGTTATTAATAAGGGTATAGTTATAAAATGTCTTAGCCCAGTTATGTTTCTTGTATCCGTAGATGGTGTAGTTAAGAAAGTCCATTTAAACCAAATGTCCCATGCACCCTTACCATCCAGTACTCCAGTGTCTTCTCCTTTTGTGCCAAGTTCAGTATATCCTGGTCCAGTAGTAATTCCCCAACCCAGTTTTAGTCGGTCCATTCCAGTATATCCTGGTCTAGTCCGATCAAGTCTAGTATGTCCCAGTCCTGTTCACCCCAGTCCTGTCCAGCCTAGTCCTGTCCACCCCAGTCCTGTTCACCCCAGTCCTGTCCAGCCCAGTCCTGTCCAGCCTAGTCCAGTTCTGTCTAATCCAGTGTCAGCTCCCCAACTCAGGAGATCTAAGAGAATCATCCACCCACCAACTAAACTAAATCTGTGAGGGAGGATGTGGTGTCCATACCATAGATAATAGTATTGTATTAGTTACTAAACTCCAGCACTATGGTTGGGTGTCACACCCCTAGCTTGAGTAGCATATAAGTCTGAAAATAAAGACATGGCGACATCAAGTTGGTTGTTTTAATAATTGGATAGAATCCATTAAAATCCTGGAGCATCACCTACCAAGATTCCTGGCCGAACCACGAACACAACACTAATCAGACTGAATTAGGAGAGCTATTTATAGCTTTACTATGCCGTCAGTTTTGGAGTAGTGAATCCAACATACCTATTTTGTTGTTATGAATGTTTATAAACAAATGAGGCTTTTTTTATGCACACACTTTTTTTTTTGGCTCCTACAACCGTTGTTACTGCTATTTTGTTTATCTACTTCACCACCTGTGAGGTTCATCTATACTAATATTATAAAGAGGTAAAATTTGTAAGTTTGTATGTTTGTAAGTTTGTATGTAGGGGGTAATCTTCGGAACTAATGATCCAATTTTAAAAATTATTGTACTGGTGGAAAGCTACACTATTCCCGTTGGACATAGGCTACTTTTTATCCCCGTATTCCCACGGGAACGGAAACTACGCGGGTGAAACTGCGTGACGTCTGCTAGTTGTATAATAATCTGATCTGTATCATTTCAGCATACCTAGGAAATCGTTATCAAAAAACTTGCTGCAAACATGAAATTAGAAATACTGATAAAATCAACCTAAATTAATTATCTTTTGGAAAGCAATAAATCGTATTGTTTATAAACAATTTAGTACAAATTGCGACATCGCTGTGTTAAGACTTCCTACTTGTATTGTTATACTTAGGAATGTGATTAGTTTGGTTAAATCGGGCTATGATGTCACTGTGTCGTAAAAGCGAGGTCGGCCGCGCTCGTCACACCGCACCCGCGAAGAAACTCCGCCGATGACGTAAACTTGCCATGCTAAGGTTAGCCGGAAGAACTTGCTTCCACATGCACTACATTAATTATAAAACAGAGTAATCGACATAGTAAGTTTTGTAAAGAGTCACTACTTACCGCTTTTTCAAGTCATCATTTTCCTCATATAACCTCTTCAGATCAATTTCTAATTTAGCTTTCTCACGCGATGTATCGTCTAAAAGTTTTCGGGCGTCTTGCAGTTCATGCTCATACATTCCCTTGATATTGGAAACCTCGCGTGTGACCACCTCCTGTGTAGTTTGAATTTCACGGCGTAAACCAGAATTCTCACTTTCCAACTGTCTGACTTTATCGATGTAAGCCGCCAAACGGTCATTGAGATTCTGTAGGGCATCTTTCTCTTGAAGGCGGGTGTGTCGCGTAGGGCTCAGTGGGCTGTTCGGCCGGCCGGCTGAACTTGAAGGACGGCTTCCCACAGGAGTGCTCGACTGCTGCGGGCTTTGCACTGACGACACCACACTTATATTAGAAGAAGATGACGATACAGTTTTTTTGGTTTTTGACGACATTGTAATGTTCTTTTTCTGTCACAATAAATAGAACCAACACAAAATATTCAACTCCACACGAGTGTACACTCCTTCAGCAAAGCGTAGAGCTCACGAAAAGCAAGCAAAGCAACAGCAATCAAACGAACGCCTAACGCACCAATCCGATTGCAATAAACCCAAGCTTGTGTGGTCACGTGACCGTTGACTCATAACAAATGTTGCCAGTGTCACATTTCTTATTTATTCATATTACTGGTTGGGATTAGTTGGTATATTAGTTTTGTTTGGCAGCTTTTGCAGCTTGAATTTTGTATTGTAAATATTTTTATTTTTATTGCCTTTTATAAAGGAAACGATACGAGATTTTTTAGTTTGAGTTGACATTTATTAAGGCGAACAGTCACTGACTTATACTCCATCCGAGTAGGTGGTTAACTAAAGATAAACAATCTTGACAAGTCTTTTTACACAAGCGCTTATTAATTAAATACAACTACTATTTAAACAAATTGTTTAATTGATCATGTAATCGCTTTTGTTGTATCTAAGTTTGTTTTCAGCTGCATTTTATTTTTAAACTGTGTTATGAACTAAAAATAAATGTCAAAATTGTTTACTTTTGTTAACTGCCTAATCAGATGGAGTATAGTAACATACCTCACGAACCGTAGAAGGACATCACTAGTTTTTTTATCATCACAGATTAAAAATATTTCTACTTTCTTTCTAGTACTGTGAACTGTCATCAGTCGTGATATCATGAGGATACTAATAGGATATGTTTGTTAGAGTAAATTATATTATTTACGTTTAATAACTAGAAATGGCAGACGTGAATAGTTTATTCGATTGTTTTGATGAGGCACCGCCGAGTGAAGCTTCTGTTCAATTCCCAAACATTAAGAAAGAAGATGAATCGTAAGTTAACCTCTAATGTTATTGTTCCTTTTTAAATTCTCTCATTCTTGATGCCATGTGACGCCAGTTTATTTCTGTATAGGGAAACAAGTGCTGATACAGAAGCTACCAGTTTGAAGCGCTTACATGAAGAAGTGGAGATTATTGAACAAAGCACCAAAAAACAGAAACAGGAAGAAGACGATTCGGATCTAATCAATGACATAAAGTAAGTTCTCTTAGATAGTCTGCTCTGCTGTTTAGCACATTGTTAAGTCCACCTTCTAACAGACGTGACGTGCATTAATTGTTATATCTATAAACGGTTGTACACTTGCTATTCCGATCTACCAACAGACAGTCTCAAAGCTAAAGTGTCTGTTTCAGTTTAGATCTCCTGAACTCCAGGATAGTAATACACACGCTAGAGACTCATGAGGGTTGTACACACGAGGTGGCAATACCACCTAACCATGAGTATGCACCACTTATGCCGATCTCAGGAGAGCCGGCCAAGCAGTACAGTTTTATACTGGATCCGTTCCAAAAGGAAGCAATACTGTGTATAGACAATTTGCAGTCAGTGTTGGTCTCTGCCCACACTTCTGCTGGTAAAACTGTTGTGGCTGAGTAAGTTACTTTTAATTTAATTTTAACTTTTTTTTCTAGTAAAAAATTACTCTTTGCTTTTAGCAGTTTTCATTTGGTAAAATAATCCAAAGAGTACACATTTTTTTTAAATCTTATTAGCAATGTGGATTGCACATTATTAGCAGTCTGGTTAACCCATCCAACTAAGCTAAATATGCTTGTGTCCGGAGTGGGAATGAATTGACTGAATACCTTTAACAAATAATAATAATAAGAATATTCTTATTCTTGTCCAATCTTACTTAGTTAATTTTGATGACAGTATTGAAGTAGTAGTTAACTTACTTAGCAGAAACTGATTCCCGTTGGCACCTTCATTTGTTTTTCCTTTATGTATGTATTTGGGGTTTACTGTCACCTTCATATTCATAACCTCCATCCAATAATTCTGGATGGATCTTATTCTTTGTCAAATCTGACTTGGTAAATCTTGATGACTGTGTTGGTTAACTTTAGCTAACTTACTTAGCAGAAACTGATGTCCTGTTGGCACCTTCATAGGTTCTGCCTTTATCTGAATTTATCAACCATACAATATTTACTGTGTACCTTAACACTATAACTGCTTGTGTCGCATATGACACATATTTTCATGCCCCTACCGCCCGCGCCCGTGTCGTATTTCGGCGACACAGAGTTTATAACTAAAACTATTATCGAATTGAGGTATTATTTATGTAACAAAAACTAAAAATCAATACAACAATTGTTTCTCCTTATTTACTGTAAGTAGGTATTATTTTATTGATTTGTAGCAATTTTCGCCCGGCATAAAATGTCATTATTATAATATTATCTTGTAATATTCACACTATAACTAACTAAAATGTTAATTTCTCCTAGGTATGCTATAGCTTTGTCCCTAAAGAACAAACAGAGGGTTATATACACTACTCCTATAAAGGCTTTGTCTAACCAGAAGTACAGAGAGTTCTCAGAGGAGTTTCATGATGTTGGACTCATTACTGGTGACGTGACCATCAATCCATCTGCTTCTTGTCTTATTATGACCACAGAGGTAAGAAAACTAAAGAGTTATGTTCTGGAAAATGTATGACTGGTTGGAATTGCACCAGTCATACATTTCCTTGAACTGCTTATTTTGTGTACTTTTTTATAGCAGATAAATAATTAAATAAGCATGATATTACAGACTTTGTTTTTATCACACTCTATTTACTTTTTACATTATTTTGTGATGTCATGTCTGAAAAGTGTAATCATTGACAATATTTTAAATAGAGATTTTGTGTCAACTTTATGTTTTTTTTTATAAAGCCAGATTTCATAAATCATGTTTCTAACATCACAAATCTCTTGGCTATATTCATTTGACAGTAAAATTCAGACTCCTAAAAAGTTAATAATTATTAAAACAAGTAAATACAAATAAATACAAATGTATGTTTGAACTTCTTTTTATTTTCAGATTTTAAGAAATATGTTGTATAGAGGTTCAGAAATTATGCGAGAAGTAGGATGGGTTGTATTTGACGAAATTCATTACATGAGAGATAAAGAAAGAGGTGTCGTCTGGGAAGGTCAGTAAATTATAGAACATCAAGTTTATATTTTGGTAAATAAAATGATATTCACGCATCTTTTAAAAAATCCAGTTGAAACTCAAATGAGTTACAAACTAATTAACTTTATTAAAAGAAATCAAAGATTTAAATGAAGGTTTAAGTTCCCTAGCACGCGTATCATGACCACCATAGTAACAGAATTTGTCTACAGAAGAATCGACAAAGCGACAGATTGTAGAACAAAGAGAATAGCAAGAAAGAAGAGAAGATATACAGATTCTTCAGTCGACAATAGTCTATGATAACAAGCATTTGGTATTTCTTCTATAATCGGGAGAAATGTTTCTATCATCTGATCTGTCACTGTAGATTCTTCCGTTTACATACCCGTATCTACGGAGAACATGCTACCCGACGCGTGCTGGAAGCATCTTCCCCCTTTGACCTGTACAATACACATGACAATTTGTCATCCCATATACAGAAACATTGATCCTGCTGCCTGACAATGTACACTACGTTTTCCTTTCGGCCACAATCCCGAACGCACGTCAGTTTGCCGAGTGGGTGTGCCGGCTGCACTCCCAACCTTGCCACGTGGTGTACACAGAGTTCAGACCCACTCCGCTACAGCATTACATTTTCCCAGCCGGAGGAGATGGGATACACCTTGTTGTTGATGAAAAGGTGAGTTGTAGTTGAAGAGATACTAATGTTTTTGAGGTTCAAACTACCGCCTAGCGCTTAATGGGCTATTTGACAACATTCAAATGTTTAGTCCCTCATCTAGATCACACGAAAATATTCGACAAATATTTTTTCTTTTTTCACGTAATCAAAAAATAACGGCGATATATCGAGTCAAAATGTCGCATGATGTCACTAGTCAGTACAGTTTATACTGTGTAGTTAATGACGTTACAAGCCCCATCTCCTCAACTTTATTGCGCTTAATCTAAGCAGTGTTCCACCAATTAGAAAAAGAAAAAAAAAATGTGTTAAATATTTTCTTGTAATCTAGATGATGGGCTAAAAAATAAAATGTTGTCAAATAACCCATTCAGAAGGTGCCTGCGCGGTGCAGGAGAGGTATGTTTCGTTGCTTCAATTTACGCGTGCCTTCAGTCGGGCATTTGCATAGCTGTCGTGAACACATCGTTTGTCCAGATGAAGATGAACAGGGTATTAACTCATAAAAGCTATTTGAAGTTTTGTAATTAATGTTACCTATATATCTTTAAACTTTAACGTTTTTTTTTGATCATGCAATCACGATCTTTAGAAAGATACGTTTTTTTTTAAACCTTTGTATTTTTAAGTAGAAAATCGTACATTTAGTGCCCTGTTCATACACATGAACGACATGTTATCTGTTGGACAGGCCCCTTTATGCAAAACGTATACGTATACGATTTCCTAGCGAAGAAGAGTCCAAAAAGTAAATTTTAGCGACGAGATCATGCATCAACAAATCTTAAAGTAGTTTTATTGCAGATTGCATTTCTAAATAACCTTTTGCAATGTTGGTTGGGTTAATCCCTCTAACCTTCGATCAATAATAGCACCCTCTAACTAAGCTAAATATGCCTGTGTCTGGAGTGGGTTCACGTCAAAATAGTATGTAATGAGTGGGGATCGTCATCACAACCTTTCGATCACCAGGCCGTCACTTTAACCATTGAGCTATTTAATTGTCGCTTTATACTTAAATAAATAAATAAATAAATATTCCACAACTTTTCAAACAACGCCATTTAGTCCCAAGTTAAGCTTGAAAGCTTGTGTTATGGGTACTAAACAGCTGATAAACATACTTATATATTTCGAAATACATACATATTATAGATAAATTACACCCAGACACAGAACAAATGATCGTGCTCATCACACAAACATTTGTCCTGGGTGGGAGTCGAACCCACGACCTCCGATGATACTTATTACATACGTATGTATGTAATAAGTATCATCGGATATAAACTCACACCTTTTTTCAATGGGGATTGGTAGAAACTACATAGCGCCATCTGCTACGGTTCTCACATACTTCTCTTGCTTTGATTACATACATGTTGTTATATACACACGCCGGTTGCGAGTGCCACGCGCCTCCGCCGATCATTATGAAGAACCTCACCAATAAAGTCTATGTATGTCCTTCTAGGGCGTCTCCTCACGGCGTTTCCACTTACTTTTGCCTCATAAATACCTTTAATTTATTTATTTTTATTTACCTTTCCTTTCATTCATCCATATTATTATATTATGATACTTATTATTTACTTTAACACTATACCTACAATCTCCAGCCAAGTAATGCAAGTTTTTCTGCTTTCTGCGCTCCTAAAAGGTGTATATATATGCAATCACTTTGAACTGTCGATAACTCTAAATAACACTCTGGTTTCAACTTGTTTCTCAATCAGGGTATATTCAAAGAAGATAACTTCAATACGGCTATGGCGGTTCTAAACAACGCGGGTGACGCAGCCAAGGGCGACCAGCGTGGCCGCCGTGGTGGGCCACGCGGCGCCAATCAAACAAATATATTCAACATTGTCAAGATGATTATGGAAAGGAACTTCGCCCCTGTCATCATATTCAGTTTCAGTAAAAAGGACTGCGAGGCTTATGCTATGCAGATGGCGAAATTGGACTTTAACACAAGTAAGTGAAGTTTTATTTTCGATAACGACGTCATATTTCCGTGATTGTTCAACTACCTACATAAATCTTTCCTCCTATATCAAGTTCAACCAAACGTTGTCTGTATGAAATCGCTTTCAGCTATTAGGCTGCCCTTTTTAACACTCAACGTAGCTCTCAAAGTTAATATTTGTTAGTTTTGATGGTATACAATAAAGATGATTATTCTATTCTAGTTTTTGATCCGGAAGGCAGCGCACAGTTAAGATATTATCTAGTTTGTCTTAACAGTACCTAATACAGTGAGTATTAGGTACTGTTAAGACAAACCACACCTCTCATCTGATTAAATTTTTGGGTAAACTAAAATAAAAGCACAAATTGTTACTGTACCTAGTTGAAGAAAAGAAGCTAGTAGACGAGGTGTTCAACAACGCGATGGACGTGTTATCCGAAGAGGATCGCAAGCTGCCTCAGGTTGAGAATGTGATCCCTCTGTTGCGGCGCGGTATTGGCATACATCACGGTGGACTGTTGCCTATACTGAAGGAAACTATTGAGATATTGTTCGGGTTGGGACTTATAAAGGTAAGAAATAGAACTACTACATGACTGACACATGTTTTTAATTTCTCCTTAACACATTTTTAACTACAATTATTGATTGAATAGTTTACCGTGTACCGTTGCCGACGCAATCAATAATTGGAGAAAATCGTTTCTTAAATAAAACAGATGTTTCTCCAATAAATGTAAGTGATCTCAGTCAAAACAATTTTGTATTGCTAGTTTTACGGAGTTTTTGATAAAAAAATATGTTGTTGTTGTTGTTGTATCAGCCTATTATTGTCCCACTGCCAAGCAAAGGCCTCTTCTCATACAGAGAAGGCACGAGCATTGATCACCTTGCATGCTCAAGGAAAAGGGCTCGAGCAAAAGGGCTCGAGCCGCGGGGCGAGACGGACGTGTCGAGCGAGCGCTCCGCCGCAGAGACAACGGTTGCGCGACGCGGTATTATTTATTTATCAACTACCCGAGCCATTATAATAGTGAGTTAATATTTTAGAAACCAGTGAAATAAAACTATTGGTGAATAAAATGTGAGATGAGTGATACGAGTGAACCAACAAGCGATTTCCCAACAATGGGGATGGACTTAGATAAATTAGACATTAAAAACAGTAATGGAGTGTTTTGTGAGACTCGTAAGGACCTTTTCAACAATGAAGACGGTTCCTTTTCGGTAAAATGCAATAACTGTGACTTCGTAAACAAAGTAAAAAACTTCGTGGAGTTTAAAAATGGACAATCAAAAATAAAAATACTCAAGTGCAAAAAATGCAACAAACAAAGTGCCGTAAAAATATACGTAAACACTACACAGACGCTATTGGACAATAAATTTGTGACCAAAGTATCGTATGAAATATTTAGCTGCGCAAATACTATGTGCAAAAGCATATTTCGCAACTGTCAGAGTTGTAGCAAACAATTAATAGCGAAAGCCATCCCGCAGGACGTATTTCTGTCGAGTGAAACAATTGTATGCAATTGCAAAAAAGTTAATACGGTATACGTTCACAGTGATGAATTATACTTACGACGCAATAATAAACCTCGTGAACTACCGCGAATGTGCGTAACGACCACAACGAGTACAAGTGCACCGAATAAGCAGTGCAAACAACCTGAACCAACTGCCGGCGGCGCCGGCGTACACCTGCCAGTGTTTACAATATCAAACCGATTCGAACCGCTTCGTCATAAGGAAAGTGAGGTCCGCTCGCTGTCAACCGAGTCATCGTTGCGTTCAAACTCAGCAAACTCGCGCAGTCTATCACGCAAGCGTACACTGGCCGAGAGTGGGGATGCTAACGTCCCGAAGGCAAAGAGACCAGCTGCGCGAAAATACAGTCCACCGTCAACGCACATGAAAAATACAACAGCAAACAAGAACGGATATGTTCCCCCGATACTTATCAACGATTCACGCTACCGGTTCAGCAACGTGAAGGACAATAAGAAAGTGATGTCAGACAAACTGATCTGTGATCTATCACGTATCCTCGGAACGCATAAAGCCAGAGTCAGCCGTAACGAGAAAAGTAAGAACATTCTCATCACGGTAACAGACCTTGATAAGCGTAGGCTGTGCATCGAGGAAATAAAAAAAATGAAGCCAGACCTTGCCTTCATAGCTCCGAAACCTCGTGCAGAGCAAATACGTACGACCAAAATTATAATCAGGAACATGACGCACGATTATACCCATGACGAGCAACTAGAAGAAATGGAGCGGTGCATAGGCATTCGTCCACTAAGCATCAAACGTATCACGTCAGATGTGCAACTATGCATTTTCGACGGCTCCTTCTCATACGTGGAGCTGGCGGAAAAAATGAAAAATGCCACAGAGGCTTACTTTTGCGCTCACAAAATTAAACCTGAACGCTATTTAACGAAATGCGACAGAATAATGCAATGCAAGAACTTCTTCTTATCGTGTGGTTAGTAACTAACCTGGTGTCAGAGTTTTAATGCCGCCCATGGGCCTCTGACTTGGCATCACATGTCCTCGAGAAATATCTCTCAGGCATGCCGGTTTCCTCACGATGTTTTCCTTCACCGTTTTTGAAGCAAGTGATAATTATACAATCCAAAACAATGCAAGAACTGTCTTCGCTTTAACCACGCGACGAGCGCTTGCCACGCTCAAAAGCGCAACCCGACAATCGACATCGTGAACAGTCACGGTGAAACGATCAAAGTGTGTGCAAACTGCAGAGATGTGAAGCCCGAACAACACATGGCGACACAGCGCAAATGTCCTCACTTTCAGCGAGAAATGAATAAGCAAAAAACGAAACGTGAAAAGGTTCTCCTTCGTGAGGAGGAGAAACATCATAACGAGCAGCAACAGCAGGCTTCCAAACAGGAAACACCACGCGAACATCGATCCCGCCCACGAGAGAGACAAAGAGGTGAGCGTAGCTTCGCTAGCGTCACCGCTAACATCCAACAACAAGACACACCTCACGAGCAGAATGGAAAACAGGGACCTGAACTTACAAAAAAAGTCTTCCTCGAAATATTCGAGCGTTGCTTCAAAGAACTGCGCAATGCCATCCTTGACTGCGACTGGAACTAAAAAACAAGTGCGAGTAATGCACATTAATGTGCAAGGCCTCCGTGGTAAATTCATGGAAGTCAAGCACATTGTCAACAAGTATAACGTTGACATCCTTATACTTAATGAAATAAAAATAAACCCGGACGAGCAAAAGTATAATATCCCTGGCTACGATAAAATTCATGAAATAAAAGAGCGACATCTAGGCACCGTAATGTACATTAAACGAGGCCTAAGATGGGTTCAAACACCGCTGATAGACAGCATCGACGACGCTGACAGGCGCATCGAGGGTTGCAGTATCAGACTCTATACTAATCACACAACTAATGACAAGATCAATATAAAAGGTATCTACGTACCTATACCTAGACAAGGAGACCTCGTTGACGAGTTCGAGACGCTGATACTAGGTGAAAGTGCAATCATCATAGGTGACTTCAACTTACGCATGCGACAACTTAATCACAGCAGAGACGCGGGCCTAGGCATCGTACTCCGTGATGCGAACCAAAACAGCTCCGTTAGAATAGTGAACACCGGCAAACCATCCCGGCCCACGAGCCGAGGAAATAACATACTCGACATAGCAATCATGAACCACGATCATTCGCTTCTGGAATTCAAGTGTCAGCAACGAGAGTGTATTTCCTCAGACCACCTTCCGTGGACGCTTGATGTTATAATCGATAGCGATTACGAACAACCGATGACTCGCGACCTCACTTGGATAAAAAGCAGTCGTGAAGGTCAACAAACTTTCGAAGAACTACTCGCCAACAACATGAACTCGCAACTAAAAATCTCCTCAAATGTCGGTTGCGAAATGTATATCACAGAAACAGAAAAAGCTATCGTGAAAACACTAGACGAATTGGCTCCGCTGAGAATTGTAGACCCTAAAGACAGACTCCCAGATTTTATTAGACAAAGAATAGCTGAACGCAATGCCAAGAAGCAGCGTGCCTGGCGACTTAGATTCACCAATCTCAGGACAACGGCGCGACGGCAATACAATGCCTGCAAGCATCAATTAGCTAAAGAAATAATTCACCATAAAGAAGTTGAGTTGACCAAGCTACTCGTAAATACTGAAGATAATCGGAAACGCATGTGGGCCGTACAAAGAGCAATGAAAAAGCCACCCATGAAACTACCTCACTTCAACCACTGCTGCAGTGAATTAGAAATCATCGACTTAATGGTGGACACTGCTGTAGTAAAAGAAGCTACCATCTGCGTAAGTGACGAATGCTCAGAGATTTATACACCATTTGCTCCCCTCGATCAAACATCAAAACACGAGCTCAAACTAGCTCTTAGACGCTTCAAAAACAGCAAAGCTCCCGGCCCCGATGGCATCAAAGCCGACATACTCAAGCTGGGCGGCGAGACCATGATTGCAATATTTAAACGTATCATGGACTATGTACTCGAGACTGGCTACTTCCCGAAACGATGGAAAACCAGTACAAGCATATTTCTGCATAAGGCGGGAAAAGACCATAGTGATCCCAAATCGTATAGACCCATCAGCCTACTAAACACCATGGGCAAATGGGCTGAGAGGATAATACTTAATCGCATCGAGACAGAGCTGTGCGAAATAATACCCAGCCACCAGCACGGGTTCACTAGAAATAGAGGCACCGCTACCCAAATTCTTCGCACAGGCAAATATATCGCCGACGCACTGGATAAGGGCCACAGCGTCGCCATGATATCAACGGACCTAAGCAAAGCCTTTGATTCCATCAACCACAAAGGTCTCTGCAAAAAGCTGATAGACGCAGGAACACGCAACAACATCGTCAAAATTTTTGAGAACTACCTGTGCGACAGGACAACTAGAGGTAGCTTTAGAACTACCTTGGGAACGAAGCAACGCGTGCCACACGGAGTGCCCCAGGGCTCGATACTCGGCCCAGCAATCTTTAACCTCTACGTGGCCGACTTACCAAACGAAAGAATAGCAGGCCAGATGCTTTCACAGTACGCCGACGACCTATGCATACTTAACGCAGCCGCAAAACCAGACCATGCCACGCGCCGAGCTGAGTGGGCCGCCATCGACATAATCAATTACTACAAGAAGTGGGGCCTCAAATGCAACGTCGATAAAACAGAATGCATCATGTTCTCGCACAAGAGACCAAGACTCAACAATCCGAACACAGGCTACCGCAACTACGTTCAAATACGTGGCGAACGCATCCCATTCAAACAAGAGATAAAATACCTAGGTGTCTGGCTAGACAGAAAGCTATCAATGAATAAACACGCCAAAGAAAACATCGCTAAAGCCAAGAGAGTCAAGGGAGCGCTATATCCAATTATCGGCTACCGCTCCAAGCTAAGTGTCGACATAAAGTTGCTAGTCATCCAAGCATGCTTACTACCAGTGATAGACTATGGGGTAATACAACTGCTACCCAGGTATAGCAAAACAAATCTCCTCAAACTTGAGAGGCAGTATAAAATGGCATTAAAGAGCGCCGCAAAGTTACCCAGACGCACTAGCACCGATCTACTCTGGGAAACACTACAACAAGATCCGTGGCACATTCGAGCGCACGATCTCCATGGCGACATGATAGAACGTCTAAAATCTCTGTCGATCGAGGGTCTACAGGAACAAGGTCCGGTGTACTCACGCTACGGGCAACACAATCCCTTTCTTTTCGCTACTAGAGTAGGCGAAATCCAATACATCAAAAAAAAAGAAAGGGAGAAGCCACTCTTCAAACGACTGGCCCCCTTTCGACAGCGTAGGCTTTGACCATAGCGTCACTTATTAAATTAAAAGCGGCTAACCGCTGGGGCTATTCCCCATTCAATTGCTTTCTCGTTATCCTCATCTAGATTTATATAAAAACAAGTAATATGAGGAAACAACTAGGATAGGTTTCAAAAGCTCCCATTCCGCGGACAAAATGAAACACGTTTGTAAAATGAGATTTATTTTAAGTGACATGTCATATTAAAACTAGAGAAATAAATAAGTTCTGATTCTGATTCTGATTCATGCTCAAGGATGATTTCAAACTTATACTAACTTTAAGTCCAGGTTTTCTCTCAAATGCAATCCTTCACCGATGTCAATGGCGTCAAAGATAATCTGCTGACCAAGTTTTGTTTGGGTTATATTATTTTAAAATTGGTTCTTGAGAAACAGTTCATCTATCGACAAAGGCCTTCCCTAAAGATTTCCATATCACACTGTCTCTCTATTTTTTTCTTAACATGATAACATCCTAATAATCTAAATCGAGGATTATCTTTTTTCATATGTCACTATTGTTTTTACTAGGCACTGTTCGCGACTGAGACATTTGCGATGGGCCTCAACATGCCTGCCAGAACAGTTGTCTTTACCAACTGTCAGAAATTCGACGGAAGAGATTTTAGATTTGTAAGTATCCTGTAATTAGTTTGAATCTATTTATATAAAAGAAAGTCGTGTTAGTTACACCACTTATAACTCAAGAACGGCTGGATCAATTTGAATGATTTTGGTCTTTTTGCATTTGTCTTTGTCCGGAATAGCATAATAATTAATAAAAAACATGAAAAGTCCTCGAAAAAATAAATATCTAGAATATTCGTGGTCTCAACCATTTTTCAAACGCAGCGCCATCTTGGATGACATGACAGGAGTCAAAATTCCCAGTTCATTATCAGGTGACAATTTGACATTGACAAGTCTTAAGCTAAACCTAAGAAGGTAAGGTTGTCAATTTATACGTACCTACGTTCTGAAATTTATTTTGTTACTAAACTTTTATGGTTTTATGTAGCATAAAAAAGTCTTATATTTCAGAAATCAATTTACGTAATTAACAATGACGACAGAGACAAACTTTAATAATTCTTTGCAAATAGAACTTATTCTACTGTTAAGACTTTAATTAAAGTAGAACGGGAAAACTATAAGTATAAATTGTATGTAACATAGAGTTCAGATTAAAATTATGAATTTAGTATTTTTTAAATCAATGCATTTTAGTAAGGTAGTTAGGTTAGGTAGTTAGGTTAGCTATAGGATAGGTATGGTCAGTTAGGTTAGGTTATATATACATGTTGTAATTTTAATTCTTTCGAACACAAAATGTTTGCTGTGCCCGACAGGGTCCATGTCATGATCTAATTTTAAGTTTTACCACCTAAGAATACATGTGGAATGCAATAAAAGTATTGAGTATTGAGTATTGAGTTTAAATAAGATCACAGTAGAGACTCGCTACATAAAAAGTAGTAGTAGTTATTATTGGTTTGGATTTATTTTTTGTCGTCTTATTAAACGTATGTATTAGATGCGTACATACGTTTAATAAGACGACATGTAAAAAAAAAATGATAAGAACAATAAATTGACTATAGCTATAAATTGATGTGAGATTTTTTTTATAATTTCCTTTTTACATTTAATATAATATAAGAATACCGGTGTGGCAAAAATAATGGGACCTAAAGGAAAATTTTAATTCGTTAGATAGATAATTTTACGTAAAGTTGATTGATATCTACATTTGTATAAAGTCCAAATTCAAAAGAACTTCACAGCTACATTTCGATTCTTATTTGTAGATAACTTCAGGCGAGTACATCCAGATGTCAGGTCGCGCTGGTCGTCGAGGTCTCGACGACAAAGGTATTGTGATCCTCATGATTGATGAGAAGGTCACGCCTGCAATCGTTAAGAGCATGGTCCAGGGGAAAGCTGACCCTATCAACTCCGCCTTCCATCTTACCTATAATATGGTAAGTGGGATTATCATTACGTTGTTGCCATGACTAATAAAATGCCATTATAAAAGTTTTGCCACTCAAATAAACATATTTTTTTAGGTCCTCAATTTGTTACGAGTAGAAGAAATTAATCCGGAGTATATGTTAGAGAGGAGTTTCTTCCAGTTTCAAAATCAAGCAGCTATACCAGACCTAATGGATAGTAAGTTCAGTTTTAGATGAACACATCATGTATTTGACTGGCCTCTTCGTTTAGTGGTTAGTGGCCACGACTGCTATGCCGGAGGTCGTGGGTTCGATTTCCACCCAATACAAATTTTATGTGATGAGCACGATCATTTATCGTGTGTCTGGATGTATTTTACTATATTTATCTCTGCCTCATTGTGACTCGTCAATGCCCGAGGTTCACATAAGGAACAGAGAAGTTCTGAGAGAGCTGCGTCGTCTAGACGTGAATAAAGCTAGTGGACCAGATGGCATACCAGCGATTGTTCTCAAGGCTTGTGCGCCCGAGTTGTCTCCTGTACTGATGCGCTTGTATCGCCTCTCATTTGGGACTGGTATAGTGCCCAAGTCCTGGAAGCTTGCCAACGTGCAACCCGTGCCCAAAAAGGGCAGTCGTGCCGATCCTGCCAACTATCGGCCGATTTCAGTAACCTCCATACTCTGCAAGATTATGGAGCGTGTATTGAACTCGCGCCTCATGGCATACCTAGAAGGTAACGATCTCCTCAGTGACCGACAGTACGGATTTCGCCGCAATCGGTCTACTGGGGACCTACTAGTGTATGCCACCCACTTGTGGGGCGAGGCCCTCGAGAAGAATGGGGAAGCGATTGCTGTTTCCTTAGACGTCTCGAAGGCCTTCGACAGGGTATGGCACGCTAGCCTTTTGAGTAAGCTTCCAGCGTACGGCATTTCCCCTGGTCTGATTAACTGGGTAAAAGACTTCCTGAGTGAACGGTCTCTCCGAGTAGTTGTCGACGGGTGCTCATCAGAGCCCATGACGACTAATGCCGGAGTTCCTCAGGGGTCTGTTCTCTCTGCAACCCTATTCCTACTGCATATCAACGATCTGCTGGTGCCCGGTATCTATGGGTATGCAGATGATAGCACAGTTGTAGAGAGATACCTGCCCGGTGCTCGGGCTAGTAAGGGGCTAATCCAGTCCGAAAGAGAGGCTATGGTGGAGCGTACGAATAGCTCACTGCAGGCAGTCTCCAAGTGGGGTGAAGCCAATCTGGTGGGATTCAACGCCGCCAAAACACAAGCGTGTCTGTTCACCGCCAAAAGGAGCCCGTTTACCTTAGCTCCTGCTTTTCGTGATGTCTCCCTGGAATGCACCGATCGTCTTCAGCTTTTAGGAGTCGAAATCTCCTCAGACCTGAATTTTGGGCGGTTCATTGAGTCCAAAGCCAAGGTAGCAGCTAGAAAACTTGGCGTTCTTGCAAAGGTCCGGCGGTACTTCACACCGGGACAGCTTTTAATGCTATACAAAGCACAGGTCCGTTCGTGTGTGGAGTACTGCAGCCACATATGGGCCGGTGCTGCAAAATGCCACCTGGCAGCTTTGGACTCGGTGGAAAGGCGTGCGAAGAGACTAATTGGTGATCCAGATCTGGTTGAGTCCAATCTACAGAGTCTTGAGCACAGGCGAAGGATAGCCAGCCTTTCGGTGTTTTACAGGATGCATTTTGGAGAGTGTGCGCAGGAATTACATGATTCGATTCCACCATCTCACTTCTACCATCGGACAAGCCGACGTACGGCGAGTATCCACCCTTATGTTGTTGAAACCTCTACGACCCGGACCAAGCGGTTCGCCTCGTCGTTTATACCACGTACATCAAGGGACTGGAACAATTTGCCTGCTGCGGTCTTCCCGTCCGATTATAATTTGGGTGTCTTCAAGGCAAGAGTGAATAGGCTCCTAATAAACTAGTGCGCCTCACCATCAACGATTGCATCACTGCTTACCATCAGGTGGGATTGCAGTCAAGTACTAGTTTATAATATTTAAAAAAAAAAAAAAAAAAAAAATTTATGTATTTAGAAGTATATAAGTATTTTTATCAATTGTCTTATTTAGTTATTTATGTTTGGGCTACTTTATTTTGTGTCGAACTCAGTTGTTGATACTTTAATTTATTTATTATTCTTAATTTTTAAATGAGGTTTTTGTCTATAATGGCATGTCAGCCTCATCATAACTTAAACTATTCTAAACTAACTCTAAAAATACAATGTACAATATAAGAAAACTAAATAAATTATTCAAGCTGTTTATACTTGGTTGTTATATCTTCATACAAATACGTATATAATTTATTAGTATGAGTGTTTGTCAACTAACTCGACCACCTAATGGGCCTAAATTTTGTGTGTATACCTGGATGGTACGAAAAAACAATTGAATCCGGTGGATGGCTCTTTTCGACAGAAACTAGTATTATATAATCCTTTACATGATTTATGTCTAAGAGAAATTTATTCTGTGTATCAACAGAAGTGAAATCAAAACAGAAGGAGCACGATGCCTTAAGTATTACGGAGGAGCACTCGATAGCGTCGTACAGCGCCATTAGGTCACAGCTCGATCTCTTAGGCGCGCAGTTCAGAGGGTTCATCACTAAGCCGGAGTACTTGAAGCCCTTCCTACAGCCTGGACGTCTTGTGAAAGTAAGTTTTTATGGTTCCATACTTAAAGGGCACCAACGGAACCCTTTTACCCCAGCTGTCCGTCCTTCTGTCTGTCTGTCATCGAGCTGTATTTATAGAACTGTAATAAATAGACCTTTTTTACAGAATGTGTATTTCTATTGCCGCTATAAACAACGAGTAATAAACGTAAAATAAAATTTAAAATTGGTCCTCCACTTAAAAACTTTTTCGTCGTGTTTTGCTTGACAGTAACAATCGCTGTGGCTCTTATTTTTAGCCGACTCGCTCTTGGCCATTTTAGTACTCTTGCGTATTTGTCGACCATCAACAATCGTAATAAGATGTTCTTTGCCAAAATTTTGAGGGTGAAATTTTAATTACGTTTCCCTTTATTACACGAATTCCCCAAAAAAAGTGTTATGTTTTTTATCTTAAACACACTTATAGAACAAAAATGTTTACTGACAAATGTTTGAAAATTTGATTGAAGATCATGCTTTGCAAATATTTGGATTATAGCGATGCGACGTTAGTATCACTGAAGGCCATTTATAAAGTAGAGTGAGGCAGTAATTAGCGTATATTTATTGCAGTCATTGTGACCCCTCCTACACACAAATGAATGAATGTTGGCTATGTTCCTTGACTTAATACTCAAGAACCGTGTATTTCGGGAATAAACTATAATTTCACCTTTTTGAACATTACTGGGTAAAAAGATACCTTGCCAGACGTTCGGGCTTTCAGATCAGTATTGAGTAAAACAAATATAAAGTCATGTATATTCTCTTTCAAGAAATTAATGATTAGTTAAAAATAACAACAGCACCAATACAGCTTTATATTATCACTAAAAATAATGTGTGCAGGTAAAAACCGAAAAACACGAGTTCGATTGGGGCATCATAGTAAACTTCAGACACAAGACTGGCAAAGGCAAGGGGGATGTCAATCCCCTGACGGCTGAGACTGTCATCATTGTAGACATACTGCTGCATGTGAAGAAGGCCACCGGAGACGATACTGATAGCAAAGTGCCGTGCCTTCCCGGAGAGGTAAGAATTACGTCAAATGACTTTTTCTTCTTTTAGTGCTGACTTTTCATTTTCAATCGTCGGGTAAGTTTTATCTATGGAATAAAAATGGCGGTTTGACAACTTATGTATAGACAAACCGTCATATTTATTCTTTGCCTATGGAAAAATTGGCCCATGGGACTCTGACCTGTTTTCACATGCCGTAGTGATATATTTCTCGGGTTTGCTGGTCTCCTCACGATGATTTCCCTTACCGTTTTTGAAGGAAGTGATTATACAACACGCACATGAAACTGAAAAGTCAGAAGTGCGGCTAATTATTATTATTATTTTTCGACATTTTATACCTACAGTTTAAAACAAGTACTTTTGTTCTCGATAGAATTAAATAAAAATAGTACATTACTAATTTCGCCTTATGATTTTGCAACATTCTTTTTCACTTATTGGTTTTTGAATATCACGCTTATGTGGCAAACAACAGAAAATAGGCGTTAGTTATTTTGACTCTAAATTTTAATCAGATTTCCCGAAACTTTAAAAACAAAGGCCAATGTTTCATTTTAGATACATTAAAACGTACATCATGTAAAAACATTGACAATTTTGATAGTAGTCAAATACTTCTCTTGAGAGCCTCCTACAGCAACGTTTTATTCCATATAAGTAGATTTTTAACCGACTTCAAAAGAGGAGGAGGTTCTCAATTCGAACAATTGTAAACCATTTTAAATGATTATTTCAAGTCTTCAAAGACTTTCTTTACATACGAAGAAACTAAAAATGCAAAATTGAAACTTATTTACAAAAAAAAACAACCAACTTCTTAAAAAACACTAACAGGTGAAAAATAACTCCAGTTTCGGAAGTCTGTGGCTTTAGTGGTTTTGTTTCATTCATTATTGGCCACCGACTTTCGAAACTATAGTATAACTTTCATCTACTTGATATAAACTAATTAGTCGACTTTATTCACAGGTAGGAGATGTGGAAGTGGTCCCAGTAATCCATACACTAATCTATCAAATAAGCTCTCTCCGAGTATACTACCCCAAGGATCTGAGACCCGCAGACAACCGGAAATCCGTGTTAAAAACCATAGGCGAAGTTAAAAAACGCTTCCCCGAAGGACCACCCTTATTGAATCCCATAAAAGACATGAAAATCAATGAATCCGTCTTCAAAGAATGTGTGGAAAGGATAAAACAGTTGGAAGACAGGTGAGATACATTTTGAATGGCACATTTACTAGTTAGAAAGAAAGAAAAGAAAGAAAGAAAATATTTAGATAAAGTTGAAATAAAATATTATTAAATTAAATTAATTAAAAAAATATATATATTATCTAGATATAGTTCTGCCAAAAGTAGGACGAGGGACTGAATGTAGGCAATGCGCGAGTGACACCTTTGGTGTTGCAGACGTCCCTATGCTACGGTAACTGCTTACCATCAGGTGAGCCGTAAGTTGGTTTGCCAGCTCACTAGTATATTCAAAACCCTACTTAAATTGCTTAGTACTAACCCGGTGTCTAAGTTTTACTCTCCCAGTGGCGGGTTTTTATAATTAAATAAATAAATAAATATTCCACAACTTTTCACACAACGCCATTTAGTCCCAAGTTGAGCTTGAGAGCACACAAGCACAAGCTTTGTGTTATGGGTACTAAACAGCTGATAAACATACTTATATATTTCTAAATACACACATACTATAGATAGAATTCCATAGCAAGTCTATTTATTTAATAAAAAAATATACTAAAGTAAACGAAAAACTGGACAATGTTGAACTGTGAACTAACTACATTTATTCAGCTCGATTCAACTTCTGTCAATACAAAACTGTTCAATGTAGTTAGTAAATATGGTCAGTCCTTAAACCCCTTAGTCATTTTCTATCTGTCAACCTTCAAAAAATAAGGTATTGATATTAGGATTATTATTTTACTTTAAGGACACCAAATGTCACACTCTTCCGTGCGCGCAATGTTCTACATTCAAAGGGATCCAAAGTTTTCGCTTAGCGTAACGTAAACAAATATTTCATCCTGTCATATATAGTCTGTTAATTTTATTTCTCACAGACTTTACTCCCATCCCTTACACAATGACAAGAGTCGCGGCGCTTTAACCGCGGCATACGAAAAGAAACAAGAACTGCACCAAGAACTGTCCCTCGCCAAGGCCGAGCTGAGGACAGCCAAGAGTATACTACAGATGGATGAACTGAAGAAGAGGAAACGAGTGCTGCGGAGAATGGGCTACTGTACCGCCGCTGATGTTATCGAGCTCAAGGGACGCATCGCCTGCGAGTTGAGCAGGTTTGTAACCCAAATATAATACTTTAGGAAGAATATCCTACAAATACTATAAACGCGAAAGTTTGTTAGTATATATAGATGGATGGATGGATGGATGTTACTCTTTCACGTAAAAACTACTGTATAGATTTAAAAAAAAATGGTATGGAGTTAGCTGACACCCTGGATTAACACATAGGCTACTTTTTATCCCTGTATTCCCACGGGTACGGGACCTACGCGGGTGAATACGCGGGACGCCTGCTAGTTATGAATAAATAAATATTCCACAACTTTCACACAAAGTCCTGTTAACTAAGCAGAGCTGTGCTATGAGTTCTAGACAACTGATAAACATACTTATATGTTTCTAAATACTAACATGTTATAGATAAATTACACTCAGACACTAACAAATGATCGTGCTCACACAAACATTTGTCATGAGTGGGTATCTAACCCTCGACCTGCGGCATAGCAGTCAGGGCCACTAGAACTTACGGATTAAGTAGCCGTTTAGATAAAAGTTCAGTAAATTCTATCATATCTTATCGACTAATTAAAACATACTTGGTGTAACATGTTCACGCATTTGTAGTCTGGTATATTTCCTAAATTAGTTTATTTTTTTTAACTGTTAACGAGATATCTATTTTCATTTTATTCTTTGTATTGTGTACCATGGGCTCGTGCCAAATAAATGCTGTTGCTTTATTCTTATTTTCTATTCTTTTTCTTAACTCTTCCAGTGCCGACGAACTTCTACTGACCGAGTTAATATTCAACGGCGTGTTCAACGGCCTGAGCTCGGAACAGAGCGCGGCTCTGATCAGCTGCTTCGTTTGCGACGAGAACTCTTCACAGTCGTCCGCTACGGGCGAGGAACTTCGCGGAGTGCTAAGACAGCTGCAGGTCAGTTTGTTTGTAGTGTGTCTTCGTATTTTGTGACGACTATTTAGGATAAAGTGCGGCACGTTTGGCGCAGTGGGTAAGTGATTGGCCAAGCGATTCTCGCTCACAAAAAAAATTCGTATGGCTGTTTGTGTATGTGAGTTTAAGTGTGTGTAAACGCACTTACAATTCAAGAGAAATTCCTAGTATGGAACAACATTTTGGAAAGAGAGCCTTAAATAACGACAAGGGTATAAAGCCTTTCTACTCTTTTGTTGCTTCAAAAATGTTCAGATTTTCTAAGCAAGTGCTTACTGGCGAGTAGGTATAGTAAGAATGTATCAGCGCCTAGGAATAAGCGCCCCTTGTTTTGAGCAGCCTGCGTAGCATGAACACATTGAACACCGAAGAAACGGCCTTTGTCGACAGACGAATCGGCAAAGTGACAGATTACATAGACAGGAACCTCAATCTGTCAAATTTCTTTCAATACACCTGCCTGCGTAGCATGAACACTTAATTTCTTTCTTCCGAGACACGACAAAGACCGTTTCTTCGGTGTTCATGCTACGCAGGCAGGTGCCGTGTTTTTTTGGCGCTACTAGTGTTTTAGTGTGTACTTGTCGTATCGTAGGTATACTTTACCCCTTTCTCCCAAATTGTGATGCCTTTTTTGCTTCAGGAATACGCCCGCAGAATAGCAAAGGTATCACTGGACGCTAAGTTAGAGGTAGATGAAGACGAGTACGTCGGCAAGTTCAAGTGCACGCTCATGGACGTGGTGCACGCCTGGGCCAAGGGAGCCTCCTTCCTGCAGATCTGCAAGATGACTGACGTTTTTGAAGGTAAGGAAATGACATACTAAATTAAGATGTTAGAATGATACGAAAAGTATTCTTAGAAATTAATTCTTAGCAATATAGGATAGAAAGGACATTGACGCAAAATATTTTTTTTTGTTAAACGTGAAACGTGCAGACAAGCAAAATATTGTTTATCGTTGATGGATCTTTGGTCTGAGAATAAAGTTTATTATTATTATTTTGTCATAACTAGTCTGAGGTTGGTCTTTCACTTTCTGACTACTCTGCCAAGAAACTGGGGAGTTTGTTCCGCCACTTCTTCTTCAACAGTGGTGAAGCGGCGCGTTTTGGGAGAATGTCTTATGTAATTTCAACCGACTTACAAAAAAAAGGAGGTTCTGAATTGACTGTTCGGCTGTATTTTTATATGTGTGACCGATTTGAAAAAACCTTTCTTTGTTGAAAGGACATACTTCCTGGGTAGTATGGTTGTAATATCAAAACAAATAATAATAATAATATATTTAAGTAATCAAAAATGGAAAAATAATAAATAATTTACATAAACAAAAAACTAAAAAGTTTAGTCGGTTGTATTTTGTTTGTGAAAAAGTTTCTATTGACGTCCTAAAAGTGGTGAAGGGCGGGCGTTTAGGGAGAATGTCTTATGTAATTTTAACTGACTTACAAAAAAAGGAGGTTCTGAATTGACTGTTCGGCTGTATTTTTATATGTGTGACCGATTTGAAAAAACCTTTCTTTGTTTAAAAGGACATACTTCCTGGGTCTGGTCTCATTTTTATTTTATCTAAGTCGGTTTCGTAGTAAGGTTGTAATATCAAAACAAATAATAATAATAATATATTTACGTAATCAAAAATGGAAAAATAATAAATAATTTACATAAACAAAAAACTAAAAAGTTTAGTCGGTTGTATTTTGTTTGTGAAAAAGTTTCTATTGACATCCCAAAAGTACTGATCCTCAGTTTAATTTAAATAATTGACTTTTAAACACCGAAAGAAACTTAAAGCCACAGATTCTTTTCATTTATAAAACCCCAAGCGGACGCCGGCGTCCGTGCTGTCATTGTCTTTCTATTGTGTCTCTAATTGACACGATTGAAAGGTTAAATTCCAGACAGATTTTTGTCAGATCTTGTGAGGACCGTGCATATCAGTGTCTAAGATGGTCTTTTGCCCCCAGGTTCCATAATCAGATGCATGCGTCGTCTGGAGGAGGTGCTACGTCAGCTGTGCCAGGCAGCCAAGAACATCGGTAACACAGACCTTGAGAACAAGTTCAGTGAAGCCATCAAACTGCTGAAGAGAGACATCGTGTTTGCGGCTAGTCTCTACATGTAACAGCTATGTGCGTGTTTTCGTTTAAGTATAATATAAGCAGATTCCATTATATTGCTGTATTTTATTTGTAGATATACCGTCAAGGAACCTTTTTGTTTGGTGAAATTAGAAAAAAACGTATTTCGTAATAGTAGCTCATCATAAATGTATTGTTATCGTACTATTTTTTCTTCAAATTATTGTCAAATCACTATTTACACTGTGACTGGCCAACTAGGAATTCTTAAAGTAAATGCAGTGAGGGTTAAATAAATATAAATAGGCACAACTTTCTCACTACGCCGTCTAGTGTCCCAAACTAAGCAGAGCTTGTGCTAAGACAATTGATAATCATACTTATAATATTATATATTTCGTAATACATACATATTATAGATAAAGTACTCCCAGACACAGAACAAATGACCGTGCTTACCACACAAACATTTGTTTTGGGTGGGAATCGAACCCACGACCTTCGGCATAGTAGTCAGGGTCACAAATTACTAGACCAATAGGCCAGTCTTAACTGGTTACTTCACTACTAAACAATTCAAAACACTACATACGGAAATAAAGCACATAGTCACAATGTTATAAGAGAACTTTATTGTTGTAATTACTGTATATATATAGCATGAACTGGCAAGTAACAAAAAGAACAATATTTTACTAGAATTACGCTAGAGAACCATGTTCACACAGATGGCCGTGCCGAATGATACAACTTTTAACGAAGACAAAGTAAATTGATACATACAGTGACGTCAAAAATTTTCTTTCCAATTCGAAATTTTTTTAAAATTTTACCCACACGATTTTTTATTATAGTTCTATAAATAAAGCATTAGAACCGAATTGACAGATCTATTACGTAAAATGAAGAATTTTGAATTTATATAAAAATGTACGATACTGGGATGAGTGAAGACATGGTGGCCACTCGCCACTACACAACTATTTTAACGAGGACCCTGTCAATGTGGGATCATTAACCTGCGCGCCAGTCCCGCGACTCTACAAAACATTGATAAAGACCTTATTAAAATAATCGACATCAATATTGTAATACATGAAAAAATTTAAAAATTGCTTACGCTATAGTCTCATTTGGTGCCTGAATTGATATGTCCAAGAACTAAACGCGAAATAAACGCTAACTCTGTCTAACTATTACATTTTGAGTAACTAAACGAGGTATTTGTTTTGTGTCTATAGTTACATAGAACTAAATCCCGCGAAGTGCAAGTAAAAATATCTGCACATGGTACAAGACGCGAGCTCCGCCTATGCTATGATAAGTATACGCTATTATTATCGTTTAATACTTAGACGTAACAGTAAACACCTGCCCCCGCGTTCGACTGCTATGGAAGACTCGACGCTTACTAGAAGCACTTTCAATACATTACCAGTCGTTCGCCACTCACCAGTTTAAACAATCTCTACGCCATTAAATCGACTCCTTACTGTATTATTTATACAAAATGTACAATTTCTCAAAAGCGCCTTCAATCAACGATGTCTGTAGTATATTGTGAGTATGCCGTGTACGATATGATAATGTTAGCTTGTCGGTGACATGGGCACGTTGGCACACTGACTACAGTAATCTCGCTGTTACTCCATTGGGGAATATACCGATTTAACTTTATTATTGCTTTAAGTTGCTAGTATATCTCTATTGTATGTAAGAGAATTGTAATATCTAAGACTTTCTTGGGTAATGTATTCTAACTACTGTACCATATAAATTTTGGTAAAACTGCTTATACAATGCCTAACTTTAGGCGACTCTAAAAACTCTAAGGCCCTCTTTCTGGAACGAAACTTTAGCAAATTTATTGTGGCAAATTGTCAAACGCGCATTAACAGCCAATCGCAACACTTTACTTGCGTTAAATTTTTAATGTCTATAATTTCGTTCCAAAAACTGGGTGTAAGCCCGTTCAGTTCTCTTTCCACTTAATAATATAATACGCGAAGTACACATCAAGAGATTACTGTAATCAATCTACGTAATATAGAATGTCTAGCTTGCTATTGTCCTGCGCACCTCACAGTAGACGCGCGGTAGACACATAAACTCACCATCGGTTCCATACAATAAAATCCGTGTAAACTGTGACACAATATATTGTAATACAGTGGTTTGGCACTCAATCTCTGTCGGCTACGTTAATTAGGAAAATCTGTATAGGCAAATATGGCTTTTGTACTATTTCAAAAGTTTGCATTAAAATGGACAATAGCAAGCCGTATACTCGTGTACATTAAATACTATTCAATATATGATATATAAAACTCTATTTAATGTTTAATGTAATTATGTGGATTTGATCATTTATACTCCTATGTAACATTCACATTTAGGTTAGGTACAAACAAGTTAATAGGTAAATACGCTTATTCTCTTAAACTCCGAAATCTGAAATTTACGTATGAAAGTATTATGTCAGTACTTATCCAATGTTCCGAGGCCTTGACTTTCAACTTGGAACAATCAAAAGAGAACGTTTTGATATGCAAACAATTATTGTTACCGATCGATATGACGAAGTTATTCTTTACGACAGCAGAAGTCGAATTTGAACGACCTATATATTAGCAACACACTTTCTTAAAATTGTAGTAGGCCATTAAAGTTAGTAAAATATTTACAATAAAAATACGAAACTGTTTACAGTTTCTTTACGACATTACTCGAAGATTAGGCGAGAAAATCACTAACGACTAGAATGGAAAGCCGTCAGAGACGCAGGCGTCGCCGCGCCCGGGGACACGCCTCGTGTGGCGCGGGGCCGGCTGGCACACTGGCCCGCACCGATCCCGCACCGGCCCGCACCGGCCCGCACCGTCCCGCACCGGCACGCACCGGCCCGCACCGGCACGCACCGGCCCGCACCGGCCCACGCGCCTCGCTCTCAACAACAACGTGCTATCAATAAGTTTGTTCCCCTGTATGGCAGTGCGTGTTAGCGCTGCGACGCCTCCTCGACGACACAACGACTTTTTACATTACACAGGCACACATAAATTCAGCAAAGAAACCTCCCTACAAACAAATATTCTTCTTATTTACATCAACCCCTATGCAACTATTTAATAAGTTCGCAATAAATTTAAATGACAGATTTCAAGAAATAAATCGAATTAGGTCTCAACATAGGTAAATTTTTCTAAAACAGTTAAACGATATTAATATATTACATTAATTATCTTTCAATACCTATTAACATTAGCTATAATTTATAAGATCTCCAAGTTTGTGATAATCCTCGATTTAAATTTAACAAGATATTCGTTACCTACCTATTTACCGTATGCGTCTGCATCAGTTACAATATGAAAGTGACAATTTAAGGCGGAAGTGCCAGAGGAGCCCGCAAAATAACAATATTCTTCTGTTTTTGTATTTTACAGCTTCGTATTAGGTTAAGTATGGTAACTAATTTTATTTACCAAAGCACAATATTTAAAATCTCTAGTACAACTTATATCTATAGTAAACACAGTGACTGTTTTTATTACAGATCGATAAATAGTAAGTCGAAGAGTTTACAAAATGTTAGCAGAAATGTATTTTTTCCTCCAACAAGCTAAAAAATCTAAAAGTTTCGTCATTTTAGTTTTAGTAGTACCTGCTGAGCTGCAGTTTACAAAAACGTAAGAAAACTAAAATTTCCTGGGCTAGCCTGGCGCAATCCCCCTTAACAGAGAGGAGAAAATATTTCAATAATCATCGTACCCTAACTCGACTATAATCCTGTCTCAAAACAAGATCAAAAGTTCACTTGGTCGGACCAAAACTTCAGTCGGTAAAATTGATCAAAACTGTAGCGAGCCGCGGGATCGCAGCCCGCCACACCGCACACATACAGACCGCACTCCGCTCCACTCACATCACTCGCAAGAACACTCGAACGCCTTATTTAGAAGCTTTCCCTGGAGACGTCGTGAAACTACGAGATAACAGTTAAAAAATCGACCGGTTACTGAAACTGAGTGGGGTACGGGAAGCTTCACGACTCGCCGGCGTCCCGGGCGTGCTGGTACTTGGTAGACTGATTACGTTGCGCCGCGCAGTCACGTGCTGAGCACGAACCGCAGCAGCAGCGGCGCCGCGCCCCACAGCGCCGGCAGCACGCGCCCGCCGCGGCCGCAGGACTGGATCTCAATTTCCTGGGGAACAGGAAAATAAAATTTCATAACCGCCGAACTGCATCAGTCACCAAGGCAACGCTCTGGCAGAACCATCTCGTTTGTAGGTACAGAAGCCAGCACATCAAGCTATCCCAATGTGTCAAATTTCTTTAATAGTTTTTCAACCAAGTTGATGTGCTGGCGTCTGTACATAGGTACGTATTGAGTTGGTATCTCTTAATTTAAGAGGATTTGAGGTCTTACTGTAATAATTCGTGGAACTTAGTATAATTTGATGAAATTATGATGAAATTATGATGAAATTATATTTATTTCTGTAAGCAGATCTTACCAGATTTATAACATGTATTTTTTTTTTTAATTAAATGGTAGATAATTTACTTCAAGCTTGAAACTTTACTGGTTTAGCCGGTCCGGGTTTAATTAATTTACTAAAATATTAGAACGGCTAGTACCTACATAATGACCAGTGGATCGTAGTAGGTGGCGTGCTGTAGTTCCTGCCATCCCTCGTGGGAAAAGGCGTGTTATGTAGGTACGTTAATAATTATGATCGGCAAATAAGTTTCCACCAGGTAATAGTTATCATTACCTCGGGATGGTATGAGCCGCAGTGCGCGGGTCGTCGTCGGTGATGTCCGGCGGCGCGGCGGCACGCGGCGCGCGCGCCTGCCTCGCGCGGCCGCACGTCCAGCCGCTTGGCGCCGCACGGACACAGCGTGTCCACCACCAGCAGGATCAGGTTGCTGTGCGGGATCTTCTGCACGCTGAAAGGCCTGGAACGCAAGTAAGTACGTTGACATAATATCTATGCTAACATCTTAAACAGGAGTGATTTGATTGTTTGAATGTTTGTATTTAGCTCCAAAACTACGCAACCGAGTTTAATTTTTTTTTTCACTATTTGTAAGATTTATATTTTCATCAATTTGCTATATTTAAGTTTCGATAGGAAAAGTATCTATCTATGCAATTCACGCGAACGGAGTCACGAGGGAAGTGCTAGTTCAAAATACTTGGGTATATAATAATATTATGTAATTATATATATCGTTTTCAAAATTAACTAATAATTACTGATTAAGTCAACACACGATTTTCATATGAAAAAAACGTAAGATTCGTCACTTGTAGGTTCCGTATTTATGTCGCTAATTTTGAACCCGTCGCCTTCAAAATCACATTCATGATGCTGTTTCTATAAAATTGAAAACTCCTCTCAAGATCCATTCCCCGTTCCCTTCTTTCAATGTTTCAACCCCTATACAAGTCACTCGTGTTGGTCGTTCTTACTTAAGTGTCGGTTTCTGCAAATCCTGTAGCGGGTTTTTCTTAGCGACTTACCTCTCGCAGCCAGAGTTGTGGCAGTTGGTGAGCTTGCCCTTGAGCGGTTGCGCGGTGTTGAGTCGTGAGGACTGCAGCGTGAACAGCTCCGCGCTCGTGTCGCACGGCCGCACGGCCGCCGAGCGCGCCGCCTCGCGCGGGGGAGGGGGCGGCGCACCCCCGCCCGCCGGAGGGGGAGGGGGCGGCGCGCGCCCGCTGTCGCGCGAGCTCTCGCCCAGACCGTCGATGATGATCTCATAGGTACCACGGTCCCTGTCCGGGTCATCATCATTCTCCATATCTTCTGTTTCATAGTCCTCGTAATCTGTGCAAGAAACAGTCAACCAAGCGTGAATAATTGTCTTATTATTAATTTCCAGTGTTTCATCTGTTAAGTGACTTCTGTGCTTACCGACTTCCTCTTCAGCGTAAGGTCTGGCGTGTGCGCGTACTGGCTCCCAAAGCGGGAACCACATTGCAATTAAACTGGTGAGGTATCCACCCAGCCAGGACAGGGGTTTCATAGGCTACGATAAAAAAAAAACATTAGTAACAGAACATTTTCCACCAGTGGCAAAGATCTCTAACGACTTTTTACTCACAGTAATTTTGTGTCCATCTCCGCTAAACGAGTTCCTGGAATCCGGACATCGGCCTTGATGATCGTGAACGACGACCTTCTTGTATATTCGGTCTTGTACTAGGGAGTCCATAATAGTGCCGTCGACCTGACCGAAGAACCGGCCTGTCTGTGACACGTCCTCTGAGAGAATGATGAATCCGTTGTCGTCTAAAATGTAGCAGTCCAATTCGTCACCCGCGCAGGTTTTCTTACATGACGTACCAGCAGTGCACTGTAGGAGAAATGGGAAATAAGACTTTGCCAAGAAAAGGTTCGTCGATTTGAGTATGACTTACTGCAGAAGTAACGTTTAGGAAGTGTTTTGCTAGTGAGTCTAGCTGGAAATGTAGTCCGACGACGGCGGCGGGGGCTCGATGACCTCTGGACTCTACGAAGACCGCGTGTGTGGCGAGGACGAGCGGCGGCCGCCCGCTCAGTTCTTCCGCTTCGGAGCCGTCGCGGAAGGGAACGGAGAACACGAAGCTCTCGGGTTCGATGGCGTGGTGCTCTACCGCGCGACGGTACCATTCAGAGTCGTAAGCTCGGGCGTATCGTTCGCTGAAGTGGCTGTAAGGTAAGATTATTGAATATTATTGCAACGGAGAACCAAAGCCTCGGTGCACTGTGGGCTTAATTTACACTTCCATCATAGGAATGAAATGTGAGTGATGCTAGTAATATACATGGTATGTTAAATTGTGATAAGATCGCGCTTTTTAGAGCGTCATTTTTTACAGGATGTTATACATCCTGCCCATAAATATGAGCAACTGTCACTATGGGGCAAACTCTGATATCACGAAAAAAACTACAGCTGGTTAAATCTATTTTATCGAGAGTTACCAACTTAGCTTTTGCATAAAACACTTTTTTAACTAAAACACATTTTAGTTGCTTCCATAGTGAGAGAATATTCATGGTAATTTCTGTCAACATTTGGTTAGTGGTACAAAAAATATCCTGAATGCGACCGTGCATTCCGCCTATTGTTACATGTGTTGTTTCAGGTTCCCATTTCTAGTTTGGGGCCCCCGGCCAAATAAACGTAGGTAGTAAGATGTTTATATTATTGCAAGAAAATCATACCTTTACCGTGTTTGTAACAATGAACAAATCAAATTAAATCTTATTCTTATTTTATCCATTTTCTATCTTTATTCCCAAGTCACTATTTGTAGATCAGACATGCAGTACTTACGGTTCTGCAGAGTCAGTATTCCTGGAGGTGTTGACGTTCTCCGTCCACCGCAGCAGACCGGAGCGCGTCGCGATGAACGATAGCGTCACCACGAACTTGTGGAACCTCCCTTGTCTGTAAAGATAAAAAGAGGTAAGAATTTTTCATTGATTACATTTTGTTGTGGTTGACTCTTATAGTCATAAATAGGTAGGTGGTAAGATTGTTTTGTTACTTCCTTTAGTCGAAGTAAACTTGGGGTGAATAGAAACAAAACTTTGAGGAGGATATTCACGTAAGTTAAAAGTTGTTTGTTACAAACGAAGACTCTAACGCTTTTGAATAATTGAGATAAATAGGTTTTCGCGGTTTTAGTTATTTTGCTGTTAATATATTATCTTCAACCTGCATTCCTTATTTACTTTGATTAAAAGGAAAAGCATGAGCCGACTTCTATAAATTTTATTAGGATTTAGGACCACACTAAAAAAAAGTGTACATTTTGTAGCTTTTACAAGTTTCAAACAACTAGGTCGATTTAAGATCAAAATTAATAGTGTACTTAGATTTAAATTTCTACCCAGGAGAAAAGAATTTGTACAATTTAATATTATGTTTGGTCAAAATTATCCGTGCTGTGCTGGCTAAAAATCACACAAAACATATCTTTAGCATTTTACCTGTTCCTTGGTAGCTAGATATAATGGCGAGAATAATATAAAACATTAAACGAACTCATACATACTCGTAGGGTAACTTTTGGAGAGAAGGACCAGTTCGATATTTATCAAATTATTATTTTTTTCGTAAACATTTTAGACGTCTGTGTCAAACGTGATGATACTGAGACTAGGTACTGTGTACTGAGACTTTAATGACACACTGGCGTATATCATTTTTATCAAGAAGAAGATCCTAATTTTTATTTACGATTTTTTAAACGAAGGTAAGAATATGACATTATGTTGTGTAAGTATGTTTTGGTACAACTTGTAGTACATATAATTATTTGCAATTCTCAAAATAAATTATCTATTTATCCGGTAAGGTCCATCTCTCCCCGCCATTCAGGAGTGATGGATCACGCAAGTTATTGGTATAAATAGACCAGATTTGAAAAAGTATTATGTCTATTAGGGCTTTAAATAAACATGGCCCATCACTCCTAATTTACTAATCAACTTTGGCGTCTGAAATTTTGAATCCCTGTGACTTCCCCAATAAACAACATATTTGGATTTACTTTACAAAAAATCTTGTATATATCTTCAACTAGCCTTTTTTCGACTACAGGAATTTGAAACATAGTTCTATCTCTTTCAATCGTTTGAACATGACAGAGACAGATTTATGACTTAATGGCTACGTTTAGCATTAGTGATTTGTAGTCCAATTGAGCCGTAGTTTGGTTAGCTAATAGCTACAGTACTTCAATAGACAGCTTGACCACAAAGAGACCTCTGGTCTTAGCATAGTTATTAGCAGACATAATCTACAAAACACAAACATGTTTTTGTGCATTCTGAACTTGCACACAATATTCTTCACCCAGTGTTCTTATTCCACTCAAATCAATAACGTGTTGATCTTTGGCGAAATATCTAAAAGTTCTAAGTACATGTAGTTGAACCAATCTGAAGATTTACGTTACCTTGTAAGTAGTGCCATTAAAGTCGCTATCGGGCTATTTGTGTGACAAACACAAACAAATTAGTCATCCACATAAATTATTATAAAAAAGCTGTAATTTTATTGCTGGGTGTTGGTGCTATCTTTCATGCATTGGGCCTTATTTTCATTGCGTGAACTTGATTTGAAAAAAAGTATGTTTGTTTTTTAGTGGTGGTACGATAGTAGGATCTTTTTAAATAAGACATGTCTATATTTCAAAAAATCTGTGCTGGCCATAAATATGTTCTCTTAAAATTTGTATAGATACACCTTTTTGACTGACGACCCAAAGTATATATATATTTGATACTCGCGACCCTAATGCTTTATTAACCTTTCAGTCTTTCAGTGACAATAAAATAATAGGATTGACTAAAATTATGTATCGACCCGGGATTAAGAAATTATGCACATAAATTGTAGTTATTTCAAGACAATAAAAATCACAAAACTAACCGAAATTCTTATCTAATGCCTCTGCCTCGCATTTAGGGCATAGCACAATGATCCAATATCCGACTTTTGTCAGTACCAGAAGCCAAACCCAGCAAACTCTCAACTGATCGCTTATGGATTGCAAAATCGAATGACCTTCATCTAGGCTTAATACCCGGTAAGTCAAAATTAGACTTTAAACGGAAAATTATAAACTTTAGAATAGGTAGAGTACAATAGAACAGGTACCTATAGGTACACTACCTACCTATCATAAAACCACGCCACCCCACTTTTATCAATTTTATCTCTCGTACCACCACTTAGAACTGGGGACATATTCCCCTCCGATGCAAAAACAAAAGGTGTTTGCCGAGATTCAATATTAAATTATTTAGTGTAGTGCTGCTTATCATGCTCTGATATAAAGTGTACTTACTGGGAGTGATGACTAGCGTGTCCAGTGTGAGCGTCCAATTCTTTGATTACCATTGCATCCCTAATAAGTGATTGCACTAAAGTTTTGTCACCTGGAAACAGAAGATTGTCTTAGTTGTAATATAATTTATTTTCAAAAAGGTTGTGGGACTCTCAGGTATGTTCCAAAAACGGCTTTCACGCCACTGTCTGGCTGGGACTCTGGTTTTTGTCCATAAATATTAGATTAATTTAGAAAGAAAGGAAATTGAATAACAACAAAAACACTACGTAATTACGCTAAGTGTAACATGATGGTGGCAAAAAGGTTGACTACTCAGTGTAACGTCGGGTGGCAACACTGGTATTACCACCTAACGCTGATTGTGCAATGTGCATGCACTCCAAGCCGGTGCTCACTTGTATCTTCTCGTACGTCTCTTACGAAATCATACTATACACAATTCTACATTTAATAGAAGATTTGTGATGGATACAATTCAATCTTAATAAAATAAAAATTATATAATTTAATGATTCGTTGGGTAACCATGTGGGAAATGCCAATAGTTTGTCGTGTAAAAGTATTTTTAAGAAAAATAAATGAATACGTACAATAATAAGAATCTCTGTCCTGCTTCTTGTGCGCATTATGCAGCGTGAGAGCGCGCGGGCGCAGCGACATCCACTTCCAGCCGGGCCGCCCCGTGCGCGACAGGAAGTGCACCAGCTGCTCCTCCGCGGAGTTGAACGACTGATCTGATGTTGACGCGTATTCGCAGTATACCCTAAAAGTGATTCTCCGATAAATGCTGGAAGTTTTCTTGTGAACTAACTCAAATAAATAGTTACAGAAAAAATACTTGAATAGATCTTTATCTATTACTCTCTCCCATTCTCTCTTTATTACTCGCTGTTACACTAATTTACTCATACAATACGATTTTGTCTAAATCTAGAACCTTTGTGAGTTTTTTTTTAATGGAGGTCTATCTATACCTACTAATAATATAAAGAGGTAAAGTTTGTGACTGTGTTTGAACAGATTTTTAACCGACTTCAAAAAAAGGAGGAGGTTCTCAATTCGGTTGTATGTTTTATTTTTTTTTTATTTTTTTTTTTCTTTAGGGTTTGTTACCTCAGTACTCCGTCATTTATGGACCGATTTTCAAAATTATTTTTTTGTTTGATAGGGTATACTAACAGATTGGTCCCATTTGTATCAAAACTCATATCTGATGAGGGATCTTCGAGGAATTGAGGGAACTCCTCAAAAAATATAGGCACACATGCACCGATTTCAACATTTTTAGTAACAAATCAAGCATTTTCATTTAGAAAGTAACATTTGGTGAAGAAAAACTGATGAAGAAGACAGGTAACGGAACTCTTCAACGCATAACAGCAAATTATTCGCGATTGCTATAGTCAGATGTCTATGCTGAGCTTTTGTATTTCCACAACATAACATTACGCGATTCTATTTTAAAAGGGGCCGGCAGAGATGTACAGATTAATGTTTAGAGATAGAACTTCTTTAGCAATTGTTATCCAATTTCAATGATTCTTTCAAGTTTTGAAAGACTTTCTTTACATACAAAGAAACTAAAAATGACAAAATAAAAACTTTTTTACAAAAAAAAACAACCGACTTCTTGAAAAAAAAACTAACAGGTGAAAAATAACTCCAGTTTCGGAAGTCGGTGGCCATTATTGAACAAAACAAAACCACCAAAGCCACAGACTTCCGAAACTGGAGTTATTTTTCACCTGTTAGTTTTTTTTTCAAGAAGTCGGTTGTTTTTTTTAAAAAAATCTTTTTCCATTATAAAGGCACATTATTTGAGTCACTATATTTTATGATACTAAGAGGGGGTTCGGGGGATGTTAAAGTACGAAATGGATGCGGATGAAGTCGCGAGCGAAGTGCTTATTGAATAAGACTTTTATGTCCGAACTGTAAAAAATCTCTCATAATCCTTATTTTTAAATAAAACAGTTTGGTCATTAGTAATGTAATCCTTACCAGTCAGGATGAACTTTCCAGTTATCGCCTTTGAAGTATTCAGTAACTGCAGAAGCCACAAAAACAAATGATTAGTAATGGAACATTCGTCAATATCCCAAGATCTCATGTTACTTTGTCTAGGCTTGCTTACCATTCACGGGGCTATGCTTGACCTCCTGCTCAGCCTGCAGCTCGTACATGCCGTATCCGTCAGGTAGGACTGCTGCCAGTGAAAATGGCGTGCCATCCACCGGACTGTAGAAATACCGCTGACGCCGTGTGGCGACGCGTCTCATGTTGTCGTATTGAACCTTTACCGCGATTTCTGTTTCACCTTCCCTCTGTTCTATCATGTCGTGGCGGAGCTAGAAAGGGTTTTTGTTAATTAGTTAGTTTTTGCTTGGTTCGCTGATGGACAATTGAATGGTAAAACTGCGCCGAATGCTTCACTAATGATATTGTAATTTATTTGTGTTAAGACTGATAATCATTGAGATTTGACATAAAACATACAAAAGTCATATTAGATTCCATAATCATATTTCTCGTATTAATTTCAAGATATTGCGTTTAAAGTTAAAAGCCATAAGTGATTTTATCTGAAAAAATAACTACTAAATTATACAAATATGTACATATACTGATATTATTAGAGATCCTAGCGGTTCTTCCATTTTAAAATACGAGATTTATACAGGGTGTAACGGAAAGGGTATATACATACAAACAGGGTGAACAGAGTATTTAATAACGAGTCTTTCCTCAAAATTTCAGCTCCCAACTAATAACTTTGAAACTTCACGATATTATTTAATATCAACAGTTTATTAAATGCAAACTCATAACAAACGTGTCACCGGACTATGAGGGTCATAATCCTGTCCGGCAAGGTTCAAGTATATCTATCTCGGGTTCTGCGCGCCTAGTACAGACCTATCGGGCTCTGCCTAACCGACGAAGGCGCGACGGCGCGGGCGGGCTCAACTTTACAATGATCTATGTATATGTATAAAACGTTGCCATGTCGTTTCTTATCACCAAGAGAATCCGTGCACTTCGGATGTATATACCCTTTCCGTTACACCCTGTATAAATATAACCCAATGCCAAATATAAATTCTTTGGGTACGCCTATTTTAGTATTTGATTCAGGTATAAACTAAGCTAATAATGGATACTACGTGTTTCCCATTTTAGCATGGCTTAATTGGGAGTAAAACAAAAACCAAATATAGAATTTGGGGTAGTCCAATTTTAGCATACAAGCCTAAGGAAAATTAGAATAAATGATTGACTTACATCGAGCAGTAGCGAAGTGAGGTTGACCCTGGAGTTCTCATCGGAATCCACGAGCAGTTCCACGTCCGTGAGGTCCACACTCGAGTACAGAGGACGCAGCGTCTCAGTGTACTGTGGAGTATAGTAGCCACATTTAGTATTACCAACTAAACTCATCTAACACTATTCATACTCTCATATTCCTTCTTGGTAACGATTTTAAACTGTAAAATAATTCTTTATGATAACTTTTTTCAGTACTTACTTCCTCGTTCGTATGCTGTAACAAAATTTGTAGGTTAATAAGTATTTAGAAGAGAATTTTAAGCTAATTGTTTTTCATAGCTTGTAGCAGTTCTTTACTGCTTTCGAAAATACATACCAATGGTCTCAAATCTGGATGATATAATACATGCCCGTTGTTGTCCACCATGAACGAGTAACCGTTCACACCCAACTAAAAAAAGGGAAAACGAATACGTAAATAACTTGTGATACTTCAGAAGAAACCCTTTAGTGAATAGGTACCGTCGGGCCCGCTGGTGGTGAATCAGTTAGCTAACAAAATGCAACAAGTCAAGTGATGGTTGATTTAACAGAACTGCGGCCCACTGTACCTACATATAATTTAAGCTTTGGTACTCTACCTTATATGGTGGCACGAGCTTCTTTAATTGATCGATAGGCACATCAGTTCCCACCACACCAAGTAAATTAGCTTCTCTTTGCTGGAAATAAAGTGAGTCATATAAGTAAAGGCAGCGAAAACAAGATAGAAGACAGGTTAACTGTACGAGTAAGTGAAGATTTGAACAAAGGGAAATGCCCATTTGTTGAGGAAACTTTGGTCAAGAAACGCACATGGAAGAAAAGAGATTGTGATTGTGTGTTTATGTTAGATCTAGTTTTTGCTGTTAAAATTCCTGTGCGTGTCCCAAATAATTGTATTTTCTTTCTTTTCTTTCTTTCTAAACAATAAGAGATGCCAATCTAAACTCCTATAAAATTATAGTTTGGAGTGACATCACAGATAAAGGAACAACGGCTGTTTTACACAAATAATTTTGTTGAACTTCTATTATCAACTAGCAGACGTCACGCGGTTTCACCCGCGTAGTTCCCGTTCCCGTGGGAATACAGGGATAAAAAGTAGCCTATGTCACCCGGGGATGGCGTAGCTTCCCAACGGAATATTTCAAATCCAGTAGTTTCGGAGCCTATTCAATGCAAACAAACAATCAAACTTTTTCTCTTTATAATATATTATCAATTATCAATAATTGCAATCCCTACTTTGATAATACTGAACACCGCACCGAAATAAAAGAATGCAATAAACAATTGAGTGTCATGTGAAAATCGGCTTTTAATTAATTAACCTTTCAATCGTTTTCGCACTTTCTCCGTTGTCCTCTTGGGGTTTAATGAATTAAACTCCAAGAGGACACCGGTGTCCGCCCTGTCATTGTCTTTCTATTGTGTCTCTAATTGACACGATTAAAAGCTCTAAACCCTTAAACCAAAACCCTTAAACTCATCACAAATTGGAAATAGCAATATTTAAGTTACTAAAATAAGTATTATAGTAGTGTATTTAATAACCTGCGTCAGACAGACAGTATCTGTCTGGCATTACCGGTGAAATGAGCGTTGCAGACGTGAGACATTTTTTTGTGTTATTTTTTTGTTACTCTCATGGTTTAAAGTGCGTATTATTTATCTTTTTCTTTCTTGTATTTATAGTATTTTTTTACACAGCTGGGAAACACATGACTAGAAAAGGGCATTTCCCTTTCATAAAACGTTGTATTGAAATAAAGTATGAAGATAAATACCGTGTGGTTTCTCCTATCGAAGATCGGTACGGTAACGGAGGACATCAGCTGACCCATTCCATCATCAGAAAGGCTACTGCTCTGTAATGAGAAAAAACACTAGGTATTATTAAAATTTGAATGAAAGAAGACATCGTTCACTAAGTAGGAGCTGCACGAAGTTATACAGTTTCATATTTTATTATAGTCATTACGTAGGCTATAGTAATCTACAGCCTACTAAATGCAATTTACTGCATCATTGCCAGCTGCCAAATTTTAATGAAAGAGAACTTAAATGAGAGAGAGATTTAATGAGAATTTTAATGAGAGAGTATTTAATGGAATATTTCAGCAATTTCCAGATTCTGGCACTTTAGCATATTTTGGTAATTGCTAAAATATTGTTTTAGCTAAAACGCTCGAAGAAATACCTACTATTTTAAGACACTTGTTTAAAGCTGTATCTGTTGCTTTTTTATCGCGGTCAATTTGAACCTGCCTAACATCTGGTAAGCAGCGTTATCCTTGCTTTCAGCCGGTCGATTCAGTAAAAGTCACGCCGTGAAAACTTGAGTGAAGTGAACTGTCAATGCCTTGCATTAGTATGGAATGACAGCTCAATTCGCCCTCACTACGCCTACATTTTCACGCGGTGTTTTGACCAGAATCGCACTGCTGTACTCCCTTACTGACAATAATATTTCTTCTGTTGTATTGTTCCTTTAAGATTAAAGATTAAAGATACCGGGCTGGTATCTACAACTCCACGTCAAAGCGCGTATTTTGCGTGTGGGCTTAATCTACCACGCGGCCCAGTGTGAATTGGTAGATGTCACATGTTTTCGAATTTTTGGTTCTAGGACATGCCGGTTTCCTCACGATGTTTTCCTTCACCGTTTTTGAGAGCAGTGGTGGGTGATGAAATAAATCACACAAAGTAATGCGCATGCCTGGGCTCGAAACCACGACTTACTGTTCGTAAGTCGGGGCCGCCACCCTTGGGCCACCTCTGCTCTCCTATATTGTTCCTTTATAAGTATAAAGTTCTAGCGGCCGTCACGAGTTTTCACCCGCGTAGTTCCCGTTTTAGTGGATTGAAAGTAGACTATGTGCCCCGGGGATACTGTAGCTTCCCAACAGTGATATAATTTTTCAAATCGGCCTAGAATTTTTTTATGTTTACTCGTTACAAACAAAAATACAAGCATTTCCTCTTTATTATATTTATTATTAGTATAGATATAAATACGTACCCTCCCGCCAACGTATGCGGGACTCCAATGCACCGGGTGTACAGTCTGGTACATGACAAGCGGCCTTGCCAGCACTTCTACAAAATGCAGCACCTTCGACTTGATCTCCGAGTGTTCATTTATTGTTACGTAGAAACCTGTGGAAATCATTATATTGGTGAAAATATTTTAGTAAATATGTTAAGTATTGTAACATTAATTTTGATATAAAATATGCTTTACACACTCCTACTATACAACACAACTTCTTTATGCATGCGGCGCGGAGTTAACCATTAAGAGATTGTTGCACTGTTGCATTTCCATTTAAAAAGATAAAGATACCGGGCTGGTATCTGCAACTCCACGTCAAAGCGCGTATTTTGCGTATGCGGGCCCATGTGGTTGATTATGGCCCATAATCTACCACGCGGGCCCAGTGCGAATTGGTAGATGTCACATGTCTTCGAATTTTTGGTTCTAGACATGCCGGATTCGACACGATGTTTTCCTTCACCGTTTTTGAGAGCAGTGGTGATGCATTTCCATTTTTGCATGTTATTTTTTAGCAAACAACCTGTGTAATCAATATTGTTAGTAAACTATAAACAACAAAAAATAACGCCTACTGAATTGTAAGTATGTATAGCATAAATGATGATGAAGGATTAGAGGATCCTATCATTCTAGGTTTGTGAGACTTCATGCAGGATTTATAGAACCCGCACATCAAGCAACCCCGTTGTGTCAAATTTATTTGATAGTTTTTCAACTTTATTGTAAACATAATAAGGTTTATGTTCAATTAGGAAAATATGACAGTCTGGGGTAGCTTGATGTGCAAGTTCTTTAAGTTAATACAACATTCATATGTGACTGTGATTCAAAATGAGTTACCTTTATTAGTGCATGCCATGTCCTTCATGTTATGTCCAGCGGCTGCATCTCCACCAACTCGGTAGGTGAAGATGCGCACGGGCATATGTGGCCAGTTCCAGGTGCGAAACACCCCCTTCACACCGCCCGTACCCCCGCCGGCGCCTATCACGGCGATTGCCTGGTTGCATTGACAACCTAGACCTGTGCGATTGTACTGCAAGGAAAAAGAATGACGGATATTATTTGTGAGTCTTTAATTACATTTTGAGATGATAAATAATCGTAAACAAATATTCCAAAAGTTTCACACAACATTATCTAGTGCCAAACTAGATAACTGAATAAATAACACCCAGACTCAGAACAAATGATCGCGCTTATCACACTAACATTCGTCTTGGGTGCGAATCGAACCCGCGACCTTCAACTTAGCAGACAGGGCTACTATAACCACTAGACCATCAGGCCACTCGATTATATTGTTGTTACAATATTTACCTGAAATCTACTCGTAAAATTCTAAGCACTGGACCTGAAGGTAGGGACTCAATCAGATTACCTCTCGCTTTTCAAACTCCTTCTTGTGTTTCCACTACCTAAATCTCGCAAATATGTCATCGAGGATATTTCTTACCCGATGTAAAATTTCGAAGCCTGTAGTAAGAGCGCCGGTCAAGTTGGCCACTCCGCCGGAAAGTTCAGCGTTCCATATCGCCGTCTTTAGTTCTCGTATCGTTTCTGGAAGAGCCTGTAACAAATGGATTATTGTTAAGTACGCATTCACAATCAATAGAACACTTGTAAAATCCTAGGAGTTGAACTACCACATTTGTACAAACATTTTTAATTCATCAAAATCTGATGGCTTTTTTATCTAATTTTCAGCAAAAATCTATCTGAAACCATGATATACGCATTTTGAAACAATATTTCTCACCGTAAAACAAAAATACTGATTTGCACACAAATTATTCAATATTACAACAGGTATTACAGATCTTGGCAGGTAGTATGGTTTGAGTGTAGCTTTGGGGTTAAAAGTGTCTTGGTGTTTTTTGTCTCCAACTAACCGTTTGTCGTAAAAAAGATGTGGAAGGGATTCATAGGTTAGGTTAGGTTAGAACTGTGACCCACTACGCGCGAGCCCAGTGAGCGAAGCGAGCGGCGCCGCGGCAGCGGCCGGCGAGCGCTACCTCGAAATTGGTCGCGAAATTTTCCTTCTAGAGATTTATTATTAGTATAGATATTAATATATAATGTTTAAATATTTTGTTGCACTCGAAGAATGATTAGATTTGCTTTTAGTTAACAGATAGTCATTCAGAAAAAACAGTTAAGCTTTAAAGATCAAACAGCATAGTATAATTGATTTATTTGATGAGCAAATTTAGTGTGCAATTCAGTATTTTTGGTGGTAATTTCGAATATTTTGATTGAAAAAAGGGTATTTACAGCGCCCCGGTTGTAGGGCTAGTCATTTGTTATTCAAAGAAAGTCAAGTATAAGTTTCCTACATATTATTGTTATAAAAGGAAACATTTCCGTACTTATTCTAAAGTAACTCAATAAGTTCACTTTACTACATCCTTTGGTCCTCAATCCGCACAAAGTGGCTCCAAGTGCTGTAGAGATATCCTGCAATTTTATTGGTTGACATCAAAAGGTAGTAAAACGTAAAGACGTTTGAAAATATGAATATTCATTACATTCTCTTCATTAGGCGATGCCATTGGGATTAGGAATGTCACTAATTCATTAATTGCTTTCCCTCTCTTCTCCGAGTTTGCTTTTCTTATGAGGATGACAGCAAGCAGTAAGCTACGTATTATTTAGTCGAAACTAGATATGTATATTCCGACTTATGTAGTACAACAATTGTGTTAGAAATTGTGCTAGTAGGTAGGTATGAGGTGCAACAGCGGCACTATCTTCTTTAGAATCTTCAAGGTCTCACCTTGGCTCGTATTGTAATAAAACTAGGTAAGTTATGTGTTCAACTAGCGATGAGTAAAAGTTATGCGTCCAACCGCGGACGAAGGCTGCAAGCTGGCTGCATGCAAGGCATACAACCTTGTAAGTTGCTGCGAAGGCCCATTGTTATAAGTTCCAACTACCACCAGCATGTTTAGCGTTTATTGCTTCGCTATCTTAAAGTTTAATGCATAACAAGGAAGCAGGTAAGCCCAACTGCTGACGTTGAGTTGTTTATGTAATTACTCATGCAAGTTGTAACTTAATTACCCATTGTTAAGGAAATGTAGCGAGTGTGAACAATTATACGACACGCACGCATTGCCACTTTTATTTTATGAAATTAAAGTGTATTAGTTTTGGTGTGATGTGATGTGAGAGCAGATTTCAAATCTGTATTTAACGTGTCAAATAACTTAACCAATATTGCTATAACAAACAGTAAATAAGTCATAAGATAAATATAACGTTTGCCGAGTCGTTAATGTGAACAAACACACGAATGTACTAATGAACCATGGTGCGTGTTACTCTTAAATATACAAAGTTTCATTTCGCCCGGGACGACATAAAGCCGGGAATGTTTGCCATGAAGGTAATTGTTGGATCGTATATTAGCGAAGTTGCTGGCTCAAGAGCGAACCAGCCTTTTGGACGATTTCAAGTAGGTAAGGCTTGATGTATCGAGGACTTGTATCTATTGTTGATGTCATGTAATCAGTACACGGTGGCATAATGTTGGAGTTCAGAATTGTTATAAATAAGATGTTAATACCAAGCTGTTACTGTCCCAATGCAAGGCAGATCGTGCAGTTAAATACGAGCATTAATCACATTCAGAATGATTTTATTAATTTAATGTGTATTTTTTTTTCCTTCGTTATTATGACTAATAAAATATAGTCATATCTCGAATGGAGCTGGAGTATTATCTAGTCATCGATCGGACTTGTGACTCGGCTCGACCCGCTTGGAGAAAGCGTGCAAGTATAGCAGCAAAGTTGCAAGCTCGTGCGATAAGGGCGCGGCCGCTCCCTCCCACCTGTCACAAGCTACGCGCCGCTCTCTTCTTTGTATCGTTGATTTTATCTCTAAACTTTGCCGAGACTTATGAACTGAATAAAGTGAGCACGCCAAGATGATATTCTCGTTGAAATTTAGTTCTTTACGGACACCTCGGGAAATGCGAGGATGTCTTATCAACTAAAAGTTTACAGCGAAAGATAAAGCCGACAACAGAAGGTTTCGAATGTGTCGGTCGGTCGGCTTTGGATTTACTCATATCTTAGTTTTCGGAACTCAACATCCTGACATGTAACATGTTTACAAGTTGAGGCACACAGATCATGTTTTAATAAATTTAGAACACTTTTCTATATATAGGTATATTAAAACACTAGCTTTTGTCGGGGACTATGTTCGCGAGAAGAAAACTACTCGACACTCGGCTTTCTATCAGTAAACTATTTTTTGGAATCGGTTGAGTAGGTAAAACTTACAAACAAACAAATACCTTTTAATAATATTTGTAGAGAAATGTAGATTAATTTGAAAACGTAATAGAAAGGAAGCCACGTGTAGGTAACCGTGGTAAAGCCTCTGAATTAAATACCAAAGAATATTACCCTTAAAACGAACCAGTTGATCGTACAATCGGAAATGGGTTTTGGAAAGCTCGGGGCATAAATATTTTAAATGTTGTCTGTCACTTAACGAATGTCGTGTTAACATTGGGTAGACCCGAGTTCGAGGTGGGTAGTGCGTGAGTCAACCCACCGATTGATGAATGTGTTCTCCTGCTCCTCGCGTGTCACCGCCGTGATAATGAAGTGGTTTTGTACCCCTAATGTTTTCCCTCGAGGTGGTTTGTAAAGATCACCAGCTTTATTTGTTTTTACACCGAAACGCGTCACGTGTATAATTTCCTATCAAATTAATATGATTGTGGTTACGCTGTATGTTCACTGGCATAAATAACCAAGGCCCTAACAACTACTTTCATGCGTTATATATTTACTATACAAACATGTTTCAATAGCGATGTTAAGTGTCTTAATGTTTCTCGGTCGTTAAAAACTAAATATAAATCTATTTGTTAGATTACTGGCTTTGTTATAAAGTGTATTTCCACTAGCAATTTAAATCCAAACACATTAATTAAAACAAATGGATCTACGAGTATTAAATGGGGGCAGAAAGTAGTATAGGTAATCAAATGATCACGATCGTTAAATTAACGTCGCTTCAATAACTTACTTAATTGTGGCGTTTGTGTGCAGTGAAACTAAAATGATCTGATACCCAATATTAATGGCGTCGCATTAAACTCGGCTCCATAGAATCCATTAAGGTGCGTACACACGATGACAGATGAGTATCGGGGCCGAACCGCCCGCGCCGCGCCGACACGCGATACTTGCATTTGTCGCCATCATTTACAACCTTGTGTACAGGCAGTTTTATTGAGGTACCGTTATGGGGTACCTACTTCTGATTTAGTACAAAAATAAAGTCTTAGATTTCATGAGCTCTACACTATTAGATGCGCCATTCTAGTAAGATATAAAAATAACGAGGTTTTTGTAAACGACACATTGCGAGACATACAAACTATCTCTATACCTAACTTACGCCAACACCCTATATTCAGTAATTAACAATGTTTTATTTGTGTTTGCATTAGGTCAAATAATGGTATTTTGATTCGATGATGTTAATGAAATACGTTGTCGATATTGCCGCATTTCTTAGTAATATAAATGTTATTAAGTTTTTCATTGGTTATGAAAAACTTAATAACATCTTCCGAAATTCTGATCCGCCTTTTTATGAAGTTTCTCGTCTCTTTTCTTTACTTGGGCTCCTTAAAATTACCATGATATTAATTAAGAATCTCATCTGATATTTTACTCGACTTAGTTATTACGGATAAAAGGCGGCCGACCTCATCTAGTTATTTAGATGCATAAAAGTGTTTGTTTAAAATATTTTATAGAAATAAACATAAATATATTATATTACGCATTAATGTACCCGGAAGGTAAACATCGTGACGAAATCTGGACTTAACCTAAGACCTGGACCTCAATACCTAATATAACTTTAAAATTGCTAATCCATCTTGAGCAAGCGTGCTCATCGATGCTCAAGCCTTCTCTGTATGTGACGACGCTTT